>LR989856.1:0-4800000 GCA_905146925.1 Autographa gamma
AATCGGCCTGCTACCTGTCCTCGGTAAGATCTGGAGAAAATGGTTGTAGCAAGGCTCCAGTGGCACCTGACACCGAGACTGAGTACTCGCCAGTATGGCTTTATGCCACAGCGAAGCACGGAGGACGCCCTCTATACTCTGGTGAACCAAATAAAAGCGGAGGTTAAAGATAAAAAGCTGATAACGCTAGTGTCACTAGATATAGAGGGTGCCTTTGACAGTGCTTGGTGGCCGGCCATCAGGGTCAGACTGGCTGAGGAACAGTGTCCGGTCAATCTCAGGAGGCTACTGGACAGCTACCTTGACGGCAGATGTGTGAAGCTGAGGTATGCGGGGGTAGAACACGAGAGGGTAACCCAAAAGGGATGCGTCCAGGGTTCGATTGGAGACCGATCCTCTGGAACGTTTTGTTGGATCCCCTCCTCAAGGAGTTGGCTGCAAAAGGAGTCCGCTGTCAGGCATTCGCGGACGACGTCGTTCTGCTGTTCGCTGGGTGTACTGGTTCCGAGGTGCAGCGACAGGCCAATGTCGCCCTCGAGCATGTCTGGAGGTGGGGTGTCAAAAATAAGCTAAAGTTTGCAGCACACAAAACGAGCGCAATGCTCATAACAAACAAGCTCAAATATGACACCCCCCGCCTGAGCATGGGCGGGGTCGACATTGGCATGTCCAAAGAGGTCAAGATTTTAGGGCTGACCATTGACGACAAGTTGACTTTCAACAGTCATGTCGCCAACGTCTCTAGGAAGGCCCTAAATATCTACAAGCAGCTGCAGAGAACAGCCAAGATCAGCTGGGGCCTGCACCCGGAAGTATACGCACCATTTACTCGGCGGCAGTGGAGCCAATAGTCTTGTACGCGGCGGCAGCGTGGGCTCCTGCAGCCAACAAAGTCGGGGTCAAAAAGCTCCTTGGGACGGTACAGAGGGGTGTGGCTCAAAAAATCTGCAAATCATACCGCACGGTCTCCCTAAACTCGGCTCTAATACTGGCCGGGATACTTCCTCTCGACCTGCGCATACAGGAAGCAGCAGCCCTGTATGAAGCGCGCAAAGGGTCGTCCCGGCTAGTGCTAGGAGACCGGGAAGTGGAGCGTGTGGTGGATTATGCGAAAATGCCACACCCGGCTCGGCGTCCAGAGCTTAGCTTCAAAAGCCTGGACAACCAAAGCCTGGTAGAACAACACAACGTGCAGACGCGCCGTATTTTTACAGACGGTAGCAAGATAGGGGGTAAGGTCGGAGCTGCGCTGTCCGTGTGGGACAGCCACTCCGAACTGAAAGCCCGTAAACTATCTTTGCCTGCGTACTGCACAGTCTACCAGGCCGAACTGCTGGCACTCTGCCGAGCCACGGACGAGATCCTGAAGTGCGGAGAGAGGAGCTATGGTGTGTACAGTGACTCGATGGCAGCACTGCAGGCGGTCACAAACCATGGCTCCTTGAATCCGCTAGCGTTCCAGGCGCGCCAAAACCTCTGCGAGGCCTTGGCCCGGGGCAAAGATGTCTCCTTGTTCTGGATCAAGGCCCACGCCGGTTTCGAGGGTAATGAGCGCGCCGACATCCTCGCAAAGGAGGCAGCGGTTTCGGGACGGAGAAAGCCGGACTACGACCGGTGCCCGGTTTCTTTCGTCAAGAGTCAGCTTCGCGGTGAGTCTCTTGGCGAGTGGAACCGGAGGTACCTGGACGGCGAGACTGCCTCCGTCACGAAGCTGTTCCTCCCAAACGCGGTGGACGCCTTCAGGCTCGTCCGTAAAATTCAACCCCAAGGAGTAATAACGCAGATGCTGACTGGACATGGCGGGTTCTCCCAGTATCTGCACCGGTTCAAGTGCAAGGAGAGCCCATCATGCATCTGCGACCCGACGTGCACGAAAGTGTCGTGCACCTAATTTTTGAGTGCCCGGCCCACAGCAGGAACAGATTCCACCTGCAACAGTCAGTTGAGGTAGAGGTGAGCGCTGCAAACGCTCACTGCCTCATAGCAAACAAATCGTCAAGAAAACAATTTATGGAATTTGCAGTGAGCGTTTGCAGCGCCGCTGCTGAAAGAAACAAATAGGTGAGCAAAAATAAAATAAAAGAAACGAAAACACAAATGAATAAAAAAGTCCCTGACCACGTCAGGGGAATTAACGTATTAAATATAAAAAAAAAAAAAAAAAAAAAAAAAAAAAAAAACCTAACCTAACCTAACCTAACCTAACCTAACCTAACCTAACCTAACCTAACCTAACCTAACCTAACCTAACCTAACCTAACCTAACCTAACCTAACCTAACCTAACCTAACCTAACCTAACCTAACCTAACCTAACCTAACCTAACCTAACCTAACCTAACCTAACCTAACCTAACCTAACCTAACCTAACCTAACCTAACCTAACCTAACCTAACCTAACCTAACCTAACCTAACCTAACCTAACCTAACCTAACCTACCTAACCTAACCTAACCTAACCTAACCTAACCTAACCTAACCTAACCTAACCTAACCTAACCTAACCTAACCTAACCTAACCGACCTAAGCCGGTCGAACAAACAGTTCACTCGAAAACAAAAATTTTTATTTGTGTGCGATTTTGAATCTTATTTTTGTAAACGTGTCCATTTTGACATTATTGTTGACTTTCGCGCCTATACACGCGAAAATAATTGATAATTTTCGTATTTTTACGAAAATAGTTGTTTGTATTGCTATATAGCGGTACCATATTTTCTTTGACACGTGATAATTTCGCTGTTTATCAGTGGATTGTTGCGATTTCTTCGTTGACCGACAGCTCAAGACGTCTGCTTTCGTTTGAGTATAATTTTGGCATCCCCACCTAAAAACAAATAGCTTTTATTATTAAAAAACTTCTAAAAATAGTAACTTTTTTCAATTTAACTTTTTCAAAAACGGTTTAGTCAAAATTTCATCTGGTTATTTTAGCTTGTAGGTCTCTTACAGACCTTCCTAAATATATAGCACACGTTTTGTGTGTCTATATAGAACTTCAAAAATTTTCTACTTAAAAAACTTGTAAAAATATTATTAAAAAATCAGTTTTTCAGGGTTTTTCAGGGAAATTTGTTCCCGGACCCCTAAATTTTTTCACGCCATTCGCTTGCAAACGTCCAGCCGCATACAACGGTACCACTCACGTGGCGCTCCGACAACCAGGAGCCGAGGAAATTGCAAATTTCTGGCCCGCCCACCCACCCTTATTTCATTAGGCATATCGATTCCGGAGACTTTTTCCATATACTTTTTTATACCCCAATATCTTTGGGAGGCCATATCTCCGGAATCGGTAGTGCTAGGGGGCTGCGGTTTGTGGCGTTGAACGGGCGATAGACCGCTCTGCATTTCAATACTGGTTCTGAGGCACTCGGCCCAGAAACTATCATTTGGCACTTGTGCCTGTGCTACAGGCCCTCAAAAATTTACCTTTTTAGGTCGTTTTAGACGCTTTTTGCATCGCAAGAAGCGCATATTCTTGCAAGCGACCGCATTTTGGAACGCTCTAGTCGCCCCATCGACGGCCAAACGCGTTTGCGCCTTGAATTTATAAACAGCGCCCACTGCAAAATAAATCGCAACACAATTTTAAAATATTCTGCAGTTTCTTTTATATTATTTTATTTTTACACTTTTATTTTACATTATACAGTTATACAACTTTTACAGATTTATACAAAATAACTGAATTTACAACTTCTACAAACTTACCACTTAAATATTCCCAGGTTGGGTTAGTGTTGATTAGGGAAAGCCCCGAAGCACCACCCTCCCTTCAAGATGTTCCGCACCCCTGCAAAGAAGATATCTGCTACATCATCGCCAACCTCTCCCCCAAGACAAACGCTAAAACCCGACACCTTCACCACCCAGACGAAAGTCCGGAGAAACATGGGGGAGCAGGATACGGCGAAAGTCCTCTTCCCAGAGGAGAACCCGGCTCCGGCGGTACAGCCCAACAGGCTACAGCAGGCGAGGGCATGGGTGACGAAAGCCAAAATGGCTCTTAATGCGTCCCGCAACCTGAAGTCCGACATAAAGGCTTCCGTCATCCAGGCCATCGATAGGCTCTATCAAATAATAAAAGAGGCCGAAGCCGGTAAACCTGGAAGACCCGAGTGCTCGTCCCCGCAGGCGCCTAGCAGCGCGGACGTGGAGGAGCAAGCGGTTATTCCACGGCCTCGGGAAGAGGAACCAGCAGCAAATCATGCAGTGGGAAATGCCCAGGTCTCGCAGTTGCTCTCCTCATTGTCTGAACATAGTCAGCTAATGAAGGAGAGCAACGAGAGAGCGGATCTATTGAGAGAGGCCCTCGTGGAAAAGAGGGAGTCCCTGGAGGTGCCTACGTACGCGAGTGTGGCGGCAATTGCAAAGGGGCATAAACGCCCGGAGCCCACAGCGCTGCACTCGGTCGTGGTCACATCCAGGGATGAGATGGAAACCGGGGAGGAGGTTATGGGCCGGATTAGGACGGCCATTAACGCAAAGGCGGGGAACATTAACATCGACCGGATCCGTAAGGCCAAAGACCGGAAGATTGTCATCGGCTGTAGAAGTGAAGAGGAGCGGGACAAGGTCCAATCTCGAATTGAGGCAGCGGACGACCAGCTCGAGGTCCTGGTCGTTAAAAACCAGGACCCCCTCATCATCCTCAGGGACGTCCTTGGATCGCATAAGGACGAGGAAATCCTGGAGTTCCTGAGGATGCAAAACGGGAGCCTGTTCCGCGACCTGCCAGCCGGTGACGATCGGGCCGTAGTCAGATACCGGAAGAGGGCCAAAAGCAGTATCTTGTGCCACGTGGTCCTCCAAGTCTCCCCGTACCTTTGGCGTAGGTTTCTTGAGGCGTCTGAGGTGTACCTCGACCTCCAGCTCATTAAAGCGGAGGACCAGTCGCCACTGGTCCAATGCTCAATGTGTCTGGGGTACGGACACAGCAGGCGCCTCTGCACTGAAAAGGTGGAAAAGTGTGGGTACTGCGGTGGCCCTCACCAGCGGAGAGAATGCGCAGAAAAGCTCGCCAACGCGCAACCCACTTGCTGTAATTGCACAAACGCCAAAATGGAGGCAACGGGGCACTATGCTTTCAGCATGGACTGCCCCGTCCGGCGCAAGTGGGACGCGCTGGCTAGAGCAAAGACTGCTTACTGCTGAGGGCCACCGCGAAAAAAGCGCATCAAGGAACTCCGGCGGATGCGGAGCAACATCGTGTCAAAGCCGTGACTGCACGGTGTATAAAATAAAAGAGCGGAAAACTAATTGGGTTTGGTTTTATACAAAAACAAACAAAATTAATAATGCTACCAAACTCACCGTGCTTTTGCGGCTCGATAAATCTTGGGCACAAAAAACTCGGAGCGTCTCCGCAAGAGAGCAACGCCATGAAATCCCCGCCCACAAAATGGAGCAGCATCCAGAAGGCAGTGGAGTACTCCCCATACACAACAGCACCTGCAAAACACAAAACAAAAATAAGAAAACACCTAAACATGCTCAAAGAAGGTACTAACACGGTTAATAAATAGCAGGGTGATGGTGAACATCACCTCATTTATTCTTCAGCAAAACTGTGTGATTAATCGAAAGCATATAAAAAGCGCAATTATAATAAAAGGTGTTGAAGTGGGTGTCTCCATAAGAAGAACCTGCCCTACCCCCTAACCTCCCAAAAAATATTTTTTAAAAACCGCAGCAATGATAAAAACGTACCTAAAGACTCTAATCATGTTAGAGGGATGAATAGCAAGAACCCTTAAGAAAAAAAAAAAAAAAAAAAAAAAAAACCTAACCTAACCTAACCTAACCTAACCTAACCTAACCTAACCTAACCTAACCTAACCTAACCTAACCTAACCTAACCTAACCTAACCTAACCTAACCTAACCTAACCTAACCTTTTTTTTTTTTTTTTTTTTTGATCAGGCGGGGGAATCCTCATGGACACCCACCCACTCGGGGGAGTGGATGGGTAGTGTCAGACTCTTACTGACTAAACCTAAACCGCCGTGCACCGTCATCCGCGTTTCGTGTTGGCGCGTGGTACTGCGTTGCAATCCATCACGCGCCAACCGCGGGGATCCACCGGCCAATAAGCCGATGGCTCACTTTCGTGATTGGAGGCCGAAGTGTAAAGGCTTCGGCCTCTCCGCCTCCTGTTGGAACCACACCCGATGCTACGAAATGTGGCTCCCCTTCGTGGGTCCTATAGTCGGACGGCATGCACCCCCGTGCCTGTCGCCCAGGACCCTAGTTAGGGCGGGAGAGCGCGCTCATGCGCGGCTCTGCGCCGCCCCACTCGACGTCGGCGTATCTGGGGCGCGTCGGGGTCTTCCTCCCGATCGCGCTCCGCCGCCTCCTTCTGGGACATGACGGTCTCACAGAAGGAGGACAGCGCGTCCCACGCTGCGCGACTGCTGAGCGCGGCTGCGACAACAGCCGACAGCGCAGAAACGTCCACGCCTCCCAGCGCCGCCTGGAGAACGGCGCGAGGCTCATCAAATGTGGGACACACGGCCAGGGTGTGCAGCGCGGTGTCGTCACCGGCGCCGCACTGGTGGCAAGCCGTGGTCCCTTCTCTTCGTGCGACCAGGCACAGGTAATGGCCAAAGGCCCCGTGCCCGGTCAGTATCTGCGTGAGGCGGTAGGTCAATAAACCGTACCGCCTCTCCACCCACAGTTGGAGATGTGGACGGATCGCATCCACGGTGACCCGTCCCGCCGACGGTCTCGCGAGCCGAAGCTCCCAATTCCGCATTGTGACGAGACGGGCCTGTCTTCTCCATAGCTCGCGTTGCCTTGGCAAGGGGTCGGTACCGCGGGACCGGAGCTCGGTGCAACGGGTGTAAAGGTCCGTTAGCACCTTCGCGTCCAGATCCCAAGGCGGTGTCCCAGCCAAGACACACGCGGCTTCGTGGCCGACGGTCCGGTAGGCCCGGACGATCCTGTTGGCAACAGCACGCTGCGAACCAAGTAGGACCGCCCGGTTATCGGCCGTCAGCCGGTCACTCCAAATGGGTGCGCCGTACAGAGCCATCGATCGAATGACCGAGGCATACAGACGGCGACACCCGACGTCAGGGCCCCCGACATTTGGCAGGAGCCTTCCGAGGGCTGCAGCGGCGGACCGAAGCCTCGGCGCCAACCGCTGAAAATGCTCCCGGAAGCTCAACTGCCCGTCGAGAACCAAACCGAGGTACTTCATCGTGCCCGTCAGTGGGATCCTCGCGTCCTCCACCGTTAGGCACGAATCCGTACGTCTACTCCGGGGGCCGTTTAGCAAAAGTGCTTCGGTCTTCCCCAGAGCGACATCCAAACCAAGCATCCGGATGCGACCTACGACGAGCTGTACGCCGCAGGTAGCACGCCGGATGCACTCCTCCTGGGTGGTCCCTCTGACCAACACCAGGGTGTCGTCGGCATAGCACACGACCTCCGTCAGGCTGAGGAGGGCGCCGCGAAGCACCCAATCGTACCCGATGTTCCACAAGAGAGGTCCTAGGACTGACCCCTGCGGAACACCGCGCCCGGTGGGTTGCAGCTGCGGGCCCGTCACTCCCATGTAGGCGACATGTCGGTCGCGCAGGTAGTCCGCCACGATGTGCTGGAGGTAGAGGGGCGCCCCGTGATAACGGAGCGCCGACTCAATGCACTGGTGCGGCAGCGAGTTGAAGGCGTTCGCGATGTCGAGCGACACCGCTAGCGCCATTCCTCCCCGCGCCGCAGCCTCCGTGGCGAACTTTTTCACATGGCTCAGGGCGTCCAGCGTAGACCGCCCCGCCCTGAAGCCAAACTGGGAGGCCGACAAGTCGGGCCCCGTACCCGTCAGATGCCGAACGATGCGGGCGGCGATGACGCGCTCAAAGAGCTTGCCCGCCTCGTCCAGCAGAACGATAGGCCGGTAGCCCGAGGGCGAGTCGGCAGGTCGTGTGTCCTTGCGAAGGAGGACGAGCTGCCCCGTCTTCCAGACTTTGGGGAATCTCCCCGCCACTAAACAGGCGTTGAAGAGACCCCGCAGCCGGTCCTTCAGGGGACCCACAGCCAAGGCAATAGCCCGAGCCGGTACCCCGTCAGGTCCAGGAGCAGTCGTCTTCGTTCGGAGGCGTAGGGTGCACGCCTCGAACTCTCCTTCGGTTATCTCCTCCAGCTGTTCCCGCGAAAACGCGGTACCCATAGCTGGAGGGATAAAGTCAGTCCGGTGAGATGGGAACAGGGACGAAACGATGTTCCGGAGGAGCTGAGGCTCCATGGACTCCGTAATCGGGGGCGCTGCGACGCGAAGTTTGTTCCGCGCCGCCAGGTACGGGCGACCCCACGGATCCCGGTTCAGCTCCTCGTGCATCTCCTGCCTTGCTGCGGCCTTGGCCTGCAGAATGGCCAGGCGGAGATTTGATCTGGCCGTGCGGTAGGCCCTGTAAAGAGGGGCCTCCGCGGCCTCGTCCCTGCGCCTAGAGCGATGGCGCGTGTACCGGCGTTTCGCCTCAACACACGCCTCCCTAAGCACTGCGATCTCTGGCGACCACCAGTAGACTGCCCGTCTGTTGGGTCTTCTCCGGACGCGAGGCATCGCTGCGTCGCAAACCGACGTGAGCGTTCTGCGGAACAACTCTGCCTCGTCGTCAATCGAGAGACCCGACGGTGGTGCGCACCAGTCACTGATGATGGCCGCCTCGATCAGCAGTTCCCTGTCCATTTGTTTTAGGGCCCATCGTGGAGGACCTGAGTTCGGGGTCGGCCGAACCCTGGGCCCCCCGGAGGGAGAGACGCTGAACCGAATGTACCTGTGATCGGACAGCGTCTCCATCCCTTCATCGACATGCCAGTCGTTTATGCGCCCGGCAATGGCCTGGGAGCAAAACGACAGGTCCACAATGGACCCGCCATTATGCCGGACGCAAGTCTGGGTGTGACCCCGGTTGAGGAGAACCAAGTCCAACCCCAGGGCCCACGCCTCCAGTATTTCCCCGCGCCGGTCTGTTGCCGGTTCCCCCCAAGCCGTGCTCTTGGCATTGAGGTCCCCCAGCAGAATGACCGGGCGGGGTGTCATCACCCGAACAAGGGCCTCCAGCTCGGCCATAAATGACTCGAACTCGGAGAGACCCCTGTTCGGGGAGAAGTATGTGCCGATGACGGCGTACGACCCCCACGACGCAGCGACATATCCAGAGCCCCTACGGATGGTGTGTAGGGGCTGGGAACTTGCGCCTGTTGCGGCGACGACAGCGACGGACCCGTCAAGGTCCCCCGCCCAGTTGGGCCGGGGAGGGACAAAATAGGGCTCCGCCACCACCGCAACGTCAATCGCCCACTCCGCCAGTGCTTGAAGGAGGAGATCCTGGGCACCGGCGCAGTGGTTGATGTTCCCCTGGAGGAAGAGATGTGGACGGACTTGATCCATTAGGACTCCATCATCTCCTCCGTGCGGGGCGCAACCTGCGCCCTCGCCGCGTCATTTTGGGGCCGAACCAAGGCCCTCTTGTTCCTGGTCGGGGCCGGGGGAGCACATCCCCGGCTGCCCATCTGGTGGTCCGCCTTGCGCCCCCTCTGCACGCAGATCGGGCATTTGGCGGGCTCACTGCAGGATGCCGCTTTGTGGCCAGGCTGTGCACACCTATAGCACAGCCCGCTACGGTCCGTCTCGCTGGTGCACACGGCCCTAGTGTGTCCGATCTCCAGGCATCGGAAACACTTCATGGGCCGTGCTTTGAGCTGCACCACGCGAGCGGAGCTCCACCCGACCAAGAACTTTTTGTCCCTCGTCGTGACAAGCTTAGGGGCCGCGACCAGCGGGCACTTCACCAGAGCGGTGAACATGCCCCCGGGGCCCAACCTAAGCTCGCCGACCGTCACCGTGCTCGGAGAACACTGGCCCTTCGCCACGACGGCGGCAGTGAGGTCCTCCTTAGTGACGGAGTCATCCAGGTCTGTCACCCGGAGCTCCGCGCACTTGAGTGGTCTGTGGACCCTCACTGTGCCGTCGTCGTAGATGGCCCTCAGTCGCTCAGCCATAAGGTCCGCCCCTTCGGGGCTCAGCTTCCTCGGAAGCTCGAGTACCCGAGCTCCCGTCTGGGACCTTTTGATTTTGATGGGATCGACCGTCATGTCGATCCCCAGCTCGGCGACATTGATGTGCCGCCGCGCCTTATCGAGGACCTGAGCGTACGTAAGCCCCTGGCTGGCAGCCTCGGGCTCAATCGTCAGGACAACGGCGGGCGTCTGAGCCGCACGCCGCTGCCTCTGGGCCATCTTTCTGCGCTGCTTCCCGCTTTGCTGCTTGGGCTTCTGCGTCTTTCCGGCAGGCCTGGGTTTGGGGGTCTCTGTCCTGACCCTGTTCCTCACCCTTTTCCGCCGGGAGACTTCGGTCCAAGCTCCGGCCTCATCAACGCCCGCACTCTGCTCTGGTGCAGCAGGTTTGGGTGTCGGTTTTGAAGCCGGTTTCGGAGCAGGCTTGGCGCTGGCAGCCTTTGCAGTCTTCCTGGGAGCCGGCTTGGGGGCCGGTCCAGGTCGCTGCTTTGGTGCCGGGCCAGGAGTCGCCCTCGGTGCCGGGCCGGGAGTCGGTCTCGGTGCCGGTTTGGGAGTCGGCTTTGGTGCCGGCGTCGGCTTCTTTGCCGGTTTTGGCGGCGGCTTGGCGGGCTGTTTTGCTGCTGGTTTGGGCCCTCTGCCCACAACCTCCGCACAGCTTCGCCTGTCCGCCGCCAGGGGCGGGCGTAAAACCCGCTCCGGCGGAAGCCGCTCCTTTACCCCAGCCAGCTTGGCGTCCATCATTGTCCCGACCGACAACATGATGGACCGCTGGAACTCCGCAGTGTCGAACGCTGCAGGGGCTTGCTCGCGCACCACGAGCATCTGGCCCCTGAGGTCTTCGACCTCTTTGCTCAGCCGAGCATTCTCGGCGAGCAGTTTTTCTACGCAGGTGGAGCTCGTCAGGGAGCGAATGCCCTCCTGAATGTGGTCCACCGCGTCTTTGAGTCGCCTGATGTAGGTCCCCTTGATATTCTTGGAGGTGCACGCTACCTCCAAGATCGACAGGAGACTACTGTCAATGCGCTCCTTGACAGCGGAGGGGTCGGTCGACTGCGAGCCGGAACTAATGAGGTCCCGGGCAGCCGCACGAGCCTCCCTCCTCTGCCTCTCCTCCTCCGCCTTCTCGACCGACGCACGGGCGTTAGGTGTCTGCGCCGCTTCAGCGGCGAGCGCCCTGTACAGCTCGCGCTGTCGGTGGAGCCCCACGTAACGACCGTGGGTAACACAACCGCGGGACCGCGTCGACGATGCTAATGAGGCATCGCTCTCGCAGCCCGAAGCGGCGCGGTCACCCACGTCGTCCTCACCAGCCGAACTACGTCGTGGACGTTTCCGGCCGTGCTTCCCCGCAACAGAGCTGTCTCGGGACCGGCAAGACACCAGCACCTCAAGCTCCATTGCTTCTCCCTCAGGGCGACCGGTGGTCGTCGCCTCCTCCTCCTCACGGTGACTGGTGGTCGTCGCCGCCTCCTCGTCCATGACGAGCCTCTCGAGCACCACTCGAGGCTCTCCCGTCATGCACTCCACGTGACTCAAGCTGCTGCTCGCAGACCGAGTCACCCTCCTCCCCCCTCCCAAAAACGGATCGTGAGTTTCCCCACTCCCCGAGGCAGATATTGGCGCCAGCAAATACGTGCGCCTGAACTCCGAAGAGTCACGGGATTCTGTTCGGCCTGAGGCCTCCCTACCCGCTTGCTGAGGGTTAATAATATCTGTCTTTTCGTCCATTTTTGTTTTGTGTGATGCCCTCACGACGGAGTTCCCCCCCGCCATGCAGCCCCTTGCCGGGCATCAATGCGTAGGCTTCAGGGTAATTTATTATAGTGGTTTTCTTCCACGTAGCCCCCCTCCTCTACTCCTGTAAAGGAAGGCGGCCCCCGGTCCCGTCCTGAAAAGGACAGACTTACGGGTTGGCCGACGGTGACCGTGGTCACGCCCGACGAATCGGGCCCGCCGCCCGCGAATGCCCCCCCAATCTCTCAACAGAGAGAGAGGAGGACAAACTCCACCCACTGCCGTTGCCCGGAATATCCGAGACGCCAGAGGGCCGCGACCAAAAAAAACGATCGCCCAACGCGCAGCGATCTGGACAGAACCAGACCCCGCCGTCTTACCCACAAAAATGGGCAGACACACCGCCCACCACCGCTACTCGGATAACGTCCAAGACGCCGGTGGGCCACGATGTTCGGCCAGCAAAACCACTGACCAAACCGCCACCTCCCCCATCCCCCCCAAAAAGAAGGTCAGGAGAAGGAAGCCCTCCGCCCGAAGCCGCTACCCAGAATGAGTCCAGGACGCCGACAGGCCGCGATGTCCGGCCAGCAAAACCACTAACCGAACTCGCCCAACAGCTCCACTCGACCGTCCCCCGCGTGCATGGGGAACGGAGAGAGAGCGACCCACTGCCGCTACTCGGAATATGTCCGAGACGCCAGCAGGTCAAACAACACGCAGAGACCTGGACAGATAGGCCCCCGCCGTCCGCCCACCAAATGGAAAAGTGGGCAGACCCAACGCCTGCCGCCGCTACTCGGAGTACGTCCGAGACGCCGGCAGGTTGCGACATCCAGCCCGCAGTAAACACGGACCGGACTCACACGACCGCTCATCTCACCCGTTCCCTCGCAAGAGGTAAGGATGAGAGAGCACTACACCCGCTGCCGCTACCCGGAATGAGTCCGAGACGCCAGCAGGTGTCCACCACGCGGCGGTCTGGACAGAACAGACCCCACCGTCCACCCACAAGAATGTGGGCAGACTCACCGCCCGCCGCCGCTACTCGGAATACGTCCGAGACGCCGACGGGCCGCGATGTCTAGCCAGCAGTTGACACTGGCCAGACCCGCCGCGGCTGTCGCATCCTCAGGCTGAGGAGCGACCCCGCTGCTGGAATTGTCCGCGCCGGTAAACCGGTACCGCACTGTGCGGCATGCCCTTATCCGCAACCTAGGGACGCGCCCGGTAGGGGTCCAGCAACCCCTCTCCCGCAGGATGCACCACTCCCGCGGGTCCGGGAACCTAACCTAACCTAACCTAACCTAACCTAACCTAACCTAACCTAACCTAACCTAACCTAACCTAACCTAACCTAACCGCTAAAGTCTGGGTCCAACCACGGTCCGATACAGTTCGAAAAGTACTTAGCTCCACGTAAAAAATTCAAAAAAGTGGGTTTTTCTTGAGATAGAGAGTCGGGAGATACCTCAAAAGTTGTGTAACTGTGCCCCGCACCCTACTGTGAAAAGTGTGTTTTCCGGAAAATTCGTGGAAAGCCGCAAATTAAAGAAAAGTGAAAAACACGTGCTTTAGTGACTTTTAAAAAGTGCATTTGGTGAAATAACTCGGATTTTTGAGTGACGACCTACAAATCAAATTACGCCATTTTGTTGGGCGTAACAAGGCGCACATTTTGACACCTCGCAGCAATTTTTAGGACTTCCTGAAAAGCCGCAAATTGACTAAGAAAATTTTTTTCTTAACCTTAAAGTGACACGAGGTCACCGAAATACTTGACCTACGGAGCTGAAACTTCGGGGGCTTCAAGACCTTTGTGTAAGCAGCAGGAAACCGCTTTGACTAGATTTTTAAAGCGACTCAATCTGGAGTTATGATCTATTGAAAACTGAAACTTTGGAGACTCATATCTCGAAAAGTAGATCCATAACCACCTTATTTTTTGCTGCCGCCTGCTGCGCGCTAACCAGGAGAAGACAACAGTAAGAAAAGAAAAATTTTAAGTTAGTAAATTAATGTTAAAAAATTTAATTTAAGTAAATTTTTGTTTTTTCAAAATTTTTTGTTGAAAAATTTCAAAATATTAATTTATTTTTTAATAATCTTAAAGGACCTTTAATTCTGTATTTTTAGACGTTTTTTCCAAAATTTTAGCTTTAAAACTGACAAAGTTATTAAATCTTTTGTATTTTTTAACAATAAATCTTAAATTAATTGAAATTATTAAAATTTTATACCTGGGAAGTGTTAAACATAGGGTTTCTAGCCTATATTAGTCTTAAGACCGGTCAAATATCTTTAATATCGGCTGAGATAGGTTTTTAGACTTTTTAAAAATATTTGTCTGGAAACTTTGAGTCCCTATAGCTCGGCCGTCTTTAAACTTATCGAACCCGGACTTTTTATAGAATATTGTTAAAATTGTAAAGATTAGGAAAATTAGATTTTCAGGAGTTTTCAGGAGCTGGGAATTTTCAGGCCTGAAAGTATTTTTAGATTATAGAGAAAGTCAAGCCGGTACCCCCAGTGGAAACCTGACTTCTCTGCGACAAGTTGTCGAGGAGTTACAGCTGTTTCAAAACAGCATCCGACAGTTTGGCGGCCATCTTGGCCAACTTTGGAAGCCGGTAGCTCTCGACTCGGAGGTCGTAGAGAATTGGGGGTTTGTTCTGGGACACCGGAATAGCCTTCTTTTTCTGCCCACCTACCTTTCAGGCAATTTCAGGCTGATATTTTTCAGGTTCCTGAAAGCTCAAAATTCAGACAGCTGAAGTCATACTGACCGAACAGGGCCCAAACCCGGGTTTTCTGCGGCCTTTGGTTACGGAGAAAAAGCAGTCCAAACATCGACTTTGACAGTTCTGCGACTGTCAAACCTATTTTCAAAAGGTCATATCTTCCGATCCAGGGGTCGTAGAGGGCTGGGGTTTTCTTTGGGCATACTCCCTCAGCAGTCCCGACAATTTTAGCTGAAAACATTCAGTTTTCAGTATCCTGAAAATTTCAGGAGAATTGACCGCACCTTCATATTGTCCTTGTCGGGCCCAGCACGACGAGCCCAAGCACGCCCAATTTCGGCCCATAGGTCCCGGGGAAACTTAACTTTAATACCACCAGGCAAGGTGTGCGCACAAAATCTGGATTTTTGAATCCTAATATCTCCGGAACCGCTTGGGATAGGTTGGTGGTGCTTGGGGTCTTCAGATAGGTCTTAGGCAGGGCTACAGGATAGGCATACTAAAGTGACCAAAAAATTTTTTGGAATTTTTTATATATTTTTTTTTAATTTTGAATTTTGTTCTTTAGTGTTTATTGACACTGCGGGACTGTGTAGACACAGTATTGACCAACTCTTTAAGTCTCTACAGGCTAGAGAAAGAAAGTTTGACGAAAAAGTTGTAGTCAACATTTTAAGATCCTCAATTTATTGAATTACATGCAGCAGCTGTTTAGTGCTGCTGCATTAGCTTAAGTTTATTCATTTTACCTTTGTATATTACTTTTTGACGCGTACCTTCCACTTACCAAAATGATGGGCATCAGGACCCCTCCTCAAAAAACGTCAAAATCGTCGCCAAGGAAACCGGAGTTGGGGGCTACAGAAAGAAGAAGCATCGGCGATAGGATAGATGACTGGGAGGCCGTCAGGGCAGGTACCAATCCCAGCCCCTCAACTAGATATCCTCTTGCGCAGACTGCAAGGACCCCCCCGCCAACTACAGCCGGAACCCAGCTCCCTCGTCAGGCCAAAAATAAGACCATAGAGGCCAGAGAGTGCATAGCACGGGCCAAACTCCACCTTGGTAAATCTGGGAATTTGAAAAGGGAGATCAAGGAGGAGGTTTTGTCAGCACTGACGAAGCTCTTCTCCTTGGTCAAAGGTTTAGAAGCCGAACTTAAAGGCCTCCCTACCAAGGAAGGAGAACAAGGGAATGCACCGGACCTAACTGAGCCAGACGTAGCAAAAGTGGCCCCCGGGGTGGCTCCACATGCGACCCTCATCGAGGAGCATGTGAATCTTCTCCGGGAGAACAACTCGATGATGGCAGAACTCAAAACAGAGATGCTCAGACAGAAAGAGCTTCTGGAAAAGGTGACCGTAACGTATGCCAGTGTAACCGCGAACACACTGCCGGTTCAGAGCGAGAATACACCGAAGTCAAGGGAAACGCTCCACTCGGTTATCGTCACCTCTACAGATGACCAGGACACTGGAGAGCAAGTACTGGATAAAATTAGGAATGTGGTAGACGCCAAGGAGGGGTGGATAGAGGTCAGGAACGTCAGGAAGGCCAGGGACCGCAAAGTTATTATAGGACTGAGCTCCAAGGCGGAAAGAGAAAAGCTGACGACCAAGCTAAAAGCCGCCTCAGGTCAACTAACAGTGGAAGAGGTGAAAAACCGCGACCCACTACTGGTTCTTCGGGGAGTGCTCAATATGCACAAAGACGATGAAATATTGAAGGCCCTGAGGAACCAGAATAAGGATCTGTTCAACGGCCTTGACAAGATCGATGACAGAATAGAGTTCAAGTACAGGAGAAGAGCCAGAAACCCTCATACTTGCCATGCGGTTATTAGCGTCTCGCCCGCAATCTGGCAAAAGGCAGTAGCGAAAAAGGTTGTACAGATTGACCTGCAACCAGTGAGGATCGAAGATCAAACACCGCTGGTTCAGTGCACTCGCTGCTTAGGCTACGGCCATAGCAAACGATTTTGCACTGACCCAGCGGATCTTTGTAGTCATTGTGGAGGTCCTCACATGAAAGCCGATTGCCCAGACGTCGTAACAGGGACCCAGCCGAGATGCAGGAATTGCGACTTGGCAAAGTATGGCAACACCGAGCATAACGCTTTCGACTCGTCCTGTCCCATAAAGAAAAAATGGGATGCCCTGGCTCGGTCGACCGTGGCATATTGCTAAGGGCAGCCAAGGGAAGAAGGTAACAAAAGCCACCGCGATTGTGACCAACTCAGACCTGAACGTAGTTCAGTACCCTGGGTTGATCACCGCCAACATAGAGGCTGACGAAGCCCAAACCAAGGCTCATAGCACGCTTGATAAAAGTCACGAAGACAAAACGGCCTGCACAGAGGATATTATGAACAGCATCATTGAAAGTAACGGCTCCAACGAAACGATGCGCTCGGACTACGAAGGTACCAAATTAGGCATAAATAACAAAAATCCATCAAAAATAATAAAAACTCAAATAAATACAAAACTTATTAATAGTAACATTAGAAATTGGGCCAATTTTATTACAAAACTGGAACAATTAGAAATAGTAACTAAATTAAAATTGAAAGAAACATATACAAGTAACGTAGAGTCAATAGCTAAAACAAAAAGTAAAGTTTACTTACCATGGTGGTCCGAGGAACTCATTAAAATATACTGGTCCAAACTCACAATGAGTCATCCAATATCCCGCAGTGCAGTGTCTAACCGTAAGCCACCTATAAAAGAAAAAACCATACAGCAGCTAATAAAATCTAATGGTCATACTGTGTTTATAAAGTATCGTAGTAAAATCAGTAAATTGTTAATAAATGCAACTAGTGAATAAGAATATGGTGGCATAATATTATTACATATTATCGCCCAGCATATATGATAAAGTATAGTAGTAAACAAAATAAACATGTAGTAGACACTAGATTAAAATGTAAGATTAGCATAAGCAATAAAAATGTAACCCTAGTTAAGATATATAGTTTGTAAGTAAATAATTGTAAAGATAAATAAAACAACCCTTCGAGGATGAATTTATTTACCCATAAGTAATACTATATAAGTTAATAAATAAAAGTTGTCAGCTAGAAAAAAGTAGACGGGCATCCCACCCGTATCGGACAGACAAAAGAAGAAGTATGAAAGAGTCGTATGAGGTATGAAAGTGCGAGAGGAATGAATGCGAGAACTGGAATGAAAAAGGCTCAAGCTAACATAGGCTCCGATTCCCATGTTGGAGGTACTAGGATTAAAAAAAAAAAAAAAAAAAAAAAAAAAAAAAAAAAAAAAAAAAAAACCTAACCGCTAAGTCGGCCGCACAAATAATTCACTTGTATACAAAAATTTTATTTTCTGTGCGATTTTGTTGAAATTTTTTTTTGCAAACGTGTCTAATTTGACCTACTTGTTGACCTTCGCGCCTTTACACGCGAAAATATTTGATATTTTTTGTATTTATACAAAAATTGTTGTTTTTTATTGCTATATAGCGATACATTTTTGTTTGACACGTAATAACTTCGCTGTTTATCAGTGGATTTTCGTGATTTCTTCGTTGACCTACAGCTCACGACGTCTGCTTTCGTTTGAGTATAATTTTGGCACCCCCACCTAAAAATAAATAGCTTTTATAATTAAAAAACTTCTAAAAATAGTAACTTTTTAAAATTTAATTTTTTCAAAAACGGTTTAGTTAAAATTTCATTTGGTTATATTAGTTTGTAGGTCTCTTACAGACCTCTCTAAATATATAGCACACGTATCCCGTGTTTATATAGATCTTCAAAATTTTTATACTTTAAAAATATCATTAAAAAACCAGTTTTTCAGGGTTTTTCAGGGAAATTTGTTCCCGGACCCCTAAATTTTTTCACGCCATTCGCTTGCTAACGTCCAGCCGAATACAACGGTACCACTCCCGTGGCGCTCCGACTACCAGGAGCCGAGAAAATTACGAATTTCTGGCCCGCCCACCCACCCTTATTTCATTAGGCATATCGATTCCGGAGACTTTTCCCATACACCTTTTAGTACCCCAATATCTTTGGGAGGCCATAACTCCGGAATCGGTAGTGCTAGAGGGTTGCGGTTTGTGGCGTCGGATAGGTCCTGAGTAGCACCTAATTATTAACAGGGAGACGTGACAATCGGTCGCGCCGCCCACTTCTGGACCTCGTACCTTTGAAAAAGGTACCAAAATTTTTGCCTTAATAGGTCAATTTTGGACACTTCTTGCTTTTGCAAGAAGTGTAGCCCTGCTAAGTTGGCCTTAGAAAGGTGCTCCCTGGGCCCCTCCGAAGTCACAAAGGGTCGGCGTACACCACCGATCAATAAACAGCGCTACATCGATATAGAAGTAGCACAGATTTTAGGTTTTAAGTTTTAACCTTATACCCCATCAAAATACTTTTAAGATTTTAGCTTATTATTATTATTTACACTGCATTATTTTTACATCAATTTTATGACATTTTATTTTAGTACATTTTAAATTATTTTACAAAATTTTAGTCAATTATTAGTATTTACAACTTTTACAAACTTACGTGATTAATTATTATTGTGGTTGGGTTAGGTTTTATTGAATAGTATTTTTACTCACCTGTACGATGTTCCGCACCCCCGCTAAGGTTTCCATGTCGCAGCAGCCATCTACTCCCCCGAAGGCCAACCGGGCCACTGTAACAAAAAGTCAAACGAACGTTAGAAGGAGCATTGGGGAATGGGAGGCGGGCAGAGTCCTCTTTCCTGAGGAGGCCATGACCGCTTCCCATTCTACCGTTGCCTTGGCTACCGTTGCAGTGGACGAGTTATCAGCTCAAATCACCCTACCGGTGGCCCCTATAACAAAGCCTTTATCCGCGCGGGCTGGGAGAGTTCGGGAGGCGAGGGCCTGCGTGACGAAGGCAAAGACAGCACTTAATCTGTCCAGGAACCTCAAAACTGATATTAAGGCCGACGTCACGCAGGCCATCGACAGGCTCTACCAGCTAGTGAAGGAGGATGAGGCCGAGAGACCTGCGTCTCCTTCCTTGCCCGCGTTAAAGGGCGCGGACAGGGAGGGCGACGCGGGAGACTCCCAGAATAGGAAGAAGAAGGGAAAAAAGGGGGAGGAAGAACAGGGAAGGGAGCCAGGAAGCCTGCAGGTCACTCAATTGCTCTCCTCACTAGCGGAGCACACTACGCTGATGAAGGAGAGCAATGAGAGAGCCGAAAAACTTCAACAGGCTCTGGAAATGAAAAGGGAGTCACTGGAGGCGATCACCTACGCGAGTGTTGCAGCGACTGCAATAGGGCGAAAACGCCCGGTCCTGACAGCGCTCCACTCGGTGGTGGTATCCTCCAGGGACGAAATGGAAACGGGTGAGGATGTGTTAGGAAGGATTAGGGTCGCGACCAACGCAAAGCAGGGCGATATCCAAATCGACAGACTTAGGAAGGCTAAAGACCGGAAAGTCGTCATCAGTTGTCGTAGCGAAGAGGCCCGAAACAGGGTCAAGAGGAAAATCGAGTCAGCAGACCAACAGCTGGAGGTCCTGGAGGTCCAAAACCAAGACCCTCTCATCATCCTCAGGGACGTTCTCAGCTCGCACACCAACGAGGAGGCGATTGAGTTCCTGAGGGTGCAAAACAAGAGACTCTTCCGAGACCTCGCAACTGGTGACGACCGAATTGAAATTAGATTCCGGAAGAAAGCCCGAAACGACCTGCTTTGCCATATGGTCGCGAAGGTATCCCCCACTCTGTGGAATCGGCTGCTGGGGGCGTCTGAGGTGTACCTGGACTTACAGCACATCAGAGTGGAGGACCAGTCGCCACTGGTCCAATGCTCGATGTGCTTGGGATACGGCCACAGCAGACGCCTCTGCGTCGAGACCACCGAAAAGTGCGGCCACTGCGGGGGCCCTCATCTACGCAAAGACTGCGCTGTAAAGCTCGCCAATGCAGCTCCCACCTGCTGCAACTGCGTCACTGCAAAACTAGACATGACGGGGCACAACGCGTTCAGCCAAGACTGCCCCGTCCGACGCAGGTGGGACGCATTGGCTCGAGCAAAAGTAGCGTATTGCTGAGGGCTCCATGGCAGAAACATCGGCTGCCTCCACCGCGGGGCTGAAGGCGTACCCGGTAATGCAGGCTAACCTCCAAAGGAAAGAGCTGGCGACCGTGGAGCTGATCCAGGGGGCTCTGGAAAGGAAAGCGACTATGGCTCTTGTACAGGAGCCATATGTGGGGGGCAAGAGAAGGATGCGGGACTACCGCGGGGTGAGAACATTCCAGGCATCGGAAGAGGGAAGTGGGACTGTAAAGGCGGCCATCGTCGTCTTCGACCAAGACCTTGACGTCATACAGTACCCAGAACTCACCACGCACAACATCGTAGTGGTGAGGATCCGTACCAGTGCCTGGGACCTCGTGGTGGTCTCTGTATACTTCGAGCCTGACCTCCCCCTCGCACCTTATCTGGAGCACCTTGGTGCGATCCGTCGCCGCATGGGTGCTCAAAGCCTGCTTATCGGTGGAGACGTAAACGCAAAGAGCCCGTGGTGGGGAAGTAGAGTGGAGGACAGTAGAGGTGAGGAGATGTGCGGCCTTCTTGGAGAACTCGACCTAAATGTACTCAACAGCGGCACCACACCAACTTTCGACACCGTCAGAGGCGGGAAAGTTTTCAGCAGTCACGTCGACATAACGGCATGCTCAACGGACCTTCTCAGCCTGGTGGATGGATGGCGCGTAGACGTGGGCATGACAAGCTCTGACCACAACGGCATTGAATTCAAAATTAAATTAGAAAAATCTTTAGGAATTAATATTAAAACTACAACGCGTAAATATAATACAAGAAAAGCAAATTGGGACCAGTTTCATGAGAAACTGGCCCAATTAAAAATAGAAAATAAAATAAACAAAACAGAAATAGATAAAATTAACAATATTCAAGATTTGGAATTAACAGTAGAGTCATACATAAAAACAATAGAACATGCATGTAAAACATGCATACCTGAAAAGAAAAATAAAAATAAACTTACCTTGCCGTGGTGGTCCGAAGAGCTCGCCGCGCTGAAGAAAATGGTTGCTACCAGGAGGAGAAGGATCCGTTGCGCCGCGCCGATCCGTCGCGATGGTGTCGTTGCTGAGTACCTGAAAGAAAAGGAAGAGTATGAAAAGAAGGCCAAAATAGCTCAAGTGCAGAGCTGGAAACAGTTCTGCACAAAACAAGACCGGGAAGGGATGTGGGAGGGGATCTACAGGGTGATCGGAAGGACCTCCACTCGACCTGAAGACGTCACCCTCATCAAAGATGGCGAAACCCTCGACCCCGCACGCTCGGCGGCCTATCTCGCGGAATGCTTCTACCCGGAGGACCGCGAGTCGGAGGACGGCGAGGACCACAAGGCCACCAGAAGCCTCGCGAAGCGGGTGAACGATCGGGTCCATGGTGAGGTACATGACCCGCCGTTCACAGCGCACGAGCTAAGGTCTGTGGTCCGAGCCTTTAATCCGAAAAAGGCGCCGGGCGCCGACGGCTTCACGGCAGACATCTGCAGTCACGCCATTCTCCAGGACTCAGAGTCCTTCCTTGCCTTGGCCAACACATGCCTCAGTCTAGGGCACTTCCCCAAGCCCTGGAAAGAGGCCACAGTCGTGGTCCTGAGGAAGCCGGGCAAGGACGACTACCGTAGGGCAAAGTCGTACAGGCCAATCGGCCTGCTACCTGTCCTCGGTAAGATCCTGGAGAAAATGGTTGTAGCAAGGCTCCAGTGGCACCTGACACCGAGACTGAGTACTCGCCAGTATGGCTTTATGCCACAGCGAAGCACGGAGGACGCCCTCTATACTCTGGTGAACCAAATAAAAGCGGAGGTTAAAGATAAAAAGCTGATAACGCTAGTGTCACTAGATATAGAGGGTGCCTTTGACAGTGCTTGGTGGCCGGCCATCAGGGTCAGACTGGCTGAGGAACAGTGTCCGGTCAATCTCAGGAGGCTACTGGACAGCTACCTTGACGGCAGATGTGTGAAGCTGAGGTATGCGGGGGTAGAACACGAGAGGGTAACCCAAAAGGGATGCGTCCAGGGTTCGATTGGAGGACCGATCCTCTGGAACGTTTTGTTGGATCCCCTCCTCAAGGAGTTGGCTGCAAAAGGAGTCCGCTGTCAGGCATTCGCGGACGACGTTGTTCTGCTGTTCGCTGGGTGTACTGGTTCCGAGGTGCAGCGACAGGCCAATGTCGCCCTCGAGCATGTCTGGAGGTGGGGTGTCAAAAATAAGCTAAAGTTTGCAGCACACAAAACGAGCGCAATGCTCATAACAAACAAGCTCAAATATGACACCCCCCGCCTGAGCATGGGCGGGGTCGACATTGGCATGTCCAAAGAGGTCAAGATTTTAGGGCTGACCATTGACGACAAGTTGACTTTCAACAGTCATGTCGCCAACGTCTCTAGGAAGGCCCTAAATATCTACAAGCAGCTGCAGAGAACAGCCAAGATCAGCTGGGGCCTGCACCCGGAAGTTATACGCACCATTTACTCGGCGGCAGTGGAGCCAATAGTCTTGTACGCGGCGGCAGCGTGGGCTCCTGCAGCCAACAAAGTCGGGGTCAAAAAGCTCCTTGGGACGGTACAGAGGGGTGTGGCTCAAAAAATCTGCAAATCATACCGCACGGTCTCCCTAAACTCGGCTCTAATACTGGCCGGGATACTTCCTCTCGACCTGCGCATACAGGAAGCAGCAGCCCTGTATGAAGCGCGCAAAGGGTCGTCCCGGCTAGTGCTAGGAGACCGGGAAGTGGAGCGTGTGGTGGATTATGCGAAAATGCCACACCCGGCTCGGCGTCCAGAGCTTAGCTTCAAAAGCCTGGACAACCAAAGCCTGGTAGAACAACACAACGTGCAGACGCGCCGTATTTTTACAGACGGTAGCAAGATAGGGGGTAAGGTCGGAGCTGCGCTGTCCGTGTGGGACAGCCACTCCGAACTGAAAGCCCGTAAACTATCTTTGCCTGCGTACTGCACAGTCTACCAGGCCGAACTGCTGGCACTCTGCCGAGCCACGGACGAGATCCTGAAGTGCGGAGAGAGGAGCTATGGTGTGTACAGTGACTCGATGGCAGCACTGCAGGCGGTCACAAACCATGGCTCCTTGAATCCGCTAGCGTTCCAGGCGCGCCAAAACCTCTGCGAGGCCTTGGCCCGGGGCAAAGATGTCTCCTTGTTCTGGATCAAGGCCCACGCCGGTTTCGAGGGTAATGAGCGCGCCGACATCCTCGCAAAGGAGGCAGCGGTTTCGGGACGGAGAAAGCCGGACTACGACCGGTGCCCGGTTTCTTTCGTCAAGAGTCAGCTTCGCGGTGAGTCTCTTGGCGAGTGGAACCGGAGGTACCTGGACGGCGAGACTGCCTCCGTCACGAAGCTGTTCCTCCCAAACGCGGTGGACGCCTTCAGGCTCGTCCGTAAAATTCAACCCCAAGGAGTAATAACGCAGATGCTGACTGGACATGGCGGGTTCTCCCAGTATCTGCACCGGTTCAAGTGCAAGGAGAGCCCATCATGCATCTGCGACCCCGACGTGCACGAAAGTGTCGTGCACCTAATTTTTGAGTGCCCGGCCCACAGCAGGAACAGATTCCACCTGCAACAGTCAGTTGAGGTAGAGGTGAGCGCTGCAAACGCTCACTGCCTCATAGCAAACAAATCGTCAAGAAAACAATTTATGGAATTTGCAGTGAGCGTTTGCAGCGCCGCTGCTGAAAGAAATAAATAAGTGAGCAAAAATAAAATAAAAGAAACGAAAACACAAATGAATAAAAAAGTCCCTGACCACGTTAGGGGAATTAACGTATTAAATATAAAAAAAAAAAAAAAAAAAAAAAAAAAAAACCTAACCTAACCTAACCTAACCTAACCTAACCTAACCTAACCTAACCTAACCTAACCTAACCTAACCTAACCTAACCTAACCTAACCTAACCTAACCTTTTTTTTTTTTTTTTTTTTTTTGATCAGGCGGGGGAATCCTCATGGACACCCACCCACTCGGGGGAGTGGATGGGTAGTGTCAGACTCTTACTGACTAAACCTAAACCGCCGTGCACCGTCATCCGCGTTTCGTGTTGGCGCGTGGTACTGCGTTGCAATCCATCACGCGCCAACCGCGGGGATCCACCGGCCAATAAGCCGGTGGCTCACTTTCGTGATTGGAGGCCGAAGTGTAAAGGCTTCGGCCTCTCCGCCTCGTATTGGAACCACACCCGATGCAACGAAATGTGGCTCCCCGTCGTGGGTCCTATAGTCGGACGACATGCACCCCCGTGCCTGTCGCCCAGGACCCTAGTTAGGGCGGGAGAGCGCGCTCATGCGCGGCTCTGCGCCGCCCCACTCGACGTCGGCGTATCTGGGGCGCGTCGGGGTCTTCCTCCCGATCGCGCTCCGCCGCCTCCTTCTGGGACATGACGGTCTCACAGAAGGAGGACAGCGCGTCCCACGCTGCGCGACTGCTGAGCGCAGCTGCGACAACAGCCGACAGCGCGGAAACGTCTACGCCTCCCAGCGCCGCCTGGAGAACGGCGCGAGGCTCGTCAAAGGTGGGACACACGGCCAGGGTGTGCAGCGCGGTGTCGTCACCGGCGCCACACTGGTGGCAAGCCGTGGTCCCTTCCCTCTTTGCGACCAGGCACAGGTAATGGCCAAAGGCCCCGTGCCCGGTCAGTATCTGCGTGAGGCGGTAGGTCAATAAACCGTACCGCCTCTCCACCCACGGTTGGAGATGTGGGCGGATCGCATCCACGGTGACCCGTCCCGCCGACGGTCTCGCGAGCCGAAGCTCCCAATTCCGCATTGTGACGAGACGGGCCTGTCTGCGCCATAGCTCGCGCTGCCTCGGCAAGGGGTCGGTACCGCGGGACCGGAGCTCGGTGCAACGGGTGTAAAGGTCCGTTAGCACCTTCGCGTCCAGATCCCAAGGCGGTGTCCCAGCCAAGACACACGCGGCTTCGTGACCGACGGTCCGGTAGGCCCGGACGATCCTGTTGGCGACAGCACGCTGCGAACCAAGTAGGACCGCCCGGTTATCGGCCGTCAGTCTGTCACTCCAGATGGGTGCGCCGTACAGAGCCATCGATCGAATGACCGAGGCGTACAGACGGCGACACCCGACGTCAGGGCCCCCGACATTTGGCAGGAGCCTTCCGAGGGCAGCAGCGGCAGACCGAAGCCTCGGCGCCAACCGCTGAAAATGCTCCCGGAAGCTCAACCGCCCGTCGAGAACCAGTCCAAGATACTTCATCGTGCCCGTCAGTGGGATCCTCGCGTCCTCCACCGTTAGGCACGAATCCGTACGTCTACTCTGGGGGCCGTGTAGCAAAAGTGCTTCGGTCTTCCCCAGAGCGACATCCAATCCAAGCATCCGGATGCGACCTACGACGAGCTGTACGCCGCAGGTAGCACGCCGGATGCACTCCTCCTGGGTGGTCCCTCTGACCAACACCAGGGTGTCGTCGGCATAACACACGACCTCCGTCAGGCTGAGGAGGGCGCCGCGAAGCACCCAATCGTACCCGATGTTCCACAAGAGAGGTCCCAGGACTGACCCCTGCGGAACACCGCGCCCGGTGGGTTGCAGCTGCGGGCCCGTCACTCCCGTGTAGGCGACATGTCGGTCGCGCAGGTAGTCCGCCACGATGTGCTGGAGGTAGAGGGGCGCCCCGTGATAACGAAGCGCCGACTCAATGCACTGGTGCGGCAGCGAGTTGAAGGCGTTCGCGATGTCGAGCGACACCGCTAGCGCCATTCCTCCCCGCGCCGCAGCCTCCGTGGCGAACTTTTTCACATGGCTCAGGGCGTCCAGCGTAGACCGCCCTGCCCTGAAGCCAAACTGGGAGGCCGACAAGTCGGGCCCCGTACCCGTCAGATGCCGAAGGATGCGGGCGGCGATGACGCGCTCAAAGAGCTTGCCCGCCTCGTCCAGCAGAACGATAGGCCGGTAGCCCGAGGGCGAGTCGGCCGGTCGTGTGTCCTTGCGAAGGAGGACGAGCTGCCCCGTCTTCCAGACTTTGGGGAATCTCCCCGCCACTAAACAGGCGTTGAAGAGACCCCGCAGCCGGTCCTTCAGGGGACCCACAGCCAAGGCAATAGCCCGAGCCGGTACCCCGTCAGGTCCAGGAGCAGTCGTCTTCGTTCGGAGGCGTAGGGTGCACGCCTCGAACTCTCCTTCGGTTATCTCCTCCAGCTGTTCCCGCGAAAACGCGGTACCCATAGCTGGAGGGATAAAGTCAGTCCGGTGAGATGGGAACAGGGACGAAACGATGTTCCGGAGAAGCTGAGGTTCCATGGACTCCGTTATCGGGGGCGCTGCGACGCGAAGTTTGTTCCGCGCCGCCAGGTACGGGCGACCCCACGGATCCCGGTTCAGCTCCTCGTGCATCTCCTGCCTTGCTGCGGCCTTCGCCTGCAGAATGGCCAGGCGGAGATTCGATCTGGCCGTGCGGTAGGCCCTGTAAAGAGGGGCCTCCGCGGCCTCGTCCCTGCGCCTAGAGCGATGGCGTGTGTACCGGCGTTTCGCCTCAACACACGCCTCCCTAAGCACTGCGATCTCTGGCGACCACCAGTAGACTGCCCGTCTGTTGGGTCTTCTCCGGACGCGAGGCATCGCTGCGTCACAAACCGACGTCAGCGTTCTGCGGAACAACTCTGCCTCGTCGTCAATCGAGAGACCCGACGGTGGTGCGCACCAGTCACTGACGATGGCCGCCTCGATCAGCAGTTCCCTGTCCAATTGTTTTAGGGCCCATCGTGGAGGACCTGAGTTCGGGGTCGGCCGAACCCTGGGCCCCCCGGAGGGAGAGACGCTGAACCGAATGTACCTGTGATCGGACAGCGTCTCTATCCCTTCATCGACACGCCAGTCGTTGATGCGCCCGGCAATGGCCTGGGAGCAAAACGACAGGTCCACAATGGACCCGCCATTATGCCGGACGCAAGTCTGGGTGTGACCCCGGTTGAGGAGAACCAAGTCCAACCCCAGGGCCCACGCCTCCAGTATTTCCCCGCGCCGGTCTGTTGCCGGTTCCCCCCAAGCCGTGCTCTTGGCATTGAGGTCCCCTAGCAGAATGACCGGGCGGGGTGTCATCACCCGAACAAGGGCCTCCAGCTCGGCCATAAATGACTCGAACTCAGCGAGACCCCTGTTCGGGGAGAAGTACGTGCCGATGACGGCGTACGACCCCCATGACGCAGCGACATATCCAGAGCCCCTACGGATGGTGTGTAGGGGCTGGGAACTTGCGCCTGTTGCGGCGACGACAGCGACGGACCCGTCAAGGTCCCCCGCCCAGTTGGGCCGGGGAGGGACAAAATAGGGCTCCGCCACCACCGCAACGTCAATCGCCCACTCCGCCAGTGCTTGAAGGAGGAGATCCTGGGCACCGGCGCAGTGGTTGATGTTCCCCTGGAGGAAGAGATGTGGACGGACTTGATCCATTAGGACTCCATCATCTCCTCCGTGCGGGGCGAGACCTGCGCCCTCGCTGCGTCATTTTGGGGCCGCACTGAGGCCCTTTTGTTCCTGGTCGGGGCCGGGGGAGCACATCCCCGGCTGCCCATCTGGTGGTCCGCCTTTCGCCCCCTCTGCACACAGATCGGGCATTTGGCGGGCTCACTGCAGGATGCCGCTTTGTGGCCAGGCTGTGCACACCTATAGCACAGCCCGCTACGGTCCGTCTCGCTGGTGCACACGGCCCTAGTGTGTCCGATCTCCAGGCATCGGAAACACTTCATGGGCCGTGCTTTGAGCTGCACCACGCGAGCGGAGCTCCACCCGACCAAGAACTTCTCGGTCCTCGTCGTGACGAGCTTTGGGGCCGCGACCAGCGGGCACTTCACCAGAGCGGTGAACATGCCCCCGGGGCCCAACCTTAGCTCGCCGACCGTCACCGTGCCCGGAGGACACTGACCCTTCGCCACGACGGCGGCAGTGAGGTCCTCCTTAGTGACGGAGTCATCCAGGTCTGTCACCCGGAGCTCCGCGCACTTGAGTGGTCTGTGGACCCTCACTGTGCCGTCCGCATAGATGGCCCTCAGCCGCTCCGCCATCAGGTCCGCCCCCTCAGGGCTCAGCTTCCTCGGAAGCTCGAGCACCCGAGCTCCCGTCTGGGACCTCTTGATCCTGATGGGATCGACCACCATGTCGATCCCCAGCTCGGCGACGTTTATTTGCCGCCGCGCCTTGTCGAGGACCTGGGCGTACGTGAGCCCTTGGCTGGCAGCCTCGGGCTCTATCGTCAAGACAACGGCGGGCGTCTGAGCCGCACGCCGCTGCCTCTGGGCCATCTTCCGCCTTTGCTTGCCAGTCTGCTTCTTCTTGGACTGTGTCTTTTCGGCGGTCTTGGGTTTGGGGGCCTCTGTCCTGACCCTGTTCCTCACCCTTTTCCGCCGGGAGACTTCGGTCCATTCTCCGGCTTCGACAACACCCGTACTCTGCTCTGGTGCAGCAGGTTTGGGCGCAGGCCTTGAAGCCGGTTTTGAAGCAGGCTTGGCAGTGGCAGTCTTTGCAGCCGCCCTGGGAGCCGGCTTGGGGGCCGGTCCAGGTCGCTGCTTCGGTGCCGGGCCGGAAGTCGACCTCGGTGCCGGGCCGGGAGTCGGTCTCGGTGCCGGTTTGGGAGTCGGCTTTGGTGCCGGCGTCGGCTTCTTTGGTGGCGGCTTGGCGGGCTGTTTTGCAGCTGGTTTGGGCCCTCTGCCCACAACCTCCGCACAGCTTCGCCTGTCCGCCGCCAGGGGCGGGCGTAAAACCCGCTCCGGCGGAAGCCGCTCCTTTACCCCAGCCAGCTTGGCGTCCATCATTGTCCCGACCGACAACATGATGGACCGCTGAAACTCGGCAGTGTCGAACGCTGCAGGGGCCTGCTCGCGCACCACGAGCATCTGGCCCCTGAGGTCTTCGACCTCTTTGCTCAGCCGAGCATTCTCGGCCAGCAGTTTTTCCACGCAGGTGGAGCTCGTCAGGGAGCGAATGCCCTCCTGAATATGGTCCACTGCGTCCTTGAGCCGCTTGATATACGTCCCCTTGATGTTTTTGGAGGTGCACGCTACCTCCAATATCGATAGGAGACTGCTATCAATGCGCTCCTTGACTGAAGAGGGGTCGGTCGACTGCGAGCCGGAACTAATGAGGTCCCGGGCAGCCGCACGAGCCTCCCTCCTCTGCCTCTCCTCCTCCGCCTTCTTTTCTAGCGACACACGAGCGTCAGGTGTCTGCGCCGCTTCAGCGGCGAGCGCCCTGTACAGCTCGCGCTGTCGGTGGAGCCCCACGTAACGACCGTGGGTAACACAACCGCGGGACCGCGTCGACGATGCTAATGAGACATCGCTCTCGCAGCCCGAAGCGGCTCGGTCACCCACGTCGTCCTCACCAGCCGAACTACGTCTTGGACGTTTCCGGCCGTGCTTCCCAGCAACAGAGCTGTCTCGGGACCGGCAAGACGCCGGCACCTCAAGCTCCATCGCTTCTCTCTCAGGGCGACCGGTGGTCGTCGCCTCCTCCTCCTCAGGGCGACTGGTGGTCGTCGCCGCCTCCTCGTCCATGACGAGCCTCTCGAGCACCACTCGAGGCTCTCCCGTCATGCACTCCACGTGACTCAAGCTGCTGCTCGCAGACCGAGTCACCCTCCTCCCCCCTCCCAAAAACGGATCATGGGTTTCCCCACTTTCCGAGGCAGATGTCGGCGCCAGCAAATACATGCGCCTGAACTCCGAAGAGTCACGGGATTCTGTTTGGCCTGAGGCCTCCCTACCCGCTTGCTGAGTGTTTTTAGCATCTGACTTGTCCATTTTTGTTGTTGTTTGCTGCCCTCACGACGGAGTTCCCCCCCGCCATGCAGCCCCTTGCCGGGCAGCGAAAGCGTAGGCTTCAGGGTAATTTATTATAGTGGTTTTCTTCCACGTAGCCCCCCTCCCCTACTCCTGTAAGGGAAGGCGGCCCCCGGTCCCGCCCTGAAAAGGACAGACTTACGGGTTGGCCGACGGTGACCGTGGTCATGCCCGACGAATCGGGCCCGCCGCCCGCGAATGCCCCCCAATCTCTCAACAGAGAGAGAGGAAGACAAACTCCACCCGCTGCCGTTGCCCGGAATATCCGAGACGCCAGCGGGCCGCGACCGAAAACGATCGCCCAACGCGCAGCGATCTGGACAGAACCAGACCCCGCCGTCTTACCCACAAAAATGGGCAGACTCACCGCCCACCACCGCTACTCGGATAACGTCCAAGACGCCGGTGGGCCACGATGTTCGGCCAGCAAAAACACTGACCAAACCGCCACCTCCCCCATCCCCCCCAAAAAGAAGGTCAAGAGGAGGAAGCCCTCCGCCCGAAGCCGCTACCCAGAATGAGTCCAGGACGCCAACGGGCCGCGATGTCCGGCCAGCAAAACCACTAACCGAACTCGCCCAACAGCTCCACTCGACCGTCCCCCGCGTGCATGGGGAACGGAGAGAGAGCAACCCACTGCCGCTACTCGGAATACGTCCGAGACGCCAGCAGGTCAAACAACACGCAGAGACCTGGACAGATAGGCCTCCGCCGTCCGCCCACCAAATGGAAAAGTGGGCAGACCCAACGCCTGCCGCCGCTACTCGGAGTACGTCCGAGACGCCGGCAGGTTGCGACATCCGGCCCGCAGTAAACACGGACCGGACTCGCACGACCACTCATCTCACCCGTTCCCTCGCAAGAGGTAGGATGAGAGAGCACTACACCCGCTGCCGCTACCCGGAATGAGTCCGAGACGCCAGCAGGTGTCCACCACGCGGCGGTCTGGACAGAACAGACCCCGCCGTCCACCCACAAGAATGTGGGCAGACTCACCGCCCGCCGCCGCTACTCGGAATACGTCCGAGACGCCGACAGGCCGCGATGTCTAGCCAGCAGTTGACACTGGCCAGACCCGCCGCGGCTGTCGCATCCTCAGGCTGAGGAGCGACCCCGCTGCTGGAATTGTCCGCGCCGGTAAACCGGTACCGCAATGTGCGGCATGCCCTTATCCGCAACCTAGGGACGCGCCCGGTAGGGGTCCAGCAACCCCTCTCCCGCAGGATGCACCACTCCCGCGGGTCCGGGAACCTAACCTAACCTAACCTAACCTAACCTAACCTAACCTAACCTAACCTAACCTAACCGTATACAAAATTTTTATTTTTTGTGCGAATTCTACCAAACTTTTTTGTAAACGTGTCTATTTTGACCTATTTGTTGACCTTCGCGCCTTTACACGCGAAAATATTTGATATTTTTCGTATTTATACGAAAATCATTGTTTTTTATTGCTATATAGCGATACATTTTTGTTTGACACGTAATAACTTCGCTGTTTATCAGTGGATTTTCGTGATTTCTTCGTTGACCTACAGCTCACGACGTCTGCTTTCGTTTGAGTATAATTTTGGCACCCCCACCTAAAAATAAATAGCTTTTATAATTAAAAAACTTCTAAAAATAGTAACATTTTAAAATTCAACTTTTTCAAAAACGGTTTAGTAAAAATTTCATCTGGTTATTTTAGTTTGTAGGTCTCTTACAGACCTTCCTAAATATATAGCACACGTATTGCGTGCTTATATAGATCATCAAAATTTTTATTCCTTAAAAAACTTATTAAAAAACTAGTTTTTCACGGTTTTCCAGGGAAATTTGTTCCCGGACCCCCAAATTTTTTCACGCCATTCGCTTGCAAACGTCCAGCCGAATCCAACGGTACCACTCCCGTGGCGCTCCGACTACCAGGAGCCGAGAAAATTACGAATTTGTGTGTTCCCGACCAAAATAACATCTCGTGGAGTCATTCATAAGTACTTGAAATCCACCTAAGTCGGCCGCACAAATAATTCACTTGTATACAAAATTTTTATTTTTTGTGCGAATTCTACCAAACTTTTTTGTAAACGTGTCTATTTTGACCTATTTGTTGACCTTCGCGCCTTTACACGCGAAAATATTTGATATTTTTCGTATTTATACGAAAATCATTGTTTTTTATTGCTATATAGCGATACATTTTTGTTTGACACGTAATAACTTCGCTGTTTATCAGTGGATTTTCGTGATTTCTTCGTTGACCTACAGCTCACGACGTCTGCTTTCGTTTGAGTATAATTTTGGCACCCCCACCTAAAAATAAATAGCTTTTATAATTAAAAAACTTCTAAAAATAGTAACATTTTAAAATTCAACTTTTTCAAAAACGGTTTAGTAAAAATTTCATCTGGTTATTTTAGTTTGTAGGTCTCTTACAGACCTTCCTAAATATATAGCACACGTATTGCGTGCTTATATAGATCATCAAAATTTTTATTCCTTAAAAAACTTATTAAAAAACTAGTTTTTCACGGTTTTCCAGGGAAATTTGTTCCCGGACCCCCAAATTTTTTCACGCCATTCGCTTGCAAACGTCCAGCCGAATCCAACGGTACCACTCCCGTGGCGCTCCGACTACCAGGAGCCGAGAAAATTACGAATTTGTGTGTTCCCGACCAAAATAACATCTCGTGGAGTCATTCATAAGTACTTGAAATCCACCTAAGTCGGCCGCACAAATAATTCACTTGTATACAAAATTTTTATTTTTTGTGCGAATTCTACCAAACTTTTTTGTAAACGTGTCTATTTTGACCTATTTGTTGACCTTCGCGCCTTTACACGCGAAAATATTTGATATTTTTCGTATTTATACGAAAATCATTGTTTTTTATTGCTATATAGCGATACATTTTTGTTTGACACGTAATAACTTCGCTGTTTATCAGTGGATTTTCGTGATTTCTTCGTTGACCTACAGCTCACGACGTCTGCTTTCGTTTGAGTATAATTTTGGCACCCCCACCTAAAAATAAATAGCTTTTATAATTAAAAAACTTCTAAAAATAGTAACATTTTAAAATTCAACTTTTTCAAAAACGGTTTAGTAAAAATTTCATCTGGTTATTTTAGTTTGTAGGTCTCTTACAGACCTTCCTAAATATATAGCACACGTATTGCGTGCTTATATAGATCATCAAAATTTTTATTCCTTAAAAAACTTATTAAAAAACTAGTTTTTCACGGTTTTCCAGGGAAATTTGTTCCCGGACCCCCAAATTTTTTCACGCCATTCGCTTGCAAACGTCCAGCCGAATCCAACGGTACCACTCCCGTGGCGCTCCGACTACCAGGAGCCGAGAAAATTACGAATTTGTGTGTTCCCGACCAAAATAACATCTCGTGGAGTCATTCATAAGTACTTGAAATCCACCTAAGTCGGCCGCACAAATAATTCACTTGTATACAAAATTTTTATTTTTTGTGCGAATTCTACCAAACTTTTTTGTAAACGTGTCTATTTTGACCTATTTGTTGACCTTCGCGCCTTTACACGCGAAAATATTTGATATTTTTCGTATTTATACGAAAATCATTGTTTTTTATTGCTATATAGCGATACATTTTTGTTTGACACGTAATAACTTCGCTGTTTATCAGTGGATTTTCGTGATTTCTTCGTTGACCTACAGCTCACGACGTCTGCTTTCGTTTGAGTATAATTTTGGCACCCCCACCTAAAAATAAATAGCTTTTATAATTAAAAAACTTCTAAAAATAGTAACATTTTAAAATTCAACTTTTTCAAAAACGGTTTAGTAAAAATTTCATCTGGTTATTTTAGTTTGTAGGTCTCTTACAGACCTTCCTAAATATATAGCACACGTATTGCGTGCTTATATAGATCATCAAAATTTTTATTCCTTAAAAAACTTATTAAAAAACTAGTTTTTCACGGTTTTCCAGGGAAATTTGTTCCCGGACCCCCAAATTTTTTCACGCCATTCGCTTGCAAACGTCCAGCCGAATCCAACGGTACCACTCCCGTGGCGCTCCGACTACCAGGAGCCGAGAAAATTACGAATTTGTGTGTTCCCGACCAAAATAACATCTCGTGGAGTCATTCATAAGTACTTGAAATCCACCTAAGTCGGCCGCACAAATAATTCACTTGTATACAAAATTTTTATTTTTTGTGCGAATTCTACCAAACTTTTTTGTAAACGTGTCTATTTTGACCTATTTGTTGACCTTCGCGCCTTTACACGCGAAAATATTTGATATTTTTCGTATTTATACGAAAATCATTGTTTTTTATTGCTATATAGCGATACATTTTTGTTTGACACGTAATAACTTCGCTGTTTATCAGTGGATTTTCGTGATTTCTTCGTTGACCTACAGCTCACGACGTCTGCTTTCGTTTGAGTATAATTTTGGCACCCCCACCTAAAAATAAATAGCTTTTATAATTAAAAAACTTCTAAAAATAGTAACATTTTAAAATTCAACTTTTTCAAAAACGGTTTAGTAAAAATTTCATCTGGTTATTTTAGTTTGTAGGTCTCTTACAGACCTTCCTAAATATATAGCACACGTATTGCGTGCTTATATAGATCATCAAAATTTTTATTCCTTAAAAAACTTATTAAAAAACTAGTTTTTCACGGTTTTCCAGGGAAATTTGTTCCCGGACCCCCAAATTTTTTCACGCCATTCGCTTGCAAACGTCCAGCCGAATCCAACGGTACCACTCCCGTGGCGCTCCGACTACCAGGAGCCGAGAAAATTACGAATTTGTGTGTTCCCGACCAAAATAACATCTCGTGGAGTCATTCATAAGTACTTGAAATCCACCTAAGTCGGCCGCACAAATAATTCACTTGTATACAAAATTTTTATTTTTTGTGCGAATTCTACCAAACTTTTTTGTAAACGTGTCTATTTTGACCTATTTGTTGACCTTCGCGCCTTTACACGCGAAAATATTTGATATTTTTCGTATTTATACGAAAATCATTGTTTTTTATTGCTATATAGCGATACATTTTTGTTTGACACGTAATAACTTCGCTGTTTATCAGTGGATTTTCGTGATTTCTTCGTTGACCTACAGCTCACGACGTCTGCTTTCGTTTGAGTATAATTTTGGCACCCCCACCTAAAAATAAATAGCTTTTATAATTAAAAAACTTCTAAAAATAGTAACATTTTAAAATTCAACTTTTTCAAAAACGGTTTAGTAAAAATTTCATCTGGTTATTTTAGTTTGTAGGTCTCTTACAGACCTTCCTAAATATATAGCACACGTATTGCGTGCTTATATAGATCATCAAAATTTTTATTCCTTAAAAAACTTATTAAAAAACTAGTTTTTCACGGTTTTCCAGGGAAATTTGTTCCCGGACCCCCAAATTTTTTCACGCCATTCGCTTGCAAACGTCCAGCCGAATCCAACGGTACCACTCCCGTGGCGCTCCGACTACCAGGAGCCGAGAAAATTACGAATTTGTGTGTTCCCGACCAAAATAACATCTCGTGGAGTCATTCATAAGTACTTGAAATCCACCTAAGTCGGCCGCACAAATAATTCACTTGTATACAAAATTTTTATTTTTTGTGCGAATTCTACCAAACTTTTTTGTAAACGTGTCTATTTTGACCTATTTGTTGACCTTCGCGCCTTTACACGCGAAAATATTTGATATTTTTCGTATTTATACGAAAATCATTGTTTTTTATTGCTATATAGCGATACATTTTTGTTTGACACGTAATAACTTCGCTGTTTATCAGTGGATTTTCGTGATTTCTTCGTTGACCTACAGCTCACGACGTCTGCTTTCGTTTGAGTATAATTTTGGCACCCCCACCTAAAAATAAATAGCTTTTATAATTAAAAAACTTCTAAAAATAGTAACATTTTAAAATTCAACTTTTTCAAAAACGGTTTAGTAAAAATTTCATCTGGTTATTTTAGTTTGTAGGTCTCTTACAGACCTTCCTAAATATATAGCACACGTATTGCGTGCTTATATAGATCATCAAAATTTTTATTCCTTAAAAAACTTATTAAAAAACTAGTTTTTCACGGTTTTCCAGGGAAATTTGTTCCCGGACCCCCAAATTTTTTCACGCCATTCGCTTGCAAACGTCCAGCCGAATCCAACGGTACCACTCCCGTGGCGCTCCGACTACCAGGAGCCGAGAAAATTACGAATTTGTGTGTTCCCGACCAAAATAACATCTCGTGGAGTCATTCATAAGTACTTGAAATCCACCTAAGTCGGCCGCACAAATAATTCACTTGTATACAAAATTTTTATTTTTTGTGCGAATTCTACCAAACTTTTTTGTAAACGTGTCTATTTTGACCTATTTGTTGACCTTCGCGCCTTTACACGCGAAAATATTTGATATTTTTCGTATTTATACGAAAATCATTGTTTTTTATTGCTATATAGCGATACATTTTTGTTTGACACGTAATAACTTCGCTGTTTATCAGTGGATTTTCGTGATTTCTTCGTTGACCTACAGCTCACGACGTCTGCTTTCGTTTGAGTATAATTTTGGCACCCCCACCTAAAAATAAATAGCTTTTATAATTAAAAAACTTCTAAAAATAGTAACATTTTAAAATTCAACTTTTTCAAAAACGGTTTAGTAAAAATTTCATCTGGTTATTTTAGTTTGTAGGTCTCTTACAGACCTTCCTAAATATATAGCACACGTATTGCGTGCTTATATAGATCATCAAAATTTTTATTCCTTAAAAAACTTATTAAAAAACTAGTTTTTCACGGTTTTCCAGGGAAATTTGTTCCCGGACCCCCAAATTTTTTCACGCCATTCGCTTGCAAACGTCCAGCCGAATCCAACGGTACCACTCCCGTGGCGCTCCGACTACCAGGAGCCGAGAAAATTACGAATTTGTGTGTTCCCGACCAAAATAACATCTCGTGGAGTCATTCATAAGTACTTGAAATCCACCTAAGTCGGCCGCACAAATAATTCACTTGTATACAAAATTTTTATTTTTTGTGCGAATTCTACCAAACTTTTTTGTAAACGTGTCTATTTTGACCTATTTGTTGACCTTCGCGCCTTTACACGCGAAAATATTTGATATTTTTCGTATTTATACGAAAATCATTGTTTTTTATTGCTATATAGCGATACATTTTTGTTTGACACGTAATAACTTCGCTGTTTATCAGTGGATTTTCGTGATTTCTTCGTTGACCTACAGCTCACGACGTCTGCTTTCGTTTGAGTATAATTTTGGCACCCCCACCTAAAAATAAATAGCTTTTATAATTAAAAAACTTCTAAAAATAGTAACATTTTAAAATTCAACTTTTTCAAAAACGGTTTAGTAAAAATTTCATCTGGTTATTTTAGTTTGTAGGTCTCTTACAGACCTTCCTAAATATATAGCACACGTATTGCGTGCTTATATAGATCATCAAAATTTTTATTCCTTAAAAAACTTATTAAAAAACTAGTTTTTCACGGTTTTCCAGGGAAATTTGTTCCCGGACCCCCAAATTTTTTCACGCCATTCGCTTGCAAACGTCCAGCCGAATCCAACGGTACCACTCCCGTGGCGCTCCGACTACCAGGAGCCGAGAAAATTACGAATTTGTGTGTTCCCGACCAAAATAACATCTCGTGGAGTCATTCATAAGTACTTGAAATCCACCTAAGTCGGCCGCACAAATAATTCACTTGTATACAAAATTTTTATTTTTTGTGCGAATTCTACCAAACTTTTTTGTAAACGTGTCTATTTTGACCTATTTGTTGACCTTCGCGCCTTTACACGCGAAAATATTTGATATTTTTCGTATTTATACGAAAATCATTGTTTTTTATTGCTATATAGCGATACATTTTTGTTTGACACGTAATAACTTCGCTGTTTATCAGTGGATTTTCGTGATTTCTTCGTTGACCTACAGCTCACGACGTCTGCTTTCGTTTGAGTATAATTTTGGCACCCCCACCTAAAAATAAATAGCTTTTATAATTAAAAAACTTCTAAAAATAGTAACATTTTAAAATTCAACTTTTTCAAAAACGGTTTAGTAAAAATTTCATCTGGTTATTTTAGTTTGTAGGTCTCTTACAGACCTTCCTAAATATATAGCACACGTATTGCGTGCTTATATAGATCATCAAAATTTTTATTCCTTAAAAAACTTATTAAAAAACTAGTTTTTCACGGTTTTCCAGGGAAATTTGTTCCCGGACCCCCAAATTTTTTCACGCCATTCGCTTGCAAACGTCCAGCCGAATCCAACGGTACCACTCCCGTGGCGCTCCGACTACCAGGAGCCGAGAAAATTACGAATTTGTGTGTTCCCGACCAAAATAACATCTCGTGGAGTCATTCATAAGTACTTGAAATCCACCTAAGTCGGCCGCACAAATAATTCACTTGTATACAAAATTTTTATTTTTTGTGCGAATTCTACCAAACTTTTTTGTAAACGTGTCTATTTTGACCTATTTGTTGACCTTCGCGCCTTTACACGCGAAAATATTTGATATTTTTCGTATTTATACGAAAATCATTGTTTTTTATTGCTATATAGCGATACATTTTTGTTTGACACGTAATAACTTCGCTGTTTATCAGTGGATTTTCGTGATTTCTTCGTTGACCTACAGCTCACGACGTCTGCTTTCGTTTGAGTATAATTTTGGCACCCCCACCTAAAAATAAATAGCTTTTATAATTAAAAAACTTCTAAAAATAGTAACATTTTAAAATTCAACTTTTTCAAAAACGGTTTAGTAAAAATTTCATCTGGTTATTTTAGTTTGTAGGTCTCTTACAGACCTTCCTAAATATATAGCACACGTATTGCGTGCTTATATAGATCATCAAAATTTTTATTCCTTAAAAAACTTATTAAAAAACTAGTTTTTCACGGTTTTCCAGGGAAATTTGTTCCCGGACCCCCAAATTTTTTCACGCCATTCGCTTGCAAACGTCCAGCCGAATCCAACGGTACCACTCCCGTGGCGCTCCGACTACCAGGAGCCGAGAAAATTACGAATTTCTGGCCCGCCCACCCACCCTTATTTCATTAGGCATATCGATTCCGGAGACTTTTTCCATACACTTTTTTGTACCCCAATTTCTTCGGGAGGCCATATCTCCGGAATCGGTAGTGCTAGAGGGTTGCGGTTCGTGGCGTCGGACAGGCCTTGAGTAGCACCTAATTACTGACAGGGAGACGTGACAGTCGGTCGCGCCGCCCACTCCTGGACCTCGTACCTTTGCTAAAGGTACCAAAAATTTTGCCCTAACAGGTCAATTTTGGACACTTCTTGCTTATGCAAGAAGTGTAGCCCTGCTAAGTTGGCCTTAGAAAGGTGCTCCCTGGGCCCCTCCGACGTCACAAAGGGTAGGCGTACACCAACGATCAATAAACAGCGCTACATCGATATAGAAGTAGCACAGATTTTAGGTTTTAAGTTTTAACCTTATACCTCATTAAAATACTTTTAAGATTTTAGCTTATAATTATTATTTACACTGCATTATTTTTACATCACTTTTATGACATTTTATTTTAGTACATTTTAAATTATTTTACAAAATTTTAGTCAATTATTAGTATTTACAACTTTTACAAACTTACGTGATTAATTATTATTGTGGTTGGGTTAGGTTTTATTGAATAGGATTTTTACTCACCTGAACGATGTTCCGCACCCCCGCTAAGGTCTCCACGTCGCAGCAGCCGTCTACTCCCCCGAAGGCCAACCGGACCACTGTAACAAAAAGTCAAACGAACATTAGAAGGAGCATTGGGGAATGGGAGGCGGGCAGAGTCCTCTTTCCTGAGGAGGCCATGACCGCTTCCCATTCTACCGTTGCCTTGGCTACCGTTGCAGTGGACGAGTTATCAGCTAAAATCACCCTACCGGTGGCCCCTATAACAAAGCCTTTATCCGCGCGAGCTGGGAGGGTTCGGGAGGCGAGGGCCTGCGTGACGAAGGCAAAGACAGCACTTAATCTGTCCAGGAACCTCAAAACTGATATTAAGGCCGACGTCACGCAGGCCATCGACAGGCTCTACCAGCTAGTGAAGGAGGATGAGGCCGAGAGACCTGCGTCTCCTTCCTTGCCCGCGTTAAAGGGCGCGGACAGGGAGGGCGACGCGGAAGACTCCCAGAATAGGAAGAAGAAAGGAAAAAAGGGGGAGGAAGAACAGGGAAGGGAGCCAGGAAGCCTGCAGGTCACTCAATTGCTCTCCTCACTAGCGGAGCACACTACGCTGATGAAGGAGAGCAACGAGAGAGCCGAAAAACTCCAGCGGGCTCTGGAAATGAAAAGGGAGTCGCTGGAGGCGATCACCTACGCGAGTGTAGCGGCGAGCGCAGTAGGGCGTAAACGCCCGGTCCCGACAGCGCTCCACTCGGTGGTTGTAGCCTCCAGGGACGAAATGGAAACGGGTGAGGACGTGTTGGGGAGGATTAGGGTCGCGATCAACGCAAAGCAGGGCGATATCCAAATTGACAAACTTCGGAAAGCTAAAGACCGGAAAGTCGTCATCAGTTGTCGCAGCGAAGAAGCTCGCAACAGAGTCAAAAGGAAGATCGAGACTGCAGACCAACGGCTCGAGGTCCTGGAGGTCCAAAACCAGGACCCTCTCATCATCCTCAGGGACGTTCTCAGTTCGCATACCAACGAGGAGGCGATTGAGTTCCTGAGGGTGCAAAACAAGAGAATCTTCCGTGACCTCGCAACTGGTGACGACCGAATCGAAATTAGATTCCGGAAGAAAGCCCGAAACGACCTGCTTTGCCATATGGTCGCGAAGGTATCCCCCACTCTGTGGAATCGGCTGCTGGGGGCGTCTGAGGTGTACCTGGACTTACAGCACATCAGAGTGGAGGACCAGTCGCCACTGGTCCAATGCTCGATGTGCTTGGGATACGGCCACAGCAGACGCCTCTGCGTCGAGACCACCGAAAAGTGCGGCCACTGCGGGGGCCCTCATCTACGCAAAGACTGCGCTGTAAAGCTCGCCAATGCAGCTCCCACCTGCTGCAACTGCGTCACTGCAAAACTAGACATGACGGGGCACAACGCGTTCAGCCCAGACTGCCCCGTCCGACGCAGGTGGGACGCATTGGCTCGAGCAAAAGTAGCGTATTGCTGAGGGCTCCATGGCAGAAACATCGGCTGCCTCCACCGCGGGGCTGAAGGCGTACCCGGTAATGCAGGCTAACCTCCAAAGGAAAGAGCTGGCGACCGCAGAGCTTATCCAAGGGGCTCTGGAAAGGAAAGCGACTATGGCTCTTGTACAGGAGCCATATGTGGGGGGCAAGAAAAGGATGCGGGACTACCGCGGGGTGAGAACATTCCAGGCATCGGAAGAGGGAAGTGGGACTGTAAAGGCGGCCATCGTCGTCTTCGACCAAGACCTTGACGTCATACAGTACCCAGAACTCACCACGCACAACATCGTAGTGGTGAGGATCCGTACCAGTGCCTGGGACCTCGTGGTGGTCTCTGTATACTTCGAGCCTGACCTACCCCTCGCACCTTATCTGGAGCACCTTGGAGCGATCCGTCGCCGCATGGGAGCTCAAAGCCTGCTTATCGGTGGAGACGTAAACGCAAAGAGCCCGTGGTGGGGAAGTAGAGTGGAGGACAGTAGAGGTGAGGAGATGTGCGGCCTTCTTGGAGAACTCGACCTAAATGTACTCAACAGCGGCACCACACCAACTTTCGACACCGTCAGAGGCGGGAAAGTTTTTAGTAGTCACGTCGACATAACGGCATGCTCAACGGACCTTCTCAGCCTGGTGGATGGATGGCGCGTAGACGTGGGCATGACAAGCTCTGACCACAACGGCATTGTATTCAAAATTAAATTAGAAAAATCATTAGGAATTAATATTAAAACTACAACGCGTAAATATAATACAAGAAAAGCAAATTGGGACCAGTTTCATGAGAAACTGGCCCAATTAAAAATAGAAAATAAAATAAACAAAACAGAAATAGATAAAATTAACAATATTCAAGATTTGGAATTAACAGTAGAGTCATACATAAAAACAATAGAACATGCATGTAAAACATGCATACCTGAAAAGAAAAATAAAAATAAACTTACCTTGCCGTGGTGGTCCGAAGAGCTCGCCGCGCTGAAGAAAATGGTTGCTACCAGGAGGAGAAGGATCCGTTGCGCCGCGCCGATCCGTCGCGATGGTGTCGTTGCTGAGTACCTGAAAGAAAAGGAAGAGTATGAAAAGAAGGCCAAAATAGCTCAAGTGCAGAGCTGGAAACAGTTCTGCACAAAACAAGACCGGGAAGGGATGTGGGAGGGGATCTACAGGGTGATCGGAAGGACCTCCACTCGACCTGAAGACGTCACCCTCATCAAAGATGGCGAAACCCTCGACCCCGCACGCTCGGCGGCCTATCTCGCGGAATGCTTCTACCCGGAGGACCGCGAGTCGGAGGACGGCGAGGACCACAAGGCCACCAGAAGCCTCGCGAAGCGGGTGAACGATCGGGTCCATGGTGAGGTACATGACCCGCCGTTCACAGCGCACGAGCTAAGGTCTGTGGTCCGAGCCTTTAATCCGAAAAAGGCGCCGGGCGCCGACGGCTTCACGGCAGACATCTGCAGTCACGCCATTCTCCAGGACTCAGAGTCCTTCCTTGCCTTGGCCAACACATGCCTCAGTCTAGGGCACTTCCCCAAGCCCTGGAAAGAGGCCACAGTCGTGGTCCTGAGGAAGCCAGGCAAGGACGACTACCGTAGGGCAAAGTCGTACAGGCCAATCGGCCTGCTACCTGTCCTCGGTAAGATCCTGGAGAAAATGGTTGTAGCAAGGCTCCAGTGGCACCTGACACCGAGACTGAGTACTCGCCAGTATGGCTTTATGCCACAGCGAAGCACGGAGGACGCCCTCTATACTCTGGTGAACCAAATAAAAGCGGAGGTTAAAGATAAAAAGCTGATAACGCTAGTGTCACTAGATATAGAGGGTGCCTTTGACAGTGCTTGGTGGCCGGCCATCAGGGTCAGACTGGCTGAGGAACAGTGTCCGGTCAATCTCAGGAGGCTACTGGACAGCTACCTTGACGGCAGATGTGTGAAGCTGAGGTATGCGGGGGTAGAACACGAGAGGGTAACCCAAAAGGGATGCGTCCAGGGTTCGATTGGAGGACCGATCCTCTGGAACGTTTTGTTGGATCCCCTTCTCAAGGAGTTGGCTGCAAAAGGAGTCCGCTGTCAGGCATTCGCGGACGACGTTGTTCTGCTGTTCGCTGGGTGTACTGGTTCCGAGGTGCAGCGACAGGCCAATGTCGCCCTCGAGCATGTCTGGAGGTGGGGTGTCAAAAATAAGCTAAAGTTTGCAGCACACAAAACGAGCGCAATGCTCATAACAAACAAGCTCAAATATGACACCCCCCGCCTGAGCATGGGCGGGGTCGACATTGGCATGTCCAAAGAGGTAAAGATTTTAGGGCTGACCATTGACGACAAGTTGACTTTCAACAGTCATGTCGCCAACGTCTCTAGGAAGGCCCTAAATATCTACAAGCAGCTGCAGAGAACAGCCAAGATCAGCTGGGGCCTGCACCCGGAAGTTATACGCACCATTTACTCGGCGGCAGTGGAGCCAATAGTCTTGTACGCGGCGGCAGCATGGGCTCCTGCAGCCAACAAAGTCGGGGTCAAAAAGCTCCTTGGGACGGTACAGAGGGGTGTGGCTCAAAAAATCTGCAAATCATACCGCACGGTCTCCCTAAACTCGGCTCTAATACTGGCCGGGATACTTCCTCTCGACCTGCGCATACAGGAAGCAGCAGCCCTGTATGAAGCGCGCAAAGGGTCGTCCCGGCTAGTGCTAGGAGACCGGGAGGTGGAGCGTGTGGTGGATTATGCGAAAATGCCACACCCGGCTCGGCGTCCAGAGCTTAGCTTCAAAAGCCTGGACAACCAAAGCCTGGTAGAACAACACAACGTGCAGACGCGCCGTATTTTTACAGACGGTAGCAAGATAGGGGGTAAGGTCGGAGCTGCGCTGTCCGTGTGGGACAGCCACTCCGAACTGAAAGCCCGTAAACTATCTTTGCCTGCGTACTGCACAGTCTACCAGGCCGAACTGCTGGCACTCTGCCGAGCCACGGACGAGATCCTGAAGTGCGGAGAGAGGAGCTATGGTGTGTACAGTGACTCGATGGCAGCACTGCAGGCGGTCACAAACCATGGCTCCTTGAATCCGCTAGCGTTCCAGGCGCGCCAAAACCTCTGCGAGGCCTTGGCCCGGGGCAAAGATGTCTCCTTGTTCTGGATCAAGGCCCACGCCGGTTTCGAGGGGAATGAGCGCGCCGACATCCTCGCAAAGGAGGCAGCGGTTTCGGGACGGAGAAAGCCGGACTACGACCGGTGCCCGGTTTCTTTCGTCAGGAGTCAGCTTCGCGGCGAGTCTCTTGGCGAGTGGAACCGGAGGTACCTGGACGGCGAGACTGCCTCCGTCACGAAGCTGTTCCTCCCAAACGCGGTGGACGCCTTCAGGCTCGTCCGTAAAATTCAACCCCAAGGAGTGATAACGCAGATGCTGACTGGACATGGCGGGTTCTCCCAGTATCTGCACCGGTTCAAGTGCAAGGAGAGCCCGTCATGCATCTGCGACCCCGACGTGCACGAAAGTGTCCTGCACTTAATTTTTGAGTGCCCGGCCCACAGCAGGAACAGATTCCACCTGCAACAGTCAGTTGAGGTAGAGGTGAGCGCTGCAAACGCTCACTGCCTCATAGCAAACAAAACGTCAAGAAAACAATTTATGGAATTTGCAGTGAGCGTTTGCAGCGCCGCTGCTAAAAGAAACAAATAGGTGAGCTAAAATAAAATATAAGAAACGAAAATACACAAACGAATAAAAAAGTCCCTGACCACGTCAGGGGATTAAACGTATTAAATAATTAAAAAAAAAAAAAAAAAAAAAAAAAAACCTAACCTAACCTAACCTAACCTAACCTAACCTAACCTAACCTAACCTAACCTAACCTAACCTAACCTAACCTAACCTAACCTAACCTAACCTAACCTAACCTAACCTAACCGAAAACAAAAATTTTTATTTGTGTGCGATTTTGAATATTATTTTTTGTAAACGTGTCCATTTTGACATTATTGTTGACTTTCGCGCCTATACACGCGAAAATAATTGATAATTTTCGTATTTTTACGAAAATAGTTGTTTGTATTGCTATATAGCGGTACCATATTTTCTTTGACACGTGATAATTTCGCTGTTTATCAGTGGATTGTTGCGATTTCTTCGTTGACCGACAGCTCAAGACGTCTGCTTTCGTTTGAGTATAATTTTGGCATCCCCACTTAAAAACAAATAGCTTTTATTATTAAAAAACTTCTAAAAATAGTAACTTTTTTCAATTTAATTTTTTCAAAAACGGTTTAGTCAAAATTTCATTTGGTTATTTTAGTTTGTAGGTCTCTTACAGACCTTTCTAAATATATAGCGCACGTATTGCGTGTTTATATAGATCTTCAAAATTTTTATACTTTAAAAACTTGTAAAAATATTATTAAAAAACCAGTTTTTCAGGGTTTTTCAGGGAAATTTGTTCCCGGACCCCTAAATTTTTTCACGCCATTCGCTTGCAAACGTCCAGCCGCATACAACGGTACCACTCACGTGGCGCTCCGACTACCAGGAGCCGAGGAAATTGCAAATTTCTGGCCCGCCCACCCACCCTTATTTCATTAGGCATATCGATTCCGGAGACTTTTTCCATATACTTTTTTATACCCCAATATCTTTGGGAGGCCATATCTCCGGAATCGGTAGTGCTAGGGGGCTGCGGTTTGTGGCGTTGAACGGGCGATAGACCGCTCTGCATTTCAATACTGGTTCTGAGGCACTCGGCCCAGAAACTATTATTTGGCACTTGTGCCTGTGCTACAGGCCCTCAAAAATTTACCTTTTCAGGTCGTTTTAGACGCTTTTTGCATCGCAAGAAGCGCATATTCTTGCAAGCGACCGCATTTTGGAACGCTCTAGTCGCCCCATCGACGGCCAAACGCGTTTGCGCCTCGAATTTCTAAACAGCGATCACCGCAGACTAAATCGCAGCACTATTTTTAAAAAATTCTACATTTTCTTCCATCTTATTTTATTTTTACACTTTTACTTTACATTTTATTATTTTACAACTTTTACAAATTTACACAAATCACTGAGTTTACAACTTTTACAAACTTACCACTTAAATATTCCCAGGTTGGGTTAGAGTTAGCGTAGGGAAAACCCCGAAGCACCACCCTCCCTTCAAGATGTTCCGCACCCCTGCAAAGAGGATATCTGCCACATCACCGCCAACGTCTCCCCCAAGAGAAACACTTAAACCCGACACCTTCACCACCCAGACAAAAGTCCGGAGAAACATAGGGGAGCAGGATACGGCAAAGGTCCTCTTCCCAGAGGAGAGCCCGGCTCCGGCAGTACAGCCCAACAGACTGCAGCAGGCGAGGGCATGGGTGACGAAAGCCAAAATGGCTCTTAATGCGTCCCGCAATCTGAAGTCCGACATAAAGGCTTCCGTCATCCAGGCCATCGATAGGCTGTATCAAATAATAAAAGAGGCCGAAGCCGGTAAACCTGGAAGACCCGTGTGCTCGTCCCCGCAGGCGCCTAGCAGCGCTGACGTGGAGGAGCAAGCGGTTATTCCACGGCCTCGGGAAGAGGAACCTGCAGCTAATCACGCAGTGGGAAATGCCCAGGTCTCGCAGTTGCTCTCCTCATTGGCTGAACATAGTCAGCTAATGAGGGAGAGCAACGAGAGAGCGGATAAATTGAGGGAGGCCCTCGCGGAAAAGAGGGAGTCCCTGGAGGTGCCTACGTACGCGAGTGTGGCGGCAATTGCAAAGGGGCGTAAACGCCCGGAGCCCACAGCGCTGCACTCGGTCGTGGTCACATCCAGGGATGAGATGGAAACCGGGGAGGAGGTTATGGGCCGCATTAGGACGGCCATAAACGCAAAGGCGGGGAACATTAACATAGACCGGATCCGTAAGGCCAAAGACCGGAAGATTGTCATCGGCTGTAGAAGTGAAGAGGAGCGGGACAAGGTCCAATCTCGGATTGAGGCAGCGGACGACCAGCTCGAGGTCCTGGTCGTTAAAAACCAGGACCCCCTCATCATCCTCAGGGACGTCCTTGGATCGCACAAGGACGAGGAAATCCTGGAGTTCCTGAGGATGCAGAACGGGAACCTGTTCCGCGACCTGCCAGCCGGTGACGATCGGGCCGTAGTCAGATTCCGGAAGAGGGCCAAAAGCACTATCTTGTGCCACGTGGTCCTCCAAGTCTCCCCGTACCTTTGGCGTAGGTTTCTCGAGGCGTCTGAGGTGTACCTTGACCTCCAGCTCATTAAAGCGGAGGACCAGTCGCCACTGGTCCAATGCTCAATGTGTCTGGGGTACGGGCACAGCAGGCGCCTCTGCACGGAGAAGGATGAAAAGTGTGGGTACTGTGGTGGCCCTCACCAGCGTAGAGATTGCGCACAAAAGCTCGCCAACGCGCAACCCACGTGCTGCAATTGCACAAAGGCTGGCATGGAGACGACGGGGCACAATGCTTTCAGCATGGACTGCCCCGTCCGGCGCAAGTGGGACGCGTTGGCTAGAGCAAAGACTGCATACTGCTGAGGGCCCCCCCGAAAGAGGTGTTAAAAGGAACCCCGGTGGATACCAAACGTTAGCGGCTATAATCAATACAGCGGAGCCAAAAACGTCGTGTCAAAGCCGCGACTGCACGGTGTATAAAGCAAAAGGGCGAAAAAGTAATTGCGTCTGGTTTTATAAAAAACCAGCAAAATTAAAGACGCTACCATACTCACCGTGCGCTTGCGGCTCGATAAATCCTGGACACCAAAAAACTCCGAGCGTCTTCGCAAAGAGCACCGCGACGAAATCCCCGCCCACAAAATGGAGCAGCACAGAAAGCAGTGAAGCACTCCCGCAACGGCACCTGCAAAAGAAAAAACAGAAATATGAAACTACAGAAATTGCTCAGGCCGTAACTCAGTAAATAAATAGCAGGGTGATGGTAAACATCACCCCATTTATTCAAAGCACTACTGTGTTCATTATCTATGGCAACAAATGTGCAATCACATGAAAGGTGCTGAAGTAGGTGGCTCCATACAGGAAAACCTGCCCTAACCCCAATTTCCCAAAAAACATTTTTTATAAAGCAGTTACGACAAACGTGCATTAAAAAAGACTCTAATCATGTTAGAGGGATGAAACAGCATAAACCCTTAAGAAAGAAAAAAAAAAAAAAAAAAAAACCTAACCTAACCTAACCTAACCTAACCTAACCTAACCTAACCTAACCTAACCTAACCTAACCTAACCTAACCTAACCTAACCTAACCTAACCTAACCTAACCTAACCTAACCTAACCTAACCTAACCCTGCGGTGGTGGAGCCCATCATCCTGTACGCCGCAGCCGCGTGGGCACCGGCCGCTGGGAAGATCGGGGTACAAAAACGCCTAAACACGGTGCAGAGGGGAGTAGCCCAAAAAATCTGCAAGGCCTATCGCACTGTCTCCCTCCACTCGGCCCTAATTCTGGCCGGGATACTACCTTTGGACCTTCGTATCAAAGAAGCAGCAGCACTGTACGAAGCGCGCAAGGGGTCGTCCCGGCTGGTGCTGGGAGACCGGGAGGTAGAGCGTGTGGTGGGCTTTGCGGATAGCCCGCATCCGGCCCAACGTCCAGAACTCGGTTTTGAGAACCTGGACGAGCAAAGCCTGGTAGACCGTAACAACGTGCAGGAGCGCCGTATCTACACCGACGGCAGCAAGATAGGGGGCAAAGTAGGAGCGGCATTCTCCCTATGGGACAGCCGCTCCGAAATCAAGTCCCGGAAACTATCCTTGCCAGCTTACTGCACAGTCTACCAGGCAGAGCTCCTGGCCCTATGTCGGGCTACGGGCGAAACCCTTAAGGGCGACTCACGGAGCTATGGCATATACAGTGATTCGATGGCGGCACTGCAGGCGGTCACTAGCCATAGCTCCATGCATCCACTAGCACATAAGGCGCGCCAAAACCTCAGCGAGGCCTTGGTCCGGGGCAAAGATGTATCCTTGTTCTGGATCAAGGCCCACGCCGGCTTTGAGGGAAATGAGCGCGCAGACGTCCTGGCAAAGGAGGCGGCCACTTCGAGCCGACGATCGCCAGATTATGATCTGTGTCCGGTTTCATTCGTCAAAAACCAGCTTCGTAGCCAGACCCTTGACGAATGGAACCGGAGATACCTGGCCGGAGAGACCGCTTCTGTAACCAGGACGTTCCTCCCGAGCGCAGTGGATGCCTATAAAGTCGTCCGCAAAATTGCACCAGAAGGTGCCATAACACAAGTGCTGACGGGACATGGAGGGTTCTCCCAGTATCTGCACAGATTCAAGTGCAAGGAGAGCCCTTCATGCATCTGTGATCCCGAAGTGGCGGAGAGTGTTATGCACTGCGTGTTTGAGTGCCCCGTCTTCCAAACCCAAAGAGCAGAACTTGAGCAGACCGTAGACGAGGAAGTGAGCACTGCAAACGCTCACTGCCTCATCGCAAACAAAAAAGTTAGAAATGAATTCATTAAATTCGCAGTGAGCGTTTGCAGCGCCACCAACAAACGAAACAAAAATTAAAAAATCTCATTCCAGCTCTGAAAAACAAAAAAAAAAAAAGAAACTTAAAGTCTCTGACTATGTCAGAGGGCAAAGGGCATTAATTCTACAAAAAAAAAAAAAAAAAAAAAAAAAACCTAACCTAACCTAACCTAACCTAACCTAACCTAACCTAACCTAACCTAACCTAACCTAACCTAACCTAACCTAACCTAACCTAACCTAACCTAACCTAACCTAACCTAACCTAACTCAATGCTCAATGTGTCTGGGGTACGGTCACAGCAGGCGCCTCTGTACGGAGAAAACTGAGAAGTGCGGTTACTGTGGTGGCCCTCACCAGCGTAGAGATTGCGCAGAAAAGCTCGCCAGCGCGCAACCCACCTGCTGTAATTGCATCAAGGCCAGCTTGGAGACGACGGGGCACCATGCTTTCAGCATGGACTGCCCCGTCCGGCGCAGATGGGACGCGCTGGCTAGAGCAAAGACTGCGTACTGCTGAGGGCCCCCACGGAGAAATTGAAATGAGGTACGGCGGCTCATACGACTTACACGCGGTCACAATCGAACCAGGAGACCTTACAACAACGCGTCATGGCTGCGACGGCACGGTGTCTAGAAACAAAGGGCGTATTAATAATTGGTTCTGGCTTTATAAAAAACCAGTAAAATTAAGTGAAGCTACTATACTCACCGTGCCTTCGCGGCTCAATAAATTCTTTGTACAAAGAACTCCCACCGTTGTCGACAGAGAGCACCGCGTAAACATCCCCGCCCAAAAGTGGAAGAGCAGAGAGCAGGAAATTGCGGAGCATTCTTTCTTCACACCGCAGCACGTGAACAGCACCTGTAAAAAGAAAAATAAAATACAGAAAATAAATAGTAGGGTGATGATGAGCATCCCCCATTTATTTCATAGCATGACTAAGCTATTAAATTAAAGTAAAAAGCAGATGTGCACTCGACTTAAGTGGTGTTGAGGCCGGTAGCTCCAAAAAGCAACCTGCCCTACCCCCCATATTCCCTAAAATAATTTTTTTGTACCGCAATCATGCCCAAACAGTACCCTAAAGGCTCTGATCAAGTTAGAGGGATGAAAGAGCAAGAACCCCTAAGAAAAAAAAAAAAAAAAAAAAAAAAAAACCTAACCTAACTTTGTCAAACCTAACTTTGTCAAACCTAACTTTGTCAAACCTAACTTTGTCAAACCTAACTTTGTCAAACCTAACTTTGGAAATCATCACTTTGAAGAAAGTAAGGTTTGACAATGTGAGGTTTAGCAAAGTAAGGTTTGAAAAAAAAAAAAAAAAAAAAAAAATTGGGAAAAAAATAGAAACTAACCTAACCTCGCGAAACCTAACTATTACAAACCTAACATTGTCAAACCTAACTTTTGAAAATCATCACTTTGAAGAAAGTAAGGTTTGACAATGTGAGGTTTAGCAAAGTTAGGTTTGACAATGTTAGGTTTGTAAAGGTTAGGTTTCGCGAGGTTAGGTTAGGTTCTATTTATTTCCAATTTTTTTTTTTTTTTTTTCAAACCTTACTTTGCTAAACCTCACATTGTCAAACCTTACTTTCTTCAAAGTGATGATTTCCAAAGTTAGGTTTGACAAAGTTAGGTTTGACAAAGTTAGGTTTGACAAAGTTAGGTTTGACAAAGTTAGGTTTGACGAAGTTTGGTTCGACAAAGTTAGGTTTGACAATGTTAGGTTTGTAAAGGTTAGGTTTCGCGAGGTTAGGTTAGGTTCTATTTTTTTTTCCCAATTTTTTTTCTCAAACCTAACTTTGCTAAACCTCACATTGTCAAACCTTACTTTCTTCAAAGTGATGATTTTCAAAAGTTAGGTTTGACAATGTTAGGTTTGTAAAGGTTAGGTTTCGTGAGGTTAGGTTAGGTTCTATTTATTTCCCAATTTTTTTTTTTTTTTTTTTCAAACCTTACTTTGCTAAACCTCACATTGTCAAACCTTACTTTCTTCAAAGTGATGATTTCCAAAGTTAGGTTTGACAAAGTTAGGTTTGACAAAGTTAGGTTTGACAAAGTTAGGTTAAACAAAGTTAGGTTTGACAAAGTTAGGTTTGACAAAGTTAGGTTTGACAAAGTTTGGTTCGACAAAGTTAGGTTTGACAATGTTAGGTTTGTAAAGGTTGGGTTAGGTTAGGTTAGGTTCTATTTTTTTTTCCCAATTTTTTTTCTCAAACCTAACTTTGCTAAACCTCACATTGTCAAACCTTACTTTCTTCAAAGTGATGATTTTCAAAAGTTAGGTTTGACAATGTTAGGTTTGTAATAGTTAGGTTTCGCGAGGTTAGGTTAGTTTCTATTTTTTTCCCAATTTTTTTTTTTTTTTTTTTTTTTTCAAACCTTACTTTGCTAAACCTCACATTGTCAAACCTTACTTTCTTCAAAGTGATGATTTCCAAAGTTAGGTTTGACAAAGTTAGGTTTGACAAAGTTAGGTTTGACAAAGTTAGGTTTGACAAAGTTAGGTTTGACAAAGTTAGGTTTGACAAAGTTTGGTTCGACAAAGTTAGGTTTGACAATGTTAGGTTTGTAAAGGTTAGGTTTCGCGAGGTTAGGTTAGTTTCTATTTTTTTCCCAATTTTTTTTTTTTTTTTTTTTTTTTCAAACCTCACTTTGCTAAACCTCACATTGTCAAACCTTACTTTCTTCAAAGTGATGATTTCCAAAGTTAGGTTTGACAATGTTAGGTTTGTAAAGGTTAGGTTTCGCGAGGTTAGGTTAGGTTCTATTTATTTCCAATTTTTTTTTTTTTTTTTTCAAACCTTACTTTGCTAAACCTCACATTGTCAAACCTTACTTTCTTCAAAGTGATGATTTCCAAAGTTAGGTTTGACAAAGTTAGGTTTGACAAAGTTAGGTTTGACAAAGTTAGGTTTGACAAAGTTAGGTTTGACAAAGTTAGGTTTGACGAAGTTTGGTTCGACAAAGTTAGGTTTGACAATGTTAGGTTTGTAAAGGTTAGGTTTCGCGAGGTTAGGTTAGGTTCTATTTTTTTTCCCAATTTTTTTTCTCAAACCTAACTTTGCTAAACCTCACATTGTCAAACCTTACTTTCTTCAAAGTGATGATTTTCAAAAGTTAGGTTTGACAATGTTAGGTTTGTAAAGGTTAGGTTTCGTGAGGTTAGGTTAGGTTCTATTTATTTCCCAATTTTTTTTTTTTTTTTTTTCAAACCTTACTTTGCTAAACCTCACATTGTCAAACCTTACTTTCTTCAAAGTGATGATTTCCAAAGTTAGGTTTGACAAAGTTAGGTTTGACAAAGTTAGGTTTGACAAAGTTAGGTTAAACAAAGTTAGGTTTGACAAAGTTAGGTTTGACAAAGTTAGGTTTGACAAAGTTTGGTTCGACAAAGTTAGGTTTGACAATGTTAGGTTTGTAAAGGTTGGGTTAGGTTAGGTTAGGTTCTATTTTTTTTTCCCAATTTTTTTTCTCAAACCTAACTTTGCTAAACCTCACATTGTCAAACCTTACTTTCTTCAAAGTGATGATTTTCAAAAGTTAGGTTTGACAATGTTAGGTTTGTAATAGTTAGGTTTCGCGAGGTTAGGTTAGTTTCTATTTTTTTCCCAATTTTTTTTTTTTTTTTCAAACCTTACTTTGCTAAACCTCAAATTGTCAAACCTTACTTTCTTCAAAGTGATGATTTCCAAAGTTAGGTTTGACAAAGTTAGGTTTGACAAAGTTAGGTTTGACAAAGTTAGGTTTGACAAAGTTAGGTTTGACAAAGTTAGGTTTGACAAAGTTTGGTTCGACAAAGTTAGGTTTGACAATGTTAGGTTTGTAAAGGTTAGGTTTCGCGAGGTTAGGTTAGTTTCTATTTTTTTCCCAATTTTTTTTTTTTTTTTTTTTTTTTCAAACCTCACTTTGCTAAACCTCACATTGTCAAACCTTACTTTCTTCAAAGTGATGATTTCCAAAGTTAGGTTTGACAATGTTAGGTTTGTAAAGGTTAGGTTTCGCGAGGTTAGGTTAGGTTCTATTTATTTCCCAATTTTTTTTTTTTTTTTTTTCAAACCTTACTTTGCTAAACCTCACATTGTCAAACCTTACTTTCTTCAAAGTGATGATTTCCAAAGTTAGGTTTGACAAAGTTAGGTTTGACAAAGTTAGGTTTGACAAAGTTAGGTTTGACAAAGTTAGGTTTGACAAAGTTAGGTTTGACAAAGTTAGGTTTGACAAAGTTAGGTTTGACAAAGTTAGGTTTGACAAAGTTTGGTTCGACAAAGTTAGGTTTGACAATGTTAGGTTTGTAAAGGTTAGGTTAGGTTAGGTTAGGTTCTATTTTTTTTTCCCAATTTTTTTTCTCAAACCTAACTTTGCTAAACCTCACATTGTCAAACCTTACTTTCTTCAAAGTGATGATTTTCAAAAGTTAGGTTTGACAATGTTAGGTTTGTAATAGTTAGGTATCGCGAGGTTAGGTTAGTTTCTATTTTTTTCCCATTTTTTTTTTTTTTTTTTTTTTTTTTCAAACCTTACTTTGCTAAACCTCACATTGTCAAACCTTACTTTCTTCAAAGTGATGATTTTCAAAAGTTAGGTTTGACAAAGTTAGGTTTGACAAAGTTTGGTTCGACAAAGTTAGGTTTGACAATGTTAGGTTTGTAAAGGTTAGGTTTCGCGAGGTTAGGTTAGTTTCTATTTTTTTCCCAATTTTTTTTTTTTTTTTTTTTCAAACCTTACTTTGCTAAACCTCACATTATCAAACCTTACTTTCTTCAAAGTGATGATTTCCAAAGTGATGATTTTCAAAAGTTAGGTTTGACAAAGTTAGGTTTGACAAAGTTTGGTTCGACAAAGTTAGGTTTGACAATGTTAGGTTTGTAAAGGCTAGGTTTCGCGAGGTTAGGTTAGTTTCTATTTTTTTCCCAATTTTTTTTTTTTTTTTTTTTCAAACCTTACTTTGCTAAACCTCACATTGTCAAACCTTACTTTCTTCAAAGTGATGATTTCCAAAGTTAGGTTTGACAAAGTTAGGTTTGACAAAGTTAGGTTTGACAAAGTTAGGTTTGACAAAGTTAGGTTTGACAAAGTTAGGTTTGACAAAGTTAGGTTTGACAAAGTTTGGTTCGACAAAGTTAGGTTTGACAATGTTAGGTTTGTAAAGGTTAGGTTTCGCGAGGTTAGGTTAGGTTCTATTTTTTTTTCCCAATTTTTTTTCTCAAACCTAACTTTGCTAAACCTCACATTGTCAAACCTTACTTTCTTCAAAGTGATGATTTTCAAAAGTTAGGTTTGACAATGTTAGGTTTGTAAAGGTTAGGTTTCGCGAGGTTAGGTTAGGTTCTATTTTTTTTTCCCAATTTTTTTTCTCAAACCTAACTTTGCTAAACCTCACATTGTCAAACCTTACTTTCTTCAAAGTGATGATTTTCAAAAGTTAGGTTTGACAATGTTAGGTTTGTAAAGGTTAGGTTTCGTGAGATTAGGTTAGGTTCTATTTATTTCCCAATTTTTTTTTTTTTTTTTTTCAAACCTAACTTTGCTAAACCTCACATTGTCAAACCTTACTTTCTTCAAAGTGATGATTTCCAAAGTTAGGTTTGACAAAGTTAGTTTTGACAAAGTTAGGTTTGACAAAGTTAGGTTTGACAAAGTTAGGTTTGACAAATTTATGTTTGACAAAGTTAGGTTTGACAAAGTTAGGTTTGACAAAGTTAGGTTTGACAAAGTTTGGTTCGACAAAGTTAGGTTTGACAATGTTAGGTTTGTAAAGGTTAGGTTAGGTTAGGTTAGGTTCTATTTTTTTTTCCCAATTTTTTTTCTCAAACCTAACTTTGCTAAACCTCACATTGTCAAACCTTACTTTCTTCAAAGTGATGATTTTCAAAAGTTAGGTTTGACAATGTTAGGTTTGTAATAGTTAGGTTTCGCGAGGTTAGGTTAGTTTCTATTTTTTTCCCAATTTTTTTTTTTTTTTTTTTTTTTTCAAACCTTACTTTGCTAAACCTCACATTGTCAAACCTTACTTTCTTCAAAGTGATGATTTCCAAAGTTAGGTTTGACAAAGTTAGGTTTGACAAAGTTAGGTTTGACAAAGTTAGGTTTGACAAAGTTAGGTTTGACAAAGTTTGGTTCGACAAAGTTAGGTTTGACAATGTTAGGTTTGTAAAGGTTAGGTTTCGCGAGGTTAGGTTAGTTTCTATTTTTTTCCCAATTTTTTTTTTTTTTTTTTTTTTTTTCAAACCTCACTTTGCTAAACCTCACATTGTCAAACCTTACTTTCTTCAAAGTGATGATTTCCAAAGTTAGGTTTGACAATGTTAGGTTTGTAAAGGTTAGGTTTCGCGAGGTTAGGTTAGGTTCTATTTATTTCCCAATTTTTTTTTTTTTTTTTTTCAAACCTTACTTTGCTAAACCTCACATTGTCAAACCTTACTTTCTTCAAAGTGATGATTTCCAAAGTTAGGTTTGACAAAGTTAGGTTTGACAAAGTTAGGTTTGACAAAGTTAGGTTTGACAAAGTTAGGTTTGACAAAGTTAGGTTTGACAAAGTTTGGTTCGACAAAGTTAGGTTTGACAATGTTAGGTTTGTAAAGGTTAGGTTTCGCGAGGTTAGGTTAGGTTCTATTTTTTTTTCCCAATTTTTTTTCTCAAACCTAACTTTGCTAAACCTCACATTGTCAAACCTTACTTTCTTCAAAGTGATGATTTTCAAAAGTTAGGTTTGACAATGTTAGGTTTGTAAAGGTTAGGTTTCGCGAGGTTAGGTTAGGTTCTATTTTTTTTTCCCAATTTTTTTTCTCAAACCTAACTTTGCTAAACCTCACATTGTCAAACCTTACTTTCTTCAAAGTGATGATTTTCAAAAGTTAGGTTTGACAATGTTAGGTTTGTAAAGGTTAGGTTTCGTGAGATTAGGTTAGGTTCTATTTATTTCCCAATTTTTTTTTTTTTTTTTTTCAAACCTTACTTTGCTAAACCTCACATTGTCAAACCTTACTTTCTTCAAAGTGATGATTTCCAAAGTTAGGTTTGACAAAGTTAGGTTTGACAAAGTTAGGTTTGACAAAGTTAGGTTTGACAAAGTTAGGTTTGACAAAGTTAGGTTTGACAAAGTTAGGTTTGACAAAGTTAGGTTTGACAAAGTTAGGTTTGACAAAGTTTGGTTCGACAAAGTTAGGTTTGACAATGTTAGGTTTGTAAAGGTTAGGTTAGGTTAGGTTAGGTTCTATTTTTTTTTCCCAATTTTTTTTCTCAAACCTAACTTTGCTAAACCTCACATTGTCAAACCTTACTTTCTTCAAAGTGATGATTTTCAAAAGTTAGGTTTGACAATGTTAGGTTTGTAGTAGTTTGGTTTCGCGAGGTTAGGTTAGTTTCTATTTTTTTCCCAATTTTTTTTTTTTTTTTTTTTTTTTCAAACCTTACTTTGCTAAACCTCACATTGTCAAACCTTACTTTCTTCAAAGTGATGATTGACAAAGTTAGGTTTGACAAAGTTAGGTTTGACAAAGTTAGGTTTGACAAAGTTAGGTTTGACAAAGTTAGGTTTGACAAAGTTAGGTTTGACAAAGTTAGGTTTGACAAAGTTTGGTTCGACAAAGTTAGGTTTGACAATGTTAGGTTTGTAAAGGTTAGGTTTCGCGAGGTTAGGTTAGTTTCTATTTTTTTCCCAATTTTTTTTGTTTTTTTTTTTTTTTTTAAACCTTTCTTTGCTAAACCTCACATTGTCAAACCTTACTTTCTTCAAAGTGATGATTTCCAAAGTTAGGTTTGACAAAGTTAGGTTTGACAAAGTTAGGTTTGACAAAGTTAGGTTTGACAAAGTTAGGTTTGACAAAGTTAGGTTTGACAAAGTTAGGTTTGACAAAGTTAGGTTTGACAAAGTTTGGTTCGACAAAGTTAGGTTTGACAATGTTAGGTTTGTAAAGGTTAGGTTTCGCGAGGTTAGGTTAGGTTCTATTTTTTTTTCCCAATTTTTTTTCTCAAACCTAACTTTGCTAAACCTCACATTGTCAAACCTTACTTTCTTCAAAGTGATGATTTTCAAAAGTTAGGTTTGACAATGTTAGGTTTGTAAAGGTTAGGTTTCGCGAGGTTAGGTTAGGTTCTATTTTTTTTTCCCAATTTTTTTTCTCAAACCTAACTTTGCTAAACCTCACATTGTCAAACCTTACTTTCTTCAAAGTGATGATTTTCAAAAGTTAGGTTTGACAATGTTAGGTTTGTAAAGGTTAGGTTTCGTGAGATTAGGTTAGGTTCTATTTATTTCCCAATTTTTTTTTTTTTTTTTTTCAAACCTTACTTTGCTAAACCTCACATTGTCAAACCTTACTTTCTTCAAAGTGATGATTTCCAAAGTTAGGTTTGACAAAGTTAGGTTTGACAAAGTTAGGTTTGACAAAGTTAGGTTTGACAAAGTTAGGTTTGACAAAGTTAGGTTTGACAAAGTTAGGTTTGACAAAGTTAGGTTTGACAAAGTTAGGTTTGACAAAGTTAGGTTTGACAAAGTTTGGTTCGACAAAGTTAGGTTTGACAATGTTAGGTTTGTAAAGGTTAGGTTAGGTTAGGTTAGGTTCTATTTTTTTTTCCCAATTTTTTTTCTCAAACCTAACTTTGCTAAACCTCACATTGTCAAACCTTACTTTCTTCAAAGTGATGATTTTCAAAAGTTAGGTTTGACAATGTTAGGTTTGTAATAGTTAGGTATCGCGAGGTTAGGTTAGTTTCTATTTTTTTCCCAATTTTTTTTTTTTTTTTTTTTTTTTTCAAACCTTACTTTGCTAAACCTCACATTGTCAAACCTTACTTTCTTCAAAGTGATGATTTTCAAAAGTTAGGTTTGACAAAGTTAGGTTTGACAAAGTTTGGTTCGACAAAGTTAGGTTTGACAATGTTAGGTTTGTAAAGGTTAGGTTTCGCGAGGTTAGGTTAGTTTCTATTTTTTTCCCAATTTTTTTTTTTTTTTTTTTTCAAACCTTACTTTGCTAAACCTCACATTATCAAACCTTACTTTCTTCAAAGTGATGATTTCCAAAGTGATGATTTTCAAAAGTTAGGTTTGACAAAGTTAGGTTTGACAAAGTTTGGTTCGACAAAGTTAGGTTTGACAATGTTAGGTTTGTAAAGGTTAGGTTTCGCGAGGTTAGGTTAGTTTCTATTTTTTTCCCAATTTTTTTTTTTTTTTTTTTCAAACCTTACTTTGCTAAACCTCACATTGTCAAACCTTACTTTCTTCAAAGTGATGATTTCCAAAGTTAGGTTTGACAAAGTTAGGTTTGACAAAGTTAGGTTTGACAAAGTTAGGTTTGACAAAGTTAGGTTTGACAAAGTTAGGTTTGACAAAGTTAGGTTTGACAAAGTTTGGTTCGACAAAGTTAGGTTTGACAATGTTAGGTTTGTAAAGGTTAGGTTTCGCGAGGTTAGGTTAGGTTCTATTTTTTTTTCCCAATTTTTTTTCTCAAACCTAACTTTGCTAAACCTCACATTGTCAAACCTTACTTTCTTCAAAGTGATGATTTTCAAAAGTTAGGTTTGACAATGTTAGGTTTGTAAAGGTTAGGTTTCGCGAGGTTAGGTTAGGTTCTATTTTTTTTTCCCAATTTTTTTTCTCAAACCTAACTTTGCTAAACCTCACATTGTCAAACCTTACTTTCTTCAAAGTGATGATTTTCAAAAGTTAGGTTTGACAATGTTAGGTTTGTAAAGGTTAGGTTTCGTGAGATTAGGTTAGGTTCTATTTATTTCCCAATTTTTTTTTTTTTTTTTTTCAAACCTTACTTTGCTAAACCTCACATTGTCAAACCTTACTTTCTTCAAAGTGATGATTTCCAAAGTTAGGTTTGACAAAGTTAGGTTTGACAAAGTTAGGTTTGACAAAGTTAGGTTTGACAAAGTTAGGTTTGACAAAGTTAGGTTTGACAAAGTTAGGTTTGACAAAGTTAGGTTTGACAAAGTTAGGTTTGACAAAGTTAGGTTTGACAAAGTTTGGTTCGACAAAGTTAGGTTTGACAATGTTAGGTTTGTAAAGGTTAGGTTAGGTTAGGTTAGGTTCTATTTTTTTTTCCCAATTTTTTTTCTCAAACCTAACTTTGCTAAACCTCACATTGTCAAACCTTACTTTCTTCAAAGTGATGATTTTCAAAAGTTAGGTTTGACAATGTTAGGTTTGTAATAGTTAGGTTTCGCGAGGTTAGGTTAGTTTCTATTTTTTTCCCATTTTTTTTTTTTTTTTTTTTTTTTTCAAACCTTACTTTGCTAAACCTCACATTGTCAAACCTTACTTTCTTCAAAGTGATGATTTCCAAAGTTAGGTTTGACAAAGTTAGGTTTGACAAAGTTAGGTTTGACAAAGTTAGGTTTGACAAAGTTAGGTTTGACAAAGTTTGGTTCGACAAAGTTAGGTTTGACAATGTTAGGTTTGTAAAGGTTAGGTTTCGCGAGGTTAGGTTAGTTTCTATTTTTTTCCCAATTTTTTTTTTTTTTTTTTTTTTTTTCAAACCTCACTTTGCTAAACCTCACATTGTCAAACCTTACTTTCTTCAAAGTGATGATTTCCAAAGTTAGGTTTGACAATGTTAGGTTTGTAAAGGTTAGGTTTCGCGAGGTTAGGTTAGGTTCTATTTATTTCCCAATTTTTTTTTTTTTTTTTTTCAAACCTTACTTTGCTAAACCTCACATTGTCAAACCTTACTTTCTTCAAAGTGATGATTTCCAAAGTTAGGTTTGACAAAGTTAGGTTTGACAAAGTTAGGTTTGACAAAGTTAGGTTTGACAAAGTTAGGTTTGACAAAGTTAGGTTTGACAAAGTTTGGTTCGACAAAGTTAGGTTTGACAATGTTAGGTTTGTAAAGGTTAGGTTTCGCGAGGTTAGGTTAGGTTCTATTTTTTTTTCCCAATTTTTTTTCTCAAACCTAACTTTGCTAAACCTCACATTGTCAAACCTTACTTTTTTCAAAGTGATGATTTTCAAAAGTTAGGTTTGACAATGTTAGGTTTGTAAAGGTTAGGTTTCGCGAGGTTAGGTTAGGTTCTATTTTTTTTTCCCAATTTTTTTTCTCAAACCTAACTTTGCTAAACCTCACATTGTCAAACCTTACTTTCTTCAAAGTGATGATTTTCAAAAGTTAGGTTTGACAATGTTAGGTTTGTAAAGGTTAGGTTTCGTGAGATTAGGTTAGGTTCTATTTATTTCCCAATTTTTTTTTTTTTTTTTTTCAAACCTTACTTTGCTAAACCTCACATTGTCAAACCTTACTTTCTTCAAAGTGATGATTTCCAAAGTTAGGTTTGACAAAGTTAGGTTTGACAAAGTTAGGTTTGACAAAGTTAGGTTTGACAAAGTTAGGTTTGACAAAGTTAGGTTTGACAAAGTTAGGTTTGACAAAGTTAGGTTTGACAAAGTTAGGTTTGACAAAGTTTGGTTCGACAAAGTTAGGTTTGACAATGTTAGGTTTGTAAAGGTTAGGTTAGGTTAGGTTAGGTTCTATTTTTTTTTCCCAATTTTTTTTCTCAAACCTAACTTTGCTAAACCTCACATTGTCAAACCTTACTTTCTTCAAAGTGATGATTTTCAAAAGTTAGGTTTGACAATGTTAGGTTTGTAGTAGTTTGGTTTCGCGAGGTTAGGTTAGTTTCTATTTTTTTCCCAATTTTTTTTTTTTTTTTTTTTTTTTCAAACCTTACTTTGCTAAACCTCACATTGTCAAACCTTACTTTCTTCAAAGTGATGATTGACAAAGTTAGGTTTGACAAAGTTAGGTTTGACAAAGTTAGGTTTGACAAAGTTAGGTTTGACAAAGTTAGGTTTGACAAAGTTAGGTTTGACAAAGTTAGGTTTGACAAAGTTTGGTTCGACAAAGTTAGGTTTGACAATGTTAGGTTTGTAAAGGTTAGGTTTCGCGAGGTTAGGTTAGTTTCTATTTTTTTCCCAATTTTTTTTTTTTTTTTTTTTTTTTTCAAACCTTACTTTGCTAAACCTCACATTTTCAAACCTTACTTTCTTCAAAGTGATGATTTCCAAAGTTAGGTTTGACAAAGTTAGGTTTGACAAAGTTAGGTTTGACAAAGTTAGGTTTGACAAAGTTAGGTTTGACAAAGTTAGGTTTGACAAAGTTAGGTTTGACAAAGTTAGGTTTGACAAAGTTTGGTTCGACAAAGTTAGGTTTGACAATGTTAGGTTTGTAAAGGTTAGGTTTCGCGAGGTTAGGTTAGGTTCTATTTTTTTTTCCCAATTTTTTTTCTCAAACCTAACTTTGCTAAACCTCACATTGTCAAACCTTACTTTCTTCAAAGTGATGATTTTCAAAAGTTAGGTTTGACAATGTTAGGTTTGTAAAGGTTAGGTTTCGCGAGGTTAGGTTAGTTTCTATTTTTTTCCCAATTTTTTTTGTTTTTTTTTTTTTTTCAAACCTTACTTTGCTAAACCTCACATTGTCAAACCATACTTTCTTCAAAGTGATGATTTCCAAAGTTAGGTTTGACAAAGTTAGGTTTGACAAAGTTAGGTTTGACAAAGTTAGGTTTGACAAAGTTAGGTTTGACAAAGTTAGGTTTGACAAAGTTTGGTTCGACAAAGTTAGGTTTGACAATGTTAGGTTTGTAAAGGTTAGGTTTCGCGAGGTTAGGTTAGTTTCTATTTTTTTCCCATTTTTTTTTTTTTTTTTTTTTTCAAACCTCACTTTGCTAAACCTCACATTGTCAAACCTTACTTTCTTCAAAGTGATGATTTCCAAAGTTAGGTTTGACAATGTTAGGTTTGTAAAGGTTAGGTTTCGCGAGGTTAGGTTAGGTTCTATTTATTTCCCAATTTTTTTTTTTTTTTTTTCAAACCTTACTTTGCTAAACCTTACATTGTCAAACCTTACTTTCTTCAAAGTGATGATTTTCAAAAGTTAGGTTTGACAAATTAGGTTTGATAAAGTTAGGTTTAACAATGTCAGGTTTGATTAGGTTTTGTTTCTAAAAGATAGGTTTGAATAGGTTAGGTTAGCCATAGTTATGTTTGGCAAAACTAGGTTTGAGTTTAGTAAATTTTTGTGTTCATAGTTATTTATGAAGTAATCCCTTTTTAGAAATCTACTTGTTGCGTGATTTGGTCAGGTTAGGTTATATTATAGTTAATCGATTTTTTATTTTCTATTTAAAATATTACATTCCATTTTTATCAACAATTGCTTATTTATCGGGACGTCGGTTAAGTTATTTTTGGTACCAGAAGCACGGAATATATTATTTTGGATAGTTAGTAGAAGATTTATTTTCACGACATAACATTTTAATGAGAATCTCTGATTTTTTAAGAAAACCTTATTATTTTATTAGCTTTTTAAAAGGGTTTATGTGTACTTTTTGTAACCATATATTACACTTGGGGTATCTTCATACATTTTTTCACAGAAAAACGCTTTTTTCAAGTTTTTACAGTATTTTTCTTCTATGGTACATCATATTTTTACTTATTTGGGTAGCAATCAACAAGACAAAACCAACGATACCACTTACGCCGTGATCGGACAACTAAAAGTCTGGGAAATTTCGAAAAAAAACCCCTCCCACCCACCCGTTTGCTCCTGGCCATATCAATTCCGTAGGATTTTTTAGGAACATTCTACGACCGATAATCTTTAGGTTGCTATATCTCCAGAACTAAGGGACCTAGAGTGTTGCAATTTACAGTGTACGAAAGGACTTAAAATGTCCTTTGTTTTGGCGTTCATAAAATGTGATTTTTTAACATAAAAAATAATCTTATTTAAACAAATAGCTAAAAATTTTAATTTTTTTACACAACATTGCCAATAAAACATACTTACATTAGATATATTAGTTTATCTTTTGGTTTTATTTAAAACCTAGAGATTAGACACACGGTATAAACCTATTATATAGTTATTTATTTATGTAAAACTGTTTTTGTAGTCATTTACACTAATAATTTTACTTTATTTCAATTCTTATAAGCTATTTCTTCATTAAATAAACTTTTAGAAGAGTAATGCTTATAATAATCTATATCCTGTGTAGCATTAACTCAAGCAACTTTCAGCACCTTCAAATAACTTGGAAGTGCAAAGTTCTTTAATTTTTTAAATTAATTACTTAAAAATATGTTATGTCGCTTGTAAATTACATTCGGTATTAAAGTATTTGTTTTGTTATTTTACCTATACATGTTAAACAAGTAAGAGTGAGAAGAACTTGCTTTGAAACAACCTACGCGCATGGCAAGCTTGTCATGCATTGACAATTTTGCGCATAATGTTAGCTCTTGTAAGACTGAGGTATTGGAATTTGCATTGTCGGATCACACAGCACAGCTATTTAAATGTCCAGTACAAAAAAATTGTCGTATTAAGCATTGGTACGCAACTAGAAGGGACCATAGTCCGGAGAATATAATTAAATTTAAAAACCATATTAAGAGTTTAACCTTTTCAGAAATATATAACACGGAGGACCCTAATGTAGCTTATAATAATTTCATTGAGACTTTCAAGTTATTATATGATCTGTGCTTCCCACTGAAGGTCGTTAAAATAAATACTGTAAGAAAAACTAAGTGGTTGTCAAAAGGGATCAAATTATGCTCAAAAAAGAAAAGGAAACTCTTATGGCAGTTTAGACTTAAGCGTAGCAATAGTAATAAAACAAAATTATCAAATTATTCTAAAATATACAAAAAAATTATTAAATTAACACAAAAAGCACAAAATAATTACAACATAAAAACATCAAAAAATAAATCAAAAACTGCGTGGCAAATTATTAACCGTACAAAGTATAATGTACCTAAGTCCAATATAAGTAAAATCAAAATAGGTAACGACGTCATTTCCCATCCCAAAACGATAGCGGAAGCTTTTAATAATTTTTTCATTGATAAAATACAGCCAAATCTGAGTAACAGCCACAACCCTAAAATTCATACAATAGACCGTACTAGTAGTAGCAAATCAATGTTCATGGCTCCAAGTATACCAGATGATATTAAAAGAATCATAATGTCCTTAAATAATACAAGTAGTGTGGGATATGACGGTATTGCGACTGAAATAATAAAACATGTTTCGGATGAAATCTGCGGTCACTTGAGTCATATAATTAATCTCAGCATTAGCGCTGGAGTGTATCCTGATGCTCTAAAAGTTTCCATAGTCAAGCCAATGTTTAAGAAAGAAGATAAAGAGCTAATGGAGTTTTATCGGCCTATTTCACTCATTCCCATTTTCTCTAAAATTTTTGAGAAGTACATATATAAGGAATTAAATTCATTTATTCAAAAAGATAAAATTATATGTGAGGAACAGAAAGGATTCCAAATAGGTAAAACAATTAATATGGCTATCTATGATTTTTTATATAATATTACATGTTCCGTAGATAAAAGGAAACCGGTCTGTGGAGTTTTTTGTGACATGACACAAGCCTTTGACTATGTGCATCATGGCAGGTTAATAAATAAACTTGAGGATTACGGTATTCGAGGTAAGGTTAATGACCTCATTAAGTCGTACTTACATAATAGAACTCAAATAACTAATATAAATCAAATTGACATGAAAAGTAAAAGAGAAATAGTTTTTGAATCCACTGAACGTAAGGTTTCGTATGGTGTGCCACAGGGCAGTGTTTTAGGTCCTCTTTTATTTATATTATATATTAACGACCTTCCGAGAAACATACCTCAACCTATGACACTATTTGCCGACGATAGCACCATAACGATACCGGGCATAAACGCTGCAACCTACGAAAAGGAAATCAATGAATCCATAAATCTAATAGTGAAGTGGCTAGTGGAGAATAACATAAAAATTAACCTATCTAAAACTAATATAATACATTTCAGTCAACGGATAAATGGCAAGAGTAATTTAAACATAAATTTCAATGACCAACCAATAGCACAAGTAGATTCGACGAAATTTTTAGGGCTCCACATAGATAAAAAATTGAACTGGAAACCTCATACTGAAAACTTATGCAAGAAAATGAGTAAAGCCGCATACGCCCTGCATACATTGTCGTCTTTAGTAGGTGTTGAGGCACTGCTGACAGCCTACTATGGTCTAGCAGAGTCTCATCTACGGTATGGGGTTATTTTCTGGGGCAACTCGACAGAAAGGGAAACGGTGTTTAAGGCCCAAAAGAGATGCATACGTTCTATGTTTAAAATAAAACCAACTGATAGTTGCGTCCCTTGCTTTGAAAAGTATAAAATCCTCACATTACCATCTCTTTACATTTTAGAAGTAGCGCTTTTCGTAAAAAGTAATCCTCATCGTTTCAGGCTATTGAATGATGTAATTCCTCGAAATAGACGCGATAATGGCAGGATATGCCTTCAGACTGCAGGAACAGCCCTTATGCGCAAAAGTGTTTTTTGTATGGCTCCCATAATATTTAATAAATTGCCTAAAAGCTGGAGAGAACTTCCTTTAAGAATATTTAAAAGAACACTTCAAAGATTTCTGCTAAGTAAAGTCTATTACAATATCTCAGATTTCCTTAATGATAACGATTTTAGTGTTCCGACTGTTAGTAGGGAGAATGATAGAATAAACTAGTACCTACCTATTATGTAATGCTCATTAAATATATTGCATGCCGATTGGTAAAATATGGCTGATCTATGTACATTTATGTAACTAAACAACTTTATTGTACCCATATTTGCAAAATAAATTGTCTTTGTCTTTGTCTTTGTCTTTGAAGCTTGGACCGTTTGATAGTTTATGTTTTTAGTATAGACTAGCTGTGCCCGCGACTTCGTCCGCGTGGAATAGTTATTTTCGGGCAGCATATTTAGAATTAGGTTTTTATACATATACTTTTGCTTGGGTAGCTATAAATTTACTTTACAGATGCTTCTCTGTATACGATTTTTCTATGTATTCCTATGGATTTATTTATGTACCGATTGACATGAAATAAACACTTAATGTTAAGTGAAGCTTACTACAATATATTCGTGAAAACCGCATGTTAATCGAGTAAGCCGTTTCTGAGATTAGCATTCACAAACACACAGACAAACAGACAAAAAAAAATTCATTATAATTTCAGGTTCGGCATCGATATTATAACAACCCTTGCTACTTTTTTTGTTTATATTTCCATTGTACGGACACCACTTTTCTACAATTTTATTATATGTATAGATAAAGCTTAAGCTTTGTGTAATATTTTTTTGTTGAAATAACTATGTATTAAATGTTCTATTCAGAGAGTGGTCTAACTATTTCAGCTTTTTTTTATTAGGTACTAGCGGTCGCCCGCGGCTCTGCCCGCGTGGATGTGGGTACGCGCTGCTAAAAACCTACCCAGGAAAGACACGGTCAGCAAAATGATTTCCAGGTTAATTCACAGACACCGGCACTAACATCGACGACTCAGTCATTATCCGCAGGCTGCATAGATTGTCTTTATGTGGATGTTAAAGTTGTTTATGATGAAAATGTTTAAATGTAATTTTTACTAAGTTTTCACTTCTGCCGGAAGTTATTTTCAGGTAACAAAATATACTGATGGCAACGTAAAGGTTTCGGTTTCTGCAAAAGAAATCGTAATATTTTAATTTCTCTATAACGCCAAACCGAATGTCCAACTTTAATCATTCACAGACCAATTATGATCTTCATAAACTTGACTTAGTGATGAAATAATTTATTTTGAGAAGGATTATAGCATGATAAAATAAATGTAGTCCAAAAAAAATCAACAACAGTCGTTTTTATAGAGGCGTCGTTTTTTTAGAGGCTCCATTTTTATAGAGGGGTAGTTTTTATAGAGGCGTTGTTTTTATAGAGGCGTCGTTTGTATAGAGGCGTCGTTTTATAGAGGCGTAGTTTTTATAGAGGCGTCGTTTTATAGAGGCGTCGTTTTTATAGAGGCTTCATTTTTATAGAGGCATCGTTTTATAGAGTCGTCATTTTTAAAAAGGCGTCTTTTTTATAGGGGCGTCGTTTTTATAGAGGCCTCATTTTATAGAGGCGTCGTTTTATAGAGGCGTCGTTTTAATAGAGGCATCATTTATAAAGAGGCGTCGTTATTAGAGAGGCTTCATTGTTATAGAGGCGTCGTTATTAGAGGCGTCGTTTTTATAGAGGCGTCGTTTATAAAGAGGCGTCGTTTTTATAGAGGCGTCGTTTTTAATAATAATAATTTCCTTTATTTCAGACAACTAGGGCCCATAGAAAATACAATACATAATAATAATAAAACAAAACAATACCGATAAACCAATACATACAATTATTAATTAAAACTAACTAAAGTCTATTTAACACGAGTAGGCGGTGTCGTGTTGCACTGCGTGGTGTCGCGTAGCCTCCCGCCGAAACGCCGGAAGACTACACCCTTCGGCCAAAACTGCTCTTGGAACATGTCGAGATGATGAGTCGGCACACGTACCACGAACGATTTAAAATTCGTATTATGTCTCGGCTCCAACTTCTCGACTCTCAATATCCAGTTGGTCTTAACGCGTATATACTCCACGATCTCCTCGACCTTCGTGGAGTGGTGAAGGCGCGACACATACAGCTGCGTCGTAGGAATTGCAGGGCGCAGCAGCATGTTCGGACCGGTCAAAGCAGTTCCGCATTGATTTCGGCTAGATGGCTTCTTCTATCTTCTCTCTACCTTGATGAAACCATCTGCATCGGCCGTCCCTTTACTTGGTACAGATTGTACCGTGTCTCGGGATACTTCGGGGCGACCTTGAATGCCCACAGTAGCTTTAGGTTGCCGTTGTACGGGATCTCGCTTTACGGCAGCCGAGTAAAAACGTCTAGGCTTTGACGTGCTTACGTTCGTCGGCGTCCCGACGGTGTGAGACGCAGGGAGGGCGGGGCAAAATTAAGCATCGCTAGCAGTGGCGGTGGCCGGCGACGAGTGCAATCTTGCTGACTCGGCGCGCGGTGGTGATGCGTTGACCTGTCCGAGGCGTGTGTTGTCACTGTTGGCATTCGCGTGTGACCTACATACAGAGTTTCGCAATTCTGCTACCTCGCTACGTAGATCACTGATGGTGGATTGTGACGCCTCCAGCTTCAACTGCAGCTCGACCAGGCTAGACCTCATACTCGTGATGTCCTTTAATAGCCTGGTGACGTCGACGTGATCGAAAGTGACCGGGGGCAGCTTGCGCAACTCCTTTGCCACGAACGTCGGCACGTCGTCCAGGTCGGTCTCCTTCAAAAGCCTTATGGCGTCTTGGAGACTCCTCTCTCCCTTTTCATTCCTCCTGCGGGAGGGCATTCGATCTGCCATTTGCAGAGACTCGTACAGCAGCACCTTCACGCTGCGTATCTCCTCCTCGGTGAAGTTTGAGGTGCAGATTTGTGTCACACTGACCTCATCCATGACGTCCAGCTGGTACTGCAGGAACGCCAGGACCTCGTTCGCCACAAGTTCTTCCGAACGCATGGTTACAAAACAAGCGGCGGCTAACGCCGCGCTCGGCAAGAAATTATAATAATTTCTGCAAACAGTGCAAACGCGTCCGATGTCATCGACTGCTCGCTATGCACTCCTGACTCGCTTATAAAGAGTCGTCGTTTTAAAAGAGGCGTCTTTTTATACAGGCATCGTTTTAAAGAGGCGTCGTTTTTATAGAAGCGTCGTTTTTATAGAGGCGTCGTTTTTACAGAGGCGTCGTTTTTATAGAGGCGTCGTTTTTTAGAAGCGTCGTTTTTATAGAGGCGTCGTTTTTATAGAGGCGTCGTTTTTATAGAGGCGTCGTTTTTATAGAGGCGTCGTTTTTATAGAGGCGTCGTTTTTATAGAGGCGTGTTTTTTATAGAGGCGTGTTTTTTATAGAGGCGTCGTTTTTATAGAGGCGTCGTTTTTATTGAGGCGTCGTTTTTATAGAAGCGTCGTTTTTATTGAAATGTCGTTTTTGAGAGGCGTCGGTTTTATAGAGGCGTCTTTTTTATAGAAGCGTCGTTTTCAAAGAGGCGTCGTTTTTATAGAAGCGTCGTTTTTTTAGAAGCATCGTTTTCAAAGAGGCGTCGTTTTTATAGAGGCGTCTTTTTTATAAAGGCGTCGTTTTTATAGAGGCGTCGTATTTAAAGATTCGTCATTATTAGAGAGACTTCATTTTTATTTTTGAGGCGTCTTTTTTATACAGGCGTCGTTTTTATAGAGGCGCCCTTTATAAAGAGGCTTCGTTTTTTTAGAAGCGTCGTTTTTAAAGAGGCGTCGTTTTTATAGAAGCGCTTTTTTTTGAGGCGTCGTTTTTATAGAAGCGTCGTTTTTATTGAAATGTCGTTTTTGAGAGGCGTCGGTTTTATAGAGGCGTCTTTTTTATAGAAGCGTCGTTTTCAAAGAGGCGTCGTTTTTATAGAAGCGTCGTTCTTTTAGAAGCATCGTTTTCAAAGAGGCGTCGTTTTATAGAGGCGTCGTTTTATGGAGGCGTCGTTTTTATTGAGGCGTCCTTTATAAAGAGGCGTCGTTTTATAGAGGCGTCGATTTATGGAGGCGTCGATTTTATTGAGGCGTCGTTTTTATAGAGGCGTCGTTTCTAAGGAGGCGTCGTTTTTATAGAGGCGTGGTTTTTATAGCAGCGTCGTTTTTATAGAGGCGTCGTTTTTATAGAGGCGTCGTTTTTATAGAAGCGTCGTTTTTATTGAGGCGTCGTTTTTATAGAAGCGTCGTTTTTATAGAAGTGTCGTTTTTAGAGGCCTCGGTTTTATAGAGGCGTCTTTTTTATAGAAGCGTCGTTTTCAGAGAGGCGTCGTTTTCATAGGAGCGTCGTTTTTATTGAGGTGTCTTTTTTATAGAAGCATCGTTTTAATAGAGGCGTCGTTTTATAGAGGCGTCGTTTTATTGAGGCGTCGTTTTTATTGAGGCGTCGTTTTTATAGAGGCGTCGTTTTATAGCAGCGTCGTTTTTATAGAGGCGTCGTTTTTATAGAAGCGTCGTTTTTATAGAAGCGTCATTTTTGAGAGGCGTCGGTTTTATAGAGGCGTCTTTTTTATAGAAGCATCGTTTTCAAAGAGGCGTCGTTTTAATAGAGGCGTCGTTTTATTGAGGCGTCGTTTTTATTGAGGCGTCGTTTTTATGAAAGCGTCGTTTTTATAGAAGTGTCGTTTTTAAAGAGGCGTCGTTTTTATAGAAGCGTCATTTTTATTGAGGCGTCGTTTTTATAGAGGCGTCGTTTTATGGAGGCGTCGTTTCTAAAGAGGCGTCGTTTTTGTAGAGGCGTCGTTTTTATAGCAGCGTCGTTTTTATAGAGGCGTCGTTTTTATAGAGGCGTCGTTTTTATAGAAGCGTCGTTTTTATAGAAGCGTCGTTTTTTAGAGGCCTCGGTTTTATAGAGGCGTCTTTTTTATAGAAGCGTCGTTTTCAAAGAGGCGTCGTTTTTATAGAAGAGTCGTTTTTTTAGAAGCATCGTTTTCAAAGAGGCGTCGTTTTAATAGAGGCGTCGTTTTACTGAGGCGTCGTTTTTATTGAGGCGTCGTTTTTATGGAAGCGTCGTTTTTATAGAAGTGTCGTTTTTAAAGAGGCGTCGTTTTTATAGAAGCGTCGTTTTTATTGAGGCGTCGTTTTTATAGAGGCGTCGTTTTATGGAGGCGTCGTTTTTATTGAGGCGTCGTTTTTATAGAAGCGTTTTTTTTATAGAAGCGTCGTTTTCAAAGAGGCGTCGTTTTTATAGAAGCGTCGTTTTTATTGAGGCGTCGTTTTTATAGAAGCGTCGTTTTTATTGAAATGTCGTTTTTGAGAGGCGTCGGTTTTATAGAGGCGTCTTTTTTATAGAAGCGTCGTTTTCAAAGAGGCGTCGTTTTTATAGAAGCGTCGTTTTTTTAGAAGCATCGTTTTCAAAGAGGCGTCGTTTTTATAGAGGCGTCTTTTTTATAAAGGCGTCGTTTTTATAGAGGCGTCGTATTTAAAGATTCGTCATTATTAGAGAGACTTCATTTTTATTTTTGAGGCGTCTTTTTTATACAGGCGTCGTTTTTATAGAGGCGCCCTTTATAAAGAGGCTTCGTTTTTTTAGAAGCGTCGTTTTTAAAGAGGCGTCGTTTTTATAGAAGCGCTTTTTTTTGAGGCGTCGTTTTTATAGAAGCGTCGTTTTTATTGAAATGTCGTTTTTGAGAGGCGTCGGTTTTATAGAGGCGTCTTTTTTATAGAAGCGTCGTTTTCAAAGAGGCGTCGTTTTTATAGAAGCGTCGTTCTTTTAGAAGCATCGTTTTCAAAGAGGCGTCGTTTTAATAGAGGCGTCGTTTTATAGAGGCGTCGTTTTATGGAGGCGTCGTTTTTATTGAGGCGTCGTTTTATAGAGGCGTCGATTTATGGAGACGTCGATTTTATTGAGGCGTCGTTTTTATAGAGGCGTCGTTTCTAAGGAGGTGTCGTTTTTATAGAGGCGTGGTTTTTATAGCAGCGTCGTTTTTATAGAGGCGTCGTTTTTATAGAGGCGTCGTTTTTATAGAAGCGTCGTTTTTATAGAAGCGTCGTTTTTTAGAGGCCTCGGTTTTATAGAGGCGTCTTTTTTATAGAAGCGTCGTTTTCAAAGAGGCGTCGTTTTTATAGAAGAGTCGTTTTTTTAGAAGCATCGTTTTCAAAGAGGCGTCGTTTTAATAGAGGCGTCGTTTTAATGAGGCGTCGTTTTTATTGAGGCGTCGTTTTTATGGAAGCGTCGTTTTTATAGAAGTGTCGTTTTTAAAGAGGCGTCGTTTTTATAGAAGCGTCGTTTTTATTGAGGCGTCGTTTTTATAGAGGCGTCGTTTTATGGAGGCGTCGTTTTTATTGAGGCGTCGTTTTTATAGAAGCGTCTTTTTTATAGAAGCGTCGTTTTCAAAGAGGCTTCGTTTTTATAGAAGCGTCGTTTTTATTGAGGCGTCGTTTTTATAGAAGCGTCGTTTTTATTGAAATGTCGTTTTTGAGAGGCGTCGGTTTTATAGAGGCGTCTTTTTTATAGAAGCGTCGTTTTCAAAGAGGCGTCGTTTTTATAGAAGCGTCGTTTTTTTAGAAGCATCGTTTTCAAAGAGGCGTCGTTTTTATAGAGGCGTCTTTTTTATAAAGGCGTTGTTTTTATAAAGGCGTCGTATTTAAAGATTCGTCATTATTAGAGAGACTTCATTTTTATTTTTGAGGCGTCTTTTTTATACAGGCGTCGTTTTTATAGAGGCGCCCTTTATAAAGAGGCGTCGTTTTTATAGAAGTGTCGTTTTTATTGAGGCGTCGTTTTTATAGAAGCGTCGTTTTGATAGAAGTGTCGTCTTTTAGAGGCGTCGGTTTTATAGAGGCGTCTTTTTTATAGAAGCGTTGTTTTCAAAGAGGCGTCGTTTTTATAGAGGCGTCGTATTTAAAGAGTCGTCATTATTAGAGAGACTTCATTTTTATAGAGGCGTCGTTTTATGGAGGCGTCGTTTTTAAAGAGGCGTCGGTTTTATAGAGGCGTCGTTTTTATAGCAGCGTCGTTTTTATAGAAGTGTCGTTTTCAAAGAGGCGTCGTTTTTATAGAGGCATCGTTTTCAAAGAGGCGTCGTTTTTATAGAGGCGTCTTTTTTATAAAGGCGTCGTTTTTATAGAGGCGTCCTTTATAAAGAGGCGTCGTTTTTATAGAGGTGTCGTATTTAAAGAGGCGTCGTTTCTATAGGAGCGTCGTTTTTAATAGAGGCGTCGTTGTTTAAATGCGTCATTTTACAGGAAGTCGTTTTTTATAGTGGCGTCGGTTTTAAGAGGCGTCTTTTATTCAGTAGTCTTTTTTAGTAACTCTTAAAAACAAGGGTGACGGATTGTATAGGTGTTAAAATATATATTTTTTTAATATTTGTTAAGTACCGATGCCATGCCAAGACGGGCCGCTAGTTTATAGTTAGCTCATCGGCACTGAGACCTTTTTTAGTTTGACCTCGGGGCACATATAGTCTATAATAAAACAATAAATAAAACATAATTGGAATAAACGTTTACTTTCATTTCTATCTTACTTAGCAATAAATAGAATTTGTGGTCTCTCCTTACATGCGTACTTAATAAATAACAACATCGATTTCCAACAAACACCCAAACACGCCACGCAATGTCTCAGAATGCACATGGGTGACGCGGACGGCGTCCCGTCAGCGCAGACGCTTGTCGCAGCGCGGCGCGGGCGGCGGGCGGCGCGCGCACAGCCGGCGCCGCGCCGCGAACAGCGCGCCCGCCAGCGCCGCCAACAGCAGCGCCGCCGCCGCGCTGCCCGCCGCCACGCCGCGCAGGCGCGCGTACTCCGGCACGCGCAGCCCCGCGCCCCCGCGCGCGCCGCTGCCGCACTGCACGCGCGCCCAGTAGCGCGCGCCCTCCTCCGCGCCGCTCACTGCACACACAAGCAGACAGCACCGGTCAGCCCGCGCCCGCGCCTGCAGCCGAGGCGTGGGCGCGGGCGGGCTACCCACCGAGCATGTAGTCGTGCAGCGTGTGGCCGGTGGCCAGCAGGCGCTCGCCGGGCGCCGCGCCCTCGTACCAGCGCACGGTGCAGCGCGACGAGTCCAGCGGCTCGCGGCGCCAGCGCACCAACGCGCCCTCGTCTATGAGTCGCACCGTCACTTCCAACTCACTGCCCTCGTAAGACAGTGGTATGTCGTTCTCCTCTGTGGTAGCGGCGGCAAGTGCCACCTGTTCTGCCTCTACGGCATCGACTAGCACCTCCTCTTCTAAAGACCCTGTAATCAACGACGAACTAAAATAAAAATGTTCCCAAAAACTGGGAAACCGGTCGGTCTTTAGCCAAGAAATAGCAATTAAATAAAAAATAATAAAAAATAAAATAATCTTTATTGTACAAAAATTGTTCACATTACATTTTAGCCCTGGACCCCACACTAGGATTCCCTGTGTCGTGGGGCCCAGTCTCTTTCAGTCCACATAGGTATAAAGATTATGATTGTAACGAAAGCAAACAAACAAATTAAAATAAAATAAGAAAGGTCAGCTAAACAACTCCAAATGCTCTAAGAAGAAAAGTGTGTGTGTATGTGTGTGTGTGCGTGTGTGAGGGTGTGTGTATGTGTGTGTATATGTGTGTGTGTGTGTGTATGTGTGTGCGTGTGCGTGTGCGTGTGCGTGTGCGTGTGTGTGTGTGTGTGTGTGTGTGTGTGTGTGTGTGTGTGTGTGTGTGTGTGTGTGTGTGTGTGTGTGTGTGTGTGTGTGTGTGTGTGTGTGTGTGTGTGTGTGTGTGTGTGTGTGTGTGTGTGTGTGTGTGTGTGTGTGTGTGTGTGTGTGCGTGCGTGTGTGCGTGTGTGTGTGAGGGTGTGAATGTGTGTCTGGGTGAATGTGTGTGTCTGTGAGAGTGTATGTATGTAGTGTAAGAGTTAATTAAGTTGCGGTGATCTATTGTGGAATATTTAGTAATGCCTCAGTGCTAAAATAATCCAGGGTCAATAACCAAGCAACAATTTTATTTCTTGCAAGTCCTTCTTAAAAGCGTAGCAATTTTTAGTTTGATTTCTAGCTTTCTATATATAAAAGGACCCATAAAAAGAAAGGACTTTTGACCACATGACTTGTTGCATTTTATCGCATGCCACTTTATGAGACGTTTTGAGCGCGTCGTGGCTGTGGTGGTAAGGCTATTTTTATGAAAGCGCAACGCGACGGACAGGATGTACAGCTGCCTTACCCTAAGTACTAGAGTCTCTTGGTATAAGAGATCAGTAGGGTATCTATAAGGTAGACTATATGCGCATTTCACAACGCACGTTGTGTTCTTTCTGCTTTAAGTAGATATTTCTTTGCAGCCGAACCCTACGATATAATACAATATCCGAGGATAGATTGACAAAGTGCATAGTATATAGTTTTGATCATTTTATCTGTTGCTACTTTTGCCAATCGTTTAAACACATACAAAAGTTTTCTGACTCTCATAGTCAGACTATCTATATGAGCGGACCACGTCAAGTGGCTGTCTAAGTGGACACCTAAGTATTTAATAGAAGTTGTGTTCTCAACTATTGGACAGACACAATTGGCCCGATCCAGGCATGAGTGCAGTCCGATGTCGCTTGAGATACCAGGAGCCGTTCGCTCTGAGACACTAAAGCAAATAGCTTTGGTCTTCGCAATGTTTAAGGTCAAGAGATTATTACTTAACCAATCAGCAAGAATCCGCAAACCAGTTTCAGTCCTATCCTTGGCTTCAGGCCAAGAGTCGCCGTGGAAAGCAATCGCAGTGTCATCAGCATAGGTAAAATTTTTGCTGAGGGAATCAAAAGCGAGCACAGGTCATTAATATATATAATAAAGAGCGTAGGACCAAGAACGCTTCCTTGGGGCACACCATAATGCACCTCGGAGATGCCACTACAACAGCTTCCCACGAAAACCCTTTGTTTCCTGCCACTGAGGTATGATCGAAACCATTCCAATGGTCCACCTCGTATGCCTAAGGCCAAAAGTTTCTCATAAAGTGTTTTTCGGGACACGGTGTCAAAGGCTTTAGCGAGGTCGAGGAAGACGCCAATACAAGCTTTGCCTTCATCTAGCTTTTGTGTGCTTATTTTAAATTATTTTGCCTTTAAATTATTTGGCCTTTAAGTGTCTCGAGCCATCGCGTCATTATAAGCCCCCGTTGGGACATGATACGGATTAGCCATGTCATAAAAGGCAAAGCAAATAAAATCAAAAAATAAATCACTTCAGAACCTTCAAAAATATCCTTACAAAAGACCACTTTTCCTTGAAATCGATTTATTAGAAACTATTAAAATCGTATAGGAACACGGACACCCCACTGGCTTAGAATTTGATTTGAAAGAAAGTAGACTCTTACCAAGTGTCCTCGCAAAAACCGGCTTACTGAAAAGTCCATCGCCGATCAAGTCTTGGGACAATACTCGCAGCTCGTACTCCGTGCCAGGCCGCAGTCCGACTAGCGTAGCTTCAGTAACTCCTCGAGTCAATATTTTCATAGTGCGCCATTCACTAACGGTTCGCTCGCGATACCAAACGTTGTAGTCTACTTCGAGACCATTGTGTCCTGAATATTACAGTTTGTTTTACCAATAGTGATATATTAAGCATAAAAGTATAGAATATTAAACAAATCGCAACGTTAATCGAATATGTTACCTGGCACCCAGGTCAGGTGGAGAGAGTCAGTGGCGGGTCTGACGGTGAGGTTGTAGGGCGCGCGCGGGGGCATATTCTCGACAAGCAGCTCGGTCTCCACGTCCACGGTGGCCGCCTCGTTGCTGACGGTGCACACGTACACGCCGCGGTCGTCCTCCGTCACGTCCACGATTGTCAAGTTGCCGTCGTCGAGGTTGTGGCGTCCGGCTGGCAGCTCACCTCCATCTTTCTGTAAGAAGCGGAACATAAAGGACGGGTCGGCATTGGACAGCGTGTGGCGAGTAGCAGCGAGCGGACTCACCCGGGACCAGTGCACGAGCGGCTGGTCGTGGTGGTTGCGCGCGGTGGAGGCGCAGGGCAGCGTGAGCGTGGCGCCCAGCCGCGCCACGTACAGCGGCTGCGGGCGCGCCGCCAGCGCGGGCGGCCGCTGCACGCGCACGCGCACGCCCGGCGACGGACCCTCAGACCCCAGCGAGTTGTAAGGTGTGCATGAATATTCTCCTTCGTGAGACTCGTCCACCTTCATCATTTGACGAAAAAACATATTATACAAGGTGTCAGGAAAACCCCGTTCGATACGTGACGGCATTGTTAGGTATCGATACCTGTTGTATTAATGTAAAAAATAATAATAAAAATACTACGTAAAAACACAAAAATAGCAAAAGGAGAGAGAGCTGCCGAAGAATCAAACAAAATACCGCCAAAAATAGTGCAGACACTTTACTTTCATGCCTCTATTTTACTTTACTCTTTTACAAAAAGGTTATTTCAAAATTAATTATTATTGTTATTATTTAAATTGTCGTCGTTTATGTGGTCACTTGATTGACCTGTCTCCCATTGGGGTCGGGCAGTGTTTTCATATTAAGTAAATAATAAATTATAGTGATTATATGACCAGACCAAACCAAAAGAATTTCGTATGCCACGGTAAATAAGTTAAAAAATAAAATAATAAACTGCCAAACCTGATTAAATAGTAAACTCCCATTTCTACTGTAAAAAACTCCTGGCACGTTGTAGGGATCGAACAGAAAGCCGTCTTTCTCCCACCGCAGGTTCGTGAGCGGAGGGTTAGCACTGAAGTGGCAGTCGAGGCTGGCTGGCTTGCCGTACGGCAGGTAGCGTTCCTTCGGAGCGTACACCACTTTGGCCTTGTCTGCAAGCACAAAGCGAGTGAGTGGCTGTGTACGTATAGACTATGGCACTGCCGCGGCCGGGACACTCACACTGCACGTCGAGGAAAGCGCTGGCGCTCTGTGTGGTGCCGTCCGGGTCCTGCACGCGGCACTCGTACTCGCCGGGGTCGGCGGAGAGCGCGCGCCGCAGCACGAGCGAGCCGTTGGCGGGGCGCTCGCTGCGCTGCGCCAGCTCCGGCGTGTCGGCCAGCGGCGCGCCGTCCTTGAACCACTCCACCGCGGCCTCGGGGCTCTTGGGCAGGCACTCCAGCTCGGCGCGCTCGCCCTCCAGCACCGTCACGTTCATCGGCGGCGTTACTATTAGATTACCTCCTGAAATTATCGGTCTCAGATAAGCACTTTTAAGATGTTACTGATTTAATGTAATGTGTCTTTAAAACTAGTTTCTGTTTGCATGTTTTATAATGTTTGTTACTAGTTTTGCATGCCTTATGGTAGGTTATGGTTAATGCACTTTTCTTAAATTATACAAACAAGATGTACCCATATTCGCAAACAAATATTTGAAAAAAAAAGTGATATTTTAATAAAACAAAAAAATTGTATTAACGAATAATTCCTTTAATGATCTAAACAAAACCCTCTTCCGTATTCGTCTACCTTTTAAGATGAAGACACTATAATTTTTTATGGTAGATAATCTTTGTTCGAAATTAATGCATTATTGCAAATTATTTGCCAAAGAGTTTTATCAATATAATATTAATCCGTATATAAGTAAAGATGTTGTTGTTTGTATTTAATCGTTGACAAAATTGTCCTCGACAACACTTAATTTCAAGTAACATCTTAGATGATAATGCAATTTTAATAGATTTTTTGCACCTTCCATTCGGGGCATGCTTGACGTCTGCTGGAACAGGCTTGTCCAGATCGATCTGGTTCTTTCGTCCAAAGACCTTAACTATGTTAACTATGAAATGTCGATCCCAGCTAGTTCATTAAAACGTGTAAAAGTCCGCCCTTTCAAGACTTTAAAAGTTGTTTTTTTTTAAAGCGGTCATTGTTAAAGTGCGTGTTGCGGTGCAAGTTAGATGGAGTGGCGTGGAGATGCTGACCATCGACTTGCAGGTGGTAGAAGGTGCCGTTGTTGCGCGCGGGCGGCGTGCGGTTGGGGAAGGTGACGCGGCAGCGGTAGAGGCCGGCGTCGGTCTCGCGCACGGCGCTCACGTTGATGGAGCCGCGCCCGAGCCCCAGCCGGCCGTCCAGCACGCGCCGCACGCGCCCGCCCCAGCGGTCCGCCACGCGCGCGGCGCCCTCGCCGCTGTACCACGAGAAGATCACGTCCCCCTGCAACATCCACCGACCAAAGCTTTTTACCTTCACCTAATATTGTAATTCAAAATCCCCTAAGCTAAATGTTCTTCCTCTGGTTACATGCTCAAGTTCTGGGACCTTTAGCATACTTTATCTTCGAATAGAATTGGGTAAAATTCCAGGAACAACATTTTCCACTGCTTCTACTATCAGAGTACCTAATTGACTATACTTATCACCAGTTGATTAAAAGAGAAAAAGTTTTTTTTATAACTATTCCTAGGATAACAAATAAACGGCTTTACGATATTTTTTAAATTAACTATCTCTTTGAACTTGTGTCAATGTATCAGCTAACATAAAAATCCGCGATTTTTATTGAACCCTCTTGGACGCGCCAAAACTTCTAGATGAGGTAAACATATCGGTGCCCCGCTGCTCTATGATCAGACAGGAACGCGCTTTAAAAATATTTGCACCCTATACCACTCGTACCAACCTGGGTCGGTCAGCACCAATGAACCGTTTATTGAGAACCTACAATCAATCTCAAACGCGCACCAACTGCATCGATATCTTTCGCGATACCCTGGTTGAATTTCGTAGGCATTTCGCATCTGTAAATCCGCCCAATCCATAATTTTGTCTTTCTTATTGTTCTTCACTAATTAAATTATTGTTATTGTAACTTAGCAATCCTATACTAATTATCTGTTTGTAAATCATTAAAACATGTAAAAGCCGTGCACACCTGTAAGTGACAAGGTCACGATGTTATTTAGCTAAGCATTCTTTATTGTGTAAGTTCTGTGACTTTGTTGTTGGAGTGCCATAACAAATAAATAAATAAACCCCTTCAAAATTGGTAGTACGACAATATGTCTCGTTTAACTTCTTTAGTACTTATCAGACAAGAAATTGATCAACTGACAATATGCTTATCTTAGAGTTTTTATCAATAGCTTTATCCTTCACATGAAACTGATTCAGCACAGCTTGCAAGCTACAGATTATTAGAAAAAAAATGTCATACAATTCTTCTTGTAATGTGCGCACGCACGCCATTAATGCATTTCGCTTAGACGACGCGGACTCAATGACGTGCAATGCTCGGTACGCGGACATAAATCAAGAGCACGACAAAATGTTTGAACGTGCCACGTGCACGTGCACGCGCTCACACAGCCTGCGGGCGCCGCTCCGGGGCGGGGAGCGCCGATTGCCAGCAAGGAGACAATTACCGCTCCCACGCGCAGTTCGCACGTCTGCGGCCACTCGGCGGCACTCGGCGGCCACTGGCGGCTGGGAGCCGAACCTGCCTCCAGTGGCACACATCCCACGCCCGCCACCCTCGCCACCAGAGTTGTTACACATGACGTCATCGCTGACACGGCCACGCAGACGCACACCTGGATCTAGTAGGAGGAGAACATAACGCATAGATCCCAATTGGCCGCGCTAGTAAGTAGTTATGTTCATTAAGCTAGTTAGCGACTGAACTACTTGCTGGATGAAGATGAATAAATAAGGATAACGTAACGAGGTCACCTGCGGCGCGCCTCAACGCTCGCGCGCCAGCGGAGACCGCGCAGACTGCAGCCCACCCTAATCGAGTTACACAAGTGTAAGTAATCAATTATGAGTCCACTTCAGCACCATTTTCTTTATCGGTTAATAATATTAACCAGATTATTGATAAATAACCTAAAACAGAAACGTCAAAAGATTACACTTACTTAATTTAATTTGAAGTAGGTATATTTTTTGTGCCCCGCGGGTTCATCCCAACTCAGAAGCTGGATAGCATTCGAAAAAAAAACTAAATTAAAAGTGGCCTGAGTTACTCCTTCGACATATCTGCAAGTGAAAGTCTTATAGAAAATTATTTGTGGTTGTAAAAAAGCTCATAATTTGGAATTTCAAACAGACACTTCAATTTTATTTATTTATAAGAAACTCTGATATTTGGCCATCAATTGCCAGAGAACTTGCGCAACAAAGTATTAAATAACATACATGCGAATTGAGAACCTCCTCCCTAAGAAATCGGTTAAAATATACCTACTAAATTCCACCAGAAAACCTACTGAATGATAAAACACACTGGTAAAACACAGAATCATTAAATGTTTGTGGGAACGCGGTACGTGATGTAATGAGGTGAGAATGTAATCACTGCTAAAGGCTAGTCGCTAGTCGCGCTTCGAGTCACTCAGTAGCGGCGTTAGGGTAGGGCGCCGTACAATAATAAGTAATCATTACACTCAAAGATCTGCTCCGACAACCTATAAGGAATTCAAATGTGATTATGAAGCGGCGGTACTCAATGCAGTCAGTGAAGTCACAGTTTGTAAACCACAGGCTAAGGCTAAGGAAATGGCACTGGCCACATAATGAGATCCCCAAATAATGTGAAGGAAGTAGTATACAAAAGGTAGTATTCAATCGAAGTAGCTTTTTTCAATTTTCACTCTTCGGGAATGTGTTGTTCGGAAATAGGTAGGAATGTGAAAAAGTGTACAGGATCAAAGTTGTACATAATTTTATAAGCTTTCATTGCGTAGAAGACTTCTTATCTCCATGACGCACCGTTTAAAAGATATTAGCGAAAAACTGAAAAATGGGAACTTTAAAGCCCTCCCCCCACTCCGCCTCACCCCCTAGACGTCAGGACTTTTAGTATGTTAATTCTCTAAGCACCCTGAACAATTTTCTGAAGTAATTGCTTAGGGCCTTGCTCACGCACTCTACAACGCCTTATGGGTGATTTATTGACTGAACTAATGACAGAATGTCTTTTATTTTATATCATTTCCCGGGATAAAAACTGCACAGAGTGGTGCCCAGGATATTAAAGAATAATTATACCAAGTTTCATCATAATCGAACTGGTAGTTTTTGCTTGATGTCTGAACAAATATACAGACAAAAAAAAATGGTTTTGTGTCGGTCTCGGAAGACCCCGCCATTTTTTTGATATTTTATATTTACTTAATTTTCACTTCTATAGAATTATGATAAGTATAAATAGTTAAAGTAAATCATACCTATTTTCAAATCCACAATGAAATGAAATACCTATAATTTAAAAAGCGCCGATTAATGCGATCCAATCTTTTCCAAAGATTAATCGTGGTCGATTGTCGGATCGGATCGAGACTGTACGACCCGATAACGGATCGGTTTTACTCCATCAAATATCGGATCGCGGTCCAAACATTGTGGTTTGCAGTTTGCACACAATGTTATGTAAGTGCGAGTATGGTGATAATGGGTAAACGATCTGGAACTTTTATGCCAAGGTAGTTAGCCGAGGTAGGTAAGCGTAGGTACCTATAATGAACATGAGTCAAAAGTTATTTGAGAATCCTATATGAATGATGATTGTTCTGATTTTTATTAATTACCTATTTACTGATGGTTCTAAACAACAAAGCAGCCCTTACACTGGCTGTGCATTCTATGGTTGTTGTCAATGCTAAATTCAAAATTATCGCTATCGAATTTTGAGTTAGTACCAATAGTCGAAGCTGTTTGTATATTAGCTCGATTGAAAAGGTACCGACAATTCTACTCTTTGCAACACCAGGGCCTCGATTCAACTATTTATGAGTAGCTTGAATTGACCGAATGACCTGGTTCATTTCGTTATTTTTACGATAATTGGCATTCTGCTAACTGTCATTACGATCATTCTCTTCGAGAGTTCTTGAATGAGATTTTATTGTAGGCTTATCTGAATACGAAAATTAGGGACACTGACAAGTACACGGACCGACGACAGATATGCATTTAAATAGCTGTATCAAGGCCCATAAGTCACGTCGGAGGGAGGCCTCGAAGAGGCTGTATTTAAAAACTAATACTAATGTGGACTCTAATTATATTAAATTATTATATTTAAAAAAATATATCGTTCCCGGAGAAACCAAAATTTTATTGAAGCTAGCTGTTATTGCTTAGGTATGTCAATATTTATTTTAATACATTGTTTTACATATTTGTTGATTGTCATTTCTGTTGCCTTTTTTTTGTCAGGTGAAACTGTTTATGAACCAGCCTTGTTACCCCAGGGGGTTGAGGGTGCAAGAGTTCGGGCTTCCAGAGCCTTGAGAAAGGCTCCAACTAGTCCGGCAAAACTCCTGTTGTCATCCTTCGCCTTAGTTAAGGCGTTACGGGATGGACCCGAAGTCTTAATTAACACCATAACGCCCCCGGCTACTGCCCGCTTAGTGGTGGGCTCGACATGACCTCCGCCCTATGTAGAAGGGAAGATAGCGGGGGCACTACACCACCCCCACCCAGCAAGAAAGGAGACGCGCGCAATGAAGGCTGAGGGACCCCTTCCCCGCCCTCTGCGTCCGCAACTGTGCAGTCATTTCTGTTGCCTGGTTTAACGAGCCAAGCCTCTTTTGTACAAAATAAAATGCGATTTTGTGGATCAACCTTTCCTAATCGGAACAAATGCGTGAGTTTCGATCCGCATACTATTTTAAAAATCTTGTGGCGTAATCGTATAAAGTAAATAGAGAATGTGCTAGTTTAGATAATCTGCTGGGCATCAAAACAGTATACTAGTACCTCATTGCATTGGCAGCCCCTACTTAGTTTTTTTTTAGTCGGTAAAGGTGGTATATTTGATCTGACGGTAAAGTGTAGAAAATAGAACCGCGAAATAAGCAGTGTAGGGTAGGGTACCTTCCAACAGGGAGAGAAAAACTAAAGGATGTGGATATTAATATATAGTGTATGTTTATATGGGAGACAGTCGGCACGACTCTTTACTGACAGCATTGCGTACCGTACGGGCCTCACCATTGTGGTAATGAAGTACTTGTGCATTGTCGTCATTAAGCACCACAATGTAAACCCATAATGCTTGCTATTGTGCCCTCCGGAGTAGTGTATTACGTACTCCTGCCTCACAGGAGCGGAGCTGCGTAACCTTATACAACAAATTTTATGTTAAGTGCTAGAGTTGAATAACCTCTTCAGTAGTAAAGTACTGCTTGGCCCTGGTACCAGTTGCGGCAGTCCTCTTTGTTGGAATTATATTATTGTGTTGTGTCGTGTCGCGTTAGAAGTGTATTGAATACATCCATTTATTGTGATTAGAATTACATTTTTAAAGTAACGCTTGTTGATGCATTTCAATTTTCTACAGCGACACAACACAATACTATATTTTAACCACGTCCACTTCTCAGGTTTGTAAGTACTTAAAGTGTAGAACAATTGTAGAATAACTTCAGCAAGTATTTTCTCCTGCTGCAGGCCCTAAGGCCAACAGTCAAAACCTGTGCTCAAATGCAAAGATCTCTACCAAAAATAAAGAAAAATATTCAGCAAGTATTAATTTATTGTATTTGGGAAGAATTAGCTTTATTTTCCCATGAACTACCTAATCGTGGAGGATTTCCGCGTCGGAGAGCCGGGTGCCGGCGTCTGTCCGGCTGCCATCAGCTAGGTGCAGTAGGTGACGGGTTGATGGTTGTTGATCACGGCTTAGTAATAATAACATGTGGTGCTCCTTTTTTTACAGTCCGAAAAACTGCAGGATATCTGATATCTCATGCCGATATCATCCAGATACAACGTTCAATATGGTTTATATGACTCGATATCTCTACGAATTCCTGAGAAAGGGTCATGACAGACATACAGACGGACGGACAACAATGTAGGGGTTCGTTCTGTTTTCTCGTTTTGAGGTACGGAACCCTAAAAACGTACATAAGCGGACATAGGTATGAGAGCAAATGAATTTCATAAAAAATATGGTATTTTAAATCAGTTTCATCGTATCGTTTGGTAATTAGGTCTTCTTCGTCTCCTCAGGGACGATTTATCCCCAAAATCGAGCGTCAGTATCGACGAAAAACCCGTTAGTTTAAAATCCTAAGACTTAAAAAAACCGACGTGTTGCACTCCGGGAGTGTTTAGGGAATGCTTAGGGAATAATTTTGCACGAATTGCTTTAATTATAATTATAAAAGTACTATCATCCGTTTTACGAATTTTCTATCAGGTCACGTGTTCCTCTTACTTTTCTAGCAGATCACGTGGCCTGACGCGAGTTTATTTTTTTTATCCATTACCCTAAAGTGTACAACGCCGCTGAAGACGTTTTTAAAGCAAAAAAATCAAAAAATTGTACAACTATCTAATAAATTACATTTTACAGTGACTTCTGAAATAAGCTTTTGACTATCCTTTACAAAAATAGACAAAACAACCGAAAATGCAACTACATATACAGTAGTCCTTTACATTTTGGGTTCGTAACACATATATCATAAGTCCTGATTGTTTTGCAGAAATAAGACGAAGCTTGGCGTTGATCTCCGTTATACTATGACACAAGGTATTTACTTCTGGCTATTAACTCTCTGTACCAATTTAAAAGAACCAAATATTTTCTTCAAGAGCCCAAAACTAGACATAGATTCAAAAACAAGTCAATCAGTTTCAAGGTTTTTAAAAATGTCCCAGAGGATTTCTCGACTGCTCTAAAGGTCGCGCTCGCGGGGTTGACTGGACTCACATGTTATATTCTATGGTTTTATTCTGCCACGGAGATTCGTGCGACAGATACCTAGGTACTGATATAAATGGATATTATAAATAGAAGTAAATCGTGTTTTCCAGCAACACATCAAACCAATAACAACGAGCTTGGATTACCTACGACAAACTGTTTTGCGCTGCGCTCGCGGCAAATGATTCTAAACCCAAATTTTTAAAGATCAGGACTATGCCTATCTACCTAATTAGTTCGCATATATTGGACATCTTTATTCACTACAACTCTTATAATGATGATCACTGATGGTGCCGATGACTCACCTGCTTATACTAAGTTACCTACCTCACAGATTAATAAATAGTTACTACGCCTACCTGTCAAATTATCACATGAATCTCGGCCAAATTTTAGAAATCTACTTACTTTTTATAAATATATAAAACAATATTTCTAAACAGGCTTTCATGAATAACAATCAATCAAGAAAATCAATCTCGATCAAGTCATGTTTACCACCGCCACAAACATGGATGATCTCCCGAGTCCAACTTGAACGTCACTTTAACCCGGTTGCGACCAAAGAAGGGTTATGCTTTTGCCTGACTGCATGACGTAATGTAGTGTTCTTTACCTGCCTGCATGTAGGTACGTTACCTACTATTGTGGCACTCTACAGAACAAGAAGAGTAACTAGGCCGGTTTTAATGATTCTTTCGTCAATCAATACAGGCTTGATTGTATCACTAAAACATGTCAGTCATCAAAATATTAATTCAATAAACGAGTGGCAACAACCAAGTTTGATATTTAATAGGTATTTGAACATCGACGGACTTCAAAAGAAAAATTATTAAAATATCAATAACAGTATAATCTTTTTCTTTTGAGGTCCGTTTTTAAGGAATATCTGCATAATAATCATATCAGATCTCTATGAAATGTTTTTATAACTAATAGTCTAGTACAAGTAATTAAATATGCTGTGCTAAAAGGAATGAATGTCACGACTCTAAATCCCAAGGACCAACATTCAGAATGCCCAGAAGCAAACAAAACAACTTAGTTAAGTAGGTACAGCCGGTCCTCATCATTGACTGGATTATGTGGGCGCCTGTTGCAAAGTAGAAAAATACCTACGTTTAACGTTTGGTGTAAGACGTGTTTACTAAGTGTAAGGAGCTCACATCTTTATCCCACTGAAGATGATAGGGTATCTCGTTTCCGAAGGGGAAGTCGAGATGGCAGTTCATGACGGCGAACCCTCCGACGCTGGCGTGCAGCTGCTCAGCGTCCAGCGGCAGCAGCGAGGCGGCGGCCAGCGCCGCGCTCAGCGTCCACGCAGCGCACGACAACCACGCGCGCCCGGACATGCTCGCACTCGACTCGCGACACTACCCACTGCGCGCTGGCGAGTGACTGAGCCGCGGGACCAATTGACCGCTCCTAGCCGTAATGGAGATAACCTCAGGCGTGAGTAACGTCCGCGCCGCGACCTCGCGCCCGCGCGCCGCACCTGCGTTCGCCGCAAGCGCCGCGACGAACAAAGGCGCGCGCCCACAAGCAGGAAGCGCCGTTAATTCCCGCTCTTCTACTTTTAACTTCTTCATTCAACTCGTTACTCGTAGTTATTGTTTAAATCATTCCTATTCTTCCAGGACTGTGGAATGACTGGTTAACGCCTATTGATAGTGAAACATCCTATAATACTCAGCCCATCGCAGACTATTAACGATCATAAGCCCTACACAAGTTGCGCACTCAGTACCTAGGTACTTAACAAAATCCTAGCTGATTATACTATGTCATATATTATTACGTGTAGGAAAATATTTGTTTTTTTTTTTACTTAGACACTTAAAGGAACCGTCCAATATCTATACTGATAATAAATCTGTAGAAATAACAAAAACAGACTGCCTCGTTGGCCTAGTAGTGCTAAGTGCGATTGCTACGCTAGAGGTCTTGGGTTCGATTCCCAAGTCGACCAAGGTTATTGGGTTTTTCTATGAAAGTCTCAGTAGCAGGTCGGAGTTTGGATTTGTGCCCGGTTAGTGGCAATAGGCTCGCCGCCGCGCCGCCTATTACATCAATTACATGGGACCTAAACATATCGGCGAAATGTGGGTGTACATTGGGACACCTCTGCCTAACCCTTCGGGTATACAGGCGTGATGATATGTTATGTTATAAATAACAAAAAAATAAATAGCGGAGTGTGATATTAGACCGACACCGACCCCAAAAATCTGATTATTATTTTTACCCGACTGCCAAGAAGGGTTATGTTTTTCGCGAGTATCTTGTATGTATGTATGTGTGTAATATTCTTTATTACCTCATGTCTTCGAAACGGCCAAGTGGATTTTGATAATTAGGGTATCGTTGGATTCGTATCGATTACCCAAGTGTTCTTAGATATGTCACGTCAAACAAAAACCAACATGGCGGCCACAAGGTGCCAAAGATTGAGGAAAAAAAGAATATATTTATATGTTTGCTACAATATGGGTATCAAATCAAAGGGCTTGTAACGAGGATTTCAAAATGGTATATCATTTACGTATAAAAAAAAAATATTTATGTGAAAAATTGTTCTTTATCCAAACGTTCTCTTGGTACGCTGGTGAAACCTTAACAAACAGCTAGACGTAGTATGATTTCAACTAAAAAGTGTTAATAAAAAATAAATAAATTTAAAAAATATTTTTTTTTATTTTTTATTACTTTTCATTTTTATTTTAAGTGTTTTTTATGCAGTCGGGTTTTTTTATTTTTTTGTCTGTCTGTTTGTTCAGGCATCACGCCACAACTACCAGTTCGATTATGAGGAAACTTGGTATAATTATTCTTTATTATCCTGGGCACCACTCTGAGCAGTTTTTATCCCGGAAAACAATATAAAATAAGAGACAAAATAAGTTTTGTACACCCGACTACTGTACCAACCGCAAATAATAAGGCCGTACGTCCCCTTTAGGGTAGAGTTATTTAGGTTTATTTTTGTAAATTAGGTAACTTAGGTAAAGCTACTTATATTTTAATTTTAAAGTATAGATAGTATATTTGATAGCACGGAACAGAAATTTGATAGTGTAGGTTATTTTATAATAGTGTTAAGTATGTTTAGTCATTCGTTTTTAGAGAGTCTGCTTATTTATTTGAATTTATTTTCTGTTGTTGAGTGTAACATATTATTATCTCTTTTTTAGTCCTCTTAAGTAGGATTAGTTAGTGGTATTGATGTTAGTTTTTAGGGATTTTGATTATTTATTCGTATATAAATATAAGTGTAGGTAGGCGCTAGATGTTAGGGCTCTTCTATAAAAATAGTCTCAAAGATTTCTTTATTTTTAATACGGATATACTTATCGGATATCTGAATATCAAAATGAGAAAAAAAGTGCAAAACTGTGTGAGAGTATATCTTCAACCCACTGCAGCACGGCGTTCATTAAATGACATTTTAGAGCACAGCTACCTACTACTACCACTACTTTTGGAGAGTATCATAGTTAAATAATAATATATTCCTTTGTGGACTTGGTTTCGGTAACAATGAGTACCTACCTAAATCATGTGGTACATATTTTTACAGTCAGAGACATAATTAACCGGCCACTTGAACTTAATGTTTATGATTTAACTTCACAAAATCACTGTGGAATGATCAGCCTAGCAGTCAACTCTTACAGAAGTTAGTTCCATATGACCTTGTCCTGGTCTTCTGGTGTGAGATCAATTTAATCGACAAGTAGCTATTGTGAATTTGTATTTTTTTTTTATTTGCCCTGGTTTTTGGTGTTGCTTATTTGTGTTTATTTTCTTTGTGTAGTCTTGTGTTCTGTGCTAAATAAATGTTTTTCTATTTCTATCTGTATCGTTGGTTAACTTCCAGTATCGTGGTTCCAAGACATCCCAGCGTACGGCCGATCTGACGCTGATAGTCCTCCAAATCATCTGGAGGATGTCATTACAGTCAAAAAAAAGAAGTTTAATGTTATAAATGATATTTAGCTTTGATTCCACTACAAAAATCCAAGCTTGGCAGCAGGATGCAGTCCCACCCTCTCGCCCTCATGCAATATGCACATGCAGGAAAGCCCACCCTCCCGCCCTCATGCATATGCAAACATACACGAAAAGCGAGAACAAGGGAAGGAGCATGCCATGCAACCAAACCAAAACTCGACATATATTTCACCGCTCGGGCGCGAATCGGATTTGCGCCCGAGCGGTTGTCGAGTCAACATCTCCTGAGGATGCCCCGTGGAGGGGCGAAACACGTGTAGAGTATTGGTTTGGTAATGGATTTCCGCCAAAGTAACGCCTGATTCTATAACTTAAAAAAGAACTTCTAACACTTCACACGCAAAATTATTTATTTATTTTATAGGCAATATTTTGCTACTTCAATTTACATCATTGCGTGAGTACGCTCATTGGCGAACCCAGGGTAAGCATTTTGGTTAGTAGAGTGAACTGTTAGAGGTACTCCAGTAAAAACCAATATATTGTACAAGCTCTATGTACCAATGTACCAGATAATTATCTACACCATAGACCATCCCACCGGCACAGGCTGTTTGCCACAGCTCACTACCGCACCGTATCTCGAGCTAGTTCTCCACTATGTCGCATGCGTACTGCAATCAATGCCCTGCTTGATACCGCACCCGAATGTGATATCTTTGAAGATATATGGTGCGCTATTCTAGCAGCATCCGTTATCATCAGTTCTGTGAAACTTTTGACTAATTATAAGAATCGTTTGATGGCACTAATGTATATATTAGGTACCTACTATAGATATTTATAATATAAATAACTTATTACTAAATATTTTGAACTTTGTTTCCTGTGTTCTACATATCTGTTTATTTTGTATTTCTACATATTGTAATTTTGTATTACTGTAATTGGTGTTACCCGTAGTTATTTTAATATAAATAAATAAATTGCAACAAATAATGAAGTAATTTAGAAAACAATCAATATATATGCAAAATTAATTTATTGTGCGTGCAAGCAAGAACGTTAGGCAGTTGTCCGACTTACGGGCGAGAAGCGAGTAACTATCGACTATAAAATCGCTCAAGATACGTACTTACAGCAAGATATAGATCCCGTGTAAATGAAGCAGATGCATAGGCAAATACAAATAGTTACTCGCCGACTGTTCACATTACCGGCGACAACTCTCAGCATTTGTTTTTTGCGGCGAGTAGAACTATAAAAATATACTCGCCGAGCGAGACTCGCTGAGCGATACTCGCTCGGCGATCAAAACACTCGCCGAGGACCAATCAGTGTCATTCTGCATAAAAGTGCAGAATTGAATTGAGAACAATTTTTAGTAGGGGAAGGGAGGGCAAGATGGAAGGCTCAATTTCACGATTTAATAAACAAAATCATTGAATTATTTTAGACTGTCGTGAAAGTTATTTTATTTTACTATGACGATGCCTGTTTTTTTTTGTACTTATGGTGTTACTTTAGGGAAATTAAAGTTTTATGCTTGTTATTTAATTTTCGATGTTTATGATTTTACAAGAATACTTGCCCTTAAATATAAAACTCCATCCAAAAGATCCAAAAGCACCCTGACAGTATTATGTTCAAGTTTCTAAAAAGTATTAACCCTTTTCTATGTTAAAATATCATTACAATAAATCTAGTCTTAAAAAATACTACCGTAAAATAGACATAACAACAAGAACTACCCTTTACTAGCCAAACCGCCTGGTACTGTGTGCAATTTAAATCGCGCGCATGTCAAGAATTCCGTTTTTTAAACGCATGTTCTATTTTGCCCTCCTTTCCTTTATAGTAGTATAGAATGACCCGAGCGAGTGGAGCGAGCATCACACTCTCACACTCTCTCACTCGCTCATCGCTCGGCGACAAAACTATCAAAACTACATACTCGCTACTCGCTGCTCGCCGACTCGTTTTGTAGTTCATCGTTCTACTCGCTACTCGCTCCTCGCTCTAAGTGAGACAGGTCCCTTTACCTCATATGTAAACAGCATGACTTGGATCATTTCCTAGCGGCCAGACGGTTCGACTGTGCCTGTTTCTTCGCTGTTTTATGTACCTATTGCTTTCTTTTTGATTATATGTATTAAGTTATGTTTTATGAATGTAGTTAATCTTGTCGTTAAATATGAGCTCATTAGATATAAGTGCTATTGGTGGTATTGAGATTCAATGTTGCGTTTTTAGCCTCAGGTATTTAAACTCGGGCGCGGGTTCATCAAATTCCAAACACCCTCGCCCCCCATTGATTTTAAACCTGGTTACGCCCTATTGTGATCATCTGAGAATGTGTGCGTGACGGTTGTCCTATTTATCTATATTATGATGAAGACGGAAGGTAACATTATTTACTATTTCGTCTTATCTTAGTACCTAATACAGTTCGCACATGACGAACAGATAAACGGAGAGCTCACAGCGGAGTCTTACTAATAGGGCCCAATTTAACCCTTTGGGTACGAACGGAACCCTGAAAAAAAAAAACAAAGGCTAGCTTAAAGATTTAGATAAGTCTTGCCACAGATCTAGTGTAAGTATTTTTTTTTTAGGCAGAAGCCGCTACTCTAATGTTACGTCAGTGCAATATAAGATGCATTGATACATAGGTACTATGCGATCAGGTGAACAGTAGCATCAATAACAACATAACATCTCCTACAGCATTGGCAATTCTCCCATGCAATAAATTGTTGAGACAAGTCAATCCCACTTAGCTACGAAATATCGAAATAATTAAGGTTAATACCTAGTAGTTAATTAAACTTGCCGATGAAGAGTAATCTGAGTGTTTTTCCACTCAATTTGACTGCACAAGAACCACCACAATTATTATGGATAATGTGGATATTAGTACTCAAGTAAAATTGAGATTACAAATACTTTATTTATTTTTTACAAACATAGAATAAAATTACATAATTTGTTTTTGGAATACCATCGAACGGGAATACATGTACGGAATCATATGTTTCAATATACAGTCTACGTGTACAATGAGCGGTGCGTACGCCACCGTAAATGCGAAGGAGCGCCCGCGAGCGCCCGCGAGCGCCTCATGACACTTGACGATTACTTGCTACTTAATAATTACAATAGATATAACACGCGGCGGGCGCGGGCGGGGCGCGGCGGGGCGCGGCGGGCTCAGCCCTGCATGATGAGGTGCACGAAGTTCTCGTAGTTGATGTTCCCCTGCGAGTCCTCCTGCCCCTGCAGCAGCTGCTCCACCTGCGACACGCAAGGGTTAGCTCGACATGCTCGCCCTAGCCTTATCAACTAACCTATGTCTGTAAGGTACACTCAAGCCGAATATATATAAAAAAAAATCTATGTGCGCAAATCAGACAAGTATACTAGTTTTGTCATATCTTGTCGAAACAAAACGTGTACTTTTAATAAAACAATTTCAGAATCTAATTACATCGGAACCATTGATATTTTCGCATAAACGTCTATCGTTGTACAACAAAGAACTTAAGACAGGATTTTTAACCTGTATTCTGACTGTTTACCTATCCTAGCTAGACGACAAATCCGCATCACGATCAAAAAATTGATGAAAACATCATAAGATTTTGAGATACAGTTACTAAAAACAGATATTATCTCATAGTTAACAATTACAGGTATTTGATAACGCTGGCTGAGTAATTGATCACGTCCCCGGTGTTTACCTCATCATCGCTGAGCTTCTCTCCGAGCGTGGACAGCAGGTGGCGCAGCTCGGCCGACGAGATGAAGCCGTTGCCGTCCTTGTCGAAGTGCCGCAAGCCCTCGATGAAGTCGTTGGCGGTGTCGCCGCTGCGCGCCTTGGATATGGCCTGGCAACAGAGCTCAATCATATACCTCCTTACATCATAAATAAGTAGCGGCGACTAGTGGCCCAGTGGTGTGCCGTCGAGGGTACCTAGGGGGAGCGGGCTCAAATTTTGAGAGTTGGTGTACGAGATATATTTTTGTCGGACGTCCAATTTACCCTACTGGTTATTGCATACATATGCGCCTTACAAGAGAATCATGGTACCATCAACTGACACGCAGGGATGCTGGGTTACTGTGAATGCCGAGACCTATGAAGTTTAAGCCGAGAGCGAGTTCAGGGGAACGTGTTTTTTTAATCATTGAATTTCCGCAAGCAATTCATAAATATCAGCCGGCAATAAACATCAACCAAGTGTATATGTATATGTCAGTGTATATGTCACGGTGAGAGTGAATAATATAAATAAATACCTGCTGGTCAAAAAACATTGGGTTTTTATTTATTTTTTTACTAATACTACTAAAAGTAATAATTACTACTAAAAGTAATAATTACTACTAAAAGTAATAAATTTCGATCGTTTATTCACATTTACCAAAACATGTGTTAATTATTAATAATTTTGTAAAAATATTAATAATTTTCAATAAATCAGATTTACCGTAACATATATTATTATATATTATTATATCAGTTCCAGTGTTATTAAAAGGTAAATAAATATTACTATCTGATGCTGGTATTGTATATAATATAATAACTATATTATAAAATCATTGTTTGTACAATGCATGGCCATCCATTGTTTGCCATGATTATTTTTGTTTCTCTCACCACTATCTACATCATATCTACATACATAATGCATTGAAATGTAAAACATTAAAACCTATTAAATACTTTTTCCAAGATGTTTGCCATGGGATTGTAATCTCCCAAACTTGGATTTAACTTTTAACTGGCATCCCCCTTGATACCTAAAAAATAATAACCCCAATATGAATTTTCCATTGACTAACCATCGTATAATTTGATAGCTATGACATTGATTGAATAGAAAGGAGTGTCACAAGCGTACACACTTATATTTAACAAAATTGTACAAATAACTGTAACAATTGAATTATTATAACCTATGGATTAGTGATTTGTGTCATGTGGCTAAAGACAGAAAAGTCTGAAGTTAGACGGGGGGAGAACTTTGCCCAGCAATTGGAAACTAAAAAAGATTACATTTAAAAAAATACCAATGAATTTCTTCCGGCTCTTCTAAAGGTAGGACAGTTTGGAAATGCAACTTGAGTCAGTAGATTTTAACGAATTTGGATTCAGTTGAATACTGTATTTTACATAGAGCAACTGCATATCTGACCTCCAAAAACCATTTTACTGGGAAACACAGTATCCCATAGTAAGACTGGTTGTCAGAGTTGACTTAACGACTAGCAAGAGACCCATTCAGCCAAACAATAAAGAATACAATTTTTAACACACTTTCAAAATCATTTTATATCAAATCAAATGATAGCCACTTTAACAATCATTTTTAAACATAACATAACTTCAATGTTTAAAAAGATCAATAATACTATATTTCACTTGCTAACAGGTAACTTGGTCTAAACATTCAATAATAATGTAGGTTTTAGATTTATTTTCCTCTTTGATGCAGGTAACATTAGTATTAAAGGTATACTATATTGTATGTTTTTACCTGGTATATAGGAAGAAACACTTCAAATGATATTCTTTCATCTGGCTTCAAATGAAGAGTGCATTTCTTGACATCTGACTCAGTTGGGTTCTGGCCTAGGGCACGCAAGGCGTCACCTATCTGTGCAACATGAATTTTGCCATCTCCACGGGAGTCAAACAGTTGGAAAGCTTCCTGAAATTCTGAAAATAAATAGACATTTGTCATAAATAAAAGGGTATAATATAAGTATTGAGTTATTATCACAGGACAGAATAAAGTAGGCTAGCTTTACAGGTTGACAAGGTACCTTCGACAGAGGTGAGTTTGAGTTTAGTTGGCGGCTCGTACATAAACATGTTGCGGACAGGGCGTGTGGCGACGAACTGGCCCCACGCCCTACACACAGCGAGGTCGCCGGCCCAGACGACACACCTGGATCGCTTTAAAATACTAACCATATAAGGAAACTAGGGCGCATGTAACAGCCACCGCTTTCGGTAAAGACGTTGATTGACAAGACATGAGTCACGGATTATGCGCCACACTACGGCTCCCCGCCCGATAAGCTGTTGCTCAAGTCAACTAAAGTACGGCCTTACTTTACTGTCCTTGTTAACAGAGTGTATTTAGTTGCGTGCCAGGCAGCTCGTAGAACATTATTATCAGAAAAATTGACAACTCACCAGCCAGTTGATCCTCTGAATATCCAGCCTGTAACGAATTAAATATTAATTTTTAATTAACACGAAATTTATTTACTGTTTAACTTGATTTTTATTAAATTTACCATATTTTTCAGCAAAACACTATGTTTTCCTGCGAAACAGTATTTTTATAAGAAAAAGAAAACACTAATCGAATGAGTCACACACAAGTAAAGTAGCTCGTCAGGTTCTATCAACAAAACAATTCAATGACAAATTCTTATTGCCTTGTTCTAACTTGGTAAAACTTAAGTATTGTCCACTGCGCCAATTTTATAACAAATATTAATAGAGGGATGACCTAAAATTATCGTCTTTTATATTGGACGAAATGCAAGCTTTTATTTATGTTTAATAACAATGTTTTCTTATAAAACTAACGCAGTAGACACGACTTTTGAATCCAAAAATTCAAAATCAAATATTAAAACGCTGGCAATACTGACGACATGGATATTGGTCTATTTGGTCTAGTGATTAGTGACTCTGACTGCTGAACCGGAGTTCGTGAGATCGATTCCACCCAGAACAATTATTTGAGTGATGAGCATGAACATTTTTCTGTGTCTGGATGTAAAGTAACTATAATATGTGTGTATTTAGAAATAAATAAGTATCTGATCAGTTGTCATGTTACCTTAGTAAAGGCCATGGTAAAGGCTCTGCCTAGTCTGGAATAAAATGGCCGACCCAAAACAAGAAAAAATAACTGTTTTCGTTGGATAATTAATGGCTCTATTTACTGTAACATTAGAATTTCACGTAATATTAAAAAAAATCTTAAATTACATATTTTTGGTAAACTATAGTATGGACGCTGAGAGCATGTTCCTGATAAATTTTGTTCAAGATATAAAAATATACAGTCACTCAATTACCTTATATTTAATAAACGTTCTATCATACAAAACTATAATATTATGTCATAATACAAAATAATATATACCTATATTTTTTATTTCTCCCTACAAATTTAGACCAACTGACATGTGTCAGGCACACATTCTCTCAGCGGACGAATTTTAAATTATAACAATATGTCCTCACTCCTCACCATAGCTCCTAGTACAGGTATAGAAGTGATAGCACCATTATTCTTACAAATAGATTCCACACTAACCAATTCAGAAGCAATTGAGAAACAATGTTCCTAATAAATAATTATACTAGGTACCCACTATTAATTTAATTAAAAAACAAAATTATACTTTGTAGTTACATTAACCCTATTTCATCGATACCTATACAATTAGTATATTTACTAATGTCAAAGACCTATTTTATTTGTAATATGAACATGTATTAATCCAAAAGTCGGATCGTAATTGAATATGTACAAAGAACTACATACTCTACAAATTATTTTTTTATAACTTTACTAGCGACCCGCCCCGGCTTTGCTCGGGTGCAACACTAATACTAATACCGTTAGGTTTTACATACTCTTTGACTAATACCAAATATAACTACACAATCATAAAGTTCTGTTGGGCGAAGCACAGCCTTGGATGCACTATTTGGTATTGGCAGGCTCCCCCGGCCCCCGCGCGCCCCCTTCCCGGTACCGCCGCAACCGCTATGTCCCTACATTTTAAATCTGTAAACTTCGAAAATATACATTTAAATTATATGCTGTAAAGGGCAATATTGAATATTACATGCACAATTTATTAAAGGTACTTAATTGGATAAGGATTAATGCTGTATTGCTTAAAATCGCTTTTTCGTAAATAAGACGCAGTGCAACACAGCGAGCGAAGCGAGCGACGACGTGTATGTAATTCAAAATTTGTCTCGAGATTTTAATGAGCATAGTCACCCTAAAATAACACTAACGTCGCATTAGAACGATTGAATGAGTTGTCATTTTGTTTTCGGCATATTACATAACCGCAAACGTTTTTAAACTGACGAGGCCGTATGTAAAATGCCATATTATACAATTTGTCTGCGACACATACATAGGGACAGACAGCGGAAAGCCACTTTGTTTTAGACTATGTAGTGATTTGTATCTTAATCTGATATTGTTTCTGTAAAAAAAGGTAATATAGAAAAAATATTAAAGATCAAGTAATTTTATTCTGCGACACTAGCGCCCCACCCACGGGACTTCTTTCATGAGACAGAGGCTACAGTCCATTTTTATTTGAAATGGCAGTTAGACATTTAATTAGAGTGAACCTTAGAGTATATATAAGCAACTAGAGTGACCCTATCAGAGTTTGAACAGAAGCACTCATCGACGTATGATATGCATAGACTGCTACTATCGCTAGGTTCCCCTTGTGCCAAGCGAGAGCAGTTTTTAGTCTGATCCTAGTACATTTCGATTTTCATTTAAGTTAATTTGCGCGCAACGAGAAACTAATATAAGAAAATATCGATGGTTTTGACATTGTTACGATAATAAACGGCAAGCTCCATCTTCATACATAATTCACGACAACACTTGTTCACACTAGTGCTTACGGTTTAAACTCTGATAGGCTCACTCTATAGTTTCAAATGCAACCTCGTTGGAAGCACTAGTGTGAAACAAGTGTTATCGTGAATTATGAATGAAGATGGAGCTTGCCGTTTTAAAAAATCTCTTTAAAACACTAAGTTATCCTAACAACGTCCAAACCAGCGATATTTTCGTATATAAGTTTCTCGTTGCGCGAAAATTAACTTAAATCAGTAAACGAATGTACTAGGTTCAGACTAAAAACTGCTCTCTCTTGGCACAAGGGGAAACTAGCGATAGTAGCAATCTATGTATATAGTACGTCAATGGAGTGAACACTGTGAATGTTTTTTCATTTCATTAATAGTGAGTACCGCTGCCAATATTTACCGAAATATCGGTCAATATTCATACAAATTTGTAGAATCTAATTTTTGCAACAATAAATTAATTACAAATAAAGAAAGTAAAACTATATTGTATGGAAGACGCTAAGATATTTTTTCGGGTAAACTAAATTAGGTTAGGTAGAGTTTGCTAAACTTCAAAAATAAGACTCGTATTGCATAAGTAAAAAATCGCTGCTCTTTTACTTGTGTGACTGCTCCAAAAGATATCATAAAGCAAGCAGATCATTCAGATCATCTGAATTAGAGGTAAAAGTGGAAGCACCTGAGAACATGCCCATGCATCACGAGACGTGTAAAATAGCTGAAGAAGCCAATGTGATGTGAGTCCGCCTCACACTATCAGGCCACGTTGGTATGAGTGCCGTTGCCAAAACCTGGGGTCAACAGCTCTCTTTCTGTTACAGACAGCAGCTAAAGTTTGCATTACCACACTATTTTCATAAATAATGCAGAATAGTTTTAAGGTAAAACATTATTTTTTAATTCATTTAAGTAAGTTCTTACTAATTTTATTAAATGTCTGTGTAACGTTATTTTTTATGCACTAAACATGCTTTTGTTAGTAACTTAATACGTTAGTATCAATTTTTAGTATGGTGCGGATAGTCTATGGCAATCTCAACGAACAGCGAATCAGCGAGCGAATGGCGATTGGCATAGAGAAATATAGCGATTGGTGAACGGGTTCTACGGGCGGGTGTAGAAGAAAAGAAAATGGCAAAATGGTGTGATCCATTGATCTCGATATCTGAAACTGGTTAGTGCTCTGACTATTATTGAACATTTTAAACTTATTTTAAGTAGTAACTAATTAATTTGCAAATTTGTGCAATTTCGGCTAAGCGATTACCGTTATCGCATTGTGTAGCGACATTCGACAGACAGGCGACGGCGCTGTTCGGCTTTCGCTTTGTTCACTCATCTCCACGTGCCTTCCGCCATTTAGAGTGCTTTTATCGATAGATTGGCTTGAATCTTGGCAATTTTCAGATCCAACTACTATCTTTATTTTAAATATCATAACAGGAATGCATATTTCATGCATTTATAGGAAATCGATGTTAAAGTGAAGATTTAAGAGGTAGCGCTTCAACCCGGCGGCGTGGTCGTGTGTGGCGCCAACATAAGATAAAGCATTTTTACGTGTAAGCATCTCTGAAGAAGCAACAATATCAAGATGTAGAAGGGTATCGAGCGCATGTTGGTCGCGGTGCAGCGGCATTCTTGGTTGGCTGACAGTACACAGTGCGCTGATATTGCAGGTGACAGCGCGAGGCGGGGCGATGGCTGCTGGCGCTGAGTTCGTCGAAGGCTGGCTGGTCGCACAGGTGTTGGGGGAAGGCGCTTATGGCGAGTATGTTATTTTTCTGTTTGTTTTTTCAATTTAGCTGTTGCTATGATTCGGATTTCATGAAAAGTTTTTTTTGCTGTAACTTACGAACCTTTGATTAGAAGTAAATATCAAATTTAAAAAGAACAAACCGTACTTAAACTTCTAGTTAGGTAGTAGTCAACAGTTTTTCATCAACACGAATATGAAATTTTTTAATTTTAAGGATTTTGAAAAAGTATTTACCATTACATGGCATATTGTTATCAAGTGACTTCACTGCAGTGTCTTTAGCAAATGACATTATTCTGAAGATTACCTAAATATAATATCATGGATTCCAGATATTATATGATATTTAAAAGCCCATTCCAGTATTGAGATCAAAATATATAGTCACATCATATTATTGTTGATAAGTGTATCTAGCCGGTTTCTTACCTCTATGTGAACAAGATGACAAATATATTGATTTTTATTTATTTCTAGAGACAGAAAAAATGTTTTATATTATAAGAGATAAATAATATTCTATTCTTTATATAGAAAACTGGTTTATGCCAAAACACTTAACTCGTCAACAATCATTCATGTTGTCTTTGTTACTTCAAGATATCATGTAATAACAGACTTTTTAGGATAATTTAATAGAAAAGATTGGTTTTGTCTAAAGGAAAGCCTATTACGCAAGGTTCAGCCAGTGTATATGTATTTATAAATGATATAGCTCACATACATAGATACATTGGTCCAGATCATAACTACAGAACTTATGTTATGGCATCACTTCAATGATGACACTAGTAGCTCCAGACTTGACACTGGAAAGTTATGTTTATTTGACAATCAGTAATCTAATATTTAAGAATATTTATTGTTACCATGGCAGACCAGACTAAAATAAATAAACCTAAGGAATTTGAAGTGTTTGGATATTTTAAGGAAACAGATATTTGTTGTTACTTGATAGGTTGTTTCATAGAAAATATGAAATTAAACTTTACTTGCAAGACAAACAAAAGATTTTACCAAAAATGCACATTTTTATCATGTAATGGTACTCCAGATAACAATGATGGCTGTAGTAAATAGTTATGGTTAACTAACATTATTATACCATTGTTAGGTATTTGCATTGTAGAATTATTAAATATATGGTGTATACTAAAGTTTGAATAGAACTACTAGTAGTTATAGCTTATATCTTAACTCACATTTTTGTGTGACAGAAAATCTATAATAGCTGTGCTTTTCCTTAAAAAAAATATTTTCACCCTTTCCGACTTTTTTAAAGTTATTCAGGGCGAAAATAAACCCAATTAATCAAAGGTCGTTTTCGAGTTATGGGTGTAAAACTAAATATAAATCATTTGAGTTCTTATGGACTTCACGTCACGGAGGCAGCCCACCTAATACATCGTTTATAGAGACTAGCTTCAGATGAAGTTTTTAGGCAAACGCGGAACTAGATCGACACTGCAATTTGGACAAAAAAAACAACTCGTCGTGAGCGAGGCACGGCGGCTCGGCGCATCCTTGAAAGTTTATCCACCTCGCGCGGTCAGTGCCGCCGCCGCGCCGCCTCCGCGGCTCGTTGTTCTACGACAACCTTGTATTTTCGGCGCACACCTTAGTCATACAACAAATGCATTATATAAAATTATACCATTGATGTAAAATAGAATTTGAAGAATTTACGAACTCGAGTCACAGTATCCCTGGTGTAGAGGTAGTGTTGTGTCGTGCAGAGTGCGGCTGCTGGTGCACGCGCGCACCGGCGCCGCCGTGGCGCTGAAGGTGGTGCGCGGGGAGGGCGGGGGCGCGGGCGGGGGCGCGGGCGCGGGCGCGGCGGCGCGCGAGGCGGCGCTGCACCGCGCGCTGCGCCACCGCCACGTGCTGCGCTGCCTGGGCGAGCGCACGCACCAGGGCCTGCACTACATGTTCCTGGAGTACGCGCCGGGCGGCGAGCTGTTCGACCGCATCGAGCCCGACGTGGGCATGCGCGAGGACGACGCGCGGCGCTACTGGCGCCAGCTGCTGAGCGGCTTGCAGTACCTGCACGGCCGCGGCGTGGCTCACCGCGACATCAAGCCCGAGAACCTCCTGCTCGACAACAGCGATGAACTTAAGATCTCTGACTTTGGCATGGCGACGCTCTTCAGGTGAAGTTCCACCCCAAGCTATCAAAAAACAATTGTTTTGAAATACAAATCGTGAACGCATGAACTGTGAATTTAGGGAATTAGAAACCTACTGGTTCTTTTATTTAAACTAGCCGGGATTGTATGATTATCTGCTAAGGAATGAACAAAACAATCTAGATATATTGGCTTTTTATTTGGTTTTTATTGACAATTAAAATTTAATTAAAAAGAAATGTTGACAACATCATAATATACTATGTCCTAAACTTAAAGTATTGCTCTCGGTAGGGCTTGTCCATTCTTGTAAACCAGACATTGCATACAGGACAAAGTAATCAGTAATATTGTAGAAGTTCCAAATACATTTGATTCTGACACGAATGGATCAGATTTCAGATCGAAATCATATTACCAAATTCGTATAGAATATTCAGTTCAATTATCTGTATAAATTATTAACAATAAATAATTTAAATTTGTAATAAAATTGTTAAGTCTAAAGAATCGTGCATTGTCAGTATGAGAGCTTTTGTGTTGGTGGTATGGTAACGGGCGGTGCGTGTTGCAGGCACGGGTCGCGCGAGCGCCTGCTGTCGCGCGTGTGCGGCACCGTGCCGTACGCCGCGCCCGAGGTGCTGGCGGCCGCCGCCACGCCCTACCGCGCCGCGCCCGCCGACGTGTGGGCCGCCGCGCTCGTGCTGCTCGCCATGCTGGCCGGCGGTGAGTGTGCCGCCGCCGCCCGCGCCCCCACGAGTCGCGGCTAGTCTCTTTGGTATCCTAGCTGTAGGCGTGTTCGCAGACCCTAAAGTTATGGTACCGAAGTTACGAGTCGCGGCGTCCGCAGCGGGTGCCGCCGTCTTCGCTCGGTGAGCCGCGTGGTCGCGTGTGCTCACTGACCGTCGTGTCTGTCCCAAGAGTTGCCGTGGGAGCGGGCGAGCGCGGCGGACGCGCGCTACGCGGCGTGGCTGGCGGGCGCGGAGCCGGGGCCGTGGCGGCGGCTGGGCGCGGGCGCGCGCGGGCTGCTGGCGCGCGCGCTGCGGGCGGACGCGGCGCGGCGGCCGGGCGCGGGCTCGCTGCTGGGCGCGCGCTGGCTGGGTGAGTGCGGCGTACCGTGTCAGGTACTAGGTGACTCTGAGTGGCCGGTCTCGGAGCCGCCTCGTGCCTCAGCACGGCGCGCCGCCGACGCCGACGCGAGCTGCGGGAGGCTCGCCGCGGCTCTTTGGCGATTTAGCTCCGTGACGTGTGCAATGCTCATAAAGCTAGATTACCAAAGCACCGCGTCGACGCACTGTCTACGCTACGGCTTCATAACACGCCTTCGTCTTCATATGTTATGTACTTTACTTGTCATTTTATGTTTTCAAAATCTATGCCGAAAAGGTTTTTGTTTACGTAGAAAACAGTATTTTTTTTTTGTTTTTTGACGGATAAAGCTGTTGTCAACTTATAAATCTTCGTAAAATACAGGATGTAAGAAGACCCTTAAAAAAAAGAAAACATACCTATCAAGAAGATATTTTTGTTTCTTCTACAGCATAGGACACCTGGAAAACAATGGGAAGGGACTTACATGATTGGTCTTTTCACAACCTGTAGTAGTGCTTGAAAATATCCACGACGTTCTGTAATATTTTGATAATAGTCGATCTCTTCCAGGCTAGAAACGTGTTCCGTATCATTGTTTTAACTAGGTGAGTCTGATAAGTGCTAGATCAAATGGGCATTCCGTTCTCACTTCAAGTTCATCTGATCTTGCTTCTCGCTTTGACTTCCTACTAACAATTTTAAGTCCAATTGTGATCAACTCATAGGATATCTGAAATTTAAAGGTAACCGATAATAATACAAATAGCACAGTGTATGCATATGTCTACACTAACTACCTTAGTTTTGCAATCCAAAAACGATATATTCCTAAAAATGTCTAAATATATATAGGTAATTTGGAACAATTGATTAGTCCAAAGTAATTTTCAATCAAAACAGGTGTCAAAGTCTTCTTAATTACACAACAATAGATTCTATTTCAGACGCGCCTAGTATCACTGATTGTGTACTTGTTATTTATTACTAAGAATGATTGTGTATTTGTTGTGCCATCTAGATGAGTGTAAGCAAATTAATACAAAATAAAATATTTATCGTAAAATTATGGTTATCAATTTTTATTATACAGTCATTAGACCATATAGTTTCCATATATCTAGTTTAAGTAATTCTCGGAATAAACAAAAAAAAGAATCTCAATTTGAGCCAGCATTCCCTCCCGCTTTTTGTAAGTATAGATGACATAGCTGATATATAAATACGAAGATGGGCAATACAACAGTATTTCCATCATTAAATTAAGTCATATCGTAGGCACTGGACTAAAATAAGGCAACTAGATGGATGATAAAATAGAACCAAAGTAGGTACATAAATTACTTTGAGGAACAAGAAGGTTATGCATTACAAGGACGTGAATTTTGAATTCATGTCAAGTAATTTTGACTGAGTTGACCAGCGAACTAGCTACGGGAGCGATTCTGAGGGTTCACATTCGTTGTTTCTTTTTGTATATATAGCACAAGTTCAACTCTGGGTTGCTCGGTGCGTGTATTATAATTATTATGAAATAATGTATTGCATCATGCAATAACGCTATAGAGATTAATCTAACATCGTGTACAAAAGTTAGTGATAGATCTTATAATTTGGATCCAATTGTGTTGGTTGTCGCCGACGAACGAAAGTGCCCAATGTACTTTTAATTGCTAGTAGTGTCCGTTCAAATCACTTACCTAGTGTTTCTTTTAATTTTGACATTCGTTTAGTTGGTTTTTTATATCGAAACTTGATCAGGTAATGGATAGATTACTTATTCCATCAGTTCCCCTGTGACAACCCAATCCAAGCGATGTTTAGAGGATAAATCAGGTGGTAAAAACGCAAATTTTGTAGGTAACGGCAATTGATGACATTATTATGTTTTAGTAGGTACTTAAGGTCTAGTTAATCATCGACATTCCACGATACGACTTTTTTTATTGACAACGTGTTTTTATAAAAATCGCTTTTGTTGTTTACAACCACCATAACAGAAAGCCCTGTAGGTATGATAAAAATTAAATGAACATGATGGAATATAATTTACAACATAAATGATCGAAGTTAATAAAAAAAGGGCTGTTGCTAAGTAACGCGTGTAATTGTTATTTCCACCTATTCAAGTACAGGTATATGAACAATCACTGGTTGCGACTCTATTCGTTAGATCGAGAGAACGAGACGAATTTCCGTTCTGTTCTCGTCGACAGAGGGCGAGACCCGCGCGTGGCGCTCTCAGCCGGCGGGCGGTGAGGTGTGCGCGGCGGGCGGCGAGGGCGCGGCCGAGCTGTCCGCCGCCGACATGGACGCGCTCATCTGCTACTCGCAGCCGGCGCGCGACTGCGGCGGCGACTCGGCGGGCGCGGGCTCGCCCGGCGCCGCGCTGGCGGCCGGGCGGCGCCGCACGCGCCTGTGGCTGCGCGGCGACGCGGCGGCGGCGCTGGAGGCGCTGGCGGCGGCGCTGGCGCGGCGCGGCTACGGCGGGCGGCGGCTGGGCGCGGGGCTGCTGGGCGTGGAGTGCGGCGCGGGCCTGACGCTGCGCGCGTGGGCTCTGCGCGGGCCGGCGCTGGCGGGCGAGGCGCGCACGCTGCTGGAGTTCCGGCGCTCTCGCGGCTGCGGCCTGCAGTTCATGCGGCGCTTCGCCGAACTGCGCGACGACTTGCGGCCGCTGCTGGTCGACCCGCCGCCACCCGAGACTTTACCGCCGCCCGGAACGTCTCGACCTATGCCATAAACTATTTTCGTTATCCATAGACTTTCTGTGATATCGATGTGATCAGACTGAAACATCGTCGTCAGTAGGTAATTCATACACAGGGTTATAAATAGAATGGACATGATATGCTCAAAATTTACACTTACAAATAAGAATAATCATGCAGTCTGGAACTAAGTTGCTTGAACATAAAAGTGACAGTGATGTTAATACCTGTGTTGATTAGCTTAAGTCAATAAACAATTATTTTAAGTATCTCTTCTTATTTTTAACCGACTTCAAAAAAGGAGGATGTACTCAATTTGACTTTCTTTTCTGCAGATCTTTTGACTGGGTGAACCGAAGTTAACCCATTCAATGCGGAAACAAATTTTGCTCTCGCTACCCAGATGCGGCATAGGTTTTAACGTAAACGCCGATAGGCGTGAGCCGCACCTGACGAGCAAAATAAAACACGCCAATCGGCGTTTTCAGTACTTCGTTATGAATTTCATAATTCATTTCGAATTCAATCATCAATTCGAATAATATCAGGGGTAGCAAACCATTTCACGAAAATACAATTGAAGACAAAATTAATCAGGAATTCAAATTCTATATTTTAACATATTTTTTATAGGTAGAAAAGAGAAAAAAAAACAGTAATAAATTCTTAGCCAAAATGCCGTAAACCTTTGATACTTCGAATTTTACTATTATTCACAAAGGTACTTGGGAATATAAATAATATTAAAATACCGCGATAATGCTCGGAAAAGTAGTTGTTTTTTTACTTTGTTTTTTTTTTTATTTATTTATTTATAAATTAATGTACACACACAACAGACAAGCACAGGTAATTAACACATGCAGAACAAATAGGTACAAAGGTACTGCTTATTTCATATGAAATTTCTTCCAGCAGCCCTGCGAAAAAATACATTTAAAAGAGACGTAGACACAGTGTGTAAGAATATAAAATAAATAAACAATAATTAACTAATAAAATAACAAAAAAAACACAAAATAAATACAAAACTACAATATTATAGATGGATAAACATTAATTTTGGGAAGAAAGAAAGTGTTCTTTTACTCGACGCTTGAAGGAAGAAATAGAAGGAGAATCCCGTATGTTAGGCGGCAGCGCATTCCACAGTCGGACTGCATGGACAGAGAAGGAGAAGGAATAAAAATCAGTAATATGGGGTTGGATTTTGAGGTGGGATTTGAGATGGGATCTACAAAGGACATCAGGGGAACGCACATAGGAAAAACGCTCACGCAAGTAGGAAGGTTAGAGGGGGTTATGAAGGATATTATATAAAAGACATAGGATCCGAGTGTTCCTGCGAAGGCGGATCGGGAGCCACTTTTTTTTTCATTCTTGAAATGTAACAAGAATATTATCGCACTTCCAAAATCACAAAGTTCTTTTTGTGTCAGCGCCATTTTATTTTAATAAGTACAGAGACAGACTCAGACAATAAGCGCAGTTAAGGCCTTAGATTTATATTACCTACTCTAAGGTTAGGGCAACATACTTTAGGTGAATCTGAAGTCCAATTATCCATCTACCAATATTTCTTTGCCGTAGTATCAGAATAATATTAGTTTGTTTTCTAGATTTTAAACGAAGTAATTTTGGTTTATAAAATCATAGATTTAAATATATATATTTTGAACCAATAAAAGTAAGTACGTTGTTAATCCCTGGAATACGCCGATTGGCGTTATCAGCACCTGAGTAAGAAAACTCAACTTTTTTAGAACGCTTACGCTATTGAAATATCCAAAAACTACTTGTACCAGGCATTTCACTTATAAATTACAAGCACATTCGTCTATATTTTATTATTAAATCATCAAATTTGGATGAAATATAAAGCAATTCTATATTACGCCTCGATAGGCGTAATATAGAATTGCTAATAACTCCCCAATGGTTGGATGCACAAATTTTTACTTACAATACACAATTATACGACGTCATACACTAAAAATCTGTAACTCAAATTATGAAATTCGAACTTTTCCGGTAGGGCAACGCACACCCCTTAGGTATACTCAACTGTTACGAAACGAATGAGAACTTAATTTGGTCCGGATCACAGTTACTTAGTTCCCTATTTACTCCGACATCTCTGATGCAAGCTCTACGGCAGGCTGATGGACAGTAGACAATACCTATCAGGGGCCCGAGTCTACTATTGACAATTGTTTGAATCGTCTGAGTGGGTGGCGTTAGTAGGTCCATTTTAGGATAATTTGCATTCTACTAAATATCAGAACGTCAAAATTGGCCGTCCCAATGGCCAATTTTGACGTTAAAATGACGTTTTACCATCGACGTATGATATGCATAGACTGCTACTATCGCTAGGTTCCCCTTGTGCCAAGCGAGAGCAGTTTTTAGTCTGATCCTAGTACATTTCGTTTTTCATTTAAGTTCATTTTCGCGCAACGAGAAACTTAGATAAGAAAATATCGATGGTTTTGACATTGTTAGGATAATATTAGTGTTTTAGATAGATTTTTTAAAACGGCAAGAGGCACACTAGTGCTTACGGTTTAAACTCTGATAGGCTCACTCTATAGTTTCAAATGCAACCTCGTTGCGTTTTACCAATATTCAAACAATTGTCAATAGCAGACTCGGCCCCAGGATATAAACGAAGGACAACGGTTTCAGGGCAAAATAAAAGTAGGTACAAATTTAGTAAAATTATTTATTACAAATACAAAGTGCCTTCTCGGGTTCGAGTCTAGCTCAGCTTCAAACAGTATTCGTAAAAATGTGAGACGTAGTCATATGGTAGATTGGATCAATTCTTGATGTGGTAAGCCATTACCTATATCGTAAAATGACTTATGTAATAAACTGACCATTCATATAACATAAACTATATTGCTACAAACTCCAAAACATTAACCCCGCATTACGCGGTGTTATGCGTACGGCATGCCCTGCTCGAGTCCTATGTAGCTAATGTGGCAGCCTGCGGCGAGACGCTATGTGACGCGAACTTGTTTTGATTGCGAACCAGACGCGAAACCACAGAACTACGAAATTATTGATTCAGAATGTTTCGCACACGCAGGACACCGCTTTAATGTATCTACTGTCTAATGATTATTAAAACTTCTAGGTATCATGATGTCTACATGAGTTGCTGGTCTAAACGCTGCATTTTGTTTGAACTGACCATACCCCATCATGATGTGACCAACCATTACATGAATTGGTTCTTGTCCAAGTTAGTACCTATTTCCTATATAGTGATGGGTTCTACGATTTGGCCTCGACATATTATGTATACCTGCTAGCGTTCATTCTGCCGAGCGAGTTCTCCCCGACCCCAAGCGCCACACACCCGCGGTCATGGCCGATGCACAGGAAGTGTTACGCAGCAGCATGAGCAGGCGCTCAGCTTTACAATGTTGTTACAGCGCTGCGCGAGCGCAAGGCACTGTGCACTGCCGCCTTACCATTCATAGTTTAAAAAATCGAATCTCAAGTTTGTTTTAAAAGGGGGTCAAAGTCTGTTGATAATTAAATGAAATTGAAAATAAAATACAAACTTAATATTAAGATGCAATAATAATTATTATTAAAAGTCACGGGGCCGCAAAAATGTATACAATATGTAGGTCGCGACATAAAAATGATTGAGAAACGATGGATGAAAGTAAAGCGCCGACGCAACGCTTCGTGTGCATCAGATCCGGCACCGGCCGCCACAGCGCAACCACACGCTGCACGCAACACCTAGGGCGATCTTCTTACTGATCACCAAAAATCTTTAACACAATACGCACTCGGCCTCTTATTGAGAAGGCGAAGTATAAAATATATTCTTTTGTATTTGAACGATTTAAAGACCGCGTTTTTTTTAACTTCGCAAGTAATATAATAATAAAAAGGAGTGATTTACTAAGAATTTACGTACGGCTTGCAGGGCAGTATGGCAGATGGTACCGGCTTGATTAGATATTGCGCAGAGGTGCATAAAATGTTGTTCTTATTATTAATTTTAAATGATATAAACAGTCGTTTAAGTAAACAAAAAATAAATCAATGGCAAGCTTTTCGGGTTTGTTGGCAGTAAGCTTAGCCGCCGCGGCAAGCGCACACAGCACACAGCTCGCGCCAGCCAGCGACCCGCTGACGTGCGGGAGGAAGCATCAAGCCTACGGATGTTCTATTTACATTAAGTAGGTATCAAGGCTCGCTATACTTATATCCTTTAAATATTGAAGTAGGTAAAAATACAAAATTCTTGTTTTCAAATTCCATTCTTTAGTTCCGAATGTATTATTTGATTTAACGAAACATGATACATATATGTATACACCAGCAACGGAAAATAGCCTAGTTTGAAACATAGGTAACATGAAGATATAACTTTTTTAATTGAATGTGTTCTGTTGACATTATTATATTAAAGGACAAATAATCTCTAATCTTTTAGGCGCTACATGCTTAAATATTTATCGAAAGTAAGGATATATTATGAATAGAATATAATAGGGCTAAGTATTAGAACATGAGATGTTTGATGAGATGTCAATGTCTATAGTCAGTTGGGTGACATGAACTTGCAACTGGACTGCTATCGAGCAGCCGCCGAAGTTGCAGGAAACCTCTCAATTACTACTTGTAAAGAAAGAATATACATAACGTTGCGGTGGCCTAGTGATTTTCTAAAGCCAATCTATCTTATTATTTTGTGAAGGAAAACATCGTGAGGTAACCGGGATTCCCATAGGCATCCTGCAATGAGCAAGCGTGCTGGGGCCCAAGTCTGCTATTTACACTCGGTTCAATGTCTTCATAGTGTCGTGCCAGCAGAGCCATTTTCGGAAAATTGGTATTCTACTAAACGTCAAAACGTCAAAATTGCGCATTACAATTTGTACCAAATGTATGAACTATTGGTCACAGTCGTTGAACATTGAACCGAATCGTTCCAATGCGCAATTTTGATGTTTTGACGTTTAGTAGAATACCAATTTTCCGAAAATGGCTCTGCTGGCACGCCACTATGAAGACATTGAACCGAGTGTAAATAGCAGACTTGGGCCCCTGGTCTATGCTCGTTAATTCTCTATATGAGAATAGGCAGGTCTGTGCACATCACTGGGACATTGATAGGTATTATTTTTATAAAAAATAAACAAAATTGTATCATCACAAAGGTCTGACTGCCGCTGTATGTGTATTGCAGTTTTTAATAGTTGTGTACACAAGTAGAATCGCCTCTCAGGTAGGTATGATGTCTCCCCCGCCCACATCCACCGTATTAATACCTACGCACTCTAATGTAAACACGTACGAAATGTAATCTATTATATTAAGTTAACTTTACAATTACATCTAAAAGTAATATTCTTATAATATCACCTGTAGCAGAATTATGCACAACAATGTGAAATTACATCTTACGAGCAGTACTTAAATAATCTAACAATGATACACCTACCGTGGAAGGCTAGGTGGCCATCACGCACAGAGGAAGCTTTTCTTACTTTGTACGTTTCCACACATTATTATTACATTCAAGTGTCAAAAGTCGCGCCGACTTCCATAAGGGCCCCACCGCTACAGGCAGTGGCGCCAGTAGCCACTACACTCAATTGAGTTCGTTTGATTCGCTTATCAGGATATGGCGTACAATAAATCTTATTTTTTTTCAATATTATAATATCTAGTCTCCAAGCAGTCAGTCACTGATCTTGGCTATGCTTGCAAATCGTCGGCGACGCTGAGCGGTCACCAAGCGATTCATCTCTCACTTTGAGGCTGGCGACCGCGCCAGGTGTATCCGCGAGGTAGGTAGGGCTCTTAAGGCGTCTTGACAACGACAGTTTGTTCCACGGTAAAATGATGGAGCGCAGTCGTGTGGGCTTCACGTGAGTGGTGGTCCGGCACGTGCGGCCCCCGCGCGCCCCTGATATGTCTGACGGACAGCTTCGCGCCACTCACACACACACACACTACAGCTACGGACATGAGTACAGTTACTATAACTAGAGGGAGCGCAGCTGGCAGGCGGCGGCTCCTCACCTTCGATCCATGAGATTTGGTTCCGTAGTCTACAGAGTTTTTGCTTTTTCTAATAAGTCATTGATGAATTTCTGAAAAAAAAAGTTTCTGGTTATTATACAATTCGTAAAAAAAATTAATGTACAAGACCTTTCGTTTTTAATCTGATTGTGTGATCACCTATTATGACCATGACGTCAAATTATCCCCGATTCATGGAGTACATTTTGATAATTCATCATAGTATATGCCTACAAGCCGCCTACATTTTGCTATCCATTTTATCTTTTAGTATTATATTTATTTCTTACATAATGAAGTAATTACTAAAAGTGGAAAGACTCGAAAACGACAAAAAATCGCAGAAAATTCTCTAAGTGACTTCTTCTTCTTCACACCCGATTGCCCATACTTTCTGAGACACCTTGTATAGCTTAACTAGTCAAAATTAGGTACTATCTAATCTATCTCTATATCCCTTATTCCCATTAATTAGCTTGGCAATCCCATTCTTGGGATCCAAGCTTACTTCATACCTAATTTTATGAAAATAGGTTCAGCCATTTTTAACCATGAACGCGTAAAATGCAAACAGATTTACTTTCGCGTATTGTAAAATACTACATTAGATTTATGAATTTATTCATTATTAATCACACTAATATTCGTAATTGTCCATCATTTCAGTAGATTTCATTCTTGTATTTGAGATTTGTCCCTTTCTGTGAGTTTTATAAAGTATGGTGCATTGATCAAAGTGTACTTACATGTACATCCTTTTGTGGTTTTTTGGCATCAGCTAGTAAAACCTGCAATTTAAATAACAAAACACTGCTAAATTAATAAAATTTACGTCCTTTACTTACGTTTTTTTAACATAATTAGATACCTATAGCAACAGATTTTGGACCAGCTGCAGTGTACCTAGTTTACAATCAATGTAACTGGAGTAGCTACCGACTTAATTCGCCCGCAACCTGGAAGACTAGCGAACCCTCTAGAGCCCACAGCGCGAGAGGGCTGCTCTCCATTCGTCAAAATGGTGGCAATTCATGTCATATAAGTTATCAATGAACTAATCTTTTGAATAAATAAAATAAATCAGACTATTGCGAGTCTGACTCGCGCATCAATGATGTACTATTCGCTGATAGTCATAACCTTTGATTTTCAAAAAAGCAAGCATTATCTTGCAGTACCAATTTATTTTCACAAGTCTACAAATGTTACAAAAGGGTATATCAATCCGAAAGAGGTGAAGAGTACTCCCACAAAATTAATAGAAAGTGCCAGACAACAAAATATAATACACAGCCATATTGTATAACGCGCTGTTTTTAGTGGCACTTTCGAACTATAATCAAAACGGATGATGTCTTTATTGGTACAACATTTTTTGCATCATTTAATTATTTGACACCTAGAATCATAACGGGCCACTGACACGATGTATCGAGTTATCAAGTGTTATCAAGCTACATTTAGCAAGTGACGTAATGAGTTATGGACCCTTGCAGTGCGGAGACACGTTCAACATGAACTCATTTTATGAGAGAATAAATGGGTTTTCATTCTTTCTTTCTATTTTGAGCAATTTTGGAAACTGACTCTATACCATAAAATCCAACAATCTATCGCTGTTGTGCTCACGACCACACTAATAATACTGCTGAGTTGGTTAGTTGTACAATACTAGATGTTGAGGTGTGGCACGCACCGCGAGGTGTCGGCGGCGCAGCTCGTCGCTGTCCATGTCCAGCAGCTCGTCGATGTCCACCTCCACCTCCTGCGAGCCCGCCGCCACGCTGCCCTCCTTCTGCAACACCATAACCTCTATCTAGTACCTACACCGTCCCTGGCTTTACGATGGCGAATTACTTCTATAACTTTGTTTTACTAAATCTTCTAAGGATTGGTTCAGAACCCTATTTTTCTCATTTTACAACTTTCTTTTACACCTGGATTTTTCCAATTTGATATTCATCTTCAGTTGGCATGAAATATATGACCAAAATTAATATTGAAATTAATGAAATTTGTCATGTTTATCGGTCCGTCTGTCCGTCCGTACGTCACAGCCACTTTTTTCCAAAAATAACTGTTGAAACTTGGTAAGAAGATTTAATTTTATTGCGTAAAATGTTGAATTTCACGATTCGGCTCGATATACCTGCTGCCCACAAAAACATTACATGACGGGTCAGAAATACCGTATGTGGCTTTCGAGAAAACGACTTGAAGGGCTCGAATCGTGTGAAGTTGGTGTGAAAATCATTTATTCTTCGAGAAGTAATAGAATTGAAGAACCGTAAGTAACACTAAGTACTAATAAGTTTACCGGCGTTTCGTATAACTTCTGTAGCTCGTCGTAGAGCCACATCTCCACGGCGAGCCGCTTCCTGATCAGCGCCATCTGGTGGCTGCCGTATTTGGCCGTGAGGAACTTCTCGCGCCGCTCCTTTACCTAACAGAATAACAATCGGGAATGAATCTATTAACTAGCGCAACGGTCAGACACGGTCATCTGATGCCAAACTAATCAGAGCTTGTACTATGGTAACCAGACAACTTATAAACATATATTTATTATAGATAAACACCCAGACCCATCATTTTTCTTAAGGGGGGATCGAACCCGCGACCTTCGGTAAGGCAGTCAAGGTCACTAACCACTAGACAAACTAGCCAGTCGAGAAAAGACCTCTGTATCAAACAAGATCGACAAAAGTCGTATGTAAGATTGGAAAACGAGAAGGTATGTCGCAGTGACGGAATGAAATGAAAACTTCTCAAAATATTTAAAACCTTTTTTAGTTTACATCATTGACTTTCGTTTACCTACTGCTTTATTAACCCATTCAATGCGGCGCACGCCAATCGGCGTATAATTTTTTCATACTCAGATTCTGAAAACGCCGATCGGCGTATTATAGAATTGTTTTATATTTTATCCAAATTTGATGATTTAATAATAAAATATAGACCAATGTGCTTGTAATTTATAAGTGAAATGCCTGATACGAGTAGTTTTTGGAGAGAGAGAGACTCAAAAAGTACGAGCTTTGTGATTTTTGATGTGAGATGATTTTCTTTTAACATTTCAAGCATGAAAAAAAAAAGTAAAGTAAACTATACTTTTCCGGGCATTATCGCTGTATTTTAATTTTATTTATATTCCCAAGTACCGAAATGTGAAACATAGTAAAATTCAAAGTATCAAGGGTTTACGTCATTTTTGCTAAGAATTATAGCTGTTTTTTTTTTTCATTTTTCTACCTATAAAAAATATTTTAAAATATTGAATTCTTGAGTTTAAATTCTTCAGTTGTATTTTTGTAAAATGGTTTGCTACCCGTGATATTATTCGAATTGCTAATTGAATTCGAAATGACTAATATGAAATTCATAACGAAGTGCTGAACACGCCGATTGGCGTGTTTTCTTTTGTTCGTCAGGTGCGGTGCACGCCTATCTTCGTTTACGTTAAATCATTTACCGCATCTGGGTAGCGAGAGCAAAATTTGTTGCCTTTGTTCTTGTTCAGGGAGTGGATCTACCAGTTATCTGTCCGACAGCTGGCTAGATCAAACTCGGGTACGCGACCCCGGACTGCCCTAGCTGTTACTGTCACATTCATTGTACTTCCGTGATGGTAGCATCCTATAACCCGTCCTACTTTGTCATATTTTCCCAATTCTTATCCCGCAGGAACGCAAAGGATAATCATAAAAACAATAATCCAAAATGGCGGCGATGTGGTCCGCCACCCATCACGTCTCGTTCCTCGCGGGGGCGAAAAGTGGGCTACGGAGAGCCGTTTCGCTGCGTTTAATGCAAGAGGAGGAATGGATAGGTGGATGAAGTGTGTCAGATGATGGAGGTCCAGAAAAATAAAGAAAGGTATGCTGAGATGGTTTGGCTATGTAGAGAGAATGAATGAAGACGATTGAAAAAAAATAAAAAGAAGTGTATAAGGCGAGTGTGAATGAAAGAAGGCCAGGTCAAGAGTACCATAAACCGAACAGCATGTATGAAGGGAATAATGAAAGTGGACAAAACAAAACAAGTGCGCAAGGATCGTAGCAAGTGGAAAGAAGTGGTCTGTGCCTACCCCTACAAGGGAAAGAGGCGTGATTATATGTAGGTATGTATGTATGTATTGGGCATAAAACCCTAGGGTATTGAAAGATGTTATTTCTGAGTTAGGGTAGCCAGGGTCTAATTTACGCTTGACTTCTGCCTTCTGGTTTCCTCATCAATAACGGTTACCCTCAATCAATGATTTAGACGGTGTTGTAAGCAGTGTGTCGCACTGATGAGTGTGAGTAGTAGCTAAGGGTGTCCGTACCTCTCCCTTGTCGCTGAAGTTGACGTGGAGGCCGGATTTAGCGGGCGAGCGCTCGGTGGGCGAGAGCGCCGGGTGCGGGGCGTGCGCGGGGGGCGCGGGGTGCGCGGAGGGCGCGGGGTAGCCGCCGGCCGCCACGCCGCACTCCATGCCGCACGCCGCCGAGCTGGCGCTGCCGCGGTTCTGCAACCATACGCCTCACTCATTACTACTCGCTCCCACTGTCAACAGTCTCATCTTGAATTTAATTAAGACTAATAAATAGACTCTCTAGGATGCATATTACAGTAACTACTCTGTGCAATTGGCATTGGTTTTTTGACGTTTCTCTTCCCTTGATCAAAAGACTAGCGCCGTTCATTGGGAGGAAGAACAGTGGAGCCCCTGTAATCCAGCAAACGTTTTGCTGGTCGGTGTCGGACTATCGAAATTATCGTAGAGTACCTAATGCCTCAAATGCCTGACTCCCATGCACTGCCCCCTGTAGTCCGGACTACAGTCAAATCCGGATTTGACTGAACGAGAATACCATGTAATCCGACACAATATAAATCATAGCTTATCTGGAACTAGGCATGTGGGATTACAGGGGCCCTGGGATTAGAAGGCCAGAGGTCCGCTGTAACTGGATACAAAACATGAACACCTTTTTCTAAAGAATACCGTAGGTACTCAATTCTGCTTTATTAATAGATTCAGGTTTTTTTTTATGTATCCTTGTTGGAGCTGAAATTTATTTGATGAAGCCCGCTGACAATGTTAGCCTAGTAATGTTCCCAGATACCTATCTACTTAAACTATGGATCGCTACTTATATCGTTATAAGTATCTACTTAGATTGAATTAATGACCCGCTTGCTGTGTTTACCGCACCTCTCTTAACAAGGGCTTCTTTTTAAATTCATGCATGAAAAAACGAGCAATAACTATCGGGTTAAAAACGACTAAAGTCATGAAATTAGCGTCGCCACATTATAATACGTCAAGTTATTATAAAAATGATAAATCAATAATTATCTGAAATCTACAAACCATTATTGGCTTAAAGCAATCCCTTAGTAAAATATGTTGTCAAAGAGCAAATCATGACCGTAGAGTTGTGTAACTCATACAAGAGTCACCTCAAATGTACCATACACAATGACAGAATGTCCCATCACCTCAAAAATACATTTTGTCCCACTTCAAAAAATGAGGCATGAATATGCTTGATAACGTGATCTCGGTATTTCAAAATGCGCGAGCGTTTGCGTCGTCTCGCTTACTTGTACCGTGTGTGAGTGAGCGGGACACAGTGCGTGACAAACGCCTCAAATAAGGGTTTTTACGTGAACATGCGTTCTTTCGGGTGTTTTAATTTGAATTGATGCGCCGCTACGATTAGTGAAATTGAATATTAAAAGAGTTGTCTTCGAATCTTTATTGTAATAAGTATTGCATACTTGGATTAATGTTACACGTACAGCTCAACTCGTGTGTCTGTAAAATGTCACAAATAACAGCTCAACTCATGTTTGAAGTAATGTCACAAATAACAGCTCAACTCATGTTTGAAGTAATGTCACAGTATATCTCAACTCTTACTAATGTCTCAGTGGTATGACAGTGTCCCACCTCATTTGAAGTGGTACATTGTCCCACCTCACAATTCGAAATGAGTTACTCATACAAACTCATTCATATCGCGTGTCCTACCCAACTCTACATGACCGCCAGTTGACAGTGTAGGTAATCGTAGATCAATGTTGCTAGTCCCAAAGGAGGTGACTCCGATCGTCACAAGTTAAGCCTGATTTACAAAGTAAGAGGACAGTGGCGACTGGCGAATGCCTGGACAGTTACTGTTTATGTTTACACTGCAGCGTTTCAAGTGGCGTTTTCCCGTCGCGATAATTTGTAACGCGTCTTTCCTGCCTTTACCGGCCCTCGAGCTATCGCTTAATGTCAAAATTGTAAAATTAACGCGGTAAGAAGCGTTAAACGTCCATCGTCGTGACATAATGGCGCTTTCCGAAAGTGTGGCCACATCAAGTCGAACATTTCATCAAACCTGTTGGTCGTGGTATGCAGATATGTTGTCAAAACAAAGTAGGTAGGTACCTACTTGTGACATTGTCCACTTCCTTCGTCTCAAGTTTACGTTCGGCTAATCAGGTAGTTAAATAAGTATCATGCTGAAATTCATTTAAAAAACTTACGTCTACTGTCCCTCGAGTAGCTATGGAAAATCGAATTTTAAGTCAATATAATATACAGCCGTTCGTACTGCAAATATTCAAGGGTTTTTTCGGAATCAAAACCTAGCGATGACACCTTATCTCCAGTCTGCTTGTGGCCGGTGTAACCCGGTCAAAGCGTCAAGCCCAAAAAGGTATTAATGCATGTACCCGCTAATTCCTGTTGAATAGGTAGGTACTTTAAACAAGGAGCGCGAAAGTTTAAAAGTTAGAGTAGTTTACAATACCGAATCCAGCTAATTTCCCACTACTACCTTACATTCGGCACTGGCTGTGATGCAAGCGTGAGGTGAGGCGCACTCTCACCAATGGATGAACATATTATTATCATATTGTGAGGGAACAAAGGCGGAAGCTGCGCGATGTTTACTTCTAGCGCTAGCAACCGCTGAAAGAGTATTCAAACAACAAAACACCTTTTGAGAATTGGGAACCGGAAGAGCGGACGGAAGGGGGCAGAAGGCGCGGGGGGTGCCACCCTCGGGCGCAGGCGTCTGGGCTCGATCCCCAGACGACATGGAGCTTGCTGATCCCGCACTAAACGTCCATATTATAAGCTCCTGCCCGCCGTCGCCTGGTTTTCACATTTTAGGTACCTACCTATGTTCGGCCGGGGCGCCTTCTGTGCAGGTTATCGATTTTAGTTTAAAGAAATCTAATTAGGAAATCGGTAGGTATCATCGTAGTTAGGGCAGTTCGATTTCGATTTAGAATTTCATTTCATTTCATTCCACCATAGGGTAAAAGCGTCGCTCCTCGAAAGTGACGTATGTTTTTTACCCGTTTAACAAGGTAAGGATGTAACATGTATGTAAAAAATTAGTATTCAGCTGAATCTGGTAAGACTGGCAGCCGCATAGTTGGGAAAAGGCTCGGAAGATGATGATGTCAAGGAAAGGATGTTTTTTAAGCCTTTGAATATGTTTAGATACCTACATTAATCCAAACTAATATTATAAATGCGAAAGTAACTCTGTCTGTCTGTCTCTCTTTGCTTCACGCCTAAACTACTGAACCGATTTGTGTGAAATTTGGTACAGATATAGTTTGGAACTTGAGAAAGGACATAGGATAGTTTTTATAACACAAAAATAAAATCAAAAATAAAATTTATTCCGGACATACAGCGCCATCTATTGGTGAAGCGTCGGCATCAATTCAGTACTGAAAATTCATCGGATAAAAGTAAATGATAGTAAAAAGGTATGAAAAAAGTAATATCAATATAATAAAACTTTTAGTACCAAGAAAATGCCCGAACGGAGTATATCCAAACTAATATTATAAATGCGAAAGTAATTCTGTCTGTCTGTCTGTCTTTGCTTCACGAATAACCTCCTGAACTGATTTGTGTGAAATTTGGTACAGACATAGTTTGGAGCTTGAGAAAGGACATAGGATAGTTTTTATATCAAAAAAATAAAATCAAAAATAAAATTTGTTCCGGACATACAGCGCCATCTATTGGTGAAGCGTCGGCATCAATTCAGTACTGAAAATTCATCGGATAAAAGTAAATGATAGTAAAAAGGTATGAAAAAAGTAATATCAATATAATAAAACTTTTAGTACCAAGAAAATGCCCGAACGGAGTATATCCAAACTAATATTATAAATGCGAAAGTAATTCTGTCTGTCTGTCTGTCTTTGCTTCACGAATAACCTCCTGAACTGATTTGTGTGAAATTTGGTACAGACATAGTTTGGAGCTTGAGAAAGGACATAGGATAGTTTTTATATCAAAAAAATAAAATCAAAAATAAAATTTGTTCCGGACATACAGCGCCATCTATTGGTGAAGCGTCGGCATCAATTCAGTACTGAAAATTCATCGGATAAAAGTAAATGATAGTAAAAAGGTATGAAAAAAGTAATATCAATATAATAAAACTTTTAGTACAAAGAAAATGCCCGAACGTAGTATATCCAAACTAATATTATAAATGCGAAAGTAACTCTGTCTGTCTGTCTGTCTGTCTGTCTGTCTGTCTTTGCTTCACGCCTAAACTACTGAACCGATTTGTGTGAAATTTGGTACAGACATAGTTTGGAACTTGAGAAAGGACATAGGATGGTTTTTATAACAAAAAAATAAAATCAAAAATAAAATTTATTCCGGACATACAGCGCCATCTATTGGTCAAGCGTCGGCATCAATTCAGTACTGAAAATTCATCGGATAAAAGTAAATGATAGTAAAAAGGTATGAAAAAAGTAATATCAATATAATAAAACTTTTAGTACAAAGAAAATGCCCGAACGGAGTATATCCAAACTAATATTATAAATGCGAAAGTAACTCTGTCTGTCTGTCTGTCTGTCTGTCTGTCTGTCTTTGCTTCACGCCTAAACTACTGAACCGATTTGTGTGAAACTTGGTACAGACATAGTTTGGAACTTGAGAAAGGACATAGGATAGTTTTTATAACAAAAAAATAAAATCAAAAGTAAAATTTATTCCGGACATACAGCGCCATCTATTGGTGAAGCGTCGGCATCAATTCAGTACTGAAAATTCATCGGATAAAAGTAAATGATAGTAAAAAGGTATGAAAAAAGTAATATCAATATAATAAAACTTTTAGTACAGAGTAAATGCCCGAACGGAGTATAAATAAATAATCCGAGTTGTCACTATGCTCGATAGATGGCGTTGGGATCGAAATAGATCGCGCTATGGTTTAGTTACACGCATTTGGTTGGGTATCGGCCGAGCGCTTCGGTACTGTCGTGGAAATTATGTTAATTTTTGAAGAGTTGCCTAGAATATCTTCCTTATTTCATTTTTGAAGAGATCCCGCGAGATCGGGAACTACGTGGGTAAAACCAAAAATCTGCCGGAAGTCACTATTACACGCGAACGAAGTCGCGGGCAAAAGCTAGTAATGTAATAAATATAATCAAAATGAATCATCTCTTGAAAATCTCCTTTCACATTTCATCGGATAATGCGAAAACGCTCTTAGGCTAATTTTTTTGGTTCGTGTTATTTATTTTGTGTGTTATACAATTGACAGTCGTCTACACAGTACACGACAGTCAGTCAGTATAAAAGTGAAACGTGAGCCTTATGCCCGTTTTCACCAGTGACACCTAAAATTTAAGTATCTCCTAAGCCAATTTAAGAGACACCTAACGCAAGTTTTATTTTCACCAACGTCTAAGTGACACCTAAAGCATTAGGGAGTCCTTATAATTTAGGGGATGGATTGACGGCCCCCTAAAACTTAGGTGACGTCTGGTGACACTTATTTTTTAAAAGGACGACTCGCAAACTAACCAAAAAGGATGCGTATACTTTTTGGTTAGTTATCTAATATTTACAAGGTGTAGACCCTTTCATTTTGATATAAACTGGAGTTAATACCGTTATTTAGGTGTTTTACTTGTTATTTTCAGCGAAATATTAATAAAATCGTTAACTCGAATAATTTATCGATAAACCTTTACATACTTCCTCCGCACTAAACGTCACCTAACTAAGGAACTCTTACTTAGGGTGGTGAAACAGAATTTGAGTTAGGGAATGATTTTAGGAGATTCTTAAAATAAGGAAGCCTTACTTAGGTGACAGTTTAAGTGTTACTGGTGAAAACGGGCATTAGACGTTCTTCATTGCTACACTTCGGTTTACACCTCAAATTAACATGCCCACTTCCTGAGCCGAGCCTCAAAGTCGACTTAACAGTGATTACCGTTATTGTCGTGAAGTAGAATAACACCAGTTGTGCATTTCGATCACGTTTAATGATACGATATAGCCAGGCGCGGATCCAGGGGGGTGGTCACGGGGTCATGACCACCCTCTGGGCTAGGTCCAGGAACCAGGTAGACCACTAATTAAATTTCTTAAACGTTATCTACCTACATAATTATGTCCAAACGGGCAAAAAGGAGATTAGCCGGAGCGCGACGATAAAAATCCCAAATAGAACATCAAGTTATGTAATTATATAGACGAAAATCGCACTGCCTCGTTGGCCTAGAGGTCTTGGGTTCGATTCCCAATTCGACCAAGGTGTTATTGGGTTTTTCTATGAAATTCTCAGTAACAGGTCGGAGTTTGAATTTGTGCCCGGTTAGTGGCAATAGGCTCGCCCTCTATGACATGGGACCTAAACATACCGGTGAACTGTGGGTGTACATTGGTACGGCTCAGGCGCAAAACGTCTCTTTCGTACGACCAGGGGACACCTAGTCGTAAAACGTCTCTTTCGCAAAATGTCGCGCCAGGAACTTAAAAATAAAAAAATTATTTTCAAAACCAAAAATCATCAGTGACCACCCCGACACCAAAGCTGGATCCGCCCACTATCTAGTACTATTAATTTCCTCGTACTAGAAGTTTAGAATCTGGTTCATTCATTGCGTAGGCTCTAGTACTTACAAGGTATGTAAGTATGATATATCCGAATCCCATCAAAGACACAAATGTAAAATGCGATCCAAGTTCAATATAATGATATAATAATATGCCTTAGTTGTTGACTTCAACGACAAAAGTGCAATATCAGTCCTGAAATTTATTTATAACTTAGGATAATATATTGTAGCCTTAGGTCTGACCTGGCTAGTTCTCATTTGCGAATTATAATTATCGAAGGCTAGATTCTAACGGGAAGCCTAATTTTCGGGAAAATAAAATAAGAACCGACAGTAACAGGTTTAAAACTTATGAAGATTATAAAAAAAATCGTATATGAAAACTATACATGCGATTCTAATATTTGAAATGTCGCCAGTTTACATAATATTTTATCAGATTGGTACTAAAAAGATAATAACAGAGCATAAGATTGTTTCATTTGATCTATCGTTTATGATATGTGCCTGGATTGTAGTAAAAAGTTGATTAACAATATTTTGAAATTAAAGTTATGTTTAATTCTCTCAACAAACCCCTTATTTCGGCAACGGGACGAAACTGGAAACAGCTTCGAAGCTAACTGGATGTTTGGACGAGAACTGTGTAAGGAAACCCTAGTCCATTCTGTCCATGACGTTCAATAATTGTTAAGTATGTGTGAAATAAGTAGGTTACGTTACGTTGTGTTTCAAACTAATTAAATAACGTATTTATTTTGACAAAGTTGTCACCACTACTATTGTTTTCATGCTGTCGGCAAGTTATCAACCCGCGCTTTGGCTAGAGGACAACCTGGATAAGGTAGGTAGTCAATATGGGTATCTAGGACCACACTAACTATGGTACACTTACTACAGTGAAAGCGTAGCATTATGACGATTAAGTGTTTGATTTAAAATAAGATGTTACGTCAACCTGGCTTAGTAACAAACTAAATCTAAGGAAAATGGGTAACTATTTATTGCTATTACCCACTTGCCGATTTGTCACAAGTAACATAGATACATTTACGTCAACATAATATAAATATGATTGTGTTATTTTTGATAAGCCATACACCGCTATCATAATCAATTAAAGTTATCAAAGCAGGGCTGGGCCTCGATTCAGCTATTTTAAATGCATGTCGGTGGTCGATCAGTGTACTTGTCATTGTGCCTTATTTTCGTATTCCGATAAGCCTTCAATAAAATCTCACTGAACTCCAAGAGAATGATCAGTTAGCAGAAGGCGAATTATCGTAAAAATTACCAAATGAATCATTCGGTCAATTCAAGCAACTCTCTTCAAAAAACTGAATGGAGGCCCCGAGCACGCGCTGGCCTGGGGACTGAGTCTGCTATTGGCAATTGCTTCAATCGTCTGAGTGGGTGGCGTCAGTAAGTCCATTTTAGGATCATTGGCATTCTACTAAATGTCAAAACGTCAAAATTGGCCGTCCCAATGGCCAATTTTGACGTTAAAATGACGTTCTACCCACGTAATTATCCTAAAATGGACCTACTGACGCCACCCACTCAGACGATAGAAGCAATTATCAATAGCAGACTCGGGCCCCCGGTCGGTAGCGCTATCGGCGACACGGGTGACGCGACACGCGGCGAGTCGCTGTCCGAAGTGTCTGAATGTTGTCACACGCACTGTACACACACCGGGGACTCCTGCCTAATTAGATTATTATGAGAGATCATTTAATTGGTTTACCGCCGTTTGTAACCATTTGTAAGTAGAGACGTATGCACCACGGCCAGTATTGGGTAGGTACCTAGTAGGTACCTTATAGGTAGGTACTACCTACCTATCTAATGCTGAGTTCTGGTTGTTGTTCATTCATATACCCACCCATGTTTAATAATTCGTAGGTCCTAGATCAAATATGCAGGGAGTCCGGTAAATGGACCGACAAACTGTGGGAACTGATACCATAGGTCAAGACCTACCTAACAAACAACACAGGGTAATTATCAAACCAAAAACACCTTTTGAAAATGTTATACATTCCCAACTAGTATCAGATTTTTTCTGGATTATTTCTGGCTAAAAGACACCTTTTGTAATACCTTTTTACAACAGATTAATCCTACTTAGTTACTCTACGATTTGGTGTCTTATTTTTATTTTATAACAATTTATTGGTAAAAAATTTTACACGTGCAATTTTTACTTTTGGTTTTCTTATTTAGTCCAGTCAACAAAGTGATTGTAGAGTGCGTGAGCAAGGCCCTAAGCAATTTTTTCAGAAAATTGTTCAGGGTGCTTAGAGAGTTAACATACTAAAAGTCCTGACGTCTAGGGGGTGAGGCGGAGTGGGGGGAGGGGGTTAAAGTACCCATTTTTCAGTTTTTCGCTAATATCTTTTAAACGGTGCGTCATGGAGATAAGAAGTCTTCTACGCAATGAAAGCTTATAAAATAATGTTCAACTTTGAGCTTGTACACTTTTTCACATTCCTACCTATTTCCAAACAACACATTCCGGAAGAGTGAAAATTGAAAAAAACTACTTCGATTGAATACTACCTTCTGTATACTACTTCCTTCACGTTATTTGGGGATCTAGACACGCGACAGCGAGTCAAGCCAAGTTCAAGTAAAGGAACTGGCTAGCCAGCGCCAAGTGTATCATTAAACGAACCACTTGGTGACACTTTTGGCCTTCTATAAATCAAAACCTCTTTAACGTAAACACATAAAACTAAATGTGTTTAATTATATCCATAAGGACATCTAGAAGCCCAAATTTCATGAAGCTAGCTCAAACGGTTGTTAAGATATGAAAGTCTAAAAGTCATAAACTATTCCAATATATTTATTATTATTTTTGCTAAATATAGTAATACATGTATTGGAATAGTTTCAAATATCTGCTTGTAGCGTGTCTAGATCCCCAAATAATGTGAAGGAAGTAGTATACAAAAGGTAGTATTCAATCGAAGTAGTTTTTTTCAATTTTCACTCTTCCGGAATGTGTAGTTCGAAAATAGGAAGGAATGTGAAAAAGTGTACAAGCTCAAAGTTGAACATTATTTTATAAGCTTTCATTGCGTAGAAGACTTCTTATCTCCATGACGCACCGTTTAAAAGATATTAGCGAAAAACTGAAAAATGGGAACTTTAAACCCATCCCCTCACTCCGCCTCACCCCCTAGACGTCAGGACTTTTAGTATGTTAGGTAACTCTCTAAGCACCCTGAACAATTTTCTGAAGAAATTGCTTAGGGCCTTGCTCACGCACTCTACAACGCCTTATGGGTGATTTATTGACTGAACACTGAACTAATTGCTCAACTTTGAATTTGAGTTCTGAAAATAAAATTTAATTTTTGGGGAAGTTTTGTAAAAACTTCTTATCAGAATGCTTGTTAATTGGTGTTTTTGGTTCCTTACCAATTAACAAGTACCTAAATGTGGATTTTCTTAAAAAAATTGATTAAACAACATGCTGAAGTTCAAAGATTCGGAAAAATGGTAGAGAAGTACAAGCCTCAAGAGAAGTACAAGTGTCTGATTAAAACCAGTTATTTCATTAGTGTTGCATGAACAAAAAGTTTTATAAAACCAAATGATCCAATGAAATGGTAAACTCATACTTAAAATTTGTTTTAAATGAGTAAAGAGAGATAATTGCGAGAGAACACAGAACATAAATATATACATGTAGGTATGTATGGTGTTTGTTCGGTAGGTCTTGATCTAAGATAGGTAGTAGGATAGGTATCAATCGCCACAATTTATGCTAATAATATATTTACCGGACACTCTGTATAGAAATAGTACTAGCTACCACTGTAAGAAAAATAATTTGTCCATGGTAGTTACATAGTTTGATTAAAAGCGTTAAAATTCTATTAAGCATAAAATAAATCGAATGTAAATGATTTGCTCTAATATTTTCATAAACTAAAAGAAAGATATTTAAATCGGTAGGTACGAATATTTAAATATCTTTTCTAATGCTCTTTTTTAATGCTCTCTCAGGCAATAAGAAGAAATTCGTATCATGTGGCTCACAGCAGTCACAACAGTCACAGCTCACTAGCTTATTACACAACGAATGCCACTTCGTGAATGACATTTGTTTGTTTACATTTTGGACCAAGAGTAGTACGATGTGCCTAACTGCCAATAATGATTAATCAAGACGGAAAAATAACATTTAGCAGGGTAGATACCTATAAGATACCATACAATGTACTAAGATATATCTGTACTATAATTAATGGGACTACCACGTGGTCGTCTGTGGTTTTCTGGGATCCATTCGTAAATGGAGATGAGTTGGATTCCTACATGAAGGACTGGTCAATGTTTGCCCTCAACTCAATATAGAAAAATGGAATGGAGGGAGGCCTTTGCCCAGCAGTGGGACAGCATGGGCTGATAAAAATATGAATGAGGTGAATTCATTATTGTGTGAGGAGTGCGAGTAGGTATGTAAGTAAGTATGTGAGAAGGTGTCTATTTACATTTTTATGTGTAATCATTCTTCTAACCTTCTTTATATACCTACATACGCGAATAGGGTAGGTATATAGCTAAAACGTAAAGCTTAATATTAAAATACATTTATTATAATTAAAATAATACTCATCAGTGTATTTAGATATCAGTTCCCGAAACTCCGGCTCAACGCCTACGCAGGTGCCATGGACACAAGCAGACTGGGGGCCGAGTCTGCTATTTACAATGGCTCCAATCGTCTGAGTGGGTGGCGTTAGTAAGTCCATTTTAGGATAATTGGCATTCTACTAAACACCAAAACGTCAACATTGGCCGCCCCAATGGCCAATTTTGACGTTAAAATTATGTTTTACCTACGTAATTATCCTAAAATGGACCTACTAACGGCACCCACTCAGACGATTGGAGCCATTGTAAATAGCAGACTCGGCCCCCTGATTTGTGTTTATGTTGCTTGTTCACACTTCATCATTTAGCTATGACCCTCGACAGAAAAAGATAAAGTTGTAAGTTCGACGCATCGGATTATTTATCTTTCTGACATGAATGTCTAGATATCTAGATATTATAGTAATGTATAGTCTAATTCAGTTTGATTGAAATTAAAAAAATATAGTAGTGCACACGCTACACCCCTACGTGTGTGTAGCGTGTGCACTACCTACTGTTTGATTAAAAACTAAACACACGTCACGGATGTGATCACGAGGCCATAATTACTTAATCCTATACAAAATGATGGCTTTGGCAACGCTGATACAGAAATAGAAAACATTTAGCGCTGTCCATTTGCGAACCGAGTTAGATTCAACCTTCAATACCTACCTACTTAAAGGCGTGAATTTTTTGATTAGGTGTATTGGTTCGGAGCACCGTTATACAGTATTCATATGAGTTAAACAACAAGCCAAAGTCGTTACGCGCCAGTGTGTCGCTTGCGAGCCATCATCTCAAGTTCGTACCGAGATCGCGTCTGCGGTCAGTGCCCTCAGGGAAGCTCAGCCGGCTGCCGGAACCTCCTTGAGCTACACTCCGCTGCAGCGACTTTGACTTCACCTTGCAGGCCACAGACTAGTGTTGGGTACCGAAAACTAAAACACTAATATTTTGATTTAGCAACACAAAACAACACTCGAATACGTATAGTTTTATATCACCGCCGGTACAGAGCAACAAGCAACGTTACTCGATCGCGCCAGAAGCCACGCGAACTTCGACTGTGGCTTCGACCGTCCAATCCAACTGCGCGGCAAGATATACCGCGTCGCGGAGCGCGGGGAGCGAGGCGCCGCCGAGCCGCGCGCCGCCGCCGCCGCCCCGACCCGCGCACAGCTGATACCGATGCGCGACACTCTAGCCCATGTGTCCACTGTCCACTTATCCAGAAGCCAAGAATAACTGTCAGACTATACCGTCGTACTACCATCATAATATTTAGCCTTGACTCATATTTACAATATACATAAGACTATAAGGTAGTGAAAAAAAAAATGCAGAAGTAAGGTGATTGGAGCCAGGAGCACTATTATTGACCGGACTTCAGTTTGTTGATCAACGACCTACATAGAACCCAAAATAATTTAAATGACATAGGTACTTATAGCAGAATGATGTCATCGCAGCTTTTACGTTGAGTCATAAAATCATGTGGAGCAGAATCGCCCAGAATATAGAAAGCAGTATAAACCATGTTCACTTAGCATGTGACGTAGGTACCATTAACATTTCTTCACTGAAATGAATAAGTAGGTACCTCATGGCATGGTTTACCTTGTTGATACCTATTACCTAGGGGTACCTATCCGAAACTATCCCATGCATGATCGTTAAGTTTAGGTGATATTCTAGTATTACATTTAAAAATTTGGAGAAAACTTTCCACTCTTAATACAATTTCTTGTTTTTGCGGTGGAATTGTTAAAAAATAGGTACCTAGCTGCTATTTTGTACATAACGAAATAATAATCTTATTATTAGTGCAAGAGACATTTTTTTGTGTCGAAAGCTATAATTAAAGTTGTTTTATAAAGTGCTATTAGCAATTACAAAAACTGAGCTTAAGTCAATAATATTTTGCACAGGACAGCACTACGCAATCAACTTTAATAATATTTGTGTAATTGTGTCGGCATGGGATCGCTAAGTCAATGTATACAATATATTCAGGAACTCATATAAATTAACTGACTTGGTGTTAGTTACATGGATCTTTCAAAATTTTAAATTACGTTAGGAGAACTACGCTGCAAACCTTTAGAGCCATTACGCACTGTCGACTAGTCGCCGGCGACTGAGTCGCCGACGACTGTAATATTGTATAGTTTAAATAGGTGTTTACGCACTAGTCACCGGTTGCCCGGGCGACTCGGCGACTCGCCGCGCAGTGGCGACGCACAGGCAACTGCCGGTCGCCGGCGACCAATAGGAGCACGGTTTCAAATGAAAGCATTCACACGGCGAGCAACTGTCGTAACGACCGGACGGCCGCGCACAATGAGTTTTGACACGGATAAATTTATATCGGAAATACAATCCCGAAAAGCTATTTGGGATTTACAAAGTGAGGAATATGCTAATCGGGATTTGAAGAAAAAACTGTGGGAAGAAATAGTGGAGTTATTTGGAGGTGCAAAGGATGCACCCAATACTCTTTGGATTTTTTTTTTCTTTCTTTTTATAATTAGTAGCGCCGCTACTATTGCAAGTTCTTCAACGTCCATTCTGCACGAATGTACTTGGAATACTGTCGCTCGGCTCGGTCTCCGGCCCTAGTTTCCCATGTTTCGGTCGCCGAGGGACTGAGTCGCCGGCGACTAGTCGACAGTGCGTAATAGCCCTTAGGGTTTTGAAGACAAAACTTCTTTAGCGGCGTTGTAAGTACATTGAAATAAAACTACTTTTTACGGATTTTTTCGCGGTTTGTATTTAGATTTTAGGTCCCGACGTTTCGACAATGGTCACGGGCAGACTGGTCAGTCTCGTAAAAAGTAGTTTTATTTCAATGTCTAACATTCGCGTAAACCTAAGAAACCAATATGTTGTAAGTACACTTTTTTTAACCTTCTAAAAAAGGAGGAGGTTCGCAATTAGGATGTTTGATTTTTTTTTGTGTTCTTATTCGCGCATAGGTTCAAACGATTTGAAATATAGTTTTTTTTTTGTTGGATCGGGTATACTTAACAAACTGTCACTGTACAGCGATTTTGGTATTTTCTACAAAAAGTGAAGCATTTGCGTTCAATAAGAACCACTCTACTATCAGAATATCTGATGATAAAGCTAAGATGAAGACCTCGTGAATGAAGCGGGAATTCGTTGGATGTGAGATGTGTGGCAGTGGATTTTGTTTGACGGAAATGATCATGAGGATAATGAAAGGGTGTCAGCTTAAGGCCTTAATTATATACCCATGTTTATCACTCTGAAAGTGAACGTATTTAGATTCTATCATGTGCTTGATGATTCCTAAATACGTTTTAGAGGTTCTGTTCAATTCAACTAAATTATCTCCCATTTTATCTTAGTGAATGTGTACAATGTTAGTTTTTAAATGCTTTCAAATCGTCATAATATTCTGTTGGGAACCGTGTCTGACCTGCACAGAACATCTCCGTAACGGTTTTCTAAGTCAGGATATTGGGATCTTTCCGCGAGCACAGCCAGTTTGAGTTCACAGAAAACTATACAATGAAGTACTTAAAATATAAGTTAAAAAAGGGGAAATTTGATCACAAAAAGTATTTGAAATTATTATCACAAGTTTCCATAAAGTTACTGTCTTTATGGAAACTTGTGATAATTCTGAATAGCAGAGTAGATTCCCGATGCACCGGACACGCGACATGTCTCTTGCAATGTACTAACTAAACATACATTATTTTTGTCTTATGTGTAGGTATAGAGCTATGAGAGAGGGTGGTGAACTCACGACAACATTCATGTAAGCACTGTAAGAAACAACGGCTGGGGCCGGGGTCGCCGGGCGGCCCGAGCGGCCCGCGCGGCCCGAGCCCCGGCCGAGCGCGCGATCGGCCGCGCCCGCCGCCGCCGCCGCGCTGTAGCTAGGCTTAGGTAGATGAGAGTGATGATACCTGCCGTCGGGTTGCACTTCGAGCCGGGGCTTGACATGCACTACTATAAAATTATGCTATAATCAACTTGCTGTACCTATTTCAAATAAGTGAATTTGAATACTTATTGAAATAAAACTACTTTTACAAAAAAAATAGCATATCGTGTCAATACTTCGGAACCCTAGACCTTAACATTATAAACTGCAAAAATCCGTAAGAGCTGTTTTATTTCAACGTCTAAAATTTCGCGTTAACCTCAGAAATCAATAAATATGAATATTGTAACGTCCACATGATTGACCACGGGCAGCATAATTGCATGACGAATCCAGTCGTTATTTAGTTCTAGGACAAACTTCTGACACTTTTTAAGTTGCCAGGATCAGCAAGCTCACGTAACAAGAACACAACAAGCGGTTTGGCATCTACGAGAGCGCAGAAATACCACGAAGAGGAACGCAGGAGGCGTTGAACTGAAGGGCATGCACTGGGCGGCCACGAGCCGTGGAGCGGGCGAGCGAGACTCAGAGGCGACGTCGCCCGCTCGGGCTCGGCCATGGTACTCACGCCGCTCCTGAACTTGAAGAACAGCGACATGAAGGCGGCGCGTCGGGCTGCGGCCGGGTCGCGCCGACACTGCCGCGCCGCCGCCCACCGCGCCGCCGCCGCGCCGAACCCCGCGCCCCGCACCAACTGTTTGCAGAAAGCCCACTCCATACTGACGTTTATCCATCTACTTACTTTAAAAATTTATAAAACTTTAGACTTAGCCAAGTTAAATACTGTTATAATGTTCTTGAGGTCAAAAAGTTGATGCTCTCCTAAGATCCAATATGAAGTAAAATTGTAAATATAAATAACTAAATAAACTATACATAGGTATTTTAATTAATAATAACCCTGCATGATTATTTGTCAGTATGTACATTGAAGTCGTGATGGCCTAGCGGTTCAATGAACGGATTTGTATGCACGTTTTTTTGCAGGTTCGAACCCGGGCAAGTACCAATGTAACTTTTCAAAGTTATTTGTACTTTCTTAATTATTCTCAGTATTTCTTAGATACTTCTTTCTGTCTAAAGGTGAAGGAAAACATCGTGAGGAAACCTGGATTCCAAAATTGGTATCCGAAATCGCCAATCCGCAAAGAGCAAGCGTGGTGATCAATTTTCCGTGCCTTCTCTATATGGGAAGTGGCCTGTGCCCAACAGTCGGACGTTTATAGGTTGGAATTATTATTTATTATTATATGTATATGTACATTGAATATTGAATGACATGACAACGACGGGTGGCGTAATAAATCAGTTAGTTAGTTAGTTGTCGTATGAGAAGGTGCTAACAGGCTTTCGAGCACCTCTGCAGTCTGCACTTTTCGCTCTGTTGCAATAGCTTGACGCAGCTGTAGCAGCGCGAGCGAGCCTTCTGCGCGCAGCTTGTGGGGTAGCGGCGGCCGCGCCTGCGCCCCGCCTCCGTGCCCACACCGGCCTCCAGAGAGGCGAGCCCCGACCTTTGAAAAACAAAAACAATTAAGTTTACAGATAACTGAAACTCTCTTTTAAAGGTAGATGGACACGAAGCGGAAGTTGTGATGCGAAGCGAAGCTGACAGGTCTTCTGAGTCGTCTGATATGTAGCTCGTTCTACTTTCATATTTTAATTTATTGTTTGTTTTCTGACCTACGCAATATGAGCTCTCTACTGGCTTTGTTTTTAATTTGTTTTTTTTTTTACCTGCCTGCAACGAAGCAGAAAAAAAGAGGGTTATGTTTTTGACTTACTAAACGACTTAACTGAATCGGCCATATACCTACTTTACAACTAGTCTCTAAAAAAAAAATATTAATCGATTTACTGATCGAAAGAAACTAGATTGCACACATGAAAATAATGTCAACCCACTTTTAAATATAAGAAGTTATTAAAGTTATTTGTATTACAGAGTTCTACTAGCGATATGCCTTTTTTTTCACCCGGGGAAATCCTCATGGACTTTCTCCGCGGTCCGCCCTGGGGAAGGCGGAGGGGTATGCCGGAGTCTTACCGGCTAAAACCACCGGAGTGCTTCATTCTTCCCTTATGCTGAAGACAAGACGGGAAAGCAATGCAAACTACCGCGACTAGCGATATGCCTATCCTAACTATACATATATATGACATCTAGACACACGGCAGTGTGTCCGCCAAGTTCGAGCACAGTTGATGTAACTTGGCAAGTTTTAATAGAAAATTATATACTTGACACATTGCAGTCCAAAGGTGTCGATTCATTGCATTGAAAAGGTGTGTGGTGTATCAAAACTTGCCAAATAACATCATTGAAAAGTACTGAAAATAATAAATGTTATCAGGAAACTGCAAAAAAAAAACGGTGTGCGTTTCTCTGACTATTATAATTTTAGGTATTTCTATGTAACGTGATACTTATTCAAATTGTACCTTGAAAACTGCTGGAAATCAAGTGTACATTCCTATAACTATTTGAGACTTGAGGTATTTTTATGGAACTTGGTACTTATTCAGATCTCACTTCTTTTATAGGCGAAGCATTCCCATAGTATCGAACTTGGCAGCCTTTCACATTTATGTTTATGATGGGATTTTAATATTAAGGGAAAAGTTAATCTAATCTTCGCAATGACGACCGTGGCTTTGACAGTTGCCGCGCCAGTCGTGTCAACTTGAGAGCGGTAGTCAAATGGTAGCTCTCATTCCCGCCCCACTTTTGTCATAGCTTTAGGAGAGGCTCTTTCGGTGATCTGTGGTTCGTATCGCAGGACAAGGTTTCGTGCGCAAAGCGCAGGCGCGTAATTATCGATCGTCGACAGGCAGGTTGCCACGCGTCGCACAATCTGCAGCCGCTAATGTGAACGATAACAATTAGTCAGCCTGTGCAATCAGAGTCGCGAACAGAACACCGGCCACGAGAGAAACCGACCGTGTAGCCGCATGTACATGGCCGCCGGAGACGTGCGCATCGCTAGAGCCGCAACACCGGAGCCCCGTCGCCTCGTGCCGCAGCGAGCGCGGGCCGCCAGCAGCCGCCGGCATGCGGGCGCGCGCCTGGTCGTGGTGGGCGGCGCTGCTGCTGGGCGCGGTGGGCGCGCGCGAGCTGGACCCCGCCGCCTGCGCGCCGCGCTTCGACGTGCAGCACGACAAGATCATCCGCACGGAGGAGTCGCGCGAGATGGGCGCGCGCTATCTCTCCGAGCTAGACGTGGGCGCGCGCCACGAGTGCCTGCGCCTGTGCTGTGAGACTGACTCTTGCGACGTGTTCGTCTACGAGGAGAAGGTCAGCCACCAACAACACCTGCTGTTACGGAGTTCTTACCAATAGCTTTTCGGAATCCCCAAATACAGCGTTATAGTTTACAAAAGTATCGTTAAGTGTTACGTTGGCTTGGCAATCAGGCCACTTAGGTGCGAGGTGCCGTCCCGTCCGGCAGTCTAAAGCAAAACGTCGTCTCTTAACATTGCGCCACAAGCGACCGCTCTACAATAGGTAACTGGGTTGCACTAGTGCAAGTAGGTACACATTTTAATATTACACCAATGAGCAAATTATTTCATATTAGGTTTATAAATACTAATGTTGTTAGTACTAGTTGGACCTGCGACGTTGTTCGTGTTCCTTGCAGTCATCTGTGAGAATCAATATTTTGACTGTGACATGGAGCGCAACAAATATGATCTAAGTACCTACCTAGTTTAATTCTAAAAAACCCGATTGTTTAGATAAGGTTATATAATTGATTACTTATGTTTATTTTAATTATTTTTAATACTGTTCGTTCCTCCCCGGCGCGGGCTTTGCTCGGGTGCAACGCTGATACCAAATATACCTACATAATCATAAAGTTCTGTCGGGCGAAGCACAGCCTTGGACGCACTATTTGGTATAGGCACGCGCCCCCGGCCGGTACCGCCGCAACCGCTATGTCCCTGCATTTTAAATTTGTAATATCTTAGAAAACATTCATTTAAATTACATGCTGTAAAGGGCAATATTGATCTATATTACATGCACTTTTTATTAAAGGTACTTAATTGGATAAGGATTAATACTGTATTGCTTAAAATCGCGTTTTCGTAAATAAGTAATAAAAAAACGATTAAGAATGGTTATTGTGGGTTATCCTCAAGAGATAGACGTAATATACCATCGTGGACTTTTTTGTAGATCTTTTTAAGGTGCACAATACTGTAGTACTTTATTTTGATCTATCTCGTAGATTTTTCAGACAGATTAGCAATGAAAGCGCAAAAAATGTGTTTATTTACGACCTTACATCAGAAATCTCTAAGATTATCCTTGTTTCTCTACTAATTATGCATGTATTATTCATATAAACCTTCCTCTTGAATCACTCTATCTATTAAAGAAAACCGCATCAAAATCCGTTTGGTAGTTTTAAAGATCTAAGCATACATTGGGAAGCGACTTTATTTTATACAATACATTGATACAACCTGCGCATGTATTGAGTTCACCAACATTATTAAATAATTCCAATTTATTATTGTATTATGTAGTTATTGTGACTGCGACTAGCTAGATACAATTTTACTTAGGGTAACAGTTCAGTCCTAGGTGATTACTTTGAACCGTAGATTTTTCATTGTGCCATTATGTTAAGTAAGTAGATCCTCATGTCAGACGACTCGGTACGCACTGCAGGGCCCGGGTAGCTGCTACCTGTTCAACTGCGGGCCGCCGGAGGACTTCCGCTGCAAGTTCACCGCGCACAGCAACTTCAGCAGCGGCGTGCTGGCCATCAGCCGGCGCCTGGCCGAGCTGCAGGACCAGGAGCGCCTGGCGCACCACGAGCAGGAGCTCGCCAACCTCAGGTGCGCGCTGACAAACTCATTTACATTCAGCGTTGTAAATGAGTTTGCCGCTGCCGCTTTGTAGAACGCCATGTTACACATTACTACTTATCTAAATCCTGAACTTCGTCTGAAGTTCAAGGATACCCGCTTAACATTCTTGTTAAATCTAGGGCATTTTTTTTAGTAAGTACTCCAGATGCTACGTCCAGACTATCCAACAAAAGAATGGAATTTGTTGATTTTACCTGGGAGAAAAGTGGTTTAAATTACTCAGAGCTTAATGTAGGTACCTACTGTTAGTTTTAGAAATGAACTCCGTTCTCATATTTTTACATAGGTTTGCTCGGCTTGCTCCGCCTTATTCGAACGGGCTGGAATGTAACTATTTTTTTTTTTTTTAAATTTGTAAAAGGCACCCCAAAAGAACTTACTAGAGTGGTGTACCCGTGAACCTTTTCTTTCACTACTAGCAAATACCAAACTCATTTTCTTGCTTTTAATCGGCAACACCGTACGGCACACAATACTTGATTAAAGTCTCAATGAGTAACTAACTAGCTACCTTTATCTCACGAGAAATGTCGGAGATGCCAACTGTACGTACGTCTGAGAAGGCATGTCGTGTTGCAGAAGCGGCACGAGCAGCACGGCCAGCACGAGCGCGGCGAGCACGACCGCGCCGCCGCCCCGCCGCACGCCGCCGCCGCCCGCACCGCCCACTCCGCGTGAGTATTGTTTTATTACAACCCCAGGAAAGGGGAATTTGGTAATGTGTGGCGCGAGATGAGGTTGTTACCTATAACCAAAGGAGGTCGAGAGGTCTCTCCAGGTGTGCCCATTTCCTCTTGTCAAAAGCTCTTTACCGCGGCCGGTCTATCCCATGTTGATTGGTTCCATCCAGCCGAGGCGTGGAGAATTTGGGTACGAGTAGGCAGCAGTGTAGATAACGGCTCATGATATAAAAATCTAATGTTTGAATGAACTGCCCTTAAAGTATTGGGGTCCTTTGTTTGACGAGCAGTACATAACGAAGTCGCTAATTGGCGTAATATAAGCGTAATAAATAACTGCCAAAAATGTTTTAATCTCAAACTGCCGAAAATGCTTAAGTGTGTAATGCATTTTTAGCAGTTTATTTATTTAATTCTTCTTGTAAACATTGCACAAAGGCGGACTTAATGCCATAAGGCATTTTCTGCCAGTCAACCTTACAAACAGTTAATACACACCAAAACCGCTGACGTATGCAAGCGACCGCCGACATGCTAGCAGCATGTCGGCGGGACGCGTGTGGCCTGGGTGTGTTGCCCGCTGGGTTGGGTGGTGGGTGCTGGCCGCTGGGTTGGGTGGTGGGTGCTGGCCGCGAGGTTGAGAGTCGGTTGGGTCGACGTTCTGTAGGGCTGTAGCTAAAAGCTTCTGAGTGTAGTGCGTTTAAGGATCTCCCCACACTTATCGACGAGGAATCGGCTAACGCTGGTCAAGAAAGCCTTTACGTAAAAAGCGTGTTACTAATACCATTTGCATCGGCTCGGCTTGACTGGCGTTTTTCGATTAGCTGATCGCATCCGTACGGAGCTGAATCTAGCGGAACGTTTCCGACTGCTGTAGATGGCCAACATCCAGTCGAGTAGTGTGGTAATATGCAACTCGGCTTAAGCCGATTCCGCGTCGATAAATGTGGTTAGACCCTAAGGTCGAATGAAACGCGTGTAGTTTAAGGAGCAGTGTCCTCGCGATTTACTTATCATAATACGCAAGATATCTTCAGACAGATAGCAAGAAGTTGTATATAACGCCACTTACGCCACCATAAGTATTCAGTAGGTCGCCATATCTCATACTATTTCACAAAAGCAGGTCACAGAAATAATTATGTCACGCCAATCCATAGGTACTTTAACATGTACTAAACGGACTTCGGCATTCGTTGCAGCATCCCGGTGCAGCCGCTATCAGTTCGAGTGCCGGCGCGGCGGCGAGTGCATCGCGGTGTACAACGCGTGTGACGGCGTGGCGCAGTGCGCGGACGGCAGCGACGAGGCGCCGGAGCTGGGCTGCCCGGCCGCGCCGCGCGCCCCCGCGCCCCCCGCCTCCACGCCTCGCGCCAGCGCGCCCCCCGCACAGGTAAGTACCGAGCCGCCGCGCCACCAGCCGAGCGCCCCGCCCGCAGCGCTGTAACCCGACTGTGTGTGTGCAGGAGAGCGCGGAGGCGGCGGCGGACAGCTTGCCGGCCGACGAGCGCTGGCCGCACCGGCTCACGCAGGCGCAGCCGCAGCACCGCTACAATGGTGAGCCCGTCCTGTCGCACTTATGTCATGTGTTGTTGCATAGAGCGGGCTAACACATAGGCTGGACACCTAAGAACCGCGTACATGGACATCTGATGGGGTATCTTGACGCCAAAGTAGATAGTGATGATAATTGTCAAAGAACTTGACTGAAAGTTGGCGTAACGGATATAATAGTTCATAAACAGAACAGCGCTTCATAACTCAAATTGACCCAATCGCAACTTGGCGGTGATTTAGTGGGCGCCTTGAGATGTATCTTAAAATTAAATAACCTTACTCAATCTAGCGTGTAAATCGATCCGTAAGGTGATAATGTTATGTAACGTCGGTCGGCATGTTGTCAGAGGCTCCGGCTAGCTCGCACATCTTCAGCCACAAGGGCGGGCTGCTGCAGGAGGCGGAGGGCGGCGCGCAGTTCCCGGCCTTCGAGCCGCCGTGGCCGCGCCGCGCCTGGCCGCAGCCGCCGCCCACCGGTACGTGCGCGCCCCGCGGGCTCGCCCCCGCCTGGCGAGCTCACCCCAGTCACCCCGCGCCCTGTGTGCAGGTCTGGAGAGCATGCCGGGCGAGCGCGGCTGGGGCGGCTACTGGCCCGAGCCCGACCCGCGCCGCGCCTGGCCCGTGCCGCGCCCCGACCAGGTACCTGCGCACTCCACCCTCACTAAAAAGGAGGTTTCAATTCGTTTGTATTTCTTTTTTGTATAATTTTATGCGTTATGTACTACATATTTTTATACGCAAACCATGTCCCGCGTAATGGTGATGAAGACGAACTGAAAGAAAAATATCGTTTTGTAGAGATATATAATATTATTGAGTTATAACCGGTGTAACGAACCCGATTGGGTATTCGGGTTCGTTACACCTTTTGACTTGAGTGCGACTTTGAGACTTTGTTTTATATAAAAATTAAAAAGATTGCTAAGACACTAGATGGATTTTATAATAATTTATTTATACAACAAATATTAGCAGCTACCTGTGTACGTTCCTCCGAAGACGATGCCGGAGATTCCAGTGATGTATACGAGCCAGCAGCAAACACTGCGCGACAGTCCTAAGAAAGGATTTGAACTGCTGAAGAAGGAAACCACGGAAGCTCCGCGGGCGGCGGGCGCGGCCCGGCACGAGGCCCGGCCCGCGCCCGCCGCGCCCACCGCCGCCGCCAAGCCGCCCGCCGACCAGGTGAGCGGCTGCGCTCAGGACCGCCTCTAACAAGTGTTCCCTGTTACCCGGACCTCATGAAATGAATATCTAACCAATTGCGTCCGTCTTACCAGAGCGTGCAGGTGAACAAACCCGCGGAGATCTTGGACAGGAAGAGTCTAGCGGCGGCCCACGAGCACTACCGCGCCGCCGACGAACAGGAGGGACTCAGCGAGCACCCGCCCGCCGCCATGATGCTGCTCGTCATAGGTGAGTGCGGGGCCGGGGGGTGGGGGGTGGGGTGTGTGTGGCGTGCGGGTGCTGACGCGCGTGTTGCAGGGCTGGGCATGCTGGCGGCCATGGCGGCGCTGCTGGTGCTGCGGCGGCGCGCGGCGCGGCGACGGCGCGGCGGGGGGCGCGGCCGCTCGCCCTTCGCGCACGACGCCGACTACCTCGTCAACGGCATGTACCTGTAGCGTCGCCCTACATGCTGCACAGCCGTACGTGCTGGCCTTCGCGACGAAAACTAATAGAAACTTGTCAACCTACTAAGCCTAAATTTTACGATTAATAAAAACATATGAACACCTTTAGGTATTACATAGCCACTTTACATGTAGATACAGGCGGCGGCATTAAGAGAGCACTTCGGTATATTAAATTGGCTTTTTATATTGTCCATGATTACGTTGTGTGTATTAATGACTACGAGTACTAGCGTTCTTGATGCAGCAGTCAGTGGCGGCGCTCTGTTTGTATATGTTTCTATTCATGTACAGTATTTCAATAAACGTTATACTGTTATGAGCAATGATATTATAATAAACAGATATGTTGTTAGCGCGCAATCGTGAAGACTCGAAAACGTCCTAATGGAGACGTATTGCCTTAGTCTGCGTCACGCATCTCGACGAGTGACACACTCGAACGAAATTTACATAAAAGCTTTTAAATGTCATTGTGTGTATCCAGAAACTGTATCATTTATGATAACGAAGTAAATAAAATACAAGGAATCTCATACCACATGTAAATACGCAATATACTTCGATTTAATAATATTTTTTATTTATTTTCCAAATATTCTGATAATTGGAGGTTAGAAGAAAAGAAAGAGACGGTAAATACATTTTTTGTCGTGAGGACGACAAGGACGCGTGATCGCACACATATAGAATAAAAGTACAGATGCGACTATTAGGCATTAAAGTCATCATTACCCCAGAGTTCTGTTTTCCTTTTTTCTAATGTTGGATTATTTAATCATTTGTTTTTTTGAAATAGTCGATATACTTAATTATAAATTAAACATGTCATGTGTGGGTAAAGAAAATATGAATAGCTTACCCTTATTACCTTAATATATCGCAGAAAATGTTAAAATAAAACTATTTCTATTTCCACTTTGTCGCTTTAACATCGTGATTTATTTCTCACCTACCTACCTTTAGTAGTGTTGCTTAGTTGTTATAGGCACAAACCGTGGATACAAAGGACAATGGCAGGTCTCCATACTAAGAATTGTCTGGGATCAAATTGAAGCGTCCCGTAATGAAAAATATGTTAAAATATTTGGCGTTAGCTCCAGAATCTATAAATGAGACTATTTTCATTTGGGAAAGCCGGAAAAAAAAGATTTCGGTGTTAGAAGTTTATTATTTAGGTTATGAATTAACGTCAATTATGCCTATAAAACATAGCGCAGATCGATATTATGTCCTTAAGAAATGATAATGTGGTGTGGTCTAAGTGAGAATAAGGGTATTTACGGATAAATGAGAAAAAGCCTAAATAAATTCTAACACTCGGTGTAAAGTAGTACTCAATTTAAACTTTTAAACTAAACAACAACGAAACATCAAGCCCTTAAGGTATTTATGCATGTACGCGCTAATCCCCGTTCTATAATATTACTATAGTACTCAATTATTGTATGTTTAAGTAAGCTGAGCGCGTATATAAAAATGCACTTGCCCCGTAAACAATAAAACTATGTTAAAATGCAAATAAAAAAGACATTTTGTTAAACATAATTATTTATTTCATTCCTCATCTCATTATCATCATTACACATAAAATGCACGTGCGACGATGATCTCTATCGTAATCTGCCATAGTTATTGTTATGGGTTTACAAAAAAATTCCAATTCACTATATAGGCACAATCGAATCAAAGTAAGATTAGCTTATGCTCACGCAAAAGCAATATCGTAGTCCTAAGGGCACGCACTAGTCACACAAGGCAGTATCAATCAGTCCATAAACAGTCCAGGTAGGGTAAAAATAAATAGAAAGCCAAATATAAACATAAAACACAACCGAGATAGTAAACGCGGAAGGATTCTGTAGTATAGAAAAGTATAATAAGGAGGGTAGTTCTGTAGCGTCTTGACTTGACAGACAACCACAGATAACATTCACTGTCCAAAACAAAAGTAGTGCTGCACTTTTGGATTCGTTTTTCTTGAGAATCGATACGACACTAAAACTATCCTCTGATATTTTGATCCATTATTAATTGGATTTAAAAGTAGGACCATTTCTTCAAACATATCATTGATTAAAGACGAAAGAATTGATAATTCTAATATTATGTTAAAAACAAAACGAACTCTACACGGGTCGATCGATCGGTCGATTATATCGATCATTCGTTTAATTATACAGACTCACACCACCATTTTAATGGTAACATGTCGAATGTAGGTACCTAATTCGAACATCATTTTATGAGCTTTTAAAAACATAAAATTAACTCCGGCTTTTACAAGAATGAGTGAATAATTGAAAAATCGTAGAAAATTAATTAAATTTGATTTATATTTATGAAATCTATGGACGCCAAAAAAAGTCCAGACCAAATTCTGCCATTGTTCTTTAGTAGACGCGGTTTGTACCTTCTGTCTCGTTAAATTTGTTAGTCTATGACGTTTGTTTAGATTGAAGCGTAATTGACAACACTAATTGTCTCTTTTTTTCTTATGGGTTTTATCACGCTATCTCTTTTGTATCATTTTGACATGTGAGCTGCCGCTGCTGCGCGGAACACTTTTTTCGGTTGTTTTGTATGGGTGTAACATATCTGTTTATTATAATATCATTGGTTATGAGTGCGTCTTTTCTTTCCTTGTTATCGCTGGATTTATAAATGAAACAAATTATTTAATCAACACTTTAATAATCACATTGATAGTTCAAACACACAACTATATCGGCCTGGCCGAACTCGCTGTCTACCTACTTATTATAAGCGTCAAGGTGATAATCAGTTTACACAATGAATGTAAAATGATCAGGTGATGGTACGCCAGACCAGCTCTAGTGCACAATTAATAGTGAACAGGGGTCACGTCAAATACATCGTTGTATATTAATTATTACATAATTAGTTTACTTTATCGCATTAACTATCGATCACATAATTTTGTATAAGTATATATAGGCACTGTATCAGCGAATTTCAAAATTTCACTCATTAATGCAAACATAGAATATAATTTTATGGAATGGAATACACACAACCTAGATGATTATTATATTACCGACAAACATAACTTTTCTCAGAGGTCAGATTTAACACATATAACAATAGACAATGGTCTGTGTTCATGTATTACAATAACACAGAGGCGGGCTGCGTGACGTCACAGCCGGGAGGGCGGGCAGCGCCACCACGCGGCCATTTCACGCATACATTAATATAACACTGGGAAATTGGGAATAACAATATTGCACACATAAACCATACAAAATGATATTAGTGTCATGCTTAGCTGCTGAGCGACAGCGAGAGGGCCCGCAGGCCGTCGCTGGTCGCCGCCGACCTCACCTGCACTGCACATACATACACGCTTGTTGTACAGCGCTCATTAGACTATCCATTTTTAATAGCAGTTAAGAGAGATTAAAGGTTCCCGACCGCTCTGACTAAAGATAGTGTAATTGCATCACTACAATTGATTTAGTTAGACTTTGTTGTACACCGTAAATAAACGGAACAAAACATACAGGTACAAAACTGTGGTAACACAGGCGGCCTTATTGCGCACGGCAATTTCGTCCAGGTACGCTAATTTATATTTATTAAAGCATTAAAGCTCTAATTCGAATCATCTCTGTTATCATCTGGGCTTAAAGTGTGCACAATCTTTGTCATCTATTAGAGTGTACCTAAGTAGATTTCCTTAAAATTGGATAGTCCAATAAAATCTTTAAATTGCTTAAAAAATGGGATAATGTAATAAGATCTTATCCGTAACTTGTAAATAATAATTTATTAGCTAAACATAAAACCAATTTCGAGAGTATTCCCAATGATTGGTAATTCTATGATAGTCACACGTTTCGGATGTCATTCATCTACAACAATCTGTAATGCCGTCAATATTAGCTATTGTCGAGCTCTGTGCACGAGTCGCGTAGGTACACACCTGTTTTCAAGGTATTGCCATCACTAAGTTGATGAGTTCGATGCTCGGAAGGATCAGTGGTGATGGGTCTTTTTGGTTCCTGCGTTGTCTCCAGTTCCAAACAAAAAAGTACTGAAGTAACTAAAGATTGTTTAATGTCTTTGTAGTCATTCTGCTTTTGGGGTGTAGACCAATCCAATTCTTTAGTCATGAATTGTGTGTTTAACCCAGGGTTGGAGAGCGAGCAGGTCGTGAGCTCGTAAACCTTGCAACTCGGTATAACACCGACTAGTTCTGTGACGAAATACAAAAAGAAAATACCTTATTATATTGAGATTCCGAGCTACTTGGAAAATAATTGAAGTAACGACCTATGCGGTGCTTACATACATCCACAAGGCATGGTATAACTAAGTAGACCGTGCTCAAGGGTCCCGGCCCGACAGATACACACTGGTATATTATCGTCACGAAGAAGTCTTATTTTAAGGGAACTTAACTAGGAAATGAGAAGATGTAAGCGCACTTAAGATACATAAGCTGGTTTACTACGTTTTCGTCACCAGTGAGCAAACAAACACAAAAAAAAATCAAAATATAAAATTTATCGTGTTGCTATTTGAAAATGTACATGCGACAGTTACGACCATTATAAAAGTTTGAATACGCCAATAATAAGGCTATTCTTTCCGTAATTTTTGTTAACTTATGTGATTAGCTGACCTAACTGGCTAGATTACCCCGCAAACGCGATAATGCTTGTACCTGTACATAATATTTGTATGCGAGAGATACATCTTTATTAAATATTTCGGTGTATATTTTAGAAGGATCAACGTTATTCATTTAGAAACTTTCCTTATAATAATTGAATAAAACCGGTCTACACGCTCATCATGAACTCAGTCTTCATTTGTTTTTACAAAATAGATTTCGTATAAAAGTTTCTGATAATACTTAATCAGCACTGTTTCTGAACTTATACGTAGAATTGTACATATTCTTAATTCAATAAGATTCGTATAGAATGATAATTTGAGACACCTTCGATATGAGCTACTTGTTCCGAGCGCTTGTGGTAATGTACGTGTGTGCCGCCGCACGTTGTTCATGCGGTTGCATTATACCTTATATAATGAAGATGAACGTGTATCGGTACAAACATAGTGTATGCACACGTATTTAACAAGTATGGGAATAACGGGGACTATAACAAGGAAAGGCACTGTTCGCGAGCGAGGTCGTCGGGAGCAAGCGACTCACAGCGTCAGAGCGGGCGGCGGTGCGCCAGCTGGCAGTTCTCCACGTACAGGTCCTTCACGAGCAGGTCGGCCGCCGCCAGCCGCGCCAGCAGCCGCCGCGCCGCCGCCTCCGCGCGGGCCGTGCGCGCCCGCAGCTCGCGCGCCTCGCCCGCGCCCCGCGCGCCCCCCGCGCCCGCGCCCCCCGCGCCCGCGCCCCGCGCCTCCTCCAGCCGGCGCTCCAGCTCGGCCGCGCGCGCCCCCGCCCGCGCCAGCTCGGCGGCGCGCGCGGCCAGCTCGCGCTCGGCGTCGCGGCGGTAGCGCGCGAACTCCTCGTCCAGGTCGGTGAACTGCGCCTCGAGGCTGTGGCGCTCGTCGATGGTGGGCAGCGTGGGCGCGGCCGAGTACTGGCGCTCGTACTCGCCGATCTTGGCGACCAGCTCGGCGAGCCGCTCGTCCCCGAGGCGCTGCTCCTCGGCGAACATGTCGCGCTCCTCCTCCAGCTTGCCGCTCCAGTACTCTTCGCACTTGTCGTACTCGGTCTTCATCTGCTCGAGGCTAGTTTCGAGATCCCTGGAAAAACCACAAAAGCAAATCAAGCGTCTGGCCAGAGCGCGGCACCATACCTCACGACGCATACTAACTTAACGAGGCCGGTTAGTTTAAGTTTTTCATCGTCATGCCTTCGCTGAGCTTCTATCAGGTCTGCGCGTAGAGCTTCGGCGTCAGCGGGCTGGCAGGCGTCGGTCTGCGCGGCGGCGTGCGCGGCGGGCGGGGGCGCGGGGGGCGCGGGGGGCGCGGCGGCGGCCAGGAGAGCCGCGCGCGCCTGCAGCCGCCGCAGCGCGTCGCCGGCCGCCGCGCACGCCGCACATCCCGGCTCACTCGGAGGCGTGAGGTTACGGACGCTCCCCAAGATTTCTCTCAACTTTGTAACTGCTTCCACATGACCAAGTATCCTTTGTTCTATGCTACTAGGAGAAGAATCGCAGTCCTGAAATGAAGCAAAATAACTTAAGAAAACATTTGTTCATTTCACTTAATTAAGTGTGTGTAAAAAGTTATACATTTAATAAGTATGCCTCGAGAGGCCATATAATAGCCAAAATTAAAATAAATATTAAAGAATTGTGTCCGAAGTGAAATGAGGAGACATGATACCATGAACAAAGTGGAATATACATATATGTATGTAAAGAAACATTGTAATGTTCCTTAAGTTTCCTCTCGTATATTGCACAGATGGCGCTGCAAGTTGATGACGAATAAAGTTGTCATTTAAACCTGTCATTGTAATTTAAAACATGTATTTATTTATAATTCCAATATAAGTTGATAATGGATGTGTTTAAGGACTTTAAATGTCGTTTCTTTTATTTACAGGTCAGTGTACCTTGTTAGAGAGATTTAGTTTTATTTTATATTGTGTCTAAAATAAATCTTTTATTTACAGAGCAACGCAATTGTTTTTTTCACATCCTCAATTCACTGAAGATAGTGTCTTATATGTATACAATGAATAGAAAAGCAAAGTAAAATATACTTTTTATTACTATTTTTACACTATATTACAAGTTTATTTTTATTTTAATTTTGCCCAGCAATGGGAGTAAGGCCGATATTTATTACTTTTTTGTTTAATAAGCAATAACTTAGTAAGGTATTTAATTGATTAGTTAATTTTTCCATGAGAACTTGGAGTCTGTATACACGAATAATTTTTCCCAAAAAATTAAATAATAAGATGATTATCTTACCTCATGGGCGAGCAGAGAGTCAAGTTCAGTGGATAGGTCCCCGGAGCGCTCGGGACCGTGGGCGCGGGCGCGGCGTTCGCCGGCCTCGAGCGCGGCGCACAGCTCGTCGTTGCGGTCGCGCAGGCGCTGGTTGTCGCGCCGCAGCTCCTCCAGCCGCGCCGCCAGCTGGCCAGGCGCCGCGCCGCAGTCGCACGCCGCCGCGCCGCGCTCCAGCGCCGCCCGCAGCGCCGCCGCCAGCCGCCCGCGCTCGCGCTCGCCCTCGGCGCAGCGCTCCTCCGCGGCCGCAGCTCGCGCGTCCGCCTCGTCGGTACTGGATCGCAGCGCCCCCAGCTCGGCGCGCAACCGCACCTCGGCGTCGGCGCGACGCGCGACTTCGGCTTCGAGCTTAGCGCGCGCCGTCGCTGCTCGCTCCCGCTCTGCTGCATTTTCAGCGGCAGCCTGACGTGATGCTTCCATATGACGTGTCTCGGCCCGCCGAAGACTAGCTTTTAGCTCTGCCTCGATGCGAGCATGACTCTCGTCCACTTCCTGAGCCAGAACTCGGGCGTGTCTGTTGGCTTCGGCGACGTCACCTCGGAGTTTATCACGTTCGGCAGTCGTCAAATTAGCGCGTCTTCTAGTGAGGTCTAAGCGTAGGCGACTGAGCGCAAGAGCAGCTACTAGTAAAAGGGCACGAGCGTCGCGAGGTTCTTCCACCGGTTCAGCTAATGCACACAGTTCTTCATCGAGAGCGCGTTCGAGCTCAGGAGGACGCAGAGTGGGAGCGCCGAAGCCGAGCTCGACCATCAGTCGACGCGGCTGCTGCACGCCGGCGCGCTCCCACGCCTCCAGCACGAGGTCGCTGGGCACCCCGGCCGCGCCCTCGTCATCCGGCACCTCGTTTCCGCCGTCGCTGGACGACGCAGGTACCCGCACATCTCGAGTGGCCTCGTCTATAGTAGTCGACAGGGATGCATTTAAACAATCAAAGAACTCACCAACAGTGGTTTCAGAGGTTCCTGACTCTTCAAATATACGTTCCACAAGTCGCCGATCGATGCCGTCCATCTTCAAGTTGCGGCAAAGCGTGAGAGCTTCATCTCGGTCAATGCGACTGTCATGTTCGAAAGTGTCGGTGGACGTGCCATCATCATGACCAACATCAAAATCAAAGTTTTCGTCTCGACTCTCCATAGCAGAGGCACTTCGTCTACATCTCATGCGTTGCCGCACACGTTTGTCTTCTGTGTCGAGTCGGGAAGCAGAGGAAGAACGTGGGCTCGCTGGTTCGTCGGTAGAGGCACCTGAGCGAGCTGGTCTTGACCTACGTCCGTATTTCTTCGAGCCGAAAACAAATTTGGGTGCCACTTCACGGCCAGAGGAGTCATCGTCACTGGGCAGAGGCGGCGGGTCTGGCAGCGGCGGCGGGTCCGGCGGGGCAGGCGGCACCGCAGCGGAGCGCGCGCCGTCGGCTGCCGCGCCTCCCAGCACAGCCAGCAGCCCGTTCCGAAACTGCGCGAAGGTAACTCGGTCAGAGCGCCGCTGGAACAACGTGTTTACGAGGGCAGCCCCGCGATCCTCTAACTGCAATGCGTCGCAGAGTTCATGAACGGCTGATCTATCTAGGGCTTCCTCGTTATCTACGTCGAACGTTTTAAACACAGTATATAACTGTTTTTCATAACGATTCATGGAAGCTTCGTCCATATTTAGAGACCTATATCACCTTGAAAGCATTGGAAACCTTACACCTACATCAAATTACGATACATAAATTGACGATTTAATAAATATTGGTTAATGTATCAACATTGTCCTGTCTGTCAGATCACATTCTATTTAATAAGTTCGCCAAGAAGAATCGTGTCTTGTCACTGTCAAGTCAATGTCACTACCATAGACTTTAGATATACTACCACTGACTTAGAAACCTAAATGGACTTGCCATACCTACGAAATGAACGTGCATACCTACAAAAATTGGGCACGTAAGATGGCTGCCTTTCTTAGGGTTGTAACTGCCTGAAACGTGCTTGATATCGATATTTAACTTTGAATGTTATTTAAGCTATTACCCAAAATTGTCATCTGCCACAAAGTAACAAAAAAAAAACTACTAAATCAAGTGGAATTATCTGAATATAACCCACCTGATACACGGGCTAGTTTATTTGTTATTTTTATGTACCTACCCACTTTTTAAACAACAAATTATGTAAAATAAAACAATTTCTAGTGTAAAAAAGGCATTTATTCATTTCAAACTTAACTTATTAAAATAGTTACTATAAGAAACTTTATCCCCTTTGTTTTTAGCATTGTACGGAAACCTTATGTCTATGAAGGCATTATAGATTTCACAAGCAACAGCCTATGGTTGATGTTATGCTCTATGTTGTGCGGCGAGTATAATTTTTTTTCGCTGTCATAATAGTCCGTCAGAAACTTGAAAATATATAAATAATAGTTTTCTGGTTTTTCCTGGTCAGTGAGATGAGGTTTTATTGAATTTTCCGTTTTCTTTATAATGCTTATGACTCCGTTAGAGGCGTATTGAAGGCCACCTCGAGTCTTCTGAGTAACGAGCACTATGGTCGCTATAATTATTCAAAGTGCATGGAGCAGACATGCCACATTTTATGTCTTGGGTTTATATTTTCAGAACCAATAGCTTCCATCCATTTCTTATTTGAAATTTCGTTTGCAGGAAATCTGTGGATTAAAATATAATTTCAATGTATTTTACACACTCCATTAATTTTATCGATACTTGCGGTATGCGAACATCGCACATCACTAGCCGTACTTGATAATTATTATTGTTTGTAAACAATACAAAGAAATGAAATAATAACGATATGAGCCATATAAACATGACACAGGTTTCAATAATATTCGAAAAGATTATCTTATAACAATACATTCTACAACATTCGAATGAATTAGTGAAAATTTGTTACTTACTTGTGCAATGTCAAGTTAGGCTGATTTTTGCTTTTCCTCGCACCACACTGTTTTATACAACACGAGGGCATGATTTTCCTACTATTGTCCAAACTCAAAACACCAAAATAACTAATTACAATACGTATTTCTCTTTAAATCCACAAAAATATTTTGAGCGAGCAACTGTTTTACAGCACAACTACCACAAAACAACACAAGTACTTTTGTAACCTAAAATGGCGACCGGCACGCAATGACATGAAGGTGACATTCCACAACAGTGTTGCCAAATTTGGTCCCTGTCAGACATATAGTTCTCTCTCTTTACAAATTCATTTCTTGGTTAGTTAAAAAGAGACAAAAAGCTTTTTGACATGTGCGCGTCGATACGATGGATATTTGTATAACTATTATTCATATAGTAGAATCTTAGACTAATAACTAACATAGACGGAGCGAACAAAATAGACACAAATTACGATGAATCTAAGCTTCTCTCCCTTATGGTGCAGATGGTATATATGAAAGAGACAAACATATATGGACTCATATATGCTTCAAACTAAATGGACGCTCCAGAATTGTCAAATGGTGTTAAATGGTCTCTTTTTAGACGACCAATTAAAAGAGCACATAGTTGCAGATTAGAACCTTTTCTACACAGTAAAATGACCAAAGTATTTGACAGGTATTTGATTTAGTCGTATCATACGTTGTGAATGTCAGTCGTTGCTGGTCATTGTTTATCTTACAAATAATATTATTTTTTTGCATAATATAAGCAAATTGATTGTGTACAAAAGGTGCAAAGGACAGATAAATAAGCGTGTTATATGGGTTGTTTTGTTTTATCGTGTAAATCATATTCATCAAGGAAATATATCAATAAATATGTAAGCGTTCAACGGTAAGTGTTTTTTTGCAATTTTCTAATAAAATCATGCGTAATTTTTGTATGCGATCACTTATAACATACACATTAGACCGATAATGATCCCTTCAGGCTATCTTTTTTACTTATAATATCGTGTAAGCGAATTAATATTAAAAAAACGAAATTTGTTTATTTGTGAGGTTATGTTATGCTAGTGAAGTGAAATTTTTCATCGATATTATTCGATACGATAATTAATTTTATGTTATTAAACTGTACCTAATTTCGTTTTATTTTACAGTATGCCTCCGAATGATAGAAGAACTGGTGTAAAGTGCTAACAAGAGCCAGAAGTTGTTGGACTAAGCATAGCCGAAAAAAATGTCCTCGTCTCCGCCCCGAATATAACCGAATAACTACAAAGACATCAGGAACTACACTTAGTTATTCACGCGGGTGATACCTTGGGGCACAGAGAGTTTTTTTTTATTAAAAAATTAGTTTGTTTCTTTTTACTTTAACTCCTAGATTATAAAGGCCGATCAAAATAAAGATTTTTGCATTAGATCTTTTAGTCAACCAATTACGTATTTGTTTTATTTTAAACCCTTGATAATTTGTAAATTTGGGACTTAATTTGTATTGATTGCCTTGGTGATGTATATTTTACAAAAAGGCCTTTGGTGTGGGACGCAACGTGCGCCGACACCCTTGCGCTATCCCATGTTTTTAGTTCGGCGATCTCTTCTGGCGCTGCGGAGACCCATAAATGGCGAAAATATAATATAATGTATGCGAATGTATGTAACCTAATAGGTTATTATATTTTCGAGCCGTTTGGGGTTGAGTTTGTATGAAATCTTTATAAAGAACGTTTGGTAGACTCTAATTGTGATCAGAGGGCTGGTTTGTTCCTTGAACAAAGAATCGGCACAGCCATTCAACGCGGCAATACTGCCAGCCTTTCGGGCACGTTTCCCACCATTGAAAAGGATAATGATGAGTTTTTTGACGCATGTTAGTTAAATTGATTTATATAAGATTTAATTTTAGTATAATTGTTTTATAAAAATGTTACATAAAAATAACATACATTCAATCTAAGTACATATTCAGTCAAGAAATAAATTTATTTCGATACCTCTACCAAATACGGCACATCACTACCGAAGCAAAAATAGTGGACAACGTAGCTGCAAAAATCCCTTAAAACTATATATCTTTCCTTTTTTTCATATTGAATGTGTCATAGGTAAGAAGAGTACAACTATAGTGAAATTTGATGTTCCCTCTATGCTTTAGTAATTACTCTGAGAGTAGAATATGCTCACTCCATGTGTATATATATCTCTATGTATACTACAGATTTTTTTCATATTAGCGTTAATAGGTACGTATAAAACTCTTCTGTCTCGAAATATTATTTATAATATTTGATTAAAACCTCTTGAATTTGCTTCTTAGTAATTATTTGATTATTTTCTTTAACTTTTTAAATTCAAGAGTTTTAGATACCATTACAATATTTGTTGGCATTTTCTGTTTATATATATATCTAAACACTGAAGCTATGTAATATCTAAATGCTGTGTACAGTTTTATTTAAATTAACTTTTAAGAATTTATTTATAACCTTTGTAATGTCGTCATAACTACAAAATAATATAAAATCTTATTTATCATTAATTATAAACAATATGTACAGAATACCTTAAAATATTATATACCTTACAATACTATAAAAACTAAGCCTACATATTTAATAAGAAAAATTATATTCTTATATATAAAAATGAATCGCTAAATGTGTTGGTAAGCGCATAACTCAATAACGCCTGGACCGATTTCGCCAATTCTTTTTTTGTTGTGTTAGTTATTATCAGGAGAAGGTTCTTATGGAAAGAAAAATGGAAAATTGCGCGGGAAAAAAAAAGTAATCCTGACCTTTGTTACGATAGTGATTTGTTGGGTTCATCTGCGCCCTGAATAACATAAAGGCACCGGGAACGGGACCTAGGTATTCATGCGGGTGAAACCGCAGGGCACAGCTAGTACTAAATAAAACTAAGAACTAAAATAAGGCGTCAAAAAATTCACCCGCGTCGCTGTCGACTGGGAGTGTGCCCAAAAGGCTGGCAGCATTACCACGTTGTATGGCAATGCTTATGCGCTGACCTAGGTAGAAGCCAGCCTTTGGGTCACAAGAAGTGTCAACCAGTTGTCTGGATAAATCTTTAAAAAACTGTGTGCACTCGGACCCCACGGACCAAGTGTCTCAACCCCAAACGGCTCGAATATATAACTTCCAACTCGGTTGGAATATTTCCACCGCTTGAGGTTTTTAGCAGCCGCAGCAGCAGCGCCAGCACAGCACGACGTGCTAGGAAGATGGGAAGGCGCAAGAGTATCGACGCAAGTAGCGTCCCACACTAAAGGCCTACCCACCTTCCACGGGAACAAAGACATACCGTCCGGTCTCTTGCCGTCGTCGCGTGCCAGGCCATTGGGTTCGAGTACAGCCGGAACGCCCACGGCGACAAGAGCTCGTCGGATAATATCGTTTATATTGGCATGCCGCGCCATGCGGCCCGCGCTACGGCTACATGATAGGCCGTGGTGTCCGAGGCTGTTGACAACTTCACCACAGTGACAGCGATGCGGGGTACAAGACGAAGCCCCAAGGCGTAGAGCAGCAGCAAGGCGGAAAGTAGTGTCGTCGAACAAGGTGCCTATGTTCGACGAAGGCAATGCTTGAAGCCAAAGGCCTGACTCCCACTCTCCCACAGCCAGTAAGCGCGCACGCTCAGCAGAAGTATTTGAAGAAGAGAGTAGATTTTCTTGAACTACTCTGCAGAGCGGCTCGTCCCACTGTCTCTGGGAAGATGGGCAGACAGGAGTATTTGAATGCGGGCAGGCAATTTTCCAGGCATCCACAGCCTCGGTGAAGCACGGCACCTCAAAATCAATCAGTGTGAAACTGAGAATATTCCAGATTAATTTATCAGTGCCGTGGACCGAGGATATGAATGCCGGTATGCTAATACTTGTAATTTTGCGGACGCCGAGCCCGCCCATACGGATGGGAAGAGTGGCTTGAGCCCAAGCTCGGTCGTCCAAGGCCACATTCAAAATTGAAATGAGTGTATAGTTATAATTGGACTTCAGATTTAGAAACTGTGTGTATTATAATTAAATATCTTCATTGTATACTTTTTTAACAAAATATAATACTACAGACCGCAGATTAAATATTAGACTAACCAATCAGAAACACAATTTATAAATAGTTCAAAAAGTTTTAGTAGACGAGTCGAGACCCCTACTCGCGTCCCGCGACGACCCCTGATTCGTGCCTGGTTCGCCCTACTGAATGAAGACAAAATTGGTAAAAATAATTCTATTCAATGAGGAAAATAAATATTGATATTTTCTTTGTTTTGCTTTCGTGAATATTTTTTGCAACTCCACACCACGCATAGAGATAGTAGTATAAAAACCATAGAGTACATATAAAAATACTCTGTGGCATAGGTAGCGTTGTATCACTTGTATCCTTAGAGTATACATAAGAAACTAGAGTGTGCCTATCAGAGTTTGAACGTAAGCACTAGTGTGAAACAAGTGTTGTCGTGAATTATGTATGAAGATGGAGCTTGCCGTTTTAAAAAATCTATCTAAAACACGAATGTTATCCTAACAATGTCAAAACCATCGATATTTTCGTATATTTAATAAGTATCTCGTTGCGCGAAAAGTAACATAAATTAGTTAACGAATGTACTAGATACAGAAAAAAAACTTTTAGTCTGAACCTAGTACATTTCCTTTTTCATTTAAGTTAATTTCCGCGCAACGAGAAACTTATATAAGAAATTATCGATGGTTTTGACATTTTTAGGATAATATTAGTGTTTTAGATAGTTTTTTTAAAACGGGTAGCTCTATTTTCTACATTTAATTCACGACAACACTTGTTTCACGCTAGTGCTTACGGTTTAAACTTTGATAGGCTCACTCTATAGTTTCATTTGTATACTCTAAGGTTGTATTCTGACTTCTGTCAGATGCAGATGACGGTCGGATATCAATTTATAACTGTCGGCTCGGCTGTGGTGCTTTCGTAAACAATAGCAAAGTCAACTTTCAAGTATTTGCAATTTGAATCTGGAGAAATAAGTACTAATTACTTAATTATATTGGGTAAGATACACACCCTCCAGCACAATAATTGGTATAATATAATAATAATAACAAAAAATAACGAGTAAGTTCAATTTTTATTTCATTGCAGATATATGGAAGACGAACGTTAACTATTTGATGTTACCGAAGTCTCCAATATGGCTTCTAAATTTTGCGAAGATGAGGGGTATTTCAAATATCATCATATAATAGAACACCATTATAATGCAATTCAGGAGCGTAAAACATATTATAATCCTCTTTTGTATCTAGTGACGGTGATCACTGTGATTTTAGTGATCATTTTAATGTTGCTTGGTGCCGTGTTTTCGATATCGAAATTACAAGAGAACATCCATAGTAAACACTTGGAAAGTAACACAAGGCCACTTTGTAGATCTGCTGGCGAACCTTCACAAGTGCTTTCCTGTTACTACAATTTTCCTAGTGAGCATGGTAGCCACCAGTTGATGCCTTCTGACATACATCCGTATCTGTGCACGCACATTAATGTAGCCTTTGCTCGGGTGGCTAATAAACAAATAAGTCTGGAGAAGCACGAGTATACAACATTGCAAGAAATTGTTAAGCTAAAGCATTCTAACCCTAATCTTAAAATTCTGGTATCTGTTGGCGGGGCCGGTAATGATAATGGATTCTCAGACATGGTAATAAACCATGCATCTAGAAAAATATTTATTAAGTCTATTAAGAATTTGTTAAGAAACTATACACTTGATGGCATTGATCTGGACTGGGAGTTCCCGGCCCTGCATAGTGCGCACAGCAGTGGCCGTGAAAGACAACATTTCTCTCAACTACTTCGGGAGATTCGAATGGAGTTTATCAGAGAGAAAAGGGACTACATGCTAACCATAGCTGCAGCTGCTCCACAGATTATTGTTGATGTATCATATGATATTGACCAACTGAATCAGTATGTGGATTTTGTTAATATCATGACTTATGACTATCATTACTACACAAAGTACACTCCGTTTACTGGCTTCAACTCTCCGCTGTACCCTAGAGCTTCAGAGCAGCTGTACCTAGCTACTTTGAATATCAACTATACAGTGCAAATGTACTTGAACAAAGGGCTGGATCCCAGCAAGATAGTTGTTGGAATACCCACTTATGGGCATACCTTCACATTGGTCAACCCAAATAATCATGGAGTCAGTAGTCCAGCTTCTGGGTTTGGTTCACTTGGAGCTTTAGGTTTTATAAACTACCCCCAAGTGTGTACTTACATAGCAAATGTTTCAAGTGATATCAATATACAGCAAGATGATGAGGCTAAAGTACCATACTTATACAGCTACAAAGAGTGGATATCTTATGAAACCCCCCAGAGTGTCACGGAGAAAGCTAAATTTATAAAACAAAATAATTTGCGTGGAGCTATGATATATTCTTTGAATTCAGATGACTTTGAAGGAATATGTGAGCATGAAGATAGTCACACCAATAGGTTTTCCCTGTCGCAATCAGTAAGAAATACATTGTATATGTGTAGCCCCAATAGTAAGATTTGATATTCAAAGACAATTGGCCAAAGTAAAGACATATACATAAGAAAAAAAGAAAATATAGTGAATGTTATAATTATTTAGAAAGTTACCTGTTTTTTCCTTGTCACATATGTTATTTTGTACATGGTGCAGGTTTTCATATTTCGTGTAAAGCGACCAAACTACACTAGTGCACTAGACTGAGTAGGTCGGTGGGTGGCGACCCTGGCGCGGCCGTGGCTCACCCACGCCGAGAGCCGCGTGTTGCCGGCGGCGCTGCAGAGCGCGGCCGCGGCGGCACTGGCGCTCGCCGCGCATGCCAGCTCGCTGCTCATCCATTCAGAACCGCACGCGCCGCATACATTAAAATCATAATTAACTTTTACAGTTTGAAAAAATGTAGAAGTGTTGCCTTACTGTTTGATTAACCCAAGGGTTTCCGCTCCACCGAGTGCGCTTGGGACGCGCACTTTACGGTACATTTGTAATGCAATTGGCACGCAGCTAGTTGATAAAGGGGACCCAATCCCGTTTACGGGAACTCTACCTATGAATTAATAAATCATGAACAACATGATATTATTTTTGTTTATCATCATCTTGCTGCCCTGTTCCCAATTATTTGGGGTCGGCGCAATGCGTATTCAGCTTCTATTCATCCCTACAACTTGTCATCACAGGATATTCTTTTTGTTTAATTAAGCGAATTGTTAAAAGTTTTCTATCCGTAAGATGGTTAGTGCAATGTAATTGTCATCTATCGTGTATATAAATAAACACCTTTGTATTATAATATTCGTAGTTCTAGACTAGCTGACTTTACACGTACCTACTGCTCCGAGCGGTCGACAACACAAAAAGCGAGCGGGCGATAGCAGGAGCCAATGGTTCAAAGCAGGGATGTTATGGATATGTAATTTCGGATCCGGATATGGATATTGGTAAAATATTATATCGGTTTCGGTTATGGAAATTAAATTGTTTCGGATTATCCGATAGTTTCGGTTACGGATATGGATATCCTAACAAGTCAAATCAATCAAATCAGTCTGCTGTGCACCTCGCGCTGTGACGTCATTAGGTAGCGGGAGAGATGTCCCATTCCAGCGAAGTGCACAGTTACTTCGTACGAGTGTAGTATTTAGTTAGACTCCGCCCTATCCGAAACTATCCAAAACTTTTATTTTGGATTCGGTTACGGTTACGGATATTTTGTTATTTCGGATATCTGATAGTTTCGGTTACGGATATGGATATCCATAACAACACTGGTTCAAAGAGTCTATGTATTTGTTCTTTGCTCGAACGGTAGGGACGTGTAAGGGCATCTAAGATACGACACTGTGATAAAAGAGAAACTACTAGGTAGTTAGTGGAAGATGTGGAAGTTCAAATTCTGTTGGATGTAATATTTTTTATCGTACCTAATCTTAGTGTCATAATACGCCGCGACGGTCGTGTTCCCACACCCGTCTTTTGGGTGATTGAGCATTTACTACGATAAAATAATATTAGACTTATGGGAGTAAAAATAGTGTTGATGTTAAAATTAAAACTTCCATATATTACTATCTGATAATCTTGTTATTTTCTGTCTGTTATATGTACCTATATGAAAAGGTTCTCCTTCGTTTGGTATAACAACGTTTCGTCGAATTTCACTAGGTCGAACAACGTTTGAGAAAATAATAACTTCGTATTATATCGTTTCACATAATTTTCAGTTCATCGAATATTCATTTGCGACAACATCGTTTGCGCTAATGATCAAAAGGTTGAATGTTCATTTTATAATGCAATGTCCGGCCCAAGTCTGCTATTTACACTCGGTTCAATGTCTTCATAGTGTCGTGCCAGCAGAGCCATTTTCGGAAAATTGGTATTCTACTAAACGTCAAAACGTCAAAATTGCGCATTACAATTTGTACCAAATGTATGAACTATTGGTCACAGTCGTTGAACATTGAACCGAATCGTTCCAATGGGCAATTTTGACACTATGAAGACATTGAACCGAGTGTAAATAGCAGACTTGGGCCCCAGGGGCCCGAGTCTACTATTGACAATTGCTTCAATCGTCTTGAGTGGGTGGCGTCAGTAGGTCCATTTTAGGATAATTACGTAGGTAAACGTCATTTTAACGTCAAAATTGGCCATTGGGACGGCCAATTTTGACGATTTGGCATTTAGTAGAATGCCAATTATCCTAAAATGGACCTACTGACGCCGCCCACTCAGACGATTGAAGCAATTGTCAATAGCAGACTCGGGCCCCAGGTGGTATTATAACATGTATTATATCCATTATTCAATTGGTGCAATGTCTTTCTTAAAGATTGCGTCCTATTTTCCTATAAGTAACATGTTGGACAACAAACAAAAACAAAGTTAAAATCGTTCGCTCTGTTATAAGGTCACAATATCTAACCTAACCTATTGATCTCTTTCACAAAGACAAACCGTCAAACCTAACCAAGCAATGGATTTCAATTCATTATTAACAGTTGCGTGCTATTTACTTAGGGACAGCATCTATCAGCTGGTAGATGTTGGTTTGTAATATTTAATAGGTGTAATGTAATGAAAAACAAAATAATTGGTAAAATAATAATAGTGCAAATAAAAATTCGGCGAAAAGATATTAGTGCAAATGCAAATTCGGTGAAATGATATTAGTGCAAATGAAAATTCGATGAAATGAAATTAAGTCAAAGAAATATTGATCTCAAATAAAATTCGACCAGTTGATTATTCGATCAAATGAATAATTCGACGAAATGACTTTATCTCAACTGAAATTCGACGAAACGTTGTTATACCAAACGAAGGAGAACCATATGACAACCCCTAATTGAGGGTTTTCACTTTGCTTTCATGTTTTATTTTACTAAAAACTGTTGATTTGCAACGGCTTTTTATTTACATTCAAAGTTATAAGCGAAACTCGATAAATTTAAGAATATTTCTATATATGTATAAAAATAAATAAATATATAATATTACTAATCATAAATTTCAGTTTGCTGTGCAGTTCTTTGTCTTGTTATAACTAAAAGCGATCTCGATCCCATCAGCTTTTAAACAATAAACATTGGTTAGGAGCTAAGGTATTTTTCAAAAATAAATGGTAGGCCTTCGAGTAGGCCTTTACGCGAGGCTGCATTGGAAAAGCATGAATTAAAAAAGAGAGTCACGATGCCACAAACCTTTTTTATGTAGCTTTAAGCACACAGGATCAAAAGTATTGGTTTTGAAAATTTTCATAGTAGCTACCTACCTGATTAGTATTAAGCTCTTAGTATTTACTAAAAAAAAAATATGGTTTTTTTTTGTGCTGTACCTATTCCATAAATTAAAACTTAAAAACATTTTTTTACTAGCCTTATAATCAAAAACAGTTTAAATTTTAGTTTAACATAACATCTAACCATATTTATTTTCTACTTCCATTCTAAGTCCTTGATGTGTGTACCCACGCTTTAATTTTTATCTAGTTGAAATTAAAAAAAGAATAGTCGTCAAAGTTTTTCTTCGACAGACGGCTTCCGCCTACCGACTTCACATTAGCTTCGCCCACGTCCTCCACTGATACCTATTCATTGGGATTCGGCGGACGAGGTCAGTAGGTACCATTATAAATTCATAATATTCTAAAACCGGCATTTAGTCTCGCATCACTTGTAAGCCGGTGGTGGTATTATTATTTTCAGCCATTATCGTGCCACTGCAAAGCAAGGGCCACCCTTTCCTTCTTCTTTCGCTGGTTCTTGGGTTATTGTTTCCCAACATAAAGCTCGAGGGTTAAAAACGATAAAATATGTACCTATAATATAAGTAAATTGTTGATGAAATCCTTGTTTTTGTCATTTTCCTGCGACATATTCTTCTTGCCCGGGCGAGGTAGAGGCAGCTCTCAGACAACTAAAGAACAACAAGGCGCCGGGTGATGACGGAATTACAACCGAGCTCCTTAAGGCCGGTGGGACCACAGTCCTGAAAGAGCTAGCGAGTCTCTTTAATTCCGTCATTCACCAAGGCTTAACACCACAAGCGTGGAGTGGGAGTGCGGTGGTTCTGTTCTTCAAGAAAGGAGACAAAACCTTGCTGAAGAATTACAGACCTATCTCACTCCTGAGCCACATTTACAAGTTGTTCTCGAGAGTAGTCACTAACCGCCTCGCTACAAGACTCGACGAGTTCCAGCCACCAGAACTAGCCGGGTTTCGAAAAGGCTTTAGCACCGTAGACCACATCCATACTGTTCGGCAGATTGTGCAGAAAACCAAAGAGTACAATCAGCCGCTGTGTTTGGCCTTTGTGGACTACGAGAAAGCCTTCGACTCCATCGAAACTTGGGCGGTTCTGGATGCGCTGCAACGATGTCGTATTGACTGGCGCTACATCGAGGTGCTGAGATGCTTATATGACACCGCCACCATGACTGTCCAGCTCCATGACCGTAAGACGAATCCGGTCGAGCTGCGTCGGGGGGGATGAGACAGGGGGATGTTATATCCCCAAAGCTGTTCACCAACGCGCTCGAGGATGTCTTCAAAACTCTGGATTGGACTGGACGGGGTATAAATGTGAACGGTGAGCACATCTCGCACCTTCGATTTGCCGATGACATCGTCATAGTAGCAGAGTCGCTGGACCAGCTAAGCGAGATGCTGCATGGCCTAAATGAAGCTTCACGACTGGTCGGTCTTGGCATAAACTTGGATAAAACCAAGATCATGTTCAATGAACATGTCAGGCCGAGACCGATATATGTCCAAGGATCGTTGCTCGAAGTTGTTCAAGAGTATATCTACCTAGGGCAGGTCATCAAGCTTGGTAGAAACAACTTCGAGCGGGAAATCGATCGTAGAATTCAGTTGGGCTGGGCAGCGTTTAGCAAACTTCGTTGAGTCTTTTCTTCGCCTATACCGCAATGCCTGAAGACGAAAGCATAAAACCAGTGCGTCCTACCTGTTATGACTTACGGTGCCGAAACGTGGACATTAACGGTTGGACTAGTCCACAAAAGTGTTTAAAGTTGCACAGCGGGCTATGGAGCGAGCTATGCTCGGAGTCTCTTTGAAGGATAAAATTCGTAATGAGGTCATCCGACAAAGAACCAAGGTAACCGACATAGCTCGTAGAATTAGCTTGCTGAAGTGGCAATGGGCTGGCCATGTCTGTCGAAGGACCGATAGCCGTTGGAGCAGACGAGTCCTAGAATGGAGACCGCGGCTCGGCAACCGTAAGGACGCCCGCCCGCCAGGTGGACCGATGACCTGAGAAAGGTCGCTGGAGGGGACTGGATGCGGAAGGCGGAGGACCGGGTGATGTGGCGTAAATTGGGAGAGGCCTATGTCCAGCAGTGGACTATGATTGGCTGATTGATTGATTGATTGATATTCTTCTATCCTTCGATTTTTATTTAATTTCATAATAATATGATTACGTACGTGGGTAGCGTGAAAATGTTGCTGTTGAAAGTGTTCTCTATTGACGTCTCAGTTATTTCAATTTTACAATTTGGCCACCATCTAAGATTTTTATTTTCAACGTAAATCAATGTAGACCACTTTTTTTTCGTTTAGGCGCGATTGGTCCAATTCGCGATTGGTCCAATTCGCAGTTGGCCCAATTCGCGATTGGTCCAATTCGCAATTGATCCAATTCGCGATTGGTCCAATTCGCAATTGGTCCAATTCGCGGTTCGTCCAAAATGGCAATGTCCAATGTTTCCGAAATTATACAACATTATGTACATGTTACCGTAAAAGCACACCACAGTAAATTCTAAGATTGTCCAGTAAAACCTAAAATATACCAATTCTTGATGGTCCATCAAATGTCCATAAAGGCAATTCGTACTTTCGGCATCATTCAGTTGGTAAATCTTAGGATTTACAATAACGCACGGTATATGAAAAAAAGCATGTCATGATTGCCGTCAACTTGTTGTCGAGCGCAAATCAAACTCTCGGCTTAGTATAAAACCGACAAAGGCCCAAAAATTCATGGCTTGGTTAGGTTCGACTATGTGACAGAAATAAATAGGATAGGTTAGATATAGACAACATATTTCATTCAAAATGTATGTTTGGAAATACCTTTATATTGGACCAATCGCGAATTGGACCAATCGCGAATTGGACCAATCGTGAATTGGACCAACCGCGACTTGGACCAATCGCGAATGAGACCAATCGCGAATATGGTGAATTGGTCCAATCGCGAATTGGACCAATCGCGCCTAAACGTTTTTACATAGTTACCTACGTAGGTATCAACAGAACTCCTGCCCTGTGACCTGCTACAGACAACAACCTTTTTTTTTGCAGGTGAATCTATGAGCTATCCTAACATCCCCAGGGGGTTGAGCCCAAGCTTCCAGAGCATTGAGAGAGGTTCTGACTACTCCGATAAAACACCTGGTGCCATCCTGCCTTAATGGCGGCGTTACGGGTGCAGCCGGAGTCTTAACACCATAAGTCCATAACGCCCCACCGACATGACCTCCTTCCTATGCAGGAAAGGGTTTGACACATTTGGTGCACTTCTCAACTTGTACCCCGTGCTCAAAGGGTGAACTTAGCAACTGGTGCACTTCTCATACTGTACACTTCGCAAAAGGCACTTTTTAAGATGACTGGAGATTTGGAACAATTGTCTAAAAATGAACGAATCTTTGGTTTTACGTTTTATAACAAAATCACTAAGTAAGGCCCCACTGTCCTCCTTCCGGCATAGGAGGGGGTCCTATGCCAGAGGGAGGATAGTGGGGGCAGTGTATGGCACTACACCACCCCCACCCAGCAGAAAAGGAGATACGTGCAAAGAAGGCTGAGGGACCACCGTCCCCCCCAGGACAGGTCTGGCTACGGCAGTTCTTGTCCGCGCCCTACCCATCCGCCGTCGGCGGAGCAATCGAGCGGAAGGGTCACTTTCTGTGAAATGACAGTCTCGCAGAAATGTATCCATATTATCCATCGACATATCGCTCAACGTAAGTGCTAGTTAGAGCCTAATTCCCGGTCCTTCTTTAACTTCCAAGATTTTGTAACAAGACCTACAATGCAGAACAAAAACATAAGTATATCATTTTATGGTAATAGGTGAATAAAAAACCGTTTAAAAATAGACAGGAAGCTCTTTAATATGGCACTACCTTACAGTACCTACGCAGTTTCACAAAACATTGTTTCGTTGAAGGCATCGCGGCCGCAGACCCAGGGGCCCAAGTCTGCTATTTACACTCGGTTCAATGTCTTCATAGTGGCGTGCCAGCAGAGCCATTTTCGGAAAATTGGTATTCTACTAAACGTCAAAACGTCAAAATTGCGCATTGGAACGATTCGGTTCAATGTTCAACGACTGTGACCAATAGTTCATACATTTGGTACAAATTGTAATGCGCAATTTTGACGTTTTGACGTTTAGTAGAATACCAATTTTCCGAAAATGGCTCTGCTGGCACGCCACTATGAAGACATTGAACCGAGTGTAAATAGCAGACTTGGGCTCCAGGTGGGGTGTGCAGAACACCACTAGACTAATGGCACTAAGTTTAAAGCACGTTTTAATTAAGCGATAACATAATAAACTAATTAAATTATGGCTTTGATCAGAATACGTCCCGTTAAAGTCCGAACGAAAACAACTATAAATTTGATGTCCTGATACAAAATGCCAAGGACATCTGGTGAACCCATTTTTTATGTGCTTGTTTACAAATTAGTGCCATCTACAATTTACTTAAAGCTAGTCTCTAAATTAATCTTATGGCTGTATGTGTTGCAACATATTAGCATTTAGACTGGTTCGTCTACATCGAGGCACTGTTTACGTATGTATTTTACTACACATCACAATCACTTGCCATTAGAAAAAAATATAAAATTATTATTATAACTAAGTATAATATTTAGTTTGCTCCATTCACCATTAATTTACAGCACGTATCATTAACCTAGTGAGACACTTGTATATCTGGGTAAAATCAAAATAATAACATATTTCTATACTATTAAAACATGATAAAAAGTAGCTACGGTACAAAAGCAAAAATATGTATAACATAGCTATTGTAGAAATTACATTCCTAACAATAATAAGATAATTCCAAATCCGTGGCTGGCACCATTATCACCGGAACATGGTTTCATGTGGCACCGACGATTGCACATAGCAGATAAATAATAATTTGATAAATAAGTCCTAAAGTTGAGAAAAGCTTGTGGCGTACAGTTGTGACCAGCATAATAAGCATGAATATAAGAACATTATAAAAATATACCTAGCATTAAAAGTTTAAATAAAATAAGAGAGCCAACTATAAATTCAGAGTATTGTTCATAAATGCAAATAAGAATGTGATTCGGAAAATATCCAGTCTTATTATAGGTGATAAATGGTTTCAAAAGTAATTTAAAGAAGGGTGTCAAAACAATACAGATTGTGCACTTCGCGCACTAGATATGCTGGTGGATGTTTTGTTCTAGGAATGTAGTGTGCCGCAACGCTAACATGGAATACAGCACAACGAGACGCACCACGCAGGCGCGCTCGCTTAGAACTTACACTATGAACCTGTTATACCTAACATTGTAGAGTTCACACAAAATGTAAATTCATTCGTATCACAAACTATAGGTATATAATACTCTATACAATCTATGCATATATAATAAAATTATGTATAATTGTTGAGTATCTAAATATTAGGATATGGCAACTTAACAACAACTTATTGTCTAGTGGAATACTCTAGGTCTCTATGAGCTGCATGCAATGCCAGTGCGCTCAACACTGACACCATGGCAAGCTCAATCTTTACATAATATTCTATCACCCACAATAATTGATCAATAGTAGCCCAGCTTCGATTTGTTAGCTACAACAGACCTCAACATTATTATTCTTATCTAGTCAACCATTCATACAAGACAGAACTCTACCAAGATTTCTTCAAACTATTCCTGTTTGCAAGAACTTCAGGAAGAATGTGTATCAATTACAATAGCTTGTCATGTTAATAATGTTAGTTTTACAGAATACCAAGTCAACTTTTATACCATGGTCATTAACAGAATCATGTATACTTAAAATCTATTGGACTTAGTGACAACTAAGTTTTTATCCAAGCATAGATGATATTGCTTTTCATGGCATTCTAATACAATGTTAACTTAAAAATTATTTCAACTGAAACTACTAATTCATAGTTTGCATGAGTAAACCATTTACAGATAAAGAGTTACCATTGATGATAGAAATAGTGTGTAGCCTGTTGAAACTGAAACTCATAAAACTCCAACATACATTAAAAAATCAAATTTCACCATTAGTACTTAATGATTTAAATCCACCCTGACGCATCAATTATTATCATCTACAGTTGAAAGTACACATTTTACTACTAGCTACTTAGTCAATAAATCATAGCAGGACGGTTTTTCAACATATGTCAACAATAATTATCATAAAGCAGCAGCATTCTGATATGTTTAACTGTGTATCACTACCACACTCACAGTTGTACCAAAAAATACTTGACATTTTATATCAATACTTTCATGGCCTGCTTACATGTCAAAAACTAGGGGACCACTTACAGAAATTAAGTGTACAATGTTGGATCTCAATAACTTTTTCATAAAATATATGTAATAGCCAATTGTGACAAAATAATAAGTGCAGCTTAGTGTGGAGTGAAAATGGCAGTGTTACGTCTGTAGCCAGTGGAACATGAGGCTGTGCACCGTGGGGTAGTCCAGCTCTGCGTTAGGCGAGCTAAGGAACTCCCGGAGGCTGAGCGCCGCGTCGCCCGCCAGCGCGGCCTCCTTCAGCTCGGCGGCCGACTGCGCCGAGTTGTCGTCGGAGGCGCAGTCCGAGCCGGCGGCGTGCTCTCGCCACTTGTCGTCGTAGCTGAGGTCGCAAAGCGTTGGCGGCTCGTCCCCGTCGCTGAACTCCTCCTCGAGGATGAGCGAGCGCGACTTGGACCGCGACGCGTCACCGTCGGTGCTGTCCCTGCCGCCGCCGCTCCCTCCGCCCTCGTGTTGCCGCCGCGCGTTCTTCAGAGCACGGTACCGTCGTGACCGTTCACGTTGCAGTCTTCGTTTCCTTTCATCGGCGCGTTCCAATTCTTCAGGTGTCTTTTTTAACGAATTCTTACCGAAAAAATATCTCATGAATGACTCGTCACAGTTCCGTTTGGATAAATAACTTGCCATGAGTTTGTAATAGTATTGATTATCCATATTTATAATTTCCTTTCCAGCTTAAAATTATCCTTTTGACACAAAACAAAAATTTATGCAGATATTCTCAAAATTGCGAAATAAAAATAATGAGAACGCGACAGTCTTTGACGTGACGTCACTGTGTCACTGACATTGAACGTTTCGTTTTTCCAGATAATTCGACTGGTAAATGTGACACTATTTATGTATACTTAAATATATTGAGTTACATTACTATATATTAGACAAAATAACGTAGTACCTATCTACTAAACTGTGGCCCTTATTGTTTTTTTTATTTTGATATCTTGATTTTGAAGAACTGTCGTATGAGGGTGCTGCTGTGCTTAATTACCGTTTCTTTTAAGTACAGATACATGCATTTTCACGAAACGGCTGTAAAGTCTGGATATTTCTGAAATTTTATCAGAACGTATTATTTCCAGATATCGCCTTTGTTATTAATACACAGCACTATTTTAAATTTTTTATGTTCTTAAAAAATATGGTTCCTACTCGTTTCATTCTACGCTAGGACGGTTCTCTTAACGCACAGAATCAAAAAAAAAAATATAGACGTGTAGGTAATAAAATATATTATAATCAGTTTTAATTGTTTGTTTTAAAAAACTATAGAATGCTCTTAATAAATTATCAGTGTGAAGTGAGTACAAAAATATGCTTCTCTAAGTTTATGGGATTGAGGGCGCTGCTGTGTTATTGTGGTGAGACTGTAAAATATGGATATGGTATAATCATCAAATTTAACTTTATACATATTAGCTAATATAAATTCATAATATTATCCAATTTTTTTTCTGAAATTAGATACCACTATGTTTAAGCTTATATCGGGAACATAATACAATCGATAACCACTCTGAACATAAGTTCTCAAAGGATTGTGCATTCATCCTCAGCTATGTAATTTACTACGTATTTGATCTCTTATACGTGTATATAATATTATACAATAAAAAAAATTCTCTTATTCCAAATAGGCATTTCCAAGCTCTTTCAAAACGTTAAATTGCGGACCCGAGTAGCAAGTTCTAAAATGCAATTTCTAAGGAGAAAAACCGACTTGAAACTCCATAGTTTACCCTTTAAATACAGGTTAACATCAACAATATTTAAAAGCTGTGTCAACAACGTAACTGTGGCTTTTAAGCGTATACTGGACACATTCCATCTAAGGGTGCGTCCACATCTGACGAAGGGAGAACCGATTCGGTTCTCCCTTCGTCGTTCGTTCGGTCGTTCGGTCCGAACGAGCACTAAGTTACAGCTAGCGAGCGGCTCTTGGAAGAAGTTGTCGGTTTGATGGTAAAGATGGCGTATTAACAGCCCACCTCCCTGCCTGACGGTACGGTAAACGACGTGTTGATGTGATCTTGATGGAAAATGTCTTATATCTGTTGATATACAAAAAATACAGTTATTGGTTTCTTTAGAAATGAATCACTACATAGTATAAAACAAAGTCGCTTCCCGCTGTCCGTCCCTATGTAAGCTTAGATCTTTAAAACTACGCAACGGATTTAGATGCGGTTTTTTTTAATAGATAGAGTGATTCAAGAGGAAGGTTTATATGTATAATACATGCATAATATGGTAGAAGAATACGGATAATCTTAGAGATTTCTAATGTAAGGTCGTAAATGAACCCATTTTTTGAGCTTTCATTGCACACGCTGGCTGAACCCTATGAGATAGATCAAAATAATGTACTACAGTATTGTGCACCTTAAAAAGATCTACAAAAAAGTCCGCGATGGCTATATATGTCTATCTCTTGAGGATAACCCACAATAACCATTTTTATTGTTTATTTATTACTTATTTACGAAAAAGCAATTTTAAGCAATACAGTATTAATCCTTATCCAATTAAGTACCTTTAATAAATTGTGAATGCAATATAATCAATATTGCCCTTTACATCATGTAATTTAAATGAATATTTTCGAAGATATTACAAATTTAAAATGTAGGGACGGTTGCGGCGATACCGGCCGGAGGGCCGCGCGGGGGCCGGGGGTCGTGCCTATACCAAATAGTGCGTCCAAGGCTGTGCTTCACCCTACAGAACTTTATGATTGTGTAGTTATATTTGCTATCAGCGTTGCACCCGAGCAAAGCCGGGGCGGGCCGCTAGTTTAATGTTAAGTGAAACCGCGTCACAGCTAGTTTACAATAAAACGAGTATGGTCTTTTTTCGCATATATTGATCATTAAAAAACGGCGATGTCTGTTCGCTTGACTGCGGAGAGGCCATCGTCCCACGTGAGCAGGACATTGAAAGAGAAATAGAGAGCGACGGCAGACAGGATGTGCCACAAGTCGTGCGAGTCGTAGAACTGCAGCACGAGGCACTCGTGGTTCCGCTGCCGAGACAGAGCCGGCGTCGTCGACCTGTGGGCGCACGTATTACTTTTACTATATTTACGAAGCATTGCAAGCAGTGCAGTTAGTCAGGTAGCGCAGCAAGGTCGTACCAACTGGTGCTGCCGGACACAAAGAAGTAGAGCGCGGGCAGCCAGGCGCAGGCCGCCAGCGCCAGGAACGTCCACGAGTACCAGCGCGGGCGCTCGCCGTGCAGCAGCTTCATGCTGATGTAGAACGCCATGTGCAGCAGCGTGTTGCTCAGCAGCACGTTCAGCAGGTGCCCCGCGAAGTCCACGCTCTGCGTGAACAGCCTGCACGGTCGGAGATGCTTACCACAGTACCATAAACAACAACGAAACATAACGTATCAAGCAATTTTATTTATTCATTAAATATTTGTAAAATTCCTCCATATCGAAATGTCGTTATCATAAACATCTCATCATCTGCCTTGCCTTTTCCAACTATGTTTGGGTCGGATGCCACTTTCCAGTCTTACCGGTTTCAGCCGAAAATCTCTTTTTATGTAACGACCGACGAACGATCTGACCTCCACAACCCATTTTACTGGGAAATACAGTATCTCATAATAAGACTGGTTGTCAGAATTAACTTAACGACTGTGAATGATCAAAGTATGATAGTCGGGACCAACAGGTCTACGTGCTTGCCGAACACCGAGGGCTCTCGGTATGTTCATAATAAGTTTTCACCCATCCACGGGGCTTGCACTTAGCCACGAGCGTCTATCGAGATATTTTAAATAAATAAAGTTTTTTTTTTGTGTTCGTTGTTAAAATTTGTTGTTTTGTGTTGATATCGGCAACAGAAATACAAACTCAGTGAAAGTTTCAACTGTCTACCCATTACGGTGCGTGAGATTCCGCTTGCTGACAAACAGCGGAGGCTAAGTAATCGGGTCCCTCCCGTAGGTAACTTGTGGGTACAAAATCCAGGGAAGGTCGAAACACCAAACGAATGATTAAAATTACATCGAACTGAGTGATGATTGTTATTAAAATGTCGGAGGTAGGTACGTACCCATAGAGAGCGAAGCCCCAGTTGACGGCGTTGGCGATGAGCAGCATGATGAGGCGCGGCGTGTAGAGCGGCCGCAGCCCGCGCGCCGGCGCCGCCAGGTCGCGCGCCGCCTCCGCCAGCCCCGCGCGCCCTGCACACACCGCACGCGTCAGCCGGCCCCGCGAGCCCCGCCCCCCTCACCCGCCGGCCCCCCTACTCACCCAGCCGGAACTGGCCCACGTAGTAGATGCGCAGCGACAGCAGCAGGAACGTGAACACGTGCAGCACCGTGAACACGCTCCAGAACAGCGGCCCGCCGCCCAGCACGCCCCACACCACTGCCGGTCATCACACACTACACATACACACTTTACCCCTCTCGAGTCGAGCAAAATGCTATAATAACTAACGAATTTATATTAATAGTAAATTATACTATATTTCCATTTTTTGAACGAGGATTAGCACACAAGACCTAAAGTTATTTAAGCATGTACGCGCTTATCCCCATTCTATAATATAACTATGAATATGCCGCCCGATAGTTTAAAAGTTATTAATATTTGTACATACCGAGCGCTATGAGCACGGCGAGCACGCCGAAGGTGGCGTGAGCGCGGGCGTTGATGTCGGGGTGGCGCGCCTGGTAGATCTTCACCATGCTCAGCACCGACAGCACGTACATGAAGGCCGTGTCTGTGGACAGCGCACGCGTCAGTCCCGGCCTCACAGCGCGTGACAGGGGGAGAGGGGGGGAGGGCTTACCGAACTGGAAGTTGAGCTCGTTGGGACAGATGTGGTAGGTGGCGGACAGCAGCGCCACCATCATCATGGCGGCGCCCAGCGACGACAGCAGCCCGTAGTGCGCCGGGATACCGTAATCCTGACAAGCAATACTCTATTTTATATGAGCTCGTTCAGTTGGTTTGTCAGATAAAATATCAACACACTATTTAGTTCTAGTTTTACAAAAAATGTAAGTAAAGTTATATTGTAACCTCGTCCCTCGGTTTTCTGTGGCGGCGCATCTTGCGGCGCTTGACCTGCAGCATGAAGAGCGCGCCCAGCAGCAGGTAGCCGGCGTTGGAGAACACGTGGTTGAAGTCCGACAGCCCGCCCGCCGGGTGCGCGCACAGGAAGTTGTAGTAGCACAGGTCCAGCGAGCCCGACACGTTCAGGATCTGTGGAGCGCGCGCGGCAGCCGCGACCGCGTCGTGACGATTAGGTACATACGAATACAGCAATCAAAAATGACAATAGGTTCTCTTGGTGTGCAAGGTAAAGTATCTGTGAAGCCGGTTGCTTTCTTGCTCTTTAAGGAGTATTGGGCAGAGTGTATAGTGCCTATGGGTACTGACGACTTGGAAGGCGACCACGAACTGCACGACGGGCAGCAGGTAGAACAGGCCCACGGTGTAGAGCGTGTACAGGTAGCGGTCGGAGCGCGCCTTCAGCGTGCGCGCGCGCCGCCGCGCCAGCGCCGCCACGCGCAGCCGCGCCGGCAGGCCGAAGGGCCGCGGCAGGGACCCGCCCTCGGCCCCCCCCGCCTCGCGCGCGCCCCCCGCCTCGCCCGCGCCCCCCGCCTCGCGCGCGCCCCCCGCCTCGCCCGCGCCCCCCGCCTCGTCCGCGCCCTCCGCCCCGGCCTGGCTGCCGCCGCCCTCAGCGGCCCGGCGCAGGGCGTGCTCGCTCAGCGCCTCGTGCGTGTCCTGTGTCTCAGCCGGTTCTCCCTCCACATGTATCTCACCTTCCACTGACCTTACCACAGCCCCGTTCTGCTGTAATTAAAATTAAAGCATTGGTACCTAAAGCTGCTAAAAGGAAACTATATTTTGTCATGCCTATTTGGAATGACAGAAATCAAATTAAAATGGTACTGCGCAACGTCTAGCGCACTTCACAGCAGCCATTAAGTTTGAATTACACTTTACCGGCGGGGAGGGGGTGGCGGGGGCGGCGGGGGCGGCGGGGAGCGGCGCCAGCGTCTCGGTGGTGGCGCGCTCGTCCTCCGCGTCCGAGTCGCTGTTATCGCTGCTGTCGAAAGTGGCCGCTGCGCACCACAATCATTATTAAACCACATGCTATTTAATTATAATGAGCAATTGTTTTAACGGTATCTAAAGGTGCAGAGAGAAACTAAAGCCCACGAATTAAAAGTCACTAACTGTAAATATTGTTTTTCACAGAGTTTTTGAGACTTCTGGTGTCAAAACTATTTGTTTTCTCATAGGAACAAGCTATTGAACTAAGATATTTTATAATGCCTTTTAACGTTTGTAACTTAGCACCATGTGCTGAATGCACATTGACTACATTTCCGTGGCATCAATATAGAAGCATTGTTGATGTGTAGAACTAACTAGAATCCCTGCGGCGTCGCGGCGGGGACATCGACATGGCACTGTGCAGGTCGCTGGAAGCGTCCTCTGGCTCTGGAAACATGATATGAATACTGTTATGGTCTAGTGAAATAACAGAACAGGCCTCTAGCGATGTGTCTCCTGGTACTGACTGGCGTTGGCGAGCACGGCGCGCGGGCCCACGAGCCGCTTCCAGCGCGGCAGGCGCTGCGCCAGCACCAGCGCGCCGAAGCCGACGTAGAAGAGCGCGAACACCGCCACCGTCACGCCCGCGCCCACCGCGTACTGCGCGCGGGACAGCGACGCCTGCACACGAGACTGCCGTCAGCGCGCCGCCGGGGGAGCCCGCACGGCGGCGGCTGCGGCCGGGGGAGGGGGGAGGGGGGATGGGGGTACCTGCGTGTGCAGCGTGAGCGTCTTGGCGCGCGGCGGCGTGCGCGTGGGCGGCGGCGTGGCGGCGGCGAGCACGGCGGCCTCCCACAGCCAGTCCGTGTCGCTGAGCTCGTCCTCGCGGCACGGTCGCTCCGAGTCGCGCACCAGCGACACCACGTAGAACCCGCGCGGATAGCGGCTCCGCTATCGATTACACAAAAAATATTATGTATTAATACTTTTAGCTGCTACAGGCTATTAAAACCCTGTCCGACGCGAAAGGGTGATATTTGTGTTTGGCTGTTTGGCAACACCTTTAACCAGGCTAATTCTCTTTCTCTCGCAATTTGAGTTATTTTTTTTTAATGCTATCAGTTATCGATATGTAAAAACACCTTAACGGAACAAACATGGTTTTCTTAACACCCTGTACATGAACATTAATTATGTCTTGCTTGAACATGAAAATGGCAGGTTTAAACCCCTGAAGCAGAGAAAGACATCTGTAAGTCAGATCAGCAATTTACAAAATGTTAACGGTAGTTAATTTATAATTATAATAACATGTGTTTGATGTAGTATCGATTAGACATTTACTTTGAAGCGTACGCGTACCATATCAAAACACGGTAGAGGTAGGAGAACAGTGACTAACAAACGACGAGAGCTTAACATTTATGTTACTGTACCATCGTATTCAAACGCGGGGGTATAAACAGTAGATAGTATACTACCGAGAGTTGCATGCCACCCGACCGCAGCACTGTCATCCGCAGCGTTGAGGCTTCTATGTCCTCCAGAGTCTCACATATCGGGCACTGAAACAGTAAAATGGTTTTTTAAAAGTTAAGTCATGACTGACAAATAACTTGTTACAGCCATTTAACTTTAAATATTGACTTCCGATGCAATAAGTAAATCGTTAAGGAGAATAAAATAGTATCTAGTATGTAAGAAACAGTATAGTGTGCGCGGATGACTGACCGTGTAGTTCTGCACGGCGACGGTGGCGCACACGTCGTCGTCGGAGCGCACCGTGAGCCGCACGCTGCGCTGGCCCGGCAGGAACGCGTAGTAGTTCACCTGCGGCGCGCCCTGCTCGGCGAGCACCAACCATACACCGGGAAAGCACATTCTTATTTATATCGTAGCAATTACTACTTTATCTTGTGACGAGCCTTTTCACAAAATTAAATATTTTTTTATAGAATAGCCGGCTGAAACTGAGCATATCGTCAAAACCTCAATGATTGGTGATAATCCAATTCACCTTTCGACGCAGCGGCGGCGACACAGCTTGTCTTACGGTCGTTACCGCGTTAGCTCATTAAGGAATCCCAGGTTCGGAATTGGTCGAGCGATATTGTTAGATACACGTTTTTATATCGGTAATGATATGTACAGGCTTAGTTTTCAGTGACCGTCCAAACCTGTAGAGATGGTTCAGGAACGATAATAATTTCGACGTAATGAAAAAAAAACTAGCTTTTTTTTTCATTTCATTTTTCTTGTTCAGCTATTACAACAGTGTCTTTCAGTTCTACAACCTAAAGAAGTAGCAATAAAAGCACACAAAAAAAAATCATAAGTGCAATCGTACTTTCGTTTCGATATTTAGATCCATAATTTAAATTTTGGTTGGTCATTGAAAATCTGGCTACGAAATATATTATGTATATCATGATAGCCAGCCACAATATTGACTAATAGATTACCATTCAGCCTCGGCATATCGTACATAAAAAATCAATAGAAAAACAAGATATTATGTGCATATGAAATAATGAACTAGAGATGACAGCCATACCTGAACCATATTGATTACGGTAGAAGATTCGAAAGGCAGATACCAGTCGCGGGCGAAGGTAGCGTGCACGCGCACCGTCGCCGACGCCGCGCACGACGAGCCGATGTGCAGCGAGAACCCCTTCTGGCCGTACGACTCGTCATCTGACGACAGGTGGGAACGAATACTTTATTATGCGTTTCCAGAGCTGCAGCAAGACCAAATTTGAGACATCGCCGATGTCCAACAGACTGGACACTGTTGTTTTTATCTTCGGCACCATATTTGAAGCTAAGCTACTGCTGTAACCTGAAAGCGACCGCCTGTGTGCTGCACGGTACAGTACGTACCTAGGCTATTCCAAATAATCTTGAATCCCTGTGCTTAACTATTTTTTTAATTATTTAAATACAAGTCGGTCGCTATTTTCTTGTTCGCAGCAATGACCGTAACGAGGGAAGACATTGGGGGTACGATTTACGATGATTAAAAAGAGTGTTTAGCTCCAAGGAATGTAACAAAATTTACAAGGCTGTTTTGGGTAATATGCTCATGAGTTAGTTTTAAATAATTTTTAGTATTTTAAATTTTAACTAAAATAAAAAAATCTTCATAAGAGACCATGTAGCCAGGGAAAGCACGTCTAAGCAATTTTTTTATTTGGCTAATGAGTTTCGGAACAGCCTAGTATGTAGTGTGTGATGTGTGACGTGTGACGTGTACCGACCGCAGTCCTCGAGCAGCGCGTCGGGCGTGACGCTGTCGTCGGGGCACAGCGTGCGCTCCAGTTCGTAGAGCACGGAGCTCTCGGTGCGGTACGGCAGCTGCCACGTCGTCGCGCCTGCGCATACAACGAACATTACTTATGCTGTACGCACACTCCGCGTTCTTCACTACCTTTTTGTTTTTCATTTTATTTACTAGCCCAACAGGTCATGGTCATGCACAAGACGTTAAAATAACCTAAATTTATAAGTTTACAAACATACCATCTTCAGTGCTTCTCTAAAACGCGTTTGTTTTCATTGTGCGTCTACTATATTTTGGTCTGCGGCTAAACACGACGCCGCAGGTATCTGTCTCGCCAATGCCTTGTAAGGCAGTATCCAATATGCTTGGATACGAACATAGTTGATTTCAGATAAGTAGGCTATGAGTCACAATAATAGTATTTTTTTCCTTGTTGACTCACTGCTAGTTTAACTTAGCTTTTTAAAGACATTTCGAAACATTTCAAACATTCAAAATAACATATTCAGTTATTTTAGAAAGTCTATTATAATTTTAGTAAACATAAGCAATAAAAATATAGTTTAAAAATTAAGAAGTAGACCTAGTTCTGCCTAATGTATATTAATCTAGGATAGATCAGATAGACTTCATCACCTGACTTACACAGATCTATCCGTATTTGGAGATGGTTTAATAAAAACAAATACACATACAATTTTCAGACATACACTTTCGGACTAAGTTTAGTCTTAAGGGTGTTACAGGTTACCCTTATTCCCCATACTTAGTACGACCCTAAGCACCTGATCTGCTACGTCAACATTACATCCACGCATCACTCATCCCATCTATCATCAGGCCGATTCCATCCTTCATGGTGCACGGTTCCTAATCACATAGCTACGTCTATTACGTCTAAGCCAATAAATCTTATTGCTCTTGCTAAAGACTTTAAAAACGCCTTGGAGGTTTCCCGCCTTAAAGTACCTACACTGAATGCTAAAAATAAGTATGTAGGATAGTTAGTTACCAATTCTGCGTCTGGCAGTGATGAGCAGAGGCCGCGCCGTGTCGCCTCCGGTCGCGCTCACCTTCACCCGGATGGGCCACAGAGCTTGGTTCGGACTCTGCGCATAACAAACGTCACGGGTGAATAGGGGAGCACTATCCGTAGAGACAACCACTAGGTATGTCCCGCTCCTAACGTAGATCAGATACGTTCAGCAACCTCAGTAGTTCTACTGACTCGATACAAACAAGAGATCCTGTACGGCTCATAGGCAGACGAGCGCGCGTCACTTACCGGCACGAAGGGCAGGATGTACTCCACGGACGCGTTCACCACCAGCTCGTACGTCTCCTCGAACATCAACCTGGACAATGTAACGAGTTTACACACATGTTGATTGTACTTTCAAGTAGATTTGTGACCATTCTGAAACAACGTGTCTTGGAAATGAAGCAGTTGTTAGTTTTATCAGTAACAGCATTTTTTTGGATATTTTCCTGGTCACTTTACCATCAAACTGTGTGTGATATATTGGGATTGCGTCTGTGCGCACATTTATGATGTGGTTTACCCCTCATGGGGTTGGAGGTATTGACTAACTGAAAATCTCGTGAAATAGCATAAATATCGAACAACAGCAGGCATATTCAGGGTACCAAAAATATTCACCCGACGCACGAAAACTCATAAGTCATAAAGCACGATAGCCGTTTAACGAAACAAGAAGAATACAAGTGGTGGGGCTTACTGTTTGTACACGATGTCAACGCTCTGGTTCTGTGCGGCGGCGGCCAGCAGCAGCAGCAGCAGCGGCGGCGCGCACACGCGGGGCGGCCACAGCGCCATCGCTCGCACACTAGCCGCGCGCGCCGCCGCCGCCGCCGCCCGCCGCTTATCTACCGTATCTCCGCGATCGCGTATTGATACGGATATGTGAATCACACCCACATATATATTCTTTACTGCTGCATGTGGCCCTGAAAGATCTTGAGTCAGACTTAGGTGCATTGTCTTAAGTAGGAACTAGGGATTACTTACTCTTAGGGAAAACGTACATGTAACTTCGTTCTAAACACTACATAGTTTTCTTGTTAGATATCATTCTTATCTTTAGTCCTATCACCAGAATGTTTCGTGCCTACAAAAAGGAAGTTTTCCATTCATATATGGAATTAACGTGTGAAAATATGAATACATTAGATGAATTATTTCACATTAACGTAGCATGTAACAAGTTATTATAATATTAATAAAACTCAATCATTATCATTTTATCAGCTATCGTTTACATCGAACTAACTGATAACAGCTTGCCGAATGACAAAAAACTAGGACAGTAAATACGGCCCTGTTATGTTGTAACGGTGAGAACCGCGAGGAATGAGGAAAATACATTTGTTTACATCTAAACGTACCTATACGATAAATCTATAACATTACATCTAGAATATGGTTTCAGTGATTGAATAAAATTTTGACTCGGTGTAAGCATGTATAAGTATATTTTAAACGCACTAGGCGGTTAAACGCCGGTGTACAATGTGGCTGGTCGTAATTCTATTTATTTTGTGAATTATTTACATTATAATACAGATATTTTAAACCAGCTTCGACGAATTATTTAAATAAAAGCATTGCTGTGGTGTATCAGTCACTCATAATAACCAGCTACGAAACATACATTTGGTTGTCTGTCGGGCCACGATAACCAGAAGACATAGGATCAGCGATTACCTTTCATTATTTCCATCTTACATTATTTTTCTCAGTAACTTATGACGATCTTACATTATTTCTTGACTTACCACACCAATGATTGTCATCGATTGGAGCTTTAAAAAAATCTCCCGCACCCCGGATATGGGCCCTAAGGACTAGGGAGAACGGTAACCGCATGCGGTCCCCGTGGCGTGCTTTCTAGAAATCTTCCGAGTCCCGAATAAGGGCCTTAATGACTAGTGCATAAAAGCTATATTTTAATACAGTCTCGTTTTTTCTATAACGGAATGACATTTTGTAAAAGCGTATTTTTTTTTGTTTCTTCCTCCATGCGTGTACTTGAAATCAAAATACAGGGTTTGGTAAAATGAAACCGTTTGAAACCAGACCGAGCTTTTTCATGTTATTATGAAAAGAAGCTAGTGCGTAAGAGCTCTAAGTGCTCATGTCAGATACGATAACACAGGTACTCATTGATAGCGATGTATTACGAATTTGTATGTAAATAAATACCAATTGGAAACAAACAAATGAATGTCGAAGTATCACTATTTAAGTGGAATACATACTGATTATCACCATAACTTTAATTGTTAAGTTGTAGATAACTATACAGTTTACTAAAGCATAGCTATGATTTGGTGAAGCGTGGAACTTTTGAGCATATATATGATAATATTTGTAACTGACCTGATCTAATAATAAAATAAGCCGGTTCTGTAACACACCTTAACCTTAGGTGAGATTAGTATGATTATTTAAGGAAAGGAAAAACTCAATTGTGAGAAAATAATTTATTGAGTATAACTCGTATACAATAAATAACAAGAACAATATAAGTAGGCGGGTGTGTGTGTGCTAGTGCTGGCGCGAGTAGCGCAGGCCGAGCTCGTCCGCCACGTCTTGCACGGCGGCCAGGCACGCGTCCAGCTGCGCGCGCGAGTGCGACGCCGACAGGCAGAACCTGCAACACGCGCACATACATGCCTCACGCGCTACTGCCACTGCCACAGTGTGCATCTTTAAAAGAAGGGAACAAGATAGTTACCGTATGCGCGCCTTGTTGAGCGGCGTGGCGGGGAAGCCGACGCCGACGGTGGCGATGCCGCGCGCCGTGAGCCTCTCCACGGTGGCGGCCATCTTGCTGAACGTGTACACCAGCAGCGGCACGACCGGCGAGTCCTCGTGCCCGAACGTCACCACGCCCATCTCGCGCAGCCTGACAACACGCGCGCTCTTCTTATTCCACTAATTTATGATGTATCTTATATTTATTTCGCGCAGAGTAGTGCGTGAATAAGTACAAATGGAAGATAATTATACTAAAGGCAGTCGTGCTCACTTGGTCCGGAAGTAGTGCGTGTTCTCTCGGAGCTGTTGCACGCGCTGGCGGCCGGCGGGCGTGTCGAGCAGGCGCATGGCGCAGAGGATCTGCATGGCGACGGGCGGCGACATGGCGTGCGCGTAGCTGTGCGCGTGGCCGTGCGCGCGCAGCCAGCGCACCAGGCGCGCGCTGCCCGCGATGTAGCCGCCCGCCGCGCCGAAGCTCTTGGTGAACGTGCCCATCAGCACGTCCACGTCGCGCGGGCTCACGCCGGCCAGCTCCGTCACGCCGCGCCCGCGCGCGCCCATCGCGCCCACCGAGTGCGCCTCGTCCAGGTACAGCTGCAGCCCCAGCCGCTTCTTCAGCGCCACGATGGCGGCCAGCGGCACGATGGAGCCCTCCATGCTGTACACTCCCTCCACTACCTGCGGAGCCACGGAAACCACACAGTGTAGTTGTTGTTAGTGACGATACGTAAGCTGCGCTCACTGTGCGGGCCGTGGACACTTACAATAACGATGTTGCGCCAGCGGCCCTCGGCGATGGCGGCGCGCGCCAGCTGCTCGAGGTGGCGCACGTCGTTGTGGCGGAAGACACGCACAGCGGCGCGCGCCAGACGCAGGCCCAGGATGAGCGAGGCGTGGTTGTTCTGGTCGCTGAGCGCCAGCGTGCCGGGGCCCAGCAGGCCGGGCAGGCCGAGCGCGTTGGTGCCGAAGCCCATGCCCACGACGAGCGCGGCCTCCACGCCCAGGAAGCGCGCCGTGGTGTCCTCCAGCTCCCGCAGCAGCGCGCTGGAGCCGAGCTCTGCGCGCGCGGACGCGGCCGCCAGCCCGCCGCGCCGCGCCGCCGCCGCCACCGCCGCGTGCGTGCTGCCGCCCGCGCCCTCCGCGAACCCCAGGTAGTTGTACGAGCCCAGGTTGATGCAGCGCTGCTCCACGCCTGTGAACCTGCAAGCGAACACGATCACTATCTAACTACTATATCGTAGCGGACCTGTAACTCGTAACTGCTCCGATCTATTACAAAATCCATGCGATCATTTCGAAATAAATTTAGTGACGTAAACATTACATATATTAGACTAGCGCTTTAATTTCTTTCTTTTACACCTTCAGCAGACCTTAACTAAAAAGTTGGTTTCAAAAATGAAAAAAAAAAAAAAAATCTGCAACATGTGAGTATCTTTCTAACCCTTGTAGGAGAAAACCTACCGCATCGTATCTTAGATAGGTCGCAAAGTGTTTGACTGTAGTGTATCAGTACTAGCTGGTGGATGGAAGCTCACCGGAAGGTCCAGTTGCGGTCGTCGGTGCAGCGCTCCTTGAGCACGAGCTCGGCGCCGGGCGCGGAGCAGATGGGCCGGTTGAAGCAGTGCCGCACGCGCCGGTACACGTAGCGCGAGAAGAACGTCTCGAACGGGTCGTACAGCGGCGCGTACCCCTGCAACACACAACCGCATCACTTACTAACATTTCAAAATAAATTGTATCCCAAATAAACATTGTTCTGCGGGAGAAGTACAGACATTAAATAAATATTAACACAAATCTTTGTTTTTTTTTCAAAAAAGCATCCTTGTGATTCGGCAGTTGTGTTACCTATGGTGATCCGAGCCGATATTTTTACGACAGGAATGGTGTTCAAATGTTATTTTTTTTTTTTTTTTATGTAACCTCTTTAGTTTCCCACTGCTGGGCAAAGGTCTCCCCCATCTGACTCCAGACTTTTCGGTCTCGAGCCACATGACACCAATCACTTAAAAAGCGATCGATGTCATCCCGCCACCGTCTCCTCGGCCTGCCTCGTCTGCGAATTCCGGTATTTGGGACCCACTCGGTAGCTATTTTCGCCCATCTGTCCGGAGCCAAACGGCAAACGTGTCCAGCCCAGCTCCACTTCAATCTAGCTGTTTGAACTCCCACATCTGCGATTTGTGTTTTAAATGTTAAATATCTATGATAAAATAAATATGGATTTTGCGCCCGAAAATAGTAGCATACTTTAACAGCTATCACGACAGTAACGCTAACATTTGGGAGCAACGACAGTGGCCCCATTAGTCTATCAAGCATGACAAATATCAGCTTGTTATAAAACTTGATTTCCATCGTTATCTTAAGCGCATCTACTTGAATTCAAGTCATCGCAAAGCCTAGATAATTATTTTTCTTGTAGTTTGATCAACGACTGCTTAATCAGCGGTTGATGTGTCACATTACGTTACGCTCGCGGTCTCCCGAACCACGCGACCCGGCGATAACTAGTGCGAGTAGTATCGAACTATCGATTAGATACGTGCGACGTATCACCGGTGACTAATGTCGCCGGCATCGTGTGACAGACCACTTGTTTAACGTATTTGGACGATTTATTACTAATTGAAGCGTATCCATTTAACAAGTAGCCTTTATTTGGTGTATAAATAAATACGTCCTAGTCATTCCTTCCTACGATCGTCATCTGCCTACCAGTTTTAACGGATTCGGCTGAAATTATTTTACATGAAGCGACTGCCCATCTGAACTCCACTCTACGCATTTTACTGATTAACACAGTATGCCATATTAAGACTGGTTGTCAGAATTGATTAAACGACTACCCAAAATGTACGTATGTCTATATTAGTTTGACGCTCGATATGTTGAAAAGCATGATTGAAAACAATGCCTCAGTTGCAGTATTTATTACACACGGCTACGAAACACAAGAATATTGATATAAAAAATAGCGAGCCACGATCGCTGTCAGGCCGTAGCTGGGCGGAGGCACTGCCCTCTACCCAGCTGGCCGTTACTGTAGAATATTAGTCACCCCGGTTAGCTTAACCCTACTGGTGAAATAGCCGGTATCCCCGCATTTGATACACGCAAGCTATCTCATACTGTCGCCATGTCGTAGTGAGCCGCAATACACGCAACGCATGCTCTATATTTTCCTAAATGTTCAGATTTTGAACATGGTGGCAACATTGAATATAAAGCAGTCGTTTTGAAGCGTGTCGGTTTGGCACTTTACTTTGGTAATAGTTATATGTTTTGTTAGTTATGTAGCCGTATGACCTGCATTGCATGTTTTCTGTAGAATAAACTATATTTAAAATATTGTAACACCGACGATAACGCAAGTAAACTCTGATAAATGTCGATTATTTTTTTTAAACAAATTCCTTTATTTATGACACGCATTTATTTTCTATTGTGTAAACCTGTGTACCTTCAAACAAACATATTTATTGTTGTCTGTTTAACATAATATATTCATTGCCTAATTTTTAGCCTATGTTAGCCTACTCATGTTATCGGTTTTACCCTATTTCACAATTTAGCAACCACAGAGCCCCGCGCCGCCTGAGACATTTTTATTTTTCGTGCGCAGATTATGAGATTTCATGATGACTTTAACAGAAATTTCCGAGATATATTCTACAGTCATAGTGCGCACCCATCGATATGTATTCTGTCCGTTTTACGTATGTCTGCTATTTTATTCCAAGGAGCACTGTATTCTCTTGAGACGCGGCCTCGACACTGACAATAAAACTACTTGAGAGTACTATATGTATATGTACACACAGACAGAGTAGGTATGTTTAATCAACATGATTCAATAAATTCGAGTGATGTACATGGTCGCGTTAGCGTGTGCTAGTTACAATCAACTGCCTCATGGTGCCTGCCATCAATCAGCGCCTGTCTGAATAAAACTCCAATGTGTTTGAGAGCGTGCTTCATGGGTATATAGCTGCAAGTATCGGGTATTTTAAATATCAAACCGTACGTAGGTAAGTTGCAAAGAACAGGTAAACCAGGAAAACTATAGTTCGGTGGTTTGTTGATCAAGAAGTATCTGAGATGCAAGATACATCACACTGCTACGGTACTAAATAACGAATAAGAGCAAGGACGTGACAAGGTAGATGAGAAACACTATGTACTGCCATGAACTTAAAGTGAGTACAGGGTTCTTAACAGCAGCGATTAACTATGTTTTTAGATATTTTTTGTGCATTAATGAAGCGTCCTTCATCGCGTGAAGTGTAGCCTGACTATCACGAATTTCGATCAATGATTTAAAATGATTTATTTTCTAATTTGCATTCAAGATTAAAATATAATAATATTTCACGTACTGATTACGAAACCTCGGGTCTCATCACTACATAGTATAAAACAAAGTCGCTTTCCGCTGTCTGTCCCTATGTATGCTTAAATCTTTAAAACTACGCAACGGATTTTCATGCGGTTTTTTTTTAATAGATAGATTGATTCAAGAGGAAGGTTTATATGTATAAAGCCGGAACCCCACCGCTGCGCAGGCTGTGCACGGATGCGTGGCTCACCTCTGCTGCGTGGGCTCATTAGTTCAGCGGCGTCGGCCTCCGTTTCCACTGCGGCGCACGGACACGGATGCGTCGCCCACACAGCTCATAGCTATGCGTGGGGTACAGTCACGAGCAAAAATATGTATACATAATAATATACGAAATTGTTAAACGAAATTAGTGAGATTTTTTGTCCAATCTCTTCTGCCATCTAGCAATCAATGCATACTGACAGATCACACTTGAAAATAAAATGGTGCAATTTTTTTTTTTTATAAAAAAAAATATTTTACTTAAAGTCAATATATTATTTTTATAATATAGACAATAGCGCTTCCGAGTAACAATATAATTTAGCTATTGTGTAGTAACATCTGTTTTACTTATTTGTATTATAAATTACTTAGTTCTTACATAAATTATACTTATCACAACTTAAATGTATTTATATATACTAGGAACATTAATTGTACCTCTTATTTATAGTAGCTTATTCTTATAATAATTTCTTAACAATATTATGTGTGTACATATTTTTGCTCGAGACTGTACATAGTCGTGGGTCGCCGAGAAATGGCCGACCCACGCAGCTGGGATGCGTGGGTCGGCCACGTGGCTGAGCTACGTTCGTGTGTTTATGACGTCATTTGCTGCGTAGCATGTCCGTGCGCTGCGGTGGAAACGCTCTCATACATTTTGTACTAAAGCGAAGCTGAACACACGTGCACAGCCTCTCCGTGCGCCGCTGTGGGGTTCCGGCTTAATACATGCATAATATAGTAGAGAAACACGGATAATCTTAGAGATTTTTGACGTCAGGTCGTAAATCAACACATTTTTTGCGCTTTCATTGCAAACGCTGGCTGAACCCTACGAGATAGATCAAAATAATGTACTACAGTATTGTGCACCTTAAAAAGATCTACGAAAAAGTCCGCGATGGCATATGTCTATCTCTTGAGGATAACCCACAATAACCATTTTTCATCCTTTATTTATTACTTATTCACAAAAAGACGATTTTAAGCAATACAACATTAATCCTTATCCAATTAAAAATTGTGCATGTAATATAGATCAATATTGCCTTTTACAGCATGTAATTTAAATGAATATTTTCGAAGATATTACAGATTCAAAATGCAAGGACATAGCGGTTGCGGCGGTACGGGCGGGGGGGCCGCGGGCGGGCCGGGGGGCGCGTGCCTATACCAAAAAATGCTTCTAAGGCTGTGCTTCGCCCTACAGAACTTTATGATTGTGTTATATTTGGTATCAGCGTTGCACCCGAGCAAAGCCGGGGCGGGCCGCTAGTCTTGTAAAATAATGGACGTTTCTAAGTTGAAATGGTTTCGTTTTTTTTTTTAATTATTTTCAGCGAGTGTTACTCCTTGTGCGTGCGTCAATAAGCTAAAAGCACACATAGGTACATAAACACGCAGGCTGAGTAAAAAAAATGTAGGCCAAGACCTCATAAAAGAGTAAACCGCTGTAGGCCTCTAATATCGATTCGTTAGCGCGGCCCGCAGCGCGAGCCAGAACCTTCCCTGCGCCAAATGATACGACGATTTGGGTGCTTACTGCAGGTAAATATCTGTTGAAAGCTTCTTTGATCCAACACTAGGTACTAGAACTGAGAAGTTTGAATTTAAGTACTTTTAGAGTGCGGGAAAGATTTAATTAAGCCTTTATAGGACTTAAAACATATGAAGATAGGTACTCCGACAGAGCTAAGTGCATATTTGCTAGTGTGTTTAGATGACCAGCATTTCCGATCCGTTTATTTCAGATGACTTGTAAGTCGCATGAAGACTAATGTGTTTTCTGAGCGAGTACTTGTGTACTTAGCGACTGCCTTATCAAGTCATGGAAATCCCGCAGGTTTTCCTTCCTTAAGGCAGAATAATTAAATTACAAACTCATTAATATGATATCGAAGCACACAGTTCATTTTGTTTTCTCTTAAGATTTCACTATAGTTTTAATTATATCAAGGAGTAAAGTAACGTGAAAGTAAGGTATTTATGCTGTAATATTTACAAATATGTATGAATGATTTTGATGTATATATTTTGAAAATATTACAGCATGAAATATTTATAAAATGTAATATAGCCAGAGGCTTTGACAATGTGGTATGAGCGTGGCGCCTTCGTGGCCTAATTAAAACCTTAACACGTCGACGGCAGTTATTGTGATCTAATAATGGTAGGATGGCAGCGAGCGCGGCGCGGACGCCGTTATGTGCGGCAGAAGGAAAGCTATCTCGCGTGCCGGGTACGGACACCGGCGCGTGGCGGGTGAGTCAGCGCGCACCGTGCTGCTCGGCACGCTTGTCTGTTATCTCCAGATGGCAACCCATGCTAATTTTACTGGATGCAAAATATTATTTATCCTTAAAACTGGTCTATGTTACTATAGCCCGGTGCTCAAGGTGCCCTTAACATTATATAGTTACTATACTATAACTATTTTCGGTCGAATTTGAAAGCTAGATTTTCATCAAGCTAAAACAAATCGTGTGATGATCTAGTCAGTTATGCGGGACGCACGTGGCCAGAAATCGCAAAGGACAGACAAGTTTGGAGGACGGAGGGGGAGGCCTTTGCCCAGCAGTGGGATCTGATGTAGGCTAAAAAAAAAAAAAACATATCGATTGAATTACCTTATTCTTGTATAAAATCCATTAATGTCGTACAGCGACACAGCAAGAAAAATGTTCAACCGAGTAAAAAAAAATATGACAAAAAATTACTCATGGTCATCTTAATAGATAATGAAACACATTTACAAAGATCATAAATTAGGTAAATGTATGGCAAGAACTATTAATATATCTACGTTATACGGGTAATATGTGACTAGCTGCATCTATTGGCAAGCTTCTGTCGCAGATTGAGTAACGCCTATACGATGTAAATGTCGGAATAAGACATCGCCTATCCCACACCCGCATCAATTCATCAGGAATGAAGGACTCCATTAATAAGTGGACACAGTTAGTTTCAGCTGTGGTCTACACACACACGACTCTGTCACCATGGAACATATTGTGCAAATAATATAATTGTAGCTGATCATCTTATGGAATTATAATATTGAGAAACCGCTTTTAGGCTTTCGGATAATGAGCTTATTTAACTTATGTAAACAACATTTTAAATTATGTAAACTACATAAGTACCTGTACAATATCGTTTTGGTATTTTATGAATATACGTACATTTACAATGGTCTATGCGAAGTCATCAACAAGTTTAGTTTTGTTGTTACTGTTTTCAGGCGCATGTAATAAAAACCTCGCTAGATACATTTTTTAGAACTATTTTGGTTGGTGTGGTTTTAGCAAGAACTAATTTAGAGCGGCATTAGGTAATATTATGATATAAAGGACGTACCAATGTATGTAAAACAGACTTCAGATTGCCCATAGCGCAGGTGGTACTCACGCTCTTGAAGAAAAGCTAATGATCAATTATATTAACATTCAAAACGCCCGCCGCGACTCCGATGCGCATCAAATACCAACGAGATTTACATACATTCTAAATTATTGATTGAGACAAAATTATACATCCATAATTAATGTTCATGAGCGCTCCGAGCACCACTCAGCACCGTGAAGGATGCTGCAGGGACTCCTGGCAAGGTGAAGCAATCGATGCGAAACTATCGCAATTTATTTTATTTATCATCAGTTTTTACATTATGTTTGATGCATAGTTGCTCGGACATGTCAAGGTACAATCATACGAAACAATGCAATAAAAATAACATGAAAAAATAACTGTATAGTTATTCAGGTTGGCAAGTTACAGCTAGAACAGCTTAAGTAGTTTTGACAGCATAATATATATTGTGTAATTATTACAAATTGAGTATTGAGTATCTTTTGATGATCGAAACTGTCAGTTGTGAATTTCCAACGCTGTGTTTAACTAAAATTGCCGTTTAACCTGTTTCTGGATTTCTTATTAATACTTTCAATTGTTTTTGATTTTATATCAACAGGGCATTTGAATGATTGAATGTTTTGCTCAAAGTAAGAAGAATGGAGAAAGTAGGTATATTCATCTATTATGTATGTACTTGTGTAGCGACACTGTGGTCGTGAGTCCGTTTCGCACTTACCTCTCTATTCTTCTCGGTGGCGACCTTGGGCTTGAACAGCAGCTGGTTGACGAAGCCGAGGAACATGAGGATGTAGAGGCCGAGGTGCGTGAGCGCCGCCGTCAGCAGCGTGCACTTCTCGAACGAGCCGATGAACGTGTCGTACTGCGACCAGTCCATCAGCGCCGGCACGCCACCCTCCGAGCCACATGCTTTCTACAAAATATTCAATACTGTTTATTTACGAGCAATATGTAGCAAGCAGCATGTGTCAGATATTTTTGCTCTATCACAATCATTCAAAGCGTTGTCACAACTAACACAAATTCGTTTTAAAGTAGTATTCTCTCCGCTGTTCTATCATGTAGGTATTGTATAACAATAAAACTAATCGTGATAATCGCATGGCATGGTCTGAAAAGGAATGAAAGTTTTCAACACTTTGCCGCTTTGCAACAACATACTTTATAAAATCTGTAGTTAGCCTCATTTATGTGTATGTCAAGGCCAACCAATCAAGTCCACCTACAAGCTGGCATACCTCTAAGCGCGAGCGACGCGGCGCGGCGGCGGAGGCGCTTGCGCGGCTAGTTGCGTTCTACTTGTGCTGATAACGAGTGGTGTGATTGTACCAACCAACCACAAAACAATGCGATACGTGCGATGCGTGACGTACGTCACTTGCCGGCACGGACACATCAATAAAACACTAACAATGCAGGTTTTGTAAAAATTCATTTTAAATGCTTAAAATTCATGCCACCATAATAAATGCAGCATTACTACCCAAGTTGTTCGTCAAAGGTGTACTATGCACTTTCACCTGTATACTAATGTTTGTTTATGATGAACAAATAAGCATAGATATTCGTAAAACATTATTTACTTCCGATGATTTTAATAAAGTAGTGTTATTGGTATATTTTTTGTAAATCATATTGCATAGATTCACATTTTAACCTAACTGAAACTGAGTTACAAGGTTAGAAATAAATTAGTAATCAAATAACACATTGATACAACAGATGACTGATAACACACTAAATATATATAAGAGCCACTTGTGTATGTAAGACATCTTCAGAAAGGTAATCCCCTCTCTGACTCATTATAATGAGCAAGCTTTTGTTTATCATCCAGTTGCTATTTAATTAAATAAAAAGTTTTAATTATATAAATTTTATTTGAACTTGGTCATTGAGTATATACAGAATTGAGGCAGCCTTTGCAATAAGATTTAATGATTTGGTCACTCAAGAATTTAAAAGAAAAAATAATTAAATTGAATTTAAGAGATTGTAAGATTTGTAAGTGCATCAGATCAGGTAGCTTGCAAATCTGATCAAATTCCAGTGATTTAAATACATCACATACATACATTGGAGTGATATTGAAAACAAACAATTCAGGTATGGAGTAACAATCCAAACTTAAGCAACCTAAAGAGAAGAGGTTTTATGTTCAACTCTATTTGTAATTATGTATGTTCTCCAATTTATATATACTTCCGTGGTGGTACCTATGTCAGTTCTGTATCAGATGACAGAATCCCAATATCAAAGGCAACCATCATTTATATATAGACATATTGCATGCTTCAAGTTGTTTCTAAACTTAACATTTTTTTTTTAAATTTAATATAGATACTTCTTATGAAGAAGGTTTAAAAACAATATAATATACCGGGACAACTCACACATGGTTGTCTGATCACAAGCTAATCAGAGCTTGTGTTATGGTAACCAGACAATTTATAAAAATATTTGTATGTTTCTAAAACATACATATTATAGATAAAAAATTACACCCAGACACAGTACAAATTTTAAATGATTGTGCTCATAACACAAAGATTTGTCCTGAGTCCAACATGTGGATTTGTTACTTGGAATTTAAGACTAAGTACTTAAAAATAATAAAAAAATTATATTTATGTACTTGGCATGTTTTATATATAACTCAATTTGAAACTCACTATGTGAGGAATCAGTCAACTTCATCACATAGTAAGTAACTACCTAATAACTTTGTACTGGGTACTAGATTTAGTACTCCGAAAGTTGAACTTGGATCAGCAAAGGACTGTCACTGCAGTGATGCTGACATCCCGGGAGCGGGCCACGACCTGCCTGCAGGGAGTGTCGTATTGTATGAACCGGCAAAAACTCGTGTAATAATTTAGCTTTTGGGAAGGTTATGAAAATAAATGAAAATCTACTTACAGTATCGCCATTGCTTAAATATGTTGACTTCACGTAACCATTTTTGTGATTAGTAGTTTTACCATTTAACAAATTTTCCTCTGTTCCTTTACATTCTTGCTTCATCTGTGTGTTTCCTCCATTAGCATTAACACGTCCATTCGCTACTACTGCCGCCATCCTTGTATGTAAGTCTGTCGTGTTCAGTCAGTCGGACTCAGCGGACTCAGAGTTGTGATTTTGACGTTTGTATAATACTAATTTTGTAGTTTAGTTTATAAAACAAGAAACTATCGCACAGCAATGATTGCGCTTTTATTTCTTCCTCATAATAACTCCTTCATTTCGACTATAAGTTCGAAAAGACCGAAGAAAGCGCTTTTCTGCGGCAATCTTACTCTGAGTTAAATAGGTACTGTTTTACCGACATTCAGACATTAAATAAACACATGACATTAATGACATTGACATGGTTGACAAATTAACAACAGAGTATATATTACATTTCGGATATGAGGTTTTTCACATCAACAGAAAGTAGGCAACATTAATTATAATTTTTTGTTATATGTTTCAATAATAAGTTCAACAATACAATACATCATTAAAAAACTACAAGAATCTTATTAATTTTACCTATTAATAAACTATAGTAGATTGAGTCCGCTTATTTTACTTTCCTAGACAAGGGCTTGCAACAATATTTTAGTTGACTGTTTTGCTACGATTTTTGCGGTTAATTATACAAAAAGATCTTTCCCCCTTTATATGAATACATATTGATAAAAATACGTCAAGCTGTCATGTTATCTCGACTGACGTTAATGTGAGCAAAACAAACATCTATGTTGTTGAAACGTTAGTCAGTTTGGAAAGAGAGCCAACGTGAAGTAAAATGACGTTTTTTTAAAAGAACTATGAAGACGGCATTTGAATTTTTTACTTATATATTCAAGTCTTACTGAGGCACATTTGGAAACCCCTAAACCGTTTACGAACCATGTGAGTTGTTTTAGAGGGAACAGGAGTAAGTGGTGCACCATTGAATCGCGAGACATGGTGCATCAACTGTTCTGCCCGTCCTGCGCGGCCTGCATTACCTTGGCTATGTCATCAACTCCAAGACATGATGGAAGCTAAACTCAGAGTTACACAGTAAGCGACTTTTTGGTCGAATAGAATGCAAGGATCAGTACGAAAAGAAGACAGTCACTATAACAACACAACCGCTGACAGTGTCCTCAATATTAAATGTGCGAGTATGCGACAATTAAACACACCAGCGAGCGCTCTCAACTCCACGAACACGACGGATCTCTTTACGCACATAGTCTATACAAGGTTAAAATAAGTAATATTATTTTGTTTGACAGTTTGTAGCGTGGTTTACAATTGTAGAAAGAAGTTTCTTGTCTAAGGGCTAATCTTACAAAGAAAGTGCAAAGAAACGAAACTCCGTGCCCCATAGTAGTATGGTTGTTCGTTTCGTGCTCGTATCGACTAGGTATATATTTTTTTTTATATTCTGGTAATAACAAGCAACACTGAAAGGAAACAGCTGTTAATTTCTTGCAAGTATTGCAACTATGTAGATAGTAACATCCAACGAGGTAACATCGTATCGGCGAAAGAACTTAAGTTTAGTCTGTGGTCACGGTCAGTGTCGGTCGGTAAAGCAGATTACACTTAGCGCGCCTTCAAAAAAAGGTCAGGATCGGAAAGTCAATACTTTTCGCAATTTCTTGGTTGCTTTAGATATTTCAATTTGGAGTAACTTTATTTACTTCTACGAAGTAATATTTAGCCATTTTACATTTGTCGAAAGTATTTGTTACATATTTGCTTTGTATTACCTATATATTTTTTAATTGTAATAATATTACCGGCGAGCGGCGCCGCCCCCGCTGCACCGGAGGGGTCGACGATGAGTAATACCGTTCGTTTCTCGTGCTGAGTGACGTCGTGCAGCCGCGGCCGCCACACTGCTCGCCTGCTCGCGGACCGCAGTACGATACGGCGAGGACGCACGACAGGACCCGCCCTCCGCGATCGCAGCTTCTCACACTCGTGTTCTCCCCGCACCCTATCGATCATTTTCGACATCGGTCTGTTTTATCTCTCACATAAGGAAACATGGATAGCGCCGACGCTCTCCTTGGCGGTCTCGCTAGCGGAGACACCGCACCGGCCGGAGACGCCCCGCCTGCCGAGCCCTCCATGAAGCGCGACCAGGACTCGACGGATGACTTCGAACACCTGGAGCGTGATGGGCGGCGCGAGGCAGGCGAGTCGCCGCACCGCCAGCCCGCCGCCGTCACGCGCAGCTTCCTGGACATGGAGCGCGAGCTCTTGGTGGACGCTCCACGCGCGCCCTCGGCCTCTGCCGACCACATCGCAGACAAGTTTACAGACAGCGAATCGGATGCCGATACCGCTGGCGAGTCCCCCATGCACCGGCCGGAGCTCGCGCGCGCCTCTGCCTACACTCCTGAGCCGCCACATGACCCCACGCCCGTGCTTGCGCCGGCCGCACCCGCTCCAGCACCAGCGCCGGCTCCCGTGCCCAGTGCTCCAGAAAAGCCCTTGCCGGAGGAACCTAAGCCGGCAGCAATACCCGAGCCTAAGCCGCAGCCCCCGAAACCCGAGCTTCCTAAGCCTGAGCCCGTGAAGACGGAGCCGATTCAGCCGCAGAAGCCTGCTGCGCCTGAACCAACGCGCCCCACGGCGCATGTTATCGAGGCCGAGGTCATCTTCTGCCAAATGGGACTTGGTAAGATATCTTTTTGTATTTTTTTTCTAAATTTTTACATTATCTAAACAGGTGTATCGGTCTAATTCACAAATAAGAAATTCTAGTTATCTACTACCTATAGTTATAAATTGGAGTGATTTCATTGTCTGTGTCTGTCGCTTAAAAACTTCGTGTCTCTAACACGCAGTGTTTTTTGTGCTTCACGATGAGTCTTAAAATGGTTTCATTTGAAGGCAAGCACCGCACGCCACAGACCGTGAACAATCACGTCTACAGGTGAACAATGCGCTCACGAATCGCCTACATAGGACTGCGAGTGGCTCCTGAGATATATATTTAGTTTAGTATCGTAGTGCTAAGTCCCCAGATTCGCACGAGGGTTGTAAGATTTTCCATATTTTTAATTTTAAGTATTAGTCAACCCATGCCCAAACAGTAAGGAACATAGCAGAAAAAATAGTTTTTATGTGCGAGCCTAACAGCAAGTCATTTTTTATACACATCATACATGTATTGTAATGTATGAAAAATGACTTTAATAAAAATAGGTGAAATTTTGTGTTAAACTTACGAAATTTTCCACTCTGACTCTTTCATTATAAATGATGATGACATACTAAACTTACTCTGAAAACAACATTCTTATTGTAGGTCGTAATGATAACCAAGCTTAAAGGATTAAAGATATTTATTGAAGTAATGTGATGAGGTTGACAATGGGGGTGCAGGCAGGCGACGGCGCGCCTGCGAGGGGTGGAGGAGGTCGGCTGCAGAGGTGGCGGAGCGGTAAGAGCGTTGACCGCGCTGCAGCGACGGCTAACGGCACCCGCGGGCCCACGCCTCTCGCTGCAGGCGGACGTCCGCCCGCTCACCGCCTGCCCCGACACTGACACCATATATATATTATTCAAGCAACGTCAGCGTTGCTGCCCCGCGCCCCCAACCCTCCGACAAATAGTGCATAAAATAAAGAGAGAAGAGGCTCGCTCACTGGCAAAGCACTGCCTGCTGCCGATCACTTTATTTTTCTGGCTGGTTGGTGGTACCTAATTGACTTCTAACAGTTTTCTCATAAAGTTCTTGAATAGTCATAGCTACAAAACAATTCTTATTTAAGGTGAATTCTGCAAAAAATTAACGACGAAGTATGGTACTAAGTTTAACGACTTGTGTGACTCATCGCACCATTCAGATTCTAGTATCAGTTCCTGGTGATGGTCGATGCATTACATTTTATAGGTATTAACTACGATAAAGTAAATCCTAGTTACTACGCTATATTTTTGATGTTGTAGACATACAATACTTTGAGGATGTCAGTGTCACCTCTGTCACATTCTGTAACCAAAACTTCATGCCAAGTAGGTTGTAATGTGACTTTCTTAAATCTTCGTTCCTTTTCTTGAAAAATTCCGCGCTGCATCTAGTGTAAACAAAACTTTAAGTATAATGACAAAACAATTACACTGGCTTCAACAGTTACTCAAAACGGCATTTTTTGGTCCAATCTCTACGTTATCTGAAGTTACTCTGATAAAAATTTGTCACTCGGCATAGTTAGTTGCGTGAGTTTGCGGTCGCAGTAGGGAGCGGTGCGGAATCGGCGCGTCGGCGGCGAGGGACGCCTGGTATGCACAAGTACGAAGACGCCACCATCGCTAATTTTAGCATCGTCGAAGCAGCACCGCTCTGGCGCTGCGCTCACAAGCGCAACACTCGCCGAGCGCTCACGTCGCACGCTCACCGGCGCCCTGCTCTCTGCTCGTAGCCAAGTTTTCCGAGTGCTGACTTGACATTCATGTAGCGTCTTGCTTGAGCAGCGACTCTGACTCATAGTCGCGAGGACTTGCCTTTCGTGTGGACATTATAGTGCGTGAATCATGGGATCCGGAAGTGACGATATTACACGTAAGTATTGACACTCATATCCAAGGGTTGCCTTTTAGTTTAGGGACTATTGAAGTTGTAGTTTGATCGGCTAAGGGATTACAGTTTGTCAGTCTATTCGTTCGTGTGATACACCCGCCTATTCTAGTGTCTGTAAATGTTACGTCAGCTAAGCTTCCGTTGTTAATTTAGGTTAGTTCGATGCAGGAACAACTTTTTGCAATGTAAGATCGATCTTGCCATTTGACGTCTTCGTTGCTATGTATAATGTTCATATTTTTATATGTAGGTCTGTATAGATGTCGTGTCGTATTATTTTTATTCCCAAACGATCTCTTCGTCCGAATCGACCTCGACGCTCTCTGTAAAATTGCGATTGATAGATTTTATCGATTAGCATTATTATTGCAAGTCTTATGTCTATGTCTTATGTTATATTAACTTCTTCTTTTGGTTAATTATTCATTTTTCTGGTTGGAGAATAAAACCAATATTTAAAATAACCTCGTGATAAAAAGTAGTGTAAGGAAAGAAGACACTTGAATGACAGACAACTCACTAATCACATATTTTGGGAACGTTTTATAACATCAGTTTATATCGGCTTGATTGCGAACACAATGCCCATAATTATGTTATATATAAATATTATCTATTATACAAAATATTATTACTTGTATTAAGTTTATATAATTGTATTATCTTGATGAAGAATGCTTGAGTTTCATCAGAACCACTTCGCATCCTCAACCCTGCAGTAGCCACTATGTAGGTCGAGACTTGAGAGTCACAGCTAGCAACTACATCAAACTATCTATATTATATTACGTTTTCTTTGTAATCAACCGTTTCGTTTCAAGTGGATATAAAGCAATATATCATCTGTAAGCAGCTACGGGTATCCAGGTTCAAACCATAGCTATCCCCGCCTCATTTCAAATACATTGGGCTTTATAGAGGATCAAGTTATTTGCATTTATAAATCACTGTAGCATTTTTCCTAACTCTAATACGCGCAATGTGTATTTTTTCTACTAATCATATTTTATTATATGTGTCATGTATCGTCTATTACCAAGTTCCTACATTTCTTTAACATTGGTTTAGACTGGTATAGAATATAATTTATTTATTTGCTTGACATATGGTTAAAACAGGTCTTACAAATTAGTACAGCTTTTCATATTTCGCCTACTTTGTTCGGCATTTATAACAAACATCTTTAGTTAAATTATGTAGCAATTTTACATAAATACGTAAACTGCAATTTAAGTATAGTATTCTACTTAACATTTATAGATATAATATAATTTTAATTTTATCATTTACTAAAGTATTCCTAATATAGGTTCATATTAAATTATTGGAAACTTTAAAAGAAAAGGATGTATACTTATTGACAAGTATTCCCATTTATTCTCATCAGTAAGGCCCAACCGCGAAGGTTTTTGATAATTTTGGAAGAAAAGGGAAGAATTTTTGTTTTTTTTTTCATGATTAGTCGTTTATTCAGATATTAAGTTCGAATATTAGATAATGTGTATAATGACTATACATACCTACTAACACATACGGGGCACGTCCCTCGTTGCTATTTCAACTAAAGGGTCTACGGTGATATCAAATATTTCATGCACTGAAAATGAAATATTATAGAAGGTATTATAATATCATAGTTAAACAATGATAGCCTTCCATGCTTTCCGCCTGTATTCCCTTTGGTGTTTGGGAATACTAGTTTCGGGCCCAAACTGCAACGAAACTATGTGTTCCTGTAGGTTGGCTCCAATGCGGTGTGAAGTTATACTAATATAGATGAGATGAGCGAATATGAATGAAAGAAGAAAAAGCAGAACAGGCGACTGCCACGCGCCCGGTTCGTGTGCACCCGTTGACCTAAATTTCACCTCATCACAAAAATGTTGAGGCCCTTTGTTACCCTTGTGCTCGACTCAACGTGACGTCATTTCTCTCCAACCCTCTTGTTTATCCGTTTAAAATGACACGGAAAAGGACATAAATGACTACATTAAAAAAAAATGTTTCTTTGTTTGCGTAGAAGAAAGTGGTAGTTCTTTTCCATGATTATTTTAGATATACGCAGCTGATAACTGCCGAGCTTTAACTGGATGGTTTATATGTTTGCAGCTATCTTAATAAATCTATAAAGATGTCAATTAACTGTTCAATGTATAATGGTTTGTGTCTTTTTACCTTGCCACGTACTTTTGCAAAGGGTATAGACATGCGGTATAGTTATTTCCAAATTTACTCCGTATCATGACCGCTAAGCACGTAATCAAACATATCATAATTTTTATTCGAGAGATTATGTCTAATGTAAGGCATAAAAATCCCGGCCTCGATCGATTATATTCCTACCTACAGCTCTTGCTTTTTTCGAATTCCGATTACTAGTCCTGAATATCTGGAAAAACCCAGACATGGCTGCAATAAAGGCTAGGCCTCTAGTATGTGGAGGGTGGCGAGGGAGGGCGCGGGGTGGCGATCGATACACTGCTCGCCAACCACCACACAGACACACCGTCTGCTCTCTTTATTTAAACGGATCAAGTTGTTGCTAGCCTACTAGCATTTAGTGGAACTAAACTTTAAATATGGTAGAATGATATGGACAACACTAAAAAATATTTTAATCCAAAGTTAGTAGCTTAGGCACTTGTTTTATGAAATCAGAGACGACAAAGGTAACAGAAGACTGCACTACTTGACGTCGGAAGTCGTCAAAATGTACTTGATGACTGATTTTGCGATTCAACAAAAAAAAGAACCGACCTATTTTACGTATTTCCCTTGAGGAACACCTTATAGGCGACTCAACACATTTTTGAAGTCGGTATACAATTGGTGAAGAAATCAAGTAATAATAAACAAAAAAGCATACAATCGAATTTAGAACCTTTTTCTTAATAAATTAAACTTACACGCGAGTACTTACGGTGTTTGCGTACGTTTGGTGGGTAAAAATGTTTGTTAAATAAATTACCCCTTTCATTAAACTGTAATTACAATATAGATAATGATTGTATAGAAATTCATGAAAAAAAAAATATGTGCGAGATTTCTCCTTCGTGATTTCTCTATTAATAGAACAAATAGTTCCTGAGATAAGCGCGTTCAATCAAACAAACAAACTCTTTGTCACAGAAATATTTAGTAGGAGTGTAAAATATCTTAATAGTTTAGATTTATAAAATAAAGGAATGTTTCCGTCCTGCATAATTTGCTATCACATTGTTTTGTTTCGACTCAGATAATAAATCTTAAAATAGACGGTGTTGTAATGATGGACATATTATTATGCTACTTAGAGAATAAATTACTCCCTTCTCAGTGTTCTACTGAAAAACTGGAATAATTATGAATGTTTAGTAACTGACCTCACCCAGGGTAATTTTCTTGATAATTGGCCTCATTGTTAAGTTACAATGAACTTAAATAAGGGGAACAGTACAGCACGTACAGGTAGTCGGTGACGTCACCGCGGCAGTCGCGACCTCGCGAAGGGGTATTTTTAACCGGCGCGACATGGCGTCGCTCACGTCACTTATGTTTAATTTACTATGAAACTTGTTCGAATTCCTTTCTCTGAAGAATACATCGGTGAAAGTTACCAGTACATATCATGAAGCTTGCAGATGTGGCTTTTAACTTAGGTATATAATTTAGGTTTTCAGTACAGTTGGAAATTTTCTTAGAGTCTAAATCAAAATGTCAAGTTGAACAACTGAAATTGGTATTCAATTATAACGTCACCTAGTACCCACTTCTGTTGTGTGAGTCATGATCATGTTGTAATAGCTAGTGTGCCAATAAGTTGTCGTCGGACGCGGCGCTGTAAGCTCTGGGAGCATTTGTTGATCATGCTAATGAAGTGTCCGTCCGTTTTGAACATAAGCGAAACTTAGCTATAGACTGAATTATGGAAGTGCTACCTATGTTTTAGTGTTTGTTACTTTATATGATCACGAAATCGCTGTTAAGGAGTTGTTTCCAGCCAAAACCCAACTCAGTCAGCCAGTCTAAAGACCCGAGCACGGCCATATGCTACATGACTAATGCGAAACTATCGATCCACTTGGAACTTTTGAACGTTATGCACCCAAATTGTCTCTTATTTGCTTAGTTTGTCAAAACACTTTTTATTTTACAGACAATATAAACAGTGATGTGTGTAGATTAATAGAAAAATTATATTTCAAACTGTAAACAGATCTCTTGGTATTGATCTCTTGGTATTTCTATAATTTTGCAGAAGAAGTCCAGTCAGTCAGGGTGTTAACGTTAAAGATTATTCGGGTGCTGGATGAGTTTTTTTTGTTTTTTCTTTGCTTTCGACTGCTTTTACTTTGTTCATACGTGATACGCAGTTAGTCTTAAAGTTCGTCTTTCTGTGCTTGTCTTTGAGATAGGTTTTCTTAATAGCGATTTGAGCTTTATGGAGTATTTCTGGAAGTATTTATCTCATTAAGTATTATCGCCGAAACAACTAAAACCTAAAATTTTGAAAAAAAAAAATGCAGAAATTAGTTTTCTACTTATAAATTATAGGAAAACCTGTGAGAAGTCCATGACTTTAAAATAACATGGTAAATCACTCAATATTGTACGTACCAACTCACATTGGCATGTGAAATTTGTGAGAGAACATATTTCTCAGCTCCAATGTTAAGATTTGCTAAAATTTGCCAGATAAAAAAAAACCTGAACATCATACATAACCCTTTTCAAGCGAGTTCAAATCGAGCTTGTCCCGTTTTTTTAATAACAATGCAACAAATGCGCTGCATGTTATGAGTGCAACAGATTTCATAATCCATAATTCTGATAACTATTTTATAAAATCCAGCGCGTACGGTGCACCTGTACGCTAATTAAAGCCGCAGTTTTCTTACTTTCTAAAATGTTGCGCTTTCGGCACGGTTAGGAGCTTGAACTTTATTTACCTCAAACTTAACCTACCAATAACAAGAGTCGTGTACATGAGAAGAGACTTGTCCAGCAACTCTCCTTTTAAGTAGAGCTGGACTGTGGGACGCTGATAAGCTGGTGTTTTCGTTAATTTTAATGACTGGCAGGTCATTTAGATATTACATAAAACAAAGTTAAGCAATACCTACCTATTTGGCGATGTCCTAGAATGATACATGATATGTCTGAACTTGGTTGTCACTTAGCAACTCCTATTGTGAAAATCATGTAGTGCTTATTGTGCGCTAAACGAGGATAACGTCAGCATCACGGTTACATGAATCATCGCATTCACACACATAAGGTAACAGATAAGACGTAAACACTGCGTAGCCGCCGCCGCGCCGCCGGACGCACCGGCTTCGTTACTTTGTGTCATTGTCTATGGCATTACTATTTAACCTTGAAGTGGTTTCTTTCCGCGGTAGGTACGTTCCGATTCGAAAGTTTTGTATAAATTTTAATAGAGTATATGGAAAGATTGCACTTTGCAGGTGAGCGCAGCTCGGATATGAAATTATTTCATGTATTCTCGGCGTGCTGAGTGTCCTGCAGGCTTCTTTTACACTCTTTTTATAGGTACAAGACACCGTTGCTTTGATGCAACCTAAGTTTATTTTACAATTTTTATAGCTGGTACTACTGACTACTATTTGTTTTCACAACATGGTAAATAATTTGCTGTACTAACCGCATGACGCTATGTATTATTGACTGTCTTCCGACTAACTCCAAATTAAAGCTAATGAGTAATGTATGGTGGTCTCCTGGGTGACGGATGAGCTGTACCGTGCGTGTTCTGGTATCGGGTGGTGGTGGTGGTGGTGGTGCTGCGGCACGTAGGGGTGCTGGTTCGTGTGCCGAGCCGGGTGGTAGCTTAGGCGCATGCGTGCGGAGCGCGCGGGGAGGGCTGCGGTGCGGGGCGGAGGCGGGCTCGGCGCGGGGCTGCGCCGCCAGTATCGACGCGAGAGTCCGGCGCGGCGCGCGCTCCGTCCGCCGCCTATATCTAATTCACGTTCCGCGTTACGTAAATCGACAGCATGCCGGACTCTGGGCCCTCCCTCTGCAGCGTACTCAACCCGTGTAAGTGCCCCTTCCCCCGCGCGCCGACTTAGCTTTGCCCGCTTTCCTCTCTGTCTGTCGCGACTAACCCGCTAACGCGCAGCCTTCTATTACAGATGCCTGGTTCGACCCGCAGAGGCTGCACCCCGAAGGTGAGTGGTCGTGGCAAGCGGAGGGCAGAAATACGTTTAGGTGGCGCGCCGCCAATCCGGCCGCCTCGCCGCCCGGGCAGCGCGCCTCGCGCCCTGCGGCCCTGCACTGTGACCCACTGGCGCACTCGTAGTGTTTTTGTGAGCTCAGTGTTGACACCTCTCCAGTGACATTAACGATAACTGCTCGTCTCGGAGACGGGCGACCTCGGTCGCCAGTGATGGTTGAACTTGCTTACGGTGATGGTGATAATATGCGTTTTTCTGGTGATGGCTAATTTTCCTACACACCTCGGTCGGGTTTCTTGATGCGGACTCTCACAAAGCCACAAAAAATATCGGTCACCGCCGATGGTGACAGAACAATAATAACTCCGCGATACGAGTCAAGGTTCGACAAGACCGTCCTAATTGTATCACAATTATTTAATAAAACATTGTTTGCAACTAATTACGTCACATAATGAGTCGCCAACCAAGATAAAACGTAACATAATTAGCTCTTACCACCGACATACATAAGAACATTGGTATCGAAATCATGAATTAAAAATTAAGGTGGGAGTTGAGATTTTTATGCTGCCATTGACCACGAACTCTATCAAAAAATTCCACTGCATCGTTGATTGTATTTATATCTGTTGTATGGGACAAAAAGGTGCATATATGTTTGCAGCGCGTACAAGCTAATTGTGTGTCGTCACAATGCGACGCGACGGCCACAGCGCGGCTGTGTCTTGATATATCAGATGCTACATGTGATAAAGTATAGTACGGTATCGCCCTGTGTCGTGCTCGCTCATAGTCTGAATCTTGAATGTCATTAATATTGTGATGGTAATGAATGTGTGGCGACGCGCATGCGCGGTGCCGTGCTGCTAACCCTGCAGACATCAAATCACCGGCCAAGATGAAATTAGACTTGATTTTAACCGATGCTGAGGCCGGTAACAATCTGATTTATAGCATTTGACGAACCATCGGTATGACTTGTCCGAATTAATATTATTCATGTGGTAGATCGTTTAGAAGATAGCTTTTTAATTATCGAATCACTTTGGCGACAGGTGACGGCGTTTTGCCAGAAAATATTCCATTATTGGCTTATCTCGTTGCTAAACGAAGTCCCAATTTTTCTACTTCTTGCTAGAGTTATTCCAAACCGATGCCAGATGACGCCTTCAATCTTTTTTTTTCTTCATTTTCTTACTTCGTGTCGTAGTCTTATCTACCACCTTACGATCACACTAGCGTTTCGGCAAATTACTCCATGTAGTAGCAGTTAAAATGATGTTGTACTCTCAATTGAGATGTTGTTTCTTTCTATATTCAGCATTGATATTCGCCAGCAGTTAGAAATCCATGCCATTCCCAGACACGTTCCAATCTCTTGTTCGTTCATGTCGTCGCTCGGTGTAAAAGTAAACAAATGATTGTGGTTTTAATTTAATTAGGAACCACCGCCCTAGAACTGACCCGGCACGTGTCCCCTCGACGTCTCAGTAGCCCAGCTTCGCTCGTTATGACAAGTTTTACGGCAGGCTGGTTTTGCTTTGTTTCCTGGTTTTCTATGCGGCTAACGAAGGAAACTCGATCGCATAGCGGAGGTCGCACGAATCCTATATCCTGTTGTAGTTACGTAAAATAGGACTAAAAGTATCTGTTACAGACTGAGAAGTATTAACCTAACGCATTCACGCACTAGATCACAGAAAACAAACAATTACTCCAGAAGCGTATGAGAGTGTCATCATGAATGTATTAATCCTATGCGTTCTTAGTCTGCAACGTCGGTCTTCGTCGATCAAAAAGCGTTGCTACATCCTACATGCTGTTCGTGGCTGTACCTTAGTGTGACTAGCGGTGTAGGTAGCTAGCAGCATTGTTTACCGTGCACGTACCTGAACGTACCTGTGCCGGCCACTACGTGATCTTATTCATTAGTCATATTTCATCAGCGCCTTTTATTAGTTTCGCCTTGATACATACCCACTTAGTAATTTTACCCAGAACCAACAATTTGACACAGATCTTCACAAGTAAGTTTGCAAGTTGAATTTAAAAATACACCTACAAGTTGAGTACAATAATTATTTAAGTCAGTAAGTACCATAAAAGTATTAAAATAATGTCTCGTATTTCCATTTTATGAACTCTCGACGAAAAGACACGGGTGCTATAAATTTGACGGTGTAAATGTCTGTCTGTGGTATTTAACCCGTTAACGAATAGACCGATTAAAACTGCTAGTTATTTATATGAAATTATTTATTTATGATTATGAGAGATTTCCATGTATGTCTATCTGTTTTGGTAAATTTGGTACGGGATAAACTGGTATACCAATAAAGGCCATTGGCTACTTTTGACTATAACGCTGGAAGAGCCGCGAACACAAACTAGTATTCCAAATTTGGCAAGATGGACGTATAACCGCGATCAAATAATATGAGCAGTGACTAATGGAAGATAAGGAGGGTTCTAATTTCATGGAAGACGATACGAATATTACAAAATTAGTTTAGAATAAGTGATAAATGATCCTGTAAGATTTTACATTTCACATATTTATGGGTAATATTTGATCACTGTTTAGTTTTTGCTTACTGAAACGTCAGCGCTTTGTTTTGAGTGCATCAATAATGAAACAGTGGGTTATTCCAAAGAGGCTGCTAGAGGGGGCCTGGCTAGATGAGTTACTTCCTCCGACACAGTCCCAGTGCTCGGCGACGGATAAGCCACGCTATCGCTCCAGTCTCACACCTGTCACAAACATAGATAGCTGCTTGTTCATGTTTGACCTATTCTTGTCGTAATCGTATTGGTTTCATGAGAGCACCACTTGAGTAGTGTTTGTTTTGAATGTATTATAGACGTAAACTAGTTAGATTTAACAAAAGTGTTCTATAATGACAATATTTGTACGATTCATGTTGGAGCGTTGCCGTAATTCTCATCAGTATTTCTGCTACGCTAGTCTCCTGTTTAAGATTTCATTATACACCAGTTTTTGTACAATCCAACGTCACGCATTCCTCAAGCGTCTTTTTCATTGTTAATCCCAACTTTTACAAACTTGAAATATAATTGTATTTTTTTATAATATCGATATCTAAAACTTCATCGTAGTTACAATTAGACATTATCGTGGACTCTTTGGCCCCACTATCGCTGGAGACAAAGAGTCGTTAGTTCACCTTATCACGGTTATTTTCCTTTGTTAACCGTTTCCATTCGCTTAGACCTATTGTGGTCACATTATTTTAATGATGCTTTACGTTTTTATTACATTTGCGCTTAACTCTCAGAAGTGCGTTTAGTAAACAGTCGTGAGATTAGGATATGATGATCAATTGTTGAGACGTATGTATTGGGACGTATGAGTACAAGGCGAGCAAATGTGGCGGGCGCGTGTCACAGCCGCACAGCTCTGAAGCGTCGCGCCGCGGGACTGTGCGTTATTTTTACCGCTGCCGCTGTCGGGCGCGCGTCGCCGAGCGGCGGCCGGTGCCTCGTGTCGCGATGGCGGTGGCCGGTGCGGCTGCGGACACTGTTGATTGGCAACCTCCATTGTCTCTCCCTCTTACATTTTGTGATCGCTTTCATCTTACGGTCATGTGTCCTATAAACACTTTCATTCACGCAAACCAATACACAATCCGAGTAACGTTCCGTACGACGAAGTAGAAGTGCGGGCAGGTGCGGAATAAATGATGAATCATGAGTATGCAGATGTGATTGATTGAATGAGTACATATTGTGTAACCCAACTGCACACGGTGACTGAGTTGCTTTTGCTTTGTAGATATCATTTCATTATGGGATTTCTACCTTATAGTTAAATAGGTTGAAAGATAGCTGCGGATTATACACACCAAAAATCAGTGTGATAATGTTATGAGATTTATAAGACCAATACAAATTGGTTTGTGCTGACTTACTTATCTCATTTGAACCTCCTGTTGTCCGTTAAAAGCGGACTCAGTAAAGAGTTTTTGAATTTTTGAATCTAGTTCTCGTAGTTTAGAAATGTACTAGTGAAACGATTGCCTAAGCAGTGTATTTAAGTACCGAGACCCTATAGCTGTCCGTCTCGATCACTCACTCTCTTTGCAAGAGGGACCAAAAATATTCACAGACCTCGTTCTTTTATATAATTTCTTCGTCTGATCCTTGATGAATGTAAGATCGGACTGGTATAACAACATTTGATGGCGATGTGTTTTATAAACAAGCACATTAAAAGAACTTATACGACTATAGTATGATGTTAACAGAAAATAGCAAAATATCTTTATGCCGTCGATTTCTTGCTGGATTGACCTAAATCCAACTGAATCCAGCGCGGATCCAGCAAAATGAGAAACGAAAATAAAAAGACGATGTTTTTAAGACTTTTGATTAATTTGCACTACTACTACTTTTTACGCTAATCTTTCATAGATCTTTCACTCATTTGTGATATCTGATATAAATTTGCTTTGGTTTCTTAATCATTTGAGATTAAAAGAATCAACTTAAAATTAAATAACAAACATATAATTTATCTATAATATGTATGTATTTAGAAATATATAAGTATGTTTATCAGTTGTCTGGTTACCATAACACAAGCTCTGCTTAGCTTGGGATCAGACAACCGTGTGTGAGATGTCCCGGGATATTATTATTTATATAACCTAACAATTTAGATAATGTTTCTAAGTAAGCAATATCTTATTACGTTTATGTTGAAAGATAGGATAGGGTAGGATGGCTAATCAGTAGCAATCAGACTTACAAATTCTTTTAAAATTAACTACATAAAGGGACCGTAAAAAAAGAATACTATTTTAATCTTCAATAAATTTTTTGTATCAAGAGAAGCTCCGAAATAATCTTCTCTCCTCTCGTTAATCGTTGATAATTAGTCAGTTAAAATCTGACGATAAGAGCCTATGTTTTTTTATAATTCTCTGAAAGTAACACCGTAGAAAACAACCTATCTCCCAACCTGCTTCGCACAGAACTGCATATGTCGGCCTCTACACTCTGGTCGGTTTTAGGGTCATTAAATACTCATCAACCATAGATAAATTCATTCGTACATGTGCCACGTGCTATAGTGATAGAACGGCAACGTTGCCGCGCTGTTCTGAAAACTGGCGGCAACTCAAAACAATAGAAATTGATTGTCTTTGCCATAAGAAACACATATTTAGCAATAATAAAAAAAACGTTGTTTTATTATCTTTTTTCTTTTGTGAGTTACTTATATGATTCAATATTCAATAAGCTAGTTTTTAAATAACTTTTCTGCAGTCTTCAATGTTGTCAATAGAGTTTTGATATGGATCGTGATTATTCTGTACGATTATTCAAAATATATAAAAAGTAAGAATCACTTAGATATTACTTTCATATTAGCTAGTTACAAGTAGTAGTCAAGTAGGCAATTGTGGGTGGATGGCATTGACCGATGACCGTGCGTGGAGCGGTGCGCGCGGCTGCCAAGTGCGGGAGAATGCGTGTGTTGTGGCGCGGAGTGCAGCGCGGACTGTGCCACGACTGCCACGGTAACGAAAGCCTTTCCACCTAGGTACTGAGTACGCTGCAACTTTCAATTTCGACGCTCTCGTATTCAATTCGTTCACTAGTGTTGCCTGGAATGTTGTATGTTAAGTCAAGTGTTGCAGCATGCACATGCACAGTATTGGTGCGTTGATGCGTTCATTGTAGACCGAAAAAAACAGATGCAAATCATTACCGAGATCACAATCATTACTGATGTACTAGGATTATAATTGTTTTTTTTATTGATTTACTACTAGTGACACGGCTTTGTTTTAATATATCAATACCTAGATCATAGCGGTTTAAGACCGTATTAATTTCCTTAAAGGTCTGTGAAGCAAGTAGTGAATTAATTAAACGTCATTCTTTAACATGGATAAAGTCGGATTCCTGATATAGACATGCGTGTGAGTCATAAGCAACCTGGTTTGAAAAGGTTCAGTAATATAGCTGATTTGAATGTCTGGACTCTGGAGTGTACCTAATAATAATTTAATCTTTATACTCTTAGTGCATTTGAATTTATGGGAGCCATTTAAAAATAAAAGATGTGTGATTTGAATGGAATAAAAGATGAACCGAATATTTTTGTGATTGAACAGAACGGTAAGGTAGCGCGTAGATACAAATTAATGAATCTCAAGTACTTTACATCTATCTGCTTAGTGCGTTCAGGTTCTGTGATATTGTTAGTGATTGGCGTTCAAAAGGTTAAGTAAGTGGCATCTGATTTATCTCGTTACTATCCCTCTTATTTTGACGTAACTTAGTAGAAGCAGCACTGAATGAATGTACCTATCTGAACGGTGGTCATTTATCTGTCAGTCGATTATTGGATACATAAGTGCGCAGAGAGATGCAACGCAATGGTCCCTCTGACAACGTAGCGCGCGGCGCTCGCGAGAGAGCGGTCGCGTGGCGGGCGGTGTCGCCGCGGGTCACCGTCACGATGACGTGTGTAGAAAGGTAGGGCCGCGTGGCGCTCGCCATGTGCGCTCCGCCGCCGCAGCGCCGCGCCGCGCTCACTCCGGCGACATGGCGCGCCCCAAGCACTCGCCGCGACACTCCGCGCAGTACGAGCCGCTGCCGCCCCGAGGACCAGGTATACCTCCGCCACGTCACCCGCGGACCCGCCCGCGGCAAGCCCAGTGCGTGCGTGTGCTCTCCCGCCTCCTTGTGGACGTGGACGGTGGACGGAAGCCTCCGCCGTCTTACGTACGGGAATACAGGGCACTAGTTCGGGATACGGTGTATGTTGACGCGCGTTCTAAAAGTTTTCTTTCATCTTTTATTAGGTTTCATTCGTAATCTTATCATAACATGCAATAGTTCAAAATTGAATTTAGTCGGCATACAAACAGCGACAGCTGTCGACAGCCGACAGCATATGGTTGATTCGTTCGGGTGCGGTTATTATGTATTATTTTTACATTTTGCTGACAACAAATACATTACGAGTATCGTGATATCTTTCGTTCTGAGTTCAACGAGTGAGACGATAACCGAAAATGGATAACGGTAAATAGTGCCAACGCCATTGATGACACTGAATGTGTATACGGTTGTTAAAAGTTAAATTTCTTCATTGCCAGTGATTGCTAGATAGATTTATGAATTAAAAATGTTACGCAAGTAGTCGAGATAGGGATATTTTGTTAAAAAAGAACGCTGGGATTACATTAATTTATAATTCGTATCAGTTGGCGTGTTAATAATGGCAATGGAAAATGATCGAGAGCATGTTCGCATTAAACTGGTTTGACCGAGGAGACTTTCTCCGTGGCACCTCGTGCAGTTATCGGTGATGGCCGGGTCGGGGCTGGCAGTGTCTGACGCTCGCGCTGTTGCAGTGGAGTCGCTGATCTACTGGCGCAGCGCGGCGCACAGCGGCGCGGCGCTGGGCGCGGGGCTGGCGCTGCTGGTGGCGCTGGCCTGCTGCTCCGTGGTGTCGGTGCTGGCCTACGCCTCGCTGCTGGCGCTCTCCGCCGCCGTCGCCTTCCGCATCTACAAGAACGTGCTGCAAGCCGTGCAGAAGACCAATGACGGACATCCATTCAAGTAAGTCTCGTTACGCACTTTGTTACCATAATACCTAGCTAGAAAGTGAGCTTAATTACTAAGTTTAGGTGCTGAAGTTTTCCTTACGTCATATAAAGTATATGTCTCAAAGTAAAGGCAGTCTGCCCGTGACCATGATACCTGCAAAGTTGTCGAAACGTCGGGACCTAAAATCTAAAAATAAACCGCGAATAAATCAGTAAAAACTAATTTTTTTTTTTCAATATATGCATCAATTTCATTTTATACATTTTGCAACTAATTTAAGATATTAAGACATGTTTATTTATATTTAGAAAATCAAGGTTATTAATGACAATAATATAAGATAATAAGTAAGTAGGTAATTTAATGAGGTCGAGATAGAGCTGCTTGAGTCGTCCACCATAATAATGGAAGTGATAGAGGATGGCGTTATTTTAATTATTTAAATGCATGTCATGATACTTTAATTACTTAAAAGTTCTGAATACCAATATTGCCGAATAGGTAACTAACTGAATCAGTAGAAGTTTAAAAATGAAGATTGCCGGTCACTGTAGTAAATGAGCATTGTCAGCATAAGTCCGTATGCGTGTATTTCTCAGTACAACAGAGCCATGACATTTGCAGCATGCGCGCGGCGGTGCTGTGATAAGCAGTCATCAACCTCACACGAGTCCTTGTAGAGATAACAACTAATAGCCTTAGGGTCAATCAAACAATATGAGATTTATATCTCCTATCGCGGAAGAATTACGAAGAAACGTACCCGGTACTAACTAAGGAAATTAAGGTGATAAATAAATTAACATTCAATTGGTCTTTTAAAGTTTACGTATAGATTTACGACAAAAAAGTAGCAAACTCACAAAGTTACATTGTTTGTTCATTGATATTCGAAGACTTACGTGCCGCAGTGAGCCCTCGGGCATGGGGCACCGACCGTGTGTGGAGAAGCCATAACAGATAGATGAAGCGCACCTGCGCACACATGCTCACGCACCCTCACACATGCTCACACATGCTCTCACATGGTGGCATGTGGCTCTTATGTAACCCCAGCATGTGCCTCGCGTCGGAATGCGGGGACCACTCGGACCAACCTCATCTAAATGCTAAACGAATCTGAGAAAACTAACTTTATCAAAAATAATCCAAAAAAGTTGCTAAATGTTTTTTTCCAAATATTTAAATTACTTAATGCTATTTTGCTAAACTATAAATATTGTCATTCGTATGTAGCGTAGGGTAACCTTTCTACCTAATAAACTTGATTAAAATGTTTCGAAAGTATATAGCCTACTTATTTATGTTTGTTGGATATTTTATAAATTGTATCGTTATGTTTTTGAAACTGAAATTGGAAACTTAGTTTTGACATACATTTCATGCAAGTCAAAGCGAAGTTTCCTATTGTCAGCGATTACAGTCTAGTGAGCAGTTTGTAAAAGTTACAAAATGGCTACTGACATAGAATGATGACGTCAACGTTTTTATTGATGCATACAATTTATAAATCTAGTTCAAAGTAAAATTAGAAAGTTAGCTCTAAAGAGTCCGGTGTTGTCATATTGTATCTCACGAACTGAACCGTATCCCCGTTACAAACGTTTCTAAGTTTATGTTCACAGTAGTTTATTTATTACTCATAGTTTGATATGAATGGTGTGCTTGGGAACTGTTTCGGTGCAGAACGTAGTATAATATAAAGGGCATGTTTCCCACCTCACGTGTTGTACGCGCTCTGACAGGTGCGGGGTGTGCAACTAGTATCTTCCTCTCCGGCGCGGTTGTTCTATTCTGGCTGATGGCCCTTATTTTGTTTTGTCAAAAAGTGTTATGAAGCAGTCATAGGCTGCGTGCAGTGTAACAGAGTGATGTAAGGTGTGTGTTGTGTTGTGGCGCAGATGGCTGCTGCAGCAGGACATCAGCGTGCCGGCCGAGCGCGCGCAGGCGCTGGCGGCCGCCGCCACCGCGCACCTCAACGCCGCGCTCGCCGAGCTGCGCAGGTAACACTCCACTACCCATACCGCCTGCCTCATGCTGCTAAGCAAAATGGAATACATATTCAAAGAACGCATTTACCTATAATATTTTGAAGTTAGGCACTGAATGCGATCAAAAGTGAATAGTAACGAACTTTAGAAACACTTGACATGTAAGTGTAAGTATGCGTCTAATTTCAAGATGCACATTCCCTTGTTCATTTTGGTAGGTATTATTCATGCTGGTAGGTACTAGGAAGTGTGCAGGTGTACGAGTATGCAGAGCGTAGAGTAATGAGTACGCGGTGTGGTTGCAGGTTGTTCCTGGTGGAGGACCTGGTGGACTCGCTGAAGTTCGGCGTGCTGCTGTGGTGCCTGACGTACGTCGGCGCCTGCTTTAACGGCATCACGCTCATCATACTCGGTCGGTGCCCCACATACATTATACACTTAGCCATCTCTGTTCATTTTTGGTAACCAATCATCTGGACTCATACATAAATATGTACATGTGGCAAAAACATGTCGATTTCCATTATATAACGATAAAAAAAAAAATGAAATTCTTGGATGTGGACCGAAATGTAGACAATGTTCTCAGTCTGCAAAATGATAGCCACGTAGTTTTGATAATATTGAGGATCTCAAACCCGTGTAGGGTAGCAAACTATATTTATATTCATTTCATAGATTCGTTAAAAGAGTTTCACACACATACATAATATATGGCTAAACTAAATTAACTAGGTCCTCTTATGTTTATATGGTCTACAATAAGGCACCTACCCATGTTGTACTGTTGAGTGCGGAGTGTTGTGATTGTGACTATTGTTGTATTGTTCACACTAGCACACAACAAACACAGTTGTGTACACTGTACGCACTGTGCTGTACACTGTACTGACACATACTTCACTTCAGGGGCCCAAGTCTGCTATTTACACTCGGTTCAATGTCTTCATAGTGTCGTGCCAGCAGAGCCATTTTCGGAAAATTGGTATTCTACTAAACGTCAAAACGTCAAAATTGCGCATTACAATTTGTACCAAATTTATGAACTATTGGTCTCAGTCGTTGAACATTGAACCGAATCCTGCCAATGCGCAATTTTGACGTTTTGACGTTTAGCAGAATACCAATTTTCCGAAAATGGCTCTGCTGGCACGCCACTATGAAGACATTGAACCGAGTGTAAATAGCAGACTTGGGCCCCAGGGGGTTCACAAGCGGTAGAGAACGACTAAATCTATAAATAACAATTTCCTCATAACAAATCGTTATATAAAATATATATAACACCTACACTTGATCGAATACTGGAAAATGTGTAGGATGTCATTGTTCATAAATAAAAATGTCGTAAGTGTGCGCCGCGCATGACTAATATGCTAATCAGTATCAGTCTGTTCAGACAACACTAATATTAATAGATACCTAGACTTACGATCTCTCACTAGAGGTAGAGGGAACCATTTCTTTAAATGTAACATTTATTATACCTTCTATGACTTTAACAGTCAAGTCATACTAACATCTAAATAAATAAAGATCAATTGCCACATGTATGACGAGGTGGGACGCAAGAGCGGCTCGACCGATTTAGCTGTTTTCCATCGCTGTGTTTATTTATGTGAAGGAAAAATCCACGGCACATGTCGACAGATCTATTATCTATTTAAGATTAATCATTAAGGCTGACAGGACAAGCATTGTCCGATCAACTAATTTTATTTTTTGTAAAAAAAAAAACCATGCATATCGCAGTAATATTCTAAGGCCTCACACACTTAGTCTGCGAAATGCTACATTGTTTATTGTCTGGTGCTGAATTAACAGTTCGCTTAAAGTAATTAGTCTTAGGTCACGATAGTGCGAGTTGCTTAAACTATCAAAATACATTCACATGACATTAAAATGTACTAAATATTCGATTAATCATTTTGTTCGCTATTGTAATTAAAAATTCTATAGAACTTCATATGGTTCCTATCAATATTAATTCGTAGGAATTTGTTAGAACGCTTGCTTGTCTAGCTAACCAACATTTAGTTTTATTTACCAGGATACCAGGAATTATAAGGACAGCTCAGATTGAATTAAATAGCAAAATTATATGTGTTTATGAAAATATTGTAACTGCTGTACTTAGGGATGTTAATAAATACTTAAGGATTCCTTAATATCTATATCATTTTAATCGATACTGTGGAATCCCTAAAGTATCCATTAACGTCTCCCAAGTGCGGCAATAAGTCTATATCTATTAAGCTGATATGTAATTTAGTTTCTAATAATTGTCTTAATGTTTTCAGGATGGATAGCGTTGTTCTCCCTGCCTAAGGCGTACGAGATGAACAAGGCGCAAGTAGACGCCAACTTGGAGTTTGTTCGTGGAAAGATAAACGAGATCTCCGCAAAGTAAGTATCATGTACAACATACCCGAGCACAAACCACTAGCGCAGTAAACTAGTGACTTCTGACTGCTAGCTACCAATAACCTACCGACTTGTCTGTCAGTGTCCTTTTCTACGAATTTAGACACATCCTTGGATTCTCTTGCAACTAGTGGAATAATTATTTTTGATAATATGAGTCGAAGCTCTTGGACAGACCAGTGGTAAAGATCACAACGCCAACAAGCTCAGCGCGACGTGCTGCTGGTTAGATCCCTGCATGCCACTAATATTAGTGTTCTCCACGAATGTCCAGCAGTTCTCTGTGCACCCACAAAATATTAATCACTGTATCGTGAGATGCGAAATACGATTTGATTTCTAAAATTACTTCAGAAACATTTTGTTGGTAATTTTGTGTGATTTCCACAATGTACAGAAACTATTTGTACTTTAAATGCCATGTTGTTCTTAAGACTTGCATGATGACATACAACTTTACATAACGAGCATAAATAAAATCTCCATCCCGCTAGGTTCTCTGGTCTCCCACGATGCCTATATGTGAATTTAATGTTACTACATCGTAAATAGATGTATTTTGCTCAAACGAGACTAGTAAACCTAACGCATGTTATAATCACGAAAAACTTAATTATTACTGAACGACGTGTTGCGGGTTCGATCCCCGCAAGGGACCACCGACTTTATAATTGAATTAGCGTGTTTGTTACAAGCTATGTAGAATACATTCTGTATTAGAATGCATGTATCAGTTGCTTGATTTCATAAGTTTGGTTTATTTGTTATTTCTTTTATAACGTAATGGAAAATTTTATTTTACTTATTATGTATGCAATCATTTTTTGTAACCTCAATGTTTAAAATGTTGTTCACCATTCTCTAGTCAATGATGACGGAGAACATGTTATAGAATGTATATGTTTGGTATTGTATGATCGTTGTGTGTGTGCAGGGTGCGCGCGGCGGTGCCGCTCGGCCGGAAGGCGGAGGACAAGGACAAGTAGGCGCCACGCGGCCGCTGTACTTCACTGTTTGTTATATTTATTATTATTGTACTATTAAAGATAACTACTTTACGTGTAAAGCTTTATGAGACGAGTCATGCGGAGATTATTGTATTTGCTTTTTGAAATTTTAAATTAAAATAACTGTCGAACCGATAATGAACTTTTTTTTCCATGTTTTACCTAACGAGCTGAAGGCGATCGAGCGAACGAACGTTATATGTATACCGAGTGCTTACCACTTGGTGCGACAAGTATCTGTTTTTAATAAAACTGTTGGTGATCATGCAGTAGGTTGACTGTCATCATCAGCTGCAACTGTAACTAATGCATCACTACTGATAGTTGGATTTTAGGCTATTCAACTTTTTTAAACTGAAATCGAATGTGACACTTAAAATGCTTACATCGGTAAGTGGCGCTTCTTACCTTGAAAGAATGAATAAGGTTTGTGTTTTATACAAGGCTAGATGAATAGAAGATAATTAAAAACGTAGCAAACAAGCCCAACATCAAGGTATTGTGTTGTTTGAGACAGAGGTTACGGAGTTCCCATGGCTTTCTGGCTCCATTATCAGACCAAATACATACAGAACCATATCAGTATCAGCGGAAGTCTCTTCAGGTGGTTCCCATTTTATGTGGCAAACAGATGTCAAACTGTTGTTCTGAATAGATACATTGCATAGAGAACTATCATTATCCTCTCAGGTATTCCGCAGCCGTCCGCGGGTATCGCTACTGGGACCCTTATTATTCTTCAACATCTTTATTAATCACGTCTCTGCATGTTTCTCTAGCTCACAAGTTCTCTTGATTGCTGACGACATGAAGATTTCAAGCGAAATCAGATCTTATGACGATGCACTTTCGAATTTAGACCAAAAATGTATATCTAGAGAGTGGATGATGTCCTGTGATCTCAATCCGATGCCGAGAAATGATTTTTAATAATTTTTATTTATATTGTAAGTAATAAAAATGTTAAGGAATTTAAATATTAAGTAGATCTAAACAGTTTATATCGGTAGGTAAAGGATATTGTGAAACTTTTATTTTACATAATGGATATGAACTTAATTATGGCCTACAATTTTTATCCGGCAAGAGGCCCACATAACCCTCACGTTTTCCTAGTAAAGTAGGGTATGTAAAGTGAAGGCATTTATTTCCTATGTGCCCGGTTAGTGGCAATAGGCTCGCCCCCTATTACATGGGACCTAAACATATCGGCGAACTGTGGGTACATTGGTATACCTCTGCCTACCCCTTCGGGGATACAGGCGTGATGATATATTATGTTAGAATAAAGAGCTTCGACCAGCACCTTCACTCACAGAGTACTTTAACTCTGTGAGTGAAGGTGCTGATCGAAGCTCTATTTTTAAGTGTATGTATTCTACCATCGATTACATCAAATCTTCTTCTTAAAGAGCACACTAAGAAGTAGCGTGTCGATGATCAATGATAACTATATTTTTCTAGTCAGTAGTCAATGGAGTGTGTCGGACTACCAATCACCATTGTGAGGCTTTGTGTCCGTTGCAACTTATAGATATCCTCGCGTATACCTCCAGACAGTGGGACAAGCTGGCATTTCATCATCACTACATAGTATAAAATAAAGTCGCTTTCCGCTGTCTGTCCCTATGTATGCTTAGATCTTTAAAACTACGCAACGGATTTTGATGCGGTATTTTTCAATAGATAGAGTGATTCAAGAGGAAGGTTTATATGTATAATACATGCATAATATAATAATAATAATAATAATAATAACCCCCCTGTGGGGCCACCTTGACGTGGTGGGGGGGCTTACGGGAAGGCATGAACTGTTAAATGATCACTAACACCTTGGTCACACCCTGCAGTCTCAGGAAAGCAGGAGATACAATAAGCCATTAACACCTTGGCACAACCCTTCCCAACGAACGGTCCCAAAACCTCAAGAAAGAAGCAACATGGTACAAACAAGAAGTAAAACGAAACGGCCCCAAGTTCCCGGCGGGTCTAGCAGCAGCACTGGCGACGACGGAAGCCAGCCTGCAGCTCGGCCTAGGGGTGCGAAGAATCCCCGGGAGGCGATCTCTCTCCGTCAAACGACACAAGCATCGAATATGGAAACTGATTTGCTAAGCGAAAAGGCAATAAATTCATCCCCGATATTAACTTCATCATCATCAAGTTTATTCGAGTCACCGAGCTCATCACCCCAACTTTATCAGGTTTCATCGCGGTCTAGTACCGTATCTCCTCAGCCTGGGGATGTTGTGCAGGAGGCTAACGCCACTGACCCTGCACCCGCCACAGGTGTAAACCGTGCGCGTAAAAGATGGACAGAAGAAATGAATAGGTTTATCTGGCGCACGTACCTTATAGCTACGAAACTAAACACGACTAAAGTATACTTAGATCATCTTCATTATGAATTCTCACTTAAATACCCACAGATGCAAGCGACACGACAGAGATTAGGCGATCAATGCAGAGCAATTGTTAGGAATAGGTTACTACCTCAAGAAGTACTAGAGGACATAAAGAATGAGGTTGCAGCATTTTTACAGCGTACACAAACAGATCCGACCTCTACACTCCCAAATAATTGTAGTCAGCAGGGACAGAGAAGGAAATGGACCACTGAGTTTAACGAGTCCATTATCAGAAACTACTATAGAATAACTGAATTAGAGAATAACAGATCAGCGTATCGACGACCTCTTCATCAAGCTGTGATAGCAGAACACCCAGAGCTATCTGAAGTTAGTGAGCAGCGAATATCTGATCAGCTTCGAGTAATATTGAATAATAAAATGATAAGTGATCAAAGACTGCAAGAAATTCGCGATCAAGTAACCATCGACCTTAACTTGAACAGTAGTGGTACCATAGAAAATTATTCACATACAGAGTCACTACGTATAACACATACACCACTCCAAGATGGCGGTATACAAGAACCTAACATTCAGTCATCCACTTTGACTGGGCACTCATTTGAATCACGGTTGCATACACCTACTATAGAATTAGGATCAAATTTTAATCATTTAGAGCCGGAAATAATTAAAGATCATTTTAGGACCGCTGTGGAAAAGTTTAGGAATGCCGACCCAACTAGTAGACCGTACATACCTAAACAAAAAACTTCAAGAAAACAGGCCCAAATTGTACAGTTTATTAACATTGAAATTTTGCCGCAATACATAACAACAGACCAAGATTTTAATACCACACACACCATGATTTATTGTGCGGCATACACAGCAGCCATCTTCAATGGGACAAAAATTAAAGAAAATGAGAATTCGCATGATAAAAATATAAAACGCTCACCTCCTTGGCAAAGAAGGTTAGAGAAAAAGATATTAGATATTAGAAGAGACATAGCAAGAATGAATGAATATATTCGAGGTAATAGAAGTAGTAGAATTATAGAATTAGTTGCAGAAATAAAAAATAAGCACCGAATCCACTCACAGCATGAAGAACCTAACACTAATGATGAACATTTTGTAGACACGCTGAAACAAAAACTAAATGCTGCTGCTAGTAGATTAAAGAGGTACATAAATTGCACATTACGCAAAACGCAAAATTCTCAATTTTCTAGTAATGAGAAACAGTTTTATAGAAACCTGTTATCAGATACACAGCGTGCTAGAACCACTGAACACACGACACCAAACACGCCCTTAGCAGAGGAGTTGCATAGTTTTTGGTCCGACATTTGGTCTGTTCCAGTTAATCATAACCCTGATGCTGAATGGCTTCAGGCTGATCGTAGTTTCACAGACTCAATAACACCTATGGAGTTTGAACAGATTCCTATTGATATATTTATGCGCGTTCTAAACAAAACCCACAACTGGAAGGCTCCAGGAAGCGATCGCATACACAACTTCTGGTATAAAAAATTCACAACTACACATCGTTTACTTTACAGACACATTAATAATTTTATACAGGTACCAGAAGCAGTCCCAAAATTCATTACACAAGGGGTCACGTACATGATACCCAAAGATACAGACCATCATAACCCGGCTAAATATAGACCTATTACTTGCCTGCAGACAATTTACAAGCTACTTACAGGGTGCGTCGCGGAGCTCATACACCAACACACCTCTGAAAATAATATCGTATCAGAGGAACAAAAGGGTTGCCGTAAGAACAGTCAGGGCTGCAAGGAGCAACTAGTTATAGATTCAGTTGCCATGAAACAAGCTATTGCCATGAAGACGGATATTAACACTATGTATATTGATTACCGCAAAGCTTTTGACTCCGTACCCCATAGTTGGCTTGTCTATATTCTTCAACACTATAAAACCCATCCACTAATTATCAATTTCCTTAAAACCTCTATGCAGAATTGGACCACTAGACTAAAGACAGTAGGAAAGACATGTTTGGAAACCCCTGAAATCTCGATACGCCGAGGAATTTTCCAAGGAGATGCCCTTAGTCCTCTGTGGTTCTGTCTCGCGCTTAACCCTCTGTCACACATGCTTAACAAATCTTCGGCTGGCTATGGCATTACTGCACCAAATAAACAAATAAAACTCACTCATCTTATGTATATGGATGATATTAAATTATATAGCGATACTTCACAGTCATTACATCACCTAGCAGACATTACTCAAACTTTCTCAAATCACATCCACATGGAGTTCGGTATAGACAAATGTAAGACATTCTCTGTGGAACAAGGTAAAATTACTCAGAATAGTTACGCGTTAGAATCAGGAGTTAATATCGAGCCGCTGGAACCAAATACTTTTTATAAATATTTAGGTTTCCTCCAGGCAAGACAAATAAACCAGAAAGATACAAAAGAGCAGCTTAAAAAGAAATTTAAACATCGTCTTAACATCCTATTCCGATCGCAACTTAACTCACGTAATCTTTGTAAAGCTATAAATAGTTACGCTATCCCTGTACTTACCTATTCGTTCAGTATAATAAACTGGACCCAAAACGACCTCCATAATCTGCAGCGTATTATAAATACCACTCTAACTGCTCACCGGAAGCACCATCCTAGATCTTGCGTGCAACGGATGACTCTCCCGAGAGATGAAGGTGGCCGAGCAATTATTGATATAACTAATTTACACAATAAGCAAATTACCACCCTCAGACAGTATTTTTATAATACCTCAGAACATTCATTAATTCATGAAATAGTCATACTTGCAGATAAACACCATACCCCACTAAAATTAGTAGATCGAAATCCGCAGCGTAATGAACGAATCAATGACAAGAAGGACAAAATCGCATTATGGCAGCAGAAGTCTCTACACGGCAGACATCGCCACGACCTGCAGCAACCACATGTCGACAAGGTCATGTCGAACGCATGGTTGCGGCGTGGCGAGCTTTTCCCGGAGACGGAAGCCTTCATGATGGCGATCCAGGACCAAGTCATTGATACGCGAAATTACCAAAAATATATAATTCGTAACCCGAACCTTCCCACAGACACTTGTAGACATTGCCACGCCTGTCCCGAGACTATACAGCATATAACTTCCGCATGTAGATCTCTTGCCCAGAACGACTATAAGCACCGACATGATCAGGTAGCTTCCATAATACACCAGCATTTAGCACATAAGCATAATTTTATAGCGAAAAAGTCACCGTACTATAAATATAAACCGGATACAATACTCGAAGATCAGAGTTGCAAAATATACTGGGACAGAACCATTATTACTGACAAGACCATCCACTACAATAGACCTGACATCACTGTACACGACAAGACTAGCAAGACTGTATTCCTTATTGATATAGCTGTCCCGAATACTCATAACATACAGTCTACGATATCTGAAAAACTGACAAAATATCAAGATCTAGCCATCGAGTTGAAGCGCCAATGGCGCGCGGAGACCATACACGTAGTTCCAATTGTCATTTCAGCAACAGGTATCATACCGAGGAGTTTACAGCGTTGTCTAGATATTTTAGATATCCCGAAGCACACATTTAACACCTTGCAGAAAGCTGTCATCCTTAATACCTGTCGCCTCACCCGCAAATTCTTCACCACATCATCCATCTCTTCATCATACACTACTACACTAGCATAACCTCTTCTTGCACTTGACTAAGGTCCGTGTGATTAGAGATATAAAACCCCTTCAGAAGGGAGGACAAAAGTCATAAAAAGTAAATAATAATAATAATAAATCGTTTATTTGCATTAAACATGGTATACAAAGGTGTTAAATAAAAATAGAGTAGGTACAAGCATGTTTAGCTAAGATGAACATAGCACGCAATTTTTTTTTAGGAAACTAAAATCTTTAAGGAAACTAAAATCTATAGTAGAGAAACACGGATAATCTTAGAGATTTCTGATTTAAGGTCGCAAATGCACACATTTTATGCGCTTTCATTGCAAACGCTGGCTGAACCCTACGAGATAAATTCGAAAATAAATGAATATTTTCGAAGATATTACAAATTTAAAATGCAGGGACAAAGCGGTTGCGGCGATACCGGTCGGTAGGGCGCGCGGGGGCCGGGGGGCGCGTGCCTATACAAAATAGTGCATCCAAGGCTGTGCTTCGCCCTACAGAACTCTACGATTGTGTAGTTATATTTGGTGTCAGCGTTGCACCCGAGCAAAGCCGGGGCGGGCCGCTAGTTAGATATAAATGAGAAGTACCTCAGATACATGGCTTAGTTGTTATATGGTACCTACTTTCATTACGTTTCTTTGTGGCTGTGCTCTTTGGTATGACGATTGATCTCCGATTGATTGACGGATGTATAGTCTGCTTATTAATTTGGTCTGTGCGGCAAAAGGGGCCCACAGAGTACTTTTTATATAAGGGGCCCAGCTGTCCTTAGTAACCGTATATGTCAAGTTTAGCACTGTGACGTGATTATAGCGGACTTTAAAATCAGGATACTTATAAGATATAATATTTTTATTTTTTCCCTTCCTAATTGTTAACTGAAATCATTCTAATGTTAATACTGTTAATAGGTTAATGCACATTGCACAGCAGTCCATGCCAATAAATAAATATCAAACTACAATGATTTATAAAAACAATACACATTTTTTATTCCACGATGCCTTAATAGGTACCTTTTTTTATAAATGTAATCGATTCTCAAAATTAGGCAGCCTCCTCCCTAAATAGTGACAGAAATTCTACTACGTCTGTGGACTTTGATCAGCTGTCTGTCATGTCATGTGTCAAGTTGGAGTTGTCAGTTTACTCAGTTTTATTTTCAGAGAAATTCTCTGAAACAACCTTCTGAACTATTTATTCTTCTAAGTTATACCTTATTAAAATATGTGCACTTACACAGAACATAATGTTAAAGTAATGCAGTCAAATAAACAAAAGTGTGATTAAGTTTAAGTGGAAAGCGCATGGTAGGAAATGATGTAAGGAAGTTAAGTTTAACGAAACTTTGCAGGAAAGAAAACAGTGTGAGCCAGATTGTGATAGCGGACGGACAGAGTGGTAGTCAAGTGCCTTAAGATTACAGATATGGAGAGCAGTGCGAGGTTTGTCAATATTCATTAATTATGGTCTTCTTCTTTGGGGTATAAGTTTGCCGAGATATCACATTTTTTGTTATAATTTTCACATACGTCATCAAGGCTTTTTTGTTATTCATTTATTTTAAATTATGTAGGATGGAATAACATTACAGTTAGTTTGGTAAACAATAATAAATTATGTACCTCCTAAATAAAAGACTTACATAATTTATAATCTACTTATCTACTATCAAATATTCAACAAATACATGCTCTTCATTTCTCAAATAAATATACTTAAATTAGGCACACATTGTAATATACTTACCTATTTAGAAATATTACTTTTGAGTTGAGAATTTTATCTAGGTCATCATATATTGAATATATTCTGTTTATTAAATTATTGATTGGCAAACTGCTTGGCATGGCTGGATATATGGTTAGTATAGTATAGGGCCTAATGCCTTCATAGAAGCTGTAATAAAATATTGAGACCTAATCCTTACATATGACTATTTTATGAATACAGTTTTAGATGTTACTGTTAATGTATGATAAGGCTAATAAATGCCAACTAAGTATTTATTAAACTTAATGTTATTTGTTGGTGGTTACACTCTACTTCTTCTGAGGGCTAAGATGACAATCTGACTGAGTAGATAACCTCTTCATGACATTATGACTGAAATAATGGTGTTCTATAATTACTTATAATTAAAGTTCATAAGTTATGCTCATGCTATGAAATACATAATACAAACTTAGTTTGAATTTTAAGATCACTTAAGGGGAAACTAAGAGCCAAAATGATGTAATAATCACTTTGCAAGTCACCCATACAAAGTTTTAGGACAAGGCCAGATAAAGAATTCATAGATGTTATTGTTTATCTGTAGACATTATTATTATTATCATTCTCATACAATAATTGTAAATCTCTACACTAGCATTTAGGCACAAGGTTATAAAAAGTTGAAAAGATCTCTACTTAAGATGTGTTGAGAGAGGCACTTTTCTTTAGTTTTTTTACTGTCGAATGGGTGTTTGCTTAAAACATTGTATATTTTAATGGGTCAATATCTCCAAGTAGTCTGGTACACACCATGCACAAAGTATTATGTGTTGAGGTTTTCTGTAACATTGGTTCTGGACTCTTCTTTATAATACTCTCCTTCATGTAAGAAATTCTGTACTAGAAGGATTTAGCTATATTTAGTGAATTTATTGGTTAATTTTAATACCTACATATTAGCATATTTATAAATTAACTTTATAATTGTACAGTCTGCAGGCAAGGTCAGTTTATTCATGAATATTATTTTCATGACAATGTAAGTGTTAAGACAAACAGCACTGGGTGCCTCTCATTGGTAACTGAATCAACAAGGATTGTTTAATGAGAAGCGGGCACAAGTTGCTGGCTGTTTGTAAATAACTAGTGAGTAGTGGAGTGGTTAGTGGTGTCCGGGTGGCAATCATGGTCCAACTGTTGTTGTGGTTTCCAGGTGACTGGGCTACTGTGCCACCCTGTGTGACATGCGTGGATAATGCCAGCTACCTTTGCACAGTATGTAGTTCCTCTTGTTTTCACTACTCTAACAATAATAACTAACTACTTTGTGTTGGTTTGTTCAATTGGTGGCATAACATAACATAGCTTTCAATATGTACTGTGATCAATTGTATTGGTTGATTGCTCACCAATTGGTTTCAATTTAAAAGACGAATTCTGATAAGTATGCTCTTTGTGGATTTTGGTTACAAAGTATTTATCAAAACATGAAATAACTAATTTCATTTTTCTTATTTAAGACAAGTCAAGTAAATAACAAAATTGAATGGTTACAGATTGCACCCAATGAACTTGAATATATTTATTAAGTTTGCTGTATGACAGACATTCCTAATGATAGGTACAACCATAATGGTGTCGGCAATTATTTAATACTGAAAGTGATGTCTCATCCTCACTCAGCAAAAAGTTAGTTATTCATTTTACATATTATTGCCAACTGTGTATACCCATGCAGAAGTTTTGAATTATATGATAATAATAATTTCATTTTATATTCACTAAAAAGTATTAATGGGTTTTTATACATCAGGGTGGTACCTACCTCGCAGTTTTTAACACATCATGACAGTAAATAGTTGTATGTAGAACTCTGTGGTTAGACAATCGAAAATCATTTAACATCATTTTGTTGCTAATAATTGTGTGTGTGTGCTTTCCATTGTTCTGGGCTTTTTGTTACAAAATACATCTTACGATAGTGAGGGGAGGTATGACCACCTTGCGCCATAATATTACACTTAATCAACAAAGTAAGCTGGCCGTCACACACTGACGCCCTGTGTGCTCTTTAAATATACTTGATAAGAGCAGAATTAACACAGATGCCACACATTTTAATATACCTACCTATCATAAGATGTACTCTGCAGCAAGGGTTCGCGTCGAGACCGCTTGTGCGCGAATATGTATGACAACGCAGCACGCGCAGTCTGGACGCGACTGCCTAGCGCCCGCGCACCGAGCGATACGTCGCCTACGCATGTAACAGAGGGCACTTGCATCTGGCCATCATGCCATAATGTCGCGAGGGTCGGCATATCGCTTGGTGTAGTGGCGCTTCATCCATTCCATGGCACATGTCGCAGCTAGCGGCGGCGGAGCGCGGCCGGCGGCATGGTGGCGGCCGCGCGGCGCCGCGCCTCGCCCGCCTCTCCATGGCGCAGCCCTGCCCCCGGTAGGTAGTCGCCGCGCAACACCTAATACCTGTGTACACATCTTATCTGATGAGCAAACGTTTCAGCGGCCGAGTGTCCTCAAACAACAGCCTCCGGCTCCTGACACCAATCATGTCGTATTTACTCGCCGCAGATAATTAACTTACATGTCTGACTGTCTGCTCCTCACTTGCAGACGACTTGTTTTTGTGGCTGGTTGTGTCGGAATTTTTAACAATTAATGATAGCGATTACGTTTATGTGGCAATCATTCGGTTCTATAACGATTGCACGCTGTTAAAACTTCATTAGCGCCTGAAAGTTCTATTGTGGTGATCCAAATTGGTGCTGCACGCAGCACGGCATACGTTGCTTGCTCAAGATGTAAGTACAGCGCAGCACCCGGCCGCGTCTCTCATTACTGTACCTACTAACAATAACTTTGGTCGCGAATAACATGTACGTTTTGATACTGTTAATGTATTCATTATCTTTGTTACAATTGGGTATATTACCATTTTGCATATAATTAAGTCTTATGGTATTGAAATGAAGCGTATACATACATCGGCCGTGTTTAAGTTTAGTTTCTTTGTGTACAATATTATTCGCCCTATCCTATTCAGTACTTATACTGGCCCCCAACACATTGAATTTTTATGTAAGTTTCATCCTCAGATCACATCAAACATAGGTTTAATCAAAAGCAGTTTAGCAGTTTAGCCGCGCCAACGAAGTGATAGTCTTTTATGCATTTATAATATTAGTATGGATAACATAGTAGTACTTTTATGGAACTAGTAGTCTTATGCCTCTATCGTCTATAAGAAAGCATAAATTTATATTTGGCAAACATTTACCAGGACGATGAAAATTACATAGCATTGCATTTGGTAAACGTCTGTACAATACTTGACAGTGGCGTGACTTCAGGTAGGCTTCGATGTAAATTTTGTTTTGCTAACTAATACAGTCATTTTTAACAGGCTCAGGAAGAATTTACGAGCAAAAAAAATATGAAGTTCAAAGTGAGAACTCTGGATCATCAACCTTTTATTGCGTGTTAAAAGTATGATAATGTACGTAAAATATGTTTCAAAGCAGACGGAAATTTTGATATACATATTAACTTTACTTACGTAGAAAAGTTTGGAACTTGAGCGTTGCGAGCGGAGCGCGGCGGTGTCCAGGAGCCGGGAGCAGATGACAGGCGCTCGCAGCGCGTGGCCCGCCGCCCGCGGCACTCCGCGGCACTCCGCGGCAGTACCCGCAGTACACTCGCGCCCGCGCGAAATAGCTGTCGTCTTTATCGCGTGCCCACATTTATATTAAATACTCGGTGTACTATCTCCGATACGCGAACTCGATTATAATTGCTTAAAGTAGTATTTTTATAATGTTATCGGTTTCCGCTTAAATTATTGTCGTCCTTGATCCTTGGCTTTCCGTCACCAAACTGTTTGGTATGACCTGTGTTTATCTAAGAGAATTTTGTAATTCTTCCTTAGAGATGATTTTGTAAATCTAGGAAATAATCTGCTCTAGTGTAAAGACTCTGCTGTAGTCTTCCAAATATCGTTTGGTTTGATCAAAGCATTCGGGTCTAAGGTTCCCTCAATCTGGTCTAATAGTGATATACAGTCATAAAAAATTAGGCGACTATTTTGACCGACTCAAAACACCCCGGTCTCATCCCCGGCCTGGTCGGTGTCACCTACCTATACTCAGGCGGCATACATTTTTCGGCAGTTTTATGTGCTACATGTAACGGCTGGTGGTTGGGGATGCTCCCGCCGCGTGATTCCGTTGATTGTAATGTGCCTCTGGTTGTCGACTTTAGTCCTCGGTCAATAAATTCTTGAAACATCAGCGCGTTGGCCGGCTTACGCGCAATCGTAAACCAACGCTTGCTAATCTTATCCGCGTGTTATCCTCACTAGGCTATATAAAGTGTATTCGTGAACATTTCACTAGACAGGTATTTACAACAAGCCTGATATTTGCATGTGCTCTTGATAATTCGGATTATTTATTTAATTTAAAAAGCAAGAGTTGCATCGTCTTCTGAACGCACTAAGCGGTGTGGCATTAAAAGCTTTCCGTGCCTCAGGTTGACGGAAGACAAGGAGAGCTCGCCGTGCCTGGACCGAGGAGACCGAGCCGCCGTCGGGATGTGGAGCTCGCAGCGGCGCGTCACGCTGGACGTGCTGATGGCCTGCTGGGGCATCGGCACGTGGCTCGGCGTCAACGGCCTGTACGTGCAGCTGCCCCTGCTGGTGGAGCGCCTGCCCGAGGGCTGGGCGCTGCCCTCCTCCATGGTGATGGCCGTGCAGCTCGCCAACAGCGGCCTGCTCATCTATGGCCTGCTGCGGCGCCTGCTGCCGCGGGTCGCTGACTCCTTCTACATATACGGATTGTTGGTGATAGGCACGCTGGCTCTAGTGCTCAATGCGTTCCTGTACGAATACACGGCTATGATCGGTAGTGAGGAACGCTCGGTAGCTTACTTGACGTTAACTTTCTTCGCGGCGCTAGTGGGATGCACAAGTTCAGTGTTGTTCTATCCGTACTTAAGACATTTCCGTGACTTATACTTGGCCACGTACTTAGTGGGGGAGGGTCTCAGCGGGTTCGTTTCGAGCATCCTCGCGCTGATCCAAGGCGTCGGCGGCGAGCCCCAGTGCCTGCCGTCCGCGGATAACTCCACGCTGGTGCCGCACTACCCGCCGCCGCGGTTCGACACCACGGTGTTCCTGCTGCTGCTGGGCGCGCTGTCGGCGAACAGCTTGGTCAGCTTTATCATTATCAACAACTACAAGGGGTTCCTGCCGGAGCGGGTGACGCCCTCGGCGGCGGCCAAGGACGACGAGGCGACGACAGAGCGGCCGTCGATGTTGGTGCCGCGCTGGTTCGTCGTGATGGCGCTGATGGCGCTGCTGAACGCGCTGAACAACGGCGTGATGCCGTCGGTGCAGTCATACTCGTGCATGCCGTACGGCACGCGCGCCTACCACCTGTCGGTGACGCTGAGCGCCATGGCCAACCCGGCGGCGTGCCTGGCGGGCGTGTGGCTGCGGCCGGTGCGCGCGCGCACGCTGGCGGCCGGCCTGCTGGCCACGGCCGTGCCCTTCGCCTACATCCTGGCCACGGCACTGCTCAGCCCCGAGCCGCCGCTGCAGCACACGCCGGGCGGGGAAACTTTAGTTGTGAGTCTCTAATTATAATTATATCGCATATTTAACATATTTTTCACACTTAACCACAAGCATTCAATAGTGTATCTTTATTGAGCAAAAAGATAAAATTACCTTTCCTTTTTTACGTTATGTCTGCTGATCACACTTAAAACATATACTTAGGTATAAATCTGATTCCAGATTTCTTTAACTATAAGTAAAATTATCTGAAGTCTCTGAGTAAACTTATCTTAATTGTACCAAATTACATCACAACTCTAATTACTGCGCATTTCTACAGATAGGGAATATCGCTTGGTCAATAAATATGATTATATTCGTAAAAATATAAACATAGCCTGCATGGTTTCACTGATATAGGAATGCAAGCTGTTTGTGAAACCATAATACAGAAAAAATAATCAAACATTTTCAAGAGAGCGTTGTCCGTCACTACATACAGGCTCAAGTGGCCGATAACGATCTCCGCTTCTGTTTGTCGGGACACAAAACAAACGCCTTCGCCAAATATGTAGTCTAGAACAAAATAAAAGTTAAACAATAACATTCAGATTTATGAGAAGTAAATGTTTGGCGATGACAAACACGGCTTCAAGCTGTTCTACTATATTATTACGTTGTTGACAGCGTCATTGGTAAAAACGAATTGCAAGATTTAACCTTACTGTCTCGGCAGTAAACTCAGTCAATGTTAAAAAGTTATCGCTACATCTAAGAGTGCACTGATACTTCTTGGTGATTCATGTAGGTGACTGCTCTATAGTCCTGAACAGGGCGGGCCAACAGGCCTGCCGTAATGCAGCTAGCATTTGATATTAAAAGTAAATCTAGATTCGCGAATATAGGCATAGGTGCAAACTGTGATTCAATTATTTTTCTATCCTTGCCGATGCAATTCTCGTTATGCTCCTGTTCATAGACCATTTTGCATGTTTATAATTCTAATTCAAACTATCACTAGCTTTTTTATTTAACGTACTGCAACTTAGATAATTCTGTCATCGTTACCAATAGATATAGTTCATAAATTTGGTGAAATCTTACATGAATGATTGTTACAATCAAGGTATTAGTTATTATCGGCGACATTAATACTACATAATAGGGTATTATCTGTGGAATCGGCTTGTTTGACATTATCACGGTGATATTCGGCTGTGAACACATCAGACAAGCTATCAGGTCGGGAACGCCGACGCTAGCGCCAGACGGAGTCTTTACTGGTTGCTCTTTTCTGGCTCCTTACACCTAGAATAGTTTAGATTCAATTGCTCTTTTTAAAGCTAATGTCTGACGCTCGACTGAAGCTTGTAGAATTTCCCTATAGTGCAGTAATTTACCCGGGCTTGACAAGAACAAATTTTCGGGTTTACTTTTCCATCAAATGAGTCATCTCTACAATGTGATATCTTTCAAAAATCTTGTCTTGTTTTACACAACATTAATGTTCTATACAAATAACCTAGGGCCTAGGGTTTCAAATAGCCCTACTTTACTGAACACGCTCTATCACTGAGCCGGTGGCAAGTAGTGTTGTCTGTGGTGGCGGTACAGGGCGCGTGGTATGAGGTGATAACGTGGTGGTCGTGTGACAGGTGCTGGCGTGGGTGCTGGCGTCCGGCGTGATCGCGTACGCGCGCATGTGGGTGTACGGCTGGGCGCGGCAAGGCGGCGCGCGCGGCATGCGCCTGTGCGGCGGCGTGGGCCAGCTCGGCTCCGTGCTTGGCTCGGCCACCACCTTCCTCGTCGTCAACTACACCGGCCTCTTCGTGCAACCTGACGCCTGTCCCGCTATCTCTAGCATAAGCAACCTATAGAACTAGATAATACATTATTATTAATATAATTATAGCCTATTTATGTTGACGTTATTTGCGCTGTTTTATTTTCTCCTTCCATACCGGCCGGTTATCAGTAAATCTTCATATTTTGGATGAATGAGACCAAAGATGGTTAAAAACACAAGTTGGAACAGTATGAATTGTTATATAGGATTTTTTAATACTAATAATCAAGGTCACCATTGATTGCGCGGAGAGCAAACACAATCGGCCGCGATGGGTACGATGCCGGCCGTTCAACTTTTGTCTGTTTGTCTCAAGAGCCAAACAAACGAGCCTTATGGTGCAGCAGAGGACAATTCCATTTTGTTGTTCCTACATATTCTTGAGTAGACTCTTAGGTCCGTCATAGTGGCGGCTTCCTCTATTTTTACATTGTAGGTTATTGTTTTGTTTCATCTGATATCGCTATCTCCCCGCGCCACGTGGCCGCTGTAAATACTATCGCGGTACAAGATAACTGACCACTTAACCTTTACTAATGAACTTTAGTTGTCAAAGTGGCCTAGTAGGTACCTACCATTACAATGTAGCTTGAAATTTATTGCTATAAATGCGGATAATGTGTATTCACTTAATATTTAGGATTTTCCTCGGAACATAAAATAATTATCCTGTGTCACATATTAGTTTATATTGAGTTGAGTTCAACTTAATGGTAATATTTTGCAGTCTATGGGTTAATTTATAAAATATAAACTCCGGAATTTAATTTCACGAAGATGAAACAAAGATGTACATTTTATCCCTTCCGGGATTCCGGGGCCTGACGGGAATAGACCGATACTAATTGAACTAATTACGTAATAATAACAATCATTGCTACATGACGTTTCTAAAGAAGCGCTATTTGCGCACTATTATGTCTACTGCTGACAAGCACAAACTTATCAATACATTTTATAACCTCATAAACAGCTTATAATGTCATTCTCGAGTCAAGTAGAATCTGCTAATGCGGATCCTCGTTTTACAACAATGATATGAAATGAGGCTAAGTTATGTAACACGTCATGACTTTAATATTTTATGTTTTGACGCATCCGTTGTGATTCTCCTGAACCAATGTTTTCCTCTGCTAAGTATTTTTTTTTATCCTAATGCACATACGTATTTAATAGTGTAATTAACAGGATTAAGTATTGATTGACTTATTTATTGAATGAAACAGAATTTATCCTTAAGTAAACATTGATCGTTTACGCGAACGGATATATCATATAACTATGCTTCAAGATTTGGAATCTCATATAAGTCTGATCCTATAGACCAAGGACCAAGAGGACGTCTTGTAGTCTAACCTTCAAAGCTAAAGAATCTGAAGGTCAGAAAGCCACCCGCTACGATTTGAAAAACAATCAACCAACCGATACTTTCTTGGAACAATATTAAATTATTTGTCTGGCCATAGATACGATCTCAATACTCAATATTTATCTAACCACATACTTTACATAAAAAAATAACAAGTAAAGAGAATACGTATATAAGTTTACCTTTGCGATTCGACATCTATACTAAGACCATAAATTGACTTAAACACAACGCTAACTCTCCGAAGTCCGAAAATCAATAATAAGGAATCCCATGTAACCCATAGTAGCGTGCGGCGGCAATCAAACACTGAAAAACTAAGAAAAAAAGGAAGTTTGTAGAAGACTCAGCGGTTGTTTGTCTGTCCATTATAAGTACGACAATAGGGAAGCTGACACTCGTGAGTCAACAGAAAATGCCAAGTTCTCACGGACGAAGTCGCGCCGCGCGGCACTGCGCATGGAGTTTGGGAAATTAGAAGAAACCAATTTTAGAGGTGTCTGCTAACTATGGAAACTATAAGTACTAGAAATTTATAAAGAAAAATTTGCAATAAGTATCAACTTGAAGAATGAAAAAATTAAAGATCTCCTGACGTATGAGACAATAAAGAATGAGACTTTGTTTTTCATAATTATTTCACAAGCTTAGTGTTTGCTTATTTGTGAAATAAGTACGTATGACCCGGTTGTGACAAGTTGCACAATTACCCAAGACGTTGGCACCTGCCTGCGGATCGTCAGCGGTCTAGTTACCTTATCTAATCAGTTCAACTGTGTTACATACGGCATACTTCACTTGCACAAGCAATTGTAAGTGCTGCCGGTCTGAACATTCCTAACTACTTCCTGAAGACAACTCAATTCTTTGGATTTCAAGTAGCACTGATCCAAAGATTTGAGTTCAGTCAGCTACGTGTTTTCGCCACATTAAATTCCAATTTGTTGTGGCCATTTGTAGCACTGATGGGGGTATACATATTGCTTACAAATAAATCTGGTAATAATGCTATAATATAAAGTGGTAGGAAACAGCTTAGACCACTTGGATGAAAAACTAATTCAGGAAAAAATGGTGAAATTGGAACGTTCTTATGCGGTGAAAAATAAAAAGTTGTAAAATATAGAGCTAACTACCTAATTACGCTTCTTAGATTTAGCCCTATTAGGTGGCAACCATTACCTACGTATATAAATGACTGATTGTGCTCATTACGTTAGCGATGCATCGTCGTTAATGCGACCTAATAGCGCACAAAGATTGCTTCACAAACAAAACGACTCTTCAATAATCGCCAAGATATTAGTCGTTAAGGCGAACTCTACATTAACTATCAGCAGTTTTTATGAGTCTTAACAACGGCTCTTTTTATTAATTGACTTAAATATCATTTAACCAACCTATTAGTGAGATATTCAGGTAGGCACCTCCTTATTTGATTCTAGAAATAGGTATATAAATAATCGAGTTGCCCCTTTTTCATTTAAAATAATAAAGGAAGAGCTCGGTGTGTAACACAAACGTCAATTAAATCTATTTTTTATTATAAGACAATAGGTATTTTATTTAGGTAGTCTACTGTCTAATAAGAAATGGTTAGGGGTTAATGTCATTAGAGTTGATAAATAATAAGTAGTTAGGTACTTACAGTGAAATCTATCTGTAAAGCTCACATAAGTACCTCGGTATGTGATCTAGAATGTGAGAAGGAAATATCTCGAATGTGTAATGCGGAATGTAAGCAAAGCTGCAGAACGATCTAGAAGGCTATCAATGAAGCTTGTTATGACAAACATAAAAGTAATGTGATTGAATAGCGGCGGTGTTGACTGCAGGCGCCGCGCCGTAACACTTCACGATCATCATAATTACGACCCATGTGTAAATATTGAAAATGTATGCACTAGAAGCATTCATCTTTTTGAAGAACGAATGTTATTTCAATTCTGCTCAGTGTCACAGGAGTTCAAAGTGTTTATACTTACAGTCTTTTGTCATTTTACATTGTAAACTATCCAACCTTATTACGAAAATTAATTTAAATTCTTAGCATATGAATACCCCTTAAACTCTGTACACAATACGTAACATAATGGTAAGAAGGCAAGACCGCCAGCACTTGCATTAGCTGCCGCCAGCGCCCTGCACGTGACCATGGAGCTGATCAGCTTCATTCTGTCGTACTTCCTCAGCAAGGACCTTTCCATGCTGACCGCCTTCATATGCTGGAGTGACCGTAAGCTACTCAACATGTGTTCAGCGGTTACATACGCTAGTACCTATACGAAAAACCATGTCAGACATTTTACTGTATCATGTATAAGATTATACTCGGAAGTTCAGAACCATAGATGAATGATTGGTCTCGCGCACTCTGATTAGTCTCCGAGTAGGCGAGACCAATCTGTGAGAGAGAGCAATCATACGTCAACCTCATAATTTCTTGAATAATAATGTTAAGTTTTCCCATAGAAGGAATTATAAATGTAACAAGGAAAATGGCTAAGCAACTTTCACTATGTAAAAGGTAAATTTTATGAATTTTAAACATTAATAGACCTACCTAGTAGATACATAATATTAATGTAATAAAATCAGCAGAGTATGGGCTGTTGTAACTTATAAGAACGCGAAACAGCCTTATGTGTTTTTGCACGTGAAGCATGTAACGGGAGTCGGGCTGGCCGCCGCGCCACGCGCCATCGTGTCGTCGGAACACAAAACCTCCACCGTGTTCGTCATCATTATGTTAATTTAGTTGGCGAGGTTCAGAACAAGCGCCCAAAACCCGACCCTAACCCAGTTACTTTGACGACTTCAATTGTTCGATAAAAATAGATCACCAATAATAGACTATTCACCATACTGTGCGTTGGTAGAAAATAATATTTACTTGATGTCCGGTTCACTAGTGTGTTCAAAATGAATCATTTTATCAAACTTGAAAGGGCACATTCTTGAAATTATTAGCAGTTTTGAGAAGCCAAATAATGTACTTATATTATTATGTCTGTTTTTTTGTTATAACGTATACAGCGTGGCGCTACAATTATGGTGTTATTAATTTAACACACGTGTAGAGCTAGTGCCCTTTAATCATATTAATTTTAATAGAATAAAATAACTCTTAAATAAAAAATATTTTTTTTTCAAACAAACTAAATGATAAAAATATACTTAACTAAAATTGGGATCACCCTTGTAAAAAATCATTCATGAAATTACTTACCTAGCTGGCTCGGAGCGCCGCCCGCTCGCCGACAAAGGGATATATTGCTTATTCATTTTAATTTAATTGATGCGATGTTATGATCCGTGACCTCGGCAAATAACCGCTGCGCGACAGTTCTAAGTACAGGTTGCTCCAAAATACTATTTTATAAAACTTTAAATAAATCCGCAAATAACAACGTTTAATGGAAACATAATTTCTTCATGAAACAAAAATGTGAAAACCTATATGTGTGTTAAATTAATATCACCATTGTAGCGCCACGCTGTATAGGCAAACTAAGATTATACGAAGGTACTTCTTAAATAGTAACATGCTGTCTCCTGCACATGTACAGAGCAGTCCCTGGACTTGCAGCGCGCGGCGGCGGCGGCGGGGCTGCGCGTATCGCTGGCGCCGCTCGCGCGCCCCCCGCCGCTGGCGCCGCGCGGCCTGTTCCGCGAAGCCGTGCTGCTCGACCTCGCCTGCGCCGACGCCGATGTCGTCCTTCAAAAGGTAACACTTTCAGCATGTCACGTGTTGAGGGCAATGACTCACGCCATCTAGCATATTATTAGGTTCCTACATAATAATATGTCGTAATCTGTAGTGCGGCAATTTAGGCACCTACCTTGAACGACCTGTTACTACTTTCCCATGGTAAATCATATAGTAATTAAACTTGGATGCATTTGCATACATCGATGTCTGTACGTCAAGATTAGATTTCCTTTGCACATAATCTAATCTTGACAACATACCTACACGCCGAACTTTGTATCTAAGTTATCATCGATGTATGTAAATCACGTCATCATGAATAAGCATATTTCATGTCATCTTACTATCTATTACTTATACCTGTAGAAAGTTTTTAAAAAATATAGGTAATTCTGTTGCACTCGGCTCCATTTTCCGAAAAAGTAAACGCAGAGAACGAAGTAGGGTTCTTTCGCCGGTTTCGCGACCACCTTCAGTAGGCGACCATTTGACCGACTAAGTTTCTTTAAATCACGAAAATAGTATTTGTAGGGTTAACACACATAAAAAATAATTCTAACATGCTTTATAAACAATTATGAAATAATAATTTGCAATGTTTGAAACAAATGGGTTAACTCAGAGCCGAAAAAGTATTTCTCAGTGCGCGTCTTGATTCCGTGGTGAGTTGGACGTACCGCGAGTTGAAAAAAAACTAACTCGACGCGTGCCACTCAAAGGTAAGTTTTAATACTTATTTCATGTTTTACACACCAGTTACATGTTAAATTGTACAATCGATAAGTATGGGTTATAATTTAGTTGTATTTTGCTTTTTTAAAACTTGTAATTAATGTAAAATGAAGTGGTCGGTAACCGAAATGCTTATTTATCAAAAACGTTAGATAGCGACCACTTGGTCGCAAACCGACGAGATCAGCATTATTTTGTTTTGATTGATATGATCCTAATGCTTCATATAGGACTGTTACAATTTTGAATGTAGTATTGTAAAAGTTTTTCTTTGTAGTTATTTGGTAAGCGACCACCAGTTCCTTTGTAAGAAGTTTGTTTAATTTACCTACAAAATTGGGCGATAACAGGTGGTCGTAAACCAAACTAAGCGAAATAAAGACATTGGTTTCCGGCCACCATAATTTAGTATGAGAAAAATAACGGCCGCTAACAGAACTAAGTATGAAATTTTCATTGAGTATGACCACGTCTGATTTTTTTAATTTCGTTGGTTATTGAAATGTACTATTTTTCAGTTTAGAACATAATGTTATCATAAAAAGCAAACTACCTACCAACTACCAACGGTCATCGGTTCTTCGAGCGATATGGCCTGCCCATTGCCACTTCAACTTGCATATTCTTCGAGCTATGTCGGTGACTTTAGTTCTTTGGCGAATTTCCGTATTCTGGATCCTGTCGCGCAAAGAAACCCCGAGCATAGCTCTCTCCATAGCTCGTTGAGTGACTCTGAGCTTCTCCAAAAGGCCAACCGTTAGCGACCACGTTTCAGCGCCATATGTCATCACTGGCAACACACACTGGTCAAAGATCTACGTCTTCAGACACTGCGGAATTTTGGACGAAAAGATGTCGCGTAGTTTCCCGAACGCTGCCCATCCGAGTTGGATTCTTCGGGCGACCTCTTTGTCGAAATTGGACCGGCCTAACTGAACTATCTGTCCAAGATAGACGTAGTGGTCGACAACTTTGAGAGTATCATTCCCAACAACAACCGGTACTGGTGCGACATGGACATTGGACATGATCTTCGTCTTTTCCATGTTCATTTTAAGACCCACCTGTTGGGAAACGATACTGAGGTCGCTGAGCATAGTATTAAGTTCCTCCAGCGACTCTGCCATGATCACTATATCATCGGCAAAACGAAGGTGAGTGATGTATTCGCCATTGATATTGATGCCGAACCCGTTCCAGTCCAAGAGCTTGAAGACGTCCTCCAACGCACTTGTGAACAGTTTCGGAGAAATAACGTCTCCCTGTCTCACACCACGCTGCAGTTGGATTGGCTTCGTGCTCTCGTCCTGTAACCGGATTGACATGGTGGCCTTACTGTTCAAACACTTCAACATCTCGATATACCTATAGTCGATATGACATCGCTGGAGGGACTGCAATACAGCCCAGGTTTCGATTGAATCGAAGGCTTTTTCATAGTCCACAAACGCTAAACACAGTGGCCGATTATACTCTTCGGTCTTCTGTATAACCTGGCGGAGCGTGTGAATGTGGTCTATGGTGCTAAAGCCTTTTCGGAAACCAGCTTGTTCGGGAGGCTGGAAGTCATCGAGCCTGCATTCGAGACGGTTCGTAGTGACCCTCGAAAACAACTTATACACATGGCTCAGGAGCGAGATGGGTCTATAATTCTTCAACAAGGTGTTGTCGCCTTTTTTGAAGAAGAGCACCACCACACTCCTGTGCCATGAATCTGGCGTACTACCCTCGAGTATGACGGAATTGAATAGCCTCTGGAGGACTAAAAGTACCGGTTTTCCACCCGCTCTCAGAAGCTCCGTTGTAATTCCGTCATCACCCGGCGCCTTGTTGTTTTTAAGTTGTTTCAGAGCCACTCTAATCTCGTACAGGCTGATGTCTGGGATATCCTCAGTATAGTGAGGGGTCAGTTTGGCTCTAGCGTCCTGAGCCACACTGACAACGGGTATGCCGAAAAACGGAATATGGTTCCTAAAATATAAATTAGTTGATTATTTTTAAATGTTATACCTTTGTTTGATTGTTGATTCTATTACAACTATGACTAAGTCTCCACAAAATGTAAGATTTTTATTTTTTATATGCTATAATATATATTATAATATTTTTAAAGCGATTATAATTGTTTTATTGTCATATTTTTCATATTAAAATAGCGGTCGCAAACCAGCTCACTAGTGGTCATAAACTGATGAAAATGGTCGTAAACCGACGTTTTGGCAATATTTACACTTTTTCATCATTTTATAAATATTTTTGTATGAATGTATTATATTTTATGTTTTTATATCTAAACTACATTATATTTGGGACAAATTCACATTAGCATATACTATTTTGCGTGTCAACAACATTTCTTTTTCCTCATCTTAAGTGGGCAACCCAGCTAACTGGTCGCTAACCGGCGCAATCACCCTACCTACTTATTTATTCTTTAATGGCTACGTGTATGTTTATCCATACAATTATACATAATTACTCGCATGGTCAGTGAATTTAATTATTCTAAGTACATTTAATCTCAACTTTTGACAGTTTACTCACAAGGCTATACAAAAACTTACGATGTAATTTACGTCACCCGTCATTGCTGGCTTGTTCAAGGTTTTATGTTTACACTGTCATCCCACGTGAACTAAAGGAGAAACATCTTGAATCAACGGTAAATTTGGTATCGATGATAGGAGGTAGGTATGACGTAAGTATTGTCGAGATGATCTGATAAATAGTCCAATATTCATCAGATTTCAGTATTGAGTATCCTTAGGAACAGTACCAAACGTTTATTAGAACCAAACTTAACTAATGGCTGAAAATCTGCAGCAATCGCAGAAGATTCGGTACTATTGACGACCACCGTGATCGAGTGGCGTAAGCTCCGGTTTCAAGGTTTCGCTAACTCTGAGGTCCGGGGTTCGATCCCCGGACGGGTCAATGTAGAAAGTCACGTTTCTACATTGTCTCGGCTCTGGGTGTTTGTGGTACCTTCGTTGTATCTGAATTCCATAACACAAGTGCTTTAGCAACTTACTTTGGGTTAAAAACAATGTATGTGATGTTGTCCGCATTTATTTATTTATTATTACGAACATCATTAAAATTTGCCTACCGAGTAAAAGTATGAATATGTTCGTGTTCCAGGCGTCGTCGTCCCGCGGCTTCAACTACCGTCACTCGTGGCTGCTGCTGCACAACTCCTCGCTGGAGGCGGGCGTGGTGGAGGACAGGCTGGCGGCGCTGGAGGTGCTGCCGGACGCGGACGTGGTGTGGGCGGCGGCCGACGCACTGGTGGACGTGTACAAGGTGGCGCCGGGCCGGCCCAGCCTGCTGACCGGCCTGGGCCTCGCGCGGAACTGCTCGCGCCGCCAGCTCGCCGCGCTGTGGGCCGCGCTGCCCACCGCCGTGTCGCGGAGGCGCGATCTGCAGAACGTGTTCCTGAAGGGTGTCACCATAGTCAGTATTATGTACTAATCTGTTACTATTGCAATAATGCATCAAAAACTTAACGGGGTTTTTGTTCAGATAACGCAGCCGCAGCATTTCCGCGGCTGGTCGGACCTGCACAACCGGCAGATCGATACGTTCCCCAAGCTCACCTACCCGCTCATGATGCTCGCCGCGCAGGACATGAATTTCAGGTCTGTTGAACATACCCTTTGTGGTTGACTGGATGTGACAAAGGCTTAATCATAATTAATTAATACACTAGGCAGCAAGTAGAGTCGAAGTCCACATTGTTGTAAAAATGACACTTTTTATCGAGATACGCTTGAAGTAGGTAAGTACCTAGGTACTTGATAATTAGTTTTATGTAGTCTTCAACGTTAGTGCGATGTTGTGCAGGTACCAGCTGCGGCAGGTGGACCTGTACGGCGTGTTCAGCAACGGCTCGTTCGACGGCATGGTGGGGCTGCTGCAGCGGCACCGCGCCGAGCTGGGGCTGGCCTCGCTCTTCATCCGCCGCGACCGCATGCTCGCGCTCGACTACTTCTCCGAGACATACGTGCTCAGGTCATCCACTACTACCCTCCGTCTTATGACTAGTCATCTGTTAAATATAAGCTAGCAGCGTCGGATTCAATACGGCAGGCGGAGGACGGTGTGTCGTGGCGCAACTTGGGAGAGGAGAGTTCTATGGCCAGCAGTGGACTACGATAGGCTGAGTTGATTGAAGGCTTAAAGTTTGGATTTAAACAGACCAGATATTTTTTCTTATAAAATTAAGTGTAAAAATTTAGATGTACAATCCAATCCACCCTATCAATATAGCAGAATATCTACATATTTAATAAAATTATCACTTTTTAGTCTGCTGACGTATTTGCTTGTTGTTAATCGATAAGATTTCAACGTAAATAAATAAACAAAAAATGTTTTACCCAAATGTCATAATCTATACTGTAATTATTAAAGAAATCAACACTATACTAATTAATGTGTACCTGACTGATAACATAGATAACCATTAACAAAGTTACTAAGTGTCAAAAATCATGTGCCTAGGTGTCAACAAGGTTGAGGTTTGGTGTTGCAAATGATGATGCACAACGTAAAACATGTAAACATCGTTTATTTTTTTAAATTCATGCTTTAATTTTTAACATTTCTTTTGGCCAAATGCCCAGTTTTAGGTCACACGAATGATTGGTTTATGAATTTGACACGCTGTCATACATGTTAAAGGTTATTTTAACAGGCTTGCTCAGTTCCTGTTAAAGATCGTAGAAGGCGGATTTTTGCTTAAAATGCATTTGTTTGTTTAGTAACTTCCGCGTATCGCCGTCGCGGCGGGGCTTCTTCAGAGCAACATATATTGTTGTCTCCTTTTGCAGAATAAATTATTAGTATTATTAGTAATTATAAGTATTCAGTTAGGAACTCAAAACCTCAAGTTTCCGTCACCGTGTACGCGTTCCACCTCAAAATTATGTCAGCTTTATCTGGAGCCGTATCTGGCACGTACACTGGATATCGCGGATTTGTCAATTACTAACTTATTTAAACTATTATCTTAAAATCTTTTAATCTGAAAGTATTGTCTTATACCTGCATTTTTCTACCGAGTCATTTCAACGATAAGGAGATAATAGCTGAATAGTGGAGACTACCGACGTACCTACTTAAATTCTGATCAATTTTGCTTTATTTTACTTTTTGAAGCGACGATGGGTATAAATTAACGACGAGGCCAAGTTAACGGCGGCAGCGTAGGCGATCTTTGGTGCATTTAAGTTTTTCAAATTACAACTTTAAACTTCTATGATGGATGCTCAAGTAGTAGTCATTTATATAATGAGTGCAAACGTGTTGTGTGCAGCTCGCCGTTCATCTTCCGTCAGCCGTCGCGGTCGGCGGTGTCGAACGTGTTCCTGCTGCCGTTCAGCGGCGGCGTGTGGGCGGCCAGCGCGGGCGTGGCGGCCGTGGCGGCGCTGCTGCTGGCCGCGCTGCGCCGCGCCCCCGCGCCCCCCGCCTTGCGCCCCCAGCTGCAGCATCTCACGCTGCCCGACACCTGCACCTTCGCGCTCGGCACGCTCTGCCAGCAAGGTGGGCATCCCATGCCCTTATTTATACGGTTTACCAAAGATCTGAAAAATCAAGAGGGGCTCGTGCTAAGTGTAAGCCGTACGGTTTGAGCGATAATACAGGTTAAGCCGCGCTCGCCGCGGTTGGTCCGTGGATGGGAGACCATATATAACATACCGAGATCCTCCGTGTTTAGGAAAGCACGTTAAACATTAGGTCCCGGCTGTCATACAAAGGTCTTTGGCGGTCGTTAAGTCCATTCTGACAACCAGTCTTACTATGGGATACTGTGTTTCTCATTAAAATGGTCAGATAGGCAGTCGCTCCATGTAAAATACGGTATTCAGCTGAATCCGGTATGACTGGTAGCCGACCCCAACATAGTTAGAAAAGGCTCGGGAATGATGATGACCAACGATCTGAAAAATATCATAAACAATTATACTCGTATGTGTTGCTTACAGTTCAACAGTTTTGAGTGCAAAACTTGCCTTGGACAGCCATTATGTATCAAGTTATTTGATGATGCCAGTCAATCGATAACTGATTGTCCCTTTGCCCAATTCATGTCTAATGCACAACAATATGCATTCTTAAAAAAATATATTTATGTCGGAAGCAGAAAATCTGTCGAGAAAAGCTAGGAACACCATATTAAAGTCACGCATATGTGCAGGATTCCACATAACGCCGGCGGTGACGTCGGTGCGCATGGTGATGTTCAGCACGCTGCTGACGGCGCTGTTCGTGTTCACGGCGTACTCCGCTAAGATCGTGGCCATCCTGCAGGCGCCCAGCGACGCGCTGCGCACCATCGACGACCTCGTGCGCTCGCCCATGACCATCGGCGTGCAGGAGACCACCTACAAGAACGTCTACTTCCTTGTTAGTCACTGTTGCTCAGTAACTATGTGGCGTACGTAGCGGCAAGGCATCTAAATATGCCTTGCCGTATAATATGCCATACCTCAATATGAATAGTAGGAAAGCTAATAGCGAATGAGCAAAATTTCACTTCCATTCCAATGAGCTCTTTGAAAAAAAAAAGAGTTATTTAACTAAGTATCACGAATGAAACATTCTTAATTCTAAAATAATAGTTAAATCTTAGTATTCCTGTAGATCCCTTATATAACAAAGCGTGTTGGTGTTCTAGGAGAGCTCAGACCAGGCCACGCAGCAGCTGTATCGGCGCAAGATCGTGCCGCAGGGCGAGCGCGCCTACCACAGCGTGGTGGCCGGCATGGCGCGCGTTCGCACTGGCTTCTTCGCCTTCCTTGTTCGTATATATGTAGTTGGAGTTCAGTTCACAAGCCTGCAGTATTTCAACTGAACTGTAGCAAACTTAACCAGAAAGTGCTCATACAAAAACTTCACCTGCCCTAATGAATTGAATCTCATATTTGAAGGGGGTTTCACGGACATTCAAATCATTTCAACATTAGTGGACTACACAAAAAATCTCGTGTCACAATGTTTGTCCTCAATGGACTCCTAAACCACTTAACCGATTATAATAAAATTCGCACACCATGTGCAGTTCGATCCAACTTGAGAGATAGGATAGTTTAAATCTCAAATTATAGTCGCAATTTTAATTTATTGCTAATTATTTGTCTGTTATTATTTGACAGTCACAATTATCTGTTAACTCCAAATGATTCTAACAGATATCGATACCTTTCGACTGGGTTGAGTAAGTAATCAATAGATGGCGCTGCTATGGTAAATCTACGAACGTGATCTGCATTGCACCCGTGCGAAGCCGGGACTGGTCGCTAGTTATATATATATACCTAGATGTACCTACAGAAATCAAGACAATAATTTGATGGTAGCCCATCGCTATGAACGTTTCTTAGTCTAGGTTTGATCTCAGGCCATAAACTTTTCATATCTTTAACAAGATGCATCCTTGTTGTTAACGAGACCATCGTGTGTATGTCAGGTGGAGCGCGCGTCGGGCTACGACATAATAACGCAGACGTTCACGGAGCGCGAGAAGTGCAGCCTCAAGGAGATCGAGGCCTTCAAGCTGCCGCTCGTGGCCATCCCCATGCGCAAGCACTCCGGCTACCGCGAGCTCTTCGCCGTCAGGTACCATCCCCATGCGCAAGCACTCCGGCTACCGCGAGCTCTTCGCCGTCAGGTACCATCCCCATGCGCAAGCACTCCGGCTACCGCGAGCTCTTCGCCGTCAGGTACCATCCCCATGCGCAAGCACTCCGGCTACCGCGAGCTCTTCGCCGTCAGGTACCATCCCCATGCGCAAGCACTCCGGCTACCGCGAGCTCTTCGCCGTCAGGTACCATCCCCATGCGCAAGCACTCCGGCTACCGCGAGCTCTTCGCCGTCAGGTAACACCCACACATTACCTTATAGTACCTGATGAAGAATAAACGTGCCACTTACCCAACTTCCTAAACATACTTAAATGATGAATGTCACGAGTAAAAAGCATTTTAACGTTCTTTGACGCTGTTTCGTGGACTAACTGCTACATTATGTTATGTTTTAAGTATAAGTTAACTAGAGTTAAACTACGGCTACCTATAGTACCTATACCAGTCAAGTACTGAATTAATGAAGATTTTGTTTGGCGTTTTGGTTAGTTCGTAAATTTCGCCAAAAGATGTCGCGCAGAGTCATATCTTATGCCGTGCGGTTTCTGGCTCGCTAATAATAAGTAGTTGCGATTCCCAGTGTACGAATAACGTTGTTTGGTTGTGTTGTAGGATGCGTTGGCAGCGCGAGGTGGGGCTGATGGACCGCGTGCGGCGCGTGTGGCTGGTGGCGCGGCCGCGCTGCGAGCAGGCCGGCGGCGGCTTCGTCAGCGTCGGCATCATCGACGTCCTGCCCGCACTGCAGGTCGACCATTTTAACTATTCAGTCTAATGTTTATAGAAGCATGATGCAGATGGTTTTTGGTTAAGTACCCAGATGGCTAAGCACCCTGATCCACGTTCAACCGTATACAGAAAATCTTGACAGGATGATATTATATTAATCTATCTATTAAGCCCATCTTGTCTCACTGCTGGCAAAGGTTTCCCTCTCCCTCGTTATATTAAATTTGTTATTTAGTATACATATGGCGTAAACGTAGCTAATGATATATTGCGCAGGTGCTTGCGATCGGTGCGTCCATAGCGGTGCTGTTGCTGGGCGCCGAGCTGGGCGTGCACGCCGTCAAGCGGAGGACTGCCAGGAACCACCAGAGACAGCGACCCTCTGAACACATGAAGACTGCCGCCGAAAGTGAGCCGTGACCTGGCTGCGTCACGGTATTGACTCATGTACAGTTACTGTGTACTACAGAAGCGGATAAGCCTCGTGGGGAGCGAAACAAATTTTACAGGTGCCGCGGTTGCTTGCAGGTGCAACGTGTAAAAATGGTGATATATTTAGATCAGTCCCAAAAGGTGTAGTGGTAGATAACAGTCTGGGCAGGCATCGGTCTGGGTAGGCGTCGGTGTGAGTAGGCGTCGGTTTAGGTAAGTGTCGGTCTGGGTAGGCGTCGGTCTGAGTAGGCGTCGGTGTGAGTAGGCATCGGTCTGAGTAGCCGTCAGTCTGGGTAGGCGTCGGTTTGGATAAGCGTCGGTCTGGGTAGGCGTCAGTTTGGATAAGCGTCGGTCTGGGTAGGCGTCGGTCTGGATAAGCGTCGGTCTGGGTAAGCATCGGTCTGGATAAACGTCGGTCTGAGTAGGCGTCGATTTAGGTAAGCGTCGGTTTAGGTAAGCGTCGGTCTGGGTAGGCGTCGGTCTAGGTAGGCGTCGGTTTGAGTAAGCGTCAGTGTGAGTAGGCGTCGGTCTGGGTAGGCGTCGGTCTGAGTAGGCGTCGGTCTGGGTAGGCGTCGGTCTGGGTAAGCGTCGGTGTGAGTAGGCGTCGGTCTGGATAAGCGTCGGTCTGGGTAAGCGTCGGTCTGGATAACCGTCGGTCTGAGTAGGCGTCGATTTAGGTAAGCGTCGGTCTGGGTAGGCGTCGGAGTGAGTAGGCGTCGGTTTAGGTAAGCGTCGGTTTCAGTAAGCGTCGGTGTGAGTAGGCTTCGGTCTGATTAGACGTCGGTCTGGGTAGGCGTTGGTCTGGGTAATCGTCGGTGTGAGTAGGCGTCGGTCTGAGTAGGCGTCGATCTGAGTAGGCGTCGGTCTAGGTAGGCGTCGGTTTGAATAAGCGTCGGTCTGGGTAGGCGTCAGTTTGGATAAGCGTCGGTTTAGGTAAGCGTTGGTCTGGGAAGGCGTCGGTGTGAGTAGGCGTCGGTTTGGGTAAGCGTCGGTTTAGGTAAGCGTCGGTTTAGGTAAGCGTCGGTCTGGGTAGGCGTCGGTCTGGATAAGCGTCGGTCTGGGTAAGCGTCGGTCTGGATAACCGTCGGTCTGAGTAGGCGTCGATTTAGGTAAGCGTCGGTCTGGGTAGGCGTCGGTGTGAGTAGGCGTCGGTCTGAGTAGGCGTCAGTCTGGGTAGGCTTCTGTCTGAGTAGGTGTCGGTCTGGGTAGGCGTCGGTCTAGGTAGGCGTCAGTTTGAGTAAGCGTCAGTGTGAGTAGGCGTCGGTCTGGGTAGGCTTCTGTCTGAGTAGGCGTTGGTTTAGGTAAGCGTCGGTCTAGGTAGGCGTCAGTTTGAGTAAGCGTCAGTGTGAGTAGGCGTCGGTCTGGGTAGGCGTCGGTCTGGGTAGGCGTCGGTGTGAGAAGGCGTCGGTCTGAGTAGGCGTCAGTCTGGGTAGGCTTCTGTCTGAGTAGGTGTTGGTCTGGGTTGGCGTCGGTCTGGGTAGGCGTCGGTCTGAGTAGGCGTTGGTTTAGGTAAGCGTAGGTTTAGGTAAGCGTCTGTCTGGGTAGGCGTCGGTCTGGGTAGGCGTCGTTCTGAGTAGGCGTCGGTTTAGGTAAGCGTCGGTCTGGGTAGGCGTCGGAGTGAGTAGGCGTCGGTTTAGGTAAGCGTCGGTTTCAGTAAGCGTCGGTGTGAGTAGGCTTCGGTCTGATTAGACGTCGGTCTGGGTAGGCGTTGGTCTGGGTAATCGTCGGTGTGAGTAGGCGTCGGTCTGAGTAGGCGTCGATCTGAGTAGGCGTCGGTCTAGGTAGGCGTCGGTTTGAATAAGCGTCGGTCTGGGTAGGCGTCAGTTTGGATAAGCGTCGGTTTAGGTAAGCGTTGGTCTGGGAAGGCGTCGGTGTGAGTAGGCGTCGGTTTGGGTAGGCGTCGGTTTAGGTAAGCATCGGTCTGGGTAGGCGTCGTTCTGAGTAGGCGTCGGTTTAGGTAAGCGTCGGTCTGGGTAGGCGTCGGTGTGAGTAGGCGTCGGTTTAGGTAAGCGTCGGTTTGAGTAAGCGTCGGTGTGAGTAGGCGTAGGTCTCTGTAGGCGTCGGTCTGGATAAGCGTCGGTGTGGGTAGGCGTCGGTTTGGGTAAGCGTCGGTTTGAGTAGGCGTTGGTCTGTGTAGGCCTCGGTCTGGGTAGGCGTCGGTCTGGATAAGCATCGGTCTGAGCAGGCGTCGGTCTGGATAAGCGTCGGTTTGGGTTAGCGTCGGTTTAGGTAAGTGTCGGTCTGGGTAGGCGTCTGTCTGCGTAGGCGTCGGTCTGGATAAGCGTCGGTTTGGGTAAGCGTCGGTTTAGGTAAGCGTCGGTCTGGGTAGGCGTCGGTCTGGATAAGCGTTGGTCTGGGTAGGCGTCGGTCTGGATAACCGTCGGTCTGGATAAGCGTCGGTTTGGGTAGGCGTCGGTTTAGGTAAGTGTCGGTCTGGGTAGGCGTCGGTCTGGATAAGCGTCGATTTGGATAACCGTCGGTCTGAGTAGGCGTCGATTTAGGTAAGTGTTGGTCTGGGTAGGCGTCGGTGTGAGTAGGCGTCGGTCTGAGTAGGCGTCAGTCTGGATAGGCTTCTGTCTGAGTAGGTGTCGGTCTGGGTAGGCGTCGGTCTAGGTAGGCGTCGGTTTGAGTAAGCGTCAGTGTGAGTAGGCGTCGGTCTGGGTAGGCGTCGGTCTGGATAAGCGTCGGTGTGGGTAGGCGTCGGTTTGGGTAAGCGTTGGTTTGAGTAGGCGTTGGTCTGTGTAGGCCTCGGTCCGGGTAGGCGTCGGTCTGGATAAGCATCGATCTGAGTAGGCGTCGGTCTGGATAAGCGTCGGTTTGGGTTAGCGTCGGTTTAGGTAAGTGTCGGTCTGGGTAGGCGTCGGTCTGCGTAGGCGTCGGTCTGGATAAGCGTCGGTTTGGGTAGGCATCGGTCTGAGTAGGCGTCAGTCTGGGTAGGCGTCGGTTTGGATAAGCGTCGGTCTGGGTAGGCGTTAGTTTGGATAAGCGTCGGTTTAGGTAAGCGTCGGTCTGGGAAGGCGTCAGTGTGAGTAGGAGTCGGTTTGGGTAGGCGTCGGTTTAGGTAAGCATCGGTCTGGGTAGGCGTCGTTCTGAGTAGGCGTCGGTCTGGCTAGGCGTCGGTCTCTGTAGGCGTCGGTTTGAGTAAGCGTCAGTGTGAGTAGGCGTCGGTCTGGGTAGGCGTCGGTCTGGGTAGGCGTCGGTCTGAGTAGGCGTTGGTTTAGGTAAGCGTCGGTCTGGGTAGGCGTCGGTGTGAGTAGGAGACGGACTGAGTAGGCGTCGGTTTAGGTAAGCGTCGGTTTAGGTAAGCGTCGGTTTAGGTAAGCGTCGGTTTAGGTAAGCGTCGGTCTGGGTAGGCGTCGGTCTGGATAAGCGTCGGTCTGGGTAAGCGTCGGTCTGGATAACCGTCGGTCTGAGTAGGCGTCGATTTAGGTAAGCGTCGGTCTGGGTAGGCGTCGGTGTGAGTAGGCGTCGGTCTGAGTAGGCGTCAGTCTGGGTAGGCTTCTGTCTGAGTAGGTGTCGGTCTGGGTAGGCGTCGGTCTAGGTAGGCGTCAGTTTGAGTAAGCGTCAGTGTGAGTAGGCGTCGGTCTGGGTAGGCGTCGGTCTGAGTAGGCGTTGGTTTAGGTAAGCGTCGGCCTGGGTAGGCGTCGGTGTGAGTAGGAGACGGACTGAGTAGGCGTCGGTTTAGGTAAGCGTCGGTTTAGGTAAGCGTCGGTCTGGGTAGGCGTCGGTCTGGATAAGCGTCGGTCTGGGTAAGCGTCGGTCTGGATAACCGTCGGTCTGAGTAGGCGTCGATTTAGGTAAGCGTCGGTATGGGTAGGCGTCGGTGTGAGAAGGCGTCGGTCTGAGTAGGCGTCAGTCTGGGTAGGCTTCTGTCTGAGTAGGTGTTGGTCTGGGTTGGCGTCGGTCTGGGTAGGCGTCGGTCTGAGTAGGCGTTGGTTTAGGTAAGCGTAGGTTTAGGTAAGCGTCTGTCTGGGTAGGCGTCCGTCTGGGTAGGCATCGGTCTGGATAGGCGTCGTTCTGAGTAGGCGTCGGTTTAGGTAAGCGTCGGTTTGAGCAAGCGTCAGTGTGAGTAGGCTTCGGTCTGATTAGACGTCGGTCTGGGTAGGCGTCGGTCTGGGTAAGCGTCAGTGTGAGTAGGCGTCGGTCTGAGTAGGCGTCGGTCTGAGTAGGCGTCGGTCTGAGTAGGCGTCGGTCTAGGTAGGCGTCGGTTTGAATAAGCGTCGGTCTGGGTAGGCGTCAGTTTGGATAAGCGTCGGTTTAGGTAAGCGTTGGTCTGGGAAGGCGTCGGTGTGAGTAGGCGTCGGTTTGGGTAGGCGTCGGTTTAGGTAAGCATCGGTCTGGGTAGGCGTCGTTCTGAGTAGGCGTCGGTTTAGGTAAGCGTCGGTCTGGGTAGGCGTCGGTGTGAGTAGGCGTCGGTTTAGGTAAGCGTCGGTTTGAGTAAGCGTCGGTGTGAGTAGGCGTAGGTTTCTGTAGGCGTCGGTGTGGGTAGGCGTCGGTTTGGGTAAGCGTCGGTTTGAGTAGGCGTTGGTCTGTGTAGGCCTCGGTCTGGGTAGGCGTCGGTCTGGATAAGCATCGGTCTGAGCAGGCGTCGGTCTGGATAAGCGTCGGTTTGGGTTAGCGTCGGTTTAGGTAAGTGTCGGTCTGGGTAGGCGTCGGTCTGGATAAGCATCGGTTTGGGTAAGCGTCGGTTTAGGTAAGCGTCGGTCTGGGTAGGCGTCAGTCTGGATAAGCGTTGGTCTGGGTAGGCGTCGGTCTGGATAACCGTCGGTCTGGATAAGCGTCGGTTTGGGTAGGCGTCGGTTTAGGTAAGTGTCGGTCTGGGTAGGCGTCGGTCTGCGTAGGCGTCAGTCTGGATAAGCGTCGGTTTGGATAACCGTCGGTCTGAGTAGGCGTCGATTTAGGTAAGCGTCGGTCTGGGTAGGCGTCGGTGTGAGTAGGCGTCGGTCTGGATAAGCGTCGGTGTGGGTAGAGGTCGGTTTGGGTAAGCGTCGGTTTGAGTAGGCGTTGGTCTGTGTAGGCCTCGGTCCGGGTAGGCGTTGGTCTAGATAAGCATCGATCTGAGTAGGCGTCGGTCTGGATAAGCGTCGGTTTGGGTTAGCGTCGGTTTAGGTAAGTGTCGGTCTGGGTAGGCGTCGGTCTGCGTAGGCGTCGGTCTGGATAAGCGTCGGTTTGGGTAAGCGTCGGTTTAGGTCAGCGTCGGTCTGGGTAGGCGTCGGTCTGGATAAGCGTTGGTCTGGGTAGGCGTCGGTCTGGATAACCGTCGGTCTGGATAAGCGTCGGTTTGGGTAGGCGTCGGTTTAGGTAAGTGTCGGTCTGGGTAGGCGTCGGTCTGCGTAGGCGTCGGTCTGGATAAGCGTCGGTTTGGGTAAGCGTCGGTTTAGGTAAGCGTCGGTCTGGGTAGGCGTCGGTCTGGATAAGCGTTGGTCTGGGTAGGCGTCGGTCTGGATAACCGTCGATCTGGGTAGGCGTCGGTTTAGATAAGCGTCGGTCTGGTAAGGCGTTAGTCTGGGTAGGCTTCGGTGTGAGTAGGTATCGGTCTGAGTAGGCGTCGGTCTGGGTAGGCGTCGGTCTGGGTAGGCGTCGTTCTGAGTAGGCGTCGGTTTAGGTAAGCGTCTGTCTGGGTAGGCGTCGGTCTCGATAAGTGTCGGTCTGGGTAGGCGTCGGTCTGGATAAGCGTCGGTCTGAGTAGGCGTCGGTCTGGGTAGGCGTCGGTATGAGTAGGCGTCGGTTTGAATAAGTGTCGGTTTCAAGAAGATTAATCCTTATAAGAATGAATTTGATGTTATGATCCATTAATTGTGAACAAAACTGTCCTTGAAGTAACTAACTTTCATCATCACTTATGATAATTATTTCTAGGATAAGATAACAAAATTCGAGGAGGACACGAGGAGGATTCAGTGCTGAAAATGTTTTTGTTTTTTCGTAAGAAAATGAGACTAAAAACACTATTTGGGCAAAATATTTTACTGTACTTTAAAATTTATTTGTTTTTTTAAAACAGCTAGATTTATGAATATGTTGAATCGTATATCGAAAACTAGATATTCATATAGAATAACTAATAAATACAAAAACAACACGGTATTCTTTAAAGTTAACGTTTATTATTAAATTGCAGTGATATTTACAGGAAGGCCTAACACTTAGCGTAGAGAGAAGTACACTACTTGCTACGACACAGACACGCACTAATGCTACGGTTGTAGCTGGCCGAGCTACGCAGAAAAGAAGGAAGTGTTGAAGCGGTTATAATTATGAAAGTTCCGATAAAAGAAGTACATGGATAGATTTAGTCAATCAATGAAATATTTAATGTAATAATGAATGTATCTCATATGTACATACAAGATCACAAATTAAGCTTAATATCTGAAGCGTAGCTTGTTTATGTACTTGGTGTATTAGCGACGGATGAGCCAGGATATTGCTACTAGAGATGCTTGAGACGGAGAGCAAAGCTCCAGTTTTCTAATGGAACTATGACCGCATTATCATTGCGTAAAACGTCCTCTAACCGCTAGTCGAGGTCTACGCGGCCCCTACGCCGTAGCAGACGTCAGCCACTGGGTGTGGGCGGCTACAGCAGCTGCAGCGCCAGCAGCACGAGCAGCGCCAGCAGCAGCGCGGCGCTCAGCGCGCGGTCCGCCAGCCGCGCCGCCGCCGCCCACGCGCCGCTCTCCGACCACATGCACGACTCCTGCACGACAACATTACTTCAATATACTATACACGCACATCAATGTTGTTTTCGTTTAAAATACCTTTCTTAGCGTTCCTTAGTTATGTTGCTTAAGCAGTCTGCTTGCGACAACGGTCGGTGTAACCCGGTCGAAACGTCAAGCCCCAAAAAATGAATTTATGCATGTAGCGCTTATTCCCGTGAATAATATTATCATAAGCAGAGCTTATTTTATGGTAACCAGACAACTGATAAACATACTTCTATTTTTCTAATACATATTATAGATAATTAACAGCCAGACACAGAACAAATAATCGTTCTCGTCACATCACAATATTTTTCTGGATGGGAATCGAACCCATCACAGTATAGCAGTCAGGGTCACTATCCACTAGACCAACAGGCCCGTCAAAAATGAAGGATCTGGAAATTTGCATATGAATGATTTGGCCCACCCTAATACTGAGTTTGCTTTTGGCAGTATCGCAATGCACTACGATTTAAAATTATCTAAATCTTATTTCACTCATACAAGAGGTGTGTCGCGACATAGAGGCTTAGTTTCCACCTTACACTTAATTAAAGCAAATAAATACACACAGCAGAAGGCGTCAGCCTACAAATAGTAGAGAGACTGGAAAGTATCGTCCGCAGCAGCTGCGGCGGCGGCAAGGTGAGGCGGGCGACGCGCACCACCAGCGCCGCGCACGCGCCCGCCAGCGCGCCGCACACGCACAGCGCGCACATCACGCCCAGCACGCGCGGGCACGACGCGCCGCCCGGCAGCCGCAGCAGCGCCGTCATCAACCTGATACGGAACATACACAGTTTGACATCACTACATGGCTTAATACAAAAAACATGAAAATCCAGATAGCGTAGTGGCACCAATGATCGACACTTTAAGGATCTTAATCGATCATAGTGGGTTTCTTTATTAATTTAAAGGTATATTAGTCACTTTTAAACCAAAAGTAACATTTGAGTATGGTAAGGTATATTCTTGAGATAAGAATAGAATGTATTATTTTTATTTGCTATAAAGAGACAAGAAAAAAAATCAAAAAAAAGAAAAAGTGTAAGAATCTCCAGTAACCGACACCTAGTCATTTGACTGTTACCAGTAATCGACACCCCAGTTATCGACACCCCAGTCATCGACACCCCAATTATCGACACTTACCAGTTATCGACACCCCAGTTATCGACTATTATCTATAATGAGTATTTGCCAAATAATCACACCATTTGACATTTGTCGGTCTTTAAAATAAAATTACCTGTTTAATAAGTATGCATATTTTGTTACAATAACCATATTTCTCTTACTAATGGGTATTAATCATGTAAATACTCGTACAAGACAGAAGATATTGACAAGTTGACTAGCACTTGGTGAAGGGTGGGCGATTTGGGGTCGTTTCATATCTGATGGTGGTGGCGTGCTGTTAGTCGCGTGGCGCTGGGGCGGGCGGGCGCATGATGGAGGATTCGGCCTTTCACACTGACCCGACGACGCGTCAGGTGTGGGAGGTTGAATGTAAAGTTGTGTGCTTGATCGTTCTGGGGTTGCGCGGCCGATGTTGCGCGCTGCCTTTTCCGCCGTATATGAACCGACCCCTAGGGTGCTGTCTTTTTTGTATTAAAATTTTGCAGTTTGATAAGTGCTACTTTGTAGCTTAACTTAAATTAATGATTTTTGATTTTGATTTTGGTTCTGATTTTGTCTGTGTTGATAATTTTTAATTTTTGAATTGAACACTTCTTTGGCGGCTTTTCGTAATGGATAAAAACAATTAAACTCGCGTCAGGTTAATAAACGTTCCAGTGCACTTTACACTTGTTATAGCCACTGGCAATCCTACAAGGTCAACATTGGCAAGTAGGTGTACCTAAATTTTTCATTAAACTAAAATTATCTGGATACGAAAATACCTGCCACTCACTGACTTAAAATAGAAACATCGGGCCCCTGAACACGTGACCTGATCGAAAATTCGTATGACGAAAACTTCTTTAGCGGTGCTGTACAGTTTTTTTTTGTAATGAGTAATAATGATAAACCCGCGTCAGGACACGTGACCTGATCGAAAATTCGTAAGACGGATGTAATGTTCAAGTGTACGATAGCGCAATAAATTTATATTGTATGTCTACCACAGGTATGATAGTACTTTAATACTGATAATGAAAGCAAATCGTGCAAAATTATTACCTTACCGTATGGTTAAAAAAAACTATAATTTTTATAAGTCCTGTATAGGACTAAAATTTTTTTTTTTCGGAATCTTTCCGATTTTTTTCTTGTATTAGGTTGACCTTGTCTGTAGCAACTATTTAAGTTCTAAAAAACATGGCCCCACGACGCACCGTTTTCGAGTTATGAGCCTTTTACTTGAACGGCCTTTTAATGTAAACGGCCCATAAGTCGGAAACTGTGCGTCGTAGGGCCATACTTCTAAGATCATAAATGGTTCCTATAGATAAGCTTAATCAGATGCTGCAATAAAAATATTCGAATTCTATATAAAAAAAAAAACTAAAAATGGGCTCCCAATTTTTTTTACTATTTTTTTTTTGTTTTCTTTGGTGCTCATAGTGCCCAAGCGTATCCTCCAACTCCTACCCTCCGCCCCTAAGACGATCCACTGAACCTAACTGGTCGGGAGTATAATGTTTTCTCAGAGCCATCTCTATAACCAATCATTGACACATATTATTTCCCAATAATCGTCACTTGTCGATTTCTGGTAGGTCAACTTTGATTAGTTTACTTCAAATATCTACCGAGAAGCAAAGTTAGAAGAGCTATATATTCACTTATCAAATGAAAAATGTTTCTAATAATTACTATCGACACGTGTCGATAACTGGAGAAAGTCAGTTTGTGAACACCAATGATCGACACCAACATTTTACTAATATTAAAATAATCTTGAACTTGTGTTATAACAAAATTCCACCCTTTAGTTCTTATAAAAACCCGTAAAACTCATAAAATTCAAATAACTTACAATACATTAGCATAATTAACAAAGAAATGTACTCCCTTCGTTAACGATTTCAGTAAGAAATGTTGTTTTTCTCGCCGGTATTCGAGCCACAATCAGTTGTCACACCGCTACTTTCAAATAAAACTGTAAATATCGCTCAAATGTCAATGGGAGCCAGTAATAAGTGTGCTTTCTATGTTACAGTGTCGTCAAATAAATAAATCGGTATCCTACTCTATACTTTATTAAATAAAAAAATAAAGTGTCGATTACTGGTGCATGTCGATTACTGGTGCCACTACGCTAGTACCTACCATTCGATCTCAGCTTCAGCTTGACTGTCCTCTCCATAAATATGAAAGTGTTTCGTAAAGAACAGACAAACTTCACGTATCGTGTATACAACATACTCTTTACTGACAAGATTGTTTAGAAATTAGAGAGTATTTAGTTGTTACCATAGTGCGGCGATGAAGGAGGCGCAGGCGGCGAGCGGGTGTCGCTGGTGCGGCGGCAGCGCGGCGGCGGCGGCCAGCAGCAGCGCGCCCGCCAGCAGCACGGCGGCCGCGGCCAGCGCGTGCGCCGGCGCCCGCCGCGACACCACCACCCGCCACGCCGCCACGCTCACCTCGTCCGCGCCGCGCTGCCAGCTCGACGCCCGCCCGCTCACCGACACTATCTCCCAAGATCCACTCTCGAAAACGATCGCATGCTTGAAATAACAATTAGTATTTATCAAACAACAAAAGAAGATTGAAAACAAGACCTCTACAATCACACAAACTTACTTTAAAATCACCGATTTCCAATACTAGTTCATCTTTATTGAAGACTCTGGATCCGAACTTGAAGGTGCAGGTCTGCGTGTCGTGCGGCCAGTCGGTGAGCGCGAGCGCCACGGGCACGGTGACGTCGAGGCGGCTGATCCAGGACACGTTCCCGGCGTGGTGCAGGCGCGCGCGCAGCCAGCTGTCGCCGGCCGAGCTGCTGGCCGCGTTCAGCACGACCAGGTCCGGCAGCCACAGCCGCCACGCCGACACCGGCACTGTCTCGCACCCCCACTCCGTCGCGTTCCACTGGAGGCGGGGGTCATGCCAACTCTGAAACATAAATGGGTGTGATTAGTACCAAACTCACCAGATCAGATACACTCATTTTCTGCCTGCTGAAAATAGGAACACATATGAATCGAACATTTCCAAGGGGAACATCAAGACGATTTAGGGACTCCGTACTTGCTTAATAGAGCTAAATGAGAGAAATCCCTTACCAGGAAGTTATAACCCAAGCATTTGACGAGACCAATTGACAGTGCCTTGACCAAACTGGCTCACAGGAACATGAATAGTACAAACCATTCGGAGGTCTGCGAGCAGCCTCATGGCGGTTTGCTGTGTGTCCAGCGCGGCGTGGCGCACGTCCAGCCCCAGCGTGACGGCGAGGCGCGCGGCAGGCGGCGCGTCGCGCTCGTACTCCGCCAGCAGCGCGTCCAGCTGCTGCGACAGCCGCGTCGCGTTGTCGCACGCGCACCATGCCGGCGCACCTACCGACACACATCCAATACTAGCACTACTTAAACCGAGCTAAAATACACTATACAGCAGACAAACTGCTGGATTAAACAACTTTAATCCAAAGGACTACAAAGAAAGGAGAGGTACCGGCTGCATATGGCAGGATCGAGTGAGGTGATAAGTAGCGATGTGGTAATAAATAGGGAGATGTAAATAACTTACCGTATGCGCAGAGGAGCAGTGCGGTGAGCAGGGCAGCTGGCCGCGACGCCATTTTGCGACTCGTGTCTGCGGCGCGCGTGCACCGTGCAGCCGCAGCCGCGCTGGGCTCGCCAACCTTTGGGGCTGCGTGACGCGCGTAATTTTGCGCGCAATCCTTATCTTCATACAACAGCTAGGTCAGGATCGTAATGATCAATGTAATCACACACACACACACACACACACACACACACACACACACACACACACACACACACACACACACACACACACACACACACCCACACACACACACACACACACACACACCCACCCACAAACGCTAACACACGCACAACACACACATACACACAACACACACACATACACATACTAATTACAATTATAATTATGTTTTTAATATTCTAGAAGTTTGTTTTTAAGTTTTTTGTTAACGTTACTCCTTATTAATTCCTTAATTATTCCTTGTACATAACTTTTACCATATTTACCATTGTAATTGAAGAGCGGGTCCTTCTAGCACAAGTACATTATTACTTAAAAGAAGGGCCCTGCGTAAGATTAACTGTAAAGTTCAATGGTTGAAGAATAAACAATTTTTATTTATTTTATTTATTTCGAGTACATTTCGGGAACAGACGCTGCTATAGAAAAAATATACTAATTGTCACTTGGTGAAAAATAATAGGTGTCAAATTGAACTTAGTGGATCCAACAGTAATTGCAGTGGAACCAACTGCAGGCATGTTCGGGTGCCTAGTGTAATTACTTAGCTTTTTAACGACCAACCAAGGGTTGGTGTCCCCTGCGGGTGGCGCTGCGCGTGGGCCCGCTATCTGAGCGGTATCCGCCCTCGCAAGGACAACCCGCAACAATGTATTTTTGTACACTTACGAGTAATAAATGATTATAAATAAATTAGGCACACTCCATTCATTAAGTAATACTTACATAAATTTTTCTTTTCTTAATTTGACTACAGTTTTGGCTTGTCGGCCAAACCGTACATGTTTCAAATTGGATAGAAATTATCTTTACTTTGTATTAGGCTTAACAAGTGAAAGGCTATAGCTACTCTGTAATGACTCGATCGTCTGTTCAAAAACACACTCATCATTACCCCAGCTTGACGAGACTTGAGATCTAAACATGGTCTACATACAGACAAACTGACACGTTCACATATGAAGTGTAGATAACAGCATCCTTTCACACGGACTGATTTGATCTGACTAGGAACTGGGAGCGGCTGAGTGAAATAAAAATAACACATCATAATGTAAGGATAAAGTTTATTATCTAATGTACAATAAAACTAACAGACTGACAAGGAACTGTTCGGTTGTGATATGTATGGTAGCGTCACAATTAAACATATATGCATATTTACAGTTTGTTATTGTTGCAAACATTCAAGAAGAAAACTTTGAACCGTGTCTCAATTGTCGATTGTTACAAAGCTTGTAGCTGTTTGCTATTGGAGGTAGTTTACATTAATAACGACACATATAAAGCTACTCAACATTCAAAATACATAGGAAATAACTCATGAAATATATTACCTAAAAAACTATGAAGTGAAATAACAAAACAACACAGAACGAAGCGTAACTATTTAGAATTGCTACAAATGTAATGTGCTCGTCTGAGTCAGTGCAATACAGAAACTGCATACGTACTCTTGCGATGTCGACTTGTGAAAATCAAATAAAATCATATTTATCTCTAATAAAATCTCAAAGGAAATCTTTATAGGCGCAAGGAGTTGATAACTTATATCATAGTTACAATACTATGTACTTTTCGTATAGTTTCTTGATTATGCACTGACTACCGACATACGATAGACCTGTTTAATTAGTTAAACAAGTATACTGTAACATATATTTTTTTAGCTTAAAAGCCATTATATATGTATGGCTTTTAACGTAAATGAAAATATTGCTATATATTGAAAGTTTCTATACATTTGTGAAGGATATGGTGATGATAAAATGAGTGTCATTGTTTAAAGTCGTCAGTTCTAACACGCCATGCCACAAAACCTGTCTAATGCGTGTGCAAAGAAAAAAATATTTTAATTCAAACTTATCTTATTGAACTTAATAATGAAGAAATCGTTTGTAAAAGTTCATTTTAAAACATTGTATGGTTTGCATCAAAAAGAGGTCATCGCAAAAACCCCACGACTCTAGATAAGTTTTATCCTCTGTTAACTAGCTGTTGATTATAAGGCATTTAAGACTGATTTTATAACAATCTGTTTAAAATTGTTAGAGTTACTATTTACGTGTTTGAAATATGTTGCTATACTTAACAAAAATAATTAACTATTAACATCAGATATCAAAACTTTCATATGAAACTTTAAAAAACAGTAAAAGCAGTATAACTAAACGATATGAGTATAATATCCGTATGGTAACTGAGACACCGCTTAGGCTTCACAGAAGATATTCACAACCTACAGGAAAAGCTCCTACACGATGTGTTTAGTAATTAGTTTTAAACACAGATATGTACACAATGTCAGGCATCCTTTCATTGATATTGTGGCAAAATTGCAGATATACACATTGCTATTTATTTTACTACATTATCGCTCGGTCTTACCGAAAAGGTATATCTATATCTATCCAAAAGGGGTGACGAATGTATCTGGTATTCATATGATGTTTTTACCTGAAATTTTGTGAACTTACTCTTAACCAGGAGTACTCTGCACAGCATTTCGATTGGAAAACAACCTTTCAGTCACAAATATCCGTGTAGGGAAAGGTGCTGTAAATTTCATCAGCAGTACTTATTTTAACTTTCTTTCAGACTGACATGCTATGAAAAGGAAAGTTCATCAACATGTGTAGTCCAGGAACAATGTGCTTATTGACTTGATACACTAAGATTTAAATGAATCCTATAATATTAAGCTACGATCTATTTCTATTTATCTAAAAATATAAAAAATCCTATTTTACAGAAAAAACTTTACACAACAACAATAATAGGTAAATAAATTGTTAGATACCTGATTATTAATAGTAGGAATATAATATACTCACGGACAAAAGGGCAAGTGATGCATATGATAGTAGTAATGACAACGTAGATGCAACGACACCGAGTGGTTGTGTAGACTATTTGCCGGACCTGCCGACTTTTGAAATAGGCCTAACTAAATCTCCAGCGAGTACGAGAGAAATGTCTAGTCTTAATATTAAATATTTTGATAATTGTAGACTAGACGAACGGTTATTTTCTGGACTATTTATAACTAAATAATATTCGCGTAGCACTCCCGAAAAATATCTTTAAGAGGATGTTGAATGAAATCGGTGATACTGCCTCGTTGCATTTACTTTAGAATTGGTTTTATTTACAGCATAAGTAATGTATAAAGGTACACATAGTACACTTAGATCTTACAAACGTTATTTTTATTACCAACAGAAAATGGTATAGTCCTAGTAAAATCGCGTTTGTAACAACATTTATTTTCTGCCGTCAACCAGCACAAATCACTTCTAGATATGTATTAACAGTCAGGCCCTGCACCACTGTAGGCCGCGTGGCGCGCTACTGCGGGCCCGGCGGGTGCGGTGCGGCGTGCGGCGGCGGAGCGGCGGCCGGCGACACGTGCGCGGCGCTCGGCAGGTAGTGCCAGTAGGGCGGCGCGTCGCCCGCCTGCGCCTGGCACGCCGCCGCCAGCCCCGCCCAGCTGAACCGGTACGCGTAGCGCTTGCCGTGCACCTGCACACAACACACCACTCTAATATGTTGTATACTTTATGTATTACGTCCCTCCTAAGTAATGTTAAACATTTTAAGTTACACCCATATAAATAAATATTATATTACGCAACGGTAAAATACACAAGTCACCCCAAAACTAAAGTCAAGTGCGGAAATATTTTATGGCTCTATATTCAAACATATTTTCTAAATGATTCATTCGGAAATCATCGTGAAACCCGATTAACTCTACGTTACTTTTTGTGGCAACTTTTGATTAAAATGTATAAAAGAGACTAAAAATTGCCTTTCCTAATAGAAAGGACACTGGGATGCGGTAACAGCTTTCCATCTTTTGTTTTGCTGCAAAAATAAACAACGAATCTATATCACCTGGTCAGCTAAAGGACTTCAAATTCAAATATTTTTCCTTTAAGCTTCAATATCTAGACTTGTGTATAATTATTCATTTAAGTATAGTACCAGTTAGCGCTGCTATAACCTAAGGAACTTGTAGTTTATCTAGGCTCAGTTAGAAAACAGTAGAGTAAGTAGGTCGATTCTTCGTAGCGCTGTTTTTGACGAACACGGAATTAAATCGGTTACTACGTTACCTAGGATATCATCATCATCAGGTTGGTAAGGTATGGTATTGTGTGTTACCTTGCTCATAATGTTCTTGTCGTAGTAGTAGCGCAGCGCGCGCGACAGCTTGTCGTAGTTCATGTTGGGCTTCTGCTTGCGCCGGCCCCAGCGCCGCGCCACCTCGTCCGGGTCCGCCAGCCGGAACTCGCCCTCGCCGGGGGGACCCTGCACAACGTTACAAGGTTACACAGGAAATTCTCTGCGCAAACTAACGGAAAATGTCTCTCTTAATAGTTATACATAGGCCATAAGTATTGGGTTAACAAAGGCAATGTGTGTAAGAAATACTAGCTCTCGTAGGCACAACTGATAATGCATTTGTTGCTATTAGGGAGATATTTCAATACATATTCCTTAAAGTATGGGGTCAAATGCATGCACAATACTAATGCAATATAAGTAATAAATGCCGGCTCTCGTGCAAGTGACCAGGGACCAGTCTGGTTTCGCTGTTCTTCAATTTCGATTGGCTAAAGAAATTCCTCAGAGTATTTCAGTTTTGTCAGTTACCAGCTGTTACTTAGCTCTGTTACCCTAACTAAATGACATTTCCCTTGTCCTCGTGACCTGGTGACAAGGGAGACAAAGTGGAAGAGTAAATACCTCCCAGCAGATGCCGGGTGCGCCGGCCGCCAGCTCCTCCAGCAGAAACTGCCACAGCTGCACCTGTCCGCCCGACGTGCGCGCGCACGTGCTCAGCGCGCCGTATGGGTCTGACGAGAAAATACACCGGTTATGCTCATCGTGGATATATGCTCATCTTAACAAAAATACAGAACAACAGAAGAGAGATGGAAGAGACAGATAAACGGGATCATTAACTAAGGTCCTATGTCTAGATTTGAGTTTACCTCAAAGCCTTTAAAAGTAAAGGACTCGGTACAAATTAAAATGTATGTTACCAAGTAGAAACTCTGTTTCAATTTTTACCAACTTTCGCGGCAGCTGCTTTGTCAGCAGTCTTATTTCGACTTAGATCATTATTTTTCCTATAGGAATAACGACAACGAAAATAAAGACCATGTATATTTTTAAAATCGCTGTGGTTGTAAACGCTTTGAAGTCAATATTATTTTTAAATGATTACAAGCTTTTTATCATTGTAAAGAAAACATGCACTTATTAAATGCCTGTTTAGGGCAAATCTTGCAAGTTTAATTAGAACTACTTCTTGGCATCCGATTGTGATAAGATTTGCACTATTTGTTCTTATATACCAAGTTAGGAGACAAGTCAATATTATGGCCTTACGATCTGGTTGAAAGAATCCAACTAAAGTGCCCATAGAAACTAGTCCCATCGCGTTTATTCTGGTTACAGATGTCTTCGCGCGTCCTATAAGCTTAGCTATTTTCAAGGCTCATATGTTTAAAAATACATTTTCAATAATCATTTATCTATAGATCAGTCTATCTAAATATTTCCAAACAAAGTTAAGGGTTTATCAAAAAACCCGCGGGCTGATAACTTATTTAAGCATAAAACTTCAATGACAAGATAAATTAAATAACTGCATTAAGATAATCAAACAATAATCAGGATGAACGTGTTTCAATGGATATCATTCGTAAATATAAAAAAATAAATAAGATAAAACGTTTTCGAGCAGCCTTGTAAAGTACGTTAAGATATCGCATAACTTCCTTTATGATCCGGAAATAATATGAAATGATGAATGAAAGAAATATCGTCCGTACATTACATCAGCAGATAGCACTGGTATTGGCGCGAGTCGGTGATAATGCGGCGATAGTGTGATAACATTAAGATGTTTGCGGAGTAGAGCTAAGCTGTCTAGACCGATTCAGGTGTGCTTGTGTTTGGTGATGCAATGTTTTGCAGAAGTTGCCGAACTAGCCGGCCACTGGGGGCCTTCTGCTGGCCTTCGGTTACGATAACGTGCACGAGTAAACACACAAGTTGCAAACATCGATGGAAAAGTAGGGGAGACCAGCCCAAAACGGGTATACCGCCCAAAGCGGGTAAGCGTTCTAAATTTCGCGCCTTTCGCATAAGTTTCAATGTGTGCATGTAGAAGGATAGCGCGGGCGTCGCCCAATCATAGGCAGTATCCTCACACACACGGAACACGCGGTTGCAAGATAATTTGTAATCAAATATTTTTGCTACTTATGGTAAAATTATTAAAGAATTTTCAATTCAGTTTAGTCGATTTTGGTTTGTTGGACGAAATTACTAGTTTGGTGATATTATTTTGTTGTATTTGAAGCTTTATATCCGTGAAGTGATTTGTACCCGGTAGCTTTGGTTTAGAGATTATGAATGTGCGAAATGCAAGTGTGCGTTTGGGCAAATCAGGTATGGGTAAAACAGGTACCTGATTTGCCCTTACCCGATTTGCCCTGACAGATTTTCGATACGTAACTTTTGTGTGACCCTATTATTTTAATGTATACAAAAGTATTGATATAGTCACAAATTATTGTTTTTTTTATCACAACATAAGTTGACCAGGACTTGGCTCCTATGCGATCTCAAAACTTTTTACGATGGAAGAATTACATAAAGAGACTTGGCTTTTTTACATTGAATGTTTTTGGTGGAATCTCATTCATTTTTTGTAGGTCTCTTGAACCTGTGCATGAAAGATTTTAGCTTTTATTCAATACATTATTACAATTTGTTAATAATATAAATCGATTTGTTATACTTTTTGAACCTAAACAAAGAACAAGGTTAACAATGCAGTCAAAATTCATACACCATGTTCTTGGAAAACCGCGAATATAAATTTGTTTCCTATTATTTACTAAGTTATATAATTTTTAACCGTTTTTAAATTTTTTTCTTAACATGTAGTTAAAAACCTATCTTGGTGCCAAATTTGAAGGTTCTAAGTTTATTAGAAGTACCTTAGATTATCGGCCAGTGAGTGAATCAGTGACTGACAAAATAGCGTAACTTTGATCGCTCATAACTCGTAAACTATTGGTTCAAATGTTAGGTAATTTTGATACTGAGCTTGCTTTATTATTAACTCTACATCATCGAAAACTTAAACGGAAAAAGAAAGGGTTCTTTTTCCGTATCGATGATAGGTACAGGGGGGGTGAAATAGCTTCGACAAAAGGATGGTACTTTGGTATGGTTTTGCTCGAGACTTAGCCGGGCCACTGCTGTGCCTCTAGAAAACCAAAACTGTTATTTTAAGTTCTAACTAGATGTTAAAGTTGATTAATTTCTCATTATTTTTGCTACTACCCGTTTTGCCCATTAGCCTTACCCGCTTTAGGCACCCCCTCCGGGCAAAACGGGTTTTTTTAAGGTTTTACATTTTAGACATTTTTGATTTGTAATGAAGATTTTTTTTGAGTTTGAGACTGATTTGTTAAAGTTCTTTAAATAGGGAACTATGATAATTAAAACAACAGTTTGAAATCTGTTAAGAACCTGTTTTTTTTTTCATCTAACGTTAGCTTACCCGTTTTGGGCTGGTCTCCCCTAAACAGTGGCGTTGTAGAATTAAAGATATTAAATACATCAATGTCAACTGTTCCGTGAATGTCAACAAGGTGCAGATCGAATGATTTGTATACATTTGTTTGTTAGAATATGATACAGTAAAGATGTAAAAAAAATGGGAGCCCTAATTCATTTATAGCCATAAGTATTATCGCATGCAGAAGAATAAACATATTAAGGTTAATTTGAGTTTAACTATTTTAATTTTAATATGTACATTGTCGCAACTATAGTTCTCTAGAAATACCACTAACACAATTAACAACTTTAAACCAAATCAATAAGTATTTTCGAAGCTTTATTACCATGTACCCGTCTTTAAGGCCTTAAAACTGAGGTCACACTTTTCTTACTAAAATAGAGCAGTTCTATAGTTATTAGTTGTTGTAGATATGTTTATAAGAGATGACAGTACCGTGGTACAGATGCTGGAAGCGGCGGTGCTCGCTGGAGCTGAGCCACAACATGCTGCGGCCCTCACATTATTGGTAGAAACAACCCTTTACTACACACACCACATATAATCACACATTATATCACTCAAGAAAACCTCTTCAATACGACATTCACCAAATTTAAACTTAGAAGATTTTTTTATAAGTTTCAAAATATAAAATAGTTATTTGGGAAGTATGTCCCCGGATATGCGACCGGATGCGGCACCGGAAGCGCGCGAGTGTGCCGGAGCGGCGCGGCCCCGCCTCCACCCGGCGCCACCCGGCGCGACCCGGTGCGGTCTGGGGCGAGTCGGGCGAGGCGGTGGTGGTGCAGCCAGCATCAGATAAAAGTGATAGAATAAACAACGTTGTCCTTAGGAAGCGACGTCAAGTGCCAAGGTTTTATATTGATAGTATACCCATCTCCTGCTATGTATGGACAATTTGTATATGTTGTGATATCGTTTACTCGTATGTATGTAAAATAGGAAAGATAATCAAGTTGGTAATTACAATTTAATTAATATGATTAAGTCAGGTATGACGTTACCTTTTATAGCATTATAATTGGATTTTTTTATTTAAGAGAACACATACATTTACCTATCTGCAAGTATCGTTGCCTATCTTGCAACATCTTAGTTATCGACAAAACTGTAACCCAAACACCGTATAATTTATAAGATCATCACTAAGTAGTGGTGTCGCGACAACATCGTCCGTGGTAATCCAGCGCGCGGCGGTAATCCGGTGCGGATGTGTCATCACGAGCTCGACGTCGGGGGTGGCTCAGGCACAGCGCCGCGCTTTAATGAACACCACATGCTGTGACAATACCAGCACCACCACACATATACGACGGGCTTAAGAAAAAAAGTCAAAATTTGGAAAATATAATTTTTGTAGAGTCGTACCTACTTATGTTTTAAAATATATATCACCATCATCCACAGCTCTTCTCATCGCAATGCTGAGCAATATTCCGTACCATTTTTCCAGATGATGACCGAAGAGAATGGCACGTATGCTGCTCATCCAGATTCATCCCGAAACTTTGCTTAATCGTTGACTAATCTTCTTTGGACTACCAACGCTTCATTTTCCATGCCTAGACCACCATTCCGTCAATAACTGTCCCTGCAAATGGCCTGCTACGCTCCATTTGATTATTATCATCGTTATTGCTATACCGAAAACCCGAGCTTTCCAATTTGGGATTAAATGTTTTATGTCCGCAGATGATATTGTGTGTCATTGTCTCATTGATAGGTATATATACAAGTGAGACGAAAACTGCTGTAGGCGAACGTAATTTTAAATAGTGATAAATCTGCCTAATTATTCTAAAACAAATCCTACACATACATTATTCTAGATACTTTTGTGCTGTAATAACTTTCCCAAATTATCTCTTTTCTTGTAGTCCCTCCTACGTCTGTTTAACCGCTCTCAATTATAGCCACCTACGTATCGTTCTCAGACTATGTTGATGAGAAACAAAACAGCATCTCGCAATACTGGAGTGTATTCTGCAAGGTAAATATCGGGAAGACTGGAGTACATTCCTCAAATCATACGCACTTGGATCCAGGATCTCACTATTTTACAGCTTGCCACATGTTCCGACAATGGTGGGTGGAGAATGGAGATTTAATAACAACTGTCTAGGCTAGATGGTGCGCCAATAAATAAAAGAGAGGCGTCTGCCAGTCATCAACATTTCTAACTACTTAGATTAGATTTAGAATTTAGATTTAGGTCAGATTAATCATGGGAAAAACCCTCAACGCTAAATAGGCTCTATTGAACACATTATTCATCGTAAGCTATTTTGCCTAATTTAATATATTGTCCAATAACAAAAGCTATAAACTTTTTATATCAGATTTAAGCGAATCATTTAAAAAACCAATTCTGCGACAGTTTAATGAAAGCGCGATAAGTTCAGGGGTTGTTCCATAATGCATGCGCGGCGCCGCACCGCTTGCATAATGCATGGCGTCCCGCGGCGCGCGGCCAATATCGCGCGCCCCGCGGGTCCGCCCGGGGCGCGGCTCGAGGGCGCGGGTCAAGTAATGACGACATATATAACGCGGAGATATCAGGGATAAGGGATGGCTACTAGAGACAACGACACAGGATGTGTGTTAGCTGGTCTTCTACTTCAAATGCACTCCAGTTCTGAGATTTACTACTAGCGATTTGATCTTTTTTCTGCATTATGATATTGATAAGAGTAATGTAATTGGTAATGTTAGGAGCCCAAAACAGCTCGAAGGTTCTATTTAATTACTCCTTTTAGTAGTTATTTCGCTTTACAAAGCATTGCCTTTTCCATCTAAACTCTCATGATTGAACACCCTATACTTTGAACATACCGTATTTATTGAGTAATCAAATTAAAACATAAGACATTAAATTTGATTGCCCTGTCGATCCCCTCCGATACCGCACACCGCGAAACGACCTCTCTCAACATAAACCAATAAAATCCGAACCCAATCGGTTTCAGGAATCACGGTCCTAATTGTATTAATCATCAATAAAGTGTCACAAATTAATTGACGACGTGTGTATCGATATAACAAGGTGTGTTGTGTTGTGGTGAGCCTCGGTAATAACCCGCTTGTTAGGGACCGGCTCAGAGGTCGCCGGCGCGAAGGGCAATTACATCGGCTCGCTTTGTGTTCAGATGCCTAACGTTTAATCATAGTTATCTTTAACTGAGAAAAGGAAGTTTACGGTACGCAGAAATAATTAAAGTATCGATAATATACTTCACCGTAGATGGATAATTTTTCTTTTTTCAGACTATGTAGTAAGATAAGATAAGATAAGATATCATTTATTTGCTTGAAATATGGTACAAAAGTTGTTAAATAATAATACAGAACATGACATATTTCACCCTGGTATGGGCATGCAAACATTATTAAATTATTTTTACTGGTATAGTGCATACCAGTAAAAATAATTGACTACATAGGTACTTAATTATACAATTAAAATTAATTTAGGATCAAACATAAAGAAGAACTCACTTATTACTTTGATACAATGCTCCATATCTGCAAGAGCTTTTATTAAGGAAATCTTTGGTGGAATAATAACTCTCTTGAATTAACCACTTTCGTAAGGCACAACAAAAGGGTTTGTATGGTAAATCGATAATCTCTTTAGGCAAGCAGTTAAATATAAGCGGCACCATATAAGCACAACTTTTCCTATAGAGCTCTAACTTCGGGACTGGCATTTTTAATGGTAGGTTAGTGATCGAGCGTTTATGCGTGTTATCGTTGGTAACAAACAGTATTATTATGTATTATCGTGGTTGTTCTTAATTTTTGAGAGTCTTTAGAAACGCTCACAAAAATTGTGCCCTGGGAACTGGGAAAACTTTACCAAGGACTGGTAAAGCATTTTCAGAGTATTAATTACAGAATACCCATGATTAGTCATGGCATTGCCAAAGATCGAGGGTCATTGCATGAGACAAGTAATAAGTAGTAAATAGTGTGTAATTAACGATTTCCCTGACCTATTGGTGAGTCATTACACTAACTTTTCTATTGAATCAACTGCCGGGAGAAACTAATACTGGTTAACTAAAGAATAGAAAGTTAAGCGGTTAAAGTTATATAAAGAGAAGTCTGAGTTGTAGTTAAACACGGCTGATGATTCAGAGTGACGACTGCATGTAATAGTTAGCGAGCGTCTGCTATGTAACTATTCCGGGAAGACAAGTATAAATAGCCGCAGACAGTCATTATATAAAGCTAGTTAACTCATCAACATATTTGGTGTCTGAAACTGCTTCTAAAATACGAAAAAATAACTCTCTCATCTCTGACTGGCACAATGCGTACTTAAATGTTAAACGTCGCCGCGTCGTTCTTTGAAACGAAGCCCTTATTTATTAATACTACTTTCGTAAAGAAATCGACTCCTAGGTATCTAAATAGCTCTATGTAGAGTGCTGAAATAAATTATCTTATATGTTGGTTGGAAGCTGACAGCGTTTACTATAATGGTTGTTGAGTTAGAGTTTAGTGTCGAGAGCGGTTGGCGGCGTGGGTGTCGGTGTGTGGTGCGGCTGCAGGTCGCGCGGGATCAATGATGGCCGACCGAGACTGCTTCTTAGAAATAGAGCGCGTGCCGTAAACCATGCGCGACAGCGAGTACGCATGCCACAAACAGCTCACTAGACATTTGAGGATATTTTAAGTCGAAATATAGGTAAGATTGCAGAAAAAACGATTACAGGCAAGAAAGGTACAAAAACACATAGATTTAATTCGCTGATGAGAAGACGAAACCGATATAATAAGATCACCATGCGTAGTATGTTAAATCGGTTTTGATTACCTGAATATAATCAAAGATTGGGCATGTCATTGCCGGGGAAGAGAGCTACTCTAGTTGTACCTAATGCAGGCATTGTTAACTACAAACTTTCTACTTTCCATGTCTCTTTACATTTATCGTAGCACGTGTAGACAGGCGCTACACCGTGTAACTTGCGGCACTCGAGGCGCTACGACCGGAGGGCGGAGCTACGCGCAGGTGTGGCCTGGGGAGCCCCGCCCCGCGACGCCAGCGCCCCCGCACGCCTCGCTCGTGAACAACACACAGGCACAGGGCAGCGAAGGTTGTTATCTAACATTTAGTCTAGTTGTACAATGTCCGGAGTGTCCGCCCTAACTAGACGAGTTGTGAAAAACATCCTGAGCAAGCACCATGTATAAATATTTTATACACTGATTCCCACCAAGTAGGGACTCACCAATATGAAATATAAGGATATTATCCAAGCTTTCAGAGTTTACGGACCAAATGATTTGACACTAAACTCTGAAAGTGAGTGTTGTCAAGCTTTTGCCACGTAACTTAACCTAACAAAGATAACTAAATGCCGTCGCGACGCGGCGACGTGGAAGGACAGCTTGCCTCCTCGCATAAAAAATGTCCATTCATGTATAATTATTTATAGAAGTTGATTCTCTGACATGGTATTGATAAGATAATAATGCGCCAAAGATATGGTAAGTACGAGTACATGTTGGTAAAACAGACAAGATTAGAACATCCGTCTGTAACAACCTAAATATTATACCTATGTATTATTTATAGATTTGACACGACGTTATTAAGTGTTCAATTTTTACTATTTTTTACATATCTATACGTATACGAATTAGTGTACACACATACCTGAATACGCTCTTTTAGGTAATATTGGCATGTAAACAAGAACGTGTTCGTGAAGTAAAATGCATCAGGAACGATAATCACTTAATACACTTATGTGTACTTAGCACTTGGCTATACCCGTTCGTACAACTTACATAGAGAACTGATATCAGAATTAAGTAGAACAACAACAACAGAACACAGCAGATCAAGGAGACAAAAGCCAACAGGCTAAGTGGCTACACATAATTCTTCTGTAGTAAATTGATTAAAGTATATCTATGCATTAAAGGGCCAAACAGTTATCTTACGGTACCTATTGAATGAGTCAGTGAACAGGATTCAGGCTGAAACGGGGTCACCTGCAGCATAGCAACAGTGTCAACGTCCCCAGCCTCCACGCGAGTCGAGCGACATGTACTAGGTCCGCATGAGCGCGAGGAGTTCTCACGGGCCGCATTCCTGGCCGTGATTCACCGCGCGCGCCGTACATACGTCCGCCGCGAGCGAGTTGTGAAAGCAGAGGAATCCGACGGGAACAGGTGGAAACTACTATTGTTATTCTGATGGAATTCACTAATTATATTATTGGCAGTTTTTATTCGCTGCACTGATATAATAATATCCTAATCGTACTTAATCAAATAGCGCTATCTACTTATATCGATACGTACATTAGGTACCGAATTTGCCTTTCGCATTAAGCTTACGCAAGCTTCATCTACGAAATGCGACTTAGATTTTTGAGATTAAACTTATTGATATCTGAAGATTCTTAAATAATGTATTGCGAAAATAGAAACATGTTTGAAGCCCAACTGTGAATAACATAATTGATATACTATTGTGTGCCAACTTGAATCACGAGTCTTGTATTTATTTACATTTTTAGATAAACAAACACATTATTTAAGAACTCTAAAATCAAAGATTACCGAATTCTGTCTGAATGATAGACATGCCACTTAAATGCTGTTAAATAAAATGATTGTATGAAAACGTCCTTCATTAACTTACAACTTGACATTAAGCCGTTAAACTCCGTGATTGAATAACCCCTGAACAGTAAAGCCGAGGCTTACCATAACATTACCGCGGAGAGGTGTTCATCACACAGATCCGTGTTATGACAGGGCGCGACTCTGCCCCCGACATTATGCTAATACCCCTCTCCCGCGAGTCGCGACCCTAACACACAAACTGGGGGAAATGGCAATTTTATGAACTGTCAAAGATCAGATCTTTGACTCCTTTTTAAATATGGCAGAACAGTTGAGTGGTAGGTAGTGGTTTTGTCAGACCTTTTTAAAGTTGAATAAGTTAATTTGGGGATAAAGTCGATTTAATACTATTTAGGTATACCTAAGCTTTGTGTTGTATTGATTTTATTGTGAACTTTGAAATAAAAGGTGGTGCGGTATCGGTATTGATTGACCGCTATGTCCTCTGCTAAAAATATAAATAACCTAACTAAGTATTATTACAAGACCTACCTACTTAAAAAGACCAAGAAACTACCTACTTAAAATGTAAAACTTGTGCAATGTTCCAGCTTTTAAATGATTTATGATGTTTCGGCTACATATCAAATTCATTATACCGTGTTCAAATACATTTAATATTTTTATAATGTGTCTACATTGAATTTCAGTTTTTTTGTTAGAGGAACACTAGTTATATCATTATCTTTTGAAACTAGTGATACATGAAGCTGGAAACGATGATTTTAATATAAATCCATGCATTATGATATTTTCTTTAGAAAGGTTTTCTTTTCAGCTCTCTAACAGGCTTTGAAAACTGAGCAATACTAGATTTTCAGATGCTCTTTTTAAGTTCCCCCTTAATTTGTACATTTATACTCAACCAACAGACCAAATAAAATATGAGTCGCTGTGCCATCTAAAAGTTTAAGGCTAATCCGATCTTCCTATTGGTCGAATAAATTTTTAATAATGTTGTCTGGTCCATCGTTAGCCTAAGGCCATATTTGGGTACATTTGGCCCAGCATGAGCAGCCCGAGTGCGAGTCATGTGCGAGGCGCCACCCGGACGCGCCGCCTCGCTCGCGGTTCCTAGAAACAATTGGCGAATGTGCGCCCGCGCCACATCTACGGTACATTTACAATAACAGACATGCTTGTTAAAGTAAATCTTTTATTGTGATCTATATTACAGAACAGATATACAGGGTGTCCGGTAAATAATCCGACAAACTGTGGTGGCTGATACCTTAGGTCAGGCCCTATCAAATGAACGCAACATATGTTCGCCAAAAAGTTACAGGTTTCGAGTAAAAATCGATTTTCGAAAATTTTAGAATTTTCTACCTTGCATCAGACTTTTCCATTTTTCTTGCTGATACATAGCTTTCGTAATACTTTTTGTGCATCAATTTAATCTTGAATAGTTACTCTATCCTTTGATCATTCTCATATTTATCTAAAAGAAGAATATAGTGGCGATAGCGCCATTTGTTTTACAATTTTCACTTTCGGTTTTTCTTAGTGCACAACTTTGAACTGCAGTGGTGAAAAATAAATGTATGTAGGATTTTTGTACAACAATCTTAAAAACTTGCTTGAATATTGGTGATTTTGGGAAGGTACAATACTTGCATATTTTCTTTACAAAATTTGACAAAATAAGCTGCTGGAGTACACCCGGGCCTAATTTTTGAAATATTACTAATGTAAATCTGAGTAAAAATGCGACGTTACTTAACGCGGATCGTTATGGTCCAGTGAAACAAGTTATTTTTTTCTAGCGATTAACTAGTTACACGAAATAATTGGTGTCAATTTCAATTTGGAAAATATTAAAAAAAAAAATGCTCGTTTAAATTTTACAATGATACCTAACCCGTTAAGTGCAGATGAATTGGGCGTCTAAAACCAGCTATTTCAGTGTTGTTGAATGAAAAATAAGGTGTTATAAAATCGATTTATCTAGTAAGAAAATACTGAAGGTTAAGGTAACTTTACACTAAAACATGTTTTAATCTGGCATAAAGAGTTAATGGCGAGAAGAAAATACCTCATTTAATTGTACAATGACGATCAGCGTTAAGTTACGTATCATTTTTACTCTGATTTACATTAGTAATATTTCAAAAAATAGGCCCGGGTGTACTTCAGCGGCAATTTTGTCAAATTTTGTAAAGAAAATATGCAAGTATTGTACCTGCCCAAAATCACCAATATTCAAGCAAGTTTTTAAGTTTGTTGTACAAAAATCCTACATACATTTATTTTTCACCACTGCAGTTCAAAGTTGAGCACAAAGAAAAACCGAAAGTGAAAATTGTAAAACGAATGGCGTTATCGCCAATATATTCTTCTTTCAGATAAATATGAGACTTATCAAAGGATAGAGTAACTTTTCAAGATTAATTTGATGCAAAAAAAGTATTACTTAAGCTATGTATCAGCAAGAAAAATGGAAAAGTCTGATGCAAGGTAGAAAATTCTAAAATTTTCGAAAATCGATTTTTACTCTAAACCTGTAACTTTTCGGGGAACATATGTTGCATTCATTTGATAGGGCCTTACCTTAGGTATCAGCCACCACAGTTTGTCGGACTATTTACCGGACACCCTGTATATGTACATTAAGATGTCGGCCTATGATTACATAGTATTGATGACAACACAGTTTAAATTGGAGCTCCATTACACTTTAATATTGATATCCATTCCATTTTAATGAATAAAGTACATTAGTAGGATTTCATAGCTAATGGCCACCTCGCCTAATCTATTACATCTTGCGGTTTAACCTAATGTATAATAAATTAAATGACTGTCTAGGACTATTAGAGGCGCCATTGTCACGTAAGGTCACCTGCACAACCTCTACCAGTCTGCTGCTAGAAGAGCAACAAAAACGATGCTGTCCACATAACCGCTGATTTACTGCAGTTTATGTTGCTGGAGTGTGGTGTGGGTGTGTTCTTACTCTGAAGTGACCAATGACAAGCCGGCTCGAAGTAAACTAACCACTTTAATATTTTTCTCGCGTATACAGTTTACACGATAAATAAAACATACTAAAATATCAACCCGTCCGTGGGGTTCCGTAGCAAACTAGTAAAATTATTTTTCATTTATAGAAGCTGCACAGTAATTTAAAGTTTATAACATGACATTTCTTCTGAGATGAGGAAATACAGTAAAATAAATAAGGGATGCACTATGCGCCTTTAAAATAACACAAAAAAGAGATTGGCGAAAAGTTTAATAGAGTACCGATGATTTTTCTATTTATGATACTCTTTAAACAATGTTAAATAAACATAATTAATGTATTCAATTGGATTTTTAGTTTTTTAAGATTTGTATTTGTATCTCAAAATAAAGGTACTGAAAAATAATAACCGAAGTAACAGGGGTTTCACTTATTGAATACGGAATTCTAAGCGTCACTTTATAATAAGACATCAAAAGACATTTGTGCTCGTGCAGTTGACACTCATGTTTTAGTTTATTTTAATTTGGTAGTGACTTTAAATGTGTCACAACTCGCAAGCGACGAGCTTTCATGTGTAACGAGGCCGTGAATTATGAGGCAGTGCAGTCAATTTGAAGGGTGCTATAAAAACATGCATCTTATTTAATGAGGCGGATGTATTGAGTTTAACTTTATACATTAAGTATATAAATAAAATAAATAATAATAAAAATAAATGCGGACAACATCACATACATTGCTCTGAACCCAAAGTAAGTAGCTATTAAGCACTTGTGTTATGGCATTCAGAAACAACGAAGGTACCACAAACACCCAGACCCGAGGCAATGTAGAAAAGTTGATTTCTACATTGACACGACCGGGGATCGAACCCGGGACCTCAGAGCTAGCGACACCTTGAAACCGGTGCGTACGCCACTCGACCACGGAGGTCGTCATGTATATCGAACAACAAACATGGAAACTTTTTGTGCTATATATGGTATTATTTAAGTATTTACTGTCAAAGTGACTCTATAATATTATTTATTTATTTATTAAATAATAAAATTAAATATTAAAAATTACATAAATTAACTTAGCTATAACAAAATATCGCCAAACTGTACAGCAGATTGTTGGCGATAATATTTCTGTTTACTTATAATAATTCTCTAGGAGAAAGGCAGATTGAATGTAAATTGACGCCATAATACGACAACTGCATCAATCAGTTACGTCAGTGTACAAGACATTATTGTATAGTAGAAGCCAGACAGTTTGCACATGTATGTGACGAATACTCTGTAGTCTATGTAAACAATTGCACGTAATTTAATCAGAATATGCTAATACGAGGTTGTAAGGTGACACATAACATAGTGTATCTATCTCCCACGACGCATGCGCGAGCACACGGCAGCCGGCGCCAACACCGACCGACCACGTGTGGCGCCCGCGAGCCAAAATAAACACTCTTACTCACGCAATAAGATTCCAAGTCATTCAACGCTCCATGATCATAGTGATTCAATCCGGAACACTGAATCACAATAGTTCCGAGTAAATATTGATTCACTTCCGCTATTACATTAGGTAAGTATATAACTAGTACGCGAAGCATTCAGCACATCTTGAGCCCGCGTGTTAGTCACCGGCTGAAGCCAGCCTCGCTCGTTACGCGCTGCGAGCAGGTCCGGGTCACCGTCGTATGTCTCCATAGCTTCGGAGAAAGTTAGGTAAACGTAAGATTTATTGCTTTATACATTTAGTCATCGACCTGCCAGCATCCGTCAAGTGCATGTTGCAATTTATTTAATGCTGTGAGTAACACAGTCATTTAATTTTGTTAAATCGCTAACTATCGTGTTATTTTGACAGCCGTTTTCCTCGTACGATCGATGCCTTCGTCTTGAGTTTATTTTGTTCAAGTCTTACTTATAGTTTGTTTATGAAAATGATGACAAAAACACCTATTCCAACCACAACTTACATCTTCATGTATTTGTTGATAGATTAGTAAGAATTCAATATAATTTTAAAGAGTCAATATTTTGCTATTCTATAACTTCATAAACCGATATATTTATTATTATTCAATTCATTTCATCTTATCATACTGTCAACAAGCGATTAAGCGACGAGAATTCTCGTAGCACGATCGTAGCAAATGATAATCTTAGCCGTCCGTATCGAGATTTAAGTATTTAAATTAATAATTTCCAAAAAAGTACAGGTTTTGCTACTCCCAGCTGATCATCAGTTTCCTACTTCACACGTATGGCGCATATGCTGGTGCTGAGTCGGTAAATATTAAGTAATAAAGTCCTAAGCTGTCAATGTATGGAATTTGACGTAGTTAATGATATTGTTCAAAAACAGCATTATTATTACGCCCTCATAACCAATGAATGGATTAAAGATATTATCATGTAACGTCAGTGGCCGCGGGCACGAGTAAAGAGTTTAGTAACTGTCAAAAAAAATAGTGAATCAGAGCGCGTGAGTAACGGAACGCGAAGCCCGCGGGAGCACGCCAAAAATGTGCGCCATGACACTGCCGCGTGCCGGGAAACTCCAGCATCATTCGAAATAAAAATAAAAAACAAAATGACTAAATTAATGACCTGCTATAATTTTCGTCGAAAGGAATTTTAAATTACTTAGTAATATTACCGTGGTAATATTGTGTAAAAAGTGCATTTGGATTGATGATGTCTGGTCTCTGCAACATGATTATAACAAGAAAATCATTCAGTCAATGATATTTTAATAAACAGATATGTTATACACATACAAAACAATCGAAAAAAGTGTTCCGCGCAACGCGGCAGCTAGCGAAAGAGATAGCGCGATAAAACCCATAAGAAAAAAAGAGACAAATAGTGTTGTTGTTAATGGCAATACGTCCCAATTAGGACGTTTTCGAGTCTTCACGATTGCACGCTTATAACATATCTGTTTATTAGAATATCATTGCATTCAGTTAAGATTTGGGTAGGTAATTATTTAGCAGATGTGTATGTGATGTCAACAACTTTTAGCTTCATGCTCTGGAAACTATTGTATATTGATTTTGTGTCAGGATTGTCAACTATTCATTCACCAAACTCTACATTATTTGTTTACGCATTTACGGTATTATTCCAAGATTATATTCGTAGGTAATACTACTTTATAAGTAATCTTTGTGTTTTAATCTAGATGAATATTATACATCAATGACAAATATTTGGATGTGACATCGCTTAGGAATGAATAGTTGTTTGTAAGATTTGGCAAGTTCGCAAACATGACAAGAATTTAGAGCGTGTTTTTAATTCCATAACACGATGAGAACACATTTAAAGAATTTCAAAAACAACAGATACACATTCCTTGAACATTACTGTCGATAAGATTGAATAAAAAAGAACCAGTAATAAGGTGGCCCGTGGCCAGTCCCCGCGGACCCGCGTGCGCGTCGTGGAGATAGTTCTAGATACGAGGTAATGACCCTGTTCATTATGTAAGCGATCTATTTAGATATCACACCGTTTTGGGGCAGATTGCGTACTTTCCGCACTCCCTCGGGAACGAGGAAGATAAACGATTCGAATTCATACATTATTATTCCATTATTCAATCAGATTTGGGTCCTTACTAGTGTTTGGCCTTTTTACAAGAGGTCATACAAAAAAAGAAGCAATGTTGATGTACAATGTACCTATGCCAAACATAATTTATACTTAGGAAAATAAATTATTGACCGAACTTTTTATTACATCATAAAAATAAAGTACAGTGAGAGAAGTGAATATTTTACCTATGCTTACACAACAAGGTAAAATGTGATAAAACACGGAGTGGTATCAATTGAAATTTTAATGAACTTGCGAGCGGGCTCTTCTAAAAGAAATAAAAACCGGTGTAAGTAAGTATAGGCAGAATGCATTCTTCGCAGTCGCATAGTTTAGCGAGCGGTGACCCTTATACAGGTGACCCACATACATACTGTAACTGGCGCTCATAGAGTATTTTTAAACATAATATAAAGAACAATTAAGTAATTCGCCGTAAAATGATTAATTTAACATGTAACTATTGTAAGTGTCCAGTAATTACGCTCCAAACTTTGATTTCCGAGTAATGGCGTGAGTCAGTAACCGTGAGAGATGAATGGAACGCGCGCGTGACTCATCGCGCATCCATTCATAAGTTTTTTGGCGCGCTTTCTCAATTTCACGCCGGAACTATTCAATAGATGGCGTTGATACGAGTTTACTGCTAAGCTCTACATTTTATTAATTTGCAGTCTTAAAGAAAATACTTCTAGTAAAAAAATAACTTACGAGTGCTTGTAGAGAACAACTAATGAAGGAAATAAAACTCTTAAAACATTGAAATCAAACATTAAGAATTCAAAAATAAACATTTTATTACTACTAAATGCTAGTTTGCTATGTCTATAATTTGGAATAGAAAATACTTTATGTACATAATTGAAAACAAAAATTATTTTGTCTCAATACGGGTGCCACAGGTCGATTCACACACAAGTGGCCTTAGTTTGTAAAAACACCCCTATTTAGAATACCCCGTCAGGGAGTAAAATTGCAGTACTAGAAATAAACGGGCCGACACTATGGAATTCCCTATGATAGTATATGCAAAATGGAGCATGATGTGTGTACTCACTGTGTTCAGGGGGTGTGCTGGCGGCGGCTTGATGCTCCGGCAGCGGCTCGGGCGGCGGCCGGCCCGTGGCGCCGGCGTGCGCGTGTCGCACGTACGCGTGGTAGATGCGCGCCGACTGCTCGCTGCCGTCGCAAACCTGACCAAGAACACAAAACAAAAGTCACAACATGTTGATAGAGTATAATAATATAAGGATAAATTACAAACGTACAAATTGAAATTATATTTTTTTTTGCAAATACGCCTTCCTTAGTCCTGGTACCATTGAACTGGGATCAATAATAAAACAAACTGTTTGTATGGACATAAAAAGTAGTAGGTACTACAAAAGTTTCAGGTAATTTACTTCGTGTACCGTTCTATCTGAAACTTTTGTAGTATCTCCAACTCTATATTTTTCTTGTTCTAGTTCTAGCATAGGTAGTCAATATAAATAGAATCTTGAATCTAGAATCGGAAATCCCAAATTCATTCGTGTCGCACATTCTGAATAACTGGAATGGACTGAGCAAAAACTGTGCCTCACTGTAAAATACTTTTTATGGATACTCGCTTTCTTAAACGGTTTTATCAATTATGCCCGACTATGGAATAAGGTATAGTGAGTAATATAAATGTAGAGATGAAAAAGGATTAAAAAAAAAACTGCCATAAATGACACCGCAGCGTCATACACTACTGATGATCGATCTCATTCTGACCCATGTTCTCATTCTGTTCGGACCCAATGATAATCGAGGACCTCAGATTATATCGTTATATCAGCACGTCCTCGCGACACCATTGCTGGACCTGACACATTACCTGCAGCCAGTTGTCCTCGGTGAGCGCGAGCAGGCCGCGGCCGGTGTCGGGCAGCAGGTGCTTGCGGGGCGCGCACACGCCGAACGTGCGCGCCACCCAGCGCACGCACCGCACCACGTCCTCGCGACACCATTGCTCAGGATCTGACACATCAAACCATCGGTTAAAGATACTTTTCCATTTGAAAAGCCTGTGCCTATAAGAAACGTCTATGAAACTTGTGTCATGCTGCATGAGACTTACTGTCGCATATTTTTTTAACTTTATTTACATGTTCTTACGGTTTCTCTCACGCCGCGGCCGTACCCTCGACGCGGGTTGAGGTAATAAGCTTATCTTATTGTAAATTTTTTTTACTGACGTTCCGTGATGATGCATAGAGCTAAGCGTCGTAGGCATGATAATATGTGGTAAAGACGGAGCAGGATCTGATGATGTAGAGAACCGAGCGATGTGAATGACTGCCCTCTGAGTAATTAAACGACATAACAGATTTCCCCTTATTACATTGTAAAAAGTATCACATTCACGCCCAAATCGGAAGAAGTTATGTAGTTAAGTATAGCCGCAGTCAACAGAGGCTACAATTTACTTCTTCTATTATCTTAATTTTAATAGAGTGCTGAGAAAATTATTTTGTCACAATCTGTATGGCTAAATTAAATTAGTTAAGAGTTAATCTTGGAAATATACTATTTATATTTACGTCAATTATCAAGATTTCTAAAGAAAACCTAAAAATATTAGTAAGTACATGTATTTTACAATACAACGAAATCTTTGAAACTTTTAGTGTAGAGATAGCCAGCTGTACATTGCTAGCTACGGCCGCTCAACAAATAGGGTGACAATTTTGGTACATAAGGAAACTTTAGCTTTAGCTTAAACTTATCGACACTACATTTCTGCAGGAACGGAAACAAGATATATGATAGTGTGTTTCATGCTAACGAAGGTCTAATTCAAACCTAAACCACATTCAATTCAGCAACAAGAAAAAAAATTAATAAAGAAAATATAATCTAAAACTAGAGAGACAAGATAAAATACGATACATGTTTGCTGTACTTATAGCGAAAGATGGTAAAACGAATTATAGAAACGGACATTTTATTATTTAAAGTTTACTGAGTAGTGCAACGCTTTTTGCGTTTCGTAGCGGCGGCGTAGAGGCTTTCTAACAAAATTGTTATGTTTATTTTGTAATAAACAGGACGGTTTTCATTAAACCAATTATTCCTAAAACTAGTATAAAAATATTGTTGCTTAATTTTCTTTGATATATTGAGAAAGTTTTCTATAATGCTACAGTCTCTGAGCGCAGACCCCAGGACAAATTAGTTCATAATCACTACATAGTATAAAACAAAGTCGCTTTCCGCTGTCTGTCCCTATGTATGCTTAAATCTTTAAAACTACGCAACGGATTTTGATGCGGCTTTTTTTAATAGATAGAGTGATTCAAGAGGAAGGTTTATATATATAATACGTGCATAATATAGTAGAGAAACAAGGATAATCTTAAGAGATTTTTGACGTCAGATCGTAAATCAACACATTTTTTGCGCTTTCATTGCAAACGCTGGCTGAACCCTACGAGATAGATCAAAATAATCTACTACAGTATTATGCACCTTAAAAAGATCTACAAAAAAGTCCGCGATGGTATATGTCTATCGAGTGTACTACGTGAGCTCGACAAATGGATGTGCGATTAACGCTTATGCGACAAAACTGTACTGCGACTTACCGTAGTTCGAATGCACGCTAGTGCGACACACTGAAGATCGACATCTCGCTAGTGCGACAAACGATTGCGCGACAGTAGTTCGACACTACGGTAGTGCGACACTACGGTAGTGCAGTACGTTGGTGCAGTATTGCAGTAGTTTGACACCTAGCAAGGGTAGTGTAGTACGTTGATGCAGTATTACAGTAGTTTGCTGAGATAAATTTTGAATTACATATATTAAATAAGTAGATATTAAATAATCAAAGGCCGTCGCTCGCTTCGCTCGCTCCATTGCAAGGTCACAATATCTAACCTAACCTAACCTATTGATCTCTGTCACAAAGTTGAACCTAACCAAGCAATGGATGTCTGGGCCTATGTCGGTTCTATATGTTTATGTTCTATTTCTTCATATCGCACTAGCGAGATGTCGATCTACAGTGTGTCGCACTAGCGTGCATTCGAACTACGGTGAGTCGCAGTACAGTTTTGTCGCATAAGCGTTAATCGCACATCCATTTGTCGAGCTCACGTGGTACACTTATGTCTATCTCTTGAGGGTAACCCACAATAACCATTTTTTATAGTTATCTATTACTTATTCACGAAAAGACGATTTTAAGCAATACAGCTTTAATCCTTATCCAATTAAGTACCTTCAAAAAATTGTGCATGTAATATAGATCAATATTGCCCTTTGCAGCATGTAATTTAAATGAATGTTTTCGAAGATATTACAGATTTAAAATTTTAATGCAGGGGCATAGCGGTCGCGGCGGTACCGGGCCGGGGGGCCGCGCGGGGGCCGGGGGGCGCGTGCCTATACCAAAAAATGCTTCTAAGGCTGTGCTTCGCCCTACAGATCTTTATGATTGCGTAGTTATATTTGGTATCAGCGTTGCACCCGAGCAAAGCCGGGGCGGGCCGCTAGTATAATATAAATCCGAATTAAAGATACATCTTCTTAAAATGATTCCTTACGTGACAGTTGACCTATCAGAATACCTACCATGCAAATATGTATTGGGAGTTACATCATCCATAATATGTTATAGATCTGAAAATATATATAAAGATTGATTTCCTCATCACTTTCATAATTTGATTTACTATTTTTACTTATAACTAAATGAGATATATCTTTTACTGAGGATTTTACATAATAAAATTAGTTAAACCATTTAGGGAATACCTTTTGACCTTATTACTTATTTAATTTTTAAATGGCCATGCAAACGACTCAATTATGGACGTGTTTTGATTCGTATTCGAATATATTTAGAGGCTAGGCTTGAGACACTTGGATCATGTATGCTACGTTGGTGACTTGACGAGATAATCTCACCGGTAAAAATCTGCGATTACATACAGGGTTATTTTATGATTCCAATCGTCTGTATTATCATTTTTACGTAACTTTAAGCTTAAACACCTAAAAGTGTTTCGCGTAGGTACCTTTAGATACACGAATGTCACAATAGCAATCTAAAAACATATCACCGTATATACAATATGTTGTCTTTTTGCTATTGTATTAGAACGGTAATTTAAATATCGTTATTTAAAATTAATAATTTCGTGGAAATCTGTGCGTCAACGTTGGTCTCCGTCGCTTCGCGGGCGATGATGTGCTATTTAATTACCATCTTGTTGTTGTGTAGTAAACCACTATTCCTATTTCAATGCTTACTTCTAGGCTCTCGCGTATTTTTATAAAATGAATGTTTTTTTTCTAAGAAATTTACCGAAAAGCGTGTTGTGGTAATGCATGTTATAAAGATAACCATGGTTCCTTGTTAACTAAATCTGTAGTCGTTAATGGGTAATAAATTATGTATGTATTATTGGTTGTTTTGCACGTAATAAACTGGTAGTAGGTGTATTACTATTATATTGGAGGTTTAAGTTTAAACGTCCTGAGAGCTAGAAATATTTCATGCCCTTAGTACTGCATCACTTAACTAGTATTGGAGAGTCAGCAATAAGACTTTTTATTCGGGATTATACTAAAATAATTTTACTATGTAATTTTTGTTCTTTTTTCTTATACATTCCGACTAAAAAATTCAGTCACTATCATTTACAAATTTATTTGAAGCATATTATTTTATCTTTCAGCTTTTTTTGATTTATATGTCGCGAAGGTGTTGAAATAAAACTGTTTGAAAAAGATGTTATATTTATAAATTTTCTTTTTTAGTTAAGCGCTTTTCCAATATATATTGGGTTTTTCCTTCTATCTCACCGGATTCGGTTGAATACCTGACGGATTATATTTATTTATATTTTATTCTAGACGGAGAGATTAGATTACTTCACAGAATAGGTAGTAATCAGGTAAATTGCCGAAGGATTATAAGTACAAAACCTTAAAGTGAAGATAGAGCTTTGTATGGTATCTACGATTACTTTTACACACGTATCTACTACTCGCTAACATGTGGGCAGCTTTAATGTTATCTAGAAGGCGTTAACAAGTATGCACTAAGTGATTATAACGTGAAAAACTGCAGCGACGGGATTGCAGTTTCAGCAGAGTCAAGATCTACTTATTCATAAGTTCGGGGTTAAAGTGCCACAGACAGATAAATAGACAGGCAAGTTTAACTTATAGCACCCCCTTTTTGTGACCCATTGTACCTTTTTCTTGCTTTACTTACATATAAATAGGCGGTTGAGAAGTATATTTCGGATAAGCTCTTAATTTCATTTCACTTTCAGTAAACAAAACGAATTTTTACTTATTCATTAGTTTCAGCAGTTTTTTTTTTTTTAATTTTAACATATCCCGATGGATTTCTCTTTGATTAGCCCCTTTCCGGTCGCCTGGAGACTTATTAATTTATTTTAAAAATAAAAACTTTCATTTATTTCAGATATAAATCCATAGACTTGCTAGTTACACAGAAATTCTTATGTGAAATACGACTACGACTTTTTGAGTTTTGTATTTTCAAGTGATACCGCACAAGCTTTTCAGTTTTTTTTTTATAAAGACTGATTTTCAATGTGATTCTTAGATTAATTTAGTGTTTTTTTTTATTATTATATAGGTTACTATATCGTTGCATAGGAACCTTTTTATTATTATTATCTTTTTTAATAACAAGAATGTTTATCATAGAAATGCTGCCAGCCTTTTGGGCAATCTCCCAGTCAACAGCAATGCGGATGAATTGTTTGATGCTATATTATAGTGTTTAGGTTTTACTTAGTGTAGTTTCGTTTAAGTCATTCTTATTATTTCTAGTTTACATATAGTTAATTTTTTTATTATTTTAAGTGTAATCTTATAGAAAATAAGATTGTACAAAAAAGGTTAAAACAAAAAACCATATAGCTATATATTAGGTAATATTTTTTATATATCCTTGGAAACATTTATTTTTGTAATATAAGTAATATTACAAAAATAAATATGTTTCCAAGGATTTAGTGTTTCTTTCAGGAAGTCCGGAGGCACTGAATTTAACGTGACCGACGCTTTTTATCTCGTTATATTTTATTCAAAGTTAGTGCAATACATTAAGATGACCCTTACCTGAACTAATATGCACAGATTTTCAATAGGTTACATCAAAACTTAAAAATATATAATTGTGTTTCTTTTAGTAAGCTAAATATTTTTTAATCTTAAGAGGTCTTATTATAAAGTTGAAATTAATAAGATTAACTGTTTTGAATGCAAATCCTTATGACTAGGAACTAAGTGCCTTCACTTAAGGTTTGGCAGGTTGTAGGCCTAAACAGCGCCGGCGCAGCTCCGGCGCAACTTAACTGCAACAACCATTAAATTTTCGCGAATCCAGAAAAATATTATTTACTTTTATAATAGACTCAAATCTTGAAAATCATTTTTGAAAGTAAAATACTTTGTACCTTTGTTTAACTAATTGTTTAATGAAGGTTTCACAATAGGTCACTTAGTTTTAGGATCTTTAAATCTTTGAGGTAAACTCGGTTTAGGTTAGTTATTTTGGATTTCGGGATAATTATGATTATTTATATAATATCAGCAAGTTTTACATTAGGTACGGCCATGATTACCCAGTTCTTTTTACGGAAAGACGACTGCCTAACTACCTAAGTGCTTCTATTATTTTTATTTCCTATTTAGCTATAAAATCTTTTTTGTTACGATTAAAGGGTTATCCAAAAAAAATAGTGTTAGGGGTTCTAAACTATCTGTAGGTAGTCATTTAAGTACATGCTGTGTAGCTTTTTATTATATTTATAATTAGTCTCTATTAGATATCTTATTATTATGCTTTTAAAAATAATGCAGTGCAGCAACAAACCGTGCATAATGTTGCCAAAAAATGTAGTAAAAAAAAAAACAAAGTTTTCCTTAACCATTACTACAAAACAGTACGATTATGCAAGTGGAAGGTATATGGGAAATAAATAAATGTTTAGAAAAACATATCCACAACTCAAAGGACTAAGCTAGTCACTCATCAGGCAGTCCACCGCTGGGCAAAGGGCACACAACACTCGATCCTCTGGTTACCAGATCCTGCAGCCTTATGAACATCCGACGAGGTTGGGAAGGTAGCAGGAGCATCACAACCGTAAGAACATGAATTGACAACACATCACGAGTAGCACATGACACAGATACACAAGACACAGGCCGGGACGGTTACCGGCGGGCACGGTGTCGTCCCCCGACTCGTCCACGTCGGAGTCCATGCAGGCATGGCGGGGCGCCAGGGTGCCGGGGGTGCCGGTGGTGCCGGCTCAGCACGCGCAGCACTAGGGGACGCGGCGCGCGCACACGCACGTTTTTATACTAAACTCGCGACTTCTGAGCGGCGAGCGGCGCGTCACCGACGTGACGTAGCGGATTCGTCACCGCGATCTGCGACTGCGCTCCTCGAGGAAAACGCTTTCTGAGAAGCTGCGCTTGCGACTCGAGCGCGGGAATTGCACGCAACGCGTTCAAGATCGCACCCTGCACTGTTGTTTGTTGTCGATACGCTACCGTTAAATATGCTTCATTACATCTGCCCGATACAATTATCTTACAAGGCATTTTAATATGATAACAGAAAACTGGGTGAGTCACGGGCTGTCTTTGAAGTAGGATTACATAGGTTCGCGGGGTCGGTCTGAATGTTTTACATTGTAACTATTTATTTACATACATTAATTAGTTTATTTGGCATTGGATCTGTATTCACGATGCAGTTTATAGTTTATTCAAAAGACGACAGATGGCGCTGTAGGTGGTCTGTAAGACCTTGATTTGTGAATGAAGGCTACAGAATTTGCTGAGATAATAAATAAAGTTTAAGTATCTACCTATGAATCGCTATCATAATGATTTGATTACACAACTCTATGTAACCTTAAGTACTCAGCTCCGGCATGGTAAGGTGTTAATGGTGTAGTTAGTGCGGCTGTTAACTGCTGCTATAAAACTGCCAGAGTTGCAGACGCTGCAGACTCCGCTACAACCGCAAACAGCTCTTCAGCATGTTGATGGGGTAACTTGTTAGTCTAAAATAACAATCGGTACTCTATTTATTGATGGGTTAGTAACATTGACGTATAGGTACCCACTATTTATAACATAATTATGAAACCATTATTACTATCATTGTAGCCAAAATAGCTCTACTTTTGGTTTTTTTTACAAGTTGTAGTCACTTGTAGTATATTAATATCTAACGCTCATAATAAAACATATACCCACATAAAACAATGCGTTACGTTTCTCTTTAAATAAAACTGCGGTATATAGAAAACCACACATTTTCCTGAACTGAAGTTCTCCAAATACGCTCTAATAGAAACCTCTGACAAAAACAATCCTAATTAAGATTCTCAGCTAGGTACATCAAAACCCAAGGTTGTCGGGACCTTGAGATTTAAATAGTTAATGGCGAGATGACTTTCAACTCGCTATGCAAAAATTGTCCTGTTGCACTATGAAATACCTAAATAGATACACTATTATTTTTTTTATAGATACACTATTGTTTTATTATTTTCTTTATACTACATGATCGCGCTAATCTCTGAAACTCTTCTACTCGCCCTGTTTGATTTTAATTGTTACATTTGATAATAATAATTAAATGTTTCTGATATAAAATTCATATCAATATTTAACAATTATTTTACATAAATAAATCTGATAAAAGTGCCGTCAACTAACAAGGTAGTAAATGAAAGTACGGCAGGCTGTCCACAACACGATACGTGTTTGATAGTGCCTGCCTGCAGTGCCTGTACTCAATCTACAATTGATATTCAGTATTTACCCAGTTTAAATAGCTCAGAGTACAGGAAGTGCTAACCGCGGTATAACAATACAAAAACCGCAGAGATCACAAAGCTTCGATCGTCGTTTATTTACGACGGCCGGCAAACATGGGCGGCGGGAAAACCGTCCGCGTCGCGTGTCGGTGCAGCCGCGCCGGCGCGAGCTGTGCTTTTGTTGTAGCAAGTGCTACGTGCATTGATAATATAATCAATTCCTATTGAAAGATCACACGGTATATGTACTTAGTTTATCTAGCTAGCCTATCTAGGTCCCTCCTTTTAAATATATTGAGATTAACTCTTAATGTTGATTCGAAACACTCTATTAATTCGTTTTTTTTTGTACTTAAAGCAAGTGGGTGCTCTCCCTCTCTAATTTATTTCCAAACGATTAACTTTATCAAGTAATAAATTAAAAATAGTAGGCACTAAAGTAAGCTGCGATTAAATTTCTAGTATAGCAACGTCACAATACCCGCCACCATTCAACTTTTCAGCTTTACCTTATCGTAATTACCTACTTAGTTCCCACATAAAAGATTATCACAAGATACTTGCACTAATACTCAATATTAGTATCGCTGATATTGGGAATTGCCCAAAACACCGCATTCATACAATGTAGAGATAATTCGCCTAAATATAGATCACAATAAACATTAAGTGACATCAAAAACATTTGTTACATCACTTCTGAGGCATAATAATACCCAATAAGTAACGTTATCGGCGGAGTCCTTGCAAATCAAGATAAGTTATTCAAACTATTGTATTTATCGTCTAGCCACCTGCTCAATCTGATCAATCCGGCGAAGTTTTACATCATTTCCTATTTGAAGGTAAACAATAAAGGGTGTAGGTACGTCGGGTACTTATGCACTGGCTTACTGCTGGGGGAGTTCAGATGGTAGTTTTACACGCATTTAATAACTAGCTGTACATTGAATGGTGTGGATTACAGCTCGAGATCATCGTGGTGATTAGGATCCTATATCCTAATCCTCATAGAATTTCTATGAATTTGTGTGATTACCTGTGGTTTACCTTTGTATAGAGCACGTATTGAGATACCATTGCTAAGGTAAACGTGATGACGCCAGCAAAACTGACCAACACTGACAAGTAAGGTTTTTTTTAATAAACCCAAAGATATTTTATCACCTTTATTAACTACATACTTCATACACCGAATAGCCGTGTATACTTTTGTATACTTATTTAAAAACAAAAATAAAGTGGTATCGCTTCGGTAAGCGTCGTCGGTCTCTTACCAAGACCGACGCCTATCGAGACCGACGCTTATCGAGACCGACGCTTATCACAACCGACGCTTATCGAGACCGACGTTTATCGCGACCGACGCTTATAGAGACCAACGCTTAACGTGACCGAAACTTATCAAGACCGACGCTTACCAAGACCGACAATTATCGAGACTGACGCATACCGAGACCGACGTTTAAAGAGACCGACGCCTATCATGACCGATGCGTATTGAGACCGACGCTTACCGAGATCGACGCTTATCGAGACCAACACTTATCAAGACCGACGCTTATCGAGACGGACGCTTATAGAGACCGACGCTTATAGAGACGGACGCTTATCAAGACTGACGCTAATCAAGACCGACGCTTATCGAGACCGACGCTTATCAAGACCGACGCTTATCAAGACCGACGCTTTCCGAGACCGACGCTTATCAAGACAGACGCCTATCGAGACCGACGCTTAAAGAGACCGACGCCTATCATGACCGACGCTTATCGAGACCGACGCTTATTGAGACCGACGCTTAGCAAGACCGACGCTTATGGAGACCGACGCTTATAGAAACCGACGCTTATCGAGACCGACGCTTATCAAGACCGATGCTTATCAAGACTGACGCTTATCGAGACCGAAGCTTATGGAGACCGACGCTTATCGAGACGGACGCTTATAGAGACCGACGCTTAAGAGACCGACGCTTATCGAGACCGACGCTAATCAAGACCGACGCTTATTGAGAACGACGCTTAGCAAGACCGACGCTTATGGAGACCGACGATTATCGTGACCAACGCTTATAGAAACCGACGCTTATCGAGACCGACGCTTATCAAGACTGACGCTTATCGAGACCGACGCTTATGGAGACCGACGCTTATCGAGACGGACGCTTATAGAGACCGACGCTTAAGAGACCGACGCTTATCGAGACCGACGCTAATCAAGACCGACGCTTATTGAGAACGACGCTTAGCAAGACCGACGCTTATGGAGACCGACGATTATCGTGACCAACGCTTATAGAAACCGACGCTTATCGAGACCGACGCTTATCAAGACTGACGCTTATCGAGACCGACGCTTATGGAGACCGACGCTTATCGAGACGGACGCTTATAGAGACCGATGCTTATCGAGACCGACGCTAATCAAGACCGACGCTTATCGAGACCGACGCTTATCAAGACCGACGCTTATGAAGACTAAGACCGACGCTTTCCGAGACCGACGCTTATCAAGACAGACGCCTATCGAGACCGACGCTTAAAGAGACCGACAACTATCATGACCGACGCTTATCGAGACCGACGCTTATTGAGACCGACGCTTTCCGAAACCGACGCTTAGCAAGACCGACGCTTATTGAGACCGACGCTTTCCGAGACCGACGCTTAGCAAGACCGACGCTTATGGCGACCGACGCTTATCGTGACCAACGCTAATCAAGACCGACGCTTATCGAGACCGACGCTTATCAAGACCGACGCTTATTAAGACCGACGCTTTCCGAGACCGACGCTTATCAAGACAGACGCCTATCGAGACCGACGCTTAAAGAGACGAACAACTATCATGACCGACGCTTATCGAGACCGACGCTTATAGAGACGGACGCTTATCAAGACCGACGCTTATCGAGACCGACGCTTATCAAGACCGACGCTTATCAAGACCGACGCTTTCCGAGACCGACGCTTATCAAGACAGACGCCTATCGAGACCGACGCTTAAAGAGACCGACGCCTATCATGACCGACGCTTATCGAGACCGACGCTTATTGAGACCGACGCTTAGCAAGACCGACGCTTATGGAGACCGACGCTTATAGAAACCGACGCTTATCGAGACCGACGCTTATCAAGACCGATGCTTATCAAGACTGACGCTTATCGAGACCGACGCTTATGGAGACCGACGCTTATCGAGACGGACGCTTATAGAGACCGACGCTTAAGAGACCGACGCTTATCGAGACCGACGCTAATCAAGACCGACGCTTATTGAGAACGACGCTTAGCAAGACCGACGCTTATGGAGACCGACGATTATCGTGACCAACGCTTATAGAAACCGACGCTTATCGAGACCGACGCTTATCAAGACTGACGCTTATCGAGACCGACGCTTATGGAGACCGACGCTTATCGAGACGGACGCTTATAGAGACCGACGCTTATAGAGACCGATGCTTATCGAGACCGACGCTAATCAAGACCGACGCTTATCGAGACCGACGCTTATCAAGACCGACGCTTATGAAGACTAAGACCGACGCTTTCCGAGACCGACGCTTATCAAGACAGACGCCTATCGAGACCGACGCTTAAAGAGACCGACAACTATCATGACCGACGCTTATCGAGACCGACGCTTATTGAGACCGACGCTTTCCGAAACCGACGCTTAGCAAGACCGACGCTTATTGAGACCGACGCTTTCCGAGACCGACGCTTAGCAAGACCGACGCTTATGGCGACCGACGCTTATCGTGACCAACGCTAATCAAGACCGACGCTTATCGAGACCGACGCTTATCAAGACCGACGCTTATTAAGACCGACGCTTTCCGAGACCGACGCTTATCAAGACAGACGCCTATCGAGACCGACGCTTAAAGAGACGAACAACTATCATGACCGACGCTTATCGAGACCGACGCTTATTGAGACCGACGCTTATCAAGACCGACGCTTATGGAGACCGACGCTTATCAAGACCGACGCTTTCCGAGACCGACGCTTATCAAGACCGACGCCTATCGAGACCGACGCTTATGGAGACCGACGCTTATCGAGACCGACGCTTATCGAGATCGACGCTTTCCGAGACCGACGCTTATCAAGACCGACGCTTATCGAGACCAACGCTTATCAAGACCGTTACTTATCAAGACCGACGCCTATCGAGACCGACGCTTATGGAGACCGACGCTTATCAAGACCGACGCTTATCGAGATCGACGCTTTCCGAGACCAATGCTTATCAAGACCGACGCTTATCGAGACCAACGCTTATCAAGACCGACGCTTATCGAGACCAACGCTTATTGAGACCGACGCTTTCCGAGACCGACGCTTATCAAGACCGACGCAAATCGAGACCGACGCTTAAAGAGACCGACGCTTATCGAGACCGACGCTTATTGAGACCGACGGTTATCGAGACTGACACTTATCAAGACCGACGGTTATCGAAGCCGACGGTTATCGAGACCGACGGTTATCGAGACCGACGCTTATCAAGACCGACGCTTATGGAGACCGACGCTTATCAAGACCGACGCTTTCCGAGACCGACGCTTATCAAGACCGACGCCTATCGAGACCGACGCTTATGGAGACCGACGCTTATGGAGACCGACGCTTATCGAGACCGACGCTTATCGAGATCGACGCTTTCCGAGACCGACGCTTATCAAGACCGACGCTTATCGAGACCAACGCTTATCAAGACCGACGCTTATCAAGACCAACGCTTATTGAGATCGATGCTTTCCGAGACCGACGCTTATCAAGACGGACGCTTATCGAGACCGACGCTCATCGAGACAGACGCCTATCGAGACCGACGCTTAAAGAGACCGACGCCTATCATGACCGACGCTTATCGAGACCGACGCTTATTGAGACCGACGCTTAGCAAGACCGACGCTTATGGAGACCGACGCTTATCGTGACCAACGCTTATAGAAACCGACGCTTATCGAGACCGACGCTTATCGAGACCGACGCTTATCAAGACCGATGCTTATCAAGACTGACGCTTATCGAGACCGACGCTTATGGAGACCGACGCTTATCAAGACCGACGCTTTCCGAGACCGACGCTTATCAAGACCGACGCCTATCGAGACCGACGCTTATGGAGACCGACGCTTATGGAGACCGACGCTTATCGAGACCGACGCTTATCGAGATCGACGCTTTCCGAGACCGACGCTTATCAAGACCGACGCTTATCGAGATCGACGCTTTCCGAGACCAACGCTTATCAAGACCGATGCTTATCAAGACTGACGCTTATCGAGACCGACGCTTATGGAGACCGACGCTTATCGAGACGGACGCTTATGGAGACCGACGCTTATCGTGACCAACGCTTATAGAAACCGACGCTTATCGAGACCGACGCTTATCGAGACCGACGCTTATCAAGACCGATGCTTATCAAGACTGACGCTTATCGAGACCGACGCTTATGGAGACCGACGCTTATCGAGACGGACGCTTATAGAGACCGACGCTTAAGAGACCGACGCTTATCGAGACCGACGCTAATCAAGACCGACGCTTATTGAGACCGACGCTTAGCAAGACCGACGCTTATGGAGACCGACGATTATCGTGACCAACGCTTATAGAAACCGACGCTTATCGAGACCGACGCTTATCAAGACTGACGCTTATCGAGACCGACGCTTATGGAGACCGACGCTTATCGAGACGGACGCTTATAGAGACCGACGCTTATAGAGACCGATGCTTATCGAGACCGACGCTAATCAAGACCGACGCTTATCGAGACCGACGCTTATCAAGACCGACGCTTATTAAGACCGACGCTTTCCGAGACCGACGCTTATCAAGACAGACGCCTATCGAGACCGACGCTTAAAGAGACCGACAACTATCATGACCGACGCTTATCGAGACCGACGCTTATGGAGACCGACGCTTATCGAGACCGACGCTTATCGAGATCGACGCTTTCCGAGACCGACGCTTATGGAGACCGACGCTTATCAAGACCGACGCTTATCGAGATCGACGCTTTCCGAGACCAATGCTTATCAAGACCGACGCTTATCGAGACCAACGCTTATCAAGACCGACGCTTATCGAGACCAACGCTTATTGAGACCGACGCTTTCCGAGACCGACGCTTATCAAGACCGACGCAAATCGAGACCGACGCTTAAAGAGACCGACGCTTATCGAGACCGACGCTTATTGAGACCGACGGTTATCGAGACTGACACTTATCAAGACCAACGGTTATCGAAGCCGACGGTTATCGAGACCGACGGTTATCGAGACCGACGCTTATCAAGACCGACGCTTATGGAGACCGACACTTATCGAGACTGATGCTCATCGAGACCGACGCTTATCAAGACCGACGCTTATCGATACCGACGCTCATCGAGACCGACGCTTATCGAGACCGACGCTTATCGATACCGACGCTCATCGAGACCGACGCTCATCGAGACCGACGCTTATCGAGACCGACGCTCACCGAGACCGACGCTTATCGAGACCGACGCTTATCAAGACTGACGCTTATCGAGACCGACGCTTATGGAGACCGACGCTTATCGAGACGGACGCTTATAGAGACCGACGCTTATAGAGACCGATGCTTATCGAGACCGACGCTAATCAAGACCGACGCTTATCGAGACCGACGCTTATCAAGACCGACGCTTATTAAGACCGACGCTTTCCGAGACCGATGCTTATCAAGACTGACGCTTATCGAGACCGACGCTTATGGAGACCGACGCTTATCGAGACGGACGCTTATAGAGACCGACGCTTAAGAGACCAACGCTTATCGAGACCGACGCTAATCAAGACCGACGCTTATTGAGACCGACGCTTAGCAAGACCGACGCTTATGGAGACCGACGATTATCGTGACCAACGCTTATAGAAACCGACGCTTATCGAGACCGACGCTTATCAAGACTGACGCTTATCGAGACCGACGCTTATGGAGACCGACGCTTATCGAGACGGACGCTTATAGAGACCGACGCTTATAGAGACCGATGCTTATCGAGACCGACGCTAATCAAGACCGACGCTTATCGAGACCGACGCTTATCAAGACCGACGCTTATTAAGACCGACGCTTTCCGAGACCGACGCTTATCAAGACAGACGCCTATCGAGACCGACGCTTAAAGAGACCGACAACTATCATGACCGACGCTTATCGAGACCGACGCTTATGGAGACCGACGCTTATCGAGACCGACGCTTATCGAGATCGACGCTTTCCGAGACCGACGCTTATCAAGACCGACGCTTATCGAGACCAACGCTTATCAAGACCGTTACTTATCAAGACCGACGCCTATCGAGACCGACGCTTATGGAGACCGACGCTTATCAAGACCGACGCTTATCGAGATCGACGCTTTCCGAGACCAATGCTTATCAAGACCGACGCTTATCGAGACCAACGCTTATCAAGACCGACGCTTATCGAGACCAACGCTTATTGAGACCGACGCTTTCCGAGACCGACGCCTATCATGACCGACGCTTATCGAGACCGACGCTTATTGAGACCGACGCTTAGCAAGACCGACGCTTATCAAGACCGACGCTTATGGAGACCGACGCTTATCAAGACCGACGCTTTCCGAGACCGACGCTTATCAAGACCGACGCCTATCGAGACCGACGCTTATGGAGACCGACGCTTATGGAGACCGACGCTTATCGAGACCGACGCTTATCGAGATCGACGCTTTCCGAGACCGACGCTTATCAAGACCGACGCTTATCGAGATCGACGCTTTCCGAGACCAACGCTTATCAAGACCGATGCTTATCAAGACTGACGCTTATCGAGACCGACGCTTATGGAGACCGACGCTTATCGAGACGGACGCTTATGGAGACCGACGCTTATCGTGACCAACGCTTATAGAAACCGACGCTTATCGAGACCGACGCTTATCGAGACCGACGCTTATCAAGACCGATGCTTATCAAGACTGACGCTTATCGAGACCGACGCTTATGGAGACCGACGCTTATCGAGACGGACGCTTATAGAGACCGACGCTTAAGAGACCGACGCTTATCGAGACCGACGCTAATCAAGACCGACGCTTATTGAGACCGACGCTTAGCAAGACCGACGCTTATGGAGACCGACGATTATCGTGACCAACGCTTATAGAAACCGACGCTTATCGAGACCGACGCTTATCAAGACTGACGCTTATCGAGACCGACGCTTATGGAGACCGACGCTTATCGAGACGGACGCTTATAGAGACCGACGCTTATAGAGACCGATGCTTATCGAGACCGACGCTAATCAAGACCGACGCTTATCGAGACCGACGCTTATCAAGACCGACGCTTATTAAGACCGACGCTTTCCGAGACCGACGCTTATCAAGACAGACGCCTATCGAGACCGACGCTTAAAGAGACCGACAACTATCATGACCGACGCTTATCGAGACCGACGCTTATGGAGACCGACGCTTATCGAGACCGACGCTTATCGAGATCGACGCTTTCCGAGACCGACGCTTATCAAGACCGACGCTTATCGAGACCAACGCTTATCAAGACCGTTACTTATCAAGACCGACGCCTATCGAGACCGACGCTTATGGAGACCGACGCTTATCAAGACCGACGCTTATCGAGATCGACGCTTTCCGAGACCAATGCTTATCAAGACCGACGCTTATCGAGACCAACGCTTATCAAGACCGACGCTTATCGAGACCAACGCTTATTGAGACCGACGCTTTCCGAGACCGACGCTTATCAAGACCGACGCAAATCGAGACCGACGCTTAAAGAGACCGACGCTTATCGAGACCGACGCTTATTGAGACCGACGGTTATCGAGACTGACACTTATCAAGACCAACGGTTATCGAAGCCGACGGTTATCGAGACCGACGGTTATCGAGACCGACGCTTATCAAGACCGACGCTTATGGAGACCGACACTTATCGAGACTGATGCTCATCGAGACCGACGCTTATCAAGACCGACGCTTATCGATACCGACGCTCATCGAGACCGACGCTTATCGAGACCGACGCTTATCGATACCGACGCTCATCGAGACCGACGCTCATCGAGACCGACGCTTATCGAGACCGACGCTCACCGAGACCGACGCTTATCGAGACCGACGCTTATCGATACCGACGCTTATCGATACCGACGCTCATCGAGACCGACGCTTATCGAGACCGACGCTTATCGATACCGACGCTCATCGAGACCGACGCTTATCGAGACCGACGCTCATCGAGACCGACGCTTATCGAGACCGACGCTCATCGAGACCGACGCTCATCGAGACCGACGCTTATCGAGATCGACGCTTATCGAGACCGACGCTTATCGATACCGACGCTCATCGAGACCGACGCTCATCGAGACCGACGCTTATCGAGACCGACGCTCATCGAGACCGACGCTCATCGAGACCGACGCTTATCGAGACCGACGCTTATCGAGACCAACGCTTATTGAGACCGACGCTTTCCGAGACCGACGCTTATCAAGACCGACGCAAATCGAGACCGACGCTTAAAGAGACCGACGCTTATCGAGACCGACGCTTATTGAGACCGACGGTTATCGAGACTGACACTTATCAAGACCGACGGTTATCGAAGCCGACGGTTATCGAGACCGACGGTTATCGAGACCGACGCTTATCAAGACCGACGCTTATGGAGACCGACGCTTATCAAGACCGACGCTTTCCGAGACCGACGCTTATCAAGACCGACGCCTATCGAGACCGACGCTTATGGAGACCGACGCTTATCGAGACCGACGCTTATCGAGATCGACGCTTTCCGAGACCGACGCTTATCAACACCGACGCTTATCGAGATCGACGCTTTCCGAGACCAATGCTTATCAAGACCGACGCTTATCGAGACCAACGCTTATCAAGACCGACGCTTATCGAGACCAACGCTTATCAAGACCGACGCTTATCGAGACCAACGCTTATTGAGATCGATGCTTTCCGAGACCGACGCTTATCAAGACCGACGCTTATCGAGACCGACGCTCATCGAGACCGACGCTTATCGAGACCGACTATTATCAAGACCGACCCTTATGGAGACCGACACTTATCGAGACTGATGCTCATCGAGACCGACGCTTATCAAGACCGACGCTTATCGATACCGACGCTCATCGAGACCGACGCTTATCGAGACCGACGCTTATCGATACCGACGCTCATCGAGACCGACGCTCATCGAGACCGACGCTTATCGAGACCGACGCTTATCAAGACTAACGCTTATCGAAATCAACGCTTATCGAGAAATACTATTTAAGAAACAAAACAATATAGACAAAATTAGGTCAACACATATAGACAAAAACACATATAGACAAAATTAGGTCAAAACTGTCAAGATTCAGCTATGCACTTCGCGAAGTTAAAAAAACTACTGATCTTAAAACAGCACTTACTACCTATTATGCCTACGCTCATGCCTGGCTAATGTACGGGATTATAATGTGGGGAAATAGTACTAACGCACCTACCCTTTTTACTTTACAGAAAAAACTTATTCGTATTATAACACACATAGACCAAACCGACAGTTGTAAACCCTTTTTTATAAAACTTAATATACTTACCTTACCTTGCATGTATATATTAGAATTAAGCAAATTTGTCAGAAACCATACAAATTTTTTTACAAGTGGTAGCGACAAACATACAAATAGATCACTTAGGTATAAAAACAAACTAATGCTGCCTTCATCTAATATGACTCTACACTCTACTAGCCCTTATGTAATGTGTATTAAAATATACAACAAGCTCCCAGAAAGCATACAAAATGAACACATTCATACAAAATTTGTGAATAAAGTAAAAAAATTACTATTAACTAAAGCTTATTATAGTATTAAAGAATACATGGAAGATGTGAATTTAAAATGAATAATATCCCCTGTTTTATTTAAGTATATGTCTAAATAAAATTAAACGTTAGTTAAGCTTTCTTTGCAAAATAGTTGATAAGTAGTTTATGTAGTAGTTTTAGTTTATATAAATTGTATTGTAAGTTGCCGTGCCCTACAGGGTCCATATTGTACCGACCCTTTAATGTAACCACCACCTTAATGTAACATATGGAGTGCAATAAATATTGAGTATTGAGTATTGAAATGATTTTTATGTTCTCTTAATTTTAGTTCAATTTTACTGCAGGACGGTTTCCTTTCCGCACAGACAAGCTCTCAGATAAATATGTTGTTTTTCGCGAAAAGAGATTTTTCATTTAAATTCGATTTATAAAATGGCAACCCAAAGTATGAAGCACGTCAATATCCACTGATGACAGGTGTTGCATTCGAAAACTCGCTATCACATGATACTATATCTCCATCCTACTTATTCCTTTGCTCTATATTTATATCAATGGCTAGAATTCAAAGTTTTAACAGTATTAGTGTTTGTTGAAACAAATTACGGTACTTTTTTCCACTAAGTTTATTTAAAAATATTAAGAGTGATGAGAGGAATTCTTGATTCAATTTTTGTTCTATTTCAAATTTTCAATGTTTTGAACAGTTACGTCAATCGTAGTGGGTGTTGATTTGTTATTGGAGTTCGAAATAGATTTTATTTCTAAATATTAATCTAATAACAATGGTTATATACGGTGTTTATATCGTCAGCAAATCTGGAGGACTTATATTTAATTATGACCACAATATTCCACGAGTAGAGACTGAAAAAACCTTTGGATTTCCTCTCGACATTAAGTTGCAGTATGAAAATAAGAAAGTTATCGTTGCGTTTGGACAGAGAGACGGAATAAATGGTGCGTATTTAACAACGTCTAGTTTCTAGGCTTACTTATCAAAATCTTAAATTAAAGCCTTTATTTTTAAATAGATTTAATAGTTTTAGTCAATTTAATTCCTATAAATATCAATGTTATCACTATCTTGAATTGTATGAGTAGCCACGGTGTATGTAATCGAGGTCCCATTTTAATCCACAGTTGGCCATGTCCTCCTGTCAGTAAATGGCTCACCTGTGACTGGTCGCACCACTGAAGATGGCAGGGATGTCTTCAATGTTGTAGAAACTAAGGTACTCATTTATAATATTTTATTTTGGTATTTTGTTTTCAGTACAGTCTTTTTAGCATATCATGCTATCATGATTATAATATCTACATAGTTTTTATTATATTTATAAATAACATTCTCAATAATATTTCTATTATGTTGTGTTACAGGAAAACTACCCCCTAAGTCTTAAATTCGGGCGAGCGCGAGCCACAACCAATGAGAAGATAGTGCTGGCCAGTATGTTCTACCCGCTGTTTGCCCTCGCCAGCCAGCTCAGCCCCGTCCCCAAGTGTTCCGGCATAGAGTCACTCACCGCTGACACATTCAAGCTGTCCTGCTTCCAGACATTAACAGGTGAATCATTTTACTGAATACATTTATTAACATACATATTTACATTATACATAACAAAAATTATGACTTTCATAAAAATATGGATTATTTAAAAAAAATATGGAATGGTATCATTAAATTATATAAACAGCAAAATAACTGTCTGCCAGTATTTCCAAGTATAATTTTGCTCTGTGCAGTACTTCTTACATCTGGTAATCAGTAATTCTCAGAGAGTACTCTAATTGGTAAATTCAAACAATTTTAAACATTTACTTTAATCTCAGAAGGTTTCTAGACCATATCATAGCGATTATTGACTCCTTCATTGTTACCACGAATTTACATCATTTGATTGAATAACAGTTACTAAATTGTGTAAAAATGTATTTGTAATGTTTTCAGGAGTAAAGTTTATAATAGTGACGGACCCGAGCATGCAGGGCGCGGAGGTGGTGCTGAAGCGTATCTACGAGCTGTACTCGGACTACGCGCTCAAGAACCCCTTCTACTCGCTGGAGATGCCCATCCGCTGCGAGCTGTTCGACACCTCGCTGCACACGCTGCTCGAGCTCGTCGAGAAGTCCGGCACCGCCAACTTATAGTCCGCGCGGCGATACTATAGCCAACATGTTTTGTTATGTTCGAACATTCGTGGTGCTTAAGACTTGAACTATTTATTTGTGAGCTTCAGTGTGTATTATATGGATATGTCGCAGACAAATAGTATAATTTCGCCGTTTACATACGGCGCCGTTAGTTAAAAAAAGTTTGCAGTTATGTAATATGCCGAAGGCAAAATGTATATTGCCGTGTCACTTTATAATATGCCACAAGATTTCATCGACAATTTTAACGCTATATACGTAATGCCGCGGCAAATTGAAGTATTTCGTTTTTGAGGTTAAAAGGTCAAAGGTAAAGGTCCTAAAAAATGCTCAGGTATCCTTAGACTCTGGGTCGCGAAAGACTACTGCAGAGTATTATTGGTCCAAAAAACAAGTATTTTATCGAATATATAGGCCCAGAAATACATTGCTTGGTTAGGTTTGACTTTGTGACAGAGATCAATGGAGCGAGCGAAGCGAGCGACGACGCACTTATAGTTGGATTCAAACTTAATGGCGGCTGTGAAGTTAGCTACACGCTGTGCAGTACCTCGCCCAGCACCCCCGCTGGCGCATGAGTTTGTTACTGCGCACCGACTCGCCTCGTGTTCAAAGCCGCCATTAAGTTCGCATCGTACCGTACCTATGTAATTCAAAATTTGTCTTGAGTTTTGAATGAGCATGGTCACCCTAAAATAAAACTAACGTCGCATTATAAAGATTGAATGAGTAATTAATTTTGTATTCCTTCGGCATATTACATAACTGCAAACGTTTCTAAACTGACGACGCCGTATGTAAACGGCGGAATTATACTGTTTATCTGCGACAGATACATCGTGTTGAACAGCAGAAAACAGCAATACAACAATAAGGACAGTGAGATCTCTTATAACATACTTAGAAACTGATATTTTTACGATGAATAGAGTAAATGAAAGACATAATTAGTTTACAATAAAAAATTTATTGATATAATAATTATTTATTTTTAACAATTCAAATGGGGCCCGTCGAGCCGGGCCGGGCCGCGTCCGCGTCGGCCGATACAAGTCTATAGTTATAATCATATCGTTAATAACCGAACACTCCAACCTTTGTACTTGCTACACGCACACACACACGCACGACATTATTGCCTGATATTTGGTTCTGAAGCGAACTCCGCGCAGACTCCCCCCCCCCCCCCTCCCCTCCCCCCCGCCTCGCACATCGTCGCGGCACGCAACGCTGCTGGCTGAACACTCGGGTAGGTACGTCATGATCATCTCTCTAGATACTTCTACGTAAAATACCTTGACTTCCGAATCGATGCGAGAAGCTCATAGTCAATACTGTAAGGCGGCATTGCGTGCTACAACCTGTCGGATAAGGCATTGTGCGAACTATAAAAGCTATAATTAGTATCTCTAAAAATATAGTAAAATCAATCAAAAAGAAAATAATTGTTAAAAAGGGTTGATCATAATTTGGTACCCGCAAGCGTCGCGTCTGCGCGGCAGTCCGTCACACCAGGCGCGGTACACTCGGCTCACAGCGCTCTGTCACTACTACTGATGGACGATTTCATTGTCTCGCTTGAGCGAGATTCGGCGAAGTGTAAGTAGAAGCAGTACAGTGTCACCACACACACACACACACTGGCACACGCCTGGCCGGTGAATATTAGCTGTACAATACCCATGTATAATGTTACAACTTCTAAAACCAGCACACTTGTGGTAGTCGCAAACTGTAATCGTAGACGGAAAATTGTAGTACATATATGATCGCAATGTTCTCACATAAACAACCAGTACTACGATATAGGCATACACATATTTTGAGAACAATATTACTCGAATACAATCAAATATGGCAACCCACATTTACAAAATAATTACTGAGCTATACATTAGTCGTGTCACACAAACAGGCGAGGTACCGTCAGCCGATCAGAGGTTGATTACACGGACAGTCCGATGGGCCGGCGGCGGCTCGGCTGCTGCGGCGGACAGCTCGCCTCCAGTATAACGGCTTTTCAAAGGATAACCTTGCGAGAGATTCAGTGTCGGTATAAAAATAGAGCCGTGAGCGGTCACCGCTACAAAATATACCCTCTGCTTGCTATACTATGCGCCTGCTCGTGCCCCGCGCCCACACGTGGCCCGCACTTACGCTAACATCGCGGCCACACTACTGGTGCGATCACAACATCGCGAGTTACAAACAAGCGAGTGCATCATTGACTTGGCACTACAAAGTATGCAAACGAGAAACTGTTACATATACACTTGCTCTAATAGAAGTGTCCTCAAGTCTCATTAGTAACATGTTAATGTAAGTGCGCGACGTCACGAGCAGAACAGTCTTAATTAATTTATCCGAAGAGACTTAAATAAATTATCCTATTAGCGTGGGAGAGCGGCGCGTGGAGGGTGTTCCTATACCTATGCCTTATTCTAATCCATACTTAATTTAGCGATAAATATATGTTTTTATTTTATTTTAACCAAAATATAATTTTCGCTTCGAACCAAACAAACAATCAAAATATTGCGACCATAAATTTTATCAGAAATATTTTTAGTATTTCGTCAAACGTAATAATAGGGTAAAACCTATTTTAATATGTTTTAATAAATCTCTGTATGGCAGCCGCAGTGCGGGCCCCGCACCCTCCCCGCCCCCGCACGCCGCCGCGGCTCCGGCACGCGCTCGCCGTCGCTACATGCTTCACAACTCACTTATCAGGAGAATCTATTAACTTACACAATTTTGTAATCGATACTTTAGAAATGCGAGTCGTGTGCCATCACTACAGCTGGACACTGACGTCACGCGCATCCCGCCGGGTGCAGTGCGGGTGGTGGGCACCACTGCTGACTCAGCCGGCATGCTGTCGTAGCGAAGTGTAACTGAGGCGATGTCCAATGCGATCGGCAGTGTCCCGGCGGCTGCAGTGCGCGCTGCAGCACTCACTGCAGCGAGCGCCGGCAGTGCAGCACTCACTGCAGCGAGCGCCGGCAGTGCAGCACTCACTGCAGCGAGCGCCGGCAGTGCAGCACTCACTGCAGCGAGCGCCGGCAGTGCAGCACTCACTGCAGCAGGCGCCAGCAGTGCAGCACTCACTGCAGCGAGCGCCGGCAGTGCAGCGTGGAGCACTGCTTGTCGCAGGCGAGCCCCGGCGGACACCGCGTCCCTGACAACCACACGTTACTATTAATATACATGACGAACTAGGAAACATAATAAATTCTGAAATGTTTGTAATAGGCAGGCAGGCTGCAAGAGCGGCGTGTAGTACCCTTATACTAGGACTGGTGCGTGCGCGGGCCCCACAGGCGCAGCGAGTAGTCGTCGGAGGCGGAGACCAGCACGTCGTGGTGCGTGGGGTTCCACGCCACGCAGTTCACGCAGCGCGTGTGCCCCGACACCACCGCGATCGGCTCCTCGCCGTTCATGTGCCAGATGTACACCTGCACACACACACACATTACGGACTCATCCCGTCATGAAAAGGGGCGACATCTGAAAAAGCTCAACAACAATGGAGTGTACCTTATTGTCCTCGCTCCCGCTAGCGATAAAGTCTTGATGAGCGCCGCCGAAGCAGGCGTGGATGGTGAAGTGGCCCTGACTGAGCCCGCGGAACCGCCGCACCAGCGCGCGTGCACCTACACACACAAACTTTATGTACCACACTGATTGCATGGAAAAACATGGTCTTCTTTCGTATCTTCTGTAAGAATAAGAATAAGAATAAGAATAAGAAATATTTATTTTGTATAACAATGAGTACATAAAGATGTTATAAATAAAAAGTTGTCCGTCATCATTGACCAGAAAATGGTGTACAAAATTTAAAAAAAAGATAATTGAATTTACTTCTAAATTATAGATACAAAAATAAAATAAACAAAATTTCTCAATTATGAAGACAAGTGATAACAAATAAACTAAACTAGATATTATGGACTCAATATAAATCAAACTTAAAATTAGGCATATTATATTTTTTCTGTTATGAACTCAGATATATTATAGAATGCTCTATTAATCAAAAACGATTTGAGGTGCTTCTTAAATAACACAAGATTGAGATCAATAATGGGGCGCGGTATGCGATTAAATATAATTGGCGCCATGCAGAATACACTTTTGTGCATTAAAGCAGATTTAGACCTTCTTACACACAATCTATGTTCGTCTCTTCGACTACGGTTGTTGGTCTCTGAAAGCTTAGGGAACAAATTTGGGTTTGACTTGACAAATACTGCAACTTCAAATATATACAGCGCGGGGAGGGTTAATATTTTGTGTTTGATGAAATATGGCTTACACGAATCTGTGGTTTTTAATCCAAACATTGCCCTTAGACATCTCTTCTGCGCCTTGAATACAAGTTCTTTATTGGTGGAGTTCCCCCAGAAGATAACTCCATATCTCAAAATTGAGCCTACAGTGCCGTGGTATGCCGTTATAATTGCGTTAGTGTCTATAACCGGAGAAAGCTTATAAAGGCCATATGCAGATGAACTAATTCTTTTAGTTAGATTGACCGTGTGCTCTTTCCAGTCTAGCTTTTGGTCAATCGTCAGACCAAGAAATTTTGACGTACCCTCTTGACATATAACTTTGTTATTATGATATACTTTTGAGATCACATTGGCGCGCTGGCTAAACCTCATTAATTTTGTTTTATCTAGGTTAATTTTCAAGTTATTATTTTCTAACCACCTAATAATGGAACTGATTGCACCAGATATCTCAGTATCAAAATCATTGTGTGGACCATGGATGGTGACAGTACTATCATCAGCGAAAAGAGACATTGGATGCGAAGTAACATTTGGTAAATCGTTAATGTAAATTATAAATAAAAGGGGTCCTAGTACGCTGCCTTGTGGAACACCGTATGATATTATTCGTTCACATGACCTATAAGACTGTTCGCGTTTGTTATTTAGATTAATTCTATTTATTTCCACACATTGTTTCCTATTTTGTAAATATGATTCTATTAATTGTAGTATATTACCTCTTATACCGTAAGCGTCTAATTTATTTAGTAAAATATTATGATCCACATAGTCAAAAGCAGCGGTCATATCACAATATATCGAACAAACTGGCATATTTTGGTCAACCTTTGTAATGACATTGTTTAAAAAATCGTAAATTGCCATATTAATCGTTTTATTTTTTCGAAAACCTTTTTGCTGTTCAGTTAGTATATTATTTTTATCCAAGTAGGTATATATTTGTTCGTATATGTATTTCTCATACACTTTTGAAAGTATTGGAATCAGTGCAATGGGTCTATACGAATCCAAGATTTCTTTTTCTTTCTTTTTTAACAAAGGTTTTACTATGGCAGTTTTAAGATTTGTGGGATACATCCCTTGAGTGATGCATAAGTTTAGAATATGGCTTAAATGATCACTGATGTCTTCTGCGACATACTTAATTATTTTAGTAGAAAAGCCGTCATTACCAACACTTCCTGTATTTTTTAAATGTTTAATGATGTTTATGAGATCACTTCCAGTGCTAGGTAACATAAACATGGATTTGTTGCGTTTGGTGATGTATGATGTTACTTCTTTACCTCTTGTATTAATTGGTTTTATTTTTTCAATAAAGAAGTCATTAAACGCCTGAGCTATTTTAAGAGGGTGAGTTACTGTTTTATTATTTAATTTTATGTTTGTGATATAGTTTTTGGGCAGGTTGTGTTTAGTTCGGTTGACAATTTCCCAAGTTGCTTTAGATTTATTATTTGCGGATTTAATTTTATATATGTTTTGCGCACGTTGTGTTAATCTAATAATCTTTTTGTATGTATTGGCGTATTTTTTATATTCATTTTTACTTATTTCATTACGCTTCTGATGATAACGATACAAAAGTTCCCTTTTCTTTTTGCTACATGTTCTAATCCCACGCGACAACCACTGTGGTCTTTTATGCATTTTCATTGTAATTACCTTTTTTGGAAAAGAAAGATCATAAAATAACGAAAAAACTTCTACGAACAAATTATAGGCCTTGTTCGGGTCGTCGGTTTCATAAACCTCCGAAAAAGATAGGTTTTGCAGACATTCCTTAAATTTCTGCATATTTTCTAAGCTGTAATCACGCCGTGTTATTTGCCATTGTTTTAATAGAAATGTTTTCTTTACTGGAAGTTTCAGTATTTGACAAGTGTGATCAGACAAGGCTAAATCAATGACATGACATGAGCATTTTCTACCTAGATTATGTGCAAAATTGTCTATGCATGTATTACTTTTTATTCTTGTGGCTTGATTAACAACTAGTTTTAAATTAAAATTAAGTAAAATGCATTCTAAATCTAAAGTCACATTGTTACGTTTCATAGTGTCGATGTTGAAATCGCCACATAGTACTACATTTAGTTTTTTTCTCTTTGTAACAGATTGTAATAGTAATACCAAACGTTCAAAAAATACACTCAAGTTACATGTATTTGGCACTCTATAAAGGCAAATGATGATCGTTTCTGACTGTGTTAGTTCGATGGCACAGGATTCAAAACTATTATTCAGCCCCATTCGCTTTACTTCAGGCAGTTCTTTGCAACGTAGACCTTTCTTGACTAAAATACATGTGCCGCCTCTTTTGCTATCATTTCTACTATAACAGGTTATAAGTTCATAGTTATCTATTAGGAGTTTCCTTTCATAGCCCGACATGATGAAGTGCTCAGAAATACAAATGACATCAACATCGATTTTCTTCAAAATTAGTTCTTCAAGGCAAACTGTTAGCGCTTCAGATTTATTCAATAGTCCTGCTATATTCTGGTGTAGTATGTAAATATGCTGTTCATAGAAAAAACTGATTTTGTATTTGTTCACTCTCAGGGATATATTCAGATGGTGCATGGTTGTTGTTATAGTGCAATAAATTGAACTTTTTTATTTCGTCAATAAGGTACTCTATATCTTTGAAGATGGTCTGCATGCCATAGTTATTTATTAAACCTGTACGTTTTTCAAACATACTATAATCGCATGATAGGTTCTTATTCGAGTCTAGAAAATATGCATGTTCGTGAGTCAATACATCTAGATATAAAAGGTTGTTGAAGCTTTCAACTCTCCAGTTGTACATACCTTTGTAAAAGTTCAGCTGATAGGTTGGTGAGCATATAATAATATTAGTGTGTGTTACTTTTTGCAGGATTGTTCTGATGCTAAAAATTAACTGGAAATAGTCCCTGGTTGTTTTAAAGTCCTCTTCTCCTATAAGTATTATACAAAAGTCCTTCATTGTGTATGTTTTAAGAACGGTTTCAATGTTTTCTATCATTCGCTCGACATAACAGTGCGACTTTATATAATGACTTACGTTTTCTGAGTGATCGGCTAAAGTAGTTGTTGCAATATCTATTATTTTATTTCTATTATTAGTGCTTAAGATGCAAATATTACTTCTCTCTTTAGTTTGAGGATGATTAAGCTTTTTAGGCGAGTCTGGTTGAAGGTTTTCTTTCTGCTTTTTGGTTTTAACTGCTGCAATTTTCTTGGTGTAATTTTGACTCTTCGTTGGTGACAAACTTTTCTTGCTAGAGGGACTGCTCATTTGTTTATTCACAGCGGTATTATTTTGTAACTGTTTATTAACATTTTTTAGAGCGTTATTTTCTTCGGACAATAATTCTATTCTTTGGTTTGCAGTACATAATTCTAGTTCAAGTGAAGTTATGCGCTCTTTTAGTGATGTTATGAGTTTTGTTTCATTCATATCATCGGTTGACGTATCTGGTATACTATCGAAGGAATCTTCCATTGTGTCATCAAGTATACCACAACTTTTTGAATTTGTGCGGGTGCGTCTATACGTAATGTTTTCTAAATCCATTATTTGTATTTTTGTTTATTGTTTATACAATAATAATATATTACTTATGGGTTTTAGAATCTTATAAAAGACTCAAAAAGACTTTTGTAATTAGTGAGAACCGAACTCAAGCACAGTCGTACATTTGCTGCAGCTTTATGAACAGAGCTAAGTTAACACTTACGTATAATTTCGAAATAGTGGTTTGTTTAATTCTCAACTTTTGAATTGACCGTTGACATTATTTAAAATTAAAATTATGCGTCGGTATTTTGAAAATTTGGTTTTAACGAAAAGTTTTGTTTATTTTTTTAATCACACAATTTTCACTGCACTTTAAGGGTTCAGAATGACTTGTAGATGATAATAAGATGGCTTTAAATGTTTTTAAGTATGAAATACACTGATGTAAAGTTATTTATACACAGTTACAGTACGACGATGTACTCACGTATGTCCCAGAGGTGCACGCCCTGGTTGGCCACGTTGAGCAGTAGCAGCGAATCCGCCGCATTCAGGGTCATCGCCATCACCGCGTGCTCCTCCTGGATGCTGGGGGCACACAATCACGTGTAAAAGACGGATCCTTCACATAAACCCACAATTGACATTGCTGAAAACTAAAGTGGATTAAGCCACGATGTTTGTTTGACCAGACATGATCATAATATAAATGTATAGTAAATGGTGTCGAGCAGGGACTAAAGGAACGTTAAAAAAATCCAGGGCAAGCAATCTGATTTGCAGACGACTTTTAGAATAGAATGCAAATAAGAATCTACTGTAGAATGTTAAAACCAAAGAGAAACCAATGACAGACTATGTGGAATTTGGGCACAGAGCACGTTCACCGATGTGAGAGGAAGGCCAAGGCATCGCGGTCGTGACATATCACCCACGATGGACTCTGATCATGACGCCATTGGCTACTCCCTGCTGTCGATGGGTGTCCTGTGTGAGAGTATAGATGTGTGCGTGGCTCACAGGTTGCGGTCGGTGAGGTCGGTGAAGTCGTACGCGCGCACGCGGTGGTGCGTGTCGGCCGCCAGCACGGCGCGCCCGTCGCCGCGGCAGCACAGCGCGTTCACCCGCACGCCGTCCCAGCTGTTGATCAGCGTGCCCTACGGAACACACAGGTCACATGCTCCTTATGTTGTTCTATCAATAAGGCTTATTCTATAAATAGTAGTGATGTATTCTCACGTCGATGCTGCAGTGGTAGAACTGTCCGCGCGCGCCGCCGCACACGAACTTGTCGCCGGTGGCGTGCCAGGCCACCGCCGTCAGCGAGTCCTCCTGCGAGTGGGTCATCTTCAGGTGCAGCTGCTCCGTCTGAAGACCACCACACAAGCTAACTTTATCAATCTGTTCTTATCACAACATTATCATGGCATGATAGGATAGAGAAGTCACTTTGCCAAAACTCCATACCTCCATATTCCATATCCAGAGGTCGGGGCAGTCCTCGGGCCCGGCGGCGATCAGGTAGCGGCCGTCAGGGCTCCACGAAAGATACGACACTCCGTATGTGTGACCCTCCAGGGACTTTCTAAACAAGCAAAACGTACGAAAATATCACTAACATGTCTATTTATTATAATAACCTTGTAATGATAATAATAAATAAATAAATAATGTTTTAAAATGTAGAAAATAGTCGTTACCTGAAGGCGAGGCGCTTGGCTACGGGGTCGAAGTCCCATATCATGACGGTGTTGTCTTTGGAGCCGGAGGCGAGCCGCAGCCCGTCCGGCGACCACTTGCAGTACCAGACCTCGTCGCAGTGCTCGTTGAGCACCTGCAGCGAGTGGATGGGGAAGTGGTCGGCCGAGCAGTGGTGGTCGGCCAGCAGCGTGAAGGGGATGGCGTCGAGCGCGGGCGCGGGGCGCGGCGCGGCGTGGAAGCGGCAGCGGCCGGCCTGCTGCGCCGCGGCCTGGGCCAGCAGCGCGCGCAGCCGGCCCGGGGCCATCATGAGCGCGGGCGGCAGCACGGCCTGCACGCGCGCCAGCACGGCCGCGCGGGACAGCGCGCCCGAGCCCGGCCAGTGCGCGCGCGCCTGCAGCTCGCCCGCGTCCGCGCACATCATCAGCGCCGACAGACGGTGCACGCGCGGCGTGTCGTACTGCAGCGGCGTCAGCTCGTTGCGCAGCACGTGCAGCGCGTCCAGCACGCGCCCCGCTTCCAGGTGCTCCAGGTACTTCTGCTCCAGCACCACGAACTTCATCTCCTGACATACACAGGCACATATACGTTAGACACTTAGTCTGAGGAACAAAAATATATTATTCTTGAGTGTTTTTTTTTTTTTTCAAACTAGTGATACAATTTCTATTTACTATGACGAAGGGTTTAGCAGAACATTCAATTTTAAATTGAAATGAGTAAGGAATAAATTGAGAATAATAAATAGAGTATAATGTCTAACGGCGAGGTTGTGGGGGTCGACGTGCGGCGAGTCGCGCAGCAGGTCGTGCAGCGCGCGCAGGTCGTGGTCGGCCTTGACCCAGTCGCCGGCCAGCACGTGCTGGCGGAACGTGGCCGCGGCCGGGTGCTCCAGGTGCAGCCCCGACTCCTCCATCAGCAGGGACGCGCTGCGCCTGCACCACACACCACTCATTACATATCGAACTCACGACTAGGCTTCCAAATCTATGTATTTATTGTCCATACTAAATATATTATGGTGAAAATAATTATTTTGTGTAGCTTTTTGCTAGCAAAAGCACAACCAACATACCTTATAATACAACCAACCGATTTTGATAATATTTGTATACCTTAAAACACCTAGAAAGTATATACGGCATTTCGCCCCAAAGAAACCTTTCAGAAATAAGAAATCAGTGACAATAGATAAAAATAATATTTTTTATAGCTTCTGAGTGTCCTTGACTGGAGGCGTATTATGACCGAGTAAAGGAATCATTTGATCTTGGCATTCCTGTCACCCGCGCCCACCACTCGCCACGGGCACCGCGCGGTGACCAGCATGCTAGTAAGTTGTGGAAGGGAGGCGACATCGTTAACGTGAACACCACCGGAAACGTGAATACCAACTTTAATAGCTTGTAAATGTAACTGTTTACTTCTAATGTAATCTATTCTATGTAGAGGCGACATTCCGTAGATTAACTGTGTATCACTGTATTAACTAAGTTTAATACACAGTTACATATATAAGACACTATCTTCAATGAATTGAGGATGTGAAAAAAACAATTGCGTTGCTCTGTAAATAAAAGATTTATTTTAGACATAATACAAAATAAAACTAAATAAATCTCTCTAGTAAGGTACACTGACCTGTAAATAAAAGAAACGACATTTAAAGTCCTTAAACACATCCATTATCAACTTATATTGAAATTATAAATAAATACATGTTTTAAATTACAATGACAGGTTTAAATGACAACTTTGTTCGTCATAAACCTGCAGCGCCATCTGTGCAATATACGAGAGGAAACTTAAGAAACATTACAATGTTTCTTTACACATATACATGACAAGAATACATAATTTGTATAAAATGAAGGCAGTAATCATTGAAGGACTGCAATATCGATTGAAATCGTGTGACTACATTATTTCGACGAGTTGGAAACAATCACGTTCTAGTTTCTTCAGTGGGTCAGAGTCATTAGACGGTGGTGTCATAAAAAATGCAAGGGCCAGCGGGCATCAATACAATCCATACATGCAGTGTCCTAGCCGAGCGCCGCCCACCGTGCAGGGTTACATTACCTTGATGCCTACATATCGGCTATCCGCATCTAAGTAAATTAACGCGTTATAATATTTGTACTTTTTATGCGGCTACCATGTTACCAAGCATTATTCATTATTATCCATTGTAATCTCGTTAATCATTACATAAGAACAGTTTTTTTTGTAGTCCTAGTAATTTATTTTTATTTTGCTGTTTTTTTTTCAAACTATTATAAGAAAACTAGTTCGCTGAAAATAAGCAACATATTTAAATGTTGAAAATAAATGGTATAACAATAGGTCGATCCAGGCCTAAACATGTCCTATCGCTGTAATGAAGCAATTAAGACGCAACGTTTAATTACAAACATTTCATAAACAACTCGTTTTCAATAACACGACAGCTAACGCAAGCGGATATCAGCATTACTTAATATTTGTAACGCATGCGCTCGTGACTCCACACGGAAACAGATGTAAGCTACCTGAAATATCATACTGGAAATAATTACATATTGAGGACAAACCGGGAACCTAAATTTCACAAATAAATGCCCTGGTCCACGTCTTCGCTCTCTTAGATATTTTATGGTATGTTTACAAAAAGTAAACACATCACGTTACTGCCGCTGTCGCCGTAGGGAGTGTAAGGACCATACGAAAGATACACAAAAAATCTCTTCTGTTTTGTTTGTTGTTATCCAAAGTTTCGTATCAATACTAATCTTTGTAGCTTTATAATAAAAATAAAGAGATTTTTGTTTTTACGTGTTAAATTCTAAAAAACTATTTGCTATAGGTATATGCATGCAGTAAATATATTTTCCATTTATATAGAAAAATAACCCCAGCTAGTGCATGATACATTTGAATTCCCATAGGTAGCTACTATAATAGGCCTCTTGTCATTGTAGAAAGTAAGACTATATTAATGGGCGCATGTATTAGTTTTGTACTCCCATAGTCCACAAAAACCTGAGTGTCTAGTACAGTCGCCGCACACACCTACGCGCGGATGTTTCTCACGGAACACAAAGACGCAGGCGGCGCGGCTACGGCCACTCGGTGTACCTCGTGTTCCTGTGTCTTGTGAGCTGCTCTGACGCTCTAAGCGACTCTATCCTAAGAATTACAACTTATTTTAAGGTGTTCTTACATGTCTGTCTGTCGCTACTTTACACCTTAATGAGACAGAGACAACATGAGACTCTACGGCGACTTCCGACTGACGTTGCAGTATTCGGCCGTATAACATGTGCATCGCGCATGCGCCTACCTGACTACGTTGTTGTTGTGTCACTATGCGCACGCGCAAATTTCAAGCAGAGTCAAGGGCTCGGAACGGGGTCAAAACTAAAACAAGTTACATTAGATATTCCGCGTTGGACTAAATAAACAAACACATGCCAGGAATAAATGTTTTTATGTAAATTGAAATTTCACTGTCACCGAATCCAATGAATGAATTAGAGTTTATTTTCTACCTAAAAAAAATATATATTTCCTCATATATAACATAATAATTATGCATTATCTTCTTATTATACATAGATAATATGTAAATAGGTGGAGTCAGATTAGTCATCAGTATAATGCGATGTAATTTAAAAATTGCTGCCTGCTTTGTTTATGATTTATTGTGTGCTAGTATTGATTGGTAGGTCACAGACAGACCACCTGTGTCATTCTCAATATTTTAAAGTATTTAGACGATTATGATCCACTATGTGACACATTGGTAAAACACTCTGAATAAGTATAGAATAGATAGAATTATAGAGATGTGTAGGGACTCAACATTATCTATAATATGACTGTTTTAGCTTTCCAATGTTCTGTCCGACCCTCGTCACCTGTACGTGTGAGCAGGGGTCGGACAGAGCATCGCACCGTACAGGGTAAGTTCCATGTAAAAGGGGGCGAGTCTTTTGTCATTTATCGGGCGCCGCTCCAAATCACTAAACTACGTCTTTGTATACTTCTTAGTCACTTCACTGCACAAGGTAGAAAGTCACATTCATACGTGTCTACGTTTCTGATTGAACCTGCACCACCAAACGGATTTTCGTACTAACTCAACTCATCATAAATAAAAAAGGGTTGACAGAGCCTTCGCCGCCGCGCCGTCTTTGTACGAGTGTGTCCTTCAGCAAGGGAATACTCTCTTATTATCAATCCGTTCTCAAGACGAATAGTCTATACTGTATCAAGATTTCAAAAATCCCGGAAAAGACTATTGTTTAACAAACAAATAGTTACAGTACATACCAATAACAAAGGTGCAATGTACGATAAGATATATCTTACCACAAAAGAATTTAAGATATTAATTTATCTTTTGTTAGCTCGAGTCTAGTCAGCTCTTAATTATCAGGAAAATAGTTTTTCTTTTTTGTTTCTGTGTGTTTTCCGGTTCATTGCGACTGTTTGTCATGACCTCATTAACAAGCGGAAATGCATAACACATTTACGGAAAATTACAATGCTGAACATTAAGAACATTGAAAAATTATTGATATCAATAAATACATTGAAACTAAACTATAATACTAGTAGGTACTACCAGAAAGAGAATCAGACGGTATCTAGGGAAAACAGTAACAATAGAAGCTTGTTCATTATGTGAAGAGATGGTGAGACAAGCAAGAAGTGGGCCAGAATCCTTTAATTTACAACACCTGTGAGTAAGATACACATGCTATGTGGGCATTTGTACAAATCATAAAGCTGTGTGTTTGGCTGAATAGATAGATAATCCTCATATGATAGTAGTCGGTAAATTCATGATGATTTTGTATTGAAGACCACATTTTTTTATCACAGTGCAACTAGCCATACCTACAAAATAATATAGGTAACTGATAAAAATATAAGTGGTTACCTACATGGCCACAACTGGCTTATGTAATAAAAATATAAAATGGTATTACAATAATAGGCATTAGGTGTTACCCACAGGGGATATTCAACAAGATAAGTAAAGGTCAACAGGTCTTCAAACTACACTTCAGATACAAAGTACAGATTGAGATCATTTCAGTTAAATGTACTATTTACTGAATTGATTAATAATTAAGATTAAACAGACGTAAATAAAAATAACAAAGCCATATCTTAGACAGTGATTGTAGTAGCATTATACGTCTTAATAATGTGAAATGTATTGTGTTGGTAGTCAGTATTAATATTTTAAAACAGATCTACATATCCCAGGATTAATCAAATTTATTCTTTAAGAAACAATGAATACCTACACACTATTGCTTAATTTTATACTAAAGTAGGCAGACTTGATTTCTTATAAGAATACATTACCTAGCTGATACAATGTCATTTTTCTTTAATTGGAAAACCTGTTTCCTTCCCATAAGACAAGGTGAACAGATTGCAGAGCTATTGTTGGTAAATAACTATTTTATTATGCTGCTTCTATAACCTACTCCTTGAGTAATGTAAGGTAATATTAAATGTTTTGCCCTAGATACTGCCGTACAATAGTCGTAAGAACAAAGGTATTCTCAAATATTAATAGTTTTTAATGTAGGTAGGTAATTACATTAAATACATGAATTTCCAAAAACAGGCAAATAAATAATTTTTTGAATGAACATCTTAAGAAAATTTATATTCATGATAAGTACCTAAATGTGCATTTTCATTGTTGTGTATGTAACACAGAAACATGTATCATTTCATTTAATCAAAAGCAAGGGAATGACAAGTCCTGTGTTTAGGTAAGTAAAGTAGTGGGTAAGCAACAATAACTTGTCCTATTTGTTTATCTTTTGATATCAATTCCAGTTAAGGTCATTAAACTTAAGTAACAAGTGGTTTAATCATATTTGATATGATTTCTTGAGGTACATTTTAATAGCCATGAGATGTACTTTACCTTTACACATGTAGAACCATGAAATGAGACCACTTAACACTGTAAACAGGAATGTTTACCAAAACAAACACTTGAGTAGGAGGACTTCAGCTCTAGTCGCACAGGCCCCTGTGGAGGTGGTAGGGAACGCTTAGCAGTACTCACTCGAGTCCGATAGAGAGCAGGTGCTGGCCGATGAGGCGCACGATCTCCTGGTCGGTCTGGGTCATGCGCAGGCCGGGCGGCTGCAGGTCGCCGTTGCGCGGCGCGGCGTCGCCGTTGACGTGGTGCGGCGGCGGCGCGCCGTTGGCGCAGGGCTGGTGCATGTCTGCGGGCCGGGCGGGCGGCGACAGCCTGCGGGTCCGCTTGCGCGGCGGCCGGTGCCCAGCGCCCTCGTCGCCCGAGTCAGTGGAGGCCAGGCTGGCCCGCTCCGCTGCGCCCGCTCGCCGCGCTCGTCGGAGCGCCGAGATCACGAGCGCGCCCGCCGCATCGGCCTCAACACCGCGGCCGAGTGACGTCACGGCCGCCCGATACGCACCACCCGCGCTCAATAGACCATCTCCCTTTGTTCGTCGCTGCGAAAGTCTCGCTCCTGGGCTGCTGCGTCGCGACACTCTATTGCAGTATATGCCTTCTACGTGACTACAACTGAGGAACTTGTACCGTTACGAAACGTCTCGTTCGCTGTTCGAAATTGCAGCGTCCGCGATGCGTACACAAAAATCAGCTGAAAATGATACGACAGCTGTCTTTCTTCGCTAGTGCAACATCGCCCTTCTTTCCGTTTCGGATGACGTTCGTGTCTTGTTCGGTTGCGCATCGGGCGAAATCGTGTTGTAATGTAATGACCTCAAAAATAAAATTATCCGTGCATCCAAACTTCCAAATAGAACTTGTTTGACAAAGAAACTTTGAACTACATCTCTGTTTATCATATTTATTATTTGTAAAATATTAAAAAGACATAATTCAATACGTAATCTAAAGAATCAAAACGTTTCTACTCCACTTTCTTGAAAGTTAACTACAAAAAAAAATGATTTAAAGCTTCAAAATTATTTATTTACAAAGGATTATAATAAAAAACGATTTTAAGCCTTTCGAATGACTGAATAGATTTTTTATTTAGTTTTTAAGTTCTGATGGTTATATTAATACTGCTTACAAAGGAACGTATAGTATTTTATGTTTACAAAATTTGTTTGGTATTTATTTACAAAGGAGTTACTAGTATATCGAAGTTATTTATTCCATTTAACACTTGGAGTTTCAATTATATTTAAATCATAATAAAAAGCGTGTTTTTATAAAAATAAAATAGAAAAGGCAAGCATGTAGAAAAAAATATTACGAATAAAAACCAAAACACAAGTAGAAAGCATCTATCTATAATAAAATGTATCTGTGCCTGTCAGGTCAGACGTCATGGTAATGACAACAATTGTCATTCGTACGAATCAAATCAAGAATAATCAAGATGATAGTTTCACACGAACTTGCTGTATTAAAGTAATTTTATTATATCTAAAATCAGGGAATTGAATACAAGGCAGAATGGAACGAATAGTTTTTAAAGCAATTTTGCTATATTTATTAGTAAGACCAACAAATCTACAACTTCTTATAAATGTTAGAAATCAGGTAAGAATCTTCTAATCACTAATGCCATGTTTACTTCCGAAAATAACTTGAAACAATTCATGACAGATTATGTTTTAAATTAATTGTTATAGTAGATGTGAATATTTGCACTAGTTCTGTCTATACAGAAAGCTTGCTTATCAATGTTAGGAAGTGACAGTAAATGTACAATATAATAATGTTAGGGTTCTGGTGTTGTGTCCAGGGTGGCGATGTTATGCAGGAGAACATAACGGCGAACGTGTCGGAGGACACCATCACCCTGGAGTTCATGAGGCTCGACGGCGTGTTCGTGTCGCAACTCGTCGACTTCACCAATGTATGCACACTGACATCAGCTATTTATAAAATATCTGGAATGTAACTGCTATTTTGTTCATGCATATCTTGTGTTTATGTTCCTGTGCTTGTTAAGTAAGTACCACATATATTGCAAATGGATTCTAACAGATGTGTCTAGGTTCATCCCACAAGCCCAAAAACAAGATATTTATTACAAAATAAAATGACCTATAATAATAATTATTATGATAAACTTATTATCAAAAGACAGATCTTAATCCAGCTTAGCAGGGCAGTCAGGTTTTATACTTTTAAAAGAGTAACCTATCCAGTTTCTTGCCTATTCTTCTCCATTGCTATCTTTACTGTATGTATTGCATAGTGTATGAGATGATTGTATCATACTAATGTGAATATCAGGAGGTGGAAGCTATGAAGGTGATAATACCAGGAGAGGAGGAGCTGGGCCAGACGGGGCATCAGACCCTGTGCTTCCTCACACATGCAGCGCAGGCCGACTTCATAGCTCCTGATGCCATGGCCAAGTTGAGGCAGGTTTGTATCCATGGTGACTTGAGCTAGACTTAAGGTGTAGTTCTGTAGGTGTAACTTGGTACTGAAACTTTAGGTTTTAAGAAGCCAATCTTTTACTGGACCTGTCAGAGTACTGTCACACATCAATCACACTTATACATTTTATAAACATAATACATGGGATTGTCTGTTCAGTGGCCACACATGGTCTGTTTTATCAGATGGGTTTTTTTTCCATCAGAGTTGTATGAGTGACTTCACATATGACACAGTATTCAGTACACAGGAAAAAATATTGGTCTGTTAAATTATGGAATTCCATTCTGGCTTTGAAGATTGCCTATGTGTTAACAAAGCACAAATTTTTGTTGTATCTGTTATAAAAGGGTATTGTAGAGACTTTGAGAAGGGGTTTTTAGAAAGTATCCAAGTTACGCACATTATTTTATACATCCCCTAGAAAAATCCGGGAACAATTCGTGTGGCGGAGGAAGACAAGGGCTGGCGGCAGACGACTGCCACAGCGTGGGCGGGGCGCGCCACGCGTCTGCTGTCGCCGCCCGCCGCCAGACACTGCGCAGCTGCAAAAGAGCGGGTGTACCTGCGATCTGCCGACCTCACACGCTGGGCTCCGCGACCTGGTGTGTATAGTTTCCAGTAATAAAAATGCGAGTTTTTGTGCTAAACATGCATGAAAGTTTACTAACAACGAGAAATAGCATTAATATAGTTTTAACTTAGATTGAAACATATTTTTGACCCAATAAGTTCACGAGTACGGAAACTATGTGGAAAAGACCATAGGCTTTACAAATACTATATATCTAATAACATGATATGTGTTTGCATTAGAATTGACCAAACAGTGGTACCTACCATTATAAATATTTGTTCAAGGTATGGAACAGTCATCGTACACAACGGCAGTAACGCCATTCCCTGAGCACGCCCTGTCTTCCGACGCCGTTAATGGGAAATCACCGATTGTCACGTGCGCCTCAGAAACTGATCGTACTAAGGAGTGTATTTGTCATATGGAGGTAAGACATAAATTGGAACTTATTTGGCTCATGCAAAAAAACTTTGTCAAAATCAATAAATAAAAACCTTTATTGTTACTAGGTCTGTGTCAACTGGTATCCTTGTGGTCTTAAGTACTGTAAGGGTAAGCCTCAAGGCGGCTTGAGCTACAGATGTGGCATCAAGACATGCCACCGGTGCTACCGCTACCACTACTTCGTGCGGCGGCGTGACGCGTGCCTCAGCTACACGTGACAGCGCGACCGCCGGCCCCAGCGCCGTCACACACACTGCCAAACATACCCTCTAGTCCTTCTACTTATAGCTTACATTTATTTTTATAAAGACTCTTGCTCTGTGACCAGCGACAATACTGTGCATTTGCTATTGTAAATATTTTGTTACAAAGCCTAAAACTAAGTTGTAATTAATAAACTTTTGAATACTATTTATTTATATATTTTATTACTAAATGTAGGTTACTATGCTATAGGCAGCAATTGGTACACTTTAGATTTTCCAAGATTATTTATTGCTACTAAATATTTTGTTTCTTATTTTCTAAGATAAATACTGGCTCTTCAAGAGCAACCTGGGAAAGGCTCGTGTCTGTTTTTCCTGAGTACAAACTGAATCTTCCTCTCCATGTCTTCATTGTAGATGGCCTTACATCTCTCATGGTTTACACGCCGTCTTGTCTGCAAAAAACAGTGTTACATACAGTCTATTTATAGCCAACATATGAAATATATTCAGTTATATAATAAACCTTTAAATCAAAGGAATCTTTACACAATATCAATTCAGAATTGGTACTGTGTCAAGGGAAAACAGCAGACACGGATTATTGTGTAAGAAGAAATTCTGTACCAGAAAGAATGGTACCCAAATGAAAATAGAAAAATTGCTCACAGAAAGCATTAAAAACACAGTTTAGTTACCTGATACGGTTTCTCATAATATCTGGTTAGCCTGTACTGCTCCAGAATGCCTTCCTTGCCGAGGATCCTGTTGACCAGGCGACACGCGTCATCCACGTTGTTGTTCTTCACAAACACCGTGCGCGCGATAAACGACGGGTGTCGGTTCGATAATAACCTCAGGGTTAAAAACATTTTAAAATAATTTTTCGTTCTCAATGAGAGGTTATGTTATTTACGTTTAATGAATGTCAGTTTGACAATGACGTTGACATAACGAGGAATTTGGACATTGCCAGGGTAAAAAATTAGAAGTTTATTTATTGTTTTCTTAAGGTTTCTTAGCCCTCTTACGCACTTGCGACTGGAAATATGGCTAACCGCGCGGTTAGCCGCCCCCGCGGTTAACCGCAAATGCGAAAGAGGGCTTAGGTTTACGCGAACAAAACTACTTTTTATGGATTTTTTCGCGGTTCACGTATCGTACGTAACGTAGCGGTATCATGATACCTGCAAAGGTGTCCAAACGTCGGGACCTAAAATCTAAACCGCGAAAAAATCCGTAAGAAGTTTAGTTCTTCTGCTATGATGAACCCGTGTATTGTGTCCAGCTTCAATTAATATTTTCTAGTATATATTTATGTTGTTATATGAAGTAGTTAAGATGAACCCTTTCAACTTGTCATACTACTGTAAGATGAACGGGCTTTTAGTGCTCAAAGGCTCAAAGGGTTAAATGTTTTAATTATTGCTATACAGTGTCGCCTTTCTTTTACAAATGAATATTAGTGATGCCTCAGGCTCTGAACAATAAGTGAAATGTGGCACATAACATATTTGGTTTCGGACACTAGTAATAATAATAATAATAATCCAGCCTATTAACGTCTTAGAATAATTAATACTCAATACTCAAATCTTTATTAGCATTCCATATGTTACATAATAGGTGGTACAATTTCTTATAGTATAGACACAGTATTAAGAAAGTACATACCTATAACTTTTGAAACGTTACATTGGTACTTGCCCGGGTTCGAACCTGCAACCTCGTGCATACAAATCCGTTTATTGAACCGTTAGGCTACCATGACTTCTAGTAGGTATTAAATACTTTTTACAGCGGTTAGAGTGCTTGTATATTGTCAAAAGAATTTGACAGTACGCCCCGTACGCCCCAATACAATCAAATAATCTTTCGGATATTTATAGAAAATATCGTACTTTTATTGTTACTCTAGGATTTTATATTATTTTATATATTCAACGCAATGGCAAACGAAAGCGAAGTCCGGTCCATTATGTCCCAATCGGACAAGTCCGAAGGCAGTACTACTGCCATGGCGCGGACCTACTGGCGAAACGCAGCCCTTCATGACCGATGCTCCATGAATGATATGGTGAAACTTAAGGAAGCATTTGAGGCAGTGTACAGAAACAAAATGATGCCTTTAGAATTCAGAACTCTGTTGAAGAATATGCTGAATGTGGAGTATGATGACGATGAATTTAAAATATTATTTTTAAAGGTACCTACTCCAAATAAAAACGGTATTAATATGAATAAACACTCAGTTAATCTCAAATCCGCCATATCTGACGTAACGCAGAAGATCAATATATTTAAAGATATAACTAATTCTTTATTATCATAGAACTCTCATAAAACTAGGTAGTTAGTAGTTCACATTAACGGCTTCGGATCAAACCATACTTGTAATGTATTAGATAAACACTAGCCGTACTGGGGAGATCGACTGGGACGAGGTGGTGTCACATCTGATCCTGGGCTACTTCGGCAATGATGCAGAGAACCAGCGCGAGTCGCTGCAGCTGCCGATCATGGGCCTACCCGTCACCATGCGCTCGCAACACAGGCACCCCATATCAAGGATATGCTTCTGTCCTGATGTCGCAAAGGTTCATTACACATCAGTTTTTTTTTAACTACTATACTTCTTGATAGGTACTCCAAATAAATTGAATACGAACTAGTTTAACAACTTAACATTCAGGATCGCAGTACAGACCCGATGCAGGGGTCGTACATAACAGCGAGCCGTGACGGCATGATCAATTGGTGGTCTCTCGATATGATGCTGCTCAGGACTGCGTATTCTTCCAGTCGTAAGTGTATTATGTACTTATAACCGTTCTGTTCGGCTTTTCGCCATCACCTTAATAGGGTTGTTTGTTACTTATATTTTTCAATTCTTTGATCTTACTTGAGGGATCTCGGCATTTTGAGTGTATTGTTCCTCCAGCCACACTGAAGGTGCGCGCCACGTGGGTGACGGACATGGTGTGCATGCCAGACGTCAACATCATCGTCACCAGCTCTACAGAACGCGACCTGCGATTCTACGACTGCACCGCGAAGACCTTCACCTTGAAGATCGTCATCACTAGCTGGGAATATATGGCAAGTATACAAATTAGTTTGCAAGGTCTACAAGTTACTCAGATGATAATGGACTCCAAAGCAGCATGTTACGAAATGTTTTTGAACGGTTCACATCACAAATGTCATTTTATTTCCTATTAGCTACCTATTTTAGAAAAAATCTTTCTCACTGTAGATATGCACCATGTACTATCACTTCGACAAGGATGAGCACGACCAGTGTATGCTGATATGCGGCGACGTCGGCGGGAACGTCCGAGTGCTTCTGTTCTCGCCCGTCAAGCGCGGCCCCTTCAAGAACGAGGCGGGCCGTGCCCTCATAACACTGCGGCATGTAGATCTGCAGCGAAAGGTACATAAATACCTAAACATTACAGTCTTCCACTTTTTGGGAAAAGAAATGTTTTCTTTTTTCTTTTGTTTAAGGCGTGTCTTCGTAACTTGAGTTGGGTTCTCTTAAACCTCCAACGGTGTTACCATAGCTCGCCTGTTGCAGCCCCACCTGCTGCCCGAGCTCCGGCTGGTGGAGCTGTACCGTATGCACGCAGAGTGGGTGCGCCAGGTGTCGTACTACGCGTCGCTGCACTGCGTGGTCTCCTGCGCCACCTGCCCCGACTCACTGCTCATGTGCGACATGCATGGCTCCAAGACGCACAACATGTTTCGAGTTGAAAAGGTGATTTGGCACTGCTTTTATTGTCGTTTGCCGTGTGTGAAGCTTAATGTTTACTGTAATGATAAAATAAAACAATTATTTATTTAGGGAATCCAATGCTTCGCTTTCGAGGAGGAGTCGCACATATTAGTTACCGGTGGTCCGGACTGCGTGGTCCGAGTGTGGAACCCGTTTGTGCCGGCCAAAGCTAACGTGACCTTCTATGGGCACCACGCCGGAATCACCTGCATCGTGCTGCAGCACAAGGGGCAGACCATTTACTCATTATCAAGGGACAGAATCATCAAAGTGTGGGATGTTCAGGGCCAGACGTGCGTGCAGGTAATAAATTATCTCTGCACTTCGACAATTTCTTTGGATTGTGTCTCTAAACTGAGATGTACTTGCTGGTAGACGTATATCGACATTCCTCCGGTGGTGGGCGAGCGCACTCCGATCTCCGCCGTGTACAACCCCGCCACCCGCGAGCTGATCCTGGCGGCCATCAAGATAGCGATCATCGTGCTAGACGAGCAGCTGAACCCGCTGCACACGGACGGCTTCACTCACTCGCGAGCCGTCGCCAAGGTCCTCTATAACCCGCTGTTCAAAGTCATCATCACGTGCGGTATGGATAGTATTATTATCAACTGGAATCCGCTTAGTGGTAAGTTATTTCATCCTTTAATCTCGTTCATGTTTAATTCACTGTTAATATTATATAATCATTACATTGACATGTAATATAAGTGCGAAGAGTAGTAAAGGCCGTGCTTACGACCAGGTAAACGCAACGTGATGATGAGAGACGCGCACGTGCGGCTGCTGCACGGCGAGCTGATCCCCGTGGAGATCACCGCCTCCTGCTTCGACCCCGGCTACCAGCTGCTGCTCACCGGCGCCAGGAACGGTGAACTCAAGGTTTTTACTAATATATCAGACATTCAAATTATGTTTTTTCGTCTTTAACTAGGTGCTTAGTTTACCTTTGCAAATGGGCAGTGGGGCTGACAGCCTTTTGGGAAACTAACTTTTTAAAGAGCTGTACAGTTATGATTTATTTACAGGTGTGGAACTTTAACACCGGTTTATGCCTGAGGGTTATGACTATAGAGCACATGTGTGAAGTCACCAATTGTTTTTGGGTTGAAGGCAGGTAAGGTAGTTTGGTTATTTGAAATATAATTGTACATCAAATGCTGTGGGAATTTGAAAGGAATTCTTTAATGATGTGTAGGATCCTGGCGGTGGGCTGGAACCGCCACGTGACGGAGTTCGAGGACACGGGCATGGCCATGCGCGGCAAGAGCTGGGAGACGCGGCACACGGACGACGTGCTGGCAGCCGCGGTCAGGCCGCCGCTCACGCTGGCCACCGCCAGCTACAACTCCGAGCTCATCATGTGGAAACTTGAGACCGGCCAGCCCTACAGGTTCAAACATAAAACAATACTATACCTGCACTAGCTACCCATTTTAATTATAAGTAAAGACACTAACACAAGAGGCCAATACTTTGAACCTTAATGCTTTAAATGACCACTTCTCTAAAGCACCCGTTACCTTGGATATCACTGCTAAATCTAACTTACCAACAACAACTTTCTAATCTTCCTTTGCCAAAATGAACCTCACACACTTTCAAAGGAGTTGAGGAGAGAGGTGTTAAAAAATAATTCTTTCCATTTCCACAAAAGCGGTAGGTGATGACGGCCTACAACTCCAAATGTTCCTTCCAATCCTAGAATATCTAGTACCTGTTATCATATCACATTGTTAGTTTCTCCCTGACTACAAGTTTCTTTCCTGCTGTTTGGAAAAAGGCCAGTATTTACCGCTTCTGAAAGTCGCCAAACCAACATCCGTTTCACAATATCGGCCAATATCCATTCTTCCTGTCTTATCCGAGGTCCTCAAGAGCTTTGTTCAATTTCAGCTGTCTAATTATCTTTCTTCTAACAGTCAGCTGAGTCCGTATCTGTTGAGCTCGCCTCTGTACATCACCGTTAATGTATGTCTATAAAATGATATGACTTGCATGTGTAAAATAAAGAATTAAACAATGAATTTAAGTAAAAAATTATAATTTTATTCCGTGTAGACGGTTTTCATGCACGGAGCCTACGCTACGCATCAAGATGCACTACAGCAAACGAGATTCCGTCAAGCCTCCATCCACTACAGGCGAAAAAGACAAGGTCAAAAGATCTTCCACATTTCGCAAACCCAAGTGAGCACATAAGTATAGAGCATAAATATTTTTTATTTAGTTTAACTTTTGGCCTTTATGGATGTATCTTATCGTTATTGCTTGGTGGATGCTAAATGTCGTAATGTGAGAACCGCGATGTTCCCGGCAGCATGGGCGGCGCGCGCGACAACATCAACCCGTCGGCGGCCATCCAGAAGGCGACGGCGCGGCGCGTGTCGTGCGTGTCCATGCCCACGCGCGCGCAGAACATGCGCCACCTCGCCGTGCACGCCATGATCTTCCTGCACACGCGACCGCAGCACATGCACGTCGGTTAGACACTACATTTATTTTTAGACATTCTATGCGATCTATTTTAGTTTTTCAAGCCGCGTCATACAGTTCTTTTGCAGCTGCACATGAGGATGTTTAGTTGCAACAATCACAATCCGATAGTATAAGAATGAAAACAATACCTTTTTAGCATCCCTGTTTCTGGCCCTGGAGAACGGCCAGATCCAGTGCTGGTCGGACCACCCGGCCGGCGGCTACCAGGGCTCGTTCCAGGCGCACCACATGGCCGGCGACTACGTGTCGGCCTTTTCCACTGACGCCAACAACGAGCTCCTCTTCACCGGTACTACGGCCGGATATGTCAAAGTGTGGCTTCTCAGTAACTACCTCCAGAATGAAAATGTTAGTTTGACCATCCTCGTTATGAGAAGTTGTTGGTTGTCTTTGGAATGTTGAGTTGATATCTGAATGCAATGCGTTAGGTTCACGTGAACATGCCACGACTGCGGCTGATGTTCCCGTTCCTGTGGCGCGACCGCATCGAGGGCCGCGCCAAGCGCAGCACGCGCGACCAGCCCAAGCCGCTGCTGCTCAACAGCTACCGCGCGCATCTGCGCTGCGTCACCACCATGGCCTACATCGATGAAAATAAATTGGTCTTTACGTAAGAGAACTAAAGTCAACCGGCTGTGGCCGATTTTGCATGTTCTTCTTTTACTTACCCATTTCTAACTTAAAATACCTAATTAAATCGTATTAGATACATCTTGTCAACGGATGGTTTGAAGGGATTTAAATTTATTTACACAGTGGCAGTTCGGACTACAGCGTGCGCGTGTGGCGTTTGTCTGGCGAGTATCTGCAGACCCTGGGCAGCTTCCTGCCCTGGACGCTAGAAGTCACTCGCTTTCCACCTGACGTCAAAAAAGTCGCCAGCTTTACCACCTTCAAGGTCAATAATTCAACTATTTTCGAAGCGACCGTAATAACTTTCATATGCCTGTGAGTTGCCGGGGCTAGATAAAGAAATACTCGTTGAGGACGATAATTTCAATTTCAATCGTTCCCATTAGAAACCACGAGTAATTATTTGGTGTTGGCAACATAGAGCGTTCGTATTGCAGGTGTGGCGCGGCGGGTACGTGTCTCGCTACGTGCCGGGCCAGCAGGAGGTGGACAAGCTGCGCGACATCACGGACCACGAGCTCAAGCACAAGACGTTCGGCGAGCCGCCGGCCGAGCCGCTGCTGGGCCACTACTTCTCTCTGCCGCACCGCCCCGACCGCCAGGACAAGATCAAGCTCGACGACTCGCTCCCCACGGTCATTCACTTACTTCTGCTTCTTGTTCATTATGTATTAACACGGTGTTCCTACGGTGGCGCCTAGCGGTATTTGCTCTTCACCTTTAGGGTTTTTGTTTACTTTACATTGGAAGGACCCGAACATGTAAAGCACATAAAAATCACATAAAAATCATTAATTAATAAAAAAAACAACATCATAAATTAATCAAAAAATATACGATGTAAACATATAATTGAGGTTGGTGCGCACGGTGTTGCAGATCCCACTGTACACGCACCTGCGCATGGCGTCGACGCAGCCGGTGCGGCGGCCGGCCACGCCCGAGCTGGTGCGCGAGACGCGGCTGCGGCGCGCCAAGACCAAGAAGACGCACTTCGACGGCGCCGCGCAGCCCACCACGCAGCTGCAGCTCCAGCTGCCGCCCTCCACCTCGCTCACCACGCAGCCCACGCTCACCCCGCCCGGCGCGCCGCCGCCGCCCAACACCTAGCGCCCGCACCTACTATACTCCTGCTCAACGCTTGCATCATATTATCGCCAACGCCTTTAGACGAATGAAGAGCGTTTTCAATTGGTTCAAGTTATGGAGCTAGTTCAGACATGGCGGATACAAATCGCGCGGTTCTAAACGCAAGTGTTCAGACAGGCGAGGAGTGCCGTAATCCGCATAGAGTGACAGTCGTTGCAGTCCAATCGTGGAAGTCGAAGAAGCAATATGTGTGTACTTGTTGCTCCGTAAAGAAAAAAAAGAAGAAACGGCAGTATTGGGTGCATCCAATATTACGTGATCGGCTCACCCATGGTCAGTTTCAGATTTCCAAAATTAAGAAGTTATGAACCAAAATTCTTCAATTATTTGAGAATGTTGAAATTGGATGTCCCACAAAGCAGGTCTCTTTTCCACCTCGTCGACGAATAGCTCGGTGTCGAAGCGATCCATTGTCACCATCCGACACGCGCCTCTTCCGCAGAGCAACTGAACTCGCTCTAGGTACCTACGTCAAGTAAATAGATCCGAGCGGCGACCGCGCGAATTCATTTTCTAGCGGTTGAGTGACGGTAAATAAGATCCGAGCGGTTTAACCGAGCGATATTTGCATCCGCTCGGATTCCGCCATGTCTGAACTAGCTCATATTGTTATCTCTCAAGCTATGATTCTGTTTTTGCTAACGATTGTTTTTGCCATTACGAAAAGTAGGGATATTATTACTAGGCACCCTTTGGACTCGTGTAAAGCGGATGCGGACGATGCTCCGAGCATTGGCTGATAATCTAAGGTTTGGATTCGACTGCAAATCCATTTAATATTTATATCTTTAAAGTGTATTTTAAAAATAGACAATATAATAAAAGATCGTGTATGGTTATTCATTCTTTTAATTATATTTAAATTAATTATTAATTACTAATAAGTACAAGTTATAAATTATCTAATACAATGTAACAAACGATCTAATTATAATACTAACAAAATACGTATACTCTTAAAGCTGAGTTAGAGCTAGCTCATATTGTCATAACCTAACTGAGCTTACTGGCGCGCGCCTTGACCTTCTCGCTGGCGCGCTTGCCGGGCCGGGCCTTCACCACCTGCGCGCGCTCCAGCAGCTCGTCGATGAGCGCCCACTCGTCGCACTCCAGGGGCATGTCGTTGCCCTCGATGTTGATGCGCAGCAGCCCCGTCGAAGTCTTCTGCGACAGCCAGCTCTGGTAGGTGAGCACGTCGTGCAGCATTTCGACACTCCCATATTGCAAGTTGTTGTAGGAGAGATTGAGACAAGTGAGACATAGGTTCCCGGCGCAGTAGAGCTGGCCGTTCCGCTGCGAGATGTACTCCCTGCTGAAGGGGTCGGCGTAGTAGCCCACCAGCTCCAGCGTCAAGGCCTCGGCACGCGACATCATGGCGTCGGCCGCGCTCACCGCCGCGGACAGGCTGGCCTTGCGCGCCGTCCGCATCACGGTCCGCCGTCTGGTCATACGCATTTCGTCTTGACCTTTTTCACTATTCAGCTCCTTGACAACCCTTCTATAAACATCATTTTTTACTTTTAAATATTCTATGTATCGCGCCCTCTTTTCTTGCATTTCTTCGTATGTGACGATAAACTCCATTAAACTTTTAAAAATAAAACTAGCACCTACGTCAGTTATATAGTTCCCAGCAAGATTAAGGTATTTAAGGGTGCGGTTGGTTCGTAGAATGCGACCTAAGACGCTCGCACCTCTATCCCCGATCCTGTTGGATACGAGACTCAAAATGCTAAGGGTCTTAGAAGCTGGCAAGGGGTGCTTCAGTAGCATAGCTATCTTAGTGCAGTCGTCGTCGTCCAACTTGCAGCGAGCGAGTGATAAGTAGCGCAAGTTGGACGCCGGGGCCAGGAGCACTTCGTAGTTGCGTCCGGCGACCGGCGAGTCATCCAGACAGATTTCACTGAGCTGCGAGGACAGCAGGAACTTGCCGAACTCGTAGAGACTCTCCGTGGTGAGCGGGCCCCAGCGCACCGTGAGCCTGGAGAAGTTGGGCTGGTAGGGAAGGCAGAACTCGATGATCTTGATAAGAAGGCGCGGGATCTCGACGCAGCGGCTGAACACGAGCTCGACGAGCCGGGCGTGCACGTCCACGATGGCGGTGATCATGATAGGCGTGTCGTCGTAGTACTGCGGCTCTACGATCTCAGACTCCTGCTCGTGCGTGTCGGACAGCGCCACCGTCGCCGTCGTCGGGGCTATCGAGCGCCGACCTTTCTTCGGTTTGTCCTCCACTTTTTGGTATTCACCTGTGACAAAGTATTTAAGTGAATCAATGAAGAACTGAACAGCATGGACAGAAATATTTCTGTCTTTCGAATGTAACTTTCATTCATCTTGTTTTTACGTTTCTTTTGCTGAGTACATAAAAACAGACAAACCCAGATATATATCAAGTCCGTTGGCCATTTTATATAGCCCTTACATATACCTATCTTCAGACTTCGTTTCTCGCGGGGGCGAAAAGTGGCCCACGGAGAGCCGCTTCGCTACTTTGAATGTAAGAGGAGGAATGCATAGAAAGGTGGATGAAGTATGTCAGATGATGGATGTTGAGACAAAAATTAAGAAAGGTATGCTGATGAGGTTTGGCTATGTCAAGAGAACGAATGAAGAACGATTGACGAATAAAGTGTATAAGGCGAGTGTGAATGAAAACATGCCAGGTCAAGAGTACCATAAACCGAACAGCATGTATGAAGGGAATAATGAAAGTGGATAAAGCGAAACAAGTCTCTTCTCTCAAGGTCTCTGCCTACCCCTATAAGGGAAAAAGGCGTGATTATATGTATGTATGTATGTATCTTCAGACACACACGTATTGCAGTGTTACCTTGTACCACGACGTGGACTTTGACACTGAAGGGTGTCTCGAGCTGGTAGCAGGCGTAGGGCAGGAAGGCGGGCAGGTCCTGCGGCGTGGGCCGCGACGACGCCGAGCGCGAGTTCTCCTCGTCCGACACGTCCATACTAGCGCACCACTACTTATCAACAATAAACCTCCTAATAATATACTTCCTATTAAAATTATGTCGATTTTACCATCAAAATGCAATATATATTGTTAATAACGATTTTAAAATACGCAGTACAAAATTGATGGATAGCAGATTTGCACTTTGATTTTGTTTTTAATAATAATTCTTTCTGTCACCGTTGTCATACCAGTCACATTTTATGTTTACATCGTTTACGACGCAGAAGGTTTTAATCTTAAAAAACCCGCCAAGCGCGAGTCGGACTGGCGATTACTTCACTCTGTGTCGCGCACGAAGGGTTCCGTACCATTGACCACGTAAGTCCGTTACACGTCCGTTACCATTTACCTATTGATATCGAGCAGAAAAGGGAAAAAATATCGCGATTGTTGTATGGGAGAATTACTTTTTTTTTGAGATACAGCCTAGTGACAGACAGCAAAGTATTAGGAATAGGTAAACGTTTTTACCCCTAGGATTCGGAACTACCCTACTTATTAAATTTCTCTATGTTCGGAACCCTAAAAATACACTCCTGTGCTAATTGATCGAATTTATACAATACATTTTAACATAGAGACAATCCAACTTTGAGTGTATTACATGCTGTCTAATCTTATCGCTAATTATGTTATACTAGCGGCCCGCCCCGGCTTTGCTCGGGTGCAACGCTGATACCAAATATAACTACACAATCATAAAGTTCTGTAGGGCGAAGCACAGCCTTGGACGCACTATTTGGTATAGGCACGCGCCCCCGGCCGGTACCGCCGCAACCGCTATATCCTTGCATTTTAAATTTGTAATATCTTAGAAAACATTCATTTAAATTACATGCTGTAAAGGGCAATATTGATCTATATTACATGCACTTTTTATTAAAGGTACTTAATTGGATAAGGATTAATACTGTATTGCTTAAAATCGCTTTTTCGTTAATAAGTAATAAATAAACGATAAAAATGGTTATTGTGGGTTATCCTTCAGAGATAGACATATGCCCTCGCGGACTTTTTTGTAGATCTTTTTAAGGTGCACAAAACTGTAGTACATTATTTTGATCTATCTCGTAGGGTTCAGCCAGCGTTTGCAACGAAAGCGCAAAAAATTTGTTCATTTACGTCCTTACATTAGAAATCTCTAAGATTATCCGTGTTTCTCTACTATATTATGCATGTATTATACATATAAACCTTCCTCTTGAATCAATCTATCTATTAAAAAAAACCGCATCAAAATCCTTTGAGTAGTTTTAAAGATCTAAGCATACATAGGGACAGACAGCGGAAAGCGACTTTGTTTTATACTATGTAGTGATGCTAATGATTAGACTTTGTCGTAATCCCTCAATATCTTTAGACAATCAAACGACAGCTGTATGAAATAAAATTAAAGTCAGCGCATGGGCTACTTTAAATAATATGTTCTGCCTGATTCACTAGTAGAAAATAATTCAATAAATAAAACAACAGAAAGTCGGTCTAAAGTGTATTTTCTAGGCACATAAACAGTTATACGAAAATATACAAACCAGTGAAATGTTACCAAATATGAATATTCTAGAAAGTATGTGTCTATTGTAATGATGTAATAATTGCGTTGTGGGTGTGTTTTGTGGATGCCAACCGATCTAAACGTTATCAGGAACGTGAGAGCCATAGCTTGTTTTGTACTAATAGAAGGGTGTGAAGGAGTGTTGATGTGAGTGGTGTTAGTTGGCGTTCTCCCGCTTGACGCCGCTGAGCACGATGTACGGCGACTGCGTCTCGCGCTGCTTGTCCTGCAGCATCTGCAGCGTGCCCAGCGGAGTGTCTGTCGAGCTCATCTTCTTCATTAACTAAAACAAACATTATAATCGTCACAAGAGAGTTAAGACTGTAGTACATATGTTTTAAATAACTCGATTGGGAACAAGAGAATGAGTAACAAACATTCTCTAGGCTTTCATCAGTGTATCTGTCATTCTACAGTAGCTAATGGCTTGACAAAATCCTTGAGCTTGTTAATACGTGAGTAAGAATATAGTGCGGAGTGTCTCACCCCCTCCTGCACGGCCTTCTTGATCCGCTTCTCCTGCTTGTTCTTGCCGGGCCCCTTGCCGTGGAACTTGTGCGAGAGGTAGCGGAAGGCCTCCTTGGGGCAGAGCGGGCGGCCGTCGTCGTCGACGTACTCCAGCTTGATGTTCGGCCGGAAGTTGTTCTTCTCGCGGAAGTCCTGCAGCGGGCCCGAGTGCCCGCCGCGCTCGCGCCGACCGTACTTGTCGTCCTCGCTGATATACACGAATCATTCCATTACATTATTCAAATATGTAAAAGTAAACTTAGGTTTTAGCTAAATCTGTTAAAGTCTTCAATTGAATATATCATTAAATATTTTTTTTTATTAAACATGTATATCGATGTCCATATGAAAGTAGAAAGAAATGATTTCATTAGATTATTTATTTCATGAGAATTATAAAATAAAAAAATATTTTGGAAGGATTAAGAGTTAAAATATTTTCGAGGTTAAAAATATGTATGTGAGCGGCATATTATGTTGCGTGTTGCGTACCCGTAGGTCTTGTCCTCGATGGAGTAGTGCCGGGCGGTGAGCAGATGCTTGGCGGCGGAGCTGGGCATGGGCGCGGCCCCCGCGCGCTCCAGGTAGCCCTTGCTCAGCGCCAGCTGCAGCGCGCCCCACACGCCCGCGCCCAGCGACGGCTCGGCCGCCAGCCCCACGCACGACCCTGGCCATCACAACATATCTTAACACAACCAAATCTGAACAATAATACTAGATTAACTAGGCACTCTTATAGACAAATAAGTTATTTTATCAACGGAAAATTGTTGTATTCAACATTCACACAAAATTGCTTTCCATTTTTGTCGTTGTAGTATGGTAACATAAAATAAAGCATTATCAGTAACGTACCTGCAGCGAGATCGGCGGGTTTTTCATTATCAACATCAACGCGACTCCAAGCGCCGGCGTTGCTGTCGCCCTCAGGTTCCACATCCATGTCTTCACGTTCGAAATCCTAAGTAAATAAATACAACATGAGTACTATCACATAACTAAAAATAATTATATATAAATAAATTATGTGGTAAAGACTGTAATTTGTAATTAAACTATATTTCAATCAAACGTTACATTAATTTTGATAACCAATCCAACTTTTGAGCATTTAGAAATTCCTGATTTCTTACAATTACAAGTTTAAATAAAATATGTGTAGAAAAAAAAGGTGTTACGTATACTTAAACTACTTTGTTACGTAGTTAGGTAGTGTGAGTGAGCGTGTACCATGATCTCGGCGAGATGGTCGCGGTTGCCGGCCAGCCCGTACGTGGGGATGTCGCCCAGCGTGCGGCAGAACTCCGCCGTGGCGTCCAGCACCATGGAGCTGGCCGCCGGCTCGCTGTCCGCTGGCTCTTCCTTCACGCTCTCTAATATCTCTTCCACCTGGTAAACACATGGGTTTCATGTAAATAAAGTTATAACATATGGATTATTTTTATTAAAAAGAGAGGTTGTAAAAATTTGACGTGTCGATCATCTATGTTTGGTATTGTAGCTTCTAAACGACAATACTAGACGTGGCAAAATAGGCAAGCGGTGACAACACACCAGTCGGGCCTCACAACACTTCGGTAGGCAGCAGACGACAACACCGGGTTTTTGCCCGTGGCTACAATGAGAGTAGGTGAGGGCGAGGTCTTTTTTATCAGTGGAAAGCCTCCATGGAAATACGCCTTGGTGAAGACGGACGGGCGTGCCGGACTACTGGCGAAAACCCCCGGAGTGCTTCTTAGTTTAGTATTGTCGGGGAGCAAGCAGGAATGTATTTTGCATAGTACTGCGACAAGGTGAGGGTGTGGTCCTACACATACCTTGACGGGCGGCAGCGTGGCGCGCGCGGGCTCTGCTTGCCGCAGGCGGCGGGCGCGTGCGAGCGCGGCCTGCAGCTCGGTGTCGGGCTCCGTCTCCTCCTCGTCCTCCGCCGCCGCCGCGCGAGACAGCTGCTCCGGCTTCACGTCTGCACATACCTTGACGGGCGGCAGCGTGGCGCGCGCGGGCTCTGCTTGCCGCAGGCGGCGGGCGCGTGCGAGCGCGGCCTGCAGCTCGGTGTCGGGCTCCGTCTCCTCCTCGTCCTCCGCCGCCGCCGCGCGAGACAGCTGCTCCGGCTTCACGTCTGCACATACCTTGACGGGCGGCAGCGTGGCGCGCGCGGGCTCTGCTTGCCGCAGGCGGCGGGCGCGTGCGAGCGCGGCCTGCAGCTCGGTGTCGGGCTCCGTCTCCTCCTCGTCCTCCGCCGCCGCCGCGCGAGACAGCTGCTCCGGCTTCACGTCTGCACATACCTTGACGGGCGGCAGCGTGGCGCGCGCGGGCTCTGCTTGCCGCAGGCGGCGGGCGCGTGCGAGCGCGGCCTGCAGCTCGGTGTCGGGCTCCGTCTCCTCCTCGTCCTCCGCCGCCGCCGCGCGAGACAGCTGCTCCGGCTTCACGTCTGCACATACCTTGACGGGCGGCAGCGTGGCGCGCGCGGGCTCTGCTTGCCGCAGGCGGCGGGCGCGTGCGAGCGCGGCCTGCAGCTCGGTGTCGGGCTCCGTCTCCTCCTCGTCCTCCGCCGCCGCCGCGCGAGACAGCTGCTCCGGCTTCACGTCTGCACATACCTTGACGGGCGGCAGCGTGGCGCGCGCGGGCTCTGCTTGCCGCAGGCGGCGGGCGCGTGCGAGCGCGGCCTGCAGCTCGGTGTCGGGCTCCGTCTCCTCCTCGTCCTCCGCCGCCGCCGCGCGAGACAGCTGCTCCGGCTTCACGTCTGCACATACCTTGACGGGCGGCAGCGTGGCGCGCGCGGGCTCTGCTTGCCGCAGGCGGCGGGCGCGTGCGAGCGCGGCCTGCAGCTCGGTGTCGGGCTCCGTCTCCTCCTCGTCCTCCGCCGCCGCCGCGCGAGACAGCTGCTCCGGCTTCACGTCTGCACATACCTTGACGGGCGGCAGCGTGGCGCGCGCGGGCTCTGCTTGCCGCAGGCGGCGGGCGCGTGCGAGCGCGGCCTGCAGCTCGGTGTCGGGCTCCGTCTCCTCCTCGTCCTCCGCCGCCGCCGCGCGAGACAGCTGCTCCGGCTTCACGTCTGCACATACCTTGACGGGCGGCAGCGTGGCGCGCGCGGGCTCTGCTTGCCGCAGGCGGCGGGCGCGTGCGAGCGCGGCCTGCAGCTCGGTGTCGGGCTCCGTCTCCTCCTCGTCCTCCGCCGCCGCCGCGCGAGACAGCTGCTCCGGCTTCACGTCTGCACATACCTTGACGGGCGGCAGCGTGGCGCGCGCGGGCTCTGCTTGCCGCAGGCGGCGGGCGCGTGCGAGCGCGGCCTGCAGCTCGGTGTCGGGCTCCGTCTCCTCCTCGTCCTCCGCCGCCGCCGCGCGAGACAGCTGCTCCGGCTTCACGTCTGCACATACCTTGACGGGCGGCAGCGTGGCGCGCGCGGGCTCTGCTTGCCGCAGGCGGCGGGCGCGTGCGAGCGCGGCCTGCAGCTCGGTGTCGGGCTCCGTCTCCTCCTCGTCCTCCGCCGCCGCCGCGCGAGACAGCTGCTCCGGCTTCACGTCTGCACATACCTTGACGGGCGGCAGCGTGGCGCGCGCGGGCTCTGCTTGCCGCAGGCGGCGGGCGCGTGCGAGCGCGGCCTGCAGCTCGGTGTCGGGCTCCGTCTCCTCCTCGTCCTCCGCCGCCGCCGCGCGAGACAGCTGCTCCGGCTTCACGTCTGCACATACCTTGACGGGCGGCAGCGTGGCGCGCGCGGGCTCTGCTTGCCGCAGGCGGCGGGCGCGTGCGAGCGCGGCCTGCAGCTCGGTGTCGGGCTCCGTCTCCTCCTCGTCCTCCGCCGCCGCCGCGCGAGACAGCTGCTCCGGCTTCACGTCTGCACATACCTTGACGGGCGGCAGCGTGGCGCGCGCGGGCTCTGCTTGCCGCAGGCGGCGGGCGCGTGCGAGCGCGGCCTGCAGCTCGGTGTCGGGCTCCGTCTCCTCCTCGTCCTCCGCCGCCGCCGCGCGAGACAGCTGCTCCGGCTTCACGTCTGCATATACAATCAAACGTTAATACTTCTATGTTAACACCCACACATTTCTAGCCGTATGCTATTATTCGCACATTATTAAAAAAAAAAAACCATTTTTAAATAAAAAAAAAGCATAACGTCATTCAAATTCAAATTCAAAATTTTTTATTTGACTTAGGCTACAAAATAGCGCTTATCAACGTCAACACAAAAACGACAGAGCACCCTAAGGATCGGTTTATTTCCGGCGGAAGATGCATCATCGGCCGCGCAGCGCCAGAACAGGCAAACACGCAATGAGACACCCAACCCCTCACACCTGACGCACAAACGCATCGTCAGTGAGAAGGATCGAATGCCCCACCACGCATCCGCCCGCCCCGGCGCCACACAACCGACAACACGCGACGCGCCTCCACCAGAAATGAACCGATCCTAAATCGCCCACCCTACACCGCTTCCTAAGTGCTCTGGCTGTGGAGAAGAAACGGCGCAACAAACTCCACAACAGCACGCTGTCTTTATAATTACAATAAATATAGAATCATTAGAGACCGTGCCAGATGAACAAGAGTTTAAGTGGGATAAGTATCATACTAGTACAGAATTAAAAGCTAGTGAAACCAAGGTCAGCAGAACGACCAGCCACCGCAAGCGGCACCCGTTCACGAGTATGATTCAAGGATCAGCCATCACCACCCTCACCATATTAGAGGGAAAGAGGTTACCTGACCCCCGACGCCACCACAGGCAATGACAACTAAGGGAGCATGACGAAACTGCTTCCGGGTTAATAAAAATTATGATAATATAAATTAAATCGATAATAAAACAAAAAGAAACCCTACACACTGGTTCACTGCACAGTCCCTTAACAAAGAGGCATTGAAATTGGTGCATTATTAAATTTCATAATCAATACAATTATACATTCAAAACAATGTAAAGAATGAAAAAAGAAAAATATATATCTCTATATACATATATGTAATTATACATACGTATAATTGTATTAACAATAAAACAAAATAGGTAACACATTGTTACATACAGAGTGTAAGCCTATCAATATAAAAAAAAATACGGTAGTACAACAAAACATCATTCCACACAGAACTGTCGTCTTTCTATCTGTTCACGGCGACCAACTGTATTTATCATTTAAGTAATCGTTAATAGTACAATAGGCCTTTTCACAGAGTTTAATTTTCGATTTAAATGAGTTGGAGGGCAACTCGAGCAAACTAAGAGGCAGTTTATTATACATGCGAATACCAAGTCCCACAAATGAGTTGTGCACCCTGTGCAGCCGATGTGATGTCGAACATAACTTATGTCTATTACGCGTATTTATGTTATGGACATCACTATTCTTGGTGTACAAGTGAATATTTTGCCTAATAAATAATATATTCGCAAGAACAAATTGCGACGCTCTAGTTAAAATACCTATTTCCTTAAATCGCTCCCTGAGTGAAATTCTAGAACCTAGCTGGTATATTGATTTAACCGCTCGTTTTTGTAAAATGAAAATTGTTTCTATATCAGCTGCCTTACCCCACAACAGTATGCCATAGGACATTATACTATGCAAGTAGCTAAAATAAACAAGATGAGCTGTGTCTATATCAGTGATCTGCCTAACTTTTCTAACGGCGTAGGCTGCCGAGCTAAGCTTACTGGCAAGACATGCTATATGCGCCGACCATTTTATAATAATAATAATATTTTTATTTGCGTAAAATGTATGTACATAAAAGATATGGGGTTTATAAACAGTGACATATACATTTTGTCTTTTTGAGACATGCAAATATTTACAAGCATACATTATAATAATTACCAATCAATACACATTACATTACAATAATAGGTTAATAATACACATACATCAGTACACATCATGTCAAGTTAAAACTTCAATCGTTTAAATACCTAATTCTGATAAGGAGTAGAAGGATTTTTCAACCAACCACATCTTCAAGGATTTCTTAAATTGGGTAATGGCAATTCTTTAATAGTGTCAGGAATAACATTGTATATGTTATGGACCAAATGATAAATTGCGCATTATACACAATGCCCGGTCATTATGAAAAATGCTCAATATGAGAGTGCAATTTGATAATAATTATTCAAATAATCAAATTGCCTGGACACTATACATATTGCCCATCACCTTTTGGGCAGGGTAATACAAACATATTTAACTACTATTTTTTTTATCTACAAATAGCACGAAATCGTTACTAAATATAGATTTTGAATTAAATATGTCGTCGCTCGCTCGCTCTGTTGCAAGGTCAAAATATCTACCCTAACCTAACCTACTGATCTCTGTCACAAAGTCGAACCTAACTAAGCAATGGATTTCTGGGCCTATGTCGGTTTAATACTAAGCCGAGAGTTTGACTTGCGCTCGACAGCAAGTTGACAGCGATCATGATTTTTTTACATATACCGAGCCTTATTGTAAATCCTAAGATTTACCAAGCGAATGATGGTAAAAAAAAAACAAATCGCAAACCTTTTTGGACATTTACCATCAAGAATAATAATTGGTAAATCTTAGGTTTTACTGGAAAATCTTAAGATTTACTGTAAGTACGAGCTTTTACAGTAACATATATACCTTTATTATCAAATTGCCCAACTATCATGTAGCAATATAATAATGACCGTGCAATGTGACAAATAATGAAGTTAAGATAGTAATTAATCACTTAGCCCAATAAAGCTAAACATTATTCATAATGCTCGCGCATTATAAATAATGCCCGCATTAATCACCTGGTCCATAACATATATACGTCCACACATGACTTGTCAATTTTTAAGATAAATCGTTGTTCGTGGTATATCTGACAATACAATTCTTTTTGGGTTTCTTGTATTTCTGGGATTCAAATCTCCAGCAGTTTTAAATAAGTTTGGATTCAACTTAACAAACTTAGCTGCCTCAAAAATGTACATACCAGCCAACGTAAGGATGTTATATTCTTTAAAGAGTGGTTTGCAAGATTCCCATGGTGGTATTCCACCTATGGCTCAGACACACCTTTTTTGTGCTAGGAAAGCCTTTTCTATATCAGTGGAATTACCCCATAACATGAGACCATAGCTTAAGACAGAAGATATGTAGCCGTGATATGCCGCTAATATGGTTTTAGGAGAAGACGTTTTACGGAGTTTGTAAAGTACATGCACAAACTTATTCACTTTATTACATATTGTATTTATATGACTCTTCCAATTAAGATTTTTATCTAAAGAAATTCCTAAGAATGCAGTTTCGTTAACTTCAAGTATTTTTTGGTTTCCGTAACAGATGTCTAACTGCCTAGTATGTGGTCTGCCGTATGGGCTGAACTGAATGAAGTTGGTTTTGTTTAAGTCAAATTATTATTTTGTAGCCAGTTAATTATAGATTCTATAGTATTGTTTATGTTTATATTATATTAATGAATGTCAGTTTTTTTATCACATGTTAAAATTATGGAAATATCGTCAGCAAATAAAATACAAAGGTGTAGAGTTACGTCAGGAAGATCATTTATATATAATAGGAAGAGGAGCGGGCCGAGTACGCTGCCTTGTGGAACAGCAAATTTAAGCCGGAAACCCACAGCGGCGCACGGAGAGGCTGTGCACGTGTGTTCAGCTTCGCTTTAGTACAAAATGTATGAGAGCGTTTCCACTGCAGCGCACGGACATGCTACGCAGCAATTGACGTCATAAACACACGCGTAGCTAGCTCGAATAGGCGGAACGTAGCTCAACCCACGGTCGTGCGACGCATCCCAGCTGCGTGGGTCGGCCATTTCTCGGCAACCCACGACTATGTACAGTCTCGAGCAAAAATATGTACACACATAATATTGTTAAGAAATTATTATAAGAATAAGCTACCTACTATAAATAAGAGGTACAATTAATGTTCCTAGTATATATACATACATTTAAGTTGTGATAAGTATAATTTATGTAAGAACTAAGTATTTATAATATAAATATTTGACGACCTCCGTGGTCGAGTGGCGTACGCACCGGATTCAAGGTGTCGCTAGCTCTGAGGTCCCGGGTTCGATCCCCGGTCGGGTCAATGTAGAAATCAACTTTACTACATTGCCTCGGGTCTGGGTGTTTGTGGTACCTTCGTTGTTTCTGAATTCCATAACACAAGTGCTTAATAGCTACTTACTTTGGGTTCAGAGCAATGTATGTGATGTTGTCCGCATTTATCATTTATCATTTATCAAATATGTAAAACAGATGTTACTACACAATAGCTAAATTATATTGTTACTTGGAAGAGCTATTGTCTATATTGTAAAAATAATAAATTGACTTTAAGTAAAATATTTTTTTTTATTAAAAAAAATATTTGAACCATTTTATTTTCAAGTGTCATCTGTCAGTATGCATTGATTGCTAGATGGCAAAAGAGATTCGACAAATAATCTCACTAATTTCGTTTAACAAATATTATTATGTATACATATTTTTGCTCGTGACTGTACCCCACGCATAGCTATGAGCTGTGTGGGCGACACATCCGTGTCCGTGCGCCGCAGTGGAAACGGAGGCCGACGCCGCTGAACTAATGAGACCACGCAGCAGAGGTGAGCCACGCATCCGTGCACAGCCTGCGTAGCGGTGGGGTTCCGGCTTTATTCTCAAGAAGGCTAGATCGATATGCTCGAAACTCATCATTGCCGTCAATATTGTAAATTTCTACAGATTGTCTTCTGCCTAACAAGTACGTTCTTAGCCAGTTTAATGCTGACCCACGAATGCCATATCTCTCGAGTTTCTTTAATAAGAGATCATGAGATACGAAATCGAACGCCTTGGACATGTCGAAAAAAACAACTGTGACTATTTGACCCAAGTCTAAGTTTTTCAACACATTACTGACAAGGTCATAGCAGGCTGAAGTTGTAGATTTTCCTTGTTGGAATCCATATTGCTCTGGGCGTACGACCTAGTGTTTATTAAAGAAATTTTTGAGGCGTACAGACATGGCTGATTCAAAAATTTTAGACAACACTGGTACCAGGGCTATGGGTCTATAGCTATCCAAATTATTCTTGTCCCCTTTTTTAAATAATGGCTTAACAATAGATGTCTTAAGAGACGTTGGAAAACACCCGTCTACAAACGATAAATTAATCAAATGTGTTAGTATAGTTGTAAGTTCCTTGGAGCAAGCTTTGAGAATTTTAGTAGATATTTCGTCGTAACCTTCTGAATTTGTATTATTTAATGACATAATAATTTTATGTGTCTCTTCAAAGTCAAATGGACGTAAAAATATGCTCTTTCCTATAGTTTGTATGTATGTGTTTCTTTTAGTTTGTAATGCCTAGAAAAACCGTAGAGTCTACAGTCTCTAATACCTCACCATTCATTAAAACATTTGGACCAAGATTTTTTTAACATTTGGCATCGTAAACTTTACACATTTAGTCTTTTTCGCATTTAAAACTAAATTATTCGCTGAAAACCAACGTGTAACCTGAGCAAGTGAACTATTTACGTCGTTAAATTCGTCTCTATTTCTATTTACTTTAAAAATTAAAGAAGTGTCGTCCGCAAATAATACGACATCACATTTGTCTTTTAAAAAAAATGGTAGGTCGTTGATGTAAACTAAGAACAAGAATGGTCCCAACAGTGGCGTGCATTGGTTTTCGGCCATGGTAGGCACAGACTCGTACGTACTACGTACGTATATACTCGTATGGCCAACTTTACCGTAAATACGCAAATGAACTCCCAAAAAATTGGAACAAGGATTATTTTTGTGGACCACAGGGTACATTCAGATCTAGCGAACGCACACCGAATGCGCTGCTCGCGCTTGCAGTTAGGTACTGCAATATGTTAGTGCGCCTCCTCGACGCAACTCACGCAAAGGTCGGTAGTGCAAATTTTAGTAATGCCGTCTCCGAACTGTTCGCGAGCAGTACGCGCGCTGCTCGCGCGGCGCGATCAATATCATAAGTCTATTTAAAATGCACGCGCGCAGCTCGCGAACTATTCGCTAGCTTAATCTACAAACCAATTTCTGATTGAATCACTATTTCAACTTGTAGGTATAAGTTTATATAAAACAATCTTTGTAAAGCTAACTGCGAACAGCAGCCGAATCCGCGATTCAGGACTCGCGACGAGCAAAGGGTCGCGGTGCGGAGAGCTTATGGTTGAGGACTCATATTTGTGTATTATTCTGAATAAGAAAACGAAACTGAACATAATAGTAGATATATTAAGCCATAGTCAATATGACCATTAGAGATCAACATTTTTCTTAGCTACGTTATGTATTACATAGCCAAAAAAATAATCAGACGTATTATTTTACGTGCCAACATATACTATTGTCTTGTATGTTTAATTTACTCCCATTTTTAATAAGATTGTAACTAAAAACAATCACTTAATATAATCATCTACTACAACAAAACGTTTTCGTCGTAGTTATTCTCGTAGGTATCAATTCACGCAACAATTTCGTATAACAATCAAGAAACGACGAATAACATAAAAAGAACAGTTCGTCCAGTAGCACACCGCTAGTCAGGCAATATTTTCTAACATTTTGAGTTAATAATTACTGAGATTCTTACCTTTTAAGTTTTGTCAACAAACCCCATCTGATGTGTTTGTATTGTAAATTTGTAATTACGCACGTACGCTATCAAACATATTTCAATTTCGCCACAATCTTAACATTCATACACATAGCTGTTTATTAGTGCTCCTGTTTATTAAACTACAGCCACTTCACAAAATCACAATTAATAGAAACTTGTTACGAAAGACAAGACGAAAACAGGCGCGCGAACTATCAAAAACTTAATAAACAATCTGCCACAGATAATAAATATCGAAAAACGATCAAGTTGCAACACAGAAGTAAAACAATAAAAATATTTATTAAAAATAAATATAATAAACATTAATAAATAAGTAAATAATATTGTGATAATTAATTATATAAGTTATAAGTATTTTAAAACGCAAGTTTCATTTAAAATACAATAATTACCTACTGGAATAAGAATTGACAAGTGCGGTGAACAACCCAAAAGACTTTTGCTCCAAAACGAATATGAGAGTAAAAAGAAAGTAAAAGGACTGAGGACTGCGAGGACTCTATAAGTCTATTGGCAGGTAGGCTAGCTTACTGTAAGTGTAAAAAATTACGTATGTCAAATGTCAAAGCACCACTCTTAGCTAAAATAGGGTTTTTTGTTTTTGTCGTATAATAAAAAGTCAAGATGGCGGGGTATTATTTTCCGTTTTTGAAGTGTGCGTGCGTATATGGACAAGGAGATTTCGTTTGAATGTGTGAGTGTAAACTAGGCACAACTGTCGCGAGCCTACCTCGTAACAGATTTGAGTTATTGAATGAATTTGAATTTGACATATGTGACGTCATGATTTGTTTATTATGAAATGTTTGGTTAGAAGTTTTACTGCCGTTTTATGTTATGATTATGTATGATGAGTGTTGTTGTATTAAAAGAAGATAGTTAGGATTTTTGGAGGTAAGCTCTGCTTATTTGCCTATATGCTATGCACGCCACTGGGTCCCAATATTGAACCCTGGGGCACGCCTAGCTTAACGCTTAACTTAATTAAATGTATTTAACTAGTTTGAAATTCAACTTAACTCAAATATCAGAAACTACTTGAAATAATGATATTGAGACGATTACCTGTGTCGTCAGTTTCGAGCGGTGCAGTACCGGCGTCATAGTCGTCCACGTCAATTGGCTCATGTTTGGCTTTCTTACGTATCTTGCCCTGCACAACAAAATAACAAGTTAATTACATTATAACACATAACACTACAAAAAGCATCCCAATAATATATATAGCACGATAACATAATGTTCGTGTGTTACCTTTCTCTTGACCTTCTTGAACTTGGCCTGTATCTCGTGCTCGTCCAGGTAGTCTGCGGCCAGGCGCAGCTGCGGCAGGTGCAGGCTCTCCAGCCGCTTCTCGCCGCCGCCCTGCACGAGCTCCTGCCGCTACAACACCAGTCAATACTAATTAACTTCACTATCCCTTACTTATATGTACTATTATACGTAAATTTTGTTTTCTTTATTCAGTTTAAATTGCTAAAGTATGGCAGGTAAGAAATGCCAGATGAGTTATTTTTCCACAAAAGTAGACAAAAAAGTTCCTGTGAGATGATTCTTAAGCGTTTTTGCATGGTAATCATATCAAGTTCATGCTTCTATATCATGATGGTAGTCAAGTAAGAACCCAACATTGTTGGTGTTATCAAGAAATATGAGGTTTCTGTTGCATGTCGTAATGAGTATTATGGCATAACATGCGGCTCACCATGAGGTCCCGCATGTGCTTGTCGTGGAGCACGTGTTGGTCTCCGATGTGGAAGCCGCGCGTCTTGTCGGCGCGGCCCTTGTGTATCTCGTCGTCGTACTTGCTGAGCACGGGCCGCTGGAACCCGAGTGCTGCGGCTTCTAAGTCCGCCTCGTCGTCGTACGCGCGGTAGCCCGCTTTAGCCTTCTTCGCTTCTAGTAGGTTCTGGGGACAAGTACAGTTATGTGAATTCATGTCCTAATTAACTACTTAACATATATTATGTTACTGAAATTGAACATTTGTTTCTTTTTTTTTCCCTTTTCTATATTTGAGGATGTGTAATTGACTGTCTGGTAATAGTTACCAGACAGCCAATTACAAATCCTTTAAGTCTTTCATATTCTACATTAAATAAATAACTTTTTGTCATTGTTTGTATGCAACAAAATGTCATTGATTACCTTCTTGGTCCTCTCGTCGTCGACGATGTTGACGTTGACGAGCACGTCCTCCTTGTCCTCGGCCAGCACGTCCTTGTCGGCCAGCGTCAGCACCACCTCGCGCTCGTCGCCGATCTAACATACAAACAATATATATCATGTTAAAAACATTCAAACATTAATGTCATACTTACATTCAATAATATTTTATAATATTAATCTTGATCAGCAAGAAATTAAAATGTCGTTTACATATTTTGGTCTTTAAAAATACAGTAGCTTTTGGCCTATGTATGTGAAGTGATGATGAATCGTAAGCAACATTAGAATACCAACCGCGTCAATGTCGTGCGCGACTCTGAGTCCCCTTAGCTCGTTCTGCGTGTAGCTGTGCTGGCGGTCCTGCATCTCCTCCTCGGCCACCAGCTCCGACACACCGAACACCGCGTCCATCTCGTCCAACATGGCAGCCTAGAGGGACATATTATTACACAGTTTATACAATTATTCAAACTATAACTGAAGTTTTATAAGACTATGCAAATACATACAGATGATAAACAATAATTTTTGTATTTTTTTTTTATAAATCCATAATTAAATTTGTAATAACAAAGAAAGAAAATAAAGTAATTCTGACCCTCTTAGCAGCATCACGCTTCTGTTTGTCGATCTCGCGTGACTTCTGCACCCAGGCGGCGGCGTCGTCATCTTCTGATTCCTCTGCCAGGAGTGTTGTTTGTAATCTAAAAATGCACAGTTATGTTATTGATATTTATTTTATTAGTGTTTTCTTTTCTGGAAAAATATGTTGAACAGATTTTTTTATATATGTTCTATGTTCGAAGAAAATTAATAACAAAAAACACATACTTCTGTTCAATTTTCCTCTTCTCTTTGCGCACTTCAAGCTTTTCCCGAATCTTCTCTGACTTCTTTTGTTGTGCGATGTTGGTGGCTGGCTTGTGGTAGAACTCGCCTAGGTCATCTTTTATCTTGCCATCCTCTGCAGGACAACATACGACAAACTTAACTTATGACGGTTTCATATATTTTAGAATTCAATAAAAGAAAAAAATACTTTAATTCCAAAGAAAAATCATACTTTAAATTCAGTTTGAATGCAAACAAAATTGACATATTTTTCTGACCAAATACAGTGAACACTGATTAGTAAATGCAACAGTATGTTCTTACCGGCAGGTTTCTCGGCGCGCTCGAGCGGCTTGAGGCCGAGCTTGGCGCGCAGCTTGTTGGTCTCGTCCACGGACAGGCTCTCCTGCCCGCCGCCGCTCGTCGACGGCGGCGACTGCGACCGCTCGGCCGTGCGCGCTTCGCTCTCCGAACTTTTCTCCCTGGTTATATTACAATATTATTAATGGACCGCCTACATCATATACTGTGATTTTTACAACTTGTAGTGACGTACAACATATAATCGAATAGAAATAATGTTAGAAATTAAACTAAATACAAAAGAACCCTTTATTGGGTGGTGAATAATAAATAATGTATTTTGCACATTTAACAATTATTCTTTTAACAGTATAATATGTTATCCAGTATGTTTCATAACATAACATACCATCACGCCTGTATACCTGAAGGATTAGGCAGAACTGTACCAATGTACGCCCACAGTTGGCCGGTATGTTTAGGTCAAACGTAATAGGGGCGACCCATTGCCACTATGTTTCATTCATGTATTAATATAGTTGTACATGATATTGTGTAGCAGTGCATGTGACCTGTTATCGTCGGCATCGTCCCTGGCGCGGTGTAGCTCCCGGGCGCGGCGGTCGCGGCCCTCGCTGCTGCTGCGGCTGTGCGAGCGCGCCGCCGCCTCCTTCTCCCGCACCAAGTGCGAGTCCACCGGCACCTCCTCCACTACAACAATTGAAACGGGACCTTTATACACTACCACTAAACATACACCTCTAACTTACTATATCCTAAATATTTCACACAGACCATAACATTGTATGACAGCTAGATCAGAGCATAAACAAACATTAAATAAAGGTTTAAATTATAATAATATATACCCTCAATCGCAAATGGATGATACATATAACATGTAATTGTCTACAGGCATGTAATATAACTCAATCTGAAGGAAAAGCTAAGAAAATGAGTGATCATTCTGAGAAGATAGCTAATATAAAGAAAAGACAAAGATGTAATAAACCAAGTAACATCAGTCAAAAAGTTCAACATAATAATATTATTTAGGTTTACTTTTATATGTTGACCCAAATGGTTGATAAAATTACCTATCAGCATTCCAAATACCAATGAATAATTAAAATAACAATAATAAAAAATGATGCTTGGCTAAATAATTTAAGAATACAGCAGCTTAACTAAACAAAATATGATGTATAAACTGGCAAGAGATGGATGAGAGTGGCATAAATATAGGGAGACCCATATGCAGCAGAGGGTTGTATAGGGATGAACATGATAACAATATTAAATTCAAAATAGTCATCACCAGCTCTGACTATAATCCGTATGTTTATGGAATAGATTACATGAAATATAAGATCTTAATCTTTGATCTGTAATATCTTTTTAAATTATTCCACAGTGGTTCTAATTTAATACCAAAGGTAAGTATATTTAGGTGAACATGAATTTTTCTTTTCATGCAGTGTGACTAAGTGAAAATCCAGTATGGTATTGATGATGATTTAATAAAAAAGGCTGTCTACTACAGGCAAGAAAGTATTTACTGCTTTGAGCAATGATGACTAATACAAAAGAGCAAATCCATTTGGTAATATTTTGGTTGTCCTTTAAATATGTTGTAACCAGCATAAAAAGTTCATAATATTTGAACATTTCTACATTGATACTTAAAGAAATACTAAATACATTCATCTTATTTAGCTGCATAATAGTATATGTTGCAGAAAGTAAAATTTTTGTAGCCATCTAACGGAAATAATAGGTATTGGATAAATCCAGTTTGACATTAGTAGAATTGGTAAAAAGGATTAAATTGTTGTCTAAGATCAACAATACATAGTATAAAAAGAAGAAAAAATAACAGTTTATCTTGCCTAAAATGAGTGATTGATGTAAACACACAACTTAAAGTATACCTATGATATGATATAAAAAGTGTTTATGTAAAGCTAGAAGAATCCCTTAGCATTGTTGATTATTCTCCACTGGAACATAAGTCCACACAACTGCTCGCCAGTTACCTCATAATACCTACCTCGCGTCAGCTCCACACAGGACGCGGTGGAACTACTCGAATGCCACCGAGTCTGAAATAACGAGCAAAAAATGCCATTATTTTGTCAACAGGGAGAACCGCCGACGCCGATCATGATTTCCGAATCATTATAACTTAGACATAATAAACGATTAATTTCCTTAATAGGCAGTATGCATTTGTGTATTATCACAACTGCGTCATCACTCATTAGCGAAAATACGTAGGTGTCTAAGTATACATATATTTAGCGTTGGTTTGGAAATAATCATCAGCGTCTAGCGTATCTTATTTAAATAAATACAGAAGTGAAACTAACCGTCTGGGGAGCGGTCTCGTTTGCGATCCTTGTGTTTGCGATGCTTTTTACGTTCTCGTTCCTCGTTTTGTAAAGGCGATCGAGACCGACTCCTATGCTTCTTCTTCTTGGACTCTTTCTTGTGTTTCTTTGAACCCATTGCAATCGTTAAGCGCAAATACGCTACTTTGTTATTATTTCCTCAGTTTACAAACAAATTGATTTTAATAAAGCACGTTGTAGAATTCAACCACAAAATGCAATCAATATGTCAAACAACGAATGTCAAATGTCACTGTCATGTCAACTTCATTCAATAATCGGCCATTTTGTCTACGATAGTTCAAAGTACTTCAAAGTCGTGGCACAGAACATAATGCTGTCCTTTTTTAACTTGTAGGTAAAAGATGATGTTCTCACAGCACTACGCTTAAAAAGTTGAAATGTAATAATTTATTTACAACGAATGTGTTCAAATCAAAATTATTTATTTGCTAGAACAAAGAACAATATATTCAGCAATAAAATAAGCTGCACCTTTGTACATAATTTTTGAATATTTAATATTATTTGTTAATGTGTTGTATGTACATAAATTATTAAATAAATAAATAAACAATATTATGGGTTTACAGCAGGCAATTCCAACATAGTCCGCCATACAAAAATGTTAAAGAAATTAATTGTCTATATTAGTACATAATTACATAGGTACTAAAATTAAAACTTACTTAAATAAAAAACTAATATAGTTAGAGTTTGTTCTTATATTAGATTTAGTTGTGTATTAGATACTAATATATATATTTAGTAATTTATAGTGTTATGTTATTAATAATATTCATAATACAATTTTTTTTTTTATTACTTTTTAAATTTCTGACAATCTGTCAATAAGTAGGTACTAATCATTACAACTGCTGGACCGATTTTGATGAGACTTTAAAGACAGGTTGCTGACAGTGTTAGGAGTGATTGGAATACTATTTTTTACTGAAATATTAAGGTTTTCTGTAAACTATTGAATTGTTATTTTACTATTGAAGCTACTAGGTACAGGGTAAAAAATTAACTCATCAAGATTGCTTTCGTATATTTTATTGATTTACAAAACTCAACAGTATAAAATAATTTACAGCACGTTCGGCACATTATCATGTATAACTTAACGTAAGGCAAGATATATTCACAGTTTAAAGCATCCATATTGCCAATAGTACAATATTATACGTATAAAAGGACGGCGCTAGCTTTGTCTTCACGTCTACAGTAAATGCTTAAATATATATAACAACGATCATATCTATATTCAATACTGCCAGGCTTTGATATTTATAGCCTCAACAAGTTAGTACATGATACTTGTAAAAATACATTTTGAAAAAATATTTATTATGACGGAAAAATGTGGATTTCAATGAGTTTTTCCCTGAGCCTCATTAATATTATTATGTACTTGATATGCGATTAGAAATGCATATTGAACAATATTTAGAAAATAGGAATGTATATACAATAAATCAAATATATTTACAAGACACTTCTGATATGCATTATTGCTCAATCTATTTACATACTTTTAAAGTCTTATACATACCTATGTGTGCTGCATGTACACACAATGCAACACAAAATAATGTTTCATAAAATAGATTACACATATTATGCAAGTTCATATTTGATAGTAATTCCTAGATTAATAAGACAAAGGTATGTCAGGTTATATAACTAGCTGTTACCACCAGCTTTGCTGGCGGACTTTCCAAACTATTATATTTATACTCAGATGCATTGTTATGTTATAATAAAGTTAATCAACTATTTAGTATTGTCTAATAGTAAAACTTCTTATTTCGGTACATTTACAGCTTTGAGTTGCATGATTACAATATATCCAATATATTACAAAAATATTGACGTGAGTGATATCGCTTAAAAAATAGTTAGCAAAAAATATTTTTGTGACGAGTATGTAAACGAATAATAGTTTTATGTCACCGAATTCTAAAAATATTTGAGTTATTTCTATAATTACATAAAAAGTTAAATATAGTTCAGAATATTTGGCACAAAGTGATTTAAAAGTATTGCATTATGTATTAGGATTAGGAAGACTGTTCTAGATATTACTACGTATCAAGACTATGTAGATGATACGTGTCAAGTATAGCTCTAATGAATGCACAGACGTGAGGAACTAACCACAAGATAAACATAATCTACTGGAGATTATTTACACAGTCTTTAGGTTATCATCACACTTTACAGTCCAATGGTTCAAATTCATTTCAAAGGCTGGCAATCCTTTGCCGAGACCTATGGTCTTGGCCATGGGCAGCGGAGTTCACATGAACTCACTTGCCTGTTTTAGAGTAGAAAATTTAAATTATTTTGTTCATCATTCACACATTCGTGACGTCGTCGTCAAGTCGAGCGTTCTATTTTCAATTAAGGCTTGCTATCTCCAGGAATGACATTTTGCAAATCATTCGCGACTAGCACTACTAACCGTGAAAAAGCTGAAGGCCGAAAAGTCGTGAAAACACCATTAAACAGAAGGCTACCGCCTTCTGTTTAATGGTGTTTTAGCTTTCCAACAGTAGTCATAACACTCATGTTACAACATGTCGTAGTGTTGCGGATCCTGCGTGGCGTGGTCAGTAGAGCGCGTGCGCGGGCAGGATGCGCACGGGCGCGGGGCGCGGCGCGGCGCTCTCCCACGCCACCACCACGCCCGACGCGAAGCACCCGAACAGCAGCATCGAGTCGCTGCTGTACGTCAAGCTGCAAGGACACAACACACATTACTACCAGACAATAAGCACTAGGACGAACGATCGTTGGCGTTGTGACTATGACATGACTTTTCACAGATTCAGCTTTTTATTTTAGTGGGTACCTATAGCCTCAAGGTTTATTTTACATGTCCTGTGTGTTGTATGAGTGTTACCTGAGGAGTGGCGCGCGCGTGTCGGGCGGCGGGATGTAGAGCAGCGCGCGCAGGTCCCAGGAGGAGAAGAGGCGCACGCCGCCGCTCTCCAGCCCCGCCGCGATGCCGTTCACGCTCACGCCCTCCGCCGCGTTCGAGTAGCAGATGCACGTCACGCGCTCGCACACCTTCACGCTACCTAACATCCAACAAAAATAAAATGAGTTTAGAATAAAATTAAAACATATCACGCCTGTATCCCCGAAAGGTTAGGCGAGGTGTACCAATGTACACCCACAGTTCGCCGATATGTTTAGGTCCCATGGAATAATGGGCGAGCCTATTGCCACTAACCGGGCACAAATCCAAACTCCGACCTGCTACTGAGAATTTCATAGAAAAACCCAATAGCACCTTGGTTGACTTGGGAATCGAACCCAAGACATCTAGCGTAGCAGGCGCCCTTAGCACCACTAGGCCAACGAGGCAGTTAGCGAGGCAGAATAAAATTATGTCAGCTCAAATGAATTGGACATAAAGAAAAACTTCTAATATTGTTTATGCAGATATTAAACTCACCGACAAATCTGGCATTAACAGTGTGCACTCTAATAAGCGAGTTGTATTTGTACGCGGCCTCCTTCTCGTAGGCTTCCATGTGGTCGTCGTCGGGCACGTCGGGTCCGTCGCCGGTGACGTCACTGTTGTTAGTGCTGCTGTTCACATTGCTCGTCTTCATGTCGTGCACCGAGGCCACGTCGCAGAGCGTCTCGCTGATGGTCACGTGGGTCACCGACAACATGTCCCGGTTGGGCAGCGTGCGGATGTATGTCAGTCTGTAGGAAAGGAAGACTTATTTAGCATCTGGGTAAAAAGTTGATGTGATTGATGTGATGTTAAGGATTGCACTAACAAAAACTTAAAATTTTGCACGCATGAACTAATTAAAATTACGGTGGCGGTACGCACTTGTTGAGGTCCCAGAGTACGATGTTGCCGTCGGTGCTGGCAGTGACTAGCAGTGCAGCGCGTGCGCAGGCGTAGGCGGCGCTAACAGGCTGCGCGTGCGCCAGCAGCACGCGCCTGTGCACGCGCGCGTGTCCGCCTCGCTCGCGCACGCGCAGCGCTAGCACGCGCCCCGACCAGTGCCCCAGCAGGGCCATGCCGCCCGCCCCGCCGCCAGAACCCACCGCGCCCGACGTGCACGATGTTACCACCTTCGTGATCTGATAAATAAACATCCGATAAATACAATATATACAGTAACTTTGTGTGACGACATAACGATATTATAGTAAAGTAGTTTTGAAAAGAGTGTTATACCTGATCTAGAGCACACACTTGCAGCAGAAGGTCTGGCCTCGCGTCACGTCTGCGCTTCAGTCTTACTATGTTGTCCGAGTGTCCCCACGACAACAACGCTAGAGGTTGTTGTCCATTATTTAGCGTGTTGTTCGACGTTGCATCTCCTGTAACCGATACTATGTTTTAGTAAGTTCAGAGCGGGAATAACATTTAACTAGGCGGCATAAGCCGCGTACAAGCATAAGTTGCGTACCGTGCATGGCGAGCAGCGCGGTGGCGCGCGCGGCGACGGCGACGGAGCGCGCGTGCGGCAGCGCGTGCAGCGCGGCGGCGCCGGGCAGGCTGCGGCGCGCGGCCACGGCGGGCGCGCCCAGCGCCGGCGAGCCGCACCAGCGCCCCCAGCGCGCGCCCGCCACGCCGGCGTACACGGCGGGCGCGGGCGCCGCGGCCAGCAGCGACGGCGCGGCGTGCGGGTGCGGCGCGCGCAGCAGCTGGCGCGGCGCCTGCCCGTACGTGCGCACCATGGCCGCCGCCGCCGTGCGGTCCACCTCGTTCTCCAGCGCCGACGGGTCGAACCCGTAGTACGTCTGCACGACAGTTCACATTCTTAATACTACGACCTCATCAAACTCATTAAGTACTCCAAAAATAACAGTAGGAACACTCACGCAGGCGGGGAAGACGTTGATGGCGTCGAGCGCGGCCTGTCCGGTCTGCTTGTAGCCGAACACGAGATCCACCCAGTGCGGCAGACGCTCGGTGACGAGCGGGGCCTCGAGCGCCTGCCGCTGCACCAGCGTGAACAGGCGCGCGTCCGCGGCCCACGGCGGCAGCTCCACGTCGTCCACGCCCGCGCCACACTGACGCTTGCCCAGGTTCAACCCTACGCACACAAGGATTATATAACGTCAGAATTGAGATGATACACTGTGAAATGAACTATAAAAAATATTTAATTCATATTTTTGAATGCATTCTTATTTAAAAATAAAATCAATTTTACAATGCAGAGTCGTCAATATATAACTGAGCGTGCCGCTGAGCAATGAGCAGAACATATACCTTCGTTGTTGTGGAATAGCTCAGGCAGGTAGAAGAGCTCGGGGATGAGCTCCTTGACGTCGGTGGGCGAGTCGTTGGTGATCAGTCGCCACGTCGTCGCCAGCGAGTGGAACGTGCGGTCCGGCATGTCGAAGTTATTGTCTGATCAGAACAAGGAAAACTTTAAGCATTGTATAATATGACAGCAAATGTATCTGAATTCCTGCCTTGTTTTTATTTGGTTAGAATACATAAATAATATTCCAAAATTAGTGTATCACAAAAAAAATAAGGTCAAACAAAATGACATGTACCTTGATAGTTAAGGAAGAGCTCCGTGAAGGGCGGCAGGCGCACCAGGTAGTGCAGCACGCCGCCGGAGTTGGAGTACAGCGAGGCGTAGTGGTGCGGCTGCCGCGACAGCAGCGGGCTGCAGCCCTCGTGACGCGCCGACTTCAGGTCCTGGATATACCACACACATTTAGTAACCTTCACTCATAAGAACATATTTATTTATTTGAGATTTTTTTTTTTTTTTTTTTTTTTTTTTTTTTTTTTTTTTTCTAATAAATAAATGCGGACAACATCACATGCATTGTTCTGAACCCAAATTAAGTTGCTAAAGCACTTGTGTTATGGAATTCAGATACAACGAAGGTACCACAAACACCCAGACCCGAGACAATGTAGAAATGTGACTTTCTACATTGACCCGTCCGGGGATCGAACCCGGGACCTCGGAGCTAGCGACACCTTGAAACCGGTGCTTACGCCACTCGACCACGGAGGTCGTCAAAAACTTTATAGAAGTGTTCTGTCTTACAAGCAGAAACCCTAAACCATACATAGAGAGATATTTGGGGATGAAAATGAAAAAAGAAAATGTAAGGTAGGTGTATAAAAACGTCTAAAAAGAGATTATGTTATGTAGGAGCGAGATGGAAGTATATCAGAAGATAGAGCTCGATGTATGACACAGACTTAGAAGAGGCAGCGATATTTAAGAACAAATAAATAGAACTTACATTATAAATACTAATATAGTGTTGCTCCCTATTCTTGTTCTGTATGGCCATGGGCTTGCTGAGGTCGCGGAAGGAGGCGGGGTCGTTGAGGTCGAGTATCCGCGAGCTGTAGTCGGCGATGACGAAGGGCAGCACGGGGTACTGCATGAGGTCGTTGTAGGAGCGCCCGCCGAGCCCGTTCAGCCGCATCAGGTACTCCCAGTTCGTTATGCTGCCGTTCCTCCACTGCGTCATGGCTTCCGTTAACGTGTCGGGCTCGATTCTGCAAGTTTTGGGATTATTTATTTTTGACATTCCATTTATTTCGCTTCTTCCTGTCTTGATCCTACCATTTGGGTCGAAAAATATTGTTTTTTTTTTTTAATTTATATGTATACACATTTGTTTCGGCTTTCCTCTCTTTCTCCATTTCATACCTAGCAGGCGGGTGTGGCGAGGCGGCGAGCGCCTTGAGGAAGGCGGCGCGCTCGAGCTGGTCGGCGAAGGCCAGCAGGTGCGCGTGGCCCGAACTCAGGAACAGCTCCACGGCGCGCTCCTGCAGGCACCAGCGCCGCGTGCTCACCTGCACCACCGCCTCCAGCGGCCAGCTCTGCGCTTCCGGAGACGCTTGCACTTCCGGGATGTATAGCCTATGGGATACATAGCGTTTAATATATTCTGTGGCAGTTGACCATTTATTATGTATTTGCAACCAGGATATTATTATGCATTCAATGTAAACATTTATATGATACTTTTCGCTTTAGCTTTGCTGAGAGAGAAATGCCCTCCGTTAGGAGAAGGTGATTGGTCTGCATGAGATGGTGTGATGGTACCTGTCCTTGCGCAGGCGGTGGGGCGGCGGCGCGTCCTCGGGCACGAAGTGTATGCAGCGGTCGCTGAGCAGCAGCTCGCCGTCCAGCTCGGCGGCCACGGTGACCTGCGTGACGCGCGCCATGTAGCCCACGGTCTCGTGCAGCTGCAGGAGATGGTGTGATGGTACCTGTCCTTGCGCAGGCGGTGGGGCGGCGGCGCGTCCTCGGGCACGAAGTGTATGCAGCGGTCGCTGAGCAGCAGCTCGCCGTCCAGCTCGGCGGCCACGGTGACCTGCGTGACGCGCGCCATGTAGCCCACGGTCTCGTGCAGCTGCAGGAGATGGTGTGATGGTACCTGTCCTTGCGCAGGCGGTGGGGCGGCGGCGCGTCCTCGGGCACGAAGTGTATGCAGCGGTCGCTGAGCAGCAGCTCGCCGTCCAGCTCGGCGGCCACGGTGACCTGCGTGACGCGCGCCATGTAGCCCACGGTCTCGTGCAGCTGCAGGAGATGGTGTGATGGTACCTGTCCTTGCGCAGGCGGTGGGGCGGCGGCGCGTCCTCGGGCACGAAGTGTATGCAGCGGTCGCTGAGCAGCAGCTCGCCGTCCAGCTCGGCGGCCACGGTGACCTGCGTGACGCGCGCCATGTAGCCCACGGTCTCGTGCAGCTGCAGGAGATGGTGTGATGGTACCTGTCCTTGCGCAGGCGGTGGGGCGGCGGCGCGTCCTCGGGCACGAAGTGTATGCAGCGGTCGCTGAGCAGCAGCTCGCCGTCCAGCTCGGCGGCCACGGTGACCTGCGTGACGCGCGCCATGTAGCCCACGGTCTCGTGCAGCTGCAGGAGATGGTGTGATGGTACCTGTCCTTGCGCAGGCGGTGGGGCGGCGGCGCGTCCTCGGGCACGAAGTGTATGCAGCGGTCGCTGAGCAGCAGCTCGCCGTCCAGCTCGGCGGCCACGGTGACCTGCGTGACGCGCGCCATGTAGCCCACGGTCTCGTGCAGCTGCAGGAGATGGTGTGATGGTACCTGTCCTTGCGCAGGCGGTGGGGCGGCGGCGCGTCCTCGGGCACGAAGTGTATGCAGCGGTCGCTGAGCAGCAGCTCGCCGTCCAGCTCGGCGGCCACGGTGACCTGCGTGACGCGCGCCATGTAGCCCACGGTCTCGTGCAGCTGCAGGAGATGGTGTGATGGTACCTGTCCTTGCGCAGGCGGTGGGGCGGCGGCGCGTCCTCGGGCACGAAGTGTATGCAGCGGTCGCTGAGCAGCAGCTCGCCGTCCAGCTCGGCGGCCACGGTGACCTGCGTGACGCGCGCCATGTAGCCCACGGTCTCGTGCAGCTGCAGGAGATGGTGTGATGGTACCTGTCCTTGCGCAGGCGGTGGGGCGGCGGCGCGTCCTCGGGCACGAAGTGTATGCAGCGGTCGCTGAGCAGCAGCTCGCCGTCCAGCTCGGCGGCCACGGTGACCTGCGTGACGCGCGCCATGTAGCCCACGGTCTCGTGCAGCTGCAGGAGATGGTGTGATGGTACCTGTCCTTGCGCAGGCGGTGGGGCGGCGGCGCGTCCTCGGGCACGAAGTGTATGCAGCGGTCGCTGAGCAGCAGCTCGCCGTCCAGCTCGGCGGCCACGGTGACCTGCGTGACGCGCGCCATGTAGCCCACGGTCTCGTGCAGCTGCAGGAGATGGTGTGATGGTACCTGTCCTTGCGCAGGCGGTGGGGCGGCGGCGCGTCCTCGGGCACGAAGTGTATGCAGCGGTCGCTGAGCAGCAGCTCGCCGTCCAGCTCGGCGGCCACGGTGACCTGCGTGACGCGCGCCATGTAGCCCACGGTCTCGTGCAGCTGCAGGAGATGGTGTGATGGTACCTGTCCTTGCGCAGGCGGTGGGGCGGCGGCGCGTCCTCGGGCACGAAGTGTATGCAGCGGTCGCTGAGCAGCAGCTCGCCGTCCAGCTCGGCGGCCACGGTGACCTGCGTGACGCGCGCCATGTAGCCCACGGTCTCGTGCAGCTGCAGGAGATGGTGTGATGGTACCTGTCCTTGCGCAGGCGGTGGGGCGGCGGCGCGTCCTCGGGCACGAAGTGTATGCAGCGGTCGCTGAGCAGCAGCTCGCCGTCCAGCTCGGCGGCCACGGTGACCTGCGTGACGCGCGCCATGTAGCCCACGGTCTCGTGCAGCTGCAGGAGATGGTGTGATGGTACCTGTCCTTGCGCAGGCGGTGGGGCGGCGGCGCGTCCTCGGGCACGAAGTGTATGCAGCGGTCGCTGAGCAGCAGCTCGCCGTCCAGCTCGGCGGCCACGGTGACCTGCGTGACGCGCGCCATGTAGCCCACGGTCTCGTGCAGCTGCAGGAGATGGTGTGATGGTACCTGTCCTTGCGCAGGCGGTGGGGCGGCGGCGCGTCCTCGGGCACGAAGTGTATGCAGCGGTCGCTGAGCAGCAGCTCGCCGTCCAGCTCGGCGGCCACGGTGACCTGCGTGACGCGCGCCATGTAGCCCACGGTCTCGTGCAGCTGCAGGAGATGGTGTGATGGTACCTGTCCTTGCGCAGGCGGTGGGGCGGCGGCGCGTCCTCGGGCACGAAGTGTATGCAGCGGTCGCTGAGCAGCAGCTCGCCGTCCAGCTCGGCGGCCACGGTGACCTGCGTGACGCGCGCCATGTAGCCCACGGTCTCGTGCAGCTGCAGGAGATGGTGTGATGGTACCTGTCCTTGCGCAGGCGGTGGGGCGGCGGCGCGTCCTCGGGCACGAAGTGTATGCAGCGGTCGCTGAGCAGCAGCTCGCCGTCCAGCTCGGCGGCCACGGTGACCTGCGTGACGCGCGCCATGTAGCCCACGGTCTCGTGCAGCTGCAGGAGATGGTGTGATGGTACCTGTCCTTGCGCAGGCGGTGGGGCGGCGGCGCGTCCTCGGGCACGAAGTGTATGCAGCGGTCGCTGAGCAGCAGCTCGCCGTCCAGCTCGGCGGCCACGGTGACCTGCGTGACGCGCGCCATGTAGCCCACGGTCTCGTGCAGCTGCAGGAGATGGTGTGATGGTACCTGTCCTTGCGCAGGCGGTGGGGCGGCGGCGCGTCCTCGGGCACGAAGTGTATGCAGCGGTCGCTGAGCAGCAGCTCGCCGTCCAGCTCGGCGGCCACGGTGACCTGCGTGACGCGCGCCATGTAGCCCACGGTCTCGTGCAGCTGCAGGAGATGGTGTGATGGTACCTGTCCTTGCGCAGGCGGTGGGGCGGCGGCGCGTCCTCGGGCACGAAGTGTATGCAGCGGTCGCTGAGCAGCAGCTCGCCGTCCAGCTCGGCGGCCACGGTGACCTGCGTGACGCGCGCCATGTAGCCCACGGTCTCGTGCAGCTGCAGGAGATGGTGTGATGGTACCTGTCCTTGCGCAGGCGGTGGGGCGGCGGCGCGTCCTCGGGCACGAAGTGTATGCAGCGGTCGCTGAGCAGCAGCTCGCCGTCCAGCTCGGCGGCCACGGTGACCTGCGTGACGCGCGCCATGTAGCCCACGGTCTCGTGCAGCTGCAGGAGATGGTGTGATGGTACCTGTCCTTGCGCAGGCGGTGGGGCGGCGGCGCGTCCTCGGGCACGAAGTGTATGCAGCGGTCGCTGAGCAGCAGCTCGCCGTCCAGCTCGGCGGCCACGGTGACCTGCGTGACGCGCGCCATGTAGCCCACGGTCTCGTGCAGCTGCAGGAGATGGTGTGATGGTACCTGTCCTTGCGCAGGCGGTGGGGCGGCGGCGCGTCCTCGGGCACGAAGTGTATGCAGCGGTCGCTGAGCAGCAGCTCGCCGTCCAGCTCGGCGGCCACGGTGACCTGCGTGACGCGCGCCATGTAGCCCACGGTCTCGTGCAGCTGCAGGAGATGGTGTGATGGTACCTGTCCTTGCGCAGGCGGTGGGGCGGCGGCGCGTCCTCGGGCACGAAGTGTATGCAGCGGTCGCTGAGCAGCAGCTCGCCGTCCAGCTCGGCGGCCACGGTGACCTGCGTGACGCGCGCCATGTAGCCCACGGTCTCGTGCAGCTGCAGGAGATGGTGTGATGGTACCTGTCCTTGCGCAGGCGGTGGGGCGGCGGCGCGTCCTCGGGCACGAAGTGTATGCAGCGGTCGCTGAGCAGCAGCTCGCCGTCCAGCTCGGCGGCCACGGTGACCTGCGTGACGCGCGCCATGTAGCCCACGGTCTCGTGCAGCTGCAGGAGATGGTGTGATGGTACCTGTCCTTGCGCAGGCGGTGGGGCGGCGGCGCGTCCTCGGGCACGAAGTGTATGCAGCGGTCGCTGAGCAGCAGCTCGCCGTCCAGCTCGGCGGCCACGGTGACCTGCGTGACGCGCGCCATGTAGCCCACGGTCTCGTGCAGCTGCAGGAGATGGTGTGATGGTACCTGTCCTTGCGCAGGCGGTGGGGCGGCGGCGCGTCCTCGGGCACGAAGTGTATGCAGCGGTCGCTGAGCAGCAGCTCGCCGTCCAGCTCGGCGGCCACGGTGACCTGCGTGACGCGCGCCATGTAGCCCACGGTCTCGTGCAGCTGCAGGAGATGGTGTGATGGTACCTGTCCTTGCGCAGGCGGTGGGGCGGCGGCGCGTCCTCGGGCACGAAGTGTATGCAGCGGTCGCTGAGCAGCAGCTCGCCGTCCAGCTCGGCGGCCACGGTGACCTGCGTGACGCGCGCCATGTAGCCCACGGTCTCGTGCAGCTGCAGGAGATGGTGTGATGGTACCTGTCCTTGCGCAGGCGGTGGGGCGGCGGCGCGTCCTCGGGCACGAAGTGTATGCAGCGGTCGCTGAGCAGCAGCTCGCCGTCCAGCTCGGCGGCCACGGTGACCTGCGTGACGCGCGCCATGTAGCCCACGGTCTCGTGCAGCTGCAGGAGATGGTGTGATGGTACCTGTCCTTGCGCAGGCGGTGGGGCGGCGGCGCGTCCTCGGGCACGAAGTGTATGCAGCGGTCGCTGAGCAGCAGCTCGCCGTCCAGCTCGGCGGCCACGGTGACCTGCGTGACGCGCGCCATGTAGCCCACGGTCTCGTGCAGCTGCAGGAGATGGTGTGATGGTACCTGTCCTTGCGCAGGCGGTGGGGCGGCGGCGCGTCCTCGGGCACGAAGTGTATGCAGCGGTCGCTGAGCAGCAGCTCGCCGTCCAGCTCGGCGGCCACGGTGACCTGCGTGACGCGCGCCATGTAGCCCACGGTCTCGTGCAGCTGCAGGCGCGCCACCAGCCCGCCGCGCACCGCGCCCCAGCCACCGCGCCCGCCCACCACGCTGCGCAGCGGCGGAGCGCGCGCACCCGCCTCTGTCATACAATACACGCTCGTTACCAGTTGCTCTAAAGATCACTGGGGTTCGGGAGCTAACATGCCTCTAGCATCTCATTCCTATGTTTTTAACAAGATGTTATACACTGTCCTTGTGCTACAGCCTAGCACCTCCTGCTTGTTGGGTATCGGTTGTACTTGTGTGCGTGCGCGTACCGCTATTTCAGCGGTGGACCGAAATGTAGTATTACAAAAATTTTGGTGTTATTCTTTGATATCCAAACAATTATCGATCCGAAAATTAACCCTGTATAAATTTCTTCTGAATACAATTTCAAAACCATTAACATAATATGTTACAAACTATCACGCCTATAATGATTATATTAACTGTCAAAGTAAACAATATTCCGTTGTGGTATACGCAGTGTACTCACCCGCTTTGTGTCGGTACTGCGGCTTGAGGAACTTGGGGTTGATGTGCAGATGCGCGCGACGCAGCCGCACGCGCACGCGGCCCGGGCCCTCCGTGGGGTCCAGCTGCCACGACGACGGGTACGAGCGCGGGTCGTGCCACACCGCTACACATATGCAGCATATTAATACAGGGTGTAAAGTTATTAAAAAATTAGAGATAGGGAGAGAATTAAAGAAGTGACCTAATAGAAAATGGGAAAAAGGACAAAAATACTTGATAACAATTAAATGACGTTTAGATAAACAATTATGTTTCTTGGCCTGCCAGTCATGCACTTCCACCTGCACTCTACAAGACGAGATGTTAGTGATGTAGGCATCCAGGTGGCAACTTATTGGTCAACGAAGTTTGAGTTACGGCAATTACACGAAAAGAAGAAGATTGATAGTCAAAACAGTCTAAAAGTAGCAAGTCAGTAAGTCACAATAAGAACCTTGTTCGTGCGTGTATGTGTCGATGAGCCGCTGCCAGGCCTGCGCGGCGGCGGCCTGCTGCGCATGCGCGCGGCGCAGGTGCTCCATGAAGGCCTTCCGCTGTCCGTTCTGCACGTCCACCACGCCGCGCGTGATGCACATCGCGCTCTCCGTCACTTTGCTCGCGAGACCGTCTTTACTCCATACCACCCTGTGGAATAGAAATCATAGTTCTTTATTCATTGGTATATTTATTTCAACTGGTTAGATAGTGGATTCTTAAATTAATTTGCGCCTAGCCAGATGTACTGAGAGCCGATGGAGTGTGATTGAATGATGGTCGCTAAAGATAGGTCGAAGAACGATCGATTTATGACATAGTCAAGTTAAAACAGAAACTATATGCATAAGGGATACGTAAGACGGAAAACAATGGCAGAAAAAAGACCAGGCTTATACAGAGGAGGAAGATTACGGGTTGTTAAATACAAATTATTTCGTATTCAGGCAATTAACAGAACAGATTTACCAACATAGTGGCGAGTTTCAAGAATAAGGAATTTGGTAAGAATCAACTAATTTAGATAAATTATTATTAAGCCTAAGCTTCCTGCATGTATGTGTGTGTGGTGACTAACTTGGCGAGTAGCGATCGCGTCCTCTGCGCGCGCCGGGCTCTCCTCTCGGCATCCTGTCGCAGCAAGGCCGCGGCTTCGGGCGCGAGCGCGCTGGAGGCGAGGCGCTCGCTCAGCCCCGCCTGCGAGCCCACAGCCCACGCGCGCGCCCAGTCCGTGATGGCCAGCTCCACGCCGCCCGCGCCGCGCTCCGCCGCGCCGTGCACGTACTTCAGCGTCGTCAGCAGGTACACCGATAGCTACACATACACAACATATTTGTGTTACAACCACATTTTAGACTTCCGTTAATAATTCACCAAGATAACCTAAACAAGAATTGTTTACTTACCCATTGCATGATTATGACAAATACGATTTTATAAAATATATAATATTTTCATTTATACATTAACGTGCTACCTAATTAGATAGAAATTGTACAAAATTTACATGATTTTACCCAGATTACTTTTAGTTGAAAATGGGTTAAATAACACGTCTTAATCTTTACAATATTTATTTCAATGTAATTTTGATAACATGTGATTTGTTAGGTAGTGGTTTCAGTTACAACTAGTGCTGATAATTTCAAAAAGCCGTTATGCGTACCTTTCTAAGCTGCGCGGGGTCTGTGGGCGTGAGCACGTGCAGCGCGGGCGCGGGCGCGTGGTAGAGCGCGCGCAGCAAGGCAGGCGCCAACGCGCGCGTGCCGGCCGCGGGCGCCGCCGCCCACCAGAACAGCTCCTGCAGCGGGCCCGCCCAGTCCGCGCCGCTCGCCACCCACCACTTGGGACGGCTGGCGCCCGACCCGCTCACCGCTAAGAAAATGATACGTTACTTTACACCTGATAATGTCATTAAACACGTCAAAGCACCAATAACAACTGAGTACTAAAACCTCAATTAGGTTTACGTCACCGTTATGTATCATGGTTTCCTTGTCACTCTAATATAAAAATTGGTAAAGTATGGAAAAGAGGAGTATGGAAATAAGTTGTTTTTAGGGTAAAAGAAGTAAAATTCAATTAGTGAAAATTATAGGTGATGGGCATTTGGTGTAGTTACATAGTGAAGTAGTAGTGTTACCGAGTAGCAGCGTGTTGAGCAGGCGGTCGAAGAGCTGCTTGTCGTTGTGCAGCGGCAGGTCGGGGTCGTGCGTGAGCAGGAAGGCCACGGCGCGCGTCACGGCCGCCAGGTGCCGCGCCGCCAGCTCGCCGCGCTCGCCGCGCCCGCTCTCGCCCAGAGACACCGCCGATGATAACACTGCACACACAACATAACTATTAAATTCTTGTTACTTAAGAGCGCTATTATCACCAAAAAAATAGTGCAATTTTTCATTTTTGTTCTTCAATAACTTTTATTAAATAAATAAAACTATTAATAGGCTTCTTCTTCTGTACATTTTAAAACCTTAATAATCTTTTTAATAATTTATATACTTACAAAATCTTTGTAGCATGAATGTAGCATTAAATAATAGTAAATAAATGTGGACCACATCATAATTTATTGCTCTAAACTCAAAGTAATTAACCGAAGAATATGAAAAACAAAGTTAACGAACACTTAGACAATGAAGAAAAATGGTTGTCCACATTGATCCATCCGGGAATTGAATCAGGATTTTCTGATCTGGCGATATGATAAGAAATATCTGCGTATCATACATACCGGTGGTAAAGTAGTTGTGCTTGGTCTGCGCATTATAAGAGGCGTGCAGCTTGTCCTCGAGGTAGTCGAGCTGCGCGTTGTAGAGCGCGATCTGCGCGTCGCGCGCCAGCCGGGCCTCCGCGCGCGACGCGCCCGAGCTCGTCTCCACGTACGTCAGCAGGTGGTGCAGCTCCGATATCGTCTGCCATACAACATCAAACGACACGGATTTGAAACAAAATTAATAAAAATTATACTATGATCTAGTTGTTCTAAAAGTGATACTACTACTACATCTGGCTATTCACAAGTTGGCGAGTTATTAACCGACGAAAACAGAGGAGGTTCTCAATTCGACGCGTATATATTTTTTTTTTTTATGTATGATCACGCATAACTTTTTACAGAGTAGTCCGATTTTTTTGGGTTAAACAATCAGAAAAAGAAAAAGTATTAATTCACTAGCTACTACATTTTAAAAATAGACATCATTTTTTTTTTTTTTCTATCTTGTATGATTTTGGTAAACTTCAAATGTATTTTGAAAATAGAAACATACTTCAGATTGATAAAATTTTCGAAAGGGCGGGAACAAACCAACCACATTAAACTTGTAAGATTTATATCAAATTCTTGATTATCCTACTATCAATTTAGACGAACCTGCATGCTATGTTGTGACGACAACGCTTTGATGGCGACCCTGTTGAGCAGATCATACAGGTCCTCCAGCAGCAGGTCGCGGCCCTCGAAGCTGGCGTCGGGCAGCTGGCCCACGCCGCGCACGCACCGCACCACCACCTCCACCAGAGACACCTCGCTCAGCAGCTTCAGCGACGCCTGTGGAAGCAAACATTGAATATATTTTGTAGAACAATTTAACACATTGCTAGATTAACTGAATGTGTAGGGACGGTACCATTTGAAAAGCAAAAATCTGAATGTGAAAGTCGACATGTTGTATTCTCGATTTTTACATTTCAGACAACCATTCCATACATTTAAGAAAAAAAAATAAAAAAAATTGAGAATCTTGAAACAAACTATTTTTTTGTCCTCTTAGTTCCACAGTGTAAAGTGATACTAAAAGCTTTTTCTCGCTTTGCCTCTCCATTAAGCCATAGTAGATATAGCGCTAGCTAGTATGTGTCAGATAGTTGACCTTGTCGATGATCCTGCGCGCGAGCAGCGTGATGTTGTGCGCGAGCGGCACGTCGTGCAGACACGCCGGCAGCAGCGCCAGCAGCGGCGGGCAGCGGTGCAGCGACTCCTCCGACACGTCCACCCAGATGTCGTCCTGCGTGCACATCACTTAAACTGCATTATACTATTACGAGCAGTCCTACTGCATACAAATTATTGATAAGCGCAAAAAAGAACCTCCGTGGCAATAATGGAAATTAATATATCAAGACGGTTCTCTTTCTGCAAATAGTCTAGCAATTTTATTAACTATAAATTGCAGAAGTAGAAAGAAAGCGACTTACATCTAGTTGGTCCTCGAGTGGCACGTCACATTTAGTGAGCAACGCAGCACAAGCAGCTGCTAGCTCCCAAGAACCCTCATATAGTGATATCTGGAAACAAAATGATTAACGTTTTAGTCATAGTAAAAAGCTCAGTATCTACTTCTGGGTTACTTTCAGAACATGTGCGTATCCTGTTGTTACCTGGTTGGCGAGGTGTATGTAGTAGTGCTGCGCGTGCAGGCGGCGCGCGGTCTCGGCGTTGGCGCGGCGAGCCAGCGCGGCCAGCGCCCGCACCGCCGCAGCTCGTGCGCGCGCACAGCGCTGGTTGCTCAGCACCACCAGGCTCTCCGCACTCACTGCGCCGCAGATCGCCTGCGCAACAATAACGTTACTTATTGTGTCAGGTCAAGGGATGTGGACTATATATGGGATGTATACTATGCAACTTGTGTAGTCTTTGTTGAAGGAACTCTATAATCGCCATGAAGTGGTTAGTGTGTGGTACCTGTTGGTGCGCGTGGTCAGGCAGCAGCGCGAGCGCGTGTCGCAGCAGCAGCAGCAGGCCCTCGCACGCCGACCAGCCTGACGCCGCGCCCGCTCGCACGCGACGCTACACAACATTCATCATGAGTAAATATCTATACATGTGTTAATTGTTTATAAAAATCCATTAGATAGAGTCTAGGCTTTTGTATGCTGACCTGATGGTAGATGCCGCTGGTGTACATCTCGACGGTGGTGTGGTTGACGTCGTCCACATCTACAACAATGTACTCAGTCAGCTCCTCCTCGCGCGGACTGCCCCCCTCCCCCTCCGCCGCGCCCGTGCTCGCCGCCCCCTCCCCCGTGCTCCCCCCTTCCGCCTCCGCATCACCCTCGCCGTCAGCGTGCTGTGTTTCCAGCTCTGCAACCGTCACCACTACTCAGTGCATTTGTGTAAGCTGTGCGTGTGTGTTATAACAAGGTGTATACAGAAAAGATCTATAGCATACTAAACTGATAATATGTAATATATGTAAGCATAAAGCGATGTTTTTTTTTTCAAATATGCCATGACGTAAAAAAACTGTCTAACCTAAAGGTGCTTATCTTTATACTATACTATTCAACTGTACATTTGTAATGCTGGCCATACATGCGGGTGCATCCAATTAAAAAGTGCAGCTAAAGTTTAACATGACTTTAAATTATAATGTGATAAAATTAGAATTTAGTATCTGGCAAATTATTGTTCAAAATGATCTCAATGCCTTTTGCAGATTAAACTAAATTATTAAGAAGTCAAAAGATCTATTTCATTACTAACCGTATTTTAAAATTGTTCTCTTTAATTTACTATTGCTAAACTTACCCAGCGCAGGTGTATCTGAGTTTTCTGACGTTGACGAAGCAGTATGTTTCCTGAGATAAAGAGACAAATATCAAAATAAAAGCATCAGATCTTTTATTAAATGCCTTTAATTTTTTTTATTATAATTGTTTTATAATTAATAGGAACACATTACCTGCCTTCCTTCAGCTGCATATTGATTATGGATTTCATTTGTTTCGTGGACTCCGTGCTCCCACAGCTGCTGTCTATCCTGTCCTCGAGCTCGCGACTCTGAGCCGTATCCTTCAGGGAATTAAGACTATTGTCCGTTGTCAGGTCATCCGTGGAAGTGCTAGAGGCACTCGGCCGGTCTTCCACTTTCTTCTTCACACGTTTGGAGGGCCTCTTCTTGGAGAAACTCGATGAGAACTCGCTCATCTCTTGTGTCTCAGATGTAAGGAGGAAATAGAAGTTGGCGCGCGAGTGTGTTACGAACGTGTCGCTGGCCTGGTGAAAATAATATTATTAGAATCATACTTCATTTGCACAAACTGTCACACATCCAATTGACCAAAATTGTTATGTCTAATAAACTTCTTTAAAACCTTGTTTATAAAGGTTAGTTCGAAAAGATTGTCAGTAAGCTTCTAATGTATTATTGTAGCGTACCTGGTGCATGAGCAGCAGGAAGTCGCAGAGCAGCGCGAGGCGGTGCAGCAGCGGCGGCGCGCCCAGCAGCCCGCGCACCACCTCCACCAGCCCGCTGCTCGCCGCGCCGCCCAGCGCGCCGCACGACGAGTTCAGGAACCGCTCCTGCGGGCACGCCACACGTCACTACATGCCGAGCCAGTCCCCCCGCCCCCACCCCCGCCGAGCACGCACCTTGCAGGCCAGCAGCAGGTGGTCGAGCAGCGCCACGCGGCTCATCTGGTAGTGGTTGAAGGCGCGGCGCGGGTGCGAGTCCCGCAGCAGCGCGCGCAGGCAGCACAGCGCCAGCGCCCACGCCGAGCCCCGCTGCCGCACGCGCCCGCCGCCCGCCGCACTGCCGCCGCCACCCGGCTCCACCTCCCACGTCAACTCCTACAAATACCACGTTATTATCACTACCACTACTACACTACACATGGAATTAGACACTATCATGGATCGAAAGCCCAGCGGGCCACACGGTCGCAGTTCTTTAAACAACTTTACATTATTAATGTAATAAATAATGACCTGTTCGGTATCAAGGTGTCTCCAAGCGTTGGCCAGTAACACGAGCAGCTCTGGCTGCAACACCACGGCATCAGTGCGTGATGCTAACTGCAGACTGTCGCCGCACGAGCTCAAAACTGGGCTGCTGCATGCCTCATCCAGGATCACCTAAATGACAAAGCAATCTTATATATTATTATATCATAGCTAGGGGTTTTAATGTTTAGCGGATAAAAGGGTTTTAAATACGAGTGTTACCTTGAGGAAGTGGTGTGAGACGTGGCAGGCGGGCGCGGCGAGCACGGCCAGCAGCATGTCGGGCGCGTCGTGCGCGTACAGCAGGCCGTGCAGGCGGTTGTCCACGCGGCACGCGCGCAGCAGGATGCTCAGCGCCTTCGCCTGCTCCGCCGCCGTGCCCTCCAGCTCCACCACCTGGGCCAGACAATCACCGAGTTTAACACAAGTCATGAGTCACACTCAGTATGGGATTTTGCGCAAGCATTAACCTTAAACCTAACCACTTGACATGGAAATGATTGCATATAAATGTAAAAAAACTGACTCAATAAATCCCTGTTTGAAATGGTTATAGACAAATTGGGAACATAAATCTTTTGAAGGTGGTTGAACAATGTACTATATCGCTACGTACCCTGGCGTAGAGGTAGAGCAGCACATCGGAGCCGCCCAGCATGTAGAGCGCGGGCGTGACGCCGCGGTGGCGGCTGGCGAGCGCGGCGCCCGTCCACGTGGTGAACAGCGTCTCGGGGATGGAGGCCCCGGGCCCGCCGCCCCCGCCCAGCCCGCCCGACATCAGGCTCGCCGGCGACGACACGCGACCCGCGAACACTGCACACGCAACATTCACTCGCACTCACATACACATAAGGTTCCTTATTGAATACATTAGAGATAAAATTATTGTTTACTAACCGGTAGGTAACGCAACTGTTTGATGGTACAAGTTCATGATGGTCGGAGAGCTAGCAGAGAATGTTAGCAGCAAGTTGTCGTGTAGCTCACGAAGAGTTGTCGTCGATATTTCGAATACCTATGAATAATAAATCCAATCGAACAATAAGAATTTTCTTTATTATATGATTTCTATAAAAGAAGGAAGATTTTCTATTTACCTGATCCCAGTCGATATTAGAGTCGAGCACGTTTGGCGTTAATAACAGCGGGTAATTCGGTGACTCGCATCGCACCTGTCAAAATCGATACATTAGAGAGAGTTTGCTTTTTACCCAACATTTGTGCTTTAAACAGAGCACGTTTGAATAAGGTTTTAAGCACACTGAAGTGTGCACAAGTCACAGTGGTGCAGCAATTAGTCCAAAAGAGCTGTGCCGTTCCGCAAGCTCTCCTGCTTTGGGTAAGGTAAGGTTTGGTCATGTTGGGTGCGGCGGGCGTACCTGGCAGGCGTGGTCGGGCCCGTGCGCGGTGAGGTGCAGCGCGCAGTAGGCGGAGAGCGAGGGCGCGCGGTACACGTGCGCGGCGGCCAGGTGGTACGCGCCCGCGCCCCCGCCCCCCGCGCGCGCCATGCCCAGCAGCACGCTCGTCGCCGTCACCTTGCGCACCAGGATGCCTGACACATACAACCACATGTTCACATCCACACTAGCAACTGTAGGGTGAGTACAATATAGCTAAGAAAAAACTACATACCTTGAACAGGAAGCGACACTGTCTCACATTCATATCCGTTCACGAAGAGCGTCACCTGTCAAACAAAGACGAACAATAAATACGATGAATACAAAAATTAAGAAAATTTACTGTCTTGATCCTAAAACAAAATATTTTTTAAGGCAGTATAGCTACATATCTGACCTGTATGTATATATGTCGCTTGTAGACGAGCTCCTTGACGTTGAGCGCGACGCAGTTCCACTGGCGCGGCGGCATGTCGCTGGGCACGCGCGCCTCGCTCACGATGCGGTTCATGCTCGGCTCGGGCCGCGACAGACGGAACGTGAATATACCTAATGTACAAATATTCCGAGATAATTTATTTAAATTGTAACATAAATTATACGGGCAAATATCCATGCCTTCGTTGCACCCCACAATACTCATGAGACCTCGAATTAATCTGCCCAACCATGCATTAATAGTGTCGTTTTTGCGTCCAACTAAACATCAAATTTAAATCTGCAAAAACTAAGTATCGGACAAAAAAAATGTTGATAGAAAAGCCCAGCAGTAAGATGTTACCTGTGTTAGTATCGAGCCACACTTCCAGCATGAGCGACTCGTGCCCTATGGATATCACGTGCGACAGTTCCATCGGCTTCGGCACCTCCTTCTTGGGAGACTTCTTAGTGGCGGTCTCGGTGTCCGAGAGCTCGTCGTTTAACTCATCCGCTTCGTCTGCAATAAAGGAAGTTTTGTAGACGAAATACGGTAATCTATACACTAGTAATATTATATACTTACTAACAGGAAAGAGTATTGCGAAAAACATTCAATTATTTTCATAAAATAGATAATTCGCCAAACTGCACAACAGTTTTCTGAGAAATTAGCTCTTTTCAACTTATATGTAGTTCCTTGAAGTGTTCTTGAAAGTATGTTTTGGAGGGTACAGGAACAGCACATTGATTAGAATGCGATGTGTCTAGTTTGGACTTGTTTTGTTCGCCATGATGAGAAAGGTCTCATGGTAAGGACCAAGGGTAGTGGATGAGCATCGTACCTGGTGGTGGTCGACGCGGCGTGTTGAGCCACAGACACACGGCGAACCCCGCCAGCCACGGCGCCCAGCCTGCGCCCTCCACACCGCAGCGTAGCGCGTGCCGCGACCACGGTGACCGCACGCCTGAGACATAATGCTACATCGGTCATGGATTCATACAGGTATAATACGATATTATATTATGGTTCACATTTTGTGCAAATATATTTTTTCACGACAAACATGACAATATATTCATGCAACAAACAATCAACAATAATGAAAAGGAAATGCTGAAGGATTATTAACCTGCTCTGGTATGTGCTTCGTGGAACTTCTTAGCACAATTTTCAGCGTGATGACTCTGTGAAGTTGTACTGTTCACCACCAAGAAGCTTAGCTCTTCCGCCAGTGATTGCATACCGTCTGTCAATCAAGTTTAAGAAAATTATGACTATATACCACATACCACCAATTCAATTCACACAACAGTAACTTATAAAGCGCAGCTAACTTTATGTCTTATCTGAAAAGTCTTACTCGCTATGCAACCCAGTTCCTATGGAAAATAACATTTGTAATATGCAGACTCACCTCATGTTCAAAGTGGTCATATATAAAGGTAAGCAAGAACAAACAGTTTTGAGTAAAATAAATAAATACCAAAAGCATTCAACTCACCAGTATTATCGCTATCCACAGGGAAGGTGAGTATACAGTCGGGCGTGTTGTAGGTGGTGGCGGCGACGAGGCGGTGCAGCGAGCTGAGCAGCATCTCCAGCGGCGGCTTCTCCGCCGTGAACAGCTTGAGGAAGGCGGCCAGCTCCGCCGGCTCGATGCTCTGCGACGCCAGCACGTGGATCAGCTCCAGGATGCTGCGCTGCAGATCTGTCACACATGAATTTTTTTATGTTACTTTAGCTAGGGGTATGATTGCGACTTGAAACTGCGACTGCATCTAGGTGAATTATAGACTTCAATGTACTTACACACATACACGAACATCGAGCGCTCATAATTGGATCGAGCGGTTTGTGTATGTTGATAACAGATTAACTGTGCAGTCTGTGAATGGGCGGCCTTCCAGCGTTATGTGTTTATTTACAGTAAGTAAGGAACACGCGTTCTTAAAAGGTTTAGTTAATGTCGCGATATAGACGCCTGCACCACGCGCACGTCACGCTCACTCCTGTACGTACCTTCGAGGCGCGGGTCCGCGGTAGCCAGCAGCAGCGCGGGCGCGGGCGCGAGCAGGCGGCGCAGCAGCGGCGGGTGCGCAGCCCGGGCTCGCGCCAGCGCCGCGCCCACACGCCCGCACCACGCTCGCGCCACGCTCACGCCCAGCCGCCACGCCGAACCAGACCACGAGCCCTCCTCCGCGCCGAGGACCAGTCTAAATAACACATACTTAGTTAACGAAACCTATAACTAGCATCTTGTACGCTTCGTCATCTTGCCAGCACAACGTAGACGTGATGCCAACGCTGAGCGCTTCCCGAATGTCGGTTCTTGCTGCATAATTCTGCGTTGGGCAGCTGCTCAGCGTTAGAGTCGCGGTCGACCGCAACGTCGACGTTATGCGGGTGCTGACAAGACGACGACCCTCAAAAGACACAAGTGTGAAGCTGTGGTAGGTTTGATAACATACGGCGTCTATACGTACTTGTGTATAAGCTGCGTGAGGATATCGACGACGATGACGCACAGCTCCGGGTGCGCCAGGTCGCCGCTTTTGGTGTATTCGCCGCACTCCATGCTCAGCTCACCCGTAGGAGACTGTGCACCTGTACCATACGCAGGTATTTAAATTAACCCACGCATTTTTTTGACCCCCTCATATAATTGACTTTAAGAAATGAGGAAACTCGTGCTTTTAAGCGTCTTCAGCAACACTGTTCTTACTATTGCTGGTGCAGGATTCAGGTAATTTTTTACCTACTTTTAGTGACTATTACAAATGCCTAAGTTTGGGTGGGTGTTTTTTACTCCACGACGCCAGAACTTTGAGGAAAATCAAGTAAATGATGACTCGCCATTATAGTCTAAGTCTACCTGGCTGGCTAAAATACAATGTCGGTTTATACAAAGAATTTACGTCGTAGCTAATGGAAGAAACCATAAAGTTAACATTCTGGCGCGTCACTGACCACGCTCAACGTCAACAGGCTGATAGGCAGGTTTTTGGTACTTAAATAGATTAAACACTATTTTATGCGAATTTATTTACCGGTTTGTTTTACAAAATGATATATAATTCGTTTAATTAATTAATATGTTTAAATAAGGTGTTTTTTCTACTTATATACAAGAACTTTGCTGAAGTAAAGGGCACAACAGTACGAATATATAAAGTTTTAAAATGAGCATACCTGAGGGTGGTGTTGACACGGAGCCAGACATCTTCCTTGTTCTGTAGAGCGGGGGAGCATCAAACTTGCCTATTTCCACATCTGCCTAAACGAAAAGACAAATGCAAGATAATCAACTAAATTGAAACTACGCGCAAAGCAGTAAAAGTAGTCTAATCCGTTTACATAAAATAAATATTTAAACAATAGCTGTATAATTGTTATTATAGACTGTCGCGGACTATAGGCCGGACGATACAAAACTATTAATTTTGTTTTGCTTTAAACATTTTTTAATACCACATAGACAGCCGCGCACGCCTACTACAACCATCACCTACGCAGCACTTCACGCATCCTTTGCTATCGTATATTAAGAAACAACAAAATATTATGTCACGTTGTGAAATACAACAAATAATACATACACAGATCACATATAAATTTAAACTTTAAGATCCCTTTTGAATCACATATTCCGCTCAAGACAGACTAGCAAATGATTAGAAATAATCCACATACGGCCCAAATTAAAAGGCGATTAAATCATTGTCGTAAAGCGAAGGTCGATAAAGACAGCCTACTTAATCATGCGCGTTATAATATGTTGAGCAATAAAAACCGTGGCAATAACTTCGGATTTTTTATTCGCCCCACCTAACAGTTAATGGTGAGTTTAACGCTATTCAAACTCTGATCATAGTATTAGGGCCCTTTATGTCAAGGCATTAAGGTTCATTTCAGTGGTTTGATGTTACGTTGGTTCTCGGTGAGTACATGGAAACGAGAATCAAGCGGTAGTTTTGAAACATCTCCCAGATTGGGTAAAAATCTTCCACAACGAATAGCATTAACATTAAAAGAATTCTTGTGTATTATCGACCAGCCCAGCGACGTAACTTCCGTTTATCTCGTACCTAACACTGTAATGTTTGTTCTTCAGCACATAAACGGGCATTGTGAAGCTTAGATTAGAGAGCTTTAAAAGTTATCTGTCGATGGAAACCTTGATATTTACTCTTTCGACCTCTTATTGTGTCAAGTCTCAAGTTCTGCGTTGAAGCTAAATACTAAAACTCTGTGTAATATAACACTGATTAACCTACCTGGCACATGTGGTTAGTAATGTGTTAACAAACATTTTTTGCGCTTACTTATCAGTGACGTCCTTCCGAGGACGGTGCCCAAATCAAATAATTGACAACTTTATTAAATAGTTAGAATAAAAAAAACCTTAGATAGCTTATATTAAGAAGGTACTATTCTCCTTACGCTATTCCGTATACATATTTATAGACAGACATTACACTAGCGACTACTTTCACCTCGTTTACCTCCAAATTATAACGACCTAAAAAGTGAATATAATAACGGAGACCTTTCAAAGAACAGACACAGGCCAAAAAGTCATTATGCTATTGAAATTATGAAAGGCATGAATATAGGCTTACAACCGAACAAATAACTTGTGTATGATAACTTGTGTGGTGTAGTTACCTCGTACCCCTCATCGGGCCTGGTGGTGTCGGGCTCGCTGTGCTCGCTGGCGAAGGGCCCGGCCACGCTGTCCTCGCTGGACGAGCACTCGGCCGAGCTGCCGCCCGACGCGCACAGCAGCGGCGGCACCTGCCCACACACTGCACTTTATCAATATCACCTACAGGAACCCCACTGTACACTATTAAACTAATCACAAAAACAAGAAAGTGTTTAAAAAAATAATTACATTTTGCCAGGCTCAGTCAAATGTAATCTTGTAAAGTATTTTTTTTGCAAGTTCTAACTTCCGGCTTTTGTATAGATAATAACATAATTTTACAGGATCTCTCATGTAACTAAACGTTACTATGTGATGTATACAAACAAATAAAATAAGGCGAACATTTTCATGAGCACAACCTTCAAATGCACGCACACAAATAGTACGAAAGTAAAGGAAGCCTTGCAAGTTTATTTACGCCTGAAACTAAGTAGGATTTAATAATACGTGTGTACTATAAGTTTTTTATTAGGACATAGATAATGAGTCTTAAATGTCAATCGCACAAGGTTCCCCGCCGGACACTAGGCGCAATTTTTTCGGTCAGCACACTATTTTTGTTGTGAATGAAACATGCTCTAAGAACCGGCATTTGAGGTCACACACGAAATGTTGAAGAGCCAGTTCATATTTTTCTCAGCATATATAGAAGAGGTAAATGTAGTAGAAATTTTTCCAATTAGATTACTTTCACCAATGATTAAGTTGTTTACCAAAGCTATATATAGACCTTTGAGACACATAAAATACATAAAACGATATTTTTGCCTCTTTAGGCTTCTATGCCAAAATTTGCATTCTATATAGGTCCATAAGTGAATCATACAAGACAGTTTGTGGATCGAACCTATTGCAAAAACCCACGCATTGAAGCGCCACCATGCCTAATTACCAAATAATAAAGTGGTTATCTCCTTATAACAGTGTGACCTTGTTCAACATAAGGAGCTACACCGCATTAGAACTACCTCCGTAGTCTCGCAGGTATCTGGTCACTGGTGGTGTGGTATACAGTGACCGCAAGGATATACGATCCTTTTCTACGTTCGTCCGACTATACCACGTCTATCTGATAGTTCCACTTGGATGGACAGAGGATACGTGCCATGCACGAGATGTATCGGGTTCCATAATGGTGATCTAAATTATTATTACGTCGTTTCCGAGAATTCGTTATTTTTTGGATTTAGCCATTTTTATTATTGCTAAGTACTTGGGATATGAAAAAATTTTTTTGCATGTAAAGTACCGGGTTCGATTCCGTCTCGGTAGTTTGTTTGTTACGTTAAGTAACACTTTGGTAAAACAATCAAGAGGATCGTAGGTCGTAATTAAAACATTACTATAGACCAGAAAAATAAAGTTGAATTGAAGGATCGTTTATAACTACGTATTAAATTAGAGCCTTTTAAAAACTAAACGTTGAATCGGTCCTCAAATATCGACAGTAGTCGAATATACTATTATTCAAGGCTTCAAGGTGAGACGAAAATATGTTTTCTATATACCTAGTATACTATAAAATCTAATGTATATTAGGTACCTGTTGTCATACGGTCACTGCTCGTAGACATTTTCAGTATAAACACACACTAACAATCCGAACACTGTCACACACTGCACCAAGTACTCCTTGTACACAGATCTTAGTCTTCTTGCACTGTAGTCACAAATACTAACACTCATAGAGGCTAGAGCGGGGAACGCATCCAAGTGCAAGCGCGGTGTGTTAGTCAATGCGAGATATCCCTCACTCGACCACTACCTAGTTATTCCGCATTCTGTCGTTTTGGTAGCTAGCGGTCAACACCGACTCGCATACCATACATATTTTATTTTGAAGTATTAGGTATCGAACATTTTGTTAATTATTTTTTTCGTGTCTTCTTTGGTCTGACTTAATGGCACTGTAATTTATTTATTGTTGGGCTACCAACTACCAAGTTTATCACTAGAATTTTATCCACCCAATGGACTTTAAAATATTTGCACACAAAAAATATCGAACTGCGATTTTGTATTGTATCTTATTGAAATTGTGGTTCAAGCGCTGAAAAGCTTATTATTGCGTAACATTGATTTCGTTATTTATTTTGGGGACCTCTAGAACACTTTCAATTATAAACAGTTCGGTCGGAGCAGCGGAACCGGTTAGATGAGGTAACGATAGGCGAGCTGCTCCATACCGTATTAGCTATATACTATCTTGTTTGTGTAGCTTTTCGTATAAAAATAAACTTAATTAGTTTTGAAGGTTTTTTGTGTACATTATAAGCGCTTATTACAAATACCTTAGAGGAATTGCGAATGATTGCGGTATGTAGTCGTATAGATTTATTATTATATATTTACTGCTGGTTGAATACCGGCGATATTGAAAAGGTTTCTGTTACTGCGAAATATTATGCCAAGCTTTGCTTCTGCAATGTCATGACACGTCATTTTTCCCACCCGGGAATCGAACCCGGGACTTCAGAACTGTAGTTCTCTACCATTCAGTGAGGGTTTTCCAGTTGGAATAATGATGATTGTTGGAGCAGAAGTCTGAAATATAAATATATAATAGTATGTGAGTGTGTTCACTGTTCAGGTGGACGTTACCTTGGCGTGCGCCAGCCGCGGCATGGCGTGCAGGCGGCTGGGGCGCGCGGCGGCCACGCGGATGAGCGCCTCGCACAGCGCGCGCAGCCCGCCGCCGCCGTCCAGCGCCGCGCCCGCGCCCCCGCCCGCCGCGCCCCCGGCCGCGCCCCCCAGCGCCGTCCGCACCAGCTGGCAACTCGTCTCTTTGGACCGACCTGATGATACGTCTGCGGGAGCACACTCATTGTTAGGCGCTGATGTGATGGCGAAAAGTTAAGAGTAATCAATTACTTTTTTGATAAATATGACAAGAAATATCAAAGTTCGCCAACAAGAGTGACTAGTACCATCTTCTTGTCGAATTCGATAAATAAACAATACAAAGCGTGAACCATCTTAGAGTTTATGCCACTAAAAATATGTAAATGAAGTTAAATGCTTTTAAAAGCAACCAGTGTCTTTTTAGTTTATTAGAATTATCTTCTAACAAATAGCAATGTATAAAAAAATATTTAAAAGGTTTTAAGCGTAAGCTATATCTCCTATATGCATCATATCGTTTCACTGAAGCTCTAAAATTAACAGAGTGACATTACACCAAAGAATTAAAAAATAAAACACACCAATAATTCGGCTCATTGTTTTATTGTTAATGATTTAGGTAGTTTTATAGCAATTTTATACAAATACGTAGCCGTAAATTAGAAGCGAACGCCGAATCCAAATTGTCAAAAAGTAAACAGTACAACATCTAAGTTTTAATTGTATTAGATGTTATGTAAGTCTTGTGATTTAGCTGCGCAGTGGAGTGAGATCAATTTTTTATGAGGTATCAATGTGTTTAGGTTTGGTTGCGTTTTATTAATTGGTTAAAAATGGTACTACTTAGACATAAAACATTGACAGTTAGTTTGATCATCTTTTACTAGTGTCAATGTCAGTGCATCGATGTGCGGCTAATTGTAATTAAATCGACTGTTACGCCGGCGTGCGATACACATGTGACATACTGCGCTGCATCCAAAACTTAACCTTCATGTTAGAAAAGTAACTTTAAGACTTAATGTTTAGAGCATTAAATTGCTTGAATTCATTCTGAGTAGCATTTCACTCTAAAATGAACCTTATTTACCCAAGTCTAAGTTTATAATCGCTCGAGTTTTATTATCTGTATAAATATGAATTTGTGAAACTGTATAAGGCTTCTGCTCTTGAGCCGGGGGTGTCGCATTACCGCGGGTTATAGTAAAACTAGTTTATTACGTTAATAAAGTTATGTGATTAGCCGGTTCAGCGGCGACTGACTTGTGACTCCGCGACGGATATCCCAGTGAATCATGATAATGCAATTAAAAATAATACTTCGATGCACTTATTTAATTACGGAATTCTTGAGAAAAAATACAAGAACATTTTTTTTATAATAATCTGAAATATACCGCGATACTTTAAAACCAGTTCAGTGCATCTACACTGCATATTAGATCAGTTTTGATTTTACGACACATCTAATGGGGTTTCAAGATCAGATATTTTTTTAGCTACGAAGTTCTTCGAAGCATTCTGAGAAGGTGCAGAGACCAAGTAGACTCCTACAGAAGGGACTGGCCTATCCTAGCTCAAAACAGAAATGCGCGGAAGAGAGGAAGAGAGGGAGGCCTTTACTCTGCAGTGGGACTACACGAGCTTATAGAAAAAAGATAAATCGACGGAGTTCTTATTTCAGTGTTTATTTTTTATTTACGCTCGTGTAAAAGATAGATTAGTAGAGGGCTACTGACCTGAGGCGGACAGCTGCACGGTGAGCAAGGCCTCGGTGATCTTGATGAGCAGGCGCATCTCGGGCGCGCCGCAGTGGCAGGCGCACAGGTAGTGCAGCACCAGCTTCAGCAGCGCGTAGCTGTCCAGGAACACGGGCTCGCTCACCACGTACTCGCGGAACATGGGGCTGTACAGGCACAGGCTCGCGCACGTCTTCCAGAACGTCCACACGTTCTTCAGGATGTCAATGTGGTCCTCAATAGATTCCTCCACCACATTTTCACTTGAAGCGTAATTATTGGTCTTTATTGTCTTCGGCGACGAGAGCTTTCTTGGCCGAGTCTCAGTAGGATAAACAAACGCTAACATATCCCTCTCCTTACTAACATCAATTAGCTCCTCATATTTATCCGCGGGTAGTTTCAGTCTGTAAATCTTGTAGCACTTGTCTGTCATCTCGGTTAGTGATTTGAACAGCATCTGCACGGACGCTAGCGAGCTCATCTCTCTGAAGTACGTCATTTCCGAGTTCTCTTTCATCAGTTTAAAAATTTCCACGATTATAGCTATTTCTAATATAGAACAGCACTGGTTGGAAAACTCCGAGAGCGATACAAGTTCCAGTACATAACTGAGACCTCCTTTCTGAATGAACTGTTCCGCGAAAGATACAGTGTTCAGCAGACTGGCGAAGATATTCAGACAGGACACGGTTAGAAAGTAAGCTGATTCTTCTGTGCGTATTATATATCTATGTTTGGCAACGATGAATGTTGGGTAAATGACGCTGAACAATAGTTCACATTTCATTTCCATCCTACATTTGGGAGTGACTCTCAGGAGATGGCTGACGGTCGCGTGCAGCACGTTGTTGTGGTTGTCCAGCTGGAGCAGGGAATTGTAATGGTATAGAAACGACCACACGCTTTTCCTGTCCATAGGGCTGATGCCGTGGGAGCAGAACTTCTTGCCCACTTCTTTCTTATCCTCATAAGGTTCACACGTAGAGCACGGAAGCTGGTCGGTCACTTTGGGTATCAGAACACTTGCTCCTAGCTCTCCATACACCGTATGCTCTAATACTTGAAGACACAGCGAGGCGACACTGCTATGTGTTAGCATTAGCCGCACGGTGCTCTCCATGAGGAAAGCTGGGGAGAAGCAGCAGCACACTCCACTGTTGAGCATGACTTTCAAGATCTTGTTCCGGAGCACAGGCTCGGCGGCGACGTCGTCGTCGGTGAGCAGCGCGGTGAGCGTGGCGTAGAGCAGCGAGACGCAGCAGGCGGCGGGCGCGGCGGGCCCGGGCAGCGCGCGCGCGGCGTCGCCCAGCACGTCGTGGTGGTGGCTCCGGCCCGCCGCCACGCGCGCGCGACACGCCTTGTGCCGCGCGCGCGCGCACGCCGCCGAGTGCACCACCTCGCTGCGCACGCGCTTCATGCCCACGATCAGCTTGCCCACCGTCTCTATCAGCTTCTTCACCAGCACCACCTTCTCCTCCGTCACGGTCGGGATCCTTATCATAAGCTCCATGCACTCCTTCAGCAGCCCGCCTTTCATACATTCTCCGTACAACTTAAACTGTTCGGTGAACTCTCGCAGTTTGTCTACCGTACGACACTGCATCAGCAGACAGTGGAAGAATGCTGTGATAGAATACGCGATTCCAAACACGAATTTGAGCAAATTTTCCGATTCAGTCTTTCCCTCTTTCCGATTTTGGTATTCGAGTTTGTTCTGTCTACACTTGGAGATTATATCTTCTAGTATTCTAAGCAACATGGGCAATATCCCATTGTTAATTAATTTGGCACAAAGGTCTGAATGGATCAGTACTTGGTCTAGTGACACCATGAGAAGTTCCGTTAAGGCGACCTTTATTCGTGACACTTCTTGAGTATTGTCTTGTTGTGATTGAGGCACTGAGCTGAACTGTAAGGAACATAGGTTACGTAGGGAGAAGTTTATACATTGCATGGAGATCTGCGACCCCTCCGACCCCGACAGACTGCTCTCAGCTTTACACAACTCTTGGAGCAAATCTGTTATCATTAAAGTGAATTGGAATGTAGAGATTTCTGAATTAATAATTTCTCTGTGTTTATCGTTAATGTAATCGTCTGCTTTTGGTTTGGCTTTCCTGGGCGTGTAGAAGGGGTCGTAGTACGAGTCGTTCGGGTACTCGTTGGAGGAGCGCGTGGAGTTGAAGTATTCGAAGTCATCGTTGGGCGTGCAGACCTTGATGGTTAGAGAGCGGTTCAGGACCTGGAGGTCGTCGTTGGAGTCCGCCGACTCGGACGACTGGTCCGTGTGCTTGGAGAGTCTCCGTTTCGTTCGTTCTAGTGAGTCGTATTTTGTTTGTGTTGAGTACTTTGACCTGTCGAAATGACCAAATGTTACAAACTGTCAGTGACTACACTTTATGATTTAATATGTAACTTCTATACAAGTACAAGTTTTTATTTATCATTGTCGATAAAAAGAGCAGCATTAAATTAGTATCTTATTTATTAACCTTCCTGTGACGGAGCCTCTGTCGGACGACGCAGCAGAGTTCACTTTGGACGTCTGTCCGCCGATCGGCTTCTGTTTTGACCATATCCTGAAAAAGGCCACATAGTACTATATCAGTTAATATGTGAAAAATCAAGTTATACTTAATTATATTTGAGAACTACATGATGTTTGTATATTCTTCATTTGATAGACCCTAAAGTTACTTAGTTGACGTTTGTTACGTCAACAAAAATGACAAGAACTTTATCACAACAAACATGTAATAAAAATGTCTTTTATTAGGTTCAGAAGAGTGGTGTCAAGGGCAGACAAGGTCTGTTTGCGCTGCGGCCCCCTTCCCGCGGAAAGATTACATTTATTACCTATTTACTTTGTAGCGATGATAAAATATAGGTGCGAATGACAGCGTACGCGATATATTGCAAGATAGTGCATGAACAAAGGGCATTGTTAAATCGACATTCTCTCCTTATGACAGGAAACAACGAATGCACTGGAAATCCATAACTACCTATACATTTCAAGATATTTTAATTATTCCAACTAATTTCATTGATCACTAATATCATGAGTAGCAATAAGTAGAGATACGTACTTATTGGAGAACAGCTGGTGTATGGGCGTGCGCGGCGGGGCGAGCGCCGGCACAGCGGGCGCGCTGGCCCCGCTGCTGGCGCCGCTCAGCTCGCCGAACAGCCAGATGAGCACCGAGCTCAGCTGCCGGCAGCAGGACAGACCCTGCACACACAGACACACAATTTAACTATTTTACATCATCAGGAAATCTGGAACCTAAGGAAATTGTTCATCACGATGCTGCAGCATTTGGACTTTGTATATCGAAGGCGGAAATTGTTAAAAAGAAGATTATTATAATGATAACATTGACAAAAAAATATTCACGGACATCATCTAATTACACCGGCGATTACTAAATCAATGAGTCATTGTAAAGGAATCAGCGGAAGAAACCTGTTGGATTGGTAAGATACTTATCAACTTTGCACGGTTATAAAAAATACTAAAACTTACATAATTTTAGAACTGATGGCAGAAAAAATGGCATTAGGTACCTATATATTCTGCGAGCGACGGAATTATGACGTCAATGCAAATTTAATGAGATCAGTATCTAAACTATCTTAAGAAGACCTAGATAAACTAGATATCGCTATTTCTAGAGATAAATGATGTGTATTTTATGTCCTTTTTATTATTTAACAAATAAGTTGTTTATAGGTTCTGCCTGATTTACATAAAGTTGAAACACAACAGAGTTTATTTTTACCTCTCATAACATACCATACATCAGTAAATAATTTTATACTAAGACAAAATTAGTCAATTAAATAAGGGTTTATTGGTGGTCATGTGTCGTCGCAAGTCGCTCCTATTTCTGTGGCGAACATTGATAAGTACACCGAGTAAGTTTTCCATTGCACAGTCGGTACTCGCTACTCGGTACGCGCGGGATGTGTTATCGTACCTGATTCTGTGCGGGTGAGCTGATACGGCGGGCGCTGCGGTCTGCCCAATAGGTTATCGAACTCGAATTACCAACAATTATTACTACGTGCACATTTCCGCATCTTCAATATTTGTCTCTAGTAAACACGCGAGATGTGCCATTATCTTGTATACGTAATGTCGCACCTTGTAATATGCGTATATCATGCTGATGACATCATTTGCAATGATAAATCAAACAATAAATAAACTTTTTTTTTATTTCGACAGGTGTAAAAGTTTCTCAATATGTAGATAAGACTTGTCTCATACGAAACCAGACTCCATTTTTAAAAGTAGTGGCTAATACCTGTGGAATTTGACCTTCATTTGTATCAGGGCCTGGATTTTGAAAAGAACATTTTTCCTTTTTTAATTTTCCCCATAATATGGTGTGTTTATACACATAATTCGCTCATTGGAATGAGAAATGGTTTTCTGAATTTTAGGTGATAAAGTGAACCTTATAACTTTGATCTCGATAGTTTACATAACGTTTATGTCTCACTGAATAAATATTATTTATAGTTATCACATAAATGTTTGTTACAGGTTTAATTTCATTGAGGGCTTTATAAAAATAGCTTGTTTTTGTAAAGTTATCGCAGATAGTATCGTACGACCACGTGTAACGTGATACGGGAGCCACATGGCTGACTCTTAGGAATATTTTGTTTTTACGTTAACGCTCGTTAGCAAATGACATGTCAAATTATAGTGTCGTCGGAGAATTATACATAGTAGGAATAGAGTGCACCCAAGTGCATCGGACCCTAATTGTTTTCATTCAGTGCATATTAGTTATAGATCTGTAAAGTGGACACTAATAATATCTGCTGCGTAGTTCGACCGGTAGCATTAGTTGTGACCTAAATTATGTTCGAAGGACACCTTACTATGCAAGAACATGAATAAAAAATTAGCAATGTAAAATTTTGTTGGCAAGTTTGCCAGCTTCTAGTAGGCGTAAAAATGATCATACAAATTATGTATATTACGAGGAAACACGTAGTTTTATGCGATACTTCCTCTAGAATATTGTATATTATTACTTAAATATTTAGTATTTCTGCATCAGATTTTTTTTTTTGTAAAATTGGTATTTCTTATGAGAGGACCACGACTCATCTATTAGATAAATATATTTAAGCTCACTATTCATAAAGAGATTTTTTTTTTAAACAATTAATGACTACCAAAATCTATATGCAAAGATGTTTGACCGTGATGCGTTCTGAACTTCTGACCTCCTTGGTCAGAGCGCACTGCTTAACCGTACAAAACGGGTGCCGCGTGAGTGACCTGCTGTTAACTGCCCTTATATCACACAGTAGCGGTTGTTTTCATACAGCAAACAGCCGACGCTTTGGCTTCCTCCGCGCGAGCATTGCGCGAACATTGAGCGAGCACCCACTGTTTGTTCTAACATACCAGCCAATGAATAGCTTGATTGTAAAAATGTCGGCCGGGAATTTAATGGGGAGTTTCGGTGCTGTTTTTGTTGTAATGATGAATTGTTAGTTTTTAGAGTCGAAATCTTATGGTAGCTAGACTATGTTGTCAATGATAGCACGATACAAATGAGTTTAACAGGTGAAATATAAGGGCGAGAATCCAGGAGAATAATCAAAGAATATTTCGCCATTAATTTCCTAGTCTATGTAAATGCATAAATTATGATAAACAAAATAAAATGTAGTAATATTTTAAATTGCACCGTCATAGGTCAACAATAAAGAACGGATGTTCCAATCCTGGGCGTTCAATTGATTGATTTATAACATAATCGATTAAATAAATATGTTGCACTGTATACGATTTCTTTTTTTTTATTCACGGGTTAGATACTGAATCCTGATTTTGTATATGACACACTTCACTTTCGTAAGGTTGGTCGCAAATTTCGCATTGACGATATTTCACTCTAGTAGTAGAGTTCCAGATTTAAAACAACAATGCCGAAATTCATCACTTACGTATAGGACAATCTTTTGGACAAAACAGGTCGAAATTAAATATCAAAAAGTCTTATGAATACCTCAACTCCCAAGGCTTTGAGCAAGACAAGACATCGCCAGGCCACGCCCCCCAGCAGGTACTTCCTGAGGATCTGCTCCGACGACTGCGTGTTGATGCGGGTGAACAGACTCGTCGGGGCCGCCTTCGACTCCTCCGACTTGGCTTCCGTGTCTGTAGGGATTTTATAAGTTAGAAATATGATATACCAAGTCTTATTCCTGCATTAATCATATATTATTTCAGTATTTTTGGGTAATCTTAACTACAAGAAGTTGTTACTGCTAACAACTTCTGTAGTTCAGATTGGTGATATTGGTGCCAAAAGTAAGAAGTGCAAAGTGTGAAGTGTAAGTGTAGCTTACTGAGGTCGTCATTGTTGCTGTCGATGTGCGGTAGTGTGTTGTCGCAGGGTGCATGCGCGTCGAGGCAGGCTATTGGCACGGAGTAGTGCGTGTTGATGGATGACGTCACGCGGTGGATGCCGCACAGCAGCTCGCAGCCCACCAGCGTCACCACACCGCTCACTGGACTATTGACAGAAACAAAATTATCAAAAAGCTGTTAAATACGTAAGACGAGGAAGTTTAGGTCTAAGCCCCTTACCAAAACTTGATCAACTCCTTAGGATTGCCGCCGTCATTGACACGGATCAGGAACTCGGCCAGGAACAGGTCGAGCCAGGTCGATTTCTGAAACGAATATAGACGTCAGTAACTACAAAAACAAGTAATATGACTATAGAGAGGCAACAATGAAAAATAATATATGATTTTGGACATAGGCCTCTTTATGCTAGCGGGATAGGAGATGGTGAGGAGCAAATGTAGGTATATAATCGATTTTAAATGCACTTAGGCAAGGTTATTTCACAGTAGTTACGATTGATTTGAACATGGAAATAATGGTGTGAAATGCATTGAGATATAAATAAAAATACGCTTCAGGATTCAGAAAAATAAGTCTCGCCTCTTGAGAAAATACTGAAATATATTTCAATATTTTTTGTTTTATCGAGTGCCTGTTAAATTGGAGTAGCATGATGTTACGTATCGAATAGATGATTTCAGTAAAGTCGGTGGACCGTGACCGCAACTCAATTGGATAATAGCTCCACCGCTTTCATATTTCGTGGAACGAGCAGGTCTAAGTACTTACCTATGAGAAACGGGCAATAATTGATTCGCGTTTATTATTGACCTGAAGTAACTCATGTACCTACGAGTAGATGGTAGGACTTGGTAATAATTTACCTACCAGTGTTTTTAACCTTGTCGATGTAGTTTAATGTACTTGTTTGATAGAAGTACTGTATTAAGGCAATGAACTTCAAACTAAACAACTGTCTGGTCACACCTTTGAAATTTATACGGCGACAATTTTCCAGTGTTTTATCGAGAGTTTTCATTCATTTGTAACTTAAGCTTTGGGGCTTACCTCATAAGTGCCAGTCTCCGCTTTGAAGAAGTGATCCCAGTATAGTTTGAGCGTGTCGATGTCCTCCTCCGCCGCCATTCGCGCTGTCCTCCGACCTGCGACATGCCGATATCCATCAACTGCAGTGTTCATTGATGGCGACCCCACACAACTCATATCTCACGCAGATACAGCCCCAGCTCAGTTTAAATGCCAGTGTACTGTGACGTCAAGCGATTGTTTTACGCGCATATTATAAATTACATAAGCGGTGCACATGGCCTATAGATAGGGGTACATATTATCTCATAAAAACTTTGTAGATGATAAATATATAACATTAAGCTCGATTATCTATCATAAGACAGGTGTGGGTCCAAATTTTCGTCGGTCAGGTGTTGGGTAAACATATAGTAACGATCTGACCTTGTGTCAGACTAGTTTACTACATATAACTTAAACTTAGTAATTAGGCATCTAAAATAAGTCTAAGCTAAATAAAGTTTGATTCATTCGGTCACAAAATTTTGACGAGGAGTTCCGCCTAGCTAAGAATAGATATAGGTATTCAATAAGGAGAAATTGGAATTTCCCCAGGAAATTGACATGTTGGAATACTACTGTATATCATGTGTTCATAAATTGTGTGTCCGTAACCGGATGTCGGCATCCCTTGTTATTGTAATAAGGAGGTCAGGCGGCATTCTATTTAAAGTATTTGTAAGACGTCAGGAACTCCGGACGCACTATGAGAGCGCCAGCTAAGTCTAGGCTGATAAGCAGATTACTATAAACTACTTTAGGGTTTACAATGCAGTCGAGGGTTAGGTATATAATTGGCTGACGACATGCTCTAAGAAGTTTCATCAGCTTATGTGCTTGATAGGTGACCTATAACTCTACGCTATAGCTACATCGTGAAGCATTGGAAATGGTATACTACTGCGCAATAAAAACAAACACTATTATATGATTGCCGCCAAGAAAATGCATGTGTGTTTACTTGATAGTTGCATCGAAATACATTACCTAATTACTGTATCACCTACCTACTTGTTCCCAGTAGATTACAATCAGTTATAAGTTAACAACCGTTTAAAAGTCATGTCTAATCAGTCCTACAAACACTAGACAAGGGATCCAAAGATTATGAACTGTGTGTCGATAGAGTCGGTCCACATTCGCGTGCGATGCGTAGGTACATAGTGACCGCCGAGTGTTGACTGGCCACAGAAGCCTTATCAGCGGACATTATTTATTGGAGTGCGAGAAGAACGGAGATAATGGTCGTCGTACAATAACTTTATCTACTGGGAGATTCACATGTACCTAGTCTAATTTATGTTTAATTATATTTAAACCTTAATGAATCTAATCAGTGCTGATAAGCTTGTAAAAATGCTGTAATGTGGAGATACACTTGTTGGTAGTTCAGTGACTGACAGACTCGAGTTCTAGTTGCGGTTGGTAGTTAATGTCACTTTAATGATAAGTAGATACAATGTTTATTACATAGAGCACTGGAACTTGCCACATGATGTCTTACAAACTGCATATTCTCCACACTATAGGTACTGTGTTGCTGTTTTGCATTGACTGCGCCACGCTCTTAATGGCGAACTTCCTAATAAAAAATGTGCGCGGAAAGGCGCGAAACTAACGTCATCCGTCTTTTATTCTCAAAATACATGTCAATAATTTTCATTTTAAATATTTGGGTATATAGACCTATGTTCTAGAAAGGAATAGATAACTCCAAAATAGGGGCTACTATTATAATTCAATAAATTAACGCAATTCAAGTGTGTTATAAATCAAAATAATCACTAATTATAATGAATACAAAATAAATTTATAAAAAACTGGTGTGATGCCTATACATAATGGAATAATGATTAAATATACCGGCACATTACACAATTATCTCAGTAATAATAGATTCATTAACAATATAATTGCTTTCTGGCCCAGTATCTGAGAATTAGGTGTTACATTGAAATAAATCACTCTGATAATGACATGAAACTTTTATTCTATTGATGTTATTTAAAAAAAAATTTCTGATAATACTGTAGTAGAGTGTGAATAAAACTAATACTGTAAAAAAAAACTAATAAAAAATCTATAAAAAGGCTTTGTGGTTTATTTGTGAAAGCATAATAGTTGGATCAACTTTTCAATTGTTAGTATAGATAATGTTTTTTAATATATAAGTAAAAATTTTTGATTGTACAAAAATATAGTATATCTGTCGATCAAATATTTAAACTGCTTAAAATGGACTAAGCCCAAATGGACCTAAAGGACCAAAAGGACCTAGAATAAGTTGGTTTGCGCAGCAAATGTTTAACTTGCATTTATTTCAGCTACTCAACATTCCGTGTGATAAGTTTTTACATTGCTGGAGAACAGACATTTTTTATGTTAACTTATCAACCAGAAACAAGAACATACTTAACAATATTTTTTATTCTGGTCAAACAAAATGAGATGATCTTTATAATAACCAAGTTATAGCATACAAGGTTAGCTTTTAAATAAAAAGAATGTTATGTTTTATTCAACCAAAAGTTTTCCTTGTTTGTATAAAATGTAAACAAGCCAAATAACAGTCACTATTGTGTTGTGACAATATTAGTATAATGATAAATATAATATAGCAAGGTCTTTTAATAGAAATAAACATTTATTTAGTAAATATAACTGGCTATTGCTACTATGCAATAATCACTTAACTAAGTTTTCTGCTTGGAAAATGGTTTTTATTTAAAATAGATGGCCAACAAGAATCTTATAAGCTCAGATAATCAGTTTTATATTTTAAAAAAATCCTACAAATATGTAATACTTAATTATCAATAGTAAAGGAAGACAATAATATACATAAAACATTGAATTATTAAATACCAAAACAATAAACCTTAAAACACTTACATGAAATACTTGCTTAAAAACACAACTTTCCAAACAACTTGAATATAGAAATGAAACGGTAACCATACAATAATATAATATTAAGCGCTAAAAAGTTAATTTATTGCAAATAACTTTGCAAAATTGCGGGTCAAGCAACCTCGCTCTGTAAACTTTTTGACAACTTTGACAGCTGTTGTGTTTGACATAAATCTTAGTGATGTGTTTATCCAACCAGCCGCAACTAGATTTATAAAAGATGCAAATATTGTTGTAGATACGATTATAAATATCCACATGGTTTTGTGTTAGTAACTTTTTGCTTTTATTTTAACTATTTAAATAAAATGTTTTCTTCAAAAAATTAAAATATAACAAAAATATTCAAGTTTCTGACATTTGCTTATATCAGCTGTCATCAAAGTCATCTGTCAAATCATAAAACGCGAGATACTGGTGAGAAAACGGTGACTTGATTCGTGATTAGGATATAAGAAGTGTGTGCTTCACAAATCATATGATTTACTTGTGAGAAAAATATATTGCACCATGTGGGATCAGATAATAGAATATTTAAAGGATCCTCTCCTTGTTATTAAAGTGCAGAACTTTTTCGGTGTTACGTATAAAAGTAATCAAAGCACGCATCCTAATGAATCATCCGAAGTGATACATTCCGACAGACTGGAGCTTGTGAAGGAGACCTCTGAAATCAAGCAGCATAAGAGAATACCCAGTAATATCTCGAGCAGCTCGCAGTCGTCATGCGACACCGACAGCTCGGCGGACAGCGGCAGCAAGGACGCGGTGGAATGCTACATAAACAACAAGTTCTGGTACTACCTGTTCGTGCTGGGCACCGAGCTGGGAGATGAGATATTCTACGCCACGTTCATTCCCTTCTGGTTCTGGAACATCGATGGCGCGGTCGGCCGGAGAGTGGTGCTAGTCTGGACTATAGTTATGTATATTGGTGAGTCCTATTTTATTTTCTATGAAAACTATAAAGTTTTACACACAGTTTACCGTAGGTTATTCAAGGCTACGAAAATATTGTGTGAGGCATATTAATAAGAAAGTTTTAATAAGGTAAATAATAAGAGGTTTTGTCAACCTAGTCAGTCAAGTGGGTCCTACTTAGTAAGTTAGTAGGATACAAGACAGAAGATTCTTCTCAGCAACAAGTGTTACTTTCATACCATTAAGTTTTAACCTTATCATAAAATTCACAATCATGAATTTTAAGGATTGCATGATTTAATGTCAATAATATTTTTATTGAGTATGCAATCACTATAATTTTTATTTACTTTGATTCACTGATATTTGGTTAGCACAACCTACATTTGGATGATTCACCTCTGTTTAAGAAACACTGTTTGAACTAGAGTGTGTTATCTTTAGTATTAGAAATTAATAAATTTCATTTCTGTACACTGTAACAATAAGTGTGTCATACATAATAAGTGTACATACAGCTACAGGATCACAGAAGTAAAAAGTTTGATGATGGCTTAAATCTACATCTAATTATTTTTGTAATCTGTTAATACAACAGTTATTTGCTTATAAAATGATTCATGAGCATAATTATCTGCACCAATTAGTGCTCTTCTTTCTAATTATACATAGTGCTAGTACTTTGTACCCACAAGTAAATGAATAGAATAATTACAACCAATTGCCACGCAAAAGTAATGAAGAATAATGTCTAAATTAATTTGTTTGATGAGTGTAACACGAGCGCCCATCAACTTCATAGATGGTACTACATAAACAATAACATGGAGTAATGTGCTGCATATTATCATGGAGCATACATTGTGAGCTGTAGAGGTGTGAGATTCCTTGAATTGTTGTCAATTACAAACACAAGCAACTGAAGCAGACATTGAGAGATGCTATATTTATGCAAACATCTAGCATTTAAACAAGGTCTTTTCATAGTTACTAACTTTGAATTTATTAATAAAAAAAAAACTTACTAATTCTTTAATAAATTACTAGGGCAGATTTTTCCCTGACATTTTAATTTAAATTATCTTTAAATAAAAATTGCTACTACCTGCAACCCCAAATTGAATATTGATTTAATATAGCTATCTCATAATTAAATCTGAAATAAACATTGTTAAGATTTAATGTAAACAATTAATGTTAAAAAATAAAGAAAAGTCATGAAAGTATTATGTAGTTCTTGATTGTTTTGTTAACTTATAGAAATATTAATCAATTGTCTTAAAAAATATTTTATTAATCTTAACTGATAAGTATAAGAAGTCTATAAAAAATTAAATTATTTAAATAACACAAAGTTTAATTATGTAAAGTTTTCAATATCTGTCACACATTCCAAAACTCCAAGTAAACCATTTCTTATTAAACTTCTAATTCAAATGCACCATCTAAAATGTTACTTGTAACCGAGCAAGCATTTTTGTGTTGTTAAATTAAATACACTGTTCCTTATCAAATTTCTGTGTATGGAGTTGATGAAAATTAACACAAATTTTATTACATAATACAGTAAGTATCGTACATTACATCTTAATCTACATAATTGACACCTGAGTCACATGATTAGTGTCACTAAATATAGGATCAGTAAAAGGTATTACTTTTTGCTGTTTCCATACATTACGCGATCTGATAAGATTGTCATTATATATTTTTGTGCTACACACCTACTGCGGCAAGGTCGCGGAAGTAAAGCCTGCTGTCCAACTTTTTGTTTAGATTTGTATTTATATACCTAACTAAGAATAGACAATTTTAATTCCTGTCTAAGCATTAGAATCCTATAGAACTTAGTTTTGTTCAGGGTCTAAGTGTCTCAAATCTTAAGCTGATATATGTAGTTTTGATAACAAAAAAATAAGGCGCGAATGTCTCTTAGAAACTACATCACCTACGTCACACATATTTAACGTAATATCTTTAAATTCAAGCACGCGTACTATCTTTAAAATACACGCTCATGTATTACAGATCTCCAAATGATATGTGTCGATAATAATGATTAAAACCGTCTACGTATACTATAGGCTTATAAGTCACTAATAAGGAAGTACATTATTCATTGTACTGACGTAGGCTTAGTGATGGCGCTGCCGTTCAACTGGTTCAACTGGTGCCGAGCGCACATTGAGATCGTGCTTACTTTCAAATAACTCGTGATTGCTTAGATACTAGAATAATCGTCGCGAACTAAGCTCAATGGTGAAAGTATAAATGATCTCATTACAGTCCATAATTACCGAATTTATTGCGAATTCTCAGAGGCTGCTTAATAAAATGTAAATAACCATAATCTTGTCTCGTAATAATCATAATCTTTTAATTTGATAAGTTTGAGATAAATTGCCATAAAATCTATGTTGCTTACCTACCGACAATTTTTGTAGCGATACAGAAAATTGTTTTCTGTAAGTATTTATAATTCTAAACAGTTGCATTAGTTATACAAAAGAAAAACCTTGAAAACGAATCTTTACTTTAGAAATCATAGACCTACAAATTTCTTTTTCACAAGGTGCTTTTTAACTTAAGTAACAAAATGTCGTTTGTAGGACAAGGTTTCAAAGACATAATCCGCTGGCCTCGGCCCGGCTTCCCCGTGAAGAAGCTGCAGCAGAAGTGGGCGGTGGAGTACGGCATGCCGTCGACGCACGCCATGGTGGGCGTGTGCATCCCCTTCTCCGTGCTGCTGTACACCATGGACCGCTACCAGTACCCCATCCCCTGGGGGCTGCTCATCGCCGTCTCCTGGTGCACGCTCATCTGCGTCAGCCGCGTTTACCTCGGCATGCACAGCGTTCTGGTAAGAAAATTATGACTTTATTTGTACGCCTGAGAATGACAAGCTGTCATGTTCTTGTTAAGATAAATGTATGTAATCTTAATGTCCTTCGAAACACAATAGAATACTTTAGAATAAGTTATTTATGATTGAAATTATGTTAATAGCGAAGGTTTTATACGTTATTTGTTTTTATTATATACACAGAATAATAAATACCAGCAATGTGGTTGTCCCATAGCTCCACAGCTAGATGAAGGTCTCTGAAAACAAGTTAGACATGATTTTTACAATTTCTTGTAAAACCATTTTTTGTCTCTATTTATTACGATATTGACTATTCGTAAATACAAAGTGAGTGCTATAACATAGGTAAATGCTATAATGTACTTCATAGCGTCGTGTCGTTCTTGCAATTGAGCAAAGTAAACTAACGTGTACTTTGCTCAATTGTGTGGAATTTATATAACAAATAAATTACTTCGGTTCTGGTATATTCTCTCTGGTCTATAGCTCAATGCTGAGCGTTTTGATGCGTGATGCGGACATTAAGAGGACCACCCAGAGACCCCACCTTACTCATTCTTGACCATTTTTTTGTGCGTCGGTGATCTTTGTCAGAAAAATATGATTATTTTTCTAATTTCTAATATGAGTGTTTCCGAATTCCAGGACATAGCAGCGGGCCTGCTGCTGGCGACGGCGCTGGTGTCGGTCCTCATCCCGCTGGTGGACTACCTGGACGGCTTCCTGCTGACGTCACAGCTCGCGCCGGTGCTCGTCATAGCGCTCTCCGTTCTAGTCATCGTGTTCCATCCCAACGCCGACAAGTGGACGCCTACCAGGTGACCATAACACACTATTTGATCTAAAGTAGTAAGAAAACTAATTGCGATACTTACTCTTCGTTAACAACTCAAGGTATGCTTATAAAGCTTTCAGGGGAAACAAAGGGAACAACCTAATTACATTTCAAACTGAGTAACCTGAAAAATAAGAAAGAATTTCTGCTATTTGCGCGGGTCTAAATGTGGTTCCTCTATTGAAGTTCCGGCACAAAGAATAGTTTTAAAAAATACTAGTATTTTGTATACTTGTACAATAATTCAGAGAAATTTGTCCTTAGTCTGAATATAATACAATAAAGGCGACTACATGCTACTAATATGACGTGTTCCAGAAACATAAACTACCCTTTGCCGCATGAACCCACATTCACGCACGCAGTAGCTACAACGCGACGTAGTGTAGAATTAATATTAAATTTTGCTGTAGGGCTTAAACAACTGGGTTGCCTCTCCCTTTCCTTTACCGGGGATTAGATGGGAGTTCTATGATACGTAACGTGTTTTTTAATGTTCTTTAAATTTTTTTTGAATAAAATTTAAGAGACTGGAATGATAATTATAATTAATGTAAATTATGTTTTTGGTTTGTGGTATGGTCTAAGATTTACAAGGGAACGGAGTGATTATTTAGAAACGCATTAAATGCCATTGTTAAAAGTAATTCGCTTAAAAAATATATTAATCATGACGGTAGGATTCAACAGGAAGTATCGAGATACTTTGTAATCTCTTTTTGTAGTACATTTCTTAGTCATATAAAAATGAGCTGGTAATCTAGTAACGAATGTTTACATTTTAATTGAGAAACTTTTCCTTGTGTGTTTCCCATCATGCAAGAAATAGTGACTGATACAGAAGTGTGTTATTTACATAGAATCAAGCTTATCACTATGCGTCATGCCAGTGTAGCGCCTCAGGAATGAATCAATGTTGCTGCTCGCGCGTAACACGCAATCAATAAAGTAAATCAATATAATTTTGTTCAATAATAGAAAACATCATTCTTCTTTTGAGTCATTAACGATTGGTATAAATAGCCATTAAATTTTAATCACCGGAAGTAAGTTGCCGTGTAATGAATGCTAATGGGCCTGCACAAATGAAGCGAAAGTGGGAAGTATTTATTATTGTTACTTGAAACAAAAAGATCGCAAGGAAAAAAAATATTATTAAATTTATTCTAGCAAGTCTCGAACAAATCGCTCCTTTTCAACTCTTCCTGAGAATTGTATAGTTAGTTATCTTAATTTTATATGTTATATTTCTAGTAATTGTCAGTTTGCATTCACGTCAAAAAATAAGGATATGTTTGCTCTCAGCACATAAAATGTTCTAAGAAATAAAAGGAAGTTTCAAATAAATAAATATTTTTACAAATGGAATTCTTGACATTTTCCGTAGCAGTGGTGTGCAAAATGCAAATAAAAAATACGATAAAATTCGCAGACAGCAAAAAAAAAACAATGAAGTTTACAATTAGATGTAGCGAAAGAGTAGTATGGTGCTAAAGAGTGATTGAAGCACGTTAATTGATAGCGCCTGTTGTGACATTGCAGGGGCGACACCACCATGATCGTGAGCGTGTGCGCCGGCATCCTGACGGGCTCGTGGACCAACTACCAGCTGGGCAACATGCAGGCCAGCCCGCTCGACCCGCCCTACGAGATCATCTGGCCCTCCAAGGAGATGCTGGGCTGCACCATCCTGCGCACCATCCTCGGCTTCTGCGGCGTGTTAGCCACGCGCGCCATCGGCAAGTCCGTGTCCTACGCCGTCGTGTGCGCGCTGCTCGGCAACGACAAGAACGAGCTGCGGAACTCCGAGAACAGCCTCGACAACAAGAACAAGATCATCGTGGAGCTCTGCTACAAGTACTTCACGTACGGCATGATCGGCTTCAACACCACCTACGTGTTCCCCAACGTGTTCGACCTGCTGAAGATCAACCGGCCCACCTACTACACGGAGATCTAGCGGGCGAGCTGAGTGGACGCCGTGTCCACTGGTGGTCGATGTGCTGCGATGCCGACGATATTTGTTCATCGCAAGTCGCATGCAAACAACACTTATTACTGAACTTACTGAGAAAATTCCGAGCTAAAAACGCGCCTTTAATACTTTAACTGGTTTTGAATCGATTTTCCATTTGCAGAAATTCTTCAGTTCAAAACCTGATAAATGTTTTTAGTGTCGTTACTTAGATAAATTAGTATAAGATTGTGCATGTAGTGCCACTGTGTCGCTGAATACACTAACACTAAACAAACGCTGAATGTGAGCTGTGTGAATGTGTGCGTTCATAGAATTCATTTTCTATTTTTCTATTTGATGAATATTTTCACATATAGTTAGATTCTATTTATTACGGCACAAGTGATTCAAATAATTGTTATTTTATTGTATAGTGTTTTTGTTCGCATGTTATTGCGGATAGTGTGACTCTGTGCCTTTAGAGGGCGCTGATTGTTGTTAGCACGACTCTGTTCTAATACACATTGGTTTAAAATAAAAGAACAAGACGTCAAATTAATGTTTAGTTACATGTTTATATTAAGTCGAAGGCACTGTTGAGTAAATCAATAAGTTCCCGTATTGTTATTGACCAAGCATACACATTAATGATTTATGTAAATTAAGTTTGTAGTTGAGGACACAGTAATAATATGTTTCCTACGTACACAATTAATAGGCAGCAGCACAGGGCAAAGTTTATAGCTATTGAACTGCCAATACAACGACATGTAGGTATATATTATACTGATTCTATTTCGTTTCTTGAAATTTATTCACGAAATGATGTAACTGGAAATGCTTATTTTGAAAAAGTCATTTAAAGGCACATCTTTTTTAATAATAATAAAATACATTGCATATACTTTTGCTTTGAAGCAAAACTTATTTTTATATTTAGTTCCAGTTAATAATCACAGATGGCATTGAAGTGATCAATTAAAAGTTGTCAACCATGCATAAACATATTATGTACATGTGAAAAACTTTTCTATACTACATTTTCTTTATTTGATGTGTTTTAGCATCGAATATTGGAGAAAGTGAAAGATTTGCAAGAAAATGTTGTGCCTATTACAGAATATTGAATGTGTTCTATCTAAAGTAGTTGTCAAAAAAATATATTTTAATAAATATTTTACATAAAAATTGTTTACACTATCTTTATTATTATATCGATCACTTTTTTTCTTTAAATAGCTTCATGTTTGCCTGAGATGTCGTGTAAAACATTAAATCACATACCGTCGTGTAGAGACACCTACTTCTTTCGAATTCGGTTAAATGAAACGTAATTTGATTCACCATTGCAAGATCTTTTAAGTTTTACATGTTCTATAAGGTTCTGGTGCAAAGTTGAACGACCCATCACAATGTTATCACAAAAAATATTTCCCCACTACCGAATAGGCACGATGTTATTGTGATAACTTCTGAATGACATTAATAATAAATTAAAACAAAGGCTTCATAATTATGGATACGCGCGATAAAAAAATGAGTATCTTTTTACGGAAAAACCAAAGAATGATAAACATTAAATTTGGTTTATGTTAATTGTATCGGTATTTAAATAATATGGATTGTGGTTTTGTATGTTGCTACCTGATATAGTCAACTTATTCGCTCATTACAAAACGTGTTGTGACAAGATTAAATACTTTAATTAAAATTTAGAACGAAACTATAAATCAAAATACTACTCCTTCGGTTGCAGTTCTAACACCCAGTTATTGGTATAAACAACAATAGTTAAAGTATCTTTAATTTCAAAACTTCTATAATTTGAATACTGCAGCTGTGGTTTTAAATTTACTCCTCATAGGTATTTATGAGATTAGATGTATCGTCAAATCTAAAATCCAGAACATACAATTTTCATACACTAGGCACCATACATACCGTTGACCGCAAATTGGCGGCATTTACATATTATCACATCACAAGCTATCCTCTAATTATTACTATCGTTTGCCTCGTATCTAGCCCGTGGGTTTTTTATAACAACATTTGTAGCAGGATTAAAGGTAAATAAACTATGTTGCTATGCGAACATACTTGTATAGTGCATGTGGTGTTAAATACTAGGAGACAACCGTGAGAAATACGCCACAAAGTGAGGCATTGCGTGATTCAGGATGCGGTAATGATACTAATTATAAAAATGAACTAAACTGAGAATTGTTAATATAGGATTTGTTTTCCCTTTCATAAGTAACTCGTCACTCGCTCACTTACTTTTCCACGTTTTTTTAATGCAGAAGGCATCGACAATAACAGTAACAAAAATAAGAATTGGTACTCATGGCATCGCTTTGGTGTAAACTGTCAAGATGTTATGTTGGTGAATAAATAAATAAGTAGAGATGCTACCGTTACCAAATCAAATAACAAATTGTAATAAACTATCAAGGTTCTTCAAGGACGATTAGTGCCTGTTTATTCTTGTTAAGTATTCCCTGTTCTATAGTGTTCCTTGTCGCTATCTATTGAATCGTTAGTCGGCAAATACTTTTCTATTGTTTGTGCTGACTGGACGGCTAATCTCTAAACTAATAATACTTCAAAGTTAATTGTATCGTTTAAGTAGACTAATAGCTGCCCTAAATATCACAATATTTTGTATAGTTAAACAATATAATTTGAAAACCCCCAACCTTGATTCTATTGTTGTATATGGGTGTTTCGGATTAGGGAGACTTAATATCTAGGTGGGACATTACTGGGTATTTCCTTTACGTTCCCATACTTTTAAGGGGTTACTGAGTGATGCAGTAATTGTTGCCGTGTGCAATTAATAGGAGGGTATTTTAAACACATTATTTTAATTCACATTTATATGGTTAACCGATAATACGGAAATCATCCATAAAGTGTTTCCCATATTATGGTTACCTCGGGAATATCCAGTGGTTTAAAATTATCCATGTTAGCTAGGGATTCACTCTGGGGTAGGTACACTTCTGATATTATTCTATGTGGTATTTGTAGCATTTATTCTATAATTTACTAATTGTTGGGAAAAGTAAGTTCACTCAACCATGCAAGTTTGTACTATGTTAATGATATTTCTTACTTCGTATATCCAGGTTCTTGGGTTTCTTACCTATTGTACAAAATATGTCAATGTCGCCGAAGATCACCGGTACACACCTCGAAGCCCTCATTAAGGTAGTCTGTAGGTTATCACTAGTAACGTGCCCGTGTAGGTACAGTACATAGGGAAAACGTAATGTATTAGTTTTCCTTGCACAGAATTTCTAATTAAATCCCAGTTTACGTTGTGTTGAAATTCCTGGTTAGCCTTTGTATTTTCCATATTGTACAAACATGGTAAAACTGGTTATAAATGGGATTTTAGGTTTTTTTAAAGGATTATTATAGTATTAATACAGATTATGCTGTCTGCCTAAAATGGACTCGGGGTATACACTGTATCCAAATTATATTTGTAAGTCTGTATAGGTACTAACACAATACAAAAATACCAAATATTTAAGTAAAATGATGCTTGTCATGCCGACAACTTATTTAATTAGATGAGACCATCATAAACTTTTAGTTTACATGTTATAATTATCAACAGCGTGCCGTGACTAGCGTTTATCACAACGACCCTGAGCTTTTGTGTTAAACAGATAATTAAATTATAACTAAACCATATTAAGGCGCTGTGTATAGCCAACATTGATGTTTTTGAAGGGGTGAAGCGGGCAGGTGCGGGACGGAGTAGCCCCGACCCTGCTACTCGTTTTTTCCGAATTCGTCCGATGCGTAACGGTGCTATAATATTGAAGCTTTATTTCGCCAATTGTTTTAGATGTAAGTTTAGCCCTGCTTGACTATGTTTACTTTTGAGCTGTGCTCTCGCGGCGAACAGTAGGTTCAAATCCCGATAAAATCATAAATTTTTGGATTATTATTTTTAAAGTATTATGCACCTACTGCATATTATCGTGTTTTTACTTTTAAAACAAGCATTTAATGTTGTTGATTTATTTTTAGAATAATTTTTCAAATACCTACTCTGATTTTATGAAAAAAAAATAATAATAATTGAAAACCTGATCAATATGTTATATGACAATCTATATTTTTCTTCAGAATCAAGAGTGAAATATTAAAAAAAACGTACACTTCGCTTGATGGTTGAGTCTGGAGAAACAGCGTGTTTCGAATAGTAACGAATTTTTTTTTTTTTGTGATTAATTTTTGTGGTATGAAGTCCTCGCACTGCTGATAGTCCAAACACTCACCTGTAAAACTTGTATATTTATAGGTTTTTTTTGTGTACGAAAGGGTAAATTGATAAACCTCTTTTGTTTTTTTTATTATTCACGTGAAACTCATTTATGCGCCCGCCTTGCATGCCCAAGGTGGTGAGGATGCAAGAGTCCGAGAGAGAGCCCTGAAAAAGGCTTTGTCTAATCTGGCAAAACACCTGTAGTGCTATTCTGTATCATTATTTTCGTATCTCGATAACGGAATCCGCGGTCAGATGTCAAAAACGTATTCTCAAATTTGAATTCTAAATCAAGGCCAATTGGGTTCACTTTTGAAATTAGCTTTATTGTCACTCAGGTGAAGCTCGATATCAAAATTATTTACAGAATAGACATACTGGTGCCATCATTTGCCTTAGTGCTGGATATGTAGGAGAGAGGACAACGGGGGCAGTACATGCCACTACACCACCCCCGCCCAAGTAGATATGTGCAATGAAGGCTGAGGGACCCCCGTCCCCACCCTCTGCGTACTCCCCAGGGCAGGTCTGGCTACAGGGATTCTCGTCCGCGCACTGCCCATCATCGGCCATCGGCGGAGCAATGGAACGAAAGGGTCAGCCTCCCGCTCGCGCTCCAAAATCACTTTCTGAGAAATAACGAGCTTGCAGAAATAAGACACTAAGGCAGACGAGTCGTCTGCGAGCATGGCGTTGACCACACCCACGAGAAAAAGGTCCGGGCCAAGAAATCCACGTAGGACACGGCGCTTAGCTTCAAAGGCAGTGCACACCTCGAATGTGTGCTATGCCGTGTCTTCCATTTCGTAAAATTTGCCTTCCCAATGCGCCGTTGGGGCCTGCAGGAGAGACAAGTTTACTCTCCTATAAAGAGAGCCCTATATTGGGGCTCATTAGCTGCTTTTAGAAGGCGTGTAGCAAGCATTTGGGGGCCGTCCTCTTGCACTAAGACAGGACACCGCGTCCCCAAACTCTTCCGGGGACAGCAGGGAAATGTCCTCCGATGAGCTCATCCCGTAGGTTGAATTCAACCTGGGCAGGGTAACGTTGACGGCTCTCGGGAAAAACGCCTGAACCAATGAGATCAGTCTGAAGGGTCTCCGTCAGTGTAGGACTAATGAGGTGCAGATTGTTGCGCAACATTTTGGAAGGTCTGACCCAGGGATTGGCGTTGAGACCCTCCAACATCGCCTCCCTCTCCCTCTCAAATGGCGACTGTCAGCGGCTTCTTCGCCTCTTGCTATTGCAGGTGGAACTGGGTTGAACCCTAAAGATCCCGGTTCTGGCGACGTCGACGAAGCCACTCATAGCTTATTCTAGCGGCCGAGCAGGCACGTCGTAGATCGGTCAGCTCTGCAGAAAAGCAGTGAACCGCCTTCCTAGCTGAAGGTCCAAGTAGGTAATGGACCACCTCGAGAACGGTCAGCACCCTTGCGTACCCTGCGCTAACTGAGAGGAGAACCCTATCCGTATGTATCGGTGATCGGATAGGTTCTCCACGAGCTTGACCTGCCTATACGCAACGGTGGCAGCAAGTGCTGGGGTGGTGAAGGTTAAATCAACCACGGACCCTCCGTGCAGCCACCCGCACGTATGCGTCGTCCCTCTATTAAGGAGGGAGAGGTAGCTAAAACCGCCCACGAGTCCAAAGCATGGCCTTGTGCTTCGTTCGATGGATTACAACACGCCAGTGACTTTGCATTAAAATTACCGAGGACGACCACATGCTTCTGCGCTAAATGCAACAAGACCTGCGAGAGGGCAGCCAGAAATCGCCCGAATTCCGACGGTGTGCGATTAGAAGAGAAGTACACTCGTAACAGGGCATTATCCCCCTAAGCGACAGCAACAAAGCCGAGCCCCTTTCCAAAGATGTCAGGGGAAGGGAGTTTGGAGAGGGTAGTGGGAGAGGATCCTGCCATAATGTCAACAGTCGTTCGGGTCGGAATTGACTCGTTCTAGCATGTCCTCAGCGACTCTCATGCGATTGAGTTGTTGGAGTAAATTCAGGTCTTTTGGGACTAGCCGACCGGTAACATGTGGCGTCCCCAAATGATTAGTTAAAATGGTACTGATAGACTCGTGAGATACAGAAAGTTCGGCAGCTATCTCTCTCATAGTTGAATGAGGATTTTGACAGTTGTTTGAATTTGAAATTGTAAATGACATTTCAAATAAAAAAGTGACGTGCTTTCACGCCGAGGGCCTACGGCGTACTCCTCTTGAACAACAATCTCTTCCCACAGATGTGCAAAGAGGCGATAGTCATCTTCATCCACAAACCCGGTAAACCGAAGTCTGAGCCCACTAGTTATCGCCCCATTAGCTTACTCAAGGTTCTTGGGAAGCTATACAAGCGAATAATTTATTCCCGTCTTATGGATTGTGCCGAGTCCAGGAGTCTCATACCAGACGAGCAGATCGGTTTTAGAACCCAACACTCATGCGTCCAACAAGTCCACCGCATAATCGAGCATATAAGCGCTGGTTTTCAGCGTGGAAGGCTCACTGGCGTGCTCTTCTTCGATATAGCAAAGGCTTTGGACAAGGTCTGGCACAATTGCTTGATCTTCAAGCTTTACCAACTCGAGGTCGTCTCGTGCTCATCTTCCGAAACTTTTTTTTGAATCGGTCCTTTCGCTATCGCGTTGACCCTCACCCGATCCGCGCCTCAGTCCCTCAGGGCTCCGTACTCTCTCCACTTCTCTGCACACTAACGTTAGCGACATTCCTCGCGGTGGCAAACCCCAAATGTACGCCGACGATACGGCCATCTATTATTCAGGCACCAGCCCCTTAGCGATAGGTCGAACTCTCCAGACCGCGGTCACGAACCTCGGGAAGTGGTTCACGTAATGGAGAATCGAAGTCAACCCTTTCGATTTTTCGACTCCTCCGAAACCCACCGTAACCCGCTAATCGTAGCGGCCGCGCGATACGTACCTTCCGTAATATCTAACACTAAACGCCCCAGACTTACTCTCTCCTACCTCGACGATAAAAGAACGCTTCTCCAAAAAGCATCCGATTTAGCTAGCAGCAGCATTACAAATCACAACCGCCGTATATTATGTCCTCGCCGGCGAGGCCCGTCGCGTATTATTAATAATAGTAACGTAAATGTTATCCTCCTGTCTCTAGACCAAGCTGGGCCGAGCCTTCCAAACTAGCAATAAAAATATGTCCCTAAATAATAAAAACTTAGATCCAGCCATCCCTTGTTGTTTTGCTTTATTAAGATTGTTAGCAACGCACTAAGTCGAGGCCCGAACCCCGCAGGGGGTGCCCTTAGTGGACGTTGCTGACGTAATTCGTTTTTCCTATTGCTCTGGCTGGAGGCCTTAAGGTCCTTGCCAAAAGTCCGGTGAAGCAGTCAAAGTTTACGCTCAGGCTAAAGGTAAAGATCTCTAAAAAAAAAAAAAAAATACTTTGCTCTGTCTGCGCGCACACTTTTCGTCATCTTTCCACAAGACGCCATACATATACTGAATTTGTCAGATCCGAAATATTTTTCATTAAATAAATGACTCCTCACAAATATCTTACATTAATTAAAAAACAACAGCTTACTTCATTATTGTAATTACCTATTACAAACGTTATTGCGTTCAATTACATCTTTTGTATTACTAGTTACTTCAATATTGTACACCATGTATAAGCTTAGTCATGAAAAAGTTGTCATGAATTAAAATGAAAAAAATATGCATCTTATTAGAAATCAATAATTACTAATTGTTTTTTTTTTATTATTAAAAGAACAATTTATTAAAAATTACACAAAAAGTAAGAAAAATACATCATTGAAAAAAACATGAAAGCAAAATAATAAATTTCTATTGTTAGGTTCGAACCTGCGGTCAGCTGTAGCATCGCAATTTCTCTATAAGCACGCGACCGCTAAACCAATGTAGATTCATCATAACTTTTCAAATTACGCTTGTATAGAGGATCAATAGAAAAGAGATTAGATGTGCAAAAAGCAAGAAGTAATTACTTTACAAATTCCATTATGTGTCAATGTTTGACAGATTTCATTAATTTATTTTCGATTTGTCATGTATTTTAGATCTGTCAATCAGAAAAAAAGTGACACAGGTCCGCCTAGCACCGCGCCTCAGCGCACACTGTCTGTCCGCGTAGGAATGAAAGAGAAGCGAACAAAACGCCATATTTAGTTTGTCAGGAATGTGTTATTTTTCATTAAATATCTGAATATCTGTAAAAATACTACCTTAATTAAAAAACTAAAATAAAGGTTATCTTCATTATTAGTTATTACGTTTCTGTTGAAAAAATTATCAACATTGGTTCATCAGTAATACCGGAAAACTTTTTTGAAAATCCATTTTAGAGGCATGTTTACGAATTTTTTTTATCGAGAAAAATTAATGAAATCGTGTTTTGGAAATGAAGGTTATCTCACAAAAATGATGAAGATTAACATATATTTTTTTGGCTGCTCTGACATTTATACAGTTTGCTAAAAAACTGTTTGAAAAAGCCCATTTTTACTATACACAGCGCCTTAAATAAAATTATCAAAACGTAAGATGAATCTGGGGATCGAATTTTAAGCAATGGATTATGGACTTTACTGCTTTGCAATACCGGCGCTTATAATTTTATAGTTGCACTGATGTGCAATCCTGTACGTGTCTATAGAAATACCAATAAGATTGCATCTTTTCTATTGCATATGGAACTCTTTACTATAACTTCAGGAAAATAAAATATACCGTTCAAACAATTATGATAAAAATAAAAATAGATATAGAAATGGCAAACATGTTTCTTAAAAGATTTACGAACAGTAAAATCTCAGACTACCCTCTATGGGAGCAGGGGCCCAAGTCTGCTATTTACACTCGGTTCAATGTCTTCATAGTGTCGTGCCAGCAGAGCCATTTTCGGAAAATTGGTATTCTACTAAACGTCAAAACGTCAAAATTGCGCATTGGAACGAGTCGGTTCAATGTTCAACGACTGTGACCAATAGTTCATACATTTGGTACAAATTGTAATGCGCAATTTTGACGTTTGAACCGAGTGTAAATAGCAGACTTGGGCCCCTGTTGTGTTGTGAGCATTGAAGTAAAGTTGTTACCTTTAAAATTATGTCAATACTAGCATCACATAAATTTAATAAAATTGTATACTTACTATATTACGACGATGTATGAATATGGTAGGAGCAGAGTCGTGCTCGGTGTGAGTGAACAAATCTCGAACGTTTATCATTCCAGTGCCTGATTTACTAAGATGATAGTCTACGGTAATAATGTTATGTTGAATAATGTATATTTTACTAATGTCGTTATTGTTTGTACGACGTACTGTCGACGGTTATTGTGATACATTTTAATATTGAATTTTACTGCCATACAATAAATTATTTGCACTAACTTTGACTTTTTATGTTCGTTAGAAAAATAGCAAGAAATAAGCTCAATTTTCAAGGTCTGTAATTTGAACAATTTATATAGTTTTTTGTATCTGGGGGCACGGCAGTGCCCCTGCCAAGTCTCGAGCAAAAAAAAAAAACGGGCACAGCCGTACCATACTTTTCTCGAAGCGTTTCGCGGCTATTTCACCCCCCCTGTATCATCGAAACGGGAAAAGCTAAGGGTTTAGGTTTTCGATGACCTAGAGAAAGCATTAAAACAAGCTTAGCCTCAAAATTACATGACATTTGAACCAATAGTTTTAGAGTTATGAGAGATCAAAGTTACACCACTACATTTTGTCACTCACTGACTGACCGATCATCAAAAGTCTAAGGTACTTCTAGCAAACTTAGAACCTTCAAATTTGGCACCAAGATAGGTTTTTAGCTACAAGTAAAGGGAAAATTATAAAAACGGTAAGAAATTATATACCTTAGGAAATATTAGGAAACAAATTTACATTTGCGGTTTTGCAAGAACATGGTGTATGAATAATAACTTTTAAACTATCGCGCTGCATGTTTATATTAATATTATAGAACGGGGATTAGCGCGAACATGCATAAATACCTTTAGGGCTTGACGTTTCGACCAGGTTACACCGGCCGTGGTCGCAAGCAGGCCGGTGTAACCTGGTCGAAACGTCAAGCCCTAAAGGTATTTATGCATGTTCGCGCTAATCCCCGTTCTATAATATTAATATGGTGTATGAATTTTGACTGCATTGTTAACTTTGTTCTTCGTTTATGTACAAAAAGTAAAACAAATCGATTTATATTATTAAAAAACTTGAGAGGTGTCAAGGGACACCCGGATGGAAAGAAATTACTTTAATTTAATTTAGTTAATTATTAAATAAAAAATACTAAACAATTTATTAAATTAAATATATTATGATAAGTTGGAAACGCAAAACGAAGACGAAGACAACTGTTTATCGTTAGGATTTGACCGCAAGACCCGCCCCTTGGCAAACTCGTCATGTGTCAACACCGCCATCTTAGAAGTTAAGGTATCTATCGAAAGTCTTAATCATAAGACTGTTGACTAATGACGTCATTAAAAAGTGTCGTTATTACTTTTCGTAAGAATTTCTTCCGCCTAGCCCCCTTTCTCAACGCGCGATGAGGAACTTCATTCCAATGAATTGTAATAATGTATCTAGGGGCACAACAGTGCCGTCTCGAGCAAAACGGGCACGGCTGTATCATACTTTTCTCGAAGCGTTTCGCGGCTATTTCACCCCCCCTGTATCATCGATACGGACAAAGCTAGGGGCTTAGGTTTTCGATGACCTAGAGTGAGTATTAAAGTAAGCTTAGCCTCAAAATTACATGACATTTGAACCAATAGTTTCAGAGTTATGAGAGATCAAAGTTACACCACTACATTTTGTCACTCACTGACTGACCGATCATCAAAAATCTAAGGTACTTCTAGCAAACTTAGAAACTTAAAATTTGGCACCAAGGTAGGTTTTTAGCTACAAGTAAAGGGAAAATTATAAAAACGGTAAGAAATTATACACCTTAGTAAATATTAGGAAACAAATTTACATTTGCGGTTTTACAAGAACATGGTGTATGAATTTTGACTGCATTGTTAACTTTGTTCTTCGTTTATGTACAAAAAGTAAAACAAATAGATTTATATTATTTAAAAAAACTAAAGAGATGTTAAGAGACACTCGGATGGAACGAAGTTCCTTTTAATTTAAGAAATAATTTGTATGAATGTTATTACCATAATTTAATTTAATGAATTTGATTTAATTAATATAATTTAATTTATTATTAAATAAAAAAATAAATATGATTAGTTGTAAACGCAAAAAAAACATAGAATTAGGATTCGAACGCAAGACACGCGGCTTATGAAACTCGTCGTGTGTCAACACCGCCATCTGAGAAGTTAGGATATCTTTCAAAAATCATAATCATAAGACTGTTCACTAATGACGTCATTAAAAAGTTTCGTTACAACTTTTCATAATAAGATTTTTTTCATAAGAACTTCGTTCCAATACATTGTAATAATGTATTGAATTTACATATTAATAAACAAAGCTAAGTTAAAATGAAATGAATAAAGCTACAATCTTTCATCCACATAATGCAATGCTATAAATATTCTATGCTCACTCGAAAGATGGCTGTGTACCTGGTCTAAATCGCGCTATGGTTTCTATCTCTTACAGCTATGAAACGAAAAAAATACCTTTTAAAAAACTTTCATCTACTGAAACTAATAGGTTGTTAGGTTTCCTCATTGTGCCGAACCTGTGGAATGAACTATTTATATACGATCAACTTACAATTAATTTACAACAGCTCAATGATTTTGACTTCGTTGCCATGCTCAATAGAATATGTGTTATGCAAACGATTTCCATTTGTTCACCATGGTTCAAGAGAAATCTTTATTTTAGGTTGCTGAATTTGTGGTTATAAAAGTTAAATTCTTCAAGGTTTATCAACTTCTAAATAGATATTCGTTTACTATTTGAATTGATATTGTGGTAAATGCTAATGGCTCCCACCTTTTACAGACACTTTCATGTTAGTAAAAATCTCATCTTGGTGGCCCAAGTGAATGGGGTTGTCGAATCAAAGTGCCATCCCATTGGGGTAGTTATGCTAAAATCACAATGTATTTTAACTAATCCTAATACACAGGTTTATTAAAACAACAATTTACGCAACGGCGAGACAGTGGTCGGTTTGTCCGATATCCACCCGGTGTAGACATTTCTCGTTAAAACTAGAGTAAATTCTCTCACTTAACAACAAAAAAAAAGTCCGATATCACACAACAAAACTACTTAGAAATAGAAATAGAATAGAAATAGAAAGATTATTTATTTAGTACGGAACACAAGACAACACAAAGAAATAAACACAAACAAGCAACACAAAAAAACAATGTCAATAAAAAAGTAGTAATAATAAAAAGTACAAATACACAGTTTCAACGGTGTTGTCGAGCATACAGTACCAAAAAGGTCACCAACTCAGCATATGCTAGGTGTGGTACACCCAGCGCTGGTTTTCAGTTGGAACCCCACAGTGACACACGGACGTAGGCAAGCATATATACACATAAATATTTATAAAATGTTAGTAACAATAATTAAAATACTTAAAATAACGATACAAGATAATTACAAAGTAATATATCTATCAATGCAGCTATAGAAAAAAAGAAAGATGTGAAGGGTAAGAATAAATATAAAAATGTCAGATGGAGGTAATATGTCATTTGGGTTGATATAAAACGGGAAACCAGCACGATATCTAACTCTTTAACAAAGAAGACTTTGGCTCGTGAACTTCTAAGGAAATTTATTTAACTTGAAGTGCCAGTCAGTGAACCAAACTCAGCCTGTAGCAAGCGGGGAATATCGTAAGTACTATAAGAGTATTATTAATAATTTATATAAATGTAAAAACTAAAATAAAATGTTAAATTAAAATTGCGTGATAAATGAACTAAAAAATAAATAATTATATAAAAGACTTATCAATATCTATAGAATTAAAATTAATCTGTGAATTTAAAATGAATGATTTTAAGTGGATTCTAAAAGCGGTTATTGTTTTCAGGTTTCTGATCGGCGGAGGGATGTTATTCCAACATTTGGAAGCTGCATAACGAAAACTACCCCGGAAGGCGGCAGTGCCATGCTGCGGTATAGCCAGTTGCTGCGCACAACGTCTACCCTCGCGCTGCCGGTGATCGTTTACCCACCTTAGTTTCAAGTGCAGGTATGAAGGGCATTTATATTTAATTACGCCAAAAAGAAGACACGCAAGATGTAATTTACGCCGTGATTTCATTTTAAGAATATTATGTTTATTTAAAACGGGTGTGATGTGGCTCCTTGGTGGTACATTAAAGCAATATCGTGCGCAGGCATTTTGCACTCTTTGGATCAGCCTCTTGGTGCGTGCTAAGAGTCTAGGTCCTATAACAGTGTCCGCGTAATTGAGTTTAGACAAAACCAGGCTGTCGACTAGCTGCACTCGTAATTCCTCGCTAATGTATGGACGCATTCTGTATAGGACTTTTAACTTATAAAAGCAAGATTTAACGCAGTTCGAGATGTGAGTCTCAAGACTTTCGTCAACGATTACCCCTAAATTCCGCGCCTCTCTGACGCGTTCAATAGGTTGTCCCATAACAGTTACGTCGCCATGGTTCAAGTTGACCTTACCCAGCTGACCTTTTGAACCGTAAAGTATATATTTAGTCTTGGCTGGGTTAAGGAAAAGAGAGTTTTGTTCTGACCAATCTACTATCCTTACTAAATCTTTATTGATAGATTTTAGTGCATCTTCACATTCGTGTGGTTTAAAGGAAATATATAATTGCAGGTCATCTGCATACATATGGTACTTGCAATTTTCTATGGCTTTAACTATGTCGGCGCAGTATAAACTGAATAACGTAGGGCCCAATATAGATCCTTGTGGAACGCCCCTCTCCACAGCAGATATATCCGAAAAGATACTAGATCCATGCGCTCCGCGAGTTTCGATAAGTTGGTAGCGATTTCGGAGATAGCTGTCAAACCATTTAATTGTGCGCGCATCAAACCCATAGTACGACATCTTTGAGAGCAGGAGAGTTAAATTTATACTGTCAAATGCCCTAGAATAGTCCAGCAGGACCATAAGTGTACAGCAACCCTCATCCTGAGCTGACAAAATATCATCCGTAACATCTAAAAGCGCGGTTGTAGTACTGTGACCTCTTCTAAAACCTGATTGCTTCTCAGGGAGTATTCTATTTTTCTCGAGGTATTCTATAAGTTGGGCGTTTATTATTTTTTCGACTATTTTTGAGAGAAAAGGCAATATGCTAATTGGTCTTAGATCTTTTATATTGTTAGGGTTTGCTGTTTTTGGTATAGGGCGCACAACTGCTGTTTTCCAAAGTTCAGGGAAGGTAGATTGCGAGATAGAAGCATTAACAATAGACGTGAGCGCAAGTAAGGTATGAGGCAGTGTCAGCAGAAACATGTTTAAAGTAATGTGGTCGAAGCCTTCAGCATTTGATTTTATTTTAGATAAAGTCTTGGTAATATCAGTTTGTTCTACAGTTTTAATAGAAAATACGCAATCACTATATCTGTGCCATTCGTAGTACGTCAAGTAGGATAAAGGAACCGTAACATCTCCTGGAATATTTAAGAAATGAGAATTAATTATATTCGGGTCATTGAAATGTTGGGGTAGTTCTTGTTTATTTTGAAAAGGCAATAAGGTTGACTTAAGGTTTTTCCATAGAATAGTGGGATTTTTAATTTGTTTATTAATATTTAATTTAAAATAAGCCGACTTTTCATAAAATAGTGATTTATTTACTAGACCTTTTAATTGTGCATAGTACTGTTTCTTACTGTCCGTTTTCATGCGCCTATACCTCACATGGGCCTGATCGCGCAAACGCATCATCAATTTAATATTTTCAGTTATCCAAGGATAACGTCTTTCCCTTAAAACCAAAGCTTTACTCGGTGCGTGCTTGTCAAAAAGAGATAATATATTTCCTTTACTTGAGGAATGTAAATGCTCAACTCGATACAAATAACACGTAATGTAACAAAAGTAAATACGGAGGTCTATTATACAATGTTTACGAATAACCGGCTAATTATTTGACGGATAAATCTACCCTACTTATTATTTTTCTATGTTTGTAAAAGTACAAATATGCAGATGTAAGTACTGAGGTTTAAATTAATAAACATTTATTACGTTTTCCAATGCTAGCGTAAAATAAATGCTACTAAACAACACATATAAAAAAAAGATATGGACTTTGTATATTATTAAGATGAAGCACGGCGCCGCATAGTCAACAATTTCCTATATGCATCGCTTATGCTATAACCACCCATAAAAGCCAGGGGCTAAGTCTAAACCACGCGATGAAGGACATAGGTTCCTCCGTTTTCACCTATAGTCAAGTATACGTGGCTCTTTCAAGAGAGACAAGTCTGGGTGGATTATATTTGGTAAATATCAATTTTAAAAGCATCAAAGTTCAGGATACAGCAGCAGTTGAATATAATCGACTCAGAAATATTTACCGCCCAGACTTGTGTGCCTTAAAAATAACGCAACATCACAATACAGGCAACAGAGTAAGAGACAGGAAATGGGCTCTAAGCAAAGCAGCAGCTGAAGCACAAGTAATAATTAAAACACCTAAAAATAAAAGAAAGAGACCTACCAAAAATTCATGAGATCCTACCAAAAACATTCAATGTAAAAAAAGCCAAGTCTCTCTATGCAATTCTTCCATCGTAAAAAGTATTGAGATAGCATAGGAGCCAAGCCCTGTTTAATTTTATTTGTAATAATAAATAAATATTTTGTGACTCTATCAATAGTTTTGTTTGCATTACAATAATAGTGACTTGGCCATGAGCACAATAAGGTACAAATATAAAACGGCATATTTGGAGCAGTTGAAAGTAAATAATAAATAATATCAGGACACCTTAACCGAAAGTCTGTATCATCCAAGATCAGTGAACTGCACATGCACTATGGCGCATGTTAAGTGCATAGTGATCTCAAATTCCTATTAGTTACAAAATCATTTTAACGATATTTGCACGTAATTACAAAGAGCAAACGACATTTAACTTGTGCTCATGGCCAAGTCGCTATTATTGTAATGCAAACAAAACTATTGAAATAGTCACAAAATATTAATTTATTATTACAAATAAAATTAAACAGGGCTTGGCTCCTATGCTATCTCAATACTTTTTACGATGGAAGAATTGCATAGAGAGACTTGGCTTTTTTTACATTGAATGTTTTTGGTAGGATAATTATTTCAGTATGCCTAATAATTATTTTCTTAAATAACCTATCATTGAAAATGTTATCAATGCTGAAGGTTTTAGCATAAGATGGAAGTATAAATAAACCAGTCATAATAGGACAGGGTAATTTTACATATTCTTTTAGAAATTATTTATTGGTTTTCCTAATTGAATTTGAAATAGCCAGGGATCTGTAAAGTCCAAATTGTCACAATACATTTAGGGGAACCCCTCAGTGGGATTGGGGAAGGAGATGGAAACGATTACGTGTGCCTATTAGTTACCTATTATCTCCCTATATATATGTAAAATTGAAAATAATACTAATGAAAAATCCTACGACCTTTAAATGTAAGTTAAATAATTGGTCTAAAAAATAATAATAAAACAAAAGAAACGTAATATTGTAAGTAATTATATTTATTTATCATTATTTGAAACTGACACAACAATATAAAATATGCGTTTAGTTACTTTACGCTAATTTACAATATACCATTTTTGATTTAACAGGAAAGGTATCCAAATATAATAAATGTGGATACATACCTAAATAATAATAATTTTATATAAATTATAGTAGAGCAACTTTCAGTTACTAAACGTCTGACCGGACCTTTGTTACCTCGCACTTATTGTTACAACATAAATAATAAGAAAAAACGTCAAAATGAAAATATAAGCATATCACAGAGTCGTTTCTACTTTGGGGTTTCGTTGGGCAGCTTTTAGACTAGCGAAGTTGAGTAAGAGCTAACAGTCTAGGTTCAAACATTTGCGTACTACCGTGCGTCACTACTACATAGGTATATACATGTATAATATAAGAAAAGTATATAAATTATTGAAAGCTAAAGACTACTAACAGTCTGCGGTCGCTTCCGACGTAAGACAATCACATAAACACACAACAGTCAGACATTCAGTAACTAAAGGATCTATATAAAACTCATGTATATTTATATTATACCATAAAGTCAGGGTTCCGGGGTGTAGACCAACAAACAGCAACTCTCGACATATATGTCTATCCCAACCCTAGGAATAAACTTTACCTCATTTGGCATAATGCAGCTCGTTTGACGATCTAAACCTCTGGGCGCCGTGCTAGTATTTCGTTTAACTTACAATATAATTTTGTCCCAAATTTTATAGATAACTATAGCGATACTCAAAGGTAACTCCTCGGCCGTGCCGGCGCCGGCCCTGCACATCGTTATAACTTATAGTATCGAGGGCCGCACAGCCGCGGGCCGCGAAGCGCCAACAGTTTGAGTAACGCTGGATTATAGGCTAGTCAAATATTATATGATGGAGCCCTAACTAACCCTACTCTACATAAACTAATGTGTCAAGATGTTACATAGCCGACCACGATCTAAATCCGTGGTGTAAATGAATCTTTAACAACTACTTTCAGAAGAAAGGTTAAGATTAATATAAATTGTCGTTTTGCTGGAACTACAAGTAATTCTCAATGCAGCAATTGTGTTATTAATTCTAAATAAAGGCTATGTAACTAAATATATACGTATTTATGTAGTTAAACCGTATCTTGTAAAGCAAATGCAAACATCATCATAGATGTATCGTGGTCCAGCTCCATCATCTATGGACCACACGTCAAACAGTGTCTGAAAGGAAGACCTTTTTACCCAGAAGGAACCAGGTTTGAGGACAAAAGCAATCGTTCCATCAAACAAGGTTCACTTTAGGTCTCTCCGATAAATTGTGGGCTTATTGTTACAATTGAAGGGAAACCGAATGATTCAGTTTCGCTTGTTTTAGAACTGCAATATTTATAAAAGTACCTATTTTTAGTAGAGTGCGACGTTTCTACTAGGATAGAATAATTGCATGAATATTGCAGTTGCATGTTCAGTCGCGGAAAGAACATCAGTAGGTGTATGACAATGAAATACCGAAAACATATCGTAAACAACATTTATTTGACACTAAATAAATATACAATTAACAGTTTTTACAGGCATTAACTATTTAAATAATTTTCTAAACATAACATTCTTTCCGCAACTGTACATGAGTCTTATAATACTTATAACTAATCAGTGATTCATCGTACACGGTGCTGGGTTATTCCTGTGTTGTGCATACTCTATCAATTTCAATACATCAATAAATTCGTCCCGTGAAACAAATAGAGGGCAAATCCGTATAATTCCTACATTATAACAACTCCCGGAACGTTCGCAGCACTGTGTACGGTGGACCGAGGATTCCGATTTAACAACATTTCTTCTCCTCCTCTCAGATATATTTACAAATGAGAAGTGAAGACTAAATTTTCGTTAAACTAGGCTTAGACTGTCTAAATAAAACTTGAGTTAATTGTCTAAGTAATACCAAACACTTCGGTACTTAGACAAGTTTGGAATACGACAAACGAACGTTATATTCCTTGGTTTATACATAATTATTTCAGTGTTTAAACATTTAGTTGTCCTCAATATCGACAGTTACATACCAAGCTAAGCGTGTACCGAATAATTGTAGACACAATTACGGCCAGATTAACTATAGTAACTGTCTCGTCTTAAATAAGAAGACCTATCATGTGCCATACGTCAGGAGTATGTACCTATCGCAAATAGGAACCTTGTTGAAAGTTCAGCTTTAAACAGTCTAAGCTGCATTATATCGATAGCAAGCATAATAATGTCAGATCTATTTCATTTGCACTAACATCACTAAAAATTATCAAACTTTTTTTTCAATTTGTTGTTTTTTTTTTATGAAATTCTGTTTTAGTGTAAGTATGGTAGGAAAGGTAGTGCTGTATCAGCTGGCGCGGTAATTGGCTGCCACGGCGCTAGCTGACGTCAACGTAGTGTAGCGACTTGCATATCGATACTAGTGTTGTGTGCGGCGGCGGCGGCGCGGCGCTCCTAGCAGCACCCCTTCACGTTGACGGGGTTCATGCTCTCGCGCAGCCTCTCGAACAGGCTCTCGCTGTCGCTGTCGTACATCTGCGGGAGATAACGCTGCGTTAGTACTCGACCTGCTACAGGACACTGATAACTCCCAGCGGCCACTGATAACCGCGCTCTACATGTTGCGTACTCCTCATTACCGACTATTGTTTTATATTATGATTTGAAACTGGGGATATTCAAATTGTAAAGTAACAGGAAAAAATCCAAGTATGTCTCGGAATTCAACATGTAAATATATTTCAGCCTACCTATACCTATTATCAGGAATGTGATAATAATGGAAACTGCGCAGTCGCAGGCGATACCTATTCAGACTACACTAAGCCCACAATGGTTGAGTCGTGGAGTAACAAATCATTTTAACAGCCAATCCACTCGTGACCGATTAGATTATTTACCAATAAAAATAAACAGAAAAAGACACTAAGTGAGCACCAATGAGGGATTTCCAGTAATTCAAGGTTTAAATACTTAGTTTATCGGTTTATAACCCAGCATAAAGAGTACCTACGGGCTTTATGGTTATCTGTCAAGATTACAGGGGTGTCTATCAGTGGGCTTCCCAAAGAGTGAACAACACTCAGATTAGTGCTCATTTGGTACCTATAACAATATTTACAGTACCTAAGTAGTTCTTTGGAGGCTTTTCGTGAAATTAGTATTGTTTTTCGATAGATAAGACTTGAAATGCTACGTTAAGATAATGCTGTACTTACATCGTCATCATCGTCGCTGTCGGAGTCGCTGTCGTCGGAGAGGTTGGCGAAGGCGCGCGCGGCGGGCGTGCGGCGTGCGAGGCGGCGCGGCGTGCGGCCGGCGTAGTCGCGCGCGCGGGGCTGCACGCCGGCGCAGCGCGACGCCAGGTAGCCCGCCAGCCGCGCGTCGCCGCGCTGCGCTGCGATGTGTAGCGCTGTCCAGCCCGCTAGGTTCTCCTGCACAAGACACACAACACAATCAGACATGTTATCACACTTTAAAATGCTACATCGTCCTCTAAAACCCTGTACAAGGATATCATGTTAACCTATATCGGAAAGCGGTAAATCCGACAACTTAAAAGGAGAAACAATGGCGGAAGCACGCGTTCATATAATACCCTTTAGCATTGGTAAACAACCATTATTAGATGTTTGCTACTGAAAACAATGGGAACGTTTACGAAAAAACCCTGACGCAACAGATAAGGTATTATCAGTAGATTACCTGGCGATGGTGACTTCTTTTGCTAGCTAGGATTGCTATGATTACACAATTATTTCGTAAAACATAATACTATTTTGAAGGATTGATGGATAGCTTGTAATCTTATTCATTGCTACGCTATATTTCAGATCGTGTTTCAGTAATGTGGGTTACCGTCCTATGAGATAACATACAAAACATGTTTCAGTTGTGTCACTTTGGTAATATTTATCGAATATCTAATACCCTATCGCTGAATTAATAAACTTTGGAAAATTTGGATAACAAACAATGACTGGTGTTTTTAAATCTTTTACATAAGGCTAAGAAGTAAAAGAGTGTGTTTATTTTGTGAAACACCTTGGGCTAAAGATAACGTAGTAAATAGCGAACGGATCCAACGCTCGTCTCGCACCAACTATTTTCGTCATCTATTTCTGTGAACAACATTTCGGCTGTTTCTATGAGTGTCGCTCGAGTCAGCGCCGCCAGCGTATTCCCCACATCATTAGTTTGCGTAATAAAACAGGTTTTCCCGTCGTTTAAATCAAAACCGCGAAAGCTAGTAGCGGCGAGCCATCGGGACAATTCCCATGATCAAGTTATTTGCGTTCCGGAATATTTAGTCATGTTCTTATAACCGAGTGTTTGGGCCTGCCCGAGTTTCGAACTGACTCACTTTGTGGTTACGGTGTTCTAGCTAGCAACAGCGGCTATTATCTGTTTACTTTTCCTTTTGTTTGCTGCGGGGTATTTGAACGATCAGCACTAGTTAAAGGGACCTTGTTTTTTGTGATGAATGCAAATTTTAACGACCTACTGGACTTCCTGTAGTATTATTGTGTAACATTAGTTCGTCCTAATGGCTAGTTATGTGAACTTACCCTGGCATTAATATCTGCTCCGTAGTAGACCAACGTCTGGAGGGCTTCTTGGTGGCCTGCAGATGCTGCTACGTGCACACACGCTTGTCCTGAAACAAACAACACCAACCTGTTAGTATGATTTTGAAATGCCACACATAAAGAAAATATAAAAAAAGGTATTAATTTACTTTATTCACCATCAAAACTAAAATTAAATTGATCTAAATGAAATACGTAAACGAAAGGGACATTAGATTCTTCATTTATATCTGTTAGTTAGTTTAAGTAGATCGTTGGGAAACATGTTGAGTATCGTTCAACGATCGCCGAATTATAAGCTGACCTTCATCATGATGATCTCTTGTTACTTAGTACCCCACACGGAAGCACAAACTATTGACATTATTATTCAAAACGGTAAAGTTTATTGGGTTTTATTTATTATTATAACCGTGGGAGCTAACACTAAGATCACATTTTTAAGTTTTTGGTCATATTTATGATGCTATTTAAGCAGTTTTTAATACACAGTAAAATTACAAATTTTGAATTAAGGAAAGTAAATATTATGCTCTCATTTCGTGTAGAAATAATATAATGCAGATACCAGACAAAAGTTAGATAACCTTTAACAATTATAAGACGTCATATTTATAAATTCAATCTCGCGCAATCATTCCTAACTGGTTCTATAACATTAACCACATTTATACATGCTGACGTCACGCTACAGCAAAAAACTACGTCTACTTTTGTATGTAAATGTTTTTGAAAAATAACTGGATATACGAGCATAACGTATTCTAGCTGAAAATACATACATTTTAAATGTTATCATAAAGTCAAATATAGTTAAAAACACCAGCAAAAAGTCAGTCTAGATTTTGTTCATATGGTCTATTCAATAAATTCATATTTTATTAAAATAGGTATTGAAACGGTTGCAGCGTGCACAATGCGCAAAAACTGTGAACATTGTTTATAGAAATGGTCCATAATCATCGCTCGGCCGCGCTCTGGAACCGATCCAAGTGTATTTAAAACGAATTTAAAATAGATCGCTCGCTAAAATGGCTGAGCGCTTTTTAAAGCCCAAGAATTTAGGTTAGCTTAATATAATCCTTTCTGGTTTGGTGGGATGATTCAATTCCGATCTTGTCTGCAAACGCATGCATGTTTATTGCGAAATGCATATCAAGAACTTAAAAGAAAATGAAAAGCTTCTAGGTTCGAGGCAATACATAGCGTTTATTGCTTTACATATTTACGATGCCATGTCATTGGCATGTAAACAGTGTAGTCCTAGTATCGACATAAACAATAGGTACATGAATTGAAGGTGGCTTCTTCCAAGTTTACGTTAAGCCTCTTACGATGTTTGATATATAAATAAAGTTATGATGATGCTAAATAATTGGTGCCACAGTAACGCACTTAGCGATTCTGCTGTGAAAATGTCAGTCATGTAATATCAACTTACACTTCAATTAGGTTGACACGACTCCTGGGAAATCCTATCTGACTCAAAACTGATGAAAATCATTACCTCTACAAGTTTTGATCAGTTATAACCATTTGCGATACACCTGCCAAGGGCCCCGTAGCATCAGATATCGAGGGTAAAATACTGTATCTGCTATTCGCATGAGCATTCATTTGATAATTTATGATGAAAATTTCCCGCGTGTAAGTATACAATTTATGGCATGATAAACACAAGTTCTGTATTTGCATATGGTAATGGATAATTTGTGTCCACATTATTATGCAGACAATTAGCGAGAAGGTAATTATGGTAATTTTTCTATAAGTGGGGAAAACTAAACTACCACAGAAAGGGTACCTAGGTCATGTTCGTGAGTACAGGTGCCACACATCCTAGAAACCTTGACGATGTGTTGCAAATTGCACGATCCCCGAAGGCCTTACATATTTCATGCAGCTGGAATTGGAGTTATTTTTATTTTGTGATGAATTACAAATGTGTCCTAGTGTAATCATTTATCTAAAATTTCCATTTTCCCGTGCGAGCTTCAAAAATACGTAATAAAATGACGACGTTCTGCGTTATGGAAGTTTCCAAACGATCATTACTTATTTACACTCATTTTTAAATGGATTATGGCAGTAATCATGTGATATCTGTTTGTTGCGGATCGTGGGAACAAACAAAGCATAGGGTGTACGTAGTCAAAACATGTATATGAGTGGTGTGTACACGCCGCCGCCAGCTGACGTGACAGTGAGACGGATCAACCGGCGCAAGTAGGGTTCTTTCGCCGGTTTCGCGACCACCTTCAGTAGGCGACCATTTGACCGACTAAGTTTCTTTAAATCACGAAAATAGTATTTGTAGAGTTAACACACATAAAAAATAATTCTAACATGCTTTAGAAACAATTATGAAATAATAATTTGCAATGTTTGAAACAAATGGGTTAACCCAGAGCCGAAAAAGTATTTCTCAGTGCGCGTCTTGATTCCGTGGTGAGTTGGACGTACCGCGAGTTAAAAAAAAACTAACACGACGCGTGCCACTCAAAGGTAAGTTTTAATACTTATTTCATGTTTTACACACCAGTTACATGTTAAATTGTACAATCGATAAGTATGGGTTATAATTTAGTTGTATTTTGCTTTTTAAAACTTGTTATTAATGTAAAATCAAGTGGTCGGTAACCGAAATGCTTATTTATCAAAAACGTTAGATAGCGACCACTTGGTCGCAAACCGACGAGATCAGCATTATTTTGTTTTGATTGATATGATCCTAATGCTTCATATAGCACTGTTACAATTTTGAATGTAGTATTGTAAAAGTTTTTCTTTGTAGTTATTTGGTAAGCGACCACCAGTTCCTTTGTAAGAAGTTTGTTTAATTTACCTACAAAATTGGGCGCTAAACGGGTGGTCGTAAACCAAACTAAGCGAAATAAAGACATTGGTTTCCGGCCACCATAATTTAGTATGAGAAAAATAACGGCCGCTAACAGAACTAAGTATGGAATTTTCATTGAGTATGCGACCACGTCTGATTTTTTTAATTTCGATATGTACTATTTTTCAGTTTAGAACATAATGTTATCATAAAAAGCAAACTACCTACCAACTACCAACGGTCATCGGTTCTTCGAGCGATATGGCCTGCCCATTGCCACTTCAACTTGCATATTCTTCGAGCTATGTCGGTGACTTTAGTTCTTTGGCGAATTTTCGTATTCCGGATCCTGTCGCGCAAAGAAACCCCGAGCATAGTTCTCTCCATAGCTCGTTGAGTGACTCTGAGCTTCTCCAAAAGGCCAACCGTTAGCGACCACGTTTCAGCGCCATATGTCATCACTGGCAACACACACTGGTCAAATACCTGCGTCTTCAGACACTGCGGAATTTTGGACGAAAAGATGTCGCGTAGTTTCCCGAACGCTGCCCATCCGAGTTGGATTCTTCGGGCGACCTCTTTGTCGAAGTTGGACCGGCCTAACTGAACTATCTGTCCAAGATAGACGTAGTGGTCGACAACTTTGAGAGTATCATTCCCAACAACAACCGGTACAAGTGCGACATGGACATTAGACATGATCTTCGTCTTGTCCATGTTCATTTTAAGACCCACCTGTTGGGAAACGATACTGAGGTCGCTGAGCATAGTATTAAGCTCCTCCAGCGACTCTGCCATGATCACTATATCATTGGCAAAACGAAGGTGAGTGATGTATTCGCCATTGATATTGATGCCGAACCCGTTCCAGTCCAAGAGCTTGAAGACGTCCTCCAACGCACTTGTGAACAGTTTCGAAGAAATAACGTCTCCCTGTCTCACACCACGCTGCAGTTGGATTGGCTTCGTGCTCTCGTCCTGTAACCGGATTGACATGGTGGCCTTACTGTACAAACACTTCAACACCTCGATATACCTATAGTCGATATGACATCGCTGGAGGGACTGCAATACAGCCCAGGTTTCGATTGAATCAAAGGCTTTTTCATAGTCCACAAACGCTAAACACAGTGGCCGATTATACTCTTCGGTCTTCTGTATAACCTGGCGGAGCGTGTGAATGTGGTCTATGGTGCTAAAGCCTTTTCGGAAACCAGCTTGTTCGGGAGGCTGGAAGTCATCGAGCCTGCATTCGAGACGGTTCGTAATGACCCTCGAAAACAACTTATACACATGGCTCAGGAGCGAAATGGATCTATAATTCTTCAACAAGGTGTTGTCGCCTTTTTTGAAGAAGAGCACCACCACACTCCTGTGCCATGATTCTGGCGTAGTACCCTCGAGTATGACGGAATTGAATAGCCTCTGGAGGACTAAAAGTACCGGTTTTCCACCCGCTCTCAGAAGCTCCGTTGTAATTCCGTCATCACAGCCTTGTTGTTTTTAAGTTGTTTCAGAGCCACTCTAATCTCGTACAGGCTGATGTCTGGGATATCCTCAGCATAGTGCCGGGTCAGTTTGGCTCTAGCGTCCTGAGCCACACTGACAACGGCACACTATGCCGAAAAACGGAATATGGTTCCTAAAATATAAATTAGTTGATTATTTTTAAATGTTATATCTTTGTTTGATTGTTGATTCTATTACAACTATGACTAAGTCTCTACAAAATGTAAGATTTTTATTTTTTAATTATAAGAAAACATTACACCAAATGGTTACCATTTTTGATTTTATATGCTATAATATATATTATAATATTTTTAAAGCGATTCTAATTGTTTTATTGTCATATTTTTCATATTAAAATAGCGGTCGCAAACCAACCCACTAGTGGTCATAAACTGATGAAAATGGTCGTAAACCGACGTTTTCGCAATATTTACACTTTTTCATCATTTTATAAATATTTTTGTATGAATGTATTATATTTTATGTTTTTATATCTAAACTACATTATATTTGGGACAAATTCACATTAGCATATATTATTTTGCGTGTAAACAACATTTCTTTTTCCTCATCTTAAGTGGGCAACCCAGCTAACTGGTCGCTAACCGGCGCAATCACCCTACCTCGCGTAGTGGCATGTGTACGATGTCGTCACGCGGGGGCGCGGGCGAGGCGGGGGGGCGCGGGGCCTGCGCGACCTGATGGGGTTTTCCCAACAATGTGGCGGTCGGCGACTGGCAACGCACGCGCCTCCACTGTCCTCGCCAAATATGGCGCGCTACCACAGTGTTTTCACTATTTCCGTATAACCCATGGATTATTCTTATCGTTACCTTACCTAATGATTTCCATGACAATTGTCTGGCATCGACTAGACAAGGGAAATGTTTACTACAGTACTGTTTCAAGTCTTGGTATTTTGAGGTGTTTATAATTGTCGAATTATAACGTAACGCAATAAAAACTGCGGGTTAATTATGTAAGTTTTTACACAGGAATGATTTTTTCCTTATTTACGAGTTGAAACGTTAACCAACGCCAGGAGGTAGGTGCTGACCGCAGCGGTACAGGGTATTGCCGATGCGTAGGTCTGGTAGTCGTCTTGAGGAATGTATTATATAATTTATTGGGCAAGAACACAATTACCATATACCATTTTCAGTCTCAAACACAGAGCGACTCTTGAATATCAGACACTTATGCTTAACCAAATGGTATTATTCTTAGTACTTCTTACGATGACTTCCGTATACTGTTCGCCTGATCTCCTAGTGTAAAGATACTTATTTACTTATATTTAGGAAGGCAATCCGTCGTCATGGGAACATTTTGTAAACGTCCATGCGGAACCCTCGCCGCTCGTTACAACAGGTTCTGGTGTAAAAACCCATAGCCTCGCAAACCTCGCTGGCAAGCTGGCGCACAACTCAAATTTTCAACATAAACATAATTAGTTGACGCGCCGCAGGTGTCGTTTGCTCGGTCGGATAACTTCATACAAATATGGGGAATAACGTCTTGTTATTGTCCTATGCTGTGCCGGTTACGTTCTGAAGCTAATTAGGAAACAATGGTTAGGGAATGTGCGCAAGCGCAAACGAACAGACGTCACTTTGACTTTTGAAGCTAATGTTTTGTGATGGCATGCGTGACGCTTGTGATCGAACCTTTATTTATGTAACGCCGACAAAACAAGCTTGTCTCTACATTTAGGAATTTGTAAAAGTTCGTATTTCTTATCTTTTTTCCTAAGAACTAACAATTAAAAACAGCTACTATTTTTTATTTATGTAGGTATTTACGATACAGAAAAAATAACAGTTATAAATAATGATTTGCTACGTAAATACATATTTAATAAAGCGTCGAGTCGCAAAATAACGTAATGCTTACAAACAATGTCAATAGTAAAACATGTTCTAAATTGGCACAAGTGGTGGGTTTTACCAGTTTCCGTAACGTTGAAGGTTCTAGTTGATTGAAACAAATTTCAAGTCAGAGGCACAATGATGGTAACAAAGTGATATACAGCGGGGACAATGATAATGTCTCTTCAGGTTTAAAATACCACGAAATTCATAACAAGGAACAATTGAAAGAGCAAGCTAAACATCAAAAACTTCGCCCATAACACAATCGAATAATTACAGTGGCAGTGATGAAATTTTCATGATAATAAATTACGTCGGAGGACTTTGAAAAACCAGGTTGAGCGTCGGAAAACCCCACGCTTAATAAAAAACGGTACAAATGTTAAATACTCGGGCAGATAGCAATGGTTAACGAGTTCTCGGATAGATAACGAAACCTCAAATGTAGGTTGTTGAAAACGAAATAAATGTAATAAAATTGACGTATCGTGGATAAACTGAACAACGAAAGATGTTTAGCAGGTTCTTCTTTAAATATAGAGCCTGCTCAATGAACCCATAGCACAGAAAATTACACTATACTGACGCATATTACTACACCGCAGTACCATTAAAACTATTAATATCAATTATTCAAATTTGCTATATACGTCTGTGGAAAATCCAAATAAAAATTATATATATTGAATTGTTGACGTCCTTGACTAGGCAACCAGCTGAAATAATACAAAATTTAAACAAATACATTTTAAAGTAAGACTCAAACTAAAAAGTTTATTACTCGAGACATCTTGAAAGCGGCATCTCAAGAAATCCCCTGAATTTTAGCTATCATCGAAGCAAGGATCGATTCTATGCTAACCCTGAGTAGATTGTCTCAGTTTCGATAACATTCAACACGCACTAGGCCGATGTCAAAGACAGATAAGATACTTATAAAAATTGTAGAGTTGATTAAGTTCGAAGAGATATAATTAGAAAGTGCGGCTGCGCGGTCCCACGTAACATGTTCATAATACATGAGCGCTTGGGATTTCCGTCCGTATGTAACCAGCACGAGGCCCACTTTCACGTGGGTATTGCCCAGGCCATCATCATAACAGCCACCATTGTTCTAACACCAATAAGAAAGATGCCAATCGGTTGCGGTTTTGCTGGGGTTTGCCACCTCTTGTACTTAAAGAAGAGCAATCTACGTTTCAATCAATATTCCTTGAATGCACTTCCAGAGTATAGAGAGTTACTGAAAACACATTTAAAACTATAGGATCTACTTGACGAAGTGAAACCATGTTTTTTATCAAGACGATTCATTTAGGACGTCCTTCGTCGTATAAAAATAAAATGACAATAAATATACAAATAGCGTAGACTTTGATGCTACGACATTCATAAAATATTGAAATTAGCTCGTCAGGAAAAACCATCTCGCCAAGTCGCCTATTTAGCATAGTAGTAATAGCTTTTCAATTAGCGCCCGAACAATAGTCGGGGTAACCCAAACCGTGTGTACGGACCGCTCAGGTCTGGGGGCGTTACACGTTCAAAAAGTTTGCTTTCACTCGGTGAGCGGCCGCTTGTGTTCGTTACGCGACCGGCTCGTCGTAACGCTGGGAATACCCAGCGCCGACGGAGCCGACAGCCTCTGATCTGTCGACCCGACTTCACCGATCTCTCTACGTAACCAACACTTTTTGAATGATTAATTACGCTAATGAAAATAAAATAAGCTCTTGAATTGTATAATATAATAAGAAGTAAGAAAATGTCTCCACAAGGTCAACAAACTGGGTAAATCCATATGCAAATAAGTTCGAGATTGAACCGAAATTTTTAAAACTTCAGGTACGAAGACTTGTTTGCCATTTTGGAAAAACCAGAGACAATAAAGAGCGCGGAGTTAATCTTTTAAGTGCAGTTCGCTGTGGCAGGGAATTCCGCAATTTTATATATTGTTAATTGATGCTGTCTGAATGACTGTGTGTAATAGAGAAAGAGACAGTTTTCGACAGGATGTCTGAGGCAGTGTTAAGGTAAAGATTATAATGACATTGAACGTAATCAAGACCTTGAGGCACGTCACAAGCAGGCACGGTGCGTTCACACGTAAACAATGTACGGCGCCTTTGTTTAGCATTGTAAACAGGTTCTAGTGTATCCTAGCTACGATTTAATTCAAGAGATCCTAGAGAAGCTCCGTATTTTTTCTGCAAAGGCACGTGACCAGCCAGGTCGTGTCCGGATCTAGTCGTTAGTTGAACGAAGGACAGTGACGTTGCTGCTGAAGGCAAACAACCTTTCTTTGCGTGACGGATGACATACTTATTTCCAAGCAAACAATAAATGCGGAAACGAAGATTATACTGCAGTTTTCAAATATAGAAGAGCATCTTTTGGATGGTTATATGGAATGCGAAAAATAGTACCCATGTCGGTTGAGCTGATTCAATTATAAAATAACAGCAATAATTTACGTAGTAAAAATAAAATATTTCATATGGAACCAATCCAAATCTTTTATGAATAAATGGTTAAAGCAAATACCATACAGCGTGTACTTGGAAAAACCGTTGAGCGGGTTTTTTTCTCTTCGGGTCCGTGATTCAGATGAACTGATACTTGAAATACCATAGGCAACTTGGAATTGTGCTGGCTCTACACATAATATAATCGTTTCATAGTATAATACTCATTCATCGTGAGTCAGGATCTTTCATTCAAAGCGAGTGAGCTTTCTGACCAAACCGGAATACCTACCTACTAAACAATTAATTATCTCCTTCGACTTTGCAGTGGCCATAATAAGTACGTACTTTACAAAACCCAGCCATCGATAAAAATACCACTGATATTGTAGTAGTCAATGAACGACAATCGTGAACTGAGAAATTTAAACAAAAACCTGAGGTCATCACAATAAATAGGTGATGTCAGTGGCCATTAACCGATACATTCCTACCGTAACGCGAAAGGTGACCGGAGAATACGATTAAATAAACACTTCTTTTTAGTGCCTAAGCTAAAGCCACAAACTTAATAAGGATACTGGACAAAATTAAGAATGTTGAATATTTTTTGTGACGGAATTTCCATCTCTTTCTAGCCTGAGAAAACTCCTAATAAGGAGTAGATGATGTCATTCTTAATGTAGATATAAATACCAGATGGTTGTGAATAAATACAAGGAACTAATTAAGACTGAAATCCCAGTGGATAAGATTACACTGAGATCATAACTTAGTTATGTACTTACCATTATAATTCTTTTGGTTCAGTACTGAAGCTAGCTTCCTAGGTGGATTTTCTGGCACGGGCGCGAGGAGCGCTTGTAAGCACTCGACATGACCTTTTGCCGTAGCTTTGTGCAGGGGCGTCTCCCCCGTGTGGTCCCTGGCGCCGAGCGAGAGCCCCGCGTGCACCAGCATCCTGGTGACGACGGCGTTGCCGCCCATGACAGCCAGGTGGAGAGCCGTGTGCCCGTCGTCGTTGGCGATGTCGAGCAGCGCCTTGTTTGGACACACCCTGATGAGTGTACCGACTGACTTCTTGCACCCATGTACTGTTGCTATGTGTAATTGTCTGTAACAATGGAATAACCCACATTTAATGTTTCAGTTGCAAAAGGCGGTTTCAATAATATGATAACTTTGTGACCAACAGTAATGTTATATTTTTTTCTAAATATAGCACATGATATGATGGTTTGCGACCTTTACCGTATCGGACCGGTTGGTGCAGACCGGAGTGAGGAGCATCGAGTGGGGCCCGGCTAAACTTAGCACGCGGCACAGCCAACCGGCCCAGTTACCATCTAGCATTCTAGACGTTTTCTTTAATAGGTAGGTATATTAAATGTTTCTAGTTGCTACTGAATGAGAATACATTATCAAATTATTTACGTTATTAGGAGAAGACTGTACCCACGATGTGTTTCTATTTATCTACGCGTTTGCAATAAGTAGGAAATGTTTACGAATGCTAATGATGTAATAAGTGTTAAGGAAGCATTAACTTCCTAGCGGCGACAACCGCTGCGCGTGATATTTAGCGCTTAAAACATTCTCGTTAAATACCAAAGTAGTAAAAGAAACCAACGAGTACCTATGACCTCATAAGTACACTGGACAAACCATTGATAAACATTATTAATATACAGTGTACTGTTGTAACGATTTAATATTGAACATGAACATTAAAAGGAAAACAAACATAATACGTAGACAGTTAGAATAAGGCGTCATTGCGAAACGGACGCGTTCCTTGGGGTTTGCCCAGAGGTCACCGCTACTGATCCCATTAGATATACTGTACTGCAAAGTTACTTTGATGAAACATATTCAAATACAACTTATGGATTCATTGTTTAAGATACCACTGCTCATACTAATATATAAATGCGAAAGAAACTTGCTCTGTCTGTCTGTAACACTTTCAAAAGTTTCAAAGCTGATTTGATGAAACTTGGTATAGGGATAATTTGGATCCCACGAATCAACCGAGACTACAATTAGCCGCGATAACCGACACCTACGCGAGCGGAGCAGTGGGCAAAGGTTTGTTATGTGATTTTATGTAATATGGGCCAATCAGAGTTCCCTGCAGTGTGGTTGGATGCTGGACATTATCTCCCTTAACATACGTACACAAACTATACAATCTAAACAAGGGTTATTGCCACCAATATCAGTGTTTAGTTACATATTTTATCACTCAATATGTGTGTAATGAAATGGAATAAAGTACTTTGTTATAATGTTATCATCATTTGTTTTACTCTAATAGTTCATAAGCTAATCTAAATTCTGAATTTAAACAGGGTTCAGACAAATAGTTTGAAATGTTGATTTAAAATATACATAGTATGATTCAAGAAATGAAATGAAAAACTGTTTTCTTGTTATCTGTTTGGGCAGATAAGGCATAATTTAGGTAAGTAAGCTACGTCTAAGATATTATCAATTGTGATGGGGAAATCCGAGTTTACTTTGAATCAAGATGTTTAAACATTATACACAGTATGACAACTTTGACAAACATCTTTTCAATTAATTACTGCATTATTTTAATGACATTGTAATGACTGATAAGATTAAGTTTAAAGTGTCAAGTTTATTGATTAGTGGTTTTTTCTTTGTAATAGTGAACAGTGAATTGCTTTGAATTGCGGGTTTAATGTTTATTAGTCTGAACTGTATTACTGGAAATGACAAAAAGTGGATCATATTAATTTGAAACATTACCGGGTTCTAAACTCACACAGGGTTTTTTCAGTGCAAAGTTATAAAAGTGAAATACAATTCTAAATTGTAGATAAATGTGTATGTATAAGTTTAACATGTAACTTGGTTGTACAGTCTTGCAAAATGAAAAAAAAAAAAAATTACAATGTTTGTGGTGAACATTTAAAATATTGAAGAGTGGTATTGTATAATATTAAGATAAAGCTGTAGATGATCAATTGGCATTAACTTCCAGAGATTATACTTAATTATGAAGTTAATTGCTTCATTATCTGTATATACTTGCTGAATGTACTTGTTTATGATAAATTTAAGTCTTATCTTTAGTAGTGTAATGCATACACCTCTAAGCAATATAAAATAAAAAAGTTCATTTAAGAATATATCTTTGAGTATGGCCCTATCGTAAACTGTTAATCTGAGTTATGATTTTACGAGTCACTCTTGGTGTGGATTTCATTTGTAGTGCAATATTGTAAGACTGGATGTCTTATTGTGTAGGAAGCTAGACTGTTTAGCTTCATTGACAATTTGTACCATATTTAGCCAGAAGTTACTCTTAATAGATCAAATTAATGTGAGTTATCCTCATCAAAGCTGCTCTATAAACAACACTAAATTTTCCAACTCCAAAAACAAAATCTTGTAATTCTATGAACTATAATGAATCATGGTGTATTAATGACAAAATTTACCTATTGTAGTGCAATCCATAAGCAATAAGTGCTAATCATAACTTGGTGCGTATTTTATCAAAAACTCTGATGACATTTACAAATGACCATGAACCGAATGTCATACATGTTGGTATACGCAGTAGAGTAGTCATTGTTATACTCACGTATCGCCATCGCTGTCCTGCTGGAAGAATATCTCGAGAGGCGGGAGGTCTGTCTGTGTCGGCGGAGTTAGCCTACAAACAAACTTGGGCTCCGTGCTCGTGTTGTCACTAAGCTGTACGTTCGACAGGCACTCCGTTACGTGACACAGTATACCACTGTCGAGCTCGCTATCGGCCTGCTCTTCACTAACACTCAACACTTTCTTTTCCACACTCTCGGTTTCGGGCTCCGACTCCACTTCACCAGAATACAAGTCCAAAGGTCCCGACACAATACCAGAATCGATGTTGTCGTCCTCCGCAATCTTGGTAAACTCGCTTGTGTTTTTCGCACTCATTTTGATGGATTATTTTATTACACTTGCTTCTAAAGTTACGATCGGAATGCACGTAAGTTATTTTTAACACTAGCTATGCGAAATCATGATTTAATACCAAAAATATTGTCACATAAAAACTAGTAAACAACCGTCTAACAATGAAATCGCATGCGCAATGAATGATCAAGTCGCGTGTTGAATGATGAAGACTCCACTCCACTATCCACTACACTATTTCCACTATTCGGTTCGGATAAACACACGATGGTCAACTCACGAGTGCATCATCGAACGTTGGAAAGCGAACTGAACGCCATCTGTGTATTGAATTTCCTTATATAGTTTGTGCTATTTCTGGGTTTTAGTATGATTTTAGTACAGCTGTTGGAAATAACAGTTCGGTAAACCCAGACTACAATGTAATTTTAATGATAACTTTATCGTTTCTTTGTGATCTTCTATCTTAACTTTACAAAACATGTTGATCATGAAATCAGTATTCAGTATCATATAAAAACATTGCTAAAGACAAGTGCAAGTACACTTTAGAAATAATCCTCTTGACTTTGAACCTTAATATGGTTTGCGGTTCAGTTCAACTAATTTTAGTGAAGTCTTATTTAATTTTATGATTTTAATTCAAGTAGGTACTTGAATGCAAAGTGTTACTTTTAATCATTTTTATAAATCTTCTGTGTGTATCCAAAAAATATGGTCAATTTAATGTCAATGTCATACTGATACTGCTGTCAATAAAATGTCAAAGTCAGGTTGTTTAAATTTTTAGGAAATATTATCGTAAATAAATAAAAAGGCTAGGTATTTTTTGTAAATTAGCAATTACAAATATGTTTGCCGAAAAAGTAATAGAGTTGTTGAAAGAAGCAGAAAGAAATCCTGTGACTATAGACCCTTTTAATGTAAGTATAGACGAAGTTATTTTAGTTTTGTTTACGTACTTTGATACTTTCGTGTTAAGTTTTTAATTTTTAACTTGTTTATTTTAAGGATGATAAAATACGCCAAATTGTCGAGGAAATGCATTCCTTGTTTAGAATGAATATGAATGATGCGTAAGTAAATATTTAACTGTAACATTATAACCTATCAGAACTAGTTTGTGAAGTTAATATGTAAAAGGAAATAGTTGTGTAAAAAGTATTTCTGTTTAAATTATATCCTTACAATACATATATTTCAATTTATTTATGTGGTTTTGTAAATTTCCTTTTATTATTATTCAATTATAGAACAAATTTTACAGGAATGCCACAATGGAAAACAAAACTCTATGGACAACAGTACAAGTCAGGCATTCAGCATTAGAAAGGAACAAGCGCTGTCTTCTGGCTTACCTATACAGTAGAATGGCTAAGATAAAAACACTAAGATGGGAGTTTGGTGCAATATTACCACCAGATGTTAGAGAACTACTCTCCGATGATGAATATGAATGGTTTTCTAAGTATTCTACAAATTTGGCATCTTACATGAGGTCCCTAGGGCAAGATATAGGGTACAACGGGATTGATTTAACAGAAAACCTTAAACCACCTAAATCATTATACATTGAAGTTCTCTGTATGGCCGACTATGGCAAATTGGAACTGGAAGATGGTGATGTAATATTGTTAAAGAAGAACAGCAGACACTTTTTGCCAACATCTGAATGTCAGACACTTATAAGACAGGGGATATTGAAACAGATAACATAGGGTCTTATGTATCATAATATAATTTGTATCATAAGTTTTGTGTATCTTATTATTAATTACTTATTTCTAATAAACATTAAGAATAAGAAGGTTGTCAATTATAGATATTAAAAGGTAATTTACATAACTAGTGTTTATTTTTTTTCTAAAAGTATAAATGTCGGAGGGTTAGATGCAAGGTTACCACATGCTCATGCAAACATCTCCATATTCATAAATGTTGTCTTAGTTTTTGGTTGGTGTCAGAATCATGTTTTTGGGTTCCAAAGTCACTATTAGGAGTTATCATTGTTGAAGTTTATTTTTAAATATAAGTACCTAATAATATGTTTTGATTAGATTAGGCAAAGAAACAAACACGTCATAGTTTATTTATTGTTATTAGCATACCCCTTATAGTGATAGGTGTCATAGGTAATTTTGACTGGAAACCTTGGGGTTATTTATAAATATGACCATCGATTTTGCCGGAATTTTAATACAGGGTTAAGCGCGAAATTTCTGGGAAGATGGAAGCATAGCCTTATTCCAAGCTATTTTAGGTTCGGCTTTCAGCGGAACACGACGAGCGACTGCTTGACCTCTTCTGTTAGCCAGTAAATATATGATATATATTATGATGATAATAGAGTATCAAATAGAAGTGGATCCTACTATTTGATACTTGCAGAATTCCTTAATATAAGGTTTAATCAAAAGTTACACCACCATTTTCGACGGCATTATTGGCGGCCTTTTGTTTGATCATTCAGTACTTGTGACGACGGCGACTCTCTCTCAAAAAATCTAGTTTTTTTATTTATTTTTACATTCATATATGTTTTTGGGCAGGTACCCACCACTATAGGTACCTTTTACTACAAGGTTACCTGTAGATTCTACTATATACAATGTTGTCTATCGAATAACAACAATAAAGAACAAACTGAAATCAAGCATTTGCCCATTCCGGTCAGCGTCACCCTAATGCAAGGTACTGCAACTTTGGCTATAATTTAATTTTATGTGACACTAAAGTGTGTCACTGATAAATCGACGCGTCCGACCCGCAGCGGTTGCTAACGCCGCGGCGCCCTCGGTTTGCAAACTATCTAGTTTTGTTGCTTTTTGTGTACTTACATACCTTTTGTTATATGACAAATAGCACTCGCATACGACCTACCCACGTCTGGTTGGTGAAAAGCGTTTTGAGCTAATATCTTGTCTTTCTCTTATTTTCTAAGTAAAATACTACACTTAATTAGTACCTGGCCAAAGCAAAACATTTTATAGTCTCATATGTGAATTAGTTTTTTTAATTGCAGACCTTAGTTGTCTACTACGAAAGCCAGTTAATTTAAAATTAGGAACCAAGAAAATGTATATGTCTATGTCTACATAACATATCATCACGCCTGTATCCCCGAAGGGGTAGGCAGAGGTGTACCAATGTACACCCACAGTTCGCCGATATGCTTAGGTCCCATGTAATAGGGGGCGAGCCTATTGCCACTAACCACAATATCACATTGGTCGACTCGGGAATCGTACCCAAGACCTCTAGCGTAGCAGTCGCGCCTAGCACCACTAGGTCAACGAGGCAGTTTGAAGGTATCACCCTATTCAATAGTCACGTATTGCCATCTAAGACGGGGTGTTTTTTTAACTTACGTCTCGGTGTAATGACAGAAATTCCCGAAATGTTTTTGTGTAAAATTGATTTAGATAGTGGTTTTTTTTTCGTAAAGTTTAAAATTGACACATTGTCGGTATGGATGAGTACTTCGGTGCTTTTAGTTCATAAAAATCAGAAAATAGCGAGATTATTACAGCTCTGTGAGTTGTTGTCACCTACCCACAACTAAACATAAAGGTATAAGTATCTAGCTCCACTGCCTTACACTGAAAAAAGACAAAATGTTTTAGACCCATTACTGCCCATTCCTTACGCCATGAAACCGCAACAACAAGGCTATTTCGTTGTATTTCACAGGTATCGCAGCCCACCTGTGCCTTCATATTCTTGGCACATTTTCATTCCTTTTTCCAGTTGCCAGTTAATTTTTTTGTGACCACTACGTAGCGGCTGGTGGTGACAGTTGCCGTCTACTTGCCAACTTCGCTTCGTTCACAAAAAGTCGCCGCGTTTAACGCGTTTGCGTTTTTCGTGAGTTGTAAACTAAACGTAGATTTTCGGGGAAACGTTAAAAGATTTTCTTTGCACGAATTTAGTCTTTTTCACCGTGGAATATAAATTATACGTAAAATGTGTCTGACGCAGTATTTAAAGGTCTTCAACATTCTATGTTTATACAGTTCTCTATTTAGATCTCAATATTTTAAGTCGTACATAATAAAAATTGTCAGACCTAAATCTAAGTAATTCGTATTTCACTTCCCGAATTACAATCGTAGATAGGGTAGATAACGATAGGGAACAAACGTTGAAGGTTGAAGAAAATATACTCGTCTCTGATAGACTTTGTTTTACTAATTACAAGCCGTACAATTTTCTCTAATCCCACGTAGTTCCATTCAAAGCGGCTCGTGTTTTTTCTTTAATATCTTCGTTCATCTAATCCTGTCACCGCGACTATCTACGCCGCAATCTTCATTGCCGCCTTGATACCTTAGCTTAGGCTTAGTTTTAATTAAACCGTCGAAAAGGTCGGCTTGATATCTACGCTGGGAAAGTATTGGGAGATTTTCCTTAAGTTTCAATATGTTCTGGTTTTAAATAGTCGATTACAATGGGAGCGCTAAGCCGCGGCCCAGCCGGTCTGCAACACGCGCCTGCAGCGGCTTACATCGACAAATTCTGTAATTTAGTGCGCGCTGTTATCCGGAGCCCGGCCCGCGTAATGCCTCGCTCCATACTATCGACTCCACAGTTTATCGCATTAGTTCTGTGTCATCTTTGCACCTAGATAGTTTTTAATATATAATTATATATGACTTGTCACCCTATTTCATAACAGTTTATTGAATAACTTATTATAGGTACCTAAAGCTCAGTAAAAATGACCGATTGGGTGGACATGGATGTGAACCCAGATATTTAAAACCTTTGTCTCTTGAAGAATGTTGAACTTTTTGATTGTCGGAGAAACCCGTCCCCTAAATCAAGCATATTCACTTTGCGTACAAAGGATTTATTAACCGAATGCACACAAAAAACCCGGCTAAATGAGGTGGGGATTTGGTATTACTTAAAAATCGTTAGTCAATATTGTAGGTAAGCTTTACTTGTTATGACGAATCGTTTACTCATCAAAGTGTCTTGTGGGAATCGAGCGAGCGGTTACGGTCCACGCTTTACTGCATGTGCTTGCGTTAGGAGTATGTTTGCACCTAGACTTCCATTTATGTTTTCCTGTTTTCATATTTACGGAAAATTATGATTATGTCATAATTGTAACAAGTAACAATATTAGAATTGACACAAGTTTATGAGATCATAGCTCCCTGGTTTTAAGATATAACTACATAGATAGTTTATACGATGATTGGTATTTCTCTATTGATATCGATAAATGGTTCTTATAGGTATCTAGTATTTAGGAAATGAGTAATTAAGAAGATTAACTGGTTAGTTTAATTTGAGAGTCAGGGTCAAGCTTATGGCTCATTACTAATAAGAATAGTTCGTGTTTCCTGGCTATGACTACAAATTTAGGTTGCCTGCCTATGTAATATAACAAATTCTACCAACAATATAACACGTGGATAAACAATGCGTAGGTAAACTTTTAATGAAAAGTAGGTATTAGTGACTATCCCACAGAACATATCGCTAATTAGCATTGTTACCGCAAATTAGCGGACATACCGATATCTTAGTATAAAAATAAATACCTAACAAACAGAGATCCGACAACGACACGTGTAGACCATATTCATTAGGGTGGTATGTAAACGGTCAAAACAGTCTGCTCTATTTACAAGAGGTCAATTTTCATCAATTTTCTTTGACAAATAAAATAAAATAAAAAATAAAATAAAATAAAATGCCTCTTGCCAATAACCCAATATGTCTAAGTTTATTACTCAGTTAATGTTTCGTTTCTTTATTTGGTCAGTACCTAAGTACGGCACCCACTATTACCTGGCGGACATGTAACTCTTAACTTTTTCTTCCTAACCTGTCGATCAATGGCCTTGGGGTTAGATTTAAACCACTCTAAACCACTTGTATAAAACCAATAGTAAGTACATTAGATATAAAACATTATAACACCATGAACTTGATTAAATAATGACTGGATTAAGTTCGTCCAGTGGTATATTACCCTTAGGTTGTTACTGGTTTATGTTCAATGTGTGGATTTTCCAACACATTTCCCATGAGTATGTTTGTTTACAATAAAACAAAAGACCGGCCATTCCTTTGGCTAACGTCCATGTTTAATAAACAATCCTATCCTGAAAATAGAACTTATTGTTCGTAGCTATATCTATACTATTATGCTGATAGACTTGTCTTGTTTACTGTTCATCATCGGATGGGGTCTATCTGCAACCTATATCGAGGGTATTTTTCCTGATATATGAATTACCGTTTTGAAAAACCATAAGACAACAGTATCTCTATGGCCTACAATAAAAAAAATAAGGCTGCTTGAAGAGTAGATATTCAGTCAATCCATAAAAAGTACAGACAATGATCCTACCTCGCTTTTTTGCTTTTTTTATAAAACCTTAATTTGGTAGGCATTAGGAGAATGAGTAGGTAAGGTATATTTACTGAAAATAAAATAGAAGTAAAGGCGGTCCATTAAGTCTATTTATTGACAATGAACAAAGTTAAAATCCAATTTAGGTACCTAATTGAGTTTTTATCAGGAACCTAATTACTTTTATTCGGAATCCTAGAGTATTTAATTTAAATCCCGGGATCTCCAAAGCTTTAGCGATTCCGAATCACGCTTACTTAATTGGAGCCGCGATTGTAGCTAGCTAATTACAATAAGATAATCAACTACATACCAAGATAAAAAAATGTCTAGTTGTGTTATATTGTTTGAATACACAATGTAATTTCGAGGTTGATGAAGAAGCGTCTTAAAATTATCTGAAAATTAGAGATGAGAAATTCAAATCGAAATCACAAGGGCCTGAAAATATTACTTTCAGAAACTTAAGGACAGCTTGAACTTGTTTGAATGACTACTAATAATAATAATTAACATCTGAACGTGTTAGGTTGTATTATTACCACGGCCTGTTACCATTAATGTCTGCCTCGCTTCGGGGAATGCGTAATTGTATCCAATCAATGATAGTGGCCTTGGCAGGGCAATGAGAATGACGGCACATCACTGATCACTGGGTGACTAACATCCATGACGTACCTATCACTGACACCAGTTTGACACCGGCACAACCCTAGCACGTGTCGTCAAGCCCGCGCCATTGTTTTTATTGGAGACTTTCCTGTTTACATCTAGTTTCTGATCACAATAACAAGCAGGCGAAGTTTCTACTCATTATCGCTGACCTAAATACATTTTAAAGTGTGAACTTTTATCGAGGGAATAATCTGTTTTCTTACTTATACCTTATAAGATGGTTATGTATCTTTTGAGAACTCATATATTATGTTTTCGCAAATAGGTACGCAGATAACTATCCACTCGTCTCCTCCGCCATAGTTCTTAGAAATTTCGTCACATTCTAAGTATATCAATTCTAAGAACTCAGTATAACATATAAAACAAGTTATATTATTGTTGTTTATATACTTAGTTTAGGCTCCAAAACTTAATTTCGAAAACCCATCTTGAGTTAAGAATAGGGGGCGCCCCTTTTGTCAATATTCCGATATATCCAAAAGATGAGAAATTCCAATCCTAAAATATATTTTTTTGTTCCTAAGGAATTTAAATTTCAACCTGATTAATAAAAACTGACCAAAAAGGTGACCAAGGAGTCGTTTTATTAAGTATTTATAAGTCATTCATCAGAAACACTATTAGTGGCAACTTACAAGGTCGCTTTTCGGCGAATCATATAAAAATAGGAATTCATTAATTATATCACTATGCGATGTATTTTCTACTATTATGTATCCGTCAGTTATGTCCAGCATTTCCGGTTTAATGATTCGTTTGGCTTTTCCCAAATTGCAACGAACAAGTCCGAACTGTGCCAATGAGTAACGATACGATTTAAAAAAGTTCGCAGTCATTAAAGACGTAAGTAGTAATCTATTATTTTAGTGTTTAGGTTGTTGATTGATTGTAATCTTTGTTTGTATTTGGGTATTTCCGAGAGATTAACTTATTTATTACGATTGTATTAGGATGGTATGTGTTTATCATTTGCAGGTAATTACCAACTCTACGTTATCGATCAAAATCATTTCGAGTAAATAAAAACGATCTAAGTAGGTAATCTTAATACTCTTTGCAGCATTATTACTCCTAATCAGTATTCTTTACGTCAAGGACTGTGCAAAGGAAAAGGACATAAATGACCTAAAGTCCGGTGAAGCAGTCAAAGCCTGCGCTCAGGCAAACTGCAAAGATCTCTATCTACCAAAAAAGGGCTATGAATGATAGGTGTCTACATCTTTAGTTCTCTCAAACATGTTACTTGTCTTTACGTGTCCGACATATGACCTTGCAGAGAGTAATCTATGTTACTTTCCCTGGTTCAATAAATACGATAACTCTTTCCTCCTTTCTTAAACCATTGATGTCATACCTAGCAGTAGTCACTTAGCCCAATATAGGTGCCTATTGCATTAGTACTAGGTATTCTAATCCGTTTTGGCTCGTCACGTCACTATTACTAACAGCTATGTAGGTCATCGCACCTGTCGTCATAGAGGGCACGAAGGCTTCGTGCCCTCTATGACGACAGCCACTTGCTCACGTCACCGTCCTGACGTCATGTTTCTTGTGATACTTCATTATCAGCTGATTATCTGACCGTAGTAGGTAGTAGTGTAATGAATGATCTATGTAGCGATGAATTGTTTGTCTCTATTCCTAAGAGCATCAACCGCTTAATTTTGTATGAAATTTTTCCTCATAGAGAAATTTATGTGATCGCGGGGCTTGCAGCGTGGTAGTGGTTTACTTTAAAAGACCGTTTGTGTACCAGATTCAATCAAAATAGATTATTTCTCGAGTCATTCTGCAATCAGTGTTAGGTCCTGTAGGAGCCTACTTGAGTAAACGTGGCCAACTTTAGGGGGCACCTTGATGGCGAGCCTCGTAATGTGAAACACATATAGAATTAATAATTATAATGTAATTGTTAGACTATAGAACAATTGTTATATTCATTTTCCCTATAAATCTCATCTGTATACATCTGGGTCATGACAGCTTAAGAAGAGTTTATTCAAAAGTTGATAAGATTACAACAAGTGTATTAAGATACGTCTATTTATACCTTTTGTTTATGTATACTCATATCTTTAAATGTGGGAAAAACCAAACGAAAAAATTGCATTTCATGTTCACAACGCGATAGGTAGGCGTAGGCATGAACAAAGTTCACATCTGAGTTGAACTTAGCACAATCATAAATCAAATCGCCAACTAATTGGTTTTATTCAATACACCGGACCGCAGTTGTTAATAGATGGGCTCAACATTTTAAACAGAGGTGAATTATCTGCATTAATACTGGTAATATCGGGCATGGCGTGTGACGTCACAGCCAGCAGTCGATGTGCCCGCTGGGGCCCGTAATATGGCACGAACGTGCGAAAATGGACGGAGCAGCGATGCACAAATGGATTTTTGATTCATAACGAGCCGTTTTATAGTCACGATACAGGAATACGTAATTTGACACCATATATCTGAGTGCAGCCGCTTTGTACTCCTACGACAAGCGCCGCCATTGTCTGCCTCCAGTTTATCATGCTGGGGCGGACGCCGTCTACAAATGACGATCACTTTTAGAAAATTAATAGTAGTGACGTAATTGCAAACCTTCCTCCAAAATCAGACGATAGATGTAAGTGTAAAAGTTTGTGACGCCACACGCCACACAGAACATAATGTGAGAGTGTCTCTAAGGTAAAAAAATAAAAGCCTCTCTGTCCAGTTTCAGCTGTAAGAATACAAGCTACTAGATGATGAGATGTATTCGCGTCATCAAAAACATAACATTAAATAGCCAATGACTAGAAGACAAACAAACAGTTTGAATGAATGAATATTACCTAATTGAGACACAATCACGGCACGTGGAGATTATTACCACACTAATACTTGATATAAGAGTAATATTGATAAAACAAACATTTAATCAACAGATCTGCCTCAGATCTATATTTATTCTCTTGTTTCATGTGGGTAATCAATGAATTCGTAGAAATCGTTTAGTGCTGAAGTCCGGTTCGTTCACCGAAATCACGCTACCTACACCGTCGTGTCATATGTGCCGAAATTACGTTACCTATACCAGAATGATTTATTATAAAATATGGTCTATGACTACTCTACATAACTTCATAATATATGCAATAATTAAAGCACATTATTCACTTGCTTAATATAAATGATGCAGTGATATGACTTACCTATAGGTAGTTCAGGAGCGTAGCACGTGGCGTTAAGTCGCAATTTAGCAGATAAACAATTTCGGAATTCCCACTTGATAACTATGTATATTGCGATCAATACATAATAATGTATGACGCACGTTAGGGTACCTTACACGTTCATAATACTATGTTGGATTTTAAACATTGTCTTCTACAGAACCTTGGTGATGCGGTGCTTAGATTGTAAAAGATGAATTTAAAATAATCTTAATTAAATAAGTTAGCTTTATCAATATTGCTCTGGTATTTATTGTTTGCAATAAGGTATATGCTGCTCATTGCACTATGTAATGCATTCTACGTGATATAAATAGGTAGTTAATATCATTGTAAACAAACTAAACCTATGATAACTTTATAATATTTACAACTTAAATATGTACAATGTTATGTAAGTAAATATATGTATATTACAATTTGTATTATATTTAAACTAAGTATAGAAGCGTCATCACAATCTTAGTTACTAACTACGTTTTCATATCAATGTGATATACTTACATCTGTAAAGAAATATCGTCACAACTTCTTAAGAAAAAAGCCTTTGCAGGATTTGTAAATGACGTTAAGATAATTCAGTGTCGCTGACTGACCTACAATCATTATCGTACGATAGCTCAGCGAAAATTAGCTTAGGTACTATTTGAAATAAAGGGCTCTACGCTAAAATAACTAAGAATTCATAATTCAGGTTTATAACTGTATTGTGTAAGCTGGCTTCAAATGGTGCAAGACCGTAGTCATCTCCCGAGCCTTTTTCTCAACTGTGTTGGGGTGGGCTTCTGGTCCGGATTCAGCTGAATACCGCAAATTAGATGACCATTGACCGTGGTATCTGTTAAGAAATCGTCTAGTGGTTTGAGACCACGACGATGGCTATGCATCTCCCAATCATCTATTGCTTGCACGAAAAATTCTAAAGTATTTAAATTATTGCAAGTTTTGATACTGGGTCATGCAAACTTTCATTTCATCACACACATTTCTTAATGTCACTAACTAATCCAGACATGACATCTTGACATTGAAAGCCACGTTGTTGCCTGACTAGGTTAATATCCGTACACACATCCGAGGTCAGTAAACCATTAAGTGAATGGCCATCGACAAAAAATAACAAGTTGGTAATTTCCAAAAACTAACAACATCCTCTATAAAAAGTAATATTTATACACTTGTATGTAATCTTGTAACGTGGAAAACAATTTTGAAAGGGTAGAGGAATGGTTCTGACCTAAAATGAATGAAAATCTTACATATCTAGGCAAAAGGACGCCAAAAAGTAGAGATCCCTATACTTTATCTTAAACACAATGATATTATAATAAACAGATATGTTACACCCATACAAAACAACCGAAAAAAGTGTTCCGCGCAGCAGCGGCAGCTCACATGTCAAAATGATACAAAAGAGATAGCGCGATAAAACCCATAAGAAAAAAAGAGACAATTAGTGTTGTCAATTACGCTTCAGTCTAAACAAACGTCATAGACTAACAAATTTAACGAGACAGAAGGTACAAACCGCGTCTACTAAATTTGTATCCACGGTTTGTGCCTATAACAACTAAGCAACACTACTAAAGGTAGGTAGGTGAGAAATAAATCACGATGTTAAAGCGACAAAGTGGAAATAGAAATAGTTTTATTTTAACATTTTCTGCGATATATTAAGGTAATAAGGGTAAGCTATTCATATTTTCTTTACCCACACATGACATGTTTAATTTATAATTAAGTATATCGACTATTTCAAAAAAAACAAATGATTAAATAATCCAACATTAGAAAAAAGGAAAACAGAACTCTGGGGTAATGATGACTTTAATGCCTAATAGTCGCATCTGGACTTTTATTCTATATGTGTGCGATCACGCGTCCTTGTCGTCCTCACGACAAAAAATGTATTTACCGTCTCTTTCTTTTTTCTAACCTCCAATTATCAGAATATTAGGAAAATAAATAAAAAATATTATTAAATCGAAGTATATTGCGTATTTACATGTGGTATGAGATTCCTTGTATTTTATTTACTTCGTTATCATAAATGATACAGTTTCTGGATACACACAATGACATTTAAAAGCTTTTATGTAAATTTCGTTCGAGTGTGTCACTCGTCGAGATGCGTGACGCAGACTAAAGGCAATACGCCTCCATTAGGACGTTTTCGAGTCTTCACGATTGCGCGCTAACAACATATCTGTTTATTATAAAATCATTGCTTAAACAAATGAACATGAAACAGCCAACCGTTTCTTTTCCTAGTTATTTGAAACAATTTTACCGCCTACAGTAAATGCATCTTTTCGAAAAAACATCTGGCATCTTGCGGCTAAACTGGAGCGCTATTCTTATTCAGATAAACAATCGCGGGGTCGAGGGGCAATACCTAATGCATCTATGTTGGTAATACCCAGCTAACCAGTGGAAAACCCACCACATTATCTGTGCACAATATGAACGTAATCAAACAGACTTGGCTAATAAATGAAGGTTATATTAAACAGACTTAACCGATAGCGCACAAGGTGGAATGTTTTCAGGTCATTGTATCGATGTGCTTACATTGTATCGTATAATTAAACTTAGTCGGGTAGCAGCAGGTTACGAATACCTTACATCATAATTAATTAAATTAACCGTATTTACAATCAAACGCTCGTTGCCATGGCGACGAATGAATACGATCACGGTCGCAGACGCTTCATTTCCGATACGTGAGAAGGATGATATGTGTTACCGTGGACAAAGGGGGTGTGGCACAGAATACACAGTTTTTTTTAGGAAAATAATTTACCGGATTAACAGAGTACTTTTTTATTGTAAGCTGAAAGTTGTAATCGAAGTCAAATTTGTGAAGCAAGCTACACTAAAATGTGAGGCAATAATAAGGTAATGTTATGTCAAATTATTTTAAAGCTCTTTACTTAAAACTGCACACACTTCGTAACGTGCGACTGTCAAAACTCTTTTATATCTGTATGCGTCCCTCCAATTAATTCAGTCCGTTCCACATTTTATATTACTCCACATTCAAATGTTTGGGAAGACGGGAAATACGTTCTCGAAATACAGCGCACAAATCTGCATTATGTATTTTGAATGTTTTTCCCATTCGTATTTGGAACGTCATGGCGTCACTGAAAATGTTAGCATATCACAGTTATTTGAGTGACGCATGTGAAAATTAAATTGCGATATTTTCTTTTAATGCGTTTGATTTTCCAACGATTTTCCCTTGTTTCAAAGTATTTTATTAATATTTTCTTGGGCTCATATTTTTTAAACTTTATGATGTAGATATGAGACCTTAAAGGTCTTGTTGAATATTATTTGGTCTCACAGGAATTGCCACTGACATAATAAAGAATGACGTCCAGGAACCTGATAATTTCCTTATATTTATTTAAACGTTATTTTTTTCTTGAACTCCTGGCTGGCCCCGTTTAATATATTTTATTGTTAGGTTATGGGAAAGTGAACATTGATAAAAGTGCATTAGCTATATAGTAAAACAATGTTTATTAATTAGTTATGGAATCATCAGAACTAACAAACCCAACTATTTGACACCTTTAATGGCTAATAATTATTGCTACAGTCTAACATGGCGGAATGATCTCTTGAATATTTAAACTGAAAACTAGAAAATAAATAAATTCAATATTAATTTGGGTTTCAATTATGAAACGATATATGATTGTGAATCAAAGATTTTAGTAATACGGTTTGAAAAATAATCGGTTGAATGTTTTTGCATATTTACTAAAATATTTATAAATAGTGATTTTCTGAATGCTAAATTTAGAGCGGTTTGAGTAATGTTTACCTGTGCAAATATGTGCTCTTTTTAACCTTATTTTGTGATATGGGTATTGGCATGTGATACACTATGTGTCCATCAGGTTTCATGTACAGGCAGAATTACTGTTATTGGGGTTTTCTGTTTCGAAATCAGTCAAGGCAGCCTATTGTTTGACATTGTACCCAATACATTGCAGGTGCTTCTTTCCTTATACAAAGTTCTCTATTTTTGACTAAACGTGGGAGCACGTCTTTTGAATGAATCCTTATTAACATACATGGTTTTTTGTTCATTTGGCAAACACACTACCTTAACTGTAAAGTAGAGCACTGGGAAATAGTGCCCGTTATTGATGAAACCTTGTTGGTATGATAAAAAGTAGTGACGTGTGCGGTCAATAGCATCTACCGAATATCCTAATTCACGGCCGATCAGCTGATTACACTCCAGTCTACACCTCGTGACGTCACGCGGGTTTTACCGCGACTCCGCGAGTGACAAGCGTTTTGTTGTTATTAAGATAATCGCGATAATGCGATATTTACAGGCTGTTGTTCTGTAGACTTACTACGCCGTATATATGTGTAGAGTCAGAAACGAAGCGGTTATGATATAAGAGTATTTTTAAGTCTTTGAGCATTCTGTTTTCAGTACCTTTAATATCAGTCTATAAGAGCAATACTGTGATTAACTTGACAGTAGTCAATGATAAAGGTACTGATAAAGATGATTGGATAGGTACCGAATAGTTTTATTTTACAGAGCACCAGTGGACGTGGAGAAGCGACTCCTCTACGTGTGGATAAGATTAGCCTGGCGATAGTTTACCTCCTCTCTTTGATGACATGTTAATTGCTCCCATGCAAGGATAGAAGCCGTTTTTTGTAATCTGCAGTTCAATATTTTAATTTATAAGGGTAGGATAGTAGGATTCGCATCGTATTTTCCAATTATATTATTTCTTGCTTTTTGTTGATTCAGATTGATGTAATTAATCATTCGAAGTAAAACAAGTAAAGTTGTGAAAAAAGTGCGTTATCAATGTTGATCTCGCGCAGTTATGAACACAAACTGATTCATATCATGTTGACTGATAAAGTATTTAGTACAAAGGAAATCCCCAAATATGTGGGTGTTTTTTAGTGCGTAAGAATGTTAGTTATCTACAAGCTTTTAGTAATTAATATTTTTTTATTAATCTTATCTAAAATACATATTTATTTAATTACCTAATTAACCTGTTCCTACCTACATTTCGAAGAAAATCAATAATCAATTTCCTATTCATTTACTTTTAATTTCCATATCCGGTCGAGATATTATTTTAATATCTATAATAAATTTGTAATAAGTTAATTAAAATAAAGGAAAGAGGTGCCTCGTAATAAAAGCTATAACGCTGCAAAAATAAATTAAAAACATAATCGAGTCAGTTTTTGTTCTGTTGTAATATTATTCAGCATGCTAGGCTATTGGGGTTGCCCCGCTTTACAGCCTGTTTCCATCCACAGAACTTTTTGGATGGATGGACTATTGGGTTACTCACAAGTGGCAGCTGAAAAAACAATGTTGTGCAGGTAGATCTAAAGATTATTCGTTTGGCTTGACGACAGGTCTAGCGATACAAGTAAAGTAAAAATCCTAAGACTGAAATTTGTAAATTTCGTAATAAAAAAAGTACGTTTTTGCGATAGCGAGCTTGTAAATATTTTCAGTAAGAAATAAGAAAATAATATACATATACAGGGGTTTCTTAACACCCTGTATATATCAATTTATAAGTAAGCATTGTATCCTTGCATATCCTTTTTCGGTTTCCCAATCCTGATACAAGACACGCTTTATTCTGTGCTATCACTTCTTACTACATATATCAGAAAACTATTCATCACAATTATTTACAATGTTGCAAATTGTAATATTATGTGATCGAATTAAATTCTTGCACGAGATAACTATTAAATAATGATAAACAATGACATAAACGAAGATACCTTGAAACTGCCTTCTAAACAGGAACAAATCAATCAAGGCGGCCGCATACACACGATTGGGAAAACACTGCAATAACTATTATCGCAAACGCCCATTAAATGCAAGTGACCATTTATAATTTTAGTGTCAAATTTATTTGCCATCAATCATTTTAATGCCCATTTATATCCATAGTGCTTTATCAAAAATTATGTGCTTTGTCTTTCCTGTATAATTGTTACAAAAATATTCATATAATTATCCGTAGGTAGGCAGTAAATCGACTCATTCTAGCTAAATTGTCCCTCTCAGGGCTCGGGCCAGCCCATACAGACAATAAATGATTTATTTATTTATTGGTTTCTTAGGTTTACGCGAATGTTAGACATTGAAATAAAACTACTTTTTACGGATTTTTTCGCGGTTTGTATTTAGATTTTAGGTCCTGACGTTTCGACACCTTTGCAGGTATCATGGTCACGGGCAGACTGATTATTATTTATTTATGTGAAAACTTTACGGTGTATCGTCTTTTAAACTAGGTTTAGCCTTATGTTGTAGTACTTCTCATGCTGATTCAAAGTAGAACATTTGTCCGAAATGAAGTTTGAAACAATATGACATGGCGCAGTGGCGCGTTCGCGTGTAATTCCGCTTCCTGACAAATATGTGTAAGACAGAGTTTGTTACACGAGATGTTTACGACTTGGCACGAGGCAGCGAAACCCATGTCGCACTCATGTGACTCTATGAGAGTCCAGCGCTAAGTAATCACTGTTGTTTTCCAACCTATCCGAAAATACCCGGCGCCACCGATTTTAAACAAATGACAGCACCACCTACTGTTTTCGGTCCGAAATCCACAAACATCAATACAATCAGTGTTCATTTAAACAAAAAATATGTTTTATTCGTTCAATTATCCTAAAAAAAATGCGAGAACTAGGTATAATCTTTTCGTAACACCTCTTGGTGTTCACCATAATTGCAATGTAAGTATTTCTCAATAGTTTTCCCTGTAGCGCGGGGCGGCCGGTGGCGGGAAACCCGGCCGGCTGAGCATCCTGCTCACGGCGCTTCACGGTGCCAATACCTAGAACTGAATTAAGTTTAGAACTCATATTGTTTGAGGTTTGAGCACTAACCGCACTCTGATGGTGTCATGCTCTGTGCCCATTTAATTACCTGTTACTGTATATTTGCAGAGGAGCCTACATCAAGGTGTATTTATAATAACCGTTCAGCACTTTTTGCGCCGACTATCAAGCAGTTTAATGACATGGCACAAAACGGATCGTATGATTATAGTGGATGCAATAATTTGAATGAGGAAAATATATTTATTAACTTGTATCTTTTTTAGGATTGTAGACGAACGGTCAAGTGTCTCACCTCATTATAAGTCGAAACTGCTGCCCGTAGGTATTCCTGTTGTAGATGTGCGTAAATGGTATGCGTTGTGCCGGAAGTTGGTCAGAACTGAGATCCCAGGAGAGTAGGTAACTGCGAAAATTCTTTATTAAAACGAAAATTTATTTATTTTTGAGTGACAAGAAGACACATTGACAATTTAAGATTGTATTTTTGGCTTGACGATACATATTATCTAAATGTTTTTACTAGACATTATCTTTAACGTCTAGCGAAGGTAGTATCGCCGGAAATTGTGACCGCACTCGATATTTCCAAATTTTCAAAGGAGTTAGTGTCAGTTAGCCGTTTAATCTAAACACATATTGCGCTTAGGAATATTTAGCATGATCGTGAGGTATACCAAGGCATCATAAAGCAAAGCGGTGCCATTAACCACGGCACCAGCTAAGCGATTTACGAGCGACACGCTTGTAAGGACCTATAAAGTTTTATGGAAGCCCATTGTTCACATTTCGTCCAACATGGAGCTCGATCTATTGAATGCAGCGGCCCGGCGCTCCGGGCGCTCTGCACGATGTTAGAATCAATTCTGCTCGCAAAATGGAGGCACAGGGGACGGGGAAGTCAGGTACGGAAATAGTTTCTACTTTTGAGTTTTTACGTTTCCGAGATTTCTGAACGTCTGTTAGGTTCCGTTTGTTTTGTATGGATTGGACGTATTGTTTGAAGGAGATATTCGTTTTCCTAAAATACCTGATTGCTTTGAGCTGTTCTGATCTGAAGTTGGATATCTGAATCTATGAACCTGACTGTTTGAAAGTCTAGTTATCTTTGTTGTTCTTCTTTAGCCATTTTCAACCGCAAAGGTGTAAGTTTTCTTCAGTCATTCAGTTACTGTGTTGATAAACGAGTCATAATTTTGACCAAGCTGGACAATAATTAACTGTTCCCTTGAGGTGGTCCACTAAATAACCCACATTATGAATGTTTGTAAGAAAAACACTCTTTTCTTGACAGTGATGAGTTTTTTGCAACAGTCCGGACGTCGGTAGGTAATACAATTGTTTAATGTTTTTTCCTCATTCATTGTTTGTAAACTGATAGTAAAGCGTAGTAACTCGTGTTCGCAGTTCTCTCGGGAGGTAATTGAGTCATGTTCGACTAAATTGCTTGGGAATTCAGCGTGCTTTTCAAATTGTGGATATTTTCCTGTGACCTTTTTTGAAATTGGGTTGTATTTCGTGGCTAATGTCACGAGTTAACTGTAGGTGCGGCATAGAGGTTGAGTAAACCAGTACCCGTATGAAAAAGATCAAAAATTTACTTTGTTACGATGAATACTATAAATAATAACCACATTATGCATAATCACTAATTATTATGTGTCCATAAAAGTCCCTTAAATTGTGTAAAGTGTAAATTTCCCAACTAAATACTGATGTAATGTATGGCACATAAAACGATAAAACAAATGCAAGCGCAGTTGAACCAGTTTGAACATATTAATGTGGGCTAATTGGTGGCGTCAACATTAGGCTATTTGTTTGCCGCCATCGCGCCAGCCAGGTGAGTGTATGTTCACACGCGACGTAAATCTGTGACGTGTACAGCTTGATGGAGATACATGCTGATTATTTCATGAATAATCACTTACTTTTGGGATTGTTACAAATTTATTGTATTATTTTGCAAGGATGTTGTTGTTTAACATACAACGCACCCCTTCTAATCTCTCATTGTAATTTCAATAAAGGTTCTGCTGTGTAAATAATGATATTGCTTAGAGCAAAAAAAGTACCTTATTATAATAATGTCAGATTGGAAAAACGTCTAGGCATTTAGCCAAACAATGGCAATGTGTTCTTTTACATAAAAGGTTAGTGTTAACCACAAACTACCCATTTTATACACAATTATAATGCAAGAATTATCCAAACATAGGTATTGGTAAAACCATACAGTTTTTAATGATGATAAGATTTATAAATATCCATTTCTTTCCTGTTCCATATAATGGGGTATGGGATGGGGTTGGTGTAATTAACAAGTTATTATTTTTTTTCAATCTGCACTTACAGTTCCCACACATAACTGCGATTTCGCATCGCATCGCAAGTAACTGCGAGCTCGCGTTCCATTTTGAACTTTATCTAAGAAGTAATTGCTGCGATACGGCTTCGTATCGCATCAAATCGTATCGCATCGCAATTTTGTGTGGGAGCCCTTACCTGTCGGCTGTCGAATCGTCTCCAGGTCATGAGACCTGGAGACGATTACTAAGTCATAAATGAATCAAAAAGAGCTTTTTAGATTTATAAAACAACTCATAATGATAACCATAGTTTTCTCAACAAGCTCTCACCAGTGACAGTCCCAGTAAAGCGCGCTAGTTTACATCCCCTAAAGTTATTATTGAACGGAAAAAAACTGTCGGTCTTTGGCAAGCAAGTAGTATTACAGAGAAATCGCTGAGTCACGCAGTCATCTCCGCGTTGGAAGCGAGCCAAAGTAAAAAGCCAGCGTCAGGAGAATTATGATGAAACAGCTTCCTTACTTAGCTACTGTTTGACTATCAAGCAGCGTTGATAAATGGGGGGATGTGTCCAGTCGGTGGGTGGCCGCATTTGTCAAGCGGCTTCCAATGCCGAATAAAGTTGTGTCGGAGCGAAGAATTGATGTGCTGCGTAACGCCGATCCATATCGTTATGTTAGCTCTATACTTGTTTATTAAATACGTCATCATTTATTTTAAAAGGATTTATATACAGACAGCAAACTGAGACTTGAAATGTGTCGACCTTTGCCGCTAGCATCCTCTAGGCTACCCGTGCAGTCCGATTATATTGATCAATTATAACAATAATTGGACATATTTACAGTATCTAGAATGATTCATTTAAACTTAAGATGACATCAAAAGATAAACTAGGTACCTACTCGACCACCACGAAGCTGCTCTGAAACTGAATTACCCATTGAAAGAGGAGTTACGTTTTAGTAAAAATAATGTTTTTGTTTTAATGATAAAAACAAAACTAATCTAAAAATCAACATTCTTTCTTTCTTAATCAATTAAGCATTACAGGTTTTGTACAAATGCACTGAATGCCATGCTGTTTAACGATAATTGCTTTAGCCGTTAATTACAATTTACCTGATAGCGATAAATATAACATTTATGTCCAATTGTTTAAAATCACAGCATATGCGGCAGTGACCGAATTATTCAACTTTATTGTTTGGAATCAAATATGTGACGTTATTAGGCTTTAAATTATATCATATGGAATTCATGAAGCCTTCTGTTAAATAGTTACTAATTCACGACGAGTATTGTGTGCAGTAATGTGACGGTTGGTCTCGTCGTTAGTGACTCTGACTACTATCCCAGAGGTCGTGGCCTCGGGGGTTCGATTACCACCCAGGACAAATCTTTGTGTAATGAGCACAAGCATTTGTTCTGTATCCGGGTGTACTCATCTACAATATGTGTACTTAGAAATATATAATTATGTTTATCAGTTGTCTGGTCACCATAGTACAAGCTCTGCTTAGTTTGGGATCAGATGGCTGTGTGTGAGTTGTCCCAGGATATTATTATTATATTACTTTAGTACTTTGAACCGAACAATCAGATGAATGATGTTTTAGTTAAATCTGCTTACCTGTTTGTTTGATCTCAAAGTCCGGAGCCTATTCGTACCAATACGTCACAACCAATTCTTGTTTCAATGTCATTTGATTATGAACACCTGTGGCAAAAGATAATGCGGTTACATTTTAACTAGAAAAGCAAAGGTGGAGTTATTACAATTCAATTAAGCGATAATATGTGTTTTTCCACATGATTGATATAAAAACTATTTTGTGGGATTGCATGATGATGGATTAAATATAATGATAAATAAAATAAATCGTATTTCTTTGAATTTAGCACAAAACAGTGAGTTTCTTGTGACTAACGTTCAAAATTACATTTACTGTGTAATAATGTGAAATAATGCTTTTGTGTACTTCAAATAAAATATGACAATACCAACAAACGACAATTAGGAAATTCCCAGGGTAGGTAACGAGAAGAAATCTGTTGTTTTTAATTTCGGCATTGGGAATCATCTGTTTTAGTGAATCAACGTCAACAAGCTTAACGGGACATTTCTATAAACATAAGCTCTCTCTAGCGTCTTCGATATTGTTAATGTCCGCTAAGTCGCATTTATGTACCTTTCATCAAAATCTGTTTATTGGTTTAGCCTTGAAAGTATAACAATCGAGCATCGTCTTAGCAGTTATGGTCTAGTAGTATTTATATTGTCTCAACAGGGAAGAAACTCTTGCGGAATATTTAATAGGTAGATACTTACCGTATTTTGCACAAAATCAATCGCTCAAAAAAGTTAATTGCGTTGTGGTTAGTGCGCGGGGAAAGTTGCGGTGAGTGGTATTTTTATATGATCACGGCGGGTTTCCCAGCAGTTCGGTGCTTCGTGTATTTTAGGAAAAGGGTAATAGTAGGTCAATGATGCTATATTATCGGAATCTGTATTTGCCAGTTTGCGGATCATCCGGCGTATAAATAAATGGGAATATTTAATTAATATATTTAAGGAATGTGTGAATTTCCTATTTTTATTCACAACTGTTTGGGGAATGTTTGTAGGTATCTATATTAGTAATTAATAAGGATTCCTCTTCTTAGTATTAGGTTGATATTATAAAGTTCTTAGAAATGCTCCACACGAGTAACATTTTACAATAGGCCTTGGTCATGATTATTTATAACTATTAGTAATGGACCTATAGCACTTCAAGAAAATACATGTCAATGTTTCATGATCGATGTTCTGATGACGTCTAATTACATTTAATGACATAATTGGGTATATCGATTACGACACAACACAACTGATATGATAAACTTTCATTCTACGTTACAATATCCGATATCGCTATGTCGTTTTCATCATTATCATCATCCAAAGCCTTTCCTTTCGTTACTTTATTATAAAACAAATAATTTTAAGCATTTGTGAAGTTACACTAAATTCCGAAGGAAACCTACCATTATTTTATTATTTCTATATAACGGAAAATATGATACCTTTAAAAATAAAATGTAGGTAATTAACTGATGTGTTTTTACGCTTCAACATATCTGTTAAATTTGGGATAAACATTTTTGTAGTTTTCAGAACTTATTAACGCTTTTTGCAGATAAATACCAAACAACGCATACTTATATTTTTTGTTCTAATTTAATTTTGTTGGGGTATTGTGCTAGTCATTGTTAGCAATAAGTAGGTGCCTATATTTTAAAAATGTTTTTTCAGAAACCATAATTTGTCTCACTTAAACAATGCCTAACAAAATTATACATAACATAGTTAGTCTGTAAACTATCAAAAATATGAAACAAACGTTACTACTTAATTGTTGTTTTAAAAACATTTTTTTTTGTAAACTTAAGAAAAGGAAGGATAAAGATAACAACTATAACGTCAAGAGGTGTGTCACATGACGTCATAATACCCTAATCGCTGCTCCATACATTCTTAGTAGTGTATACCTACTTCCTTAAGATTTGTTTACCTGCATTATTTGTGATTTCTTTATTTTGCTATTTTTATATTTGACTGTCGCGTTGGCCTAGTGGCGCTAGGCACAACAGCAACGCCAGAGGTCTTGGGTTCGATTCCCCAGTCGACCAAGGTGTTATTGGGTTTTTCTATGAATTTCTCAATAACAGGTTGGAGTTTGGATTTGTGCCCGGTTAGTGGCAATAGGCTTGCCCCCTATTACTTCGACCTAAACATACCGGCGATCTGTGGGTGTACATTGGTACACCTCTGCCTACCCCATTAGGGATACGGGCGTGATGGTATGTTATGTTATTTTTATAATATCATTATTTGTGTGTGGATTAGGTTAAACGGACTACATATAAAGTTAATAACAATTGTAACTATTTTTAATACAATATTGCGTGTGGGTTTCTCTAGCGGGAAATGTAGAGGGATAGAATAGGGGACGAACCTATTGCCTCTTATCGGGTTGTTTCTATATTACTGAGAACTTAATCTATTCTATAGCAATTTTATGTACCTAGCGGTAGGGCTTGTTTATTTGAACTTACTGATTTGTAGTAAGGAGTTAAGTATTATTATTTTTTAAATTACGAGCTTGCAGAAGTGACAGTTATCTTTCAGTACAGTTCGTAGTAATAAATCGAAGCATTTTTTGTATCGACAATTTCCGAAGATGTAATATAGAAGTTTTCATGTGTATCAACTATACATTATTATGCATATATTTATAATTATACATTATTATACAACATTATACATTATCTCAATGCTTCTTAGACTACTTCTCAAGGTTCTCAATTCCACAGCAGCAGTGAACTTGAACATTAGTTTACAATAATTTCCGTAAATTTCTCGAAAGCTTGAGAAAGTAGGTTAAGTAAAGCAACAGAACTTGCACTGGGAAATTAAGTTCATCCATTATTTTCAGACGTTGAGTGATTGTTAATCTCTTGTTACTCATTTGAGAAACTAACTCGGTTTAGTTATTCCTCTTCTTCGTGTTAATGGTCTTCTTTAGATCGGACAAGCCCAAAATATACTCAGATCCATTGCTCTTCGATTAACTTAGGTCTCTCGCTGTGATAATTAGTTATAACGAAGCTATTATTTTTATACAATACTTTCTGTATTTTTCAATTGACGCTACTGTGTTAACGCCTTATTGTGTCACATTTGTCACAATCATTTCCGGATACAGATTTCTCAATGTAGAGTTACAAAAGGTAAAAGATTAAAAAGATAGAAGACTGAGAATTATATTTCAAAACCACATAGCGGCAGGTACTTCTGAAAGTTTTCTTCTGATTGAACATATATTAGTATGTTTAAAAAAAAAAACGTAGTTCTGGTTGATCTGTTGTTGTGCGGCGGAGACAAAACCAAGCAGTTGTAGAGTGGACATTATGATGACTCCTGATCCTGAATCATTCTTCTGTTTCCCTAGGATATAATGCACCTTTTCAGTGTATAATAATTACGTAGAGTTGTAGAGTGGACATTATGATGACACCTGATCCTGAATCATTCTTCTGTTTCCCTAGGATATAATGCACCTTTTCAGTGTATAATAATTACGTAGAGTTGTAGAGTGGACATTATGATGACACCTGATCCTGAATCATTCTTCTGTTTCCCTAGGATATAATGCACCTTTTTAGTTTATAATAATTACGTAGAGTTGTAGAGTGGACATTATGATGACACCTGATCCTGAATCATTCTTCTGTTTCCCTAGGATATAATGCACCTTTTTAGTGTATAATAATTACGTAGTACCTAATTTGAACTGATAAAGTCATTAATAATTATTTAAAATATGTATTTGGGCGGGCATTTACATTTACAACCTATTGTTGAGTAAGATAAATTTTAATGGTAAAGTTTGGTACCTAATTATCATCTCCCCTTTACCAATAGGAAGGAAGGAATAATGAGTACTTTATTTATTTAATATACTAATAAGGTAGGTTTAATGAATGCTTTATTTCCCTTCGTCATTCGCTGCTCATCACCTAAAAAAACTTTAAATAAACTTCCCTAACTAATCAGAAAAACCTGGAGGTAGTTACCTGGACACCTGTAATGGCCAAACATGTCCAGTGGTTTACCTCTTACATAACTTTGAAATTTCGTGTCAATACACTGGATTTCCCAAAGTCCAGCTCGATAGGGAAAATGTGATACCGATTGTAATACATGCGCAAAAATCTTTTTTATTATTTACCTATGCTACTAAAAATATCTGGTTTGTAAAATTAGAGCTTAGAATACAGGATATAATAGGAGTCACACAAAAATATATAAAATCGTTTTAAATAATATTACCTTGTTATCAAAAGTTGGGAAGTACCGAGGTGACTTTTTCGTCACATTTCGGGGAAAATAATATCCTCTTGACCGAGATTTTGTGTGTTCACCAGAGTGAATTTCAATAGGTACTTTATTTATGCTACGAACTGTGACTTACATTCCGTAATTGCAATACATAGCTATAGCTATAGCAAGCAAATAGTTAAAGAAACGACCAACAAAATAGCTGTTACTAGTAGATCAAAATCTTGGTTTAAAGTATCTTAGTTTTAAAATATGTTTTTCTTTAGCTTGATTCAAGAATACAAATATAAAAATTATCTGTAAACGCCAAATAAATCTGTAGATATCAAAGAACGAGTCAATTTTGTTCCAAGCTATAACAATGTGAGTTATGATTAACATTTTACAGCATTAATATAATAAATAATAATTATCTCATTAGTTGATATCCAGCTTCCGACGCGACAGCCTTTATCTCAAGCGTTCTGTAGTTCCAAGTATACCGGCTGTAGGCTTCTAGATTAATACTCGTATGCCTCTAAAATTACATTTAAAAAACATATTCCATTTATCTAAGTAAATACTCATAAATTAGAACATTTATTTTAAAGGTTTTATTTCATAAGCAAGCGATTAACTTACATGCTAGATAATTAAATATTTACCCCCTGCGAATCTAAAAGTAAACCTCATGGTCAAGATATTGCATAACAATTACCAATGATTGTAAGTATCTAGTAGTATTTAGGGTCAAATGAGTCACATCTGCCAATGGGTCTGAATATAATAAATCGCTTTGTCTTGTATACGAGTCCTTTAGTTTTGTATTGTTAGTGTTCTCGACGCCAACATTCAGGCTAGGAACAAGTGTCAGTGGCATCTCAGGTATTTGTCCCGAACTTCCGTTGGAATGCGAAAGCGAGTATTTTTTTGGGTATAGCGATAATTGTAGGGTACGGAAATTAAGTAGATATGTAGGACGACTTTAAATTATAAAATGTCTTTTTATCCTAGTGCAGAACTAGTGCAGTTACGTAGTTTGCTTTTTGTCTGATTATCAGTTTTTCTGAGAGATAATAGAAAAAATCTGAACCTTTTCCTAAAGTAAGAAGTTTAGTTCGAGTGCCAGCTTCTATATTATTTATATTCTTCTTGTAATAAACAGTAAAATTAAAGTTGAGGAACAACTCAATACTTATAGTATTTATTTGAACGAACAACAAGGATTGCTCTCTCGCCTATCTCTTTGACCAAACGAGTTTGAAACAGAATCAAATCCTCGATCTTCACACGCAGCGTTACATCCGATTTCGCAATTCACAGAATGATCCCGACGTGTCTGCTAACATACGTATAAACGTGCTTCTGCGGAATTCTGTCAAAAACATTTGTAACATGGCGGCGCGGTGCGGCGCGGTGCCGTGGCCCGGGTGCTCGCTAACTTTAACTAGCTGATGTTCAGTGACAGCGTATTCGTTAAAAACTTCGTTTAGCTGTTTGATGGAGCCAATTTCATGCGTATCACTCTATCTGGCGCGAGCACGAAAAAAACGGTTACGTTTTAACGAGGCGAGGTCCGAAGCAGTTTGTCAACGTCACCACACATCACCGAGGTTGTTCGTACTTTATTCTATACACAAATACTGTATTCCAAATATTCCAGCCAACAAATCGTAAACACGCGTAACAGTGTGCTGTAAAAAGTGACGTTACGGACCCGCCAACGATCTGTAAATGTTTTAAAGGGACGACATTTTTATTGCAAACAGTAATAATCGTGATTGTAAAAATGTTTACTATGCTGATGTAGAGACCAATGTAAAATGTAATGTATTGTTATTCAGTCAAATAAAATGTGTTTTACTTTGTAGTAAGTTTTACTATGTGTGATTTTATACGTGACTTTCAACAACGCTCTTGTCACGTCACTCTTTAAACTGAAGAACAAAATCATAAGTATAACAAACACTAATTAAAATTTGAAAAAAAATATAACAAGAGTTTGAGTTTTTGTGGCACGTGCACGTTCATGAAACAAGATATCAGGAAGAGGATTTAAATTAATAATAAAATAAAATTGAATTTCGAGGATGGTAAAATCAGGGTGAAACCATAGGATTTGCCTAATTGCTCTATCCTGGCCTTGTATTACATGAACATTAATCCTGCTTCGAACATTCGCCTTTATGTTTTCATTGTATTTTAAAACCCCGAACAAAGTCGATTTCAGGTATAAGCAGGTATGCAGATAAAGTAGAGCATTAGTTATGTGAGACACGTTTGTGTGAGTAACAAAACAATGCATGAGTTATATGACAAAGAGTTAGTTTACTGAAAAGAAAATACTCAGTAGGAAGTACGACTACGAACTGCAGAAAACTTTTATAAAATTTCACTATGAAAAATTCTTCGTTATTGCAAAGCGCGGGTATATTTTTCAACATTGTCTACATAAGCCTGAAAATATACCAATACATTTAATATACACACCCACATATTTTACACCTACGTTTGTAGCTCAAATATTAATTTCATTAAAACGACTCTTAAAATACACCAGTATTGATTTACCTATAAATAATCAGCCACAAAACAAGTGTGTAGGAGTAAGCGAAGCTAAATAAATGCATGTACGCGTATGTGTTATGAACGCTAGCTCCGCCGTATAGTAGGCACTACCTTCATTGTAATATATCATGAAGCTCTATACATACAGCTTTGTAATAAACCTGTCAATAGCCACTGAAACGTAATTTCCAACAGTCAAAAATCCTAAAATGATTTATATCCTCAAGTTTTTCCTTTACATTGAAAGTCCGGACGAAATCGTTTTACAAATGATTGATACGAGCAGGGAAATGCGTCTAACCGAGTCGCGTTGACCGATGTTAGTCGATTTTGTATCGAGTGAACATTCACCCGCGGTAATCGATATACCGACGATGATGGATAGCCCTCCTTTAATAGTAATGGACTCGTGAACGTCCCCTGAGGCTATCATAAGATATATCTTGGCACTAACGATTCAGGGATCGGACCTATATTTAAATTGAGTTAGTAGTACTGCTTGTGAATGGCTAAGTTCTGAAACTTGGGTTGCAAATCAATCGTTTGTGAAGTTCTAAAATAGATATTGCCAAACGGCAACTTGACCTATTTATTGAAATAGGTTAGCTTTGTTTTTTTTTAATTTACTCAATAAGTGTTTTTAAATAACTATCACCTAACTAATCTCGTATGGTTATAACGAATTCTGGCATGATCCAGATGTAACCATAATATTACTTAGATTGAATTAGGATTGGAATCTACTGTTAAACAGATAATTAGTTTCTGTGGTTACTGTAATTTGAGATAATATTGTGTTTCCTAAGTGCGCAGATTACATAGATCGGTATTTGTCGATAGATATCTACTTGATGTACAGTTAATTATCTTAATTAATAAAATAATTGTAATTTTATGTTCAAAGGTGTTTTTGCCTGCTACGAGATGAATTCTCAAATGTATTTAACTAACAATTGTAAATTCTTACGTCCCTATAGTATGGTATTAAAAGGCATAGTTTCTGAATAAATTAACAAGGAAAATTAATTCGGAAAACCTAAGTCCAGATAAGGCCAAGAATAGGCTACGTTGATTGATAAACTGAACAGTTTAATAATATCCTGTTCCAATTAATAACATTCTAAGGCTTCATTCACAATATGATTTAATCTACTTTATTCGAGATTCAACAGATAATTAAGTTTCACTTGTATTTAGGTCTAAGGACTTGAAAACACATCGCCCACCTACTAGCACAATACCTTTTTAGCGGTGTGGGCGGCGTTTCTGACACGTCAATTAGACCGGTTTATTTCTACACTATTTCAATTAATGTACTTATCAAAACAGACGAAGCAATTAGGTTAATGAACGTTAGATAAATAAGTCATTATTTTTGATGGTGATTTATTAATGTTTTATAATAGAAAAGAGATTGTTACAGTTTTAAAGTAAGCGATATTTATGACTAAGTAGCGGAAATAAATGCTTTAGTGCTCGTATTTCGCCCACTTGTACCACTTGTTCGTTAAGTACTTAGATAAGCTTAGCTAAGTGTTTTACAAAAACTTATAAAACGTTCTAGGATACTTCTGTACATGATTATATCTTAAAAATGACACCAGTAATTTATAACAAAGAAATAGGATAAAGATCATGGTAACTTTTAATAACTCTGTCATAAATGGAAGCCTGTGATTGACCAAAAAGTCTCGCATCCACTATTGTATACTGTATGATTTTCCCAAACCTTTTCTGTGTCCATAATGATGTGTGGCCCGGGTTATCTATTTTTATTCATACAGCCTTCACATTGTAATCTGACAGTGGACGGAGCGAAACATATTGCTTGCCATTTTATTGCAGGCGCTTTGTATTTGCTTTTGATATTTTATATTTGTGCTAGATATTACTGTAGCTGCGGTTCCTAGATTTATCATTTTATGCAGTTTTGTGTTACGATATTATTATGCTATTTTGTTGTATTATATTTGTTTACTGATGGATATTGAATAATTGGATAGATATAACTAAATAGATAGAAGTAAGTAATTATAGAAACTGGTATCTAATTTGTTACTTGAGCTTATTACAATCAATCATTAACACCTGAAGAAATTGTACAACTTCGATCATAAGTCATTATCTTTATCATCAATCAAGTAACCAGACGCATGCTATCATGATGTATCCTAAAATAGTTTACTTCAACCAGAATACAAATAACTAGACTTTCTCTATTATCCTTTATACACCTGTCTAAACACATCAGCGAACCTAGTACTAACATAAGTGAGTACCTACGCATGAAACAGCTTCCAGGCATGATCAACAATTTAGGGGAAACTGAAACATTTTGTGTAATGTTATGTTTTGTGAAGCCGTGGGTCCGACACACCGACACACGCGGCAGTCGACAGTCGGGGTGAAAGGCTACACTGGAAGGGGGACATTTTTTTACCACACCATGTCAAGTCCAGTTGCACAGGCACGGATTTGAAACATAAAATAAGATATACTTGGACAGAAAATGTTTTGGTAATTTATTAATTTATACATATTTTTATGAGCCTCATTTCAGTCATTTTTCTCATTTTCATTTAATTGTGTGCCGGAATCGTTGAATAATCGAATTTTGTTGGTTCCACGCCAAAACAAGATTACTCTTTATTCTTAAATTATTCGAATAGAAAGCAGTTCCTCATTGACTTACGAGGAATAGCTACAAAGTACTACGTAGGTACCTATTTTGGTCGATTATATATTTGGTTTCTCGAACTAAGAGTGGTATTGGACAAATCAATTAGGCTTTGGCATTACTCCGAATAGTTATTTCTATCTGCCTCTTCTGGCCCTTGTGTTATAAAGGTCGATGCCCTACACAACAGTTGTATTCTGTAATCATCATCCATTAAAGTTTGAAAGCGATAATACCGTAGTTAGGTACTTGTCTGTACAAGACATAATGCGCGATTCCCTTAGGCCATTAATACGGAGCTAAAACAAACAGTAGTTCCTCCCTCAGTGACGCTTGGCTTACAGTATCAGTTACCACTTAGGCGTATATAGCCTCCTTTATGTACACTCATTATATGTAAACAAGACACAATTTATATAAACTGTGAACGAAAACACGGGTACAAACACATCCCTTTAGGGCTCGTTACATATGATGTAAATTGGAAAGTTCTCAAAAATATTATAAGGGTTAATCCTTAACGCATACAATATGATGAAACCTCGAGTTTTAATCAAGTTACAATGATCTTGGTTTGTCATCGTGTCGGATTGTTGTCCCATCGGAATACTATGCGAGAGAGCGAATGTAGAGTGTTCCTGTGTTTGTACAAACACTCGCGTGTCTGTTGAAATTGGCCGGTCTTGGGATACTCTGCACACGACCCGGATAACAGTCTCAATCCGACAATATTCGAAAATGGAGCTCATCTTTTGTTTCTCCAAAATTCTCTTGCAGGTGACTCCCATCGTAGCTCTAGCCTTTTAAAATGTAGGTTATTAGCATGTTTTCAAAAGGTAACATGTTTTTTCTACATTGCAAAATTCCTTATAAAATACCAGTTTACACATTTGGACAGTACACACTCCGTCCCTGTTTAGTCCCCGGTCTCTCAATCGTCCGCTACGCTCCCGCCTGAGCGCCAACATCATATTTTATCTAGTTACTTTCCCTTCGCCTGCCGTCGATACACGGCGGCTCGTGTTTTATACCAGCTCACTGTGCCAGGACTAACGTGGATACATACATCATTGTTTTACTTTTGCTGTTGTTCTTCCATTTTCACTGTTCTGCGATGTCATGTAGGAAATGGCTGGCGTAAGGGTTATAATAGCTTCGGTGATACCCATATTGACACAACGGACGTCTTGCATTTGAAATGCGGAAAAATGACGGCATTGAAGACAGTTTGCTCCGTGGTTACAATAGTTTACTAGAGCTGTACACTGAGTATAATAGAGACCTAATTCACGTCTCTGCATTTAAAAGAATTGGTGACTAATTAACATAAACACAAATGAAGACATTAATAAGCAGCAAATAAAACTTAACCAAATAATCTGAAGCAATCGCGTCGAATGTTAAAATAAAATAAAACATTTCTCAGCAGTAGTCAGTTTAGATTCCCGTCGCGTTTGCAGTTTATATTGAACGAAATATATACTTTACAACTTTGCTCGCACAAAATAAATTGTGGCTTCAGAAAACTAAATTGTTGTTGGTGTTTTAAAACACAGGCTTCATTGAGAATTTAGATGTTGTAGAAAATATTGGAGACAATTCTGTTTTATGGTACGGTACAATAATTGAGCTGGTTGACATACGTATGTGTATGTGAATCTGGTACATATATGTATTGATACATTTTGCTAGATGTCGTTTCCCACAAAAGAGTAAGTTTTACTGATGCAGGCGTATAATTCAATTATGCAATTGTCCCTATAGTTTTATTGTGTTGAAATTATGTTAACACGTAATCCATACTTTAACAGAACATAAAATAATATTCGCAATTAACTGTAATAATAAAAAAAAGAATCGTCAATTTTAGGCGAAATATTTTATTGGAATGGTGGTACATAGTGTTGCGTCGAGTAGCGAGTGTTCGCGCCAAAACAATATTGTTTATGAAGTCTACATCGTATAGCAATTTTATTTTATTCATACTTTTATATCTGACCTCGATTTTCATGTCAACCACTTTTATGTAGTGCTTTGACTTTTGAAAATATTTTGATCTATAATATGCAATCTTAAAATGGGCTGTTTTATTTCGACTCGACCCTAAGTTAAAATAGAAAATGTAGTTCTAACAACTCACTATGTTAATCCATGGTTTTAGAAAATAGTGTTATGAAAATTTCGTTACTACCTATCACACGAAGACAGCAATTAATAAGTAAAATAATGGAAAATAATCAAAGGCTTCCTATTTCCAATACCAATATTTCCTAAAATAAACTTCTTCGTAATACTTCAGTGGTGCACTCTGCCGGCAGACACGGGAAATGATTTCGTGCAAATGTGATGTTTGTATTACAAAATGGAAAAACATGTTTGAATACAAAACAAACTTGTTTCAATCGAACGTAGTTTCATTCCGGCTTGAATACACAGAAATCAGAAACGTTTAGGAAACTTTCAAAGAGTTTGGAAATAGCGAACTTTATTGGCTCGCCGTATCTTGTTATGTCCGGTGGAAATATGCTTTAGTTTGAAATGGGAAGATGGGTAATCGTACAATTTTGGTTGCTTATCTGGTTTTTGATAATGCTGCCACCCTTATAGTTAGTGCTTGACGAAATATCCAGGTCTATTTATTTTATTACCAGTTGAATATTTATAAGGACTTCCTGAAAAATAGCTAGAATTAAGAAGAATTTTAAATATTGCTTGTTATTTAGGTACTGTTTCGTTATTTTTAACCAGTTTTATTCCAAGGTTTATTTTGTTTACCATAGACCTTTTATATGAACAAATATTGGCAATAGGACAATGAAATTGGTTTACAACCAGTTTCTACCGCGAAGAGGAGATAACGTGGAATCTTCCTGCAAAATGACTTTGTCTTAACGTCAAAATAAAATAGCTATTTACGTTTGACGTTAAATAAAAAACGATAAATTTGGAGTTTTACGAGTTCTGGGCCGAGACGATAACTAAAAAAAAGTTGTAAAGAATCATCTAATGACCCTATAAATTCATCGTTATATTGTTCCTTTTAAGCAAAATAGCTCAGTGACCTATGATATTGCTATGGTCATCGAATTATAATAATGTATATTTACCGTAATTAAATTAAATTTATATATATAATATTGAAAAGTTTTATGAGAAAATATAATTATGGTTAAACTGTGGCCATAATAATCTCTATTTACATAAAAATACATACTATCAAATTAGCATTGCTATTTTACTTTTCTTAATGGAAATAGAGTTTACATTCACAACGAAATCACATTTCTTGAAACTTTTAAAACCCAGTGGGTACGATGTTCTGATGAATACCCCTAGGGTTTAACATTACTAATTACTCTAAAAGATCTTCATTCTGAAGCGGCCGCTTGTTAACTCAAACTAGCACTTCATTGAATTCATCCGAACAACTAGCTCCATTTGCAAATTGCGCTACAAAATTTGAATAGCTAAGAGGAGAGGAAAGTTTTTTAAATACAGAGTGTAACGTCTGAAGTAGTTAGGTCTTTAAAGTTTAACATGAAAAAAGTTTGATTAGTCCGTTTGGGGCGCGGGTCAGGCCTGGGGCGGTCCATTTAACAGAGTGGCCGCATTTATTGGCGGCGCACGTCTCAAGGCGACGGTGCAAGGGATGAGCGATAAGCGATAACAAAATATGAGGTAAGGAACAGGTATATTATGTGTAACAGTTAGATATGAATTGTGGTTTAGATACCACAACACATACGAGTACCGCTGTAAATAACTAATTACTACACCTTCTGTGATTTTTCAGATATTTTGTGTGCCTCCGTAAATTTTGAATAATATTAGATGTATGTACAGGCAATTAACTGCAAGATTCACTGCGATATTTAGCTTCATCATCAGTTACTTATACGTTTAATGAAACGTAAGCCCAATGTAATGAATTCGGTTCTGATGTCATTTATTTATGATCACAGATCGAATAAATTCCTTACAGTTTTGAGAAAACAAAATAACTCGTAGTCCCTCGCCACCTCTTATAAGTAGAGGTGCCACTCACCGCTAACGCGCAGGCGGCATACAAATTCATCAGCGAGCTATGTTTGTTAGTAACTTTGTTCTCTTGATAGCTATAAATTGCGAGAGCCACGCGCTGGACCAATCGATGTGATTGACCGCCCTGTGACGGATGGCGGAGCGAGCACATAAAGAGAGCACGCGTCTTCGAAAAATCTATTACACCACTTTGTACTCATTTATTTATAGTTGTTAAAGTATTAATAGTACTATTAATAGAAAATTTACTTTGAAACGGCTGGGTCTTGCTTTTATATAGCCTATTTTAGATGATAGTACAGCCTTGGACAGTTTTCAGTAATAATTCACACAAGATACTATTATTACGTATCTTACACGTTCCAAGAATTGTGGAACCGTCGTGCGCATAGATACAGTGCATTACGCTATCGTTGTCTAACCAAATCCTATCGCCCGTTGTTTGAGCCACCTCTCTGAATATTCAGAGGCCTACCCCGACACGGCGCTGTAAACCTCAGTATTCAAAACCTTGAGGAGTAAGAAAATGTTGAGATACTATAGTTTGTTTCCAATGAACTTCATGTAAATTGTTGACCTAAGGACGACATTATTCATTATTGTAGCTCAATTAATCACTATCTAGGCACGCAGACTGCATATCTATTTTTGACAAATTGTGTTTCTGTCTCTCTTTGACTTTGCTTGATGATTAGTTAACTTTTTATCATCATTCTGTTTGAGTGACATGTTGATTGATTGCGCGTTTGAAGCCTGGCGTAGGATGTCAGAAAACTATATTAGAAAATGGCTTCGATAGGTAAAATGGAATGTTTCTAAGAAATGCGTTGACTGGAAATATACACCTCTATTTGTAAGTGATAATTTCCATGATATAAGGTTAAACAGAGCAATCCAAGCATCAAATAACCCCAAAGTGCAGTCAACTGTTTCGTTCATCCGAAATTAAATTAATGGTTGCCGAACATTGCCGACGAAGGCCGAGCACAGCCGAGCCCAGCCGAAAGGGGATCTCACGATATTACCGCAAATGGAATACCAAAGATTCAATAGGTGGAATTTTGAACTATTCATCTACGTCAGTTGAAATGGATTTTGCAGTAGTTGTACGTACTTACTTTGACATCGACGCGTTCTATTGAACTATGACTTAAATACCGATGGCTAGAAATTATATGTAAGTAGATACCTCTATTTAATTCAAGTAATTCTCAGGTTCCTACTCATTGTGGTAAATGTATTACTTTTATTTTAATACAGGTCAACTTTACTTGCATTAAGTATTTTTTGGCCTAGATCCAAAAAACTAAGAATTATTTTAACGACAAAAGTTTTTATCTACATTGTAAGTCGGGTTATATACCTACGGTTTTTTGAAAGAAACTGTATAAAAGGCTTATTTTTCATCATCAATGCTTTGATCAAGTGCTGACATGTGGGAAACTGATTTCAGATTGTAATTGACCGTTACATGCATACTTTTGTTTATTGTCTAACCTTGTATTGGCTACATGTAGTGGCGATATAATTCGATGAATCTCATACATTGGCTGCGACCCGGTTATGTCCGGGCATCGACACGGGCTGCCAGAAAACATAAACAAGAGTTTATTCTGAATCCTGTCTTAGGAACACTAACAATGGAAACATAAGGCATTTAAACATGAGCAGGCACGACTGCTGAAAACATATTCTTAAAATTAAAAATAATATGAAATGGTTGAAAAGTAGCACACTTTCAGTGTACTATATTAAAACAGTATACATATTGCTATAAAAGACAAAAATCTTTTTTCTATACAATTTCATTTTCTAAAACAATCAATTGTCAAAAGTTATCATCATACTTAAACAATTTAACTGATAAATAAGTTGAAAGCCAGAAGTGTGGTCTCCCTTCGAACGCTAATGCAGCATGTAAGACAACAGAATACCAAAGTGGACTTTGTTAGTTGTAACGGAGTCTAATTCAGTTAAAAATACAAGTTAAACTTAGAGAGTGTTTCTCCACAGCAGTTAACTAAATTGAATACTAGTTTAAATGTTCAGTTTGTGGCCGCGTTTAATTAGTTTCAGTCTGTGTTTTTGTTCTAATGCATCTGAATAAAGTACAACATAGTTAGTGAATAGTGGCGTTATTGTATCTAAAGTTTGTAATTAACGTTTGAATAATTAGAGTTACATTCTAAAAGCAATGTTAACTTAACTTGGGTATACATATTTACTAAACTCAAGATACCAGTTTTGCTGATCTTCATCGTGTCAGTTTCAGCTAATTTTCTCATATAATTGTTCATGCTATAACTTTCTGTAGTGCTTTAAAGCTGTAAAACATGACATAGTACATAAACAGCCTTTCCTGAACGCAGCAGTGCCGTTGAGAGTCCTGGTCAGTATATTTTGAGATCTGTGAAGATATTCCGCAGCGAGTCATGGCGACGAATACGTTTGCGGGTCTGAACGTATGCACATAGTAAGTGATCCACCGGACTACACAAACTAGAGACTGTCCTCTATTACATTATGGATACACTCTTAATTCGCTTCCACGATCACCACTGTTGATACGTATTGATTGTAGGAGGTGATTTGGATGATGTTCTTTGGACAAGGAAGTAGCAACAAGAAACGAACGGAATAATGTGTTATCCATAAATGTTTATTTTCTCGCTGTTTGTTGTCTGTCTTTGTGTTGACAATAAAGAAAACTTACTACTACTACTACGACTAATTTTGATTACTACAAAAAAAACTAGGTACTTTAATAATGTGTTAAATATCGCTCTCGTTTATAATTATATAAAGGTAATCAAATGAGATTTATTGTTGCTGACTAAATAATATTTCAGACTAAGGACCAGAAAATTTTAGTGCCTGAGGAATGAATCCTAAATACCTTTAATTTTGCCTTTTCATCAAACGGCTTATATCTCAAAGTATTTACAAGAAATCCTCGCTAATTACCGACCCCTACTTAATATTAATTGGCTATTTCGAAATGGGTTCAAAGAAGTAATTTATCCTTATTTATTTGGCTTAGGTACCTACTTTTACATTAGAAGGTTAACTTAGTCTACCTTTTCACTTCAAATTCAGAACTGAAAAAGCTTATTAAATCATGTTTAATGGTATTCAGCTACTTATATGTTCCATTTACTTCCATAATAATATTATATTGAACAGTTTCTTAATTACAAGACTTCAGTTTTTTTTAGGAAAATAGGAATTATAGGTAGCTAGGTAGATGGGATTTCAAGCATTAATTTCTTCGTTCGTTTCAGGATAGACAGACATGACAGTTCACTAAGACAGCAATAGATCGAACTCCAGTAAAAGTGGTGAAATACATTGCGTAGGGCGCCACACAGCACGACACGCACCGCCGCACCGCACCGCGCCGGACGACAAACTTTGCCGAATAAAAACTCATTACGAGGCTCGTACTCCTTCGAGGGTTAAACGCGTAAATTGCTCCCCCCGTCATACTTTTGAGGGCTGTTATAATGAATTCTAATTTATGGCGGCTGTGACGTCATAGCGGTGACGCAGACGTTTCCGTGGCCGCTGATTGGTTCAGGTGATGGATGACGCGTGTGGGATATTATGAATGGGGTTGGTAATAGGTTCATTATAAATAAACATTTCAATCACATTCACTTTGTCCTCAAACATGCTTAAATTGACTTAATCTCATTAAAGGACAAACGTTTCATAAATAACCCCATAGTCTTGCAACAGAATTTATGTTATTAGTTTGTTGTTTATAAACAGTATATATTTTGTTGCAATGTAAAATACGTAGTACCCTTGTACTCGACTCAAGTTCAAGGTCATTATAAATATAAAATGCAAAGGCATATCCACGGAATTTAGTATTCGTAGGGTCGCAGGTGGGAGCGAGCTTTGAGTATTTAATAAACAGTAACCATCATACTCGTACTGCGAAGGCTTTATGTAAAACATATGAGGACATAAACCTTTGAATTTGAACCTTCACTGCACACGAGCTCTCGTAAAGTGCGGTTTTAATACAGGCGCAAAGAGCGGAACCGATCGGAAATATAAGTTTCATTTTCACTGCTAATGGGACATGAAAGTAGTACCTACAGCACAGAAAATAGTAGCATTTGGTTGGAAGTGGCCAAGAAGCAGATTCTGATAAAGTTATTTGTACTCCTTGCTCTTCTTCTGGATAAATATCTCATATTAAAGAAATGGTACCTACTAATTTTCTGAAGTCTTAACACTAGCGTTTGTTACTTCACCCTTTTTCCTCCTATCGGTCACCACACACCAATCACTTGCGTTCATCACAGCATCGATAAACCTAGTAATACTTACATAATCAAAACAAACATGACGTAACTATAATTCCGTTTTATATACAGGTGTAGAAGAATACATTCATTTCCAACGGTAATGGCGGTTCGGCATCAAAGAGGCGACTCTTCGAATTGCATGAATCAAATTACACTGGGAAATACAGAATACTCCGCAGTAATTTGGTTTAAAAAGTAAGTGGAAACTGTTGCAATATTCATTAGTGGAGTGACTTGGGTTTGTGTATGTAACTGTTTTTATCTTTTTGTTGTAAGTATATGTTACTTTTGTGTTTTAGAAGGACCTGAGAGTGGAGCCTGAAAGATGATAATTAAATTGACCTAATGGTTTCAACTCTAAAGGCAAGGTTTAATTGGGCTCCTGATTTACGCCGTTTGTACATCATTGAGGACTTGATCTTGGTTATATATAATGTCATTCGCGTTGATATCCCGTTGCCGACGACACTGGACAAGTGATCTTAAGGTTAGTTTCATTAGTACGTTAACTTTGTTTGTTCATTATCTCCAGCTACGTAGATTAAATAGTATATATATATTAATAGTATAATCTTCAATCGTTTTTCGGATGGGAGCACTACCTCCAATCCGAAAAACGATTGAAGAATTTTCGACAAGACATTGCTCATTAATATACCAAATTATTATGTCATTAAATAGAGTGTTTTAAACTCGACATTTAGACCATATTAACTAAGAATGTTTACTGTTAGTCTTATATATAATGATTAACAAAGAGCCTTTTCTGCTGTCTATTTACATGTAAACACGTAAATAATAATTAGTTAACTAATAGGGTAACATTCTAGCAGCGAACGTTTTCGCAACGTGAGCAAATATTTACAAAACAGATCATCATTAGCATCTTGAGTCTAAATTAATTCTGTATCGCTCACGTTCATTAGTGCTTCGTAATTAAGGCATAGTGCTCCTATCAATCACTAATTACAGATTTTAATGTACAACGTAATCCTAAACTAATATTGTTATGTTTTGAAAGCTGGTGAAGCAAACATCTCCTTAATTAGTAAATCTGATGATTTGTTAGCATCGGATCAGACGGTTAGTAACACGGTATCGATTACCCATTATAAGTATTTAATTATAACTATTTTTATTTTAGAAATAAATTCTATATAAGATTGTATTTATTTATTGAAATGTTGAATTTACAAGCATACCATTATATCTGTTATTGAACTTTTAGGTAAAACATGGTTTAAAGTGCAGTGGGATGGCTATAGGTGTACCTACCTGTACAGTGCTATGTATATAAAATGTTTAAAATAATGATAATGCCTCTTTTACTTTGCACCCACCATCAGTAAAGCCTATATAATTGTAAAGTAAATAAGACAAGGTTTATTTACTTTACAATAATATCCCCTTATTTGTTTTCCCCTCCTAAACACCTTCCCTTCCAGCACACCCTGCCGTCACTCCTCTCATCAGCTGTTCCCCGCATGTGCGTGAATATCCAGTTTCAGTAATTCGTCTGCCCGAAGGCAATGGCTCGATTACTGAACCTTTTGCACTTATCAGAAACGTTTAGACGTATTTCCTTCTAACTACTATTCGTTTTTCTTTGTAAAGGATCAATTTCTTTCGCAATAGTCACTCTAAGTAGTGACCTTTTGTAGAACTGCTGTTTTTGTATTTTTGGCTGAGATATTGTTTGCACTAATGATGACCTTTGTAGACGTCTATACTACCTCTAGCTGCTCTTTACATACTACCAGATTAACCACAAGAGGTCTTATACAAAGACAAATGCATGCGTATTAGATCCTAATCTGAGCGTCATTTACAGTTCACATTTTCTTGACCTTTCAGAAACATTTCTAAGCTTTAACAAAGCTTCAATATGTAATTAGACTGAATAATACAATTACTAAAGATTTCAAAAATAAAGTTCTGAAGTAGTAAAAGTTGAGTCAACAATAATTACTTGAAACAAACTACACGAGAGCAGACGACGTTATCTCGAGAATAAACTGAAAAGTTCATCATTAGAAGAAGGTCCGATAGCATCGCATTCTCTTCAAACTTTTGATAAGATTCGGTTCAGTACACAAGTTCAATATGTAACACGTTAAAGTTGAGAACAAAAGTTCCACTAGCCACGGAGTAAGGAAGAAATGGAGTGACAATACGTCTGAAGGTACAAACTAGAAAATTTGATAAATATATAGGGTTTGCAAGTAGTTGCACAAGCACAATATTCAAATGTTCAGGTAGTCGAGTACAAATACAATATTTTATTGTTTTGTAGATTTTTGTAGAACACAGGCTTTACGAAACTCAGAACATTTTGGTACACATTTAGTAAGCCATTTCAAGTATATTCTCATATAGAAAGAGAACCAAACGATGTTGGACACTGTGTGACGACTTAATTCACTGTCAAACCCTCGCAACTTCTGTATATCCTTCCATCATGTATCAGTATACTTAAGGGGCGCAAACGTGAGGGTTTACGGAGAGCCAAGCGGCAGTATTCACCCGGTATAATTTAATTTGGGTTAAGTGACAACCCTATGAGTTCCGCAGGGTAACTGACCCTCGCATGCCCGCGGGTCACATTTTTTTTAACGGAGATGTACCTCGTCGGCGTAAGTACGAATAACGGTAATAAGGAAACTTACTGAGTTTTATTATAATTGACATGTTGTGTGGCCCACACATGTTGTGTTCTGCTTATGTTGTCGGGTTACATTACAATATCATTTGGTATTTGAAGAGTTTGTTTTGCGGTTGTCAGTTGACTACATCAAATTAAAATATGTGTTTGCTTTTGCCAATAGTTCATCTCTAGCTGGCAAGTTATCTAGTAGGTACAGAGTACAGGATTCTTATTACAATAAATCAGCAAACTTACTTTATATCTAGCCATACACTTGACTTTCACTTCATTCGTTTTCTATTTCATAAATCTTATTTTATTAGAGCAAGAAGTACAGACTTTCGTCTCTCGGATTCAATTGAATATTGGACTGATCAAAACCACTGACAACTGGGAGCTTCAAAAAAGTTTATTTTCTTGAAAATTATTTTGTCAATACAGATATCTTTTGCCCGCTAAAATAAATAGAACACACTGAGGAACGTACTGTTTGTCTTTTTCGGGAATAGAACATGAGTACAACCCCAATTTCATACTAGAAGACTACCTATATAGCTGGCATCATAAAAGGTGTGCGTTTTAAAAAAAGTTGAGGAAAGAAAGCTTTGTAATCAAGGCCTGTCTTATGTGGTCGGAGAATCAACTAACATATTAAAGTTTGGTACACACGTTTTAGTATCTGAGAATCACCGCTAGTGCAGTGTCTCGGCCTGCGGTTATCACGTTACGACCTCGTCACGGCGTCGTCACGGGTGACGCGCTGCCGAGAATACGAATATCGCATTACTTGTAGGACACGGCCAGATGACACGCGTTTAACGCGCGTCAAGCTGCGAGTGCTGCGCTCAACTAGCGTTTTGTCAAGTTGTACTTGTGTGAAGTAGATGGTGTATATTTTCTTATACGTTAACATTGCTAGTTTCTTAGAGGCTTTCTGAATGTTAAAGTTTGTTTTTTTTGTTTGTTTCTAAAACTTGTTAGAAATCCCTAGTATCATGAAGGAAATAATGCAAAATAAGTAATTTTCTTATAAAACAAATAATACAATACGGAATTTTCGGTAGAAAGTTTAAGAAACTTGTACTGCCATACTCCTCGCGCTTTCTACAAAAAACGCGCGATAGAGTAAATGTTTATTTTAGTGGTAAGCTCGCGTCTCGCAGTGTGTCTAGCGGCTATTGTGAACATAGCCTTAAACGGTAGATGGCTCCAGCAGCCTTTTGTTTACAAAGAGCTTTTTTCTGAAGTAATAGAATGTTAATGTTTCATTGTGGGGTATATCGTTGAATTTCATGTTCTCGGCTTTATTATTTGGCAGACGTTTATTGTGTTGGTTTGGAAACGATGCCCGGGATACGCTTGTAATAGAATCTAAATGCGTGGTTAACATTATAGCTGTATTTTTGTAGCAATGTTAGTGTAAATGGCTGCTATAGAACTGTTAAGAACTGTTTTTGGTCCTTTTTCCTTATGTACTGGTCTTAATTAGATCTCTTGTGGTTGGGACGATTTCTGAAGCATGTATTCATTAAGAGATGATCGTATTCGGTCATTCGGGTGTTTTTCCTAAGCAGAACTTTACTCAGTCTCTGTTAAAGCCTATTATTAAAGAAGCTTAAATTAAGGTACGTAGATCATACTATCAAACAATATTATTACATTTTCGAACTTGTTTAACAAAAAGACGGACCTAATAGGACTGAATTGAATAAAGTTCAAAAGCTTAGTAGATCGTTTAATGACACAAACGCTGACATCCATCTCATTGAAGGACGTGGATCTTAAAATATTGTGATAAACAACTCCATCAAACTCGCGAAGGGTTAACAAGTTCCCGCGAGTTGTGAAGTGTCCCTTCCTGTTTGTCTGACTTCATCTTAAGTAATAATAGGGTGACAAAGTGTCAGCGAGGCTGGCTGGAATTGAAAAGCGCCTGGATTGTTCGCATTGGTCGGCCACCAGCGGCATATGGCAGGAGATGCAAAGGAAGAAAATATCTTATAGCAAAAGAAAATAGAAATAAAGTAATAATGAAATGAACTTTTAACTAAGACATAAAAAATAAAGTATAATGATTATTTATTTCGTTTAAAACAAAAGTTTATTTGAAACAAAAGATTTTTTTACATATTATGATAATTCAATGAGATTCTCACAAGATTAAACACAATGATAAATCAATTTGAATACATTCTCACTCATTGCAATCACAAAATCCACAGGATGTTAGAATTTGGTAACTCTTTCGGAACACGAACAGAATATTTAAGTCAATCAGCAGTCGAAGCGCCACATACAGGGGGGATTACTTCTGCTTTTGTTAACTCTGTACCTACGCCTTTATTGTTATGTGGTCTAAAGATAAGCTAAAGCTGGGCTAAAAAATAAATAAAAAAAACACCATGTATATAGTGAGAATTTGCAAAAGTATCCTTTAAGACAACACCATGTATTTCTGTAACATTATCGAAAATAAAATATTTAAACAATATTTCAGAAAATAAAAACAAAAGAAGCACTGTCAAACTTTTGTACCCTTAAAACTTACGTCTTCAAAGAGTTAGTTGAAAGTCAAATAAAATTGGTGAAACAAGAGATTCGCGATGTCTACGTAGTGGCCAGGGTGCATTGGACTCACATCGTTAGAAACTCTTGAAGGGTTCCTCACCAACCTGCCCAAACGTGCATAAGAGTCGACGCGACGCTTCGATCTGTGTGAAGCAGTTTAAAAGAGTCCGAAATTTTAAGTAGAAATTACTGAATGAGTCGGTTCATAGATTTACAAGTTTACACGACTGATGTTTTTATTACAAAAACGAATTCTTAGCTTGGATAAATAATGTTGCACATGTTGAGAAAAACACAATCTTATTTCATGATGATATCATTTTTATTCTTCCTAACAATGAATGCAGCTATATAAAAGTGACCTTGTAACTTGTTATTTACAAAACAATAGATCAGTTTGACGACTCATTCCCCTACATTTCCTACAGCCTTGACGCTGAATTCCGTTTGTTAATGACTTTCATTCATCCTTCATAATGCGGCGACAATCCCAGACCGATGTCTAACATACTTCACTCCATCTTCCAGTCATTGTCTCAATGTTTCTTTATCATTCTATTTTGTGTATTAAGATTGAGTAAATAATTTACTTTTACTGCACTACGTGATTTGTATTATTTAGTTTGATAAGTTGATGTTAGAGGTATACTCATACACTAGTTGCACATGTGCATAATGCATATAATTATTATTTCAACAGAAAAAGACGTTTTGTTTTTGTTGTTTATTTGATTTTGTCTAAATAACTCTACAATTTATCTCCAATACCACATAACAATAACACAAAATAATTTCATAAACTACAAAACCACACCAGACACATGAACTTGAGACTTCTCACTCATTCAAAGCCATCCCCAACCCCTTGATAGCATTAGGACAGGTCCTCGACACCCTCCACATCTCATGGCTTACTCCGCAGCAGCGAGGAGCGTCACCACTAATGAACCGGAGTCACTGAACTAAGTAAATTAATGTACGACCATGTTGCCGCCGAGGTAAACGACCCAAATTTCATCCAACCCCTTGTTATTTCTATCGAGTTCGGGAAAAAATGTGAGGTACCGCTGATATTTGTAAAGTTTTTCTCAGGGAGTGTTAATTTGGGAGCAAATAAATTGAGCTGAGAATGTGAAGGATGGTAGATAGCTTGCGGTGAGTAATATCTGTGTAGAGTTCAATGTACAGAGAATTTACTGCATTTAAAAACCAATATACAGTGTTCTATATTGCTAACACCGAGGATATGTTTACGGAGAAGCAGGAATGTAAAGAATGGTCAAAGCTTGCTAGAATACATCTATTGAAATAATAGATAGAATATAATTTTATAGTTCAAAAATATAAAGCTTTTCAATGTAAGTAATATTTGGTCTCCAAAGTAGTGTTTCTTGGGACCAGAAATATATCTTACTACACTTATATTAAGTTTTATTTCAGAGGACTGGCGCACTTTAGTGGGCGCGGACACGGCTCGTGTTGCATATTTGATCGTTAAAGTCATTCTAATAGTTTTAAGTGACACATTATGTGCACTACCAGAGTAGAGCGCCATCTATCACAAATATTCACGAACTGCAGCAGTGCACCAGTGCAGTGGTGAGAAAATGGGCTACTTGCCGTCACTACATCATCGTTTAGAACGTCAGCGATAGTGAAACGCATTGCGGGACATTTTATGTTTTACTGTAAAGCTAGATGTTAAAACATTTAATATCTGTGTAACTCTTGCCTTTTGTTTTATAGTCTAGTCTTAAATCTTTTCTCCAGTCATTTTACGTTTTATTTCGGTTTGCCGGTGACCTCTGTCACCCTAGACAGAATTCATTGAAGTTAAATGAAGCAGCCAAAATTCCAGGTACACAAATTAAGCAAAATGAGCCCTATTTAAATGATAAATAATATAAAATTAATAAATATGAATTAAAATACCTTCAATGTCCCACCAATGTGTAACCAAAAATAAATAAAACAAATATTATCCACGAATTTAAAGAAAAACTTACTAGTTGGAGATAAGCCTTTTACTGATTGCCAGGTTTTATTTTATGATATGTAATTCAGGGCTACAACAAGATAGTCGATCTGTCATCCATAAAGAAAGCGAGGTTGACCGAAACTTATCTACGAGCCCATCAATAATGTACCAGCCTAGTTGTAACCTTTTTACTGAGGAGTCGGACGCCCACTCGGAATTATAGCAAGATTGATTCTAGTACTAGTTTTCTTGTTTGTAGGATATGATTAGTAAAAGGCCAAGTTTTTTAGGATGTCTAGGAATTGCTAGAAGAATAGATAAATACAATTATATTTGTTATTTTAACAATAAGAAACTTGTAAAAACAAATGCCTGTGGCAAATGGTGATGAGAAAATGTTATGAGATTCGTTATTTCGATCCAAAATTGTACAGTACAGCACATTTCATTTGTTTCATATCAACAGATATATATATGATGATTAAAGATATCACATAAATAAGATTTTATTCAGTTATCATCTGTGTAATATTAGTCATGTTTGGTTATAAATTCCTATTCTATTTCATTCCTTAATTCTAGGATTAAGTACAGTCTTAAGAGTGTAGTCCAAGGTGTGTCAATATACCTACCTATTATACAACCAACACTAAAGGCTATACAGGAACTTCCGATAGACATTTCCCGTCACATTTTGTTGCGTAATCCTAGTAATTTCGCTGCGGCTTTTTGTCCTAGCTAATTTGTCACACTGATTGAATTATAGGGATTCCGTCGAAAGCTATTAACGTTGAAACTAAAAAGGATTTTCGTTAATTATACAGAGCGTAGCATTTGAACAGACTTTGCAAATTTCGTGCTGTAAAATTGGACTAGTTTTAGTGAAATTTTAATTCCACTTCAGACGAATAGTAAAATAAGGATTAATCACTTTTTCTTTTAGTGCCTCTGCGATAAATGAAGGTTTGCTCTCATGCTCTCTATAATTCTCGTCCCTCGTGACATAAAATAGTTTCGCAGAGTTAGAACAATATGAATCTATTAAAATAAAATGATCTTCTGTCCACCGAGCTTCTTTTCCTTGTAAATGTTCTTGAAATAGAATTGAACGACTTACATAGAATACAAAAGGTCAGGCCGCGGGTCTTACGGCGAAGTATAACCGCGACTCCGGCCGTTATCGCCACATGCGGGTAATTCCGCGGAGCGATCCTTATAGCGATAACAGTTCCGTGTCTTATATCGCTTGTAAGTACTGCCAAATGTATCTGGAACTGCTCAGGACATGCTAGCGTTTTGTTTTGTGTACTATTTATTTGAGCTATTATTCATTTTTGTTGAAGAAGCGGGAGTAAAGTTTTAAAGAAGATAAATAGTTGACATAGCCGGTTTAAAAAAGTACCTGTATTTAGTATTTTTAAATGACTAGAGCATTATATTAGTCAGTTTTGTAAACTGGACTGGATAGTATGTTATATATAAACGCACTATATATATGTTCCATAAAAAGCGCGCTGTTCCTTTTACATGTGACTATATTAAAAGCATCATGAATAAAAAAGTGAGCCGGAATGTCCGCAGCGGCATTTTTAGATCCGCGTCATAAATCCTGGTAAATCCGCGCGAGGTGGCTGTAGATACCTAGCTGTGCACTATTTCAGGGCATTTTCATCAACCGAGAGCTGTGTGTCAGCGTTCTGTCCAGTCTAGCAGTTCTCAAACGTGTTGCTTTGAAGATCCGTCTTCCGACAAAGGTAGCTCTAAGCTTAGAGTTGTGTCTTTGGGGGTAATTGGGGAGATCTCTATATATTTCAGTGGAGACAGCAAATCCGTCGGTAAGGCACCGTCCGGAGTTCCGCCATATCTCTGCGGATTAAGTTACTTACGAGACACGCCACTGAAGAACGGGACAGGGACGGATTTCAGCCTTGTTTCTTTATTATGCAATTTATCAATATACATACCCACTTGGTACAATTAAAGGAATCCCAGGAAGTAACTTTACAGGCAACAAGTCTATTGATAAGTGTCATTAGATAGGTTTTATATTGAGAATTATGTCGAAAGTAACCATTCAAGTCGCCGGAAAGGAAATTTAGACACAAAGAAAACAAATTTAATATTAGATACAAACAGTCGGATCAGACAAAATATTCATAATTTATTCTAATTTCATATAATAACGAGTGCTTGAAGTCCGGTCCCCACGAGTGTCGATGCTACGTAACATGAGCGCTGCTTTGCTTAGCATTATCTGAAGACGTCGGTTACCGACTATTGCAATACGTGTCGCACCCGCATTAAGCTCCTCTCCGGGTAATCCTGCTTTACCTACTAATATTCAAGTTTATGCAAACTATATACGATATAAACTTTGTTTAAGTTGAACAAGAACAGAAAACATTTGAATACAGATTATGTATTTAAATTCATCGAAGGGCTGACCATCACTTTACCTTAGGGTAGAGTTAAAGTATTATTTCTATTAGAATTTCTTATTTTAATCAACCTTAATCGTGACTTATTTTATTAAAGCCCTTAAAAATCGAATTCATAATTTGAAAGTGCTGTAAAGTGCTCGAATTTGTTTTTATAGGCGATTATCCTTTTAGAGTGAACGGGATGCAGGCGAGGGAGGGGGGGTTGTGTAGGAGAGGGGTAAGGGGGGTCAAGGGGGGTGTTAGTACCGGGAATGAAAGCTCCAACGGTTTTTACAATAGCTAGTTTGTAGGAAGGTTTGTTTTTAGAGTTCCTCAAACGCGGCGCGATGTAAAATCTTCACGTTCCTGATGTGAATTGCGAATCGCGTAAATTTCAGGATTTTGCTGAATGTTTTTACGTTTAGTACTAACCTAATTTTAGAATCTTTTTCATTCGTTGATACTGAAGTAAAAAAAGATTTTACAGACATTTTGTTTGATTAACGGATACAGTTTTAATTACATATTCCGTTCCAGCGACGAAAACATATTTTGAATTTGTATTATTTTAAATTTTGTAGAAGGATATTTATTCCTATTCAGTTTCACTTAGATTATTCCAAAGATCCAATACAGTCGAAAATTTTCACGAACATGAAGATAGTTTTAGAAGCCATTTTATAAGGAAGTGTCGACAAGACCTAATCTTAGTCTGTTCAATAGGAATGTTCCAGCAGAATTGACTCACATACGCTCGTAAAAACTGGTATATTACCTTCATGCTCGTAATACCGGGATCTACGTTTATACTCGACTTAAACTGAGGTGGAACTAGAAACTAGGAATAAGGAGGATACATGCATATAGATATATAAAGGGAATTTAGTTTACAGAGCTAATAGGAGCTGCAGTTCAGTAATTGGACTTTTTGACGAAGCTTTAAACTATCATTTCTTTGAGCCTAATTAAATGTTCTCGCTCATTAAAGTCAGTCAGCCGTTAACAGCCATTTTATACCAAGTTATGTACAGTTAATAAGATATACATTATATGTATATACCTCGTCTATAACAACACAACTACACTACAAGCCACTACATTGATACAGAAAGTATCTAAAAAGGCGAGATGAGAGCCCATGTCGGTGAGAAACTACAATCCGCACAATGATAAATATACCTATATCCATGTGTATTATGTATAAAATAAATATTCAATATAAGCGCTAAAATCTAATAATATCTCTAAGAAGGTTGAATATAAGCTTGGTTCGACTGCAAACTTGGCTCGGAATACAAAGTAACTCATAAAACTAAGATGCAGTTTGTTTTAATTGTAAAGGAATTATTTTATTAAACTGTTATTTCTTGAGGGGGAATGTTAGAAGGGACTTTTCAGACGCCATTTGGATTTTATGTTTAGATTGTAAAAATCATATTTGAGGGTTACCGTACGTCCAAATTGTTGTTAATACTTACATACAACACAACTACTGAGCTTTGTAACAATTTAATAATCGTGAGATCGATTACAATATAAAAACATGATAAATGTATTTTCATATTTCTCTTAAAATACACGCACAATGAATTTACTAGTAATTAGGAATAAAGTGAAAACAAAAAAAAATGATCATTGTAAAAAACAAATAGACAGTTAAAAAAATCTTCAATATAAATCTATCATATAGGTACATACTCATTTTAACCACAAATACTTAGTTAAAAATATATTCGCTACAACCGCGCACGTCCAGTGTGAAACAGCCCTCACTTTCCTCGCTAAATTCCCAACAAACTTGGAACATTATAGACTTTTCTTTGTACTGAACCCGTTTGTTTGCCCGGTCACAGTCGCGGGTGTTCGCGGTTCAGTGACCCTCAGTGGCTGCAAGAGCTGCCAAAACACAATATTTTTCAATTGCAAGTCGTAATTAAGTCTAGCGATATTTTACGCCTCAAATAATAGAGATTTTCTGCTTCGCTTTGAGTTTCACTAATGATGTACCTATTAGATGAATAGACAGGTGTTGGTTTTCTTTTGCCTTTGAGATGTCTGTTTTATCTACACTATATTGTGATGTAGTATAATTATACTTTATACACCTCCAGGTATTATTTCTCATATACAAAGGGAGCGGCAAATAATCACTGTTCATGAGGAATTAATAATATATTGCCAAAGTACATATTTTCGGCTATTACATTAATGTTATTTGGGACTATTTAATATAAAGCTATATCAGGAAGTAAGAGTCACATCCAGTTTGTCCCTTAATCTTCCCCAAGCCCCATTGCTTGTCCTCCACGACAACCCGTAAACAAAGCCACATAATTTTTTGTCAGTCCCCATCATCAATCAGCGCGTCCCACCCGTTGGACAAAAAATCCAGATAACCCAGGTGCGTCCCACAAAAAAGATGGTATCTGGAATTCGCCTCCATTACCCAGATCCATTGGTCGAGCAAAAAGCCGCGGTTATTTTTCTTAGGTGGCATTTATCGCGGTTTCCATCCGATGGGCTGGCTCACAATGGCGGTAAGTAGCCGCTCAGCAAAAACACTCGGCCGCCGGAGATAGCGCCCGCTTTTTGTCACCTCCGCGTTCCGAACGCAGCCGTCACTGCGACCGGAATTAGACGCCGATTGTTGGTATTCGTCGGATTTGATATTTGAATTCGTGTTCAGTTATTAATTGATACCAAGGACTTATGCGCTACAAAATTTAGCGGTGTTTATATTGTGGCTCTGTGTTATTTTACATAAGCTAATGTAGGAACGCAAATTACTGAAAATCAATTTTGTGTTCATAATCTCTTTTCAGTTCTATAAAACACAAAATCTAAGATTATAAAAGAACAATTATCCCATCAAAAAATAACAGAATTAACCTACCTTGCTATGCTTGCTATTTGCTTGCTTTCGATATTTAATCATAATATGAAAAGATTTTTGCAAACACAAAATATAGGTACATCTCCATAAAATTTTATCAAAGCGCCAGTTCGCCTCGCTAATGAACGCGTGGTTTTTACACAAATTATGAATCAGGCGACGGCTGCGTTGCCTAGCAACCGTAAAGCCGGAGGGAACCGGCGACGAGCGCCGGACGCCACCGGACCGGCTCGGAACGGGTTTTTGTCCCACCTAATTTGTCACACTGATTCAATTATAGGGATCCCGTCAATGCCAATTAACTAGCAAGCAGAAAAGGATTCTAGATAATTACGGCGACGTATTTGAACAGTCGGGACTGTCAGGTGGACTGACTTGAGCACAAATGTACTTAGTCTTAATTGGCACTGAATCATTCCTCAAATACCCTGGAAAATGTTCCTCAACTATTCTTTGAATAGTATGGTACAGATTTGAATTTGTTAAGAATTCGGCTAGACAAATTATTTTGTTTGGGATATTTTTTTCTGTTTTTGAAGAGTAGTTTGTTACCAAAATGTCTAGACAGTTTCTTTAAAATTTTCTTTAGCAATGAAAAGTTTAAATAGTGTACCTATTGATGGCACAAGGTAAACCTTAATTATTTTCATAAGATTAGTTTTTTCAAAATATTAGACAGTTATGTTAAGAGGATGAAAACTAGCTTATTTCACTAGGGCTGACAAACAAAACATCACAAATTACAAACTAACAGCTGATTACCCCCTAACTCCAACTAGATGTTCAGTCAAACCATTAATATTCACCGCCGGTACCCCAAATGAATAAATAACGTTAATATTAAACTTTATATTCGAATTAACAGTTATTTAGGAACATTCACAAGCCGCGGCCGGCGGTTATTGCGAGATCGGATGAAATACCAAAAGGGTCTGATTAATCAGTCCCCATTTATATGTCCTTTTTTATTCTGGAGACGTCCGCGTTATATAACGAGTTAATTTTAATAAATCACATGAAACTCGACGTCGCACTTTTATAATGGAGGATCGTTGTGGGTATTTTATTGTGGTGTGCGTTGCCGCTGAAATTTTATGTTTTTGAGGCGGTTACACGACTTTGATTGGCTCTGACGCTAAGCTTGGCTTTATCGCCTTATTTGTGTCAGATGTATGCATTGTATGGTGTTAAATTTAAAAAACCGATACAACAAAATAAGGTAAACGTGCGCGCAAAATTATAAATGGACTATCCCGTCTCTAAAGCAGTCTTCAAAGTTACAAAATAGCATCCTGTAAACTCAACAACAATTTTATATCAAGCAAAATATAAGAAGCACTATTTGAGAGTGTTCCCAAAAGATTAAAAACCAGTTTAGTGAAGAGCGCGGCTTCACTCTGAGGAAAAACTTGAGGGTGACACTGATTAACGATGTTTGCATTCATTAGAGCCTTCTTACAAATACCGGATTCCATCAGAAGTACGTAATCAGAACCAGCTTGAAGTTGTGGGTTGAGAGGATTTATTTATTGAAATGCCAAACTAAATGAAAATGTTTTTGTCGGTCAGTGTTTTTCTGAAAGATTTAAGATTGAATTTAGTGGCTTCATTAGAAAAAACTTATGTGCACATATTATACATGTTTTTCCCGAAAACAAATAAAAACTGCCAGTTCCAGGTATCTTAGTTGTCTACCTAGAAAAGAGTAATACAATTTCCCCAAATGAAATTCAATCCAGAAATGCTTAGAAATCCTTACAGTACAAAGTTGAAATCTGCCTAAAATGAGCAGATAGATAGCAGCAGTGTCTATAGGCAGTCAATTAAGGCTTGTAATTAGTCCAGCTGTGAGTCCGTGGGCAGGCGACGCGACGGGCCACGGCGACTGGCCGCGGGTAATGGCGGTGCTACCTAGACGTCTAGACTGCGGCCGTTTTAGCCCCTCCTAATAGCTCCCTTTGAATATCGATAGAACTCAGATAATGCACTGGAATGACTATTAAATTTTATCAAACTATAACTGTAAATAAGAAATAGTTAAAGTTCATGATGCCTTCATGGTTGTATTAAAATTTTATTTTAAGGTATACGAGCACAGGCAATAATAAAAATAAAAACCCTCTACATTCTACTCGCTAGGCAATCAAGTTCTCTTACAGATAGCCTGGAGCGACGTTTGAGAGGCGACCCATATAGAGAATTCATTAAAAGGCCTCAAATTAGGTCCTCGATACATTTACTGGAGCGTGCTTCTAGTGCTAAAGGAGTTCTGTCCATGACCTAATAATATTAAATGTATGATCTTTCGTAATATCGTAACCCACGCGTACAGGATGGTGCTAGCTCTTTAATCAAAGGCCTGGCTGGCTGCTGAGCCTCGGGCGACATCGGAGGGTCGCCGAAATAAAACGATGGTCCAGACCGCCTCTAATCAGGGCCCGGGCCCACCGGAGCGAGCGAGGGGTTAGGTTAAACACTCATTCCAACCTTATTTGTGTTCCGTACCGCCGCGCACAGGTTTGCTTCGATTCGAGCGCAATCGAACGGATCCCTCGTGTTTTTAAATGATTAAAAAAAATACATTTCCACGAGATGAGGTTTTGATACTCATATCATTCGTAGGGCTCGTGTGTATTTTGTGATGTGAATTTATTTGGCTGGAACATTTTTTTGATGCGACCTTTTTGATCCTCATTATTCTGATTTAATACAGCTTTGGATAAAATAAATTATTATTTACTGGTGGTAGGTGCGCAAGTAATTAGGATAACGATTTGGTACTTAGCGTTTCGATTTGTTTTGAAATAATTCTTAGCTTACGCTTGTTTCTAAATTATTGTACTTAAAGACAAGATATTGATCGAACATTAATGTGCACTACACATTTAAATTTATGTAGGTGTAGGTAAGTAATTTAGTATAATGTTACTCCAGAAAAACAATAGCACGTAGAAAATTTCGTTAAAAACCTCTGATTTTACTTTCTAAAATATACCTATCATTTTCACATCGTATCTCAATTTGCGAAATTTAATCTCCTTAATGTACATAATGTTAAAATAAAATTTATCTCGTCTTTAACACGAAAAACATTTTTAAGATAATATAGCCGAAATCTTTAACGGTTATTTTTCATAATTTTTTATTAAACTAAACTTTGTTGTTAGCGAAATGAAAATTTCTATCTCCATTTAGCGTTGTGTGCGTAATCTGAGCACTATCATCAATCATGATTGTGGAGTGTGCAGGAACACGAGGGGGGGGGAGGACAGGAGCGGCGGGCGGCAAGAGAGGGGGGGGGGGGACTCGTCGACGGATCAAGTTCAGGGACGAGGAAACACGAGAACCTCTTACATTTTTCAAATTGGTCAAGCTCTAATTCACTTCCGTGTTTGAAGACGAGATTTTTGGAGCAGATTAAGAAGTGTCAACAGTAAATTAAAAAAGATGGATACATTTTGTAGCGTGGGACTTGCGACATCGTTGATAATTTGTAGGCGTAAATCAATTTATAACGAATGTCTGCAAATGTATGTCAGACAAAAACTGATAATTTTATTTCAAATATTCCTAATTGATAGAAGGTTAGAACCTTTAGAACCTTTGAAACAGTTTAGGAAAATATGAGTGGGTGAGAAAACAGGAGTAGGAGTGATTGACATGGAAACAATAAGAGTTCACGTGGGAGTCTAGAGTGTATATAATTCAAAGCCTGAAAAAGGCACAATCATGTCGTGGGTCATGTGTTACGTAAGACGTCACGTAAATGTTGAGTGTTTAGTTATTTTTAGAGTCTCTTCATGATCTTAACAATGAGTAATGAGTTGTTTGGCATACAGTCGTATTGCTCGTATACGGGAACATTTTAATTACGCAAAGATTTGTTAGATAATATATATGATAATTTTACATAGGGTTTTATTTTTCTCTAATTTAGAACGTAAGTTTATACTTACATACATATAATCACGCCTTTTTCCCTTGTAGGGGTAGGCAGAGTCCACTCCTTATCACTTGCTACAATCCTTACACACTTGTTTTGCTTTGTCTACTTTTATAATTCTCTTCATACATGCTGTTCGGTTTATGGTCCTCTTGACTTGTCCTCTTTTCATTCACACTCGCCTTATACGTTTATTGTATTAGTCAAATTATGACTTACATACTATCGAGAGCTACTAGGCAGCAAAATATCTTGTAAAAGAAAATGTTTATTATTCAGAGACGCGCTTAGTATTACTTATTCACTTGAAGTCATTCTAGTTATAATTTAGTGAGTTAATGATCTATCAGTGTTGCTTTGTTCAATATTTTTTATTTATTGTGCTGAATTAGATTCACAGTGTGAAAATAATTTAATATAATTATTATATTTGATATGTTTAGTAGCTAGAAAACGAAAAAGACTAGTAGCTAGAACTAAAGAGAATTAGGTTCTGAATTCATTTTTATAGAGACAGTTAAAATTTATTAAAACTTCATTGGAAAGTCTATTCGTTTTCTTTCTATTATTTTCACACTTGTGTGCCATTGCTCTAACGAAAATATATTATATAGTTAATTATGCAGTAGCTATTTCTTCTTACTTAAGTTTTAGTTAAGTTTTGTTTTAATTAAGCTATATCTACTTTTCATTATTATTTAATAAAATGTTAATATTTTAACTTGCATGCCGTAACCATGAGAATCCACCCTAAACTTGACAAACCACTTATTAAAAATACTAACATCTCATGATCAAATAACATTTAGTACCTATTTTCAGATGCAAAACTATTATAAAGTGGTGTTTTAAGTCCATGCATCCAATTTGAGAAAGTAACCAAACTTCTATAACTTGCGGTCATAGTTAATCTCCTGTCTATAGTTATAATACACCTCAAGTCGCTAACGATGCACATTAATCACTCGTCCACGTCAACACTGCAACTTCAAAACTACTTCGCGCCACTTTCACAACACCTCTTTCAAAGGAAAATATTAAGTAAATAAAAGCGTTAAACTTATCAAAAACTCTTAATAAAATGGAATTATTAAACTCGTTGGCCTAGTGGTGCTAAGCGCGACTGCTACGCTGGAGGTCTTGGGTTCGATTCCTGAGTCGACCAAGGTGTTATTGGGTTTTTCTATGAAAATTCTCAGTAGCAGGTCGGAGTTTGGAATTACGCCCGCTAAGTGGCAATGGGCTCGCCCCTTATTACATGGGACCTAAACTTATCGGCAAACTGTGGTTATATATTGGTACACCTCTGCCTACCCCTTCCGGAATACAGGCGTGATGATAATATGTTATATTAAACTTTACAAAAATACACACAGCAATAATGAAGCTAAGTGCTTTGTAAAAAAACATTTACCAAATACTGAATACGCAATTCAACTTAAATACATTCTATTGCTGTCTCTATTTAACGCCTTAAAGTGACAAAGACAGAACACCTTAAAGTGACAGCTGTAGCAAGAGTCTTGACGGCAACTTTAAACTGACTGACGTTACCAAAGAGTTTCCATTAAGACATAGAGCGAGCCTAACGTATAATGATCCGAGAGCACATGTACGAACTCGCATCTAAAAATAATGATAACGGGAAAATTTTAAAACAGTATAATTAGACTAAAATGTGATTGATAAACAATAATGTTTAAAGTTTTTGAAATTCTACAAAAACTTTAGAATTATTTAGTATTTTTTAAACTTTTATATTATTTAGATATACTTTTTCCGTGACTTTTAATTTATAAACTTAATGCTGGTATCTGCTAGATTAATTTAAAAAATATTTTCATCTGGTTCAGGGGTGGATCTACCAGTTAGTTAATTGTGATTAAGATCAATATTTGGATGTCTCGTTGGCCTAGTGGCTCTAAGCGCGACTGCTACGCTAGAAGTCTTTGGTTCGATTCCCAAGTCGACTCAGGTGTTATTGGGTTCTTCTATGAAATTCTCAGTAGCATGTCGGAATTTGGATTTGTGCCGGTTAGTGGCAATAGGATCGCCCCCTATTACCTGGGACCTAAAACATATCGGCGAACTGTGGGTGTACATTGGTACACCTCTGCCTAACCCTTCGTAGATACAGGCGTGATGATATGTTATTTATGTATGTATGTTTATAATTATTTCAAGAAAAAACAACTGTCTTTACAATTATTTTATTCACCGCATCCATTGTTGTGAGAATAGTGAACAAACTAAATTGTAAAACAAGTACATCTTAAAGTAAATAGTGTAATAACTTTAGAGAGCTTTTTATCCTTTATCTAAAAGGCTTTAAAACATAAAGCCTTTGCTCGGCTCTAGTGTACATAGATCACTGTCGCATATAAAGTGAATGCACACTGGCTGTAACGGATCGCTCTCATTAGTCTGCAGTAATCGTGTCGGACGCATCGCTCACGATCGCTGTGTTTGTCTTAAGACTTTGCGACAAGTCCGACTGTTATATGCGACTTGTCGGAATGTGGTGCACTGCGACGGAATTACCTCTGCTGTACTCGCTATTACGTAAATTGTACAGACAAGATCTTTATTATATTTAAATACTTAAAAGTATTGTTAATCGCTTTTATTGAAGATAATAACCCTTAATTTATACCTAAGATTTGATATACTCAGAGATAATGATAAAATATTGGAATAATGTAATATTCTAATCTAATACTCATGAAAAATAGCTTTGACATCTGAATATAGCGTATCGATCAATGAGATTATTTTAGATATCAGTCTAGACTTTTCTTTATAATGTTATTCTATTTACCTAAAAGCTAATACGAGATATATTTACTCAGGTTCCTGGAAGGTTATTTACTAGATTTATTATAATATATCGTCGAATATTATAGTACCTAATACTGGTTTAGTCCTGTGATTCGTTGTCTTTACATACACAATTACCGCATTTGAAAGATTTCATAGACATTAGGTTATTATAGATTAAATTATTTGTTGTATCATTTATTCTTTCTTATTCGGCAATAACGTAGTACATGCATGGACACATACTGGTTAAAACATAACTCTACTCAAGTAGTTAAGTTCACAAATATATTAATACTTTATGATCAAAGATATACCTAAATACATATTATTAGTAAGGTATACGATCATATCAATTTCGCCTAGTCTAGCCCTACGGCCCGTAGCCGGAGGTCCTATTAAACATTCAATTGTTATGACTAACCTTCACGTCTGTATGTGTGTTTGTGTGTGTGTGTGTAATACATAAGTGTATCCTTACGAATATTACTGGGGAGTAATTGAAGGCTGAACAGTAAACTCATAACCAGTAATGTTGTAATTACGTGTTGTTGCTATTGCTAGGCTGATAATATCGTGGATGTTATGTGGTGATGGTTCCATTACTAATTAATATTACTCCTTAATGGATATTTAAACTGTTCGCCCAAAATATGAATATGTTTTTAAATTAAATTAATTTCGTTTTGGCGCTAAAAAAATCTTAGAAATTCGTTGCAAAATTGTCAAGGCATGTATATGTGTTTCATAGAAATCATCGGTTTCATTGTTTTCAAGATATAAACTGTAATTGGAATAACGATAAAATTATGCAACTCGAAAAACAGGTATTCAGTAGTGGATTGCTGAAAGTTGAGTTGATTGATATAAATGTATATAATGTATATAATCGATGTAACGAAAAATGGCTTGATAGAAAACAGTACATGACACCTGCAGACAGGTGTATGAGATGGCAGCCCGTGACCCCGAGTGATATTAAATGTATAATTAAAAAAATGAGTAGTAACAAGTCACCGGGTTCTGATCTTATACGCATGTCAGACATTAAACTAGTGATGGACAAAGTCAGTCCTGTTTTAGCCAAATTAGTAAACCTGTCTGTTAGTAAGTATGTATTTCCTGATAAATTGAAAGAAGCTATAGTACGTCCCATACACAAAAAAGGTGACTATAAAAACATGTCGAATTATAGACCTATAGCCATACTATCAAGTCTAGACAAGATTATGGAAAAATGTATTGTGATTCAGTTAAGTAATTATTTACAACGTAATCAGATAATAGACAATAGTCAACATGGTTTCTTAAGAGGAAAAAGTACGGGTACATTGTTATCAAAGTTTACGGACGAAATTAATAATTATTTAGAACATAAAAAAATTGTTGTCATTATAACATTCGATTACAAGAAAGCATTTGATACTTTGCATAAAAACACACTTCTAAACGCGATGGAGGAGGGGGGCGTGGGAGAACCACTGAACCAATGGTTCAGAGATTACCTCACGGGCCGGTCCTATCGTGTTAAGTTGGGGGAAGCACTGAGCGACAGGATGCTGGTGAGCAGCGGGGTGCCGCAAGGATCGGGAGCTGGCCCAATTTGCTATCTTATGCACGTAAACAGCCTGTGCCGAGTGCTGCGACACTGTTCCGCATATATGTACGCAGACGATTTATGCGCGATACGGGCTGGCACCGACGTAAATCAAATCTTCCAATTAATACAACAGGACATTAATGCAGTAGTTAAATGGTCTCACGACAACGGAATTGTTTTAAACTCAGAAAAAACTAAATGCCTAATCATTCGCTCACCACATTCACAGCTTACTGTTTCTCTGAATAACTTGTTTGCGCATGAATACTTATGTATACATAATAACCTAACAAATTGCCATTGTAAACCCATAGAAATTGATAATTCTGTAACATATCTCGGTGTAAAAGTAGATCAAAGCTTCTCTTGGTCTCAACATATTGATTATATAGCAGGTAAGTTAAGAATATTACTAAGTAAGTTCTATCACTTAAGCTTTAAGGTTCCTGTTAATACATTGAGGTGTCTTTATTTCTCTCTGGTGGAATCAGTGATGGATTATGCTCTCGACAGTTATGGCTTAACATTCAAAACCTACATAGAAAAATTAGAAGCATTACAATTAAGATTTATTAAATTATTAGTGTCAAAAAAGACAAAAAACAGATATAAAGACGACTACCAACAATTATTTAAAGTATGTAAAATATTACCAATTAGTATCAAACATAAATATCTACTATTAGTAAATCAGCATGGCAAAAAAGAGCACAACCTATCAATGGTTAACACTGGCCACAACACGCGACTGATGTCTGCTGGTAAATTTGACGTTCCTAGAGTAACAAACTATTACGGAGACAGAACACTAAAGAAACGCTTACCATATCTGTTGAACAGTTTGCCAGCAGATATCAGTCAAGAAACTAATAAACAAAAATTCAAACGGAGACTTAAAAAGTACTTGTTAACTAATATGTAAATAACTTCTAAATGTATATGTGTAAACTAATGTGTAAACTAAACTTAATTGCGACTCGTCCACAGACAAACCGATAAAACGGTTTTGTGGAGAACTACATATTGTAATTGTATATTTAAAAAATAAAATAAATAAATAAATAAATAATAATAAAAGTGGCAAGCGCTGTTAACATACATCACAATTTACCGGACTACTATTTAAACGGGTACTAATTAAAAGCTACTTTACTACCTGCGCGAGTGAGGCATTTTTCAAACATCCATCACACTTACAAAGATTAATGTTTGGAAAATGTTCGTGAAATAGACATAGATTTTGGTCAGGATTAATTGATCGATGGATAAACGGACACAAAATGGTATATTGTTGTTTGTATAGATTTATAATATTGTTACTGCGGTATATGATGTGGTTACGATTTGTGATATTACTCCATTGTTCCCGGAAAGAATTATTGAACACAGTTTGAGCTATACTAACTTTGAACTATCGCACTAGTATTAGCGTGAATATGCATAAATACTTTTTTGGGCTTGCAGTTTCGACCAGGTTACATCAATTACAAGGTTACAAAAATACTTCTATTGCCTTTCTTCTGCAAGAGTCACTATAATGATGCAATTAGGTGTCTATTTATTTAATTTAATGGAGCATTGTACGTCGCTGGAGCGGGGAGCACCTGAGCGCACCGATTGAAGCAATATTGACAAATGATTAGCGCACTCGGGTCATGGATGGCTGTTTTATTTCGAATCGTGATTCTATTTTTTGGGTACTATTTTATAAAACGAGATTCTAAACATTACGAATTGTGACTTTAAAAAAAAATAAATTATGTGAAACTATTTATCGAGTAGCTTCATAAAAAAGACACAATGACATCATTGAACACAAAAATAAACTTTCTCTATGTAATACTTGTGCATATGAAATGATACTCATAAATGTTACATACAAGTCGTTTGGGAAAAGGGAGATCAAAAATAACGAAAAGAAATTTAAGTTTTTCATTGAATTTTTGATCTTTCGATTCGAAGAAAAATTCTCACCGACTCAACAATCTACAACAGTTGGCAAGTCTCCAAAACAAAACAATTAAACAACGTTGTATCAGAACAAACTGTAAGACCCCACCTCTGTTCCCGTAACAGATCAAAAAGGAGACGCAGTATTTTAATTATTAAATTAATAATTCAATGATTACATAATCTGCTTACTGTTTAAATACTGATGAATATTTCATAAACATTAAATATTCCCTCGCAGCGTCTGATAAGTGTCTGTTTCTCGGCAGAACTTCGCAATATTTAGAAGTTTTAATGATCGCTTAAATAAATAAACAGTCTAGTAATGGAATACGGAAAAATACTAATTGGGGAAAGTGAAAGAGTTTTTATTATAATTAACACTCCCTTACTTTGTGCTGTACTGTAAATAATAATTTACAGGGTAAAAATAAAAAAGGGTCTGCCAGCTGCGGACAAAATCTATACATTAACGATATCTTTGTATGTAGGCATGGATAGTACTTTGGGTATTGTTACCAACGCTTTTGTGAAAATCTGGGCTTCGATACAGCTATTTTATATGCATGTCAGTAGTCAGTCTGTGTACTTGTCATTGTGCCTAATTTTCGTATTCAGATTAGCCTACAATAAAACCTCATTGAACTCTCGAAGAGAGTGATCTTAATGAGCAATGAATGACAGATAGCAGAATGCCCTTATATTAAAAATTACCAAATGAAGCAGGTCATTCGGTCAATTCAAGCAACCCTTAAATAGCCGAATCGAGGTCCAGACCTTAAATTTCTACCGACTATTAACAAAATACTTCATAAGCCCCTGTCAGTTAGCAACAAATCTAGTATTATACCCACATACTAAATACCCATCTCGATATAATTGGTTAGACTTGGCAATCACCTAGGCAGTGAGTGTGGCCGCAGTAACGAATATTGATAGCCGGCCGAAGTTGGTAATGGCTGGCTCGGAGTGACCGGCGCGCATCCAGAGCTGTCAGCTTTCTTCACAAACTTTACCTTTTTGCTTTATCTTATTAGTTAGTATTGGCCTAACTATTATTAATGTGTTATGGCATTGGTTATTGAGAGAAAGACAAAGTGTCTCTTTAATAACAAGGTAAATGTAATCCTACTAATATTATAAATGTAAGAGTTTGTGAGAATGGATGTGTGGATGTTTGTTACTCTTTCACGCAAAAACTACTGAATGGATTTTAATGAAACCTTACAATAATGTAGCTGATACATCGGAATAACACATAAGCTATCTATTATATAAAAATGAATCGCTAAATGTGTTGGTAAGCGCATAACTCAATAACGCCTGGACCGATTTCGATAATTCTTTTTTTGTTGTATTAGCTATTATCAGGAGAAGGTTCTTATGAAAGATGTGAAGAGATATTGGAAAGTTGTGTAGAAAAAAAAAACAAAAATTAAGTAATCCTGACCTTTGTTACTATAGTGATTTGTTCGATTCATCTCCGCCCCCAATAATATAAAGACACCGGAAACGGGGCCTAGGTATTCACGCGGGTGAAACCGTGGGGCACAGCTAGTAATTTATAAAGATAGTGTATGTATTGTTCACGCGGGTGAAACCGCGGGGCATAGCTAGTTAGAAATAATTTAAGTGGGTCGCAATTGATATAGAAGAGTATTTTGTACATTTTATATAAAAAAAATCATTTCCTTTATACTTTATATTCATAAACTAAATTACGTGTCCCATGCGGTGCATAAAGGCTTACAGATAGTTTGATTACGGTCAGACACACACTCCACTTCCAGTGTACAGTCTAGATTAAACTAAGCCACAAATGATACCTTCATTAAATACAACATAAATCCTAAATTTGTCACATTCGCTCACAAGAGCTAGTGGTTACCTGATATTACATTCCCTTAATCGCTGCTTGTGACACTCAGCGAAAGAGGTCCTATTGCCCTTTGTACCTGTCTGTTAATTAAACACATCTGACCCGACAGATCATTAACAGACTTAGATAAGCACTTTCCCAATGCTAAAATAAGATTTTTTTTACTTTTTTATAACGAGAATGTAACTGAAGCTTTGTTTTGACCGTAATTGGTTGTTCGGGGTTTTTACAAGTCAAACAAAGGTCCGATTTATTTATTAGGGTCGTGTATATAAATGGAGCTTGAAACATTGATCACTGTTAATTTCTTTCGCTCTCCACAGTATAGAGTCCAATCGTTTAGGCTGTTTGTAAAGCTATTTATTGTAATTTATGATCTCTCGGCTCTCGTTTACCTGACTGTTTTAATTGTTTTTTTTTTTTTAGTGTAATAGTTTACCAGGTACGATACGGATTAAATCAAATTAAATACTACAACTTCAATCTTGGTTCTAAAATTATTTCGTGCAAATAGTTACGACATGACAAAAAAATATATTTCGACTAAGACGAAATTAATTGCAATATATTTTCCTGACAGTAATCGAGTATATTATAGGTTCTCACAAGGCTTCATAATCTACCTCTCACATTCTGCATGAGTACACCTCCATTGACTTCCGGAAGACAAGCGGTACATGCAAACACTCCATAACATGTTATATAACATATATAACATGTTATATAACGTGTGCAATTTGGTCAAAGCGGGAGGTATGCAGGGCGGCGTCCTCAAAGGCTAAGTATCCGAGTGTAACTCGGTGAGCATTTTGATCAGCACTAACTCGAACTAATGTACACCGTATTCGATATAGCAATTAATTTAACTTGCACACTGTATTACTGAGCTTGTGTGTCTTTGTGCTTAAGTTGTAATTCTATGTACACAACTGTGTTAGATTAAATAAACCAATGTAAATGGTTCTCAAATAATTAAGTTTTGGTTAATGAAGTATTGTTTGAATATTTGCCTATATTATGGACCGACTAAGAATTTTAAGAATCCAATGGGTGAAAAAATCTTGTAGGTTTTAGATCTACCTAGAAAAAGTCGTATTTATTTAACAAGGACGCTGAAATTCTACTACACTTTAATATAAGTTAAATGAAACTTTACATAACAATAAACTAAATCCGTAGCATGTTCAACTTGTTTACTTTGACATACAAGTTACAAGACTGTGTATTTAATCGGTTGCTACGGAATTGGCTACGAATTCCGTAGCGAGTGCTACGTAGCCTCGTAGCTTGTGTAAACTGAATCGCATAACAATGTGCATACTCAATTGTATTTGTATACTAGTACGTAATCGGTATTATTATTTGTATTTGTTTCTACGAATTAACTATTTCTGAATTATCTAAAGCAGCCTTTAATCCAATTAACAATCATATAAAATAAATTCAATTTCTTTTTAAGAAATAATTTGTTTATTTTTTTTCTGGTTACATAAAATCTTAAGTTATAAAATATAAAAACATTAAAGAGATACCTTTTGTCGGTCTGAGTCTGCCTAATAGATACTTCTTAGTTATAACCACGAAAATTATTAACAATTTAGTTACATCGTAAACAAGCAAATACATAAACACAGTTAATAGACATTCCAAACTAGAGCGATGCACGTCTAATTCACCGACCGATCAAAACTTGGTTAGAACACTTGTGAACTAATTCAAACTGGGATCGGACTTGACTAATTACAAACTGACTAATCAGCGCACCGCCCGCGCCGCGCCGGGGACTGTAATCTCGGCGGGGACCCACCTAGAGATGCACATGCAAAGACATGCAGTACAAGGTAATGGGTGTAATTTATAGCATGAAATTGTATTAGAGGTTATGTATAACGTTATTTGCTTAAATAGTATTGGAGAGTGATACCTCTATAGGAATCTTTTTTGTTATTTCGTTGCATCAGTCCACTACGTCAGACATGAACAAAAATAAACTCACCCTACGTCGTCTATTTACGTAATTTTCGAAAATAAATTTTACCAAAACTTTCTAAACTAAAATTCAAAACTATTTGCGAACAGCACTTTAAAACACGTCAGCTTTGAAAACTTTACCCAACCATAAATTAGCGAAAACGTCAATGCTTAGCTAACCAGTTAAAACCACGGACAGGGAAATGTGGACGAGAAAAATTGCCGGACACTTTGCTAAATCCTAAACATACCCTTTAAATCCATCCGAACTATAAACTTGGACACCGAAGCGTTTTCCAAACGAGATCACCTATCCCTCTCTAACGCGGGGATTTGGATAGAGAGGGACATATAAAGGAGGAGTTCTGCGGATTTTGGGCTAAACTCACATGAACAAGTCAGTTTGTACTGCGGTCTGCTAAGTGGTCACGATCTACTCAATAACGACGCTTACTGCACTTCAAGCCGGTTTCCCACATAGTTAGATACCAAAAAGTTCCGAATTTCTGAATTAAGCCGATCAATAAAGATAAAGAAATTCCTGGAAAAGCAGTTGGAATTAGGTATTAGTCGAAAGGCTCGCAGGTATAAAAATAATCGCTTCAAAATAACTCTAACGCTTCAAAATAATTTATTTTCCCGTTTGCGATTATGGTGGCACAAGTTAAGTAGTTTGAAAACAAGGGAAGAAAATTATGTTCTGAAGCGAGATTTAATAATTCTACTTTTTTTTTCGTATTACATTCCTTCTTTATGACGACCTGCGTGGTCGAGTGGCGTACGCACCGGTTTTCAAGGTGTTGCTAGCTCTGAGGTCCCGGGTTCGATCCTCGGACGGGTCAATGTAGAAAGTCACTTTTCTACATTGTCTCGGGTCTGCGTGTTTGTGGTTCCTTCGTTGTTTCTGAATTCCATAACACCAGTGCTTTATAGCCATTGACCTACTTAGGGCAAAAAATGTGATGCTGTCCTCAGAAAAAAAAAAAGAAAAAGTAAGTTCCTGTGTTGAGAGTGGCCCCGTTGTGTCAATATAAAGTGTTTGCATTCAGACCTTGACGCCTATCAAGGGTGCCACGATTTGTATTCGACCCTTTGACCCTCCGCTGCAAGGACGGCCTTCTCCGAACTGAGCTCAGAGCTATTAACGCCTCTTAGCACATGCATAATTTATTATGTGTTTAGAGAACTTAATACAACTTCTATCAAAGTGTTAATACTTAGAAAAGCTATTATGCTTTGTATTATAGAGACGTTAAAGTTCAAATTGAACGGCAGAGTCATGGAACTCTTTAGTGCTTTTTAATATCATTATTACTAATAGTTTTAAAATTAGCATAGTCTATATAATGTTGGCCAACATAACATATTAAACCCTGTGCATTGCAAATAGACGAGTGGGATTCAATGTTACCTACTTATTAATATTCTGCAAGAAAAAAATGACTGCCTCGTTGGCCTAATGGTGCTAAGCGCGCCTGCTACGCTAGAGGTCTTGGGTTCGATTCCCGAGTCGACCAAGGTGTTATTGGGTTTTTCTATAAAATTCTCACTAGCAAGTCGGAGTTTGGATTTGTGCCCGATTAGTGGCAATAGGCTCGCCCCCTATTACATGGGACCTAATAATATCGGCGAACTGTGGGTTGTACATTGGTACGCCTCTGCCTACCCCTTCGGGGATACAGGCGTGATGATATGTTATGTTATGTTATGTAAGAAAAAAAGTTATGTACTTAAATTTTTGTAAATCCTTTACATCGGTTTCTCATTCCAATAACATTTTACAAAACCTCTACTTTACGCCAGCTCTACAAACATACTTCCATCTTAAGTAAAAACGTTATTTGCTTTCTTTTTAGCAAATAGCTGCAACATCAGTGATTTCGTACAAAATATAGCTCGGAACTAAACTAGTTCCCGTTGAGTCCAACGTCTGCAGCAATCAGAGCTCGCGGATGTTAAACTTTATTTATTTTACATTACATGTGGAATTCCCTTTTTTACTGCAGTCCGTAGTTAATGATGTTGACGCTGGCTTTTTGACTGCATGCACTTACAACCACCAATATTAAACGAATTTAGAGGACTATTTTTACATGTTTAAGTATTTATTTTACTTAACTTAACATATCATCACGCCTGTATCCCAGAAGGGTTCGGCAGAGGTGTACACCAACAGTTCGCCGATATGTTTAGGTCCCATAAGGGGCGAGCCTATTGCCACCAACCGGGCACAAATCCACACTCCAACCTGCAACTGAGAATTTCATAGAAAAACTCAATAACACCTTGGTCGACTGGGGAATCGAACCCAAGACCTCTAGCGTAGCAGTCACGCTTAGCACCACTAGGCCAACGAGGCAGTTTATTTTACTTAAAGGTCCAAATTCCTGTAGGCTGTTTAAAAGTGACTTTTATGTAAATTATACTTATATTCAAGTTAGTTTGACATCTGATCTATGAGCATTATGTGCAGACACATCGGTGCTTCGGCGATGTTAAACACTGACTCTTTAATAGCTTTTACAGTAAAATATTGGCAATAAAAGAAATTTATGATCGTTTCGATATTAATGGTGATTTTTTATTATAGTCATAGAAACCACTTAAATTACACATCTGAACAAATCTAATGTATTGACCAATTTTATATGAATTGGAATGGAATGTTTTATTGGACAAATATGTTATTTAGTTGTGTTCGAAAGTAAAGTTAATAAGTTTTAAATAAAAGCTTGTGGAAAAATACTCTATTTTTTGTGACAAGTTTATTTATTTGAATCACTGTGATAATATATATATATAATGGCATTTTTTTTATAAATTTCTGACACAACCAGAATTATGCCGTTATAATATTATAAGGGATACCCATAAATGTATTTTCACACAGAATAAGAGAGTTAACAAAGCCCAAGACTTTACAAGTTCTGCTATTGTCTGACATTTTTAACTCGGTGATAACTCATTTTTATGTAACTCGTAACTCTTTGAACTAATTACGAGAGTAAACAGTCTCGCAGCTGTCGTGGGGAAAACTTGCTTGACACTTTTTATCCGGGATTTTTTTACGAGAAACTGCAGCCCCTAGTTGGCAAGGAGCAAGTTTAAACAAGTTCTCCCAGTTATATTAACTACCTCTAGTAATAATAAAGAAAAAACTCGCATTAGGGCGTTTAGTGCAAAAACGTCATGATTTAGAGCTTCAATTAAAGTTGGCCAAGTTTTTATTGAGTGCTGAAGATTGGTGTGATTGCTGGCCACTTTAAACCGGCCGCAGAGTTTGGATTTGAAATTAGAATGATTTACAGCTGGTTCTTAGATTCTATAAGGAAAAAGTTGATGAAAAGCATTTAAATAAGTAAAAAATCTGGGTGTTTTTGTTAATAGCAATTTTAGAATTTTGTTCCAAAGGCAAAAGCATTAATTGGATAATTTAGGAACTATTCGATTTCAATGTCTCTTTGTTAGAATGGTGTAATAATTCAAAAGTTAATTAATTGAATCTCAGGTAAAGGCTCGTCAAAGTGTTAGTACTATATAAGTGTATAATCGAAATATATTTTCGTTTTGTGTGAAACAAATTCCATTTAACAAAACTTGTAATTGAATGTTTTGATAACATCAAGCAAATCTATCTCGTTTGACAGAAAACTGCTTTCGCAGATATACGAGTGAAAGTTTTCGATGTTTTATTACGAACAGACTTATGTTGTTACATTCTGCTTTTTATTGATTCCAGGAACATTTACGGTCAATCTGGGTAACTTAAGCTTTCAGTACAACTTTGACTCACCACTTCCAATTCCGATTAATATTTTTTTTTCTGGCTCTGTACAAAACTTTACGCATAGAAATATTTTTTATTAGATACATAAAGGGCTTCGTTAAAACCCATCTAATGTCATTATTTGATAAATTTTAAAAATCCATAGATATAAAATAAAAACGGCGGGCAGTGCGCAACGTCTTTTTAAAAGTGCTCAAAAAACTTTGTTGCTTTGCGATTCTTAGACGCTGAATAAAGGTGAGTTTCAGTTCAGACAGTAAATTAAAGTTTAAAAACTTAAATACAATTAAAATTTTCGCAATATTTTTATGAATATTGTTAATATTAGCAAAATTGTGCATCGGGTCCTTTAGAACTATCAAATCCGGGTAACTTTGACTCGGGTCAAAGTTACACTGATAGTTTGAACTAACTCCACTAACGTACTGGGGAAACTTAAATATATTTTTTTTAGCTTAAACTTACATTAACATGGCGCGAAATAAGTAGGTAAAAAAAAATTCTATACATTACATCATTATTATACATTTCGATGGTAAAAAGCTTAAAATGTCGCTCATGCAGAAGGCGATAGAGGGTTGAAAGCTGCCTTATAAGCCTGATATTATACGCTGTTTCCCAAAAAATGTCGTGAAATATTTGCCTACTACTAAAGTGACCAAAAGAAAGAATTTTTTTATCATTGATGATGATTTTCTTTGTATGGAATGGGGAGAGTAAGGCTGGTAAAGAGCTGATTTTGTTATTTTCATTTTGGATTTTTATGTTAGTTTTTATAATTGATTAGGATTTGATAACTTAGTTTTGTTATAAATGAACAATTTAAAAGACTTATAAGACTGATTAGATCTTAATAAGTTCTAAAAACCCGTCTCCTTTTAAAAACTAGCGATTTCCCTAACTGCGCACTTTATTTTTCATGTTTTCAACAGTAAACCTTTGAGAAAAAAAATAAAAATTGTTTCTAATGTTAGTTTGTTTCATATTATGGCATAAAAAGAGGGTTAAGACTCACCAAATATAACAAAACCTAATTTAAAACAGCAAAATCCGTATCATTAAGTGTGTGAGGTAATGTTACCCAAGTCACCGTATAACTTTGCCTCGTTGAATTTTCAATGATTATAAAGCTGTAGTTTAAAAAAAAGATTAACTTTTTTTATTTCTTAAAAATAGGCATTGTAAAGCCACTAAAAACATTCATTTCACAGTAGTTTGGTTAAGAATTCTATACGTAATTTTAAAAAAAGCTCATAAAGTGGGTCAAAGTTACCCAACATGATGGTACTTGATGTATTTTTTATTTCTTACATAGAATTGAGAACGAGTTATATTTATATTTAGTTATATTTTTCAGAAATAATCATAATCAAGTAACTGAACAAATATTTTATTTTCGTTACTATTTGTGTCGAATGTGTTCCTTGGATATAATTATATGTATGTTAAAGTTGTATAAATATAGAATACTTAGAAATCATTATTTCTTACATAATAAACCTTTTTGAGTTTTTTTAGTTCAGTATCTTGATATTGTAAGTAAAATACTAAACAAATACTGGGTATTTAAATATATTTTGGAATACGAGGAACGAAATGAAAATAGAACAACGGATCATAAAACCACCTCTAACAAGATATTCAACTACAGATCTTGATTCACTGAGACAGAAGAAAATCATGATCTCTTAAGGGTTAAAGAATATTTACTAGTCTGCTTTTAGTCTAGGTACCAGTGTAGGTGTCATCATCATTAAAGGTTTTCAATGTATTGTGACAAAACGTCTAAACAGTTGAGCTGTTTGGTTGGCCTATATTAACCAGCCTCACTCGGGCATTGTTTGAGGAACTTGTCTTATTCCCTGGCAACCAGGAGCTATCGATTACAGCCCTTAATGCGGTGCCACCACACGACTGGTACAAAGGGAAGGACATTATTGATTGGAATGTCGCCTGGCGTTTTGTTGTTTAGATCCAATTTAATCGTAGCTGAGAAAACTATAATTTGTAATTTCTTGATGAGGTCACTGTGTTGCTTAAGATTAGTGCTATATATTTAGGGCTGGCATATTGCAGTTATATCTCTAAAGAAATAATGGAAATTGAATGTGTCTGGTTTTAATGTAATGTACGAAAAAAAAATACAGCTTTCTTGTTGCTATCATCTTGGATTTGTAAATATAATAAAAACATATTTAGGCAAACGTTCCAAAGAATTTAATAAGGTTAATGGTGAATGTTCAACAAGTCCTAACTTTAGGGTTCCAGAGTTTTAGTCTATTTTTAGGAAGGCGGGTCTTTAATTACTTAGGCCGGTTTTGTTCTTTCTTTAGTATTTGTTAAATATTTACCACTTGAAGTAAATACACGCCCGAAAATCTGGGTTTAACCTTATTAACTTGCTTGTGTATTCAGGCATGTTAATTATAAAAAATACTTTGTACATAATATTATTTTAAATGCAAATTACTTATACACCTAATTTAATTCCAGGGTAGACATAGCTGTAGCGATTTACCTTTATTAGAAGACTTTAAACGCATGCTTCGACGCTGATAATATATAGGTATTTCATCGCATTCACATCGGGGAAGTTACTTACGATTTTTCTTAAAGCTGATGAAGGATTCTATTATAATTGGAACTTTAAATAAAATAGGATTTTGGCTTTTGGGATTTCCTCATGAAATTACAGCTTTAATTAATTTTAAAAGTAAAACTCACTCGCCTCGAGCATTAGTGTCAAACGTGTAACATACTAGAGAATTGTTCTAGTTTGGTCGCAGTTCAGTTCCGAACTATTAATTATAAGTTCGAACAGTTGGTGTCGCGCGATTGGAGGGACGCGTCACTAGTTCCCGCTAGTCCGCGCGAGTTCCCGCCAGTTCCCGCTAGTTTGCGGCAGTTTAGTTACATTAGCGAGTCGCTGAGTCATCGCGTGACGTCACGGCGTCAGTAATGATGGCTGATCTCTATGAAATATCGTCGGCATGATTGTGTTCTGGTTCAAAGTTGTGGGAGTCAGAGAAGTTTCTGACATGGATATGACGAAGAAATTCTTGGTCTTGTTGTGGACAGAGTATTATTCTATAAAATGTATGTGCTTTTTCTAAGATTATAGTTGCTAAAAATAATAAAACTGGGTATAATTTGTCAAAAAATGTTTAAAAACGGCTTCCATAAGTTTGCATTATTTTAATAAAATTATTTATGTTATGTTTAAGAAGACGTCAAACAGTTAATGACCCTTCATTTTCTTAACTCTAAAAATCCTTATAATAAGTACATGACACCAAAAATCTATTTAATAAAGGGATAAAACAACGAAACATCTTCTCCAAACGTTCATAACACAAATATTTAATTAAAGTATTTACCTTTGTTTAAATTAAAAAGGAAAGGGATCTCAAGGTTGAGCCGTGACGTCGTGTACTTAACGGATCACTATATCATAACAAAAGGCTTCAACAAAGCATTCAACATCATAACATATACATATTTATTAAAGGTATATGTAAGCCTTTTAGGCGAAATGATAAAGTTATGAACGAAAATTCCAAAGCTACTGAATACTAGAAGATGAAGTCGACTTTAGTTGATGTTTAAATAAATTATATGTAGAATATAAGACACCTTTAATTCAGAGGTATTGCTTATGGATGTTTCTAGGATGTCCTCCAAAAGCTGGCTAAATTCAAGGCTTAATAAAAAATGTGTCTTACAAAAATATACTCAAAACAAATAGAGAAAATAAAGCGTTTTGTACTTAAAGTTACATATGATATTCACTCCAACATTATTATATTCTGTGCCCATTTCAGTTGGGTCGGTGTTATATGTCTTTTTCATGTACACGTGAAAGTAATTATGTACTAAATGAAGGTGTTTAGTGAATGTTTCATAACAACACTAACCGCTCTGCTCATTACACCGTCCAATAAAGCTCATCTTTGTATATCTATTACTACTACTACTACGGCTTAGCCTGAATTTAAACGTCTTCGTACTGTGGACAATCTAGCTTAGAAATAAACACTAACATTGCAAAATGAATCTTGTGTGTAAACAGTAAGGTGTGATTTTGATTGTACGTGTACCACTACCAAAATCCCTATTTTATAGCCTGTAATCGCAGAGAGACGTGTCACCCGAAAACGTCTCGGGAATGCTTTGCGTAATCTCACCTTCAAATCTCTCGTAATAATGAGTAAACTGTGTGTTAGATACGTCACGGGCTGTGTGTCATGTGTGTTAGCTACGTCACGGCTCACGTCGTGTGTGTTAGCGTAGTGAACCGCGTGTGTCAGTGTACTCAAGGGAAATAAGGATTACTTTTTGGCCAGAACGATAGTTTTACTTTAATGGAATTTTATCTATAAATACTAAGCACATCGTACTCAGCGGGATTTCAATGGACACGAAATCTAGTTTAAAAACTCTGAAACATCGCCAAAAATCTCTGTAAAATACACTAAGAGTAACTTTTTTACGTATATTACAAATGTACTCTGTCTCTCTTAATGACCAACAAAAACAATAATTCTTTCTGCAGTTTTATTTAACGGCGCTACTGCAAAATATATTTGCACTCACAGCAAATAAAACGTAAAGTTCTCGAGCTAAAAGCCTCAGTTTACAAGGCAGAGTACATTTATTTAGGAACAATCTCATTTACTTAGCTGGCCCCGGTAAGCGGGTTACAAGCGACGGATTAATCGGTCGGTCCACATAACCCACTGCAGGCGGGGGTTAGAGCACTTGCGACACAGATAATGTGAGTAATAAGTGTTTTTAAAACACTATCTTTTCAGTAATTAAGAATGTTTATGTTTCTGAGACTAAAGGGAAAGCTATTCCGTGACTTTATGCGCTTACTTGTAGATTGCATTTTTAACAAGACGGGTTCCCAAAGTTTTTTTAACAGATTTTTAGGTACAGAGTGACACTAGAAGTAATAAGGCACCTTCCAGAAAAGTATATAGTTTCGTTGTTGTGTATATCCATGGTGTTTATCGACGTAAACACAGTCTACTTCGTGTTAGGGTATATTTTAAAATTCGTCAAAAAAACAAATATTTTTAGCCCGAGGTGCTCACATTACACTATAAACACACATACAGGTCAAAAAGTGCCTCCATTTATCCTGCCGCTTTACATACTCAAAAAGTGGGAAGTATCGATAGGCTGAAAAACCTGACATCGTGTGTAGTAGGGCTGCTACAAAGAAGTGTGGCGTGTCGAACGCCACGTGTCAAGCGATTGGCCGGCCGCCAGGCGCGCGCTCGATAACCCGTGCCAGCCCTAGCCGAGCTTTGTGCAGTAATCACAGTTTAGATAATGTCGGCTTAGGCTTTTAAAAAATGTTGTTGGTGAAGTAAATTTTATCTTAATAGTGTTTACAGTTTGTGATAGTTTAATGTAGTTTTGGACTGTCGCTTACAGAAGATAAAAGTGATTTATAAGCGGTTAAATTTCTTATTTGTATAACCGTGTAGTTTAAATGTTTATCAACGACGATTACTAAGTTAAACTTTATTGTAAAGACACATATATTGTAACATAAATATTTTATCACAACCTTATGCAAATTGTAATACGATATTCATGGCCACAGCATTAATTTACATCGCTACAATAAACCTCCCCTCCGTATCGGCTACACAATACAGTGACAGACGTGTCCAGTCAGCCATACCTCTGATACAAGGTTATTCAAACTTGTCCTACTGTGCTCCTCAATCCAATACTGTTTCATGTCATCGCACCAACGCTTTCCTAACACCAAACAACAATAACACCTAAAATCTACACAATAGACTCTATATTCCCGTGATTAAGGGTGACTGCAAGTGAATACATCCAACAGGCAGTCTATTGTTGAAATATCAGGTTACGTGACTTTATCAAGTGGGTTCACGCTTCGCCAAGTCAGGCTTTGATACTCAAATCAGAGGCAGAATGTCCACTTCGTTTATCAGCTATAAAACTAAGACATCCATTCTGACAGAATCTCTAATTGCTTAAAACAAAACATCTATTAAAAATAGATAATTCTGTTATGATAATGATTTAAACTTTGCTCCTCTAGTGGTTTGGTATCACCTTATTTTGTGCTTATTAACTTTAAGCCAACTTATTAAAAAACAAGCAGTCGTTTAATTAATTAACTGATTCGAATAAAATAAATGTAAAATTATACACTGTTAACTCCATAAAACATAAAAATACTGTTTGGTTACGCAAAGATACAAGTTTGTTCACCCTATAACTATACACAATAACCTAAACATATACAGGACCTTATATTATGACACAATTCAGTCAGTATGACCGTCGTGTCCTAGCTGTTATGCCGACCTTGGCTCTCCTTGGCCAGCTCGCCATTAGTTATGCGGGCGACGAGGCAACCCGCGCATATTTCAAACACCACGTTTATACCTTCAGTCTCGACCGTGAAAGCGTGAAGAAACTTGATGCCTATATTGTAGTGACTTCAATATTTAATAAACTTAAATGTTCGTTTGTAAAGAATTGTGTAAATTAGCGTGTTATGTTGTGACTTGCTTTGTTTACTGTATTTATTTATTTTACATTTGAACTGCCTCGTTAGCCTAGTGGAGCTTAGTGCGACTGCTACGCTAGAGGTCTTGGGTTCGATTCCCAGGTCGACCAAGGTGTTATTGAGTTTTGAAATTATGAAATTCTCAGTAGCAGGTCGGAGTTTGGATTCGTGCCCGGTTAGTGGCAATAGGCTCGCCCCCTATTACATGGGACCTAAACATATCGGCAAGCTGTGGGTGTACATTGGCCTAACCCTTCGGTGATACATTCGTGATGATATGTTATGTTATGATACATTTGAACTACAATGAAGAATATTTTTTTTTGAAAACCTAAATATTTTATACGAAGCATGCTCTTCGTATAATGAAGGTGGATGAAGCAAAACAAGTATGTAAGGATGGTAGCAAGTGGAAAGAAGTGGTCTCTGCCTACCCCTACGGGAAAGAGGCGTGATTATGTGCATGTGTGTATTTCGATTTGACACACTATTGGTTTAGCATTTTGTTTTGGTCATATGACATTTTTAATAAATAATACTGTACATATACTTTAGGATCCTCGTTCGATGATTCCTTATAAGTCTCGTGTACACTGTGCACTCAACCTCGCTATAACCCTAGTTGCATGACTAATTTCTACACCACACGCTCTTCTGGTTGCATCTTGTGGCAATGTTATACTTAAAACTGCAGGCATTTATATGACATATATCATATCATTATAAGAACTTACATTATGAACCGATAAACTGAAATGATTTTTTGATACGTGTATCGCAGATTCCAATCAGATGCATTGAAACATGATCCCATCAAACTTTTGCCGTGACACTCTAATATAACTCTCATTAGTTTAATTAATTTAATTAGTGTGTCTAATGAGTATCGCATAGCAGGTGTACCTCTGTAGTGCTAAGTAATTACATTGATAGTTAGTAATTTCATAACGGATAATCATGTTACATACATCAATGTAATTATTGTATGGAATGTGTCAAATTAATCTTGTATTGATGTTTGTTAGGCACGAATTGTATTTCGAAGAAATACTTAATAAAGGCAGAAAATATCTTCTAAGAATATTCTACTGAAAAGCCATAAATAACATATTCAACTGAAAAAGATCTTTTATTCCACTAATATTTCATGATTTATTATAGAGCAGTAATGATGTATTCTATTTATTACACAGAATATATTTAGGATATAAAAATTTGAAGCCTTGAATACTATTTTTAGATCGAGCTTCAGTTCAGAAAAAATAAACATAATTCTCAAAATGGTTTGTAATGAATACTAGTTTCTTACGGTAACGGTATTTTATTACGCACAGTTGGTGCATAATGCAATCGTGTTGATATAATATGATATTTAAAATCGTGTATTGTTGGAAGTTTATGAGGCATTGATTTAAATGGGCATTTTTAAAAGATAGTATCCTTTTCAAGAAACTGAAAATTTACTTCGAGATACAGAATACTTAACCCAAAATCCAAAAGCTGCAGTTATTTACTTGCCATTCAAATTCATTGTATAGTCCAATTGTCTTAGCTTAACTAGAGTGCAATGCTCTACCATATACCTATCTCACGCGTGCACACAAAACAGGCGTATTCCGGCTAAAACATGTTCGTATTAACTGTCTAAAAATACAACAGTCGAAATTAATCCGCGCAGTAAAGGCAGTAACACACTTGCCAAGAATGCAAACATAGCATGCAGTCGTGAGCGACTCATTTGGCAACTGAGAACGAGGGTACGATGTACACTCCGCTTAACAACCGAATTATTTATATTTGACATACTTTTTAAGCTGTGATAATTAATGATTTTTTTCTTGGTATCTTTTTTTTTTTTCAATTTTAACATTAATCATTCTCATATGCTGATGCAAATTGGATGGATACATTTTAAGGCTCCTTGAATGTTTGTAAAGCCGGGGCTCAAAATGTATAACACTACTTTTTTCAAGTTGAGTTCATTTGGTTTAATTATAAACTATCAAATTTCTGATAGCTAATCCTAAAGCTTAATTAACTTTAACACTATTGGTGGCAGGTTTCAAACCAATGCCCACTGAATAATGACGTTCTCATAACATAGCAAATATTTTAGGACATAGCTACGTATTATACTGATATTTCATAACTGTAACAGTCTTTGTCGCTTTTAGAACAAAATTAAAGAGCAATGCAGCATGTATCACCCTGTTCTATGTAAACTATTGGAATAATCATCGAAGTAAGACCTTTTTCGTTTAATAAAATAAATGCTATAAAACAACTTATAATTTAAATAAAAAAGTATTAAAAACTAGGGATTCCAGAACAATATAAAACTTGAACAATGGGTGTACTAAAATAAAAGTCCAACAAAGGATTGATTAAAAAGTTTTTAATTAAATTCTAAAAGCAACACATTTAATTATAAAAATCTCAATTACACACGTAGTTGGTGCCTCGTGACCACAGGAATACGGCAGATAAATTGCACTAGACACTGAGCAAGGGTGCCACAGAGAGACGAACTAATGGAGTGCTCCTCTCAATCACATAAACAACATAACATTATCAATTTTAAAATGCAATCTTGCGAGTATGAAATTTTAATAAATAATACAATTCTATGTTTTCTTCTGTCATCGTTGAATTAATCAAATATTCTACTTGATTAATTATTGACTAATAGAAATTAGTCATTTGAAACATTTTTCTTTTTAACAAAAGTGTCGACTACGTCTACGTAGTTACGACTACTTTTAATGTATTACTAATAGCATGTTGAGAACAGTATCTGAGGGTGGTATTTGCCATGTGTATGTGTAAATTCGTTTTAAAATTAATGTACTCATAGTTTTATATCTAAATGCAAAAATACATTTTAAATGATAAAACAATAAATGTGAACGGAAGCACGTTCGATTCGTTAAATAATCTGTGGTCGACCACAAATGGTTGCACACACGCTACGCAATAGGTCGACGGTGAGCATTGACTGTTCCGACCCATTGCAATTGATGCATTTAACTATGTTGTTGGTGGCTGTTCGTTAACTAAATATATTATGTTAAAAACCGATATGCTACATAATTAGTTGGTTGCAAACTAATAAACTATTAATTTGAATTTGAATTAATTATGAAATAATATTGTTATGAAGAATTCTGGTTTCCACATCCCCGATGCTGTGAAGCAATATTGTTTAGTAAATCTATGGACACAGAATAATCAAAATATGTATATAATGTACATAGCAAACAATGTATGGCCGTGCTTCAAGTGACGGATTCTAATTTGATATTTATTGGAGATGTCTTGAAATATACTTCTTCATCATTCAAATGATCATAAACAATAACTCTTGAATTGATCACGTGGAGCAGTTAACTATGTATACGACAGTGTTATTGCTTCTGAATTGATGACGTAACCCGGTGAACAGGCTGGCTAATCATTCACGCACCTGCCTGCATAATGTCTCGCAAATCCGGTGACAGTCAATAACATGTATCCGTGGTCAATTGATAAAACGACCACAGACCACATATCACCACAGACCAGACCAAAGTAACTTGAGACCTCTCAAACACAGTAATTCTATTTTCCCTTCCTTGTCTTTTAATCTAGCTAAAAGCTTGAGTACAAAGTCTGGTTGAATTTAGACAGACTAAAGTTAAATAAAAAATGTGGAGTCAGCAATAAAGTCGCGGTATTACATTAGGAAATCAAAACGGATGATATAGTCAGTGAGGATTTTTATGATTTGTATATGTGTGTGTTTTTTCATTCGATTACATACATGTTAATTTTGCTAAATGCTTGATGTTTCTGCTTATTTTATGTACAAACAATTGCATGTCATACACTGTATTTGAATGTTAGAAGTATGAATTGTTTAAAGTCATTTTTTTTTTTAGTAGCCCGCAGAAATAATATGTCGGCCAACCAGGTTTACAAAGAAATACTAACATTAATTTTGATTTATTTTATTGTGAAGCTAACTTTATACCTAAAGAAAACCAACACTAGCCCTACAAAGAAGTCGTGGGCCGAAGCTTAATGACACTAAATATGATGAAACGGTCTGAGAAAGTTTCCAAAAGGTTTCGGAGACAAAAGGTTGTGCGATAGTCCAGGTAATGTCCGCGACGAGATAAGATAACCAAGATAAATGAAGGCTGTAATGGCGGACAGGATCTATGGCGAGGCGGGACTTTTAAACGATATAAATGTAGCATGAGGAGCAGGTAATAAGATTAACGAGGTATATTGATAGCCAGTAAATGTTTGTATGCCACTTTAGTAAGGGCTTTTTTAGAAGTACATGAACTTTAAAAGTGCATTTATCATGGAAGGTAGTCCAAAATATGTCTAAATTAAACGTATATCTTATAGGGTTCTAGTGATTTACTGATAAACATTTTTCAGTTTCATTGTTTGCAGTAGTTGATCGAAACTGCATAAAGCAAATACTGATCTGAGGAGGGAAGACCTGTAATTGCAGGTATACAACGACAGTTTTCAATCCCTAAAGAGGTACGTTTTACAGTATCAGCATTATCCATGACAACATACTTACACGATCATAGGAAACTAACGCAGAGAATAGAGTTTTATAAAAATGTTCCGGCAAGCTCCACGGCGAAGGAATTGATAGTCCCGCGGGGATCGCCTATTATAGAGACGTTATAGAGTTTATCGCAGCCCCGGAGCCCGGGACGTAATAGAGCGGTGCGGGCTAGCCCCGGGACGCGGACACGGGATATGTTCACATGTGTATTGCTTGATTTACGAACTTAAACTGTTTTTGTTATGTTTACGTATCTTAATCAAGGATGTAATAAATTTATCATCAGTGTATGTAGAAAATTACAATATCAATTCATCGAAATGACACATTCAGGAGCAATTTAAATAATAATTTGTTACAATAATTCAATAATGCAGAAAGTAAATGTAAAAACATTTTCTTTTATGAAATAAAATATGTAGTAAATTTACCGCTCAATCCAATTTGAATGAAATGTAGTTTGCATTTCGGTATGAATTTTTAAAGCGTTGCGCATCAGATATGTCCCGACAATCGCGGGTGATTGACGCGCGTTTGACTCGCATCCCTATTCATTTGTTTTATAGGACCTTGTTGCACTCCTATTTGTTTATGTAGATTTTTCACACTTATATTAAATTGGTTGGAAAAATTGGATGATCCGATTGCCGATGTTGAGCGCGTATTTTTGGCAAATAAAATGGAAGCTTAATTTACATGTTGAGTTGAACTTTTTTGGACACAGATACTCATTTTGATTGGATTGAGTTTCGTATTTATCCATTTGCTGAAATTTACACGAAGAAAGTATTTTAAGTTCATGTTAATTAAAATCTTGTAAATGACTACTTCCATCCCATTGAACTCTATATTTTTTTGTTTTTATCTAATAGGTAACAGTTCTCAGAACTCTCAAAGACGATCAAAAGAGCAATAACAGTCGACCAAATCTTATGAACCTAGAACCGCTCCCACTCCATAACCTTACTGTTTGAACACCTGCACTACCTGCAGATATTGGTTTTCAGCTCAAATGTTTGCTTAATTTATTGGTAATTGGCACCCGCAACGCTCAAAACCCAATCAATGGTAATTACCGATCAGAGGTCACTTGCGCGATGAAATGAACTGCACACTGCAGCCGGCGAGAATCAATCCGGATCAAATCATACCGCGTACTGAATGTTTAACGGTGCAGGTAATGGATGTATTTCATCAATATAGGCATGGATGGAGGGACGTAAAGGTGTATTTTACACAACATTTTGTAGAAATTAATTTGATTTTTTGTATAAAAAATTGGAATGACCGTTGATAAAAACTTGAACTTTTTACAACAATAAAGCCACTTAGTACCTAAGAATAAAAAAGGTTGAATGAAAAGAAGAAGACTCATTAAGCAAAACTACGTTATGAGTGAGCCTAATAAATTAGAGGTAATATGACTTCGACTGTAAGTCAAAATTCAACTTTCTTTGATAGAGGTACTAGATAATAGTTTTCTGAAAACTAGGCCTAGTTTAAACAGGTCCACAATTTCTCAACATTTCAACTAAATTATTATTCGCGAAACTTCACTTTGCAAAACTTACTAAACAATCTAAGAATACAAGTTCTAATTCGACCACATAAAACACTTGAACTGTCACGTTAACAATTTTGATAAAACCAATATAGCCGTCAAATAATTAACTACGAACAGTTATTGAAATAACGGCGTTTCATTATTCTAACCTCAATTATGGCTTCTGCCAATACAGTGTGCGTACATTTTAATTATTAACTTATTAATTATCTGAATATAATAGAAACGTTACTGGTTTAATGTGTGGGTGGCGTATATCACCGCCATGTGCTGGATACCAATTATAAGTGTATAATTGCGTTGAGGACAGTCGGCGACAGAAATCGATTCACATTTTATCGCTCGTCAATGTTACCGGGAAGGAACATCGGAGAAAAATGTGAAAAAGAAGGGTTTGTGGTAAAGGAGCCGCCATTTATTACGTGTTTTATAAGATATGAGCTTATATTTTTTCCGTAATATGTAACCGTGGGTACCGAACGCTGGCTGATATGACTACAGTGATTTTGCCTAAGAACCGGTCGCATGGCAACTCTCAGGGCTGAACTCACTGGCTCCTACTAAAAAGATGCTAATATTTCAGTCCATTAAGTAATAATCAACATAAGTAGACAATTTAGCTTAATGTGAATACGTATGTGGTACATAGAGAACCAACAAAGGTTCAAATCAGACCTCAAAATATAACCGTTTTATCAAAACTCAATAACACAAACAAAAACAAGCAACATAGTATATGGCATCCAGTTAGGGTTAACGTTTCGACAATTTGCAAATGGCGTTCGTAGGGACGCTCGACCCGGCGTATTTATCACCCACCTCTGCTCACCGATGGAATGGATATCGGCCGCTAATTTACGCACCGATTCACCACAGACTAAAATGTACAGAAGGGTCATCTGTTTACATAATACAGAAAACTGGTGAATAAATACGAAATGTTGACTATTTATCATTTTAATTAACCTTTTTGGTATTGAAAAGTGCTTGTTATAGAGTAGGTAGTCATTGGATTGAATAATCACGATATAGTTGTAACATAATTAGATGGCTAAATTAAAGCAATTTCGTTATTATGTCTGTGAGCTATATAGCTTAAGGCTATATTTTGTGTTTTAGTGAGATAAACTAATAACAACTAAGCATTTTGCAATAGACAAAATAAAGTTTTGTGTGGGATTCAAAACATCTTTAAGTTACAAATTACATGAAGTAAGTACTATGTAGGCATTTATATTTAATGAATTATTTAAATTCTTATGTTAAGTGCCCCTTCTGCGCCTACATACTCTGTGTCGGGCGCGCTACGCCGACCACTCCGGCCCTTCGCACAAAGGCGGGTTTTTCACATTTTTCAATGCCGAGAAAATTCCAGTTCCAAGTTCGAATTTTTGAATGGACTCCATTGTGGTTTTATTTTTAGGTTTTTTGTTTGTTCTGCCTAAAGGAGGTTGGCAGTGTGTATCCGGCTGTGAATGGGTTACCTCGTTTCTTGCCATCGTTTTGTTCTGATGAAGGTTTTAAATAGTTTGTATAAATTCATAATGAGCAAAAACAAATGCATGAACGTGAAAATGTTATTGTTACAAACGACGGCACGGAAGAGGTATAGGTATGCGATCAGCCATGAGAAGTTGTTTGTTTGTAACACAATAAAGTTCCTGTACTGCCTGCAATTGGTTTACTCTCAAAAGAATGCACGTGTACAAGTATTTTCAATTCATTCCATTATTTTGCACTTAATGCATATTTAAGAGCAATAAACGCTAACTCTTTTTTATTTAGTAACTTAGAGCCGATTAGGTTGTACTGCAAAAAATGATAATAACTATTTTTATTCTCTCGGGTTTATTAAAAGAAAATGTGCAAGTACTTTTAACCCGTTTAAAAAAGAATGTAGACGTCGTCTTTATAGCAGTAAAATATAGAACTATTCATGAATATCTGCTTCAAAATATTCAATTTCTCTCGCATCTTATCTGAAACTTTTAAAGCCCATCTTAAATGATTGGTTAGCTTTACAGACTTATTACTTAGTCCGTGTGCCTAAAAATGCGATGATAGGTTGTCTACAGGCTGTGCACGAATAGTTAACAATTTTATTCGTTTTTCATATATAGTGAAGCTGGTTTTTTGCTTAGTGTATAGTTTTTTTTTACCTAAAATTGGCTCTGAAAGATACGTATCGTACGTATAATCGTATTGCTTAAACATGCGGATTAAAAATTACATATTATGTTAGGTACTTAAATCCTACCATGGCCATATAACAAATATGGGATTTGTTTGTTACGAAAAATCTTGCACAATTGCGGATTAATTTCAAAAATTATGATAGTTTCAGGTATAACAAAGAATTTGTTTCCTTATTGCATTTAAGTGTTATCAATTATAGTAAGGAAAAGTATGTCAAAAACATAATTTTGGTTCGGGAGAAACTGGTTAAAAAGAAATTAAAGTTTATTATAATCTTATACATAAATTGCACAGCCTGTGTATGCGTCGTACGAGATGTGCTTTTATGCGGTCGTTTGATTATAATAAAATAAGTTGTTTTATTGAAAACACCTCATCACATATTCATACAATGTTTTATATGTTTAATCAAAATAAGAGAGTCAAGAAAAGTTCAACAAACTTTTCTATTTTATTTGCGATACAGCTGTTATAGAAAACTGTACAATAATCGTTGCATTGTGAGGTTTATCTTAATAACATCAAGCAGAGATAAGAGCAACCTTTACCTAAACATCACATAACGTGATGCTTATCAATTAAAAAACTTAGTTGTAGTAATTTTGAAACTGGCCGTAGAACAGATACGACACTACGGCAGAAAATAATGTGGGCATAACTATTTTGCTACTAACCGTGCAAAGCCAGAGCACGTCGCTAGTCATAAATAAAATGTATTGGAAACATTCAATCCGCTTTATACTTCAATTTAACAAATTGCGAAATATTTTATGATGCTCTTGGTACTTGTTTGCAGCAAATTTTCCAAATCAAACTCCCAGTAAAATATTTCGGTGTAGTATTTTGTGTTCAGCTAAGCTTTAAGCGATGTCCATTGCTGTTCATGTTGCTATATTTTCAGAGTTACGTTAAAAAGGCATCTATGTATGTGCTCACGCTCTATTTCGTCAAATCAGTTGAACGTAGTATTGGAGTTTATAGATATTGGACTTTAGTTCCTGCGGTTTATAATAAGTGAATGCAGTTTCTGGTCGTTAACAACACGAGCACTTGCCAGTACCTTAAAATATATATTTTAAGATATTATAAAAGTACATAGATACTAGTAAAATATAAAACAAGTAACTGCCTAATTATCATCATCATCTCCCTGCCCGGTTCCCAATTATTTGGGGTCGGCGCAATGCGTATTCAGCTTCCATTTATCTCTACATCTTGTCATCTCACCTCAAGTAACTCCTAATCATTTCGTTATTATATAATTTTATTTAATTGTATCTTATTTTGTTTGTGCTCAGTGTGATTTGTCGTACGGTTCTTGACTTAGCTCATGCTATGGTGATCAAATTGACCAGTGGCACAGACGATAACCTCCGAGAGTCATAACCACGCGTATCATTTATTTACAAATGCAACCAAAGCTTGTTTAAAAATCCTGTCACCAGACACATTCACATTTCCCCGGAGCGAGATCAGTATGGTAATGCTGCATACATATTCAGTCGCACATTATAAAGTCGATCAGATGCACTTTCAAAGGAATCCCTGATCACAACTTCGGGCGGTAACGTTGTAAATAAATGATTGATTTCTGTAAGTGGGTTTCATACTGGTTTGTTAAACTGGTGCAAAAAGACGAGTTATATTCAAACGATGTAGTTTGACTATTGAGACTTTTTAGCCTATTGCCACTAACCGGGCACAAAACCAAACTCCGATCTGCTACTGAGAATTTCATAGAAAAACCCAATAACACCTTGGTCGACTTCGGAATCGAACCCAAGACCTCTAGCGTAGCAGCCGCGCTTAGTGCCACTAGGCCAACGAGGCAATTTTGAAATAAAAGCTGAGTCAAAAAATATTTTGGAAAGAGGAAACTTGACTTTAGGTGTGAAATACCACTCTGTAAGAACACGTACCATATTGCTTTAAATTAACATCATCTTGAAAATACATCAATTTATTCATCATTCTGTCTGTTTCTATGTGGAACACAAGCGCTAGGATATACATATATATTTTGGCGTTACAGAAACCCGCATTGCGTATAACTAAGAAATCTCGTTACTTTCGATCAAATTGGTATTTTATTCGGCTCGGAACTGTTTTTCAATATCCTATTAATATTATAATTGCAGAAGTTTCTTGTTTGTTCCGATATTGACTGTTTCTTACTCAATTATGTTGAGATTCTTGAATATTGGATTGGTGTCAGAAAATCTGAGTACCTACTAAAATCCCTTATTGATTTCATATCTTTTCTCTTTACTGAGCACCTATGTATGGTGTTACATCAGAAATCCAGACTCGTTAATAGCTGTTTAAGAGGTGCAGGACACTTTTTTGAAATCTCTTTTATATACTATAAAGAACTAAAACCTACGCTGACATTGTCGAATAATTAAATAAATTGATCAAATTACACTATCTTGTAATTAATATTTTTGCTAAGATTAAAAACTTATAATTTGAAACACATTTTTCAAATTCTTCAAGGGCTTTACTTTGAAAACAAAACTATTAACATAGAGAATAAAGTCTTTTTAATAGCTATCTCAGATAACAAGTGTTTAATTACGACGCCGCTTGGTTTTGCATTAAAAACTGAAATATTCTTATCGTTACTTATGAGAACCTACCTAGTACGGAGAGCTAAGTGAAATTGCTACAAGCGATAATAACGATAGAAAGCAAAGTCCGGTGAAGCAGTCAAAGCCTGCGCTCAGGCTAACTGCAAAGATCTCTACCAAAAAAAAACGATAGAAAGCGCTCAAATGCCACCGGACTTAAGATTTGTCACTTTCATACATACGTACGCTTACGCCTATAGAAATGTTACCTGGCTAGAGACTTGGGTTTCGATTCAGCTATTTTAAATGCATGTCAGTGGTCGGTCAGTGTATTTTATACTTCATTATAAAATCTCATTGAACTCTCGAAGTGAATGATCGTAATAAACAGGATTGACGAGTCTTTCTAATAACGATGTCTCGCCTGATAGTTCCGTGCATTCCGTGTATTTCTGAATACCGTATTATATACGAGAATAGATCTAGTACCTTATATATTTTCTAGTTCCTTTCCGGTGACCACGGCGTACGCAGTTCATTGTGCAGCTCCATTGAGCTCTCACTGGGTCACGTTACTGTCTTGCCTAGTTTGCCTTTTGTTTCATTGTTTGTTTTTATTGCATGCGGTTGTGGGTTGAGAGTTAGTTTTATTTTATACGGCTAGTACGCATTTATGTTTGTTAAGGATGAAATAAATTATACTGTGTACGTGTTTGCTTATGATGTGGGCAAGACATTTGAGCCAGTGATATTTTTTAAAATATACTTGATAACAAACAGAGAATCGCTCTAATAAATTTCAAAGTCATTATATATAAGAGCGGTTCTACAAATAATTTATGGGCATTACGAAAAGCGTGACAACGGTTTACCTCAAAAGACCACGATAACTAGACCACTAACTAAGTAATAATATGTTAACTTCTCCTTTAATAGAAGAGCAAAATGACTAAGTACCAGCCGTTCTCATGGACTCCAATCACCGGACACTTATTGACGTTGCTTCGTCCCATCACCACGTCCTGTGACGTCACAGGAGTGACGTAGATTTGACTGGCGATGTCCCGTCCACGCCACAGCATGGTATGGTCTACCGATTGACAATACCAAGCAAATTGAAATGTCAGGTATGGATTTTGTACCGGATTTTTTGTCGAAGTCTAAACGGCTTTTGCTCAAAATGCTTAATCAAGGAGTATCTTTGGTGATTTTTAAAGTGCCTTAAAAACGCTTTTCTGCACTGCAACGAATAAAACACTACACAATAATATTTTAAACAAGTGTAAAATTGTATGAAGTTTGACGTCAAACACAATGTATGTAATTTAAACTATTGTTTGCTATGGTAATACAATATTATGATTATGTAGATATCTCATTATGTAACGCACCAATCTTTCATAAAATCAAAGTCCCACGTATTGACTGTACAAATACTTTTTTTGTCATCTAAATATCGTAACAAGTATCAAGTAAAAATCAGGTGTTGTTTCCAGCATTTACCGTCTAAGGCCGTCCAGGTCCGGACCCTATTCTCATAAAGAATAATACGTGTTACAATACCGTTTATCTGCGGCAGAAATCTAGATTTATTGCGATCGCTACCCTTTGCCTTCGCCCCTACCTTTACCTTCTGTTATTAATTGCCTTTGATTTGACATAGGATTGCTGTTTGATTCTCGACTTGAATAGATTTTGCGTCTTTAGTTTAAGTTTTAAATTTTTAAAGTGTAATTTGTACGTCTTTGTTGACAAAGGTACTTGATAGATTATGGCATCATCTTGTATATTGCATCCACTTGCTACATCTGATGAAATAAGAAACCCTTATCGGGACCGACGCTTATCGAGACCGCCGTTTCTCAAGACCGTCGCTTCTCGAGACTGACCCTTCTCGAGAACGACGTTTCTCGAGATCGACGCTTCTCGAGATCTACATTTCTCCAGATCGATGCTTCTCGAGATCGACGATTATCGAGACCGCCGCTTCTCAAGACCGTCGCTTCTCGAGACTGATCCTTCTCGAGAACGACGCTTCTCGAGACCGACGTTTCTCGAGCTAGACGCTTCTCGAGACCGACGCTTCTCGAAGCAACGCATTTCGAGACCGACGTTTCTCGAGATCGACGCTTCTCGAGACCGACGCTTCTCGAAGGCAACGCTTATCGAGACCGACGCTTTTCTTGTGTTATTGAAGATATATTTATCTGCAATCATTTCCATTGCTTTTAGATATACCACAGAAAGTTTGCCGAGAGTAACAATTTAACACAATCATACCAGACTTGCATCGGGTTACAATCCTAGACGAGTCTTTGATTATTCTTGATCTGTAACACAAGATCCTCGAGTTACCAAGATGTGTGTACAGGGATTTGCGAACGTTACCATGTATGGCCGGTTGCCATGGCAACGGGCCCAGGTGTGCGTTCCGCTGGATGTCTATACAATCCCTATTAATATTTCAAAGGTTTATTTGCTTGGACAAAACGTTTGTATTATAACGATTTCGTAGAAATCTTGACAGTATATACTTTACCAAACGTATTAAACCAATCTCGTATTAGATAGGTTTAATACTCGTGTCCTGAGGTCATTTTTACTTTTGAATTAAATGCCCACCGTTTGTAGAAATGTATCTAAAGATTATTTCCCTTTAAATTGTATTTTTTTATTAGACTTCTATTATTATTGAATTTAATAAAAATAAGGTGAACCTGCTAAATTAGCAACACAAATTTTATAAATTACTATTTTTATATGACGGAAGTGATATTTAGTTCCTACATTCTACAAGACCGATAAAATCCAATTTTAACGCCTCAAAAACATAAAACATTTTAAATATTTAGCTAAATGTTTACCACTTCTGCAAACGTATACATTTAAACTGTCTAGATAAGGCGCGGTGTACCTGCAACAGTTTTGATAAATTGCACTTTTTGCTTTCACGAGAACTTTCAGTTAAATTAATTCAAAGTGTCTTCAACAACGATACTATATTTTGTTCATTAGATCGTTATGTTTACTGTTAACTGGTAAATAAGAAATTTAGCAAAGGAGACGGGGATTTCTGGGCCAAATTGTAATAAGTTAAGACATGGCTGAAAAAAAAAGGCTATATTTTTCTATTTCAAAGTGTGAAAAATCAACTCAATTTACAATCTGGAAAATGAAATATCCAATAATTAAGTTTGGGTTACGAAGTAAATAGTCTAAGTAAATACTCAACAGAGTTCATATTATGCTTTCACTAGATGATACATTTAATTAAAATAATTAAATCCATTTGAATTAGAGTATTAAGAGATTAAGTTTTACATAATTAAGATAATCGATTCACATTTATTAATCGATTATTGTATTCTTTAATCTGTGCTAACTCTGACTGGACATGCATGACATTGACATCGATCGACATTCGACACTAAACGAGTGTCAAATTATCTACCTTAGAGTATATATTATACAAGAAACTAAAGAGTGAGCCTATCTGGGTATGAATCGTAAGCACTAGTATGAACTAGTTTTGTCGTGATTTTTTTACAAAGATGGAACGCGCCGTTTTGATAAATCTATCTAAAACACTAATAATATCCTAACAATGTCAAAACCATGGATATTTTCGTATATACGTCGGTCGTAGGGAAGAAATATTAAAATATTAGTCGTAGGCAAACGGACTGTGGGCTGCTGCGCCTATGTGATGTCAATAGTATGGTAACTTAGTTAGGCTAAGTACCTCTACTAGATAACATAGTACCACCTGCACAATTCTTAGATGACGTTCTTGTAATAATAGAAGATGAATAAAAATACTAATAAAATTCAATTTTCATTTTTGTACATCATCTCCTTCCCACTCTACAGAAATATTAAAAATCCTGTCTAAATTATAAAAAAAAAACAAAACCGTCATAAACCTTGACTGCTAAGCGGACTAAACAAACCATGATAAATTCACTCTTTAGTTTCTTACCAGTTAAGTATAGTTTTTTACTTAAACTTAATCTCTTTTATCTCAGCTCTCAGATTGCCAAAATCTGCCATATTTTCAGTGATTGTTTGTTAATATAGTAGCTATCAATTCACACCAATTTCATCTTTTTACATTCTGGCCCAAAATTGTATGAAAGCGTATCTGTCTCCTTTGTTTAATTGTTTACGAATAGAAACATTTTGATGATTAACATAATATGTTTATCTATTGCAGACGTACAATTAGCTATTTACTGAAATGCCTATAGGTCAGTTTTATGAAAAGATGTACCTAAAATATGAAACGAGTATTACTTTATGAGAAAGTTGTATATTTTATCTGCCTCAGCTATACGTCTATAAAACGCTCCACTCATTTATCAAACAAAACCCATACCTTTTTACTTCCAAGAAAAATGTAAAAGAAACTAAAAGCTACACAAGTAAATGTATAGCGGGCGGAAACCCAATCGAAGTAGGGACGTAGTTGGAACATTCAAATCCATAAATCTTGTGGGAGACGTTAAGTTTTTTATGCCCCCGCCCGATAAGTAGCCGCTTCCCCGGGGCATACTTACACATTCAGAATATCTTACCAAGAAGCGTACTTGCGACTGGATGACATTTTATCTTTTTTTATAATTTACGATTCCTTTCGGCTACACGTAGACTACACTGTCTTTCGCTGTTGATTTATTGTATGCAAGTACATGGTGTTTCCGTGTCTTGAAATAAAAGCTTTCTGTGTTGTGACTGCAGGGCGTATTTACATGTAAACAAGCAGTTTGTGGTTTTGTTTTTTTATTTATTGAGACAGGCTTCTAAAATTGCGTTTTTTTAGAAGCTTTTTTAAAACTTGTTTCTATGTTAATTATTAACACATTAATTAATAACTCTTCAATCCGTATTTGTTGACCTATGTCCTGTTGAGGACGGATGATACAAAAATGTAGCCGCCCAGTCGCAAGTCTGCAATCACAACCTTGTTAAACCATTTCGCTTAAAAAGAGAGGACTTTAGATACAACTCAATGCATGTTTAATTTGCACTCAAAAGAACAGAGCGATTCGAAATAAAAGTAAGAGCACTGTTATTGATTCACTAATTTCGTTTGAGAGAGAATTGAAAGAAATTTCAAATACGGGCGACGGCCACCGGAGGCTGGGTATTAAAGCGGCTTGATTTGCACGCCGGGACCATGAACATGGCTTTATCTTGCAATTTGTTCGATACACTGAAGCATGGAATCATTTTCACAAGTTAGTTATATAAGAATAAAAATGAAACAAAAGAATTGAGAGCTGAAAATGTTTTCGCCTAAATGGGTCTTTCGTTATTTATAATAATTAATTATTTACAACTTAAAAAATATATACCTATATACACTTCTCATCAAAAAAATCGAAACACCTCGCAGTTTATGATTTGATAAGGATTATCAGAAAAATGTGTATCTTTAGGAATAAATGTAAAATGTCATTTAATAGTGAGTAGTATGAGGTTTTTAAATCCTAATGTTAAAATGTTCTAAATTCAAATTAAGTCTTCATAGGTTTCGTATTTTGTATAATGAGTAATTTTTACCCTGCATGGAATATGAAGGAAATGGGTAAAACAACACGCGTAAATGAAAAAAAATGTAAGAAACGTTTATTTAATAACTTGTATTCCCTCCGCGAGCTCTTTTTACTGCTTCCATACGGTTCTTCATCGATCGGATGAGAGTCACAACCACATGTTGTGGTATATTATTATCCCATTCCTCTTGGATTGCATTTTGCAGCTGGCTAAGTGTTTCTGGGGCTGGATCTCTTGCTCGAATTCGTCTCTTTAATTCATCCCATAGATGTTCAATGGGATTCATGTCCGGACTTCTTGCTGGCCATACCATAATGGAGATACCGACTTCGGTAAGATAATCTCGTACGACGCCCGCGGTGTGAGCTCTAGCATTGTCGTGCATGAATATGAAGTCGTTGCCAATAAAATGTGCATAGGGCATCACATGAGGTTCAAGACACTGTTCGATGTACCGATGAGAGTTTAGTGTAGGCAGCCGTGGCCCAGACACAAAGGCAAGTTCTGTCTTACCGTCGGCGCTGATTCCTCCCCAAACCGTCCACGAACCGCCACCATAGCTGATCTTTTCTTCAATGCAGCATTGTGCAAAGCGTTCTCCATCTCTTCTGTAGACCTTGTTCCTTCCGTCGTTACCATACAGCATAATTTTACACTCATCAGAAAACAGTACTTTGCTCCATTGAAGGTATGACCAAGTTAGGTGATCGCGTGCAAAGTTAAGGCGCGCTCTTCGATGGTCTGCAGTTAATTTCGGCCCATTCGCTGGCTTATGCGGTGCCAATCCGCGTTCCTTCAACCTTCTTCTTATTGTAGAGTCACTTACAGCTACTCTTCGTACAACGCGAAGCTGCTGCTGCAGTTGAAAAGCGTTAAGGCGTCGATTTCGTAAAGAAGTTGTTACAATAAATCGATCCTCTCGCTCAGAAGTGACCCGATTCCTGCCAGATCCTGAACGGCGCGTGAACGAACCAGTCTCCCGATAGCGTTTGTGGACTCTATGAACAGATGATAAGCTTAGATGCAATCTTGCAGCCACAACACGCTGACTAAGTCCAGAATCCAGCAATGCCACCACTTGGGCGGCTTCTGCGGGCGAAGTATCCATATGTTTTAGAAAAAAAAGTTTTTTCAGACGTCCCAAAGTCACAGTAAATGAAATAAGAAACAAAAAGTTTAAAGACAAGCGCTAATTTTTAGTTTTCAAACGAGAAACGTACTCCAACCCTAAATACACATTTGTCTCAAAACAGTGATTAATTTCATTTATAGGATAAACAAATGAAATTCTAATTTCGAATTTTGTTTTTTTTCTTCTTACTGTAATGACCAAACTGCCAGCACACAATAATGTTTTTTTTTTCATGGAATTAATTCGTTTTTGTAAAAATTTAGGACAAAAACAATAAAAACGAAAGTGTTTCGATTTTTTTGATGAGAAGTGTATATTCTAACTGCTTTTGAACTCAGGTACCATTGCGCAGTAACGTATTGTTTTAAGAAATGTCTTCAATAAATCTTTAAACTAATCTATAAAACGGATCGAATCATAAAAAGTGTTAAATTAAAGCTATAGCAATCCTATCTCATTTTTCCACGGCATGTTTAATTGAATCGGCATCAGAATACGATCTCGAATGGAATTTATATTGATATTTTCTCTCAACCATGACGTCTGGAGGATATTTTTAAGTGTCTAAGTTTCCAAAGCAATTTCTGAAGAAAGTTTTAAGTGGGACGAAAGGTTTCGAATCCGTGCAAGTGACGCCCCTTGAGCATTTGTTTGAAATAGGGAACATTTTATAAGAGGTAGAGTATTTGCAAAAATCGCCGTCGGCCGGGAGAGGGGAGAGGGGATAAATGGCGGGAAATTTGTCCGTTTGTGTTGCAAGTTCTGGCGTATTTTAGGGAGTTTGTAATATTTGAAATTTACGGGTTTCATTGTGAGGGGCCAGCGGATGGCGGATGTATGTTGTTAAAAAGTAAAATTTTTGCTGTTCGTATATTTTATGTTTCGTGAACAGTCGTTTCGAGCTTTTTGAGATTGTTGGTGGATATGATCACCATAAGCGAAGATTTATTTTTGGACTTGTTAATTATTTTAATAGTCTTGCTTCTAACACAAGACATTTAAAAAAAAACGTGTACCTCTACAGCATATATCACTGTGTGTTTAAAAGGACATATAATTTACCTTATAACCTAAAAAGTAACTTTACTCACAGGTAGATATTTTCCAATTAATCTCGTATCTCAGCCAGCATCAATAATGTTCCCAAAAATGTCATTAGCAGTCCTATAGTGTGATTACAACGCCAAAGCCCGCGGTTTAGACGTCGGGACGAAATTTAATCTACCTTTTAGCATGCAAATATCCGCAATATTCTTTGAAGATGTTTTAAGAAAGACATAAATGGCGTAATTTAGAGATTTTGTACTGTTCTCCCAGGATTATAGCCCCACTTGTTTATCTAATGGCACCTTGTATTCGCCAACTTGATCATTTAATAAGTAAATGAGTGTCATTTATATTTTCTTTTCTTTGTGTTTTATCTTTTTACCTTTCTCTGCGGATTTTGTGAGGTTTACTGGTGACCTGGAATTGAATAATAGAAGACAATATTACCGGCTATTAGCAGGTGATATTTATTTTGCCTGTTGGATATTATTTTCGTATATTATGAGCTATTTTTCTGTGACATCAATGTCTTTATTTATATGAACTGACATCTCTGAATACTGTCGTTTTATCTCCTTGACTACCTTTAGCATTATTATTTGTATAAATACCATCTTTATTACTTAATATCCAGAAATATTTAGTATAAACATTGTACATATTTACTTATGCTTTAGGCATAAGCTCGTCATACCGGGGGTTTAGTACCGTTGTGTCCGAAACAGGTCAGGCTTGCTATAGCAAACATGGGAGGTAAACGTAAAATGTGTAACGTACTGCTCCTTCAGAGACAACTTGAAAGCAAAGAGGTTATAACTTCAGTGTGGAGGTAGACAGAGATATTCATGTTGATTACACAATACACATGGCTAGTCAGTGGAGTAGCTTTTACGGATAAATAATTTAAAAAAAATTGTTTATATAATTTAGAATTTACATTTACCGATGGGTTTGGATGTCACGTTTAAAATAAACTGTACCCATACCATGATCTCTAAAAGCAGTACTGTTGCGATTGTGGAAGCTAGACGGTGCCTACGCTGCGCATAGCAATGTCCCGCTTACTCATCGGCAACAGGCCTCCTTAAAGAGCTCATAGTATGCTTGCTGAATAAAAACAAAGTGCACTAGTGAAATTCTACACGATGTATATCATAATAAAAGAAATACAAATATGATTGTATTGAAAAGTCGCTAACAAGCAGGTCATCGACCTTCAAGTTTCAAATATAAACGTATTTTTTTGCCTCCACTTCAAAACTATATAAAGTTTTTCTTTATTTTTTTGATACAGTAAGATTGGATTTAGAATATAATAATTTAATGATGCTTCACAAACTACTTATGTTTTGAATTATTTTAACGATTCTTAAAAACATTTTGATATTATTTATATTTGTAACAGATTATTTTAAATTTTACTTGATAACAAGAATAGTTTAAGAAGCATGTAAACTTTAAGTTATTTATTAACTTACTAAATGTGTAGAAAGATTAGAATTAGACATGTAGTAATGTGATATGACACTTTTTATTTCTGGAAGGTGCAGATTTCAGCTAGTCCAAATTTGGCATTCATTGATATGATTCCGACAATAAGGCGACCAAAGAGTACATTTATACTTAACAATATCACCACAATACAATATAGAATGCCTACGAGGTATGACTTCAAATCCAATTTTGTATAACACAATAAGATTCCATTTCGTGCGCGTCTCAGATCTGACCTCCTCTATGATCCTTAGCATCTGTGTCAATGGCCGATTGATCAGCGATCCCCAAGGCTTTAGAAGATCCAAGGATATTAATTGATACAAGTATCCTGTATTCCTCCATTCTGTCGAGTTTTGGAGGTCACTATCCGCCATCGAACAGGTTATTGTACTCGAGGAGTTCGACGAGTAGGCTCTGGGGAGGCTCGCGGCTGGCTTTATTGTTTTATGTAGACACTTGGATTGTAACAGCCGAGTTGGTGAGACTTCAACGAATAAATGATCCCTTGAATCTTTTGTTAAAAGTTTGCTGTCGGGATTTGTGTTTTATTGGATATGAAAGTCGTAGCTAAATATAAAGTGAAAATATCAAGGTTTTGTGGTATTTATAGTATGAATAGTATCTATTTAAAGGCTTTTATGTATACTTTTAAGGAATACTTTAAACTATGAAAGTAGAATACAGTTGAAAAATGAGAATATGTTGATAGATGCAGACATATTATTATGTGATAAACCACTTCTTGAGATGGTTAGCTTATAATGTTATATCAAACATTCAGTTTTATTCCCGACGACAGATAGTTGGGCTATCGTTCCTGAGTAATACAAATAAATTTCGTAATACAAAATAAGAAACCTTATTTTCGCTCAATTTCGTATCAACAAAAACACGCTACGAAATAGGTTTTATGTTATGTCGTCGCTGAACTAAAAAGCTGTTCTAGACTATCACAATTTCGATTGGATAAGAAAACAATCAAGATAACATTGATATTTATTCGCAAAATGTGCTGCAACCAGAATAAAATGATTACAATAAACACGACGAAATATATCTGTAACGATAGCGTTATCATCAACCGTCTACTTTATTACTCTGCCAAGATCCGAGAGAAAACAAATACATAAAACACAATAAATAATAGAAAAATAACAAAAATGAATGTCCCCGGCGATTACAATCAGCTCGCTCGAGCTGTTACATAAACAACGCAAATAAATCATACATTCATTCGTTCAGAGCGAATGGGATCGGACGTGAGGCGCTCATTCGCGGAATGGATTGGTGGCGAGCGTTAAACAACTCACTGGGACCGATTCCAATATAACGGAACTTGGCAGTATTTATATCTGAACCTGGTATGTTCTTACTTTTTGAATTTAGACTTTATGAGATGTTAATGAGAGCTTATTGTTCGAGTATCACAATTATAATGCAACGGCTTACTTGTAAGTTTTTTTTTCATAGAACCTAGAGTGCAATAATTACTGCAGTAAAATTAATTTATTATTCTGTGTAACATATTTATTACGAACAAAAGCTATTACTGGGTATACACCCAGCAATTCAGGCTGCGTTCAAAAGTTTAACTCAACTGGGTATCTACTTATTAAAACTAAAACACTAAAATAGAAATACTGTAACAGATGTTTTAGAAACTCTTCGCTTACAGAAGAGAAATCTCCTTTAATTTATTACTGACATTTTTGAGCAGTTTGTTGAAAACTTTTTGTTTATTAGTTTAGGGGCTGGTATAAATAATACATGTAGTAGAGTCTAGACTGGTGACCTCACAAATATTGGTTCTGTACGTATATTGAAGTTTATAGAATTTCTGAGAACATTCAAAAGTATTATGTACGACTGTCCGATATTTGGGAGTTTCGTTCATATGTGATCAAATTAAAAAAAATGTGCAAAAGACCTTTACTTTATTTGTAAGACCTGAGTAAAATTTTCAATTGATTTTGATGTCTTTCGCTATGTCTTACCAGTAATATTTACAAGAGGAAAGTATTAAGATAATTTAGCATATGGAACGGTTACCAAGTGGACCTTTTACTGTAGACCAATAATTATCCCGTAATCCTAATTCAGGAACAATGAAAACGTTTTAATACAACTGACGATCAAATTAAAAAGAGCCTACTGCCCACCCCTCCGTGGCAGGTGTCACATTTCAGACAAACGATTCGATTCCGAGGAAATTAAAACACTTGTGCCCACACTGCGCGGGTATCCCTCGTTTTTAATATAATCCCGGCACTCGTGCTTATCAAACTCGGTAATCCTTATACATACTTCCTTCATTATCTACTTTCCACTGAAAGGAAATCTACTTACCTTAAAAATGTTGAGCGTACACTTTTCTTTGATCCGATCTCTTTATAGTTATATCCGTTCGCGCTAATGCCGGGATCGAAAGTAAATTATGGGCTAAGAAGAGCTTTGAAGCCTGCATAATGGGACGGACGGAGATTACAATTCTGGGGATTACTATTATCACTAATCGCCGTTCCTAAATATTGCTAACGCCACGATTTGCTTTTGACACTCAGACTCGGAGCCTCGAGAGCTGTCGATTCATCTCGGCTCTATTTTGAGATGTTACTCAAGAAATGGGCATCGAGACGGATTTTTCCTTATTGTTTTTCCGTAGATGTACTCTATGTGATAATGAGATATTTTTCTGAGAACTCATTTTGCCATGGTTACTGTTTTTAGTAGGAAACAAAAATAAAGACACGACTTCTGTAAATGAAGAGTCATATTTTTTTATGGATTTCTTGCATAGAAGAATACTATTTAGCTTCAACTATAAGAATTAATTTGATATTTAGTTACATTTCAAACCACAAATTAACCAAAAATCAAAACAACATACCATTCTGATATTCAATAAATGTATCTTCCGTCAAAGCTAAATTAGCGTTAAATATTAAATTATTTGTTTTCATGTTATTAACTCATGATATTGCTGGAGGTAAATCTAATATTTAATGGGAAACAGCAATTAATACCGAGCACATAGAGGTGTGCCTGCGTTATGTGAACAAATCAAATATTAAATATTGATTCGTCAATCAATTCTGTTCGCAGTGTTGCCGCTACTACCGAGCACACGGACCTAGATTCATGAAACGAGGATAAGAATTAAATATATATTATATCTTTTAATTATATTTAAATCAATTAATATCTTACGCCTTATTATTTAAGTAATTTTGTTATTCCTGTTTCATTTTTGTACGCAATATGTAATGCTGTTGGTAGACCGTTGTTGATTTTGATTTTTACTTAGTCTTGGTTACTCAGCAAACCTTTTTGTAGAATGGTATTGTAATATGCCTAATGTTTTTTTTTCGCATTTAGGAATAGCGCTGTAATGCGTGTCCCTGTTTGTAGAAAATAGGAAATAAAACAAGATCCAGAAATAATGATACCATTTACATTCGCTTATTCTTATCTTGCCTTCCGCCATCTAAGCCTACTCAAATATTTAATGAAATCACCTACGTTTTAAGGATTCCATTGGGAAATATAATTACTCCCTTGCGTTTGTATCGGGAAATTAAATGTTCGCCAATATTTATGAACCGTTTGACGACCAATAGCAACTACAGGGTGGGCTTTTATATTTTTATTCAGTCCGTTTACGAAGTTTGTTCGTTTTATCATTGACCCCCAAACTCGGTGGCCTGTAAAATTTAAATTGTAATAAAATATTATGTTTATTGGAAACCTACGCAACGGTTTTATTCGAGCGTTACGTCAAAGGACCTTTTTATTGACCGATATTTTGTTAGTTGTATAAAAAGGATCATTGTACAAGAAATATTTTATGTGGACTTTGAATAAAATACTATAACTGAGAAAATATTCAAAGAAAGTATATGTAAAAAAATAACAACAGAGGAAAATGGCGGGCAGTCAATCTCAAATAGTAACTTATTAAATAAATAATCAAAGGTACATAATATTCACAAACTTAAAAATAAATTAAGCATGTTAAAACAACTGCCTGTATCTATCGTATACTTGAGTATAACTGAAATTGTGAGAAATGTATTTTGTTGTAGCTACTTACGTTCGTAATTAGCGAGAGTTGTTTCAATGACTAGTTGTGTAAGAGTTGTATGGAAAGGGGAGACTCGGGCAATCCGGGTCAATAGTGTATACAATAAGAGAAATAAATAAACCGGGCAACCGATGAAATATCCAGCTAGCAATAATGTAAACAATTTAAACTATTGTTTATTTTCCACGAAAGGTAACGAGAAATGCTTTCAGGATTTATATAGAATACGGTTGTATTATTATAATTGTTCCATTGAAAAGAGCTGCTACTGAGAATCACCGAAATATTACGATTTTGTTATTACAAATAACTTTATAATACAATAAACTACGTGACAAATGTTTGGTGAAACAATTACCAATTAACCTTGATTTAAATTACAAATAAATGCAAGTAATTTTTAATGAGATCTTATTGGTCGAAAATTCTATCCGTCTTTTGTTTTCGTTCATGAAATTCATAGTTTCTTGTTTTTATTTTTTAACACTAATTTTATTATAATTGAATACCTAAACAGGCACAAACTATATTGGTTTCGATATGCCCAATATCTTTAATTGTTTTATCCATAGATAAGATAGATTGCTACTAGAAATAGTATATAGTATAGAATATAGTATAGATTTTTATTTTTTTTAGTGGAATGAACCATAGATAGGTTTTACATTGTCCAGTATAGACGGCACTAACATCGACTAATAACATAATGCCGGTCAGACACATCAGCTACAAATAGAGAGCCATAACCGTATGTAATATGTATGAGCGACCAGGGTACGAGCAAAAGGGAAATATGCAAACACCCACCCTTCACTCACAGAAGGGACAAGGGTCTTAGTACCTGTGCGAAGGTCACAAATGAAAGCTCTATTTATTAAGTTAAAAATAAGTACAGCTTTATTAAATGCTTCAAATTACCTTCATAAAAAACGAAGGAATGTGGACGACAAATTGTTTTATTCGTGTTGAAAGAAGGATCGGTCTTTGCTGCAGTAGTGTTGATATTTCTGCTGTAATGTAATTTGCAGATTATTTTGCGAGTTTGCAGGTCAAACAGAATAACTCTGTTTGACCTGGTGTAAACATTCGGGAACAACTATATCGCTTTAACTAAATAGCAACAGTTACTTGTATGATAACATAAAGCGTAAAAGTTTATAGTACTGAAAGAAACAGAAATGAGTACATACCAGTGCCACATAGATACTCACAAACGTATTTCCCAGGTCTACCAACTACGCAGCAAACTCAGCAATACAACACAGCTATACATGTAGATGGCATACGCCTAAAGAAACAAAGGGTTATTTTAAGCGTTGTAAGTGTTTAAACTACAGCCGCGCACCGTTTTCCCAGCGTAACTTTACACAGCGGGTGTCGCGTCAAAATTATCATAGCAAAGGGGATTTTTGTTACGTTTGCGAACGGGTCGCTTTACCAACATCCGTAGTTGGTGACGACTGTATACTGATGACGCGGACTTTGATGAGTGCTCCATTATACCTGTGTATCCTCAGGGGTAAGTAGACGAGAGGTGTTTGTGTGCCCAATGTTCCAGATAGTTTAAATTTACCTTGGGGTTAAATGTTCCGATGAATTGAGTAGTTAAGTCACTCGTGAGATATGAACACTAGCTTATTTACTAGGTTTGCTTCATTGAATTAGATATAAAAGCACGAAAGAACATAACTTATGTACAGCTAAATGTGTCTTGGATCGAGGTTTCTGTTTGAAGTAACATAGAATGAAGCACGATAACATTGTTACATTTTAAGAATGATGTATGAACGAGTGACGCGACCGAAAAAAAGATGAATGGTTCGTGTGAAGGTTTTTTTGCTCGAAAAAAAACTCATTGTTGAGTCGAGCAAGGGATGAATGAAATAGTAATAAATGTGTAATATTACAACGCTTGTGCGGACTGAAAGGGAAGAAATATAATTACTTATGAATTTGCGAACGCACACTTTCCAAGCAGATGATGCAAAAATAAACAATAAATAGGTCATCAGAAATTTGGTGATTGTTATATGGCATTCGTTACTTTGCTTACTTGATTGACATCGAAGCAAACTTATGTTTTACTATGTGTTCTGTAATTAGAGTGTAAGGCGTTTGGCTTAATATTATAAGATAGTTAGAAGCTGTATTTTTTGTAACGATATTCGTTTTATTTTAAGCATTGCTAAAAATAAATTTTAACAGCAAACCGTTTTTTGCTTCTGTGTATTATATTACTTGTATTTTTCCATCATTGAAGGTACACTGCGCGTATGTTTGTTTTCTTTCGTGAAACATCCAATTAGTAAGATCAATATGGTAGGATGTCTGTAAACTGAGACGATTACAAACAAACCGGGCCGGCCTCGTGGGGATAACAGATACGGTCAAAGCTGATCATTAAATTATCGGCTTGCTCATTAATTGTATGATCCACGTGTAACTAAGCCTTTCTAGGAAACAGGTAGTCTCGTCTTGTTTTAAACATGATAATTATGAAAAAAGTTTGACGTAAATATATTTTGATTACAACAGTATTTCTTTCATAATATTTATTTCTATATTTAAAAGTCCGTGTCGGCTTAAAATTAATTACAGATTTTTTAATACACAATTAAAACTAATATAAGAACAAACTCTAACTATACTAAAATTAAAACTTACATAAATAAAAACTAAACAGCGTCAAAGAACTCATCGTCATCCTTGTCAATGGCGGGGAACGTGCCCAGAAGGCTGGCTGCATTGCCCCGTTGAATGGCTATGCCGATTCTCTGTGCAAGGAACAAACCAGCCCTCTGATCACGAGTAGATTCTACCAAACGCTTAAAATTAGAAAAAAAATGTGCGTGTTTAAAAGTCTCAATTTATCATTAAATGAAGTAGGTACAAAGCAGACGAAATCACGATTAAAACTGTCACAGGTAGTTTGTGTTATAAAGTGTGTTTGTCACAATTGAATGTTACTAACCGTATCATAAATTTGTGTGTAATTGCAGCAACAATATCGTAACTAATGACGAGCCGGACGTGTCGGCATGGCTCGGCGATGCAATAACACGGGGACACTTGGTTATGGCACGCAACGGAACGCAATAACAATGCACCGTACTGATGTCCGAATTGACTGGCTTCACCGCAATTGTCCTTAGCTATGTGCAATAATAGATGGGACAGATGAAACTGGTACTGTATGTACTTTTAGAGGTGTTGTATTATATTATGATCAATAATTAATAGCCTAAAATGTCCCACTGCTGAGCAATTAAGTGCTCCCCAATCTTCTTCTACTCGTCTTTCGCCTCTTGAGCTTCTAATTTTTGTTATTATACAACTTATCCATGTCATTAGCTATTCTCCAATTATTTTATACAGCTTTTTCTACATTTTCATGGTTAAGATTTGAATATAAGCAAACGATTTCGTAGCTAGATGTTTTTATAGATATACTATCACCTATCACAGCATGAATATTTTGCGAGTTAATCATTTCCAATAACATTAAAACAAATATCAATTACTAGGTGTATTTATTCATATATTATGTACGATGAAGGTATGTTGCCATGGTATCTGCGTCATCTGCGTGTGTTTTGTTTTTGAGAATTATAATGTCGCGTTGGTACCTCTGTCACAATCATAGGTCTATAGCCGCGGGCGACGCGATCCGTTACCGATATTACGAACACTGGATGTGACCTTGTTTGAACTTATACCAAAATTCCAATATTTGACAAATATATTTTACTTTGAATATTGGATTATGTTGATGTTTGATTTTATTCGGATTTTCATTATTGAAATAGAGGCTTATGTTTCGTCTCGTTATACAAACTAGGCAGAGATTTTTTGTTGAATAATCATAATGGTTCCACAATACAGGAATATTTCCTAATAATCAATGTAGGACACGTGTTTCATTCCGTGGCCTTATTTAGATTATTATGTTATAAGTTTAACTTTTCTGTCCGTCTTGTGTGTCATCGTACCTCCAAAGGCAGAAAGAATGTGACTCGGTAAAATTTATTTAAAAGTTGACTTTATCCATATGACGATTAGCAAAAACATAAGTAGAAGACCCTTTTAATTACCTCAAAGCATTTCCAGCATATAATTTATCTAAGTAAAAAAGACGGTACAGTTCCCTGCGGATTCCTTCCGCACGTATTAAGAGCTACTTCAGCTAATGTTGGCTCCAGTATCGAGAGTTCTTTACGGCGACAAAACAAGTGATATTCAACTTACTTACAGTCTGAAAAGTTTTATTTGGTAATCAAATATGTGTCTTATTGTTCAGTAGTTTGAGTTCAAATTGTTGTCAATGTTATTTCTTTTTAAAAGATAGGTTAACTAATGTTGTTATTAGTTATTATTAGAAACTGCTATACTGACGAGTAAAAGAGGAAATACTTAGAATAATGTTTCAGTGTGTTCCGTGTGTTCACTTTCAGGCAATATGTATCAAAGATGTGGACAAGCAATCTTTGATTATTTACATATTTTGTTTGTTTCCATTTTCTTTGTAAGTCTGGTGTCTAGCTACATTTCAGCTGCAATGGTGATACATGTAACAAATAGAAGAAAACTCACATACAGCACATTTACTATGGGTCCTTATATAGAGTGATAGAGAGCCACAAAGACAGACAAAAAGCGGATTACAAAAAGATCTTCTGATATCTACGTTCCAGTATTCAGACAGCTTCGTAAAATTTCATCACCCCGCTTGATTGTCCTACAGCCATTCAATGTATCAAATCTGGAATCTCGACCGGAGTTTAATTCCAGTTAATTATTTCGCCCTCATTAAATACCTGCTAATTAGCCAGTTTTTAATTACAAAGTGAGTTTGGCGCTGGCGTGCGAACTCACACAATACCTTTTGTTTTCTCACAAGTTTGTTTACTGAAATTCAACTTGCACATGTGTGAGGGAGTCAGCTACGTATGAATTGTATGTCAAATTCTAAAATTAAGTTAGAAGCTCACCATAATTACTTTGTAGAGTAGAAATGCATATGAATTTACTAAAATCAATCAATCAATCATTCAGCATATAGAGGTCTACTGCTGGGTGTATGCCTCCCTCAAGTTGCCTACTTTAATTTAAATATCTGGTAACCATGGTTACGTATATAAATAGAATACTAGATTACAGCAGTTTCTTGCAAGGAATCGTTCTCCGATTACCGCGCTATTAAAGTTTTAAACAGAGCATGTTTTTAACTCCTTAGTTGGAAGCAGTTTGAGGAAATAGTCTTGTAATGGGAGAATTAATGACTTGCAACTGCTTTCTGAACTTTAATATACTTTTTGTGTACTTCATGGTAAATTGCTAGCTGATTGCCGGGTAAATGGAGGTATGGCCTTAGTTTAAATACGTTTAGTATGAAAATACGAGCTTAAAACTACTTATTTTTCTCTCCAGAAACATATATTTTTTTCGGTCCATTGTCAGTGGCTTTTTTTGTTAGATAGAGTTTAATTTTGATGTCATCTGGTACTATTTTATTCTTTTTGAAATCTTTATGCATTGAAATAAAAATGTGCAATAGCGTATTGGTGCTGTGCAACCTATACATATTGCGACCAAAAATGATCTTTGATATTTTATATAAAACCTGAATATTTTATATCAAAATTGAGCTACATATTGACACAAAGAGAAGGTAATGTTATGACTGACGAGGGTGGCGCGTGTAAACCGTCCATTTTCCATTGATTTCGGTCAATAGCGGGAGGTCAAAGTTCAATATAAGGAATAATTTATTCATACACGAGTGCATTTTCCTGTAAAGAGTATTTCGGTAGCTGTCCGGAAAATATATTTCTAAATTAAGGACATTTTTTATGTTATATAACTACAAAAAAATTACGGTGCTTTGTCTTAAGGCTTGCGATGTATTCATTGTAAGCAAGTAAGGCCTCCTGTACATGAACGGTTCTAGTGGTTAGACAGTGATCATTGAAAGTTGACCTGTCATGTGTGCCTCTGACTCGCTTGCTTTTCGTTTTGTTGATCGTTCGAAGCAGTCAAATCGCCACATGTGTTTGCTTGCTATATAACTCCAAAGGTATTTCAAGCAGTCCGTATAAAGGTGAATCTGTAAGTAACTGGTTTTTCTAATGCCATCAGAGTCGTTTAATTATACCTGCCTGACCTCATGACAGCCATTAGCGTTTGTAACCAAAAGACCAAGGAGTTAGTACGCCATAAAACCCGAAAATTTTGGAAGTTTCCTCTCTAAACCAAGGCGGTTCGTCGAGATTACTTTGAGGTCTAAGATTGCAGATAACTGTGGATTACTTGAGAAATTAGGGTTTTCTAGACAAGCCTTTATCAGATAATCTAAGTTTAGAAGGAAATTGTGGCGCTTGTTCGCAGAAGGCCTAACTTTGTACCCTCTTAAGTTGGCGACTAGGAATGTAGGTATAACCGAAACTTGTGAGTAACTTGGCTCAGCGTGGTTTTAATTTTTATCATAGTTATAGGGGACATGTGAAAGTACTGGTTGGTACGAATACATTGAATAATGCGCAGATTTCTGAGTGATATTTTATTTTTTTTTGTTTTTTTCCGTTACTAAAATGAAGGTTCTGTTCCTTTTTTAACAATTGATGAAATTATGTAGCTACAAGAATGTCCGAATGATAAGACTTATATATCAGTAAAGAACAGGTAACATTAGGCAAGTCAATTAAGTTCTCAACATTATGTTACGATCATATTATTGTTAAGAATGAGTGAACGTAATCTGTACCCTTCTTATATTTTAAGATGCTTGAGAAAATATTGAACCACTAAAAACTAGTTACTTTACTAGACACACAGCAAAGTGCGGCACGTTTTAGTATGTAGAAAAGTAATAACGGGATTGTGCATTTTTCAGCGCTTTTAAAATAAATCCTTTTTAATTCCAGCATAAAACTAATAACTAGTTTCGCGCTGAAATGCAAGCGTTGTAATAATCCTTTAATACTTTTAATGCTTAGTTTGTGTTTCTCAGAAAATACCCGGGATTTTTTCACTTTTATAGCGAAGTACTCAGAATAAGATTAAAAAAATAGTGGGAAATATGAAAGTTGTTGGTAGACATTGAAAAAAAAAAAACAATATAAACAAAAAAACCGGTATTTAATAAAAATTTTGAAAATTATGTAACAAGTGGGTAAGAACATTTTCCTATACTATTTATCCAAAAATAAATTGGAATAAGGAAGGACAGATGACATTTAGTTAAATAGTAAAATTGACAGGATAAATGAAATTATTTTCTTCCTAAAATAAAAGACAAAATTGACACTGGACATTATAAATCAATACTAGATTGACATCACGCTGAAACCTGACCTGAATTTCTAGGGAAGGAGAAATAATATTTCATTTTCTTAAATTCTAATAATGTCAGCCCTTTTAGCCGACATAATTTTAAAAAAAGTTAACCGTCATGGTACTGCTCAAATGTATGGGGGTGTCACGTGGCTTATCGAAGTGAAATGTCATTTCCATAAATGTCATTTGTCTACGGTTATTTGTGTTTGTTTCTTGTTAATCTTGTTACTTTTATTCGTTAATTTTCACATTACTTAGAAAACCCACTTTTGGGAGTAGTTTAGTTATCCAACTGTTAATCCCTACAAGTGACAGTAGAGTATTCTCTGCTCTGTGGTCGTGTCACAGAGTAGAGATAGCTGTTTCCGCCACCAAACAGGATTGTGATCCGCTAAGGGACTAAGATGTCAGCGATTACGTCCCTAAACGAAGGCTTGCGGCGTCTGAATGGAGGCCTTCAACTCTGTTGCTTTGTTAAGACTTTAATAGGTACGGTATCGTTAATTAAGTATAGTTACGAATCGACGGTTTTAAGAATGATCATTGTGAAATGAAGGTTTTGATTGCGATGGATCATCATAATTTAATAAGCAATTTAGGTACTTGTAGTGTAAACATATTTTACTGTAATCTTTAATTTTAATGTTCTAATAAATTTTGTTATAACTTTCCATTTCTTAAATGTATTTTTATTTTCTTCACACAGAGGTATACAAGTTCCCTTTATATTGTTATAAAAACTAATTAAAACCAGTCCACATAAATGTTAAAAGCACAATGCTAAAATAAGTAATACGAAAAGTTGAGCGTTTTTTCACCAGGGCTTACGAAACAATTCTTGCGAGACAGGGTCCGCCATTTTGGATTTACGTGACCCTACAGATACCCTGACAAAAGCTTAACCCTGTATAAGCTATATCTTTGAGTGCAAAAATTTTCAGAGGGTCATTTTGTTGGAACACGAAATGTGAATTTCTTTCATCGATTCTTTAAATGACGGTTACTTAGCGGATGACTGGGTGCGATTGGTTCATGGGCTGGCGAGTGGACCCACACGAGTGCGGCAGAGTGAGTGCTTTCTGCTTTGAGGGGCTCACACACGAGGTGAAACTCGGGGCGTTTCCGTAGCGAATTTGTCGAAATATCACTAATAGCTCCGCAACCGTAATTCGCATTTGGTTTGCCTGTTGCTAGACATCCTACGTAATTGTTTGGTAAATAAATACTTATTAAGTTGGCTACTTTAATTTAGTAGACATACTGAAAATCCTAATTAGTGAAACGTGTGTCTGCCTATTTGACATAACGGTCGAAAATTACTTAGTCACAAAATGACGACTAACTGCCACCTTGTATACTACGTATCCATCTATCACCTAATGACTAGGTATTTAGGCCACTACGTGCCTGTCACCGCGCGGCCCTGCCTCTACTCCCGTTCCCTATATTTCCGTCTAATGTGCCTCTCTCGCACAATCCGTACTTCGGTCACGTGCGTTCGCGGGGAGTATAGGAAAGCCTTTTTATCCGCGGCTGATATGGCGGCATAACTTACCGTATAACCACTGTTTTATTTGATGTCGGGAAACGATTTTTTGTGACCACTATTTTGACGTAATTCCCTGGTTATAGCGTTTTGTTATATGATTGTGAAGTGAGGTTGCTCGGTCAGCAGAAACGTTTTTGTGTAAGAATTATTTATTAGAGCTATGATGGATGGATTTATACATTTATAAGGAATAAGTTTTGTTGGTGGTACAAGTTAGTCCTTATATTGGAAAATATTTTTTGATATTTATTATTTGCCGACATTTGTAAACTGATATTTTAGATTATTAGGTTAGTAGGTAGTTAACCTTTCAAGATAAATTAATATTATTTACCGATTTCGTTAGGAAAGGTCAGCAATCAAGCAATGACATTGCATAAGTGACTTTTAACATAATAATAGTAACTATAGGTTTATAAGGTTGACATACCACCTATATTTATCAAGTCCCTTCGACCCAAATATTCTATCAAGACATGTCAGACAAGAAACAGAGTAATACCCTTCATTTAAGGCTGGCCTTAATCTTGGGCAGAGAGCACAATGATATCGAATGAAAGGTTGCATCGGGTCAGAGGGCATCATCAAAGGCCCGCGATAATTATGGAGGCTTTAATTAATGGCCCGAAACATCTTGTAATTCCCTTAAGAGAATTTGACCACCGAGCCTTAGGTTTATGTAAAATTGAATTAATTCGATGTTTTGGTTCGTTGGGCAATGTGTTTTGGTGAGTAATGCGGATGGAAGTGGCGTATATGTGTAAGGCACGTGTATCTTTATGTATTTATTAGTCAACATATTATAATCGATTGATTTGTCATCATTTTGCAAGCAAGTAAATAATAACCAGTCTTTCAGAATTAGACGATCAAAATTTTATTTTCAAAGACCAGTAAAGGCTAGTAAAGGCTCTAGTTTTCCGAACAAGAGCCAGTCAAATTGCTCACAAATTGGAAACTGGCCACCGAGAGCTATAAAATACGAAATAAAGGCGATGAAACCGAAAACGCAAAGAAAACGCTCCACTGACGCTCTTCAAAACCACAAACGCTGGTTGAAGAATTTAATATGTAACCAGTAAAACTGTCCCATTTCAAAACTCGTGAACACTCCGAGCGAAGCCGCTGGAAGTAATATAGTAATAAATTCGATGAAACTAACATCACAGACCAACTTCAAACACTCAAACTAAGGTATAACATGATCCAATTTATCTATACGACTGCGGTGGCCCACTGCCCAGCGCTGGGCTTACGTAAACTGGCTGCCCGAAACCAGCTATTATTATTAAGTTGGCGAGAGGATAAACTTTTGGTGAATACCTGGACTGCTCTCAGGGTTGCCACGAGTGATTTTAATGCAATTCAAAACACTTTATTAGGAAAGATTGTTATTCAGAAGCTATAAAGTAATATTGTTTTGATCATTTTTTCATTATAGCGCATTACCATTATTTATACTTTTTTGTAATATGCATTTATAAGCTGTCAATCATTATCTGTAAATACTACAATAGCACTATATATATATACTAGCAATGTAGGTATGCATAAAATGTATTTTTTATTATGTTTCGCTTATTAATGGCTATAAGCTCGCATTTATGTCAGTTTTGATAAATATGTTTACATAAGCATTAAGGACATTATTTTATTGATTGCTATAAAGATGAATACCAAATGTTTTTTTTTCCTGTCCACATCTTCATCAGACTGTTTGCAACTATATCTGTAGCAGAACGACCCTAAAGTTATAATATTTATAAGCGAGCTCATTTTTATTCCAACTTAGAGCAAAGTAAAATTGAATAAACAAAAACAAGATTTCATTAATCTGTTAAATGAACTTGTCAAAGTTTCCAAAACATAAACAAAAGGTCAATGTTATCTGTTAAAGGTTGAATATAATATAACTGGAGTGACCTCGACCCTGACATTTGGGGTTAAACTTCACCAACGCAGTGACGAGCAGAGCGGAGCGAAGCTGAGCGGGTAGAGGTTTGAAAATAACCAATAGGAATTTGTTATTTAGACTTGGCTACACAGCGAAGTTTGAATAACGAATTCCTTTTGGTTACCTAGAAAACCACTCCGCTCCGCTTCGCTCTTGTCCGCCTTGGTGAAGTCTAGCCTTAACACTAAAGCAATGAGGCGATAAGTGATTCGTTCCCGCTCATTTGGTTTTACGTGGGGTTTTTATTTTGTTCTGTAGGTTAATGTTGTATAACTCACCAAAATATGCTATACATTATTTTCAGATAAGTTTTTTTGGAAGATTTATTTGTCTAATGTAATATATTAGACGAAGAAATCTAAACAGTAAATACGGACAATATTTTTGTAAAAATAAATTCATAAAAATGCGCAAAACTGAATCATTGGCCTACCAACCAAAATTAAAATGCAGAATAAAATTAAAACTAAGATTAAAGAGAAAGATAAGTGGAAGGGCGCTTTAATCATACCATTTTGTAAAAATCCAGCTTAACTCCAATAAAATAGATGAGGCAGCCCTACAAAGAAAATTTTCCGTTAATTCTCCCTTTTCCTTCAGTAAAATATCTTTAAAACAGGGTCAAAGGTGAGGAAATTAGGAAAGTTGGTGACGAGCCCGACGCGCGCCGTGCCGAAAGTAACCTTAAAGGATTACGGGATTACAAATTATCTCCTGAAACGGATTTTTTTCCAATTATTGTGTAATGAAGACTGAGAAATCGTAATTATTGCGTCATTATTGGCTGGCTTTATTTTACCAACTAGCTAAGAACAAAATCTTATCTGTATTTGAGGTGTCGACGGTGTGAGGCATGAAATAAAATAGGAAACTTCTTTCATCTGATGAGACTTTAGATTCAAAATAATTTGTTGTGGAATTCTCAAATATCATTCAGACTTTTTCGGGTCAAAAAGCACAATCACCAAATACGCTACAATTATTGTTGTGTGTCGAGTGGAAGGACAATTTCTTGTAGTTTTAACCTTCTTATGTTTTTTTGTATAGTTGTATGTAATACCTTACTGTTCCACATTTCCGTTACACACTTTTTGTAGTAAGTACCTAAGTATTGAGGAAAGTCTATTGACTTTCACCGTCACATGTTTTTTAAGCGACTTCTTTTTCTATCAATAACAAAATCACAGTTTGTCCCAACGGACGGGTCCTGAAATAACAACCTGTGTTACAATACCTATATAAACCTTTGAGAAAAAGGTTATATTAGTAGGTTTTCCTACGATTTCCGTGCAAGTGCTTTTTATTCCCGTGGTTTTTCTATTTACTTTTCCAAAGTAAATTCCATGGAGTCTAAGCATCTTTCAGTCGAAGGTTTCTTAGCAAATTAATACTTCTCATACAAAATTTAGCTATAGCGAACCTTGTTAATAGCAATAATATATAATGAAAATTTGCGCGAACGTGCATGAAAACCTTTTTGGGTCTTGACGTTTTGACCAGGTCCAACCGTCCACTGTCGCAAGCAGACTTGCTACGCTAAATCCCCTAACATAATATTACTATAAAGTAATAGATGATAAAGCTATGCAAAATAAGTTTAACACGCAGTAAGTGAATGCATCTGTTCACAAGTATGATAGCAAACCAATACGAATCTAATCATAAAGTTTTCAGCAGTGCAAATTACAGTTTGCCAAATTTGCAATTCATGATGCAATGGAATGTCCAGACATTGAATTTTGAAACCTAATGTCTGTATATGGTATCTAGGTATATGATATTAAGTCACAACGAGATATTTGAATATAGCTAAAAATTACAATGCTTTGCTAGACCTGTTATTTATCATTTAAAAAGCTTACTCTTTAGTATTATAAAAGTAATTAAAGGACTTTTTCGGACTAAACTCGAGTAGTAGCAATGTGGGTACTCCACATTGCTACTACCTCCTCACTGTTACCTAATCCGGGTGAAAAGTTATTTGGCAATTGTGTAAAACAAAATAGAAAAAAAAATGTTTTATGTTGACCTTAAAAATACAATCTGTACTATGCATTGCCACGAAGTCAATGGAAACTATTTAAAAGTAAACCACATAGTACCAATATGAGGCTAACATGATTACCCGGACCGCCAGCAGCCACCTTCCGTACGTAATCACCGGCCTAATTACCGATACCCGGGTAATTACACCACGGTAATCCACCGACACACATTAGCAATTATGCTAATTATGAATATATTTTGATTGGCATTGCTGCGGTTTAGGGCTTGATTGGAATTCTTATGATACCTTTCTAATGCAAATTATATTATTATTCAAACGATTGGGTTGCATTTTTGCATGACTAAAATCGAAGAAGATGTAAAAAAGGGAGGGCTTTTTCCCCACAGTGGGACGATAGTGGCTGAAAATTACAATTTAATTTCTTTTTTTTTAAAGAGATCCGCTTTCAAAATGCCAATTCACTGAAAAGTATGAAATAATTTTAAATGTACTGCTTTTCAAATAAACAAAACGTCAGGATAATAAGTATTATACTTCAAGCACATTAATTGATATTTTTGGAGTCGATGTCGGTGTTTAGGTATAGTATTAAAATGTACTCTTAGCGGCTGTCACCAAACCACCTTTTTTTGAAGTCGGTTAAAAATCGATTGTAATTGAAACCTTTATAACCCTGTATCTAAGGATCATTTTCATATAACTAGCTTCAGTGCCAAATAAAATATCTGGATACGAAAAAGGCAATAAAATAGGTCTAAAAGGCACTTTCAGTGTAATAACTAAAGCACTTAAAGGTTGTACACATCTTCAAATAAATATTGAGAACTAGACGTAGTTAATGATTTCAGTGCCTTTGTGATATATAAGGATAACTCTTAACGCGTTCTTAGTGACACATTCGTCTAGACTATAATGACTAACACTTATATATCCATAATAATAATAAATCCTCGTTGGCCTAGTGGTGCTAAGCACGACCGCTACGCTAGACATCTTGGGTTCAATTCCTAGGACGACCAAGGTGTTATTGGGTTTTTCTATGAAATTCTCAGTAGCAGGTCGGAGTTTGGATTTGTGCCCGGTTAGTGGCGATAGGCTCGCCCCTATTACATGGGACCTAAACATATCGGCGAACTCTGGGTGTACATTGGTACACCTCTGCCTAACCCTTCGGGGATACAGGGGTGATGATATGTTATGTTTATAATAATAATATCAAGATGAACAAACTTTTCTAATTACATATAGCTCCCAACCGTAACAAAGCATAATATCTTTGTAATACATATATCAAACAAAATGAAGGTTATTTGAACACAAATGTATGCGTGACTTAAGTTATTAAGCGATATTGTTTACGCACAATGTATTGTGTTGTGTAACGAATGAGATGCAAATGTCCACCCAGCACTTGTGTGTAGGGCTGATAGTTGGGGCTTATTTATATAATTATTACAATTATTTTGGTGTTGGATTTGGCCCGCAAATAGTCAGCTGCAGTATACACTGATTAATTTCATATCATAATCCTGCCCTGGACTAACTGTGCGTCAACATCGCATTTTCAGCTATGATTTTCACATGATACAAAACTGAAACACGATATCTCTAAATAAACAAATTTTATCTAGCTCTAACACACTATTTCACTCATAAACTCAATATTTTACATAAAAAACGTTTTAACTAAATTGTATTGCAGTCTTAAAAGTAAAAAGTTACACACAAGTCACAAGTCACACATTTCAATGAGCATAAAAAGTATGTTTTAAAATGGCACTAAATACCGTATTAAGTATTCAAATAGGCTTGTTTCCAGCCCTACCCTTGGGCCTACCCATTTCACGACGCTTGCCCCGGCCCCCGGCCTCGCTCGCATTGTCCACGTCTCTTTGATTTATAGCGCTCACTCAGATCCGAATTAGCTAAATAACTTTAGTACCAACGATTTGTTTGACTTGTCTCCGTTTTTGACGTATTTTGGTTTGATAAGGTCATTTGTGTTTGTTTTAAATGATGGCTACTGATTTTAATATTATCACTGTTTTTTTTCTTAGCCTTTACTATCCCACAGCTGGGCAAAGTCCTACCCCAATTCCTTCCGAAGTACCTTATTCGTATGCGACTAAGTCATCCCACCACCTCTTCCTGGATAGGCCTCGGCGACGCTGCCATCTGCTGGCCTGGCTTGGCTACCATTGATACCATTCTCTCACTATTTGTTATGAAATCAAAAAACAACATCTGCATAGTTGTAAAAACAACTCGTCGACTTGAGAATCTGCTCCAATTTTCATTCCTCAAAAAGTCCAATAGTAACGAGTTTCAAACAAACCTATTTTCCTACAACCTACATTTTCAATTGCAATATAACGTTCGCGCTTTGAAGTCTAAACATACAAGCGCGCGCCACGAAACAATTTACGTTATAAACGCCTGTTAACAAATTTACTGACGGCAAACAATGCGCCGCGATGTGTGTGCTCCGAAGCCGGCGCGCAATGTACACCGTGCCGCGATATACGGCCGGGAGATGCAATAATGTGCCAAGTATTAACAGCGTCTTTGTTATATTAAAGTGAGGTTTTAATAGGTTTTCTGGGGCTTGGAAATACTATTTTAATTACTTGTTTTTCTTTTACGTTAATATTGCCACTTACGTTTTTATTTAGGCATCTGAGCAATAATTTCAGGCTTGTGACATTGTTGTAAGATGCTAAATAAGGGTTTTTTCGTTTTTATAAGCTACGTATGGTTATTACTCAATTTTGTAACTAAAATGGCTATTGATTTTAGGTGACTGCGACTAGAGCTTTTTAGTTCATTGAAATAAAATAAAAGCAATTCTGGATATAATTTCTCCGCTTTCAGTTTATTATTCTAATGGTATGTCATAATATTGGATAACATCTGGGTTAGGTAAATAATTTGGAGGTGTAAAAATCTTACATAATATTTAGTTCCTCGAGCACTCACATGAGACAAACGCCGAACTACGTCACACTAACTAGATAAAACAAATAGGGAAACATTTCAATCGAACGAGATGGACTGAATAGCTTGCGTAGAAACTAAGCAGGTTGGAAACTAAGTTCCTTTGGAAGCCGTAATGAAACCAGAACTGTAGGGAGTGAATTTGAATCGGAGTGAGTTAGGCGCTCGCCACTGTGATAACTTAATGACTTCTATCTATACAAGCCATATACCTATGTATACGTATGTATATGTGTTTTACAGGTTTGATATTGATAGATATTTATTAGATCTAAAATCGCCAATCAGCAGAGAGCAAGCGTGGTGGTGGTCTATATGGGAAGAGGCCTGTGCCCAACTGTGGGACGTTTATAGCCCGATTTTATTTATTATTAAACAAATAAATGTGTTCATAGTTTTATTTCACATTGACTGGATAAAATGTTAACGATAAGATGACTTTAAAGTCAGGCCAAACTTTAATACAAACAGTGAAATCAGAAACTATCACACCTTCCCAATAATAACCGGATAATACGCTAACAAGAACATTTCAATTCACATTGAAAACGGTAAATGAATATCAATGCTCGTTCTCTTCATGAAAATAGTCCTTTGTCCGCAAACCGTAACAAACTTATATTAATATAATAATTAAATGAAGCACTTTCGTTATCTAAATGAGCTGCGTTATTAGGTGGTACTCAGTAAATAACATTACAAGTATTAATAGGTCTGTAAACTTTCATAGGCCCGATATAATTAAGTCACAAACTACACGAACATTCATAGTTTTGGTTCGAACATTTAAATTATTATTTTATTGTGTTTGCGCGGCCTCGTTATGTCCTCACCCTAATAACCTTTATATAATATGGTTATTGTCATAATTGATATTAGAGGTACATTTTAATTTGAGTTACTAGCCTTTTGAAATATATGTAGTATCTCTACATTAGGAGTCCAGTTTGAATTAGTATTAGGTTGATTAATTTGATTGTATTCACATACAATTTTGCATGTTAAAAAAACCACTCACTGATTAAATAATTATGATTCAAATAAGTTTGTAATAATACTATAAACTGCCAAGTCCGATAAATTAAATGCTAGTTTCCTACTTAGATAATTCCTCACAAATTGCAACGAACCCCCAAATTCTACAAAACAGATAATCTGATGTAGGACCAAGTGAAGCGGCTCTTATCTCTGAGATCGAACTCAGCCTCTGAGCACCTCCTATCTGAGGTCCTAGGATCCGCAATACTGGCTCCAATTTACCCTAGGTTTAGTTAACGATATTTTGATTAAATCATGTTGCTGAAGTGATCAGAGTCAGGAGTCAGAACTGTTGTAGTTATGAATTTTGTATTAAATGTAATAGGAGTAAACAACAAAGGTAATGTAATTGTGACCAAAATTGTGTACAGTACGAGTACTTGTCACTTGAGGTCACATTTTGCGTCGTTTTTGAACATCTACCGAATCTTAGCAAAAATGAATGTTCAAATGTTTAATAATAAACATAGCAAACGAATGATTTCTAAAATGTGAGAACGATAATTAATCTCTTAAAAAAATAGCTTCGGTAATTTAAATGAAGTATTATGTTATAACTAAATGAATAATAGGTACATATTATCTAATAGTTATCGTTAGATTTCTGATATAGGAATCAAGGTTCAGAAGTAAGGATTCAAGTATATCTAACTAGGAGCGCCCCCCAGGTGGTCCGCTACAAACTCTGTTGATTGGCCAATCAAACGAGCTATCAGTAATTGAAGATACTGCAATATTCGAGCTGTTTTTACGGAAATCAAAGAGTACCCAATTTGTTCGTATATTTTTCTTGTACTGTCCGATATGGCTAAAAAACAAATGTGTTTAGATTTTTTACCTAATATTCTGTTGATTATATCTCAAGGCTATTGCCTCAAAAGGTGAGTTGTTTTAAATAAAACTAACGTTCTTGGGAGGTTTATTTTTATTTTTATCTCCGAGCTCGGGCTAAAATGATGACGTGACAACAAAGACTTGACAAGCGATGTAGAATTTCCTCCAAAAATGTGTGTAAGACTAATAATAATATGTACACAATTTACAGGTACTGCAACACATGTCATAACAATAAACCAATCAGTTCCCCAGCTGGTGACGTCAGCTCGTGAGTCGTGACGTCACCTCAGGGTTACACACTGCACCGCGTGATGCCAATTTACGTCTCTCTCGGATTATGCCGCCTTGCTATTAATTACGCTAAGCCGCCCTTGGCTTAAGGCTTGTAGTTCAAAGATTTCATCTGTCTGTATCAATTCTGAAGGTTTTGAACGGATTAATCCGACCTCTGCTCCCAAAAGTATTGGGATTATACTGCCATTGATTTTACGACGTATTTTGGGATGGAAGTATATTTTCGTGACGTTTTCTCGTTATTATGACATCGGTGTTCGGATTTTCACTTCGTTGATTAATTTCATAATTTTTACGGAGTTTTGAATTGAAGAAATTTCAACCATTTTTATTTGAAAATTCTTAAATGAAGGATTGTTTTAACTTCCAAATAGACATGTTGTATCTTATTAAGATAACAATACGTTATATTACAAAACATATACTTTATTTTATTTAAATTATACATAAGAAACTCTACAGTATATGTCCAATTATTATGTCAGTGAACATCATTATATCCAACTTTTTGTTCCTCGTTTGGTTAAAACACGAACATGCTTTTGGCATGACATTATTAAAATACGTTGATGACTTGCGTTCAAAGGAGATTGCCAATTAAATAGCCTTTAGAGAGGAAACGAGATGATGTGGTGCGATAAAAATAGAGCCATGGATGGAAATATAGTTGGTTTTAATGTAGCTTCATTATGACCTATAATGAGAATGTGTGGTTCAGTAAATATAAAATGTATAATATCATTATATTACAAACCTTACCTTTGACGTTTTATGTAATTAATGTGTTGAAATAAAACTACTTTTTACGGTTTTTTTCGCGGTATGTATTTAGATTGTAGGTCCCGACGTTTCGACACCTTTGCAGGTATCATGGTCACGGGCTATTTCAATGTCTAAAATTCGGGAAAACCTAAGAAACCAATAATTAATGTGCACTATTTATTTTCGTTTGTTTAAATACAATAAGTTTTATAATTCCTTTCCTTTAATTTTCATAAACCTCTCTTAAAGCACAAAAAGCCAATCTAGAATGACTTTATCAAGACAATAGAATAAGAATTCTACAAAATAGTGCCTTCCATTCACCTGCAAATTAAACAAAGATTCTGGGAAAGCAATAAGCTAGGTGAGCGGTCGTAGGAAACGAGAAATACTGAAGTTGGTTCCCTACAACACATTTTATAGACACAGCTACGGAGCTACGCCGTAGCGGCTACGCGTAGCAGAGCGCTACGAAATTGTACGTCGTTGGCTGTGATACGAAATTATGCATTTTTTGGTATTCTCTCATTCAATTATCATTATTATAATTTAAGTGGTTGCTATTTGAGTTGCGTATTCTATTTAAGTACGTAACTATCATAGTAAAGTAAGAAACATAACTTTTTTTAATATTTTAAATATAAACAGATTCAAACGAAATATCATGATTTGAATAAAATGTTTTTTGGATTATCCTCATGTCATCGTGTTACACATATTTGAATACGAAACCATGCAAATAAATGCAGGATTGAGTAATGTTTTATATACAAACAAAACAAAAACTGAATATCCAAATAATATCATTTGTACACAAAATTTTTTGTTCATATTCCGTAGATTAAGTTAGTTAGGCTTAGTTAAGTTAACTGAGCCGTGAAAGCTAAGTTATATCTAAGTTGGAGGTTCTAGTCCGCATCCTGCATCTGACGGAACCAATCTGCAATGAATATGAATATTGTGATACAACCTCTCTGATCGTCTGTGGGGACAGGTTGTACCTTTACTATGTGAGTTGTATAGAAATGTAGGAGTTTGAGTTAATTTTAAGGCCAGATATATTTTTACGTGTAAGTAGTGTTTATTTAATAATAGGTGAGTAACTTGGCCATAAGAAGATCCCAGTTAGTCGTCCAATAAAAAAAATAATTAGAAAAATCCACCTATCAAAATTTTATTTACTTTTTGTGTTCATAACTTTTTTTCGCTAGATGGCGCTACTAAAGTAAACATCCGATCCATTAACGCTCCGTATTAAAAATAGTTTAAAATTAAAAATAACATGTATATTAATTCATTGATCGCCTTCTTTTAAAGTTATCAGTATAATAACCAAGTGTGAGTGTTTTCGAATAAATCTAAACAGTGATTAACAAAAAAAAACGTAATAACATCAGTGGTAACAAAAAACACAAAACAATATAATTTAACCAAAAGTAAACTTATTTTTAGTGCAAACCTATAAATAATGTCATAAACAGTGCATATAAACATCAATAAACAATATATCTTAGTGCAGAAAAATAGTATCATCAAAACAACAAAGTGTAAACAATTGTGGAATGTGTGCAAAAATTCGTGGAATGTCAGACATTCAAATTTAAATTTCAACGACATTATTTTGAACCATAACAACTATCTTACCACATACACAGCTAATTCACTAAAGTTTCTTAACGACAACTTGGCTCAACGGCTTAAAGAGGTGAATTGCATGGAGTGACGTGCGATCAAATCCGAAGATATAACTTCTATTTTTGAATGTTTAATATTATTCAGAGTAACTTCAAAAGAATTTAGCAGACATAAAAAAAAAAAAAAAAATGTCTAGCAAAACTAACATTCGTAACAAGCTAACCAAAAATAAAAATAATGAGACACCGAAGCAAAAAGCCCCAGTCTTGAAGCCAAATAGATCGGAGAAGCTTACTTCAACACCGTGTAAAGGTTCTGCGAGTGACACAAATATTGAGCTAAATAGTTCCTTAGAAGATGATTGTAATGTTACAATTCGACAAAAAGTTTATGAAAGCCCCCAGTCATCAATGAATCTAGTGTTAGAGGACAAGTTAAGAGAGATAATAAAACAAGAACTGAGCACATTTCTTGAAACAAGGATAAAATTTATTATATCAGATCAGCTTACGCAAATGTCGCAACAAATAGCTGGATTTAAAGATTCAATGGATTTTTACAACGCAAAGTTTGAATCCTACAAATTATGTTTGGAGGAAAAAGAAGAGATAATAAAAAAATTGCAAGTTGAAAATCAACACCTATTGGCGTGCAATATTGAATACGGAACAAGGCTGACACACGTGGAACAAAGCCTACGCGAAAATAACTTGGAAATAAATGGGGTCCCCGAGTTCAAGACAGAAAATGTTGTTACTACATTTTTACAACTAGCAAAAACAGTAGGGGAACCAATAGAAGATAGCGATATTCTTCACGCTACAAGAGTGGCGAAGTTAAACCAGGAGACCAGCAGACCACGTCCACTAGTCGTAAAACTACGCACGCCTCGTCACCGCGACAACATAATTGCCGCAGTAGTCCGATTCAACAAAAAACACACTAATGACAAGCTGAACTCTCAACACCTGGGCATAAGCGGTGATCGCAGTCCGGTTTATGTAGCAGAGCATCTGTGTCTTGCGAATAAGCAGTTACACGCGGCGACAAGAAAACTTGCCAAAGAGTTAAATTACAAGTTTGTATGGGTTCGTAATGGACGTGTATTTGTTCGCAAGGACGAGTCCCACTCCGCATTATTAATTCGTAGTTTGGATAGCCTATCTTTACTCAAAAATGAAAAAAAGACTGATATTGTAAATTAATTATTCTTCTTAGTTGTTATTATTTTTATATTTTAAGTTCAAACAATGTTTTGGAACATATACTTGTAACATTCGATATTTATTACCAAAATGTAAGAGGATTAAGAACAAAAACAAACGAACTATACCAAAACATTTTATCAAGTGATTACAAAATTATAGCTTTTACTGAGACCTGGTTGAATGCGAACATACTTGACAGCGAATTGTTTGACTCCAGGTATATAGTATATCGACGCGATCGTTTGTGCGATAACACAAAAAAGGACGGCGGAGGAGTACTTTTAGCTGTTTCGCGTGAAATCGATTCAACCAGAGTACACCAATGGGAAAGCAGTAATGAGGACTTATGGGTGTCAGTTAAAATGAATATCAATAACACTGTTAAAAGAATGGCTGTGTGCGTAACCTACTTACCCCCGCCCGTCAAAAACATTTCTTTGACCAGCTTAGCAGATAGAGTCAGTATGATTATTAATCAAGTTGAAGATATCCTAATTGTTGGAGACTTTAATCTGGGTTTTATTAAATGGGCAACTGACAGTCATAAGAGTTACTGTAATCCATTAAATTATGGCAACATATTAGGTGAAACATTTGTCGACTTTACATCAATAAATAATCTCTTTCAATTTAACAATATTTGTAACTGTGATAATAGAATTTTAGATTTAGTTATTAGTACTGTGTTAAATGTCGAAGTTACCCCATCTACTGATGTACTCACAAAAGTCGATAATAAGCACCCACCTCTATTAGTTACTATTGCGCAGGGACATAATAGAGTGTTGCGTCCAAAGGGCGTTGTACGACCTAACTTCTACAAATGTGACTATAAAAAAATTAAATCTGATTTGAGTACGATTAACTGGCAACAAGAATTTTCCCAATGTAACGATGACATAAACAAAATAATAGATACATTTTATTCGCAATTGAGACAAATTATCGATAAACATGTGCCAAAGCAAGCAGCAAAAAACTCAAAATACCCCTCATGGTTCACAAAACCGCTGATCAAGCTACTCGCAGAAAAAGAAAAATACAGAAGGAAATTTCGCACTTATAAAAATCCGAGAGATAGGTTAACTTACGAGTTACTTAGATCCCGCAGTCATGCAATGATAGATAAAACTTATAGTGAGTACAAACATAACATAGAAAAAGATATATCCAAGAATTCAAGAGCATTTTGGAGTTACATTAAGAACAAAAGAAACAACAATAATAAATCGAATATACCTGCTAGCATGTATATGGGTAATATAGAGACATCAAACGGAACTGAAATAGCCCACCTATTCGCTTCTCACTTTTCATCGGTTTTCACAGATCCATTAGCGAATACATTAGCTGGTTTTCCGGAATCGTCTGAAGTATTAAGTTTTATTACAGTAACAGAAAGAGAAGTCTTGGCAAAAATAAAAAATCTAGACACGTCCAAAGGTGCGGGTCCAGATTTAATACCACCTGTCTTCATAAAGTCATGTGGAGGACAGCTCGCCCAACCACTCTGTTTCATATATAACCATTCTTTATCGTTTGCGGTATTTCCGGATGAATGGAAAAAAGCGCGCATCGTTCCGATACACAAAAAAGGTGATCCTAGAAATGTAGCAAACTATAGACCAATTTCTATATTGTCATGTTTTGCAAAACTATTCGAAAGTCTTGTATGTCCTATAATCACTAAATTCTTGGATACCAAATTTTCGGATAGCCAGCACGGATTTCGAGTAGGACGATCTACGGAAACCAATCTTGTCAAATATATATCAGATATTTCAGGGGCAATAGATAAAAGACAAGAAGTCGATGCGATATATACAGACTTCAGCAGCGCCTTCGATAAAGTCAGTCATCCTCTCCTCGTTGCTAAGCTCCAATTTAGTGGCGTACACGGATCACTTTTAAGGTGGTTTACATCATATCTAGAAAAACGTTCCCAATTCGTAGCAGTTAATGGCTATTTGTCAAAAGAATTTCACGCGCGCTCTGGAGTTCCACAAGGCTCACATCTCGGACCGGTGTTATTTCTATTGTTTGTGAATGACATTGTTAGCAAGATCACACATAGTCAATGCCTACTTTTTGCAGACGATTTAAAAATCTACCGAACAATTTCAACAAACGAAGACACTTTACTTTTACAAAAGGACCTACATGTAATAGAAATCTGGTGCAAAGAAAATAACATGAACCTGAATCCAAAAAAATGCTTCCATATTCGTTTTACAAAAAAAAAGGCTTCTTCTCCGGTCAATTACATGTTATGCAATACAAAGTTAGAAAAAGTAAAAGAAATTCGTGATCTTGGTGTAACGGTCGATGATGTGCTAAGCTTTATACCACATGTGAATAATGTTGTCAAAAAGGCTGCCCAAATGTTGGGATTTGTTAAGCGTAATGCGCGGGGCTTTCAACTACCTAAGACTAGAACAATATTATTCAACGCTTTAGTACGGAGTCAACTTGAATATGCAAGCGTAGTTTGGAATCCCATATATGCTGTCCATTCGCAAAAAATTGAAAGCATACAAAGAGCATTTACCAGATATCTAGCCTATTTTTCCCCAGATATCAGTTACCGATGTCCTTACGTGGAACGTCTGCACCATTTCAATATGAAATCTCTTCGAGACCGTCGTCAATCAAGTGATCTCATATTTTTATTTAAGATTGTAAACGGTATCATACAGTGCAGTGCCCTGGTTGAAAAAATAATGTATTCGGTTCCATCAAGGATTCCCAGGCATCCAATAAGTCACACATTTCATATTCCGCGCCGCAATACTAACCTGGGCCTCAACGCTCCACTTCTTCGAATATGTAGGACGTACAACACCCTGGGAGGTAAATCGCGAAACATCGATATCCACGCTGATTCTTTAAATAAATATATTGAAAAAATAACAGATGATGGGTAACATACGCAATAGGTAAAATCAAGCATCTTATTCAGTTGTGTGGTTTATATTAATATTTGATTGTTAAATTAGGTAGTAGCTACACTGTTTCCTATGTTAATGTTATTTAATATTGATTGATTGCCACGTTTTAATTTAGTCGTTGTCGATAATTTTGTTTATATTTTTTTCTTTTCCTTAATATTTTATAGACGTTTATTTTTGTTTTGTTTTATTAGAGAGATAGTTGTTTAGTTTTAGTTTTGTTTTTTTTTTGTTACCTCTAGATTTTATCTTTTGTATGAACAAAATTTTTTTTTTAACTCAAATTATATATAACACAACCTTAGTACACTTATGTTGTAAATGCTGTGTGTACCTATAATAGGCATGCATATAAGAAATGCTGTCATTACTGATTTAATTTTGTACACAATATATGTTATGCTGTTGGTATACCTAATAAATAAATAAATAAATAAATAATGTGCTATTGAAAAACTAAATAAATACTCAAACATAACTTGTTTCAATTAAAAGGCGATAACTCCGAAATACCGTAGTGTTTAGCTTGATTAACTAAAATAGGCAATTAAGGTAGATTGTAGAACGTGCAGCAATAGAGAGAATGGTTCCTTAGTCGCGTCTCAATCGCCTTTGTCTTAATAAAACCTTTAAAAACGATTGCTATCGATTAACAAGAAGCATGCAAGAATTTGGGTCTCTATTACAATCCTGTTACAATACTCTTTTAAAGATGAGAAGTATGCAATCAAGTAAAGGTACATGTTGGAATGGTGGCATCAAAAAAGCTTACACAATTTACCGTGATAAAATAAGTTCAAAATAAATTTATTTCAAAGCGTTATTTATTTTCAGCTTTTAAGATATTTAATTTTAGTAATAAATTAATGTGTTAACATCTTGCATCTACATAATATACCTGTTTACTTTTAAAGTCACTGCATTTTCAAAGCAAATTTTATGTTGCCAACATAATAATATTTTCCACTTACTACTTTCAATATTGCAGTTCCTAGAATTTCTTGTGCAATGGATGGAAAATAGAAAATATCCCTTGTAATTTGTTTCTAAAGCTTACTCTATCCTGTTTTTACCACACCCAAAATATTTTTCCATTGAGATTATTTTCGACATCGTGAAAGGACATTTGCATCAGAGAACTGCTATTGTTTGCGAAAGCGATTAAATAGCACTTCCTTTAAAGTCGTAACTAGCACCGCAGATCAAAACCTTCCAAAAAGGCCAGTTTCCATTGAAATCGTTCACTGAAGCTGGTGGAATAAAACCAGTTGCAAATCGATTGGCCTAATAGGAAGCGCTGCGGTGCCTGCGGAGGCTGACACGTGTTACATTGCCCGTAGCCAGTACTGACTGAAAACTGACCTCAACATAGTTTGGGAAATCCAGGCTGAAGTGCCACTGTGGAACGGAATTAGCTTTCTCGACAGAACATAGACCGAATTCAATTACTATTGTAATTTGAAAGTATAAAGTGTTGAAGGTTCCATTATTTTGTGGTGATGGTCAATTTGGGATTGCGATCAGGAACCCCTGTCAGAGCTGAAACTAGTGTAAGTAAAAGTGTTTTAATGTTATGGAATTTGGTGCCTGATTTCATACCATGAACAAAAATATGCTATGTAGCATTATGGCATGCAATAAATAATTGAATTGAATGGAATTGATAAGAAAAACTTAATAATAACTGTGAAAATATGACAAAAGCTCTGCGATCAAAGATTTAAATGATCAATCTAAATACATTAAAGTTGTCATGACATTATAAAAAGAGAAACAAAAATCTGTTTAAAAAGTCCATTACAGTATAAATGTAAGCGCCTAAATCCAGTTCAATAAACGAATCGACATTTAGCCGGATTCAACTGACACAAACACTTAGTCATGTTGAATAAAGGTCGGCAGGTTAGCTCGATGCAGGGAAATGCTAAGCCTATTCCGATGCCTATTTCCAGCTAAAACATTCAAAAGCCTTAAACTGCTCACAGGATTTCATCAGTTTTCATTATCAAAGAGTATTTTGATTGGCGTTGTGATAAACGAATTTGTCGCTATAAAAATGGTTATTGTCGATAGACTGGTATTAGTTTCAGATTAGCTGTTTGTTTCGTGATAGTATTTACGTGATAAAAAAAAACTCTTTATGTTTGGAGGTATAATTTACACGAACGAGTAAGATTTGATTTAATATAGATCTTAAGACCATGTACAATCGGGGACATCTTCGCCTTATCACCTTACCGTCGAGAAACGGTTTTCGTCGCTTGCGCTCTTTCTAACGCTAGCGACACGCGGCGACGCCCCCTTATTTCTGATTTGTGTTTTAATATTATAGTATCTATCATGCTAGTGTCATTGTTAAAGTTGACACTGTGCACGAGTGAAACAATATATCGTATGTAATGTTCGTTGTTGTCGTCACTAAACACTACGAATGTTTTGACGACTTGCGCTATATGTTTCTCTTATGCACATATTTTTATTTAAATGTGGAGTCGATTATGTAAACTATAAATGCTAGAATATTAAGATGATATTTTTTTATTCGATTTTCAGAATATTTGCAAAAAAAAAAAAATGAATTACGAAAAAAGCTAGCTTTACCGACAGTTATGTGTTTACACATAACACACGTTTATTGCTCATGTCTCATAATAAGTTTCTAGATTTCTTTTTTGAACGACTTGACAGATTTCGACATTTTTCTATTATTTCGATGGGTGATTAAAACGAAATTGACGATTTTTTACTTCATCTGTTGAGTGTGTTTTCTAAATCTGTTTTTATAAATGGCTGATCTGCGACCGGAGGTTGTGGGTTTGATTCGCACCCAGGAGAATTTTTTTTTTAATGAGCGCAATCATTTTTTCTGGGCCTGGGTGTATTTAATCAGTAAAATGTATTAGAAATATATGAGGATATTTATCAGTTTTCTGGTAACCATAAAACAAGCTCTGCTTATTTTGGTATCAGATTGCTGTGTGTAAGTTGTCACAGGATATTATCATTATGTTATAGTATTATTATAAATACTACTAATGTCTTTTTTTGTTATTTATGTAATTTGTTGCATAATGTTATGTTTAAATGTAATTTGGGTTGAGAAAATATGAATTATTATTTAAAGCTAGTCGGGATTTTTACGTTTTTAATATTTTGTTTACTTAATAGTAAAATTGCATCACTACCTACCTTTAATGTTATTATTAGTTGCTTTGTTTAAGTTAATTTATGTAGGAGACACAATGCATTTTACTACTACTAAAATACGAATTAGATGTAAACTTAAAATGTCTAAATAGTGTTTTAATACTATTTACTTACTAAAATCACCGTTTATACTCCAGTTTAGAGTTTTAAAGCTCAACAAACCAAGTATCTGAACCTTACCACCTTTCCCTGTGTGTGTAGCAGGTATTCTTTTCAATGGAGTCTGGAGTGTAAATTTAGTTGCGCCTTTAATTGTGATAGCAATATTTTTTAAGTTTGCGTCTACACCTAGGAAACAAGGAGTAAACACGCAACAAGGAGACGATGCTGGTCGGTCAACGACTGGCTCCATGAACTTCAGCATGTTTTTATAGAAGTAAGGAATAAACAAAAAAAAAAAAATAGATACTTCAAAATACATTTTCATTTATTAGATTATTAAAAGTATAAACATAATGAGAGCTACCGTTATTACGCTCACGTGTTGATGCCTCTAGCATAGTTCAGAAAATGACAACTTATAATTATAATTAAAGATTCGCCACGCTCGTCGCGTTGTGTTGTTTTTTACTCGGTTCTGAGTTTCGAAGCACTCGTACTAGACAAACAACTCGGTTTAACTGATAAGTTGTATTTACTACGACGGTATGTTAGTCAGATGTAGGATATTTTGTGGAAATAATATTTAGCAATAATTTAATAATTAAGTATTTGGTAGATAACTCGTTTTGATTAAAGTAAAACTGAATAATAACGGGTATTTAGTTAATTGGTAAATCTCGATATTTCAACCTTCTTAAAAAAACTTTGAATGAGTAGTTCTAACAATATAATTGTTCACTCTTGTTACTATTTGCTATCAAAATTATGACCCAAATCGACCATCGATCTTGGCGGTGCAATTAGCAACCACTTAGCATCTAATTAAGCTTACAGTCAATTGCAAGTAGGGATATTATATCTATCTTATTAAAATTAAGTTAATAAGAATAATAAAAAACTTGTGAGGTGTCAAGGGACACCCGGATGGAACGAAGTTCCTTTCGATTAATTAGTAAAGTAATTGATACTTATTTTTTAAGTTTTAATCAATAAAAAAAATATTAACAAATCTAATGTTATATAAACTTAAGTAGAGTAGGCTCAATTTTAGTACGTAATGGCTAAATAGTAACATTTTTATTTTCAGTTATAACTAAAGTAGGAAACATAATGTTTGGGATTCTATTTTATTTAAATGTCTTGATAAATCTGGATCAATGGTAGTATCATTTATTTTGTTGTAGATTCTGCTGGATTTATATAATAATAAATTCTATTTAGTAAATAATAAAATTAATATTAATAATTTAATTAGGGTATTTTTTGCTTTTTTTTTTGTTTAAAATTATTAGTTAAATTTAATTATTATTATTTAAATTAAAGTTATAATTCTATAATTAATTAAATTTAATTAATAAAAAATATACAAAAAATAATATATTATTTATTAAACTAAATTAATAATTTTAAAATTAATTAAATTTAGTAAATTTAAAATATAAAAAAAAAAATATTTTTTAAATTAATTTAATAATTATTTATTAATTAAATCTAATATGGAATAATTATTTATTAATACACAATTAAATCTAATATAAGAACAAACTCTAAAAATACTAAAATTAAAACTTACGTAAATAAAAACTAAACGGCGTTAAAGAACTCATCATCATCCCTGTCAATGGCGGGGAACGTGCCCAGAAGGCTGGGAGCATTGTCACGTTGAATGGCTATGCCGATTCTCTGTGCAAGGAACAAACCAGCCCTCTGATCACGAGTAGATTCTACCAATATTAATTAGATTAATTTAAATAAGGAACTTCGTTCTACTTATCGCGCGTTGAGAAAGGTGGCTAGACGGCTTCGTTCCAAAAAAGAAAAGTAAAATGAAAGCATATAAAGAATATTTTTTTAGATTGTATACATAAAATCAAAATAATTGTAATCATGAATATTCATTATGTTGTAAAAATGCAAGTAATATCTAAGTTTAAACTTTTACAAGCTCATATAATAGTATAAAAGTGTAACTGTCGGTTGTGATCGACAGGCGAGCCACAAGCTCGCGGTAAAGACTACGGTGGTTTTATTCGGTGCTTGTCATACCAGATTATAATGCGAGGCGAGACAAAACTGTTATTTCCCGGTGTAATGCTATAGTATCACATTTAGTACTAAAAGTCCGGTGAAGCAGTCAAAGACTGCGCTCATGCTAACTACAAAGATCTCTACCAAAAAAAAAAATCGTCAATCACAGGTTTAAAGAAAAATACAATTACTTAATTAATGATGGTCTTTTATGCATATTATTATATTAGTCAATAAATGTTATTTATTAGGCTTACGTCAAGTAAACAAATTCTTATAACAATAAAAAAATTACACTACGTAGTAGTAATAGTAGGTAGCTATTTTACTGAATCCATAATATTTATTTAAATTATTTTTAAATCATTTAACAGAGTTTTACAAAAAACTAAAGGGAAGTCGGGCATGCACTTCTAACTGCCGCGCCAAAAGACGGTTATAATCGAATAAAAAAAAAATACCTTGTATCAATTAGATATTCTGCTTCAATGGTTTGACAACCAAAATAATATTTATGATTTTAGTGTCGGTCTAACTATCCGAAAAAGACAAACAAAAGGTATATTTCTGTCCTTTTCTAACGCATGGCGTGCGCGCAGGATAGAGAGTTGCATTTTGTGCATTACATTACAGTTCTTGAGTACACTTTAACGATAACAATAAGCTGTCGCGAGCAAAATTGAACTGTTTGACAATAAGTTTAAGGTTTATAATAAGATGTTACTGTTTTTTTATTGTTTCTCATAGATTTTTTGTAGCTTTTATTCTACACCCGGCGTCCGTTTAGTGTGTTAATGTTAAAATACTATAATAGGTATATGTATAGCAAAAAATTGGTTGGCATTGTTAATATAATATATACTACATATTATATTAACAATGCCAACCAATTTTCCAATAGCTCGCATTATAGTCGTATTATATCTTTAGAGGTTAATAAGAAGATTATTGGTGGAACTTATAACACTACTTTAAACCGTCAGGGGGCTGATAATATACCTCGAATGACTCTTTAAATATAATAAGATTGCTAAGAATTATGCTACTATTATATTACATATCCTCATCAGAATCAACGTCCCAATTTAATCATTGAAAGTTAACAAACAAATCTCTAGCAAAAATTTCTACCTATATAGATTATATGTATTTTATTTATTTTAGAGGCTTTCTGATTGCCTATTAAATGTTCTGTTTGCATAGAAAAGACGAATTGTCGATCAATGGTCTTTGTCGGAGTAAAAGGTTCGCCTTCTTAGGTTCTCAGCCTCCGCTGTCAGTCTTCTTCGTTGATGACAGGCCATGTCGTCACTTCCCGCGGGCAGTTATTTAGTCTTCCATCCTCTTCCTATCGTCTAATCCACAGCCTTACTGTAAGAGCGCTGCAAACAAAATGTTTAAACAATTAATCCATATGTAATACAATTCTAATAAGTTTACAAAAACAACCGAAGACTGTTATCACAAATAGATTTCGAAGAATCAGACAAGTTGGGTTCGAACTCGAGACTGAAGTTATAACGGGTAATACCAACCTACTAGACTATCACTACTCTCTGCTAATTTGGTCATCTATGTATTACCTACTTTGCTCTTCCGTGGTCTAAATCACCTACACTATTATAACAAATTCTCTCTCAAAAATTAAAACGACTATTTTTTAATCTACTCCAATAAAAAAATGTTTATTAGCGCGAGCTTGTTTATTAATACATTTTGCAGTGGCACCAGTGGCTAACTTTGATGAAAATACTTGACTTAACCAAAAACAAAATATATATTTTTTCAATCCAGTAAATATGATTTTATTTCGAAATAATTTGGTCATAATAACTAACATGCGCTTTGCGAAAACAAGTACTCGCAAGCTCTGGTTTATGACTCTTTTGTTAAAAGTGAGCCGACTAGTTTTTTATCTATAGCAGTGAAATTCCATTGTTATAGCTCCAGCCAAACCGGCGGACTTTGCTACTTATTGTTTCATTTTTGAAATTACAATTAACACGTTTATTTAATTATTCTTTTAAAGGTTCTAGATCTGATATTATAATAACCGTAAAGAATGAAATATTATTGAAAAAAAAAAAGCCTAACAAAACACTACTATAAAAAGATTATTCTTTAAAATAATGTGTATACCCTAAACAAGAATATAGCCGAACTATCTATTTAGCTATAACTTTTTCTATTTAACATATCACTCGTTTGGTATGGTTACATAAATCCCAACAAAAGTATGAATGAAAATGCACTGACTTACTTCATACAGTGCGTTAAAGCTGTAGTTCTTTTTAAAAGTATGTGTATTCCTATATGTGAAGTGTAATATAGGGAAGTTTGATTAAAAAAAAAAATTAATTGGCCACAAAGATCACGATCATCATGACTCACGCAATCAATTCTGAAAACATCCCTACTTAGCGTCACAACAGGCATTTTTACACATTTGTATTAATCTCATTATTAAAATGTCTTCGTGAACAACACTGAATAAATCTGTTTTCATGTTAAGTGCAATAATAATTAGTATCTAAAACAATTTTGGCCAACTAGAATTAAGTGTTATGTAGTTCACGTTAATAATTTATTTTTCTAACCCACTACTTTGCAGACTCTTTATCTATCTGGTTTTAGGCTGACTTATAAAAACATAATGATTAAAATATAATTAAAATTTTAATACTTACAAATATTCGCAGGTCATCCGCAATTTAACACACAAACAAAATAAAAGTCCGGTAAACACGCTCGAGTATTCGTAAACAGTAGTCAAAGTAACGGAGAAAACAGCGAACGTCAACATTGAACAAACAGTGAGATGCGACTGACGTCCACAAAAATAGTCAAAGCATATATTTCCATCTCGCTACTGCAATGTCCTAATTGGTCAACGTCCCAGGAGGGCGGAGCTTCCGTGCCAGTCGCCTGCGTCGAACGTCAAACGAAATCTTTTAAAAAGTGATAAGGCTTCGTTGTCCCCGATTGTACATATGTCGGAGAGTGTAAAGAGGAGCGTCAAGGCTTAACCGCCTTGGGCGTATTCGGGATCAGATGTTGGCAGCACCGTGCGAGCAGTCAAATTTGGCAGTGTGGTTTGACATCGGGTGGAATGCACGAGAAGCTAACAGAAGAAACCGACTTCGCCACGTTCCTTGAATACATTCACGATGAAAAGGGAGCTGAACAGAAGGAAAGCTGAGCAACAACGACCGCCCGCCATCCTTCTTCGTCGTATATTTATTCCTACACTTGTGTAGAAAATAATGTGCTAAATATAAAAACTATCTTTTTTAATTGAAGTACAAACGATGCCAGTAGGTCATACTCATAATAATGTTATAGACAGGTAACAATCTTTTACCGTAAAAATAATAATTATACTGTGTTTCTATTCAGACTAGACCATCAGACCAACATCACCTTAACCTTCATCTTTAATTAAAGAAAAACCTTAATTAATTAGCATTCGGTTGGTGCGTGCCGCGGAGGTGATAATATTCCTCGTTACTGCGTCGGTCTAACAGACCACATTCAACCCGTTACGTGACTGCGGCCTGTTAGGCGGGGCGGCAGGCGAGGGTTACTCTGTACTGTAATGAGGGGTTAATCATACGTATTCGAATAAACTAATGAGAACGATCGCAGGGAGATTTTAACTCAGATTTTTTATGCAGTGAAGTAGCTGGATATTAATTTATACTTTTTTTGGGTAAAAAATATTTTTCTGAAAACATCTGGTTTTATGATTTCATTTGTAAATATGCTGGAAATAACACCGTACGATTTGAAATTATTTTTATGATTAGAATTTCTTAGTATTTTTGAGTAAAGCGGTAATTATATCGTACATGTTATTTAGTGGCCTGTAGGTCAAGTGGTTAGCAATCAAGATTTCTAAATCGTAGATCGTGCTTTCGATTCTCAGCCAGGAAAACTAACAGATTATTAAGTCTATGCATTTGTCTACAATATGTTTATATTTTGAAATTTCAAATTATTTTATCAATTTGTGCCGTTGTTCCAAGATTTTATATTTTTCCTTTCTCGAATAACTGACACAATATTTAATGCCTGACAGTTTCAGCAAAATCCTAAGAGTAATACACTAAAAGCCTCCTTAATTTCATGAAACCTAATTAATTAATTTCGTTCAATCCCTATCACCGCATTTTGGACATAATCAGAATTTGCCGGCTTCGTACAGGACTAGCTGCATTGATTTGGACACCAACACTAGGCTCCCTTATTTTGCAATTCCCGGTACAATTGGGACCTAAAGCGAGTTTCCAAATTGCTGGTGGCGTGTTACTCACGTATTTAGTAGGTTGTAGTCGGAACTGCAATCCATGTATCTGTTACTAGCTGCTCTAATAATTATGTTGTGTTTGTCTATACTACTAATTTCCAAATACTATCGATAGTGTGTATACTGTATAAATATGTAGTTTTGGGATTCAACTTTAAGCTTGTATTACATACATACTACTTAGTTGTATATGATTATTACATACATACCCCTGGTATTGCAGTTATTTTCAAAAAACACTAAACTGAGATATAAATATGTTTGGTGTTTTATATGCGTAATTCAGGGATAAAACATGTGGTCTAAAATTCTATAAAAAAAAAACATTTGCTAATCACGGTGTTGTAATGAGATCAATAAACAAGAGTAAAATTAAGGAGTACATTTGAAGACTGTCGTCTTCATGTTATCGGTTAACAACGACATTACATTCAGTCCTCATTCCTTACAGTGTACTCCGGTCCTCCCAGCCCTTAATAAACAGGTAAACATTAATACACACATAAATTATGAAGATAATATTTTGGGTCCCACACTCCCACTGTATCCTGCTTGCGTGCTAATATTTTTGGGCTCTGTCTCTATTCGTCCGATAAACAATTGCCTGCGAATGACTGCGGAATAACCTTTGTTGTGCTAAGGTTTTAATGGGTATTGTCGCTCGTTTTCACATACTGATGGGATAGTTGGTGAATATATTATATGTCGTGTTTAGAACGTAGGAATGTTTTTTTACGTTTTAAAACTATTAAGTGGATGGTGGTCTAAAGACAGACTTATAATTTAGTACGATTTTTTTTTGTGTTACCTGTTTTTTCAAGGAAACGATGTAAGATTTTTTTTTAAACAATTGTTTTTTCCATCCACCGTTACCTAAGATAATTATAATATCATTAAAAATATATGCATCACGAAATAAAAAAATCTTTGAGTAAACCTATCTTTATAAATGTACTATTGTTATTAATTAATGACATCATAAAGCATCCACTAGTTTCCCGCCGAAACCAGCGTAAAATGTATAAATAGTTTGTTTGTGGTCGCTGTGGCTTGTTCCGTTCCGGTTCATGTTATTTAGAAACATCACGTAAATACATATTTATTTTATTGAGTGGGTAGATAAATAAGCAGGGTTTTATAAATTACTTTTTAAATTTAATATACTACATAGAAATATAAATAGAAGTAGTAAGTTATTTATTTCTCTTAGCAAATCACGTTTATTTTTAACTTTTTATTAAAACATACTAATTTGGTTCTGTTTAGTGGGAGTGCTCGAGTTTTGCACGTGTTACAGATATCTCTTAGAACTATCTAATAGTTCCAAGAGATATGAGAGAGAGAGAGTTTGATTCCCAAACCAAACTCTCAGCTTTTAAATAGATAATTGGGTAGTAAGCTGCTGCGTCGAACATCATTTAGGATTCAAACTGGATTATGAAAATAGCTACTCAGTGTTGATCAATTTGAACGTGGCCAAGGGATAGTATATTTACCATGACTCATCATCAGAAATCTCATCATCTTGAGAAAACAAACTTAATAGTGTAAACAACATAAAAACTTCACCTTTGCGATAATAGTGTCGACTCACACGACATTCAGCACATAATACCCGCCACAACAGAACGGATATCCCTTACCCACTCACTCCCGACTTCCAAACTCACTACAAAATCATCTATCACGAAACTTAGATCACGCGTTAAAACAGTTATTATTCGTTTCGCGCGCGTCAGAACACGTACCGTAATTCTGTTGGGCGTCTTTGTCGCGGCAACAACGAAGTTTGCAAGCGACAAACTCTCAAATAATACGTGCCCCAGTTGCCGGCTGCTTGCGATTCCGACAGCGACCGTCGTATCATCTCGCGTTACCTAAACTTGTAACTTGTTCGAACTTGTCGCACGCTGAATGGGAAGCTTTAGCTGGGTTTCTACTTGTTTGTTTTTGATCAATAGGGTAGACTAGTTTTTGTGGTGGCATCTATTTGTAGTTTTGATTGCCTTTTATATATGTTTAGTACTGTTGTATATTTTTGCACTACAGGAAGTAATATTATGGGTTATATGCAAAACAGTACACAGGATCAAAAAAAAATATGTTTATCAACCGTTAGATTTTCCAGGCACTTATTCTTGTAGATACCTATTTCCGAGAAGTTTGTTATTACGTACCTATACTATTATATTTTTACAACAATTTCTTCCGAATAAAAATCCAATATTTTTGCCCTGTGATGTGATTTGTCAAGAATTTGTTTTATTAGATTTACCACAAATAGAAAATGTGTGGGTGTAATGTGAAAACATTGGAAATAGACCCACTTGAAGGTAAATACAGAATGTAAGAGATTAACCGCTTTCCCAACTATTTAGGTTTATTATATCCAACATTATATTTATTTGTTAGACCTTTTTGTTGCGTGGGTATTACAGGTTACGGAAAGAGAAAAAATCATAGCGGCGTAATTATGATTAATTCAATTCTTCTGCTATCAAATTGAAGTGATTAATTTCTAGTAAATTTTCTACCAAAGAGACAAAATATTTATTTACGCCGTAAATATCATTAATCATAGCAGGTATTTAAGCAAAAAATAGTAATCTTAATCACTTGTCTTGTTAAACGTCTAATAAATTTCATTGAAATCTGTTCAAGGTAATTAAGTAAGAAAAACCGAGCATTAATTAGTGGGATTAGTTGCGACATGTTTTAAATCTGAAGCGAAGGAGATTCTTAGTCTGGGGAAGATAAAGGTGTCTGGCAATTAGTCCGTGAGGGGAATATTGATATCTACTGATGTCATACTTTTATTTATTTTACACAAAAGAGGGAAAAAGACGTTTTCCCTTTTTTGTGGGAAAATTACCTCCATTTATTTCATTTAAAATTTGTCTTTTACTATTGCTGGAGGCAGTAGCAATAGTAAAAGACAAATTTCATATAAAAATGGGAAAGGAAAATTGCGCGCTAAAAGTAAAGTTAGGATGGTTAAAAGATTTAGAGAAAGACATATAGAAATTATTATTTATTATCACTCAATTACTAATCAATTAATCAATGCATTCGAGATAAATCAATCAATCACTGAATTAAATAGATTCAAGTTAAGATCGAAATTACTTTAATGTGACGCTAATTGTAATCAGTGTCAATTCTAATTAAAAGTTTTTATAAACTTTCTCAAGCTTTAAGTGTGAGAGACAGTGAATGTATTCAGCAATCAAGTTTATTTTTAGAATTACTGAGACGTACATATAGTACCTGAGGCCTCATTTTGCTAGTTAAGACTTGCTTAAATTGACCTGCTTTGTTTGGTATTTTATACGATAATTGTCATTCTGCTTACCGTCATTACGATCATTCTCTTCGAGGGTTCGATGAGATTTTATTGACTAATTTGAATACGAAAATTGGGCACAATGACAAGTACTCTAACCGACCACTGACATGCATTTTAAATACCTGAATCGAGGCCCTGTTGTCTTTAACTCGAGTCTTTCCTTTCAACGGTCATGGAATGTTTTTCAAACTTATAACCAAAGTGCTAATGGTAAGACAAGAATTCATAATATTCAAGAAATTAAAAGAAGCCTTATTGTATTATTTTTTATGGATTTTGCACAAAATTGTTACAAAGGCGGAAGTAAAGATAAATGCGTTGAATATGTTTAAATTTATCTTTTCTTCAGCGTTAATTAATATCACGCGAAACCAATCAAAACTTTATCACAAATAAAGGAAATTCAATATGGACTAAAAATAGCTTCCTTATCTTCATAGAGCTAATTATAAATATATCAGAATTTCGTCGTCTATTGAAAAACTGTCGTCTGTTGCTTGCAATCAGCCGTCCTCTCTCTGCGGACCGTGGTCGCGGTCCATTGCGCCCTCTGTGCATTTGACAGTGACGTGACGAGGACTAAACAAGCAATGGAAACGGTACCGTTGACTTTGACGGCTGACGTCGGTTTCAAGCTCAAGGAAAGTAATTAATTTTGTATTGAATAGGTATTAACTTCTCTTAAACGTTTATTAAATTTCGTCTATTTTGTGACTTTTTATGATTTCTTAATGTTTCAACTTTATATAATGTGTTTAAAAATATATATTGAGAATGAAAAGAACAGGAAGCTTCTTTATGTAAAGATAAGTAGAACACAAAATATTAAAAAACAAAGTTGTTTCCTTAGAATTTCCCTCGTCTTAAAGTGTTATTTTCCTGTCATGTCAAGTTACAAATTATGGGTTTAATGTGATTGATACATTGTCGACTTCCTACAAACGCGGCTTTGATTTCCACGAAAGATCCCAATACGGGCCCTAGTAAAAATTATGGTTTCGTTGAATTGTAAGGGAATATTATAGTACCCAAGACCTATTTCCATCCCAAATTATTATTTTCTAAACTCTTGTCCCCTATAAGACGTACTCTATCTACTTCAGTAACATATAAGAGTCCTACATCGTCCTAATCTACACTAACTTTCTTATTCCCTTTCTTTATGTGTTCGTAACTTCCACATTAAGTTATTAACTACTGCGTCGAATCAGTCCGGAAAATAAAAGACATTTGAAACTATTGCTTAAGCAACCTACATACGGCATGCATCCTGACCAAACAAATCAAGATTTCTTTTAAATTATTGAAATCTTACAGTTTACTATTATTTATTAGATCAGGTTACAACGGCCGTGGTCGCGAACATACTCAAAAGTCTCTAAATTTATGCATAGTCGCGCTAATTCCCATGATATGATATGACTATAAACTTGCAGCGCGATAGTTTAAAAGTTAAGATAGTACTATTTTCTTCATTCACTAAGCAATTTGTATGCCCTGCTCTGTTGCCACGGCACAACATTATTTATAAAACGTCATTATACGGATAAAAAAAAATACAAATGTACGATTTAATTTGAAGACCAGTAGCTTAACATTTCACCATGTCGTATTCTATCACCGTTGGACAATAGCATCTAAAAGTAATTGGCAATAGCTACGTGACAACCCACGTCCAATTGGGCAGACGTACTAACGATTGTCACTTGTCAATTACAATTTTCAACCCAATCAGAGTTTGAAACTAGTGATAAGATTCAATTTGGATAACAAGCTTTTTTATTTTTTTTGTCTAAGTCCTAGTTTTTTTACTGCCTTGGAGTAAAGACCTAGTATAGACCAACTAAACTAGACAAATAACTGTTTTATGTAATGTCCACCTTTTAGTTCTACAAATACCAGGTTGAAAGTACTACATTGCATTGCCTCAAATATTACATGTTAGGCTTCATTGGGGACTAGAAAAAAAACAGTAGGTAAAACAAAAATAAAAGCCAGCAATAGACTACGCTTATTAAGCTAATTGCCGTACTATCAAGCTTTACTATTCTCGATTCAATAGAATTCTATGAAATATCAAAGATCCGACCTGACAATATATTTCCGCAGCAAGTCTGTCGCTTCCACGTTCTTTATGCGGGGTCGGTAACGAGCGCCGAACGTCACTCAGCCGTGCAATCTGCTCGCTCGAGACCCGACATTTTGATTTTACATTTTTCATACAACTAACTCTAACTGTCGCGATTTTGTTCGCTGTGAGTGACGGCCAATTATGTTGGGATTTGTTTTTAATAACGTTTGAACTGTTTGGTTTTAAAAATCTGTTAGAAACGGGTTTGGTGTCGTGATAGAAATTTGTCTCAGGCAAATTACTTTAAGAGGCGTGGAGTGACCATTACTTGATATGAAAGTTGACTTTGAAAACCTGTTTTCTTTGCTTTTATTTTAGCTGCATACTATGTCATCCAGCTCCTACAACCAAATGAAAATTCTACCAACGTCAACTATGAGAGAAATTGCAATAAATCGAATGGCATTGTCACTTTAATTTGAAAGATTGGATAAGAAGTAACGCTCGTAGATATTCCATTTGGATACAGCGGCAGGTCAGGGGCCCGAATCTGCTATTGACAATTGCTTCAATTGTCTGAGTGGGTGGTGTCAGTAGTTCCATTTTAGCATAATTGGTATTCTAATAAATGACAAAATTTTGTAGAATGCCAATTATCCGATTGAAGCAATTGTCAATAGCAGACTCGGGCCCCATAAAAGTTGAAAAAATCGACAATTGTACGAGAATATCTGTAATATGTAGGATTCTACATCAGTTAATTTATAACGATCTATTCAAGTGAATGATTAATTGTTAACATATTACACTCCGACCTTAAATTATAGACGCAATAATTTACAGTTTAGTTATAAACATAATTAATCAGTTTAGTGCATTCGTTAGTTAATGCCATTTAGTTAAATAGGTTTTGTTTAATTGAATGATGTAACGATATTACTGACTACAGTAATTAACTTAACCGAACATATTTTAATTCCTGATGTTATATTTAGGAATTATTGGAAATTCACAGAAAATACTTGTTTAAATATCATAGTTTTTTACATGTGAAAATTAAATATTGGATTGTCTTTTTTTCCGATTATTGTATTGGGTATCTATGAACCTATAAGAATAGTTTTAGTACTAAAATTAGTTGAATAAATTTAAAAATGTACATTTTAATTGACCATATTTCATTTCATACTATAAATTTACAGGAAGCATACATATAAAAACCAGTGGTTATATACCTAAAACCGTAACAATTTTTATTGCAAAATGCCCTTATGTTGAAAAATTTATGCATTTGCCCAGCCTGCAATTATCCTTTAAATTGTAAAGCATAATTATTCAGTAAAAACTAGTACCTATAGTAAGAGGGAAAGAGGAAGTAGTTATGTGATAATGGTTGTCACAAGCTAGTTGTAAGTCAGTCTATATGCTAACGACTTAGTTTAGAGTTGCGACTCGCGCCAACGACTTAATTAGGGTTTAACTAACCTGTAACTAGCGCATACATAATACGTGCACACTAAGTTTCTTTTAAGGGAGTTTTTGATCTGTTGAAATGTTCCTGAAATGTTTCCCTAGTTAAATGATATTATTTGTTTTTGTATTGAATTTTTATTGCGTAATTTATTGTAAACATCGTGAGGGAATCTGGATTACAAAATTTTGGATCTGAAATCTCCAACCGGCAGCGAGCAAGCGTGGTGATCAATGCTCGTGCCTTCTCTATATGGGAAGAGGCCTGTGCCCAACAGTGGGACGTTTATAGGCTAGATTAGTATTACATTTTATTGTGAACTTAAACGTCGGTAGCATTATTATTGAAGAAGGCTTGCTCTCGTATTTAGTGTTAAAGCTAAGAAAATTGTTTTGTCTTAAAGTTCTGTTTCCCCAAAAAAATCCTGAAACGGACATAATAATATTATTTTCACCTTTTACTGTTGTATCAAAATATAAGAAGGTATAAATTATGAATTATAAACACTCCATATAAATGTAATGTACAAAGTGTAAGACAATAACAGTTAAAAGAAAGTTCACATGTCTAAATACATAAAATAGTTTTTCTTGCAGATCTTGAACCTAGGTAAAGAACATTAAAATTCAGTGTAAAAATATTAAAGAGAAATCTTCTTCCGTGGCTTTGTGTAACAACTTTATTATATGTTTAATCCTTTTTCGTAACACCAAAGTTCGCCTCAAAATGAGGAGATATTTTAAAAGGCGACGGAACACGGGAACACCGCCATAGTAAAGAGTTTATATTATCCTGCGGGAGCTAGCATGTGTTATAAAAGACTTTTAAAATGTTTTAATAAACGTTGGTCTAGTGTTTTTTGTTTGTTTGTTCTACATATTAAGGCACGGAACATGCTGTTGTATACAATGAGTTTGTAAATGGTATAGTGGTTTAAATGACATGTATGCCTATTTTATTGATACTGCGTGTCAAGCTGAGGGTTCGATTACCATAACACAGGACATTTTGTACGATTTATATTTTTGAATCTGCATTTTTATTTTGCAAGGGTATTAATTCTAAATCATGTTTACAAAATAATATTTCATGATAAGGATATCAAGGAATGCTTATATTATAATATGTCACGTTTAAGTTATTAACGAATGCGTTTTTGGGTAAAAGATTTTTTTTCAACTTTTTTATTGAGCTTAGCTTTGGAGGCTATTAAAAGACTAAATTCGGCAAATTTTCAGTTCGTAACTAAGAGAACCATGCCCTACAAAAAGAGTTATAGTAAAAGGGGACGGAGACGGAATGATCTCATTTTCTATTCCATTCGTTCCTCACGAAGCACACAAATCACTGTAGCTTTGCCGCGAGGCCTGATGTGCAAGTTATGAGATGTGGAGATTATGACCGCTTATTTACTATTCATACACGTATTTTATTTATGTGTCTGCAGTGCTATTTACTCGACATCACTATGGACTGTTTAATGTCTAAAAATGATGTACTTTTTGAGTATGAGGCTTTGTTTGATGCTGTTTGAAGGCATTTTCTGAGGATAATGTAGCGGTTTGCTGTACCTAGCAAATGACTTAAATCTAGATTGTTTATATTGGAAGTTCTTTTAAAGACAAAATAATAATTGTGATGCCTTATTTTAGTTCTTAGTTTTGTTTAGTATATAATTTTTCTCATTTATTGTGTAGGCTTAGTTTTTATAGTACTGTAAATATTTTAAGTTTAATTTCTGAAATATACAACATCCAGATTGTGATTTACCTACGCTTCATCGATACAATATACTACTCGCTAGAAGAGTAGTAATTATAATAGTAACACTGTATTCACTGCTCCAGCAAGTGTTAAACCGTATTAAGTGACGTATAATAATTGTCTGTCAGAATATATCAAAAAAATAATGTAAAAAATAGATTTACTATGTATGTGGTATTGCGCCATTGCGCTCGTTCCGCGCTATTCCTTACACACACACGCTCTCACACAACTCACTTTATTCCGCCGCTACATGCAATTGAGATGATTTAAATAATCAGTAATATTACTGAGAGTTACCTTAATTGACGGCAGTGTGAAGTTTTCGTGTCGGTGATTGTCGTTAAACATTACGAGTTTCAAACCACCTTGATTTAGTTACAGAGCGGGAACAAATTTTGAGAACTGAGAATTGCTCTGTTTCAATATATTCTAAGGTTGAAAGGGACTTTAAATTTACACTTTAGAAAATATTTAATAATCAATTTTTCGACGAAAGTACACGGCGCAGAAAAATAATGCAATGCACGGCGACTCAAAAACTAAATAATTGATTGTGGAAAAAATCAACTTAATCAATTTAAATGATAATTTCATTATTATAGGACCACCTCTGAAGTATACTATTCGTTCCACATTCCGTAATATCGCGTAAAAACATACAAAAATTAGACTAGTTAACCTACTCATTGAAATGGTTTGACAAAAATTAAATCAATCTGCAATTACTTACCTATTGCGAAACATACAAAAAAGTCGTGGAATTAACAAGCTCCTTCTTTTGAAGTCATTTAAAAGCAGACCTTGATTACTTTAAAAGCTAAAACCGATTGTTTCCAGCAGTAACCTTGGCAGCAGAAATAAGGCTAACCAGTGTATTTGTATGGAACCAGTGCAGTAATACGGACGACCCTCGGGGAAATCAACTCTCCATTCCAGATTATAAAAAAAGTAAAACGACATCCTTCTCTAGTTTTTCTAGGACCGCGAAGCTTATAGAGATTTATGTAGCGTAGTCTAGATATTATGTCTAAAATAGGAATAGGTATACATATTTTTATAGCAAAAATTTTCGGTTTCATAGCAACTGAATTTCTTTTAAAGTAAAAAGGAATAGATTGCATTTTTTTTGTGTGCATTAAAGCGTTCGAAATCCGTATTATAGCTCGTATATTTATTTATTTACACACATACATAGTTACGAGTATATACATAGTTCATAACCTAAGTGTATTTTGTAGTAAGTGCTCTACATACCATAAAATTTAAAAAGTTTATTTTGGCGGTTACAGGAGATTTCGAAACATGCGCATATTAAAAGCAAAGTAACTATCTATTTCGAAAAAAAAACCGAGAAATTTAACCATAAAGATCGGTATATAAGCGAACAAATTCCATTCAGTGTATTTTCCATTTAGCGTATTTGTGTTCACACAAAATGCTCGTAATTCAACTGATTAACAAAATACTGGACATTAATTGGGGATCAATCTGCGGTACGCCAGTTCTTCACAACACTGTGCGCGAATGTACTTTTTAATATATCAATTGGATGGATAAATAGTGTGGTGTTGTGTTTCTTTGTATTTATTTGTCTTGTAAATTATAATGAGTGACAAAATTAATTGGTTTTTATATAAATGACCCGACGAATGTAATATTAAAACAATGTCATGACCAGCTTACAAAATAAAAATCTTTTTCTTTTCATAACTTTACACTATTTTTACACATAAACGTTTTACAAAATCTTTATTAATAAACAAGGTACTCTGGTGCCTTTTTGTATTTACCTTTTAACTTATGTAAACAATCGGTATTTCACCCTTGAACTAGTCAAGGGTGACCCTCAAACTACGCGAAGTTTCTCGTAGTTCCCGTAAACAGCTGACAAAGAGAAAACAAACGAATGTAGTGTTAGCAAACTTGCGACCCTTATCATTGTCTTGTAAGAATAAAAGCCTTACTTGTTAGTCCCTCATTACCTTCTAACAAGCCCGTAATGATTTAGTTAAAAATAACTTTGTCAGTAATTTACTAAATCATTTGAACAGTTTGCTAATTAACCTTTTTGCCGCGCACACAGGTGATAGGCATTTAAATAATTACAGTGATTCATTATTTATTAGAATACACATAATAAATTAATTTTAAATTGAGAAATTAATTACATTTGTCATTGCACATGTTACCTTTCTAAATAGTGAGGATTGTAGTTTGGAAATGCTGTCAAATTAACAAAATAATCTTTTGTAATTTTTTATAGATGACTGCATCTAATAATGGTTAGACAGTCATTATACAACACGCTACTCCGAAAAAAAGTTTGTGTCCAACTGTTAGTCAAAGGTTTCCTCCTCTGACTCCAGACTTTTCTGTCTCAAGCAACCAACTACAACCAAAATTTAAATCCCGACCTCATCACCTTAATATGAAACACCATTACATTATCACGTGTATATTACAACAAAACGATACCAAGAACTAAATCAACCGAATCATAAAGCAAATAGCGTGAGCAACGCCTAAAAGAATCCAATTTCACTCACTCGTGTACCCGAGACAAGCAAACGAGGGCTGTAATTACAGGAAAATAAATAACTGCCTCTATTCCTATTATTTTGGGGGGTATGATGAGCCTAGCAGGCTTACTATAGTAAACTGAGTATTATTGAGTGTTATTACGAGTAAGTGTTTTGTTTTGCTTCATTTTCAAGCAGATTTACTGTGCTAACGTTTATTTGTAGTCTCATTATCTTAAGAAATATCCAGGATTATGTTTTATTCAATAATCTGGAACGATAATTATTTTATTGCTATTTAACAGCAAGATCTTGTCAATTATGTTGAACTACTTATAGCCAATTTTCTGAAATGTCAAGTATTCAATAAACAAAAATCAAGTAGTTGTTTATTTTTTTCACAACAATGGTTCCATTTTCCCTTTAAAAAGAACCAGAACATTTTTAATTGGCAATCCAGACCGTAATAGAATGGCACCAATTTCTAGACCCGACTGAAATTTGAAGCAGTATATTTTGCGGTCATTGAATCAAATGGGATCTCTAATTGGCTGCTAGGTAAACAATAGCTGTTGTATTCCATGCAATGAGTTTGTTTACAATAACGTATACATCATGGAGGTCAAGAGGTGAACAGATTGAATAGATAAGCAGATATTTGGGTTTAATAAAAGATAACTGATACATGGATTGATTAGACCAACCCTCTAGTAAATAAATAAAAACAAACTGCTACGCTGCTAGCTAGGGTTGACTTGTGAAGCAAACTAACCCAAAATGATGGCTACTTTGACAGTACCGAATCAGAAAAAAAACTGCACCTTATATTAATTTCAATGTGCCTCATTTAAGTTCCATTTCATAAGATTTCGACTCTAAAAACGAACATTTCATCATTACAACAAAAACAGCAGCGAAACTCCCCATCAAATTCCCAGCAGAGATTTTTACAATCAAGCTATTCATTGGCTGGTATGTTAGAACAAACAGTCGGTGCTCGCTCAGTGTTCGCGCAGTGCTCGCGCAGTGGGAGCCAAAGCGTCGGCTGCTGTTTGCTGTATGAAAACAACCGCAGTGTTGCGGCTGCGCGCCTCCGCGGGTCTGACGTCATGCAGGTGAGGGTAGAAGTACTGGTTTTGGATATTTTATGAAGTTTTAGATAGGACTGTGCAGGGAATAATTGGATATTATGTTATGTAAAATAATATATAATCGTATTTTAATAAAACAATCTAATTGCATTGCAACTAGAGTCAGTAAATTTAACGTTTTAAAGGAGCTTAAAAAGGCCTACTTGAAATAAAAAAAATTGATTTGATTTGATTTAATTAAAATCTTATATTGGCGTTTCCTATTCGAACTACTGGAATAATCAAAGGTTGTCCTGAAATTTATTTTGGCATATTAATACAAAATAACACAATAACATTTTTTATTATGAGTTTAGATTACAATGGACTATAGGGCTGAAAATCTGACTTTTATATACCGTGAGAAAATTATCTCACTTCTTCTTCACTAATCGGAGTTTTCGTACATGTTTTTTTTGACGTCAAATTATAATTTAATCTTTAACATTTTTGCAGAACTTTCAATTATAAAACAGCTGCGTCATCCTCTCAATCTCAAAGCAAAACTTTGAAATGCTGTGTATGATAAAATTCATCGTATCTCTTCAATAGTGAGTTTCCCGAGACGATGAATTTTATTTCAAGTTTATGATGAGAAAGCGACGTGCCGTGGATAAGTTCATTCCGTATATAAGAATATACAGGGTGTTAAGAAAACCCTGTCCGATCCGATAAGGTGTTGTTATCGATAACTAATACTATTCATGTAAAAGTAAATTGAAAAAAATAAATTATAACCTAAAAAAAAAACTTATAAGACGAAAAAGAGAGTCACACGTGCCGCCAAATGATCAAAATCCATGATTGCCAAAATCGAATCGATGAAACGCCAAATATCAATCATCATTTCAAAATCCATGATTATTGATACCATCATGAATATTCCAAAATTAACATTTTATTGGGCACATAATTGTGAAACCTATCACCCTTTCAGGTCGGACAGGGTTTTCTTAACAGCCTGTATAGGAAGTATACTTCCCGATATATCTTGAGATCTCTTCAGACGGATCGCATGCAAATCTGAAGTGGATTGCACTTGCTCACATTCCTTAGATTGAGACAAGAAATATCTGACTCAGACAAAACACAGCTTACAGATTCCTGGTTTCAGTTTTAAAAACTTTTCGGTTTAAGAGAGGAATCTATTTATTTTCGGTAGAAGTTTATTTAAGTTATATTTACTGTTTCGAATTGGATTTTTTACCTATTTGATTTTTTTATAAATATGTTTATTTTTGGAAATACGTGGGCAAGTGAAACCTAAAATAAGCCTAAATACGCAGAACTGTCTATTTTCAAAGTAGGCTGTTGTATATTGCCATAGTTACATTGACCCTTCACCTTATTAAAATAGGCTTTTAGGCACAAAATTTCCAGAAATGAAAATTCCCATTTTATCGAATAGAAAGTCAAAGATATTTTCAGAAAAATATCTTTAGAAGTTCAAGCCAAAAATATCTATATTTGACTTTGATTCTCTGGAAACAGTTAAAGGGACGTAAAACCATACTTCTATTATATCACGTAATAACCAACATTAGATTTTTTTTTAATTTTTTATTCTAGAGTTTAAAGTGAACCTTCTGCGATGCAACTGTCACAGGCGTCGTTCGTTCGCCCAGCGCTGCCTGTTACTTATAGACTAATTAGCTGCCCACACTGAGCAGTCTGAAAAACGTGAATGCAAAGCGAATAGATACATCAGAAGCACTCAGAAAGAGCATTAATGGAAGTATATAAATAGCTGCTAAGTAGGTAAATAGATCCTCAAAATGAATTTGGAATGGCATATACTATAGAACTTCGGGGATCACAAGTAAAAATAGGTAATTGAACTTTTTGTTGAGTTCCTGTGTGAAATAAGTTACACAAAAAATCAAAGATATCAATAAAAAAAACTACAATTTTGTAGCACAACAAAAAAACAGTAACATGTTATATGGCCAAACATGTAAAACATATTATTATACTATTCGACGTTATTAAACAAAAAATAATAAATACTAGACAACATTGTTTTTTGTGCAGACAATGCAAAACCTTCAGCTCATCTGTATATTTTTACCTTGCTTTATCATTTTTCTGTTTCATTTTCGAGTAATTATTTCCTGAGAAGAGTGGCAACGCTTTATTACTGTGCATGATTTATTTAAAATTCCAAAAGATTTAAAATAAACGTGTATTACATCCATTCCAGGAACAGGACTCGATACTGTATTCATCATATCAGCAACAAAAAAAACTTATGTCTATTTTAAATGTTTCATATCAGTATTTTGATAGTATTCTCTGATATTTGGAGTTGAAGTTAAATCCTGAAAATATTTGGAAAAAAATACAGTAGGTATTTCTGAAAAAATTGAAAAAAAAAACAAGCAAACGTCTGGGTTATCCAGTTTATATCCATATTTTCGATAAACACTTATCATAAAGAAGATTATATTTAGACGGAAGCACAAAGCGATCACATTCCTTATTACGCACAATTACGTAAGAGAAATAAGTCTGTTTACTCGCGCGTCAAATTACACGTTCAAAGGCTTTGCGGTAGGAACTTGTTACAATTGTATCTATTTGCACGCCATACAGAAACAATAAAACAATAGAAAGGTTTCCAATGAATTAGGAAAGGAAACATTTGTTCCTCCCACTGTTTAACTTCGTCCTGGTACTAATGAAAGTCGCTTTCAAATACTTTCTATGAGGAATGATTACGAGTGATGTTCTTTTGTTTCTGCAAGAGTTAATATGAGCAAACGCCATGGCTATGAAATAAGATCGTATCCCTTTATTTATAGAACGTCATTAATTACAGAAATGTAGATTGTTATTATTATATTATACATATGTCAAATGCAATATATATATATATATATATATATATATAGGCACTTCGCTATTTCTAGTGAAACGTGAAAAGGAACTGCTGAAACATGACAAGCGGGTTGACATTTCTTGACACTGACTCTTAGAGTATTCATATGAAACTATAGAGTGAGCCTATCAGAGTTTAAACCGTAAGCACTAGTGTGAACAATGTTGTCGTGAATTATGTATGAAGATGGAGCTTGCCGTTTTAAAAAATCTATTTAAAACACTAATATTATCCTAACAATGTCAAAACCATAGATATTTTCTTAAATAAGTTTATCGTTGCGCTAAAATTAACTTAAATGAAAAACGAAATGTACTAGGTTCAGACTAAAAACTGCTCTCGCTTGACTCAAGGGGAACCTAGCGATAGTAGCAGTTTATAGATAGATCTAGCATATAGTACGTCGAGGCACTGACGCAACTCCAGGCTCTTTTGCTCGCGGCCTTCCGATGAAGAGGAATCTGGTGGCTCCACATTAAAGCAAAACGTGTTTGGTGGAGTGTCGCTGTTCTTAATTCTCCTCGCCCGCCTACCCACGATAACTCGGCAATCGCAATAAACGATGATGATAGCCAAGTTACAACATATATATGTTCTTCAATTACAGTTTGTGTAAAAAACCTATCCATATAATATTTCCAATTTGAACACTTATACTTTGGTCCTAAACTTATAATATCAGAAGGACCCATACCATCTTCGCCGAAAGCGGAACGCTACCTACGAACGTCAGCCATTAATAACGTCCATTAGTCGCATCCCTTCTGAGCTACGACTCTAGATTACATCGCTGTCATAACGATAAAATTCTCGGTTTCTTCCTTATCACGCAAAAAATACACTTTCAACTTTTGTAATTGTCTAAGTTTTGGGATAAAGAGGTTTAATTTGGATGAGTTTGGGTAAGTGTTGATGTGAACAGCACGACGCCGCGACGTGTGGACGTCGACTGTTTAGGTATGCATGACCGAATCAGTCGGGTGGGATGAACAGTTTGAAGCAAAACTTTCAATTGTTTTGCAATTAGTTCAAGTTCAATTTTAAAGTGATTAAGATGTGAGAAGATTTTTGTTGGCGTATGTTGTTAGTTCCACAGTAGATTTTTTCAAACTATTGGGAATGGGTTGTGATATCAACTCGAGTTCAGGTAATTTATAACTACAATTTTCAGATACCTTTCGTCTTTCCATTAATAAAGTGACATAGCGAGTAATTTCTGTGTAAATTAATACTTTATTGAATAAGTCTGTCAAATGGCGAATAAAACCGAGATTGCACGAGTGAACGGCCACCCAAATTAGATTTACTACGGAGCTAAATAACTCCATGAATATGATATAAATGAAGGCCAAACGTTAACGAATTTCAGTTTGTAATTAGTTTTCTCAAATTGTCTCTGAATTTAGTAAATATTTTAATAGATGTGCCTAATGGCCACTTTAGATACACTCACTACATAAAATAGTGTAATAGAACATGTAACAGATATACTTATTTACCTCAGAATTCAGCACGTACATTTTTATCGTAATAACATACCTCAATGATACTAATTCTAAAGTAGAAACTTATAAAATATATACACGTATCTTACAAAACATAAAAATGCTTAAAAACACAGTACAAAAATGTTTGACCAAACGCAATAAAAATTTGATACCTCACACAATTTCATATTTCGAACGCTTCTAAATTCAAAAGTATCGTTCCGTTATTTGAATACGTTATTTTCTTTGTTTGGAACGTTATGCGCGTCAATTGCGATAACGTCTGTAACTCACGGAATATGGCGGGCATTTACAAAATGGCGCTAGTTTTACACCGGCCACTGTCGATCCTTTCAAATGTTATGTTAGCTTTCGATATATTATTCGTACGTTTTATTTAAAGCAACTTTTGTGAGTTAAATGGCGTTATGAGAGAAATAAAAAATAGTTACATATTTAGTAAATGATTCAGGTATTTTATTATTTACTTGGCGCCCAACGTGGGACTTTACATCTAATGTTAGGTACATGACATGTTTTTAGTTCATATAGCTAAATTAGTATATTCTTCCAGTTAGAGATATATCTAATGATTGACTGAACATTTTAGGAAAATGGTTTAATGTAAATGTAATAATCAAGAAGATTCTTGGCAAAGAATAGATTATAGTTACGAGTACTACTTATAATTTAATATTGTAAAGCTATTGCTTACTGTATTTTCCATTTTACAAGGTAGCTTATAGAAAATATCCTTTGCTAACAAAGAGGCTTAAATGAGTATTTTTATCATAAACAAAGGCATTATAATATTTTATAGTTCCTATCGTGAACAAATATTTAATTTGTTAACATAATTGGATAAACATTTTACTTCAAGAGTGTTTATTAAAGATAAACAGTAGTTTGTGTTTATTCGTTTTTCAGTGATCATGGTTAGTGAGAATTCATACTCCAAGAATATTTTTGAAACTTTGAGCTTTTAGGTAACCTACCGAAAAAGGTACTATAAAAAAGCTTCTTAACCCATGGATATACATAACCTTGTCTCCAGCAATAAAAAACAAAAGTAACCAATATGCCGCTAAAATACATGAATAAAATAAGATTTTGTTTTTTATATGATCCTGATACATTCGTTGTTTTAGATACCTATGGGATATAAATGGGCATGTCGTGTGGTTTCCGGTTACAAATGGACCCTCCCTTGCGCCAGGGGATCGCCAGGGGATCGCCAGGGACCAAGGGACCGTACAATGACCGTAGGGGTGACTGGTGACACTTGTATGTACCTTTGTGTGTATGTATGCTATTTTATATGTTGGTGGTTGTTAAAAAGTGCTAAAGAAAATATTGCTTACTTACTGAGGATGTTCCCTCTGCAAGAAAGCAATATTTTCTGTATGCGGTGTGTACTTTCCTCAATAGTTTTATGAGAGATGTACTTGAACTTAAAAAAATGGAGAATTGTATTTTATGTAAAGCGTTGAAAGATATTCATAAAAATATACCTTTTTATGAATTGGTTAAAAAATACCGCTGTATTCATAAATTTTCTGAGTATTGGTAATACGTAATACATATCTCATTTGTACAAAAAATACTTTTCTCCGATATTATAACACAATTGTATCTTTGCAGTCTGTACGTTAATATGAAATCCGTGTAAGGTTTCTTGGAATCACGCCGCCATCTTCAATATATTTAGGTTCGTGGAGTTTCGGCGTAAGACGAATAGCGTGTCATATTCAAGAGGCGTGGAAACGAGCATAAATCAATAGGCAAGGGTTAGGCGACGATATCACGCCCGTAATATATCGCGGACAATCTGCGCGTGATAAACTATCAATCATTATTGTGCCTACTCGGATATTACGTATTATGTTCTTGAGACTGTAAATGTCATTTAGGAACAAAAACTATTGATTTCATGGGATTCAAATTATATTATAGAACAAGGATCTCTTTGCTTTTTCTGTAGCTTATATTGTACGAAAAATAGTTTATTTAGGTATATGCAAAGCTAAGAAGCATGAATATAATTTTTCCTAATATAATTAGAGAACCTCAGATGGATAAAAGATACGCAGTGTACGTTTTGGTTCAAGTGTTTCAAATGCTTATTAAAACCATCAAATTTAAAACGACTTTCAGAGAGAGTTTTTTTGTGAAGCATTGAAAGTGATTTCTTTGAGTAATCGATTGCATATTAAAATATTTTGCTTGAACATCACCATAAAAACCAAATGCAAACAACACAACACACACAGTACACATTCTGGGTGCGCGAATTATAGTTCAGAGAGGTTTAGGTCAGCAAAGATTGTGACTACAGAAATAAAAGCGGAACATTGACGTGTTTCAAAAAGAAAGGTGTCTTATACTATTATAATAATTCAAAAGGTAATCTACAGCTAATCAATTAAATACTCAAAGGAGTTATTCTAGACTTTAGGAAGAATTTTAAGCCTCTTTGGGTTTAAAATTGTGTCTCTATAAAAATATATTGGTTGTCATAGAATTTTGAAACCCTATTTATTAAGGTATTTGGTGAACCGAGTAGTAATATTGTTATTTTTAGTTAATCACAACTTTTATACTAAAACTTTTAAAAACCTTAAACACAAAACCAAAGAAGTATCATGTTTCTCATAAAAGCGGTACCATTTAAACATGCACCTATAAAATCAAAATCAAAATCAAAATCAAAATCAAAATGTTTTTATTTCTTATAAACCAAAAAAAAAAGGCGCTCAAGAAACGTTACGTTAACTCTACTGATTCTAGTTGCTCGGTTCCAAAGTGTCATTCCTATGAAGAAGAGCCGGCAAGAAACTCCATAGGTTACTCTTTTAAAAATAAGCTTATTACAATTATTTTACATTATTGGTTAAATATATGCGTCAACACCGAGGTAAAACTACGTTAATAAAATAACGAAAAAAATAAATTAAAATAATAATAATTTATGGCAATCAAACCGTTATAATGAATAATAAAAACCGCGTTGTTGACGCATTCACAACAAAAAAGTACCAAAATTTAAAAATGAAATTGTATATAAAATAAAATAAAAAGAAAACAGTTTTACATACAATACATATGTAGTCACAGGAAAAAAAAAAAAAAAACGAAATACCCTAACAGGAATGTCAAGGCATGTCAAGTGCCTTCAGGAAATACAGGCGGCTTATGAACTCCTTTAAAGTAAACAAGCAAATCTTAAGGACCGCCAGGGAGGCCACATGTGCAGATATTAAACACTCCACGCCCTTTTGTCTTCCACGTAGTCTTTAACTTTATAATACGCTTTCTTTAAGAGAATAGATTTGACACAAGATTTGAATTTCTTACCGGGCAGGTTGGTAATGACCTCTGGTAGTTTATTATAAAAACGTATTGAATTCCCTAGAAATGATTTTGAATTGGTTTTAGTAAGCCGAAATTTAGGAACTACTAATTTATTTTTATTTCTGGTATTAATGTCGTGATAATCACTTTTAACTCTAAAACTAGTAAGATTTTTACGCACATACATAATATTCTCGAAAATGTAAAGGGAAGGCAAAGTCAAAATGTTAATTTCTTTAAACTTTTCTCTCAATGACTCTCGAGGGCCCATGCCGTATATTGAGCGAATTGCGCGTTTCTGCAAAATGAAAATGGAATCTACATCGGCCGCGGACCCCCATAATAGAATACCGTAAGACATTAAACTGTGAAAGTAAGCATAATAAACTAATCTAGCAGTGGGTATATCAGTAAGCTGCCGAATTTTCCTAACCGCGAATGCAGCCGAACTTAACCTAGACGACAGTGCCGTGATGTGTGGCCCCCACTGCAACCTAGAGTCAATTGTTATACCAAGAAATACGGTTTCATTAATTAATTCAAGCTGGTCACCATCAAGCATCAAATTTAATTCTGATTGATTATGGGCATTAGAAAGCGAAAACTTTAGACATTTAGTTTTGCTTGCATTGAGAAGCAAGTTATTTGTAGAAAACCAATCGGAAAGAACATTAAGGGCATTATTGAAGGATGATAAATCTGGTAATTTTCTATTAATTTTAAAAATGAGTGAGGTATCGTCCGCGAATAATACAATATTGGTTAAATTAGCCATCATATAGGGAAGGTCATTTATGTATGCCAAGAAGAGAAAAGGGCCAAGGATTGAACCTTGCGGCACCCCCATTCTCACTGTAGATCCAGATGATGTTACGCCGTTTAAACCTATTTTTTGAAGTCTAGTTGTTAAATATGACTTAATTAGTTCAAGGGATTGTCCTCGCAATCCGTAGTGTTTAAGTTTAAGGACCAGCGTCTTATGGTCGACACAATCAAAAGCCTTGGAGAGATCACAAAAAATACCAATGGCATCCTGTGATCCCTCCAAAGCCTCCAAAATGTGAGACACTAACTTAGCCCCGGCGTCGGTCGTTGACCTTCCCTTAGTAAATCCAAACTGGCGTTCATGAAAGATGTTATTTTTACTAAAGTGCAAAATTAATTGGTCTAATACCAATCTCTCAAATATTTTACTTAAAGCAGGAAGAACTGAAACTGGTCTGTAGTTTGATGGATCGTTCTTGCAACCTGATTTAAAAATAGGAATTACTTTACTGTGCTTCATTAAATCTGGAAAGGTGCCACTATCCACACAGTCGTTAAAGATGTTTGCAAGAATCGGAGCGATAGTGTCAATTATTGATTCAATTACTTTGACAGATATGCCCCATAAATCTTCTGTGGTCTTTACTTTTATATATTTAAATGATTTCTTTACAACGCTAGGAGATACATGACTAAAACTAAACTTTGGAATTTCTCTATTAAAATTTTGCTTAAGTAATGACTCTGCTCGTATAGGAGAAGAAGACAGAGATTTAGTTACTTTAATTGGTATGTCTTCGAAAAATGTTTCAAAAGCTTTTGCTACATTAGGCTTGTGTGAAATTAACTGATCATTAATGTTCAATGATATTTCTGTATCTCTTTGTTTACTACTGCCAGTTTCAGAGTTAATAATCTTCCATACTGTTTTAATTTTATTATCTGATTTGCCTATACGGCTACTTATAAGTTTTGACTTAGCTAATACGCATACTTTCTTAAATATTTTAGAATACTTTCTAACATAATTGTGAAAATTAGTATCGAAATTAAAAGATTTCTTTTCATAAAGGCTATAAAGTGTGTCTCTGCTGATTCTAATGCCTTTTGTGGCCCATTCATTAAATTTACATTTAGTGTCTACTTTTATGTTTTTTTGTGGACATACTTTATTAAAAGACTTACAAATTATGTGCAATAGTTTACTATAATCAGCATTTGGTTCTCCTAAAAACGAATACTTGTAACAATTAAGATCTCTATCAATGTTATCCTTTAATGAACGCAGTCTGTGATTTGTCAAAGGCCTTACGGTAATAGATTTATTTAATTCTAATTTATTTATAGTTTTTATAGACACTAGTTGACCCATGTGGTCTGATCTAATACCTGGTATTAGTTTAAAGTTTAATACCCCACGATTTGAAAAAATATTATCTATACAATTCTGGGAAGTAGCAGTTATTCTAGTGGGTTCATTAAAAATATTGTCAAAATTAAATGATTTGAATAATGATAAAAGTTGACAAGACTCCTGCGAATCTATTAAAATATTAACGTTGAAGTCTCCACAGATGTATACCGATTTATTATTTCTACATACTTTAATTAATATTTCCTCCATTGTTTTAAAAAAAGACAACAAGTTTGATGCTGGTGGCCTATACACACAAAGAACAATAATACCTTCTATCTCTGCACATGCTACCTCACATATGCGGTCAACAGAGCATGAAGTGATGTCTTGACGTTCCTTATACCTAAAATTACTATTACATAAAATAAGACATCCGCCTCCAATAGCTGAAAGTCTGTTGAACGCACTGGCAATCGCAAAATTATTTACATTAAAAAGCATTTTATCTGGTTTTAACCAGGATTCGCAAAAGCAAAGAATATCAATGACATACTTGTCTACTAAAAGTTCTACATCTAAAATTTTGCCAGAAAAGCGGTTTATGTTCTGATGATATAGCAGAATGCTATCAGAATGCTTCCCTATTGTCTGAGCTGTTAGTTTAAACAATCTACATTGTTAGAGCTAAGACATAACAATTTATCAGTACTTAACCTATTCGGTGTTATATCTCCTATAACAGAGTTAATATTAAATGCTAGTAACCTAGCCACTAAAAATCTACATTGTTTAGGAAGATACATTGCTTCCTGAGTTAATTTAAAACCATTAATAAACTTATTAGTATCAAAAAATAATAATTTGTCACTATGACAACCTGTCAACATACATAATGTATTGTTCAAATAATGAACAAAGTTATTTTGTTCAGTGCTTAAAGTATCTGCATAAGGCAGAGCACAAAGTATAATTTTACCTATATCTAGACTCAACAAGGTGGTGATGCCATCAACAATGTCCCTTCTCTGAATTCCTAAGCTGTTACCAACTAACAAAACAATATTGGTATTTTCGTGAAGGTTCAAATTTTTTATAATGTTAATAAGTTTACTAAAGTGAGTATTATGGTAACAGAGATTTGTAACATTGTGTGTGTTACAATTGTGTAACAATGTCCCAAATCCTGCTCCTATTTTATCAGAAATAAGAATCCATTTGGAATCTGTGTCACTGTCAGCTGATGGCTGAGTGACCGCACCTACCTGGGATACAGGAGGGGTCAGAGATGGTGCAGAGTGAGCACAGTTGCATGAGAAATTATTTGTCAAAGACTCACATCTCTCAGCATTGTACTGCACTAAGTCCATCAACTCACTGGCCTCGACCATACGCTTACTAAGTTGGTTTTGACAATCAGCATATTTTTCAAAAACATCTTTTAACAAATGTTCCTTTTGCAATAACTCATCTTGTAATAAAAAAGTGTCAACATCATACTTTTCTCTACATTGTTCAAGTTCTTTGGTATATGTATTGACTTGAGATATTAAATTAACGCGATTCCTATGATGAGTTACTTTAGATTTTAAATTTTTAAATTTTCTTAATGCAATTCGAGATTTCTTTATTAATTTATTAAATTTAATATACTTCTTTAATTTATTATGACTAAATAATAAGGGGCGTGTAATGGCATCCTCACCAGTTAAATCAATTGTAATAATTGGCTGGCAAATATCTGCCGCTGAACAACCAACCAGCTCATCGAACAAACTCTGTGTGCTGGAGGTCTGTTCCCTACATTTAGCTGACTCAAGAAACATAATAGTACTATGGGCGTTACTAAGTTCATGCTCGAGATCTGTTATCCGACTCAGAGCTATTTCATAAGTATCACTGCACTGTTTAAAGTTTGATAAGTCAAGTTGCAGGTGTTGGTGTTGGTCGAGTAGGTCCATATGTACAATATGTAGTTCAGCCAGCTCATTTTTAAGTGTGGTGTTCTTGTCCACAATATTCTTGACTTCAACCTCGCTGTCCTCTCTTTCTTGTAGCAGCTGCTTGCACAGGGTTTTCGATGATTCTAGCTCCTTCAGTGTTGCCCGGAGTTTATCCTCCATGTCTCTTGCAACAGCTCTACGGGTCAACATGTTTGTCACTGAGTATCTTCACCTGGAAAGTGAATGGTACCGCTAAATATCTAGTGCAGTTGTTATTTACTAGATACAGATTTTAAAAGAGGTGAAAAGTTAAGCAAAGTTTTTGAAATGGAGGGGGACAGTTGTTAAGAATTATAATTAAGAGTATATTAATTTTAAAAGAGAATAAGTTAATCAGTTAGACAGAAAATTATAATTGATTTAAAACAGGATGTAATTGTATATGTTAATAAATGTACTAAATAAAGAAACTTTAACAATTAATTAATTAGAAGGTAGGTGAGAAGAAAAGAAGAAATAAATGTTTACAATATAATCTTTAATTTACACTTATAACTAATAAAAAGACCTGTGTGTAAGGTGTTTGTCAGTAATTAAGAGTAAGTAAATAGTGTCTGGGGCGATTTTTTACGTCGTCGATTTTGTTTCCACAGTTTGTCAAACAATTACATTGTATTTCACCAAAGACTACTAGTACTTAACAGTTGATACAGAATATCAAATTGGAGAATACATTTCCCTTCAACTGGATCCGTCGAAAGGGTTTAGGGAGGAAATAAAGTGTACCGCGGGACGAACGGGTCACTGGATATTGAAATAAGGTAACCTATTTGTGGGCATTCCTCTCGTTTTATTATTTATGCTACTGTCTTTAGGGCCTTCTGTTGTGGTGGCGATAAGACAAAACGAAATGGTTTGGTTGGATAACTATAGAACTAGTTTTTGGCCATTTTTCAGATGGATTAGGTAAAACTAGATGGATGGATACATAAATGGATTCGAAACTGTTTGTATTACATATCACAAATTCATAAAAAAATACAGTTTGTATACTTTTACAATACTTCATAATTGGCAAAGTAAGATTTTTTTGCCTTACAATTTACCTATGGTCACATTGAAATGATTGATTAATTTATTAAACACACAGTACTTATTACAATAGAGAATAAATAGCACATAGATATAGAACAGAGGGATGATGCTCATCACAGAAAAATATCGTTGGGAATCAAAAACACGACCTTCGGCTTAGCATCCAGAGTCACTTACTTGTGGACCAACAAGCCAGTCAAAACTATGTAAGATAGTATATTAAACAGCCAATTTCCTATACAGGACGTACATTTTACAACCTACTTCCCAAAACAGGAACCTTTAACACCCAGCTCTTAATTAATTTACCATGAACTAATTAGTTAAAACGATATCCTCGCGTTACGCTGTATACAAGTAGGTCAGCTTCAACTTACCTCGTACAGTCAACCACACAGCAACACTTCAACTTCGACCATTACCTTATTTTCTTAACCTTAAAGTCGAAATTTGTAAATCTTTAACTTTTGACGTGCGGTCGACCCTATTTGCTGTTATGGACGCGTGGTTGTAAACATAACTATATTGGTTTAATTTTAGATTGTTGACCCAAATAATATATTTGTTCGATCTACTCTGGGTTAGTTTACTCAAGTGTTGTACAAGTTTATTACGATAGTTCATTTATATTATAATAAATCTAATATCGACTACTATAGCGTAAAACAAGGGAAACCCTGTATATAATTGAAAAATCAATGTAACAAAGATAAATAATACAGTCATGCATCTATACATATAATAAAATTGTAGAAAAGTGGTGTCTGTACAATGGAAATATAAACAAAAAAAGTAGCAAGGGTTGTTATAATATCGATGCCGAACCTGAAACTATAATTAATTTTTTTTTTGTCTGTTTGTCTGTTTGTCGGTTTGTCTGTTTGTCTGTTTGTCTGTGTGTTTGTGCACGCTAATCTCAGAAACGGCTTACTCGATAAAGATGCGGTTTTCACAAATATATTGTAGTTAGCTTCACTTAACATTTAGTGTTTATTTCATGTCAATCGGTACATAAATAAAAAAGTAATGTCAATTTGAAAAATCATCTATACATATAATAAAATTGTAGAAAAGTGGTGTCTGTACAATGGAAATATAAACAAAAAAAGTAGCAAGGGTTGTTATAATATCGATGCCGAACCTGAAATTATAATTATTATTTTTTTGTCTGTTTGTCGGTTTGTCTGTTTGTCTGTTTGTCTGTGTGTTTGTGCACGCTAATCTCAGAAACGGCTTACTCGATTAAGATGCGGTTTTAACAAATATATTGTAGTTAGCTTCACTTAACATTTAGTGTTTATTTCATGTCAATCGGTACATAAATAAAAAAGTTATGTCAATTTGAAAAATCATCTATACATATAATAAAATTGTAGAAAAGTGGTGTCTGTACAATGGAAATATAAACAAAAAAAGTAGCAAGGGTTGTTATTATATCGATACCGAACCTGAAATTATAATTAATTTATTTTTTTGTCTGTTTGTCTGTTTGTCTGTGTGTTGGTGCACGCTAATCTCAGAAACGGCTTACTCGATTAAGATACGGTTTTCACGAATATATTGTAGCAAGCTTCACTTAACATTTAGTGTTTATTTCATGTCACTCGGTACATAAATAAAAAAGTTCTGTCAATTTGAAAAATCATCTATCCATACATATAATAAAATTGTAGAAAAGTGGTGTCTGTACAATGGAAATTTAAACAAAAAAAAGTAGCAAGGGTTGTTATAATATCGATGCCGAACCTGAAATTATAATTATTATTTTTTTCGTCTGTTTGTCTGTGTGTTTGTGCACGCTAATCTCAGAAACGGTTTACTCGATTAAGATGCGGTTTTCACAAATATATTGTTGTAAGCTTCACTTAACATTTAGTGTTTATTTTATGTCAATCGGTATATAAATAAAAAAGTAATGTCAATTTGAAAAATCGTTTACAGAGAAGCATCTGTAAAGTAAATTTATAGCTACCCAAGCGAAAGTATATGTATAAAAACCTAATTCTAAATATGCTGCCCGAAAAGTAACTATTTCACGCGGACGAAGTCGCGGGCACAGCTAGTTTTAAATAATCACGTCCTTTTTATGTTTAAAATGAAATCATATCAATTTCATCAAACCATTTTAAATAAAATATTCTTTTTTAATAAATGAAACAGTATATCAAACTAAATAAATAATATTTAAACAAACATACATGTCATGTTATAGGTTCTCTATCGTGTCACCTAAGTTTTTTATCCATAATTTAGTGTGACATAATTTTTTTTGTCCTAATCATCATTTGTCCGAATGATTACTTACCCGAACTTAATATCACATAATATCACATGCCATAAAATTGAAACCCCTAAATATAATATGTCCGAAATCCGTTCGTCATAATTATTATTATTAATAATATACAAAAGACATAAAACCGTTTTCAATAAAAGTTGTAAGTCCTAAATTTAAATTACATAATGCTTATCTATACTTATAATAAATCTGTAGATTTGCAAATTCTGTGCATTGAAAATATAAAAAAAAATGGCGTGGGGTGTTACTAGACCGACACCGAACACAAAAGTGTGAACAAAAATAATTGAAACTGTTTGTTCAGGTATCACGCAAAAACTACCGGTTCGATTACGATGAAACTTGGTATAATTATTTTTTATTATCCTGGGCATTGTAATAATTAAATAATGTCTAATTTTGCATAATACTTTTTTATTATACCTACATTTATTTATACAATACATTTTATATGTACTCAATAAATAATTTAATTGTGAACATGTGTTTTTTAAGTAACCAAACAACTTGAATGTTGCATGCAAGCAAGCATGCAACATTCAAGCAAGCGTGCAGCATGCAAGCGAGCATGCAGCACGCAAGCAAGCAATCATGCAAGCAAGCATGCAGCACGCAAGCAAGCAAGCAAGCAATCATGCAAGCAAGCATGCAGCATGCAAGCAAGCATGCAGCATGCAAGCAAGCAAGCAGCACGAAAACAAGCATGCAGCATGCAAGCAAGCAAGCAATCATGCAAGCAAGCATGCAGCATGCAGCATGCAGCATGCAAGCAAGCAATCATGCAAGCAAGCATGCAGCACGCAAGCAAGCAATCATGCAAGCAAGCATGCAGCACGCAAGCAAGCAAGCAAGCAATCATGCAAGCAAGCATGCAGCATGCAGCATGCAGCATGCAAGCAAGCAATCATGCAACAAGCAGCAGGCATGGTTTCTGTCACGGCTCCGGCGCTGCAGGGCTCCGGCGGTCCCACGCGAGTTTATCGTAGCAGATGGATTTAACGCTCACCACCGCAGCTTCGGCTTGCTGGCCGGCTTCGCCGGCCAGCCTCAGCCGCGGCGGCGAGTGTTACAACCACCTGCTCCTCAACTCGCGGGCCGCCTCACCCCTTCGCGCCTACGCGACTCTAAATTACACTCTAGGGGTAGGGCAGACAAGACTGCGTGGAGTCGGATTTACAGCGATTCGTTTCTGTCACTAAAACTTAATTTTTAGCAAAACTTTTAGGACTAAAAAAGTTATTATAAATGAAAATTCGGAATAATACAAATTATTTAAATCAATACTTAGGACATATGAGTTTAGGTCATGTTAAATTAGGAGATTTAATTATTATAGTACTCAATATTATGACAGAATACTTTTAGAACTAAAGATAATTATGTGAAACAAAATTTCGGGATTTTGATCATTATGGTTTCTGAAGTTTATAGCAAACGTGTTATGGATTATGATTTTCGGACAAACAATATTAGGAGAAGAAAGGGAGTACCCATGTTATAAACGAATGACAGTGAAATTGAAATGAGCTTGGAAATCTAACATAAAAACGACGCGTTGCACTCAGTGAGTGCCGACAGAAGCGAAAACTTGAATGTTAACGTTGTGCATTTTTTGATATTTTGGAATGGTTGGGGAATAATTTTGCATGAATTGCTTTAATTATCAGTATAAGTATTGTACACCCTAAGGGTTTATTACAGCGATCTCATAAATATAACTAATGTAACATCTTTCTATGTACCTGTGATAAACAATAAATATTTTGACTTTGACTTTGAAAAAAGTACTACCATTGATATGGTAGAATACAATATTTATTTATTGCGCTATCGTACACAAATGTAACAATTTATATTGATAAAACTGGTTCTCTATCGCGTCACCTAACTTTTTTATCCATAATTTAGTGTGACATAATTTTTTTTGTCCTAATCATCATTTGTCCGAATAATTACTTACCCGAACTTAATATCACATAATATGATATGCCATAAAATTGAAACCCCTAAATATAATATGTCCGAAATCCGTTCGTCATAATTATTACTATTAATAATATACAAAAGACATAAAACCGTTTGCTATAAAAGTTGTAAGTCCTAAATTTAAATTATATAATGCTTCTATACTTATAATAAATCTGTAGAAGTGAAAATTCTGTACATTGAAAATATAAAAAAAAATATGGCGAGGGGTGTTACTAGACCGAAACCGAACACAAAAGTGTGAACAAAAAAAATGTTGTCTGTCTGTCTATTTGTTTAGGTATCACGCAAAAACTACCGGTTCGATTAGGTACTCCCTTTCTTCTCCTAATATTGTTTGTCCGAAAATCATAATCCATAACACGTTTGCTATAAACTTCAGAAACCATAATAAAAAATACTCAATAAATAATTTGATTGTGAACATGTGTTTTTTCTAAGTAACCAAACATGCAGCATGCAAGCAAGCATGCAACATTCAAGCAAGCATGCAGCATGCAAGCAAGCATGAAGCATGCAAGCAAGCATGCAGCATGCAAGCAAGCATGCAGCATGCAAGCAAGCATGCAGCATGCAAGCAAGCATGCAGCATGCAAGCAAGCATGCAGCATGCAAGCAAGCATGCAAGCAAGCATGCAGCATGCAAGCAAGCATGCAGCATGCAAGCAAGCATGCAGCATGCAAGCAAGCATGCAGCACGCAAGCAAGCAAGCAGCAGGCATGGTTTCTGTCACGGCTCCGGCGCTGCAGGGCTCCGGCGGTCCCACGCGAGTTTATCGTAGCAGATGGATTTAACGCTCACCACCGCAGCTTCGGCTTGCTGGCCGGCTTCGCCGGCCAGCCTCAGCCGCGGCGGCGAGTGTTACAACCACCTGCTCCTCAACTCGCGGGCCGCCTCGCCCCTCCGCGCCTACGCGACTCTAAATTACACTCTAGGGGTAGGGCAGACAAGACTGCGTGGAGTCGGATTTACAGCGATTCGTTTCTGTCACTAAAACTTAATTTTTAGCAAAACTTTTAGGACTAAAAAAGTTATTATAAATGAACATTCGGAATAATACAAATTATTTAAATCAATACTTAGGACATATGACTTTAGGTCATGTTAAATTAGGAGAATTAATCATTATAGTACTCAATATTATGACAGAATACTTTTAGAACTAAAGATAATTATGTGAAACTAAATTTCGGGATTTTGATCATTATGGTTTCTGAAGTTTATAGCAAACGTGTTATGGATTATGATTTTCGGACAAACAATATTAGGAGAAGAAAGGGAGTACCGATAAAACTTTCCAAACGTTTGGTAGAATCTACTCGTGATCAGAGGGCTGGTTTGTTCTTTGCATAGAGAATCGGCAAAGCCATTCAACGTGGCAATGCTGCCAGCCTTCTGGGCACATTTCCTGCCATTGACAAGGATGACGATGAGTTCTTTGACGCCTGTTAGTTTTTATTCATGTACGTTTTAATTTTAGTATAGTTAGAGTTTGTTATTAATAAAGATTAATATGTTTATATTACATTAAAAGGTTTTTCGTTTTACTCTCCATCCGTCTTACGAATTTTCGATCAGATCAGTCCTGACGCGAGTTACACATTTTTTACCCATTACAAAAGAAAGTGTACAACACCGCTAAAGAAGTTTTCACTTCAATAATTCCTACAAAACTATTGTTAAAACAGTCTCCTAAATATTCAAATGCGTATATAAATCCATAGCAATGTCGTGCTTGACAGCAGTCTGGGCCTCGATTCACCTATTTAAGAGTTGCTTAAATTGAGCGAATGGCCTGCAACATTTGGTCATTTTTACGATAGTTGGCATTCTGCTAAATGTCATTACAATTATTAATTGGTCATTACGATTATTTTCTTCGAGAGTTCAATGAGATTTTATTGTAGAATTATCTGAATACGAAAATTAGGTACAATGACAAGTACACTGACCGACCACTGCCATGCAGTTAAATAGCTGAATCGAGGTCCTGTACCAAGTTCACAGTGACCCAGTTCTAGTTCAGTATAATATTAACTACGGTTTAGTTTCGGGGAGGTTTCATTTCGTGTTATTAATTCCATGTGCTTCATTATTTGTTGCCAGATTCTACGTACTGCAGCTGAAGCATGTATGAGTTACTTACATTAAAATATACAGAGTTATTGTAAATTTAAATTAAACAAAGAACGCTTTCAGATGAAAATCCGATTGCAATCAATTAAAGGATATCAATGTAGATCAAAGAAATACTGTACAATTAATATAAATAGTATTTCTTTTAAGAAATATACTCTCTTTGTATAAACGTAAAGTAATGTAACCAAATACATTTCCCAATCAAGCACTGCATTTTATTACAGTTTATAAAGAATCATGGAACCGACACTCATTGTAAGGGCCATCAATACATCTCTGTTACATTCGTCGGATATGTTAATGGCCAGCATGTTCCACTAAACATTATATAAACCGTTTGCCTATACAAAAGACAAACAAACTTATTGAATTTTCGTTAGTTAAATCCAAGTGTAGTCATTGCTCTCTGACCTATGGAATCATCAAGGCTGTCACACAAAATGTAAATGTGACATATGTTTCAGCACACGAAAATAGAATACATACATACACGCACACACTCACATAAAATCTAACAATATATTCGGTAAAGCGCTTCAAACACTAGACTGCAGTAATTAAACTTGTAGGTCGCAGAAGAAGCGCAAACTACACGTAATTTAATCCAGCTTGTAACAAATACAGAAAGGCCACAGTTTTGCAGGCGATATTAATGTGCTGCGGTTAGGTCCAAGTTCAGACCGACCCAGTTACCTAGCGCGCTAATGTTTTGAATAACACACTGTTAGGTGACTGAGTATTTTGCTGGTACTTGTCTCTCATATATTTAAGGTCACAACGTTAGCCGGTAGATATAGGTTGTTTTTTTTTTATTTTCAGCAATATTTTACTTTGGAAGGTAGAACTATGGGGATAAATTTGTAATTTAATTGTGGTGTTATTTTTACATGACAACTTTTTAATATCTATTTCTTATTAAACTTCTACTGTATTTTTCTCTATTTAAGACGATATTTTCTATTTACCCTGTAATGTGATAATTACGGGATATAATATTATATGGAACTAATATTTATAGAATAATAATCACTTCAATCACATTTTATTTTAATTAATTGATCACGTCATTAGCAATCTCAGCGACATTTAAGAATTAACCAAGAAAACCAAAAACCTAAAACAAATTTAAACTTTAATTAACCTTCTATAAATAACGGTCCAGGTATAATAAATGGAAATTAAGTTATTTAACATCGCCCATTAAGGGTAGCCATAGACTTTCGATCTCAATTCCTATTCAAAGCACAGAAAATTAAAAGCATAAAGAAACCGTTAACATTATTAAGCCTTCCTTTTGAAATTTCTTTTCTTAGCTCGAAATTACTTTGAAAAGTTTGAATGAATTCTAAACAAGAGTATAATCAAGGGGTGTTGTTACAAAGATTGCATTACGTGTTGCGAAGGTTGAATATTTTACGCGGCAATAAGCAACAAGGAGCAGTATGCAGGTTACATTCAAGCGATAAAAATTCACAAATATTAGCTGAGTTGTCCGTTTGAAAGTTATTTTCATAAGTTAGTTAATGAATTTGTAAATTGTTTAAAATGTGTAGTTAATTTGGGGAATAATAACTGTGTATTTTTAAATATTATATTTTCGTGACATGATGTTTTTTTTTGTGCCCACATGTTTCTTATGTATAATTAAAACTGTGAAAAATATAAGTATAACTAGGAACTAGAAACGCTGTCGTAGATTGTTCTCTTCAAATATTGTCATTACGAATGGAAGGTTGAATAGCGTAACAACAGCGATATGGTACTAACACCAGCAATAACCGAAGCCTTCGTTTGTTCAGCGTCTGATTACGTAAGCTGCTGCCGATGCTCTGATCAATGGATGTGGGATTGTTTTCATTGCTCGTTTTGTTCATTTCGATGCGTCAGCAGCGGTTTTAAGTTTGCAATGTATTTGTAAAAATATTGAGCAAACATTGAGACTATTTTTTGTGTTGTGTTTCAGAAAGTTATGAGAAGAGATAATTAAAGTTATTCTCATAAAATTAGCGCTTAGATTAATTAAATTTTAAATTCATAAAACGAAATATGTACACAAAATAAAAAAAAAAATATTCGTAAAAAAAAACAAGTAATTTAATTTATTAATTATTGACGTTCTATTTATTGATCTTAAAATTTAATCACTTTAAAATTCACACTAAATTCGTAACAATATTTTTAATATTATGAGTGTGGATAGAACCAAGTATAGTTATATTGTGCTGATGCAATCTCATTTGGAAAGTGCATTTTAAAAATGCACTGAGATTGTGCATTCGTGGGCATCATATAATATTTTCGAGATTCTACAATCACGGTAAAAATATTAGAACAAAATTGGATGAGATTAAGCCTACATATTAGGTTTGTAACAAGATTTGAAATCTGTACGGAAACTACTGCAGATCTTATTGTTTCGTTGCTTTAGTTCGGGAGAAGAAAATAAATCATACGTATTGTGTACATAGTCTTGTATATATTTACACATAGTTAACAGATTTTATTATTATTAGCCCATACTGTTCCAATGCTGGGTAAAGACCTTCCTCCACTTTCTCTTCTCGTTTCTTGAGGAGTGACATCACCCCAACTTCCAAAAAGTAAAATGCCAATGCAAAACTATTACAACAATATAAACATATAAACATATTATAGGCTATAATAGTGTATTAGCATACGTAGCTTTATGAAATTGTCTTTAATGTATATAATGTTGTGAGTAGTATACATTGGTTAAGTTTTAAAAATTGTATATCTGGGGGCACGGCAGTGCCCCTGCCAAGTCTCGAGCAAAAAAAAAAACGGGCACAGCCGTACCATACTTTTCTCGAAGCGTTTCGCGGCTATTTCACCCCCCCTGTATCATCGAAACGGAAAAAGCTAGGGGTTTAGGTTTTCGATGACCTAGAGAAAGCATTAAAACAAGCTTAACCTCAAAATTACATGACATTTGAACTAATAGTTTTAGAGTTATGAGCGATCAAAGTTACACCATTTTGTCACTCACTGACTGACCGATCATCAAAAGTCTAAGGTACTTCTAGCAAACTTAGAACCTTCAAATTTGGCACCAAGATAGGTTTTTAGCTACAAGTAAAGGGAAAATTATAAAAACGGTAAGAAATTATATACCTTAGGAAATATTAGGAAACAAATTTACATTTGCGGTTTTGCAAGAACATTGCGTATGAATTTTGACTGCATTGTTAACTTTGTTCTTCGTTTATGTACAAAAAGTAAAACAAATCGATTTATATTATTAAAAAAACTTGAGAGGTGTCAAGGGACACCCGGATGGAAAGAAATTACTTTAATTTAATTTAGTAAATTATTAAATAAAAAAATACTAAACAATTTATTAAATTAAATATATTTATTATGATAAGTTGGCAACGCAAAAAGACAACTGTTTATCGTTAGGATTTGACCGCAAGACCCGCCCCTTGGCAAACTCGTCATGTGTCAACACCACCATCTGAGAAGTTAAGATATCTACCGAAAGTCTTAATCATAAGACTGTTGACTAATTACGTCATTGAAAAGTGTCGTTACTACTTTTCGTACGAATTTCTTCCGTCTAGCCCCCTTTCTCAACGCGCGATAAGGAACTTCATTCCAATGAATTGTAATAATGTATCTAGGGGCACAACAGTGCCGTCTCGATCAAAACGGGCACGGCCGTACCATACTTTTCTCGAAGCGTTTCGCGGCTATTTCACCCCCCCTGTATCATCGAAACAGAAAAAGCTAAGAGTTTAGGTTTTCGATGACCTAGAGAAAGCATTAAAACAAGCTTAACCTTCAAAATTACATGACATTTGAACCAATAGTTTTAGAGTTATGAGCGATCAAAGTTACACCATTTTGTCACTCACTGACTGCCCGATCATCAAAAATCTAAGGTACTTCTAGCAAACTTAGAAACTTAAAATTTGGCACCAAGATAGGTTTTAAGCTACAAATAAAGGGAGAATTATAAAAACGGTAAGAAATTATACACCTTAGTAAATATTAAGAAACAAATTTACATTTGCGGTTTTACAAGAACATGGTGTATGAATTTTGACTGAATTGTTAACTTTTTTCTTCGTTTATGTACAAAAAGTAAAACAAATCGATTTATATGTATTATTAAAAAAAAACTAAAGAGATGTTAAGAGACACTCGGATGGAACGAAGTTCCTTTTAATTTAAGTAATAATTTGAATGAATGTAATTACCATAATTTAATTTAATGAATTTGATTTAATATTATAATTTAATTTAATTTATTATTAAATAAAAAAATAAATATGATTAGTTGTAAACGCAAAAAAAACATAAAATTAGGATTCGAACGCAAGACACGCGGCTTATCAAACTCGTCGTGTGTCAACACCGCCATCTGAGAAGTTAGAATATCTATCAAAAATCTTAATCATAAGACTGTTCACTAATGACGTCATTAAAAAGTTTCGGTACAACTTTTCGTAATAAGATTTTTTTTCATAAGAACTTCGTTCCAATACATTGTAATAATGTCATTGTATTGAATTTACATATTAATAAACAAAGCTAAGTTAAAATGAAATGAATAAAGCTACAATCTTTCATCCACATAATGCAATGCTATAAATATTCTATGCTCACTCGAAAGATGGCTGTGTACCTGGTCTAAATCGCGCTATGGTTTCTATCTCTTACAGCTACCGCCGGTAAGAAAAAAAACCTTTTAAAAAACTTTCATCTACTGAAACTAATAGGTTGTTAGGTTCCCTCATTGTGCCGAACCTGTGGAATGAACTATTTATTTACAATAAACTTACAATTAATTTGCGACAGCTCAATGATTTTGACTTCGTTGCCATGCTCAATAGAATATGTGTTATGCAAACGATATCCATTTGTTCACCATGGTTCAAGAGAAATCTTTATTTTAGGTTGCTGAATTTGAGGTTATAAAAGTTAAATTCTTCAAGGTTTATCAACTTCTAAATAGATATTCGTTTACTATTTGAATTGATATTGTGGTAAATGCTAATGCTATGCTATGGCTAATGCTATGCTATGGCTAATGCTATGCTATGGCTAATGCTATGCTATGGCTAATGCTATGCTATGGCTAATGCTATGGCTCCCACCTTTTACAGACACTTTCATGTTAGTAAAAATCTCATCTTGGTGGCCCAAGTGAATGGGGTTGTCGAATCAAAGTGCCATCCCATTGGGGTGGTTATGCTAAAATCACAATGTATTTTAACTAATCCTAATACACAGGTTTATTAAAACAACAATTTACGCACCGGCGAGACAGTGGTCGGTTTGTCCGATATCCACCCGGTGTAGACATTTCTCGTTAAAACTAGAGTAAATTCTCTCACTTAACAACAAAACAAAAGTCCGATATCACACAACAAAACCACTTGAGGAATGTAAATGCTCAACTCGATACAAATAACACGTAATGTAACAAAAGTAAATACGGAGGTCTATTATACAATGTTTACGAATAACCGGCTAATTATTTGATGGATAAATCTACCCTATTTATTATTTTTCTATGTTTGTAAAAGTACAAATATGCAGATGTAAGTACTGAGGTTTAAATTAATAAAAATTTATTACGTTTTCTAATGCTAGCGTAAAATAAATGCTACTAAACAACGCATATAAAAAAAAGATATGAACTTTGTATAGTATTAAGATGAAGCACGGCGCCGCATAGTCAACAATTTCCTATATGCATCGCTTATGCTATAACCACCCATAAAAGCCAGGGGCTAAGTCTAAACCACGCGATGAAGGACATAGGTTCCTCCGTTTTCACCTATAGTCAAGTATACGTGGCTCTTTCAAGAGAGACAAGTCTGGGTGGATTATATTTGGTAAATATCGATTTTAAAAGCATCAAAGTTCAGGAGACAGCAACAGTTGAATATAATCGACTCAGAAATATTTACCGCCCAGACTTGTGTGCCTTAAAAATTACGAAACATCACAATACAGGCAACAGAGTAAGAGACAGGGAATGGGCTCTAAGCAAAGCAGCAGCTGAAGCACAAATAATAATTAAAACACCTAAAAATAAAAGAAAGAGACCTACCAAAAATTAATGAGATCCCACCAAAAACATTCAATGTAAAAAAAGCCAAGTCTCTCTATGCAATTCTTCCATCGTAAAAAGTATTGAGATAGCATAGGAGCCAAGCCCTGTTTAATTTTATTTGTAATAATAAATATATATTTTGTGACTCTATCAATAGTTTTGTTTGCATTGCAATAATAGTGACTTGGCCATGAGCACAATAAGGTACAAATATAAAACGGCATATTTGGAGCAGTAGTTGAAAGTAAATAATAAATAATATCAGGATACCTTAACCGACAGTCTGTATCATCCAAGATCAGTGAACTACACATGCACTATGGCGCATGTTAAGTGCATAGTGATCTCAAATTCCAATTAGTTACAAAATCATTTTAACGATATTTGCACGTAATTACAAAGAGCAAACGACATTTAACTTGTGCTCATGGCCAAGTCGCTATTATTGCAATGCAAACAAAACTATTGATAGAGTCACAAAATATATATTTATTATTACAAATAAAATTAAACAGGGCTTGGCTCCTATGCTATCTCAATACTTTTTACGATGGAAGAATTGCATAGAGAGACTTGGCTTTTTTTACATTGAATGTTTTTGGTGGGATACTTAATACACTACTGTTTGCTTTCCCAAAAGTGTTTTTTTTTTCCAAATTCTCAGTAGCAGGTCGGAGTTTGGATTTGTGCCCGGTTTATGATCACTTCCAAACATCAACAACCAACATCAAACCACTAAAACATAAGGCCATTACCAAAACAAATCGTATCAAGTCATCAGTCCATCGAAACCCATTGATACTAACACCTGACGCTACACACATTCATTGCAAGAACTTTAATATGACGTAGCTCTGGTGAGCCGGAAACATTGCTAATCAGGAATGTTGCTCTCAAGACAAGAACGTGTTAACTTCTATTCAATGGATTTCGAACGTCTGTGGGAGTCAGAGAAAGGTGTTGTATTTGTTTTGGGTTGTGATGGTAGATTTGGATGGATAGTTTTTTGACAAGTACCTTAGTTACTAAGGGTTTACCTGTACAGAACGATAGAACAATAAATAATTGTCTTTGTGCTGCATTAGTTAGTAGTTTTTAGGTACCGTGGACAGGTGAAATTCTTATCAGTAAAGACAGAAAAGAGAAATTATGCAAGTGATGAAATTTACCGAAGTATAGTTTAGTTAAATTAATGTGAAGTAGGTATAGTTGAATAAAAAAAATTAAAGCAATATATCACAAAGTATTCTAGCTTATTTTATGAGTCGTTAGTGAAAAATCGTAACAATCAAAGTAGCGCTGAAATTAACTAGCCACGTTAAACAGCCATATAAAACCATATTATAATCGGAGTGAATTCCCGAACAAATAGAAAGCGGCAGGACAAACATATTTATATTTAAGCAGCTAGTTGTGGAGTGAACAGCGTCGCTGCGGACCGTTCCTCGCGGCTATTGCCCCACTTTCTTTGTCCAGTCTCCAACCCCAGCCAACGCCGGCCAACCCCGGCCAACTCCAGCCCACTTGGATGCAATAAACCATAATACTTATGAGAACAACCGTTTATATGTCGAACATGTTTGTTTATTTGCCAGTTAGAAGTTTAAATTGGAGTTGAATTGAATGTTCTGTTCGTATGTTAAGTATGAAGTCGGTGTTATTTAGAGAGTTGTACTAATAGACACATTGTTATAGAAAAGTAACGAAGAAAAATTCAAAGTTCAACGAATTCCCGTATTCAGTTTCCTTACTATTAAAACCTACAGAGCAGGTGTAAACCAAAAAGCATACGGAAATTAACAAGAAACGCACATATTAAATTGAAATAGATCTATTTAATATTAACACTTTTGATGCGTCTAGTCTTGTATAAAAGTTAGTACAAACTACATTTTTTAACCACGATGTAACGGAAACTACTTATTTATTTAGGGTGAGAGTTTGTAACAACCCACACCTCGCCTATTGGCTATTTTACAGGACCAAATAAACTAAGTTCAGAGGTGTTGCTCGAAAAATAAACAAGTCGGTTAATGTTTTAAAGCTAAGTAAATAGAAAACGAAAACAAATTAAATCTTAAACTGTTAACGAGGGACGAAAATAATTTCGAAAACTAAGTTCTAAACAAATCACGTTCTAACTTCGCCTAAAACCTGGCAATTCATTCAAAATCGATTTTCTTCGGTAAACTTCATTGTACACGAGACACAATAATTTTAAGACCAGAAGGCATATTTACGGTTAAAGATATTTATTTCTCAAAAGAATTACAAATTCACTTATAGAGAAAACATAAGTTAGAGCAAGGTAATTTATCCGCCAGCAAGCGTAGATAAAAAACTATAACAAAACATGTATCTTAAAACTAACATTACAGAATACTTTCACATAATATACACATACATTTAGCACGACAATTAATAAAACAGCAAACAAATTAGAAGAAGGTAGGTTACATTCAAGAAATACCACAAAACTTTTGAGCGATGAGGGTAGGGTACAATTTAATAGATGTTGCGTGTTTACTAAGGCCTACGACACAGTGCAGAAAGTAACCGATTTATACAATTGTTACGAGTTAGTAATATTAATATATATACATTTATATGCGTTTGTTTTTGTTTGTTAATGAGGACAATGATTATTTACTATTAAGTATGTACTTTTTTTTTTTTTTTTTTTTGTGTTTTTTTTTTTTTTTTTTTTTATTCGACAGGTAGTGTAATCTCATTCAATATATATTTATTTAACGTTTTCTTATAAATACATGACGATTTGATTTCTTTTATGTCTTTAGGTAGTTTATTATAGAGGTTGGCCCCTTCATACATAATATTTCTTTTTCCATATTTGGTTCTAGGCTGGGATAAGCAAATGTTATTAGCTTGTCTTGTTAAAATTTTATAAGTTTGTGCCCTTTTTGTAAATGTAATCTGAGAATGTATGTCTTTCGTTAAAATTTTCCTAACAAGTATGCATGTGTTGTACCTGTACATTTGATGTAGATTCATAAGTTGTGTTTCTTTATAGATTTTTGCAGTAGAAGTTAAATAGTTATACCTGAAGAGTGTTTTAATAATTCTATTTTGAGCAATTTGGAGTATTTGTAGGTTTGATTTGGCAGCAGTCCCCCAGACCTCAATCAAGTGGAGTTATATATAGTATAACGCACATGTCTTGGAAGACATCGCACTATACCACGGAGCGCGCCTGTTAGTGATGTGAGCTTGTGTTTGATTTTTTCTATATGTGGTTTCCACGTCAATTGATCATCTAGAATAAGACCAAGATACTTTTCTTGATGAACTCTCTTTAGAATTTGACCATCAATATGTAAGTTTCAAAATTATTATTTCAAAACGTTATTCAATGTTGTGCCAAATATCTTAGAAGTTTGACATTCTTATTTATTTATTTTTAAGCTTACAGACTAATAATTCATTATAAAAATCTTGCATAAATAAGGTCAATTACTAATGACAGCTTCCACATATTAGTGTCTATTTAGTTACAAAGTCATTTGTGTTGACTGTTAGTGACTTTAGTTAAAACTGGGTACAAAATTGTTACAACAACATTTTCAGATACAAAATCTAATAAGTTCGTTGTTTTTTTTTAATGTTGGAAGGAATCGGTGAACATAATAATCATAGTGTGAATTGATCCATCGAAAATGTGGTACTGATTTAATATCACCAGCGCCTTTATGGCAAAACATTTACATACCTCAATTCTTTAAATTTGTTAGCAGTTAAACTCAAACTTGTGTTCGATCATTCAAAGGTCTCTCTGGTCTGTTTACTACTTTCAAAGCTTGTGCAATAAGTTGAATGGTGCTTCTGTTTGTATTTACTTGACTGCCACCGCTGTCAGGGGCGAGTGAATTGCAATTAAAATCCAGTCTACCGCCTGCCATTAACAGTAATTGTTATGTGCATAATATGGCAATATTAATGTTTTAACGGCGAATATTATTTGTCATGCTGCCGATGATTAAAATAATATTATAACTTTTATTTAATACTTTGTTTTTATTAACACGGTGCCAGTTGTCATGTACATTTTCGACGCGCAAAATTAATATTTTTTTTTGTATTGTAACACTATTTGTAGTGTTTTGTCTTACTTGCATTATAGTCTACGTCAAAGTGTTCACATCGGTTATTAAATTAATTCTCCTGTTGATAAAACCAATAAGAATTCCCTTTGTGTGTACACCTGCGACCAAACTTGCTTTTGGCGTATCGTGTAAACAGCGGCGCGAAAATATTAGTCACATATTTTTATTGAAAAAGCCACGACGAGTTTCTCGTGTACCGAGCATTATTTACAAACGACTTGAGTTCGAACGAATATCGCCAGGTCACACGAAATTAGTTCGAGCAACGAAGTTTCGTCAACTAAGTGCTGGAAACCACTTAAGACCTGTTGGGACTTAAGTTACCGACTGTACTGCTGCCGGGTTTGGCTTATTTCTGGTTCTAGTTTCCTTAAATTATATTATACTGTGTTGTATGCTCATTTTGACCAAGGTACTGTAATAAATTCTGAATCTTGCGTCGTTCAAAATTCACTTTTGGCATATCAATTTTAGAGTAGGTATACATAACACAATGAAAGAGTTACGTGTTGAATTCGGATTTAATAAAACATTGAACCCTGTTTCCTGCTCTCTCAGATCTTCGTTCTGATCAACACAATCTATCTTCGAAACGACTGATATCCAATCACAGTTCTTAAATGAGTTTTGACAGGTGATTAACATACTATTACGCTGATCAGCCTTTTAAAGATCAGGAGAGTTCGTACTAATATAATTTTATCAAAGTTTTCTGACTAACCAAAGCCTCGATTGTTATCTCCGTATTTTGATAAGCAACCTGCATGTATTGAAGTAGTTATTTGTGTATAATGACGACTCGATTCCCAGGAGAGGTGTGCAGGTGTGCAGGTGTGCACAATCACGTTTCGTCTGTCTATTGTCATTTATCGGAACTACCGGCTTCGGGGAATTTGCAACGAGTCTCAATAAATCTGTTATTCTGACTCTGTGATATGTGACCCAGGAACAAAGATGTTGTAGGTCATGTAGGGAATGCACTGTATTATGGTCGTTAGTGGAATTCTAGGTAATTTGTTGTGTGATTCTTATGATTTATTGCTCTATTGATATATTTGATCCGCTTTGATCCTTAACTGACTGTGTTGAAGTGTGCACTCACAATGAGTAGAGGTCCGCAATATTAAGTTGTATATTCGTAATATAAATTATCGATCCCGCTCCTCATTTTCGAAAATGATAAATAACTAACTAAAATCAGAATAATTATGTGACTGTTTGCTAGCATTCTTGACAATCTTAAAACATTTTTTAAAATACTATGGTATTGCAGGATTTTCCGCCCCAACAAACGTGGTCTTCCTTAGACCTTAGAAAATAAATGAGAAAGTAAATGTTCCTCATTTCAAAGCGCATTTTAATTATATCGTAGATGATGAATAATTCACATACGTAATGCAACATAATTGTCTTAAGCTCTTGAACGCGGAAGGTACTTAAGGACTCGTTTACATTAAACTTTCATGCACACTTCATTGTCTCGGTTCACGACCGCCACATTGCACGGAAATAGGTTCTCTTTAACCCGATAAGATTTCTCGCTTCATTTTATCTTGAATATGATTTGGGTGACATCTAACTATGTACTTTTAAGATAAGTGTTTATCATGATGACAATAATAGCAGTAAGAGTTAATAAAAAAATATTTACACACATGATCATCATCATCTGCCTAGCCTTTTCTCAACTATATTGGGGTCCACACAATTTAAAGAAATTATTCACTCGAGAAGCTACAAATAAAATTGCCCGATTTTTAATTCAGTTTACACCAACCAGCATCAAAGCAAACCAAAACTCATAGTTTGATAAAATGCTGTAAGAGAATAACTGAACCAAAAACCAGCTGAAAATAAATGTATATAGCTACAAACCGCCACACGTGAACCTAAGCCGAGAATTTCTATAGGAACTCGTGAAGTTTAAATACAGTTAGAACACGAACGTATAATATTAATCCCGCGGCACGCTAGGGGGCGCTGCAGCTCACTGTACTAAGTGGACTCACACGACTGACCACATATCTTCTCTTCACTAGGACTGTTTAACATTCTTGCTGTTTAATTAGGTATACTGGTTTATTTTGAATAGACTCGGCCTTGTTTTAATTGTTTGGTGATAGGTTATTAAAACCATTCAAAAAATGGTATTTAGCTGTCAAATATTGACTCATTTAAAGCGCTTTGATTAAATGAAATTATTTTTGTCAACCGATGATGTTCGTTTAAACCTACAACAAAATTAAAAAAGAGACCTTCTATTCGATCTGAAATTTATTTTATCAAGAAGATAACTTCGTAACGTTAGATATAAATCTAACGACACTAACTTTACAACTAAACTCCATGTCATTGTTATAAATCAGTATAATGTACTTTCTATGTATCCTTTTTACAGAATTAACACAATTTAAAAATAATTTTATTTACCAACCAATTTACTACAATGAATGGATGAATGTTGGAAAAATGTATTTGATGAAAATGTAGGCCGACCCACTGAACCATGAAGCATGATTAGGCTTTATTTTATTTCATCAAACGCTGAGTTCTGCAAAAAATATAAACCTAAAAATTTAGGTTTACAGACCATTAAGCATCGTCCTGCCATTTGACATAAAATTATTTTTTGTAAACTTAGTTTTTTAGTTTTTACCTTTGAATTTTGTAAAAAAAAATGTAGACAGATTGATCACTCAAAAATAATAATTTTCACATAAAGAAAAACAGATCTATTAAAACAACATATATATTTTTTTATTCTTTTAATAATTTTAATCTACTTCAACTGTTTTGAACCCTTGCTGATTATTTTCTGTAGCAAAGACGATATTGAAAAAAGACAAAAAATTTTTTGACATTTGATAAGAATTATAATGAATGACATAAATAAGTATGTGTAAAAACACGAATAATTAACGAAATCAAATCGAATATTTTAGCTGCTGCTATCGGACAGAAACATATGTCGCACTAATTAAATTATTAATTACTAATCAGACAGCGGCTTACGAGAATTGTTTCCAATTAATTACTTCATCAACAAGCCAATGTATTCCCCTAATGTCATTGACCCATCTATTTGCTTTCCAATTCTACTGAGTAAGCAAAACTGAACGTCCAAGCAAACTTGGGAGCGCAAATATTTAATTCAGAAATGGCTTACATAAAATATTACATTATAGAGTTATGTGTTGATGAATAAGTTATGCATGGTCTTTCGTGAGGAAAAAGTAAAAGGTATAGGTAGGTTATGCCATATTGAAGATTATAAACCATCACGTTTTGAATCTTCTGTAATTCTGTTACAGTTGTTGTAATGATTGGATTCCATTTTTGACACAGGCTCAATGGATTGGTAAAGTATCAATCAATTGAGCCTGTGTCTATTACATAAGGTAAATAATATAATTTATTTTAGGTATATTATCAGCAAAGATATTTTTTGTACTCGTAGCGCCACGGCACAGCAACACATTTTTAATTGAAACGCTTTTCATTTCACAACATTTAAAACTGATTGGATCGTCAACCTTTTTCGATTAGTGGCGTTGTGTGCTGGATTACAAAACAATTTTTAGTTGGTTCAAATTGAATTATTCACGTGTTGCCCTCTCGCTTGGCGATGTAGCTTTGTTCTCGAAAATTCTACAACAGTGGTAATACTCGGCATAATTGCGTGGTATTAACTTACATACGAATTAATTAAGTTACAATTGCATTTTGGAAACAAAGAGAATTGGAGTTAGTCGTATGTTTATTGTTATGCTTGAATTCTCTTATGAGGTCAGCAGAGCATAATACACGAGATTAAAGCTTATAGTCCATTATTGAGAGCAGAATTCAATTAGTAAATTGGTAGTTTGTGTGTAAGGAACTTCGATGCTTATTATAATTTACACTGCTCTGCGGATACACAATTATTTAAGAGCACGAACTCATTTTTCATGGGAAAGTTGACTACTATAATCGAATGCACATCAGTAGTAACACTTAGACTTCAGGAGCGCATTTTCTTCACCCTAAATCCTAAATCCTGTGTAGGATTTAGTGCAGGATTTAGGGTAATATTAATATACTTAATCAATATCCTTTTTCGCAATCTAAAAAAATATTTTTCCCTTCTGAACTGACTTTTCATTAGTCTGACCGTAGATATAAGATGATCCACATTCCCACATACACCGGACACGTCCATAGGAGGTCAGACTTACATAACACGAGGTCATAAAAAGCGGGCTCATTACCATGACAGCGGGGTCAGAGGTCATAAACGTTAAGCGTGGCCAGTGCACGATTCAGCTAATGAATGTGAACCGGATCGACACGTTGTCGAGGGCTAGGAAAACAGCGGGAAACTGTGTGCTTCTATTAGTATTGTATAAGAGAGTATTATCATGTGAGACATGTAGGTAAAAAAGGAAGTATTTATTGAATATAATATGCAATTATTAGAGGAAGATCAGTGTTAGATAGCCAAGTAATGTGTCTAGCTGAGAGTCAAGTAATGGGTCAAAAGTTTTCTCAAAAAAAGTAATATGAAGCCCTTGTGTGTCCGATTTTAAAGTAAAACGTACAAAAGCTTTCACACGAAGTTAGGAGTCTTTTATTTTTATCTTTCTTTCTTTTTTCTATCGTAGCAGTCTCTTTTTATCTTAAAAGAGTAAAATCCTTTAGCACCAATATTCTTGAAAAACGAAATCCTTTTTCCGTTCGCTAGCCTTCTGGCCATACGTTTAGGGTCATTACACACGACATTTGCGAGGAAGCAAGACAGCGAAACTGGCTAATAAGCTTTAAACGTCACGCGTGGTGACCCTTAGCTGCGCTCCCAACTTTACCTGGACAATACAGTTTAAGGGTTGGATGTGCTTTCATTGGAATGAATTGAAAACGTGCTTTAAACTAAGTGTTAAAGGATTTTTGTAAAAAGAAAAGGTAAATGGAAATACAATGCCAAGATGGGATAGTCGTATTATGTAGCTATCATGAATTAGGAATCAACAAGTGTGAAGCGACTCTTTAAGTAAGGTAATCTCGGTTTTAAATTATGCCAAATCGATCTTGATAGAATTGAACTATCTCATTAACTGTTATAAAAGTAACAAGGCGGTCAAAACAACAATTATAATATCCAGAGCAATTTCCTAAAACAGCTCTAATTAGCTTTTCCTAAAATTGAGCAATCTAAGTCAAAACTAACGTTAAATTTAATAAAGAGGTATTACGTCATCGTAAAACTATGACGGTTTAAGATAGAGATGAAACTATAAAATATATATCTATCTCTTTTACACAATGACACTAAGCTTTAATGCTCCTAGTTTCCAGTTAGAGCGTTTTCACATTATCCGACACGATATCGGGATCGGACTCCGACACGAAACCGCGGCGAGAAAATGTATGAAACATACCTACCCGATATCCGATATATGAGACAATAATGTGAAAGACAGTGTAGGTACATGTTTCATACATTTTTCTTGACCCAATATCTTATCGGATAATGTGAAAACAGTTTCACTGTTATGGACAAGAATTACACAGAATATTATAGACAGACAAAATTAATCCGGGATAGTAACAATCTATCCAATTCATTTCATTTCGAAAGATAACGAGGGATTTTAAGATTTAATTCTTGGAACGTGGAGCTACCACAACTTGGCTCACCTTATTCATTTTAAATCACCTTAGTGTTGAAAAATTGGAAGCTCTTAAAATAGTTGGCAACTACGTAATCGGCTTGTCGGTCTAGACTCGACTCTATTAGATTTTGTGATGGAAAATATTTATGAGATTGGAATTGTGTGCATTAGGGTAATTTAATCTTTATTATGTTAATGTGAAAGCTGGTTATTATAATATAAGTCATATTAAAGTCAACAAAATGTGAATAACGTATTAAGGTTTAATTTTTATATGTGGTACTTGAAATATTGTTAAAATTATTTTTCTTTGTTGAAGGTTTTAAAACCGTTTCTAAATTAATTTACTATCAATTGGACACTAAAACAATAAACAGTTTTTCGTTTGTTTATACGTGTTATTCTGGATTTATTTAATTTTCATTGGATTTTTATTAGCAAACCTTTGGGAATAATACCAAAATATAGGCTATCTTTATTTTAGAAAAAAGACATCAAATACACATGAAAATAAAATCCGCGGGGATATGAAGTATCAAAGAATAATGTTATATTAAAAAAAATATTTAATAATGAAATATTGACATCCAATAGTTACGACTTAAACAAATAATTGCCATCTTGCAATAACTGCTGAGTATTTGCGGCGAAGGTCAACGACCTCAGCCTCAATTGCTATTCCAATTTCATAGTGTTTGCTACTAAGCCTCTTAAACAGGGATCGCAAACATTTTGTTAATAGTGTGTGTTCCATTTGAAACATGTTTTATTTGTTTATACAGTCAAAAATAAAAGTTGCGCTAAAATTCAAGCATGCTTTTAGCTTTTCATGCAAACTGTGTAATAGTTTTGTATGTACATAACATTAAATTGAATTAAAATTTGTTCAGTTTTAAGTATTTATTTTTGTTCTAAATTAATTATGTGTTTATGAAACAATATACCTGTTACCACTGTTACCACAAATATGTTATATGCAGGATAAACAGTCAAATTCTCATGTATTATGTCATTATAGAGTATACAATTATTATAAGTTGTTATTATAATATTATAAGTCAGTACAACAAAAGATAATAATTACCGGTTAATCGTAGTTTCACATTTGTTTGTACAAATTTTCTTATAATACAGTAAGCAAACAATACCTACCCGTGAAAATATAGGAAAAATAAACTAAAATCATTATGTTGTAAACCCCTGGTCTGAAATAATACCTTCCCAAGCAGGTTATTAAAAGTTCTGATTATTTTCACTCGGCTTCAGGTGTACGTGTAATAAAACGGCTTGCAAACGATCCTGTGGCGCTATTCGTTGATTGTTTTATGCGCATTGTTCCAAATTAAAGTTTGTAGCCAGCCTTTCTCTTGGTGAGATAACATTGCAGCTGTTTTAGTTCGTTTTGGGAGCCATCCTTAATGTAAGCGTGAATTATTTAGGATTCATGGACGTAAAAATACCCTTTTATGTTTTCCCTGTAACCCACAATATAAACGTTTTTTTGTTTTGTATTTTGTATTTACTTAAAACAAAATCTTCACGAATTTATCATAAAGATTTCGTAAAATTGCGCACGTCAATCACTTTTATTACAATCAAAAGTCCACTTAAATATAACGGTTTTCTTTATTGCTGACAAGTTAATGACTTATTTTAATTGAAATCCCAGTCATTCAAACAAAATTTCAATTTATATGTATAATGCATATCTCAGCAATTTGCGTCTTCTGCATAAAAGTATACAAACCGTCCAATGTAAGCTAGCGGTATTATTAACCGGACAATTTATTCATATTTTTTATCTATGCTGTGGAGCCCGTCAAATGACACCTTTTGTTTAACTTTCATTTAGCCGGCCTTATCTTAATTGTTAATCCAAGGCTCCTCTCCGCTGTAATTTCAACAAAAATTGTGACCCTCGACAAAAAGAAATTAATTTGTAAAATAACCTTTCGTTGTATTTATTTTTTTGGGAAATTCGATAATCTATTTCGGTAATGTTACGCTCGTTTAATTTGAATGGCGGTAAGGTATATTGTACAACTTTAAATTAAGCATCAAAATTAAAAGAGGCGAGAAAATTATAGCCTGGCTTATGACAAGGTGTACCTACCTTGCTGCTACCCTTACAGTTTTACACTATAATCTATATAATTAATGTACTATCGAGTAAACGTCCGTGAACACAATTCTTGGAGTGTAAGTTATCTGTAATGAATAGACTAGCCGCCTGTATACCTAAGAGACTGCCATAGTGTAATCTGTCCATAAGTCAGTTTTCCACCAGTTTACCTAAAAAGTATCGTGTAAACTTTACTTATATTACAATACAAAATTCATGGCTTAAAACATGTTTTTACACGTAATTTTCCATCATACCCCCAAACCCTTCCCAAACCCTTTATTTGACCTGAAACGAACGCTTATTCAATTCTTCACGGTTAGCAGTTACACGACCCAAAACGAACGAGACGGCAAAAAGAAAACAACCCGTCTCCTATTTAATTTTCACGGTATTCAATAATTTATTTGTAATATTCGGGATATTGTTTTTGTTCAATTTGCAAGTCTGGTGCGTGTGTCAGGCCATTGGGCTCATTAATGGGCAGGGTTTGCCGTGAAGGGTGTATGTAAGGGTAATAAGCCTGAATTGGACGTATAAATAAATACGGGATGGTTTGTTTTGGTGCGAACAATTACTGTGGGTTGTGATCTTTATACCATAGTTACGTTGTTATATTTCTCGGTGCTTTTCATAGTTCTAGCTTGATTGCTTTTGTATAAGAATGGTATGTATAACAAAAATGTATAACATAAATAGAAAGTCTGTAATTGGTAAACCACAGAACAAAAGCTACTTAATAATTAGGTACCTTCTTTACTTTCTTATTTAAACAAAATTACTTAATTTGAACTATTTTTGTTTCCCCTATTAAAATGAATAAAAATATTTATTTTTTGTTCAACTGAATTTTGTTTTAAAAGGAAGTAGGTACAATAAATAACATAAATTAAAATCTGTATAAACAAGTAAAAACCATTTCACTCTGCTTCGATTTTGTAACGAATCACGTGAAAATTAATAACTTTTTAACACTTATGCTCGACTGTAATGTATTACCTTCATTAATAATAATACGTTTAAATCGTGGCCATTCAGTATTATATGACGTAACAATTTAATACAACACTCTCCATACAAATTCGTGTTATAATAAGCTGAGTTATCACGATTGCAGTGGTTTGCCAAATATTGGACGGATTTTTGCTGCATATGGCAGTAGTTGACTCGAATTCATGTTTATTATTTGTTGGATATACGATATATTTTAACGAATGATTTTCCATTTTATTATTAAAACTATCTCGTGATGCGTCCATTGCGGGGGTTGGTTTTCTGAAATGATTTTGGTATTATAGTAGTACCTTTATATATATTATGATATTTATCGATTATGATTGATGCCCCTAAAACGTTCACTTTTATATTGGTTGACTTGCAGTAAATTAAGGTAAAAAAATCATGTGTTTTTTTTCTCATTTTGTATAATATTTAGAATAACGTCCCTCCTATAAACAGTTTCGCGTTTGTACCTTATAGCTTAAGGAAACTTTTGAGAGTCAAGGTAACATTACTGGTTGAACTGACAGTTATATGTAGTAGGCAATGCAATTGTTTTACAAGTAAAGCCTCGGCAGCGAAATATATTGCGAGGTATGTCTGTGTGTTCAGCGGATGAGTGTTATGTTATTTTCATGCTTACTTTATTTTTGTTTTACTGATTATTGTCTTCCGCTCTCCATGTTTGTGGCTTTTATGCTTGACGGAAGGTGCGAGGCGTTTTTGTACAGCAGTTATCACTTTTATGGTACCCCAAACACAGTGTTTTTTACATCCCTTTTTTGCGAACAAACAAAAACTTAAAGAAGAATATTATATTTTTCATATGTCCATGATACTTTAAAGTTAGACCCATATATTTCGTAGCTTCACCCCAACTCTTATAACAGACACTAAAACACACTTAGTAATAAAATAGTTGCAGCACAATGCATTGCCAACGTAGGCACGCCATAAAGCATTTTATTTTTAAAGCCCATAAAACATTTAATTTTTGTCCATTTTATCCGTCATTACACGGTTGCAGTGTTATTTTATTCCCGGAGCAGACTGTCCATCAAACGTGCCACGTTCAAATTGTATCTGATATTAAAAATATAAAATCGAAGCCGGCGGCTCTTATTCGTTTTTAAATCATATTGCTCCATCGTCTGCGAGGATCTCCTAACTGTATCTTCTAACTATTACTGCTCGAGAAACCAGCACAGACTCATATTATATTTATATTTCGTTCCAAACTGCAGGAAAGTATCCGAGAATCTATGCGCGGATATTTCGCAGCTATACCTTTAAAATTTACGTCTTCAAAACTAAGTTAGACTTCGTTTTCGCAATGCAGTCGAATGCAAATCTTTTAATGGTATCGATTAAAAGGAAAAAACCGTCTCGATTGCGTATTCAGAATCATCCAATCCCAGTCAAATAAAAACTCGCTTGTTCTTTAATTTGTTTGTTGAATTGCAAAGTCAGGCAACCTTATGACATTTTATTTATTTTCTTTCATAATTGATCTTGTACAATATAGATGTCTAAAGCGTGGGTGACTATATGTATTTTTTTTTGTTTCAAACGCGAATGAGTTAAGAGACAAGACCAAATTCCGCCTCATTAAGCATTAAATTGTGATAAATTTTATATAAATTATACATAGGCGATAACCAACAAGCAGCACTAATGAAACTTGATAGACAGCATTCAATGTATAATGAACTCGTTTGAAATCACGCGTCGCGTGTTCCGCACATTACCACCATTGTTTGTTACTCAAATTGACAAATCGGATAACGTTGAGTGCTCAATGAGCTGACGATGTAGCGCTCAATGCGATATGTAGTTATTTGTGGAAATTATGTTACTAAATGTTGCTAATGTCAGCTTTTTAGCGAACGAATTATCTAGTAGGTCCTGTGCTAGTAGGATTTACGCCCAAAATTGTATATCGATTTTTGTCCATGTAGGACAATTTCATAAAATGCTTTATGACGCTGGACGCCAGTATTAACAACTTGCAGGTTTTTGAAAACTCATGTTGTCAAGAAATACTGGGAATTTCACCCAGTAATTAGGCTGCGGAGGACAGAATATGAAATTGGAAGCCAACCGCAATCTTCTGCCTACTTGGGGTCTACTTCCAGTCTTACCTGATTCAGCTTAGTCTGGAATAACATATCATCACGCCTGTATCCCCGAAGGGGTAGGCAGAGGCGTACCAATGTACACTCACAGTTCGCCGATATGTTTAGGTCCCATGCGAGCCTATTGCCACTTACCGGGCACAAATCCAAACTCCGACCTGCTACTGAGAATTTCATAGAAAATCCCAATAACACCTTGGTCGACTCGGGAATTGAACCCAAGACCTTAAAGGTAGCAGGCTTAGTCTGGAAACCGATGCCAATTTAATTTTTATTATAATTATTTTGATTAAGAGGTCAAACCTGTCAGATTTCAATCTGTTTACGTATAGCTATTTAAGAGTAGGATATTTTTTCCATCTATTCAGTAAAAAGATTATTCAGGCCATTAGGTACAGCTTTCAGCACGATGTTTTCCTTCATAGTAAATGGGATCACAGAATTACTTGAAAAACAAATTATGAAGTTTAAAAAGTCGTATTAATACTCGCTTAATTTGAACTTCAAAGTTTGGGCTAATGAATTTGACCCGTCTATTAATAATAGTATAACTTATATTTTATTAACTGGTTCTGAAGATTACTTAGAGTGTTTCAGCGTTCATCTTACTTTTCAATGTTGAAACCAATAGACAATCTATACTGAATATTGTATAGGGCAACAAAATATAATTATTAGAAAATTGACAGTCTATTGTCAGAATCTTTAGAACTATTACATTTGAATGCTGCAGCTTATTTACTATTAAAAGGTGCCGTTATCAATTAATATAGAACCACACACAGCTCTTTATTACCTTAGTTCCTAACTGGAAATCTATTCATCTACTATTAGCTTAATTGAGAATTTTTACTTGTGTTCTACCTATAAAGCGATCATTCAGGATTACGAAAGCTTTCATTAGCATTGACTGTGATGCCTTAGTAATCAAAGAATGAGCCGGCACGTGTTGTCCGCTATTGCTGTCTCCGTCACACCATTGTTTATCTACACGTGTAGGATAAGGACAGGAATATAAGATAAGCCGTAGCACGTGTAATCTGATTTTGTCCTCGAACTTTTTATTATAAAAGGATTTGTTTGGGCTGAGTTTATTGAAAAAAATAATTAACCTTGTAATTAATTACGTACGGTGTGTTGTATTAATAAACTTGACCAAACAAGTATTTTTGTAGGTAGAGGGGTTTTCTATTAATTTGTGTTTCAGTATTTTGTAAATTATTTTCTACTGATTTGATCGGTTTACTAAGATAATTATCGAGAACTCAAACTTTACATCATCAACAACGGCTCAACTCAACTAAAAGGATTCTCAAACTTTCGATAAGTGTATTTTATAACATATCATCACGCCTGTATCCCCGAAGGGGTAGGCAGAGGTGTACCAATGTACACCCACATTTCGCCGATATGGATATTTAGGTCCCATGTAATAGGGGGCGAGCCCATTGCCACTAACCGGGCATAAATCCAAACTACGACCTGCTTCTGAGAATTTCATAGAAAAACCCAATAACTCCTTGGTCGACTCGGGAATCGAACCCAAGACTTCTAGCGTAGCAGTCGCGCTTAGCACCACTAGGCCAACGAGGTAGTATTTTATTAATCAATTATATTGGAAATTGCTGATCAGAAAAATGAAATATATTGCATCTCAATACCAGATGATTACCGTATAAATAGCTCTTATTTCATTCGCGTATGTGAAAAATCACATACTTCAACATTGTTATTTTAATATACCAAGAACAAACTTATTACGAGTATAAATTACATTAATCTGCAAGTGGATTCTCGTTCGTTGTTTTCATCTGCAAAGTAAATTGTTATTTGCTAGAGATTTAGCAAGTTGCAGCCGCGATCTCTCATTATCTAGGCATTATCATAGCTTACTGAAGTCCTAGAATCATATTCGTTGAGTTTGCTGTATCTTGGTGTGAAGCGAAATAATAGTGCTATAAACTTTTGGGAAATTAGTTTGTTTTCGTTCCTGGTTTATTATAAAATTTATTTGTTAGTAGTTTCAAATATAAAGCTTTTACGTAAACAGTACTCTGCTATAATGTGTTTCTTTCCAAATGCTGCCTTTGATTTCACTGACAAAATTAAATGCTCACTGTAATATTTTGTTCTTTTGATAATATAAGAAATATAATATAAGAGAATCTAGTGTTTGATTGAAGTTACTCCCTTCAATACACCTCTTTTTCCGTCAACAAGCACATCTTTCAATCAAAACCGTAAACAACAAAACAAAACATTATATTAATAGTCAGCAAATAAATCGGTCGAGCAAAGTATTCGAGTCACGGAAATCACGGGGCCGCGTCCAAACGATATCAGCATCCAATCGGTATCGAGAGCAAACGGCGTATTTTTCGATAAATAAATATCATAGAGCAGGGACAGTTTCACGACCGAAACATTTTGGTTTCATTTTTAAAAGGATTTTCAAATATCGAATTCTTGTTTTATTTTTAAAACGTATTCTCTTGTCACGATAGATATAACGGTATTTATACCAGTATCGTGATAAAAGTCTCTGTAGTCTTTGTGACCGCTTCCCTGGCATTTGATACCGGTTGGAGAATTCCTATAAAAAATCGAATATCTATTTTATCTAAGCAGTTAATTTTATGTTATTTTTGAGAGGTTCTACATATTTTCCGCCTCATTTCTTGTTATAATTAAGTAGGTAATTGAAGTATCGCTTATTTCAGGGTACTAAGTCTCGACTAAAGAAATGGTTTAGCTTTTTATCTGGATTAAAATTTTGGCGAGTTTGTTTTATGTGCAACGTAAGGTGACAGCATTAATGTTCTAATATATAAAAGCACTAGGCAACAAAACTAACTCTCTATAGAACAAACATAAACAATAAGCAAGCAAGTAAAATTGGCAACATCCCTCACATTTTGTGTAAAGCATTTCATATCCACTAGCCGACAACGGTTCGCCTCCCCCTATCGTATCTCGGTATTCGTCTGCCACGAAAGTGCAACGGCGCGTTTCCAGCAATCGCAGGCTCAGACATACCAGGTGGGCACATTATTGCAAAACATTTTTATCTCCTTTCAATTTCCGTACGAGATACCTACAAAGATTAGACGCAGAATCGAACTTTCTCGAACTTCGATTAAAATCGCTAGCTCGGAACACCGACGAAGTTCGCCTGTAAATATATTTTTGCAGACTGCTCCGGATGGAGTTTTGAGTTTCAACCTAATACGGACAGACGTCGTATATTAAATTTTTTAGAGACCTTTTAAATGTGTTTGTGGAAGTTTCTGGAAGTTTAGATTCGATGCTGTTTGTGCGGAAGGTGAAGTTTTGTTGGCAGGTAAAATAGCAATAGTTTCTGTTTGTGCTCCGTTTCCGATCGTGTAGGCCTAGAACGCGTGCTTTGTATTGTCTATTTATAACAGCAATCGATACCGTTCTCGAGGTATCTGCAATGGATTGGAATATTGGATAATAGTGTCACGTGTAACTATACTGACTGTTTCTAGAAGGTACTGGAATATATGGTCTCAGCTTTAGAATAACACTTTAATAGAGGTTGATTTATTTGATAGAGACGGACAAGTGTTGTGATTATATTTAAAAATTGTTGCGTTATTACGCGATGAGATGTCATTACTCACATACTTTAATAAGATTTAGGTATATAATTTGAACGCACCCTAAATAAAAAAAAAGACAACAAGATCACAAAACCGAGAGAAATTCGAAAACCTTGAAGCAAGTTAAGCCAAGTCGGCTGGAAACTTCAAATAACATACCGATACAGATATCTAGCAATTCTAGAAACATCTTCAAAATATAAAGTGCAGGATCTACAAAATGGACCGTCAGCTAGACGTTTGAATTTTATCAGGCAGATCTCATCACATGCCATATAATTTTATTACGCCTTCGTCGAGCGTGTAAAGTCTTCGTAATATCTTGATTTTCTTAACGTTTTTCTTAAATGGGTTTTTAAATGCAACACATTATCCTTACTTATCTTTATGTACTTTTAACCTTCTGTGTCACGCTTTTTTTATTACTGCGTCTTATCATTGAGGATTACCTCTTTATGGGAGCGTGGTTAAGTACTTACTGTGGGGTAAATGCGCTTACCCATATAGGATTTTAAGATCATGCTATCAACGCAAAAGATGTATTTTGCGTTTATTTTATAGCAAGCTCCGTGTTCTTTACCGATTCATCTAAAAATTTCCTGATTTTGTGTATCTGGCAGCTGTGACCTTTTACGAAACCTAGCTATCAAATTTCCTAATTCTTGGAACAACGTCAAAGAAGAATAAAACTAAAATAAGGCCAACAATAAACCTCATCCATGGTGATTAAATTCTAGTAGTACCTATAACATGATCAGAAGATATAACATCTCAATAGTTTATCACAATTATCGGCCATAATCTCATCTGTATATCGGCGTATTCAATTCAGTAACACAATTTGATATTGCACAATCCATTCTGTTGCCGTAACCTACTTAGTTGAGCTGTAAGCCGGTTTGCAAGTGTTCAACGCAATCTAATTAATCAGTGCAGTTCTGAATGGAACAGTCTTCTCTGAAACAATATGCGATGCGGATAGTAATTAGATGCTATTAGATAGAAGAGCAACTTAAGACACGTATTTAGGACACGAGAGCTTGTATTGTCTGTTGATGCATTTAAAGCGTGGTTCTGGATGCTGCAGTAAATCTTCTCTTTGTGTCTGTAACTGTGTATTTGTATTTATTTTTATGCCATACTACCCACGACTACTGATCTATGGAGTTCACTGCCTAAGATGTTTAAAATTACTGGTGCATCTAACCATGAGTAGTGTAGTTTCGAGTCCTGCCCGTAATTTGCCATTTTGTTACAAGTATTTCATGTTCATTTTGTTGCAAGGTTCAAACAACATCAATGGTTTGACTACGATGGAGATCACAGTGGAGTATTTTATAAACAATGTACATTTTTAAACCATGGTTGATAACCATTCAGCTTTTAGGCGGAATTCCCAAATTCCTGACAATATTCTCGCCGAATTTTGTTACACTTTAACCTAGGAATCGATCCCAAGTCCCTCGCCAGAAAGTTACGACTAACCAAATGAGGTGGAAATAGATTCATGAATATGGAAACAGTAATTTGTTTTGGAGAGTCGTATAATGTGGCTTCCTGAAGTTGCTTCCTATCTCCGTTGCCTGAAAATGTGATGTTTTGTAAATCTGTAGGTACTTTCGTCTAATGTTCATCCAATTTGTTGTGAAAGACTGCTGATTGTGATTTAATTTGACTACCTGTAATGTTTTGGAAAACCTAGATTCTTTATTTGTCTAATTTAAGAACTTTTATAGGTTAAAACTTTTTTTTCAAATCTTGAATTGTGATTAAACATATTTTATATCAGTTTTCATTCAATACCTTATGTAAATGTCGAATTAAGTCTATCCGTTCTGTAGTTGACCGTTTGAAGTTAACGAGGCCCTCTTTGTATCGTCTGAAAAGAAGCCATTGGTCCCGGTTGTTAGCAGTAACGACTTCGATATCGGCAGCCGGAAGCCTGATAAGCTGACGTCTCGTAAGCATCGTGTAGGTCAACACAAAGATCGAGAATATTATTATGGGGCTTGTTCTATTGGCTGTAAAAAATACTATAAAGGGAGATCATATTTGTCCGAAATTAGTGTAGTAAATATTTATTTTAGTACATACTCAGTAATAGTAAGATTAATGTCTTAAAATCTGTTCTAAGTCCAACAGTTTTCGCCTGATACAATTGCAATTAAACAGGAACTTACTTTCCTAAGACAAAAGAAAACAAAATATAAGACAAATGACCAACAAAAGTGACTTTCGCCGACCCCACAACTCCTTAGTCAACACTGTATCTCTTCCAACACAAATAACAACAAAAAACTTGGAAGAGTCAATACGAACCACATTAAGAGGAAGGAAAGGCCATCCAAAAGTTCCACATTATCTCCGAACGAACTGCGGGCGCTTTGTAAATTGAATTCAGATATTATTATGTTTATACTACCTATGAACCCCTATTCTATCGAGTGGAATCGTTAACGCGATTTGGGAGAGTAAAACGAAAATGTTATTCAATTGTTTTTCTGATTGTCTCCAGTAATTGAAAGATTTGTGATAGAAAAACAATTGAAATAAGTTTGGTGTTTTGTTTTGTAACGACTTATTGACTGTTCAATGTAAGCCATAGGTATATTTGGTGATCTAAAATACAAAATTAGGTAGGTATGATGTAGCCCGATAAGTATCATAGTATTAGAATCAAACCCGGGAAATCGGAGTCGCATAATTGAACATCGTCACAGAGTCACGGGAATACTTGGCAAGAAATAAAAGATAAAAGAAAACGAGTCCCTTCGGTGTTAAATAAAATCTTGTTCTCTTATTGCAGTATCGTAACATTTAAACATAATGAGTATTGCTTTACGTTACGAAAGTGGTCTCAACACGGTTTTAACTCTTAGCTGCAATACTGCTTTTATTTATTTTCTGTTATGGTCACTAAGACAGTTTTATATATTATTATAAGTAGGCTATTGAAAATCATGTTCTATATTTTATTTTGCTTTGAATGTAAATGTGAATTTACTATAAAAGACCAGGTTTAAAAATTTTAGTTAAGTGACAAGAGTAATAAAGACAGACAATTAGCATTTTCTTAGTAAATATAAATTATAAAGTGGGACCTGACTACATGAATAATAGCAATGATTCAACAACAATGGAGTCACTGGACTACACATAGAAAGTAATTAAAACGTACGCCTAGTGTAACAGAATCCAATCAAAATGCTACTTAAAATATTCGTCAGAATTGAATCACAAAAGTTTCAGTTCAAGCTGACATATTCAATTTCCTCTAATTCCCCAGCGAGTCCCAAACTCAGGAGCGACCTGAATTTATTATTAATATTGAATGGTCCAACAATTATCTTCGCAAATATAATCACGTAACATTATTTTGTGAAATTAATGATAATAATATCCTGGGACGACTTGGAACAGTCATCTGAAGAGACGAAGCAGAGCTTGTTCTATGGTAACCAAATAAAAACTTTTTAACAAAAAAATTAAACCGCCGAAAAAACTGAAAAGCAAAAAATAAGATACCTTTTTTTATTTAATCTTAATAACTAAGTTCTTAAAGGAATGTGAGTATACCTAAATAATTTTGAGGCGGCGCCATGGTATAATATTTAGGTGATAAGTAAGGAAAATAATTATAGTATATAGTGGTTTTGATTTGGTTGGTTCTTTAAATTTAAGGTATTTTTTTGATCTTTGTTCATTAATAGTTTGGCGCCGCCTCAAAATTATTTAGGTATACTCACATTCGTTTAAGAACTTAATTATTAAGATTAAATAAAAAAAGGTTTCTTATTTTTTGCTTTTCAGTTTTTTCGGCGGTTTAATTTTTTTGTTAAAAAGTTTTTATTTTATATTTTTTTGTGGCTATAATAATATACTAATTGCTACATGCTGATCTTTTTATTATTTTTAAAATAGCTAGCTACCTTATTTTAGTATTCAAATCTGTGAGTGAACAATAAATCACCCCTATTTTCCCACCCTTCGGGTTAGATTGTATGGGACCAGCTTCTAGGTATCCCCTATCTAATAAAAAAAGATTTTCAAAATCGGACTATTCTGTAATAAGTTACGCGTGGTCATATATTACAATCAGTTAGTGAACAATCAATATATCCTGTTTTTCTACCCTTAGGGTAAGAATTCTTTTTCCAAATTTATATGGGACCAACTTCTAGGTATAGCCTACCCAATAAAGAAAGAATTATCAAAATTTAATTACTCTGTAAAAAGTTACGCGTGGTAATACATTACGATCAGTGCGTGAACAATCAATAAACCCTTGTTTTCCCACCCTTAGGGTGGGATTTTTTTTTCCAAGTTTATATGGGACCAATTTTGGAGTATACCCTTTCCAATAAAAAAAGAATTATCAAAATCGGACTACTCAGTAAAAAGTTATGCGTGATCATACATAAAAATATATATATATATATACGCGTCGAATTGAGAACCTCCTCTTTTTTCGTCGGTTAATAACTAATATACATACTTTTTAACTGACTTTAAAAATGAAGGAGGTATTCAATTCGACTGTATTTTTTTATGTTTTTTACCACAGAACTTTTGACTGGGTGAACCGATTTTGATGATTTCTTTTATTTGAAAGCTGATGCTTTCTGTGTGGTTTTGGTTTTGACAGTGGGATTCAGAAGAAATAAATATGAGACTCATTTTGATGTCGGTATTAGTATTAGAATTATATTTAGAAATAAATTACACCCAAATGTATGATGATGCTCGTCTCAATATAAATTGTCTTGGGTTGAAATCGAACCCATGACCTCCGGTATAAAAGTCAGAGGCACTAACTACTAGACCACCATACCAGTCACTATATTACCAAACCACACGTTCTATGTAAAACTTGCCGGTAATTACCGAATGATCACTTAATTTAGTATTGTTCAATGACTACTGAATCGTATAGAAATACGTGGGTTGTATTAGTGGTCGTTATTCTGCACTGGTAAACACGTATCGAATGTTTAGCAGTTTCACCTACAATATTAGTTACATATATTTCGTTGATTAGACTAATTAATAGGTGATTTGGGTATTGTGTTACCCATTATTACGAGTAAATATCTGTTATATTGGAATACTTTATTTATTATATTCATTTATGTATGATTGGCTATTTTTAGTCTTGTCGCAAAAAAGAAATTGTTGATTCATATTTTTTCGTTTATTATGATCGTTGACTTTTAATGGCGTTTAAATTGAAAGATTCATTTTTTTTTTCGATTAAATATTATTGTGGACTTTTAGATGGCGGTTTAATTGTTGTGTCAGCCAAAATGGTGTTTTGTTTCTAGTGTTTCTTACAATATAGTTCTGATCTTAAGTTTTCAAAATGAAATGCTTTACAAATCCCAACATTTATAGAACTATTTCTGAAGGAACAAAATCTCTAACAAAAAATCTTATTCGTTCGTTCAAAAAGAGGCTTATTAGTTTCACACTGTCACTATATCTGTTCAAACACGGGCGCTATTCAACTTTGAAAAGTTCCCGTCTCACTTGTCAAACATATTCTTGAGAGATATAACTCAGGCTCTCGACTACAGTTATAAGATACGTCAATAGTGATTTATTCGGGGGCGGGCAATCTCCAGATAGATGACCTTTCTCAACACTTGCTATGAAGGAGTTAAAGTAGTTTAAGTTGGGACAAATATTGGTATAAGAACACGGCCTTAGTTTGTAGAGGCTCTTAGCTATTGTTTCGGGTAGGCAATGTTCTTGTAGACCCTTAAACAAATCCTTTTTGAAGCTTGAACAATAATGATATACGTGAATGTTTTAGTTTGGACCTGGAAATCAAAACTATTTTTAAAGGCTGTGGAAATTAATAACAGAGAAGATTGATTTTTTTAAAAACACTCTCTTAAAGTTCGTGTGTTACTAACACATACTCGTATATTAGTAAACATAGAGAATAATTAGTAAGTATTATTGGTGTAAATATATTAGCAATTATAGAGCCAGGTTAAGCATATAATTCTCAGAATTGGAAAGCTGATAATACTATAATGCTATGTACACATTAGTAATTAACCTTTGACTGCACGAATAACCGAGTATTATAACCAATCACTAGTCCAATTACTTCTGTGTGCAAGCAGCAGCGGGTTTGATCCCCACATTAGACTAGATTTTTTGTAAGCCACAACGTTTTTTTAAATATTGTTTGAGTAGATAAATGCCTACAACCCAAATATTAATAGGTATATTTCATATATTAATATTTTTCACTTTATACTTAATTTTAATTTATTAAACTGTATGTAAGAGTTATTATTGTGATAAATCACAAAAAAAATAAATTTATAAATTTTGAACTTACTTTAACTTTGACCCTGCCGTGTAGTTGTTTTGTTTTTAATGGAACGAACACAGGTGTTGCTCCTTGATTCAAACTTTAATATTTAATAATTTTAGGTGAAATTATTGATATGTTCTTTTATGCGTGAAAGATGTCTCATAATATCTTCATCTTATGTAGCTTTCACTAGCTTGGGCCATTATTAAATTATTTTATATTTAGTCAATATTTTTGTATGTGAAGAGCTTTGGCTATCGTTAAGTTTATCAAGATTCCATAAAGAACTTCACATGCATTTGGCTACAGAACAATTTTTTTTAGCTTATGACGTACTTTTCCCCGTCAGCCTAAAAGACTGAAGTCCATAACAGCTCCATTTCCAAACATTTTTTGCAAAACCTTTTACCAGATGCCTACCAAAAATATTTTCGTTCTTTTATACTGGCTTCCCGTCGCATTCGCGCTGCGGCTCCGTGCATACAAAACGCAGAGGGCAAGCATACGTCATAGTATTTGTTCGTCGCCATCTTATTTATGTGGTGCACATCTGTCATGGCGGACATAGGGAACCTATTTGCAAGGATGTGATGGCTTTTGACATATATGAGCTGGTTCTGCGATGGATGTGATTAAATCAGCTAGATTACTTTTAGGAAGCTTGTCAACTCAGAAAGCATATTTTGAAATCGATGACATCCCATTTTCATTTTTACTACAAGCTCAGTTTCGAGTAATTTAAAAAGCTTAACCTAGCCTACAACCAACACAATCTATTTGTACTAGACTATCGGAATTAGAGGTTCATAATAATAACCTATGAAATTTTGATCTAAATTACTTCATAATAATATACATTCATTACACCATTTTCCCCAGTGGTGCAATCAGAGCCCAGCTTTCCTGCTCCAAGCCCTACATGCTCCACATAATTAGAATTTATTACTCTTAGAATTAAAACGAATGAACTAACTTTTCACATCTTTAACTCAAGTTTCTGCTTCCAAAGTACTCGTAACTTTATATAAAGTTGTGTACTTTGTTAATAACCATCTTCCACTGTCATATAACATAAATTATTATGCAAGCTTTTATTGTCCTCTTAATGGTTTTCTAACAAAATACAATACAGTGGAAGACAGGAAAGGCTAAGCAGAAGAACCACTATAATAACAAAAAGAAAAGAGGTTTTTATGATCAATATGCTCCATATAAATCTCCCTTGCTGTGAACTTACCAGTTCCCATTACATGAACTAAAATCTAATAAAACAGCATAATATTTCCAATCAAATCATCGCAGTTCAATTCCAACCGAGTCTGGTATGTGTGTTTCCGACATAGCTCACAATCCCCGAGGAGGGATAATACCTAATTCCCCACGAGTAAAACCGCGGCGATGAGCTATTTACATAGCAAATGTCTTCAGCCTGTTTGTGAGTGCATATGCCACTGGCCATGCGGCGAACTGAGATATTTTATAAATTCCCAGCAGGAATTGATATTGGATACGATTCGAGATGGTGGGAATTTGAATATTTATAATGTGTTTATTCTGCATATTTGAAATTTGTATTTGCACAGAGAAAATGGCTCAGAAAGATTTATGAATGAATCAGAGGTATTAGTATTCGATGGAATTTGATGAGACTAAAATCCATACTGAACAAAGTTAAGGCCGATGCAAAAAAAGAGTTCCGAAACTAAAGGTCCTTCAATTAGACGAGATGCTAATGAATGTGACAGGTTATGCAGAAATCTGGGAGAATCTCTTTCTGGCTAAACAATTACGATCTACTTGACATATTTAGATGAATCAGGTAATGCAATGCTAGAAAATATATAAATCACCCTTTTATCCAGATTTCAGGTAACACACACAACATTCGCGTCGCAATTGGAATATCTAGTGCAAGAAACTTGGTATTGTAGAACTTTGGAGTTAAGTCTTGAGTACTGGCACTCTTCATTTGAAACTGCAGCAGATGAATAAGGGGCGAAAAAGGGGCGAGTAGGGGCGAAAGGGGGGATGGAAGGTAAGTAGTTGGTTAATATCGTCCGTCCAACACTGTCCCGGAGTTTTCGACTTACTTCCAACTTTGTAGTGGACTTTGTGTAATTACTTAGTTTTAATTTTCGCGGCATTGAGTGTATTGTAACGGAATGCGAAAGTTTCTGTAGTTTTGGAGCCAGTTCATTGTTTTTACACTTGTTCGTGTTTCTATTGTGATTGAATAAAGCGTGATAAAGAAAAAGTTTTCTAACGTTTATTTATATCTACGAGGAGGGATTAAGAATATAATTCTATAATTATACTGGAGGGCTTTTGGAAGCTAGAAGGACAGTAATTGATTAAAATGGACTTGAAAATATATAAGATACTACATAGTTAAACTGGGAGACCAAATTGAGGGTGTGTCGACGTTTCAGCTTGCTGATTGGGGGATACCAATAATTTTTATGTATGTCTAAGTATCGGATCTATCAATCGGATTTATTTCGGTAATCATTATCAAAAATTAAGTAACCAAAAAGATCTGCCTTTAACATCAGTTAATTAAATCCTCGCTATTGTTCCGAAAAAAACTCTCGGAGTATTCGTGCCACTGATCTCGGAGCACATTCAATTAGAGAATCTGTACATCTTGAATGTGTCTCCACAGATTTACAGCGCAGCTGTTGTGACGTCACGCATGTAGCCTAATAAAACAAATTGGGACATTTGACCCGAAGCTTCAGGAACAGACTTCTGCCTTTGTAATGTTAAGACCGGCTAGGGAGTAGTAGCTTTGTAGTTCGCTTGATTTGGAATATACAAGGTAAAAGGAAATACGGAAACGTTGGGCGAGAAGAAAATCTTGACAAAAGTTGGTATCTTGGTAAACTTTACATTGAGAGAACTACTTATATGAAAAAGACGGCATTTTATAAAACTACATAAGATATGCTTGGATTAGCTGCTGAGGTCATTCTTAAAAACCTGAAATTGACACTCAATACAGGTTAATGACAAGACAAAACAAGACTTAATGAAATTCGTAATTCAAACTGCTTATTTATTTGAGTACTACTTATGCATTTATTTGAGTAAATCTTGCAAAGCAATTAATTTTTTTTACATCGTATAAATGTCTAGCTGGTAATACTACTTAACCATAAGTCGTATTTAAGAGCCGTCGTTTTACTGAGGCGTCTTGTTACAGAGGCGTCGTTTTTTGGAAGCGTCGTTTTTTGGAAGCGTCGTTTTTTAGAGGCGTCGGTTTTTAGAGGCGTAATTTTTTAGAGGCGTCGTTTTTTAGAGGCGTCGTTTAATAGAGTCGTCATTTTTACAGGCGTCGTATTTCAGAGGCGTCGTTTTTTAGAGGCGTCGTTTGTTAGGGGCGTCATTTTTTCGAAGCGTCGTTTTTTAGAGGCGTCGTTTTTTAGAGGCGTCATTTTTTTAAGGCGTCGTTTTTTCAAAGCATCGTTTTTTGATGGCGTCGTTTTAAGAGGCGTCGTTTTTTAGGGGCGTAATTTTTTCGAAGCGTAATTTTTAAGAGGCGTCCTTTTTTAGAGGCGTCGTTTAATAGTCGTCATTTTTAGAGGCGTCGTATTTTAGAGGCGTCGTTTTTTAAGAGACGTCATTTTTAGAGGCGTCGTATTTTAGAGGCGTCGTTTTTTCGAAGCGTCGTTTTTTAGAGGCGTCGTTTTTTAGAGGCGTCATTTTTTTAAGGCGTCGTTTTTTCAAAGCATCGTTTTTTGATGGCGTCGTTTTTAGAGGCGTCGTTTTTTAGGGGCGTAATTTTTTCGAAGCGTAATTTTTAAGAGGCGTCCTTTTTTAGAGGCGTCGTTTAATAGTCGTCATTTTTAGAGGCGTCGTATTTTAGAGGCGTCGTTTTTTAAGAGAAGTCATTTTTAGAGGCGTCGTATTTTAGAGGCGTCGTTTTTTCGAAGCGTTGTTTTTTAGAGGCGTCGTTTTTAAGAGGCGTCGTTTTTTAGAGGCGTCGTTTTTAGAGGCGTCGTTTTATAGAGGCGTCGTTTTATAGAGGCGTCGTTTTTTCGAAGCTTCGTTTTTTAGAGGCGTCATTTTTTAGAGGCATCGTTTTGTAGAAGCGTCGTTTTTTAGAGGCGTCGTCTTTTTAGAGGTGTCGTTTATTCGAAGCGTCGTTTTATAGGGGCGTCGTTTTTTCGAGGCGTAATTTTTTAGAGGTGTCGTTTTTTCGAAGCGTCGTTTTATAGGGGCGTCGTTTTTTCAAAGCATCGTTTTTTGATGGCGTCGTTTTTTAGAGGCGTAATTTTTTAGAAGCGTCGTTTCTTAGAGGCGTCGTTTTATAGAGTCGTCATTTTTTAGAGGCGTCGTTTTTTCGAAGCGTCGTTTTTTAGAGGCGTCATTTCTTAGAGGCGTCGTTTTATAGAGTCGTCATTTTTAGAGGCGTCGTATTTTAGAGGCGTCATTTTTAATTGGCGTCGCTTTTCGAGGCGTAATTTTTTAGAGGCGTCGTTTTTTCGAAGCGTCGTTTTATAGAGGCGTCGTTTTTTCGAAGCGTCGTTTTTTAGAGGCGTAATTTTTTAATGGCGTCGTTTTTCCAAAGCATCGTTTTTTGATGGCGTCGTTTTTAGAGACGTCGTTTTTTAGGGGCGTCATTTTTTCGAAGCGTCGTTTTTTAGAGGCGTCGTGTTTTCGAAGCGTCGTTTTTTAGAGGCATCATCTTTTAGAGGCTTCGTTTCTTAGAGGCGTCGTTTTATAGAGTCGTCATTTTTAGAGGCGTCGTATTTTAGAGGCGTCGTTTTTTCGAAGCGTCGTTTTTTAGAGGCGTCGTTTTTAAGAGGCGTCGTTTTTTAGAGGTGTCGTTTTTAGAGGCGTCGTTTTATAGAGGCGTCGTTTTATAGAGTCGTCATTTTTTAGAGGCGTCGTTTTTAGAGGCGTCGTTTTATAGAGGCGTCGTTTTTTCAAAGCATCGTTTTTTGATGGCGTCGTTTTTTAGAGGCGTCATTTTTTAGAGGCGTCGTGTTTTCGAAGCGTCGTTTTTTAGAGGCATCATCTTTTAGAGGCTTCGTTTCTTAGAGGCGTCATTTTATAGAGTCGTCATTTTTAGAGGCGTCGTATTTTAGAGGCGTCGTTTTTTCGAAGCGTCGTTTTTTAGAGGCGTCGTTTTTAAGAGGCGTCGTTTTTTAGAGGCGTCGTTTTTAGAGGCGTCGTTTTATAGAGGCGTCGTTTTTTCAAAGCATCGTTTTTTGATGGCGTCGTTTTTTAGAGGCGTCGTATTTTAAAGGCGTCGTATTTTAGAGGCGTGGTTTTATAGAGGCTTGGTTTTTTTGAAGCGTCGTTGTTTAGAAACATAATTTTTTAGAGTCGTCGTATTTTAGAGGCGTCGTTTTTTCGAAGCGTCGTTTTTTAGAGGCGTCGTTTTTAAGAGGCGTCGTGTTTTAGAGGCGTCGTTTTTAGAGGCGTCGTTTTATAGAGGCGTCGTTTTATAGAGGCGTCGTTTTTTCGAAGCTTCGTTTTTTAGAGGCGTCATTTTTTAGAGGCATCGTTTTGTAGAAGCGTCGTTTTTTCGAGGCGTAATTTTTTAGAGGCGTCGTTTTTTCGAAGCGTCGTTTTATAGGGGCGTCGTTTTTTCAAAGCATCGTTTTTGATGGCGTCGTTTTTTAGAGGCATCATTTTTTAGAGGCGTCGTTTCTTAGAGGCGTCGTTTTATAGAGTCGTCATTTTTAGAGGCGTCGTTTTTTCGAAGCGTCGTTTTTTAAAGGCGTAATTTTTTAGAGGCGTCGTTTTTTAGAGGAGTCGTTTTTTAGAGGCGTCATTATTTAGAGGCGTCATTTTTAAGAGGCGTAATTTTTTAGAGGCGTCGTTTTTGCGAAGCGTCGTTTTATAGGGGCGTCGTTTTTTCGAAGCGTCGTTTTTTATGGGCATCATTTTTTAGAGGCGTCGATTTTTAGAGGGGTCGTTTTTTAGAGACGTCGTTTTTTAAAGGCGTCGTTTTTTCAAAGCATCGTTTTTTGATGGCGTCGTTTTTTAGAGGCGTAATTTTTTAGAGGCATCATTTTTTAGAGGCGTCGTTTCTTAGAGGCGTCCTTTTATAGAGGCATCATTTTTTAGAGGCGTCGTTTCTTAGAGGCGTCGTTTTATAGAGGCGTCATTTTTTAGAGGCGTCGTTTTTTAGAGACGTCATTTTTGAGAAGCGTCATTTTTTAATGGCGTCGTTTTTCCAAAGCATCGTTTTTTGATGGCGTCGTTTTTAGAGACGTCGTTTTTTAGGGGCGTCATTTTTTCGAAGCGTCGTTTTTTAGAGGCGTCATTTTTTAGAGGCGTCGTGTTTTCGAAGCGTCGTTTTTTAGAGGCGTAATTTTTAGAGGCGTCGTTTTTTAGAGACGTCGTTTAATAGTCGTCATTTTTAGAGGCGTCGTATTTTAGAGGCGTCGTTTTTTATGGGCATCATTTTTTAGAGGCGTCGATTTTTAGAGGGGTCGTTTTTTAGAGACGTCGTTATTTAAAGGCGTCGTTTTTTCAAAGCATCGTTTTTTGATGGCGTCGTTTTTTAGAGGCATCATTTTTTAGAGGCGTCGTTTCTTAGAGGCGTCCTTTTATAGAGGCATCATTTTTTAGAGGCGTCGTTTCTTAGAGGCGTCGTTTTATAGAGTCGTCATTTTTAGAGGCGTCGTATTTTAGAGGCGTCGTTTTTTCGAAGCGTCGTTTTTTAGAGGCGTCGTTTTTAAGAGGCGTCGTTTTTTAGAGGCGTCGTTTTTAGAGGCGTCGTTTTTTCAAAGCATCGTTTTTTGATGGCGTCGTTTTTTAGAGGCGTCGTATTTTAAAGGCGTAATTTTTTAATGGCGTCGTTTTTCCAAAGCATCGTTTTTTGATGGCGTCGTTTTTAGAGACGTCGTTTTTTAGGGGCGTCATTTTTTCGAAGCGTCGTTTTTTAGAGGCGTCATTTTTTAGAGGCGTCGTGTTTTCGAAGCGTCGTTTTTTAGAGGCATCATCTTTTAGAGGCTTCGTTTCTTAGAGGCGTCATTTTATAGAGTCGTCATTTTTAGAGGCGTCGTATTTTAGAGGCGTCGTTTTTTCGAAGCGTCGTTTTTTAGAGGCGTCATTTTTTCGAAGCGTCGTTTTTTAGAGGCGTCATTTTTTAGAGGCGTCGTGTTTTCGAAGCGTCGTTTTTTAGAGGCGTAATTTTTAGAGGCGTCGTTTTTTAGAGACGTCGTTTAATAGTCGTCATTTTTAGAGGCGTCGTATTTTAGAGGCGTCGTTTTTTATGGGCATCATTTTTTAGAGGCGTCGATTTTTAGAGGGGTCGTTTTTTAGAGACGTCATTTTATAGAGTCGTCATTTTTAGAGGCGTCGTATTTTAGAGGCGTCGTTTTTTCGAAGCGTCGTTTTTTAGAGGCGTCGTTTTTAAGAGGCGTCGTTTTTTAGAGGCGTCGTTTTTTCAAAGCATCGTTTTTTGATGGCGTCGTTTTTTAGAGGCATCATTTTTTAGAGGCGTCGTTTCTTAGAGGCGTCCTTTTATAGAGGCATCATTTTTTAGAGGCGTCGTTTCTTAGAGGCGTCGTTTTATAGAGTCATTTTTAGAGGCGTCGTATTTTAGAGGCGTCGTTTTTTCGAAGCGTCGTTTTTTAGAGGCGTCGTTTTTAAGAGGCGTCGTTTTTTAGAGGCGTCGTTTTTAGAGGCATCGTTTTGTAGAAGCGTCGTTTTTTAGAGGCGTCGTTTTTTTAGAGGTGTCGTTTATTCGAAGCGTCGTTTTATAGGGGCGTCGTTTTTTCGAGGCGTAATTTTTTAGAGGCGTCGTTTTTTCGAAGCGTCGTTTTATAGGGGCGTCGTTTTTTCAACGCATCGTTTTTTGATGGCGTCGTTTTTTAGAGGCATCATTTTTTAGAGGCGTCGTTTCTTAGAGGCGTCGTTTTATAGAGTCGTCATTTTTAGAGGCGTCGTTTTTTCGAAGCGTCGTTTTTTCGAAGCGTCGTTTTTTAGAGGCGTCGTTTTTAAGAGGCGTCGTTTCTTAGAGGCGTCGTTTTATCGAAGCGTCGTTTTATAGGGGCGTCGTTTTTTCAAAGCATCGTTTTTTGATGGCGTCGTTTTTTAGAGGCATCATTTTTTAGAGGCGTCGTTTCTTAGAGGCGTCGTTTTATAGAGTCGTCATTTTTAGAGGCGTCGTTTTTTCGAAGCGTCGTTTTTTCGAAGCGTCGTTTTTTAGAGGCGTCGTTTTTAAGAGGCGTCGTTTCTTAGAGGCGTCGTTTTATAGAGTCGTCGTTTTTTCGAAGCTTCGTTTTTGAGAAGCGTCGTTTTTTAGAGGCGTAATTTTTTCGAAGCGTCGTTTTTTAGAGGCGTAATTTTTTAATGGCGTCGTTTTTCCAAAGCATCGTTTTTTGATGGCGTCGTTTTTTAGGGGCGTCATTTTTTCGAAGCGTCGTTTTTTAGAGGCTTCATTTTTTAGAGGCGTCGTGTTTTCGAAGCGTCGTTTTTTAGAGGCATCATCTTTTAGAGGCTTCGTTTCTTAGAGGCGTCGTTTTATAGAGTCGTCATTTTTAGAGGCGTCGTATTTTAGAGGCGTCGTTTTTTCGAAGCGTCGTTTTTTAGAGGCGTCGTTTTTAAGAGGCGTCGTATTTTAAAGGCGTCGTATTTTAGAGGCGTGGTTTTATAGAGGCTTGGTTTTTTTGAAGCGTCGTTGTTTAGAAACATAATTTTTTAGAGTCGTCGTTTTTTAGAGGCGTCGTTTTATAGAGTCGTCATTTTCAGAGGCGTCGTATTTGAGAGAAGTCGTTTTTTCGAAGCGTCGTTTTTTAGAGGTGTCGTTTTTTCGAAGCGTCGTTTTTTAGAGGCATCATCTTTTAGAGGCTTCGTTTCTTAGAGGCGTCGTTTTATAGAGTCGTCATTTTTAGAGGCGTCGTATTTTAGAGGCGTCGTTTTTTCGAAGCGTCGTTTTTTAGAGGCGTCGTTTTTAAGAGGCGTCGTTTCTAGAGGCGTCGTTTTATAGAGGCGTCGTTTTATAGAGGCGTCGTTTTTTCGAAGCTTCGTTTTTTAGAGGCGTCATTTTTTAGAGGCATCGTTTTGTAGAAGCGTCGTTTTTTAGAGGCGTCGTTTTTTTAGAGGTGTCGTTTATTCGAAGCGTCGTTTTATAGGGGCGTCGTTTTTTCGAGGCGTAATTTTTTAGAGGCGTCGTTTTTTCGAAGCGTCGTTTTATAGGGGCGTCGTTTTTTCAAAGCATCGTTTTTTGATGGCGTCGTTTTTTAGAGGCATCATTTTTTAGAGGCGTCGTTTCTTAGAGGCGTCGTTTTATAGAGTCGTCATTTTTAGAGGCGTCGTTTTTTCGAAGCGTCGTTTTTAAGAGGCGTCGTTTTTTAGAGTCGTTTTTAGAGGCGTCGTTTTATAGAGGCGTCGTTTTTTCGAAGCGTCGTTTTTTAGAGGCGTAATTTTTTAGAGGCGTCGTTTTTTAGAGGAGTCGTTTTTTAGAGGCGTAATTTTTTAGAGGCGTCGTTTTTTCGAAGCGTCGTTTTATTTTAGAGGCGTCGATTTTTAGAGGGGTCGTTTTTTAGAGACGTCGATTTTTAGAGGGGTCGTTTTTTAGAGACGTCGTTTTTTAAAGGCGTCGTTTTTTCAAAGCATCGTTTTTTGATGGCGTCGTTTTTTAGAGGCGTCGTTTTTTAGAGGCATCATTTTTTAGAGGCGTCGTTTCTAAGAGGCGTCGTTTTTTTAGAGGCGTCGTTTTTTCGAAGCGTCGTTTTTTAGAAGCGTCGTATTTTAGAGGCGTCGTTTTTTAGAGGCGTCGTTTTTGGAGGCGTCGTTTTATAAAGGCGTATTTTTTTTTTATCGTCGTTATTTATAGACATAATTTTTAAAGCGTCGCTTTTTAGAGGATCATTTTAGTGAGGCTTGTTTTTATAGAGGCGTCGTTTTTTTGAAGCGTTGTTTTTAAGAGGCATCGTTTTTAGAGGCGTCATTCTACTTAGGCATTGTTTTCTAGCGACGTCATTTTTTGGAGACGTCTTATTATAGAGATTACACAATACATACAAAAACTTAGCTAACATAGCCACATTCTTCAGCAATGTCCTTAATATTCATAAGACCTTATAAAGTAACAATACAACAATTACCTTAAATTTGCTGTCATAAGCGATTACAGCTAACTTATTTCTCCATGACCTCCCCAACATTAATAGTGTTGTGGGCTACTTTCCGCTTCCTTATATCTTGGAAATAAAGGAGAAATCAAGCCTCAAAGACTTTCCTGGAGCTTGTTATACCTGCCTGTTGAATACGACCTTCGGCCTAACATTTACAACCTCATTTTCGAGATAAGAAAAAAAATAATGAATCATATTTTTGAAGGTACTTTTCCTCATACAAAAAGGAAAATTAAGTCGACATTTATTGATGTGGAAAGCCGGAGCATAAAGTTATTTCGGTAGCTCGAAATGTGGGGAGAAATAAAAAGTGTTCTGATCCTAATCTACTAATAAACGAGCCATTTTGATTACGTAGAATAATATCTACGAAGCATGGAGCAATCACGTTATTTTTATATGCACAGTAAAAGAGGAGAGCTTTATTTTGTGTTGTAAATCAGCAATATAATATGTATGAGAATACGTTTCAGATTAAGTTGATACGATGTTTTTTAATGTACCCTTGTACTTTACTGCTTCTTTATGCTTAACTAGTATTTAAGCAGTAGTAAAAAGCTGCTGTTTTTACCCTAAATATAATAATAAACCAACAATTTACTAATCAAAAAGAAAATAAAGACCTACCTCTCCCTTTAACCCACACTGCTGTTCTCGGCTAGAATGACAATAATTTTACATTGAAAATTTTATTCAAACAAAATACATAATTCATAGTAACAGTAGTTACAACAATCAGAATAGTAATACGATACAAAAACAAAAGTATGATACTAACAATAATATGTTATCTGTATGGCTGTCTAAATTGATGAGTTATCCATTATTGGAGTGATCATAATTATTATTCATGCGGTGACTACTAAAACTACTCTAATTTAGAAAATTGATATTATCTAAGTATATTAATTTTCTAAATTAGACTAACCACATTGTATTTTAATCATTTAATGTATTAGCTGTGTATAAAAGTCAATAATTCGGTTCAGTCATGCGAGGTTTACGCGCAATCATTATTTAACGTTCCTTTTTAAAAGATTGCCAGAATGTAATGTTTCTTTTAAAGGGAGTCGTTGCGGATCTCGCTCCTAGTAATTACGGTAAGTATGATTTTGTTTGAGTATGATGTTTTTTATGTACTTCAATTTTGACTTAGATGTAGCGGAAAATCTTGATTGTTATTTCAAGTCATCATCATTCATCAATTCAGACTGAAATCAGACTTATGCATAGAAGTTTCTGTTTTTGCAGATATTTTTAGAGACTTAACCTAGATATAGTTCCATCCATCTAATAAGTAATCTAGTACTCGTTAGAAATACATTAGTCCTAGTTGTGCAGTCCACATGTGTACAACCTTCATTGTATGTTAATGTGGATATATATATCTTACATTAAAGAACCTCAACACTTGAGAACATAACATATTGGATTTTTTTTTATGTTGTGAGTATTTTCATCCTGCAGTGTTGATTATGAGGATTGATATGAAATATTTAATTTTACAAACAAAGAACTCTGCTTATAATTTCGACTGTCCTAGTTTTAAAAGTAATGTAGTGTTCAGACCTCGATACCATAATGATCAATCGGCCTATAACGTTGATCATCATCATGTAAATTATCTTTTAATCTAGTAATACTGTTTTGTTACCAACGGATGATAAATGTAGTGGAAACATATTGGCTATCAACAATTTGTGGTTCCAGTCGAATACATTTTAAATATGATTAAATCGATGACAAGCAAACAATAGCGATACTCATAGTATAGACTATTCAATTTATTTTTATATTGAATTACAAAAATAAATGAATTCACAAAAAGCTTTTTGTTAGTCCATTATTCTATTTAGATCAGTTAGAGCATTAAAAACTATTTGGTAACGAAATAATCCGCAAGCTACCGTTTGGTAGGTTTAATAATATTATGTGTGCTTATTACCCCTGCAAGGCAAATTGTTACCAAACCAGGTTAACTGGTGATTTCGTTACAATATTGATATTAATGCGAACAAACCACCAGTTTTAGACAAATAAAAAATAATTTCAAAGAACATGACTGTTATTGAGTAAAATATAAAATAAAATGTAATTTAAATGTCCCTTTCTATTCAATCTACTTTAACAAAAACTTTATGCTTTCAAGATGTTCGTCCACTTTGGTTTTGTTTTGACATAATCGAATTCTATTACTCAACATTCCTACTCGAAGTCTGCATTTGACAAATCCATTACTTTTCATTGTACTCTAAATTACTCAGCCATTGGAGTTAATTCTCGTGAAGACATTACACCAACTACAATGGGCTAGCTTACTTTCAAAGTCTCTCAATCGAAATATCCATTATTGTTGGCTAAAGAAAAAATGTCCCTAATGCATGTATTGTTCGTATTTGTGGTAGTCGGCCGGACCGCGCCCATTATTTGGGCTAAATAAACGCCCAAATAGTGATGGGAAAGACGATCTGGAATTTTGGGACATACCTAAGTTTAGTACGAGTTAAAATTTTGACTACTTTTTCAAAGCTACTTCAATTCTAAAGCATCTGCAGATCAAAGGTAGCTTTTCCATGTCACAATCCCAATATTCAAGTTTCAGAAAAAGTTAAATAAATATATTTTTTTGTGCTCGTACACATGAAATCCACCTTAGAGCCAAGGCAAATAATGCAATACACGTGATAAATTGTTCACTTGCGCGCACTTTAGAAACTCTATTACGTATTCCGACAATTCCAGGCAAGCGCGAAGTTCCCGGTAACCTGACAAGTTTCGAGGTCACTGTTGTTGGATAAAACGGGATATGTATTATTCCCAAATTTGACTTGGTTTGTTTCTGAGAAATGGGTTTAAAAGCCCCCTGGTCAGCTCGATCTGATATGAACCATTAAAGTGACCGTATAAAACAAGGAAGTGGATGGAAAATGTTCTATTTAGAAAACCCCTTTTTTTAGCTTAGCGAAATAAACATTGTTAAGCAAATCATTTCAAGTACATTTTTATTTAGATCTATTTATTACGGCATATGTCAAACAATTTAAACAGAGATATTTTTTGAAAATATTTAATAATGACAAAAACTTATGTTTTCAAGTTATAAGGTTGAAAAACCTGGACTGTAGTTGTTTAACAGTTTAAGTAGTAAGCATACCTGGGTTACAGTTAAGACTATTTGAAAAAAAAATGTTTAGAAACACTACACAAATACATTGTGGCTTTATCGAGAGAACGCGAACTAAGTGGAGTGATTGAAATAAACTAGTTTCAGGTGGAATATAAGTTAAATCGTCTATTCGATACAACAGGAATAGCATAGTTTATTTTTGTAAAATAGACAATAAATGCAAAGTATACAGAAGCAAACTGACTTTTGTTATCGTGGAATACATTAGAGTTAATGATGTGTTTAGACAAAATGGTGGTCTAATGTATTTAAAAAAATCTCTTAAAAGCAAATCGAGTTAAAAAGTTTCTGAACCTCCGTAGGCACTGAATAAATGGGACATAATAAATAATGGGACACCACGATATTAGACTGACACATCCCTAGTTGTAAAATTGGGACGATCTACATCCGCAAGTATTTGTCATTGTCTTTACTTTCCAATATCCGAGCTATTCTAATATTGCTCCACTTTTGAGAATGCAGTATGTTGGCTTACACTGAATACATATTTCAGTATACATCAGGAAGCTACATAAACTTTATCATATTTTAATCTTAGTAGCTTAAATGTAATTTAGGATTGTGGAAAAATAAGTAATTGGTTAAATTTTCTAGAATCAGAAGACAGTTAAATTACGAGGGAGAGATATTAAATTAAGGGACGAGTATATAATGGTAAAGGCGTATTTATTTAGATCTGTCGAACTTTTAAATGTAATAATTAATTAATATAATATTTTTTTATTTACTGCCCATGAGGCGTTTTTGAATTGATTACCAAAATTCGATACACCCAATACATTGTCACCTCACATCGTAATAATAGTTATGAAGAACATACTTAATAACAGTAATTACGCCTGAACGAGGACTCGCAACTCAATATGAAATAATGATGAACTTATACTCCAATACAACTTTACATGAGGATAATAACTGGAATGTTGATTTAAATTCAAGCCTTGTTTCCTTTTGAGGGTTATTTCATATATTTAATGTTAATAAAAAAATATCTATAAGCCTGCTGAAATTAATTAATAATTAACAACTGTATTAATTCTGGCACTGTGGAAAGTCTCGTCCATTCAAAGTATTGCCATTCACGTACGATAGTATTTACTTTACTGTCTAATTACCTAAATCTGAATACAAAAGCCTTGTTAAAACATACCTACTGTGCCTATAAACTCCATTTAATTATATTATATCAGAACAAAGCCCCAGGCAACACGTACAAAGTGTCATGTAAAATATCTCTTTGAAAAATGCTTATGACAACTTAACTCCAATTCTACGAAAATAATTAACATTGTAACATTTACGAATGATAATAATATTATAAATGGTGCCTCATTATAAATGATACAATATTTAGTTGAGAAATATTCTTTAATCTTATTTTGCTTTGACAGGGGATACAAAAATAATTAACGGTCGGAATTAGACCTCGAGTGCCTCTTTCCTTACCGCGGTGGCAACCGGTGGAAAATTTCTTAAACTTATTATAAACTCTAACTTTAACCACATAAGGTTGACTTTCATTCGCAGTTTTATGAGTTACAACATCCGACATCGTCTTATTTAATTTAATTGAATGTTCGTTTTCTTTATTTGATAGCTAATATTTCACACTCTTAATAAGGAAAATGAGGCTCACCGGATAGTTATGACACTTATGTAACAGGAAACAGCTGCGTACTAATTTGTTTTGTAAACCTCCTTATAGTTTCTTAAACATAAATAAGGCAGACTATCTGATAATATAATACTGAATATATCTGATAATATAATCTGATAGTATAGCCTTGTATTTATTTAACATTACTAGATTTGAAACGACAAAACCTAAAGACTATTTTGTCGTTAACGCTAAGCTTTATTGACTTCGACAGGTGTCGGAGGGACAGATAAGCTAAATTCTAAAAAAAATATTTCGATATCGAAAGAACCATAATATTATTTGGCTTTGGAAAATTCTCTTAGTGTTTCTTCATGCTGTGGTAAGTACCTCCTACGGAGGGGTTGCTCAGCAGTCAGCGATCGAGGAAGAAGAAGAAGTGGTAAGTAGAGCAGTATACCGGATCTTTGTTTTAAAAAAGCCTAACAGGGTACTAGTCCTCTTTACTGAGAACATAATTTCAAACTACAGTAATTACAAAGAATTGAAAGAAATATTGTAAACCATGCATCAGTGGACACAGCTCATTATTTTTAATATTCATCCCAGACTCAGACGTCAACACTCGACGTTATGTGACAACTACCTCGTCAGTGCTTTTTATATCGACGGCAAATTATATTCTATTCCTGGAATACCTTGTTACAACGTTGTTCAAAAAATGTTATAGTAAATGTCATAATTTGGCTAGGCTATCTAGATATAGATCACGTTTTATTTATTACATGTCATATTATTATGTCTACATTCTACATTCTTATAAATGAACAATAATGATACTTAGTAATAATGAACTACCCAAAAAAGGAAGGAAGGAATATTCGAAAAATATCAAAATTATAGTCAGGGTTGGGTGTATCCTCAAATACTCCACACATTGAGTGGGGTTCCGACGTCTCTCAGATAAATTAGTAAGTTCGAACTCACCAGCAACTTGCACACCCTCATCAAAAAGTACGGAACCACTTAATTCCGACGTCAGTTTTATGAAAAATTTATACTCTACCCATAGTTCCGTGAAATGAACTTGGCTAATACAAGTTTGGACCGGCTTGCGCAAGTTTGAGCCGGTTTGAAGCGGATCGGACCGGTTATCGCGTATATTGTAAGTTTTTAGTTTAGTGATGGAGGGAGTTTGCAAGAATATTCTAGGGTCTTCCAAAAGCCTGTTTTGAAATTTCGTTAACTTAGTCGTTCCGAGTTTCAGGGTTGCTTATGAATTGAATTATATTTAGGTATAATTTATATTTGTGGAATCGGTGGATTTTTAAGTTGAATTGTTCTTTAGAACTTTGAATGGGGTGGGTTAGTTAGAATTCAGTACCATCAGTATAACTGCGATATTTATGGTATTGAATTTATATGTCCATCGTTTTCTATTGTTAGACATAATATTGGATCATAATAACAAAGCAGGGGAAATTACCCACGACCTACACAATAATTGTTTTAATCTTTCAGACAAGTATTTGCGGTCGCTTGTTATCTGTTATTTACTTTCATTATTCTTAATAGAAATAGAAAGTCAGAATTAACATCAGTCAAACACTCAGTAAGAAAAAGATTTGCGGGATTAATCTTTCGTTTACCTTGAATTGTAGCGAGGAAAGCCTCTCTTTGTTCCAGAAGGCTTAACTGTAAACCTCTTAAGTTGTGTCTTGGTGTAAATACTACTAAGTTACAAGCCTTGGTTATATGGTACTTGAATGTTTATGGGGTTTTAATACTGGTTAACTAGGTCAGTTGACCAATTGACGGAGTGGTTAAGATTTGTCTTCATATAAGATAAGGGTAAGGTGTGTCTATACTTTTTAATTGAGAAAACATGTAGGTTACCTCGCCAATTACCTCGGGGCACGACGTTCTACAGATTGGCTCTCTCAAAAGTGCAAAGAATGTTTATGAGCGATAGTTTAACTTTAATTAACACAAATGACAAGCTTGTTTCCAAAAAGGGATAATAAATCAGTGATTCTTCAGACCAACTAAGCACGTAATTGAAAAAGGCACCACCTAATTAGTCAACCAAAAATAGTAGCATCAACTTTCATTCACTTTCTATATACAATTTATTAAGCTAATTACTCGGCTTATGGAACCCTTTCCCAGCCCAAAAATACCCAAAGCGTGGGGCTCAACGCCGAGTGACGGACACTTAACAAATGCTTAGGTTTGACACTAGATTTCTTCAGCGACCGAAAAGGCGTTTGACAAATGAGGATGGATGTCCAGATACGGACGCGCTGCTAATTAAATAATGATTCGGTCGAAACATGAATTTAGGAATATTTGGATGTGATAATATTATTTAAGTTATGATGAAATGTTGCTTATAAAATTTGACTAATTTGTTCCGAGTAACTTTTTGATTCACTTATTCTATGTAACTATTGTCCGGACCAATTATGATTTGTTGTGATTAATGAAAAATAATGTTAGATTTTAATGGTGGACTTTGCCGATTGTACCAAAAAGCGAAGTTAGGTTATTTAAGTTTTTAACAAACATACAGCTTTTCCTTTTAGGCTTTACTCATCTAGCCAGTCTCTAAATTAAACCTTAAATTATCAATGGTGAGATGCATCAGACTCAAATTTACACAAACTTTTTTTCATCCCATTTAAATTTAAAATCGATAATAAACTCCAAGTATCCAATCTAACTTTCCGCAGTTATTTTAAAACTATTGAACTTTAGCTTTAAAAGGTATATCTGAGCAGAATATTACCGTAAGTACCAGGCTATCAGGACGAACAAGATACCTACTCTTTAACTAAGTTTATGAACAGGACATGTAGACGAGAGGACTCGAATAAAGTAAGACTTGATACGTGACCTGTATACTGTATGGGAGGGTTGTATTAAAATGCCTAGAATATTATATGACAGAGTAGGTGAATATTTTGACACAAAAAGGTATAAGTTTATATTGTATAGGTATGTAAAAAAAATCTTCATGGAAACGTGAATTTTCTGGTAGAGGAGTTTAGGAATGAAGTTGTCTGAAATGGGTGAATGGATTCGTGTGAATTATATGATATTCATAGTTTTTTTTTTTATTATTCCAGGATAAACCTTTTACGTGTTACAATTTGAGTGTTTCCGCGTACACGTAAAGTTTCAAAGAAAATACAATTTATTTGCTGTCAATACTGTGAAGTCATAATTAAATTACGTATTCCGTATTTGATTTCACACAAGAAAGTGGCATCGATATCCAAACATTTACGGAGTTAAAGATTCACAGAAAGTCAGAGCTAAAGTATCGCGCGACACGAGCTCTTCGCAAACATCTTATGTTTTCTGTACCGTCGGTAATTAGCAAGAAACCGAGCTAATTATGCAGAGAAGTCACGGTCCGACGCTGCGAACAGTTTGCAGACTTCTGTGACGTCATCGTGTGCGCTTGTAGTAGAGATGTGCCGACAAGTTGTAAAATTTAGACCAACAGCTAATGAACGCATTGTGGAATTTTCAGACTTCGGCTTCGATATAAAATTTTTGGACAGGCATTAAATGTTTTACTAGGTGTTTACCTAAAACCGAATATTAAGTATCTAATTAAAATTCACATTACTAATATAACATTATTACTTGCTTTACGTTTCAAAAGTTCACAATTTAAGTTAGAATATGACTATTAATCGAACCTTAATTATCATGCTCGGCGTTCCCTTACTCTTAAAAACCGTAAATATTTTCACGAATACTTTTTTTGATGAAAAGTCCTTTTTGCATAGAAGTGTAACAAACATCTATTCATCCTACAGTAACTAGCTCCTAAGCGACAACGATTAGGCTTGATTTTATACACTCTGTATTAATGGTTGTAGACAACAGCAAAATGCTTACAGCGCTTTAGCGCTTCAAAAGTCTCAAATCAGGCTCCCACTAATCCCGTTAATAAAGCATCGCTCGCATTCCTGCATCATTGTCGCGATCCATCCATTCATTATTTATAATTAACTCCTCGCCCGCACGCATCCAGAAGAGACATTAATCATTTCAATTAGTTAGTCGCCAGCAGACGAATGGGACAAAAACCTTCCGTGCTTTTCACTGAGATGTCGCTTTTTGAGGATTAAGTTTTAAGCTGCCTACAGCTTACAATTTTTGGTGGTAGTTTGGGGTTTATTGTTCCCTTTGATTATTGCTTTACTTTTTTGATATTTATCTTTTACTATCTTGTGAAAATTTGAAAGATACTGTTCACAAACTCTACGTGTCGGTTCTAGTTCGCTAATTTTTGCCAGCTTTTTTCATGTATGTAACCTAACTGTAACATGAGTTGTACAAATTTTCTACGAAAAGTGTACTATAAATATACTGTGCACGTGCACTACATAATTATTGATCTCTCTTCTATAAATTCAAATGTTTCATTTCTTGATATTCAAAATAAATAATCATTTCTAGTAAAATACTCACCGATACTGGTAAATCGAAAAGTATTCATGTCCATATTATTCATCATCAAAAAATAACTTTAAAAAAATCTGATTGAATGTTACATGAATTTCATATTAAATCATATTCGGAAGGCTCGCTGTAATATCCTCCAATCGGCGATATCAAATAAAAAATACTTGAAAAGGCTTGAAAAACTTCAGTACAATTTGACACGTAATCAACAGGACTATCCTTTAAAATTGCAGTAACAACCAATCGTGTCACAATGTTGATTTAAAATTTTACGTGAAAATCTGTTCCGTTGTCCATTGATGATAAATCCATTTTTATTTATGCAGGGATACTGCGAGATCGTTGCATCAAAACAGATTGATTTAAAGCGCAATTACACGCTATTATTTGGATGATCATGTTTGTTTGTTGTTCAGACTGATAGGTTTATTAACACTGAAAAATGGGTGATTGTTTTGTAAAATGTTGATCCTGACTGCTAATGATGTCAAGGAGTTTTTTAACCGGAACTAAAATAAAGCTGTCTATTGATCTATTACAAAAACGACATACGCAAAAAGAACTGAACAAAAATTTGGTCTTCCGACCGAAGAACCATGTAGTAGTATGCAAGTAGTATGCAGTAGTATTCAAAAAATCGGAGATAATTTCACATTATTAAAGAAAGTTTAAAGCTCTATAATTAAATAAAACTTCAGTACATAACTCGTTCCTAGGCGTTCATTAGAATATTAATGTAGCTTCAAGACATCATTAATCAATTCCAAGAAATGAAATTAATTAGCGGAGGTGTTGCTTATTTATTAAACAGAAACTTGCTACATTTTCATTTAATTTCTTGTCTTCCAAAATCTAAAATGTTTTAAGAACATTATATTTCAACTTAAATTTATTTAGTAAATCTGTAATTCTAGATAAATCTTAGTAAATGACATTTAAAATAAATTTATAAAGATTATAATTTTCTATTGAGGCATTAATACTTACTTACTATATTAATTTAGGTTATTATAAGACCCTATTCGTGAAATAGGATGAAATTCGCAATAACCCATTGGTCTTAAAGGCTGGATGTATGAGAATATTCATTTTATTTGAACAAAATTCTTGCGGTTTTTATATTGTCTTTCATTTACTATGTACCCCATGTGATTACTAATTAAAGATTTCAAAAATGAGTTTTTATACCCATTAGTTTATATTTTAAACTGACGTCCATGCATAGCCATTTTGCACCTACTTCAATTACTTTGAAGTCGCATTCAATATCTAACCTAACAATCAAGTAAATATTTGACGACTACGTCTATTCTGTTTTCAGTTATACCAGAAGTGCGAAAGTCCCACAATGCAGCATCTGTAGCTGCGAGTAGCTACAAGTATACAAGTAATTCGTGCATAGTGCAGGGCTCGTAAACAAAAGGTGTTATAAACATTTTATTTATGTTATGTTACGTGTTATGCTTGAGAATTAGCCTGAACGCTGGCTTAGAGGTTCGCCGTCGTTTTACTTTCTTCCGAACAAATACGTGCGCGACTTGTTATTTACGAGCCAGTTCGAGCTTTCCAAGAAAAACTTGATATAAAACACTAGCTTTATTAACCGGAAAATTGCGCTCAGTATGGCTAACTTAAAAATACGAATTGTGGTTTCTGGAATATATAAATTGAAGAATATTTTCCTATATCCTAGAAATATAAGACATGTTATTTTTGTGGTTTTCAGTAAAGTGTTTCGTTTCTTTACACTACTACTATCCAGAAAAAGTATCAGAATATTCGATAAAATTGCGTCACTGAAGACCTATTTTCCCATAATATCCTTGCGTGAATAAATCATGGCAAGCACATAAAAATCCGTCGCAAACTCAAGACAAACTCCGACAATCTATCAAAGTATCTGTCCACAACCAATAAGGATTACATATTTCACTTAATATTTAACATTAATTACGCGACGGGTGCCGGCGACGGCGCGATATCGCCTTGTAACGGAATATTGAGAAATGGTGCAAAGTATCTGCTTCAGGGATACTCAACCGTTTCTTTTGAAGAATTTCGTCATCCATTTTATTTTAGGACTCGCAAAAGTCGAAACTCGTGTTGTGCAGTGATTTGTTTTTATTGATGTGTTTTCGTTATTGTCGAAGTTTAGAAAGTTGTTTCTTATTGTTATGGGTTTTTGTTGTATATTTGTATACAAACAATTCTTCAAGATTACGTACACTGGCCAAATTGTCCGCATAAACAAAAAGAGCTTCATTCATGTACTGCAAAAGTTACCAGTTTACGAATGTCTACAGAGAACAGAAGTGATTTTCTTGCTAAACATTCTTGCGCCCATAAAACTGTTCGGAATTTAGTGACAATTTACTTCAGTAGGTACTTAAAATTAGAAAGAATTTTAATACTATTCGCACAAAAACGCACAAAAGTAAAATTCAGTGCTTATAGAAAATGTAGCAAAAGAGGCGAGTGGGTCACATGTCGCCTCAGGTTGAGAGCCTCTGATCTAGTTTGACGCTGTTCGCGAAAGTGGAATAGTATGTATGCCGAGTTGTTTGTGCGAGGGAACATTATGTACTCTGCGTTAAAGTAATATACGCTTAATTAAAACAATCATGTCTCAATTTTAACGGCATGCATTTGTAAATGGCAGCTGTATGTTATAGACGAAGTTGTTTTCGTGTTTTCATGTCGTTCGTTTAAAGAAAACTTTATTTTCGTTGTTGATGGCAGTAGAGATTTACGTAACTGTCAATGAATAAAGTGACACTTGGCTAGCAATGAAATATTTGGGTTTGGGTTTATAAATATGACTAACAGAATAGTGCTACTGTACTATTTCTTACATTATAATTATAAACTTTTTCGCAAGCACGTACGTAGATAGGAGAGAGGATCGAAAAACTACATGACATGTCAGATTTTATAATGAGTTGCTTCTAGTTTCGGGTTCGCAACAACTTGTTTCATGCTATTTCAAACTAGAGGCGTGTAGAAATGGCTGTCATAAATCTCGACCTCAACTTTCTGCTTATCTTTTAAAATGCAACGATATATGTTAAAAAGTTGCAGGTAAACCCGAGAGGAATAATATATTGGATTAAGGTGCAATTTATTTTGCGCGCACAAACTTTCCCCCAATTTTATTGCAGTCTACAAATGTAATAATGATCGACATAAAATTTTATTAAGCTTTTATTTTAATACCAATTCAACGTTTATAGAGAAGTTGAGTAGTAATGTTTTTTATATTGATTTTTAATTACTTGGAAAAGGGAGTATTTTTTGTTGGAAGTGCGTATATCGGTAACGTTTATGGGGTAATTAAGATAAGGGCTCGTTTGCCGGTACCGTTTAAGCTAGGTGGACGATAAAGGGAACGGTTTAACTGCTTTATGAAAAATACTACGGACTCTGGGTTGCTTTTTTGTGGATTTCCACTTTTTTGTTCGTAATTTTATATTTTACGTTTTGAATGTTTTATGATAATATGACATTTTGGTAAATGATAATTCCCTAAATCCGAAAATCCTTGGTTGTGGTGTCTTTTGTTGAAAATTAAATAATAAACCATTTATGAAATGTTTATTTTTTGCCACATACATAAGTTTTAAAGATGCTTACGTTAGGCCTTAAAGATAATCAAGAACTAGTAAACGCTTTACAAAATTAATAAAACTCGCAGCTTCAGTAAAATAGGTTCCGTAAATTCTTATGAAAAGAACAAATTACATGTCTAATCTTGTTGATGGATTGTTTTTGGGACAGCCAACTAACAAGCACTGATGACCAAATTAAAAATGAATATTTCTGCCGTGAAAATGTTTTTATTATTTTCCCGCTTCGACTTGAAAAAGTGTTCCTTTGTTACAATTAATAAAAATGATTGTTAATATCGGAAGATATTCAAGTAAGTTTGAATACTGTTTCCTTACTACTAGTGTCAAGTTTTTTTTTGTAATAGATTTAACAAGGACGTCATTAAGGCCTCTTAGACCTTTAGTTATTCAAAGGACACAGGTAACAACACCCTACAACCACTACCTAGAAGAAAATTAAAGTCAAACTTCATGTGTATTTCTAAGAAGTCATTGTTATAGTGTATAAAAGCACCATTGTAGTAAACTTACCCACATTGTTTGATTGGAACCAAACAAGCCTTCAATGCGAAGCCAATTACGTTACGTTCTATAGGCGAGCGTAACAAGAGCACGCGTAAAATAAATCCAGCCTTTACCGTACAACTAAAACTTCAGCCTTAACGTAGTGCTCGGGGAATTTTATACAATCTAACGGTTATGTAACCTGCCGTACGTACCGCTGTTTGTAAGGCCACTGCGTTGACTCGACGAGATGAAACTTTGCATTGTTACAACAACATAATCTCGATGGAAATGGAAATCTCAATTCTAGCGGACGTATTGCAGTTTGTTTTAGAGGTTAGATGCCCAAATAGGTTTAGTATTTTGGAATAAAAGGGTTTGTGTTAAGATGATATCGTCGATAGTGACAGTTTGGCCCGAGGCTCCGCACCCTAAGTAGGATATAGACCTAAGCTTTAAGCGGCTTGGAACCCGGAGCGTAAATATATGTTAAGTGTGAGAAAAATGGATATTGCATGTGTCTTGAGGACCGTTTTATTTTTGGCTCACTTTACAGTATAGTCTGGGAATTACGAGGTCATTCCTGACATCTTTCTCCGAACATTCTCTTCTATATGTATAGAGCGTCAATTGTTTTATTTGTTTGTTCAATATCAATCATGTGAGCCCTCGCTACGTGGCTCTCGTAAAAGAACACAACCCCTCGTTTTGTGTTATGGTGTTATTGTCGTAAAGGATGAGTCGATTATTGCCGCGAGTAAGTGGCTAGGCCAGGCCACTGCAGTCCTTGCATAAAATATGAGAATCGGGTTAGTAGAGTCAGTAGAGATTTTACTTGGATAACTAGCATTCAGCTTATAGATTAGTTGAGATAACTCGGTAAATAAGTATCCAGTCTCTTTACAATTTATAATTTTATTTTGTCTTTCTTATTAACAATTACAAGTCTTGGTATAAAGCGAACAAATTTAACTATATATTCGCTACAACATACTTTTTGGTCGCTGATATTCCTTAATAATCAATTCTCATCCACATTTACTCGCATATACTTAAACGAGATGGTAAAACAATTTCTTAAGAGCTCAATGTATTTACAAATTCCTGAAGGCTGAAAAAAGACATATCAGCATTTTATCGCGGAAACATGTTGTTCCTTGGGGATTGCTTCGTATATTTCATGTGAGAGATACTCAACCACTTAGGAATTCATAATTCATGTTCATGTTTATTGTTTTGATATTTTTCTTGGAATGAACAAAATAATGGTTATTTGGCCTTCGAAGGTCGTAACACATTTTAAGTGTTTTGGCGTTTATGATATCAGATCAATAGCAGACTTGTAAAGCATGTCGCCCTATCTGATAAGAATGATACAAGACTATAATTCTTACAAAAAAAAAACCGACTTCGAAATAAGTCGTATATATCTATTGTATGTAACAAATATAATAAAAAATACAGTCAAATTGTATACCTCCTCCTTTTTTGAAGTCGGTTTAAAATGACAGTGTACTACGATATGTAGAACGATTCGCTTTGATTGAAAGACTGATAAAATGATCAGTGATGAGATCATCTAATTCGGGTATACTGGAGATCTTAGTGATGTGGCAACAAGCAGTCCAGTCACAATAAAACCTATTTTTTAAGTAACTGTTTAGTTATTGTATCTGTTGTTAAACTAAAGTGTATTCTGATACTGGTCTGTAAATTCTCTCGCGCAACAACACTATAGCATGCAATATCCAAAGTTTTATACCATCTTCTAATAGGCAATATTTTAGTCCCATAAATCTATATGCTGCTAATACGCTATATTTTAACATCAATATACAACATAAAATAGATGTTCGTAAAGCCCGAAGCACGGCAAAAAGTTGTGCGTACATAAATTTATTTGGAACAAAACTGTACTCGTTTATTTCACAGAAAACTAAAGGCGAAATTGTTCGATAAAGATTTTTTACGCGTCATAAAAATAGGCTTTCCCTCTCAATTTATGTGCGGACCTGTTTTTGTCCGCGAACCCGCCTGCGTGTATGACTTATTTTTGTGTTGTTTCGTAGATTTATAAACGTAAACTTATGTTTTTTTGTGTCATGAAACACTTAAGATGTAATTTATTAAACTCATTTCTTCTTAATGAAAATCTTCTTGTAAGAAAATTGTGATCACGCAGCTAGATCTTTTTTCATAAGAGTGTCCATGACATATTATTATACTAGTTTAGTTATCACATTTTATGGTTCAAAAGTTATATAAAACAATGTTCATGCATTTGTATAACAACTTCCATCATAATGATCCCATTTACTGCACGTCTAAAACATATTTAACGAACATTTTAATTTTAAACATCCGTCCATTCCCGAGTCTACATCTCATCTTAAATATTTCCAGACAGCCAGCAGACTTCAAGCAAGGAAATTCTTATATCTAATTAATCACAAGGAATTACTGGAGCGTGTCTTAAAACGTGTCAATTTCCCGACTCCCGCTAACAGAATCAACATGGCAACACCACGAGCTAGTGAGCAAACAGTCTTTAGCTGCCTAATTCACTATTGAAGTTATAAGACTTATTTAGTTAACGTAATTGCTTAATCTTGCCTACCTTTTAAGCTGAAAGTTTTGAGGAAAATCTTAATTAATTTAACATTTAAGTTTAATCAAAATTCAAAGTCTGAGTTTGTTCAAATAGCTCGCCTTTTTAGATGTTTTAATGACTTACATTTGAGTATGTAAATACGACTATAATTACCTAATTATACTGAACACTAAACATACATTAAGTATTACCTTATGTAAGTACGTCTACTATGCTATATCCAACTTATCATATTAATCAGAATATTATCGACCATGTGAAAGTCATTAACTAGTAAATATAAAACGAAATTTGGAGAGTACACTTTCTATTCAGTGTTCTGTCTTCTTTTATTTCAATTTAATAATTGTCTCAGGTCAATCACACTTTCAATTCTGAGATGCGATTGAATGAAAAACAAGACACACGGTCCCCAGTTTAGCCTTACAAAACCCCTAACAAAAGACATTAAAAACAAAACATTCTCCTATCATTCTTTATCAATTAATAAAGCTTATATCTAAAACAACAGCAGCCATAGTATATAAAAGTGTAGATATTTAGAGCCTCACGTCGAGGATATGATAATGTTCCGGTGACAGAACGTTGGCTTATGCCGATGCTACCCTTGTCCATCCCAAGTTTTACGCACGTAATGATAAAGTGCTGACACATGTTTATTCGGCCTACGATCAACATACCGTTTGTACCCTTAGTGATAGCTGGAAGGTTAGCAAGGCTAGAAGCCTTGTTTTAGAAGTGACACTATTTTTACCCGAATAGGGCAAAGTCAAAAAGGACGGACTATGTTTTTTTCATGTCATGATATTCACTTTCTAGTAGTGTTTAATAAAAATCGTCGATACGTATATTTTGTACCATTTATTCAATAACCAGTTTCAATGAATAGTAATTTAATAATGTAATATAGATTCCGTTTGTATGAACGTAAGTAACGAGATAAAAACGATTTGTTTCTACAGTTCAAGAAATTTTCCTGGACACAACGAGTATGTTCACATAAATCACATTAGAAGCACTGATTAGTAAACAAGTAGAAAATTGTAGGAATTGTGTTATCTTTCTCGCAATATTTTACTGAGGCTACATAACAAACAACTCAATTGTAAAACTTGTTTTACCTCACCACAAGTATTATTAGGCATGTAGTTAAAAATAGCCATTAAATTAACCTAATTTTACGACATACTTTTAATGAATGTCGAACTAAGTTATTTCCTTTACTGCCTCTTAGGGGCCGTAAAATAAATAAAAAATATCGTTAAAAATACTTGCTGCATAGGCGCGAACATAATATACGTTCAGGAAAATAAAATTAAAATAAACATAAATTGTAACACATCGAATTAAAAGTTTTCCTAAAGTTTAAATAAGAATAAATGCATTTTAATTTCATTAAACATAATCTGATAAAAACTACGTAAGATTAATAATAATCAATAATTTTTTGAATTTACGTTACATATTCGTAAGTATGAAACGAAAAGTTATTCAAAAGATTGTCATGTTCAATAAATATTCGTTGGGATTTATTTCCGACTGCTAGAAACCAAAAAGATTTGTTGTGACACTGCTTACTGTATTACAGCACCTCCCCAGCTCCCAAGCCAATTATAAAATTGACTTGTCTTAAGAAAAGTCGACTTTATTACATCGCTCGAGATATCTTTTAAGATACTTTTTATATTTCATTTGACCTCATTTCGATGACTTAATATGATGTTAAGTACTCGGTACCTGCTTTCAATCAGAATTGCCAAACAATTTAGGTTTAAAAAAAGATTGATTATTATAAATACGCTGTCATACGAACATTTTTGGCAGTCGTGAAGTCAATTCTGACAACTAGTCTTACTATCTGGGGGCACGGTAGTGCCCCTGCCAAGTCTCGAGCAAAAAAAAAAAAACGGGCACAGCCGTACCATACTTTTCTCGAAGCGTTTCGCGGCTATTTCACCCCCCCTGTATCATCGAAACGGAAAAAGCTAAGGGTTTAGGTTTTCGATGACCTAGAGTGAGTATTAAAGTAAGCTTAGCCTCAAAATTACAAGACATTTGAACCAATAGTTTTAGAGTTATGAGCGATCAAAGTTACACCATTTTGTCACTCACTGACTGACCGATCATCAAAAGTCTAAGGTACTTCTAGCAAACTTAGAACCTTCAAATTTGGCACCGAGATAGGTTTTTAGCTACAAGTAAAGGGAAAATTATAAAAACGGTAAGAAATTATATACCTTAGGAAATATTAGGAAACAAATTTACATTTGCGGTTTTGCAAGAACATGGTGTATGAATTTTGACTGCATTGTTAACTTTGTTCTTCGTTTATGTACAAAAAGTAAAACAAATCGATTTATATTATTAAAAAAACTTGAGAGGTGTCAAGGGACACCCGGATGGAAAGAAATTACTTTAATTTAATTTAGTTAATTATTAAATAAAAAAATACTAAACAAATTATTAAATTAAATATATTATGATAAGTTGGAAACGCAAAAAGACAACTGTTTATCGTTAGGATTTGAGCGCAAGACCCGCCCCTTGGCAAGCTCGTCATGTGTCAACACCGCCATCTGAGAATTTAAGATATCTATCGAAAGTCTTAATCATAAGACTGTTGACTAATGACGTCATTAAAAAGTGTTGTTACTACTTTTCGTAAGAATTTCTTCCGCCTAGCCCCCTTTCTCAACGCGCGATGAGGAACTTCATTCCAATGAATTGTAATAATGTATCTAGGGGCACAACAGTGCCGTCTCGAGCAAAACGGGCACGGCCGTACCATACTTTTTTCGAAGCGTTTCGCGGCTATTTCCCCCCCCCCCCCCTGTATCATCGATACGGACAAAGCTAGGGGTTTAGGTTTTCGATGACCTAGAGTGAGTATTAAAGTAAGCTTAGCCTCAAAATTACATGACATTTGAACCAATAGTTTCAGAGTTATGAGAGATCAAAGTTACACCATTAAATTTTGTCACTCACTGACTGACCGATCATCAAAAATCTAAGGTACTTCTAGCAAACTTAGAAACTTAAAATTTGGCACCAAGATAGGTTTTTAGCTACAAATAAAGGGAAAATTATAAAAACGGTAAGAAATTATACACCTTAGTAAATATTAGGAAACAAATTTACATTTGCGGTTTTACAAGAACATGGTGTATGAATTTTGACTGCATTGTTAACTTTGTTCTTCGTTTATGTACAAAAAGTAAAACAAATCGATTTATATTATTAAAAAAAACTAAAGAGATGTTAAGAGACACTCGGATGGAACGAAGTTCCTTTTAATTTAAGAAATAATTTGAATGAATGTTATTACCATAATTTAATATAATGAATTTAATTTAATTAATATAATTTAATTTATTATTAAAAAAAATAATAATTATGATTAGTTGTAAACGCAAAAAAAAAACATAGAATTAGGATTCGAACGCAAGACACGCGGCTTATCAAACTCGTCGTGTGTCAACACCGCCATCTGAGAAGTTAGGATATCTATTAAAAATCTTAATCATAAGACTGTTCACTAATGACGTCATTAAAAAGTTTCGTTACAACTTTTCGTAATAAGATTTTTTTTCATAAGAACTTCGTTCCAATACATTGTAATAATATTAATATTATAGAACGGGGATTAGCGCGAACATGCATAAATACCTTTAGGGCTTGACGTTTCGACCAGGTTACACCGGCCGTGGTCGCAAGCAGACTGGAGATGCGGTGTCATTGCTCCGTGCACGAAGTAGATGATTTTTCATCTACCCCCTTTTCTTCAAATACCCTACACACTACACTGACCGTGTCCGTACTATGTTCACTAACCGACTTTGCAGAGAATCGAGGTTGTGTTAAGGGAATCACTGGATACCAAGATGCAGGTAGTTTAAAGCCGTCTTCCCGATTGAAATTTGGATGCTTCTTGATTTCAATCGCTTCTCGCACTACTCTCGAATGAAAGTAGCGATCGGTGGAGAGGACTTGCGCGCGATGGAATTGAATCCAGTGATTAACGCCAGCTTGGAGTACGTGATCTGCTATTGCCGATTTAGTGGTCTGACGGTTCTTAACAGCTGCGATATGCTCTTTGAGCCTTTCCGCGATAGTTCGCTTCGTTTGCCCGATGTACGATTTACCGCAGCTGCAGTCGATTTTATAGACACCTCCTTCGGTGTGCGCACCATGTTGTGTACCTTTGTCCCCGGAGTGTAGACAGTCGGTATGGAGACTTTTCTAAGTACTGCCCCGATCTTGTCCGTAACTCCTCTGACATATGGCATGTAGGCTCTTTGTCTATTAACGTCCGGATGTCTGACCCGCTTTGACGGTCGTTTCATTTTACTTTTCACCTTGTATCCATTTTTGTGTAGTACCTCCTGAACATGATCTAGCTCGCGCTCTAAATGTTCAGGGTCACAGAGGTCATACGCTCTATTCTTCAGTGATGTCATCATGGATTGCAGGTGTCCAGGGTGGTGATGCGACGTACCATGCAAGTATCTATCTGTGTGTGTAGGTTTTCGGTACACAGTGTGTGATAATGACCCATCTTTTCTCGCATTCACTTTGACGTCCAGGAAAGCGAGTGATCTGTCCTTCTCCATAAAGGTATTTATGCATGTTCGCGCTAATCCCCGTTCTATAATATTAATATAAACATGCAGCGCGATAGTTTAAAAGTTAACATTGTAATAATCTATTGAATTTACATATTAATAAACAAAGCTAAGTTAAAATGAAATGAATAAAGCTACAATCTTTCATCCACATAATGCAATGCTATAAATATTCTATGCTCACTCGAAAGATGGCTGTGTACCTGGTCTAAATCGCGCTATGGTTTCTATCTTATACAGCTACCGCCGGTACGAAAAAAAAAACCTTTTAAAAAACTTTCATCTACTGAAACTAATAGGTTGTTAGGTTCCCTCATTGTGCCGAACCTGTGGAATGAACTATTTATATACGATGAACTTACAATTAATTTGCGACAGCTCAATGATTTTGAGTTCGTTGCCATGCTCAATAGAATATGTGTTATGCAAACGATGTCCATTTGTTCACCATGGTTCAAGAGAAATCTTTATTTTAGGTTGCTGAATTTGAGGTTATAAAAGTTAAATTCTTCAAGGTTTATCAACTTCTAAATAGATATTCGTTTACTATTTGAATTGATATTGTGGTAAATGCTAATGGCTCCCACCCTTTACAGACACTTTCATGTTAGTAAAAATCTCATCTTGGTGGCCCAAGTGAATGGGGTTGTCGAATCAAAATGCCATCCCATTGGGGTGGTTATGCTAAAATCAGAATGTATTTTAACTAATCCTAATACACAGGTTTATTAAAACAACAATTTAAGCACCGGCGAGACAGTGGTCGGTTTGTCCGATATCCACCCGGTGTAGACATTTCTCGTTAAAACTAGAGTAAATTCTCTCACTTAACAACAAAACAAAAGTACGATATCACACAACAAAACCACTTGAGGAATGTAAATGCTCAACTCGATACAAATAACACGTAATGTAACAAAAGTAAATACGGAGGTCTATTATACAATGTTTACGAATAACGGCTAATTATTTGACGGATAAATCTACCCTACTTATTATTTTTCCATGTTTGTAAAAGTACATATATGCAGGTGTAAGTACTGAGGTTTAAATTAATAAACATTTATTACGTTTTCCAATGCTGGCGTAAAATAAATGCTACTAAACAACGCATATAAAAAAAAAGATATGAACTTTGTATAGTATTAAGATGAAGCACGGCGCCGCATAGTCAACAATTTCCTATATGCATCGCTTATGCTATAACCACCCATAAAAGCCAGGGGCTAAGTCTAAACCACGCGATGAAGGACATAGGTTCCTCCGTTTTCACCTATAGTCAAGTATACGTGGCTCTTTCAAGAGAGACAAGTCTGGGCGGATTATATTTGGTAAATATCGATTTTAAAAGCATCAAAGTTCAGGAGACAGCAACAGTTGAATATAATCGACTCAGAAGAATTTACCGCCCAGACTTGTGTGCCTTAAAAATTACGAAACATCACAATACAGGCAACAGAGTAAGAGACAGGGAATGGGCTCTAAGCAAAGCAGCAGCTGAAGCACAAGTAATAATTAAAACACCTAAAAATAAAAGAAAGAGACCTACCAAAAATTAATGAGATCCCACCAAAAACATTCAATGTAAAAAAAGCCAAGTCTCTCTATGCAATTCTTCCATCGTAAAAAGTATTGAGATAGCATAGGAGCCAAGCCCTGTTTAATTTTATTTGTAATAATAAATAAATATTTTGTGACTCTATCAATAGTTTTGTTTGCATTGCAATAATAGTGACTTGGCCATGAGCACAAGTTAAATGTCGTTTGCTCTTTGTAATTACGTGCAAATATCGTTAAAATGATTTTGTAACTAATTGGAATTTGAGATCACTATGCACTTAACATGCGCCATAGTGCATGTGCAGTTCACTGATCTTGGATGATAAAGACTGTCGGTTAAGGTGTCCTGATATTATTTATTATTTACTTTTAACTGCTCCAAATATGCCGTTTTATATTTGTGCCTTATTGTGCTCATGGCCAAGTCACTATTATTGCAATGCAAACAAAACTATTGATAGAGTCACAAAATATTTATTTATTATTACAAATAAAATTAAACAGGGCTTGGCTCCTATGCTATCTCAATACTTTTTACGATGGAAGAATTGCATAGAGAGACTTGGCTTTTTTTACATTGAATGTTTTTGGTGGGATGGGATTTTTCTCAGTAAAATTGGTTGTGGAGGTCAGATAGGCAGTTGCTTCATTTAAAATACGATATTCAGTTGAATCCGGTGAGACTGGTAGCCGACTCCAACATGGGAAAAGGCTAGGCAGATGATGAAATATAATTTATAATTACGCTAACTCCTCATACGTATACATAGTTATGAAACAAAGGGTCTATAAAGATTTAAAGAAAATGTTTTCCCCTTAAATCAGATCCTTACCACATAAAGAGTTCCCGTAAATTAAGAACGTGTGGAGAATATAAAAGTAAATGTCGTACCCTTTAATATGGGTCAAAGGAGTGAAAACTTGGTACCTATGAAAAACCATCAAATATTATACGATAAATTTTGTGCGTATATTTTGACTCTAATGTAAAATGTAGTTATTCCTTTTGTTTACAAAAACGTTGTGTGGAATTATGCACCATTAATAAAAGCAACGGCAGCAACTATCGGCTCGGGGTAAACCGTATATAATTAAAAATCATTTATCAGGACTTTAGCGATTCATTAATAAGCCAAACTTTATTTATTAAAGAACTCAGTACAAAACTAGAGGTCGCCAATCAATTCCACTCAAACGAGCCGGCTACAAAATTAATTAAACTTTCCATTTGGGCGTCGGTTCCCAAATTATTTTTATCTCGTCACTGGATGGTGTTATCGAAAAACAAACGGTGCGCAGATAAGCCCCGGTGACAGTAACAAGTGGGTCTAATTTAACTTTAGCGGATCTTTACGAGTTCACGACAATCGGGATGAATCCCAATGAGGAAACCTCGGAATTAGGAGCTCCTTGTTTTCGTATGTTATGATCTTTAAAAGGGTATTTAGAAACGTGTTTATTATTAACATTCAGTCTATTGTATCGGGGTTTCATAATAAGTTTGTCAACTCAATAAACTGTTATAGAGTTTCACGGTTCACGTTACCTTTAATTAATTTTCAAATCAATCGGTTTATCAAATAGGAGTATTAATGGACGATTTTAATTTAAAGATAAAGTTGCTTTCCTTTTGAGATTATGGGATTTCGTTCTTTAAATAGACACCCTCTGAACGTTTTTGTTCTCTGACCTTTACAGAAAAAAGAGGAGTACGTTATTTGACATTGAACTAGCGTAGGCTTGACACTGCCTACGCCCTATAATCTATAATGTCTTATTGGAAATACATTCGCTTCTCTTTGTATATTCGCTTGACTCAGCTAAATTAATAATCCTAATTTTATCAGCTTTTTTATGTGTACTTATTTTCTAGTAGCGTTGGCGAGGTTCCAATATCTTCTAGTCTAAAGAGAGCTTCGTAATTACAACTTTATCATCAAGTTATATCGTATATATCCGATACAAATCACTGCAAAACATAATAAGCATATTTCAAGACCTCAATTCAGGATTACATAACCTTTTGAACTTCGTATTATTATGACATTTCAAAGTCTGTTAATGTTTGTACTGCAAATGCGCAAAAACATGTGTGGGAGCGTATTATTTTAATAAGCATTTCTATATGTGTAGGTAGGAAAGTTTAGACATAAAATACAAAAAATCTTTCACTTTTATTTGCACTGTAAACAAACAGATGGCGAGGAATTTGCGCTAAATGAAGAATTGAAAATCGGCTTAAGCTGGAAGAAGCATTACGAATAAAATGTTCCATAAAATGACACTCCAGGGCCCAATTATTCTAATACTTATTGAGGCAAGCGCGGTGATCGATGTTATTCCTTCCCTGTATGAGAAGCCCCTACCCAGCGGGACTGTAACAGCCTGATATTATTATTAAGTACTCAAGACTTAATTGCCAAGAAACAGATAACACTGTATGGTAATCTTTCCAACTCCCATAACAGAAGAATAACATAATGGGAAATTAATTCACGAGGTATCCACGAAATTTTACAAAACTTTCTCAAGACTCGCATTATGAAACAACAACAGTTCTGAAAAGCTGAAGCGAAACAATTTTATTTGTAAAGTGGAACAAAATGGCGTCGCTCAGTTACATTTGCCAAAGGAATTATTCCGCGAGCACCTTTGCCGAACACAATTTGTGAGGCTTTCGCTTTTGTTGTTCAAGTGGCCATGCTTCAGACGTAATTTGCGGAATGGAAAATATGTATCGAGATTTGTTTTATACGGATATGGGTATAATCTCGCGAGAAACGACTGCTTTTGACGAGGCCACGACCTTTTGAGATGTCTGTTTCTTGTGTGGAATTTGATATTGCTAGCATTGTCTTGTATCTTAATGCTTCTATTGTTATATAAGTACGTAGGCGTTGTAACATCGACTGCATGATGTACATATATTTTGTTGTTGTTGAAAGCTAACAAACCTATAAAAAGCACAGTACAACAATTAAGAATTTTTATTAATTAAATTATGTCAAAACAGTTTTCTGCCTTCACTGCAACGCTTAAAACATCTTCATATAATCCAATGATATCCAATAAAAAGGTATTAACAAAACAGTTTAAAATCCAACAATAGTCTGTAAAATTAATCCAGATACTTGACTGTAAGCATTAAGACCAAATATTGTCGCCTTATTACCGTAATCAAAAGTCAGTGATGGTGTTAACGCCACAATAGGCGATAATCGCCACAAATCCTCGTTCCATTACACAATGCTCCAAATAACGATAAGTGTCATTACTATTATATTACCTCAATACTAATTACGAGTGTAATGTTTATTCATTTAAATATTTTCGTTTACGCTTTTTACTCGTGCTGCTTTTTCTGTTAAATTTAAATCGTGTTAAATATGTTTTTCATGTTATTACAATAAAACTAATTTATATTAATTTTAATGTGATTTACAATCAGATTTTTGATTCCCAATGGCACATAATGTTAAAAAAAAAATTGCCTTAAGGTTAAGTTCAGGAGAACACAATACAACACAATTTGTATGTCAATCGGTTTGAATTAAAACCATCAGTAACCAGTACCTAGAGCTTTCTTGAATTACCTTATTGGGGCTTTTCTAGATACCGGCAGTACAAGCAAAGAGTCTTGTATCGGAGTTCCGTGACCTCATTATATCCGTAATACCTAATATCTAGCATATCTGTCTCCTTAAAAACAACAGTTCCACCAAATGGTTTCACACAACCGTGTCAGATACTTTCTTGTAACAGCTATAAATTAGTTTTATGTGAGCTTTATGTAAAAACATTGCAATAAAACCGTTTTTCTGCGAATGGAGACGTTTGAGTATATTTGTGGAATTGAGTCATACATTCCGGGAATATTAAGAGATTACTATTAAAATACTGTCGGTCGGCACAATCCGAATTATGTCAGATTGCTGGACTTATTATATTTTCTTAACTGCTTTATGGCTATTAAGAAAATAGGAAGCTTTCGTAATATCTTACACTCCATTTATAACATATCTATTATTACTTGGACAATAATATTTATATAATATGTGTACGTTACTTTGATACGTTTTGATGAATTGTTTTATTTGAATTAATAGGTAAGAATATATAGCAAAACAACGTTGTGAATTATAGGACACACGGCTTTAACCGGAAACCATATTTTGAAGGATTTCAGTACAGTTAAAGTAACGAAAATCATTTTCAATAAATTTAAACTGAAAGCCCTGTACGTGTCTCTAAATTTCGTGTGTGATTTTGTTTTGCCCATTTGAAATTTTATTTATTTTCTATGCGTAACTTATGTTTCCAATAGTTAGCCAACAGTTGCAGTTCACGTCAATGTGCGGTTATTTTCCACGTTCCTACAAAGTTGTCGTTTTGCTTTTTAATTACATACGTGTTCAGTTTTGGTGTTCCGCAATTTCTGTATTTTTTGCCTCGCAACATGCCAGTTATTATAAAGTCATGTTTTAGCGGACTAGGCTTAATTAATTTTCAGCAGACACCTTTATAGATTTTAAACATTTCCCTGTCCCGTGAGTCACATATGAACATTTCCATTATTTAACTATTGTGTCTACTGGCAGGACAGTTAAGTTGTTAGGTCCGCTTGACTGTAGCCATACCATCATAATTAATACACATAAGAATATATCATAGATTAATATGTTATATCCAACGCACATTGTTTTTTAAATATTAAATTGTAAATGTCACACTATACAAGCCTCATTTCGGACAAACTAGCCCCACATCAAATACACGTTTATCAAAATTAAAAAAAAAATAGATAGTGAACGTTTGCTAGTACTTTAGATATTTACGAATGTGCAAATACGTATAGAACAACATAAAATATTTACCAGCAGTATAACAAACAACAAAAAACAGTAGTTTGTTTCGAAACATAAAAATATCACCAAACTGAACGCGGCCACTGTTGGCCAACTATCGCAAAAACTCGTATTTATTATTCTCATTCGTTCATACCAGAAATTAATGGTTCTTTAACAAAAACAAATAGCAAACAATGTAAGTTTTACCTGTTGAACTGTTTGTAATATGAATTTTTTAATTTTATGTGTGTTTTGTGTGTCAAATATATAACTCAGCGAGCTTATAATGAAACTAGGATATAGGTCATCTTATTTCATAGAAATTGTACATTATCTAGAAAATAATATTGAATTATGATTTAGGGATTATTTACAAACTTTGCTACGAAATTACAATAATTTAGTAAAAACGCTTTTCCTCCTTTTTCCCGCCATGAACATAATTCTTTAAACGATACTTTTCTCCTATATTACCATTTGTAAAAACTGTTATTGATCTGTTCATACAAATGTGTGCACGAGATCTGAAGAATAATCTGGCTATTTCCAATAACAGCTGTATTCTGCCTTTGTATAAACATATTTACTTTAGAACCCAAATCCAACCTTTTAAGTCCAGACACAAATATTTCAAGAGAAAACAATACAAACTGACATCTGAGCCATCTTCAAGATAAAAGACTAATCCAAAAACTATAGAGCAAAAAAATACGTCGATTTAACAAACGTTTGAAAATGTTTGTATCAGACGTCTTAAATGTCTATTGCTATTCCTCTTAGTTGGAAAGCGTTACGTAATAGGAGCCGGCAGCAGTCTAGACGTAAGAGCAGATGTCTGGCACTATAATAGTTCGGATCCAGTCTGGATAAATAAAGGGTTCAGTTTCAGAGGTCGAAATACGGAAATCTATTTAAGATGAAGGTACGAATGCTTAGGCAGGCTCCTAGCTTTTATGCATACATAATAGGTACCAATTCTGAGAATGGCAAGCACGAGTAAATTTAAAATGACATTAAGTATCATACTATCTTTTACTTTTTGATTAAAAATACGTGGAACCATCAGTCATGAAAATGTTAGAACTAAAAATATGTTAAAAGAAAAATAAACAGAAATATGGACTAAATAATCAATTCGTATATTATGTGATATAAATCGTACCAATCATTTCAGAGAACCATATTTTCGAAGTATTTCAAACCTATATTTAACCGCTACTGGGAATACTATAAATAATTTATTGATATTATTTAATTGTATAACAAAACTTTATAATATTACTTGAAGTAAAAATTGTATTTATCGGTTATTTTAGAGACTCCCGATGTTGGCCAACCTTTTAAATTATATGAGAGCTTTTGTTTAGTGTACAATATTATACGTATTTTATGATAATGGTATAAATAACAAAACATATTTACTTCTCTATTGTAGTCAGGTGAAAAAAGAAGCCTCACTGAAGCCAGCGTAGAATCGTTTATTTGATCAGAAATCCTAATTGAATACCAGAGTCACCTTACATGTTTATTTTTAAAACAACATAAAGTCGTCTTCTATATGAGGTCATGACATTTTATGTGCCAGTAATGTGGAAACAGCTGGAATAGGCATAATGTGACAAAAGGCACGCAGATCACAAAACCGGGAAGTCCAACTTAATAGACTAAGCACAGGTAAAATTGTTTGTTTAGATGTGAGGAAAACATGTATTTTTAGTATGAGCCATAAAGACTAATACAAATAGTGTGAGCACTCACGACATTATGTAAGTTTCTGTAATTTCAAGATACCAATCCTTTAAGAAACAGAATTATCATTAAGTACAGTGGCACAGAGAGCTATATTTTCGGTCTTCGTCATAAACAGACTGCTATATCGCGTGTGATTGTGTTGCACACAATTATGAGTGTACTTTGTGCCGGTTCTCGTTATTAGGCTGCGGTTGCACTCGCTGCAGACGCCATTTGGAATCTGCTGGCTTTGCTTGTTTAGATTCCGAAAATAGATTGTTATTGGTGAGTGCTGTTTTGTTGGTTCAGCTTTTTGTTAAGTGGTTTTTAATTTAGCTTGTGGCTTGTTGGCGACTTTAAATGAAAATTAAGTTTGCATTGAACATTTTTGTTGGCTTTTGTCATTTATATTTGAACGAAGATCAGTACATTTGTGTCTAGTAAACCGGGTAAACACCTTATTGATAAGAGAAGAAACCTGTGCCCAACAGTGGGACATTTAAAGCCCGGTATTATAATTTGGTTAGATTTAAAACACTAAGTAAATACATTTTAAAGTTAATTTCAGCAGTAGCAACTCACCCTATATTCACGATCTGTCAACAATACTAGCACTAAATGTTTACGAGAGTGGGACGAGATAATCATATGCTCACAATGTAGTTTTATTGCTGCTGCGAGATGACTTTGTTACAAGCAATTTGCTTCGGCGAGATCACTTCAAAATAATGTGGGTTGAATCTCTTATGTAGCGAGTGACATGCATTTTGTTAGACCTTTTTATTAAGAGACAAGATTGTTAGACTATGTAAGGCATAAAATAGATCCGTAAGGATATTTTTATGTGTATGGCTTAAATTCCGATGAGATAAAATACACAGACCTGCATTTACTGCCTTTTGTTATTTTAGTTTGTTGTTTTAGTACTACTGGTTACTCAGGGTTTCCTCTATTTAAGCTAATAAAAAAATGTATAAGTCGCGGCAAAGTTAATGGCCAGGTAGGTAGATAGGAAGGTAGATGGTTAAGATCTGTGGGTTAATAATCAGACCCCTTGCTGGATTTCTGTATTATTTGACACAACACCAAAGCTTTACGCTTGTAGTTACTATGTTTGAAGAGAACACTATTCCGGCGAACAATGGGTGAGAGCGGGTAGAAAGGACCGCTGAAGAGGTGTAGGGTTGAAAGGAATCGACGCAGATAAATTCTGGGCTCCCAACAAAATGCAATTTCATAGTAAACTAGAATTGGACGGATATGAGGTTGTGGAACGTGTTGCAAAACATGTTTCCAATTGCCGTATGAAATGCATTGTGAGAATGTTTTCTCTATTACAGTGCTTTTTGAGAAATATTGTTGTATTTTTATGATCCTGTTTTTATATTAAAATATTACTGTATACACAATATTAATGTATTTGGTAACAATGTAAACCGTGTCATCGATCAACAAATACAATAGATAAAATCACTGCCATTTTGGTCAGACAATCACACACAAAAATTTACGTCGCGAAGAATATGCAAAATTCCTCATCGTAATTAAATAAAGTACCAACAAATTAATAAAACACAAACATAAGAAAACTCCATGCAAAATACAGCACCGTTTATCAAACCGCATTACTTTTAAATCGCCTTTTAACTTACACGGGCTGAGTTAATGGCTGGCATTTTTCTTTAGTGCTTGCACAATGTATTTAATAGATTAATCACATCTGCCCTGGTTTACCCTGGAGGTGCTTTGTGCCCAGGGGGCCGAGTCTGCTATTTACAATGGCTCCAATCGTCTGAGTGGGTGGCGTTAGTAAGTCCATTTTAGGATAATTGGCATTCTACTAAACACCAAAACGTCAACATTGGCCGCCCCAATTACCAATTTTGACGTTAAAATGATGTTTTACCTACGTAATTATCCTAAAATGGACCTACTAAAACCACCCACTCAGACGATTGGAGCCATTGTAAATAGCAGACTCGGCCCCCAGGATTGGTGTAGCTACGTCAGTTACACAATGCTAGTGTGACTAACTGCTAGTTATTTAAAGCATGGTATTATTTTTAACCGACATCCAAAAGAAGAGGTTCGCAAATCGTCGGTATGCTGTTTACTGAGGTAATTGTGGTTCAATTTCATAAATTATTTTTGGCATCGAAAGGGTATACTTTTGAGGTGGTCCTATATAAATTTAATCGTATCGATGCAGCAGTTTTGTATTTTTTTTTAAATTGACTGTTTTTTTTTAACTTTTATGTACAATTAACTTTTTTTATTTTGTATTCATTTCACATTGTTCACGAGTCCAATAAATAAAGCTTGTATTCTATATTTGATTGTAAAAGTCACTATTGTCCTTCCAAGAAACAGGTTAATATGTCCTTTGGTGTTGTGCTACTTCTAACTCAATTTGTCCTTGGCACGTTAAACTTAACTATTATGTCTTGTTTCAACTTCTACCCTAGTAGTTACCTAGGTCACATTAGGAGTTCCAATCGACATAATTATTTTGTCAACACATAATAGGGTAAAACCGGGATAGATGCCGCACTGGGATAGATGCCTCGTTTCTTAAAACTCAACTACCAGAGAACGAAACAGCAAATTCGTTTTTTACATACGCGCCACATGCACCCCCCATCTCTGTGACGCGCGAGTTGTTGTGCTAAACGGACGTTTCTCGCTTGTGTGTCGAATTACATTTGCAGCGGACGCGACGAACGCTTCAAAATTTCAAAGGTAAGTATTCACTATTCCATATCTTTATAAACAGTTAAATGATTACATTTTATTTGAATTGTTTTAATACATTGGTTCTTTGAGAACACATTTAAGAGTCAATCACTGATGTTTGCATTTATTTTATTTATAAAATGTTGAGAGGCATCTATCCCTAGTGAAAAGGATAGTTGCCCCGAGTTTACAAGGGATAGTTGACTTTAGAGGCATCTATCCCTCTATACTGCAAGAGCCTTATCGAAGTATTTAAAAGTCAAAGTCGTGAATATTTGGCTTAATAGTAGAATATTAGAAAACACCAAAAAAAGATGTATCCAACTTTAATTTCATAATTCGAATGTGATGAGATGAGTGTAGATACAGTGTTTTATTTATACTTACTTTGCTTATTGTAGGTGAGCCATGCCAAGGAAATACAAAAGAAAGGACAACAGAGCAGCTACAGTCAGCTTTCCATGAATTGGATAAAAAAGAATTGGGGATCAATGAAATATCCGTAGAAAATATAATAAAAATATCCGTAGTAGAATAAATAAATAAATGCGGACAACATCACATACATTGCTCTGAACCCTAAGTAAGTAGCTATTAAGCACTTGTGTTATGGAATTCAGAAACAACGAAGGTACCACAAACACCCAGACCCGAGGCAATGTAGAAGAGTTGATTTCTACATTGACCCGACCGGGTTCGAACCCGGGACCTCAGAGCTAGCGACACCTTGAAACCGGTGCGTACGCCACTCGACCACGGAGGTCGTCAAAAGAATGCTTCGATACCTATAATAACACGAAGTCCAAATCTGATTGGATCCAGTGCGTTATGTGTCAGAAGTGGCTGCACGAAACATGCACTCTTTTTAAGAATTATTGGCCAAGATATGGAAAACTTAAAATGTCCGGTTCCACTTAATGAAGGATAATTCCTTACAAATATGTTGATTTTTTCCAATGTTTAAATAATAACTAAGGTTAAACGAAATTATTATTTTTTATTTTGTTAGAGATTCATATGAATGTTGTTTTTTTTTTTAATTTTAAATAATTATTTCTACGTTAAAACGGGAACGTTTCGTTTGAGATGATTTTATATGATAGTTTTAATATGTTATCGCTTAAACAGATTTTTTTATATATTTTGTAGACATGCATAAATATAATTATGGTTAAGCATTTTATATTACCTACACATGAAGATAATAAATAAATATTACATTGTGATTACGTGTTCTTGTTAATTATTTAAAAAGGCATCTATCCCGCATCCGAGGCATCTATCCTCCTAAGTGATTTCATAGTGGGGCATCTATCCATGTAGGTAGGCATCTATCCCCAAAAAATGTGTTTCGCAAGAATTACATTTTTGCAAAATCAGTAATGGTTAGGTAAATAAATACAGTTTCTAAAGCTTTATGAATGATTAAACTAACTATATTACAGGGTCAATCTAAGCAAATATGTTTAGTATTCAAATAATGAAACACTTTCGAAAAGTGGGGCATCTATCCCGGTTTTACCCTACACATATTCTGAATATATATATATTTGATGAAGTATATAGTAGAATTAGAAACAAAGAAAAATAAATACATAAAATACATATTTGTGAAAATACAAGAAAACAATTCCTTAATCCATTTTAAACAACAAGCAATATAACAACGTTGTACCAGAGCGTTGCAGCTACAAAAATAATACAAAAGTGCAGATAATCCGCATATTTTATTTGCAAGTGGCCCGAATGTACCGCGGGGCAGATTTCCGTTTAGAAACGTTTTACAAATGGCGGCAATAGTAAGCACCGTCTGGGGAGCCAGACCTGTCCGTCAGACTGCACTTCTAGATACCACGTGTTTGGGGTTACGAAGGATGTATACATTTTAGGATGAAATGTTTACGAAATAATGAAGAGTATTTGCCTAGTTCTGGTAACGCTATTATGACAAGAACGAAACCACAAGTATTATGCTGGCTTTTTATACTTGTGGACAATATCAATTTGCTATTCAATGTAACATTTGTAATGACTACTTGATTGTTATTCATAACCAAGGAACCCACTTTTGGTAAAAAGGCTCAGCACATAAAATATTAAGTCAAATGGGAGAGTCAAATGAAAGACCTTTGCCCAGCACTGGGACAATGAATGTTTACGTAGACAAAAATTACTTTGAACACACAAAATCACTTATGAGTTTGTATGAATTCTATCCTATCAAATAAAACACAAAATATGATATCACGCAAAACAAATCTAATAACGCGTGAGCATCACCGAGAGGGAATAAAGAGGTTGTCCTTTATAACAAAGTTTGTAAGTACGTAATACCAGCGAGAGAGGTTTGATCGCCGCTTCTCCTGTCACTTGCTCAGTAATACGGGTTTATCTACCGGCTCGAGAGGATAACACTTGTGACGATTAAAGCATTTCAAGTATTGATTTGGAAGAGTTGTAGTGTTTGTCATTTTAGGGCTTATGGTCCATCTGAACAACCTAATTTTTAAAATTGCCTACTTCCCAAAAAAATCACTTGTCCAAAGCTGCGACAGTTCATCGGGCACCGGTGACCGAAGAAATTTACTGGCGAAAATGATCCGTTGCCTTAATTAACCTTAAGTTTTAATTACCTATTTGCAAAAAGTCACTCGTTAAAAGCTGAAAACTGTTCATCGGCCAACGGTGACCGAAACGGCATTCAAAATCATTAATAAATCAACTGAATAACTGTAAGTAACAATGTAATTTATAGCAAAGAAAAGTTCCACTGAAAAACTTAACCTTTACATTTTCAAGATTTTTACGTTGTTAAGATTGCACATGTACTTAAATATAGAGCTTCCTTTATAATAATAATAATAATAATAATAATATAATTTATTTGCATCGAAAGTAGGTACATGGAAATAAGGTGTACAAGAAAAATATATAGTTCTACTACAATCTACCTTAAACTAGGCATGCAAATATTGAAAGTAATACACACTACAGATCAAGTTTCTGATGTTATTACAAAGCAATTTAAACTATATGGTAGAATCATTCAAAAAATCTTCAATAGAATAGTAGCATTTATCAATTAAAATAGCAATTAATTTATTTTTAAAAATTTGTACTGGGGCTTCTTTTATGTTAGTAGGTAGTTTATTGTAAATATTTGGGCCCATCCCAAAGATACTTTTTTTAAGTAAAGCCGTATTATAGCGCTCCTTTTGGAGTAATTTTTTATATTGACTTCGGATAGGTCTAGTTCTGTTTTCAGATTCTGTCACATATAAATTACTGTTCATTTTTACAAAAACAGCCATCTCAAAAATATAAAGTGATGGAAAAGTTAGCACTTTAAGTGACTTAAACATTGGAACACAACTGTCAGTTATCTTTAGGTTACACATTGCTCTAATACAGCGTTTCTGAGCCTTAAATATCTGTTCTCTCAAGCTACAGTTTCCCCAAAAAATGATTCCGAATCGCAGGGTAGATGCCACCAAGCCATGGTAGGCCACTAATAATGTTTTTACATTTACTTTTTTAGCAAGATTGTATAACACGTAGGCAGATACACTAAGTTTTCTACATATTTCGTCTGCTTGTGGTTTCCACGTTAATTGACTGTCTATTAGAATTCCTAAAAATTTTGCAACTGTTACACTATCAATTTTATGACCATCGTTTTCAATTTTTAGCGGTTGTACAGATGTGCGCTGATGAAAGTGCATTACATTTGTCTTGGAGAGATTAATTACAAGATTATTAATGTTCAGCCAATGTATGATGTCTTTAATTGTTTTATTTATATCATATTCATATTTATCATTATCAAAGCATTCTATTATAGTAGTGCTATCATCAGCAAATAAGACTGTTGGGTGATGGGTGTGTCGAGGTAAGTCGTTAATATACAATAAGAATAATAGCGGTCCCAGTACACTGCCCTGTGGAACACCATATTTTATTACTCTATTTTCTGATAAATACTTTTTTTCTTGTCTAGTTCTGGTGCAAACTCTTGAGATTTCAATGTATTGTTTTCGGTCAGTTAAATAAGATTTTATGAGGTTTAAGACGTTTCCTCTGATACCATAGGCGTAAAGTTTATTCAGAAGAGTTTTGTGATGCACACAATCAAAGGCCTTCGTCATATCAGTATAGATTGCGCATATAGGAGTTTTATTATCGACACTTTTCATTATACTCTTAAGTAATGCATAAACTGCTAAATTAATATTTTTATTCTTCCTGAAGCCCATCTGTTCGTCACACAAAATGTTATGTTTAGTTAAAAAACTATTTATTGATTCGTAAATTATCTTTTCTATGACTTTGGAAAAAACAGGTATTAACGCTATTGGTCTGTAATTAGATACATCTTCGATGTTGTTTTTTTTAAAAAGAGGTTTTACGATGACTGTTTTTAAGGCAATTGGGAATACGCCAGAGCTTATGCATAAATTAATAATGTGACTTAGGTGTACTGCAATATCACTTGACACGTATTTTACAACTTTAGTGGCAATATCATCATATCCGACGCTGTGTTTATTTTTAAGGGACAATATGGCTCTCATGACATCTTGGGGTATGACTGGACCCATGAACATTGAGTTAGGGTTATTTGTTAAGTCATTAGTGTCAGTTACTAGATTTGAGTTACTTTTAATTTGATCAACAAAATAGTTGTTAAAACAGTTTGCAATTTGTTTGGGGTCTTTAATAGTTTTATCTTGTATAATAATTTGTGAAATAGGTTTATTGAAGCGGGTCTTATTGTTAATGATTTGCCAAGATGCTTTTGATTTGTTGCTAGAAGAGTTAATGAAGTAATTATTTTGTGCTTTTTGGGTTAATTTGACAATTTTGCGAAATGTTTGTGAGTAGCGTTTAAAGTTAGTTTTATTTTCACTTGTTGGGTTATTTCTATATTTCCATAATAGATTACGCTGCTTTCTACTACATAGGCGAATGCCGCGTGACACCCATTTCACTTTTTTATTTAATTTTATAGACACATTTTTTTTCGGAAAACAAAGATCGTACAATAGACGAAAATATTCTAAAAAATAATCATATGCTATGTTGGCGTCATCGGTACAGTATATGTCGGAAAAAGAAAGACATTGAAGGTAGTTTTTAAATCTAAATAAATTACTTTCTGAAATATCGCGTTTTTTAACCTTCCAAGATTTATGAATTAAATGATTAATATTGTTCGGCATTTGATACAACATTTTCCCTCGCGGGCATACAGCAGCTTCTCGCGCGATCCTAGGGGGCGCTGTCTGTCTATCAAGCACCTATTGTGAAGCCAGCTTAAAAAGTTACGATGGCAAGGAATTAATGAATACCGGGATTTTTTCAAGGTATTTTTTTTATGTTGACTATTGGTTAGGTTTTCAGGATAAATTAATAAATAAATTCGAATGGCACTTTAAAAACACGCCTTTGTTAATTACACAATAAACTGTTAACTATGGATATTAACTTTGCATTACTTAATTCATATTTTATATAGCTGCAGTTAAAATAATTTCCAATTTACCCTCATTCAGTTCATTTTATATAGTGGTAACTAATTTTCGGTCGATAAAAGTAATTATCGTATTTTTTGGTCCAAATGACATTAAGAATAATTATTGTGAAGCTATAAAGCCTAACTCTTGTAATTAACTGCGTACATAGAGTTAATTTGTACGTTAACTGCTGCTGTAAAGATTTATCTAACAACAACCATCGTAAAAACTTTGAGGTTAAGGAGGCCTTTTTTCTGCGACATGATTGAAGATAAAAATGTTATGCTACTTTACTTACGCTTAGTTTATATGGTGTTTTGTAGCTCATAAATGTTAAATTAGGTATATCTTCGTGTAACCAGGCGTACAAGATTTGCAAGGACTATTCAGTTACTATGTAAACAAAACGTCAAATACGCACCTGTACTTTTTTTATAGGTATTATATACTCAAGCAAGTTTTGATCGTGTATAGAAAGATATTCGATCATTATACGTAGTGGTAGTATACACTTTCCGAAAGCGCATTCTATGGCGTTATTACAAAAATGAATGCTTATCCCACAGGTAGTATAACACCTAGTCACCCTACTCATAACGCAGCGACTACACAATTGTGACGCGGAAATATTTATCCACAAGCGTTGTGAGCACTCATCCTTATTTCGCCTTGAATTTTGTACGCAGTGTGAATAAGCACTGTTCACCGGTATAAGATAAGCCATGTATGGTAATGTAGTTTCCTCAAAAGCCTCCTAAGAAGCCTCTTTTTAGGATCACGGGGATTTTTCTAGATACAACGTTTTTGGATTCAAATTGTGTCGCCTAAGTGGCACTCCTGTCAAATTGTATGAATTATTCAGTGAGGGACTTAATTTGAATGAGAGCTTTTTACAAACGTATTCATGACCTTCTTACCTATCTGGCTGGTTGCGATGTACAACACTCGTGCTGTGGTTTTGGTCTCATCATTTTAATATAATCTGAAATGGATTTAAGCAATCCAGAAACTAGACTCTATAACCACAAAATGTTTCTCTCAACTCAATCTCACTTTCTCTATCTCTCGTTTTGGGCCACTGAAATGTTAAGCAAATATTGGTTTTCACACATCAGGTCCTCATGGGTTATAAGGCCCAAGATGACTCTACATAAAACTCTAATTGAAGTAAAGCATCTAACAGCACTTCAAACATAATTGGGAGCAGATCAAACATGCAACAATCATGCTAATTGAATTTGAGTGTAAACTCGGAAGTCCAAAGAAAGTTCCCAGCACCGGACCGTTTGGAGAGCTAGTTCGCTCAAAATGGCCGCCTACGGTAAATAATAACTCTGATGTTGCAAAGTAAATGTTTTTCTTCCCTTACTTGTTGTTTTAGAATGGAATCGTTTTCATTACTGCTTTGAGCTAGAACTGAATGTTTTGTGAGCTGCAATTGGTGAAACTGGAATGCATGTATGTATTTTCTTTCTTGCATGTCGGAGTATGTTCAATTGTACATGTAGCTCTTTAACAGTTCATGTCATGATATAGTATAGAGAACGTGTATAGTTATCCGTTGTAAATATGAGAAATCATTTCAGTCTTGTTATTATTTTAATGTCCAAGACAGTCAAACGCTTTGTTCTAAAATCAAAAAAACTTGCAACACAGGAGAAAGCGTAAAATGTATGGTAAATGTAAGTTGACTTTTTTGTCCCATAACTTTTTTCACACAGTGATTAGGTACTTTTTGCCTAGGTATATTAGAAAAAATTGGAAGCTAAAAACCTGTAATCCGATGTAGCTTAGATTCATTACATATTATATAAATAGATATGCATGTTATACAAATTAACAACAACTAGCTGTTAAAAAATGCTGAAACATGAAATGAACTGACTATGAACTCGATACTTAACGGAATGGAAAAATTGGCGTCCGCTTTTTAATCTTTAATTGAAAATCTTTGGCAGAGGGCCCTAACGTCCACTACAAGCATATGCAATACTATATCTAATTTCAGATCAATTATAGGAAACGTTAATCGGTTTTTCTATGAAGTATAGAGCTCTCAATCAACGTCCGCTTTGGAATGGCGTCCATTAATGGTTTTGCTGCATAGCCTATAATGTAATCCGTTTGAGCAAAATTTGTGTATGCAGCTGGTCTGAATTTAAACCCTTTATGGCTTAGTTACTAGTATTATGTAGCAGACAGAATTCTATGCAACGGTAATGCAAGTGACGTTCTTTCATTGTCAGATTATTAGTTCCTATTGTTGCTGATGATGGTAACCGAAAATGCAGCTTTGTGACATGTATCCAGATATTATACCGCTAGGAAAGGTCTGCATTCAATACTTCCCGGAACCGTTTTGTCATGGAACCAACAACTATTCCCAAAAAAATTTTAAACGCTTGCACTATTGTACCATCTTGACTTTCAATAGGATTGAGGTTTGGATTGTAGCATTCCTCATAGTCCCTTCTACTCATTTCGTAGCACCACCCTGCTACGAATGTCTACACATCTCAGCTCTCCCTGATTCGCACCTACGCACGTCGTAGCATTTTCATGATCCCTTCTACGAATGTCCATAGATCTTAGGTTCCATTATTATATTTTTAATACTAGAAAAAACTTTTTAATAATGTTAAGATAGTAATGGTAACTAAATATTTGTATACCTACATTATTGGCAAACAAATTATATCTATTTACATTTCTAACTTGTAGAGTCAAGAAATTATTGATGTTTAAAATGTTTACTTGCTACAATATTTTATAGTGACTGTACCAGCAATACAAACCGTCTCTCAAACATTCCGTCGAGTAATAATGTTTGCGGGATGTTTTAAGGCGATTATTTTTATGGAAGCGGCGATAGCTTCGCAGTGTTCGGTTTATAGCTCTCTCTGCAGACGAATATTTTTAAAAGAGGCTCTAAAGTGTTCAGCTGTTCCCATTCTAGTGATAGGATCAAGTTATTGTTGCTGAAGACGGAATTTTTAGATTGTTTGAACAGTTAGACTTTATTCTGTCGATATAGATGGTGCAGTCGAGTCAGACTTATTTTTTATTGTACTCTTTAGGATGTTTTAAGTATCGAAGTCAAATTCATACTAGAACTTATAACAAAGTGGCCTTAAGACGAAGCCTCTAATAATACTAATACCCCATAGTTTAATCATCTTTAGTTTACACGTGTCTGTATTGAAACTTTAAACAATACACCTTTCCCTACCCTTTCAAACACACACACTAAAAGCTCTTTCACATTATCCGATACGATATCGGTATTGGTCACCGATATGATATCCAGGCAAGTAAAATGTATTAAACATGTATAATGTTTTTCATATTTATTTATTTGAAATATATAACACCTTTACAGTAGGTAGTCGCTCTATCTAAATACGGTATTCAGCTGAATCCGGTAATACTCGTAGCCGACCAAAATATAGCTCGGGAAAAAGGCTAGGTAGATAATGATACAGTAATCCAATTTGATGGTATACAAATAAGGAACATTGAGTAAATAAAACTGCGTATACTTTATATATACTATGAAAAAATAAAAAACAAAAGCGTCATCCGCTCCGATATCGGATTCGATAGTTTGATATATTTTGATTCCGATATGATATCGTATCGGATACTGTAAATACGCTCTAAATATACAGCAATTATCGCACTTTGGTGCGGCGTCCTATAATATCAGGCACTACCGTACGTAACTTGTCACCGCTTTGTTTAATGTGTAACTGTCACTTACACTTGTTCTGTTAATTTAAACGGCGAGGGTTTAAGATGTTTCTACTAAATAGGTTAGTGGGGTAAGAGGAAGAGGGGGGGTAGAATGGTTGTAATGCCGGTTTAGGAGTGTTTGTCAAGATACGAGAAATCTGATGGAAAAGACTTAAGACTGGTTTGAAAGTTACTTGCAGTAACTGTAGGCTCTGCTTTTTTATATTTTCCAGCTTTTTTATATTTGGAACATGGTCAGTCTGCCCGTGACCATGATACCTGCAAAGGTATCGAAACGTCGGGACCTAAAATCGAAATATAAAACGCGACAAAATCATTAAAAAATCGGTTCAACCAAACGAGGGATAATCGCGGACAAACATACATACCTACATACATACAGGTCAAACTGAGAACATCCTTTTTTTGAAGTCGGTTAAACAGTAGTTTTATTTCAATCAAATCAAAGATTCACGTAAATCTAAGAAATTAATATTTAGTAATTAATTTACGTGTCTAGTTTGTTTTTAGGGTTCTTCGTAAAAACCACGTCCAAACTCAAAAATAATGTTATTTCGCGATCACGAACTCTTTTTCTTCTTTTATTATTAGGATTTATTTCTACAGACTCATGACCTTATCACTGAAATTAAGGTATCATAAACTTAAATACACAATCCCACTGCCTGATTATGTCAATGACGTCACGGCCGTAAACTTGAGGTAGGCAGTAGGCGGTAAACTATTAGTTGATTACTTTGAACTCGGCTCAGTATTAACAAGTTTAAGCTTGGTTTAATCAGAGTCGGGAACTCTGCTATTGTTGAGTGGCTGAATTATGAATTATTTTCCAGTTGCGGGTTATATGTTTATAAAATTGGATATGTAGTTGAGGCTCTTAAAGGTTTTCGTATTGAAATTGTTTGTGTATATTTCAATTGTTTTACTTAATAATTGCTGTGGCTGTAAAATAGGTAAGAATGAATAACGTACTGTTAAAACAAGTATTTTTTTCGTTCTTTTTCGTTGCGAATTAAATATCTCATTTAGTTAAATTTTAAAAGTTAAAACGCTATTTTAAGAAAATACACAGATATAATGTAGAAAATTTTCAATAAAAAACTTACCACACAAATTATTATGTTGCAACTTTGAATAGTAAACTAAAAGAAATAAAATCAAAGATGACGTGAATAAAAAATAAGTGTCTTAGAATTTATTCAAATACCTACTATCTTTCTCTGCGATTCGTGCCGGACCCTTGATTTGGCAAAAATTATGCTATATAGAAGAATTGAGTTTAAAATTGTCACCTACAAACATTCATATACAGATAATTTGAACGATGCAATGAATTGAGGTAGAATAGAACACAGTTATATTCGTGTGATTATCTAAAAGGATGATATAGAAACAATTCGTATCTGCTTTGTGAATTTTGTTGTGGCTTTTTTTCCTTTTATCTTTCTTTTGCCTTGATGTCCTAACAGATATTCGAATAAAAGGAGTCAAAGAGACGAGCTGATAAAATCTAGAAGAAATATTATCTTTTAAAAAGTAGCACAATTTTCTTTCACTTTAGCTCCTTCTCACTTTTTCAAACTACCCTTATTTATACAGATAATTTAAATCAATGTATTTTGTTTCGACATGTATTTGAAACAGACTGTCCTAAGTCCGCACTGACAAGGAAAACAAATACAAAGAAACTTGAACCCGTGACGTCACTACATCAAGGTTAGCAAACAAATTATGTACAACTTAACCCTTTAAAAAGAAGGGTTTCTCTTTCTTGATTCAGTATTTTCATAAGTTCTTGCTCTTAAGTTTTATGAGAAACTCATTATATTAAATTGGCGTTGTGTATAGTGCCTAATAAAAAATATTGTGCGAGGGCACATTCACACTGTAATAATCTTTCAGGGATTTAGAAACTATAAAAATAAATTTATAATATTACCTTCTATTACACAATACTTACACAACAGCATTCCTAAGTTAAAATGAATTGAATGATTAAAGGAAGAGAGACGCTTTCTATTTTTCTATTATACATTTAGTTGTGTTTGAAAAACCCTAATAATCAAGCTGCTAAAAACGAAGCAAAAAAGTTTCACTTCCTCCTACATAATTATAAATTCATGTAACCAACGCACTATAGGCTTCTAACAGTGAACCCTTGCCTTCCCTTTCAACAGATACAAGCGTAATGATTTCCCAAAGGGATCGCACATTTTTTTATTCATACCAAGAGTTGCTTGACAAAAAACTTTTAAATATTATTCCATTCTATAACAGTTTCGCGAAAAGTTTGAGCTCAAAGCAAACATCCAACATGACGTAATGTTATTTCTGTGGCCCACTGACGCAGTCCAACCACTCTATATAATCCTTTAATCGTATCTTCCAACACTCACGTGGTCGTTCCCTTGTGAAAAGTACCTCTACACAAACATACAAACATACCCACTACCTAACAAAGTTCAAGCAATTTAAGAGTACATTCAAACGCGGTCCTGATAATACGAAACCCTCACAGAAATCTATTGTGACCAAAACTGTCCTGAACAGATGTTCCAAACGATTATATCAATTGCTTGTTACTAATTTTATTACAGCGACAAAGGACCAGTGATTTAAACCACCAACTAAAATCATAACGTAATACCTACCGAGCTATCAGGGATTTCGAAAACGGTTTTATTCAGAAACGTCCCTTAGTTTTATAATTTTCTGTACTTTCTCTCAAGATTAGTGTCAGGGGATTCGTCTCAAACTTTTCTCGCAAACAGGGAAACTTTGGTCCTTTGATCCGAAGTGACGCGAGAGAAGACAAATAGATGTGTCGTGCCCTATAGAAGTTATAAGGAGTGAGCAGATGATGGAGCGATTGGCTTTAGTAAATGTCTTTCTGAGTAACGTGTCAACGCCCCTTAATATAAGAAGTGGGTTGTCATTATTGAGTAGGGTTACATTGCTATACGAATTTGTATTGTTATATATCGAATTTGTAACTATATCTATAGAGACTCAAACCAATTTCTATAATATTCAGTTTGCATGTAAACTAAACCAAATTTAATTTAGTTGGTAGTTTAATTAATCCTGGAAATGATTTGTGTCTTTTGGACACATTTCTTGGAACCAATTTCAGCGTCCGATACATGAATATATCCGTCGGCCATATAAATGTTTATTTAGGGCAGAGATTGTAGTTGCTATGCCAATCAGGTCATCATCGCATCATTGATTATTCTAACTGCGTCGTGTTAATATGACCGGAAGGTATACACAATACGCGCTGATATATTCTAAGGGAATAGAAATATATGGAGTTGTTGTTTATTTTCTTTTAATAACAGTTAGTTGAATAGCCTTAATTACTTGTTGTTTTTTTTTTTTGTTTAAGTAAAACATTGTATCATTATATTCGATAGACCTAAGTGGACTGCTATAGACTGATGATGATGGTTGTATCCTTTATTTATATCTGTGACTGAAAATTATAGATATTATTCGAGAAAAAACTTTCTGTTTTTTTACAATTGAGTATCGAATTTTTAAATTAATAAATCTCGGAATTTCGTGAAAAATATCAAAAGCAAAGAATACAAAAATATTCAGTTTTATAAAATAAATTCATATAAAAGGAGGGTAAATAATTGGAAGAAAGCGCAGCAATTTCAACTAGTCAGAAAATATCTGTGGAATTTCAATCATCGCGTTGTTTTATGCACTTCTGTGTTCGTTCCGAGCGACGCCCTTTTGTTTTATTAGCTTTGAGGGACAAATATATTATTATACAACGACATCTCCCACTTGCCTTTGTTATATGCTTTGTTAATGCTCCTTTTTATTCTTCAAGTTTCACCATTATTGTTATGATACTTAATGTTTGTTTGAATTACTTGTAGCTTTTGTAAAAACTTAAGCGGGGTTTTGGGAATAAAGATAAATGTAATGTCATGTTCTGTTTTGTTAGAGATTGATGTTATACTATACTGCTAGGAAAAGGATAATTTGAGGTATATATTATGTATTTCTAAGGCAGAAACAGTATTTACAAATATTTCCATAGCACTCTGTATACTCGTAGTTACCTGCTTGAAAAACATGAGATAGAGTAATTTCTGTATTTTTTAAACATTTCATGTAATTTACAAATCTTTTTATGGAATAATAATAGCCATTTTAAACTCCATATTCCACTCCAGTGTTTCCATAATATTTTGTGTAATAAATTTAAATGTAGATGTATTTTATACCGAATTGCTGTAATTAGCCTTATTTCTACATGTAACCATAATTATGTAAATTATGTTAATTGCACTATCATATACAATTCTTCCTGGAAATACGAAAGCAAGCGAAAATTGTATTTACAGAACTAATTTTCGATAACAACGTTTATTTTATAAACAATAATAATATTATAATTATTATTTAATAGCTGAAAACAGAATCAGCCTTTAACTACCATGTCTGGAAATTATCATCATAAAAGCGTATACTTTTATAGAGAGTAGCCTATTATTTATAGTATTTACGCTAAAATCTCATTATACAACAACCAAAATGAAGTTAGGTAAACGTTTATACATATTTAAGGACAGGTGTTTGTGATCAAACCTATTTTTTGTTATTGGTTTCTTAGGTTTACGCGAATGTTAGACATTGAAATAAAACTACTTTTTACGGATTTTATCGCGGTTTATATTTATGCAAAGGTGCCGAAACGTCGGGACTTTAAATCTAAACGTAAACCGCGAAAAAATCCGTATAAAGTAGTTTTATTTCTATTTTTTGTTGTTTACTTGTACAACAAAGAAAAATAATAATTGAAAACAAATGCAAAATAAAAAAATCACACATCCAGCATTGCGGACTTAACAACAACGGGCTTAACAAAATATCCCAAACTATTCTTTTACACAAAGCTCGTCGACTAAAACTCTAACCCACATTTAGTCCAACAAATCGGATTAGTGTAACTACTAAATCCATTATCGGCGTGTCAGATAACAATCAGTGTTGCATCCAATTGTTGCAGCTTTCCAATGAGATTGTCTGAACTGTGTTAGGAGGGGAACATTGTTACATGTTTACTAGGAAACTAGAGCTTACAGTATTTCGTGCAGGTCATAAGTTTTAACCTTGTTGTGGGTTCAGTTGAAACTTGCATTTGTTTTTCTGTGTAACACTTTACAAGGTTAGTAGTTTGGGTGTTGGTAAATAGCTTTTAAATGGAAAGTAACTCTTATGAAGAATAGCAATCGAAGCATGACCTCTCGGTATTTAATATTTTATGTTTTTGTGATGCAAATTTATTTATTTCATGTGGTGATCGGACAGAAAATAAAGTTAATAAATTAACGAATCATAATCAATAAACAACGTTTAAATTGGCACTCGCTTGCAATCGTATTTTTTTGTTAAAAGCTACTTTATAGTATCGCACTCACTCAACATTTACATAAAACAATACTTAAATTCAACGTTCACTGTCTGAATACAAAGCTTTGAAGTCTTCAGACTGCAGGACACAATAAAGGCAAGTTTAACCTCAGAGCAAATGCACCAGCCATTCCACGAAGAGGAATCTTTGTTCAGTTCCTCTGTAAGGTCTCAAGTCTAGGGTCCAGACCTCTCAGAATTAATGACCTCTATTGAATTCCAACTCACTCTATCAAGGGGCAGAGAGACTGATCGTTACTCAATAGATTGCTGGGTAATCATTAGATTTATGACTTAGTTTATACCGTAGAATGATGTTGCAGGAAATTACTAGCGACTTACGTACTCGTACTACAGAGTTAGTAATTTAGAGAGAAAGCGTGGAACTAGTAATAATGTACTACATAAAAATGTAAATAAGAAAGGACTTAACGAAATTTATTTGTAATCACATCTGAGGAACCTAAGTTAAGATTAAATTTTAAAATCTGTTTACTATTATAGTGATAATAACTGTCAGAAATAACACATATCAAACATAAAAAAGTAGGTAACATGTCGTATTGCGAACCTCTTACTTTTTGGTAGTCGGTTAAAAGTAGGTCAAAACATAACGAAACAAAAAATAAGGTATTAAGAAGTTATAATCTACTTATATCTTAGGTGATAGCGAGAGTTATGACTTGCACGCTATTTGAGGCGATAGCATCAAAACTTAACCCAATAAGTATTAAAACTTTTGATGTGCAGATGTTTTACGTTCCACAAACATCGTGACTCATAAACATGATAACTGGTGCATCCATCATTTTACCAAGCGTCGAGAAAAATACCAAGCGGTACTCTTTTTCAACGGCCATCACGAATGGGGGATAAAAAACTTGAAATTATCCCACGAAAATATTTTCCAGACTATTTTCGAGGTTCTAGAATAAAAGGCAGTATATGCTATAATATTTTATAGTCGGGTCGTTGACGGCATTATTGCTTCCCTCGTAAAAGTGAAAACAATCCGCGAACGACGCGCGATTACATTAACGATTTAAGAACGTTTGTCATGAATACTTGAAGACATCATACTCAAAGTACTTTGTACTCTTTGAATCTGTTTTAAGACTTTAATGAAGATGTCTTGTAATTAAATTTTGGATGATGATGTTCATGTGATTTTCACAGTTTGTTAGAATATTTTCAACACACGTTGAAGAGGGATTCCTTTTTTGTAATTCTAAAGCTTAAAGATCTCGCAATAGGGGAAAACTGGAAGTAGGTATATAGCATAAAATGTACAGACACAAAAACTAGGACCAAAAGTGGCTATATTTTTTACTTCTTTTTCTTCTTTCATTTACCTTTAAGCCTTTTAAGTAATCACAAGCAGACTTCCTTTTCCTCATTCATAGAAAACTAACTTTTTAAACCTTACAGCAGGTACCATGTAGGTAATCAAAAACCTAATTAAACCAACTAACAAAATCAAAATCACAAAAACAAAACAGTTACCAATCAATACAAAGACGCAACAAGCAATAAAAACGACCTTCCCTCATTCAATCGCTCATTTCAAACAGAAATATGCATTGAAATCAGTCCCGCGCAAAACAAACGTACTTGTCGCTTAATGAGCCGTCGTGGTTGACGTTAGCGACACAGACGATAAATCAACGCTTGCTTTGCATAACAACCAGGACAATAGCACTTTGCGCCGGGTTTTCTAGCAGTCATGACGCAGGATGTTAGGCTATTGAGAGATAGCGATTTGTGTTGGAGGAGGTAACTCGTTTTGCGATAACTTTGTTTGTGTCGATGCTCATCTGTTTACAACTGAAGGTAGAAAGTTTGCTTGGATTCGTTGAGTTAAAAATGGTACTTGATGATCGTGTGCCCAAATAGAAAAATGGAATCAATGGACGTTTAAGTTACTGAGATTATGAACCGGTATCCGTCATTAAATGTTTTTTTCTTATGGTATTTATTTTAAAAATAAGAATACGTTTCCTAAATAAAAAAAAATGATGTTATTTTTTAAGATATCGAAGCAATGCAACAAAATTCTCATTGTATAGTCATAAAACATCCATCCGTTACCTGAATACTTCAAAGAAAATGACTTTTTAATAGAACATCTTTCCAACATACAAGGTAATAGATTCACAGCTTGACACGCAGTAAACAGACCGTCAGGAGCGAATATAGGAACGTTATGTAAATGTGTCACCTGGTGTGCTGCCGGGAAACGATTTGTATAACGCATTCAGATATTTTCAGACTACAAAATTAGGATAGTTTTCAAAGACTAATCAATTAAGAAGCTTCTTTAGAAAATGCCTATAATATATAATAATTGTGTCGTATTTTTTGAAAATGAAGAAAAAATATCTACCTACAAACTGAGATTCTCCTAAAGCCTAAAGTCCCTTGTAGCTGTAATTAACTATAATATTAAATTTTATGGAAACATAGATGTCAAGTGCTTTACAAAAGAGCTATTATCAAAAAAATATCTACAAAATGAAATTATATCAGTAGACTACAATAGCACAAATAAAGCTTCTAATTTGATCTACAAAATAAAACAAAAGAAATTAGTACGCTAAAGCACCACCCTAAATAAAAGTACGAAGACGTCAGAAGCAGCTATGAGAATAAACAAAAGACGAAAGGTCACGTATGGGCGCCACAGCGCTTAACTGTCCGGCCCAGCAATTGTACGGAGAATTTATTTATCTTAAACGACTTAAAACTTTACAATGTTCACTTTTCAAGAGAAATGTTACTTGAACGAGAACAACAGGAGCAGTTTGTTTTCGAGTGTATTTATTGTTGAAATTTTATGTTCCTCGAATCTGAAGTTTTTGGTGTATTTGTGATTGGAAAGAGTGGTTTGTTACATAAATATTTGGTATTTACCTGCTTCCTTTTTTTATAATATTAAGATTTATAACTTCCAAAAAATATGTATATAACTAGGTACATAATTAATAAATAAATGCGGACAACATCACATACATTTCTCTGAATCCAAAGTAAGTAGCTACTAAGCACTTGTGTTATGGAATTCAGAAACAACGAAGGTACCACAAACAGACCCGAGACAATGTAGAAAAGTTGGTTTCTACATTGACCCGTCCGGGGATCGAACCCGGGACCTCAGAGCTAGCTACGTCTCTTTGAAAACCGTTGCATACATCACTCGACCACGGAGGTCGTCAAATAATAAAACTAAGATAATAATTAATATCGAGGACCTAAATAGAAAACACTACATTTTTGCCGACACAACTAATAAAATATTTTCTAAGAATATTTTGTGCTTTTCTGAGTAGATACGTAAAAACTACTGCGTGATACCACTTATGTTTTATGAAGTAAATACACCACTTGATTCCGATCTAGTGTTACTACGATAATTACTCGCTAATTACCTAATTAAGTCGTAATTGGAAGTTGTCATTAACAAGTGTAGGTAGGTTTGTTTTCAGGGTTCAGCGTTTTGGTAAAGTTATTATTATTAAGGTCAAGGAAGTATCGCTGTTTTCAGGTTTTTAGAGTTTCAGGTCGAAGGGTGAAGATTAAATTTGAAAAATAAAATTTCGTTAAAAATGTTTGAAGTTATTTAAATTTTACTTTTGTGTTCTTTTTAACGTTTCATTCTTTTTAAAGGTTGTGTTGGAATTTGAATAAAAGTAATTATAGTATGTGTATATATGAAATTATTTGCTAATAGTTCGGTATATAAATCGATGAAGTTTTTATTTGTTACGCAAATCATGCACTATTTTCCAGTGTATTAAACATAGATTATATAAAAAAGTGACATCACTATGCTTCATTAGTTAACAAATAATGAGTAATAATGAAGTAACGTACCTATCATACATAAATAAGTAAAACTGTGCGAGACCCAATTCCATCCAAATAATAGCGTTAGAATAGACTAGACGTGTCACGTTCGGGTAACACTAACGAAATGAGAAAGGCCTAATAAGGTTTGCTCAATTATTACACAAATAAATTTATTTTTGTTTTATCTATAGTGTGTAATGTAGACTTGTCTATAATGTGATAATGATTCTCATGGCAAGATTGAAAAAAATATACGTTTTAGTTTTTTTTTTCACTATTTTCTTGTACACAATTTGATGTATTATATTATAAAAATAAAATACTGTCCTTTAAATTTTAGTACAATTAGAGATCTTATTTGCTGACTATAAATTTTAACAGTAAAGAACAATAATTATCATTAAGTCAGTTTTAAGAACTATTTTCTTTAAAGCAATATTCTCCATGAGTTAATAAATCTAGGTATTGAAGCAGATTAGTGAGAACATTCAGTGAGCAGGTCTAGTGTCGAATGGTGCTCATTAAGTATTTAATAAAATTAGTAAAAGGGTGACCCGAATGAAAATATATTATACTGGTTGAAAATTAACAAAGGTTACAGAAACGAAATAACGATAGGATTATTTAATTAGAATACTTTTAGCGAGGCGTAATTATTTGGGATTACATGAGACGATTTGTAATTTAATTATTGTTTATTTGTAAGCTTTCACTGTATTTTAGTATAAGTGCAATTAAAGCTAATTTATTGGGTTAGTGGAAAACATTAAACATAGCGTAGGACGCCCCCTGTTCCAATGGACTGATGACCTGATAAGGTGGATGGGTTAGACTGAATCTGAACTGGACAGGCGTTGAGGCGTCAATTGGGAGAGGTTATGTCTAGCTGTGACTTAAAAGATTAATATAAAACCTGGTTTTTATGTTGTCTCGTGAGTAATCAAGCAAAATTGATGCACGTTTCTACGGCGTATGAGAAGCCCTTGTTTCAATTTATTTAAACTTGGATTAAGAGTCCCAACCGGACCGAATGGAGAAGATTGACATACAGTCACGATCCCCAGCATTGAGGGAACGGATAGAAAGAAGAGAAGAGTCCTAAATTTTATTTCATATAGTAGAGAACAAACGTTGGTGGGTTAAGAACAGGTAAAAATGAAACAGACGAAAGTAGAAGAGAGATGTTAATGAGGTTGGTATGATATTAATAAAAAAATAACACTATAAATTAAGAAACATATGAACAAAATTATTAAAAAGTAGCATTTCATAAAATTTTTACGTTCTGAATGACTTTAAATTTACTATTATTATGATCACAGTGATCATAATAATAGTAAATTTAAAGTAACGACCTCTTCAACTGTTACTGTACCGTCCATAATACGTTGATAGTAAGCACTAACTTAAAGACATCGGCTAAGCATCGAACTTGGGCACTTACGTTACCTGCCGTTTTCATAACATGTAGCTTTATGAGCCATACAGCTTTATTGTTGTTTCAAACATATTTACCGAAATACTATCGAATATTTGTTTTCAGAAGGTACGTTTCTAGTTAGACTTAGAATGTAAAATAAATAGGCATTAAGAGAAAAATCAAAAAAACCTTAAGAAAAAAAAAACAAAATTAAAAATATTTTTATGTGTTAATTACACGTTGAAAAACAAGACATTTATTTTACAATTTAAGTTCTAAAAAAACATACGATAATGTTATATTTTTTGTTTAAAATCTATTTGTTTTATCTTAGTTCCATGAAATGTTGTTCTTTTTTCTAAAAATGCTATATCTATCAACTTGTCTGACCTTAAACAATTCTTAAACTAAAAACTTCCGATAGGCTGTAAAGCTAATAAAAGCCCATTTGACTTGATTTACTGCATTGCCTTGTATTGTTAGTCAAAATAAGCAGTTATGTATGTTTATATCGAAGTTTGGAATACGTGGATTAACTCGTAACGTTACTTCGGGATCACGTTAGGGTGAGGGCAGATTGAGATGCTGAACCTCTCTATGATAACGACATTCAACTTGTTTTGACTTATTGTCATACCTAGTGAACTGATCGCCAAACAAAGGAGTTAAGGAACTATAGAAAAATACGTTTAGAGTTGCACACTTAGCTAGTGCCTAGTTCTTAAAAAATAAAAATCATAACCAACGTAGAGTCTAAAACCAAAAAAAAAATTTGTTGCGGGTTTTATATTTTAATCTTGTAACCAAAAAGAGATTCAAAGACATTCAATTAATCGTGATGTTAAATTTATAAAAAACTATCAACTAGTGAGCTGAAATAATCGCCACCCATCTTAGACGTAGTTCCATTTTACCTTTAATTGATCTGCATATTCAATCAAACTCTCATTAATTTTATCAATTGAATTTAAAGTTAGGTCAGATTTTATTTCAAAGCACAGAATGTTATTAAATCTGCCACGTGATTTAAATAATCAAATAAATAAAGTTTTCAATTTAGGATTAATGATTTGTAAAAACAAAATAGAATTTTAGCCAAAAAGGGTTTCCATTAACGGTTTTTTAATTGAAACTTAACAAGTTTGTCTGAAAGTGAAAAGTGAGCGGCTGAACGAGCGACGAATTGCTTTTAATACAATTATGTTATTCTTTGAAACGATGAGTTAATCTCACGTCATGCCTGCATTGCAATTTCGACAAAATTTCGCTTTTAAACGTGGATGAAAGATAAAACTGCTTTTTACAATAATAAGTACGAACCTCCTTAATTAAAATATTATTTGTAATCAGAGACATTAATTAAATGGAAGAAACATAACATAAAGCAACAACAGCATCTAAGACACCAAAAATTGGGATATTAGTAAACGTGATGAAAGCAAATTGAGTGAAAAATAAGAACCATCAAAGCGCAAATCACCTTTTAATATTAGAATCCTACAAAAGCATGGAACTTTAATGAGATTCTGTAATACGTGGCGAAGTATCAAATGATAGACACGTCACGTACAAGACGAAGATCTTGAATTTAATTTAAATCTGCGCCAAATCTCCCGGATAAGTAGATTACGGGATATCAGGTGACCCTCGTCATTGTGATGCTGCAGGGGAACCAGAAGTCCCAGAGCCGTCGAAGAATAGAAAGAAAATTCAATGTTATATTGCTAAACAACTTTAAAAATGGAGGACCCCAATTCTGCTTCTCCAGATGGAAGTATTTGTGGAGAAGTTCTTTATTTTTCAATATTTGAGCAGGTATTGTGCCAGGATATTTTAATGGTGACACTGGGTTAGTATACAACCTCTTTTTGTGGTAATACTAAAATTTAAGCACCCGATTTAAACCTGACCAAATTTATCCTTCATCTAAAGATCGCAATTTTGTTAATATTTTTTTAACTTTTTTCTTCGTAATATAATGTGAAAGATGTGTTTGGCCCTGCCATACACATAAAATATCTGCGAAAGTACAAAAATGTAAAGATAAAACAAAAAGCTTTTACCAAAAAGAAACAATTACACAAACAAACCTCGTACCTAAGTCCTTTACCTGTAGGTATTTATCTCGAAGCCTAAGCCCTGAATACCCGGAGTGGTGTTACTGCTCTATCCCCGACGCAACATGTTTGCTCCGACAACAGAGTTACGTCACCTGTGCGAACGTTGGTACAACGTAAATGTGTATGCTGCCTATTTTATCGCTTCCTCAACTCTTATGATGCCCTAGTACTTATTTATGAAGAAAGAGTTTTTCGATGTTATGCTTTCCTAATTATTCTACGGTATATGGTGACGAAACCCTGAATTCCAATACTAATTGGATTATGAAGTCCGTTATGAACAAGCGTTGTTATTATCAATGGTCGTTAGCTTACATGAGAAAATTAATCTGGGCTTAGCAGCTGTGGGAAATTTATCAGCCACAGTTAGTGATTCAGTATTTATTTACCTTCTGAGCTACTTAGATTCTTTAAAAGTCATGATTCTATTTTTTCCTTAATAAGTAAGAAAGATGACATAAGAATACATCACTTCAAACTATAACTCAAACCATATAGTTACTGTTAGGATACACAATAAAAATAAAGTCAAAGTGAATAGAAAATAAACCAAACAAGGTTCTTCGTTACAAAGTACATAAATTATTCCATTATTGTTTATAAAATATAATACAACTGCAATATAATACGATGCTTTCATAAAATGAACCGGCAATATAGTCCGCCTCGAGTCTCATACGTTTTATTTTAAATCTGAAATCAATTTTATCTAAAACCTGCCTGATATTGCAAAATGTTCAGGCTGTAAGAAGATGAGATACAATATTATAAGACTAAAAGGTTCTGTATTTGCTAGTTTTATATTTATTTTCAGCTTTGAGATTTTAGATACTGATGGCATAATAAGGGCTTGAGATTTTACGTAGGTTAAAATAAATAAAAACATTAATTTACTGAAATATCTAGGTATTTTCTTTTCTCCAATTTGTGTAATTGTAAATCCACTTTTTATGAGTAATCCTTAGCAGTGTCCTAGTAGGAACACTTGCCAATTTTAAATGAATATTAAAATTCAGACCAAATAAAATTCAAGCTGCAACGATGAAAGAAAATGCTATATTAAACCCTCTTCCAGTACTTGATATAAAAATCTAGACGTAAAATTCCTTTCCAAGGGAATCCTAAAACTAGAATATAATGTAGATGATAATAAAATATCATTTCGTCGCAGAGAGGCGACCGAGGTTTTTGCATACCGATTGCTCAAATTTTCATATTTCTCTGTTAGTTTCTTGTCGATGTAATGGAATTTATTTAATAGTATGCTGATTTTTCCATTTTCTTTCCAACTTTATTATGCGTCTTATATTTTGTAAAAGAAATACGTGGAATTTGTCATTAAAGATGGTGGAAGGTGTGATAAAATTAAAAGTTTTAGAAAAGTGATTCTCACTCTCACTCTTAACTTTGAGACGACTATTTTATTCAGCCTAATACTCAGAATTTTGAGGCCAGTTATAATGATTTAATGTTTAAGTATTGATATTCCTACTACTTTGAGTCCAAATAGCAAGGTTACTATACGTATGTCAAGAACAATTTTTATATTGAAAATACATGTCTGAGAAAACTTTGAAACTCAGCTCAATATAATATAATAGTATATAATCTATAGATATATTTTACTTACGTCGCAAGTGTATAAGTTCTGAAACGCGTATTAATCCAAAACCAAACAATGCTTACTTAAAGCCGTCTAAGTCAGTGCTTGCGATGGACTTAACTGAAAACCTAAGTTATTAGAACAGATGAAGATGCCGTCGAGTTCGTCTAGCTTTAAAATTCAATTACATTGTTCTAACAAATATTCTAGACGTGAAAATGTATCTAGCTGAAGTTTAATAACTCGAGGTACGGATAAATCATAAAAAAGATATTGTAAAAACATAGCTCGTCTATTCAAACATGTATCGTAAAAGATAAATAATAACTACTCGTATGTGCTTCGTGATGGCATTTTTAAATAAAATAATTCTTACTGTTTCTTAGAGAAAGTTGAAGTGGTAATTTCACTTGAATCCAACACGACATAATTTTGATTTCCTTACTTTACCTTAATCACAAAATCAAAATGAATATAAAAGCATCTAGATAAAAAAATATTTTAAATTAAATTCGTCGCAATTCTTTGTCATCTTTAATTTCCGCACAATCAACATTCAATCAAAACATTTTAAAACTTTTCTGGACGTCGTTATTCTGCAAAAGAGTTACACGATCGCAAATGAAGTAATTTAGAGAAGCTTTTATTTCTTAAGTAGCTCTTTAAATTCTAAAGACGGACATTGTTATCACTGAGTTAAGTGCTTTGAATGCAGCGCAAGATAAACGTACAGCTATTATTATAAAATTATAGTATCTGGTTTCTGCTGTTATAATTAAATTGTGTGCAGTACGATACCAAGGAAATAATAAACATACAGTCAATTTTCATGAGTATAAAACTAAGGAAAAGAAAGAAAATCAGAACAAGCTATATACTGGTATGGTAAACTACTAATTGGCCACTGAGCAAACGTTCCATGCATTCAAGAGCCATTCATTTCGCTAATACGAACTATTACAAAAACATTTAATAATTATTATGGAAAATTCTATTAAACAACATATAAAGTACTTACAATTCACTTACATATTATAACCCTTACATTTAAAGCTAAATTTTTTACGCTAAATAAAAATAAATACGCAAGCAACGCCAAACAAAATCGTAGTATGTAAAGAAATAAATTGTAGAATGTCCCACCGGCTCTCGCGATAGTGTCTGTTTTAAAAGCAAAGGATTATTCCCCGGTGACACATTCTGAATTTGATTTCAGTTTTATCCTTTTACGAGATTTAACCGCTTATTCTACGTTTATATTGTAGTCTAAATATTTAAGTTTGAAACTTTACCGAATTATTGTTGAGGTTTCTAAAGGAGTTTTATGTTTCCCTTTTAAGTGTTGAATGAAAAGATCAGGACGGTTGTTAGTGGTTTGGTTGTAAAGACTTTGGAATCTTAATTTTCGTGTTTACTATCGTATTTCGTTTGTTTATGCTGTATTGTTTATTCTGCTGTCTGACTGTCTGTTTGTCTTTCCGACCTTTGAAGACACTTTTTTTTAAATAGAATAGAAAGAATAGAAAGATTATTTATTTAGTACGGAACACAAGACAACACAAAGAAATAAACACAAACAAGCAACACAAAAAAACAAGGTCAATAGAAAAGTAGTAATAATAAAAAGTACAAATACACAATTTCAACGGTGTAAATAACCTAAAAAATATAAATATATAAAGTAAATCTTACTTATATGTATCAGATACATTGACTTAAATCTAGTTAAAACTAATGCAGTGGACTCTAAGTCAGGTTTTTTGTGTATTATATTATACCCATCGTTGGTTGCGCGAGACTGTCATTCATTGTTACTAGCAAAACTTCCTCCATAGCAATACAAATAACAAGAAAAATAAATACCTATCTGCTGCAACAATCTCTAGAGACACACAAGCAACACGGAAGGTCCCATTCAATACACCAGTGTACTATTGTACCAGTGTATTGAGACATACAATACACCAAGTGTCCCTATTTTGTCTCATTTAAATATCGGAGCGTCTGGCGTGTTTGCTCTGCGGCCGAACCCGCGGGGCGCGCCGAGTATTGCAATAAATTTACATAGGAAAGATTCTTTCGGTAAGCTCCTGAGTTCTAGTGATGGGATTGTTATGTCGACGTTTGATTAAAATTGTTTTTAGTTTAACAAATTTTGTCGACTTATTTAAAATTTATTTCATTTGAAATACTATAAAAGTAAAAAATAAATTCGTCGACTTCAAAATACTTAATTTTTTTTCATAAATATAGCTAAAAGCCATCTCAATTAAACCACCAGATTGCAAAAAAACTAACTTCATAACATTTTACAGAATTTATAGCCAGGTTTCATATTTATATCATTAAACATTAGCGAAGCAAGCATGTCTATATTACTGATTGGGTAATTCACTAACGTTATATTGAAAGACAAAAGAATACAGTTCTTTAAATAGAAACCTTACATTTTATGAAAATATAATAGTTCCCTAAATGTCAAAACGGAGTGTTTATTGTTTCACTAAAAATTAAGTAGGTAAGTACTTTAGTCTTTCTACTGATGAATGGAGAAGTATATTTTTAGCGTCTATTGTTTATTTAACTTACTAACTTAGTTCTTGAGACACTAGCTACTTATTTCGAGCTGAGTAGATATTTAGTTTAGGATTTGAATAGTAGTTTTAGTGAGCTAAAAATAGAAAATTTATTGAGTAGAATTTTTTTAAATGTTTGTAAGGATTTGTGCTATTTTACTTTTAAGGCTTTATTTAGGTTATGGGATATTATAGTATTGAACTATTTGATTATAGGGAAAATGTACTGATATCTCCGTTCTGAGGATTTCCTTGCATAGGTATATCATTCATGTTTTGTATCTCTAGTAATGTATGTTTAATTGAGTTTTAAAATTCTTTCCTATGAAAAAAACTTATATTATTGTCAAGACAAAGGATATTTATTATTTATTTCATGTTTCACTGTGTAGAGTAGTAATTCTGAAATATATTTTACTCATACATAAAAGGACGGTCTGGTCTTGTGTCGATATCTACACTACATCTATCGATAACATTCCCCCCTCACTATTAGTAACCGTCTTTTTGTTAATCCGTGGATGATCAAACGTTTAAGGTTAAGTTCAGTGAATTACGGCGGCATTAGAACGAGATTGTTGCCTCTGAGTCTGTTCGACGGTATTCCTTTGCATAAATACTTAGTTCGCGTCATAACTACGGTAATAACTTGAGGGTTTATTTTGTAAGATAGTTGGAACAATAGCTGAGTCACAAGATGTTGCTATTGTGTGGATTTTCTGAATATAGTCATACTATTGCTTGGTTGCAAACAAAAGTAATATCAGAATAATTCTTATTGACATTCTAGTTTATTAATAGCTGCAAGATTATTCCATGATTCAATCTACCTTCGTAGATTATTAAATATTTTTTCTTGAAAGAGTTAAATACGCAGTTAGATCAAACGGAAACTCACACAAATATCCGGCTACAAACAAATGCGTCTTCCCAGTAACCCTATTAGCAGGATTGTATTTTTCTTCCCCGACTTCCCTTTACCGATGATTATAAATCAAAGCGACAAAAATATCGTAAAACGAAGCTATCATATAGCTCCTATTTAAAAGGAAAAAGGAAATGTAAGAATTGGGTCCTTTTCGTATTAGAATGTTTTTTTTTTCCGGAATATTAGATTACAAGACAAACGATATTTTAAGTCAATAGGAAGCGGTTATGCCGCGTGGTCCCCGGTAAGATAAGGCCACCAATATTTTCCTGTAAGTGCCTGAAGACGAGCCAGGAAGCGATCAAGATTATGGTCAGGATTTATTTTATTCCATTAACGTTTTTGTATCGACTTTTTGTCGTTTATAAGCCTTTAGAAAAAAACATTATTTTATTTTTGCGCAAATCCTCACGGATTTTTAAATAGGTGTAATTAAGTTACTACGAGAGTACCTTAATTGAAAGAAACTAAAAAAAAAATCGCCTTGAAGATTTAAAACGAAAAAAAAGCAAAGAAAATTCGCTTTTCATAAAAATCAATATTTTCTCCATCAATACAGCAATAATTACATGCCTCAAACAATATATAAATCACTACAAGAATACAAATTTTCAATTACAACTTAGTACAAATTGCAAAATAAATCTTGCTGAACGCTTTTTCATTGCAAACGTTCTTGTAATTTAGTTTTATAAAATAACCGATGTTTTTTCAACAAATGTATCTATGTCGTTGCTTTGTCGTTTATCATTTTTATACTGTTTTGTAGTCAGTACTGTAAAACATCGTGAAATTGTTTTCAAACAATTACAGTTTGTAAATAATTTTATAGTTTACAACGTTTGTGATTGTTGAATTAGTGTGGTTTGATAAAGGTTTGTTTATTTTAATTATAAAAGTTGTTTTCAAAATATTTTTTGTTGTATAATCGAAGGAAAATAAGCAACCATGCAATCATTTGATAACGATACCCTGAACGATCTTAAGGTTATTCTATCCGTGATTTTAAACTAACGTATATTATAAAGCATTAAACTAAAGCCCCAATAAAATAGATTTAACCTGTAATCGTTTCTTGCATTAAATTCGGAGAACTAGCACATAAACTCTAATCTACGTAATCATTAAAGTAGACAATATAATTTATGTCACAACACTAAATAATTCGCTACAAATTAACAACCAACATTAAAAGCATTAGCATAAGGATCATTATAATAATTGTAAAACTCTCTCATCTTAGACCTTCTAATCTAAAAATGCTAAAACAATTAAATTTTCACACCCCTTTTTTCCTTTAATCCCAAATTAGTATGGAAATGGCCTCTGCCGAGAGCTGTGCGAAATTAAAACTGTACAAATGTATGTAAATTTAAAACAAAGGAACGTAATATTCCGCAAACTAAGTTTCCCTACGATTCGCAGTTGCATTCTGTAGTTGGTATAAATATCAAATAGATGCGGAACATGATTACTTTGCGTACCAACAAGTTTTCTCTCCGACTCGAAGTTAATCATGCATTTCCAGATGGAATTGTTGACATTTTTATGAACTGGTTTTATAATCATGATATTTCATTCCATATTCATATTGTACTGGCTTATCTCAGGGCTTTTCAATTGCCTGGAAATAATTATCCTCATATTTTTCCCTTATGTTCAAGCACTTTCCATTGGAAATACAAACTTTAATATTTATTTTATTGTTTTTTTTTTTTTTATTTTAAACTCGATACACAAAAGGTAGGTACTGTAAGTAGCTAGTAGAATTATTGCCCGTCCATCATTATCAGTAATCTTTCGAAAATTTTACAATAAACTGCATAAGTTTGCTCATCACCACTACTTCTGCCCCACGGCGTTTCGTAGAGTATAAACTCATTACATTACAGGCACGCGTATCTGGATCGAGTAGCAACCGATCCCCGGCGACGTCATTAGTTAATTAATACTTGCTTGATATGGCAATCAGGAACTGATTACTCCACTGGGGAACGTTTAAATATATGTACTAGTATCATGGGTAGTCATGTTCTGTATGCTCTCATTTCGCCTGAAGGGGTAAAGGACAGTTACACACAAAGGTTCACAGAGAATCTCTTTGATACGGTATTTTAAATAATTACTCTTGGAATAATATTTTGTATGATGAGGTCTGCTACTTTGTACACTGCTTTATATTTGTTGTCATCTTTTAACATGAATAATCGAACAATTTGGTAGTGAGCAAACAAGGTATACAACGATTTCTGATGTCATGAAAATAAGTTTAACGAATCGGAATGCAAGATGAAAAACGACATGAAGGAACTTTAGACAAGATAAATAGAAAAGTATAAACTAATTAAATATCCTGTTGTAATTTTAAAACATGTTGCTGCTAGTATTTCACAAGATAAAGACAACAAAGAAAGAGTTAAGTTAAACTTCAACCCATAAATGAACCCCAGTATACAATAATAGGATCTCCCTGACGATAAAGCATCGCACAGATATCGCTCACTTGAAGTAATCTCAGCTAAAGTATTCCACGTCGCTGACTGATCGCCGCCATTACTTTAAACGGATGAAGATCGCGCTCACATCTCTGACGTCACAATTAAGTGCATACACAAGTATTTATTCAAGTTCTTTGGTGAAAGCAATGAATTTTAAAAGGGCGTGATTTTTTGAAAAAAAGCGTTCGACAATAAAATTATGGGTAGAGTTTTGAATATTACACAAACAAACACACTAAAAACATAGTTGTGTAAAGGCAAAAGAATCAAGCTACTTTAAGTTTAATAAAATATAAGTGACTTTAGCTACCTACTAAACAAAATGAAAGGCTTCACAAAACCAGCGTATTAGGAAAAATAAAACTCATCAATTTTACTTACTAACAGATTACGCTACGAAATTCTCAAAAATCCGTAAAATGAATCCATAAAAAAATCTTAAAAACATACACATTAAAAAGAATACAGGACCAACAGGGCCAAACTATGGCATTATTACATATTTTACAATCCAACACGTTTATACCTTATTCCAATTCCAATTTTTACCAAATCAATTTTAAGTCGAAACACGGAACCAGCCAGCAACTACAAAAACTGCAGTAATCGCTGATATCAAAAACAAATGCTTTGCTTGTAACAGTGCTGACTCAAGCATTAGGGAGCGGACGGCGATGCAACTAGTGCAGGAACCGTGATAATACCGTATCGATACGATCCCGAAGTGCCGACGTGTTTGCGCAACGGATTTTGCTCACTCAATGCCAATACAAGAATTACTATTTCAGGTCATTTTTGTAACTGCAACTGCTTGAATTTTGTTTTTGTGTTCCTAAGTTTTATCGACTGGAATTAAGATGTAGAAATACTCGACAATTAAAAAAACATTGTGGCTCGAGACAGAACAGTATGGAGTCACACGGGGGAGATTTTGCCCAGCAGTGAGAAATAAAAAAAGGTCCATAAAAAAAGATAAAAGTCCGGCTGCTTGAAAACGGTGTTGCTGATAATTAAAGGTGATTTAGTAGAAGTGAAATTCAAGTACCTAAATATTGGTAGTTTATTTCCAGTGGAAGTTTTGTTATGATCATTAAATGAATAAATAAATACGTTGATTTTTTTTAAACTGTCATATAAAGTGAAACGTCTCTGGCCGTGAATACATGTCTCTACGAACATTTTATCCTTAATGAAGAATATCGTGTTAAATACCAACATGATGACCATATGACCTGTACAAAGCATCGCGCCAATTACATCATTCAATCTGTAACGAATCGCGAGCATCGGAACTCACACCCACCTATTCTATTTAAGTACGCACCGTTTAATATCAATTTATCTGGATCGGCGACACTCGAAGTTGCCCCAAATGAATGATTACACTGTATTAGTGGGACACAGACGAATGTGCCAAATCGAAGCGGGTTCAATGGGTCCCTAGCCAATTGTTACCTTCCATCTTCGTTTTAAGTTCGGGAAGTGAGTTTTATAGGTTTTCTTTTGTCTTAACGTGTAATGCCTTCAAGTCTCCCTCGTTTAGGAGTTACATGTCGTTTGTTATGTATTTACCGACGTTTTAGTTTGCTTTATGGTAGTTCGTTTCGGTTTCGTTGGGGCGCTATTTAGGGTAAGTGAGATTGTTCTTCAGTGAATAAGAACATCATTGGAATAAAGTGTGTGTTCAAAAATAAATAGAGCTTTCTTGTAATAATTGGCTTCTTAAAACCAATCTTAGTGCTCTATATCTTTACATCGCTTTTACGATTTACACCAAGTAAATCAAATTTATTTTTATTACCTTTAACAAAAGTGTCTTAAATTCAGTCAAAAGAAATAAACAACGGCCTTTTATTCCTAAAAATACACATCAAGTATTTTTTATCTTCTAAATCAGCTAATGAAGCCTTTCAGCTCAATTCTCTTCAACCGTTATTATTTTATTCTAGGCTACATTAGACGGCTTTGTCCCAAAATTATCAATCCAAGGTACTTCGCAAAGAGATTGGCGATCAAATTTGACAAGGTTCGCCAAAAAAAAAAATACTAATTTCTGTTATTTCGGCGAACAATAAAGTGGTTGAGGATCAAAGGATTATATGAGACGGAGCAATTTTCTCAATAATTTCGTTGTAACTGAAAAACCGCAAAGGATTACGAGATGCCCTCTTTTATTTTGGTCAATTGCTTGGAAATCGGTTTATTGGGAAAGAAATGAGACGATTAAGTTTGTGTGTAACATAAAGAGATACTAGCAGTGGCTTTATTATACCTAGATGACTTTATGATAATTTACAAGGATATACCTAAAAGGTACAATTGTAATTATGTCAGTACACAAGTTTCATCTGTCATTAGTAGGTTCAATTATTCAGAACCTCAAGTACAGTGCCATTTGTAGTATACCTAACGATAAATTTAACATTAATAAATCATAAATTGAAAATAGCTTAAAAAGTTTCACATTTCAGATTTTATACAATTTGCTAACAATTTATAACTCTCTGATATTAATAAGCGTATTGGAAATGGGGAAATTACATAAATAAATCACAATTAATTCTCCCAGCATTGGCAAACCCTCTAAAAACTTATAAGCAACAATAATCAATACGAGAAGGCACTTAAAATATCGAGTTGGAGTAACTAGCGGTACGTATTACTGTATTAGTGAGAACGGTTCAACTTGCTAAAGTCGTTAAGCCGGGTTATTTTATGAAAGTATGCCCCTTTTGCGATGTCGGTATTTCGGGGCTTTGCGTGTTACGCTAAACTGTTTTTCTTTTTTGCCTAATGTATTCAAATTTGTAATAGAATTCTATTTCTGGTTGGTTGGTAGCGATGTGCGTGTGGAATGTTATAGTAAATTAGCGAAAGTTGAATGGCGGTAGGATTTACAGTTATTGGACTTAACAGTGATGACGTTCCAAAAATATTTAACGTATACTATATAAAAACTTTTGCAATACGATCTTCTATTGAAATGAAGACTAGAACTTTATAATTAACAAAGAATAAATGTTTTGGAACTTCATACTATTACCAAAAACATGCCGTATTTAACCTTTTTTTTATGATACCAAAAACATACGTCAATAACACACATAGGTTTCGACTGACAGCACTAATCGTCGATTCCAAGTACTTTTATACTATGGATAGCGTTATCTTCGAACCCTCCAAAGTGGTAAGGGATCGAAGTGAATGTGTGAAAAAGCGTGTTTAGAGGTCACTGCTTAAGGGTTGGGGTCAAGGGATGGAAGTCCCTTTTTCAATTGATTGAAAGTCATGCTTCTTGATTTACTTGTAGTACATAATTATGTCATTATTTAAGGTCAAAAAGGCTTAGACACTCAACGGTTGGATGTGTTGATATCTACAATTGGTGAATAGGTACAAATGTATTTTTTTTTGTAGGTTATGATAATCGTGTTTATTTGAATTATGTTGTAAATGTTTTTAACGAACAAGCTACTAACAAAAACCATTAAATATATAGCTTTAAATTTTGTTATCATTTTTGTTTTAGTCTTAAATAATTATTATACATACCTGTGATTAATATTTTGGTATAATACCTAAGTCAAAACTTTCTCATTATAAAACGGAAACCAAGTCCGGTAAAATTTAAAAGTTTGTCGTCAGCCTCAGGCTTGTAAATACAAATTAACCAACCAGCGAGGAAGTCTGCCTGATAGGAAAAGGTAATCGCTTAAGCTCTATGCTTCAATATAGCGAGAGTAAATTCATTATAAGCTTGTCTGGAGTTTGCTGTTGATTAATGTTTTTAGATAACATAGTAGTTATGTAGATACTTCACGTGTGTTAAGAGAAGGTGAATAAGAAAAATATTTTTTCTTGACTACGTTTCAAACTTTCCAGATAGATGGAAAATTCTTTATTGCACACTATTAAAGTTACACAGTTAAAATAAAATTAACTTTCAAAGTTAAAGCACACTAACCGAAGTTGTTCATAATAATTACGAAGAGCAGTAGGCACTTAAGGAAAATCCGTGCATTCTGCCAACTTCTCTTAAAATAGGAAGGCAAGCCATTATACAATTCTTCTCACATTACCCCTAACTAACCTAGTGACCTAGTTTTACGGCAATAAACGTCAAAATAACACATTTAGATGTTCGTCTCGCCGCTCCCGGAACTAACTTTCACACTAACATGAAATTATGTCACCGCGGCTTCTGAGAATGATCTCCAAAACTTTCTTATAGGAGCGCATAAAGTAAGGGTAGTTCTGATGTCACGATGTACCTACTTCTCCGCGGATTCAGCTGTGAATGAGATAAGCATTTGTGCAATCTAATATTTGGAATTGTTCTCGTAAAATAAATAACTAACTACCTTTGCTGAAATATTGTTCGTTGAAATTTAAATTTCTTACTGCTGTACTTTAAGCCGTTAATGATGACTTAAGGTTTTTTTTCTGTTAATATAAGAGAGCGAGCACTCAGACTTCTGAGATCTAGCTTACGTATTACGTACTTGTATGGATAGTATTAACCATTTTCTATAAGAGTTGCCCTATATCCTTCCCGTGTTAATTACTATTCTCAACCAAGAATATACGTCAACCCGTTAATTTTATGGGGTAATCAATTAACAACACTCATATTTCAGTTCCCCACCAAGTCACCTGAGCATCGCGGTTCTGATTCCAGCATCTTGCACAGTGACACTACCATTAACTTTAACGACTGCTCTAAGCAGCCGAAATCGCGGCCTCAGCGTAATACGCCGCTCGTAACATTAGTAATGTCCCCGCTACATTGCTCGCTACACGTAATGAATCACTGTTTTTATTGCCGTCACAACCGACGATGGTTAACGTAATTTATGTTAGTTTAATTAAATGTACTCGTTTTATAGCTTGTTTGTAAGGGGTACCGTACAGTGGTATGTGTGTCATTCATTAAGCTGATTCCTTTCGGTATGTTATTGCTAGGAGGGTTGTAAAACATTTTACGAGATTTGAGGTTGGGTTTTTTGTATAATTAATTGGGAATAGGCTTCTTGCTTGATTACAAGTGGTTGTTACAGTCTAGACATATCGGGACCAATTTTAAGTATCTCATTGAGATTTTATCCTTGAGTTATAATATGATAAGAAGACTATTTTTGTAGGTAACTAGAATTTTTTCTGCTTTGCCTTGGTAGTAAACTGTAATTCTAACCATTTTTACTGAATATGAAATTATACTATGTAAAGTAGTCAAACAATGTAAATATAGCTTTTTTGGACTTTTAGTAGCTCCAAATAAAGATGTATCTTATTAAATAACAAAAATTATAAATTATAAACACTGCAAGGTTTTATAGGTGTTGAGAATGCTTCTCTAAAAATAAATAATTGAAATGGTTAGTAAGAATCTTAAATAAATCCTGGATACAAACTAATTGTACTCCAGATCCCCATAACAACTAGCTAAAGTATTATTAATGCCACATAAGCATGGAAATCTATTCTCTAATTGCCCATTAAAATGTTACACCACTTTGCCTCGCCAGTAATTAATATAAAGTTACACGTTGATCGGAAGCCGTATACGAGTTGAGACATGGAGTAGTGAGTGAATGGAATGCAGCTAAACTGTATAAAATTCCTATAATTTACAATGCAGTGTTAATTGAACACACAGCTTTATTAAATTATTAAAAAAAAAAACTAGTGCTACTACTAAACAAGTATTTGGTAGTTCTTACTACAAATGTAAAAATTTTAATAAAAAATATTTCGTTCTTATTTTTTAGCAAAAACAAATTCACTAAAATCTGTAGTCTCTGCAAGAAATTCACAAAAAGGATTAATAGAATAAACTCAAAGTGCAGCATTTTGTTCAATGTAGTTTTCATAACGATATTCTTACGACCTCTCGTTAACCTCAAAGAAAAAACTCTTCTCCCATACCTTTCTTTGGCAGATGTTTTTCACTAGCTTTTTCTTCTTTTCGTGTCAATGATCCTTTTATTCTATTTGACCAAGTTGTTGGATTCTATTACTTTTTCCATACTCGCTTTTATTAGTAGTATCACTGATTTTAATTGATACCTTGTTTATAAAAAGCTCGTACATTTAACTAACTCAAGAACACTCTATAAGCTCATACATCTTTGTTAAAGGTAAATAAATATAATGTTGGTAACGCCTTGCCTGCCGTGTTTTATCGACGCGATACGTCTACGTCACGTGCGCGGACTTATAGGGCTGCTTTTAATATAATATTACCTGCGCCTTCGCAAAGTTCCTTGTTTATGTTGCAAGCTGCACTACAAAGTGCACTTAAGTTTGTAACTATGTTTTGTTTAAGTTTTTAATGTAAATATATTGTTGGTTTTTATATTATTTTCGGTTCAACTTTGTTGTTGTCCTTCTGATAGACAAAGTTTTCCGTGGTTAATATATTACTTTATTTATTTTCTGAAGACATTTTTTTTTGTATTTTTCGATAGCAGATTGGTCTTGTAGTTTACAGTAAGTAGAAGTATATTAAAAACCAAATACAAATAACAGTCAGCCAAACACTTGTTAACATTACAAGTTACCCAGAACACAGAACGAAATGTAATTATTAAACACCAAAAAAAAACAGAGGAAAAATAATAAAAATAATTATTTTCTATCTCACAATGAGCAGCCCTATCCAATACATTGGTTATAGGAAGTAAACACAACAAACCGACAACCAAAGGAAAAAGGACAAATTTCTCCTTGCTCGTAACTCTGTTAAACAGAACGCCTTTATTTCTTAGGACTACTGGTTTTATTCCTCGAACTGGTATGTATTGTTGGTGTAATAAATAATATGAATAAATAATCATTTAAAATGTTTCTTTAAAAGATGAAACAAGTATCGTAAAAGTTGTAGATAGCACTTATGGACCACTTTAACGTAAATACGCAAATTAATTCCAAAAAAATCGAACAAGGATTATTTTTGTGGACCACAGGGTGCATTCAGATCTAGCGAACGCGCACCGAATGCGCTGCTCGCGCTTGAAGTTAGTTACTGCAATATGTTAGTGCGCCTCCTCCACACAACTCACGCAAAGGTCGATAGTGCTAATTTTAATAACGCCGTCTCCGATCTATTCGCGAGCAATACGCGCGCTGCTAGTGCGGCGCGAGCAAGATACTATTTAAAATGCGCATGCATTTGCTGCTCGCGAACTATCGGCTAGCTTAATCTACAAACCAATTTCTGATCGAATAACTATTTCAACTTGTTGGTAGGTACCTATAAGTTTGTCTAAAGTAATCTTTGTAAAGCTAACTGCGAACAGCAGCCAACTCCGCGACTCTGGACTCGCGACGAGCAAAGGGTCGCGGCGGCGGACAGCTTATGATTGAGGACTCTTATTTGTATATTATTCTTAATAAGGGTACGAAACTGAATCTTAATAATAGTAGATGACCATTCAAGATCAACATTTTTCTTACCTACGTTATGTATAACAAAGACAAAAAAAAGAAGAAGAAGTTTAATTTACTCCCATTTTTAATAAGATTTGAAATGAAAACAATCAATTAATATTATCATCCATAACAACGATTTTTTTCGTCGTAGTTATTCTCGTAGGTATAAATTCACGCAACAATTTCGCATTAAGAAACGACGAATACCTAATACAAAAAGAACAGCAAGCAGCACATCGCTAGTCAGGCGATAGTTTATAACATTTTGAGTTAATATTACAAAGAGCCTTACCTTTTAAGTTTTGCCAACAAACCCCGTCTGATGGTAATTACGCACGTATACTATCCAAACATATTTAATTTTCGCCACAATCCTAACATTCATACACATAGCTGTTTATTAATGCTCCTGTTTATTAAACTACAGCCACTTCACAAAATCACAATAAATAGAAACTAGATAAGAATTAGGAAAGACAAGACAAAAACACGCGCGCGAACTATCAAAAGTTAATAAACAATCTGCCACAGACAATAAATATCGAAAAACTACCAAGTTGCAACACAGATTGTAAAACAAAAAAATATTAATTAAAACTAAATTATAGATAATAAAAATTAATAAGTAACTAAATATTATTGTGATAATTAATTATATACGTTATTAGTATTTTAAAACGCAAGTTTCATTTAAAATACAATAACTACTGGAATAAAAATTGCCAAATGCGATGAACGACCCAAAAGACTTTTGCTCCAATACTTTCATGAGAGTAGAATGAAAGGAAGAAAGAAAGAATCTTGTTTATTGGCAGGTAAGCATGCTTACAGTAGGATTTTTAATTAGACGATACTGACTGACAGTAGCTAATGTCACTTTGCAAAATAATATTGCCACATTTAAAGTAATAGTGATGCGTTCAGTTCTCGGTCAATCAGATGAATGAACAATGAGTGTGAATAATTAGTCATTTCGACTCGACCACATGATCGACATTGTATCTGACAGATTTATAATAAATGTCACAGAAAGTGATAGTGATTTTTGTATTTCTGATTACGAATAAGAACAAATTATGTAATAAGTGACGTTTTTTTTTTTTTTAAATCTACCTATTAAACAATTATGTTACATTTCATGCATATATAGTTTCAACAACATGGTGTATTGAAAATAGGACTGTCTTACAATTTTCCTCGCAATGTTTTCATTAAAATGTTTAAAACAGACAATCGAGGCAATTTCATTCATTCAAGAGGTTTTTCAATCATTCACTGTGTCACAACACTATTTTTATTTCATCAAAAACTGACAACACAGTAAACGTCAGTCAATGTCGTCTAATTAAAAATCCGACTGTAGAGTAATTACTACTTTAGTAGGTAATTAGTCTAAATAAGCATGCTAACTACAGGTGTAAAAAATTACGAATGTCAAATGGATTTTTGATTTTGTCGTATAATAAAAATCCAAGATGGCGCAGTATTATTTTGAAGTGTGCGTGCGTATATGGATAAGATTTTGTTTGAATGTGTGAGTGAAAACTAGACAGTTTTTCGAGTGCTTAATTTGACATATAATTATGAAGTTGAGTATTGAATGATTTTTTATGTGACATATTATTATGAGACGTCATTACCTATTGATTTGTTTGTTAGTGAAATGTTTGGTTGCAAGTTTTAGTATCTGTAATGACATAAGTTACAAGTATTTTTTGTTACCTAAGAATTAGTTACTTTTTTTAACTAATCAACAAATTATACATCTACGCCTGTAGAAAAACTGTTGTTATATACTTACTAACTGTGCCTTTACTTCACCTTTATTTTAAACAACCTGTACATTATAAACACGAGTATTCTAGGAACGGAGTAACGTGACAAAATTCCCGCGTCGCAGGAAACGTTTTAATCATAAAGGCCTGCGCGCCTACCACGAGCTCTAAAAGCAGGACACGTGCCAGTGTGGAAGCGAGACAGCGCACTGCACTGCGGATAGCAGCGTCTCGCTTCCACAGTCGCAACAGTCCTACCTCATGGTGCAGGTGCTGATGAATTTATGCAGTGTTGAATTTTAAATCATTTTCATAGCGTTAGGGGTGGTGGCCTGAAATGTAAAATAGGTGTTTTTTGGGCTTGCATGTTTCATTAATTGATTTTGGTTAATTAAAAGTTTTTGTGAATATGTTGGCCTGTTGGTAGTATAGGTTCGATGATGATAATTAAGATGATTTGATGTAAAAAAAATGTAGAAAGTGAAGGAAACTAAATATTATTATTAATTAGTACCTAAGCTTTAAATAAACTATTTTTTACTCTTTAGATAAAAAAATAAACTTAAGTAGGCTTTAAAAAGCTATCTTCATCGTTCAACTTACTTTACGTGATCTGTATCACAAGATAGTCTAAAAATTCTGACCCCACCTTTTAGCACTTACAAACGATTACATCAGGTATAATAAAACTTTTTTCTAATCTAGCAAAAAGATCATTCCAACCTTAGACCTTTAAAATTAACTAACAAATCTTGATCGAGGGCTCAGATAAAAACTTAAATGAACGTTTTATGTGTCAAAAAAATATGAAAAATCTTCGTAAAGATGGTTTGAATATCAAAGACTATTATAATTCCCTTGGATCTGTCAAAATTACGAACGGAGTGAATTAGTTGGTAAGTGGTGGGATTAAAAGTTATCGAGTTGTCTAAGTCTGGGTTGATTTTAAAACTAGAGTAATTGCCCTCTTGGTCAACGCTTTATAAAACTTTAATCGGTATTTTGGGGATTTAAACACTGAAGTTAGGAAAGTATCAGCAGTCAGAAATCTTATATTTATTAACCAGTGGCGTACATAGCATGAAGGCAAAAAGGGAGAGCCTACCTCCAAAAAACCCTAACTATCTTCTTTTAATATAACAACACTTATCATACATAATCATAACATTACAGGCAGTAAAACTTCTAACGAAACATTTCAATAAAATAATAAATCAATAATGACGCCACATATGTCAAATTCAAATTCATTCAATACTTAACTTAATCTGTTACGAGGTAGGCTCTCGAAAATGTGCCTAGTTTACACTCACACATTCAAACGAATTCTCCTTATCCATATACGCACGCACACTTCAAAAAGGGAAAATAATATCCCGCCATCTTGACTTTTTATTATACGACAATAATAAAAATCCCTACTTTTGCTAAGAGTAGTGCTTTGACATTTGACATACGCAATTGTTTACACTTAAAGTAAGGTAGCTTACCTGCCAATAGACTTCTCCTCAGTCCTTTAACTTTCTTTCCACTCTCATTTTCGTTTTGGAGCAAAAGTCAAAAGTTCACCGCACTTGTCAATTCTTATTCCAGTAATTATTGTATTTTCAATGAAAATATGCTTTTTAAAATACTTATAACTTATACAGCGTGAATATTAGGTCGTTGTTGTCCCGAAGCGAAATGAGTTTGTATCGGTCATACAATCGATTAATATATATAAAAAAAATTAGACTCAATAAATGGCGGATTAACAATTGTTATAAACAAAACTCGAAAGTGACTTCAACCAGTAGTAATACATCGCGCTATACCTACGCGGGCGGGCGCGCGGTTACCCCGAACGCCGCGCGGTCGTTGCACTTCGCGTGTAAATCAGCTGATCGCTACTCGTGATTTAATAAAACACAAAACCAATAAGTAATTCAAATTTTCGCTTCAAACTTTAACGGGCTTAGGATCGTCATAAATACTTAAAAAATCAAAATAGGTATCTTTAAAAAAAGTCGGAATTTGATAATTAAGTATTTAAGGCGTAGGTATTTAAAAATGGAATCAACTTATTTACAATGATTTTGATTACCTAACCTACTTTTAAATGTTTATTTACAAAGTACGAGTACTTACACTTAACGGTAGCGGAGTAATTGTTCGAAATGTAAACCACTACGTTCAATGCACAAACGAACACGTTTTAACTGATTGTCTTTCAATTTCCTCTGTCACGTCTCACGATATTAAAAGCGTCCACTATTGCACTTATCAAAGAGTCGCGTGTTTGGTGTTCCTCACGATACACCAAGTTCTTGAGCTCAAGCCACAAATAAAAGTCCAAGGGAGTCAAGGCCGGGCTCCTCGGAGGCCAAGGGTGTGGCCCGCCACGAAAATAAAATGATAAGGATGCAGTCCTTCTGTGTTGAGCACTTTCATCGCACATTCATCACTTGACGTCATCGACGTTCGCGCACAGAACACTAACTAATAAGTAATAGGTACTAAGCCGTAGGCACAGAGCGCAACATTTGGCGGCATTCTATTGTGTTTCGGCGCTTGCCGCGTGCATGCAAGCTAATTTATACCGTATCACCATGACCGAGAGCTTATTTTTACTATTGATTATCGCTCTTTCGAGTTTATGAATACTTTTTTAATGATTTGAAAAAAAAACATTATGTTTTTTAAGTTAAACTTTGTATTTCGATAGTACTACTGATGGGTAATCGTCCTGCCGCGGGAAAACAACCATTCAATTTTCACGGTGTATAATTAATTATCACAATATTATTTACTTACTTATTAATGTATGTTATTTTTATTTTTAATTAATATTTTTATTGCTCTACTTCTGTGTTGCACCTTGGTCGTTTTTCGATATTTATTATCTGTGGGAGATTGTTAATTAAGTTTTTGATAGTTCGCGCGCGTGTTTTTGTCTTGTCTTTCGTAACTAGTTTCTATTTATTGTGATTTTGTGAAGTGGCTGTTAGTGGCTGTAGTTAAATAAACAGGAGCATAAATAAAAAGCTATGTGTATGAATTTTAAGACTGTGGCGAAATTGAAATATGTTTAATAGCATACGTGCGTAATTACAAATTTACAATGAAAACCCATCAGATGGGGTTTGTTGACAAAACATAAAAGGTAAGGCTCTTAGTAATATGAACTCTCAATGTTAGAAAATATTATGTGTTATTCGTCGTTTCTTGATTGTTATACGAATTTGTTGCGTGAATTTATACCTACGAGAATAACTACGACAAAAACATTTCGCTGTAGTGGATGATGGTCGACTCGAATGGTCATATTGACTATGGCTTAATATATTTACTATTATTTAGGTTCAGTTTCGAACCCTTATTAAGAATACTACACAAATAAGAGTCTTCAACTATAAGCTGTCCGTCACCGCGACCCTTTGCTCATCGCAAGTCCCGAATCGCGGATTCGGCTGTTGTTCGCAGTTAGCTTTACAAAGATTGTTTTATAGAAACTTAGCTATACCGGCAAGTTGAAATAGTTATTTAATCAGAAATTGGTTTGTAGATTATGCTAGCGAATAGTTCGCAAGCTGCGCGCGTGCATTTTAAGTAGACTTATGATCTTGATCGCGCCGCGCGAAAATTAAAATTTGCGCTATTGACCTTTGCGTGAGTTGCGTCGAGGAGGAGCGCTAACATATTGCAGCACCTAATTGCAAGCGCGGGCAGCGCATTCGGTGCGCGTTGGCTAGATCTGAATGTACCCTGTGGTCCACAAAAATAATAGTTGTTCTAATTTTTTGGGAGTTCATTTGCGTATTTACGGAAAAGTTGTCCATACGAGTACATGCGTACGTAGTACGTACGAGTGCCTACCATGGCCGAAAACCCATGCACGCCACTGTTATTAACCTACTCAGAGACGATAGTAAAGTAAATCTGTAGCCTATGAAACAAATAACGTATATATGTTACGGTAAATGTGATTAATTGAAAATTATTAATAATTTTACAAAATTATTAATAATAATCACATGTTTTGGTAAATGTTAATAAACAATCGAAATTTATTACTTTTAGTAGTAATTATTAATAATTCTCGACACATATTGGTAAAAGTGATAAAATAAATAAAAACCCAATGTTTTTTGACCAGCAGGTATTTATTTATATTATTATTCACTCTTACCCTGACATATACACTGACTTATACATATAAACTTGGTTAATGTTTCTTTAATTTATAAAAATATATGTGATGGGTACATACGTCGTCGCTCGCTTCGCTCGCTCTTTTGCAAGGTCACAATATCTTTTTTTTTTTTTTTTATTCAGGTGAAACTCATTTATGAGCCTGCCTTGCACCTCCATGGGGGGTGAAGATGCAAGAGTCCGGGCTTCCAGAGCCTTGAAAAAGGCTCTGACTACTCCGGCAAAACACCTGGTGCCATCTTTCGCCTTAGTGGCGGCGTTACGGGACCGACCGAAGTCTTTGCTCCATAACGCCCCCGGTGACTGCCCGCTTAGTGGCGGGCCCGACATGACCCCCCTCCTATGCCGGAGGGAGGACAGCGGGGGCAGTGTATGGCACTACACCACCCCCACCCAGCAGAGAAGGAGACGCGTGCTAAGAAGGCTGAGGGACCCCCGTCCCCGCCCTCTGCGTCCCCCCCAGGACAGGTCTGGCTACGGCAGTTCTTGTCCGCGCCCTACCCACCCGCCGTCGGCGGAGCAATGGAGCGGAAGGGTCAGACTCCCGCTCGCGCTCCGAGGTCTCTTTCTGCGAAATGACAGTCTCGCAGAAATGAGACACTGCCCGCCAGACGCAATCGTCCGCGAGCATGGCACTAACCACACCCGCGAGCGAAAAGTCCGGGCCAGCGACTCCACGCAAGACACGGCGCTCAGTATCGAAGCTAGTGCAGACCTCGAGTGTGTGCTGCGCCGTGTCCTCCATTGCGCCACAATGGTGGCACGAAGGGGACTCCTCACGCCCAATCCGGTGCAGGTACGATCCGAAGCACCCGTGCCCGGACAGCACCTGCACCAAACGGAACGTGAGGAAACCGTGTCGTCGCTCCAGCCATTGGTCCAAGAGTGGACCTACAACTTCGGTGACGCGCCGTCCGAAGCGGGCGCTGGCGAGATCCAACCGCCAACGGAGGACCATTTCGCCGTAGGCCTCGCGCCGCACAGCGCTACGTTCCTCTGGGGCAAGGCGCTCCCCGAGCGCTTTCCGGGCCGCCGTCTGGTGGTAAACAGCGGCCAGGACCCTAGCTTCTAGCTCCCAGGGGGGAGTACCCGCAAGGGCGCATGCTGCTGCGTGCCCCACCGTACAGTAGGCCCTCCCAATGCGTTGAGCTATTGCCCGTTGAGGCCTGCGCAGGAGGGCCACGTTTTCCTTTCTATAAAGGGTGTCCGCCCATATTGGCGCTCCATAAAGCGCCATAGAGCGCAGGACTCCGGCGTATAGGCGGCGGCAACTAGTCCGTGGCCCCCTCAAGTTAGGAAGGAGCCACGAAAAGGCGTTAGCCGCTTTAAGGAGGCGCGTCGCAAGACCTTGAAAGTGGGGGCCAAACTCCCACTTGGCGTCGAGGATCAAGCCCAGGTATTTCATCCTGGCCTTCACATCGATCCTGACGCCAGCTACCACAACATGCGCATCAGGAGGCTTTCGCTGACGAGGCCCCAGAAAATATATGGCCTCCGTCTTTTCCAGGGCTACTTTTAGCCCCAGACGTCCCATTCTATTGGCAACGAGCGTGCCGCCAGCAGAAGCCAGGCGCGCCGCTTCCCCATATGTCCTTCCTCGGGCAGTGACTAGGGTATCGTCTGCATAGCAGAAGATACCCATGCCTGAGAGGAGGGCACCCCGAAGCACCCAGTTATAACCTATGTTCCACAGGAGTGGCCCAAGGACCGACCCCTGTGGAACTCCGGTGTCCACCCGGCGGCTCTTGACGCTACCGTCCTTACTTTTAAAGAGAACCTTGCGGTCTCGAAGGTAGTCAGCCAGAAGCGCCGCCAGGTACTGCGGGACTCTGTGGTACCTCAGGGCCTCCAATATTACAGTGTGAGGCAGGGAGTTGAACGCGTTAGCTATATCAAAAGATAGTGCCACCACTCCCTGCCCTCTCTCTTTTGCCTCCGCACACTGGACTTTTAAGGCCTGGATTGCGTCGATGGTGGACCGACCCTCCCGAAACCCGAATTGGGCCTCAGACAGGTCCGGGCCGGTCCCGGCAAGATGATCCTTGAGGCGAACCGCGATTATCCGCTCAAAGGTCTTGCCCGCCTCATCCAATAGGACGATTGGCCGATATCCCGACGGGGAATCGGCCGGGCGCCCATCTTTTCGAAGGAGGACCAACAGGCCCTCCTTCCACGGTTTCGGGAACCGCCCAGTAGAAAAACACCGGTTAAAGAGGTCCCGAAACCGTTCCTCCAAACGGGAGGTGGCGATCGCCATAACCCGCGCGGGTACGCCATCAGGACCGGGGGCTGTCTTCTTGCCACTCAGGCAGGACACCGCTTTCGCAAACTCCTCTGAGGTCAGCGGGGGAATGGCCTCCGATGGGCCCAGCCCGTACGGGGGATTCATTATGGGCGGAGTGACGTAAGCGGCGCTTGGGAACAACACCTGAACCACCCTGTCCAAAAGATCAGTTGGGAGGGTTTCCGTTAGTGGGGGACCAATAGATCGAAGCTTGTCGCGTACCATTTTATACGGTCTCCCCCAAGGATCGGCGTTGAGACCCTCCAACATCTCCTCCCTCGCAGCATCTTTTGCCGCCCCAATGGCGACCTTCAGCGCCTTCTTCGCCTCCACCCAGAGCAGGTGAAACCGGGCCTCGCCCTGAAGATCCCGGTTCTGGCGACGTCGACGGAGGCGCTGATATCTTCTTCTCGCAGCCATGGAGGCCTGTCGCAGATCGGCCAACTCTGCAGACCACCAGTGAACCGCCTTCCTAATCGGGAGTCGACGAGACCGTGGCATGGAGGAATCACACACCTCGGTCAACAAGTCCCGCATGTGAGAGGCAGCTGCGTCCACATCAGAACTGGTCGGTGGACAAAACCAGTCCTGCACTAAGGCAACCTCGCCTGCCATCTGGCGGTCCAGGTGGGTAATAGCCCACCTCGGGAACGGTGTGCACCCTTGTGTGCCCTGTGCTCGCTGGGAAGAGAACCCTATCCGTATGTAGCGGTGGTCGGATAGGGTCTCCATGTGCTCGACCTGCCATGACGCGACGGTGGCGGCAAGTGCAGGGGTGGCAAAGGTTAAGTCCACCACGGACCCTCCGTGCAGCCTCACACACGTGTGCGTTGTCCCTCTATTGAGGAGGGACAGGTTGGCTGAAATCGCCCACGCCTCCAAAGCACGGCCTCGTGCGTCGTTGGATGGGTTGCCCCACGCCACTGATTTAGCATTAAAGTCGCCGAGGACGACCACCTGCCTCGGTGCCAAACGCATCAGAACCAACGAAAGGGTAGCCAAAAATCGCTCGAATTCCGCCAGAGGACGATTAGGAGAGAAATATACGCCCAACATCGCGTTCTCTCCCCAAGCGGCGGCAACATAGCCCGACCCCCTTTCCAAGGACGTCAGGGGAAGGGAGTCCATAGAGGGTCGTGGAATTATGGCCACCAAACCATCCAGATCCCCGAGCCAATGCGGGGGCACGAAGTAGGGCTCCGCGACCACCCCTGCAATGGCACCCCATTCGGCCAATGTCTGAGCGACCAGGTCTTGTGCCGCTCGACAATGGTTTAGATTCCCCTGGAGGAGTATTTTCTGATTGTGTCTTGACATTACTCCTCCATTTGTAGGGTACCCTCTGCAACCGACTTAGTGGTGGTGGCGTTGACAGGCCTGGCCTGGACCTGAGCTATGCCTCGTTTTGCAGGGGGGTTGCACTTGGCACCTCCCATGGTATGGTTCGCCCTCTTGCCGATTGCCGCACATACGGAACAGTGCGGCTTGCTGTTGCAGGCGTTCGCTTTGTGACCTGCCTTGCCACAGCGGCGACAAAGAGCCGATCGGTCCTCGGGCGACGGGCAGCGTGCTCGAGTGTGTCCGAGTGAGAAACACCTGAAGCAGCGCAAAGGCTGGTCCTCAAGTGCCCGGACTACACCCGAACTGAACCCCATCCGCAGATGCCCTGTTTTTAAAACGGCCTCCGCAGCCGCTACTGGGCACGATAAGCGAATCTCGCCAATCCCCCGACGGCCAGACCGGATCTCTCCGGCCTTAATGGCATCGAGACTGCATCCACCTGCAGCCGCTACCGCCTCCACCACCTCGTTCCTGGTGACCGAGTCATCAAGCTCGGAGATCACTAAGGACGTAGACTTCATTGGCCGGCCCACCACTGCCAAACCAGAGACTGCAGCCTGTAGGGCTGTCGCGAAGAGGTCAGCGTTGGTGTCACGGCTCGCTCCCGAAAACTCGAATAATCGAGCCCCGGTCTGCGTTTGCCGGCACTTGACCTCCTCGATATCCATTTCTCTCGGTTTAACTGACCGGCGGGCCATGGTCAGTACCTCCTCGTAAGAGACCCCATTTTCCACAGCCTCTGGCGTAATGGTTAACACCACAGCTGCGGATTTTGGGGGAATCAGATTATGGGTCTTTTTGGCCTTGCCACTTTTCCCCTTTTTTGTGGTCTTTATTTTAGAAGTCGTTGAGGGGGTAGTGGTAGAAGTGGAAGCCTTCACCTTCTTCTTATGCCCCTTTTTCCTCTTGTTTCCAGCGACCTGCCACTCGTTAGCGGCTGTGGTTGCGGGAAGCATGCTGTCCCTGTCAGTTAGACTGAAAGGCGCCGGGAGCCTTGATGGCCCTGGATTGGCGGCCTCATGTGGGCTACATGTGGTTGTTTTCGAGCGAGAGTCCTTTTTTAGGCTCGATTTGGCATTGGAAGGTCCAGGGTTTACTCTCTTGGCAGGTGCAGCCGTGGAGGCCACCAACGCGTAAGACGCTGGGGCCTCGGGATCCGCCGAGGGCGCTGAAACCTTAGGAGCCGACTTTTTACCGACGCCTTTCCCCTTTACGGGTTTGGGGGCTGGTTGCTCGCCAATCACCTTCTGTCGTTTGTCCGCCGCTAGGGGTGGACGAACTATCTTGGGAGGATTGAGACGGTCCTCAATTCCCGCGAAACATGACCGCACAAAAACTTTCGTCTCCGCGGCATGTTTGAGGAGCATTTCCTCTAATACGCCGCGAAGAGAAGTAGCTGGATCTCCCGTGTTCAAGACGGGGGCCAAGTCCATCGACGAATTGACCAACTCAACTTGGCGATGTGGAGTGACGCCCTCCAGCTCGGCGATCTTCGCCTCTAAGGCCTCGATGCGCTGGTTCTGTTGCAGTTTCTCCTCTTCCAGGCGGTTAACCGTCGCCTGGAGTCTCTGCACCTCCTCTGAGGCCGAGCGTGTCGCCATCGATGCCAAAATCCTCTTGGCGTTTTCTGCATGGTCTCGTAGAGCCTTTTGCAGAGTTCCCTTCATGTTGCTAGACTTTCTAGCAATTTCGACGATGCTGTCCATGTCAACATCATGAAGGGACTCCAGCTCAGCTACCGTCTTGTCCGAGTAGTCGGACCAGAGAGAAGCGCCGTAGCCATGTTTGGCCCGTGCGAGATTGGCCTGACGCTCCTGCGCCGCAATCTTCGCCTCGAGCTCTTGAGTAAGCGCCTCTCTCTTCAGTCTATTGGCCTCTCTTTGGGCCTCCGCCAAACCAACATAATGGGTCGTAGTTGGTGGTGGCTTCCGGGGGCGGCCACGTTTGCTGGAGGCCGATTTTGTGCTCTTCACAGAGGGAGCGTCCGAGCTGGACCCCTCGGCACCCGCTGATTTTAGGGAGCGTTTGCGCGACGGTTTAACAAAGAGTTTGCCTGTCTCGCTCAAGCCTCCCACGGAACTCGCTACCGACGCATCGGTTAGCGTACCCTCCTCGTCCGAAGACAAACATCCCGGGGTCGGGTTGAAAAACTTGCTCCCCGAAAACGAAGAGCAAGAGTTGCGGCTCGAAGGACGCTTAAACACCTCAGCGTCAGGACGCGCGAGGCGAACCGACGTCCTTCGCATGCCAACCATGGTTGTATCGAGTATGAAACTCGCACCCTCAGCACCGCGATCCTTCGAGGCGTCACGCTCAACCAAAAGGGAGCCGGACAACCTCTTCTCATCGCAAATCTCCTCCGGGCGAGTGCCCCCCCTTACCAGACCCGGAGCTAACCGCTCAACGGGCTGGGAGGTGGGACCCTCCCCCTGATCCTGAGAAGGACCTTTACCATCATTTAATGATAGCATCATAATTAGTCAATTTGACTGCCGACAAAGTTCAAGCGCACTTTAGCCGCGCGTCCTCTGCTTCTGCGTTACCGAAGTGTCAGAGGACGGCGTTTCCAGGGATCACGATCGTGGACGTAAGCGCTTGGGGGGATCCCCAAGGTCACAATATCTAACCTAACCTAACCTAACCTGTTGATCTCCGTCACAAAGTCGAACCTAACCAAGCATACTAAATAAACAGCCCCGCAACCCTTGGCCACTTAATACATTTATCACTACTAGGGTTAAATTATTAATAAAAACCGACAAATGTGATTAATTTATCACTTTTACCTCGACTTTCGGTAATTATTAATAATACTAGATAATTATTAATAATCTTCAATTAATCACTCTTACCGTGACATATATATACTTCCCAGCCGATTTCGGCTACGGTGACTACTACCGACTATCACTTGCAGAGGAGCCAAGGTTGTCAGCTCTCTTGTGCGCCCTTTGATGGCTGGAGTATCCTATCTTATGAGTAAACAAATAACGTGGCTTTATATTAGCAGATGTTTTTTTTTAATTCGTTCATTTCCAGTTATTTCCTCCTAAAACCACTCAATAATCACTTCTTTATAATGTTACCATTATCTCTGACTGAAAGTTTGCTGAGATACAAAAGGTAAAATTTTCTGAATCGTTACTATTGCTAAATGAAATACTATTAATATTAGTTTCTTAGGTTTACGCAAATGTGAGACATTGAAATAAAACAACTTTTAACGGATTATGTCGTGGTTTATTTAAGTCAAACCAAACTAAATTCTGTGGGGAAAAGTAAGTTAAGTATATGTAGCTGTGTATAATATGTATGTGTATCAATATTGTGTACATAGTTGTGTTTCGCCACATTTGGTTCCCCCTCCCTCGATATAATTACTTGCGGCTTTTGCATAATATCTGCGGCGGTTTGACTCCACTAAGGCTGTGTTATAAGACACGGATTAACTTAATATATTATTGAATATAATTTACACAATAAAATCATATAAAAAAGTTGCTACTACTTCTGCTAGTAAGTACAATGTATTTTCATGTCTTGTAAGAAACGTGAAACGTATTGATAAAGTTTTTTCTTAATTTCAGGTGCCAATAATTACTTTAAGAGGGAATGGAATTAATTTTCAAAGGTGTTACATGACTTACTAAACTTACGAAAATATTTGTATGTTAGAAAATAATAACATAAGAAACGTACTTAACTGAAATTAAAATAACCCCTGTTGTGATGTTCTACGACCTTTTGGTTGTTAACTGTACATACAAGCATTTTTTAACACGCTTGTTACATAATATCTCTAGGAATTTTAGATTATGAATTCGGATTTCGTACCGTTTTTGTGGTTTAATCCTCTTAAATAGAAACATAATTGATGTTTGTACATAATAAAAAGCGCTTAATAGATTTTTCGTTATATTAATATATTATGTAACTAATAAATAGGACTACTCGAGAAAACGGAAATAAATGTTCCATTCACAATAATGACGTCACTGGTAGACACACCCTTACTCCGGTTACGTCAAATTGAATATTATTTTTGTCCCTGTTTTTTACATTTTTGGGGCTTTGTTTTTATTGTGTGGATTCTAAATATTGTTATACTTTTATTATGTTTTTATTTGGACGGGTGTTGGTCAAGCCGGCGATGTATTTTGGTTGCGTAACATTGTATGAGGGGTGGCCTCGAAAGCTGATTGGTAATTATACTTTTGCGGCAAATTTAAGGCTTTATTTAGTCGTGTATTTTTGTAATATGGATGATTATGAAGTAGATAATAAAGAGAGTTTCAGAAATATAACATGAAATCTCGTTGTTACGTCATAATTATAACTTTTTTTTACCAGAAATTATGATCCTAACGCTAGATCGCTTACTTTTTTAATGTGTTTAGAATTAAAACAAACCTCCTTTTAAGATAGAGTAACGGCAACCTAAATTAAAAATATAACGGGACTTTACAACAAACTAAAAGCAATTACGAAAACTAAACTTAAAAATATTGGCATCGTTATAGCACACAGCGTGAACTCTGTTTCAAAACAACAACAATAATAAATAGTGCAAATATTAATAAATTCAAATTAAGCCCCAGAGCTCGGCAGAGTTTCGACTGGACGCAATAACTGCTCCTTTTCAATTTACGACCCTTTCGTAATACTTAAATCTAGACTTTTGTTCTGTTTAATGCTTACTTGCCTAGCTCCACTTAGTTTTAATATCTTGAAGCCCCCTTCATCGCAAAACATTACTAAGTCCCTTTCAAAGTATCAGAAACAGTAGCTAAAGTTATGCATATAAATTTCATCTTATTTCTTTGCTGAAGTGGGCAAACGAAACTGTAATGGAAAAGTTAGTACATTATAATAATATTAGGTAGATGAAAGTTGAATGGTTTCAGCAGAAGTACATCGCTTCTTGGATTAAGTTCAGTTGAAGCGTATTTACAATAGCAATTACGGAGACTAGGTCAGACAATTTTGATGCCTCAAGACCGCTATTGTTTCACTACGTTTCCTAGCAGACTTGAACAGCGAATTGTATTATTATATTTGAAGGTAAAATAGAATGCAATTGTATTAAAAAAAAGCAATTATATACTTATTATATCACTTCCCTACGCAACAAATAAAATTAGATAGAAATAAATTTACTATATTTTGATTTAAAATCTTAAAGGAGACCAAAAAGTGATTGACGTTTCAGTATTCAGTCATTAATTTGTTTCCAAAAAGGTTATTTTAAACAACTTTTAAAGACCTGTTAATTTTTTTTATAAAAAAACTAATCTAATTAGAGCATGTATAATACTATGAGCTCACAAGTTGGTATATAAAGAGACCTAGTTTTTAAACCTTTGAGCGATGGTTGGCTGAGTTACCCGGAATGAATAGCGAGGGGTAAAGGATGACCGCCGTTTTTTTAACAGTTTTGTATTCGACCACTCACCACCTTTGTTTCAAAGCAAACGCAGTGCATGCCATCGAACCCAAACGACGACATGCAAAAGGTAGCTCGGTTGGACTCGATGCGGAAGGACCGAGTGCTATGACACAACTTGAAGAGGCCTATTTAAAACAATTTTTTATTGTATAAATTGTTCTAGCATATAAATATTTGCTTCCGTCTCATGCACCCAACAAAGAATGTAAGTAGAAAAAGTACCTAAAATCCGTCTTAGTCCTAAGAAATAATGAAATAATATAGAATAAATTTATTCTTATTCTTAATGAGACTTTAGTAACACTTTAAAAATATAATTTGGAGTAACAATGTATCAAAATTGGGTGTCGACAAAATCACTAAAATATATTTCATTTCAAAATTCATACAGTTACACGCGAATATCAAACGTCAGTCCGCGTGATACACCAATGACTATCATCCTTCCAAAAAATTCTGCGTATGAATAAATGAATAAAAATACTGATGAATAGAAAACTATTCCATCAATCAATGTGAAAAGCACGGATGCAACCACCCAAACCCGTGGCTTGTGTTCATACTTCGCCTGTGGGTACGAGTAGGTACTCTGTAGTTCGCGCATGAAAAACGCGATGTGATTTATGTACCGCGGCTATCTCCAGATAAATTATAGTCGGAGCGACGCAGATGCACACGTGGAAATGTGAGTAATGTGTTAACCGCTGTACGAAATAAAAACAAAAGAATAGTTGGGGTTAAATAGATGGGTTTATTTTGTTTGTGGTTTAGATGTAAATAGTGGAATCTGATGGATGTTTTGAAAATAGGATAGCAATAGTTAGTGGCGGTAGTGGATTGGGTATATGTTCTCTCGTGCATACGAAAGCATTGTCACATCTAATATAAATATATTATGTATTATTTTTATAGGGCTGTGTATTATTTAAGGCAGTACACGTATTATATAGGCAATTTATATTTTCTGATTTCACCACATTTCGTATTTGTTTTAATAATGTATAAAATACATTTTTAAATATTTACTAACATAAACACACGAAATATATTAAAAGTTGTTTATTATTATAGCTTTGTAAGATAACTTTATATCATTATTACTCTTTTAATATCTTTCACCATCGAACTTTTATTTACTTACACAATTTATATTTAGAAAGTACAAATAAATCGTTATTTAGTAAATTATATTCTTATTATGAGTCGTTCAAATAACGTTATTAAAATTTAGTTTATTTTACTACTACTTTACTACATGACTACTTATTACGATGTATCAGGAACGCATTATTTCAGCGGCCAAAATATAGATTGAGTCACGAGACTTTAAACAGTAAGCTCACCCGAAGAAAATGAAAAGGTTCTTTCAATATCCATATAAAGGCAAACTCACGACCTTTTTTAAATCGAACGCCGATATCTTTGTAGAAATATTGGTAGCTTATTCAAGTCTCAAATTATTTTATCCGTGAGCAACAATAAAATATGATGGAATAATCTAAGCTGGGATTGTCGTCGCGGGGCGCCTCGTAAATTACCGACAGATTTATTTATTACAGAACATTGGAATTAATATGCTTTAGTATTTGCTGATTGTACTATGTATGCAGGTTTATTTGTACGCTGAGTATACTATGAACAATTAAAGTCGTGTTTTTGTTTAAAAAGCCTTTGATTAAATGTTTACTAAAAAGAAGTTAATCTATTGGAAAGGCAAAAACAGTTGTCGTATTTTTAATTGGCAGGGTGAAACACTCAAAACAGCTCACAAAATCTCTAGTGCTGATAATACATATAATTAAAAATTATCTGTAATATGAAAATGAATCGCTAAATGTGTTGCTAAGCGCAAATCTCGAGAGCAGTTGAACCGATTTCGCTAATTCTTTTTTATAATAATCCTTAAAGTCCGAGGTTGGTTCTTAACCTTTGGTTGGGGCACAGCAAGTTATCAATAAAAATAAACTAAGTAAGAAATACAAAATTGTGTGTATCTCACATTAAGTTTGTACAGGAAACATCGAGGAATATGGCCTATTGACAAAGAATATAGGCTTTTTATAAAAAGGCAAGCCACCAAAAAAGATTGTATTACTAGCGTACTTCATACTTTTACCAAACTAAAGTTCAGTACCAATATAATCAGTTGTGTAACTGTGACGTCATTTTTATGCGAAAACTATGAAGTGGCGAAGTTTAGCGGTTCGGAGTTAGACGAAGTTGGGAGAAGTTCAGTAATCCGTTATGGTTAGCGGTGTAGCTAACACTTGCTGTAAGTAGGCTTATCACGTACCTACCATATTTTCCTTGTAAATACTTATACTTTGACAGCTAGTATTGTCTTATGGTAAGTTTGTTACTTCTTATCGATACAGTAAAAGTTTATCCAAGTCTGATGATGGTTTAGCCAAGTATAGCCTTTGTATTGGCAACCTACGGATAAATAAGTAAAAGTAAAAATTATGGCGTGTCTTGTGCGTAGCAATTTGGCTACGATCGTAGACCTATTTGAACGTGCGTAGCCCATGTAGGTATTAACCAAATATATTTTCGTTATTTTTTTACTTAATACATTTACAACTGCGTTATTGATTTGAAACCTTAACACGTAAAACTAAAAAATAATTATAAAAGAGCCGGAAACAGAATCAAAAGATTTTATTCGGGAAATCTACAACAAACTACTAACTTCCAAAATGTATTTTTGTCAAACAGATTTCAGCAACAACAATGATATGCGACGACTACAAATACTGCCATTACGTGCCTATAAATTCCTCAAAACAGACGAACATCATTCACGTCCCTGAAGCACTGTGGCATGCGTGCCTCCATGATGACGTCATTAAAATTGCAGCATAATGCATGCATGGCGATGGCCGCCGGAGTAGGACATACGTAACGAGTTCCGATTGCTAACGTGGATAGACAACTGTTTAGGGTAGATATCACCAGTTAAATTATAAACTGGGTACAAGTACCTAGGTACTTGGTATAATCCACTTTGTTCACCTGAGAGACATGACCTGGGTGAAAAATTGCGACTTTTTGGATTATACGAGTAGACTTATATCACCCATATACAAAATGATTAAAAACATGGAAATCGAAGTATTTTTCTATGTTTGCAATTAAAGCAATTGTGTATGTTTTTGACTGAAGGACTCAGTTTATGTTGGTTAAATGCAAAATTAATTTTACTAAATAAATCTAAATAAACTTCGACTTATCGAGTTAATAGATACACATATAAAATCCAGTCGCAGCTTTCAACTACCGAAAGATATCTTTACTGTGTAATTTTATACTTGTTGTAAAATTATACAAGACGGTACTACCTTCATTCTAACCGTTGGAATAATAAAAACAATTTAAAATTAGTAAAAAATTGCGAATTAAAACCTACATTTAATAACTACATAGGCACTTATCTTAAATCGAACAGATTCTCTAAGAGAAAATCGCACCTCAGTCTTCACTCACGTCTTCGGTATTTATTAATAAACCCTCTCAGTATAAACATGTAAATACGAGTAAAGTTAATAATACACCACTCAAGAAATAAGAGAACCAAAAAAGATCGTTCATGAAAAATAATTCAACTTAACCTTCACATACCGTCTTCTTATAAAGTCGACTTACAAAAATATCTCATGTCATATACAACACAATAAAGCTAAGGTTATTTTAGGCTCTACCACGTCTAAAATATATTGAAAATTCATGTACGATTAGCGATAACAAAGACGCCTTTTAAGACACAGGTTTATAGAAGTCTTTTCCACTCTTAATAAAAGTCTTCCTTCCGTCTCTTACATAGACATACCCAAATAACAAAAATAAAAATACAAAACATATTTTTGGCTCTACTATATAGAAATCTATAAATAATTAGGTACGATAATGACGCCTTTTACGATACACTATTAGTAAAAAAGGTATTCCTTCCGTCCCCTCAACATACCCTAGTATCAATATTATAACGCCTTGACAATAAGAAAAGTTAATTTAAGCAATTAATCATGAAGTTTTAGTATTCTTTTATGAATAATATCCAATAAATCGAAGAGAGCCCACTGTATATTGTTTTCATAATTAAACTGACTTCGAGATTTAAAGCCTTTTGTTTAATTGTAATATCTAATGCAGACGACTTTTATGAAAGCGAGCGAATTTATGATCTAAATTAATGAAAATAGAACTCCATTTCAATTTTAAGTATTAATGATGCTTTTGTATGAAATATTAGGTGAGTAATAATGAATGGTTTCATTTGAAGTTATGCCATATTTATTGCTATTCTAATATTTTAATGTAAAACTTACATTTAAGTTTTACATTAATACTTTAGTATTACAAAAAAATATAGAACTAAATCTTAAGTATGTTAATAAATCAGCTAACTTAGATTTCAATTTCCATTAATCCTCTTTTATCAGGTCAACAACACATTCAAATACAACTAATTCTAGTATTTGTTTAATCAATTGGGGATTAAAAAATCACATCTACATCAAAAAGACGCCATCTTTGTTTTTAAAATCCGGCAGTTATTCGACACGTGTTCACAACATTCCCCAGTGCAGGCATCCAGCGACCAGTGGCGGCCAAATCATGGCCACGGATTCCCGCTCCGAGCTGAATACTAAACGGTTTTAAAACCGACAATGTGCCCCACATAGTGCAGTGGAAGGTTACCCAAGTATATCTAAGTGAATATATTTGGCTTAAGTTCTCAGTTTAGTAGTATTTTTTTACTACATTTAATTTTCAACAGCAGCTGTGTGTCTATAACCGGATACAAATTTGGTTGAAAACAAACTCCTTCCTTTTTAATAAATAAATGATAAGAACATAAGATGTTTTGAAGCTGTATGTGAGTAACCGAGGTAGTGTGAACTTAGTGACGTGCAATCGGACATGTTCAGCAGTGGACTGATATAGGCTGCTGATAATGATGAATGAATTGCCGGTTAGTCTTAATTAAAAAAATATTTAGTACCTAATTTTATTAAAGTAATTTGGTCATAGATAATCTCAGCACAAAACTTAAGACATCGCATCGATCTCAACATTGTGCAAGCGTGACGATATAAACGAATAAGAGCCCTTTATACCTCTCTAAGAATATATTATACTGTGACAGAACGATAAGAGCATTTCTATTTGGCCGTGTTATAGATTGCTTCGGTAAAATCACGTACGAGGAATTTATAGTACGTATGTGAGGTACCCCGGCCCTAATATATCAGCCAAATTAAGAGGTCTCGCAAAAGGGTTTGCGTTTTTGACCGTTTATGTTGAACAAAGCTGTTTTTTATGTGATATTGCTGATATTGTGAAGTAAATTGCTCGTTGTAGTTATTTTTATGGAAGGTTTTTGTAAGATACGGCTTTGTGTCTGTACTTAGATTGTATCAGCTATTTTTGTTTACTAGAATGTATCTTTACATATTGAGCTTCTTTGATGGCTGAATTTGATTCTATATTTTTATGGACGGCGAATTTCTTACTACTTCTACATAGGACAAAGAATGCAGTGCCAAATAATTTGAAGAAACGTTGACGTATTTTCATTTTGTTTTTTGTAAAGTTTCCGAAAAAAGTATTCAGCACCAGAATGATAATTATCACGCAGGCGGATCATACCAATTTCTTTATCTTACAGTATGGACCCACATACAAGAAAAATAGACACCAGTGGTAACATAAAAGTAAAAATGTGACCCATTAATTTAATGTGTAGTAAAAACCGTGACCTACCTTATAACGGCGTGTGGGCAATAAAAGGAATCCTTTTCCCGTTCCTTTAATAGTGGAAGTCTGGATCACACGTTAGGTATAAAGACATTAACGAGAGTTACGACTGACTATATTACTCTGGGTCCTGATGACCAGCTAATTTGACTTGGGGCTTGTAATGATGTAGACATTAATTTGGAGCTATAAACATGGTATGTTATGTTCTTTTTGTAGGTAACATTCAATCAGTGAGATTGGCTAGACAAAAACATTCGTTTTCTTCCGTCCTTATAAACGATCTATGTATTTTTTTTTTCTATATCTCGTGATCATCGCATGTAGAAAATCCAGTATGCTAAAAGGCATTCCTAAGATTTTCAAAGACAGATCATTATTTTATCGAAGAGGTTCAAAGATGATGTTCTTTGTTCCTTAGCATTGCAAAAAAATCCTTGAAACGTTCGAAACATTTAAATAGTATTTATAATTCCTGGTTGTAGAGAATAAACAATGGCAAAATCCCAACAAATATAATGTCTGCGTTAAGATAGCACAACAACTTGACGTTGCCTTGTGCCAGCAACTTTTGTGCTTCCCGCTATCAGTCATGTGTATAGTTCAAGCAGTAACTTATACAAATGCCACTTACCGAAATAAAGGCAATGTATCACCAAACTTCGTACGTCACTCGTGCCCCTCTTATACTTGGCAGCGTCCTAAGACAATACAAACAAGACAAGTGAGGAGCAAGATTCGCGAAACCCCATTAAACCCGCGGTAAATTCCCTACAAGATATCGAGCGACGTTCACAATACCCACCGCGTTCCCCCGAATGTTTCAAAGTTACCGAACTCAAGAAAGTTCGCTACAAATGTGAGGGTCCTACTCTATAAATCGTTCGAGTCGAACGCTCGCTATCTGAGCAGTCGGTTCGCGGCACGTCCGGCACCGGAACGACTGCTTGTAAACTTTTTATCTTGAAGCAAAACGTATTTTCCATTAGCCCCCAACTCCAGATACCCACTTCTTTCTTAATTTGTCGCAAACTTTTACTCCAAGATAAAACTCGTCCGTTAATGACACTTGTTTTTCTGATATTTTCATTACCCACCGTCCTTTAGCTTCTTACCCCTTGTTATTCTCATTTACTCACATAAAGTACTCGAAATAAAGTTTTTTGCAGCAAACAGGGCTTGTGAAAAGGAAACATTTTACTAATAAGTATTATTATTTTTGTACAGAACTCATAACAGATACTAAATGCGCCTATTCTGGTAAGTTATTATCGTTTCTTATTCGGAACAAAGTCTCTCGTATTATTCTAGAACAATAGGACTCTGGCGCCTTTTTTTGTTTATTGTATTATTTTATTTCTGCGCTACGTTGTATCAGTCCAAGAATATATTTATTGTTTGAGACTTTTGCATTATACGGTAATTTTTTCAGGTATTCATTGGAATTTTTCAGCGTATAAGAACGTGTGTGTTCATTTGTGCAAATAGTATTTTGAATACATATTCATTGTTCGCTGAAATGGAAACTTTATCTAAAGTGATGACGTTCCACTATCAACAAAAACATAAATCAATAACTATGAAAAAAAGCTATCTGTCCAAACAAGAACTTATTATCGTGAGCCGACTTAAGATATTCCTCAAACATCCTAGAAACCGCAATCCATCAGTACCACGGCCAATAGCTACAAAGTACTTGAAACCCCAAATCCAGCGACCAATCAATTCGCAATGCCTCGCAAATCTGGCCCAAAGCACGCCGCAAGTCGGTTCCGCTCGCCGGCTTACCGACTAAAGCCGAACTAAGCCGAACGCGCGTGCGAAGCTTCGACTCCACATCGATTGCAAACGCGACATTGACATTTATCAGAATAGCGCCCAAGGCCACCTGCGACCGTACATTACTATCCCTGACGCTATCAGGGAATCGATTTCATATTTTTTCTTCTTAGTACTCGTAAAAAAGATATAGGATTGCAATCCTTAAACCCTTGTGTTATTGGTCGCGGTTCGAGCCCTGCCCAAATAGTTTCCGTAATATATGGAACTACTTACCTATAGATTTGTCTTTTTTACCTTTTGTTATTATGATCATTGTTTGAAGTTATACTAGCTTAAACTGTGGTACTGTTTAGTGAATAAGAAACTCAGTCAGCCAAGTATTTTTATCCAGTATGCGCAGGAGAATGTAAAATTACTAGAAAAAGATGCATCATCGTTTCGACACACACACCTTAAAAATAATACTTGCAATAAATTAAAAAATCCGTACCGTTCCTATTATAATCGAGCCTGGTGAATAAGTTTGGTAAATTATTTATTTAAGGGTAATTGGTCGGGTTTCAATAGGTAGGCACTGCTTAATTGCCTACGAGGTAAGCATGCCACTGGTACCGAGTTCACTGGAATCCCGGGGTCAATCAGTTTCATATATCCCGGGTCTCGTAAAAAGATAGAGAGCCTATTGCCCTCTGATGTTCACGTTTTATCAGTTTTCAATTTGGGACGAGCACTATGTTGATGATCAGATCAGCGACCAGATAGCAACCGTGTATCGTAACGCTTTACGATATCGTTTTAAATGCATGCTCCTGCAAGATACGACTGTTTGAGATCTGTATGGCCATACGAGAGTGAAGTACTCATTCGGATTTAAAAGGATAAAACCAGAGCTATGTTTGAAGTAGATAGCATCAAAATGGGTCAGGAACGTGCGTTGGGTCCACACTCCACACCACATGTATTGTGAGCTTATTTACTATTTTCAGTTGACAATCTAAGCGATGTTCAATGGATAAAAATAAAGGGTCATCTATTCTAACGGTGTCCGTCAGTGTCTAAGTGCGCTGTTAAATTAGGTGGTCAACAACGTCAACGATGCTAGTTTTGTGTTTCCTAATTGTTTTATCGCATTAGTTGACAACTGACAAAAATAAGCTTGCTGATACTTTTTTTTGAGACACAAACACCAAAAGAATAAACATAATATAAGGTAAACAACGTGAGGTAACCACACAATTATGGAACCATCAACACAAAGTGTAGCGTCATTATTAAGATAACTAAAACACACAGCCGCATAGCCTGTCTTATAATGAAGGAATAAGAAAGAATAAAAATACATTTATAACAAAAAATGAAAGTCATAAAACGTGCTTCGTTCTTTATAGCTTGAATTAAAAAGGCGCAGGGCTCGCCGAAGGGCGATGTTGCGGTTCCTCATGAGTTGCAGTTTTCCATGAAAAATAGGTCAAATAATAGAATAAATATAGCCAGCTCATATTTTTATAAACGTGACGCACATTGTATTTCCTGTTACGCAATTTCGTCGGGAGTTTTTAATTGTACTCGATAAATAACAATGGAACTCAATTCTGTTTGTGGGAATGTAGGTGTTTGTACCGAATGTAGGTGTTCGTGTTCAATAACATGAACAAAACATTTGGCTCGGAGAACCTGTTCCAGTATTATAACTATAACAACATTAAGCAAAAAATAGTACATAATGTACAAGCCTGCCGGGGCCGAAAACCAATGCTCGCCACTTACTTCTACAAATGGTTCATTATTTTATAATTTGAACCATTTGCATTAACTTCATTTCAGTACTTTATTGATAAACCAACGAACTGTCAATGACAATTTTAATACCGTAATTCTACCTCCCTTGTTCACCCACAATATTATAAAGATCTCGTATTTATCCCCTACATTTCTTGACTTGCTCAAACTCGGCGCACTAATGGGCCTCATACATACTTAATCCAGTTTCACCTTTTTACGGTCTTCCGAATTCCCGAATTTTCGATCCCCCTGTATAACTCGAGAGTATTGTAAAAATTTTGCTCGTTAATATTTTCCGAATATTTTTCTGTATTTATGGAGATGCGGGGAATGTAGTGGATCTGAAATGTGTTTTTACAGCTTTGTTATTTATATGTCGGCTGAAGATGATTAAAATATTTAATACTCTGTAAAAAAATAAATATTTACAGCGATATTGTTGTCTACTATTTAGTAACAGTCATGTCTTTGTAACAAACCAAATTGATAGATTTTCTTTTATACTTTTTATATTATGAAATGCGGACAACATCACATACATTGCTCTGAACCCAAAGTAAGTAGCTATTAAGCACTTGTGCTATGGAATTCAGAAACAACGAAGGTACCACAAACACCCAGACCCGAGACAATGTAGTTTCAACTTTCGCCATTGATCCGTCCGGGGATCGAACCCGGTACCTCATAGCTAGCGACACCTTGAAACCACGGACCACGGAGGTCGTAATTGATTGTAAAGATTGATTTTAAAATTTCCCTTTTGTTTCAAAATCAAAAGATAAATAAAACATTTTTATAATCTTGCTTACCAAGTTCTTCATACAGCAGAAAGGTACCTAAAGAAGAGAAAGAAGGTACCAAAAGAGAACAAATAAAATAGACCCATTTTAAAAATACACTTTTATTCCAATGTCATGCACATCTACAATTTGTTTCCACTAAAGAGTAACATTGTGATATCACGTGTGCTATTCATGTGTTATCCAGTCTGTCGGTATGCTCTGGGTTTATACATGTGGAAGTCGCTATGGAGGGTCGTGAGTTGTGGTCCACTGTGGTAAAAAGAACTTATAAACTTATAATCAAATGTAGAAAGATCTTAGTCAGATAACATACAATTACGTGTAAGAAAGTTTACAATAAAATTAACATAAGTTAATTAATTGTTAAGTGCTTAACAATTTCTAACAAAGAGATATTCGTACAGCAAATGAAGTATTAAAATAATAAATGTTGACTTTTTTATGCTTCAAAAATACTGTACATTAGGAAATACAGGTTTGTCCATAACACATTAAAACAACATAATCAAAACAGCAGAATAATATAACAAGTCACAAATATACATTTAACATACATTAAACGCAGACAACAAACACAACAAATGATTTTTCGGGCAATTTCAAATGATTATTCTAATAGAGAGCGACCGCAAGCCTCATTAGCTATAACAAAGTACATACAAAACAAACATATTGAACAATTCGAATATTCTAAAACATTAACAACATTATTAACAAGCAGGTTTATTACGTAACTTGCGAGAGCCAAGCGATAGCAGAGCGATTGGACTTCATGTCGAAGATCTTACAATCAGTAGGGACTGTCTTTGTATGTTGTCATGACTAGAGGTGATACGAAATACCAACTTGACATCACAAATAATAAAATTTGACGTAAATTCAGGTTCATTTATTGCAAATTAGGTAATATTATGACGCATGTGAGAGTTACCAGTAATGCAGAAGTATTTCAAGAGATAGGACGTCGTATACCTTCATATGCATTCTCAAAATCAGCTGATTGAACGAAAATACACGGAAAATGAATGCCCCAAATGGTGGTAGATATAATCTAATTCATATGATACATTTAGAAGTGTGCATGCTAGTACGAATATGATTAATTAGATATTTAATAAAATGAAATACACTACATAATAATGGACTATTACAATGAATATTTGAATTGACCCTAAATTAATTACATCATCGAAGCTGGTATGCGGTCGCATTAAAACTTAATTAAAAATCACCACAAAACCAAATGGCAATCGGAAAATATAACCCAATAATGTACTGAACTGAAATATAAATTACAATGTTGTATCACAATAATATTAAGCAAAGAATCTTAATTTTACATTTCTGAATATGTATTTGATAAATAACTACGAGTATAAAACATAATAATTATTATACTGCATGTTAATACAGGTGAAGAAATATAACTTCCCTGCCAGGGGGTCGCGGTAGTATGCGAAATGCGTTCGCGCCTGGTCCCCGGCAATAGGGAACGGTGAAGCACTCCGGTGGTTTTAGCCGGTAGGAGTCCGGCACACCCCTCCGTCTTCCCCAGGGCGGAGGAATTCCATGGAGGATTTCAACAGGGTGAAAAAAAGGTTAAGAAATATACGATTATTTTACGTTAGAGAGTACAAGACTTTTAAAAATTAAATAATTAAAAAGAAAAATGATTTAATTACAACGTTAAATTGATGGGTAAGTACTTAACATAGTAATTTAGTTATACAAATCAGGCATAGCTTTTAACAACATAAAATGAATGAAAATAGTGTTTAACTATTTTATCGAGTGGAACATTTTAGTACACATTCAGTATTGAAACCACATTAAACCACAACTCACATAAAGTTTCATGTTTAAATCCAACTTATTATTAACTGTATTACATAAGATAGACTTCATAGATTTATTTATTGCTATGTTTTATACCTCAACTTTAAAAAAATGAAGTTTTGTTTAATCGTCTTACAAAAGATAGTGTCGTTACATTAATTATATTTCCCTATTAGAGTGTTTCTTTGACTTCGCTTCATATTTGATCACAAATAAAAAAAGACTGCATAGTTCTATACATAGGGTAAATGACTAGGTATGAAAAATCAAAATTTATTTAGTCCGCCATTTAGATAATCAAAATATAACAGACACGTATTTTTTCTGTTCTCAAATCAAAAAATACGAAGATAAACCGCTTTAATTTCAGGAGCTTGTGACGTCACGGCTAGGTACAAATTGTGCTTAGACGTGACGTCACGCAAGAATTGCACTCGCTGAATCTTCATAATTCTTTGTTTACGGGACAAAACAAAAAATACGTATCTACCTAATGATTTTTATATATTTAAAAGGTGGACATAAAAATAAAAATTAGTCTTCATCCCTATTACCGGTATCTTTATTTATTACGAGCGTATACATAAGAATGTAAACTATAAGGTTCATTTAACACTCAGGACAATCAAAGTAAAATTGATTCCGTGCAAAGATTTTTGCAGCTGCAACAATCTGCGCCCTTCGGTTATGTTACAATGCTGGTGGTCAGTGAAGTGGACAGCGATAGCTGATACAAAAGCAAGCATTGGATATCAAAGTGAGAAAAACAGATTGTGTATGTCCTTTAATAAATTATGGCAAACAGCCAACTTCTTTAGCAAGAGAAGAATTAGAATATTTTAATCTTGATGGTATTATTAATACCAAAATATTAATGATGTTGAACCTATAAGAATAACTTATTTAAATAAGTCTCAATATTTCAAGAATAATTTAAGTTACTTGTTATCATATTGTTGAGCTTGCATAATGTAGCCAGCTTTTTGATTTTAATGGGTTTTTCATAATTGATAGAACCTTTCTATCAAGGCTTCTAGGGGATATTAACGGGATTTAATGAGTGGCTTGTGACGGTCTAGACTTCAGCTTTTGTAAAATACTTTAGTTGGTTTTCTTTGTTATACGGAAACTTTGGACAACAAGTATTTTTGTTCAAACTTTAATATATAATGACGGATTTATTTGGAACCGAATAATGACTTTAAATGTTTCTAATATTTAGTGGATCGTCGAAATATATTTTCATATTTTATTTATAGACAGAATTGTACCTAAGAAAAAGTTTTCGAGGTTTCATGCCCTTTAAAAAGTTTCAACATATTTATTGAAATGTGCAATAGAACTCATGACTCGAACTATGCCGGAGGAAAACGGAATGAAACATTCATCTGTTTTTATTCTCCTTTTTTGTGTCTGTGTGCAACGTATCGAGAATGTGTTTTAATCATGATTTGTTTTATCAAGTTGCATTGGAATAACTACAATGTGAATAAGTAGCAAAATAAAGACAGAAAAAAGCTGTCCCTTTTTTTGTAAATGGGCTCGAAAATTATGTAATTGAACGAATAAAAATGTCCCTTCCCAAAGTCATGTTACGGAGAAACCATTTAAAGAAGCAATTACCACCATAAAAGTCTTTAACACATAACGAGATCAGACATTGAGTAATAGAGCCCCAGTTATCTCAAACTTGGGGCCATAGCCCTCAGTAACAGTAATCATTGGTCATTAGACAGGGCCCGCTTCCCATTTATCCTGATGTAACTTTTCTAACTTAATTTTTCACTCACCTGTCACTTTTTCCTCCTAAACTTTCACTGTTATTTCCTCCAGACCCATTCTTTGTGTTTGGTCTTTTGTTCGAAATGTCTTTTCTATTTTTTCGTTTATGTGCGACTTTCAGACGGTCTACATTAGCATTCCTAATTTATTCTTAGACCTGGGTTTGCGGCGGATTTCTGTTTGCTTTTGCCGACAATTCTATTTAAGACTTACAGAATCGGGCGGTTTTCTGTTTTTTTTTTTGCGATTTGGAATGAAATTTGGGCTGGTTTTTGTAGTTGATTACATACTTTTTAGGAAGCAGACATACATCATTATTTTTGTCTTTACTGCTATGTTTTGGTGACACGTTTTTGGATATTACAAAACAATTTTTTTTTTTTTTTTTAACAAATCTTGTTTAAGTCCATCCAGAAAATAATCCATTCAAGTGTATCATTAGTGTTAAATAAATAAAGGTTGTTGTCTGACATTCCAGTAATATGATTGCTCCGTAATTAAACCCAACGTGTCGCCGCTTTGACCCCTCGAGAACTTATAAAACTTTCTTCAGATTACGTGCCAAATAAATATCAAACTTATGATCCAGTAATTAAGGTTGTTAGTCTATTAATTAATGAATAAATTAAGTTTAAGTGTCTCTTTAATAGTTGCCGGCGGTATTATTAATGAGTTTGGCTAACATCCAAGCCCCTGTATAATGGCTCAAGGTTATGGTAGAAGTTTACATTGTCATAAATATCGTTTAATTTCTGGGTCCGTCGGTGTCGGTGAGTACTTCCCCTGCCGCTCAGTTTCCTGTATCGATTGATATCCGGTTGTCTGAATTCGTTTCTTTTTTTGGAATGTTTATTTTATGACAATGGACTGCAAATTACTTTACGTTGGGTAACGTAATTAATGTTTAGGTGCTTTGGAATCACGGAATTTAGATTTTAAAAATCTAATCTTGGACGAGAAATATTTAATGTGGTCTTCACTACTGTCAATGTTTTTTTCTCTAATAAAAATAGAATAATGGTGTTTAAGACCAATTAAAAAATAATAATTTGTTAATATATTGTACTGGTTAAATTACGTTACCTACACCAACAAATTAAACCGTTTAGCGTGTAAGGTATTCGAACCTGTATGACCTCATTAGCCGGGTTACTTCCTGCTAATTGTAACTTAATTTGACCTTTAAGTGGTTTTAGTAAACTAATTCATGTATTTAATGAAATACTGGAACCATTCGGTATTTACCATTGAATTCGACGCATATGATGTTAAGTATTCTCGGTATACTGTAGAAATATTAACAGCCTCTCAACATATCAAAACACAATTTACGCGTTTAAATATTCAATGCGTAAAATGCAAGAATTTTCATCTGCCATGAGTTGTTATTGAAAACTGCATGCTATTGGTACGCTATGAAACAAAAGCCAATCCGTCAGAGACGATCCCGTCTGAACAGGAAATTGATTTAGTTCTACATACGTTGCTTTTATTGATTCCACTCTGCTTTCCTATTAGTTTCAAACAAACGAATTTCGAAACTTGATTCAGTGTAGAATTGTTCTTTTGAGAAAAAGTTTTATAAATAGTTTTGCGTATATAAAATGGTTTATTGTTATGCCAATATTTATGTTATATCTTTCTTTTAAGATAGAATAAATACTCATTTATTATTCGGCTAACGCGGGCCGTGTGTATCAACTTTACAATCTGGTATATCAATCAATCAATCAATCATTTATTTGCAAAAATCATTGTTTTAATTGCCTTTTGCATAGAATTTTTATCGTCGTGATAGTAACAAACCCGAAATAGACTCAAACAAATTGAAGATAAAGATAAAATAAAATACATAATTATACTTGATGTAGAAATTAAAGATATTCTATGAAACGTAAGTCATCGAAACACCGCGTCTATACTTAGGGGATACCCTGATATCAATTTAATACTTAACATCAGCTACTTAATTCATTACAGAAAGTAAGTAAACTCTAGTATGTACACATTTATATACATTCTTACATTATAAAATATAATGGAATGAAACTCGAATGTTTTCGTGTTATTTAAAACAGAGAATTAATGTACATATTGCACTGTCGCTACCAAGCAGGTTTTTTTTTCAGATAGGTCAATATGAATTACCTTTTAGTCTCTGAGTTATTTCATATTTTACAATGAAGACGAAATTTTGATGGAAAAACTAAGGAGTCGCGTAATATAGCAATATGGCATAAATAAATTGCTTATTTTGAAATTCAATATTTGAACTATGAATCGTCATTCTCATTGTTATGTCAAAATCCAATTATGGTAGTTAATAGGAATATATAAATCTCTGTTAGTTTTGGCAGAACCGAGGTTAGGATCTTCGTAAAATTCATGGTCTCAAATTTTACCAAACTTAATTTTAGTTTAAAACAGTAAGAGTAAAATTAACTTTACTTTATTGATAAAAAGGTGGTATAAATATCAAAGTGTTGTGCTGTCAAGTATACTCACAGATTCGCAGTAGAGCCCAGAAAGTGTTCACGCGTAAACTCGTTTGTACACCATACAGGGGATTAAAGTACCACGAAGTGCCACGTTGGTACCAAACTGGATTTTGACACAACGTTTATGAATATTAACATCCGGCTAGAGGGGTTGCTTAATTATTTATCTTGAGAAACATTTTGTACGTCGGAAAATTTCTACCAGACTTCCTCATTAAATGACACTTTGTGAGTTAACACGTTTTGGATGTTATGCAACACTTCTACTTTAAATATTTTTAGCTTTATAAGTGACGTTGAAAACAATTTGTGACGTAAGATGAGTACAACTTCAATCGTATGTAGGCATTTATGTAAACAATTATAGTAACAAAAAGTGATATTTTAGTAATCATACAATTTATTCATCAATTGAAAAGGACCGTGTTTTCCAATAAATGTACTTCGGAAATTTATACGTAGAAAAATTAACTATTGAACTAAGTCGTACTATATTTAAATAGCAATCATTGGAAAACACAGTCGTCCTACGAAATTCGACTAGAAAAAATTTGGTAATGATATTTGGTTAACTATATCAACGCCGGCGTCGAATAGAGGCGGCCTAAAACGGACTTACAATATAAAATATACAAAATTGCAAAACAGGGATCGAACAGGATCGTTCACTAAGTAATGGAATTCCCGCCTGCATTCGCCGTCGTCGCGACCTCGTAAAATTACAAAACTACATTATACTCAGTCGCTTTATCACTTTGTTAGCGTCTAAATTGCCCTGTTTAAGCGCTATCGGTCTGGCGTCGCCGTCAGATATCGTTAGCGTCACCGACGTAACCCTCATCAGGGCTTTCCGAACATATGTCAGCGGCACACTTCGCGTTAGACACTTGCGGTAAGGGTTTGAGCACACTCTCGGAGCCCTCGCCGGGCATCCGCGCGTCCGTGGTCTGCGTGTCGACGCAGCGCGTCTCCACCTGGTAGCACCGGCCCGGGCCCTCAGCCACGCTCAGCGGCACCATAACCGCGCACGTGCCCTTCGGGTTCACCCACGAGGTGCACGTCTCCGCGGGCGCGCAGCACTGCACCGGCTCCGTCTTGTAACCCTCAGGCGGCGACGGCACAAACTCTTCATTATAATACACCGTGCCATTTCCTACAAACGCGATCTGCCTGTTCCTTGGAACAGGATAGCCTTCTAAAGTACGTCGCACGTTTCCCGGCCCGAATGGCGTCTCAAAAGTAGGACAAGTGGGTGGCGTCGCGTTAAACTCTGTATCTTTTGCAAATTTACAAACAAGCTTTTGACCCTTCGGCCGATTGTGCGGCAGGGTTTGATAAAACGGCCCGACTACCGAATAGTTAGACATTATCGGCGGCCGGCAGGGATGTTTGGGAAGGCCATAGTCGTAAGGGTAGCCTTCGTTATCGAGGAAGCATCCCGGATTGAGGTGGACATCCGCCGAGTGCTGGTACATGTTGTTGATTGTGTTCTGCGGCATGTTCATGGTCTGCTGATCCTGCCACGTGACCTGTCTGGGTATGGTGGGCGCGGTGAACGCGGTTTCCTCTTGGAAACCATCGCCGCTTGCGGTTTGAGCTTTATATACTGATAACACTGTGTTCTCGTTTTGCGCATTGTTAGCTACAGTTTCCGCGTCGCTAATTAGGTCGGGGTTTCTGTCGACAAAGCCTTTCATGTTATTGCTTTGATACACGTCGCTCGACTCGTAATCGCGGTTTGTTTGTACCGTGTAGTGCAATGCGTGATGAGAGTGTGCGTTCACAATAACGCTGCCGTTATTTTTAGGCATCCCATTACCGCGGCTCGAGGGCAGGATTTGATTACACAAGGCCACGTCTTTGCCGCTTTCCTTCTTCTTACGACTCCTTGTGTCGGTTTTAAATTTTAATAATACTACGGCTATTATAGCTATGAGTAAGACGATAATAAGAAAAACTACAGTAACTATGACTACCAAGTGCCTCTGCGGGAACGTGACCACTATAACGACGGGCTCCTCTTTCACGAGTATTCTTATTGTGTAGTTGGCTCGCGACCTGCCCGCGGGGTTCTCTGCGATGCACGAGTACGTGCCATTGTCGTCATTTCCAATATTGAATATGTACAATTCGCTCTTTTTGTCGGTTACGCCATTTTCCACATAATACAAGTCACGAGCGTCAGTTACCATGCTCGAATAATTATGAATGATCTGACCCTGGTATAACCAGCTTATTTTCGCTTCGGGTATCGCCTTCACTAAGCACTCGAGGGTGACATTGTTTCCTGCGTTTGTCTCTAGGAACACGGACGTAGGGCTCATTTTCGGTAAGCACGCCAACTCGTTTTCAACGACGCTCGTGATCGTCCGTTTCCTCAAACGTTCGGGTAGAGAGCAAATTGGTTCGACGGCGTGCGGCATATTGAAATTCAACAACCAACTATGTAAATCCCTGAGATGGCAATCGCAATTCCAATTATTATTTTGCAAGTTGATCCCTCGCAGCGTATCGGGGAATAAATTTTCACCTTGAATATTTGATAGTCTGTTGCCGTTCAGTCGCAGCCACTCCAGGTGGTTGAGGCCGGAAAACGCTTCTCTCTCTATTGTTTCTATTTTGCAATCGCTCAGTTCCAAAGTATTCAAGTACGATAAATGTTGAAAGCAGTGAGTTTTTATGCTCGTTATTGGATTGTTGTTGAGCGAGAGCCTCATTAGCGACGGGAAGAAAACAAAGTTGGTCGACGGTATGACTGTCAAGTAATTGTTGGAGAGGTCCAACTCGACGAGGTTTGCGAGGCCTTTGAACGCGTGGTTATCGATTTTCTGCAATCTACATCTTTGTAAGTAGATTTTCTGAAGATTGAGTAAGTTTAGTTTGTGAAAGGTTTCTTTCTGTAGCACTTGTAGGTCGTTGCCTGTGAAGTCTAGAACTTGCGTTTCTGGGTCAAGTGAGTTAGGTATGGCTTTGAGGTCCTTTTCTGAGCACTCGACATACCGTTTCCCGTTCTTCCACTTGCAGATGCACTGCGAGGGGCAGGCGATGGCGGGCAGCAGCAGGCACGTCGTGCACAAGGCGATGAGCCTCACGTCCAGACTCTTTCTCACATTCATATTGCCTCAAGGCATCCAAGAGTAGGCCGCAAACATTATCTGCAACAAAGAAAGGTTCAGCTTAATTTGGATCCCACTCGCACTGTACATAGAAGGTACATACGTTTTGACAGTTAATTTATTACAAATACAACAGATTGCATTAATTATTTAAATAGTTATAACAGACTGTCCATCAATAATAAATAATTCAGTAACAATTTATCCTCAGTCATTCATTCATGAATATTAAAATTTTATAGAAAGTAAAATATTTTTTTGTGATTTTGCAATACAAATGAGAGTAACAGCGAAGGCCTCATTACGGTCTCTTGTTGTGAATTATATTTGTCAGGCTATCCGGCTGTTTGTCGGCAGTGATTCATAACGACGCAAATTCTTCTGAAAATGAATGAAAATGTTTCATATAATCTGTAAGCTCATCTCAATGGGGAAAACGGTCAGAGTGACTGTTAGAACCAGTTTGTACCGGATCTGTCTGATACAATTGGTTTAAGTATCACGTAAAAGATGATTTGCACCGTTTTTGAGCGGCCTTATATCAGTGACCAAAGTACTGAATGACCAAAATTCATCTTCATACTTTTATGATTTTTATTTATACACATTTACAAGGTATTTTTGAATTCAACTCCATGTTATTTTGTAATTAAAATACAGCAAACATAATAAATCACATAAAAGGAAAAATAATTTTAATGAAAATTTATGTTCGTCGACTTTCAACTTGATAAGGTCTTTCACAAAAATAATAATTAAAAAAAGTCTTGAGTATTATAACACAATTTTATTGAAAGAAACATTTCAAAACATACGGATGATTTTTAATTACATACAATTTATTCATTAAAATTTCAACTAATATTGTACAAAACGGCATAAACTCTATCAATTCAAATCAATCGTCTCACGCACTGCTGAATCAAAAAAGATTACTGCAAAGCTTCCTACAATACGAAACTTATTCGCATTACACTTTTAGTAGACGTTACAGCAAAACGGTATACTTAGTATCTATATCAAAGTCAAGTGACAGAGTAACAGACAGGTCAGTAGAAAAGTACCTAAACCTAAACTGGAAAGCAATAAACAAAAAAACGTTAATTTCTTCCTCATTCCCGTGTCAGGGAGAAAACAATACATTAAAATTCTTATCTTAATTTTACTTAATGAATTTGGCAAAGGGTGCATTGTACCGCTTTATCTTTTAAAGTAAATGAATGTTGGAAGCAAAATGTTTTCTGTGAAATATTTCCTGCATTTTGAAGGACGGGTTGTAAACGAAAAATAATTATATTTTGGATGTTAACTGTTGCGATTAAATTTAATACGAGATGTACTTGTCGCGGGGATGATGTCTTTATAATGAGATGAAACAGAATGTACGCATTCTGGCAGAATGTAAATAAATACATTTGTGATGTTATTTACGATTTACTTATTGTATAAGTTCGTTTTTGATACAAAGCTTACTATGTATCAAAAGAAACGACAAAAAAAAACAGAAAACGGAAAACCTTGTGGATGCAATAGTTAAGTTTATAGCTTCGTAAGTTCTAACCACATAAAATGTATTGCAATGTTACCTTTGGAAGTCAGCAGTTCTTTAGAGTCAGAGATATTCACTAAGTTATTTCTAAACAAAGACACTTATTCCTAAAAAACAAATATTTGCTAAACATCGACCATATTTCTAAAAAAAGACCATTAAAGTACCTACATGGCTGAAACAACTATGTTTTTTCAAATTCGTTTTTGACACCTGCCAATAAAACTTAGATGTTCTGCCAAAAAATCTACATCCCATTAAATTCTCACTATTTGAAATCACAAATTGGATTTGGGCAGCATCGGTGCCTCCTGTGCAGCTTTCGTGACATTGTGAATTTAACGGAGTGGCAAATTAAAAGTAGGTATCATTCGGACATTGACAAGGGTACCGACGTTTGTTTTCCCGTTTTTTCCCGTTGATAAAACCAATTATTGGCTTGGTCTCCGAGTTTTTGCGTTTTAAATTTTGAATTACGTTCTCCCGTAACTAGGTTACAATCGACGGGTCCTACGTATACTGGTGTAACCCGCAAAACAGCGAAATACGTTTTTTTGCACCAAAAGCCTTAAAATTACCTTAACTTTATATCCTGTAAAAATTATATTAAAATATCAAGTAATTTCAAAGATACAAACTTGTAAACTAATATAAGTGACATGATTTTTTGCCACACGACCATCTACACTGATATAAGTCACTTGCACCAGTGTAGGTAGTCGCGTGCGACGCGACTCGTGGTCGGGAGCACGTTACAACACTGGTATAACTGCGATGCGTTTTAGGTTACATATTCATTTATTAAAAAACTATTCAGATTTGGTTTGTCTTGATTTAGTAGTGGTAACATGTCACAACAATGAAGCGCTCAAGAGGTCAAGTAATGATAGATTTATTAGAAAAAAAAATAGTAAAATAAACACTCCAGGAAATTACGAAATTAAATATTAATTGACATTTTAAATAGTATGATGATATATTTTGTATTGTTTGATCATATATAAAACAAAGTAACTGAATCTTTCGTTTTTGATTTTAAGTTTTGCTTCCCTTTTTTGAAAACTGGAAAATAATTCCATGAGCGAACTTTAAAAAAAAGGAGGAGGTTTTCAATTCCGATTTTTTATGTTCGCGCATATCTCCTTTGCTTTCCAAACCGATTTGAAATATTTTTTTTCTTTGTTGGAAAGGGTTCCTTCCCAAATGGTCCCATAGTCACCAAGTCGGGATCTGATGATGGAATCTTGGTGAAATCGAGGGAACTCTTCAAATGTAGCGTAATAGCGTTATATAATGTTATAGGAAAGCGTACAGCAAATTTGGTTTTTTCTACAGCAAGTGAAGCATTTGCCGTTCAAAAGAACCATTCTACCATCAGATCTGATGATGAAGCTACGATGGCCTCGTGAATGTAGCCGGAATTCGTTGTTTGTGAGATGCGTGGCACTGCATTTGGTTTGATGGAAATTATCATGAGAATGATGAATGGGTGAAGGCCATATTATTATTAATATCTAAGATTTAAAATATATCACTAAAAATAAACCAATAAAAAACTTTGTGCAAAGAATAAACTTACTTTAAAAATCGATAATAGCACTAAAAAGTTAAAAATAATACTATAACCTACCTAACTATATTAATAAGCCAAACCTAAACTAGTATTAACCTACAATACAATTTTATAATTTTATGGAGTCGGTGCCTTGCTAGGTATATATAATTACCGAAAGTTCCTAATTAAGAAGATTAAATTTTTTAGTTTTATTATTTTTAAGATGGCAAGTCCATCGATTTTATTTTTCATTAAGAGTGCCGCATAGAGGATAGTTATATTATTAGGAGTGCCATAATAATATTAACGTCCGATTAACAACACCTATTAACCATAGGTAGGTCTGGAAAAGACTTCAATTTTGTATTTTTATTTCATTTCCTGCCTCACCCTTTAAATATTTAAGTTTAATAACAAATAACAATGCAGAAAACTGTTGCAAGTAGTTTTCCAGTACTGAGTAAACTGGTGTAAGTGTTTAAAAGTCGATAAAAGAAGATGTTATTGTTAATATTATAACCTCATATTAATCAGTAGATTGGAAATAGCATATTAAAACAGTAAAATTCTTAAATTTTCTCTTACTACAAGAATTAGCAAGTACATTGTATACTGGTATAAGTGGCCACTTGTATCAGTTTACAGGTTTTACCATAATAAATAAAACAAGCTACATCAATGCAAGTGACACTATTTTCCAAAGTATAAAAAAAAATTAAGGAACAATAATGCAATCTTGTTTCTTAGAGATTCAAATATAACATCTCAAAATTTCAAGTATTTCTACTGATTTATGACAAAATTACAAGCTTTAGAACCTTTGAACCGCTCTCCTGAACATTTGTGTTTTTGCACTTGTACCAGTATACGTAGGACCCGTCGCAATGCCCACGAGTATAATTATCATACGTTACTGGAAATCCTAATGAATCGTTTATTTGTTTCAAAGTAAAATGAAACGGCTTTTAATTATTGAAAATATTTGGAGTATTTGCTAATTGGGAGTAGTTATTAGCTTGTTTAGTACGAATTGTAGTCAATTTAATTTTAGAATTGCAATACGGAATTTTCAATGCGTATAAATTTATAAAGTTCAAATCATACCCAGACCACAATATAATTTTCAGATACAGCAGATCAAACTACAAGTATCATTGAAAATTTCAGATACCATTTATAACCACTCAGAAACCTACAGAAATAGCCAGCAAAATATCAGCTATTCAACTAAAGTAAAACTGAAATCAGCTAAATCCATTTTAGCAATAAAAACTTTAGCAACTCCATTGAAACTTATTGAGGATCATTAAATAAATCGACGTCGTTTGCAATAATAGACCATTGATTACATACAGTTCTGTAAAAACTACCATAAAATGGTTTAATGTATGAAATTTGTTGTACAAAACTTAAAAGATATTATGTGTATTTTTTGTTATGAGTAGATAATATGAGAATGTATTTTTTTGAACAGTCCAGTGTTAATTTTCGTCGCCGTCATTGTACTATTTTCTGTCACTAAAATGGACGTTAAATTGTATTTATATATTGCTGTATATATCTAAAGTACCATACAGTGCAAAACGCGCTGAGAAGTATAGTTACTTTTTAAAATACATAAAAAGTGAGATTTTGCTAGGTTTCGTCAGTACTGCGACGTGAAATCCTTTTGACATAAACGCTAACTATATTTCCTAATAAAGTTAAAATAATAATATCGTGCAAGAACTGAAATGAAAAACGATCTCACCTTTAAAAGTTATATTATACTAAATAATTAAGTGAACGTTTTAGAAAGGCACTGAGGCAAACAAAATAATGGAAGGAACTTGTTTCATTATAAGCTACGGAATGGAACAAGCTGCAATGCTCAACTGTAAGCAAGAAAGTTTTCTACAGTCTCGGAACAAACAACTCTTTAGCCTTTTAGAGAAGGACATATTGTTCTGGCAATGTTTAGAATTTACTTCAAAATTAACTTGAGAAAAATATAAACTGTTTGATAAAGTAGTCGAAGTAGATTAACTTTTGAGTATTTTTAGATTGGTTTATGTTTCTCTACCTGGGAAACAGAACTTGGTATGGATTAAAAAATGATGAGGATAATGCTAGCGCATAAAAATGTAATAGAGTAGGAACTAAAATGGTGCTTTTTTATGTTTTTTTCCGGTTTTGTTACCGATTATATTTTGTCAAATATTTAGCTTTAGCCCAACCGTACAAATCGGTTATTAATAATTAAACGTAGACAAGCAAACAAATTTGCCAATTTATAATTAATTTGCATTACACGGTACAATATTTGCTAACATTTTGATTTGTATTTGAAAGGTTTTAATTATTTACCTACTAAATGTAATAAATAATTTGCCCTTATTACGCTGACCCGCAATTGCTATGAAAATGTAAAAGCCAACTCAATAACAATAAACTGAAATTACAAATATATTGGGCCAAACGTTTATTATACTAAACAAATTATTGTCGAAATTAAATTACGCCGAATATTATTTGTTCAAAAGATATTCATCTGAAAATCGTTCTCTGAAATGAAAGTCGACCAAAAATAATTAGGTCAACTGTGGGCCCATACCTCTCTAACCTACATAACAATTGAATTTTTCTTCTATACTTCTTGTGTACCCTTTTATAATTGAAATTGACTTCATGACAAACAAAGGCAACCTTTTTTGAGCAGTTTCATTCCACAGCAATTACCTATTTACGTTTTGAAAACCCCTCACTTCAATATACGCCTTTTATATACGGTTAATCAATAAAAACTGTTTTCAGTACTATTTCGAAGAACTGTTTACTTACTATAAGTGAACATTTTATAAACCTCCAAGGATTATCGACTTCTAAGCTTGTCATGATTATAATCGGCAGTTCTGTATCAGAAGAAAACATTTGGTAGTATTCCGATGCCTATTTGGCTATACCTTTACCCAAAATTTTCTCATAGTTGAAACAAGAATTACTACAAAAATAGCCACAGATAGTTGTCTAACTGAATACGAGATTCCGAAGTCCGTGTATCCACAAATATGTAGTAATGTGCGGTGTCAATGTATTTGTTGATCCCGCAGTCGTCCATTATGCATGGCGCTCCATTATTTACGCGTATCGACCGCCGGCTTGTCTGGAAATATTTGTACCGACCATGATCAGATCTCGTTTTGTGTAAGAATTGTTTGGGAGTTAGGTAGTTAGAGGTTCTATTTCTATTTTGTTTTGAGGGCTTTGTAGGTAACTGCTTATTTGGAGTAATGAGATCCAAAGGAGGATTTCAAGATTAAGGAAAAGAACTTTAATAATTGAATGAACGGTAATAAATCGCCACCTTGTATAATAGGGTATTAAATTTTAGATTCCCTATCAAAAAATGTGAGCTAACCTTCATGAGTTATATTATTATATTTAACAAAAGTTTTATTTGTATCAAGCTCAATAGATATTCTAACAGACTTTAAACCAAATTCCCATTTCACGACAAGTTTATTCAACCTTTCCAAAAATAAACTGCAACAACCTGCAATTCCTTGTATCCACATGATACGGAACAAAAGCGCAGTACTGCAGAACGTGTTGCAAGCTTCAAGGAACAAAATGCAGAGCGCTCGCACATTTCTCTTCATGCATGAGTTCAAGACTACTGTCTGAAAAAGATTTGGAAAGTAAAATGAATGGCGACACACTGACAACTTGGAATGGGGCTCCGTGTATTTAAATAATTCTCTAAAAGTTTGTGTGGAAGGATAGTTGGCACAGGAAATCCTTGATTTTGAGAATTAGCAAGCATTTTCATTATATTTGAAAAAATATAATGCTACTTTTCTTTTTACTACTTTTCAGTAAATGGTATTTTAATGCTCTGAAAGAGCTGGACAGATTAAAAATAATGAATAATGAAAATGTAGGTACTACGGTCAGCAGTAGCAATTCAAAGATATGTCAGGGATAGATATATAATATGTTTACCTATTTATTAATTTTAATGAGTGTATGTATAAGCTTCCTTTTGCTGTAAAAAGCTGTTTCTTTTTTTTTGTAATTTCTCAAAATTCATTTACCAAATATCTACCAACAAAATATCCGTACCCAGTGATCACATTTTCGAAGTAATTTCCCAAAAAGGCTTAATACTGGCCGATACAGTAATGTAATTAAGTAACGAAATAAGAACAGCTAAATTTAAAAACCAAATCTCATTTCCGAGAGCCGAATACTGCTGGAGGGCCAACTCACTGCTTTTAGTGAAATGAAAATCTGTTATTTTATTTCCTGATCAAAATTTTCTTTTTGTTTCCATGCGGATGAGCTTACTGGTAGCAAAATAGTTTTATGGCAAATATTTACAATGACAAAATGAAAGGAGGATTATGTAATCCTCCTTTCATATACAAATGTTTGTATAGGTAGATTTTCAAAATAATATTATTATGCTGACATTTATTTATATAAAACCGTCGTAATATTGAATTAATATTCAAAGATTTATCACCATAATGGTGATAAATCTAAATTATGCTTAATTGTGACATTATTACTTACATTGCTATGAACCTACAGAAAGTAGCTGAAGTACTTCTGTTATGGAATCTGACACACTGAAGGTATCGTATACCGCATGTAAAGTGGTTTTCTGTATTGAACCGTCCGAGAAATGAACCTTGGACCTTAGAGCTAGTAACCCCTTCAAAACCGGACTCTACTCAATCACGGAGGTCGTTAACATTAAGTTATTTGTTTTTTTATTCATTTTTATTCTTAAAGTTTAACTAGATTCACAAAGGGATTACTGTATTTCAAATAACAATTCATAACATATTCAAAGGTTAATTTGATATCTCATTGTTATTTCCAATGTTATGTTAAGAAAAAATAGACAATTACACATGAGAATATTAATCTCAATTATCCACAAACATTAATCTACGTAATATGATTATGATTTAGCTCAGTAAACTGTAGCCCGTCCTAGGGGATGTAGAACAAACATAAGCCGGGCTTGTGGCAGCATGCCAATTGGGCTGCTGGCGCTATCAATAAGTAATATTGTTAGGCTGTGGTAATCAGTTATGTGGCCTATGCTGCCCTGGTAATGTTGATTAGAAAATTCAAGTGTTTGGTAGTAACAATCGAAGTAAATATCTGGTGAATGGCAAGGCTGTAGTGAAGAGTCTCAATTGTTTTCCTTCATACACTTTCTTGCTTTCCCCGAAATGATGAAGATAGTAAGTATACTGTAGGTTTTCTCATAAAGATGTATGTACAGAAACGTATGTTCATGTAATAATGGCGCAAATTACTAATTTCCGGCTAGTAGTCAGGGTAGTATAAAAAAAATGCTTATTTAAAAATGAATTTTGTCTACCTACATCTTTTCTGGTAAGTGATAAATATCACAAATATGTTTTTAAAAAGTAGTTCATTAAAAGTTTGTTTACATAGATGTCTCATAAGTTTTGAAAAACTAAAAAATAACTCGTTCACCAAAACCAACGTAACAACCGTAGTTTCCTCGACAAATTCAGTCACTACAAACATGTAAAACGTTTTCCAAAGTATTTCTCAAGCTTTAGAATAGGTACAGTGAACGGAGACTCTCAAGCCACTGTAATTTATGTACATTTAAATGGAACTCAGACAGGTCCCAGGTACCAGGGACGCAGTACCGGAGGAAGTCTTTGATATTAGTATCGAACAGATTGACACAGAAATGTGGTCGGGAATAAAGGGAACCTTCAATATCCTTTTAAGAGAATTGTATTACGGAGTACCAGTAGCACTTACATTTGTATATATAATTATGTACATATTTTAATTGTTGAAGCTTATTTATTTGTTGTTGTAGGCTTTATTGAGACAAAAGCCTATACCGTCGTTTGTAATTCTGAAGTACTTTAATGAGATTAGCAATTAGCATTTTGAAAGTGATACATCTACACAAACTACTTTGTTCTGCAATTTAGTTTAGTCAATGCCGTCGAAAATTATCTCTAAAAGAAATGTAAAAATTTGAGGGTAGTTCTATCAACATCAAAAATCAAGCCTTCCACCACCTCAGTTCACTCGTGACCGCGATTAGTGCGGTGGTATATTAACGCCGGGAATATAAATTGAACCTACATTATTAGAAAATAAGAGATTTCTATTTTTATTTCTAATTAGGAATCGCAATAAAAGTTATATATTATTCTAAGGGTGCGTTCCCCTGCTCGCGAGTGTTAGTGTAATGCTCGTTCGGTGTGCGTTCGCTAGATGAAGACGAACCCTTATACGTAGGTACCGTGAATTTTAGAGATTTTGCGCGACAGTGATGAATAATGTTTGAGTGTGTTTTGAATAGTGTTTATTTACTTTATGTGGATCGGTGTCGCCGTAGTCTGTGGTAAGTTTTAAAAATTAACTCTTAACTGACGTAATATATTATGTTTATGTTATACGAAATGTTCAAATCTTGTGTGTGACTTAATGCACGATTTTGATATTAACTGTCATTTGCGTTGCAATGTAAACAAAACGATAATGTTTTTTATGGAAGGGATGTAATAATAATCGTAACAACTTTTATGTAAATTTTAATTTCGTAATGAAATGTTTTAATTAAGACATTAACTTTATTATGGTATATCTTCTTGAAGTGAGTATTTTATAAAGATAGCTTTTACTTTTTTTTAAATAAATTTAAAGTCATCATTGTAAACAAAATAACATTTTGTCGGTGAATTAATTTAATTTAAAAGGTTTTTAAATGTTGCTTGATTGCTGGTTTCCCTTAGTATTTTTAGAGTACCTAAATGTATTATAAGCTTTTGAAAGGGAAATCCTAAAAATAGACGAAACCGTAAAGGCTTATTTAATTAGAACAAAACTCGTTGGTCTACATTAGAACTTTCCACGTTGAAATCCGGTGTTGACTTTTCAATTATACAGTTCATTCAAAAGTAAATTAACATGGAAAAAGGTACTCAACAAAGTATTGTAAAGTTTATAAATATATTACGTACCTTCATATACATAAATAACAGAACAGAAGGCAGTGTAATAAGGGTTTAACGATCATAATTGGTTAGGTCTTGTTAAAATACTTCCACATATTCGTTTGAAAACAAAAATGATACCACACATTTCAAAACCAGGCCAAAATATTTACATTTCCAAGAAATTATCAAACAAACCCAAGCATCTTATTATATTCCCAGGCATATACCAAATTATCTTTCGTCCACATATTGCTAGCCAGAAACAAAACAAAATAAAGAACATTAATTTCCTTAATTCCTTTTAACTTATAAAACATTTGTTTGGTCCATAGAATTTAGAAGATGTATATTTTTGGCAAGGCTCTCAAAGAAGGCTGTATTGTATGTGCTGTAATCATTTCTTACGGCACTTTTATGTAGCTTCCATGAAACTCGGAATGTCCTACTTTTTCATAATATATTTTATACTGATGTTTATTTTTTTAATAAGTTGGTAATGTATATCCTTTGTTTAGCTTTTAGTATGCAGGTTAACGTTTGACAGTGTTTTAACGTTAATATAAGGGGTAGAATAAGTATAATAAATAATTTAAAAGATACAGTTACCAGACAGTAAGGTCTTAATTTCATTGTTTACTAATTACACCAGTTTTTATCTTGAGAAATTATTAACAGCCAATAAAGACCAGAATGTCTTTATTTTTCTTGATTGTTTTAGCATTCTGTCAAGGTAATGGCCCTTAGCGAACCGTAACACAAATTCTACTTAACCACATACATATAAAGGCCAAGGCATGAATCACTTACAATGAAATATAAAGAACAATGTTAAATAAAATGTTAAATTCAACAGAAGAAATATCTACAAAAGTACGCAACATAAAATGAAAGTTAACCTACTTAAAATCACAAAAGTGGAAAGTTTAAATTTATCTCGACAGGTAATTCTTGGCTTCTTCGACTTTCCATTCTCTTAATGTGATTTCTATGCTATTACTATGATTTATAGAACTTCTTTAGATATTCAATTCTAGAAAATTGGCGTCACAATTTTGAAAGTATATTACCTACTTTCGTTTCATATACCCACTCATACATGCTAATACCTAATTGCTTATTTAATTGGCATTTGCCTTCTTCATGAAGAATGAATTTGAAATGTAGACATGATCTTTTTGAATTTTCTCCACACAGCGTCTGCTTGCGTCCACGGCCGATGTAGCCCGGTCGAAACGTCAAGCCCAAAAAAGGTATTTTTGCATGTACGCGCTTATTCCCGAGAATTAAATTACTAAACATGCAGCGCGATAGTTTGAAAGTTAATATTCCTCCATACGATTGATGTTTGAATCATTTATTTGACAATATTGCGTTTGACGCTTATTTTTTCGAAAACCATACTCGATGTTTTGTAATAAACTTTACTTTTATGGGCCATTTTGATTTGGTATATAGGCCTTTTTATTTACAGTACCTACTGCGATAAATGTTTGCTATGACAAAACATAGTCCTCCACATACCTTTACAGTTTAAGCATAATTAAGTTACCATTCCGAGAAGAATGATGCCGACTGTAACCAGAATCATCTGGTTGTGATTAATCGGGGATCAGTGCTGGCTTCCGCTAATCCTTTCATCTCGGCCCAGTTACATTTGATAGGCTTGCCGCTGCGTGGGTGGTGCCAGCTAATTGCCTGTTAGCGGATCAACCAGGTTTGATGGACGGAACCATTTTATTATTTGAATTTATTATTTAATTAAATTTTGTTTTTTATTTTTTAGTGATATGTTTTTTAGGCGCTTCCTCCCATTTCGGTTATATTCAAAATTCCTATTAAATATTACTGTAAAATTTGAAAGAGACATGAGATTTTCAGTCTGAATTTTATAAAGTTACACACTAGTGCCAACTTCTAAAGAACTTATAGTTGTAGATAAGGTTCGCGTCAGTCGAGCGCAGTGCAGTGCTATTTAGCAGAGCAATGCAAAGGATCAGTGGAACGCATGTGAGTCGTTACAGTTCATTGCGATGGTAAACCTTATTGCTTCGAAATAAGGTTCATTATCGTATGTACGTGAAAATCAAAATTATATTATTGGTGTGGTTGACTATCTACTACTACTAATATGTGGTCTATTCATTGTCATCTTTAAACGAATCATCTTCAAAAAAAAAGGAAAAGAACTCAAAAAATAATTTAAATAACTTTTTTTCTCACCAAAATTGTCTGCTCAAATAAATCAAAAGACAATTTATTAATTAAATATTAGTGTTCCTTTTAAGTAATACAACAACGGTGACCTCGATAGAAACAAGTGAGTCCGCTCTCAGTTAACTTGGCTAGAAGCATTGTGTTCAAAGCCAATTAAATTGAATCTGAAGAAGCATTGTTCTTAGAATATTGATATAATTATGATAGTACTTTGAGGTACATGAGGAAGTGTTACATAAATAACCGTTGAACATTAGATGAATATAGAAATGCCTTTGCATGAAACGTGATACACAATGAAGTAAAACAAATAAGCGCAACTAAACTGCTCGGTAGACTTAAAAAAGTACTTGTCAATGCGTGATCCTAAAACACTCAATTAAAAAATGGCATTCAGATATAATGAAAACCTGCCTATAAACATCCCTCTTCTGAGCACAGGCGTCTTCCCATATATCTGCCACTTGGAATCCTGGTTTCCTCAAGATGTTTTCCTTCACTGCACACTTTTGTTTAATATGATTATGTAATTTGCATTTTGTGAAAATTCAAAAAATGTAGTCTCCATGAAATAGCACTTAAAGAAATGACCTAGACAACAACTCAAGACTTTTATCTGGTAAATACCCAGCTTACCCATAAAATAAATGCTTCAAGGCATATTTATACTGTTTCCGACTCTAGATATTCCTATCTCAAATAAATAAACATTTTATTTGTACATAGAAATATAGTGGGAAATAAAAGTATGTATACAAAGGGCGCCATTCCCGTAGTTTATTCGCTTGATTGGCAAGAAGCCGCGCAATGCGTCTAAAGGCGTCTTTTGTTAGGCCAACACCCAGATAGGGGTCACCGCACTATCTGAAGACATGGTTAAGGGAAAATAGACTCTAATGACATCAAAATAGTTTAACTAGAGTACATTTTAAGTTATTTTCGATTGTTACCTTATAGTTTTGGTTTTTGTGGTGTATGTTTGTGGTTTATTTTGTTTTATTTGAGCACGCATTTAATTCACTTTACTGCAAATAGCCGTATAAAAAGGGAATCATTTAAGGTACATAAACATACATTAAAAAGGTAAACTATTTGGCTTAGGTAAATTACTTCAGTATGTGTTCAGTTTTAAACTATTATTTACACTACTTACATTTATGTAAAAACACACATATTATAGTAACACAGTTTTGGTTTAAACATAACCCACAAGTCAGTACATTCCAAATGAGTTTACAATGCCAACCACATTTCACGGTCAAACAAAAGACAAATGTAGTCCATCTTTCATCGCTCCATTTATACGCAAACTGTGCGTCAAAGCTGTAAGTAATAAAGCAATGAATATGATTCATGCGAGTTTGTCGTTAACTTGTGGAAGTACTGTTGCGTGGGAAGAGAACAACAAAGGCTGTTCAAACGGAAATATAAAATACTCTCTCTACATTATTATGTATGTTTATGTTAGTTTAGTAATGTCGTCTTGTTGTGAATAGTAGGATAAATACGATATCTATTTCATACGGTTATCATCACATGTAATATGTGATGAATATGTACATAAATAACACATAACAAATGAACATAAATGTAGTAAAAATTAATGTATCTTTGTCTGCAATATACAATATGATATACACCGTAATAATAATATTTCTTGCAATACACATTTTTTTACTATGAATTAAGTTATGATTTATTAAAATTGTCTTATCTCGTCATTAAAATAGGCAGAAGACTAGGTATTTGTATAAACAATGTATACTTTTATCATACATAATGACTATTTAATAACTATTCAAGATACATTTTTTACGAGACTATCTTGTTGAGTACCAAAAACTATTACACTCGTATTTTTAAAGCGTTTATAAATCTTACTATGCCTTCATTATCATTACAGTCTTTATTAAACGTACGATTTGTTACAAACGATCCATTATCATAAACACATGAATAGACACGTCCCTACAAACAGATAACAAAGGGAACCGAATTATTTTGTACCGACAATGATATACAGCAGCGGGAACTAACTTAATGTCACAGTGAACCATACAAACACACACTAGTATTGCGAATTGCGTCTCTATCTCAAGGCAGTAAGGTTGACTATTGCTTTATGTTGCTATCCATACTGTGTTGTAGACTGTGCCTGTGTCAGTTAGAAAGTGAGAAAGAAATATCTGTTATACGAACTTATTGTAGCTTTTGGTCCTGAGATTGAAATAATAGATTTTTCTATCGATCTGTTTCTACATCGAAATTTTTAAACCTTTTTATCATTTCTAAGTATATTCAACTGAAGTACAAAAATTACAACATAATTAAATGCCAAAAGTTATCTCTGACACTTCTTATTTAACTTGTCTCATCAGTTATAATAAGCGACTGCAAATCCTAATTTATTTTAGATTGCTTCATAATACAACCATCACCTCTCGTCCAATAGTGAAACAGACGGATGACCTAAAAATGAATAAATACGCTCGATCTAACTGAATAGAACAGAGCTAAATGGAGAATGAATTTCTATTCAATAAATGTCTAACAAAAGTAAATAGTGCGAAAAGTAAATTGAGACATTAATTGGAAATATTGAAAAGCGTTCAAGTGAAGTGTATGGAGTAAGGAACATTAGTTTTATAACGATTTTATTTCGAACATTTTATTTAGAAATGTTATGAAGGTTGGCAGTTTTATTATAACACTATTAGAGTGTAATGGTTCGTTATTGTTTATTTTATAGCCAGTGTTACATTAAATAATATAATATCCTGGGACGTCTCACACACGGTTATCTGATCCCACGCTAAGCAGAGCTTGTGTTATGATAACCAGACAACTGATAAACATACTTATATATTTCTAAATACATACATAATTATAGATAAATTACACCCAGAAACCGAACAAATGATCGTGCTCATCACACAAACATTTGTACCGGGTGGGAATCGAACCCATGACCTCCGGTATAGCAGTCAGGGTCACTAACCACTAGACCAACAGGCCAGTCAATATTTAGGCTACATTTAATCCCAGGTTTTCCCCTGATGTAATTCTGATACTTTATTTAGAGTTTATCATCTAAAGAAAATCCAAAACAAATAGCAAGAGTTAACTTATTATAATAAACTGACAGCAAATAAATAAATAAACCTACTTGAACTGTCAATAAATATACAAAAAGCCATTTATTGTGCTTCAGAATCACTAACGGATAAGTTTATAAGTAGGTCCATCGAAAATAACCTTCGAATAATCTCGAACAAGACAGAATGAATCGTGTTCACGACATGAATTTTAATGGAGCAAGGTCATTTCAAAATGACCTTTACAACAAATAATGTCAAACAATACATGTCATGTAATAAGATATCTGAATGTAAATAAAATACAAGCTTCTGTTGAGCTTTAATAGTCGTAAACATTCTTAGTATTACAGCCAGTCAAACCAAGGATAGGTATTAGCCAGATAGAGTTGTGGAGGTCAGATATAGAGTCGATGTGGCGATGTGACATCAGATACATAGCTCTAAATCCAGAGTAACTAGCTAATGCACTTGTGTTATGTTATCAAGGATAACACACACCCAGATCCGAAATTTTGAAATGGTTGTATCCATTGATCAGCCCGGGACCTCAGAGCTAGCGTCACCTTGGAAACTGGTGTGTACCTACGCTTCTCAACCATGGAGTTTGAAAGATGAATTGAAATAAAATAAACATTAAAATATGTTCTCGTCTCAATTGCAATATTTTAATATTATTAAATGATTTATGAAAAACAAAATTCAAAATTTCAAATATATTTATGTTTTTAATATAAATATAAATTGCATTTTATCATTATACTAGTTGGTTTTTACAACTAATAAAGTGTCTAGTGATTTTAATAAAGGCCCTAATAAATTGCCTAAGTTAAACAAGTTAATTAACATTTAAGATTCATTAATCTTATCGAGTCAATAACACTTGGTGAGTGAAGCGCTTTTGTTTTTTGAACTTGACTTTAAGATTTCTTGTGACCTTATAACGGATTTAGTTTATCTTATTACTTAGTATTCTAATATCATTAAAATTTGGTGACTTTTAGTTTAAGGTTGAAGGTTAGCAATAAACTTATTTATACCAATTGCATTTTACTCATGGTATTGTTAAGAAAGTTAAAAAAAACTGCAGGTAGTTAATATATTTGCCAAAAATGTTAACGTGAACAGAAGTTAAAGAAAGCTGAAAAGAAAAATAAGCCTCGAAAAGACATGTCAGTTTTTATCGCAACATTTATATCTACAACTAGCTGTGCCCTGCGGTTTCACCCGCATGAATATCTAGGTCCCGTTCCCGTATCTACAATATCTCAGTCATAAAGTCACTGTTTGAAAATTTTGTCATGTAAAAGTCACTAAAAAGAGATCTTTCACTCATTTCCATAAAGATACCTATCTAAAGATAGAATATACATTACAACACAAACTCGCTAAAGAATAATAACAACTATTGTGGTGAAACTCAAACAATATCCAACACTGGAGATATACTCTAATCCAGTGTTCACCCGACTGGGGAAGACGTGACTGACTTCGTAATGAAATTATTATTTGTGGACGAAATTGCTTGTTTGTTTTGATAATTTAAACGGATGTTTATAAAGTTAAGCCTTGTGTGAAGGATGGGTTGACATGAGGGTACGTTTCAAAACAAAAGAGATGAGTTTATCTTGGGGAATGGGATCTATTGCAAAGTTGGATTACCTATTTCATCTTTATGTTTTCTTAATTGAATATTGACGTTCCTGTTGGTCTAGTGGTTAGTGACCCTAACTGATATACCGGAGGTCGTGGGTTCGATTCCCACTCAGGACAAATGTTTGTGTGATGAGTACGATCATTTGTTCTGGTCTGGGTGTAATTTATCTATTTATTTATTTATTTATTTATTTTAAATAAGCACACCAACAGCACAGTCACTAACAAATAAAATAACATAACATCTGAAGTCGACATTTCAGTAACCATGCAAATAACAGGTATGCATGACATTGACATAATAAATATTAGAGACTAATTAAAAAAAAAAACAGTTAAGCACGAGTGGTTCTAGTAAGCACTACAAAAACAAAACAAATTGAGCTATGGCGATGTACATTTTTGGCATTGTTTATATAGGGAATATCTGTATGAAGCAAAACTCATAGAGAAAACTTCAATAGGGTGATCCGACATGTTCGACCTTTCATTATATAACCTTGCCATACGCGTCAAAGGGCTGTTAAATGTAGTTACATATTGGTTTCTTAGGTTTACGCGACCTCAAGACACCGTGAGCTCATATTGCGTAGGCCGGAACACAAATAATTAATAAAAATATGAAGGTAGAACGAGCAACAACAACCGTCAAGACGAACACCACCTCAGTCTACCCGTGACCATGATACCTGCAAAGGTGTCGAAACGTCGGGACTTAAAATCTTAATATAAACCGCGAAAAAATCCGTAAAAAGTAGTTTTATTTCAATATTTCAACTGTTAAATGTAGTATTTAAAGTTGATGTTGGCAATTGAAAAATGCGATGATGACGCTGGCTGCGTTGGCTAGTCTTAAAGTTAAAATAGTTAATCAATTGTGCATCTATGGAACCATTAATGATTTTGTATAGTATAAGTAAGTCGGAATGGATTCGTCTTTCTTTTAAGCTGGTAATTTTAAAGTGTCTTAACCTATCGTTGTAATCAGGTATAGTTTTTCGAATGCCACTTCTCATACAAAGATACCTAACAAAACGGGCCTGAACAGATTCAACATTATTGATATGATTCGAGTAATAGGGAGACCAAATCGTAGAACAGTACTCCAAGGAGCTTCTCACTAGTGCGTTATAGAGTAAAATAATGCTGCTATGATTTCGGAAAGGTTTCGACATGCGGATTATAAAACCAAGCGTTCTTTTAGCCTTAGCGACTATAGTATCTACGTGATCACGAAAGGAAAGAGTTGTATCAAAGAGCACACCAAGATCACGGATGACTTATACTCTGGTCAATACCGATCCATCTATATGATAATTAAATATAATGTAATTCACTCTATTTGTAAATGTTATACTTTGGCATTTTTTTACATTGAGCGTCATTCTATTGTTGAAGCACCATTTTTGAAGGACATCAAGATCTCTTTGAAGCTTTAAACAATCAGTCAGGTCCGATATTCTGCAGTATATTTTTAAGTCATCAGCGTATGCTAAACAATTGCAATATATTAAATCAAAAAGATCATTTATGAAGACTAAAAATAACAAAGGGCCTAACTTAGAACCCTGAGGAACACCAGAACCAGGAGAAAAAGGCACAGATTCATATCCCGCCAAGGCAACAATCTGAGTACGATTTATTAAATAACTCTCAATTCATCGCAACAGAGAGCCATGTATTCCAGCATGATTTAGTTTGAGAGAAAGAATTGAGTGATCAACGCGATCGAAAGCTTTTGAAAAATCTGTGTATACAGCATCAACCTGTCCTATATCCTATATATATCTATAATATGTATGTATTTAGAAATATATAAGTATTTTTATCAGTTGTCTGGTTACCATAACACAAGCTCTCTTAGAGCTTAGCTTGGGATCAGATTACCGTGTGTGAATTGTCCAATTATTAAAAAAAATATATTATTAAATATTAATTAATAATTTTACCGTTCATTGTTTAATGGACTTTATAGGTAATATGTCTTACCGTACCTCGTACAAGAAACCTGTCCTATTATATCACGTTACACAACCATAATATGTATTGAGGTTTTTTCGAGAGGTACTATTTCTTTATAAAAGCATCATTGTACAAGCACATCCCAAAAATATGTCATCTATGGCATTTAGGCAGTAACATCATACTTTTGTTTATTCTATCATTTCACGTCCATTATATTATTACCAAGTGCAAACGAAATCACAAAACCTCTTCATTACATATCTAAACGTAGATAAAATAAGGAAAACCAGACAGCAAAAATTTATCTAACTGCAATGCTCTAAAAACCTGACTAAAAACAGATCCCACGACATTGTAGCTCTTTCTATCCATTATAGATAGAAGGTTTCTATCTGTCTTATATCTATTTCTTTAAACATGTCTTCAGCATCTAAATACTAATCTATATGATCGTTTTAGAGATAAACAAGCTGTTTGCGTTCAACATGCTGTCACAACAATTCCGGAACATCAAAAACTTTTGCCGTAAACAAATGAATTCTGAAGATTTATTATCTTATCTACCAGAGTGGAATCGTAAAAACCTCTGCGTATCGGGGATGAAACATAAGAATTTTATTAGATCTAAATTGTTGGAGTCTTTCTATCTGGGATGTTGAATATACTAGGCTTTTTTGCAGTATGTAGGTACCTAATTTTTTGTGCTAATTTTCTCTTTTTTTGCTTTGACTATTATCTGTCAGTTGGGATACAATAAATATTTTATTCTTCATGTTTTTGTACTGATACGATTATTTAACTTTCCAAACAGCATGGTTTTCAATAAGAATTAAGTAAGTAAGCTATTTTCAAACAGAAGTGGACATTATCATATAACTTTTGTTTTACTTACCTACCATTGCGTAGATTGTCAAATTAATCTTATGTTCGATTCTAACAGAATTCCTACGTCAGTTATCCAGTATTTCCAATTGATCCAGTATGACATGTTACTACCATAAAAAGTTAGGTTTACAATCGATTGACTGCGCAAGAACGAGGGTGATGTATTTGTACCCAAGTTTATTTTGCAAGCTCTGTAGCACAAGTGGCTCTAAGAATTTAGCTTGAAAGGTGGCATTAGATTCATAGCGGTAACATCAGAATGGCAGGTTAAATAAGATTTTTTTTTTATTATAATAATAATAATAATAATAATAATAATAATAATAATAATTTATTTGGAAGAATATTGTTACAATAGATGTTACATAAAATAAGGTCCATAATATTCTGCTGTTTCCAGCGTCCAAATATTGTACAGTCTACAACAATATAGGAGACTATTACATTTTAAACAGCGTTTTAATTACAATACAAAAAAAAAAATGAAAGAAAAACTGAATACAAGTCAAATCTAAATCACATACATAAAATAAAACAAAGGTCAAAATTTGTCGTTTATGTAGTCGTCTATTGAATAATAACATTTTTCATTTAGGAGTTGAGAAAGCTTTGCTTTAAACATGGTAAATTTCAAAGATTTAAAATAATCAGGAAGTTTGTTGTAAATCCGAATAGCCATACAAAATACATTGGAGGAATACAAATGTAGTCTTTGTTGTGGTATATGCAATTTGTGTATTCTTCTACTCGGTCTAGAAACCACATCATTATGCCTATGAAATAGATCAGGATACTTATAAACAAAGACACAGATTTCATATATATATAAAGCCGGGAGAGGTAAGATCTTAAGTTTTTTAAAAAGTGGGACACAGCTATCTAGCTGTTGTGCTCTACATAATGATCTGATGCATCTTTTTTGGGCGCGAAATATTCTAATAGCATCTACAGAATTGCCCCATATTATTATGCCATAGCGAAGGACTGACGCAACATATCCATGGTATGCGCACATAGCTGCATCAATTCCGGCTACGTTCAATATTTTATAAAGAACAAAAACAAACCTATCTATTTTTGTACAAAGGCTGTCAATATGCGCTTTCCAGTTACAGTTTTTGTCTATTATAATACCCAAAAACTTAGTGTTGTCAACTTCTTCAATACTATCATTTTTATATTTTACCTGAATTGGTGAATGTTTACTCTTATATGTTTGGAACTGTATCATTTTCGTTTTATTGATGTTAATATGGAGATTATTTAATTTCAACCATTTAATAATATCATTTAACGTATTATTAATGTCATCTTGGTACTCTGTTAGGTTTTGGGAACGAGATTGAATATTAATCGTAGTATCATCGGCATATAAAATACAATTATGTGACGTTATATTGGGTATATCATTAATATATATTAAAAACAACAATGGTCCCAATATGCTACCTTGTGGCACTCCGCAATTATTGAAAAGATAAGGGGATCGATACAAATTCTTTTCATGTTTCTCTATTTTTTTAAATTCTACGCATTGCTGTCGATTGGTTAAATAGCTTTCTAGCCATTCCAATGCGTTTCCTCTAATTCCGTATCTGCTAAGTTTAAAAAGTAATAATTTATGGTTCACAAAATCAAAGGCTTTTGACATATCTAAGAATAAAGACGTTACTGGAATTTTACGGTCTAAGCTCGTTGTTACAAATTGAAGTAGAGAGAAACAAGCTAGTGTAGTATTTTTGGCCTTTCGAAACCCAAATTGTTGCTTTTGTAATATATCAAAATTAGTTAAAAATGAATATAGTTTTCCATGCATAATTTTTTCGAAGATTTTGGACAGTATCGGAATTAATGTAATTGGACGGTAATTATTCATATCGGTTCTATCTCCTTTTTTGTATAAAGGTTTCACGATGGAAAACTTTAACCTTGTTGGAAATTGTCCTTTGTTAAAAGATAGATTTATGATATGAGAAATGGGAGACGACAAAAATTTTGCGCACTTTTTTAATACCGTGGTATTGATTTCATCAAATCCTGTAGAATTAGTAGAATTTAATGAATGTATAGTTTTATAAATATCAGTCTCTGTAGTAGGAGTTAGGTAAATACTATTAGCTAAGTTAGGTAACGTTGGTTTGTAGTCATTGTAGTTAGTCGGGGAGGAGTCCGCATCTTTGTTAGTAATGTCAATGAAAAATCTATTAAAACTGTCGGCAATAATGTCGGGTTGTGTATATGACGTTTTATTAAAAGTTATTATATCTATGTCGTGCGGAATTTCTTGATCCTTACTAGTATTTTTAATTATTTGCCAAGCCGCCTTGCATTTATTTTTTGATTTAACTATGTATTGAGTATTCATAGACTTTTGTGCTTCTAACATGCATCGTCTCAAGGTTTTAGAGTATTTTTTGTAAATTCTCATGTGATGCCTTTTATTTGTGGGTGTTAAACGATGTTGTAGGTATAAACGTCTTTTAACAATGCTGCTTATTTTTATACCTTTAGTGATCCATTTATGTGTTTGTGGTTTGTTTAATATTTTAACTCTAAGTACAGGAAAGCATAAATTATAAAAGAGGGTCAATAAGTCGTGAAAATAATTGAAAGCCGCATTTGTATCATCAAAAGTGTATATCTCTGAAAAAGACAAAGCAGAAATGCTATTTATAAAAATGTTGATATTGTTTTCACTAAGATCTCGTCTTTTTTCAAACCAGAACGATTTAGTTTGCTTGTTTTTAAATGTCGGTAATTATTATATTTTTTTTTTTAAATTGTGTACAGTTATTCACGCGGTCTGTTTTTTGTTTCTTTCCATAATTGGTACCAAAAACGTACCTCCCAACCACTTCCCAGCGACCCCAGGGAGGCGATCATACACGTTCCCATCACAAAGTATAGCCTGAACTTGGTAATCCCCGGTGGAAAAATGAGGCTTCCGCTTCGGAAGTTACTGAGTTCAAAGGCTTTCAGGGCTCAAAGGTAGTCAACTACGGAAAGGGTCGTAGGAGTTTAATGAAGATTAATTTATGACGATCACTTTGACATTGCAATTAAAAGAAAAAAGAACTTTGTAAAGTTTCATAATTAAGTCTCCGAGGCCCAGTTTTAAAGAAAAATCGTTAATTAGCCTTCCGCTCGCCGACGTTACTTTGTTCAGATTTCTGTTAGCGAAGGCTAATAATAAAAATATAATGTCTATAGGGATTGAGCGAGCTAGTGGATAAAATGAAAATGGCTTATTGGAATATTTTAACATTCTGCCGATGAAGGTAAAAACGTTAATGTTTTAATAAATCTATTAGATACAAAGTTTAATGTGTTAATGTTTTTTTTTTACTATAAAATCGATGTATCAGCATTTTGTTATTTGTAAATACCACATACCCTACGATCCCCGCGTAGGTATTTATCTGCAGATATGTCTTTTTCAAACAAACGAACAGAAATACCGCTTCTCACTAGAACCAAAACACAAAATTATTTCACAGCCGGTAAAATATGAAAATCGAATTGTCCGCTCACCGCCCCTAGCCCCACTCCCCCTTCTCCCCCTCCCCCTTTCCCCTCTCGTTCCCTTTTCAGTGCATTCCTGTTATTAAGCCCTTCCCACACGTAGCCAGCAAATCGTGACGGATCGCGCGCCGACGTGACCTGCACGCTGCAGTCTGGAGGTGGCTTTAACTTTATTATCGATGTCGGCCTTCTAATTACTTCGATTCACCTTTGTTAGTTCGTTTCGGTGTTTGTTTCGTGCGTATAGCGAATACAAACGTCGAAATATTGATACAAAAAGATAACCTAAACTAGATTTGTGTGCTTCGTCCATAATTTGAGGAATGCAATAAACTGGGTTGTTATCAGATATTTTTTTTTGTTAAAGTAAAAATTCTCTACAAAAATATAATTTATTTAGGTATGCAAAACAAAAGTCTTTAACTGTTAAACTTCAAGATTTTTTTTGTTTGCTATGAATAATTTATTTTATAAAACTTATTTTTTTCTTTTACTTGTTTGTGACAAATGATTAGTGTATTTTTGAAAACAAAAACAATGACTTTTGAATTGAAAATGCTTGACCATTTTTTTTTTCTAATCCCTTTTATAAACCATATTAAAATCCACTGCAAATATCAAAGCAAAGCCGTGCCTCTTAAGCCAACTACGTGATACACACGTAGCGACCACGTGACGGATTGCTCGCTACGTGACGTGCAGGCTGCATTAACCCCGCATTCAAGAGTATCAGGATTTTATATTTAGCTCATCTACCCTCTGCATTAGTCGTTTGAGCAATCATAGCCATTTTCTGTTCAGTAAGGAAGATTTTATGTATGGTATATTCATGTAGGTACGTTTGTAGACTTGTAAATTTATAATAATTTCTTATCAATTTTTTAGGGACTTTGTCCGGTTTAAACTTAAGGATATTTTAAACCATCCCATAGCAATACAATATAAAATATTTTTGTACTGGATTCCAAATAGTACTACGAATGAATCAAAATCAAGTAAGTTAGTTTGTGTGAATAGGTTAAAAAAATAACCACTATAGAAAACTACTTTTTACGGATTTTGTCGCGGTTTGATTTAGATTTTAAGGCCTGGTCTGGAAATTTGAACACGTTTGCGGGTTTTTATTTAATTGTTTAACATTGGCATCAACCTACAAAAACTGTGGTTAAAACACATAAAAAAGTAAATTTGCCAGACTCGAAGTTAGGCTTTTGTACCTTAATTATCACCTACTCTAACCTAATCCCCTCTTCAAGTAATAACATTGTTCCTAAGTACCAACTTTCTTCTAATATCGTCTAAGCTTTAGAACTTTCATTGGATTGCGTGACGGATAGCAAGTCTATACAGATACGTGACCAAACCTGACTGAAAGAATTATGGAGTTTCTAGGGTGAAGTATGGGAGCCTACTGATGGGAAGTTATGGGAAAAGAGTTATAGGATTAGTGGGAACTGAAACATGTGATGTGGGAATCGGGTAATATTGAGGTCAGGTCACGGGAGGCTTATATTATTTATCGATGGTATCGAAGTATTAAAGAAGCAATATAGACATCTGAAAAAAAAATGGTTTAGTATTTTATGGGGACCCTTTATATGCCTAAATCATTACCTAAAATCCAAGACATCGCGTTTTTTTTTTATTTACTAGCGATGTTTATGCCATTAAATTATTTATTTGCTTTAGTGAAATGTGGAACGAAAGGGACGGGAATTAACACGATCACATTTCAATTCACTTGACTTTTGATCATGTTTTGCTATCCATTGTCAAAAGCGACTTAACAATTGAGATGGATTAATTGTTCATCTAAATAAAAAAAACGAAAAACATTATTTGATAAGAAAAAGCTAACTAAATCTACGGTCGGAAATACATGGCAAGGAAAGTATCTAGTTTGTGTTACAAACGTAAATATAGCACTAGTGTATCACAAAGAACATTAAACTGCCACAAAAGTTTGGCACGAATCTTAAACTACGTTATCTTAGTTGGCAAACAAAAGTGCCAGTACGCACTAAAATACATTAGCTATAAGATACAAAACTTAAATTAATTTTGAAAATGCTTGAAATAAGCTCTTTCTTGACCGCGAATGACTCTTATTTTGTCGTGTATAAAAGCAATATTTACAATTATGTATTTTCCTTTCTTTGTTTTTGATTTACTTTTATTTATTTATTAGTCGATTATTTGACCCGCATTTAGGTACGGTAAATATTTATTAGCACTGTCCAATATTTACTTTGTCCATTGTAACTAAACACTAGTGCTAAATTCAAATAGTAATCATTTATTCACTTACTTGGAAATTAATGTATGTTTTATATGCAATTTGTCAAAAATATTTTAAACTCAAATAAGATAGATAACATACGAGCAAAAAATTAAATAAAAACTATTTCATTTGTAGTTCAGTCTACCAAAATAATTCAGCAAAGCATTTTAAATTCATTCAACGTAAATCACCGAAAGGTTCACTCATTCCAATCAAATAATTCCCATACATAATCAGATCGGTCTAATTAAGCTTTCTCTACAAAAAACCTCTTTTTTAATTATAAATAAAATTACAGTGAGCTGAAAAATTACTCGGTTGTGAATACAGGCTGGTTAATTTGAGCCAGTGTCCAGGGATCCGTTGTATCGCGTCGAGTGATTGTCGGTACAAAATTCAACAGCCTGTGTTATATGATACGAAAATGCTCGGTTTTATTATTTAAATACTCATTTATTTGTATTTACCTATTTATTTGAGGTAAATATTTTAATGAGTAATTATAACTGATTTTTCTGATCATATTTCTTAATTAATATTATTATGCAGATATATATATTAAAAGTGTGTAAAAACCACAGCAAAATCAATATTTATAACGACATATTTTTCTTACTCTAAGTTTTTTTAACATTTTGTCAGAAAACTACGCACAATGCTAAAAAACCTTGCTTGAATAATACCTGTAAGAATAAAAATGTTACAAATAAAAGAAATTGAAACAAAAACACATCGCATCATGTTATAGAACGTTACATGAAGAGTACTCTCATGTTACTAATACAGTATTCGAAATTAAATAAATGAACCATAAATTACACGAGCCACATTCATCATACATTACGCCGTTTGTTAGCATAGAGCCCATCGAAGGCGGTAGTTAATTATCAATGGACAGTGAAATATTGGTGACATTGGTCATTATTATAAATGGCAATATTATCTATCAAGCGAAATTTGTAATTGATTGCCTGTCAAACATGCATTTAAAACTAAAGCAAGGGATTTGTGTTTTTCTTTCTTCCATAATTAGTAAAAAACATTGAAAATAAGGAAAAAAAACTTCTTTGATTACTAACTACGAATATTTAAAAGATAACGTTTTTGAAATATCGAATCATACTCTGATGCGCTCGGGTATAAGGTAATCCAGCAAGTACTTTCTAGACTAATTCATTCTTATGTTATTATAATTAGAGCTAACTTACTTTTCTTTTATAAGAAAATACTCCATCTGAAAAACAAACCCGACTTCAATAGAACTTGGAATTTTATTCCCGGCATACGTTTTTGTGGCAAGAAAAACGTTGATTTCACATTAAATAAACATGCCCACATAAGAAACGCAAAACCCGACACAAAGAAAAGGTAGTCTTACACAAATGTAACTAAAAAAACTTATTCAATTCAACATAAACAACTACTGTTTGTTTGTCCGTCCCTTTTCATAATACTGCGTTATTCATCTTTTTAAAACCATTAGAGCGTTCTATTTCCCTTTTTGTGCTGTATTTCAAAACCAAAACCGACAAGAGCCCAAGAGCCCTCACTTTATTATATACGGCCCCAACAAGTACTTTCGTATTTTCGTTCATTCCCATTTTTATTTATTCCTTAAACCTCATTCGGATTTCGCGGATAATCTTAATGTTTGGGAATAAGGCTGTTTGAACCGCGGCGACAAAACGCAAATACATTATCTGTCTTCAGCGCATGATTGATCATTTCCCTTTGACGCGATAAAAGAAAAAGATTTGACGCAGCGCTGTTTCTTCCAATCTCCCGGTTTTACGACGGTCACCTTATAAAATAGGCATTTGTTAGGCTTTAGTGCGCATTCAGTTGAGTTACGGACGACTGTCGACTGTTGATAAACTTGCACTCGGTTTATGTGCCGCGTGAGTGCTGCAATATACAATATTGCTTTCAATATAAAATTGAAATGTGTTGTTTTGTTTCAAAAATGCAGAATTTTACAATATTTTATACCAAAATATTTTCCAGATCTGAGCCAGCCAACCAACCATACTACCTTCCGATCGATCATATTTTTACCTGAACAAGGAAGTTGTATAATCCTGTAACGACTTAATTAATACTGTGTCTCATCCATTACCTGCTAGTAAAGCGGACACAATAAAATCTCCATACAGATGGTTACGTGTACTCGAACAAGCAGTGATTTACCGCCCGTAAATAGTTCAGTCCGTTCAATGAATTTTAACTGTAATGTCTCGCAATAAAGCGAGGATTTTCACTCCTACGTGAAACGAGAGTTCTTCAGATATAAATTAATTTTATGAAACAGAAAATAAGTCCATAATTTAGTGATGTATATCGTTATGTATTATAATTCTGAATTAAATATTTCGTCATTCAGGAAAGAAACATTGAAATTGTTAGGGTTCTGTTCGTCAAAGTTGCGGGCACTCGGTGGATGCAATTGGCGAGTTGTCGTTCATTATGGCGTTCTAGGGGGGAGGCCTTTGTTCATCAGTTGACGTCTTCCGGCTGATGATGATGATGATGATGTACGTCAAAAGCAAAAGGGATACCTTATATGTTACCTTCGTCTTCCGTCTGTCAATCTGTCACGAATTGTTTCTCAGCAACACTTGGTGCTATCATGGTAAAATTAATATCTATAAAATTCTCTAAGTCAATTTGAAACAAAAAAGCGTCGCAGATCATCGTCATTTTTCTCATGTAAATGTATGTCTATTTCTTTCTCAAGTCTTAAATCGTGTAAGTATGCAGGCTTGTTACCTTTAGCCGGTTTTAACGACCTACACAAGACAAAGCTATTTTTATCCCGAAAAAACATCTCTTTGATGTGCTCTAGAAAACTAGATCAGTGCTTTACATAATATTTATATTCTATTCTCAGGGGTATTCATGAACGTTTTAAGGCTGATATTATAAAACTTCTTGCCTCTTGGCTAAGATATACCTGTCTCTTTCTAGCAACGGTAGATTTTATAGCTGTATGAGAGAGACAATCAATTATGAAGGGAGTAAAATAAACGTAAAATTTCAAATATTCACTCGTGTTGTTTTTGGAGATTGCATGAATATCTAAAACATTATGTGGTTGATTTAACTACCTATCTAGGTATCGGAATACCAAGTTTTTCTTGGTAAATATAATGCTGAATTTCCCGAATATTGATGTAAAACACTTCTGTCATCCCTTTGAACATTTCTAGAGTTTCACAAAGGTATTAATAATTTGTGTTTGGCTTACCCTTTAGTCGCTTCGTCCATTTACAATTCCGGGAATCATGGCTATATCAAAATTATACCAATCCACAAATAAAGTTTGATCATAACAACCCAAGTCCGGATTCCCTTAATTGTTGTGATTCTGATGTAAATCAGGCCTGATTGTATAGCTTTGAGTAATCCGATTATATGGTATTAGGATACTTGTAGCGATGTTACTGTTTGTAATAGGAGTTAGGCTTTAGGACGTGATGTAGGTCCTAAATAGGTCTTAAAATATTATTTTGTATTTGATACAAGAGCTTGATTTTGAATTTGAAATAAATTATGTGTTTCAGAAATTAAACTTAAAATATTTAAAATATTATAAAAAACTAAGACTAATCAATGAATAAGAAAAAAAAATGAGTGAGTTATTTTAGTGTTGAGTTAAACACATGTATAACATGGTTTTGTCTGGTATGTATTCTTCTTCTTAGCGTGTCGATAAATGGCAGTACTCGTATTAGATTTTCCCGGACAAGTACTCAGCTACGCGGATAGCATTATCTGTAGATGCACATGTCCTCGCGTGTACAGGTGGTAGTATGTATTTCTTAGGGGAGAATCAAACACCGATGCACGTCAACTAGCGGTAATCCCCATGACAAATAAACTATCCACAAGATCAATCTCTTGTTTTTACCTTGTTTAAACTTATATAAAACCTATATAACATACGTACGATTTTAAACCACAACAAAAAGAGTTTTTATTTTATCCGTCTTTCTGGCCACATACACCACCAATGTTTACTGTTTATTGTTGTACACTGTCCGATGGTATTGTTTTCCTCTGTATTTTTTACCTCCTTGAATTCGCTTACGTAAGACTATAGGTACTTTATAAAATAAATACTCTTAACAATAAATAAGACTGTAATAACAACATTCGTTGTATTGTATTAATTTCACGGCAATCACAAATATTTACAATAATTAAAATTTCCAAGAAATTAATTCTGATTTTTTTCACAAAATTCTAGAAAACATTACCAATCACCATTCAACAAGGCGTAATAACTTAAATCATAAATACGTACACGTGTAGAAACCACATTAGCTAACAAGGTTTAAACTTATTGCTTATTTCCAAAGAATTTATTACTTAATATTACTTAATTCCTTTGCAATTAACACTATTCACGATTTTATTACATGTTTAATGAACGGTACTTCTAAACGAAACGCATCGCATGTTTTAGAAATGGCGTGTTGAATAAAATATGACCATTTGATTTGTCAACGCTCACGCACATCGCGTGTGGACACAACCGCAGTCGTTTGTTTTACTTAATCTGTAGGAAAATATGCTCATTATTGTAATAATGTGGAACTTGTTCCGAGGATAGTATATTATTATCATAACTACTAAATCATTTCGAGTTACGCAAGGAAATGTAGGTAGGATTATTTTTACTTCTGTTTTTAATGGCGCAGAAATGAGTCCAAACTCCAAAACTGAACTTGACATCCTTTTGCCATACTAAGTATAAACTGTAGTAGGTAGGTATTTTTGTATGAATCTTATTTCTTAGAATTTAATACAAAGCGTTGTATATTACTCCGACGCTAATTTCAAGAGACAATAAAGTAACTACAATAAACCAAATTTCAGTCTAATCTCAAAATTATAATTATAATAATTACTACCATTGAACTACCATTACTGCAAATGAAGCGTAAAATAAAGCACTGTTTATTAAACAATGTTTATTATGACCTTAAAGAGTTTTTCGACCATAGATTTTAGTACAGCATTAATGATAATTAATTGCGTGATATTGCACCTAAGTATATTACCTATTACACTTAGACTGAATTACCTAGTTGTATTATAATTCACTTAACTATGTAACTAATTTTATCTATTTGATTTTCTTTTAATATTACATATATAAATAACACCATGTCTGGTGTTCATATTTTCGCATGCTGCATAAGGCATAATGTGTGGAACTTAATTTGACTTAAATACTAACATCTGTCTGTACCCATATTTAAAGCGAAATAAATGATTTGATTTGATTTGAATAATTCACCACTGCGAATGTCACTGAACTCTGAGAGCCATCATTGTTAAACCATGAGGGTCTTAAGTACCCCAAATGGTCCACCCAATTTGCCTCCAGGGGTCTACAAGGGCCATAAAGGCAGGGAACTTATTACCCCACATTCTAGTGCCAGCAGTTAGCATTAGTACCGTTTAGGGCTTAACCACGGCTGTTACGCATACCTACTTATACATTCACGACCCTTAATTATTGTTAAACAAAAACCTTGTTTGCTGTAATCAATTCGATATATCACTTGGTTAGGTCTGCGTTATTACGTAACCTAATTTTCGACACGAAATTAAGCTTACTTGTATGATTAAAAGTATATGTTTTGCGGCTAAGTATATAAAATTAGAAAATAAAAACTTTTTAAAGACTTAAATAATTCAATTTTTTTAAATATTTACTTTTCTTCAGGTGAATCATAACTGACATTACGTTTTGGCTGTTGTATAAAGTAAATCATGATAATAGTCATTAAGAAAACGTACAAAAAATGTTAAGAACAAACTTCAATAAATATAACTCTATCATACAAAGAAATCTAACCTATACATTCTTTCACAAGCTTACAATGAACAATTGTGAACTTAGTAATTAGTCTTTGTAATACCCGTTCTTGAGACGACACTAAGCTTTTTAAATGGATGTCATGTATGGCTTCCCCTGAAGGCTTTCCATGGCGAGTTATGCTCGTAAGTGTTCAGGTTTCCTTTTAATTGTAATATAATACTGCAGTTAAGGTTGATTGGTTGCGTTACATTCTAAGTATTAGAAGACTTAAAATTTATTTAGGCTTACAGATACGCCCTTCTGTTTTCTTTAAATAGTTGTTATTAAGATTTAGGCTTATACGCTCTTCTGTTTTCATATAAAAGCTTTATATAATTGTTACAAACAATAAAATATTGAACTTAACCACTGAACAGTAGGTCTATGCTTTTATAAATATCTAAAGCCATTTATTCCGTGGGCTGTTATTTTATCAAACCTACAGATTCATAAGAGATAAGTCATCTTAGTCAACTCTTTGCCATGTTATCATCTATTTGTACAAATCTCATGTTGTGTGGGAGTCAAAATAAATAATAATAAATAATAAATAAATAATAAATAAATACAAGTTTTGAAAAAAGGTGCAGTCAAAGTTTATCCACTGATATGAGTAGAATAATAAATATTAATATAATAATATCCTGGGACAAGTCACACGATTATCTGATCCCAAGCTAAGCAGAGCTTGTGTTACGGTAACCAGACAACTGATAAACATACTATAATTATATCTTTATTAATACACAATTAAATCTAATATAAAAACAAACTCTAACTATACTAAAATTAAAACTTACATAAATAAAAACTAACAGGCGTCAAAGAACTCATCGTCATCCTTGTCAATGGCGGGGAACGTGCCCAGAAGGCTGGCAGCATTGCCACGTTGAATGGCTATGCCGATTCTCTGTGCAAGGAACAAACCAGCCCTCTGATCACGAGTAGATTCTACCAAACGTTTGGAAAGTTCTTTGAATAGATTTCGTGCGCTCGGACCCCATGACCCGAGCGTTTCAACCCCAAACGGCTCGAAAATATAATCACCCACAATGTTATTATACTTCCGCCGCTTTAGGGTCTCCGCAGCTCCAGCAGCAGCGCCAGGAGAGGCTGCTGAACTTAGAACGTGGGACGGCGCAAGGGTGTCGACCACGGAACAGAAAAAACAAGTGGAAGTGCAATACGCCAAAATTACTATAGGAACCGCTGTCGCCAAACTCACACAAATAATCCGATAATAACATATGCACTACAACGAAATAATCCGTATGATTGGTAGTTTTAAATTTAGACAAAAATAGCCTACATCACAGAAATAAAATAAACCCTGACTTTCTAAAAATAAGGTTAATTTTGCATTAGCAACAATACGTATTTACGGTCTACAGTCACACTAAATTATATTGACGAGTTAGTTTTGCTACTTGACCATAGATGGCGATATATAATCAATATAAGCAATTATCAACATAATTGCTTTAGACATACGGTTGACAATGGCGTGACTCTAATGCTACTCGGCATAGGACACACCACGTATTACATTTAAATTCTTTATCGATATCGATAGATACCCGATTTTTGTTCAAATACGATAAATACGACTCGTTGGGAGTACATTTATTTATTTGTTACACAAACCGCTGTACTTTTTAAACCATTAATTAATAGACACACAAGACTGACAGACAGATAGGTAAAGGGCCATGCCCAAGTTTCATAGTGAGTTTGGCCCAGAGTGCACACTTATGATATGATGTCTTAAATTTAATATAGATTGTCAACATGTTATTAAAGAAGGAATCAGATAAATAAAACTTCGGGTTTTATAGTAAAAATTCTTTAATATTCCGCATATGTTGAAATTCTCATGATTCTCGTGAATTAAATGGACTTTTTGCCGTGAAACTTGAAGAAAGGAAGTGTAGTGTCGATTTTACGAGTTTTCATCTATCCACCGGTGGATGAATCAGGATTTAGCTTGCCGGCCGGCCTCCCACAACGCAAGGACGCACTCTCTATCCATTTCTCTTTCATGCTTGTGACTTTGGGAAACCTGAAACAATTTTTTAATGAAGGTTAAAAAATCTATTACCGTAACCGTACCGACGTTACACACAGAGTGTTACTGTTTGTAACATTCTGTGTGTAACGTCTCAGTCATTAATAAATTATAATAAATATGTTACTATTTAAAACATTGATTATATTTTTGCTTTATACCACTTAAACGACCATAAATTTACTTAATATAAATTTCGTGTATGAATTAAGGCGAACTATATTGTAATGAAAAACGAAATAAATAAAAAGAACTGTTTGGGTTAAGATAGTTATTCCTCGTATCGACATCAATCGACAAAATCAATTTTCGACTTGACCACATCACTACATTGACTAGCGAAGGTCTTTCTAGAATGTTCTATGGAAAAAAACAAGCGAAAATAAACTTTGTCTTTACTGCATAAGGTTTATTTTGACTATCCGTTCTATTATTTTTTTGTAAATTGGAAGAAAATAAGATTTTTATTAGAAAACAATAAAAATCGTACTTACCGATGATACGAAATACCTCCATTTGTAAGATTTCTTCCCCTACTATCTTTTTTGCACGCTAAAACGGAACAATACGGCATAGCTAGGTAAATATTAATTTGTCACGAGACGAGCAACTCGACGCGATGACAGACGCCACTGGGATCGGTTAAGCGCAAGTTAAGCGTAACAACGCTTAATTGTGACACGCGTGCCACGCCTACTTAGCACTTCCACCTGTTTTTTCTGTTCCGTGGTGTCGACGCACGTTGCGTCCCACACCAAAGGCCGACCCAATTTCCAAGGCAGCAATGACATACCGTCAGGTCTCTTGCCATCGCCGCGCACCAAACCATTGGGTTCCAAAACAGCTGGTACACCGGCGGTGACAAGAGCACGGCGAATTATGTCATTCAAATTTGAGTGGCGAGATATACGCCCTGCGCTCCTGCTGCAGGACAGGCCATGGTGACCGAGGTTGTCGACTGTCTCACCGCATTGACAACGACATGGATAAACATACTTATATATTTCCAAATACATACATATTATAGATAAATTACACCCAGAAGCAAAACAAATGATCATACTTATCACACTACATTTATCCTGGGTGGGAATCGAACCCTCGACCTCCGGCATAGCAGTCAGGGTCACTAACCACTAGACCAACAGGTCCGTCCGAATAGAATTTACTTGAGAGTAGAATATACTTGGTTTATGATAAGCAGACAATAGAAAGCTAATGTTTATCTTCAGTAATCCTAGCACCTTTCAAAACATCGGCTGAGAAAGGAGAAGCTTAGTCTTTGCGGACATTTGGATCAAACGGTCGATGACCTTTTGGAACAGAACAGATGAATAGCAAAAGGTTCACTCTGTATCGGACTTCATAGTGATAAGAGTTGAAGTTTTACTCAAAGAGCTTTTTGTAGTAATTGTAGTTATATGTATACACATTTATGTATATATTTTAACTTAACAATAAGGTTATTTGAGGTTAAATCTATCATCGAAAAGAAAAGAAAAGGAATTTGAAGTTGTTTGTTTACGAAAATTTGTTTTTTTGTACCAATATAATTAATAATTAAAAATCTTAAAATCTTTTAAATAGTTACAAGTATCTATAATATGTATTTAGAAATATAATTATAAGTATGTTTATCAGTTTTCTGGTCACCATAGTACAAGCTCTGCTTAGTATGGGATCAGATAACCGCGTGTGATTTTACCCAATATATTATTATAATAGTTTCGTCAAAATTTTATACGTCGACTAAGTAGTTTAAATCAATATTGGAATATTTGCTTGAGTTGGTCTTCTGTAAGAGCTTGTGTAGTACCAATATTGTTCCTAAGAAAGTGTTTGTAGTAAGCTTGGAAGTTCAATATCCGAACGTAAAGGTAGTTTTTGTTTTCCTTTTCAGGCCTTAAGTAGGCTCTAACAACATCTCATTTTCTCAATGTTTGTGTGATCATATTTTTAGTACCTAAAAATAAAGTAGAAATTTGAATTTACTTTTGAGTTTAATAAAACCAAAAATATAAGCAAAGCTAAAAAAACAAAAATTTATTAGAACTACATTACAGTTACTATATATTTTTATATTGGTGATCCTAAAGTAATATAGAATTTCTTATTTAAAAATAATCCGAACTTTGTTTATTCTTAAAAGATATAGAGATCTGTAGTATATCGATCGACATAGTTGTGGTTACTTTGTCTTCTAGTATCGTAGGCTTTTGGAACAGTTTTGCTGATCATATTGTAGGCGTTTTGTGAGTAATCTCATTTTTATTTATTCTTCTCTTTTATGTTATACTAGCTGTTATAAGAAGACTAGACAAAGCATTTAAATGCACTTTAATCATTTTTATCACATAAATATACACAATTATCTTTGATCCATGTTGGCACAGAAAATAAAGCCGGAACCCCACCGCTGCGCAGACTGTGCACGGATGCGTGGCTCACCTCTGCTGCGTAGGCTCATTAGTTCGGCGGCGTCGGCCTCCGTTTCCACTGCGGCGCACGGACACGGATGTGTCGCCCACACAGCTCATAGCTATGCGTGGGGTACAGTCACGAGCAAAAATATGTATACTTAATAATATGCGAAATTGTTAAACGAAATTAGTGAGTATTTTTGTCGAATCTCTTCTGCCATCTAGCAATCAATGCATACTGACAGATGACACTTGAAAATAAAATGGATCAAATATATTTTTTCAATAAAAAAAAAATTACTTAAAGTCAATATATTATTTTTATAATATAGACAATAGCTCTTCCAAGTAACAATATAATTTAGCTATTGTGTAGTAACATCTGTTTTACTTATTTGTATTATAAATTACTTAGTTCTTACATAAATTATACTTATCACAACTTAAATGTATTTATATATACTAGGAACATTAATTGTACCTCTTATTTATAGTAGCTTATTCTTATAATAATTTCTTAACAATATTATGTGTGTACATATTTTTGCTCGAGACTGTACATAGTCGTGGGTCGCCGAGAAATGGCCGACCCACGCAGCTGGGATGCGTGGGTCGGCCACGTGGCTGAGCTACGTTCCGCCTATTCGAGTTAGCTACGCGTGTGTTTATGACGTCAATTGCTGCGTAGCATGTCCGTGCGCTGCGGTGGAAACGCTCTCATACATTTTGTACTAAAGCGAAGCTGAACACACGTGCACAGCCTCTCCGTGCGCCGCTGTGGGTTTCCGGCTTAATGCTACGCCGCGTAGCCATGCTTTGCTACGCCGCGTAGCCATTTTTGCTACGCCGTAGTAAATCAATTCCTGAAATTGAGAGAGTTGATTTTGCAAATTACGCAGTAATTACAATCATGTAAATATTTAAACCCTGATTTTAAAAGAAAACTCAAATATCACTTAAATTGAATTACGGTTTTAAAGAAATTAATAGTAGTAGATTTTTTTTACTTTTATTTTTGTATCGCCTAACGACGTTTTAATTAATTAAAACCTAAAATAATTTATATCCATATAATATTGCTGTATAAATTTAACTTATTTGTAATAGTGTGATGCCCTTTGTGTATAGTATTTCTCTGCAGCCAGTCGCGGTTGACCGTCACCACCTTATTGCGTTCACCTTGTACTAATGGACATTGTTGGAATTTGTCAAGTAGTTTGAATGTCGCTGAAGATCCAATATTGAATGATTTATTTATGTTGATGGCTCTGGATAGAAACTTACAGGTTCAAACAACTGGTATTATAGTAATCATTTATAGTTTATTGTTGTAATAATATGCGTTTATAGTTAAAAATATACAAACATAATATTATGAAGTATTGATAAAAAATATTTCAAAATCGTTACAAAAATATGTATTTCTTTTATGTATTATAATATTTATCAATAATTATCATTTGTCAAATAACAAAAAAAAAATATGAGCCAATAGTACGTACCCGACTAACACTTCTGAAATAAAATTTACATAAGAAAACCAAAGCCTTTTTAAATGCAAATAATAACGTTTTTTTTCTACAGATAACTCTATTGTGACCACGGATCATTACACCAACAACGTTGTTCGTAACAACTGATAACATTCTCTAAAACCTCACTTCATAGCCAACATATAACAATCATTTATTTACTTGTCAATCTAAAAAAGGCTTTTCATACAAAGCCTAGGTGGCCGAAGAAAAATGGTTTGATAGAAAAAAGAGGCCTAGTATTATATTTATATAAGAAAGTTGATTTAGTAAGCGATACTTTGAAGTTGATGGATTAAACCTTATACGTTTACCCGGGTTGCTCGGGTTGCTCGGGTTGCTCGGGTGCTCGGTTGCCAGATAGTTGGCGGTCATTTTTCAAAATACAGATAGTGTAGCGTTTTGAAGGCTGTTGAGGCGTCTTATTAATGTTTCGCGTTTTGGATACTTTTGAAATGTTCAGCCGTGCCGTTCCTTTTTTTTATTTAAGTTATTATATTAGATATTTTTTGTTAAGGAATTGCTTTCATAAGTCTGCCTGGTAAAATAGGCATTTTCATATATTTTTAGTAAAAATAGGCATTACAAATTTATTTCGTATTGTTACACGATCAATTACTTGATGTGCCATTACCATTAAAATACATTTAAACAATTTTAAAATAATGCAACTGTGTATCTTCCACCCCTTAGTTTTCGAATAAGCGTGTTTAGAACTATTAAAGATAAGGCCAAATAACAAGATACAAGATCATTTGAACCCTTAGTTTGTTAATTTACTTTAAAGTAGAGGTCACTAAACCGTTTGCTCTTTATCTTAAATGCACAAGTTAGTATCGTTTGCGAAGTTCAGATGTTTAGCTTGGAGTTTATCGATACATACAGTTAACTGTACTTCGTAGAATTAGTTCGGAACTGAAGAACTGAAAGTGTAGTTAGTGTTTTAGGATAGAGTTACTGTAGTTATTGGATTACGGTCTTTTTAATCAGTTGAGCGTGCTTTCTGGGATACTTGTTTAATTACTTTTAAATTACTTCTCACGTTTTTTTTTAATTTTCGTCTGTGAATTCTTATTTATGGGTGTATAATGGATTATCCTATGCCTACATTAAGTAATTTAAGTCACTGTTTTTTGAGAAGATATTTTTTATTTACAATTCAACACGTAAATCTAATATAAAAACAAACACTTACAACTATACTAACATAATGTTCGTTTAAAGTGTTGGGATAAAATTAGTTAACTGAAAATAAAAGCGTGAATACTACACAAGTATACACAATTATAATTTTTGTCCTTAGTATAAGATGTTTGACTCATCCGGAACGTATTCAGTAATGTGAAGGGATAGTCGTGACCTTGAAGTTACACTTAATTTGCATTTCTAAGAAGATACCGCAGCTCAATGTCGAATATTCTCCCCCAAAGCTGGGGGTATTAGTAAGACAAGGCATGATTTAATATTCCAATCATATGATTAATCTTCAAGAAGTCGTTGTGGCTTGGCGGTTCAATGAACGGATTTGTGTGCACAAGGTCGCAAGTTCAAACCCATAAGGCTCATGTATTTATATGATTTTTTTTCAAAGTTTAATTTAATTGCTGGGAAAACGTCGTACGGAAACCTAGATTCAAAAAATTGGATCTGTTTTAATCGCAATCCCGGAATTAGTTACCAATCTAGTTAAATAGTGTTTAAGTGTGCACTGAGTCAATTTCAAAAGGACTATTAAAAATCAAGATCATTGTTCAATAATAAATCTTAAAGACAACTGCGTCTCCATTACCAAAACCGTCACCACCTAATGGACTTAAACAAGCACCAAATCGTACGTAACCACAAAACTATCTAGTAAAAGAAAAGCGACGATCTCAGTCACGATAATGCTCCCCATTTCTACACCATCCTCTAACTGAGCAGTTTCCTACGCTGGTTGAATCACTAATGCTTGCCGAGCATTTTTCTAAGCCCGAACGTTTCAAGTCAGTGGTATGCGTTCAATTCTTGTTTTTTGTTCAGCTTACACGGTATAGAAGTTTTGGTTTGGGATAATCCTAGATGATACATTTCGCTAAAAATGCAATATTTGTTAACTGCGAATGTTATGTAACAGTTAATTCATTGTAACAAATGTAACCAAAAATTTAAAAATACAGTGTAGATCAAGCATACTCGTATGTGTTACACGATATAAGAAAAGGGTAAATTCAAATCATCTCAAAACAACGTTATTTTTCATCCAGTACAATTTAATATCGTGGACGTTTCAAAGTTTAAAATAAAGACAGACTAAAGTATAACCTATTAAATCTGTTAACTGAAGCGATTTTTATAATCAAGTAAAACAACTCGTCGGAGCAATAAAACTGAAACTCGCCGCAGGTACGTTCCTGAAAGTTTCAGTGCAACCGTTGTTTTTTCAGTTTTCACAGTTTCAGCAAACTGCTGCATTTCAGAGACATCAAAGTGAAAGTTTTAATGAAAGTCTACTACTTTTAACTAATAGACGACCGTCGTATCGTTTATACAGTTAGGATTAATTACGGGGACCCATTTCAGTATACCTTTAGTTTAGGTAAAGTTTTGATACGAAAATACTCGTAAGGTCTTTTATTTTTAGATGACATTTATAGGAAAATTTTCTCAATTCGACTGTATGTTTTTATTTGTGTGTTTGCGCAATGTTTACTTCAATTACGGCCGTATTCATTACAAGTGGTCCCGTAAAAAGATCCTGAAGTCGTTTTTACATTTAACAATATAACATCATGTAACGCATGATGACTTAATTATTATTAAACTTCAAACATTCTTAAGTTTAAGCACTTATTTATATAACAATACCTTATTCATCAATACCATAATACATAGAACTCAACCTTTACTTAACCCTTTACTCACAAACTTTGCATATAATGCCGAACCCTAAAAACCCAACCTCACATTTAAAATTAACGTATGCATAAAACGTAAACTGGTTAATTCTTAATCCCCTTAATTCTGTTGTAAAAACATGTCCTGTGTTTTAACTGGACACTTTTAACAACGCTCCTAAAAAAATAACCTATTTTACCTTGCAAACTTTACGGTCGCCATGGAAACCATATTAACTTGACCTTTTGTTGAGTTTATGATACCCATGGCTTAAGAGCTGGCCTCTTGAACTATGGGTATCATAGATAGTACCTTCTTGAGCTTTATTATATGCTTTTGATCATGTTCGGTGACCCTATGACCTTATTTAACCTTTTTTTAATCAAGCATGTGATACAATATTACATCATTTTGTGTATTTTGACGTTCAAAACATATATCCACAGCGCAAAATGCATTTACTCATATGTAACAAAACCTACAAAATAAATTCAGCGAAAAAAAAAAACTCTCGTCATTTCCTCTCATTTGAAATTTTTCGCAATTTCTTGCTCCCCTCCTGTCATTTATCACAACCCTCCTCTCTTACGCATTTCATCCTTCACGCAATTCATCCGTCTTGCGTCCCCTGCAACATAACATAATTATTATAATGACTCAACATTTGTTAGTGCAATCACGACACTGTGGAGCGAAGATCAAAGGAAAGTGTTATGAAAAGTATGAAAACTTCATGGTGAGAAGAGGGTTTGCTAACATAATAATAATAATAATCCGGCCTAGGAACGTCTCACTGCTGGGCACAGGCCTCTTCCCATATAGAGAAGAAACGAGTATAACTATCACACATTATTGAACCAGGATAGGTGGTGTCAGCTTGATTACGGTCAGCTCTAGTATTTGTAATTCAATGATAATGCAAAGAATTATGTAGTTGGTCAAAAAAGAAAACAATAAAATATTAGAGACTTATTTTTGCGTTTGCCCTATTAAGGATTTTTATCTACTTCACGCTTTGGCATGAATTGTACCAATAAGTGCAGACACCAGATAGTTTTATTGACTGCCATTACACCATGTTTAGACAAAAGAAAAAAATACGTGTCTTACATTTTTGTGTCTGATATTTAAATGAAAATAGTCATTGAATAATCCCTATTCCACACCGTCGTTTCTTCCACACATTCACAGCCGACACTTTGTGGAAAGGAGGTTAAGATCTTCTTAATATAACCCATCCCTAAATCCAAACCTGTCAGAAAATAATCTTCGTTTATTTTTTCTCGGATTCTTGCGAATATAAATTGCAGCGAGATTCGAATATGTGGGAGTTTTAGAGTTTCCCCAATTTTCCTTATTGGCTTATTACTTAGGTTTGAAGGGTTAAACCATCTTGAAATGTAATTAGAAAATTTGAGATATTAATTATCCATGAATTAGTTATAATTGTAAGAAAGGTTAAATAGGTAATAATGTTGTCCACGTGGCTGCGTACTGGTCCGCAAAAATCTAGCCACGATGAAAATAGCCGTTGTTCGATACGCTAAGAAGAAGTATAGGTATTTAAGCGGCTTTTTTATTCTGTTCTTGTAAAAATACTTAAATGTTAATTCACAGTGATCACAGCTACACAACACACAATCAATTCTAAAAATATTTTAGTAGGCATTTTTAGAAAACAGGCATTGCACAAGTACGTTAATACTTGAATCAATAACTACATAAGTTACCTCTAATAGCCAACCCTACCTCCACAAACAAACCGACAATAATATCTATTATTAAAACAAATACCTATGTCCGTCCGACTTACCTTTACCTTTCATTCCTTTTATTCGAATGGATTCCTTTTCCCTAACAATAATCCTCACACAAATCAAGTCGAGACCGTCCCATAAACAAAAGGACGGGATCGGTCGCAATATATCGGCCACACTTTTGCGAAAACAACTTTACCCATTCAAAATTTAATTAGTTATGAACCAAAGCAATAAAAATTGAATGGATATCATTTAAAAAATAAAATGCTTTATGTACCTGTTTTTTTTATTACATAGCTTATACTGAAAAATTCAAGCGAATTATAAAACTAAAACAAAAAAAACAAATTTCAGTCTTTATTTTATCCTCAACCTTCCGCATAGCAAACATACACACAACACACATACTAAAATACAAGTTCTAAATTCATGAAACAAAACACAACCGTCCGCTAGACCGGCGAGAGCCTACACAGCTATACTAGCATGCATTGTCAAGCCTTCGTTATACGTCTCGATATCTGGGTCAAGACTGGCATCCGCCCCACCCCTCACCACCTTAATAAAGTCTTCGACTTGTTTAATAGACAATATTTGCTATGCAAGGTACATTGCTCGCTGCCTTCGAATTAAACGAAAACGCTGGTACGCTGCTCGGAAATACTTTAGCAAGGTATTTGTGAGGGGATAGGGAGACTAGCTAATGGCGTTTTATGGGTGAATTATAATAGAGGTTTTCTTAGCAGTTTGTCATTTTGGTATTTGGACAGGAACTTTTCTAGGTGGAATAATTTAGAATAACTGTAGGATAACTTAGAATGAACTGATTGACATCGTACGTTTACACCTACATGCATCAATTAAGGTACACAATAATTAAGTTATGACACTATGAAATAACTACTATAATAATATGTGATAAATATTTCAATAGCCTAGGTAATCGTAACATAACCTCTAACATATTATTTGAATTAAATCTTTTATCGATCGTAAATACAGCGTTACAGGTAACATGTCGAAATCTCAAGCAAATACCCTAAATAATAAATTATAATTTAATTTAGAATAAATTTGAATAGAACACACAGCGGCAGTGAAAAGGTCAAACGCGTTCAGTATTCGGGTCAGGAGGCTGTCGCTATTTGTAAGCTTTGGCACATATTAAACACAATATATTACTGCTGAATACGCTGAATGCCGTTTGAAATCGTGCCAATCTACCTCCGGCCTTCTATACGTATATATTGGATACTAGCAACTAAGGGTACACAAATGAATCTATGTCTATGCTTGAGTTGACACTGGAAATAATTAAAGTAATCTGCAGATGGGGATGTCTTCCGTCTGTCATACGAATTAAATTCATGTAATAATAAAAGTAGGCGGTATTAATCAGTTTTGTTTGTGAGAATCACAATTCAACTGAACCCCGGTAATTGTAAAGTTTTTTTTACATTACATTAGATCCCACTGCTGGGCAAAGGCTTTCCTCCTTTTCTTCTTCCAGACCTCTCTGTTCGTGGCGATTTCTGGCCACGTACGGCCCGCATAACTGACTAGATCATCACACCACCTGCGCCGCGGACGACCTCGACGGCGATGTCCTTCCGGCGTCCAGTGGGTGACGATCTTTGCCCATCGATCAGGCTGCATGCGCGCGACGTGGCCAACTCACTCCCTCTTAAGCCTGGCTGTTTTTTCTCCAATTTGTAAAGTAAAACAACATTTGAAAAAAAGTTAAATTGAAATCGAATAATGATTATTAAACACTCCATTGCTTCGTCGAAGAAAGAACGTATAATCATTTAAAACCTTTTTTCATTATTCTATAACCTCGAAGCAAGGAAAGCTTCAACGTGTCAATAAAACAACCAAAACTTTTGGAATACAAAAGAAAAAGTTTATGGGGAAAATTTTCGTAACACGCAGAAGTTGTAAAACAAAAATCGTTCCTAACTTATATTTTCAATGGAAAAAAAAATCTTTGTTGGTATAATAAAACGGAATAAATTATATAGCAATAGTCAATCTTTTTTTTCTTTTGAAAGTGTTCATATTATATTGCTAACCGAGAATAAAATATATTATTATGTATGGAACATGGACCACCATGCCAATAGAAAAATACTTATCATATTTGTAAAAGAGCTCAAACTTTGCTACAATATTCCATAAAAATTTTATTAATCGTTTTATTCACGAAAGTGCAGTCATATAATTTAAAAGCCCTGTGTATAACTTTAGTTACTTCACTTTATTTCATTAAATATATTTATTACTCAAGTTATCACACTACAATTTAAATCATCTCTATTTGAAATTAAGTACGTCCATAAACTAACATTTTAAAGCTAGTCGTTTTATTAAACCATAATGGTAGAATTTACATAACCTTTTAAGCAAATAGTTCTACTCATTAGCATTTGTTTTTAAGTCTCCTGGCAGTAGTAATAACATACTTGATACGTAAAGGTAGTAAAATATTTTATATGAATAAAAATGACGTTTTTCATTCAATATTTGATAGCGAATAAAATTAAAATAAGCAATTACCAACCGTACCTAGGAATAAAACTACTTTTCACGGACAGTTTTCCGGTGACCATTATACCTGCAAAGGTGTTGCAACCTCGGAACATTAAATTAAAAAAAAATCGCTACATAATCCGTAAAATGTATTTTTATTTCAATCTCTAGCATACATGCTACCATTTCACCATAAGCTGTAACCAGAAATTTGGTAAAAGTTCACTTCCTCCTATTTTTGTTACATAGGTACTGGTGGAGCTACTAAAACTGGGTTAAAATGTTTGAAAACTGGATATAAAAAGCTTTAAGTAAATATGACACGTTTCCATAGACTTGGAAAGTTGCCTTTATTATGAAACTAGGACTTAGAATAAGTAGGTTATGGAATATTCCCGGAGAATATGTAAAGTTATGGAATATTGTTACCATGTAGCGGAAAACAAGAATTAATATTGATAAGTTAATATTTTAATATTGTTATGTAGAACAAAAAACAAACCTTGTTAGTTAGGGTAGAATTTTGTATAGAGTATAAGCAGCTTTAAAAATAAATATGGCATATGGAAGATCTTTTCAAATAAAAAAATGTTTCCCTATGGCCGATAAATCTATATACAAAAAAGAAAAACAAATTAAGTTGCAAGTCATTCCAGGGTTAAAGACCTTTTTACGTTATATTTCAATCACATGCACAAAACCAGAACAATGTTCTAAATAAGCTTTAAATAAAAATCAGGATTACGCCCTTCACTTTCATCCATCCAACTAATAAGGCCAATACGCCGCCTAATTATATTACATTTTATTTCCAGAACCGACTCAAACATAAATCCTTACATCGATAAATGGGTGGCTTCGACAGAAATAAACTCGAATCTCAAACGAACCCGACCAATAAAAGCACTCTTTCATACAGCAAAGAATAGCAAATTCTATTCACTCGTCGACAAAATCCGTAATAATCTGCGAGTATTTGCGATCAATCCAGTGTTTATTTTTTGTCGGACCTGTATGGGTCTGGTAAGGTCGACGGCTATTTGTTTTACATTATCAAGCAAGACCCTTCGCTTCGGTGAGCTGATGTTGAGGGATTAAATGAATAAAACATCTCTGGTATGGAATAAAGAGTATTATGTAACATGTGGTTGGAGGTCTTAAGTGAACCGAATATTTTGCAGTTGTGATGTATCGAACTCACATTAAAAGAAAATATTAATTTCATAAAAATCTTAATTTATTTATTTGTCGTAGGTACCTGCAATGGAGCAGAAATCGGTAAGTAATTGAAATTTTTAATAAAAAAAAAATGCTCATCTTCACTAACTAAACTTACTCTACATTAGAAAATCAGTCCAAATAATCCCAACTTATGTAAACTGAAGTTACCCAACGTATCAACAATGGCCAAAAATAATTACGGGAAATGGAGGCTTCGGTACATATTCTCTACGTAATCTGTGGAACTGGCTCAGCGAGGCTTAAGGCTGGCCTGATATCGCACGTTACGCGGCTACACGATGCCACCATTTTGAAACGGTCAGATTGCCTATTATGACGTTTTAGAACTAAAATGGGTAGTAAGAAAAAGATGTAGATATGAGGATGGATGGTGCTGTCTCTTTTCAGTGATAGATTTGGATTTTTAGGACTTAATGTGGTACGAGTGTTGGTCATTGTGGCGGAATGGATTACAATGAACAGTGCTTGGATTTATGTGTTTGTTTTCATGGGATTATCTAAGCTATAATGTTATATGTGCGTGCCTGGATGTCGTAATTATGAAATTCAGCTTAAGATTCTGGAAGTCTTGACTAATTAATTAGTACCCATAAAAATGTCCCCATTCTAGATTACCCAAAATTCGAAGTTTCATCAAGAAAAAAGTATAGCGACCATAAAATGATAAAAAACGCCTTGATGCCTTCCTCAGGCTGGTACGAGCCGTAAAACAGGCGTTAAAATAAGTAAGTACCTTTAAAAACAAGGCTACGAACAGAAATAAGCTGGAAAAAAATTAATTATTCAGAAACGCGTCAACATCCATATTTACATTCCGTTCAATTATTTTCAAAGTAAATAAGTACAGGGTTAATATGTAAGTAGGTACAAAGTTCTTTGTATTATGTTGTATGAATATTTTATGAGTTAAATATATGTATGTATTTTATGGATTAAGTGTAATAATGTTACTACGCTTTGGTATTTTCCTTTTAAGTTGAATCTTTCGCGACTCTGTACTTTGAATAAAATATTTTTTACCGATTTCAATAAAGGAGGTTTTCAATTAATGGAATATCTTTTTATTAAAATAGTATATGAGGAGAACATATTGTCATTGTGTAACGTAATTTTTTCTTTGTGTCAATTAAAATCGAGGATTTTCGATGAACATTTTAAAATGATTTCATGTCTCTTCTTGTGCTATCCATAAATTGTCGTTGTTCAAACATTGCAATGTGATACCTCTTTTAAAAACTTACAAGAATCACGTACCAAAATTTCTTCCAGTCTCATAGTTGTATTTGATATTTTCTTTATCAGAAAAAGCATAGCTAACCCAAATGTAAGTACAAAACCACGTCAAGTTATTATTTCGCATTTAGTGTTGATAGATGAGTTCGCATGTACACCATATCCATATACTTCGGTGATTGATGGAGAGTGCTCCTTGTTTTTATCGCTACCCAGAAGGCAATATTTGTTTTCGTAAATGTTTAGGTCAAAATATAAATAGTTGAATATCACGGTTTTTGTGAAGAAGATTCGGTGATTGGTTATCTAAGAATTCTAAGTAAAAGGTTTTTTTTATTTCTTGTTTTGTTTTTTGCTTATATTCGTTTTGCATATTTGATTTGGGTCTAGACATGCTTCTCGCTGCTATTTAAACGAAAAAATTATATAAAATGAATTTATTCAACCTCAAGGCCAAACCTAATTTTTCAGTAAATATCTGTTTATCAGTGTCTTTGAAGCCTCCGCGCAAAATAAATTGGGCCAACTTTAATCATATTACATTTTCGCAAATAATTTCATTTCACTCCAACCTTAATTATATCAGTAAATTCTAAAATTGATGAACATTAAAGTATGTAGTTTTAATTAACCATTATGAAGCCGCATTTAATTATGGAGCTACTGGTATGTTGGCATATTATACCACATAGTTAGGATTCTGACCAAGGTTTCAATAATTACTAAATATAACCACAGGGATACTTATGTATCAGTTTAAACCAATGTTAAATGCAATCGTGTGCAGTATAGGGGTCAAACGTGTTGCTAGGATATTCCAAATTAAGGGTTAATTCATACTAGCTCAAAGTCAAAGCGTGGAGTTCATGTGCAATTGTCTCAGAAGAAATATGAGACTTATGTTCATGATTTAAGGGTGAATTTACCATATTAACTTGTAGATTATCGCTTAGATGCGCTTCGACTGCGCTGATTTAAAGCTTTTGGTCATGATGAACTGATATCCATAGGTAGGTAGTTTAACAAATAACTATGACTGTTTTATAACGATATAATAAAGAGATAGTTTTTAATTGAAAAACTGTTTTATTTAAATATAAATGCACTGTTTTGTGTTAAGATTTTCTAACCACAACATCCCCGTAGAGTTTCTCACGTATATACGTACTTACCCAATTCTAGTAAAACTATAAGCTCTACATCCCTTTGTAGAAAATGCCATAGAAACTCATTGTGCTGCACTTGGCACACTGTGTTTAATTAAATGGAATTGCGAAGTCAAGCAGTTGCAGTTCATTTAAGAAGTGTATTGTGGTGGCTTTTATGTATGAAATACTTCTAAACGCAAGATTGCGGTTTCAGAAGATTATGATGCGCTTTTCGTAAATGAAATGATGATAGCAAGAGCGATCATTATCGTTTCTATATTATAGAGTTGTTTTGGGTATTGTCATAATATACATAATGGTGGGATCGTAATCATCATCGATCGATGTCATAACATGGACTTTATAATAGTCACATTGTTATTTCCTCGAAATTGAACCAACAAACCTTATGTACCCCCATTCTATTATCCTCTAAATAATTACTTCCCTTCAGCGTGAGAATAGACAGTAATATTAATTCTGTGACTGGCTCCTGTTCAATCCATACTGATTAGAAATGCAGTTCCATTATTAATTCCCGACTATCAAAAGCCATCCACCATAATTGAGTCTAACTGACGCGACTTAACCAAGTGTACCAGTAAGCCGGGATGGGACTAAATTGATCCGTCTTATACATTCGTACACCGAAATATTTAGACAGACGACATTGTGCCCTAAAGGGTGTAGCGAGGGGTAGCGGGGGGAATCCTTAGGGTAGCGTCGTAGCGGAGGGATTTTTCGTCCTCTCAACGTTTCGCGCACCCTAAACAGTCACCCTCTATATTTACAGAGCCTTCAATGTTTCGTTGCAATGTACACTGATTTCACTTGGTAATCCAATTCGACCTTTTCCAGACTTTTTTAAGAAATTCTTTTAGAGTAAAATGAGATGTTTTTTAATATGAGCATTTGAAATGGAACCGGCCGAGTGCGTGCCAGACACACAATAGCTTGGAACTTTCTTTTGGCCAGAATTTTCTTTTTTATTTAAGAGGTGAAAACTTATTAAAGTACTTTAGGTAAATAAACAGGTTTATATTATATGTTACTAATGCTTTTTGTAGAAATAAATATAAAAGAAAATGTCATAGTTTGTACGTATCTTAACTACCTGGCAAACGACATTTAATTTAAACGCTTCCACGTTGTAATTTATAACCATTGCTATTGTAATGTACTGTTAGTTTATTTAAAAACGTAAATCACGTGAAAATTAAAATAATTGCCTGAAAACTTGGTTTTTATTTTAAGTAGGAAATATAACACACAGCTCCATAACTTTTTCATACTTTTTCAAAAGATTAATTAAAACTAATTAAAAGTTAAACGTTCATCATTAAGTCTATAATTATATGAAAATCCAAGAGTAATATTATCCATTACTGTAAAATTAATTCGGCCATCGTTTATTATGGATGAGAAACAGAATAAAAAATTAAAATAGCCGATTACGGCATTAAGCTGTGTTATAATGTCCGGAAGATTATTTAATTACGCATTTCATTTACTTTCTTCGGATTCCGTATAAAAAGAGAAAGTTGAAAATTTCTGTGTATGAACGTTATTCAGGACCACTAATTTATTTTTGGACTTTATAAATTCCTACAAAAAAGAATGCATTTCCAGTGCATTCATTTATAATTTATAACTACCTAAGTACATACTGGTTTTAACAGTTATCTCACAAAACAATATATCCGAAAAACTATGTGGTAAGGTAAAAATCCGAATACTCGGTAACCATCACACATTAAATTCATGCACGAGGGGATGACACAAACTTTCAGAAGTAATATTTCTAAATAAGGAACAATTACAAACATCTTATCGCCCCTATGTATATCTCACGAACGAAGCATTCCTCTTAATTAACTCTAATATCGACCGAGAATAGTCCTTAACGAGGCCCCTGGGAGAAGAAACTTGCCTGCTTAACCGGATCCCAAATAAATTTATTTGTTATATAAGTACGGCTTAGCAACACGAACTATAATATACGGTTTGAAATTATCGATCAAAATTACAATCAACCGGCAATTCTGTATCGCTACTCAGAGATTTAAACGTAAAAAAAAAACTTAAAAAACTTTAATTTAATAGGTTCCTTCTCTATACTGAACAAGTAAAAAACGCAACGAACAATTTGTAAATAGCTGGGATGCAATGGAATGTTAATTATTATAAGATCCGTTAAATTTTTATGCAGGATATCTTTTTTCTGAATTGTTTAAATACGTAAATTTCAGATTTATGCGCCTCGTATAAAAATACTTGATTTTTATACCAGTTGTCTACATCGTTTTAATTTTGAAGAACGTTAAGTATTGTGTTGCTACTCTAAAAACAATACAATCGATTCAACAAAATCTAAGAACGTCTTAAACGAAAGCACGCCATCACCCGAACACTATTAGTTTTCCACTCAACCCCTACAACAAAGATAAATGCGAGGGGTGCTACAATCGTACAGTCAACCACAACCCCCCGCTAAACAAACATCATCTCTATTCCAAAACAGTCAAGTCTATTTTCGTATATCACGGTTACGATTGATGTACAACCGAGCACTGAAATTAACGGCATCTTTATTTCCTAAGTGTTAAGGTTAGTTTTCCTGGTACACGTGCGTAAGGTAGGGTGGAATCCAAACTCCGTGATAACCTTAGGTCTGGACTGTGCAGGCTTCCACTCGAAGAAATACGTGTTTGATGTGAATTTGTGTCAAATATCAGTATGAACATTACGCAGACTCCTTGTTTGATGTAATTTGGGAATTGAAACGCGAGCGGAATTCTGATGTGGAGTGATAAATAATATATTATTACACATTCTTAGTTACCGGCTTTGAACAGAGTTCGCTGACTCTTCATTTTAAATCCAGATTATTTTGGAAGGATTTTCTTAAAAGTCAACAGTTTCTTCATCGTCACATAGAATTTAAAGAAACATAGAAACGAGACAAAAAAGATAAATAAATTCAATCATGTAAAAACCTAAGTGTAAGTAATATGTTCAACTCAAACAAGTTAATAATGTCAAGAGGCAATAATAAATCTTATTAAGTGGTTGATGGGGATTTAAAGTTTGAAGTGATTGAGAAGGCAGCATTTAAAGTATTTTAAATCGTGGCTAGAATTATATATTTTGTTGAATTGAATTGAGTAGGAAATGTTGTAGTAGGTAATAAAATCACCTGCTTATACACTAAGGTAGTTATAAAATAATATTATTAAAGGATTCATCTTTTATCTAAAACTATAGAATTAGAAAGTACCTGCACACAAGTTCAGCAACTGAGCTAAGTTCTATTTTGTAGAAAAGTGAGGATCGTATTAAAATGATATCAGATGGCAAAAACTTCGACATACAAATTATTCAAAGGTTTCAGCGCATTCCAAGATTTTAACTTGATTTTTATTTTAATATAAAAATTTCTTTCTCTTTTAAAAAATAATGTATATATTTTTTTTTAATGTCATTGCTAAGAAAAGAGCCACTTCATTGGATTCATAAAAAATTGTAAATTTGTAAGTATTGTTTTGGTTTAAATAATCATAGAAAGATAAATAATTAAACTGCATCAAAAAATAATTTTCAATATCTCATTAAATTACTTTTGTCGTTCGTTTCATTTCCTTGAGCTATACTAAGTGATGTTTCACATTATAATATATATAAAACAAAGAGTATTTGTTCTAAAACCCGTAACAAACAGGCAATATCTTGAGACGTGGCCTTCGCCACAGCTTACCATAATAACAAATACGAAATAGGATGAATATACCGAAGTTTCCTCATAAAATATTGAAATGTTGTTATAATACATAATTGTTGTATTTCTTTTTACATAATACACAATAAATTATTCCTTGCAAACGCATTTGATGATCATATGGAAATTATATTTCTCTATTGACTTTACTTCGACATATCACTTTAAAACACCTGAGCGATCCGATCAGCTTTAGAGCTTCTAGACTGTCACTTGTGTAACATTAATGGTATATTCCACTTTTTTCACCTGGGTGAATTGCGTATGACGTGAAATGCGTCCGAGGTAAAATGAGGAGACACAAAAATCCACTTTGGATTGGTGTGTAATAAATCTTGGTGTCTATTATAGAAAAGTTAGGTATATAACTACTTGGTACTTGTTCTTAACTAATAGCCTAGTAGTTATGTGCAAAGAGCCCAGTTATTTAATCAACAAAATTCAAAATAAAAGTTTTGTTTTCAAAGGAAAGCGTCCTAAATATTCCACGGACATAATTTCCTCCATCCACAATGATCAAAAAGCCGAATTACGTAGAATTAACGTGCAAATGAAACTCGACGTAACGAAATAAAACTCGTACGAAGGCAAATAAACTTTTGTTTTAAAAAGTCATACACAAATTTAATTATGCATGCTCCGAGTGTATGGGTTAAATACATTTAGCATTTGCACTTAGGTTAATCAGTATTTTAGTGGTAATTACCTAATTAAGTTTTGATGTCTGTTTTAGTTACAGTTGTTATTTTCTGTTGCATATTATGTTGTCAAGTTAATTAGATGTTTAGTATTTGATTAATGTCTATTGGGATGTTTATTTGGGTTTAAGTTCAAACAGGATAATGCTCGTTTTCGTGCTGTGTTTTTACGTTTATGTGAATGAGTGATTTCCGGTTTTGTTTTTACTTTATTTAATTATTGTTAATATATGTTTACGTGAATGTTAGCAAGTTTTCCGGATTTTGTCGCGATTTATTTTCGGATTTTAGGTCCCGACGTTTCGACACTTTTGCAGGTATCATGGTCACGGGCAAAACGTGTGACCGCGACAAAATCCGTAAAACCTTGTTTTATTTCAATGTCTAACATTCAAGTAAACCTAAGTAACCAATAATTAAATTAAGTTTAAACAAACTGAAAATCACAAATAATATTCACAAAAATAACCTAAAAAGGTACTCTAAATAAACATTTATTTCTCCGAATACCTTTCGAAGTCCTCAATTTAGCTCTCGACTCTTTAATGAAAACTCAATAAATATTTGAAATTAAACGTCAAACTACTAGCGTCTTATGCCAATGCTTTCAATACTTCACAATTCAAGCATAATTACGGGCTTGGGTTACTTAGAAATAGAAGGACATTTTCAATTTCATGTTTTATTTTTTAAAATATAATTTCATTTTCAAGCTACAGTCAGTCACGTAAATAAGAATTTGAAATGATTATTATTCGTGTAACTCCATTTCTTTTGCCTTGTTACCCGACTGCCAAGAAGGTACCCATTCAATAAGCTAGACTAAAATCATTCATTATGGGTCCCGACTGTTACAGTCAATTATGTTGTACTTGTTTTTTACTTTTCAGCTTTTATTTTAAGTGTTTTCTATGCAGTCGGGTTTTTTTTTTTCCTATGCTATTGGAGTTGGCTGTCAGCCTTACCAGATTTATTTACCTACTACATTTTAAGCGAAGCTGTCTATCTGAACTCCAGTTTTATTTATGCTTTATGTCAGCCAATGGTGACCTATCCACAGACAAACCTTGTCAAGCACAGCTTAACCTCTATTATTTTTCAAAGCAGTCGGTTTAAACTTAACCACGAACCATCTAATTCAATATTCCAACCAGTCTATTGTTACCTTAAAACATTCATAGACAAATAATAACAATAACAAAATTAGAGTTTGGAGTGTAGTTCGGTATTATTATCCCATTTCGTTTAGGAGGGCAATTGAGAGCCAGACAATGGCGTCTAGGTCGGAAGCACTGTTCTTGAATTCACGATTCCGCTGTTCACCCCGTGCTAGCAGGAAACGTTATTAACTATTTACATAGGTACCTACTATACATACTTAGATGTTGTAAAAGCTTGGTTGGTTAAATTTACATTTGAGTTTTGAATGTCAAGAGATTTAAATAAAAACAAAGATTAAAACGACATAGTCAAACAAGAGTAAATGAATACACTTTACCACCCCTGTAAAGCGTCTAAATATTTTTTGTTTTTTCTCCAATAATCTTGATTTGAGATTTTAAGAAAAGAAAAAATAACTAGCTTGATCATTTTTACTGTTTATTATTTTAATCCGACACGTGCCAATATTGAACAATTTAAAGTAATTACGTGTAGGTATGCCTGCGTTTTCCTCCTAAGGCAAGTAAAGTAAGGTACAACTGCTTATAAAATCCTCAAAAGTTAACATAATAGTCTATGAAATAATAACTTTATTATTATAATATACTAGCAGCCCGCCCCGGCTTTGCTCGGGTGCAACGCTGATACCAAATATAACTACACAATCATAAAGTTCTGTAGGGCGAAGCACAGCCTTGGACGCACTATTTGGTATAGGCACGACCCTCGGCCCCCGCGCGGCCCCCGCGCGGCCCTCCGGCCGGTATCGCCGCAACCGCTATGTACCTACATTTTAAATTTGCAATATCTTCGAAAATATTCATTTAAATTACATGCTGTAAAGGGCAATATTGACCTATATTGCATGCACAATTTATTAAAGGTACTTAATTGGATAAGGATTAATACTGTATTGCTTAAAATCGCTTTTTCGTAAATAAGTAATAAATAAATGATAAAAATGGTTATTGTGGGTTATCCTCAAGAGATAGACATATGCCATCGCGGACTTTTTTGTAGATCTTTTTAAGGTTCACAATACTGTAGTACATTATTTTGAGCTATCTCGTTGGGTTCAGCCAGCGTTTGCAATGAAAGCGCAAAAAAATTGTTCATTTACGACCTTACATTGGAAATCTCTAAGATTATCCGTGTTCCTCTACTATACTATGCATGTATTATACATATAAACCTTCCTCTTAAATCACTCTATCTATTAAAAAAAACCGCATCAAAATCCGTTGCGTAGTTTTAAAGATCTAAGCATACATAGGGACAGACAACGGGAAGCGACTTTGTTTTATACTATGTAGTGATTAGAATATCTATAGTCTATACATAATCATTCAAAGAAACCATTTGAAGAAGAATCAAGTTGCCTCATTTATATGAATCGTATTTACACCTCCAACGCGACCTCTATATATTATTCTGAAGTAATCTTAAGATCTTCTCACAGATAGGATAACACCTCTACTCTAATTTCTTACTTATTACCAAATAAATTATTTACCCCAAATAGTATTTCGACTAAAACGTTTCAGACTGTTCTTTTTGTTTATTTATTTACTACTTAATTGTGTTTTTAGCTACTTACAGTACATAAAAAATGGCACACAAAATTCAACAAAAAAAATATTGTAGTAATTTCTGCTACCTATTTGAAAAGTAAAGCACAATGTTTACCATCCACTTATTTAAATAACAACAATATTAACTTTGGAATAATAAGTATCTAATTGTTTAAATAAATGTTATAATAGAATGTTTTAATGGATATATTCAAAACAATTGTTAATTTTATTTAAATAAGTAATTAATTTAATAATATTGTTTCACTCACCCTTCACCTACAATTTGAGAATTCTCCGAAATATGTATTTCAATGGTTTATACTGTACAGTGAATTTATGAAAGGCAACTACACCAAACAGGTTCACGAATACAACTAAAAATAATTATACAAAAATACTTTAATTCTAGAATAAAATACAGAATTCCGTAGTCAATTATTATCATCCACAGATTATGAGCTAAATCCCACGCCATCCTGCTTAGCCATTACGAAATATTATAACATACCTATTTCCTTTACAAAATGATATAAGTAATTATATCAAATCACACACAACGGAAAATTTTCAACGAAACAATAGTATATGACCGCATAAAATAATAAAAACATGGCCACGAAAAGTCTAAGATGAAATTTGAAAACGGAACGCATAAAAAATAAATGCCAAGGAAAGAAAAATGTCCGAATTTCTTGACCGTCCTTCTCAGAATTTAATAACATTTTCGATACTTTACGCTTCATCGAGAAATTCTGTTTCTGACGTCTCTTTTCGTTCGATTGCTGAAAAATCGTTTTATTTTTCATCCGGAGATCTTCTGTTATTGTTTTTCTTATTATTTCGTGAATCAGCGAAGTATTTTTGTTTTCCAATTATAAGTTATGATTAAAAATTATATTACAACTGTTCTGATTATTTTTGCTATTGTAAAGTTTTCGTAGCATTTCGTCGAAAACAGGATTTTTAAAATTCTTTTTTTAAGGAGTTGAGTATTAAGGTTCACGTTGCCTTTAATGCCGAAACGAATGTGTTTATTTAATGTTTACTGGGCTCGTTGTTCTCTGCATTTACATGTTTACTTCCATCTAAATATTTTAACCGGATTCTATGTTCTAAAAAATTCCGTGACGATTTCTGAGTTTTCGTATTTCCTTTAAAGTTCAACCTAAAGAATACACAGAGTATCATAAACAACAGTGCACATAGATTATGAAAAAAAAGATACATACGTGAAACACATCACGACGACGAATCCACACGAAACTCGTATTTGTTTGTGAGTGCATTTATGTATGAAACATCACAGACACACACACGTCACACTTCAGAATCATACATCCAACACTTAAACGCACTGAGTACTATACAGTCGACATATTTGGACACCGACTAACACTTGGGGGTTATGATTTAAAGCGACGAGAAACGTCGTAACCATTCGAGGGTTGGTTTTGACTGAAATCGGGGAGTGCGCGGGCCGCGGGGCTGGCGGCGCCGCGCAGTCGCCCCCGCCCCCTCACCCCTCGCCCGTCCACTATCGAGACCAACTTTATTTTTCTGCTTTCGGATCGGCCACTTATCTTTGCCGGTGCCGATTGATACAAAAGCGCAATTAAAATACGTGGGTTTCTCTTTTTAACTTAGATTTTGCAGTTTCCAAATGATTAAAGCGCGCAGGGAAATAAGGGTGGACTAATATTAAAGTTTAGCGGCGACTTTATAGCTTTAATAAATGCTTTGATGGTCCTTTTGGTCTTGTTAGTGACGACCACATGATAAAGAGGAAAATATGGATGAAGCTCACTCACGTTTCCAGGACGTGTTTAATTAAAGTTGAAAGGTGACTAATTAATTCTGCTTTAAAATACGGAACCTTATTCAAGTTATAAGACCATTTTTAACCTTACAAAAAGTTGTATGGGTGAATTTCCCAAATGACTTATTTTTTTGTCTTTGGTGAAATTAGTATTTGAAAAAAGGAATATAGTTCTGAATATATTTTTTTAGTATTCTATAGGTAGTCATTGGGTTGTGGCAAAAATATAATTTGCCTAGGACTATTAAAAAGGTAGAAAAAAAATACATAAACCTCAACTTTTTTTCAAATCGGTGCTGTCCCACTACTTTTTTTACAAACAAAACAGCTTATACACTAATAAAAATAAGTAAGTTGAGTATATAACTTATTCTATTTCATAGGATATTAGTTTAGTTATTAATATACAGCATTTTTTATTACGTAATTAACGATTACTATTACTGAGAGGCACAAACGTACTTGTCCTGAAAAATGTTCTCATATCGCTGGACAAAAGTAATTTAAACATAACTTTACATCGACGAGTCGGACAGCAGCCCCACCCCAATTGTATTTGCCTGGTTGGTGTGTGCTAGTGGGCAGTCAGGATAGAAGTGGGTTAAATCACTGGATATGCCCACCAAAAACATAAGTACACCATTTCAGTTGCTCCTGGACAATTATTTTATATAATCGGTGGTTGCATTTTTCAAGTGTAATGAGTAGTTTTATTATTGTTGTTTGGTTCTAACAGACGCAGTAAGTGAATTAGCTTCATCGTTTGTTATTAAAATAATCCTAGATATTATGCATTTTTAATAATTTTCTAAAAAGTGTGTTATTTCTCATGTCGGTGCTCTCATATCGCTGTAATCGGTGGTCTTTATTACCACCGATGTGATCATTTACACCGAAATGATAAGAAAAAATCGATCGGTGTCTTATATCTAATATCGGTGTCTGGATTCATGATCAACAGACAGTTTTGTCACATCGGTGGATCATCTTATCATCTCGGTGAGTCGTTCTATCATATCGGTGATCTACCGTGTCATTTCGTTAAGTATACAAAGAAACAATTGAACATACAGACACATAAATTATATACATACATATGTACCTACCTACACATATTCATACATACATACATACATACATACATACTTACCTACATAGACTGCCAAAATCATTACCACGACTCTACTGGGTAGTAGAAGATGTATAAATGTATCGTCAAGGAATAGAATGTGAAGGTATTCGGTAATGTACGTCCATAGGCAGAGATGATGATGGTGAGGTAGTATAGTATAGTATCAAAAAAACAATGATAATGAAAATACTCATTATTTTTTTAACAATAAAGTAAACATTATAAAATAGGTACATATTTTCAAAAAATATATTTTCTTAGGATTTCTAAGAACTCAGTTCTCTTTGGATGTGATTTACCCACATAACACCCTAAGTTCTCGTCTTCAGTTCTCAAGGGTAACTACCCTTGTAAAAATATATAGGTACCTACTATTTGATGTTCAAAGATAGATAGATTATCATATCGCTGGATATGTACATCATTTCGGTGGATATCCTTATCATATCGGTGTACAGAAAAAATAATCGGTGCCGGTTTTTCATATCGGTGGAAGCCAAAATTCAAACCGAATTTTCTCCTTAGTCTTAAATGATACATTGATGATATTAAATTTGGGGATATTTGATGTCCTAAAGATTACATAAAACCTGAAAAATATACAAAAAATACATAATTGTAAAAGTTCACCGATATGATAAGAAAAATGGCATTTGTTGAAATTCACCCATGTACATCTAATTATAATCTATTGTCCCGATTGTTCTTGTAGATATCTATCTTAATGATAAACCCACCAGACTGTATTGTAACAATGAGACAGCCGTCATTATGGGATTAGACCGTAGATTAGGTAAAGCAATCACGGGGAAACTAGTGTTATTGAAATGTACACGTACGGAGGTATAGTCAACCATCAATCAGGACTAGATGCGATGTAATTGATGAATTTACAGAGATAGTACAGTGTTAGATAAGACCTGTCAATTGACGCTCTACATTGCAATATGATGTAGGCTACTAGTATAGAAATGAGCATTTAGCAGCTCAGGTATTTCCCAAATATAAGTTACATAGTAGTTTGTATGTTATTGTTAGTGAAACAATAAATATGAACTATATATTTTTTGTTTAATTTCTTATACTAAGATAATAATTACGAACTTAAACGTTCATGCATGAAAAATTAAAAAAATAATAATTACAAACATAATTTCCGAAAACGAATTTTTCAAGCACATTGACTTCGTTGTGTATTTTAGCGTTTTAGCGTTATCAGCTACACATGTTTGCATTTCTAAATGTTGAAATAAGTACATATAGCCGAATTATTAGTAAGGCTTTTTAACATTTTTATACAAAATGTTAAAACGCATTTATAAACCGAATGCTAACATTATTCTCAAGAACATTTTTCTCAAAAATACTGCAGATAGGATCGCAGTGTTACTTCGCGACAAAATCATGGCGGAGACGTTTCAACAATGTGTTCTTATTTCCTTATAGTAGGTATACATACATATATATTGTTATAAGGAAGATTTTCCGTGTTTGGCTTCGTCTGAGTACCGTACTCAACTTTCAAGATATGTATCATTATCCTTCATTATATTTAAACAAAGTCTTTATCGGTTTCTTAGGTTTACGCGAATGTTAGACATTGAAATAAAACTACTTTTTACGGTTTTTTTCGCGGTTTATATTAAGATTTTAAGTCCCGACGTTTCGACACCTTTGCAGGTATCATGGTCACGGGCAGACTGAGGTGGTGTTCGTCTTGACGGTTGTTGTTGCTCGTTCTACCTTCATATTTTTAGTAATTATTTGTGTTCCGGCCTACGCAATATGAGCTCACGGTGTCTTGAGGTCTTGCAGCGCTGCTCTTGGGTTTAGATTCTTTAGCGAGAATCTGTGGTTTATCAAATCTAATGTAATGGCTGGAGCCTTCAGCATGATCGACGACTGCAGACTTCGTTGAGCGGCGGTGTTTCACGTCAGCAATGTGTTCTTTTACGCGGGTCCCTATACTGCGTTTTGTTTGTCCGATGTAAGAGAGTCCACAGTCACAGTCTAGTTTATAAACTCCTGCATCTTGTAGTGGTATGTGACACTTGACGGATGGTAAGGACTGACTAATCTTCTTGGGTTTCGACACCTGCAAAGGTGTCGAAACGTCGGGACTTAAAATCTTAATATAAACCGCGAAAAAATCCGTAAAAAGTAGTTTTGTTTCAAAGTCTTTATCATTTTTTCCATCAACTATATTTATTTAACGTTTGACGACCTCCCTGGTCGAGTGGCGTGCACACAGGTTTTCAAGGTATCGCTCTCTGAGGTTCCAGGTTTGACCAACGGACGGGACAATGTTGAAAATTACTTTCCTACATTGTATCGAGTCTTGTATGTGGTGTGTTGGTTGTTTCTGAATTCCATAACACAAGTGCTTTAGCAATGTATGTAATGTAGTCTTTATTATTTTATTTATTCATTTAAATAAACTTTCTTGTTTCTAAAAAGAAAAACATCACATACAATTTTTCGTCTAACTCTTTATAAACAAAAAATTGGTTTCGTCTACACCAATTCCGTATCGTACGAACCCCAAAACGTTGTTTCCATGAATTGAAGAAAAAACTAATTTCAACAGTAAGGAATAACGTTCACTAGCTGTTTGCTAAAACAAATGTAGGAAATTAGATCGCTTTTTTTGTAGTCTTAAGTGCTTCGTCGTTTGTTTGTTTGCCAGGAGCATTTCTGTAGCTGTTTCACAAACGTTTCGTTTTTGTTTTGAGGTTTTTTAAGAGAATATTAGATGTTTATCCTGTTGCCATGGTAATTAATACTTGGATCTACATTGTGTCAACAGCGTGGAAATTTTCCATTCAATTTTGATATCTGAATATTCTACTGAGTATTATTTTCGTCATAGTTCCAATTCTTACATACATACATACCATCACGTCTGTATCCCCACAGGGTTAGGCAGAGGTGTACCAATATACACCCATAGTTCGCCGGTATGTTTAGGTCCCATGTAATAGGGGGCGAGCCTATTGCCACTAACCGGGCACAAATCCAAACTCTGACCTGCTACTAAGAATTTCATAGAAAAACCCAATAACACCTTGGTCGACTTAGGAATCGAACCCAAGACCTCTAGTTTTGAACTGGCGCTTAGCACCACTAGGCCAACGAGGCAGTCATTAATACTCAGAATATTCTCCTGAGTAATATTTTTGTCATATTTCCAATTCTTATATATTGCATATGACATTATATTCATGTTTGAAGGGTTAGACCCTAAAATATTCGTGTTTCAAGACTGCGGATTTGATTTCCGTCGAGAGATGGAAATCTGACTGACTTCTAAGATAAGCTTTCGAGGACCTTCTCTATGTAAATTGTTTATGTAAAGCAGATCTTAGCGTAAAACGTTTATTTGAGACAAGGCCATAAATTTCTAGGCAAAGTATTTGTTTGCATAACATCTTTAGTCGAAGCTTGGCCCGCTGCCTAAGACTGATGTAGCAGTTTCCATAAAATAGACATAAACACTTCTAATGCTGTTTTTATTATTTATTCTGTAGTTTAGATGGTAATAGCCGAACAAAGTGTCACAATAAATCTTGATTTTTAATTTTCTCATTTTTACATATTTTTTTTATAGGTGAGATGGAATGGAACCATAGTGGCGATGATAGGATTAATATAAATGCCTTTCAAAAATACTGGTTAAAGTTAATTACAAGGTATTTAAAAAAATACTTGGAGCAGTAGAGTACTGAAAAAAAGGTAAGATGGGAACTAAGAACATGCTCTCACAAGTAGGTACGAGTTTATAATCGCCAACATAAATAAAAAAGCTCAAGATCAGTCGAGTGGACGTAAAATACTTAAAGCACCAACAACATAAGCTTGAAAACACAACAACACTCAGTTTCGCGAGCCCCACACAAATGTTTTCCCGAACACATCCGAGTACTCAAATCAAATTGCTTTTTCGCCGCATCGTCAGCTACCAGCAAATATTAAACTCTGCTATAATAAGGACTTCGTTAACCCTCGGTATGACTAGTAGGATCTGAGAGACCAAATCTGCACATAAACTTAACTTTCAGTCATATAAAAAAATCGTTTTTTTTTTTTAATGGACATACCTCTGGTTCACTATTAGTCTAGTTACATATAATATAGGTAATTATGTAATTTATCAAAAAAAAATGGAATAACACGTGAAAAGGTTGACAGACAGATCCACCAATCATACCATGTTATTTTCTGGCTCCAGGCATACCGAAGGATAAAAGTTTTACCGCGATATTCTTGCAAATTACAGGGTATCCTTAATATTCACCGATCTCGAGTTATTAAAAACACGTTCGATATAAATTGTTTTATAATAGCCCAAGGGGGTTTGTACGAAAACCTAATGCTGAGGGATCGGGATGACCTACATTTTAATATTGATCTCTTGAATATCAAATGAAAGTTCAAGGATGCATCTGGATTATAGCGTAAGATTATTTTATTATTCAATAACAATTTATAGGACGCTAAAGGGAATTTCTGTGAGTAATATTTTATAAGTATCCTTTTATCGTTGATTAGAGATTCTTATGACTTTTTTTATGAAAAACTAAAAGAATCTAGCAGATATGTCACTACTTTAGTGTTTTTCAAACCCAAGCTACGCAAAAATACAATTTATTTTCAAGCCTAGAGTAATAATGCAACATACTCATACACAAGTAAAAACCACGAATGAATATACAAATAGGTACACATAGCTATTTCATCTGTGAATTGGAAAATATGAAACGAAAAGTTCAGTGTATTTTTAAATTGAAATATGCATCGCCCATTCACTTTTGAATTTCACTTACTGAGAATACACGTATTCTATAGACTACTTTATGATATTACAGTTTGAGAATATAATTTAAAAACAAAAACATTATTATTGTAAGGTGTGATATTACCTGCAAAAACTATTGTTAATATAAAAAATACATCATGAGAAAACCTGGATTCCAGAAATTGTGATCTGAAATCGGCAATCCGTGAATGGGCAAGCGTGGTGATCAAAGCAAGTGCCGTTTTTATATGTAATAGGCCTGTGCCCAGCAGTGCAGCAGTGGGCGTTTATAGGCTGGTATTATTATTATATCATAAAAAGAATACTACTTAAAATTGGTGAGTCAGTAAATTATGTTTGACCAATGATACGCTTCTAATTATTCTTGGTCGTAACATTATTGAGTAGGTACTGAGGGTGCAGCTAGTACTGTAAAGGTGCACTTAGGCCTGCAAAGGGTACTACACTTATAATACTTCGACTACGATTAATACTCGATCTCATTACTTGATAACATTGATAACCCCTACTATCGAAACAAAAAGATTAGTTTTAACCGACTACAAAAGATGGATGTTGAGAGCTCTGAGATGGTACTATATTTATTCAATTGAAATCGACTCTATATACATTTATATGTAATCAATATTATATACTTCACTACATATAAAACAAAAAAGTAGCTAAGAACGATAAAGTAGCGTTAGTTTAGCAAATTGTCGTTATTTATTGTCTGTTGTTAGTCTAAGAGGCTCCGAGAAGAATTTGCTTAAAAGTTAGGCAGTTAGTGTTACTAGCGGCGTGTGACTCACATATTTTAGCGTAAACACTTTTTATGTAACATAAACATTATATAGGGGTGCAGTACAGCCTTCGGAGACGTTAACCTACTTTAGTACCCTGGCAACCTGTTTTGTTGATCAGGTGAAATTTCACTTGGACTTCTGTTTTGGAAAGACAAGACAAGACTGTTAATAGCTTAAATCATCATTCAATTTCCAATGCATATCATACTAGAAATAGACACAAAATGTGAAGTCACGGTCCTTCAAAGTTTATTGGGGAACGTTTTTCTTTTTATATTTTAACAGTAAACAAAGAAAATATTCCGGCATATCTTCTGCTTGCTCTCGTCCAAAATTATGCACATTTATAACAATCCCAATACCGATATCTGGGATCAAGCAAAACGATACAGAACGAATATCGATTTGCATTTTGATCCCCTATTCCAGAGGATAATCGTATTTTCACCCTTAACACCCACTTCAAGTTTAGTTTCGGCGCAAAATACTCTGATGCTTCGTGACGTCACACCTCGCCTCAATTTCCTCTCGTCAAAGTTATCCAAAGCTTATGAGTATTACGCGCAAAAGCTGGGAACAAGAACAATATCTTGACTTATTATTCGGGCTGATAATGTTATACTCAGTTCAAAGCAGTGTTTATAGACTTACATATACATATTTCTTAATGACAATGTTAAATACTTCAATATTTAAGTTAATCGAAAAATTGCAGAATGTCTAATTTTAAGAGTAAAAAGCTACATATTTCATACATAACAGTATATTTTTCAAGAATTTTGATTAGGAAATTATTCCTATTAAGATCTAATTATTAAATTAGATCTTAAAATGTTGCTGTTAAAAAGACCGATAATTAAAAACGAGTGAACACATAACCTTCGCTGGAAAAGTCGATAGCCTGTAAAATGTTATTGCAGGAGAATTCACAGAAAAATAAATTGTCAAATTGATTATACGTTATAAAATAAATGTATGTATTCATAGCGACCGGTCGAGGTTGGATAAACAGGCTTAACCGTACAAATGAATCGGTTGCCCGAAAGGTTTTTAATACCCTTTTTGTTATTTGAATGTTTGATTATCAAGGTTCGTGAATAACATGGTAGGTATTGTGACAGCTACTGAATGCCTGCGATGGACAAACAAATTATTGTTGTAGGTTGCGAAATACGTTAATGCCGTGCGCAAGTGTAACTACAGATAATCTATTATGTATGTAATTATTATATACTATATAAATATAATAATAGTACTATATATAAGCGACATTGAATCCGATCCGATGGTAAAAAGGGCGCTTTTTTTGATTATGTAGATATTTGGTTGGGTAATGCTACCGTAGTGTTGGACGACCGTACTTCCCAAAGCATTACTACCTAGTGGGTACTAGGTAGCTGCTTGTCGAAACAATTCTGAGTAGCAATGTTAATCGACAAGTAGCAGCTGACGATATGATTTAATAATGATTTAACCAGGTGAGTTGGATACGATACGTTACACATTCACTTACAAAATATTAATATTTTCAAACCTGTTTTAACTTAACTGTATTTTATTTCAATCAAGAACATTGTTTTAATCTGACTTTTTACCCCTGGAACTGACCTCTGTGTCAATGAAACCAATGACACAGTAAATTGTAAGTGTATCTTCATTACGAGCTTGTAGTAGGTTGTACTTGTAGTTAAGGTAACTAATCATTCGCTCATTAGCAACTGGTTAGGTACTCCATCCGTATTAGTTTCCAATCCGGTGTCTACTGCTATTTGTGTTGTACTTCCGAGAATTCGACTCACCTTACACTTTAATTACAGCTGTATTTCAAGTAGTTCCTGATTACTATTCGCCGTATCGCTTTAGTTGTTTCAAAATTTTACTATATGACCAAATAATTTAAATTTAATACTAGTAGGAATATCACTTATACACTGGTGGCATGTGAGTCCATACTGTTAAGCTTTCCATTTGTATGTTTCTTGCTTGCTATTTTTAATTAAATATAGCAATGTTAACTAAGATTAGTTAACATTGTTTTAAATTATCAAGGCATTTAAGGTCTATTTGGATATCTTTCCACTTGACAAAACTAAAATGTAAATAATTTTTAAATTAGGGGAGACAATTTGTTACGTAGAATATTTGAGTCGTTTTCTAAGATCTCATTGTTAAGTTCTTGTGTCACTTATACGAATTGATTAAATTATTATAAAATATCGAAGCGGTGCCTAACTTTGACGAATTTAATGACATAGGTAGACTTTCTGGTCTAGCCAGGCCTTTTTACTCAGCGAAAAATAATAATAGTTATAATCTGTTTAAAGCCCACGGTGTCTCATGCCGTATTCTCTATTTATAATAATAATATTCCTGGACAATTCACACACGGTAATCTGATCCCAAGCTAAGCTCTAAGAGAGCTTGTGTTATGGTAACCAGACAACTGATGAACATACTTATATATTTCTAAATACATACATATTATAGATAAATTACACCCAGACCAGAACAAATGATCGTGCTCATCACACAAACATTTGTCCTGAGTGGGAATCGAACCCACAACCTCCGGTATAGCAGTCAGGGTCACTAACCGCTAGACCAACTGGCCCGTCAAATTATTTATTTAGGGCAAACTTAGACCAGTCCTTCATATAGGAATCCAGTTCATCTCTCCATCTCCGTCTCGTACTACCAAGGGGCCGTCTGTGGTTTTGTGGGATCCATTCAGCGAAAAATGAAGTAAGTGAAATATAAAAGTATAGAAATTCTGATGATCCAGCCTCACTACAGTGTTCAAAATAAATTCAATCAACGATCCCACAGTGCGTGTCGCCGTAAAACTTTATTTCCTATGTCCCTAACAATATGACAACCACAATAATTGATTACGGTTTTTCATATTTTTTCGCGAAATGACTGAAACTTTTTTCATATAAATGGCATTTTGGAGTTTCAATTACTTTGTAACTAATTCAATATTTGTTTGCTGTGATCGATGTTCGATTTAATACTGTATATATATACGTTATATTTATTATATTTATTAATAGGATTATGATATTTAACAAGGCCTGTTACTTAAGTAAAGTACTTTATAGTTACGCTAATACCATTGGACCTTCGACTTTTCTGTATGAGTACAGTCACAAACAAAAATGTGTATACACATAGCGAAACTGTAACATAAAATTAGCTTGATTTTTGTGTTAAAACTTTAAGGAAAAAAATGCACATGATTAATGAACTGTTTTTAATAATTTGGCGAGTGTATACATACTTATATTCGTGACTGTACCAAGTAATTAATCTCTAATAAAATTTGTAAGAATATAATTATTGTATTTGTCTCAAGAAAACAAAGACAAGTCTGGTGGCTGCTTATTTGCCGAGCAAACACTTGAAAGAAACAAATGAAGTACTCACCTTTTGTACCAAAATTATCTTTATATTTGTCTCCTCATATTATTTTACTTGTTAGCTCATAGTTTTCTTTCCACTAATTGATAAATTAATTCAGACTACTAATCATAATCAGATACGATAAATTTAATTCTAAATTCGTCAAAATGTTTTATATGGTTAAGTTTCGTATGTAATTGGAAAGTCATAAATGCATCTCTGATCAACTAAACATCTAACTTCAAAACATGCCAAACGTACTATACAGAAAAATAATATACAACAAGTCCCTCTAAAACAAAAGAAGTAAGTACAGGCTAAAATTCGTTGAACCAAGATAATTTATTGAAAAAGAAGTTACACAACTTCTATCAAAAGAAAGGAAAAGTGAAAAAGATAAATATTTTTGAAATTTCCGATGAAAATTAAATATACCCTACGGCACAGTTTTACCTATGTATAAATACTCTCATGAAATATGTAATAGCCACGGTAAGCTCGCATTTTGGGGCAAATGGCTCCGTCGCCATGGCAACCGGATTGGAAAACCTCTTGAAGAAATCAACTAATGGAATTAAATCAATATTTAGAAAGCTTGTTAGTTCGGAATATTATTATTTACGTGTGATGTGATGTTTTCGAGTAATATAGCTAATTTAGTTCAGAAGTAGCAAACTTTCAGTTACACTTTCATTTAATATATACGAAAACACTTATTCGACAAATCTTTTTTAATTACAAACGAACAGCTAACCCAAAATTATTTTAAGATTTTATTCTTATTTTATAAAATGTAGAGAAACAAAAGAGTTAGTCCAATTGTCATTCATTTGTTTTTTTTTTAATGATGAAAAATCTTCAGATCACCAATGTCTAGCAACAATTTGATTAATTACAAATCGATGTTAGAGCACTTATTTTTTACTTATTCTCAGCTATTTACTTCGAAGAGTATTTGGCTCCCAATTCCATACAAATATTGATACAATCAGAACGGACAGTCTGACAAACAATCTAATATTAAGATATCGGCGTCCGTTAATTAAATTGTGGAAGTTGGGTGTCAATCACTCTGTTTGTCTTAATTTCTTGTAATCCGGTTTAAAAGGAAGCCAACCACAATGAAGTTAGGAAGGCTAGTCTGATGATCAGAAATAACAATATTGCTGAATAGACTCACTACCTGAGTACAATACAAGTACCATTTAAAACATTTATCTGATTAAACTTATCGAACATACATAGTTTTAGAAATATTTTTGTGGTATATAGGTTAGGTTTATATTTAACCTTTACAGCAATTTACCTGTAAATATTTGTTTTTTCTACAAGCAAAATGTTTTCGTATAAGTCAGAAATCTAAGTACATAAGCAAAGACAAATTTAGAGTACTTAAGACTAAGACAAACATTAGACAAATATTTTATCTGCTATTTACTCTAAACAGTTAGTTAAGTTAAAGTATATAATAGACGAAGGTACAACATAATTGTTACATTATAGTGGGTACTCTTCACAATAATAGGAAAACATTTGCATGTGCCTAGCAAAATGTATCACGAAATAGATGGCTCTCTGAAAGCTGCCTTAAAATTCCCTGGTCTTTTTAGATCGTTATCGATCCACCCTTTCTTAAGTTATCAATGGTGTCACTAACAATATACCTATCATCATCATCATATCAGCATAGAATCACCCACTGCTGGGTATAGGCCTCCCCTTTTTTTTGACATTGTTGTCTGTCTTGCGCGTCCCTCATCCAGGTGGTTCCCATTACCTTGGCTATGTCGTCAATCCAACGTGCTCTCAGTCTTCCCTGACTTCTTCACCCTGTCCCTATAACCATTATAAATACATGCAAAGCCATCTTGACCTAAATAAAGCCAAGTATTTCTAGATATTGACAGATAAGCCTGAAGCAGTACCGAAAGGGTACTCATATGTTTAAAGTTTCCCGATAACAACCAAGTTAGGCGGAACCCGGGCCACAGATATCGGAACGCCAGCGATTTATCGGGCATAAAGCGATAACAGTTAAGATTTTAACGGAGATTTACTCAAGCATCCTATTTTGCAATTTCTGCAGGGAAATTTCCTTTCCTGAAAATGTATAATCTAACCTAACCTAATTCAAGAAAATACTATGAATAAAATATAATAAGTGCTTAGAGAGATATCGTTCAAAATATTGTACAAAACTTTATAAATATTATTAATTATCATCTCCATCTATCACGCCAGGTTTTGAACAGAAAAAACCGCATTAGCTTTTGAAAATTGATCAATTCGTATCTGAGCTAAAATACGACCAAAATCCAGACAGCTTGTTTTAAAAACCTGAATCAATAACTACTAACTACTTTATAGAGAATTGCTGTTTATGTTGTAAAACTGTCCTGACATCTATTTTTAATTCAGATTAGTTTCACAAATCAACTTTATCGAAAGTTTTAAACTTCCTTTTTTTGTAACAAAACAGTTACTTTAAAGTTGGTTCGTAGTTAAGTTGTTAGTAATAAACATAAAAGCAGTTTACTACAATATTGAAACTTATGTTAACAAGCTAAGTTCTTAAACGAGGTTCCGTTAAAAGACTTGAATATTAATTTACTTAAGATATAGGTCACTTCATCGAAGTGAAGAAGACATTTTAAACGGATGTCGCAAGGACCAAATTCTTGTTACATTTTGGTCCTTTTGCCCCTGCTAAAATAAATGTTATTTCCTATCTGTCACTTGTGTCTATTAAAGGTACAATGCCTGCTGAAAATAAATATTTTTTGACTGCTAAAAATTGCCGAAATGTGCCGTCATTTTAACGATTATTATCATGATATTTATAGGTACATAATATTTTAAAATATCTAATTGAATTTAGGAAATAAGGTTAATTGTGTTCGCTTTTCTATTAAATATGTTTAGTGACTGCAGCTATGATACTTTTTTTAATGAAAGCTATTGTGTAAATATTGCAATTATTGTTCTTTGTTCTGGCTAACTGTACTAGAAATAGTCTCATCTTTATTTAGCAACTACATAAAACAATATTTAACGTACTGATTTTTAAAATAACGACACAAACATTAATGACATTTGAGCCCCCAATGATGCCAATAATGTCATTAGAAGCAGAAAATCTTTTCCACAACACAATAAATTATTCCGAGTCAAATTAGGAAACAATTTCATAGTGACATTAGATGGTGACCCTACGAGCTGTGATTAAAACGAATCAAGTGGGGTTGTCAAGTTTACAGAACAATAGCTCAGGGGTGCAGGGGGGTGCACGGGATGCGGGGGGTGTAGGAGGGGGAGACGGGCCGCTCCTCGTTGATACCGAACACAATAGCACATACATAATCAATTTGTTAAGTAGCAATCGTTTAAGGCGCCGCCGGATTATGTCTTACTTACATAACGTGATTCGTTTAACTTATACCGAGATGTTTAACTCTCGAAATTCTCATATTGTACTGAGATCAAAGGGAAGCTTTGAGTAGTCAAATTTCTTGCTTAGAATTAGGGACCGTTGTTTGAGTTATGTTAAGGAATGGTGATTTGGAAATTTTATGAGATGTATTCGTATTATTATGTTAAATTGACGCCGGTGTTTATAATAAAAGATTATAGAGCGAGTGAAGCTCAAAGGTTTTAAATGAAATTTACGATGTACATAATGATTGTTTAGGTATTATCATAAAGCTCTTCAGACGGGTCTAACTGTATTGTATTCGTCTAAATTTGGGAGCGAATATAGACCTACTTCAATTGCGTCGTTAAAAACGTCTGGTAACTAATCATCTGACTACCTAATGATATTGTTTGTTATCTTCACTTTTTATTAAAATATACGATACTTCAAATATGCACAAGCGATTTTAGCATATAATTCTCTCAGGAATTAATTTGATCAAAATATATTTATACGCTTGAGCTAAACTGTACAGATCATGAATCTGACAGTTGCGTCTTGAAGCTCCAAAGCAGACGTACTAAGCCCTTAGACGAATTAGACATATAATTTGCACATTTTCTAAATACATACATATTATAGATGAATTACACCCAGGCACATAACAAATGATCGTGTTCATCACTCAAAGATTTGTCCTAGATGGGAATCGAAACCGGTATAATAACAGTCAGGGTTACTAACCTCTAGACCACCAGGCCCGTGAAAAAAAAAGAAGAACTTAAATTTATAAAAAAAAAACCTTTTCATTTAAACAAAAAAGTTAACACACCTTAATATAGAAGTCACCTCTGCCCTCACCTTTACGAGTCACACATGTGGTTTAGATCAAGGGCCTTCAACACATACATAAGAAACACGTTTTTCTCTGATCATATTTTTCCCTTGATCGACTTTTACAACTTCCGGAAAAGCGAAATGAACGTGGCTTTCATGAAGAAAATTGAGAAAATGTTTTACCGAAATGCAGGAGATGCCACGTCGCATTTTCCCTATTGGAAAATAACTATGAATATGTATTTACTCAACTCTTTAATTTTTACTTAGCTGACAAATGTTTGTACAGAAACTTTACAAATATAATAAATTAAAAATCGTTTATATTTGTTAATTTTTAATTCAACATAATTATAAAATTGTAAACCACAACTTATGATTGGGTGTTAATCAAAATGAATTGAATAATTGTACAAAACATACTTACACCTATTTTTTTTTAATGAGTAATCATTTCGATCGCTAGTAGGTGTGGCACATTTTGTTTGAACTTACAACTTCATTAAATTAAATATTGTTCTTATTAGATCTGTTTTAAACAAGCGGTAGAAGTATTTAAAACACTGAAAATTCTTTGTTATAAAAGTGTAAATATAACCAAGTTTTGTTCTCTTTTAACCTATGTAACACTGCCAGAACTGTGGGTCAGCATTTACGACCTCTAGACTAAAGAGTAAACATCCTCATTGTTTCAGCCTGCCTGGCCTTTTCCCAAGCCATTTTGAGGTAGGTCTAAAGTTACCGGATCCCGCTGAACACAGAATTTTATACAAACTGCCTATCCGACCTCCAGAATCAATTTTACTGGGTAACACAGTATCCCATAGTAAGAATGGTTCTGAGAATTGTTAAGACTCAAAGACTGTCATAATATAAAAATATTCCGGGACATCTCACACACGGTTATCTGATCCCAAGCTAAGCAGAGCTTGTGTTATGGTAACCAGACAACTGATAAACATACTTATATATTTCTAGATACATACATATTGTAGATAAATAACACCCAGATACCGAACAAATGATCGTGCTCATCACCCAAACATTTTTCCCGGGTGGGAATCGAACTCACGACCTCCGGTATAGCAGTCAGGGTCTCTAATCACTAGACCAACAGGACCTTCAATGATCATTTGATTGTTGAAAAATTATTTCCTGTATGAACGAAATCTATTTAATTACACAATACACATTTCGGTCAATAGAACAGTTATTTGTAGGTACAATATATGAAAAAATAACATACTTCACAAAGAACCATTTACTGTATTTGATGACACGATAAGACATGAAATACAAATATAAACAGCAGTAAGTAATTTAGGATTTATTTTTAAAGCTTATTTCAGTTTGATGTCGCTCGAACTTATCTTACGATTTCCGCTGTACCATTCTAAACTTTACGACCGTTGTAATAAGGATTAGATTTGTTTAAATGAGTGTGGAGATCGATGAAAGGTTGATGAACGGATGGTGTTGTAGGAAAATAGGAGCTGCTTTCGTTTTTAGCTGTCGCCATACATAATGTAGGAGGATGGAATAGGCGTTTTCGGAACGAGACCAAACAGATGCTTTCAAGTCTACAAGTGACTTGAAAACGCGTTCCTAGTTTGTAAACTATTTTATAGAGTATTTTTATTTTTAAGTAAGGATTATTATTTAAACTAAGTTGTTTACATTTGATTTTTAGTGCTGTACAAATTTTTAAGTTTTATTATTCAGTTGTTTATGATATAATAATCAAAAATTATAAAACTTATATTTTTTTTGTTTTGGACATATATTATTAATGTATTACTTTTTATGATAAAAAAATAGATTAAATTAGCACTTAAAAATTGTTTAATATAAATTCAATTCACAAATGTTATTCAGTGCAGGATGAGCGCACTAAAACGCATTAGAATATTTTTATTCAGATCGTGAGGCTGTTAAAGTCTGAATAGTAATGCACCTAAGAAGCTGCAGGGTTTTTCTTGGAAAACATAGTAAGAAAAATATTTAGATTATATCACCATGTTGTGGCTTTAGAAAAGAAAAAGGGTAAGTTTTAGGAGAGACGTTTGCCTTACAGAAGAACTTAAATATCATTGAATTAAATTATTTCTGAGGATTCTAAACTGAAAGATTTTATTTTGAATCAACTACAAAAAAATAAGCACGATTCTCAATTCATCGGATTATGAGGTTTTATTTTACATTACATATATTATTTATATATATAATTACATATTTGCATTTTACGGAATTACTCGAATACGCCTGTACCTTACATTAATATATCATCACGCCTGTGTCCCCGAAGGGGTATGCAGAGGTGTACCAATGTACACCCACACTGTAATGTACTTTAGTCTGGGTTTTTAGGTTTAGCTAAAGTTTTTCGATGATCATTCAGTTAGGTAATTATTTTGATATATCCACAACATTACACTACGAATATTTCCTTATCCAAAGTACATCTATATACCAACCTAGCTCCTCTTTTTAAATGAGTTTTAGAGTATTAAAGACTAACATAAAATAGTAGTTAAGCCGCATAGCGTGTATCATTTGAGCTTATCTGTAATCAGACTAGCTTTGCCGCTCTAACGCAATTTATAAGGCAGCCGAGGAAAACAAGTTTGATTTAAAGATTGCGATAGTGCAGCAACAATTAATGGCTTGCTTATTGCTTTGATACGAATCTTATCTTTGGGTTCGCTTTTACAACGTATTCAGGTTTTGACGCCACCCTTTAGAATTTTATTTGTCTTTTTTTAGTTTAACACACACATTTTTTTTCATATAAAAGTAAAAAGATATCCTGATAAAAAAACTCAGGTACATTATGACGTCATAATTAAAGACTTAAGGCTTTTTCAAACTTATCGTGTACCTTTTACAGTATCACGTGAGTAAAGTAATTAACCTCAAAAAAATATTTTGTGAAGGACTCATTATTTTCATCTATGTTAACCGACATTGTCTTATGTTGCAACACTTTTTTATACATTCAAAGTTTCACAATATTCTTTAATAGACAGATATAGCATTGTCTTTCTTACAAACGTACAATGTAGGTATACACGAACAGTACCACCTGCTGCTATTCAGAAAGGGAAATATCTCAGCTTCCTTCAGTATGAAAATATGCAGAGTAAACAATCGACTCGACAATAAAAGGGAAAATAAAGAAATCATATTTATTTCGTATGTGACATGGAAATGAAGAAAATATTTTTATGTATACCTAGTCTGGATTTTTTGGAGCGGTAGAAAGAAATATGGAGGTTTAGATTTAGTCAGTTAGGGAGAGATTAGCCACTCTATTGTCGTGTACCGAGAATGATGATAAAAATATACATCACATCATCACATCCTCTTAATGTTTCTATTATACATAACATTTACCGAGTTGGTACGGAGGAGGCTGTCAATGCGACGTACATATTTTTTTTTTGTAATATCATTAATGTCCATTCAGTTTTAAAATCTATTTTTATCAAATTAATAATAACATAACATAACATAATATCATCACGCCTATACAGGCGTGATGATATGTTATGTTACGTTATGTTAGGTATACCTCTGCCTACCCCTTCGGGGATACCCCCGAAGGGGTAGGCAGAGGTATACCAATGTATGAACACCCACAGTTCGCCGATATGTTTAGGTCCCATGTAATAGGGGGCGAGCCTATTGCCACTAACCGGGCACAAATCCAAACTCCGACCTGGTACTGAGAATTTCTTAGAAAAACCCAATAACACCTTGGTCGACTCGGGAATCGAACCCAAGACCTCTAGCGTAGCAGTCGCGCTGAGCACCACTAGGCCAACGAGGCAGTCGTCAAATTAATAATACCTTATGTATTTTATAATAATACAATTTATCTGCACTTCGCGTTTTTTAATACGAATTAATACCAAACTTGAATCTAATCCGTACTTTTCTTCATTTTATGTTCAAAATATTCCCAAAATAATTAATCTAACAGTGTATCCAAAATGCTACCGTATTTTAGCAAAAACTCTCATTACAAGTCTTCCTTTGTAAGTACTTTCATAAGCTTTAAACAAGTCGCCAAAATTCGCGTACTCTCTTAAAGTTCGGAAACACGCGCACTCGACAACGTATTAATTTCCGAACTATTCTTGTCGTATGCTTTGCAAAGTTAACCTTAATTCCGTATAAAGTTAGCGTGCTCGACCGATATCAGAGGACCGCAGTATTGGTGGACTAAACCGTGAATATATAGAGTTAGGTGTTACTTCCAGCGTTTAGATGTTGTATCTATGTAGGTTGTATTTAAGATACTGGATAAGTTGGTTAAATGAGTTTCCTAATTTTTGTAGAAAAATATAGACTTATTTTTGAATGAGACTGTAACTGCTCAGCGACAGACTAGTAGAAATGTATGAAAAAAACAAGATAATAAATAAAACCTAGAACATTGCATTAAAAAATACAGATCAATCTACAATTAATAAGTCAAAAATTTACATTAATGAAACATAAATTTTTAATAAATATACTAACTTCCTAAAACAATATACATCCGTAACAGTTGGCTTACAACAATCTCTAGAACAACAGCTCCTACAGCCAGGAATTTGTCATCATTTGTGTCCTAATTCAATTGTTGAGAGCGCTTGTAGTAAGACAGAATTAGTATACAAATAATTTAAAAGTACTGTGCATGTGCAGCGTCATTTCAATGGAAAAGAAAGACCGAAATGGTATTTAATTACCTTTACTAGTCAAGTCTAATTGGCATGTCTCAGGAACGCATTCTTTCTGCGGTCAATGTATAAAGCAGTATAGAATATAATGTCGCAAACCTCTTCTCAATTTTGACACGCACTTGTTTACAAAACAAATAAACCCTTTTGAACTAAAAATATGAAATAAAAATCGCAACTATTCAATTAAGACTTAAGAGCATGAAAATCTATCACACCAAACTATGGACTTTACAAAAAGTCTACGACATAAAATATTATTTAATTTTAAGATGAAATTGATTTTTAAGATGGTATATGGTAATGTCACTCAAATCAGTTTTAAAAAGACCGCTGCATCCTTCCATAAATGTATAAAGATGAGCTAAGTTAGGGATTCTGTTAACTAAGGGAAAACGCTCACAATATCCATATTATACGTTCAATTTTGCGTATCCCCATTTATGAGGAAAACCTCGGGAAATTTCCTTAGATAACGTCCTTCGTTTAATAAAATTTAATGTTAAAAAGTCCAAGCTAGATGTGAAAAGAAATTCTTCTTCAGCAAGCATTATGTTCGAAATTAATTTAAGAAACTCTCTGCATAAGTTGCTGGGTTTTATACTCCGTTTTATTAAACCTAATCATATTGTGTTATTGTATTTACTTCTACATCTAGTTTTTTAATATACACCTTATGACACAATCCATGTTACTCTTTGCTATAAACATATATATAAATATTCTTACCCAGTAATCCATACCCATTGTGATGAAATTTAGGATGGCCTTTCCATGAACTGAAAAAAAAATTAGGTATCAAAAACAAACACACTGCCAGAGCCATAGGCGAAAACTTTTATTAGTAAGCCAAACGGTAGTTTTTTTTAGTCTAAAGATTTTATAAAGCAAGTTCTAGGTATCCTTCTTATAATCTCTGTCTCTGCATTTAAAGTTCTGTTTTGACCACAATACGGTTCAGCGTTATTTCATACTTAGCTAGACAGGATGATCTACTTCTGCACATTCATAACACACACGTATACAATTTATTGCTCTATGTAACAACTGGTATGAAACCTTCTTATAAACTGACCACGTAAATAATTCATTTATATTACATAAATAATTTCTGTCTCATTTTAGTAGGGAGTAAATTATAATTATTTGGACAAAAATATGACAAGATTTGATCACACTTTTACTTACATTTATTTATTAAAATTACTAACCAACCAAAAAGCTCACTTGTCGAAAATTAATAACATCCTGTACCCCTCAGGCATTTTTAGCATTGTTTGTAATACCTTAAAAGCCTACCTAACCTATTTCAAATTCCAGAATTCATGTAATATACAGACAAAGCTATCTCAGCTTTTATTAGCTAAGTAAACTCCATTCAGGAGAGACAGAGAAAAACGCTGCAAAGCGGTGATATTTGACAAAGGACAGAAAAACGCTTACATCTTTCTGAATTCTATGCATAATGCAATCAACGGGGTTAAAAAACGAATGGAACTCCGTAATACGGTTCGTAAGTTTTCAAGTCGAACTTCACCGGTATTACACTATCCGATAAGATATCAGTGTTGGACGCTGATACGATACGGCTATTTCCGAATTCTCTTTTGAAGACCTTCTTGTTCGAGTGGCGTACGCACCGGTTTCGGTTTCGATCCCCGGACGGGTCAATGTAGAAATCAACCATTCCACATTGCCTCGGGTCTGGGTATTGTAATACCTTCGTTGCTTCTGAATTCCATAAGTGCTTTAGCTACTTACTTTGTTTTTAGAACAATTTATGTGATGTTGTCCGCATTTATTTATTATCTCCGATAAGATACGATGTAGGGGCGAGTAAAATAGAAGAAACTGTCTGTCTTTTACATTATTATCAGATCCGTAATTTTCATACATTTTACTTGCCTCAATATCTTGTCAGTAGAGTGTTTTCATATCCGATATTTGTATCGGACACCAATATCGGATATGAAAACACTCTAATGCAGTAAGAAAATTGTACTTAGCTTAGGCACTACCGTGTCCCCAGATATATTTACTCATCGATATCCGATATCAAATCAGATTCTGTACATGACAGATTCATTTTAACATAATTTATTGGTCCCGATATCTTATTTTAGTCCAAGACCGATATCGTATCGGATAATTTGAGGAGGCCCTTATTTAAATATTCAGGCATTCGTTTGTAATTCACGGCGTGCCTTTCAGAGTGACGGCTGTTGAAACTGTCTTGTTGAGATTGCAGTGTAACGTAATAGGCTTGTAATTACAGGCCGGAATTCACGTGAGGAGACAATTGTATAGACAAAAGGATTTTTTTGTTGTAATTACGGGAAACCATTAAAAAGCATTTGCTATTTATCAAGATATTTAGATTCTTGTAGCATTTGTATACGGTTAATTAAGGTAGATGTAAAAAAAATATTAATTAAGCATGACTTTTTTTTCCTAGCCGTTGCTTCCCACTGCGGGGCAAATGCCTCTCTACCCTCCTTCCATTTCTCTCTGGTTAGGGTCGTGGTGGGTAATTGTGACTTAAAAAATAAAAATCATATTTATGCTAGCAACTTTTTTGACACTTTTTTGTACATATTTAGCCTCTCTAGATTATAGTTACTTATAAATTGACATTCCAAAACCTATATACAGCTTAATATCTTTAAAACATTCCACATACAGGTTTCATATTTTATTAAAATCTATTAAAACTCTCGAAAGCGCTTGAGAAGAGTATAATTAAATAGTTTTCGACACGGCAGCAGCGCTACATTAAAATATCTCGATCCACTTTCAAAGTAAATCATATTAAGTCCTTTAAAGTTAATCTCGTTACTCGTATCTTTCAACGAATTATTATGCATTAAAAAGAAAATTCATCTTTAAATACAAGTAGTAGAATAGTATAAATACACATTGAAGCTTTCCCAAAAGTTGCAGAGTAATGTTCAAAATATCGTATAAATATAATTATGTCGAAATTTCCAAATGCCTCGTTAGCCTAGTGGTGCTAAACGCGACTGCTATACTAGAGGTCTTGGGTTCGATTCCCAAGTCGACCAAGGTGTTATTGGGTTTTTCTATGAAATTCTCAGCAGCAGGTTGGAGTTTGGATTTGTGCCCGGTTAGTGGCAATAGGCTCGCCCCCTTTTACATGGGACCTAAACATATCGGCGAACTGAGGGTACACCTCTGCTTAACCCTTCGGGATACAGGCGTGATGGTATGTCATGTTATCCAACACAATAAAAAAAGAATTCTATTAATCATTAATAAAAAAATATTAAAAAAGCACCTTCACACAAACTATTCAACTGTACTAATAGGTATAATAAACTGTCTATTAGTACTGAATAAGAATTGAACAACAGCTTAAAAACTTGGACCAATAATAATAATAATAATATTCCTGGACAATTCACAATGACTGAACATTGATTAAATACAAGTTAATCGATTACCCTACAATGCGTGAAGTGTAATAATCGAATGAGATTCAAGCCACAATTGAATTCACACTGAAACAACTTTCCCCATTAATCTAAATTCAGAGAATTGACGATTCTTAATCGGTCTGTTGCTGAATTTGAAACTAGTTGTAATCATGAAAATAATCGACAAATATGAGCTAATATCCAGTGATAACTATATTGTAATTATTGACAAAGTATGGCGAACCACATATCAGTTTAATTTATTGGGTCATTGTAAAACATAAACGACTGAGCGAGATTTTTGTGGAACCACCTCCATACGTATCCTACCGATGAAAACAATAATTTTTGAAGTCGATTCATTATTGCCGGAGTACATCGTGGTCCAATCAAGCAGCAGCTTTGAGAACCTTTTCATTCTAAACTCCCTTAAAAAGGCCATCTTTTTTTTCTCCTCTACATTAGATCCCACTGCTGGGCAAAGGCCTCCCCCTCCAAACCTAGGTGTCTTTTGCGATATCTGGCCACGTGCCTTCCTTATAACTTTCAACATCTTTAACATATCACTTCATTATTTTAAACTAGCTGTGCCCCGCAGTTTCACCCTCGTGAATGACAATACATACACTATCTTTATAAATTGTAGTTTGTGTGTTATTCCGATGTATCAGCTACATTATTGTAAAGTTGCATTAAAATCCATTCAGTAGTTTTTGCGTGAAAGAGTAACAATATATAATACACATTTTTAATATTAGTAGGATTAATTAACTTAAATCGACATTCAAACTCTCCATACTAGCCACCCGGAAAGACTGCAACATTACCCCATGAAAACGAATTGTAAAACCTTTATCCGTGATTAAAACGCCTGCACTTTAAGTACACTATAATCTAAGTCACAAACAGTATTACCCTCTAAAAGGGAGACGGATGGGGTACTTAAGGCACACAGTTCTCACTGGCGATGCCGGCAGTCCGGCCAAATTGCTCGTCATTAAAATCAGCTTTTCACAGGACAGCCGCTTCAAGGACATGACAATGTTACTATACATATGGATTCCTTTATTTTGAACTTTTTTGGAAATATAGTCGAAATTCGAAATTAATTGGTAATTTTGGCGTATTATTGTTGAGATTGAAGCCACGATAAAAATTGTGTCACCTAATACAACTTGGTTATAGGTAACTTCAAATATTTTTATGGAATACGAAAACTGACCATATGCTTACTTATAAAATAAAAGCAATAGGTAATTCAAACAATTTTAACATTTTGCTATCAAGTCGGTCATTGAATAAAGGTCTGTTTTTTTCCTTGCAAATCCATTTACAAAACCACTTAAAGTAAATAACTAAGTTAAATGAATAAAGTTAGAACTCCCCTTTACATATTTATTTACAACTCAATCTTGTATTCAGTAACCGATCAATCACTACTTACTGCATAGAAATCTTGAAGCGGGCTACTGCATTCAACTTGTTATTAATTCATGATCCCCCATTTTTATTTTGCAGCGGAAAATTCCGCCTTTAAAGCACAATTTTATCCTTCTTAAAACATTTGCTAAGCGATGATAGGGTACTTATAAATTATTAGCTTTTTACCGGAGTTCCGCAAGGATGCCCGCTACCGCAAAAAAAAAACCTGTCCTTTCTCTAAATAGAATCTAACTTTCTACTGAAGTTTTCTACGATAGAGGCGGAGTTTAACCGTTAAAGAATATATGAAAGATACACCAAAATACGCAATCATATGGATTTTAATTATGACGAAAGCGACATTGTTTTGTATTGTTTTTAATTCAGTGCGACCGTGTACTTGTTTACAAATATATAGGTAAAACAACATACAAAGAATTAAAGGAGTGTTTCGCACTTCTCCAAAATAAGAAACCTTTAGAAATCATTGTTCTGTAATTTGGCTTTTGTAGGTACACCCCGCATTATTCACAAATGTCCTTCCTAGAAATGACTTTGATCTTAACTCTTATTAGTCTGTCTGTGCAATGCCTCCATACCATATTCTGATTCCCAGTAGACCCTGAAGGCATTTTGTACTTACACAACAGTATTGAGACTGGATTCTCTCGCTTGTAATGTTGCTAATAGGTTACTGGAATTCAGTAAGAAGAGCTCAATACATAATATGTTGTTTAGCTTAAATCTGTCAACTGTGTTTGAAATTTCCTCACGATGTTTTCCTACACCGTGTCAGTCAGTAATGTCTTAGAATAATCCAGAAAATAGATATAGCTTTGAAAAAGCCACATGGGTACTTGCCTCGGTTCGAACCTGAAACCTTGTGCATACAAATCCGTTCATTGAACCGCCATCCACTACTCAATACTCAAATCTTTGTTAGCATTCCATATGTTACATAACAGGTGGTACAATTATCTTATAGTAGGCAAAGACACAATATGGACCCGATAGGGCACAGCTTAAAAAGGTTCGAAATATAACTATGTAGTCGTTACAAAAATTATAATTACATTTAACATTTATGTGGGTGTACATTGGTACACCTCTGCCCTCTCCCCTTCGGGGATACAGGCGTGATGATATGTATGTTTAACATTTAGCAACATTTTAGCCGCCACGACGACTTTTTTTACTGAATACTGTAACAACACCTTTTTAACTAAACAGTTTTATCTGAGAGCTAATGTTTTAATGCTACAATTTAAAAAATAGCTGACACATGATTACATAATGTAAGTACGGATTAATAGTTGTCATGAAATCGTGGACTCATGTCATTAAGTAGATGTTTTGTGTTTATGTCCGTCATATGGATAGCCCTCATTACATGTCTCTGTAGAGGTTTTATTATTCTTTTGACCTTGGTTGACATGTTAACAGCTTTAGGTTTCCTTCCTATTCGAGGGAAAACTATGTATGCTGTAAATTTTGTGTGATTTGTATATTGTGTATTGTAATCTTTTTAAACGACTTCAAATAGGAGGAGGTACTCAATTCGACTGTTTTTTTTTATATTCGTTAGTTCAGCACTTTCGAGTGGGTGAACCGTTTTTGATGATAATTTCTCCTTTATTTGCAAGGGTGCTTCCCATGCAATCCTTTTTTAATTTGGTCCAGTTGTGACAGTGGGATCCCTAAGAAAAACATACATAAAATACTTATTTTAAAGTCGTTTTTTTTTTAGAATTATTAACTCATGAGAGTCATGAGCTAGTTACCAGTAGACTTACACCTCTAAAATCTAATATGATTTAATTTCTGGTCCTTAATGACCCATTTAGTAATCAGTTGACGTCACTATCAGTGAAGCTAAACTTGCAATGTGACGGAAACAGTTTATAACTACAGTAACTTATATATTCTACATAAAGTAAGCATAATAATTAAAAGCCACTGCAGTTCAATATTTTGAAGATGTATCTTTAAGTAGTTTTCAGAACATTACACATTGGTTTACTCGTATCAAAGGATTGTAAATGTGACTTAAGATAACATGCTGTCACTGTTGTTTTATAGTGTGAAGCAGCTACAGATATTTAAGTTTAAATTTTATATTCATAAAAATAAAACTCGCTTCCGTAAAATAGTTGAATACAAAAATCCGACTTTATATTCAACCGAATAAACATGATGTTACGAAATATTAATAACCGTAAATTGCCACATACATTGAATTTGCGGACGATGTCCAATTAAATTTTGTGCCCCCGGTAATAGAGTATTTTGTGGCTGAAAATGTTTAAAATGTACGAACAAAATAGTTTCGGAGTTTCGTTGCACTTGTTCAGTGTTATCTGATTGAGATGATGACACTACTATTTATTTTATAAATAGCTTGTTTTTTTGATGTTGGATTAACAGCTCTTGGTTTTTTGTATAATGGTGTTTAATAATAATTTATGTCACACTTTGTTGACCGATCATGATTTATGAATTATGTTAATATTTTCGTTTCGACATTAATCTTTTATCTAGTGTATGCAGCTTTTCACGATTATGACCGTCATAAAATACATAAATATGTTGTCAAGAAAACATAAGGTTAAAATAGCGTGTGCTGTTTTTAGTTTAAACTTTAAAGGCTATCATAAGTTCTACTGAGGTTAAGTTCATTTTATCAAATAATTATAATCTCATCTATTTTTCTTTTCTCTAATTCACACTTTTGCTCAAATTCTCTTTCAAAAATAATATTGTATTCATTTTCTCGTCATCTCCCAAACTAGACAGCTAAATTATATTGAAATAAACAAAAAATATGAACGCAGTAAAATATGCAGCGAAATATTCTAGCGGTTTTCCAAGTATGAATTGCTCGCTGCATTCTGTATGCTACTTGCATAAAGAAAACAAGTTCACAGGTCCCGTAGATGTGAACGAATGAATGATTGAGTGAGCGAGTGTTTTTGTGTTCTGTATGATATTTTGATGCATGATAGTATAATGTTTTGGGTGTTAATGTCGTTATTGCACCAAAGCTTAACAAACCGCTTAGTATTAAATGCTTGCAGATTTAATACTCTTTACTAAAATATACTTTAAAATAACTCATAATTAAATATATTATAATATCTCGTATTACAAAAAAAAAATGATAAGATGAAGTAGGATTTTTGACACCAAACAACAAATAAGTAAATTAAATGCACTTTTTTACCAAAATATTAATTGCCACTGACAAATTTGTAATGTAAGAAGCTATGAACTATAATCCTTAAAAACATAAAATGACTGCCGCAAAAGAAATTAATAAGTACAGTGCCTCTTAAATCATGTCCAGCAGTCGACTACAATAACAGACTCACTGCATTCAGTATCTAACCCATTTTATCATTATTTACAGAAGCCTCTATTACACTGTCATCTTACACGCCCCATCTTATCATAGAACTCAAAACAAATGCACTGGAGTGTGCACCAATAACTTCTCACACTGACCAGTGGCGCAGACCTTGTGTATCTAAATTTCATGAGATCACGCGCGTTCATAATGGCTTCGGTGCGCTTCCAGTCAAAATTCATACAGTATTCATGTAGCAAGGTGCGGCCCGGTCCTTGCTACTTTATTGCTGATGAATTATACGAGCGACCGAAAAGTTATGGAATTGAACGCTTGATGGCCTTTAATAAGTAATGGTGGCTTAACTGCTTAGTGTGGGGCAGTGGCTGGTGTGGTGTTAGATGTCGCATCAGTCATTCATCAGTCACTTAATTAGTGTCTTATCTGAAGGTAACATTATATACAATTATTTCATGATAGGCGGAAGTAGTACGTGTGATTGGAACCATCAGTTTTATGTTTTAAAAATCTTCACAGATTTTCACAATTCCAAACCCATATAAAAATATCTTAGTTTTAACTTCACGAGTAATATTTGGAACGTTAAACCTGTTTCATTGGGCAGTAAAAGTCATATTACCTACCTGATATTCGGACGACTAATACCGTTGAATGTTTTACGGTGGTCATAAAAATACCACCGTACTGTCCGGGCCTTAAAAGGGAGCAGGTAGCGAGTCCGATTCTACGCCAGACGTGTTTTATAAAGTGACCTCAAGATACACAAACTTAAGAATTTATGAAACCTTATTAGTGATGCTCTACATAAACTAAAACATAAGTTTGACTAGTTCAATAAGCTACGATTGTGCTACGTTTACGCTATGACTCAGCTACGCAGCTACGTCGTAGCATTCGTAGCAAACCTATTGTTCAAAAACATTTGACAAAATATTAGAAACTAAAATCGAAATTACTCGTACTGCTTTCTAAATAAATGCAAATAATTAGAATTTACCGAAAAAATAATAACATTTTCTATTATGAAAAACTTTTCATAACTCAATAACGAATGTCAATACAGACTTGATTAAAGTTTAAAAAGAAAAGTATATCCAATAACCAACAAAAGAGTGAGATTTAATTAGAAACGTGAGACACACGATGACAATGGCGTTACGAACTCTATGAACTAATACAGTCGAGTACAAAGGTAATTCTGAGAGTAAAGCCTCCCAACTGTACCAATTATGTAGTGAAGGATAATAGTATCGTGTGACTTCTTTTGTGGTGTATTGTTGCTAGTTATTATTTTATAGAGTATTGTAGATTTTATTTGTCAGTATAATATGTTGAAAGAAATTCATTGGTGCTTTCAACTTCAAAAAGTTTAAATACATTATTATATCACCAACGTTTTTATAACCAAAATCATTAAATATTTAATTTAGCTAATTTAATCTTCAAAGCAAAAATGGGAGAAGCCACACCTCAAAATATGTGTTTGATAATAATAATATAATTAGGAATACTTCCCCTTCCCTTAAATACCTGAGATTTTTCTTGTCAAAAACACGTTAAGTTAACTAAACAAACACTAGGTTCAACATTGACGCTACCTTCTTTAACTTAACAGTAGCAATACAGAACTAATTTGTCATTACGAAACAAAGTCACATAACTCATTAGGAGAATGTAGCTAAAAGAAAAGTTTATGATCCAAACTTTTCCCAGTCAAACGCTGCGCAACTGACTGTGAGACGCTCGCTATAAATTTAGCTTCTAGTATTTTGAGTTCTGTGGTATGGAGGTGATTAACAGAAGTATAATCTACTGGTACCCGTGGTTTTAAGCTGGCCGGTTGAATTATCGTGGTAGAAAGAGTACATGCTTTTCTAGAAAACGTTTCTATTCTTATTATGAAAAAAAACATGCATGTCTCACAAATGTTAGGATTTAGAACAATAGCAGACCTAAAACAATATTATATGATTTTTTGGATGGAAAAGTTATATTTACTTTTGGTAACCATAAGTAATCTTTTCATTTAAGAATTTTAGGTGTTTTATGCCAAATAATTAAAGATAACATCAAACTTTAACAATAATTTATTTAGTCACTTCTACTCAAGTGACTCAATCAATAAAATTAAATATAAATTCAAGCGATGGCACTGCAAATGGTGCTATTCTTACAACTTCACTTTTACTACAAAGATCATTTTACTTTATACTTCTGTCCCTCACCTGTCGTATCCCCCAGCTGTGACAAACGCAGGTTCTCTAGACGTTGATATTGGCCATTACGAGCGTCGCAGTAACCTTTTTGCTTATTCCTACATTCACCTAGAATCAGACTGCTACTCAAACCGATGTTCCTAATACTAAATCACCCATATAACTGAGAAATAAGCTTGAACTAATGTTGGCGTTTGTATGAATTTCTTGTATTTAAATGAAGATAGATATAGAACATAGCTTGGGAAAAGGCAAGGCAGATGATGATGCTGAAAGTCTTTCTAAATTACTCGTGCTCAATCTTTAAGGTTCTAAGTGATTTTATATACACTGATTACGGGTATTAATGACTTTTAACTTACTAATGATAACATCAGTAAGTTATGTACTGATGATTACAAATGTTAAAAAAATATATATTAGATAAAATAAAATACATTTAATTAAAATACTAATATCCGTCCAATGTGTGTTAAGGCAACACACATTTGCCGGATATTAATTTGTTTTAGTTGCCGCCATAAAACAAACCTAAATAAATAGATGCTAACCATTTTAAAATACATTACGTTTTAAAGCATATATTTTTAATTCTTACTTTTACATTCACTATCAAAAACACCAACCAATCACACGACATTCCAAAAAAAGAACCTTTAACCATATCCTTTCAGCAGCGTCCATTAAAGCGAGGCTCTACAATCAAAGCCACGCCTTTTACGTTCCTTGTAAAGGAGTCGCAGGATTACTCCGTCTTTGTCTGGCGCCTGATGAAAGAACCTTCAGAACCTTCAGTAACACGTGAAAGGCCTGCGAAGCCTGCACAGATAGAATATTCTACAATGTTTACTGTGCACTGAATGACGTAGTGAAGAAAGAACCTGTTATTTTGTTTAAGTATGTTTTTGAGGAGGTTTGTAATTAGGATTTGTAATTTCCCAAATGATATTGTATTAGGCACATAAGTTAGCTCATAAACACAATATTGTAACGAATTGGTAGGTAAATATTTAGCGATATGCAATTGATACAAGTTTCTTATAACATCCTATCTTAATATATAACAAAACTTAAAAAATTCTGCATTTCACAGCTATTTTTGAATATTATAGCTAAGAGAAATCTTAATTCCATCAGCTTTTATACAAGCAAAAAGATCTATCTATACTTTCGTTAAAGAACTACGGATAGCTATGGTAACTAACGTCGAACTTAATGTAACAGTTTTCCAGCATAAAGGATTAAAAAGAGGCCTTTTCCCACAGTAGCACACCCAGCTTTACAATTGCAATTGCAATATAATGTAAAATAAATGCATTTAGTACGAAAATCTATATACTTATAGTAAAATTTCCACTCGTTGCATTTTATAGAGTTAATGTTCTGAAAATTGATTTCACAAGCGGCCTCCGTAATAGGATTGACACCGTTGCTTTAACGTCGTTACTATCTTTCAATATGTGCAAATTTCATGATTACGAGCTCCAAAATGGCGGACGATCTGAATTTTACTTACTCACTTGTACACTACTGCACTATACGATGAAGATTTGCTACTCTCAGTTAAAAAAATATTATGCATGTACGCGCTTATTCCCGTGAATTATATTACTATAAACATGCAGAGTGATAGCTTAAAATTTTATAAAAAATATTACCAAGTTTTTTACCACGAGGCACTGAACACCGACTAGTGCTTATCTATTGAATAGTATGTTGCAACCTGAAGGTAGATATATCCATGTTAATAGCTATTGGTTTTGTACTCACGACAGCCTATGAAAATTTGTAGTTAACTTGATGTCAGCAACTAAATTAGCGCCTAAAAGTTTAAATAGCCATTTCGTATATACGTCAAGGTACGTAAAAAACTATTAAGAAGATGGTAGGTTACTTGCTTTTGTTGTTTACCTTGTATTGAATTGGAACCCACGCAGAAATATGTATTCCCCTCAATATACTTGCAAACATAAATTGAAACATGGAATAAACATTCTCTTTCAAAGTAAACATGTACGTTTAAATTCCCTTAGAAACTAGCAAGGCTTCTTACACTACACTCGATGGAGTTTCAACAAAACCTTAGGAACTATTAGAATAGCGTTATACAATATTCTGGCATTGTAAATATTTTCGTTGGCGAAGTTTGCGGGAACTCTTATAGAACGCCCGAAGTAACATTGTTGTTTGGTACGAGGTACATCGTACCGTGTTCGTGCGATCGACTGTGCGAGCTCTTGAATACTTTTGTATAATTTTGTGTTTACAGATGAAGTTGGTGTTCGTTGAAAAAATGTTAGGTTTATTTTTTAATGGGATGTTTTGCAAGGTTACGATGAGTACCTATTTTTATCACATAAATCAAATATTATTAAAATGCAAAGGACCAAAAAAAAATTTAATTCTTGTCTTCAATTTGCAGCAAATTTTGGATGAAACAAAAATAATTTCTTTTTTTTTAAATACTTAGGTAACTAACGGAAACCCGAGAATATATTGGACGAAAATTACCTCCATCTAAGTAAAAGCCAACTCACACACTAGATTTAAGTTCACCGCGAAACGTTTCAAAGATCTTCATTACAGTATGTTTATACACTGACCTCAGACAGTACAGGCTTGGCTGCGGTTGCCAGGCGGCAAGTGCACAAGCTTGGCACTCACTGGCACCCACTGGCACCACTGGCACTACTGGCACTCCGCACCTCGGACCAACATGGCGGTCTCGAGGTTTTAATACAATTTAGTGTCGCACTCTAACCGAACACGGACCCTATTTGCATACTTTAAATGGAATATTGTTGCATAATGTATAGTGTTTTCAAGTTTTAATACATACCTGCAAATTTTACCGAAAAAGTAGTAAAAATAAAAATATTTCTTGGAATAAAACTGATTAGAAATATTTCTCCAAGTTTCTTTTAATTGTTAACACATTATTGCTCGTTTAATATCTAAAAAAAAAATACCAATATTCATAATAATATTCCGGGACATCTCACACACGGTTGTCTGATCCCAAGCTAAGCAGAGATTGTGTTATGGTAACCAGACAATAAACATACTTATATATTTCTAAATATATACATATTATAGAATTTACACCCTACCAACATAATATGTTAGAAATTACCCACGGTCTCAAAATACATATTTTAGTATGTACAAAGTTCTTCAGGCCAAAACAGTAGAAATCAAAAATATAGTAACCAAACAAATTGATAATTAAACTCCTTTATCAGCACTTATCTGTTGGAACGGAATCCAATTGCGAGCAGCGCATGAGACACAAAAAGTGACCAAAAAGCAAAGCGGTCAATTTATCATTAGCATACAAAGCGAAGTGAATTTAATATTCCTCGTTGTGCTACAGACACATACGGAATTGTTTTTTTTAACGTTCCTGACGCATTTGTTCCTTTATTTGCATACCGTTATTTTTGTTGGTTGCCAGTCTTTGTGCGTTCTTTAGTTATTGTAACCTTTTGATTTTCGTGCCCATCGATTGTTTTTGTTTATGAAGAATGAATGAGGTTATTAATTACTTTGGGTGTTGACATTATATTTGGAAACGCATAGGTATGTCATTGTTTTGTGACTGTGGGTGTGCGTTGTATTACTGTTACACAATTTTTAAACGCGTGTTTTTTACACTTTCATAGTAGAAGATTAAAGTTACATAAAAAGTAAACACTTTAAATTTTTATTTGATTAGTTCAATAAAATGCGTTATTATATTATAAACGTTGGCTGTAGTTAAACAAAACAATAGTAATAAATTGCTACAAACATTAATGCCATTTCAAAAGCCACGACTTATTTTTTTTATCCTTTCCATAAGTTATTCTCAGTACCAGATTATGATCTGAAAAACACACTTAATAGAATACTACTAAACATAATCTTAACATAACTTATGCCTTTCGGAGAAATTCGAAAGTAAACAGATTTGTTCTTCTAGGAACAAAATATGAAAATAATAATATATTCATTCACAATATTAATACTGATAATACACGGTTTGTTAAGTATTCTTCAGAAAGTTCTTAACATGATTTCTCGGAAGGCTCTAGAAAACCTTTCGTAACTCTGAGAGGCTTTTGTAAGAAAGTTCTGCTGCTTTATGTTCCGTTGCCCTTCAGTTTTTTCTTATTTATTTTAATTGCATGGGTGTCGCAATCATATCGTTATCAATAGTCAAAACTTGAGAATAATGTTCTTAACAAGGTCTTAATCTACACTTTGTTATAAAAAATGATAATATTTTTGCCTCTTTATCTTTATCTACACTTTGTTATAAAAAATGGATACCTAATATTTTTGCTTATTTATGATTCATAAGAAATTAATAAAGCTATTTTATTTATTTTAAAAACCTGTAAAACTAAGTCTAGCCAGAGAAGTTCTTGAAAATATAAGGAGATCATTTTATGGTCGACTACGGTCTGTAACATTATTGCAATATTTTGGTACAAGTTCCCTCAGATAACAAATAATAATAGATAGGTCCAATTTTGAACTTCACAGCAGTGTTGTGCATGTACTAAATAAAGAACAAAGGCAGAAAACAATGGCGGAGTCATAGACAATGGTATGGCCATAGCTACAAATCTATTGGGTTTGCACGTTACCTAGGTAGTGATACTTTTTTATTACTTTGACAGACGGTGGACACAGAATTCTGTGCTATAAGTGCTGTATCCATCGACGTATGATATGCATAGACTGCTACTATCGCTAGGTTCCCCTTGTGCCAAGCGAGAGCAGTTTTTAGTATGATCCTAGTACATTTCGTTTTTCATTTAAGTTAATTTTCGCGCAACGAGAAACTTATTTAAGAAAATATCGATGGTTTTGCCATTGTTAGGATAATATTAGTGTTTTATATAGATTTTTTAAAACGGCAAGCTCCATCTTCATACATAATTCACGACAACACTTGTTCACACTAGTGCTTACGGTTTATACTCTGATAGGGTCACTCTATAGTTTCAAATGCAACCTCGTTGGCTGTATCCCTTCTCTGAATGCCAGTTACATAACAGGTGTGTGTTGAGAGTCTCAAATTCTTCCTATCAGGCTAATGAAAACATGAGTTGTGTTTTAAGACAAAGATTGGTTTTTGTATAGGACATTAAAAAAAGTTTTTTATTCCTATGCCAGTTTTATTCTTCATTATTACTTTTATCGGGTGGTTCACAAACATTCAAATCACCCAGATTTTAAACTAGCATTTGCAGATTTTGCAAATGCTTTTCCCATGCGGGTATTGAACCAGCAGCACATCGCAAGCAGAGGCAATTGGCTTTGTGACCAACACCCTCATCACCCGTTTAGTCTAACTAAACAATTCTTTTCCAACTCTCTCTCTCTCTCTGTGTCTCCCTTCTGTTGTTGTTCTTCTAAATTAGTCATTCCTTTATTAACAGAATATATCGGCATATATACGTCCCACAGTTGGGCACAGGCCTCTTCCCGTATACACGGCACGAGCACTGATCACCACGCTTACTCAATTGCGGCTTGGCGATTTCAGACACCAATTTTTTGAAAAGCCATATTGGTACTAGTCTAGGTTCGAACCTGCCAACTTGTGCATACAAATCAGTTCATTAAACCGTTAGGCCACCACGACAGAATCATCATAAGTCAGTGTAACAATTATTTAACTTATAGATATAGAACATAGATAGACTAAGAACTAAAGGTCAGTTAATCCAAATTGGATCGTATCCTCTGAAAGCAAAAAAGGTTCCTTTTACTTTGTTTTAGCGAGTGCCGGCGATTGAGGTAATTAATGTCTACAATAATTACGGTGACCCTCATTACAGACCTTAAGGCCACCTCTTTAAGAATGCTTTATGATCCGTTTCCATCTAAGTACTCACCTGTCTTCCAACTGCCACTTAATTTTGGAACATCTATAAATGTTTGTGATTTCAAGTTAAGAGTTTTTTACTAAATGCATATGAAACTACATTAAGCCTGCAATACATGTTGGCCAAGCTTAGACCAACGCGAGCCTAGACAAATGGACACAAGGCAAGCGGTACTGTCTAGATGTTCGGCAAGTTTGAAAGAAGCCAATGCAAATGGCCAACGTAGACGAGTTTTGAGGAGACGTCCACATGTTGGGCGCTGTCAGTTTTTATTGTGCATTGAAACAATATGTTAATATTCATTCTGGTAAAACTCCAAAAACTTAAATACATTTTCATTCGTAGAAAGCGACATTTTGTACGGAAAAGTAACAACTAATGTACCCACAACAAACGTCAACCCGTGATACCCTAGAGAAAATATAGACAAACATGTGAACACCATTGGGCGAGCGCGCGCGAGCGCCTTTGATTTGTGCAAAAAAACCGACACCGCTCCGAAGTGAAGCAAGTGATCACGAGCCACTGCAAGTTGTGACAAGCGACGTCAAATGAGGTCTATACACGTTGGCGCTTGTCATACTCAACCAACTTAGGCCAGTGACACCGAGCAATGGCAAGACAAGGCAAATATACCGTGTACATGTTTGTATTGGCCTTCACTCGATAACACTCGGCCAACGTGTATTGCAGGCTTTAGAAGTGAGTACACAACCAAAAATACAATTCTCAAATTTTGGGTTTTTTCTTTTGTTTGTTTGTTCCGGGTAATCTTTGAAATTATTGTTCAGATCATGACGGGACTTCCACTCGCAAATAGCTTATGTTATAAGGAAAAACTTAGATTTCTTTCATTTAAGGTTTTTTTCTTTATATTTTAAAAGTGAGGTGGGCCCTTACGCAGTTCAAAGCGGGGTACAGCTAATCAATAATAACATTAAAAGTTTACTAGAGAAACATAAATGAATGTTCCTGTGTATCTCTATTTAAAACCTTAAGAGCATATTGTATGAAAGTGGACGATGTAAAACAAGTGTGTAAGGATCGTGGCAAGTGGAAAGAAGTGGTCTATGCCTACTCCTACAAGGAAAAGAGGCGTGATTATATGTATGTATGTTTAACACCTTAAAGTGACAGAGACCACACACTCAAATCTGAGTTTCAATTGAGTAGACATAAAACCTTTTTTTATTAAAAGATCGTATAGACTCGAACAGAATACTAATTTGGTAGAAATTGCTAGAACATCTTCTGATATCGAAGACTTATTGATGTAATATATATTGCGCTTGATATCATTGGATATTGGTGATTTTGTTTTGCAAGGACGGCAGGTGCGGCTGAAATAATAATGTAAGACTGATCTATTTTGTAATATTGTTGCAGATTTTTTCTGAGCTTATTGGTTTGTATTTCTGTTTTGTGTTTTTCTTTGCCAGACTCTATTACTATGATTTTGATTATGACTATGTTAGTGGTGAAAAAGAAAATATATCTTTTGCATACTAAAGATTATATTCAACACTTGCATATAGTTACCCTGTTGAAGTGTGTTAAACATATTTAATTGCGTTTTTGATTAGGATATAGAGGAATAGAAGTTTCTATCTTTGTATGCTATTTTTTGAGTCAAAAATAAATTCTTATTATCTAATAATATATACTTCTGTAACAACAAACTAAACGATTAAAATATAATTAATAAAAATTTACATCTCAAGTGCAATAATTTAATGAAACAAGAAAGGGGGAGAGCATTATAAATCGTTGGAAAGCGATTTAAACAGAAACAATCTCACTGGTTCTATTAAAACTTCGACCAAAGACAATAAAGACACTCAATTGATTTTAAACTATCCGGGATTCCTGAAGGAATTAAATTGTTTCTAACGCTTACATTACGTGGTAAAGCCGCATTGATTAACACCTTGAAGTAGTCGTTTGTCTCGGCCAGTATCACATAAATAAGAAGTAGTATCGACCTGTAGCCAAACAAAAAGACATAAAAAATGGTTATCACATACCTTTTTACTGCAGGTTGGCGATTTTACATTTTGAAATCCACATAAGGTCAATTTAAAAGACTCACACTTGGTACCAAGCTTGATACAAGTTTGTGTGATATACAAACATTTGTATATCACACAAATTTTTGTCATCTCTGCAACTTTGCCCTTGTACTTTGAATACGTCCCGTATTTTAACATTCAAGGTCGCCACTAAACCCGTTCAGAGTTCAAAGCTAAAAAAAAGACATAATAAATTATGACATTTTTAATATTAATAGTCTAACAAAACGAACTAGATCCTTTTTCGTAGTTGATAATAAATAATGGTCATTGTTCGAGCGACCTTTTTCCTAATAGTGTGGCGCAGGTGTGATGCTCTATATTTTATTAGAGGCGTGATCGATGACGCTGCTTGCGACTGATTGATGCGAAGTCGCGTGATAATGGTGAATTAGATTTAGAGAGTGACTGTTGACTGTGTAGTGTGATTGATAATGATGTCGTTGTTGTCATAAATAGCATGTAGTTTGTGGGCAGCTAAATAGAGGCTGATCAGATGGACTGGTTATTTTTGTTGTTTGATTTTGAAATGTGACTTGTAAAACAAAATGAAGGTAAAATGAGTTGAATGTATTAAAGACTAAGGATTAAGACAAATATAAGTAGTAAGTAGAGTAGGAAAATGTAAAGATACATCAACATTTTTGAAAATGTTTTTATTTTTTATTTTATGACTGGCTGGAGGCGTATTAGTGTCGCCAACTTAGTTTGGTAAAACAGTAAAAGCCTCCATGAGGCTAACATGACCTGTACACATTTATTGTTTAATGTTAAAGTAAAAGATTAAATAAATAACTCTTTTAAGGATTTTTAAATTCTAACAATCAATCAAGATTTTTTTTATTTAAACTCTTTGTAATGTTAGTAAGTCTCTTTCAGTTCTTTTCATATATAGACTAGTTTGTTACTCATCTGATGGCTTTGCAGCAATTTTAATCGAATTAACAGAAACGATAGTTCAATGAATGTTTGAATTTACGATTGAATGGTTGGGAATTCAATTCCAAGCTCGTTGAATTATTGCGTTTCGTTCACGCTTAGCTCGAATGCCTGTATTTAGTTCCATTGTTATTGAATGTCAGTAATTATGTGAAACATTGATAGTGAAAAATTTTGATTTGATTGATGACCAAATGAGTGCAGTTGGTATATTGTAAATGATTATATATATATATATATATATATATTCCTGATTAATATTAATTACAATACAAAAATTTTGTGAAAAAAACAAACTTTTTTTTTGTTTTATTTTTTACTTAAACTATAAATGAATTGCATATAGATATGGGTAGCTAGATCACTTTACCTCACACATCGAAACATATCAATATCAAATGCATTTTTCATTTGAAACGAGTGTGTGGCAACGAAACAAAACTGAAATAATCAAAACACTGTTATTCAATCAAACTTTTATTCTATTTTATTTTTTAATGGAATTTCGTTTTGATATTCATAGCTTAAAAAACAACTACAGCTGTATAATACTATGTACTATTCAATATAGAACAATTTCATATACGTCCGTCGTCCATGGATACCGACGTTAAAAATCTAATCGTGCTGTATATGTTCAAATCAGGACTGATGAAAATTACAAAAGATAGTATATTTTTGTACATTAGTAAATGAGAGACTACTGGCCTATAGTCCAGTCAACAAAGAGATTGTAGAGTGCGTGAGCAAGGCCCTAAGCAATTACTTCAGAAAAAAATTCAGGGTGCTTAGATAGTTAACATACTAAAAGTCCTGACGTCTAGGGGGTGAGGCGGAGTGGGGGGAGGGGTTTAAAGTTCCCATTTCATGAAGCTAGCTCAAACGGTTATTAAGATATGAAGTCAAAAAGTCAGATGCAACACTAACAATAGCTCTGGTTAAAATTTCTGTAGTATGCTTGAAAATCACTGACAAAAATTCATACTGTATCTTTTTATGTTGTTCCACCTTAGTAACTCTCCGACATTTACAACGGTCAAACATCAAACCGTGACCCTTTATCGATGATACTACATTATAAGGGACTCACATCCCCATTCCTTATTACATATCATGCTAAACTTAGCAACAGCAACTGACAGCGCTAATTGTACTATTCTTGCTGTCAAATTAAAAACATTATGGCAGTATTAAAATACAGTACACACACATTATAGATTAAGTATTTAAAAGCAAAATATGTTTAGTCCGTCTATTACATAATAATAAAGGTTAAGGTGATGGGGCTAACTACGTCATGCTTTTGCATAATAACAATTAATGATGTTAAACAAATAATGAATTACTGTATAAAAATATACTCATCTTATATTTTTTGCTTACCCAACTTGAAGTACATTACAAAAAGCTCTACCCCATTGTCCACATTTTGCAATCGGCAAGATACGTAATACAACAGGACAAAAACCGTTTCACAATCACAATCGATACATTTCCGATCATAAAGAGAGATTGCAATATAAAAAGATATTCTTTGTAGCCGTTGAACCCTCATCTTGATAAAACGCAATACGCCATCTGTTCCTATGATATAAGATAGTCTGTAGCTTACACCAATCTGTATGCTGATCAACGATTGGGGAATCTTGGGGAATTTCGGGGGAATTTCGGGGAATTTCGGGGGATTTTATCTTATGCCACTCATGTATCAAATTAGGCCTGTATTTAAGAGTTGATTAGATGGCGTTTAAGTACATGTTTGTGTTTTGAATTTGATGTGATTTTTGTAGATTGGATGTATGAGAGGCTTCTTGCTAATATTTGATTACGAGTAGAGATATCTGGTTGGCAAGTTTAGAGCTATTATTGTGTAATGACAATATGACTGGTATCTGTTATTTCAAAGACAATTTTATACTAAAACTTCTCAACAATAAATACTGAAACTAAATACGATACTTCATTATAAATATGTATTTCTTGAAATCTATGGGATTCGAAACAATAATAATATTTCTATATTTATTTACATTGAATTTAGAAAAAATAATTAAATTTCCATTTAACAATCTACAATAACTAGTATACTCTTTCGTAACAAAACACAGACTACCTCACAATATTTTTTCCGTGTACCGGATTGTCCGTACAAATGTAAAGCCGGACCAATTGTATCGAAAGCCCTCTGATGTGTTTGTTGACGCGGCTATTATGGAAATACCGCGATATTCCTTGCTTCTAGTAATTCGCTACGGGCGCCGAATATATTTGGAGAGTTCGACACAAAATAGAGGTTGCATGATTTACAATATAAAGTGTTCTGAGTGTTATAAATTGTTTTGATTTAAATAAAAGGTTTTGCTTTTTCTTAGCTATTAGAAGCTGCATAGAGACGTGAAAACGGCCAAATAACAAAAAAAAAAACATTTTTTGTAATACGTAGTTGGTTCTTTTCATTTAAATTAGTATTACTATTACAAGTCTTTCTAAGAATAATACCGATCTCCAGCTAACCAACGGCAAATGCCTTTTCTTATACAGTAAAACGAAGCATAATATTCTTCACAATTAAACTGCAAACAAAATACTGACAAAAATCATTACAATCATCTTTTGATACGTAATGTAGCTCAAATGTATGAATGTAACTTCTTAATCATGTCGTTACACAAATCCAAAAGCCACAAATTCCACACTATTTTGATGTTGGCAATGACGTTTGATTTCGGTGACGTCACGCTAATATTTTCGGTGTAAACGTGGCTGCACTGTTTGATATTTGTTGTTTAGGTTTCAGCCAATACTCGTCAATGTTTGCGGTACATTGCAGTGATTAGTTGTATTTACATTGTATGATCAACGGAGAATGTTGACGTGTTGACTGTATTTTATTTAGAACAAGCAGTTTCATATTTACACATATGGTTATTTGGTTATGTAATATGAAGGATAAGTTGTTAGATTCGATACCAGCAAAGCATACTTTTAGATGTAGTTTCGCGTCTGTGTATACTGGTTTAAACATAGGTGCAAGCTTTATACTTTTTCCCTTCATTGCACACACACAGACGACTTTGCCCAGCAGTGGGACAACCATGATTGAAATAAACAATAATAACAAACTAAATTAAAAACAGGCCGATTTCTAAATTTTTTTAGTGTGGTGGTAAAAGTCTCAGATTTCACTTTCAATACATACTCCGTAGTATACGAAACATAGGTATTACATTAATACATTATATTACCAACTCAGTGTGTTTGAGCTTGTTGCTAAGCTATTTCAGGCCTTACAAATGTATCAACATTAAATAAAATTCCTAGTTTTAAAAATAATTTATAAAGAAATTCAATGCAAACATTTGTCCACATACATTCACTAATTCAGCTTTAATTGCCACATACATTCACAGGTAATTCGATATAATTTCCTTAAAGTGTACATTATTTAGCGTAATGACCGTTAAAATAATTAATTTGTGCAATAATTAACGTTTTACATAAACATGCACGCTCGTTATGGCATTCAGCAATTATGCGAGCTTTGTTTTACAAATTAAACAAATTTAGTGTTTGACAGCCCTAGTCGTGATGTGGTTGGTAAAGTGGCACTTGTGAGGTACTGGGTTCGATTCCCCGGTTCATTAAATAGTTTTATTGGTTTGTAAATTATTTGGTTGGTCATTATTTGTTTTGATCAATTGAGTTTTGTTAATACGAGTTCATGCAAAGCTTGTTTGGGAGGTATAATATTAAAATTACATACTGATAGGTGTAAAGAAAAAAAGTATATAATAAAGAGGCGCATATAAAACCTCCCCGTTTTTGGAAAGCGTTTCCTCCACTGTTACGTGTTGCAGTGATAACATAATGACACAATAATATTCTATAACCATAGACTAAACACATACATAGACTTCTACTATCGCTAGTTTCCCCTTGTGCCAAGCGAGAGCAGTTTTTAGTCTAGTACATTCGTTATCTGATTTAAGTTAATTTTCGCGCAACTAGAAACTTATATACGAAAATATCGATGGTTTTGCCATTGTTAGGATAATATTAGTGTTTTAGATAGATTTTTCGAAACGGCATCCATCTTCATACATAATTCACGACAAAACTAGTTCACACTAGTGCTTACGGTTCAAACTCTGATAGAGTCACTCTAGTTTCTTATGTATACTCTAAGTCTATAACTGATAGAACTTATAAATAGAGGTTATATAAATTCTATCTGTATCATATGTCTATGGCGTGTAAACTTTATACGGTTTAATTACCTTTTGTTTTACGATATTACTATTACAAGAATAATGAATATGAACGTTAATAGCTGTTCGGTTATTACGATGTCGTAAATCTAGGCTTGTTTGAAGTTAGTTTTGTGTTGCGAAGATAATTATTACTTCGTTTACAACTAATAACATCTAAGTTGTTAGTACATTATTATTTTGGTATTTATGTTTTGTTTTTAGATGAAAATGTAGACTGACTTGTTTAAATTCATAAAATCATACCAAACCTAAGGTAAAACACTAAATTTTTATTTGGTTTTATATATTATTACGGTACAAGTCACACACGGTTTTCTGATCCCAAGGTAAGCAGAGCTTGTGATGTGGTAGCCAGACAACTTATAAACATACTTATATATTTCTAAATATATAAATATTATAAATAAATTACACACAGACAGAACAAATGATCGTGCTCATCACACAAAAAATTGTCCTGAGTGGTAATCAAACCCAGTACCAGCCATACCATAACTCTTAATAGCTCTGAAAAAACATTGAGATAAGTACAGTAAACTATATTTTATGGAGATAAGGTCAAGTCCTCAATAGAACGTCAACTCTGCTAAGAAAACATAGCTATGTATAAAAGTTATAAACTTCGAGGATCAGACCGCTTTAATATATGTAATTCCAATTTAATCTGCATAGGCTAATAGTCGTCATAATTCGTTTTATGTAAATTAACGTATTGTGAGCGGGATCGGACGTTTCTCTCAAGTTTCTACTTTACGTACCTACATAATTATTAGATACTGCGAACTTTGGAAGTAAGTTTTATTCATCTACATTTTTTTTTATTTTGACATTTGAAAATCATATTAGGAAGGGGTAAATATCTTTATTGATTTATTTCTTGATGAAAATGTTAATTACGATAGTTTTTGTGAATAAAAACAATGTTTAATTCAAATATTTTATGACTGTATAAACTAATTTAACACTGAATTATCTTCTTATTTGAAGTTAAGTGGGACTCCAAAAATGCCTTAACTCATTGCGACCGCCTTTTAAAGATCAACAAGGTCGGCACCAAACGTCCTAAACATTTTCCAAACAAACAAACGTAAAACAACACAAAACAGACCCTATAACATAAAGGTACAAACACCCTCTATAACAAAGTTAGAACGACCAATTTCTATAAGATTTATCACCATCAACCCGTTCAGGACCTAAACCTAAATCTATATGACTTCTTCAAGCAAATACCGGATCAAAACCCTTGTAACACAATTTATGGTCGGCAGTATTAATTCTGCGTTGCCATGACAACGCTAGATAAGCGCCGATGTATAGAGTTATGGTAATGAGCCAGTGTATTGTATCAATTGAGAGCCTGATTGATGCTGAATGGCGTTGCTTAAACGTTGAATACGCTTGTTAGGTTGTGCTGAAGCTAGATTAGAATAAATGGAGGGTGCCGTTATATTTATCGCTTACTAGAAGAACTGGATTCAGATTTCTGAAACTCCTCGATTCATTGCAAATTGATGTCATTGAAAATTCTTAAATATATTATTATAATGGTCGTTATTTCACTGATCTTGTCATAAATCTCGCTATTATATTTTATTTATTTATTTGGTTCACCAACAATTGTATACACTTAGTATGACATGAGGTACAAGTAGTAAAAATAGTAACAGTGTAACAATTACTTATAGGTAAAATCCACATAACGAAAAAGTTTTTTACATACACTTAACTAATAAAATAGATATACCTATATTAAAATGATACCAAAAAAAAAAAAGAATTAAGTGAACTTATTTTACTGTACTGTTAGTACAGTAAAATAAGTTTATAAGTTCATTTTAATATACTGTTGGAAAGTAGACTATGGCTATCATCATAATGTAATCATAATACTTCAAGAATTAAACTTCTGATTTCTTTTTATTGTAAAGCTCAATTAAATAGAAGGAAGGATTTAAAATTATAACTTTAATATGAAATAATTTGCATTCAAATTAAGTGGCTGAAAAAGGAATTTCATTCTTTGTAATTGAAGTATTTTCGTAAAAATAAACATGTTTTCGAGTTGTGGAAAACCGAATACTTTAATTTGTTACGGGATGTTTAAACGCTCAGAATTACGAATAAATAGTGCTTCATTAAAGTGTTTAAAAATTAAGCGTTCGTGAGATAAATAGGGCTGTTTAATTAATGTAGTATCAAAGTAGTACATAATGTACATTGCCCGTATTATATATATGATGAACAAGAGATAATTCTGGTATCATGTAGTTTATTTTTGTTTCGTTTTAAATCTTCAGTGTGTGAATAAAGCAATTGCTTTAATGTAATGTCAGTTTAAAAAAATATCAGAAGTTCAGTTCAATATTTCTTATTTTAACTCATCTTGATACCTATGAAAAGAAGTTCCCGTTGGCCCACGTTGAGTATTTTATCCTACATATGATAGATAACGCTTGTACAAAGCCCACAGGTATAATGTAGATCTAGTTTGTACGTATGACTGCCTCGTTGGCCTAGTGGTGCTAAGTGCGACTGCTATGCTAGAGGTCTTGGGTTCGATTCCCAAGTCGACCAGGGTGTTATTGGGTTTTTCTATGAAATTCTCAGTAGCAGGTCGGAGGTTGGATTTGCGCCCGGTTAGTGGCAATAGGCTCGCCCCCTATTACATGGGACCTAAACTTATCGGCGAACTGTAGGTGTACATTGGTACACCTCTGCGTAACCCTTTGGGGATACAGGCGTGATAATATGTTAGAATGTATGTATCATGCGTAAATGAGTAATCTGTAAAAACACAAATACAGAAAAGTAAACTTTACACCTTTTTCTTTAAATATTAAATTCGTTTGCGACAGTAACGGAATGTTTCCTATCATAAGTTTTGATAAAGTTTCATAGCATATTAGTTAACAGCGATGAGTTATGGTTGTTTAAATAATCATGGTGGGTCGGTAAATAACTTTGTAAGTAGGTCGAGTTATGGTAATTCGCGAGTTTGTTTATGGGGTGTCATGGTGTTAGTCTTGGTTAACTGTTTATGGTTGAAAATTATATTTTAACACTGGTAACATGCGGAAAATAATGAATAATAATATGTTTTTCATGGACATAATTTTTCTGACTGAAATAAAACTGAGTAGTATGGAGTTCATCTCTATTTAATATTAAAATGTGTGTTACAGGATTTCAAAGTCATAGGTAGACTTCACGATAAAACCAAAAATTAAGAGAAAAAAAAAGCAATGGCTACATTGAAAGCTCGATTTACCTATCATAATACAAAAATGTTTAGTAACTAAATCAACCAAATTATATGTATTTATAGCACAAGACGTAGGTATTAGTAAATACAGGTGCAACATCTAATCCTTGACAATCGTAGTCTGAATCTCTCTTAATCCGTTACACGTTGCTTGAATATAACTGCAGACCATGGTTCCAAAAACCTGAACTGAAATAATATACGTATTTTAGTTTAAGAAACAAAAGACTTACTAATAGGTAAAACCGCAAGATCCAAGAACACGATGGGAAAAAGAAAATAGTACTGTTTCTAAAACTTTAATATAAATAAAAACAGCCAATAAGGAGTTTCTGGAACATAATAAACTGTGAGAAACTAAACTAAATAAGAAAGAAAGATACATTTTTCAAGTGTACTTTTTCTAGGTTTTTGTACGAGTATCTTGGAACAGACACCGTTTTCCATTCTTGTTATGGCACTTTATAGAAACGAGGATTTTATTGTTAATTTAGAAAAAAAATAAATTAGTTCAATGTTATTAAGATTTTACGTTTTCATGGTGTTATTGGAAGCAGTTGTGTTGTTTTGTGTACGTATAGTGGAGAAGGAAAAACAACACGTCAAAAATTGTATGTTTTATAAGTTAATGTACTTTTTGATTTTTACATACCATCTTTAGTAAATTGCTAAGCATTTTATGACCGAACAGATCTAGGTACATATTTTGTTTCATGATAAAAAAACAATGCACTAATACAAAAACTGATTGTGTGGATCAAAAAATGAAAACTTTTAGTATTTTTTCAAGTATTAAAAGACATACAAAATAAATCTTTTCTTTTCTCAAGATCAGATTTTCTTCTACCAATATTCGAATCAAACAGCAGCAATATAAATACATTGTTATCATCCCCCAACATAGCAAGTAGGTTTCTACCTCCGTGAGATAAACCTGTGAATAATGCAATCTCGTTAATCAGAACAATCTCAATGATATAGGAGTATTAATATTGCACGGCTGGAGTAATGGCGCAGAAGAGATTGCTATTTACTTGCCTTATGGGACGTGGCTACTTACATTTTTGTGCTTTTATACTTGTTTCTCATAAAAGGGAAAGCAGAGGTGTATGTGTGCATTCAACATTTTTGTGTTTAGTAATCCAATTACATCAATTAGTTTTTTTCTATTGTCTTCTCTTATTCGTATGTTGTGTAACTCATATATTAATTAAAAAAATATTATATGGGAAAAAATTTCGTTGCAAGTTCTTTATATGACACAACTGCGGACACATTCGTAATATTATATTTTCATTTTTTTAAGAAATTTACTAAAATGCCTACATCATAGGATTAATCAAAAGTTATCACCGATAGGTTTACATATCTATGCGACCTAAGAAAACAACAGTATATCACTTCATCCTCTTTTTGTATACTAAACTTCAACGGAGATTATCGTTCAAACGGCTCCAACACTCAGGTAAAAAACGAAAGAATAAAGAAATATTCATACGTTTTCACGTTTTATTTCACAAAAGAACAAAAGCTACGCGAAGCCTAAATGATCCCCACAAAGTATGAAGTATTGCAAGTATTTAACTAGGGACAAATACATTCAAAAGTAACCTCTGAGGGCTTGAAGTACTGGACACAGGTTATTTTAATGTTGTGTATATTATACCTAGTAGATAATGGCCTATTTTTCTCTGTTAAATAATGCATAAGTATTGACTTTTTTGGATACAGTTCATATTTCTATGATCTTCTTCTTCTTCTTCTTTTCGAGTCGATGGCAGTCCTATTTATTTTAAATTTAAATACGCTGCGCCCAGTAGTTGGTCACACTAACTGCAGCGTCATTGGCGAGGTTTAAGTCCTCCAAAGTGCAGGTGTCCGGACACTTTGGGCACTCTAGCAGGTGTGGCATTGTCTAATCGGAAAGGCCGCACTAAACACCAGATATGGGAAGGATCTATGATCCCCCATTTTGCTACATTCTGTTTACAGCGACCTACCTATTTCTATGATAATAATGATGCAAATAATATAATATATTGTTATAAAAATAATATTCCTAAGGAGAATGTTTATAATACTGTCCTATAGTATTAAAAAACTGTAAACAGAATCATAATATAAAAACAACATGCTGTTTATCTAATAGCCATCTTTCATAAGCTGTTTTTCTCGCAATATTTTCACTCTTAAATAAACAAGTAAAGGTCGTTAAAAAGAACGGTAAAAACCCTATAAAATTAAAACAAAAAAGTGAAACAATAAATCCGCAACATTCATTGCCAACTCCCATCAAAAGATTCTATCATTCAACAAACGTAACAAATGCTACGTAATGAAATATGGCTAATAATGGCGAGCGTTGTAAGAAAGGCCAAAGAAAAACTTGCAAGGTCAAGGCATAATGAATACTGCCACCAAAAACAATATAACAGATAAAACTTTTGATTCACTTCCAAACAAAGAGGTCGCGCTCAAATATATCTTGGAAACCTACCTACTATAGAAAATTATATGTTGTATTATGTAAGATTTTTGTATCAAATACACGGCGGTATAAGAACTTAGTAGTGTATACCTATTTGGCAAAGATACTGGCTGGTGTGTCACAAGGGATTGACTAAAAAGAAAATAGAAAGGCGAAGATCAGCGCTCGTTCCTTTTTCAAATTTAATAGGATGAATTTATTGACAATGCGTAAAGTAAAAAGTATTGTAAGAATCTACAAGAAAATATAATTTAATCCGTATACCTATTATAATAACAGTGATGATTCTAGTAAATACGACTAGACGATCAATAACACTGGAACTTGCAAGGTTTTTTTTAAGTGTTTAATTTCACTTCTTACTTCGCTCAACTGAAATATAGGTAGGTACTTAAGTTATTTTAACTAAAAAAAGGTTTGGAATAGGTCGTTCTCAGCTTTCAATGACCTTGGCCTTCAAAAAATTTGATTCTATGCATTATTTTAACTTTTAAGCTAATGCCTTGCAAGTTCATAGTAATATAATTCACGGAAAATTGCATTAGCCGTTAACTTGTTACAAACAGACATACACTCCAGATCACTTTTCTCATGTTACTAACAAAACTACGCCCAAGATGCCGTGATTCCCGTAATAACACTAAAACTACAATGTATATAAGCATCCCCTCAATTAACTCTTACAACTAACAATTTACGATTTACCTCCACATTCATAGTAATGGCCGGCGGCACAGCTACATCGTTTTCTCATAGTAAATTCATAACCCCTTTCATCCGCAGTCGGGCAATAATTACCGGCTGATAAACGGTAACGGGTATACTTTATACCCTTAACTGTTACCCGGGTATCGGTTATCCGTATTGAAGAGTTAAGTGGATCTCACACGATACTGCGCGGTTTGGTGGAATAACAATATGTATTGCAGTAATAAGTCTGTTTATCGATTTTGAGTGTGTTGCCCATATTGGCCTTTCTGGTACGTTGGTGTTATCTTCGTTGTGTATGTATTTCTAATTTCGGCTATCAATTTTATAGATTTTCTAGATTATTAACTCTTTACGGAATATGTAGAGTCAATCAAAATCATTTTTTTTTAACTAAATCCTTTTAAGCTCTTTTAAAACGTTAAATTACTGACTCTAGTTGCAGGTTCCAAAATGTCATTCCAATGAAACCCTATTATGAAAAAAACTTAACATGAATGATAAAAATAAATGCAATGTATTTTTGGCAACAAGCCAGGTATTTGAATATAGTGGGGGTTTTTGTACAAGGAACTCAATGTCCCAGCATAATGGTTAAACAAAGAAGAAATTTTTATCTGAGATATTATGGTTAAAAATCACCTGCAATTTTAATGACATAATCGGAATGATGTGTTTAAAACTCTAATAGTTAGTTAGTGACAGCTAACAGATGGGCGGTACAAGAAACCATTTTAACAATAACCGCTTGACGCTTAAAGTGCTAAGTATCATGTGACAGCACCTTAACTTCTTCAAAACATGATATTAACATTACACAAGATTGATTCTCATCTCTTTACGCGGCGCAAGTCATTGGGGTAATCTCTAGGTTATTGGATAATGTAAGCAGGTGCTGGAAAATAAGGTTTTATCTCCTTTCGCTTTTCTAAAGATCAGATCGAGGCGAGTATAATCGATGAAATGAGTACTAGATATGATTTATGAAACGAAGTGATAAAGATTTTGGTGAATGTATTTTCCGTTTTGGTACCTAACTGAATTTTTGGATGTGATAAAATAAATACATGGCTTATAATATAATTTTATATTGAAGCGTAACAGTTTAGTTGAAGGAATTTATCCAATTTTTGCAAGATCAATTGGAATGGAGTTTGCTCAGTTGTGAGAAAAAATAGGCTCATATTTATGCGACACACATGCGGCAAGAACTGCATACAGGCAAAATTCGTATCTGATAAGGGCGAGTCGTACTTATAATTCGACCGGCAGAGAAGTTGACATCGATCTCTTTGACACTAGTATTGCTAAACTTAAAAAGATTTTGTGTGACAATTACTTCTTTAATCATGTTTAGTAACAAGCACGCACTCAAACTGTTCGCGTTAAATGTAATTGGTAAATTTAATAAATTTAGGCTATAGTTAAACATCAAATGTTATGTATGTCAAGTTTTGGTTTTGGTTATAGTTTGTACTGTTTACTTCTGTTTATCTTAGTAGTGAAAACTTGTAATTGGCCTTATTTTACTTATAATTCCTACTATTGTAATATGCAGCTGTAAGTTTTCCTAAAAATGCAAAATAAAAATAAAATAAATAACAAATGCAGCTATTTACACAATGGATATTTAGTCAATCTCTATTTTATAGACTCATAACATTATTTCTCAAAATTCGTCATATTTTATTATGATACTTTTACAATGATGTTAATTTAGGTCCCCAAAATAGCTCTTACCAATAAATAAACAGTTCTCAGTCAAAATAGATAAGCAAAGCAGCAAAACGGACCGCATTGAATATGTATCGCCTCTCTGGATTTCCTCGGGACGATCTACAGGCACTAAGTCAGTTTAACACCTGAATCACAAAATGCTCTCATGTTGCACCTGTCGCGTTGGGATTACGTCCTAGATAATATAGTTTAGGAGCTTTGGAAGGTTTAAGATATTTATATCTTGGAAGATACAATAACTAGGATATCTTAAAGTATGAGTAGGTAAACTTGTTTATATTTGCACTCTAAGACTGACTGTAGGTAAACACTTGCCAAATTATATGCATGCTAAGTAAGATTTTTGGTTGATATGATTTTGATAAAATATGAGTTCCAAACTGCACCTCAAAATTACATTTAAATTAAATTTACGTCCCAAAACAATAGCGAAATATTTATAACCAATTCCACAGTAAAATAAAATTAAAACAAATCACCCAAGTTTGAAACAATTCATTGAACAATGCTTACTTACTGTCAGAATTCTCGTCACACGCCGGCAGTGGGCGAAACTGAGAGTTTGGGACAACTTGAAGGCTAGTTGGCAAGTGAGACTTAAAGTATTGTAACTTCCAAATGATATGAATACTTTTACTTTTTTACGTCTTTTAAGGGAGTTTTTTTTTGTATGTTTTTCTACACGAGGTATATTTTTTGGTATGTAATTCGCGTTCTACTACTTTATTTTTCAACTGACTTGATATTAGTGAGCCTTTTTAATAAAATTACATTGATATTTAAAAAAAAAATAGTATAAAACAATGTTCTAAACTTACAAACATACTATGCTTTGATTGAAATATTGTGTAATCAATTATTACGTTAAATCAGCAACAAACCACAAAAATATCAGAGAAGACCTGGTTTTCTTAAATAAAGGTATATAAGTAGATACTTATAAAGATTTAATCACTGCCCAGTCCAAAGTAACACCTAAAGCCTTCGCACTAAAGAATAAGAGCGACATTTTTCGTCGTAACGTTACTGTAATAGCGAACATTTACTAGAACCTTACGGATTTATATTTCTTATGTAGTAGTATATATTTAGTACTCATGATCTTCCTAAAACTAAATTTATCGAGAGACTCTTTAATTCTTTATATTTCTTTCAATTTATATTCAAAATAAAATAAATCAAAGAAATCTTTAATTATAAATTATTGAAAAACCTTATTACATAATATTTTAGTTAATCTATGACCAGATGACGAGTTGTAGAGATGAATTGAAGTTGAACACGCATTGCGCTTACCCCAAATAGTTGGTAACAGGGCAGGGAGATGATGATGACTTCAGTTATTTATACCTTAAATAGTTGTACCCTAAACCGAAGAGCATGTATGAACGAAATAATGAAAGTGGATGAAGTGAAACAAGTGTATAAGGATAGCAAGTGGCAATGCCTACCCCTATGGGAAAGAGGCGTGATGATATTATTATGTATGTTTCTCAAGTTGTCAGAAAAATTATTTTAAATAAAAGAAAGTAGTAAACATATATTATGTTTATCACATTTTTTATAAACCATGTCTTCAGCAAAAGCAAGCTAATATATTCTATCCTACATAAAGAAGATTTCAGGTGTAAAAATTGTAACAAAGTAAGGCGAAAAAGTTTCATGTAGCTTCTTTTGCAGGTTTTATCATTCTGGTATGTGGCTGTTTGCGTGCAAATATTATACTGCATTGCCTGAGAAAATTACCTGCATATAACCGAGACATTGTAACTTAGTATAACCGTGTCTTAATTAACTTTTTCTGGCCACCAAGTATCTTTTATTAGGTATTAACTTGTCTCACTTTTTAAATTGTACAAGTTTTTACAATTATGTATTATTTTTTTACGATACGTTTAGTGTATATGTCAATATATGTATGTAACTTTATTTAATTTATCACTGCCTATCTAGTAAAGAAAAACATTAGGTAAAAAAGGGTTAATTGAATCGTGACACTTTTATTTCATTTTACTTATAGACCTAATATATAACATAATATTAGGGAAAAAATACGCCAAAATGCGTGCTGCCTACCCTAGCGAATAAGCATTATACCCAAATCATACATATTTCTTTAATCAAAAAACGTTATAATCTAAACACATAATATAAAACAGTTTAGTGAAAATCTAAAGACGTGATAAAATAAGGTAATTTCTCTCACATAAGTCGAGCGCGGTTCACACGGTCCGCGCGTCCTTCTAAATGCAGCCATTCCCGAGAGTGAGTAGCCACCTTTATATTAACCTCGTTTGCTGTAACGACGCTAAATTTATTATTGTTAGGGCTGTTGTACACGACGGAATAAATAATGCTGTTGTTTTGAATTAGTCGTGTTCAGTGGATTTAGTTTGAGGAGAATTGTCTGTAGGTTTAGTACATAAAAAAATATTTCATCATAAATTGTATTTACGCAGGTAAACAGACCAAAAGCCGATATACATTATTATCTTATTTAAAAAACCGTTACCTTTATTATTTATTCTCTCATCTAAAAATAAATTCTTCAAAGTTAATTTTCCTCTTTAGAGTATCATTCAAAGCGGTAGGTACCAGATAAAAATACCCTCCGTTTGCATTTAAAAACCTGATGCGATAGCAAGATAAGATTATTCACTCTTAAAAGCACTGCTTGATGTTCCAATCCATCTCATGTTCAAACGAAATTCAGCGCATACTATAAGCTTCACTTCCCGTTGCGGAAACGAGACGCCGCTAGGCACACTGTATAGCGCTGTCTTCCTCACACAGTCCCAACAGTCCTGCATTATGAGTTCATAGTAAATGTTCAGTTCAAAAAATCTCGTACGGAAAGCGCTAACAAACGAGTCTTTGAATTTATCTAACATTCTACTTTCAGCGATTGCTTGTGAAGCGATGTTTCACATAAGGATATCGACGTTTTTGTACGGACGGAGAGTTAGTTCGATAGATTTCATGTTACGTTAACAATGATGTACGAAGCTATATTAGCTTCGTTTATAATTTGTTGTAGAAGTAGAAATAGTAACCGTAACTTATAGAGATAACTTGTAAAACAAATTGTCGTATTCAATGTTTTAGTGTCCCTTAAAAATTCTGTACATTTAAATTTTTTTATTATAAATTGTTAGTACATACTTTTTACTTTTATTTTTGGTATTTATTAGCTGCTACAAACGAGTAACTTCTTTATTAGTGTAAAAAATAATAAGGTAATAACTTCCTTGAAAGTAAGTTCACATTTATACAAACTTGCACATTACAATACTAATTCCATGTTCCTCTCCATATTTTTATCTATTTCCTCCTATATTTTACACACTTTCTGCCCACCCCTTCCATACCTACACGAGACAACATACATCTCCCTCACACGTCTTGTCCCGCAGTTTAATTGCACCGCGTCACGCACCGAGTAATAATGTCCGTATTATGTTATTCAGCCAATTTGTTCCCCGACAGTGTGCACCTGAATTGACGGAAATAAAGGCGTTATAATAAAAACGAATGACGTCACATACGTGTCATTTGAAAGGGTTTTTAATGTTGAGGCAATGTTTTTGTTGGGAGTGAAATGTGCATAGGTTGTTAGATTGATTAATATGGCTTTGTTATACAAAATTTTACTACCAATTAAATATTACTAGATTTATCGTATCTTAATGTGCTGATATTATAATAATGTGATAATTATACCCATATAGACTCCTTCATCGTCATCGAGTTTGACGAGTATACTAGAAGGTTGAATTGGCTTTTTTTGTGAATTGTGCATGACAAATATTATTGTGATATTCAAAAAGCTTATGTCGTACATTAGATATAAAACAAATAAATGTTAAGATCGTCATTATGACTTTAAAGTTATCGCCTTTTTCACTCTTTTTGAAACTTTGCATGGAACTGACTACACACGAATCTCTCAGTCAAACAGAGACTCAACATTTCAAATGAATACAAGGCTAATCGAATACGGTCATTAAACCCATGCAAGTGCTAGTTCTGTCGAGTATGACAGTAGGATGTGAACGGGCCTTCAACATCCTAACAATACAATTGGAAGCTACTCTCCGGATCAAGGCAATGTATTGCTTTGGCTTCTCATTCATTATAACTCTGAAACAGTCGGTTCTGGGGCCTGATGCTGCTATACTAAGCCAGTCAGTGGCAGGTTAATGAACGTTCCACTGTACTCCTTATTGTGCCTAATTTTCGTATTCAGATAAAAACAGTCACCGGAAATCCTACAATGACAACAGTGGCAAGTAGGTGTACATTTGTCATTAAACTATACTTTCTTCACATTTTCTGCCACTCTCTGACTTAAAATAGCGGCATCGAGCCCCTGAGTGTGTCAATCAAAGGTTTTATAATAATATGTAATCAGATAAATACGATACCTATGTATACTTATAAATAGTATTGTTGTCATAGGCTTTATACAAGCAAACAAATGCATTATTAAAATAAAAATCATTGGAAAATCGCAGTACTCAAAATTAAAAGCAGAAACAAAACTTGATTTTACAATAAATTGTTTAAATTTAACAGAACCAAATTCTGAAAACTGTAATTGAAATCAAATAACAATATTCGCTTATATTCTAAGAGTTTATTTAATTTAATTTAAAAACGTGTTGTGTTTATAATTAAATTGAAAAGATATTCTGAAATTAAATTATATAGATTAAATTGGAGTCAAGCATCTTTGTGAATATTTTTATTAGGTAGTAATAATTTAAGATTATCAGATACAAAATTAATATTTGTGTTATTTATTATGGATGTAACACCAAAGTTATGCAAAATAAACGGTAAAAATCATACTATAGGTATTTAGTAAATAACATAAAATATTTCTGCCACCCAGATACCTCTTAAGATTAGTTATCGATATCGACAACAACTTAAGAAACTTCCAAAACTGTCGACAACTCGGCTAAGCTCCGTATCTAGTGCAGCTCTACAGATAATCCATTCAAAATCAAGAAGAAAACAAACTCAAAGCTAACTCAATTTAAAGTCAATACATTTGCATACCTAATGCATTTAAATAAATTGAGCAAAGTTGTAAGTAATCATCGACCTTTTGATTTCATTAATTTTTGATTGTTGGGCGAGAGTTCTCAATTTGTTTATCATAAAAGAACGGAATTTTACATTGCTAAAATGACGTAACAATGAACTATGAAGGAGACATGATGTACCACAAAACGAGCTTCTGTAATTTTTACTACATTTAATTTTGATCATTACGATTCGATTACCAAACGATCATTACATCCCACAAGGGTTTGGGCGAAATTAATTTAGAAGGCTCTTGCATCTTCATAAAGGCACCATCCAGTGTAACCGCCACAAAACAAGCCCTGATCCCACATTGATATCGGCCACACAATTAAGATTAGATCGCGAACCCTTTACGTCCATTACAGACCATTTGGCTTCACCTTCCACGATAAATTGTTACCAATTAAGATTGTAAGCCGACGTTATTCTAGATTTGCCGCTCCTTATTGCAGTACGCATCTGTTTCGTTTGTCTGTTCGGCTCGATTACCGGAATTGATTTTGTTTGCTGTTCTCTTGATGGTGGTTTATGAATAGTAAAGTAAAAATGCCATCTGGCACTTTTTATTTTTAAAATAGTTCTGGGTCACAGTCGTTAAATCTACTGAATATTTTGCATGAATTTTGCTAATCATACGCAGTTTAGTAAGTCAGTGTTTTTGACGTTCACCCATTATAATTATCAAAACTTTCTTGTACAGACACTTTGACAGGCTTGAATGTTCGTCAAGGAGCAACCCTCAAAAACATTATGTAAAATTATGTTTCGACTAAAAACAAAAACACATATTACCGCAGGACACTTGTAGAGACAATACCGTCTGTAGGGCTTCAGGAATATGATAAACTGGACATTTGCAATGCAGATCGCGGCGTGTCCTTCGCAAAAAACAAAGCGCAAATTAATGCAATTATGACGCGTCACAGATGGTTGCTATTCAAATGTGCCCAACGATTTGTTTTTATTTAAATTAATAATGTAAACAGGTTGTAGCAGACAGTCATCATGACAGACTTTTGCGACACTTTTTTACAGCCCTAAATATTTTTTTGTAGAAAAAAAGGGAGTGTTGCTTTTTAATTTTGACATTGACTGTGTTTTATTAATTAAATATAAAACAGTAATGAATACGGAGAGTTAATTTCTTGACTTTTCTGACGTTTTTGTTACTACATAATTACAACGTGGTGGACCGTAGATGAATAAACACATTTTTAGCATCAAATAGGAAATAATATACCAATTTTCACTCGTATACAACATCCCAAACTTAAGACAAATAATAGGCAATTAATCCTTTCTTCAGAGCACATTACTTAGATAGATGAAACACTGAGTACCAAAGCTAACATACCGTGGTAGCTTAAGTTAGAATTAGCTTAAACTTACTGTGTTCCTGTAATAGAGTAATCTACGACTCCTGTGGGAGCAGTAACCGCTGTAAAGGCTCTCCGAACACAGATTTTAGAATATATTACTAAAATCCTGTATTTCAAAAACTGTTTGGAATATTTCCCACATAGCATTTTATTAAAGAGCTGTTTATTGAATTTATTTATATAACAGTTTTTTTTTCATTTGGTTCTAGGTTCCTGACGTGTCAACCTTTGCAAGTCTCATAGTCACGGGTAGACATAAAACTGTAGTTAGATTTAATTTATTTTTTATGTGCCACATCAAAATCTAACAATTAAACATCTATGTAAATAATTACAAAGATGTTTATCTGTTTAAACATCTATGTAAATAATTACAATGATATTGCTGCCAGCCTTCTGGGCACGTTTCCCGCCATTAACAAGGATGACGATGAGTTCTTTGACGCCGTTTAGTTTTTATTTATGTAAGTTTTAATTTTAGTAAAGTTAGAATAAACTATTTACTACTAGTTTAAAATAAACTATTTCGTATGACCTTACAGTGTAACAGAATCAGTTTTCGCTTCATTGAGTTCAATTTTCTATCTTTTGATGCGCTTACGTAGAAAAGTTTTGATCAACTTAGTTTCTTTAGTTTACCTAATTGGGTTATAGGCAAGTACTAAAGTATTTGTTTAGTAGATACGAATAAAAAAAGAACAGTTTTAGTTTCGATTAGTATATTTGTTTTGTCCTTCGTACTTTTAAGTTGGAGAATGTACTTTACCTTAAAGAAAAAATAAATAAAGGAATGTTTTTAATACAATTTATGTCAATATCCCCGTACACCTTTTGTGATTCGATGGGTGTTAAATACACGTGAAATCCCCTTTGACAGAGTTGAAAATATCTTGTAAAATGTACAAAAAATGTAATCAGTTTAAAAAATCACAAAAGGATTTTCCATATTCATACCTACAAATAAACTTGTGAATATATATTACTGTGTCACATGCACGCCTTCTCTACCAAACCATTTCGTTCAAATTTGTAAAATGATCCTTGAACCAATTAATTTTAACAAGTTAGTTTTGTGCGCTGTTAAAAAAGAAACAGTGTTTTGGCCACCAACTTATAATAATAATAATATAATAATCCAGCCTATAAACGTCCCACTGCTGGGCACAGGCCTCTTCCCATATAGAGAAGGCGTGAGCATTGATCACCACGCTTGCTCACTGCGGATTGGCGATTTCAGATCCTAAATTTTGGAATCCAGGTTTCTTCACGACTTTTCCTTCACCGTTTGTGAGAAGTGTATTAGAATAATTAAGAAAGTACATATAACTTTGAAAAGTTACATTGGTACTTGCCCGGGTTCGAACCTGCAACCTCGTGCATACAAATCCGGTCATTGAACCGCTAGGCCACTACGACTGTTGCACCAACTTACAAGTTAAAAAAAAACAGTGTTTTGTCAGTCACCGATACATCTACATCCCTAATGTTATAGTTTCAAACAAAATTCCTCTCATACCTAAATTACGCTAATATCATAGCATACATTAGATTAGACCACAGCCTCCATAGCTGTGAGGTACGGCTCAGCTGCTCACCGGAGCGGTCAACTGCTAATATTGAGCTAATCCGCTAAGTGATAGACGGGAATACAGCTGTCTCAGACTGATCTTTATTAAAACTTTACCTAATATAAGCTAAGATAGTCTGCTGTTTTGTTTTGTTGCTTTTTTTGCAGAGACAAAAAAAAACGATGGAATCTAGTCTTCAATTCTGAAAGTAGAAGAATTCTAACATATAATATTGAAAGCAACAAGTTCTGCCTCGGTTTTATCATTATAGTTTATTTTAACCTTGGCTCGGTATGACAATCTTTGAAGAAAGTTTTGTTATTAGTATAATATCGAGGAATGGGTTAACTTGAGAAAAAAAAATATGAAATAAAATAATTTAATTTACTTACGTATTATGTCCCATATTTATAGAAATCGCCCGAGCTAATAGGATAGGATATTTTTTTCGCCATACTGAGTACAAAAACTTTACAAAAAATGGTTACCTCTTTAAAGATCTTAATTTACAGTACATTCAAATACCTCCTAACTTACCTTTCAAAATACACACAAAGTCATCACGTACGAAAAACAAACCAGAGTTGCAGGAATTAAGTCTGAAAAGCGTAACTACTTGAGCTAATATAACGTCCTAACGAATGGAACACAGTGAGGAATGTAGAAGCACCGTTTGTATGCTAATTCTTATTTGCGAAGCGAGACAAAAACTCAAGGACGATCAAGAGCTCAGACTAGGTTTTAGGCAGCTTTTACATAGCAACACGAAAGGGCAACTCAACCAAATTATATGATACATTTTGACGAACCTGGTCTAGTGGTTACTGACTCTGACTGCTATACCGGTTGTCGTAGGCTCGATTCCACCCAGGACAAATCTTTGTGCGATGAACATGATCATTTGTTCTGTGTCTGGGTGTAACTTAACTATAATATGTAGGTATGTATTTAGTTATATATTATAAAAGTATGTTTATCAGTTGTCTGGTTACCATAACACAAGCTCTGCTTAGCTTGGGATCAGGTAAAAGTTTGTGAGTTGTACCGGAATATTATTATTATAAAAACAAAATCATTTGTGATAAATTTACCATTGATTCTGAATTAAAACCTAACTTCAGTTGTTTATGTAGGTGGAACAGAAATTGGAGCATCAAAAGTGTTTTTATATTTTACGTTAGGATGTCAAATAAGCCCCTTTGGCAACAAAACTTCAGAACAGTTTTTTGATAGTTTGTACTTAGACTGAGATTGTTTAAAAAAAGTGTTTTTAACTATAAATATTTCACACTCTGATACTAGTTTTAATACAAATGTAAATATAGTATCTGACACTTCATATACGTTAAATAGTGTCGAAGTGTAGAGGCAGCTTTATGGTAATGACAAAATGTTCGCGGATTACGATTGTATTGCGTCAAGTTTTGTCTTTTATTACGCTAATTTAATTTAAGACGGTGAAAGATTATAATCTCGGAACGTATTATTTATCTGTTGAATTAAATGATGCGTGAAATACTTACGTTTTTTATTGATATATTTGCTTGAAGTTCACAGGAAAAAGTAATTAGGTATATGATAGAAAATGATTTCATACTAACTTATTGTCCTTGGTTTCGCCTGCATTTGCACTTATTAATATAATAATAATCCAGCCTTTAAACTTCCCACTGCTGGGCACAGTCCTCTTCCCATATAGAGAAGACTCGAGCATTGATCACCACGCTTGCTCTCTGCGGATTGGCGATTTCAGATCACAAATTTTGGAATCCAGGATTCCTCACGATGTTTTCTTTCACCGTTTGTCAGAAGTGTCTTATAATAATTAAGAAAGTACATATAACTTTGAAAAAGTTATAACAATTAATCTAATGTTAAAGAGATTACAATATATTTGTGACACAAAGTGTGTAGCAAACTTTAGATGGGTATCGATTTAGGTTGAGAATATGCTAAGTACGCGAAGGTAGGCTTGACGCAATAATCTAAGGCTTTGTTAGGAGGTATGCGTAGTTGCGTGTTGTGATTCAAATGGAGATAGGCAGAACGCAACGCTTCCTCTGCCTTACATGTTTATTGCTGATAAATCAAATAGGATTATATTAAAATATGATTTAATAACATCTACTGTTTGTATCTGATAATATCCGTGTAAAGTTAGGTCAGTTCGTATTATTTTGTATCTTATTTGAAATATTGTATTAACTTCATAAAAAAAGAAAAAATACAATAATGATATGTAATAATCTCTTAACATAATTATTAACTCCTTTTGTAATTTCCATTAGGTATATAATGCATTATTTTATTTCACTTGTTACTACTCTCTTATACAAAAAAAAAACCTTTTATCTCATTTTATCAGTGTATAAAGTGAAAACGGCTACAATAATTGTTACATCTACATTTTACGTACCAAATATAATAATATTTTGGTAAATATTTACCAAAATATTATTATATTTGGTCATCCACTAGACTTTGTCATTAATAAACATTAGTATGACCTGATATTGTAATAAGAGCTAGTTCATTCTACCATATGACCTATTCTAGAATAGTGTTATTGCAATAGAAATGTAATAAAACAATCTCGACTTAATATTGAAGCTCTTGATCCGGTGCAATTTATTCAGCATTGTGAATGTGTCTCTATGACTATCTATTGTAGATCTGGAGAGTACTTTGTATTAGCCTATACTGTCCTACTGCTGGGCAAAGTATTCCTCCAAGTCCTTCCATTGGTCCTTGTCTTGCGCCACCTCAAACCAGTTCTTCAGATAAATACCCAGGTCGTTTCGCCACCTTCTCCTGGGACGGCCTCGGCGGCGCCGTTCGTCCGTTGGCTCCCATTGTGATTTTTGCCCAGCGGTCGCCGTGCATGCGGCTGACGTGACCCGCCCCATCCCATTTTAGAGAGTACTTAATAGATATATTTATTATCTTTAGAAATAATGTGAGCATAAGTAAAGCGACGCAAGACGAATATCTTGCGGCTTGTTTGCAACGAGGCGTGCGTGCTAGCAGGTACTAACCTCATTGGTTTTTATTGTGGGATTGCAAAATTATCTGTTGTCGAGGCCTCGTGTACGATGGAGCTTATTCATAATTATGTCCTTGTATTTTTATTTCGCTGTAATTATACGTGTAAAAAAGACGTGATCGCAATGATTTATATAGGGCTATAAATAGTTAGTGTAGTTTAGTTTCATGTACGCTTACATACTACTATCAATTAATTTTATTGATTAATTTGCCGACAAAGGTTAATTAAGGTCGTTTAGATTTCGTATAATGTATAATAATTTCTATATAGAGTGTTTAAAGGGTACTACAAAAAATCCAAAGCTGCTTAAATATATTTAATTTCAAATAAACATTCATCGCTTCATTGATTACCTAATATTTGTAAATCTTTTACGTGGGCTTGGGTTTACAACTAGATATTTAATTAGTTTCCATCAGCCATTCCTCAAGGGTTCTACAAAAATACTTCAAATAACAAAACATTTTCAATCTTAAACTATTCCCTTAAATCTAAATATTGGCCTTTCTCGTCAAAATACTAAAATTCCTTTTCCAATAAATGTTGGGTAAAATAAATAGAGCTTAAATAAAAGTGGATAAGATAAAATTCCTCTCATTAACTGGGCCAGTAGTGATCAGTTTTGAACTAGTTTATTTAAATTGTAAAGGCGATCGGATATTCGGAAGTTGCCTAAATTGGAATAGTTTGGAGAACCCAAATGTTAGGAACGCCCACCGGGATTATTGTCGTGATAAATTACGTGTTTACTTAATGACCTACTTAAAATTTTTCGTATGTATAGGTTAAAATATTTAGATAATGGCTTTTTTAAGAGTTACCTGTAAAATAATGTTATCTATATTACTTATTCGTTAGAAGACATTTTTAAATGTGTAATGTTGTTTCAACTATAAGATCTTAAACCAAGTTTTTTGTTTATTTATCCTGTTTAACCTTGTTATCGCCTACAAACAGGTTATTTCGATATAAATACTTAATATATGAGACCAAGCAGACAGCTTGTAAGCGAGTTGTCGTGATTCAGAGCAGTGACGCACGTAGCACAATTGTACTAAAACTTCGTAGACTTGCTATTCGTAGCACTTCGTAGCGAAACCCGTTGACGTAGCTGTGGCGTAGCAACGAATAATTGTTGTTGATTTTGTAAGCTAACAGACTTTATCATGTTAAATTTATTTCTTAGTAAACGCTCTTAAGTGTGATTATTAAATGGTAGGACTTAAAATTAATCTTAAGAGACTTGTTTATTTAAAATGAAATATAGTTAACTATAATTAGTATTAAGATACCTATATTTTTACACGTGGATGAAAAGGAACATGACGTCCTTTCTGTTTGTTTAAAAAAAAAAACAAATTGTAAACAACAAAAATTTACACGTGACCTATAAATTCGTTGACTTAAAAAAAAACATGTATACGATTTTTATTACATTTTTGGTAAACAATTGCATCCATTCACATAAACAAATACTCATAACTCAGGTTTACAGCATCAATATTTATATGTTCCTACCTACGTCACACAATCGACAGATTACTCGTGTATCGAAAGTGATTTAGTTCGATATCGAGTAACAATACAAGATTCAATAACCGGAGTACTTGTTCCTTGATTGCTTGATATGGGTGAGCAAATACAGTACACGTACACATAGCTTTCAATCAAATCAAGATAGAAATTTAGCTAAATTCTGAATTATATACTAGGTGTGCTCCGTGGTTTTACCCGCTTAATTTTTGATTTATCAAGGTAAAACGTATGGTATATATTTATTCGGGACATAAACTATGCATCAGCTAATTTAAAACAAGCCAATTTGATCTATTTTTTTTTTGTATTGAGAAATAAACTGATGGACTGGTCCTCGAAAAGTTCCTTAGCAAAAAAGTGATTGTAAACATAGCTGAAGTAAATGTACTACATTAAATCGTAGACGAAACATATATTGCATTCAACATCTATGGAGAATTATCAGGTGCAATACAAAACAATTTATTCTACAAGTATTGTGTGTTTATTTGGTCTTGTTACCCATCCATAACTATATATAAAAACGACAAAACAAAACTATGCAAAATAAAGCGTTTACGTCACTATAAACTCCACGAAAATAACCGCAAAAACAACATAATTTAAAATAATATTCCAAGAATACTTTCAGCGAGCGAATGGCGTCTGTCTGTTACGCTCTAGTGAGCGCGAGGCTTTAGCATATTATTCTATAACGTATACACGAACAGATGCATGCCTCGTAATTTATTCACGTTCCTACTCGTTTCTGTTATCATAATAATTATTTTTATAAGTAAAATTTTAGATAAGTTGTGAATAACACTTTTTTGCAGTAAGTAGGTCTGAATCTTTAAGATTTTCGTTTGGAATGTCAAACTTTTGTAATTTTTTAGGCGTTCAAATACCTATGAGTAGGAAGAAAGTTGGGTTTTCGTTATTAACAGCTCATTTAAAACTTTTTCTGAATTTTGGATCATGATACATATTAAAAAAACACTAGGTTTTGCCCGGTGCGCTATCCGCATGGATGACAGCTATCGCAGCAAAAAGCAGCCTCCTTAAAAACCTTAGTAAACTAAATGAAGTAAAATGTACTGTGCCGAGTTTTATTTTTCTTTATATTAGGTACTAACTGCGGTGCTAAGATATTACACTTTAGTATAACCATACCTTAGAATAAGTTTACAGTGTGACGGTGTACGCCGTAACATTTATTTTATTCACAATAGAGTCGTTTGCGTGTATTCCAGTTTACAGGGAATAGGGTGGGAATACTTCTATTGATATTCATAACGGTTACAAAATACATCGACATCTTATTGAATGTTACGTTTATTGCAACGAGTCATTGTCGATGTTCCTGTGGTTGAGGGAGGGGAAATGTAGGTTTTGGGTTTTGTATATACAAATTGTATACGTAAATTGTTGATCCTATTTTTTATGACCATTGAAAAAGGTGACATGCTTCAAAGGTAGTCAAGCGATATTACTCTGTTTGATTAGTAACATAGAATAATAATATTGGTTACAAAACTATTTTTGACGGATTTTTTCACGGTTTATTTTCAAATTTTCGGCAGGTCGGCAGTCTGGCTCTGACCATGATACCTGCAAAGGTGTCGAAACTTTAAATCTTAAAAAATGAACCACGCAAAAATCCGTAAAAAGTAGTTTTATTTCAATACAATAATAAGATAATGCATTTTTATTCGTAGACACCAAGTTCGAGATTAAAAAATATAGCAGAAACAATAAGGTGACAGTAAAATATAAGTTTAAAATTCGATGCACGGTAATGTATTTTAAAATATAATCGCTTACAACATCCTTTATAATGATTGCCACCTTAATTAAAACATCTCATTAAAGGATAACCCTTAAATTACGCCAATGAAATTAAACACCACAGAAAATAAAATTCAAATATGAAAATAAGGTCATTCGCGTAATATATTTATGTCATTAATATACGATTAATATTTACATTAAAGTTTTTGACACATTAAATCCTATTTTATTTTTAAGATTTCAAGACCAGTTCAGTATTTGACTACTAGAAATTTGACAGAATTTTCTTCATTAGGATTCTTTTGAAAAAGTCCTGTTATATGTTAGCCTTCGTGTATACAAGCGTTGAGTATTCTTGGTCAGTTATTATGTACTCTAGTCGGTATTAGTACATTCACAGAGTGTTTCTATTACATCTAGTTCACAACGTACACTCCAATCCAATCCTCATTCCAATTCACTCACTTATCTCCTACAAACATATTCTTTTTCTATCATTGTGAATGTAACATTTGTACACAATGTAACATTACCAGATTCCGCTCACATTTCCTCGGCGCATTATGTGACATTAACGAAAAAAATATTACAGAGCCTCTTCGGAGGCTGTATTTTGTGGTGAGGCTGGCACAATGGTGCGGTAATCTAGGGGTAGCCGGCAAGTGCCATTGTTTGCGAGCTGACTAGGTCGCGTGGTACACCCTGGTTTATGATTACCTTTATATTAAAAAGTACATAATAACAATATTTTTACCTTTAGCTCTCTTCATCGTGCGAGTAACGTAAAAAATTTGGCCGTTACTCTGACGAACATGTTTTTTTTTATGACCAACCCTAATTTACTTAGATAATTTAAATGTCAGTAGGTTACTACTTTGTAAAGATAAGTTCCAAATAAACAGTTTATTTGGAGTCTAATAACTATACATACAGGGCTTACTACCGCAAGATAGGTTGCACTCCAATACTAGCAATATCTGACAAGAATGATGTGATCCTCTTACTACTTAACATGCAACAAAAAATAATATGCAAAACCAAAGTTCAGAGATGATGAGGCTGCAGTTTCATAAATCTATTTTTTGAATAAATTATTGATCAAGGTATAGTGTATAAGACGAAAGGGAAGTCCTTTGCCCAGCATTGGGATCTAACATAGGCTAAGAAAAAAGTATGTTGAACGCAATTTTTATAGTAAGGTAGCAAATATTTATAGCAATTTCTCATCTTCAAATTTTAATCAAAATCAAGTGGACCTGCCGCATTTGGCAGCAGTATTTGGCATAGTCATTGTCACTATATAGTTACATAGGGTATGTAACTACAACTAATAACATTCAGCTATCCTTGAGCCAAAGGTATGACTCGTAGGCGTCTATTAATGAAATGCTTATCTAGGATACAAGTAACCTCGTCCATATTATTGTAATCCTCACGCACGGCGAGATTCAGAAATAAACGTATTATTTCAATTAATTTTTGGGTTGTGCGTGGGAGTCATTTAATGTAGAAATTTGTTAAAATACCGAGTGAAGTCGTATAGCCAGAATGTAATGAGTATAACCGCCGTAGGGAAAGAGGCCTAATAGGAGGTTAGTATGATTCTAATATCATGAAAAATAGGTACTTTTACATTCAATAAAAAATCATTTGTGCTAAAGTCGTTTAAAGGCCAATTTACATGAAACTAGCGAATGTACGAAATTGTTAGTAGGTACGTATGTATTTATTTTTCATTCTCTTTTTTAATGATAAGGATTATGTCAAAAGTTCAGATCAGGTTTTCCTTTCCTAATACTTCATTACGATTAAGCAATTTTTTTTACATGAACTTATCTTAAATTTGTTTGATCGTATCTACAGATTCTATAAATGAACTCTACACTTTATTTTTTTACGATTTATTGAAAAGAAATATAAAAAATCGTTGGCTTCTTTTTGATGACAATCTCTATTTTATACTATTTTAAATGAATTTACAAACTTTAAAAAGAGTAACCGGACAAAATGTTTTCATTCATATTTCTCTGAGTGATAAAGCGCTGTAAAATAATGCATTTGCGTGCAGCATATTTAGCTGTTTGCTTGTCAAGCTTGGATGCCTGTTACATCATAGTGAGCATTATTATTTAAATGAAAATTTCAAAATATAAGAGATATTAAAACATATTTTTTACACACAAAATAAAACCCCTAGTTTTTAAGTCTTAACACATATATTTTTCAATAGTCAAGGAAAAACCAATTTACAAGTTTAAAAAAAATCTTTCTTTAAAGTGCCATTCAAGTCTAAGTGAATTTACCCCGATTTTACATTACCATTATTAATTTAAAGCCATACGGCATATTCCTCTGCATATACCAAAAATTCATCAAAATTCCGTACATATAGCATTTATGAGCAAGTTCTTCCATAATAAAAGCAGGTCCCATCTCAGCCCGGCTTTCTCAGAAACGCGACACGTTATACAAAAGGCCAGCATCTTATGAATATGTATCTAATTTGAGTTTCCGCGAAACGTGCATACTTATCTAGTAAAATATTTATAATCAACTGTTTATAAAGTTCGCTTTAAACTTTAAATTAAATGTTGCAGTTAGAATTCTTGGAAATATTCTCCAGTTTATTAATATAGTGAAATAAAAAAAGAGTCTCAAGTTGCAACTCTATACATAGTACTTCCATCTTTATAATTGTACTGAATAAGACGGGCCTGTTGGTCTAGTGGTTAGAGACCCTGACTGCTATACCGGAGGTCGTGGGTTCGATTCCCACCCGGACAAATGTTTGTGTGATGAGCGCGATCATTTTTTCGGTGTCTGGGTGTAATTTATCTATAACATGTATGTATTTAGAAATATATAATATAAGTATGTTTATCAGTTGTCTGGTTACCATAACACAAGCTCTGCTTAGCTTGGGATCAGACAACCGTGTGTGAGATGTCCCGGAATATTATTTATTATTATTATAAGAACCGATGGTATATTATTTTTTACAGACGATATAAAAACATAAATTACAAAATATACTAAATGTACGACAATTTCAAGTTAAGATAGTTAACTACAATCAAGTACGTTTAACTGTTATGCTCAGTAAAACACTAGTTCGTTTTGGTGTAACAGTCGATCCCAAATGAGTCGGATTCTCATATTCAGAACAATTTCTACACTAGAGAGTAAATAATGGTATGATAGAAACCTTTTGGCTGTTAATTTAATTGTGCTTTCATTAATTTTAACTAATTACTTTTAGGTTAGCTTTTTTAACTATATCAACATTCTATACTCTTTTATCACTTTCACAATTGACTATTTATTTTTAAACAAAAAGCCACTTTGTAATAACCACAATACATCAAGACAACAACACAATTATTTCACAACTAGACACTACAAAACATTCGCATTGTAATTGAAAATTCATTACGCGAAGATATCAGAACACAATTTCAACCAACTCTCATGAAACAATGAGGATTCATTATATTTCATAATACCTATGTTTTATTTACTCTCCTTTGAATACAGTGAAAATGTAACAGATCAGAGCCTCGATTCAGCTATTTTAAATGCATATCAGTGATCGGTCAGTGTACTTGACATTGTGCCTAATTTTCCTATTCAATATAATCTCATTGCACTCTCGAAGAGAATGATCGTAATGACAGTTAGCAGAATGTAAATTATTGTAAAAATTACCAAATAAAGCAGGTCATTCGGACAATTCAGGCTTAAATAGCTGAATCGAAACCCTGCGGGTCTCTTCGAAAATATCATTTGGTTTTCGTATTTAGTCTTTCATTTGTACTCTTAGTAAGGGGTAATTAAAATAGAAAATGCATACTGTTGTATAAATTGCTAGAATCTATAAAGTGTTACAATTGTGTCGTCACTATTGCTCCCCTATTGTTGGTGGTCTGAATTGCACTAGTTTTGAGTCAAAGAAGGTTTTCCTGAAATTTTAATATTACAAAGTTAGTTGGTGATTTTTATAGAAAGATATATTTTTTTAATTTGATACAAATTATCCTTGCTCATTTTATTTTTAATCAACAAGTAAACAGGGATGTCGATAGTTTATACGGGTTCATATATTATGTTGAGATAAGTTATACCCAATATTTATGATTATAGTGCAACGATCAATTCACAATTTATACCTACGACAATAGGATTAGATTTTAATTGTTATGAAACACTCTCTATCTGGTCTTCATTCATATAACTGCATGGTTAAAAAATATGCATGAAATGTTTTGTCCAGGCATTCGCAATTGACGCCATGAATTATTGCCGAGCCATCAAAACATTGCTTTTAGTACCCTTTGTTTCAAAGCTACGGATATAGTTTTATTATATATGTACATTTTTATCGTATTTTTGAAAGCGTTTGCATGACACCTACATCAGTTTTAATATTATTTTCATAGGAAAATATCGAGATCCGTTTAGGCGTATAATCTCTCATAAACACTAAAAAAGCTCATCAAAGACTTTTTATGTCTTTTTATGAGAACTGTATCATCACAACAAAAGGCTTAGATATTGCCCACGGTGTAACCTAAACATAGACCTATTATGTTTTCTAATAATCCAGCCTATAAACGTCCCACTGCTGGGCACATCCTTCTTCCCATATAGAGAAGGCACGAGCATTGATCACCACGCTTGCTCACTGCGGATTGCCGATTTCAGATCCCAAGTTTGGAATCCAGGTTTCCTCACGATGTTTTCCTTCACCGTTTGTCAGAATTATGTATGGGAATAAAAATATTGAATCAAAGGTAAATGAAGAGCGTGCTTACTAGGAGCTCATAAAGCAGGACTGTTGCCATTGTGGAAGCGAGACGCCGCTATAATAATAATAATAATAATAATATTCCTGGACAATTCACACACGGTAATCTGATCCCAAGCTAAGCTCTAAGAGAGCTTGTGTTATGGTAACCAGACAACTGATAAACATACTTATATATTTCTAAATACATACATATTATAGATAAATATATATACGCTATGCACATCATATTATGCCATCTCGCTTCCACAGTGGAATGATGATTTAAAATACTACGTACTGATACTGTACTGATCACAAAGCGGTACATCAATCATGCCTTTTAAATATCAACTATGCTACAAGATATTTCTAACAATCGTTTTAAAACACTGTTCTATGCATGTGAACTTAGGTGGTAGGTACTATGCTATGCCGTGCTATTTTTTGAGTTGTATATTTGGTAAAGCCTACACTTTTTTCTTGATACCAAGCTCTAATGTATTAATATAAGTATAAACTCTGTAGGACGGGAAACCAAATTAAAAGACTTATTTCGAAATCTGCTACGAAATATTCCAATATTTAACCATCTTATATTCCGTAAAGACTTTTCAATAATCCGAATCACATATCTAAAAAATGTGACGTCATCACACTCGACCGACCTAATCCCTCTGACAATGTCACTCGTTTTAATAAAATCGTTTCAGCGGGATTTTACTTTTAAATTCACTTGTGTGACAGTCGGTCTCGAATCGGAACCACTCGGAAACGATTTAACATTCAAATGCAGTTACAAACGTTTGTAGAGTTTGTCTAATGGCCTCGAATTTCATGTTTACATAGCAACCTGCAATTATGCTGTTAGTTAGCAATTATTTAATTAGAATGTGGTTTGATGTTTTGATTTATGTTGACGAAAATAGATGTGACAAATTCGTTTTGTTAAAACAATGCTAATATTCTGATAAGGACGTATAAATTCATTATTTAACAATGACAATTTTAACTGGTTTTATGATTTGGTTTGATCTACATTTTACACATGATGAATTTGGATTTCCCATTCATGCTGTCGAATTGACTATTTTATTAACACATTGTCTTTCGATCTATTATCTATCGAAGAAAGTAGTAACTATTTTTAACGTTTTTCCTTTCTTTATAAAATCAAAGCTCACACAAAAATAAACAAGAAATTTGGTACCTACTTCTAATTCCCCTACTTCGCAAAAATAGGGCGCCGCAACCTCCTTACATAGAAATGTGGAATAAAATTCAATAGCAAGGGTTGAGGGTTGGCCCACATAGCGTTATAGGTGGGACCTGGTGGCACGCTGGTTACCCGAAGGAGTTCATTTACTGTACAATCTAAACGTATTGGCTAAAGAGACTGGCTCTTAACTATTTGTTTGTTTATGTTTGGGATGGGGACTGGCCCTGAACCGGTCAGAGTTGAAGGTGTTACTTTTTGGTTTTGGTTTTGTTTTGCTACAAATACATACGTGTGAATAAAGTAAATAGGCCACAATGTAAAAATGTGTCTACTGACTTAACGGTCTTCTGTCATAAATAAGTTTCCTCTCTTTACCTAAAAGGGGACTGGCTAATCTGGTGGATCATAGGTGGAGCATATATGGGCAAATTAGAAACCAAATCCCAATTTATGCATAGTCTTATTTAAGGGAAAAAATGGTGTGATAAATCGAACCTTAACGTCTCGCAATCACATTCCTATTCAAGATTATCATCGAAACGGGGTAAAGGATGGGCTGAGATGGGTGAAGTAAGAATGTTTGAAGATTTAAAGTCTCTCTTCCTTGCAGTATTATTCTCAAGCCGTGTTCAAGTAAAAAGCTCGCAAGACACGAGACACTAGAGTGAAAATAAACATTATTAAACTGTTTCCTTCTTCCTTTTGGTGAAACCGTGTCATCAATTAGAATTCGAAGCCATGGTCCGCAACGGCCGGTGTAACCTGGTCGAAACATCAAGCCCAAAAAAGTGTTTATGCATTTTCACGCTGAATCCCGTTACATAATTTTATAAACATTGTTCACAGGTTTTTAAGTTAAAGATCACTTAAAACCATTTAATTACCAAACCCTAAAAATAACTACAAACACTCAATCAAAACAAAACCCCAACATTGATAGACATAAACAAAGTTGTCCCATTCATTTCTAAAGCAATTAATACAAAAAATAGCGCGGCTAGCTGCCATTTAAATCTGACAGCGACCATTTATAATATTCAAACAAGTAATAGCAAGCAGGTGCGAAGAAAGAGGTGCGATCAATCTCAATACCAGGATATTCCAAGATGGCGGCGTGATAGATAGTTAAACGTCAAACACGGAAACGACAAATATTGGAGGGAACTTCCGAACAATTGGATTGGTGGAGTTTTTATGGGTTATTTATGTTCACTGACATGGTTATAAACATCCAAATGTAAATTATTACAATGTATAAAAAGTTAGTTTCTTAAAGCCTATTTGTTGATATGTCAAACGCATTACTGTTCGAACGAAATTTGTTCTCATTCATGTGTCTGAAAAAAATATTTCTATACACAAAAACAAAGACTTCTGCAACAAAAAACTAGTAATTCACTTTTTTCCTATTCAGCTTGCAGGATTATAACTAGAGATTATAAATAAATGATTCATTAAATTAAATACCTGTTTACTCAAAACAAGATGCTGCCTATACAATAATTGCCTTAACTTCATTAATTATTCAATCTCAGTTGAATCAACAGATTGATTACCAGCGTAGGTCAAATCGTGTACTATGTTTGTACTTAGTATGTGCTAAATCTGTGCGCGCTAATGCAAGCATTATGGAGATATATACCTATACATGTATGAATGTGTATTACTGCTAATGCTGTTGTAATTAATTACTTTTTTGTATTGGTAAGGTAGGGGTATGTAATTAAAATAGTCCACATAATTTATTTACTTCTTCATATTCATTGAGCTGGATGCGAAAAGCCTAGGATAGATCTAATTGGCGTGAAATTGGTGCCTATGTCTGTATGTGTTTGTGTTGTGTTATGTGTCCAGCAGTGGAGTGTTGATGATGATGAAATGCATAATACATACTAATCCAACAATTAATAATCATAAATGCGAACGTGAATGTTTTTGTATGTTATGCTTTCAATACTAAATTGCTGTACCGAATTTGATGACACTTGGCATGTAGTAGGTAAGCTTGAATTCGGCGTATCTCGAAGGTGACTGATGACAGAACGTTCCTGGGTACCACCTTCACTAAGTGTTAGGTAAACTAGCTAACCAGTAACCTGCTAGTTTGTCAGCTAGACCATAAAAACTACTTTTTGTGTATAATAATGAATCATTTTAAATTTTGCATAAAACATAACATAACATATCATCACGCCTGTATCCCCGAAGGGGTTGGCAGAGGCCTACCAATGTACACCCACAATTCACCGATATGTTTTAGGTCCCATGTAATAGGGGCGAGCCTATTGCCACTAGCCGGGCACAAATCCAAACTCCGACCTGCTACTGAGAATTTCATAGAAAAACCCAATAACACCTTGATCGACCCGGGAATCGAACCCAAGACCTCTAGCGTAGCAGGCGTGCTTAGCACCACTAGGCCAACGAGGCAGTTTAAATTTTGTACACCAGATTTTAATAAGTAAAGCATAATGTCAAACCTAAACTAACACAATTACGAAGATTAAGATTTCTAATACCTTAAGTTAAAAACTAAGCGTAATATTATTTCATAAAACAGACACTAAAATACCAGGTATTTAAAACATAATAAGACCTAAAAAGAATATTAATTACTTAGCTTACCTCAATCCCCAGCGTTTTCATTATTTTAAGTATCCTGAAAATGTAATATCCTCTTTTTACACAGTTTAGATTAATTTGAATACTTGTAGTTTTTATTTCAATAATCCATTAATCATTTTTATAACACCCACGTTATAAAAACTAGAGCAATATCTATTAAAATAAAATAGAAAGTTCGAGATCTCTCGAGATTGGTATTTTTAGTGGCGAGACTAAAATGTGATATAAAATTATTTTTTGTGAGGATTTTATGATATATTACTGCAGTATCTTGTAAATAAAAACTTCATAATACAAAAATATTGAAGTGTACATAAAAGTACATACATATTTGTAGGTAAAGTTATAGAGCCAAGTTGCCTTTGTGGTTTAATCGTATCTGTTTTTGCCGCTAGAATAATTATGAGTCTAAAAATAACTTACACATTACATAATGTACAGTCACAAAGAAAAACGAATTCCCAGATTAAACCTAAAGTAAAGTAAAAAATCCTACAGATTTTTGTACCAAGTAAAAGTAGGTATAATACAATATTTTGTCTTTTATACGAGAACGCACGCGAAACTTTTTCTCTCAATAAAAGAAAAGTGGCCGGAGTACATCGGCATTAATATAATTGAAAAGGTCGGGAAGTGGCTTCGCAAAAACGGTACAGAATCACGCTGATGTGATTTATCTAGTAATCTTATAATGCCAGCTGTATACGACTGTACCGAAGTAATATTGTTCTTTTTATTTACTAGTTAATACAACATTAGTAGGTGTATAAAAACCAGAAAAAAATGTCTAGTTTTGTTGTTAGATGCTTCTATTGTATTGAATGTTAGGAAAAAGGAAAGATAGAAAGAATAGAAAGTAGATTAGAAGTCTTGTATTGTAGGCTTGCGTGACTTGCTTATCTGATCAGACTAACAGAATGTGGGAAAATAGGTTTATAACGAGATAATGTTTTGGCATTCAGTGAATATATTTTGTATGTTACCTAATACTTACATTACATAAAAAATATACCTACCTGGTTTAGCTATGCTTCTTGAAATCTATACGCTACCATGGAAGCATCGCTTTAGACAAATGTCATTTGTCAGTCGTTTACAAATGTGTGGAAATGACAGCTCTTTTCAATAACTTGACTAGTAGTTGTCACTTACATACATTTGAGCGATCGATAAACGTTAACGATATCACTCGTCTCGAGGAGCTGTTATTTGCTTTAAAACCAAATAACAGCTTTAATTTCGACGGGCCTGTTGGTCTAGCGGTTAGTGACCCTGACTGCTATACCGGAGGTCGTGGGTTAGATTCCCACTCTGGACAAATGTCGTGTGATGAGCAACGATAATTTGTTCTGTGTCTGGGTGTTATTTATCTATAATATGTATGTATTTAGAAATATATAAGTATGTTTATCAGTTGTCTGGTTACCATAACACAAGCTCTCTTAGAGCTTAGCTTGGGATCAGATTACCGTGTGTGAATTGTCCAGGAATATATAACTATAAAAAAAATTAAAAATTAAAGCTACTAGTTTTCTATAAAATTCTCGTATCACAATGTTAGTTAACATACTCCTCCGAAACGGCTTGAACGATGATTTTAATAACATTTTATATAATACATATTCAGTAGGTTTGAGAATCGGCTACTGTTTATTTTTCATACCCCTAAGTGGTAGTAGGTAGGTAGTAAGCAGGAGCTAAGTAAAAAAAAATGCATTGCAACGCATGCCTGGTACAGCTAGTATTAATTTTCTATATCTTCTTCTATAGCTATGTATTTGGTAAGCTATCTCTTTTAAAGCAAAGAAAAAATTAGCAAGGATCTTTAACAATCTAATAATTGGACCCATATAATAACATAGGCTTAATCTATCACATCAAAATTTTATTCGTGAATTTGAATGAGTACAAAAATCGTAAGTATCGCCAAACACGAAAAGTAAATTCAAATTCATTCGTAAACTATCTCCAACGTGACACACTTGGAAAGATTTCGCCTTCAATAAATTGTCGCGTTGAGTTTGAAGTTCTCAACAAAGTTTGTTAGGTGGATCTTGACTCTCTGACTTGACGAATTTAAAGTTCTGCCCCTGATTCGTGTGACGTTAAGTGACTTACGCAACGAGTTATTTAAGAGATTGACTGGTGTTGACACCTCGATAAAAGATCTAAGATTTGTCTTAGAGTAAAATCGGAAAAAACTTTATTTTCTATTTTATAATATTTAATACTTATTTTGAGGTGTTAATAGCGGTTTAATTTAATGAACGGATTTGTATGCACGAGGTTACCAGTTCGAATACAGGCACCCAAAGTGACTTTTACAAATATATATGCATACATATCATCAGAGGTGTACCAATGTACACCCACAGTTCCCCGATATGTTTAGGTCCATGTAATAGGGGACGAGCCTATTGCCACTTACCGGGCACAAATCCAAACTCCGACCTGCTACTGAGAATTTCATAGAAAAACCCAATAACACCTTGGTCGACTCGGGAATCGAACCCAAGACCTCTAGCGTAGCAGTCGCGCTTAGCACCACTAGCCCAACGAAGCAGCAAATATATATGTACCTACTTAATTTCTTGATTATTCCAAGAATGTTTTTTTTTAAACTAAAATCGCTTAGTGGTAGACCAAATATAGGCTGACACGATTTTATTACAGAGTATGTTATATTGCTTTATATATAAAGCAATATGTGAAGGTACTTTATTTAAACTTGCAAGAATAAGGAGAAACAATTTGCAATTCATCCTTTCCACAAAGTACTAAACTAGGGTTTGTTTGTTTAGGTTTTCAATTTGTTTAATAGACCAGAAACTCAGTCGCAAAATTAACTACTCTTAAAGTAAAACATCTCGACCAAAGTGTAGCAAAAGGTTAGTTTTAAAGAAACTGTTTTTATCAAAGAAACTTTCCGCAGTTTGTCTACAAACTTTTGATACAACTATCCGACTAAGTAACCTTCTTAATATAATGTGAACGAAATTCTTACAGTCAACCGCTCTTTTGTGGTGACGCGATGACGCAGACATTGACAACGATCTTATTTAAAACGTATTAAGGTCGATGTTTGCACGTTGTTGTTATCAGTAACGTATGGTCTTTCGTATGTGTAAGTTTGTGAGCCTGTACCGATGTTTTTTACACTTTCATTCAAAAACGGATTTCGACAAAATGTAGCACAGAAAAATAATTGAATCTGCATTAAAATAACAAAATGCTGCTTTGTAACTAAAAAAATATGGAAGGAATTCTGAAATAAAATGTTATTATTATCATTATAATTAATACAACAATTATAATACTCAACACACAATACTCTTATCATAATAAAAGTGTTACTGAAATTACAAAGGAAAATCGCGGGATCCTACAAGTCTTCTCTTTTTCACAGACACAGGTGTTTTCTCACATAATAATACCTATACAAAACACACTACATGATTCATACATGGTACATTATTATATAGCACTCGATCTATTTTCAATATTTCACCGATATTTTTTAGCACATTATCCTGTCGTGTTGACTGGGGAATCGAACCCGACTCCATTAGTATAACAAGTTAATGTTCGATTATAATAAGCCGTAGCGCACGACAACGCTGTTATAACTGATAATAGATATGGGAGGCAACCCTAGTAGGTGATTCATCGTAATTCGTCTTCCCTAATCGTTTCTTTGTAGGTTACACCTAGGGTTGTCACCTGGGTGAGAAAATATTCTTTCATTGAAATAAAACTACTTTTTACGGATTTTTTCGCGGTTTATATCTACTTGGGACCCAATAATACATAAACTCGAGGCCAAACCCAAGAGCAGCGCTGCAAGACATCAAGAGACAGTGAGCTCATATTGCGTAGGTCGGAACTCAAATAATTTGTTAAAATATGAAGGTAAAACGAGCAACATCCACTGTCAAGACGAACGTCATCTCAGTCTGCCCGTGACCATGATACCTGCAAAGGTGTCGAAACGTCGGGACCTAAAATCTAAATATAAACCGCGAAAAAATCCGTAAAAAAGTAGTTTTATTTCAATGTCTAACATTCGCGTAAATCTAAGAAAACAATGTATTAATTTCAGATATTCAAAATGAAACATACAGGTATTATTTTTAGATATTGGTTGAAGTTAACGATTAGACATTCAAAGATAAAAAAAAAATACGATAGCCTAACTTTCTGGTCTCGCAATATTATTTTTAAATTTCTCCTACCACCATAACTCTTTTGATTTATGTAAAAAAAAAGTTTTTGATTGACTTAACCAATTTGAATTCTGATCACATTGTTTGAAACAAAACTCCTTCGTTTATTTTGTAACAATGCTATTCATTTGTAATCAACTCCATTTCACTTTAAAGTAATATTAAAAGCGTTGGGTGAAATATAAAAATATAGTACTAAAATTTTTACGATTCCTTTCAACTTTTTTGATTGATTCAACCATCTTGGATATCTTTATCACTGAAGTTTGTTACTTGGAGGGCAGTTAAATGCCCCAATTTCAGCTGAACATTACTGAAAATATTTGAGTAACGGCTACTTAACTGAGAGTTGTAAAACGTTTTGTATTCAGAGCCGAGTTCTGAAGTCGTAATAAGAACCAGTAAATCGATGTTTTTTCGTACTTTTCAAATCATTTGCTCAGCCGAAATTTTTAGGTTTCCGATGTAAATACTTGGGCTACCTTCCTTAATTAGTTGGCCTGGACTATTCATATTCTTAATTCCTAAAATACTTTATTAAATGATTTTCTGTGTCAAAATTACAGTGGTATTTATACAATAAGATATACATTAGTTATACATTGTATAATCTATCCTTATTTTGCCAACAACAAAGTATTTTTTATATAACCATACTCTTAGAAAGCTATACATAAATAGATATTGAGATTACTTCAAATCGGATTTATTTGTTCCATAATGCCCGCATAAACTCAGGAACGTGGAACGCTTGACTATTTGCGTATCGGGTAAGAATAGCTCCTAATAAGAATTTGATGACAAAACAATTGTGACAGCCCTGTCGCAGACTACATTGACGAGTGCCAACCCTATTCAAAGAACTGCTACGAATTCTGAAACCATCTCGATCCAGAACGAATGAGAGTTAGATGTTCAAGATTTGTTTTTGATTTGACGCTTCGAAAAACGATTTGCGTGCATGTGGTATATACAGACTACATAGTGTATCAGAATGTCTTCATAGGGGTTCATTGGGGATTGATTTAACTCATGAGTTCGAGTCTCATTTGATGAAAGAGTAAATTCTAAATCGCCAAAAAATAACACTGAGATCAGGTCATCGAACATTTTGTGTAACCCTACACAATATATCCGATGACCTGATCACTAATGCATAGAGAAATCTATATTTTTTTTAATATTTCGATATCGGTCCCTTAGTAATTGTTAGTTGTACTGATGCGTAGAATCAAGCCCTAAAGTTTTATTTTGCATATTATTATTATTATTTATCATTTATTTCGACCAACTAGGATCATATTCACAATTCACAGTAAAAACAAAAAACCAATAAATAAATGCATCAAATAAAAAAATATAAATTTAAAAACAAAGATTATTTATAAATACATTCATTTATGATATATATAACATTTAATTTAGAAATACATTGAATTTTAAAATAACACCTGTATAGATATTATGGCAAATAATAAACGATCTATACCTACCTAACATTTCTATGTATAGTAAGTGTATAAGGAAGCACTTATCTTTATTAGTTATCGGTCAGGATCTGCGAGTTTCGAAGGATATCGGTTTGAGACAGTTTTGGGTCACGGAAATGATTATGCACGATTTGAGGACATTTCGGGTTAGTTTGCAGCTTTTATGATTTGATAATTGGCAAAATAGTTCTGTTAATTGGCGATCTATTCCAATTCAAGTTCATTTTGAATCGATAACTGTACTTTAGTATGGCTTAAAACTTTTGAAACAGCGAATGAAGTAGTTATATCACAATAGCTACTTTACCTACTTGGATTTTCCATTAGAACGAATTCTAAGCAAACTGAAATTAAGTCGAAGTGCATTCCACAAAAATTGTGTGAGGATTATTGCATATAAGAAGTTGTTATTATACAATACATTATTACAACATTCCTTTTTAACAATAAAAAATTCTAACTAGCACATTTACATAATCTATCACAAACGATACCAAATCATCTTAAAATACCGATCTCCGGTTTGACAAATTAGCAATCTGTTAACAGGTGCTTAATTGCTCCTGATCGAACTAATTGCTCCCGGCGATATCCTATCATTCTCCTAGCGTTTACCACTGGGGAGCGATTTGTTTTCAGTATGTTACTAACATTCAGGATTTACATACAAATTGAGTTTTACTGTACGTATAACATTAATGTGGCGGCGAATTGTAGTGATTACTGTTGGAACAAGAGAATTGCTGTAGAATGTATATTATTAACATGTGGTGTTTTACTGTTTCGTTTGATGTGAATTTTACAATCGAAAATGTAGGAACGAACATACTCCGAAATTTTTGAATTTCTTACATTTTATTATGTTACATTTTAGTTATTTTCTTCGGGTGTTTTGGGTAATTTACAATGTGTATTTTCGGACCACCTACTCTTGAATTCAATCCTCATTAAAGCCTGTGTTTAATAACCATAAACACCAGCTAAAACCGTGACATCAAAATAAACACAGTTATCAAAACCATGCACAAGCAAACACCATTAAATTGACAAGAAGAGCAGGAAAATCCCGGTGATCCAAACGTCGGCAACCGTCGGCGGGTAAAATCCCGCATTCGCTAAACCGGGAGCTATTGATTGGTGGCGGGAGGGTGACCGAATCAAACTCCCGCGGCTAATGAGCACCCACACATACCTACGTAGCTAGTAGTATTGGCACCCACACATGCACACGCAGCTGGTATTTACACCCACACATACGTAGCTGGTAGTATTTGCACTCACACATGTATACGTTGCTGGTATTTGGGCGCACACACACATACGTAGCTGATAGTATTTTTGCGCGCACACTTACATATGCAGCTGTTTGTATTTGCACTCACACATCTTTTATTGTAGTTTGTAGATATACGGGTGCAAGATGTAGACGTGGACGCTTTTTTATGAGTTCGTTAGGCTTCGGTAGTTTTTTGGTTTGTAGTTTAGTTTTGAACTTCATTGAGATTTTTTGGGAGTTGTTTTGGGGTCAAGTTGCAGTATTTCCTGTTCTAGAGATGTATAGGCTATAGCTTTAAATACGTATAGATTAAAATAATGGAAGTGCATAATGTAGAGCCGTAATGTCTGATAATACTTTTTAGCTAAAGTTCCTATATGACGCGACAAACAAAAAGTTAAGTATTTTTATATAAAACAAATCAATGTTTGAGGTATGTGTCTTTTTATGTTTCCGAATACAAATCAGAGTAATAAAGAAATTAGACAACATTTGATCAGCACACCAATATTAAGCGATTAAAAAAACAAAAACCATTCATCAATATGTTTCCAATATCCCTACACTGCGCACCGCGTAACTATAGCTTGTGAACTGAGATAACTGTCACCTCGGCTAGGGAAGGGAAGAAAGGGATCGTTTATTTGGGCTTACATGAGTGACGCTCGCTCCTCGCGGCTTCGATAAGCGGCTTTGAATGACAAGTCCCTGAATCCAATACTTGTCAACTGCGTTTAGTTTGCAAAGAGCTGTAAATTTGGTTTGAGCTGCGTCAGCTGGTTTGGAGTACATGCGGTATTTAAAGGAGACGGGGATTTCTGGGCCAAATTGTAAAAAGTTAAGACATGGCTGAAAAAAAAGGCTATATTTTTCTATTTCAAAGTGTGAAAAATCAACTCAATTTACAATCTGGAAAATGAAATATCCAATAATTAAGTTTGGGTTACGAAGTAAGAAGAAATGATGACATTTTAATGTCATCATCAATAGAGTTCATACTATTTACGAAAATGCTTTCACTAGATGCTACATTTAATTAAAATAATTAAATCCATAAGAATTAGAGTATTAAGAGATTAAGTTTTACATAATTAAGATACATCGATTCACATTTACTAATCGATTATTGTATTCTTTAATCTGTGCTAACTCTGACTGGACATGCAAGACATTGACATCGATCGACATTCGACACTAAACGAGTGTCGAATTATCTACCTTAGAGTATATATTATACAAGAAACTAAAGAGTGAGCCTATCTGGGTATGAATCGTAAGCACTAGTATGAACTAGTTTTGTTGTGATTTTTTTATAAAGATGGAACGCGCCGTTTTAATAAATCTATCTAAAACACTAATATTATCCTAACAATGTCAAATCCATGGATATTTTCGTATATACGTCGGTCGTAGGGAAGCAATATTAAAATATTATTTTAACTGCATCGAAGGCAAACGGACTGTGGGCTGCTGCGCCCATGTGATGTCAATAATATGGTACCTTAGTTAGGCTAAGTACCTCTACTAGATAACATAGTACCACCTGCACAATTCTTAGATGACGTTCCTGTAATAATAGAAGATGAATAAAAATACTAATAAAATTCGATTTTCATTTTTGTACATCATCTTCTTCACACTCTACAGAAATATTAAAAATCCTGTCTAAATTATAAAAAAAAAAACAAAACCATCATAAACCTTGACTGCTAAGCGGACTAAACAAACCATGATAAATTCACTCTTTAGTTTCTTATCTATACTCTAAGGCAGTTAAGTATAGTTTTTTACTTAAACTTAATCTCTTTTATCTCAGCTCTCAGATTGCCAAAATCTGCCATATTTTCAGTGATTGTTTGTTAATATAGTAGCTATCAATTCACACCAATTTCATATTTTTACATTCTGGCCCAAAATTGTATGAAAGCGTATCTGTCTCCTTTGGTTTCAGTGGGGGATTTTTGGTGTATGAAAATAATACTTGAGGTTGTAGCTAGTGTTTTAAATTGAAATGCTGACGATTAGGTCTTCATACATCAATTTAACATATGACTTGGGTTATTGATTTTTCATCATAATTATGTTTTTTTTTTTTTTCTGATAAAGTAAATCTTTCACCAAGTAGACTTAAAATGAATAACGAAACTGAAACAGCTATTAAAACCTGTAAATTAAAACAAAGGGAATAAAAAATAGTGTAAATTTTGAAGAAAAAATGAACACATAACTACTTCAAGAAAAAAGAAATGTAACCGATTTCTTGTGAGTACAAATAAGCACAGTCGCGAACAAACCCAATAAGTACGTACAAAATGTAATATTCAGAACTAAGAATTTAAGGCTCACCTCTGAAAGAAATACGACGAAACTTGGGCCGTTTCAGGAGGCTGCAGGGAAACTTCACACCATTGCGTTAGGGGGTGACCTGTCCATTTATCAGAGAACCTTTTTTAAATAGATTGATGGAAAAAATATCCCTCACTTCAAAAAAGAGGGAATTTCTCAATGCATTTTTGTTATGTGATATCTTTGAAATTGTAAAGTAACGCAATTGTAAGTGACAAGAATGCAATAAACTGTACAAAAGTTTTTTTTTTACCTTAATTGATATTTTTTTCCACAATACTACATCAATTTTATTGTTATATTTATTTATATAATAATTTTTTCCCATCAAATCGGATAAGTACTTAGCGGATGCATCCTTAATTGTGAGAGCCTGAGATTAGTTTAACAAAAACCTTTAGTAGGTACAAGGTCAAGAAACTACACTTCTTATCAAAAAAATCGAAACACTTTCGTTTTTATTGTTTTTGTCCTAATTTTTTCCAAAAGAGAATTAATTCCATGAAAAAAAAATCATTATTGTGTAGCTGGCAGTTTGGTCATTACAGTAAGAAAAAAAAAACAAAATTCGAAATTAGAATTTCATTTGTTTATCCTATAAATGAAATTAATCACTGTTTTGAGACAAATGTGTATTTAGGGTTGGAGTACGTTTCTCGTTTAAAAACTAAAAATTAGCGCTTGTCTTTAAACTTTTTGTTTCTTATTTCATTTACTGTGACTTTGGGACGTCTGAAAAAACTTTTTTTTTCTATAACATATGGATACTTCGCCCGCAGAAGCCGCCCAAGTGGTGGCATTGCTGGATTCTGGACTTAGTCAGCGTGTTGTGGCTGCAAGATTGCATCTAAGCTTATCATCTGTTCATAGAGTCTACAAACGCTATCGGGAGACTGGTTCGTTCACGCGCCGTTCAGGATCTGGCAGGAATCGGGTCACTTCTGAGCGAGATGATCGATTTATTGTAACAACTTCATTACCAAATCGACGCCTTAACGCTTTTCAACTGCAGCCGCAGCTTCGCGTTGTACGAAGAGTAGCTGTAAGTGACTCTACAATAAGAAGAAGGTTGAAGGAACGCGGATTGGCACCCCATAAGCCAGCGATTGGGCCGAAATTAACTGCAGACCATCGAAAAGCGCGCCTTAACTTTGCACGCGAGCACCTAACTTGGTCATACCTTCAGTGGAGCAAAGTACTGTTTTCTGATGAGTGTAAAGTTATGATGTATGGTAACGACGGAAGGAACAAGGTCTACAGAAGAGATGGAGAACGCTTTGCACAATGCTGCATTGAAGAAAAGATCAGCTATGGTGGCGGTTCGTGGACGGTTTGGGGAGGAATCAGCGCCGACGGTAAGACAGAACTTGCCTTTTTGTCTGGGCCACGGCTGCCTGCACTAAACTCTCATCGGTACATCGAACAGTGTCTTGAACCTCATGTGATGCCCTATGCACATTTTATTGGCAACGACTTCATATTCATGCACGACAATGCATGAATTGACAGAGCTCACAACGCGGGCTTCGTACGAGATTATCTTACCGAAGTCGGTATCTCCATTATGGTATGGCCAGCAAGAAGCCCGGACATGAATCCCATTGAACATCTATGGGATGAATTAAAGAGACGAATTCGAGCAAGAGATCCAGCCCCAGAAACACTTAGCCAGCTGCAAAATGCAATCCAAGAGGAATGGGATAATATACCACAACATATGATCGTGACTCTCATCCGATCGATGAAGAACCGTATGGAAGCAGTAATAAGAGCTCGCGGAGGGAATACAAGTTATTAAATAAACGTTTCTTACATTTTTTTTTTCATTTACGCGTGTTTTTTACCCATTTCCTTCATATTCCACATAGGGTAAAAATTACTCATTATACAAAATACGAAACCTATGAAGACTTAATTTGAATTTAGAACATTAACATTAGGATTTTAATACCTCATACTACTCACTATTAAATGACATTTTACATTTATTCCTAAATATACACATTTTTCTGATAATCCTTATCAAATCATAAACTGCGAGGTGTTTCGATTTTTTTGATGAGAAGTGTATTTATTTACATACAGTTACGCATTGTTGTTGTTTTTATTTCTTTTCTATATTCATATGTAAAAAATATTTTATTCGTAATCGAACTGGTAGTATTAAGGCACACAAAGTATACCTATTGATCTTCCCTTTCAAAGTTACCATGTTTTGTATTCACGCTCTGTACCTTTGTAAAAAGGTAGGTCACTTTACCTTTGTACTCTATACAGAAAGGTCATGTACTTAACAGATAAATCTGTCTAGGGATTAAAAAGATACAGTAAAAGAGGACTGTATTTAATATAATAAATTATGTGGAAAATTAATTTGGTTACACACAGGAATTTTGTAGCTGTTCATTAGTCAGGAGGTCGGTATTATTAATATTGTTTTTAGGTCAATAACTTATATGAAATATTTTGGTTTAATTAGACTTTATTTAGGCAGCAATTATATTTATCCCATTCAGTAAAATAACAACTTTACATATTCCAGTGAATTTGACAACTGTTACTAATAAGGATATTCATTGTTATTACGTTGCATACCGTGTTCAAATAATTATATGCATAAGGTTGCCTCTTATCAACAGGACACAACCAACTGAAATTTCACTAACTGAACGCACAAACGTCTCCCCCAAAAAAATCTGTCACTTAAAATCAAAACAAAACGTTCAACTACGCTTTTACAAAACAAAACACTGCGAAACCTCACAAACAATCGTAAAGCCAAAACTAAAACATTACTCTAAAACTCGTCACACAATTTCTAAACTGCGTAAAAAACTATCCATAACTATAGCATAACATAGCGCATATAGGGTGTTACGAAACCCCTGTCCGATCCGTTACGGGGTTGATAGGTATCGATATCTAATTACAAAAAAGTAAAAAAAAATGAAAAAAAAATGTAACCTGAAAAATATTTTTTTCTCCAAATTGCGGCTCAGGTTCTGCCAAATGATCATCCAAAAGGCCACCATTAATACCGACAAAAATGGTGGTGTAGTTTTTGATTTATCTTCAAATTTAGGGATTTTGGAGGCTATTTCAAAGTTCATTATTATTGTTATTATCATGAATATTCCAATATTTTATTTGGGCATGTGATTGTAAACCCTATATCACCCTTTCGGGTCGGACAGCGGTTTCGTAACACCCTGTATAGTACTCACATACTACACACATAGTACATATAGTACACATAGTATGTCACCATTCTCCGTAACAATAAAAGTCAGAGGCAGAGTGTCGCGAATTATGGGCTTTGTGATATGCGTCGGGACCGACCGTGTTTACGATCAAGAAATGCTCGGTTTTAGTAGAAAGACTTTAGAATAGATGGCGGCATCAGTTTAACTAGTGGCTTCACATAACCGTTTAGTGGCTATTGTTTAGGCTGTGAGTTCGTTAATAACGGGATTATTGTACATACACAGTGCCTTATATATTGTACTGGTTTTAGGTCTAATATTTCCTAGGCTGTTGCGCACGAGGTTTCGTGTTTGAATCCCGGGTCGGGTCAAGAATAGCTACTGGGTTTTTTTCAGGCTAGAAATACTTAGTAGGTACAGTTCGGAGTCGGGAAGTTAGGCATGTTTTCACCCTCTTTGCCTCAGTTCAAGGTTGCAAGACCCAAATCCATTTAATCATGTTGATTTACAAAAACTTTTATGCTAAGAGATTATTCTAAACTGATGTCGTTGTTTCGATTGATATTCACATAGGTAACAAAAACTATAAATCGAGTTTTTATAAAAATCTGTCCATTCATTTTCAAATTGTTTTGATGGAATTACAACATACGGATTGGTGTTAAACGGAAAACGAATAAAAAATGTTTTTAGAACAAATTGTCTATCAATATTATTGCAGCACACAATTCTAACAAACTATCTCTGAAACTAAAAACTATGTCACTTTAGCAACGATTGCAATATTTACATTCGCAGTTAAAAAAATCAGCAGAATACAGTAAAAGCTGCCAATACAGGTGGAACATGGAAATAAAAGCAATACTCGTTTACACATTTAAACCGAAGTATAAAAAGGAAGTTATCAAATCGACTAAGTTTTTTTGTGTGCGAGTTAATCTCTTCAGATTTTTATTAATGAAGAAGTAGGTAAGCTATGTCTTACGTACAATAATTCAAAGTGAAAGTATGCAAGAAACTCTTTACCAAACTAGTACGTTTATAGACAGTAGGTAAAACCTAATTAAAATAAACTTACCAATTCATTAACCGAAAATAGAGAAAAACTTGTATTAAATTGTTCCTGAATTTTGCGGTCATTTTTGTGACATATACGTAACTATGTAAAAGAGTTATATATTTTACCATCACCTAACCCCAAAACTTCCACAATGGGCCCCATAAAGCAGGATGTACACTGGCTGAGCCCCGACAATGTCGCACACTTGATGCGACGCTAAGCTATGCTATCAGACAGCTTTATGATGCTTACAACGAACTATATTTTGTAGCCGCGTGACGTTTACTACTGTGCTACCATTTGAAAGTAAATCAAGGAGATTTAAGTGTGACTGCGGCTTTATTTGGTTTTATTTTAGTGACGTTAATCGTGTTTATATTGTTAAGACTTTACTTTTACTTTATTCGTGAAAAATAAGTAGTGTATTAAATAAAAACATCATACAATACGACAATTTTAATGAATAAAATATATATTCAATGATGTGTTTCAGCCATGAACCCAATAATCCTCATTTCAATACAATGAGGTGACATAAGAGAGACAGATACAAAATAAGAGCTGATCTATTTTACAATATTTTAAATTATATTAATTTTGTAACGGTGTTTCTAATTTTGTTCTGATGCGATACTTGAATACTATATTAATAAAAACAGTAGTAAAATTACAATTAACGAAGATTTTGATTACTACAAATTTATGCACTTCCAGTGCATAAATTAAAACTCCTACTATTGACCATCACTATAATTATATCTTACCTGTATTGTCCTACTGTTGGGCAAATAACTCTTTTACCATTACAGCGATTTTTTTGTTTTTGTGAAATCAAAACTCATGTGATAGTCCCTTTTTTTCATTTGAAGTAAAAAGTAATTTTCAGCTATTATATGGTAAAGTACCTTATCTTTTAAGCGACGGTTATTAAAAAACTACTCCATTACTGAAGTTTATAATAACTATGATCACAGAAAAAGCTAACAGTATAAAATCAAACGGTAACAGCATACGGAGTGCAAATGCGACTTCTATGGAAATACAGAAATAAAATATAAAAGTGCAGTGTATATGCTTGCCTCATGAAATATTTATATGCAGCTGATGCTATGAAGACAAAAGTGCAAATAAATTCATGCACCGTATTGCGTTTTTATATTGAGAACCGATATGTTTTTTCGCTGTGTTTTTGTTAAGTAATGGAAAAGGGAGGTATGTAAAAAAGGTGTTATTGACATATCCGTATTTACAAGTATTATAATATATTGTGGCTCAATCCTGTTAGATATATTTTCTTTATTTTTTTCATACTAATTTTATTATTCTTTACATTTTTTTCTGTTCATGAATATGTTTCATCTTTTACAATTTCATTGCAAGAAGCATAATAATATTCCTTACTGACTGATACGGTATTATAAAAAGAAAACGATCATAAACACTCAGTTTACAACTTATTTTAAAAACTTTTATCACACTATTCTTGAATAAATATTGAAAGTTTTTTATGAAGTAAAATATTTAGTTAACAAAGTACCGCAAGGGTCTTAAATACGACGGAAAACTTTTAAAAGTAGGAGCTGCTTAAAGAATTTCCAATTCCTGTTAGCACAATTTTGTTATAAACTGTTGACACTTTCCTTTTTCTTTTAATATACTACAAGAAAGAAAAACTTTTCAATTAAGTAACACTGAACATGAGAGATGACAAAAAGTTGGAATTCGCCAAACGCTAGAAAATTATTAAGGATAATGATAGTTACAGCACAACTGTACAAATTAGGAATCAAAATTTTATAAGAAACAGATTATTCAGATCAGGTAGTCAATAGATCACTTTTCAGTCTTAATTACTTGCCGGGCAAAAGCTTTTCCGGGTACCGAGGATGTCAGGAATGTGCTTCCAACAATCCTAGTAGTTTCAGGCAATAAATCCACCAATACAATCCTTTCTTCCTAAGGAGTGACAGTCTTTAAAGATTTTCCAGTTAAAAAAAGAATTAATGCATTTCTTAGAATTTCAATACTGGCGCAAATCATAAGTTGTATAGGTACCTTCACGATCCGCAGGCGCAATGATACAAACTGTATATAAGTACATTATATTATTATAATCTGTGGAATAGTAACTAGATAATATTGTGATGTGGCCTTATCCTGGGAGACGTGATTTGGTGTGCAATGCGGAAAATATCGGCGAGCTGCAGCGCCATGCCGCATGTTTGGAAAGCAATTTCACAAATATGCGAATATTTCACGTGTAATGTGGGTCACCATTTTGTTTTCAGCGCTCTTTCGGAACATTATAGAAGTATAGGAAAATGCAAATCGTTTGAAATAGGATTCCTTGTTTTTATAATGCCGGGATTTATTGGACGGTTTTCGAAGAAAAAAGGTTCATGAATGTTTTTGTCTGGAAACGTTTATAGCTGAACATGTTTTATCTACGTTGCACGTTATCACTAGTATTTACAGTTAACAGTTACAAAAGAGTTTTTCTTTTTTGTACATTGAGTTTTATATAGCACAGTACATGGCACTTTGAAAACAGTTTATTCAAAAAAATTGTCTCTAAAAAGTCATCTCAGAACTTATATTGAAAAGCATTATTAAGCAAAATTCAGTAACAGAATTATTTACTTACTAGTCAGCCACAACAAAACACCACCCAATAACTCTTCCAAACAAAATAGATGGCACATAAATAAATCTAGGAAAGTTTTCAAAAGAATTTCATCTGGCCACAAATTGGCAAGAGTTTAGGATCAGCCAAGCAAAATAAACTATAAACTAAGCCACTGCAGGCACTGAGGGCGTTGTTGGAAATGCTAGGCAGCCGGATTTGTTTTGGTTATTTAGGATGTATACAAAAGTAACTTGAACCGTACAAAACCGTACATAGCTTGTAGTACATAGCTCTAGTCTAGTATGTGTAGTATGGGAGCTAGTGAAGCGTTGAGTAGATAAATTATTTCGAATTTGTGTCAGTAATGTGGGGATAGACTCTATGATCTTTAAACCGAATAAAAAAGGAGAATGTTGTCAATGCCACTGTTTTGTTATTGGGTGAACGTTAGACGATATCTTTGCCAATTATCACATTATTATATCGTTTTAAAAGACCTTTTTTTATAAGAGCTGAGTATGTTACGCAAGGTTTTTGAAGAAAATATTCTATTTCACTCGAGAAAAAAAGATGATACAACTCGATTTATACGATTTTTTATCATTGATGTTTTTTTTTATTTGTATAAATATTTGGAGTTCATACTTACTTACATGGTATACCAACATTTTATGCGTCAGTACTGCATAAAAATTTATGAGTAATAAAAGAATACCACATAAAAATAATATGATGTTACAAGTTCTTAAGTTATCGTTTAAGTATCTTTTGTACTTACACGTCGTCATCAAATACAATTTTATTATTTAGTGTTAGTATTTATTGTGATTTACGTTGTCGTATTTTATTATATCACTATGATTTTTATATCTTTTGACATAAAACTACATTTTACAACTGTCCTGTTTTAACGTTACATTACTCGTTTTAATACTCTGCTCACATTTTAAGTGTTGCCTTTTCTAATTCGGTTTGCGTACTGAATTATTTTGTTGTTACACTACTCGCAGCATTTTTAAAACACTTTTTCATGTCTGCTTTCAGTCGTACTGAATCTTATTTTAGTACTAAATTTAATTTTAAAACAATTTAAATGTTATCCTAATTAATTCTTGTATTGCTGTCTTGACTCTATAATCTCATTCTTCAGACATATTAGATTAAGCCTGAGCATTGAACCTTCACTATCAAATGTACTGTATCTTAAGATAATCAAGTTACTACCGAAATCATAACGTTTATCTATAACTTTATTTGTTTAAGATTAAATTTAGTTGTATAACTATGCCTGGGGCTGAGTACCTTGAAAACAATTGGATTAATCTCAAACTAATTAATTTCGCTTCGGTCTGTCTAATCTAATACAAGAGAGCTTTAAGCTGTCTATTTACCTGAGAGAGAGCTAGGTTAGCGAGAAAACAATCCACTAACAGCAACACTTTTTCTCGCCTCGTTCAGCCCAGTTTCGATGGAAAAGGACAAACACAGGTTTTTTTACCTGCAAAAAATATCGAAACATCAGTCGACCGTCAGATCTATAGCAGTATGTCGCACTCACTCAACAGCTGCAAAGTGTCCGCTATATGACCTCGCACCGCTCAGCTTCGCGCCTATATCTGGAAGAACAGTAACACCTCTTTTTCTCCTACATATCGCACCGCTCCGCTACGCACAACAGGGATGGTGACTAATTTTTGCTTTTATGTCCATCTTTTAAATAAACAATATTAGTCACGTATTTTTTACAGAGAGGGCAATTCTTACTTGACGTCATGTCTAAACAAAAATTGTGCCTACCCGTGAATCCACACACACAGTCACAAGTACCCCACTCTTGAACTTTAAAGCGGTTTATCTTTTTTTTAACTGATTTGATGAAATAAACAATACGTGTCGATTATATTTTGATTATCTAATTAGCGGACGAAACTGAACTGAATACTATGTTACATTATTACAATTAATAAAACATACTACATTACAATTAAAAATTAAACTTAAGATATTTACAATAGGTAATAAAAAAAAACTAAGCCTACACAGTAAATAAGAAAAAACATAAACTAAAATAAGGCATCAAAAAATTCATCCACATCGCTGTCGACTGGGAGTGTGCCCAAAAGGCTGGCAGCATTGCCACGTTGTATGGCAATGCTTATGCGCTGACCTAGGTAGAAGCCAGCCTTTGGGTCACGCGAAGTGTCAACCAGGCGTTTGGACAAAACTTAAAAAAACTATGGGCACTCGGACCCCACGGACCAAGTGTCTCAACCCCAAACGGCTCGAATATATAACTACCAACTAGGTTGGTATATTTCCGCCGCTTGAGGTTCTCAGCAGCCGCAGCAGCAGCGCCAGCACAGCACGACGTACTGGGAAGGTGAGAAGGCGCAAGAGTATCGACGCAAGTAGCGTCCCACACTAAAGGCCTACCCACCTTCCATGGGAACAAGGACATGCCGTCCGGTCTCTTGCCGTCGTCGCGTGCCAGGCCATTGGGTTCGAGTTCAGCCGGAACGCCGACGGCAACAAGAGCTCGTCGGATGATATCATTTAAATTAGCATGCCGCGCCATGCGGCCCGCGCTACGGCTACATGATAGGCCGTGGTGTCCGAGGCTGTTGACTACTTCGCCACAGTGACAGCGATGCGGGGTACAAGTCGAAGCCCCTAGGCGTAGAGCAGCAGCGAGGCGGAAAGTAGAATCGTCGAACAAGGTGCCTATGTTCGACGAAGGCAATGCTTGAAGCCAAAGCCCTGACTCCCACTCTCCCACAGCCAGTAAGCGCGCACGCTCAGCAGAAGTATTTGAAGAAGAGAGTAGATTTTCGTGAACTACTCTGCAGAGCGGCTCGTCCCACAGCCTCGGTGAAGCACGGCACCTCAAAATCAATCAGTGTGGAACTGAGAATATTCCTGATTAATTTATCAGTGCCGTGGACCGAGGATATGAATGCCGGTTAACTAATACTTGTAATTTTGCGGACGCCGAGCCCCGCCCATACGGATGGGAAGAGTGGCCTGAGCCCAGGCTCGGTCGTCCAAGGCCACATTTAAAATCGAAGTGAGTGTATTTTTTAAAATGTTATCCATTTTTTCCAAAACTTGAGGATGCTTCCAAAAATGAGAAGCACGAAGGAAATAAATTAATTTAGGACCAAAACAACAAAACCGAATTAGGGTAATGGCCGAATGCATATTAATTTGGTGCAGTCTATCCGAAACATCATTAAAATTATGAATTTTTTCGTCTATAAAAGTAGGAAAGGCATCGTCGTAGATTGGAGACCCAAGGAGACGGAGAGAGCTTTTTTCTGTAATTTTTATCTCAGGGGCTATTTTCATAAATTTTGATAAAGTCAGTTGTCGGTCCGTCACGTTATTTAAGAAAAGTTTGCATTTTGAAAAGTTGAGCTGAAGGCCAATAATATTTAATTTATTTTTTTAAAGTAAAAGATCATTTATAACTGTGTCCACATCGCCTCCGAGGGTCCCATCATCGAGGTACCAAACGTTGAATTTGGAATTTAGTTGCCGAATGATTGGGAGGATGGCTAGGCTAAAAATCACCGGCCCGAGAGCATCACCTTGCTGACAACCAACTGCAGATTCTAATAGATTCTCCTGATACAGTAATTTTGATGGACGCCTGTAGCATTGCCAAAGGAAACAAAAAAATTTGGGTAATTCTTTTCTAGTTTCTGCCAGCAAGATGTCCCTATTGACAGAGTTGAAGGCATTTTTGATGTCAACCTTCAGAATGACCTCTCCTTTGCCAGAATTTAGATAGGTCGACAACGCGTGTACGGCAGCCTCACAGCCCCCTTTGGAGCCATAGCCAAGTTGCAGGGGCCGAAATTTGTTCGAAACGTCCTCACCTTGAAAATTTACAACAGATCTTGGCTGCCATACGACGGTATGTGGTTCCCACGGCAATGAGACGAATGCCGCCATCCTTCTTGCGCAGGGCACACAGATTTGCTCCGTACAAGACATCGATGACGGCCTCGTTAACCTTGCCGGAGAGCATGAGGTTGATCAAAGCCGTTAGCTCCTTCAAAAGTAGCTCACCAGCTTCCCCGGCACCTGAGCAGACAAGGTCCTTTAAGTGCTGTGGGCTCAGGCCGTCGAGACCGCCAGCAGAGCCACTCCTGAAGGAACCAAGCGCTGCGATCACCTCTTGACCTGTAACGGTGAGGGAGTGAGTGTCTGAGTCAGGAGGGTCGGGAAAAGAGAGGTCATCAGCAGGGGCAGGGTGTTTGCTCTCCAGAGCTGCGAGAGTTTCTGGAGAACAAGGAGCCACCACATCGCTGCTAAAAAGAATTCTGGTTGCTACACTTATGTCACCTTCCCCCAATTTTGATTCGACTACATGAGAAATACCTCTAGAGGAGGTAAAACTATGTGTCGATAATTTGGAGTCTAAATTATAGGCCGAAACATTAGATTTTTCTTTAATTTGGCTAGTTAAAGTTTTTTTGTTTGCCGAATCTTTTTGAACATGTAATATTCTATAGGGAAAGGTGAGCAGATTTTCCCAGGCACTCAGCGAGTTCTCTCGGACAGCGAGGCGAACGCAGCTAGCTAGGTGTTGTGCCACTAGTGGTCTGGCGCCACGAGGAACTCGCTTTAAAACCGGTAAAGAATTTTTGAATTTAGAGAGGGTTTTCCAAAAAGGGACAAAACTGCTTGTTGTTGAAGGAGTAATGACAGGGTCCGAAGAAGAAGCATGTTGGGGTTTGTGCACCCGCCCAATATGCAAATTCAGACCCCGCTTACCTTTAAAAAATCGTGCCTGGGTGCACAGAGGGCACCTCTCCAGAACGTATGAAGGTTGACTGGCACTGTCTACTTCCACATCACTTCTGGCACTATCCGTGTATTAAGTTATACTTAAAATTATTTATAAATTACAATACAAAATAAAACATAAACTGTAAATAAACAACACAAAAAAGTCACATTTGACACGACGACGTGACGTGCGGCACGGAGTAGCGCAGCCGCCCTGGACCGGGGCGCCGCCACGCATGTGCGCGCGGCGCCCTGACGACCGTCGCCAGGAAACCAGCTATCGCGGCGCGGCGTCCTTTGCGCCACAGAGATATAATAGAAAAAATATACATTGCTGCCGTTTGAAATTAGGCTAAGAGCTGCCGGAGGTATAAATTGAAAAATATATGAAAAAAAATCGGTCAATCTCTTTGGCGGTTTTTATTTAATTTATTTATATATAGGTATTTTTATGTTACTTTTCACGCATATGTTTATTAGTTTTATTGTTCAGTTAAGTTATAATTAACTTAAATAAAATAAACTAATTATTAGGTTTTTGTCAGATTCTGATGATGGCATCTGCCAAGATGTACCTTTTTTGACACAACAATTCTTAAAAGAAGGCTTGCCATTGTTATATTATGCAAAAGAGTTTAGTTACTTAGCGGACTAAATACTTTTTGACTTTTCCTACTAAGTCATCCCTATTACAACACATCTTTGCTCGCTCATTTTCCTAACAAATCTTTGTTATAAACAGCCTTACTAAGTATCCCAAGCAAGTGCAAACATAAAGTTCTGTGTACTTAAAGGCTTGGTTGGATTCAGCGGCTGGTTGCAATGCGGTAATGTAATTTCATTCTTTGTCTTACAGTTTTCTTAGCCAGTGATAACTTTATTTTACTTTGATAACTTGGTTATGAAATAGCTAAGGAATACAAAAGGTATTTACTTTTGTTCACTGTTGTGGAAATAGCTTAATTGTAATTAAAATGTCTTTGTACTGTACCTCTAACATTTACTTTTATGGATGTGGTTGCCTATTTTTAGAATGTAGAGATACATATTATATAGATACACAGTTATTTATTCAAACTAACTTATAAAATAAAGGCTTTTAAATGAGATTAAAATAACTATATAAATGGCAGACACTAATTAAACATAATAAAATAAACTTAAAAAAGAAAATAAAAGCAGTAAGCACACAACAGCTAGTATCAAGAAAACTAGTTACCTATCAAACAATATCATCTTTCTATAGCAAATAAAAGACCTAATTTCACCAATTTCCTTTGACTTCGACCAAATGTTTGTAAACACGCAGGCATACGGCGTTTACCCTGCTCAGCGTGACGTCACTCCTGCGTATATCTTGCTCAAATGTTTTATGACACCCCAACTGATTCGTAGGAAGTTGTGATCGCTTTAGCTACAATTTATGTGGTCCATTTTATTGTTTCCACTTCACTTACTTTGTAGAGAGACTTTGTTTTTGAAGATAGTTGGGTGTTTTGTTGTGTGTGTAAGCAAAGGTGTGCTGCTAAAAGAAGACATTGAAATACAAATGCTGTGAAATAAAAATCTAAAACATAGGTTTGATCTACAGCCTTGAGCCAAGTAGAGCATGGACCGATTTAGACTAATAATGAATAAATATTTGTAAAATTAGCCTATATTATTATTCAGATTCATTTATAGTTGTTCTGTAAGACTTTAGGCATCTTAGGAGATATAGGACTATAAAAGTAGAGATCTTATGTCTCTCTCATTTAAAAAGTAAATATACTTATATGTTATATCCTCGTACCTATATTACCAATTTTTATCTCCAACGATGCCTAAAGTATATCTGCTCTCTTATTAAAAAAGAAACTAAATACATAATTCAGAACCCAATCAATCTAAACACACTAAGGCAGTAAAAGGCCTTCACTAAATGCTAGCAATAGAATAGAAAAATCACTTGTCTGGGCAATCTAGCGCAGGTCCCGGGATTATTCGTCTGTCGGTGACTTATGTGGTCCTAGTGCCAATAGGAAGATGAATGTCGCCCACACTGCTGAGCAGTGGATGTGAAAGTTTTGATTTGTATGGATAGTATGGATAGTATGATTTTTATGCACAGTTGCATCATATACTAATAGGTTTTGAACAGCTTGGATATTTAAAATTGGGGTATTTATATATGCACAATAATTTCAACTATTCAGATAAATAGTTTGTAACTTTAGTTACGATAACGATAAATGAAAATAGTTTTGATGAAATGCTTGTTTAAATTAATAATTGTACTAGATAAGCTCACCGACTTATTTGAACCTGACAAAAAGTAAGCGTGTTATGGATTGTATTTTTTCTTTTTTTTTTTTGTACGTAAAAATATAACATGTTTTGCTAATTTATAAAATTTAGAATTTTCTACAATTTTAAACCATTGTTTTAGAGAACACATAAAAATGTAGGCACTTTGTGGAAAAACACAAAAAATAATTACCAATCCAAAACTCCTAATTTTAAATACTACCCATATTAAAATCGGTCCCCTTAGATTATAAAATGATTTATGTGGCCATGTGCCATCGGAAACGTTCTCGTCTCGTAATGGATTCTGAAGAGTCCCTGAGGAGATGGAAATGTTGAGAGCCGCTGACATAGGACACGCATATCGCGACAGCCTCACTTTAATATCTGTAAGACCGTTTATGTATGATTCTGTAGTTTTAATTCTATTTACCAAAACGAATATTTAAAAATTAACGAAATAGCAACTTTGAGCATTTTTTATATATGATAATGTAACAATTTAATATCGATGAATAATTTGTGAGACCTTATTTTAAATTTTTAACAAAAATAATATTTCTACTTTTACAACTATTTGTCAAGTTTATAGTCTATTTTTGTAACCAATTCTCATTCAAATCTGCATTATAATTTTAAATTACCGATCCAAAACTTTAACTGTTAAATCATAAAACATCATCGAAAATTGAATAATATGAGCAACAATATTATTGAAAGTTACAATACAAATCTGAAACCTACCTAAGATCGTAAAGAAATATTTACATAGTATTATGATTAACTGGCAAAGTTTCAAATAATAAAATTCAAATCACTCCCTAGGTACCACAGGGTTGAGCGCCTCTGAACTATGACCTTGACCTTAACCTTTAGTATAGTCGCTAGCAAAAGTCTAAAAGGCTTAAAAAAGTGTGTATAAAAAAACTCTGTAAAACGTCGGTAAAAAATAATGTTATTGATAAATCTGTAAGTATACTGTTATAATAATATAACTATATTTAGTGGGTAGGCAGTAAGTACATCTTAAAGTTATAATCAATCCACATTAAAGTCAAAGGAAACGTGGACGGAAAATATTACAATAGATAAATAATTAAGAAACTAATTCAATTCTTTTCTGAGCAGAAGTTGACAAAAAAAAATAAAAAAATCTTATCGCCGTAATTTACTTTTGCCAACAACAGTACTTCTTAAGTTTGGCTTTACCCGTCAAAACGTGCCAATCCGCCGACACGCCATCTTTCGAGATATCCACATTAATATTTATTTCTAAGTTTTATACTAGTTTGTTTTTCAGATCGTTTCTCTAGCTTGATTGATGTATCCCTGAAACTGGGATCTAAGTTTTTGTACGTTTAGGCTTCAAAAGTTATCGCAATAAAATACGATTGATGATATAAATGTAAGTATTAAAGTTTTTAATGGTCTGACATTAACACCCGTGTGCATTGAAAGAACAGAAAAACTTTTGGAATAAATTTCTTAGTGTTTTCTAACGACTCACTTATTCACAATTCTGGCCTTTATTTAATTCATAAAAAAAACAGAATACATATTTTTTGGTGTTAATTTGTGTATGTGAAAGCTACAATCTAATATATATATAACGAAGTGGGATGGCGGGCGGTCGTTGTTGCTCAGCTCTCCTTCTGTTCAGCTCTCGTTTCATCGTGAATGTATTCAAGGAACGCGGCGAAGTCGGTTTCTTCTGTTAGCTTCTCGTGCATTCCACCCGATGTCAAAACCACACTGCCCAATTTGACTGATCGCACGGTGCTGCCAACATCTGATCCCGAATACGCCCAAGGAGGTTAAACCTTGAAGCTCGTCTTTACAGTCTCTAACATATAATACAAGTATCTATCGTTCACATCTTTACTAGTATAGATAGAAATGAGCACCAAAACCACTTTAAGCCATTTTCCAATCCAAATTCAAATGCTCACCAAGATGCTTTCAAAGATTCCTTAAGAACTGTAATTTTCAAACCAATATATTATCACCAAGAAGTTTTAAAAGATTCTTCAAGAACTGTCCATTTACTTCTTCGCATCGGTTTTCATGGACCACTTGACAGAAACCAAAAGATCTTACACGCTAACCACAAACTGAGCAAACTTAGTGAATGCATTAGTGTACACTTGTTACTCTCAAAGGATAAACATTCACTGGGCAATGATTCTGAATCCTTTTAATACGATGTTCACTCAGCAGTGCTGGTGGTAAACAAGTATTTAAATACAAAGGTACAGTACGTGAGTATAAAGTTTTCAAGAACATAATTATTTAAACGACGATCTGTTATTGTTAATAGACGATGTTTTAACAAAAATCTTTTTAAGGGGCTTTTCAGCACTTGATTTTGGTTATATATCCGTAGTAATCTCCTTTTGCATGGGATGGTTCAGCTTCATTTTTCTCATCAAATCAAAACCAGCTATCAAAACCAGTTAGAAAAAGTTTATAGTGTATCAATGAAATTCCAATTAAAACCAGTCGCAACATTCGAGAAACAATTAACAGCAGTCTACAAATCCGGCAATACTTTCAGTTGAATCCACCAAAAATCCAGTAGTTACAAAAAACGCGATAGGCCAACGAAAAAAAAATCCGCCACAAAAAATAAACTTTTTCGCAAAAAATCTCAATTCGCCCGTTTGTTTTTATCGCGTAGACCGGGAGCTAGTTTGGGCGTTTTTTTAGAATTTCATCCTATACGCCTAGGAATAGATATCACGGGAATTTCACAGAATGTTGTCAATGTGTGCGTAGATTTCAGCGACAATTTTGCGAAAAAACCATTGAGTTGCACGGTCATTACTTGTTTACATTTTGAGCTGTTGTTGTTGTTTTGTGCTGCTTTGTTTGTAAACATTATCAATGCATTATGCACTTTAAAATTATACAAAGTTATGGCAACAGGTTGTCCTTGTTACATGTAAAAAAAAACTGTGTTTGTTTAAATGAAAGCGAACATACCATGTCTCTCTATTATCAACAAGATTTTTATACCAATAACATCTGAATTAAAAGTCAAATCTCTATTTTCCCCATATGGCATACAAAATCCTTTATTGCTCGGAACTTGTAAATGCTTACTTCGTGGTATATGAAAACGGGTTTGTTAGTGTTAATGGTTTCTGAATATTCTTGTCATATTTGGAACTGAAACCGACTCACTTAATAGGCTGTGTAATAACAGTGTTCCTGAATTTGGATAAATTAATTTTATGTTTACCGTCTTTAACATTTAACTGAATATAGAATCAGAAAAATAAAACCTGTAACATTAAACCGATATAAAAATCCGATGACTGAAACTATACCACTAATTGTTATACAAAACATTTAATACATTCAAGGTTAAATCCAAACTAATAGCAACTTAACATGATACAAATGTAGATATAGGAAAAACTACCCTTAACGATATGCATATGGGTATAGTTGGCATAAAACTTAAAGCCGTAACAAATAACACAAACACGCAAAAGGCACTGCCAATTATCAAAGTTGATTCTATTTCGGAAATCCTAGACTCTACGACTTCAGACCTTATGACAACGTGTTAAGGTTCATTTTCCAGTGGGGTTGGGCCAGTATATGGGGTTTATTTGCGGTGTGTTGGCCATGAACCGTAAATACGAACTCTTTGTTATCTCAAATTGCTTCTACTTGGCATCGAAGTATCGCTGTAATATCACTATTTGTAACGGCTACGATTTAGCCTTCAAACCTCTTTTGACGGTAATCTTTTATCAAGATCACGACCTTTACAAGAATTAGGTTATGATTTATTTACAATTTATTTATTATTGGCTATGCAGGGCAAAGGCATACCTTTCTTCCTTCCAATTCTCCCCGTCTAGAGCTATGGTTATCAATTTCACAAAGTTCGTCCCGTCATCTCACGGCCGGCCACGAGGTTTTTTGAAGTTTTGTGGAGTCCACATAGTCGTCAGTATGGCCCAACAGAATATAGTAATAATTTTAGCCTACTTGTTAGCACGGCTAGTGTAACCCGGTGCCTGTCTAATTTAGGCAGGCATGCATGTCTTAAATAATAATATGATATTTTATGTACTTGCATTAATAAATTAAAAGCTTCAATTTAACCTGGTACTACATTTCATCTCAAGTCTCATCCACACTATTTAGGATATTAACACAATCAAACGGATTGACTACCCAAATAGTTTGCAGACAAGATTGTCAATTGGTTTTTCTAGGTCTCCATTGTAAGCTCTTGTATATTATTTCTATCAGACTCCAATTTGCCTTTTCCAGTGTCAATAGACTATAGACAAAGCTACGAAAGTTTTATATGTAAATGAATATCTGAGTATTATGCAGTAGATGTGTTCCAGTTGGCTCGACAACCCACAAACTGGTGAACTATTAATTGGACAACTGGGAACAAACAATTTGGATTACAGATTCGGAAGGCTACAGCCGGCCGACTCTAGTTTTCCAATGCAAATATAACTGGACAGGGCTACAAGTACTATAGATGTAGTTTTGTTTGTACATACATATAGTATGTAGGTATTTGTAAAGTTTCTACATTAGAATTTGACTGATGAATTAATTTTCAGCAGTATACGCCTTACTTATCGACGGGTCCTACGTAGACTGGTACAAGTGCAAAAACACAACTGTTCAGGAGAGCGGTTCAAAGGTTCTAAAGCTTGTAATTTTGTCATAAATCAGTAGAAATACTTGAAATTTTGAGATGTTATATTTGAATCTCTAAGAAACAAGATTGCATTATTGTTTCTTAATTTTTTTTTATACTTTGGAAAATAGTGTCACTTGCATTGATGTAGCTTGTTTTATTTATTATGGTAAAACCTGTAAACTGATACAAGTGGCCACTTATACCAGTATACAATGTACTTGCTTATTCTTGTAGTAAGAGAAAATTTAAGAATTTTACTGTTTTAATATGCTATTTCCAATCTACTGATTAATATGAGGTTATAATATTAACAATAACATCTTCTTTTATCGACTTTTAAACACTTACACCAGTTTACTCAGTACTGGAAAACTACTTGCAACAGTTTTCTGCATTGTTATTTGTTATTAAACTTAAATATTTAAAGGGTGAGGCAGGAAATGAAATAAAAATACAAAATAGAAGTCTTTTCCAGACCTACCTATGCTTAATAGGTGTTGTTAATCGGACGTTAATATTATTATGGCACTCATATTACTATCCTCTATGCGGCACTCTTAATGAAAAATAAAATCGATGGACTTGCCATCTTAAAAATAATAAAACTAAAAAATTTAATCTTCTTAATTAGGAACTTTCGGTAATTATATATACCTAGCAAGGCACCGACTCCATAAAATTATAAAGTTGTATTGTAGGTTAATACTAGTTTAGGTTTGGCTTATTAATATAGTTAGGTAGGTTATAGTATTATTTTTAACTTTTTAGTGCTATTATCGATTTTTAAAGTAAGTTTATTCTTTGCACAAAGTTTTTTATTGGTTTATTTTTAGTGATATATTTTAAATCTTAGATATTAATAATAATATGGCCTTCACCCATTCATCATTCTCATGATAATTTCCATCAAACCAAATGCAGTGCCACGCATCTCACAAACAACGAATTCCGGCTTAATTCACGAGGCCATCGTAGCTTCATCATCAGATCTGATGGTAGAATGGTTCTTTTGAACGCAAATGCTTCACTTGCTGTAGAAAAAACCAAATTTGCTGTACGCTTTCCTATAACATTATATAACGCTATAACATTTGAAGAGTTCCCTCGATTTCACCAAGATTCCATCATCAGATCCCGACTTGGTGACTATGGGACCATTTGGGAAGTATACCCTTTGCAACAAAGAAAAAAAATATTTCAAATCGGTTTGGAAAGCAAAGGAGATATGTGCGAACATAAAAAATCCGAATTGAAAACCTCCTCCTTTTTTTTAAAGTTCCCCCATGGAATTATTTTCCAGTTTTCAAAAAAGGGAAGCAAAACTTAAAATCAAAAACGAAAGATTGAGTTTCTTTGTTTTATATATGATCAAACAATACAAAATATATCATCATACTATTTAAAATGTCAATTAATATTTATTTTCGTAATTTCCTGGAGTGTTTATTTTACTATTTTTTTTTTTCTAATAAATCTATCATTACTTGACCTCTTGAGCGCTTCATTGTTGTGACATGTTACCACTACTAAATCAAGACAAACCAAATCTGAATAGTTTTTTAATAAATGAATATGTAACCTAAAACGCATCGCAGTTATACCAGTGTTGTAACGTGCTCCCGACCACGAGTCGCGTCGCACGCGACTACGTACACTAGTGCAAGTGACTTATATCAGTGTAGATGGTCGTGTGGCAGAAAATCATGTCACTTATATTAGTTTACAAGTTTGTATCTTTGAAATTACTTGATAATTTAATATAATTTTTACAGGATATAAAGTTAAGGTAATTTTAAGGCTTTTGGTGCAAAAAAACGTATTTCGCTGTTTTGCGGGTTACACCAGTATACGTAGGACCCGTCGTTATGTTATGCCTGAACGTACACCATCGCAATGTTTCATTCATTATCCTTTTTTTGCAAAGTTATTTAATTCAAAAAAGTTTTAGAATTTTCTTACAACGAGTATTAAAAACTTCAACTTACTTAAACGTTACAAATTTAACCTTCTCTCTACAAGTTTCAAACCGAAACTAATAAACTTACAAAACAAATAGGCTCTTACAATTCACGACGTAGCCTCGCTCCTTATAATCGAACAAGATATAGCATGAAAGCAACGTGCAAAGTTGAAGCATCTTTACAAGGGGACTAAAATTGCCTTTTGGTAGAGTCATATTAAGAATTTAAAAATTAATAGATTTTTTAGTTAATCATTTGTGTACACAAAATATTACAGAACAAACCTAACATAACGAATATATACTATTAATTGGCTTTACATTTCTTTTTTGTATAAAATTATTCTACTCGCACGAACACACTAGCACGAACAACACAGATACAAAAAATTGGAAAACATCTCCTTCCAGTTCCGATAATTATTTTCTTGTGATTTTAGCAAAGCCTCTTTAAAAATACACCTTCACTTAACAGCATTCTATGGAAAGTGAATCTAGAAAAAAAAAAGAAATTTATGAATACTTACCAGATCTGCTACATTAAAAAACACCATTCAGATTATGATTCTGCAATTCAACCATTTTAGCCCCCGAGGTCGTTCGTCGCCAGCCTTCGAACTTAGTGCCGATACAAAGGCACTGAGCGCTATCTCTACGTGTGCCAAAACTCACAAACATTCTGTAATTCGTACTCGACCGACCGACTCAGCGTATGTTTTGTAGCGTTTATACTATTGTATTGTAGCTCATTATTTTGGTAGTGTTTTGTAACAAATTCCAGATCAATTTTTCGTTTTAAGACGAGTAGTAAAAGAAATATGTCTACATGATATGCGATTCTCTGAGTTTCGTATCATACTTTTTTTTTCTAAATAAAACATTTTCTAGAACTCTGAAGCAAATGTTCTTGTAAGGAAAGTTCTGAATTGGTATTTACTGGATTAATTTCTGTGAAAAGCTCACACGCCTCAAGTTTCTGTTGAAATAAGACATTATACTATTGTCAGCAAGCAGTATGACCAAATTATAATTCGGTTCCTGAAAGTACCCAAATTAATATTACCTCACCGACCTTTAAAATAGACCGTTATTTTTCTAAATGTATTTGCCATTTTTAGTTCTACACAAAATCTTAAAATAAACTCAAAACTTTCGCAATTTAAAACAAAAACATCAAGAAATCTTTAAAAATACTTCCAAGAATTCCGTTGCGGGGAACAAAGTGATAAATTGCAAAGTATTTATTTACAGTGTACATAAATAATAGTCCCCTCCCTTAACGTCAGAAATAAGTCGGCGACTGTACCACTGCGCGGAAATTATGTAATGTGTCACTGTACTTTGAGGGACATAGTAAATCTTTTAACTAAAGGTCGGAACACACGCGATTTTAGCTGCTAGATTTGACGAGTGGCTTTTGTGCTACTTTGTTTTTATGTCCTGTTTTAAGGTACTACTTGATTACCTATGTGGGACAACACTTTTTACTGCCCTCTTCCTGCATTAGAAGATTTTTCAGTAAAGTATAATATGAAATTTATTTATGAAATAACTCAACTGAGTAGGATTATTCCTTAATAAAATTAACATTGTTGTTGAATATATTTTAGGTAATAGTTTATCACAAGAAACACTGACATTAAATAAATTAGACTGAAGTAATTATGGTTGCAGATTTTTTTCTAAAATTTTCAGAACCCTAAATAGTCCCCCTACAAACGTGAAAACGGCTTCAAGCTAAGACAAAACACCCAAAAATAATATCCCACGCAAGAAAATCTCATGTACGCCAGGCCTAAAAAGTTTACGAGGCACCTACTCAAAAGTACGTGTTTAACGGCGCACCACTCATTTCTACGGAAGGAAGACATAACGTATTACATGATTATCTTCCTTTGTAAGCCAGGTGAAGAAGGGTTGCTATTGTATTCGCGGAAGACGGATCGCTTGATTATAATGTATCACAATATTTGCCTTTATTTGCTGGATGAAAAATCTTGACGTCATGAACTATTACTGGCTGGTATTTTAAGAATACGAATGGTGGTAGAAGGAGTAATATTAGGTAAGTTAAGGGGTTCTCTATCTATCTGACTAGTTACTTATTACATGAAGTTAAAACTGGCTTAATCGTTAACATCAAGCACATCAAGCACATCAGGCACAAAAAACTCAGCCTGGCCTTGTTGATATCTGAGGTGTTTATAAATAGATTGAGAGCAGAAAAATCCTGCACCATAAAAGCCAGCACACCCTTGATTTGAGCAAAACATCCGAGTGTTCCTAGTTGTGTGCCTCTCCACGTTTTATTCCCATTTTAGTGTTCCGTTCTGGATTGGGAAAACGGAACGCTTATGGACTCACTTGGGTGTCGCTCTGACTGTCACTCACCCACTTTTATTGCGAAAAGGGGTTGACGGAAACAGTCGGTGCTTATAATATTGATAGAAAACGATTTACGTTCACATACAGCGGAGATGAAATAGAAATGTGTGATGTGAAGTCATTTCATCAAAAACAAATTTTCGTCGTAGTTATTGCGCTCACTTCGCCCTTTGATGTTGAGTCTGAAAACGCAGAAATAAAAATAAGAGGTGTAAATGCATTCGTCAAGTCACACACAAATTCCAACTCTGTTCAAGCGAAATTATTTTGCTCCGTAAATTGGTTAAAAAGCGACTGGCTTTCATACACCATGTTCTGATATTTGCCTGAATCCGATGAGACTTGCCGCCAATATATTATATATTAAAGAAGATGCAGTTTGATAAAAGTGGAAAGGTTAGTAAGTTAGTCACAATGACAGATGATCAAAATGAGTGCCGAAGCTGGTCATGGTACATTTAATTCCGTCGCCGGGTTCGACCCATCCCACCATTAAACATGTAAATTCCTTGTCGTGCAGTAAATTCAATTCTAGCATTTAACAGTGTCTGAACATCTTTCTGCTCGTAATAAAATCGCGGATAACAAAGTTAAAGCTTTCATTACCAGAATCACTATCTATAGTATTTTACTAGTGTAGCTGGGTAGAGGTCCAAATGAAAGGATGAAGCGGTAGTCAATTTCCCAAAAAAATAAAGGTTTTACAATCGGACATATTATTATTGAGTAGATATTAAAATTATTGAAGCTCGGCTATTATGAAAAAACAGAAAAAATAATAACAAAAAAAAACCGTCTTAAAAATCAAAATTTGATTAAAAGCTAATAACAACAATGAAAGAGGAAAACAGCATGATTGAGAAGTTTTGCAAAGTATAAATAGATATACCTAGTATTAAACATAAAACATATCAATCTAGATTATTAAAGACTCAGTGAATTAAGCAAATAAGCGGCTCATTGTATTTTGAGCCAGGTCCTCATCTCCGCCTACATTTAAATAAAAAAGGTGAACAAAACTAGGCTGCAAAGCTTTTGTTCAATACAAAAGGGTTTCGGAGCTAAAGTACGTTACTTAAATCCTTTGAATCTAATTATTTGCTTGAAAACGTTTCGGACGTCACTACCAAAATGCTTTTTTGGGACTTATTTGACTCTTGCTGCTAGCTGTGTTAAAAAACATGAAAGTTCTATATTGGGTTGCTGTTGCTTGATTAGAGGACGTTAAGATTATTGTTCTAATAATTGGTGTTTTGTAATATGAATAAATAGTAATTTTAGGTTACAAGTACTTTTTCGATAAAAGTAGAATAAGCGTTTAGTTAATCTTTCATTAGCAGTTCAAATATCTAATTAAAAAGATATAGCTGTAAAACATAAAAAGTATTTGGTTATTGAATTGAATACCTAAAAAGAAACACACTGTAAAAACCAATTTTTTTTTTCTTATATATAAGGCCCTACTAGACCATATTTCAAACACTAAAAACCCTTACCTCCATAGTCAAAAGTGATTGGTCTATCGACTATGAACAATCAAGAGGTATTCCCCTCGGCAGACACTTAAGCGGAGGCCTATTTAAAATCTCGAGCCCACAGTTCGTGCCCACCTTTTAATATTCCTGATTAAATTAATGCGTCCGACACTCCCCTTAAATCTGTATATTTAATTACGGTAACATTTTTTATTCTGAGAAGTGACTGCTGTTTTTCGTCCTTAAAATTTATGATATTGCATTTTGGGGTGTTATGTCTTGATTTATTTATGAACTTGGAATATTGTGCTCCATTGTTTATTATTACTCAAAATGAAATTATTCACAATGTTCCATTTTCTACTATGAATTGAAAAATACACACTTATCGTTACGTTTCTGATTCATAAATACAGCAAGTAATAGCTCTGTGCGCTACAAACATTATACAGTAGAGCGCAAAATCATAATTACAAATCAATTTCCTTAAACGACTAAAGTTCCGTCACCCAAAAACATTTCAATCTTAAATTGCGTTAAATCAATCGCGTAAACCCCGTTTATTCATCACTTGTACCCGATGCGACGTCGATGGAGGTCGGGGGTGTTATTATGCAAATCAGCCGGGATAGCGACAGCCCAGTCCAGATTGAACAGGGCTGCTATCACGGAATATTGGAACTATCTGTCCTTGAGAGGTAAGAATATCCAGATTATCCAGATAAATCACCAGCAAAAAGACTTATCCCAAAACCAAAATCCATGCATTTTTTTTAATTCACTTCTCGTATAAAATAAATAATCAAAAAGTCAAAATAGAAGACAACTACTCTCGAAAATGTATGAGGTAAATCACCACCAAAAATGAGTTTGAGTCCGAAAACGATGCAATTTCATACCTAGCCAAAAAACTATGAAAACATTTATACATCGAAATACGGAATCAGGACAATCGCTTTCGAAAATTTATGGGGAACTCAAGCCAATCAATCAATTTAGCAAATGGTTTAGTATCTGGGGGATAATATATAATTAATCTAATTGAGATAAACCCGTTTCGACGTAACCGCTATTAATGATAAACTTAATTGTTTCCTTCTGTTTTGGAAATAGTGAGGACTGTAGAATTGCGTGAACTACCTATATGTATTGAATCATCGTTAAAAGGATATAAAATTATTGTACACCATCAGTCTTGGCGGCATTGCCGTCTTAAATAAAGGCTATGCCACAAAAACATTTGGTCCAAAAAAAATATTTTCTTAACTTTTGCATCTTTTTCTCAATTTTCATCTCAAGTTTTTAGTTCTTCTCGATCATGTCATCCCTGACACAATCCATCCATCTCCCTCAACCCTTCACAAATAGGATGTATTTAATAGAATTACTGGTCAGACTTTAGCATACAGATTACAGCATCTAAGGAGTCATCTGTAAGAGACTCGGATTGAATGATTTAGACGTGATTTGGAAACAGATACCCTTAATTATGAACGTTAATTTGCATTGATAGGCTATTGATTGTCTGATCGGCCCCATTTAGAGTCCGTCTTTGAAATTAAGTTGGTTACTTTGTCGGTGTGTTAATCAGAGAAAATATGGGAGCACCAAAAGTTGATTGTGTCTTGTGTTATAGCAAATAGTATATCCTTTTCTTACGTTTTACAAGTTAGAATATATGACCAAATTAGTACATTTCTTTTATAAATGGACCCTTAAAATAGAAAGCATAGCTACAGCGACAGTTGGGTCGACAATTTAGTTTACTTTTCCCATAAATCAAAAAGTTTTCCCGTGTAAAACATTAGGTTCAGTAATTACATTATTACATTTCAGTGAATCTCTTCAGGGCTCGGGGATGTGGAACTAGGTCGGACATTTCTTCATAAAAATAAGATTTTCCTGCAATAAAGTATTATGTCTAAGTGTGAACCTGGTGTCGTAGTTGTTCTGGCTTCTTCGAAAGTTCTGCGGCCTTTGTACTATTGTTAACACATTGTAACAGAATTCGTCAGAAACCACGGAAAATAGTAGAAAGAAATCTTCTCATTTCCTTGTGACCACACCACAGAGAATTTCGAAGTCTCAGGTAGAAATATTACAGATAGCTTTACTACAAGCATCTCATACAAACCCACACATGAATAAGATAAAATAGAGATAAAATAACGATACGTTTAACATAACAGTCTTAATATCACAAATATTGAAATCAATTGCGCTTGATTAACCTAATGGCATTCAATACCAGCCAAGTCAAAGACGTTACATAATATTTGCGTTTTCCTTGAATGATAAATCTTGGCAAGAAATCAAAGAAAAAGTCAATATTTTTTTAACCTGTACGTAAATGTTAACGTTTGTATTAAAGATTCGGATGTTTGGGGATAAGCTGATTCGTTTTCAACGATATGTTTCAAATGCATTGCTTTCAAATAACGACTAATATTACACACATACATATCATCACCCCTGTATCCCCGAAGGCGTAGGCAGAGGTGTACCAAAGTACAACCACAATTCGCCGATATGTTTTAGGTCTCATGTAATAGGGGGCGAGAATATTGCCACTAACCAGGCAATAACGTATTAGATAATAGTAAATGACTATTTACACAATTTAAAGCAAATACAATACAACAACAAAACAATTTAAAAAATAACAGAATAAACACACAAAATATTAAGTTCATTCCCTATGCGATGAAACTTTCTACAGAAAAAGCATTGACGATGAACTTTTTATAGACACTTCAATGGATTCGGTATTTCTAAGAAATTCAAAGCCTGGTATTGCAGATTATTATAGGTCACCACGCCACTTACCAAAGTACGCAAAGCTTCACAAAAAAAATGTTATCAGTTTTTTTATAGCGACGTCTCACAAAATAAACAGTTTTATATACCTGAATATATTAAAATACTTTACATACATTACTCAATCTAAACCTTTCCTTGGAGATTTTTGCGAATAAATTAGAAATCCATTAAAATTCTCGAAGCCACATAATCGGATTAAGGCTAGCTGTTAAAAGGTTCCTCATAAATACATTTGCGGCACAATCTTGTACATTATTACCACCCTTCTCTTCAGGATAATGAGTAATAAATATTTATCGCAATCTTCGCACCCTCAGGCGCAGCTCGAAGATGGAAATCATTAGATTAACTTAAGGTTTAGCATACGAGAACTTTGGCGTGTTGTGATTACAGTTTTGTTTAGATGTCGGACAAAATAGAAACTCGAGATAATCATATTTTTGTAAAATGATAATATACAACAACAAGTTGTAATTTACATTACAAAAATATATGTAAATGCAATTTATTTACAAAAAGAACAAGAATTTAATGTCACATTTCAGCCCAATAAAATACGGCTGGAATTTTGAAGGTGTTTTCTTTTAGAAATTTGGGTAATATTCTACCTATATGACTAAACTTGATCTCTCGTCAATAAAATTCGGTTGAATAAACAATATAACAGTTTTAAAACACAGCGTAACAATGATAAACCAAACATTATTGGCCATTAAAAAAACATCATAACATAACAAAAACAAGCAATAAAAAAATCGAAATCAAACAAATTTGTATTCTCATAAAACTAATAAATTTAATGGTATTAGCGACACAGGGTAATCCCTCGTCCCTACGCTTTTTGTAACAGGATTTTCATACAAATGCTTTGGATTAGCAAGGGGAGTGCTCACGGGCGGGTGAACACTCAAGTAAGGTTCTGCTTGCAATTAAATTATTACCTGTATACTGGATAGCTCTGGAAACTCGAAGGTTTTCTGACAAAAAATATATGAAGTTTTGAAATTTGTTTTCAATTTCGTATGAGTTTATGTTTTGCTTAATTTTATTATGGTTTGTTATATTATCTTTGACTATGAGTTAGAATAAATACGAATTTATGTACTTCTAGCTATTAACGGCTATAGAGATGAGTTTTTAGCGGATTGAGGCAAAACTAAAAAATCATCATCATATATAGGTATAGTAATATAATCTTCACACCTGAAATTGTAACTCTATTTAAATAATAGTAAAGGTATTTATGCATGTACGCGCTAATCCTCGTTCTATAATATTACTATAAACATGCAGCGAGATACTTTAAAAGTTTCTATTTAAATTGATTTTAATGAGTACAAGCGCTATAATTATTTGTGCGACTGCTAATTGCAGCATGCAATGGTTACACACAATAAAAAATCACCCTTAATTTATAAACTGGATGTGCGATAAATTACAAGAGAGACACAGATATACAGTATGTTGTGTTATACATAACATACTTGGTAAAAACTAATATAATTGTTATCCTCTCCTTTTCTACAAACCGTACTCTTTTATTTCATTTCTGTTAGTATTACTGTGACTAGTTTCCCTCAGAATGAATGTGTTAACATCGCTCAACTCGCAGAAAAATAAACCAAGAAAATATTTAAAAGCTGAAGCAAAGTTAACAAAGGGAGGGGTTTTACTCAACAAATATGGATCGTATGGCATTTAACAAAAAGGAATGTGGAAATTCTCAAAAATTTATTGTAAGCCTTTTTTGTCTACTATTCTTATAGAACCAAAAACCAGCCTTTGGGCTTTTTTTAAGACCATTGGAAGTTAAAATTTTGAAAATTACTTTATAGATCAAATATAATTGAAAAAATATAAGTTTAAACACACACAAAAGATAAATAGTTTGATCAATTTTATAAGCGACTTCAAAAAGGAGGAGGTACTTAATTCCACTGTATTTTTAAAGGTCACCTCAGAACTTTTGACTGGGTGAACTGATTTTGATAATTCTTTTTTTTATTTGAAAGGTGTTGCTTCTTGTGTGTCCCTATTTAAATTTGGTCCAGTTATGACAGTGAGATCCAAAACGATAAAAACTTATTTTTTTGGTATTTTTTTTTGTAGGCATTTCATATTTATCAATAAATAATAGTTACTTGGAACAAATGTGTTCATACACAGATATTAAATATTACAAAACTTCTTCCTTAAATTGCCTGAAAAACGAATCAGAAAATTAAAGGCCAATATATATTCAAATGTCCTCGAAGCCAAACCAAACTTCGCTTTAGTTGTCTAACCAATATCAATAACCACAAAAAGCAGTCGACTATAAAATTTTACGTTCACGCACTAAGTGTTTTACTTCACACCATAACTGTTTTTCTTCGCCTTCCGAACTACAGATATCTTTTTTAGTACGTGTGTACTTGCGAAGGTACTTTAAATACCCTTTCACGTGACAGGAAATCTTCCCCTTTCAATGAAGCCTCGAAACCTCGTCTACATAATAATATACTTACTGAAAGTGGTGCCTTCCGCGGCGCGACGCGGGGCGCATACGGAATACCTCGTTTCTGCACTTTTGACGTAACGTTTCAACTGTACACCGTGCTTTATTAGTGAGTGTTTTACGAATTATGTAAATTATTTGAGACGTTTGTTTGTTAGGTTTCAATGAGAAAAGCAAATGAGATAAGTTGTTTCGTGAATTAGATAAATGTTAACTTGTTTTATTAACATAGCAACAAATATTTAATAAATTGTGCAATAGGCACAATTTATTGGTAAACAGTGGTTTAAGAATTAAAGTCTGAATACTAATTCTTTTACTAATATGAGTTCACTTCTTATGTGTTTATTACTCTGCCACCTAAGTTTGACGCGACCATAGCACAATAATTTTTCAGTTAAATTATATTTATATTTTTACTTTACTTGATTTTCTATCCGTAACAAAATACAGGAGAAATACTCTCTTCATTTAGAAATATTTTATTCACACTTTATACCAGCATTTTGTCGAAAAACATTAAAATAAATTCAAGGTAAAATTACTTTTAAGACACATCAAAAGCACATCAAAGCAACATAACGTGTGATAAATAATTCACACCTCATACGGCTTATTTAAAAAGCTTAGTTAAGTTCAGAACCACTAAAGATTAAAACAAATTCTAAACCTAAAACAATAAATTGAAAATATCAACATAATATATTTACATTCTGCCCGCGACGCGATAAATTCAATTGTCTCGCACATGCATCGCTGTCGCCTAATTCTATTTTCGCTGTTACTACGTTATAATAGAATTTATTTTCGTATAGCACACATTATTGAAGGATCGGTCGATATGGATTATTCGGTATTACCCAGCTCTTACGTGATCAAAGATTTAGAGTGCTCTGAACGGATTCGCCGTAGCGTTCTTAGATCCAACCACTATTTGTACTAAGCTTGCCAATGACCACAGCATTTCGTTTGAAAATGAGGAAAAAACGTATTTATTTGTTTACTCTTTTAGAATAAAAAATAGCTATTGCAAGGTAGATAAAGTAATTTCTCACTATTTTATTCAGGAATATATTTAAAAAAAAATTGTTTTGTTTTTAAGTAAACAAAATATATTTTATTTATTTATTTATTTATTCTAGTAAAACCAGTGTGTTTCGTTTAAAGTTTGAGTATTGTCTAAAAGTTTACAGTAACTATGAACATAATGCAGGAAATGTAGTAAAACTTAGACGTGTTTAATATATGACCTTGTTTATGAAGTTGGATCACAAACTTCTAGCCAAACTCATTTTCTCGCCGTCGAAGACACGGTATAAATATTAAGTAATGAATTTAGCAACACGTCGACGTACTCTATTATGCATATGTAGAGGAATTTACCAAGACTTCAAACGATGAAGGAAAATCTAGAGGAAAAAGAAAGTAAAACATTCTGAGTGTGGGATTTACAAAGACTGTATAAATATATGATGCGTAGTGCTTCAAATTTATGTGTTAATAATATAAGGTGTAAAGAGCCGACATATTGTGGCTAAATAAAATATTCAATAAATATATGAAAAAATAACTAAGTCAAAGAAAATCAATGTCAAATCTGCAGAGCAAAGGTTTCTTCTCATACCTAAAGAGACAAAAATAATAATCATGTCATGGATTTGTATTTGCAGATTCTTCAGAATACCTGTCTTGAAAACTCCTTTGTCGTTATAAATAGCCGCATTGAAGCCGTTTCGCCGCTTTTGTTGTTTGTCAATTGACGAACGTGGACGATGACAATGTCCCTTTATTCCCTTCAAAAGTTCTGGAAATATGGAAGAAAGGGATCATGGAAGCTGGTAATTTACGCTTTATGTATTATCAATATAATCATACAATATCTAAGCCATTGCTTAGATAGGAAGACAAACCTTGGCTTCCATCCAAATCGATTCGTGTGACAACTTAAACTTTAGATACAATAGATAAATTGTTTTCTTTTCTGACCGGAAATTGTAAATTTAGCAGATACTCAATTTTAAAATTAATATAGTGTATTTTTTCGACATGACTTAAATGTTTTAAAGTCTATGTGTAGGTAAGAAAGAATTTTAAACCTGAACCATTTTAATTTATTTATACACGAAAAACAATTACCAATTCCAACTCAGAATCATCATCATCATCATATCAGCCTGTTGCAGTCCACTGCTGGACATAGGCCTCCCCCAAGGAACGCCACAGCTCACGATCTCCCGCCCTTTGCATCCAGTCACTGCCAGCTGCCTTCTACAGGTCATCGGTCCATCTAGCCGAACAACTCAGAATACTTACCTGTTACTTCAATAAAACTTATATGATAGGTTACATAATGTATTACTTATTTATCACCTAAGCTATTAAGCTTAGGTGACGAATAAATAATATGAAAAAAAAACGAATTTTATTCAACCTCGGTATTAGCCCTCTCCATTCCTAAAATTTTATTCGCTCTGTTACATTTTGATTGTTTTGAATGTAAATGGAAACCTAACGAATATTATTTTATATAACTGATGAACTAAATTGATCTGTCTTTTCATACCCAGTCTCCCCCATAATACTTGTGTTACTGCACTACCCACGCAACTTAGGAAAGCTGGTAATTTGTTAAGTGCTTGAGAAAGTTCCTCACTCACTACTTGTGCTCACTACCTCCACTCACTACCGTATTCATCGAGTTCAGACATCGGAGTGTTGTCGAAAGTTCTGAGTTTCGAGTGCGTACTCCTAACTCGAAGATTTGAAGTCTGGGTCTAGACGGCTAGGCTTGTTGTAACTTATGCCTATTTCTGGTTCTGTTCATTTTAAAACTTGGTCTATACTACTTTGAAAATTATGAGATGTAGGTATACACTTAGGTTAGGATTTTAAGTGTTGGGGTGCCTGGCAGAAAACCTCCACGTGTGCTCGGTGGCTGCTTGTCCGCTTGGTTTCTTGGGGACGAGCAGGTACCGGGCCGGTGCACCCTGGGTGCGGGCAACAGTCTCCTCGCGAGGGGTGGAGAGGGGGAGATTGTTGTCCGTAGCTAATTTCTGCCGGAGCGGAGGAGTCGCTCCCGAGGGCTCCCTATCTGCGCTCTGCTGCAGCAGAGTGCACGACCAGGGAGCGAAGTGGGGAAGACGGGTTTCCGCGGCGTGTACGTCGCGGTGACCGAGGTGGGAAAGACCGCGGGTTGCTCCTCAACCTGCGGTTTAAGGGCACCCGTGGCGAGGTGTTGGAGCCAGGGTGCCGGGTGGTGGGTAGGCTTAGTTTAGGTTAGGGGATAAAAAAAAAAAAAAAAAAAAAAAAAAAAAAAAAAAAAAAAAAAAAAAAAAATATTAGTTTTAGTGTTAGTTTGTAGACACCGAGCAGCGGGCGGTTTATCCTGCACCGGAGGCATCTGCGGGCCTCGGGAGACCTAAATACCCTCCCAAAAAGAGCGGCCGCATCGCCTTGGGGAAGCGATGTGAGTAGTACCCAAATTTTTATATGATAATGTCGGACAAGGAATCTACTTTGTCATGCGCCCCGGCTGACGCCCGGCGCTCGCAGGTATCCGGGCCTGCGAGTGTTAAATTGACTACCGATGGATGCGCAGGGGTAGGCGACCAGGCCCCTGTAGCGGATGTGGCTACTGGAAGCAGTTTTGCGTCATGCGACCCGGTTGACGCCCGGCGCTCGCAGGTTCCCGGGCCTGCGAGTGTTAAATTGGTTACCGACGGATGCGCAGGGACGTCTTCCATAAGGAAGCGTCCAGTGAGCCGGTCCTCAGACGAGGAAGGCCTGCCGGCCCCCAAGTTGCCAACTTCTAGGAGGGGTCGGCCGGCATCGAGAGGAGCGAGTGCCTCGCAGCCGCGGAGGGATGGGCGCGGGCGTTTTGTGCGCGCCAGTGCCTCGGCGGCTAGCGAGGCTGAGAGTGACGTGGGGGTCACCACGGAGGACCCTGGCGATGGCGGTGACAGCTGTGCCTCGCTAGGGAGCTCAAAGGCGGAGCTCAACGCCGCCAAGAGGGAGCAGCGCAAAGCCGTCGCGGCCGACGAAGTGTCGGAAATGGCCCGACGCGCACGCGAGCGACGTGCTACTCTGGCGGCGGAAGGGGGAGAGCCTTCAGCGGTGGCCTTGAGCCAGCTGGCTCTCGACGGGGTGGACTTAGTCCTGAAGGTTGCCACTAAGTCTGGCAGCCTGAAGGGCACTTTCACCCGTGGCTTAAAAGAGGCTGCCGCGGACATCCGGGAGGCGGTTGGCATCCTCCTCAGCAGGACGGCCTCTGACGAGGTCGCGAAGCTGCAGGAGGAGAACAGCCGCCTCCGGCGTGACCTAGAGGACCTCCAGCGGCAAGTCGCTGCGCTGAGCGAGCAGCAGCAGCGACGCTCGTCCGCCGATGCCGCGCCAGTGGTGGCCCCTACTCCCGCACAGGGTCCGGCAATCGCTCGTACCGACGATGAGGTCGAGCGCATTGTCCGGATCTGCATGCTCCAGTGCGGGAGCATGATGAATGCCCGGTTGGAGGCGATTTCTCGGCGTCTCCCACCGGAAACCCTCCGTCCGCCCTTAGCGGCCGACGCACGGAGGACTGGGGAGCCGCCGAGACTCTCGCCTCAGAAGAGGAAGCCCGCGGAGGGTGCAAAAAGGCCCGCGGAGGGAGCCCCCACGAGCGAGCCCACGACTGCCGGGTCTAAGGGTGAGACCTGGGCGAAAGTCGTGGGCCGTAAGAAGGCCCGCAAAGCCGCCAAGAAGGCCGCGGCCGCGGCACGCGCCTCCAGCCGTACCGCAAATACGGTTGCGCGGCCTGTGGGGCGGACTGAGAAAGGCGGACGCAAGGGGCCGGCCGTGCATGCCGTGCATGTCCCGCGCTCCGAGGCTGTGACGCTCACGCTACAGCCCGGAGCTGCGGAGCGCGGTGTGACGTACCGGTCGGTCATTGCGGAGGCCAAGGCCAAGATCAGATTATCGGATCTTGGTCTTCAGTCCGTCACCGTCAGGCAGGCTGCCACGGGTGCGCGGCTGTTTGAGGTGGCTGGTGCTGCGAGTGGCAGCGCCGAAAAGGCGGACGCTCTGGCCGCCAAGATGAGGGAAGTCCTCAACCCTGAGGACGTCCGGGTCTCCAGGCCGGTGAAAACCGCAATGGTGCGGATCACCGATCTGGACGATTCGGTGACCTCTGAGGAGGTGGTGGCGGCCGTTGCCCGAAGGGGTGAGTGTCCGCCAGACAGCGTGCGGGTCGGCGAAATACGCGCCGATGCCACTGGACTCGGCGTGGTCTGGGTTCGGTGCCCTGTGGCGTCGGCGAAGAGGATCGCCGACAGCGGCGAATTGCTGGTGGGCTGGGTTGCAGCGGGTGTAAAACTCCTGCAGCCTCGGGCTTTGCGGTGCTTCCGGTGCCTTGAAAAGGGGCACGTCCGGGCCAAGTGCACCGCCGAGGTCGACCGTAGCGATTTATGCTTTCGCTGCGGTCAGCCCGGCCACAAGGCGGCCCAGTGTTCCGCGGCGCCCCACTGTATCCTGTGTTCGGCTGCAGGGAAGCCAGCGGGACACCTGGCGGGCGGAGGGGCCTGTGGCGCGCCTGCCGGCAAGGCCAAGGCCAAAAAGAAAAAGAAGGGGGGCTCGAAACCTGCCGGGGAAACCTCGCCACCCCCGCAGGCTAGAAGCTCCGCGGCCGACTCCCGGCCCAGGACCGTTGCCGAGGGAATGGAGTGTCAATAATGGCACAAAAACATTTCCTCCAGGGCAACATCAACCACTGTGCCAGAGCTCAGGATCTTTTACTCCAGAGCATGGCAGAGTGGTCGATTGACGTGGCTGTGGTCGCCGAGCCGTACCTCATCCCCGCCCGTGAAAACTGGCTGGGGTGCGCTGACGGTTTGGTGGCCATTATTGGCGAGACTCTGATCGACCCGTCTAGGGGCCGTGGCTGGGTTGCTGCGGTCTCGGGCGGCATCGTCATTGTGGGGGCGTACTTCTCCCCCAACAAGAGTCTCGCCGACTTTGAGGGTTTCCTTGTCGAGTTGGGCGCCGTCGTAGGCCGCTACCACCCTCGTCCCGTTCTTGTGCTCGGGGATCTCAACGCCAAGTCATCGGCGTGGGGATCTCCGGTCACTGACCTTCGGGGCGAGGTGCTGGAGGAGTGGGCGGTTGCGACAGGCCTGGTCGTCCTGAATCGGGGTTCGGAGTTTACGTGCGTGCGACAGCGGGGCGGGTCGATAGTGGACGTTTCGTTCGCTAGCCCCTCTGTCGCCGGCCGGGTCCGCGACTGGCGTGTCGCTGTGGAGGTGGAGACGCTATCGGACCACCGGTATATCCGGTTCGACGTCTCTGCCCAGACCACGGGCGGCCGCCATCCAGCGATCCCGATCAACGACGGCCCGCGTTGGGCGCTTAAGCGCATCGACAGGGAACTACTCGAGGAAGCAGCCTTAGTCCAGTCCTGGACCTGGGAGTCGGCGACGGACGGCCCCGTCGACGTCGAGGCGGTGGCGCTGCGGTTTCGCGGGGCGATGACGCAGATCTGCGACGCGTCCATGCCCCGTGTCCGCCAACAGTCCGCAAGGCGCCGGGTGTACTGGTGGACCGCTGAGATCGCGCAATTGCGCGTGGCGTGCGTTGCGGCCCGCCGCCGGTACACCCGATACCGCAGACGGCGTCGACGGGATACCGCCGAGGAGGACGCGCTGTATGAGGTGTACCGCGCGTCCAAGGAGACTCTGTGGCTGGCCATTGGCGACTCAAAGTCGCGTGCCAGGGAGGAGCTGCTGGGGTCCCTAGATCGGGACCCGTGGGGGCGTCCCTACCGCTGGGTAAGGGGCAAGTTGCGTCCCTGGGCGCCCCCACTGACGCAGACCATGCAGCCCCAGCTGCTGGAGGTGGTGGTGAAGACCCTCTTCCCTGTGCGAGTGGGACATGTTCCCCCGCCGATGGCATCGCCCTCAGCCACAGACTCTCCGGAAGAGGAGAGCACCGATGTCCCCGGAGTGACGCAAGAGGAGACGAGAGCGGCCGTGTCGCGACTCCGGGCTAAGAACACAGCGCCCGGACCCGACGGAGTTCCTGGCCGAGCTCTCGTCTTGGCTCTGAAGGAGCTAGAGCCCCAGCTGAGGGGGCTCTTCACGGCATGTCTCGAGCGGGGTCAGTTTCCCGGCGTATGGAAGGAGGGGAGGCTGGTCCTGCTCAGAAAGGAGGGGCGCCCAGCGGACTCGCCGTCCGCGTATCGGCCCATAGTGCTGCTTGACGAGGCGGGCAAACTGTTCGAGCGGATTATCGCGGATCGCCTCGTCAGCCACTTGTGTAGAGAGGGGCCGGACCTGGACGAGAACCAGTTCGGTTTTCGTCGGGGGCGCTCCACCATAGACGCAATCATGCGCGTGAGGGCCCTGGCGGAGGAGACGGTGTCCCGGGGCGGGGTGGTGTTGGCGGTGTCCTTAGACATCTCCAACGCATTCAACACCCTACCCTGGAGCTGCATTCGGGAGGCGCTGAAACACCATCGCGTGCCTCCCTACCTCCGCCGTACAGTAGGGGCTTATCTGGAGGACAGATGCGTCACCTATCGGGGACGTGACGGTGCTGCTCGGCACTTCATGTCGTGCGGTGTTCCGCAGGGATCGGTCTTGGGACCGCTCCTGTGGAACATCGGATACGACTGGGTGCTGAGAGGTGAGCTCCCGTCGGGTGCAGACCTGACGTGTTATGCGGACGACACGCTTGTCACTGCCCGGGGGAGCTCACTTAGGGAAGCGACGTTGATAGCCACGGCTGCGGTGTCACAGGTGGTGAACCGCATCCGGCGCCTGGGCCTGGAGGTGGCCTTAAACAAGTCGGAGGCCATAGTGTTTCATGGCCCCCGACGGGCGCCGACGCCGGGATCACACATTGTGGTCGGTGGGGCTCGGATAGCTGTCGGGTACACCATGAAGTACCTGGGATTGGTGCTCGACAGCCGGTGGGAATTCGGGCCTCACTTCCGGCGGCTGGCGCCCAAGCTGATGGGCGCGGCGGGCGCGCTTTCAACGTTGCTTCCCAACATGGGGGGCCCGAGCGCCGCCTGTAGGCGGTTGTACGTGGGAATCGTGCGGTCTATAGCCCTTTACGGGGCTCCCGTCTGGGCGTTAGACCTGACGGCCAGCACTCTCGCCATTCTGCGAAAGCCGCAGAGGGCGATGGCCGTCAGAGTCGCCCGCGGGTACCGCACGATTTCCTACGAGGCGGCTTGTGTCCTGGCCGGATCCCCGCCCTGGGACCTGGAGGCGAAAGTACTCGCGTCATTGTACCGATGGCGCGAGGAAGAGCGGGCGCGGGGCTCGACGCCGGTGCAGCGGCAGATCGAGCTGCGCCGAGGAGAGCTCCGTCAGGTCCTGGTGGCGGAATGGCGGCAAAGGCTTCTGCGCCCTGCCGCCGGCCTCGCTACCGTCGAGGCGATCCGGCCAGTACTCGACGACTGGCTCGGGAGAAGGCACGGTTCCCTGTCGTTTAGGGTGACGCAGGTGCTGTCGGGGCATGGGTGCTTCGGCAAGTACCTGTGTCGCATGGGCAGGGAGCCGGACGCTCGGTGCCACCACTGCGTCCATTGCGGGGAGGACACGGCGCAACACACGCTCGCTGAGTGTGTAGCTTGGGAGGAGCAGCGCCGTGTCCTCACAAATGAAGTAGGAGGCGATCTGTCGCTGCCGGCCGTAGTGCAGAGTATGGTCGGTAGCGCAGAGTCGTGGGACGCGGTGGTGTCCTTCTGCGAGGACGTGATGTCGCAGAAGGAGACTGCGGAACGGGAGAGGGAGATCTCGTCTCTCTTCCCCGGCCGCAGAAGGCGCACCGGGCGCAGGAGAAGGGCGGACAACGCCCTTTTCCGCCCCCCATGAATGGGTCCAGGGGCGAGGGACTTGGGGAAGTCCCCGCCCCCTAACCGCTGGACCCGAGGCGTAGGCGCGCGCGGGTGTCGGCGCGCGCCTCCGAGGCGGAGCACGGGGTAGTCTTACACCTCACTACCCCGTGCACGAGAGGAGGCCCGGACAACCGGGCCAGCACCAGCGTGGGGCTGCGGAAGAATTTGGATTCCCGCGGCCCCACGTGCACGTGCGAGGAGGAGACACCGGGGGGTTTTAGCCGGTAAGAGTCCGGCATGCCCCTCCGCCTCTCCCCAGGCGGAGGAAGTCCATGAGGATTTCCCCCCGAAAAAAAAAAAAAAAAAAAAAAAAAAAAGGATTTTAAGTGTTAAGAGTATTCGCGGCCAAGGTTAAGTGAAATAAGTAACTTCGCAAGCATTTTCAAGACATATAAGATAGTGAAAATATAACGTTGTTCATAAAATGTAAGAAAAATTCTACGTGCGTACAATTGTACATTGCACGATGAATTCGGAATTTTATTGCTCCGAATAATTTTAAAACAGTCAAAACAACCAAACAACTCCTTAAACAACTAAAATAAAGAACGTGAATAATTTAATTAATCTTTTTGTTGGAGAAGTTTGTCGAAGCCTCTCGCAGTCTCCTGTCGTATTCCGTAAAACTTTGACAGAATTGAGGAAACGAATCCGATTATTTGCATTCCTTATTTTTTGGTTCCGAATTCCTATATCTCACTGATGTCAACTTTGGGTACACACGGATGATTAAATTGAGCAGGCACTCTAAAATTTTGTACTAAGGTTGTAAGTGTTTGTACAATTTTTTTTTCCACTAATTGAGAATGAAAAAGGCTATGTGGGATTGTAAAGAAAGTTCAAAAATTAAGATACCACACAAACTTTTATAAGAAGCTATTTAGAAATATAAGAAATTAATGGAAGCCACATTAAGCATAACTTCCTACTCACTTAATTCCCAAAAATTAATAATTTATTTAATTATCACCACAATCTAAGGGCTGCATAACTGACCTTACCTGAGTTTTGCAGAAACATCAGCTATTCAAGAATTATAATTATTACACAAAGTTAACGCTTTTCCACCTAATCATATCATTTACACATAGTCACCATAATCAGACCTTTCAACAAGTCATATCCACATTACGTAATGAAAAGGTAAAATCTCTTTTTAATTACCTGAATTTGAAGTAAGTTCATGAAACACGCACGACACATTATGAATTAAATCGTTTTTGACAGGAAAACACACCTACATTCAAAGCTAATGTATTCCACGCGTGTTCCTGAGAGTAACAGTCGTCACGATTTGTCACGACAATTTTCGGCTACCTTGGCTATTTGTGGACCTTACAAATTGTTGGTATTTTTTGTTTGTACATTATTTGCACTGACTTAAGTAAGAAGCCCATGGAATGATGTGCCATAAGGTATGAGCCCTATAAGGTCAACTACTTTGTCGTTTCTAGTCTATCTTTTTAGCGGCTTAAAATAATATTTACTTCTATTGATTTTTTACAGGTAATTTTGTCCATAACAGTCCTTTCTCACATCTGCCAAAACATTTTTTTTTAACAGACGAATTTCAAACGCCTAGGCGACATTGTAAAAATGACGTACTTTCCTAAAAATGGCATTTCTTATCTATCACCAAGTGTCTCATAAAATTTAAGTTTAAGTTAATTTATTTTCGAATGTAAGTGCACGCCCTTAAAGTTTTGTATTGTATGTTTCCACCCCCATTACATCGAACCCCTACCTATGTAGATTCATCTCGCGGTTACATTCGCTTTTTTTGCCTTCCTGAACTCCGTTCAAACATACTTAACAAAGTCTCCGAGTTTGGAGTACAAATGGATACCAGTGAGATTTAATAACAGTAATGTAATATACCGGCACATTGGGTTTTCTTAAAAGGCGTAGAAATAACTCTGACGCTTTTTTATAACTCATAAAGGGAGGGTCTTTGCATTCGACTTCCATGAAGATGGAATGTTACAAAAATAGGGTTTCATCAAGTCATCAAGTGTTATAGCAATTCAAATTCTGTAGTAGATCATCTCTTAGTACTACACTGACATAATATATGCTTTGTCTGTAATATTTGATCGTAATTTTTCATTAGACAGTGTTGAAAATATTAGCAATCTATGAATCCCGTTAAAAACCGTCGCGAACAAACAAAACATTTAGAAATATAAATTTTATACAAGCTGAAATAGAAAGGAATAATTCCCAGAAATACTAAATCAAGAGTCTGCCTACGACCTAGATTTAAGAGATTAAGCCGTACCGAATGTTTAAGCCGTGAAATATTGCTTATGCTCAGAATTATACGACACACATTATCATATAAAGGTTGGAGACGACAATAAAATCATACTTTTATGCTAAAGAAAATGTATTCTTTGTTTATGGAGGATTATTTCTGCCTACAAATGCTTGATTTATTTTTAGGGGATTTCATTATTTTAATTGATGTTGTTCTTTGAGTACGACGTAAGTACCTCATAACGTCTCGTCTTAAACGTTTAATTTATTTATGACTACAAAAAATGTAGGCAGCAAAAGTACGCATTTCTCGGGACGCGGGTCAAACTCGTACTTTTGCTTTGTTTTCAACAAGAGGACATCTAGGAAAAATCGTACATACCACGAAAACATAACAGTTGATCACTTCTTCACAGAATCCAACATGATACACTGCTACATACCTCGTTATACCTCAAGCAGTAACCTCAGGGAACAAGGCATTCCTTTATTATTTCTGTCCAAGAAAGACATCAAGTCCGAACGCCGCATCCACTTACTGGGAATGATTTCAAAACAAAGCTATACTTGAACTTCCTGTTCTAACAAACAACCACCCCTCCCCCCCCTCTTCCAATCGTCACCCCCTCCCTCGCCCTGGGCCTGGAAACACAATTACGATATCCGAGAGGGTAAACACAAAATTTGAACACATATCTCAAAAGTTAGAATTTTGAATATAGGAGAGTTGGAAGAAATGAAATCCATTTTAATGTATGCTGCTTGTTTACTTTTCTTGTTACAGTGTTGGAGCATATTTTGAAAAAGACTGTCTTGGTAACAAATTCTATAATTGGTTACCAAGACAGTCTAAGTTAAAATAAAACGATTAACTGTACAATTTAACTTTTCAAGTACCTATGTAAACAAACAAGATGTTTTTTCTAAATCGCAGATCCGTAGGTACAACTTTCTAACTCCTGTATTTTTTCATGTTCATATTATTATACTCAATACTTTATCTCCTTATTTAGTTTGAAAATTTCATAAGCTTCGCATATGCATCCTCTGTACCGAATTGCAATGGCGGGAAATGCGTAATTTTGTGCACCATTAAAAATTAGGATCAAGAAAAAGGACCAGCAGTTCTCTCAAACAAAGACTTATGTACTTACTAGCATGAATAGAAATCTCCTTGTAGTTTTGTATGATATTATCAACATAATACTGCAGTATAGTCGCAGGTGTCGTATTAAAAAACAATTCATTAAATCGTAAATCCTCCGATTATAGTAATATGAAGAATACCATTTTAATAAGCAAAATAATTTAAGCCTAATCCCAAAACCTTAATTGAATAAATCATATTGAATAAGATTTATTATACAAACTAATTCAAATCTTAATTTAATTATTGTTTAGTTTTATTTAATTTATATCTTTTATGCAAAGACTTATTGGGAACGAAGACTTCATTATTGCATTCACAAAGGATCGATCTTTTTAAATAAATAGTTGTGCCTGCCGTTTTATTTGTCTGGCTTTTTATACAATTTCAGGATTGTTATATATCAAATAAACTTTCTCGAAAACTGGGCTATCAAACACAAATAGATTTTTTCTAATCTGGCTGGTAGGTACATTAGCGCGTTTAAACATAAAATTAATTTTCTTATATGGATATATATGTTGTTCTCATGTTTAGAATTCAAACTGTCAAACTTTCAGGTGCTTAACACGTAGTTACTGGGTATATTACCCAATGTACTGCATTTGATCATCAAAATAAAGTCCTTTTGAATAGTTCAGTATCAGCCTTATTAAAAAAGAATAAACAATATCAACAAGACAAGTTCATTAGCGTTAATTAAATAAAACGTGTGAATTATAAATTATTTCCCATTGTAATTATCAATTAATATTTGCGAACAGTAGTGATTAATTGCCATGAAATCAGTTTATCGTCGGCTTATCGTCATATTCATTGGTGTTTTCAAAAGTACTTATCACTGAATACACTTATGGTTTGCAATATATTAAATTGAATCTGCAATGAGAAGGTTTTGATTTATAATCATTTAATTTAATGATTTTAGTGGTATATTTCAGTATGTTTTTGTATTAAGCTTGGTATTCCTGTCAGACGTGACGGATAAGTTCTACTCACCTAAACATACTTACATCCTTCCTTCCATACATAACTAGATCCGTTGCATTACATCTTCCGCGAATGTGATAAAACTACTTTTACGGATTTTATCGCGGTTTGTATTGTTTTAATTTTTGTGACCACCAATTATCTTGAGATGAATTCAGAAGCAAATAAAATCCAAAAAATATTAAACTTTGTGCCTTAAATTTCTACCATCGTGTGTTTATTTATTTCATAATATTTATTTAAAAGCAGAGAAACAGTATTCAATTTCAGACAGAATATTTTAAGTAACAAACAAAACTATCAAAATCCTAATTGAACCATCGAGTCGTCGTCGTCCACAGGTCTAACCCATCAACATTTACCGCCACAAAATAATAACACACCAATAATTTCTTTATAAGTTGTGTCATTGTGTTCGGGCCATTTAATGGAGCAATGGCCCATAAACGTCAGTTCTCTGTGAACGGCCCACGTAATGACATTGTTTAGAGCCCACGACAAGAATGGTCGCGTTTTAGACATAACGTACGGGTGGACTTACCCAAACATAGTTTGACCATTGTGATTATAATGTGACTAGCTTAAAGCTAATGAAAGGCCGGTGAAAATAAAAAAAAAGTATGCCCCTGTCAAACCTGGAACTGTCAAAGCATGTGTTCTGATTGGTTGTTATTTTTTTTTTTCAACCAATCTACCAAGAGATTTGATTAAAAACAAAGTTTCAGAATAGGTAAGTGTGATGCATATTCTTTTGAATTGGATTATCTTAAAAAAATAGAATTTAAAGAAGAAGAAATTAAAGAGTCACTTTAATCATAATCATGAAAGTTTCGGGAAGTATTTACATGTTCTGGGTCTATCCCAAAAACATATTTAAAAAAATCCCATACATAGTTACTTTTTTTCCGACTGTATTTTTCATGGAAATAGACTGACGTAACACTTACCGTTAAAATAGAGTTATGTAAAGCTAAAATAGGCCTAGGTTTAACAGTGATTTGTTTATAAGCTGTGACATTGTTTGACCCATTTAATATTGGCTATGGCCCATAAATTTCAGTTTACTGTGAATGCTGCTCGTAACGATTGTTTAGGGCCCGGCCATCATGCCAAGAACATACTCATTTTTCTACCTAATATACTGGTAGACTCAGGCCATTAGTTCTACTAATATTTTTCTTGTCACATATTTTGTTCAATTTTCTGATATATTTTAACTAAAGAATTCTAAATATAATATTATTGAAATATCTGTATTCTATATTTAATAATAATAATAAAAATGTTTATTTTCACATCATCACATAATATTACATAGTTAGTAAATATGTTCTTAAATAGAGACTGGTGTCTGTGATAGGTAAAACCTGAGTTACAGATCACCAGGCTACCCTCCGAAGAGACACAAAAGTATTAATGGAGAGAGAATTCTAGTCTAAATTAGAATATTTTAAACTTAAACTCTTATTTATTTACTCACTTAAGATTAAAATAAAGTAGTAGTGGTACTAACGAGTTGATTTACATAGAAATATTTACGCAGTTCTACTTTAACTCTAAAATAAGTCTTTTAAATAAGAGTTAGTAAAATAATCATCGTGATATACTCATTATTTTTAGATTTCGTGGAACTAAAAGATCTCAAAACAGTATACTTATCAATTTCTGTGAAATCAATTTATAAAAAAAAAATATTGAGATGGAATTTCAATAAAATGAAACTGATTGCTAATTGAAATAAAACAAATTGATTTAAATATTCCAGAAAACGCAACGAGTTTGTAGAAATCTATCAATATAACACTATTCAAAGACTAGACATTCAATAATTAATTATGATAAGTACTACTTAATTATGAATGTGAGCTTAATAAATTATGTACGAAGGTACTTCTGAGAATCTGACGCGAAATTAATTATAAATTATTGCTTAACAAGTAAATTATTTTAGAATTAATATTTACCTGATAACTATCAGGTAAATATTAATTCTAAAATAATTTAACTATAATATAGAACTCCATATTATAGTAATAATTTATTTAAGGTTTGTTTCACTGGAGGGTATTTACTCAGAATTAATTTAATGTTAGGTAAATAATTTTCTAACTTAGTGCTACTGCTTATTAAAATATTCTGTTCTTTTAATTATTGTTGGATACTGTAATGAAAATTAAACATTCAATGTCTGATACTCTATTTTAACTATCAAAATATTTGAAATTGAAAAGTCAGTTCTACATTACTTGTAAAAAAACATAACATATCATCACGCCTGTATCCCCGAAGCGGTAGGCAGAGGTGAACACCCACAGTTCGCCGATATGTTTAGGTCCCATGTAATAGGGGCGAGTCTATTGCCACTTACCGGGCACAAATCCAAACTCCGACCTGCTACTGAGAATTTCATAGAAAAACCCAATAACACCTTGGTCGACTCGGGAATCGAACCCAAGACCTCTACCGTACTTACGAGGCAGTTGTAAAAAAATATAATTTAATCAGTTCATTTTTATAAATTCACCGTCTCATACTACAATGTCTATGTGAAATATTCAACCGGCCATTGTCAACCACATTGTTGATAGACCCGTTGATAGAATTGATTTTATTCAGGTGTACATCTTTATTTATTTTTTCACATAGGATATAATACTCAATTGATAAAAAGAGACATTATACCTACATGATTTAGTAACGTTCCTGTTACTTATATACTTTTTAATTGGCCGATAATACTCTATTGACAAGCTCAATATTAATAAGAGAAACTAATTGAAACTCGATTAAGATCTCATCCGTGATAGGATGGAAGCTATAAGGTTTTTAATCCAGGAGGAATTAAACACTTCAGCTCGATCAACCAAATGCAATCAGTTCGTCTCATTTCCAAGTGGGATGCGTCGTTTGCCGCGGAGAACACGATAAAGAAAAACCGCAGAAGTTAAACTTAAAGACTATAAAGCCGGAAACCCACAGCGGCGCACGGAGAGGCTGTGCACGTGTGTTCAGCTTCGCTTTAGTACAAAATGTATGAGAGCGTTTCCACCGCAGCGCACGGACATGCTACGCAGCAATTGACGTCATAAACACACGCGTAGCTAACTCGAATAGGCGGAACGTAGCTCAGCCACGTGGCCGACCCACGCATCCCAGCTGCGTGGGTCGGCCATTTCTCGGCGACCCACGACTATGTACAGTCTCGAGCAAAAATATGTACACACATAATATTGTTAAGAAATTATTATAAGAATAAGCTACTATAAATAAGAGGTACAATTAAGGTTCCTAGTATATATATAAATACATTTAAGTTGTGATAAGTATAATTTATGTAAGAACTAAGTAATTTATAATACAAATAAGTAAAACAGATGTTACTACACAATAGCTAAATTATATTGTTACTTGGAAGAGCTATTGTCTATATTATAAAAATAATATATTGACTTTAAGTATTTTTTTTTTTTATTAAAAAAAATATTTGATCCATTTTATTTTCAAGTGTCATCTGTCAGTATGCATTGATTGCTAGATGGCAGAAGAGATTCGACAAAAAATCTCACTAATTTCGTTTAACAATTTCGCATATTATTAAGTATACATATTTTTGCTCGTGACTGTACCCCACGCATAGCTATGAGCTGTGTGGGCGAAACATCCGTGTCCGTGCGCCGCAGTGGAAACGGAGGCCGACGCCGCCGAACTAATGAGCCCACGCAGCAGAGGTGAGCCACGCATCCGTGCACGGATCCGTGTTCCGGCTTAAGACTTTTAGATAATATTTTGGGATTAAATGTTATTCCTTATTTTGAGCCTAACCTGTCCCACTGCAAGACTAAGGCCTCCCTTACCTCCTTTCACACGTTAAATAATGAGGTTTTATTCTAAAGCACTAGATATTTAGTTGGAAAATTTATTTTCGATACTCTTCGTTCGATTCGAAAATTAGCCAAAATGTTACTTTTTATGTTTTCTCAATGCATGTTATCGCAGAAACGTGTTAGGTTAATGTCACCAGCTGCATAAAAAAATAAAAACAAAAATTATGACATAAAATCACGAGCGATAAATAAATATGACGAATAAATGCTTTTCCTTTCTTTCTTTTCTTTCTAAGTAGACAAGACAGTTTGTTTTCTACATTTTCTCATAATCATTTTATTTTTATTCGAGCACCATCAGCTCTTGGGTATGCTCCAAAAGATATCCCAACAATTTTGCAATGAAAACTTATCTAAACTATCAGATCACATAGTACATCTAAACCTTCTGCTGATTATTTCCCTTTGCCACGTGTCTGCGTGTACGTATGTTTACAGAATTCAATTTACCTGCAGACTGGCTCTCGCCCCCGGCTTTGCTTCCACACTTTATGTTAATATTACGGTTTTATCGATCTGTCTGCCATTCTGCATGTTACTTTCGATTACTGGGAAATACTTTTTATTACTTTTATTACTGCTGTTCTTTTTCAAAGGAAAATATTTTTTTTATTTTATTTTCACAATCTTTTGTAGATAGTATTTAAAGTAATTTAAAGAAGTCAAATTATATTTCAATCGTGTGTAACTTCATGTAACTAATTGAAATACTTGTTTTCTTTCTACTCACTCGACTGTAATCGTTGAAATCATTGTTTAATGACTTGGTTTTGTGGAAAACCGCGATAGGCTGAGATCATTGATTAATTGGTTTATTCAACCAATTCGTATACTTATGAAATAATTAAAAACTTTGTAAAATTGTTACAGATATCCCAGCTATGGTGTGATGACTTTACACTAGAATATTGGTAAGTTTTCCAAAAGTAATTATAAAACGCCACTTTTAAACAATTTTAATGAATGGCATAAAAATCTTAGTCTTAGACTAGATACGTTAATTTCAATTAGTCTTCGAAGCCTAACTGTTTTAGACATAATAATATATCAAACTTAGCTAATTAGTGTTATGCGGTAGTATCTAGTTCGTACCCTCTAACAGAACTATGTAATTGCACTACTTGGCTAAGGGCCACTTAAAATTGAGTACAATTATCATTATTACAATTATATGCGTTTGTCAGCATTCTTATGTAATGTAAATGTATATTTGTTTTGATCAAAAACGGACAATGTATTGTATTTTTGTCATCAGTAAAACGCAACATAAGCTACTAAAAGGAATCCTAATGTAGATAAACAAAACAAAAGTTTTGTTGTTTCTGTATATTGTTTTAGGTAACCTTACATGTTTTAGACCGTTGACATTCCGTATTTACGTTAACAAAAACCTTTTGCCAACGGAAAACGAAAAAAAAACTTTATTTATAAATAAATTTGAAGTTGAGGACGCAAGGTAAGGCCAGTTAGAGTGGTTCATTCGATTTTCAATTTGAACCCAATCACAGCGCCAGCGGGTTGAACTCCGCAGCTCCGCCGACAAATTGGGTTCCGCGCGGCACAGTCAAAGGCGAGTTATCAGGACAGCTCGATGTGGGTGCAAGGAGATTTATATGGAGACTTGGATTAATGAGATACGGTGGAAATAGCCTCGTGGGGCTGGAAGGCAGATGTAGCAGTTTGTGGAGGATAGAGAAACATTTTTGTTGATAGTTGATAAGATGCATATTTTAAAACAATGTGATTTCTGTGGCTGCAACAAAAGCACACAAAAGGTGCGGACATTGTAGATATAAAAATGTAACACAATTTTTTGGCTATGTTAATGAAATTAACTGAAAAGAATGAAGAGAAACTGAAAAATAACTCCAAAATCTATATAACCTGTATCCTATAAATGGAATTTAAATTAAAAGCTGCTTCGATGACATAAGTTAAAAAAATATCTGTCTACATCTTTTTTTATGAACATGATTTCAGTTTTCGCGCGCTTCACATCGACATAAAATAAAACCAGGACCTTTTTTTATTTCATTTCGGTATTATTTCAGCAATTCATATTGCTTTTCACATTTAAATCGCAATCGGCAATACGATTGATAAATATCGCGTCACAATACACACCGTACCAAGACCACATGAAAGAGAGAACAGATCTCTTATCTCTTTTTATCAAGAAACAATATCTTCAGTTCCGTTCCCAAACATACTCTGATGGATACAATCAAATGTGTGTTTATTTGAATAAGCAAGAGTAAGGCAAACAATAACATAATGTTTCTCTAATCGATAAGACTCGGAGCGTTTACCTTCTCGCTCGAGTGATTTCGAATCGATTTGATTGGGATGTTCGATTTCAATCGTTGTTTTAGACATGTGTTGATTTTAATTAGGTTTTAATACAACCTGCTAAAATGTTAATAACATTCTTTTAGATTTTGATGTTTAATTGGATTCGTTCTATTTATTAAAAATTTATTAATATTGGATAGCTACAATAAGCTAAAAACCTACATTTAATTATGTAATTAACTATTATTTCAGTCTCAAAAAGGTTTAACACAATCTTATTTAGATAAATACATAACGATTTATTTTAAATAATGTTATAATAAGGCCTTTGCCCTGCAGTGGGACAGTTCAGGCTTTAAATAAATAAATAATAATGGTATAATATTCTGTTTAGTAAAATTTCATAAATTAATGCATCGAATGTGACACTTTTAGAGATAGTTACTTTTCAGTTCCAAATCTTAACTTTATTAGTTTTACCTACATAAAAGTAACATCCCCGTTTCGGCGAAATCGGCTAAAACTATAATCGCAACTCAAATCTTGATGTCGACACAATCAAAGCTAGCCAAGTTGGCGGAACCTTAAAACTACAATAAAATCTGTACCTACAGTAACACAGTGATAAAAACCTTATTGTGGTATAAACGTAAACGTACAATACAACCTACTTTGAATGCTTGAACTTTGTTGATGCTGTTATGACATAATGCTTAACATTTTCACTACCCTATTTAATGCTTAGTATGTGTTTACGCGTGGTAAAGTATAGTAGATTGTTGACATGTTTTATTTTATTTATTTATTCGGGACATAAATAAATAAAATAAAATAAAGTTGTTGACAATGCTTAAATTAGTTTAAAGTATATTTAAAATGTTTGTGTAATCTTTCTCATATCTGGTTAAATAAAAAGTGTGAAGATTTACACAATTTATAAAATCAGGAGAAATCTACAAAAATATTATTCAACCTTAAAAAAAAGTTACCTTAATATTAGTAGCCTAAGCCTCCAAGAAAAATACCAAGAAGCACTTAAGTCCCTACACGTATAGGTACATACGAGTACATCCAATATGTTTTAAATTATACTAGGTAACAATAGGTATAGCGAACAAAATCAATTACATTTTGAGTAAAGTTGTTTTCAGAGTCAAAGGTCAAAGGAAACTGATTAACATAGAAATTACAAGATAAAACGAAGTTTCTTATGTAAATGTTTTATTTCCATGCTAATCTGACTATACAGAAAAAAGTTTTAAAGTACCCAGCCTTGATAGTATTTGGTGGCTGGTGGTAGCGTCCGCAAAATATATTGGAGAAATAAAAATATATTGTAAAACAAATATATCTTCTGAGTATTAAAAGGACTCGAATTCAGACTTTAGGTTTTCTAAAACTAATACGTTTTTTTTTTATAATATCGAACTGTAATTGTCCTACTTTGGCAACTGCCTCTTCTAATGTACAGTATTCGTGTCTTATTTTTTTTTATGACAACAACAAAAGTTGACTCTACGGTTCTAGAAGAAAAAGTAATTTCTGTTTGATAAAGTTTTTTCTGTGGCCAGTACTTATTGTTTTGCATAATGTGATGAAAGTGGTATTTCTCAAGGTCATTGTCGTAACCTGATTCAATAAGCTTTTCTCTTTTAAATTTTCTTTTGTTTTCTCATTTATTCGCTTATGTTTTAAGGCTTTTGATCTATCTTTATTTTATTATCACTTGAGTTTTCAAATGACTTTGGACAGAGTTAAAAAGGGATCAACCTTTTCAATAGGGAATAAATACATACTAATTACCTACTCAAGAAAGATTTATAAGAATTACTCTTTTTCTTTAATAATTGAACACTTAATTGTCTGTAGAGGTCGCTAGGGACTGTTAATGCTTGGAATATAACCTCTGAATTTAAATAAGCGAGTGGATCAATATGTTTTAGATAAAGAGGATTAATTTGAATTTAGTCGAAGCCATTAATAACCAATCAATGTACTCCGATTATGTAAATCGATGAAGCTGTGCACTAACATAAGCTGCATGAAGCTTCTTCTAGGGTTTTACGATACTAACTTTACTACAAATATTTACTACCTATGTCCTATAGGATGAAAAACCAGAGAAGATATTTCGGATGTTAGGTTTTCCTTCTCTGGAAGCAAGCCTTTACCTGGCTTAGAGTCATATGATGTATATTCCGATTATAGGTTTTTGATAGCATAAAGTCACAGCCGAATTGAGGTTAATTTCGCCGAGGTACCACTGTAAATTCTCTCACTGTTTACTATTAGTATACCGATCGGTTTTTATTTACAACCTGGAAACTGCTTCAACCTTTATTCTTTTAGTCAAAATGCTGTTATGAGCAAGTTAACGCTGCCCGCCAGTCAGACAGTACAGTTCTTGTAGGTCAGATAATCGGTCCGATTTTTCCGCCGATTCTAAGTACCGAATTCTCATCTACTTTTTGTAGGACGTGTGCATTGCAGAATCGCTATCAGAGTTTTCTCTTAAAAAAAAGTTCACCGATTATCGGACATGGGTGGGCAGTCTAATCCATACATAAAATTCATTGACAATGTAAGTTGACAATACACAATGAAGTCAACCCTGAAACGCTACGCGGTAAGTTCACACTACCCTTTAGCTTAACCCCTTAAAAACCGCAACAATGTAATCTTCAGTGCAAATGTAACTTTGTACGAACCTTAACACTGCTCTGAGAACCTCCACAGCATTTATCTTTTTATCTTTTAACCTCTGAACGCTGTATAAAAATGGCGCTCGCTTTTCCACGTTTTGTTTAATGTGGTTTTAGAATGCACCCTTGTTAATAGCTCGTGGCTAGAAACTAGGAGAAGCTTGTAGTAATTAATGTGTTTGTGTCAGTTGTTTTTATCTTCAGTGAATTATTCTAAGTATATTTATTTTATTCCTCCAGCGAGAAATACAAGTAAAGAAACAGAAAAAGTATTTTTATACAAGATACAGGTGAAATGTGACTTTTTGTAATATACCTATTTTTATCTAACTTTTATATTTTTTTACTATAGGCAATTCTTTGTATTTTTTTTAAGTTTTAGTAAGTTAGACGTAATTAATTTTTAATTAAATTGAAAATTAGATTCTAGTTCTTTACTTAAGTTTAAATGTTTGTATTGGCTAGACTGGATAATTAAACAAAATATTTCAATATTAAATATTTCACTGCTTATTAGTCACAAAAATAAATAGATATTATTTTGTTAAAGATAAGATAAATTATTTAAGCCTGTCTTGATATAACAAACTCATTAAAATGTAATGGAAAGTTATTTGGAGTCGAAGTTGTTTTCAACCGTTCATTGATGTAAATACAGACGAACATAATTATACCAGCCTGTATATCATCTCATAGCTAACCCTAATAGGCAATAAATAAAGATTATTCAACATATTTCTTTTTAACTTTATTTCATTCATTATAAGTTGTAAGTAATAGAGTAAGTTTTTCTTTTATTAGTAAATAATATACCTTACTTCAGACTCCATATACCTACATACTAGCTTTTGAAAAGGGCTCTCAACTAAGCTCGAATACACAAGACTTTTTAACCAAATTAAGAAAGGAGGAGGTATTCAATTTGACTGCATTTTTTTATGTTTGTTACCTCAGAACTTTCAACTGAACTGATTATGATACTTCTTTTTTTTTTAAAGTTGGTGCTTCTCGTGTGGTCCCATTCGGTTCAGTAATTTGATCCAGTTATAACAGTGGGATCCATAAGGAATGATATAAGACTTATTATGAAGTCGGTTTTTTTTTTGTAAGAATTAGAATACAAAATATAGCTTTAAAAATGTAAAGATTGCTATATAATTAAAAGCGATTTATCTTCTTGTGGTTTTCCACATTATAGTACACATAAGGTATGTCTAATGTTATGTGTATGTGTATTTGTGATTGAAAAATGCTGATGAAAACATAATTAATTTCAAGTAAATAACATTGGCATATTTGCTTGAAGTCCCGCCAGATTTGATATTAATTTTGATTGAATAAAGCTCCTAACAACAATTGACGAATATCACACAAGCAAAATCAAATTCAGTTTGAGCTGGTTTTAGGTATACTAGTTTACCTGCGACAGCTAAAGTTAGGCACTAATTAAAGCTTCACATTTGAGTTGTGGTTGCACGTGTAAGATGAAGTTTCGTTCATTTCAACAAGCAGTAATAAAGTTTTGAGGTATCATTATTAAATAAATCCTACAAGGTTTCTCTTTCTCCAAGTGCGTAATACTTACGAGTGGCATAGGTGGTATAGTATTATTATGTCTCCTTAGCCTCGATTCCGACCGACCTCAACGAATCACCAGCTTCATTTGGTTATTTTTACGATAATTGGCATTCTGCTGACCGTCATTACGGTCATGAATTGGTCATTACGATCATTCTCAATGCGAAAGTTCAATGAGATTTTATTGACTGACCACTGACTTGCACTTGAAATATCTGTACCGAGGCCCTGCCTATGCAGCTTTTTCCAAAGCCAAGTTGAAGTCGGCTTTCATACTCACCGGAATCTTTTTCTCTGTTGCACTTTTGAGACAGTTCGGAGAATTGATTTTTTTATTAACGCAGTGCTATTTTATACATTTTCATATTATCATTTCCCATGTTTTGTAAAGTAGCTAATCAACAAAAGAGTACGGTCAATCTGGGTAACTTAAGCTTTCAGTACAACTTTGACTCACCACTTCCAATTCCGATTAATATTTTTTTTTCTGGCTCTGTACAAAACTTTACGCATAGAAATATTTTTTATTAGATACATAAAGGGCTTTGTTAAAACCCATCTAATGTCATTATTTGATAAATGTTAAAAATCCATAGATATAAAATGAAAACGGTGGGCTGTGCGCAACGTCTTTTTAAAAGTGCTCAAAAAACTTTGTTGCTTTGCGATTCTTAGACGCTGAATAAAGGTGAGTTTCAGTTCAGACAGTAAATTAAAGTTTAAAAACTTAAATACAATTAAAATTTTCGCAATATTTTTATGAATATTGTTAATATTAGCAAAATTGTGCATCGGGTCCTTTAGAACTATCAAATCCGGGTAACTTTGACTCGGGTCAAAGTTACACTGATAGTTTGAACTAACTCCAATAACGTACTGGGAAAACTTATTATTTTTTTTTTAAAGGTAAACTTACATTAACATGGCGCGAAAAAAGTAGGTAAAAAAAAATTTATTTACATTACATCATTATTATACATTTCGATGGTAAAAAGCTTAAAATGTCGCTCATGCGGAAGGCGATGGAGGGTTGAAAGCTGCCTAATAAGCCTGATATTATACGCTGTTTCCCAAAAAATGTCGTGAAATATTTTCCTACTACTAAAGTGACCAAAAGAAAGATTTTTTTATCATTGATGATGATTTTCTTTGTATGGAATGGGGAGAGTAAGGCTGGTAAAGAGCTGATTTTGTTATTTTCATTTTGGATTTTTATGTTAGTTTTTATAATTGATTAGGATTTGATAACTTAGTTTTGTTATTAATGAACAATTTAAAAGACTTATAAGACTGATTAGATCTTAATAAGTTCTAAAAACCCGTCTCCTTTTAAAAACTAGTGATTTCCCTAACAGCGCACTTTATTTTTCATGTTTTCAACAGTAAACCTTTGAGAAAAAAAAAAAATTGTTTCTAATGTTAGTTTGTTTCATATTATGGCATAAAAAGAGGGTTAAGACTCACCAAATATAACAAAACCTAATTTAAAACAGCAAAATCCGTATCATTAAGTGTGTGAGGTAATGTTACCCAAGTCACAGTATAACTTTGCCTCGTTGAATTTTCAATGATTATAAAGCTATAGTTTAAAAAAAAGATTTAATTTTTTTATTTCTTAAGAATAGGCATTGTAAAGCCACTAAAAACATTTATTTCACAGTAGTTTGGTTAAGAATTCTATACGTTATTTTAAAAAAAGCTCATAAAGTGGGTCAAAGTTACCCAACATGATGGTAATCTATCATTATTATTTTAATGTTTATAATGGTGACTGAATATATGAAATTCCCTCTATTTAACATAACAGGAATATCACAAATTTCAACAACAGATTTTGGTGCCGTCAACATCATTAACATTGTTTGCTATGGAATCAATGGTAAAACAATTACAATGGTGGTTGAACTCAACAAGTTATGCAAACGTGTACCTTTCAGCGAAAGTGTAGTGCGTATAAGTGGTGGTATATCTAGGCATAAATGTTGGTATCTAGCTACTACAGAATGAGCATGGTTAATGTACAAGAAATTATCGAAACGTAAATAAAAATAATAAAGAAACCCAAGTATGGAGTGAAGACAAAAGCTTATGTTCATATTCTTAATTTTACGCGATAATATAAGGATGATAACCAAATAGCATTAATTTTGAAAATAATTGTTTCCTTACTCAAGACTTATACTATAAGTTATCCAAGCACCTAAGCGTTGGTATTTATACTATTAGAAGGATAAACGAACAGATAACTCTACGTAAGATCCTCTCGTATCTACATCTCGTTATAAATTATTCATAAGCTGCGGTAACCCTTAACGATTTGATTGACAGTCCAACCTATGGTATAACTTTGTAACCAAAACGCTTAGCAAATGAGAGACCCTATTAAATTTAATTCAAGCCCATAAACTCAATTCACCCATATAAATCGATTATAATCGAGTAACCGTAGGTGGGCAATCGATAAATAATTAATCGATACAGGTATCTAATCGGGATCGCTTCGGAAATGTTCTTGATTACTAATTAATCGGATTCGGCACGACCGAGTGTGAATTTGCGAAGTGAATGTGGGAGCAGTAAATTTTAGCGAACCATTAGCACTGTTTTAGATAGTTGGCGATGCTTTCCGTGTCAAGAGTACATATCTTTCGTGATAAATAATATTTTTAATTTTACATTTTCAGCACATTTTTGGCTTTAAAGACCTAAATATTAAAATTTGTACTTCTTGAAATAACTATTTAGATTTTAGGTTTGAAATACTTCGCAGAATATAAGTATATTAAGAAAAAACTGACGTGTTTTTCTTTTAGTGACGATTACCTATGTAACAAAGACGCTAAAAACATTTACTGAAAATTATACTTGTATACGAAGCATCTGTCGGCACGTAAGCGAAACTTTGTCAGACTTAACTTTCGACTGTCTCTTGATCATGAGCATGCTATTTTAGTTTACAACTAATTCAACAGATGGCGCTTTTGCCAACGTTCGAATCAGGATTTAGATTTTTATTGTTAGTAACCTGCGACCTTGCTTTAGATTTAATGAGTCTTACGAGTATTTATAAACTTGTATCTAACAATATAACTTGACATAATTATTGTATACTGTAACGAATATAGAGGCAAGTGTAGAAAAACAAATATTGAACAACGGACTCGCCAAAAGATTTTGTGTTAAATAGTTTCGTAAGTGTCGTTTTTGTGTTTACATACGATTGCTAAAATTTATTCTTTATACATCAAAACTCTACTAGCAGGTTTCTTATTTATGCAATAACCTAGTGATGAAATTCGGCCTTTGTAGTCTGAAAGCCAACTCGCTAAGACTATATGGTCGTAACTCGTAATACTCACTGCTATTGACAGTGCGGGGAAAGGTTTATTTACTGCTTGACCCTTTATTCGAGGTCATTAGCCCCGATCGAGGACAGCATATTAAATAAAGTACTTACAATTTTTTGTGTGAGAAAATAAACGAATTTGCATGTTATTTAAAACTTTAAAGTCACTTTTTTGTAATAGGGTAAAAACGCTGCACTAAGACTTAAGAGACATTAGGGCACTTTTAATTATTTCGAAGGTAAACATGAATTAAAACAACAACATTATAAAAATCACAGTCGTTTATTTAATAATAAATACTGGTAATTAGGATAGACATAGAGATTTACGAAAAAATCTTTAGCGTAATGAAAGGTAGTTTTAAAATACTAATTAAATACCTAAGAATGTTGAGTACATACAAGTTGATATCGCCTACGCGTGATGTTACAAATAAATCATAAAGTAACGTATGAATAACCACTAAAATAACTTAAAAGTTAAGTCATGGGCCCGATCTCCTATAAAACCTTAACGACTATCCCCTATGGGTACGTATAAACAATCTATACTTTATCTGCGTACTAAAAAGCTAAAGTATTTCGAAAACTATTTTTATTATTATAACTACGAACTTGCTATCAGAATCCGTGATGATCAAAGATTTTCGTAATAGAATCGGACTTAAGACTGTTGAGCTAGACGGGGCATACCCCATTAAGTACATCCCTAATATCGAAGCATAGCTAGCAGTGACAACACGCTCATACTGAAATCTACTCCCATTCTAACCACGCGAGCCTGAACACCTCATCAACAACCACACAAAGCTCAAACCAACTTAAAACATAATAATTTATTCTTAGGAATGATTCATAATATCCTTTTGGTAAACAGACTCATCCGAACCAAGATTCACTTAACTCCGATTCCATCAAAATCGACAAATTTAATGAAAATATCATCGCCAACGAAGCTTATTGTTTTGTGCATGCGCCTACTGCATCATCTTCAATTTGAACCTTAGAACTAAGTAAGAGATTACCCTAATGAAGACGAACAGGCCACTGAGGGCGCCGACATCGATCCAGAAGTTCGCCTTGTCCATCGTCATCTCCTTCAGGAACAGGTTAGGATTCCTGAAGTGGCAGTAAGCTTCGGAGCAATGGAGTTTTTCTCTCCCGAAGCCATAAACTGAGAGCATGGCGCCTTCGAAGCCGTATCGGACGTAGCTGAGGTAAGTGAGCCACTGCAGGTAGCTGGGTATGGCGTTGAAATTGACAAAGAACCCTGAGAAGAGTACTACTGGGATGGTAGTGACTGGTCCAAGGTAGACCCCGGTTTCTATCTTCATGGCGGCCCCGATGAGCAGACCGAGCGACTGCGCCACCAGGGCCGTGAGGATGTTAATGGTGGTGAACATGAGCACGCGGTCCGTCTGCATCGGCTGGCCCGTCATGAAGTACACTATCATCACGTACACGCCGCTGAATACAATCTGAAATTAAAGATAAGATAGTTTTATTGTCAAATCGGATGTTAAAGTATGTACTGATGTCCTGTTTTTTTTTTTTTTTTTGAGAAATTTCTTAACATAAATAAGGCAATGTATGTGCAAATGCAAAGGCTTTTAACAACTCTGGCTATAATTACCTGGAACGGTAGATCCGCCATTGTTTTAGCGAAGTAGAATGCTTTCAAGGAGTACCAATAGTTCAAATGCTCTCTCACAAACACGCTCATCTCAGTAGGGACTGGGAAAGAAGAAAACACATACATTATAGCAAATGATAGAAAATACAGAAACTATTCGATATTGTTCGAGAAACTACAAGAATATATATATAACGCAAAGAAAAATACTCACATGTTAAAATAGTAGGCATCATAGCAGTAAACATAGTGAACATCACAGTAAAAAATATACATCCAGCGTTGCTCATAACTTTAGCAGCATCCCTCCCGATGTCATAGTACAGGAACCCGATCAGCAGCCCAACCACCGTATGCGAACACAGCCTTAAATGCGTCAACATCTGATCTCTCAAAATGCTCTTAAAAGTCCGCTTCAATAAGATCCAGAATTGCTTCCATCCTGAGGTCGGGAATCCGGTCTTGATGGGTTTCTTCGTGAAGCTCTCGCTGGAGTCTAAAAGCGAAGTAGTGCAGGTCACTGGTGCGAGGTTTGTGGAGTTCGGTAGTGCGTTCTGCTTTTCAGGGTTTAGGACTGGTTCGGACATATCTATCACAGTGCAGGTTGGTTTGTCTGGAAATGAGAGATGATTGTTTGAAAAACTAATGATATTTACTACTGTAAATTAGTTTTTAAGCTGTCTTTAGACGAATTGGAAAATAGCATCCGAAACTATAGAATTCAAAGAGTCAAAGAAAATATAGTATGTATGCCTATGTTAGATCTAATGAAGGGTACAAAACTAGGTTTCTTTTTTCAGTTAGTTCCTTTCACTAACAAGTAAACGATTTTGAGTTACAGAAACAACAACTGGTGTCGAAGTAAATGAAAATAAAGCAAACGATTATAGTTTATTTAGTAGTCACCTTCCTTGACATTCAAAGGACAAATCGAATAGCTATAGGTACTTTTAATGGTCGGATATGAACATCGAATGTTTTTTGTATTTCCACGTAGTCTGCCATGAATTAAATAGTAGGCAATTTCGGGGGATTTGTGAATACAGTATTTTCTATGTGTATGTTTTCTTAGACTGCCTCGTTGGCCTAGTGGTGCTAAGCGCGACTGCTACGCTAGAGGTCTTGGGTTCGATTCCCGAGTCGACCAAGGTGTTATTGGGTTTTTCTATGAAATTCTTAGTAGCAGGTCGGAGTTTAGATAAGTGGCAATAGGCTCGCCCCCTATTACATGGGACCTAAACATATCGGCGAACTGTGAGTGTACATTGGTACTCCTTCCTCCTCTTCGGGGATACAGGCGTGATTATATGTTATGTTATGTGTATGTATTCTTACCTATCACAATAGCTAATGCTTCGGCCTTCTGAGTATTATTCTTGCTGGTCTGGTTGTTGTAGTTCATGTTCTGAGGTACGGAGGACGATGTGGATGATGATGATGAAGACTGGCCGCGGCCGCAGTTGCCTTTGTTCACTGCCATCACCAGCTTGTGCACCCAGTCGCCGTGCTCGCCTGTAGCTACTTCCATCACTGGAAAAAGAAGAATTTGATTGTAGGTTATTGATCTGGTAGATCTTGAAGGATGTGTAGAATGTTTTAGTACCATCGTGTAATTTGGAAGCGTAACCGTGACGCCATTATTTGAAGATGCATGTTTGTTTTTATGATCGCAGACGAGGCCTAGAATTTACTCTTATGGATAAAGGCTTAGGTTTAAATAACCTTTTGAATTCTATAATAAATAATACTCCCTGAACAAGTATAAGTCATAAAATTATGGCAAGAAAATAAAGTCTAGATCGCCAAAATATCTTCAATTATACAAAAACACCAATTTTTGTCTATTTCTTATTGAGACTATCGTTAGTGTGTCACGAACATCGTTCTCAGCTGTGTTTACACCGGCAGCCATATTGTGTTTAAAAATAAAGTTAAACTAATTTAACCTTCATAATACAACACACGAAGCCATCCTATATCATTATGACAAGTTACGATATTTTTTTTCCTGCTGTTTTTCTACACGGTTAATTTAGCGGTCGAACGTTGAGGTTGTTTGTACCTACTTGTTAAATACAAGAAACAACAATCTTTGATTATGTTCACTAGTAACAGAGGTTTTTTTGTACTTGTACCTTATTTGAGTCTTTATTTTAATAATAATAATAATAATAATAATAATAATAATAATAATTTCCTTTATTTCAGGCAACTAGGGCCCATAGAAAATACAATACATAATAAATACATAATTTTGTTGGATGTCATTTTAATATCGGTTGAAATCTCCCAAAGAAGTCAAATAGAGATAGTCGTTATGAATGCCTCGTTTATCGTTTTGTACACTACACAAATAACCATTCTATATCAAATGAGAACAAACTAGTTGAGCCAATAAAGCAAAGTAATAAAACAGCGCTCGCTCTTAACTCCGTAGGTAATATACGGTATGCACCTACTGATCTACAAACGCAAGGAAATAAATATTCTCGTCTAAATACAAAAACCGTACAAACAGATCTTCAAAGTAATTCTTAGTAAGATTTTAGTACAAAAACATTTTAAATTACACTTGCGTTCCTTTGCTCTCTTAAACTAAATCATTGTATAACGGGTACAGGCGCATATTCTTAAATTTGTTAAGACCTTAAAATGGAATCTGACCTTTCTTTCTTCCAGTGTTAAGTTCCAGTTCAAGTGATAAGTAGAATATTTTTATATGGTTTATAGAATTTAAGAGTAACAGCATTATAAGTGAACGTCAAAAGTGTACGAAAACTCAATAACTAATCGAAAACATTACGACATTTCTCAAAATAATTACCAATTATAAGAACAAAACTATGGAACACAGGTGCGTGTTCTGGAAGGTTACGTAAACTTAATTGGAACTAAGAATAACCGAATTTATTTACTTTTGCTCACCATAATTATATTGGCCTTACATGTTAAAAGGTAGTTCAGAGGAAAATACAAATAATACCAGAGAAAGAACGAGAATAAACCGTAAGTTACATGATTATGAGCAATTACTAGACTTTGTATGGTAACGCAATAAAATATAGTATATGGAAAATAGAAAGTAACTTGCGGATAACAGCAGCAATAGATTACGGGAAAGACCATATTAAGTATTGAAATTATTACTGAACTTCTGTATCTAAATGAACATATAGCTAGAATGGAAAAAATATGATAGTAAAAAGATCACACTCACCATAATCAGCTGGATTGTGATAGCTCGGACAGTGAAGACCCATCGCTGACAAAAACGGCACTAAACCACTAACCCGCCCCTGGTATATACACTGCCCTTCGGCCAACGTGTACAAAAAGTCGAACATCTCAAAAAGCCTTGCGGACGGTTGATGTATAGTGCATATGATAGTTCTACCACCACGCGCCAACGACTTCAGAAGTGATATGCACTGGAAACACGATGAACTATCCAGCCCCGATGTTGGCTCATCGAAGAACATCACAGGTGGGTTGTTAACTAACTCTAAAGCTATGGACAGCCGCTTCTTCTGGCCGCCTGATAAGTTAATAGTCCTAGTGTCCCCAGCTTCTACGAGCCCTAACATTTCCAGAATCTCGTCTATCACGATCTTCTTGGCAGTGACTGTCATGTCCTTTCCTAGTTTCAGATTCGCCGACACGTTCATGGCTTCCCTCACAGTGAGGTGCGGCAGCAGGCAGTCGTCCTGCATGATGTAACAAGACAACTTTCTGAACCGTCTCAAGTTTCGCTCCTTCCCATTGATGAGGATTGATCCGCTGACATTGGACGTTCTGGAAGTAGAAAGTGTATCGTTAATATTTTTGGCATCAAACCAAGAATAGAATTCCGTCAGTTTACATCATACTGTGGAATTTAGGACTCTATGTATATTCATTTACAATTCATACTTTACTTATATCGGGAATGGTGTCGTGACCTAGTAAGGCAAGGTTTCCGACTCTTTTGTGTAGATAACACAAAAATGACCTAAAAGTTCAACTAACATCTGTACTTACCAGGAAATAAATGACTGTTACACTAAGTAATCGTTGTCTTTCTGTGATGAATGAATTGAGATAAGTAAGGCATTGAAATTTACTTACTTGTATCCCGCTAAAATGTTCATAAGCGTACTTTTTCCAGCCCCAGACGGTCCCATAATTGCCGTAAGTTCTCCAGATCTGAATGTGCCATTTATACATTTGAGCAAAGCTTTGTATCCTCTCTTTCTTCCCTCGCTGACTGAGTACGAAAGATCTGAGAACTCGATGTCTACTGGCGGGCGTTTGGGCAAGTGTGTGAGCGTGGCCATCGGCTTCTTCTGATCTCCATACCCATTGGGTATCTTTGGAAGACCTGTCATCGCTGTTGTGCCGGCACCACCGTTGCATAAGTTGATTTGGGAGCCACTGAAACAAAAAATAATTGAAAATTAAATTGTGAAATATTTTTTTCTTTTAAATACCAACTAGCTCCAATTTCTTAATAGGATACTGTGTAAGAATGTATACGAAAAGGTTATCAGTAGCCCTATATTTTTCACTCAATTACCATTGTACCTATGAATAATAAATTGATGGAAAGTCAATATTTCCAGTTGATACGTACAATAAAACGTCTGAATCACCTAACGATAAGGCTCACATAAAACTGATGGTAATAGAAATAGTAGAATGGTTTATATAGGCGATATTATAATACCCGTTACTGTCATTGTGGATGTAAATAAATTTCCATTTAAGTATTTGAGCGTTCCGACCGTTGTGTTCTTTAGACCTTCCTTTTTATAGGGTCTGTAGCTTTTCAGTGCCAATATCCATTTGTTAAGGCAAGGAATGCGCCTCCCTTTTCTCGAGGGTGTCTTAGGAGGTGGCTAGGAGATTGTGTTAACAGGGTGGGTGACACCAGCCTCTAATGCGCTTATAACAGCAAGCGAACTGCGACCCGTAGCCGGTGGTAATCATAATAAGACTTCCTTACCGCTCGAGAGTCTAGCTTTAAGATAGTGTATTTTTTAAAGAGCCTTGGGAATACGTTTAATTAAAAGGCGGCTATTAGACTGCACCTTTTTATTGCTTTTCTTTTTACGTTTAACTCGGATTAATACTTAGAGAGGTGAATGTAAAGGTGTTTCATTAGCAAAATCTATTTGTTTAAAGAGTTCTTTTATAACAAAACTTGGCATTCATACTTCCATTTTACGTCGGAATATGGACCATGTTAAATTCTCAAGTGACGTATGTTTAAGGTTTGTCATGTTCTCTGTACAGGTATGAAATTGTTCATAATTGTTTCAAACAGCCATTTCAGAAATGTTCGCATGAATTCGTGATGTCGTGTCAGTTATTCAGTCATTTACAGCAAACTGGACAGTTGCCAACTCGCGTAGTTGGTATTGCAAAATGGAATTCAATGGACTAATGTATTCTTGAATGTGAAGTAAGAAAAAATAGAACTTTCCGGAGTTTTGGTTGACAATTGTAGTGTAACTAAAGAAGATAACAGCATCACTATAATTGATATTTAAAATAGCTGCTTTAAGGTTAATGCACTAACTGCCACTGATACATAAGCATAATTTGAAATGGACACATAAAATCATTATACCAACAAACAATAACAATTATTTGGTTCATGATTTAAATGACATTTATGATTATAATGATGAATTTCCAGCCAATGAAATAGATAGCCTATTCCACACTAATATCAATTTTGATGGACATGATGCCCTTTACAAAAGTGATATCATTCATGGGTCACTAAGCGATATTATTGTTTACGTAAGAGACCAAGGACGGTATCGCAATTCACGTAATGGGTGACTTCCATTCAATTATATTCTGACAACACGGAAACAAGATATTTATGCGACATTAAAATCACAGAAATCTTAAATTGTATTTAATTTGGAATCGGTCTCTTAAAGATATTGATGTGAATATAAATAGTTAAATAATTTTATAACAATATTAAATGTAATGTACCAAAATTTTAATTGTTATGATGTAAATTGAAGGAATGCACTTAGAGTTAGTATTTAGATTTTAGTGTGTATAAATGGTTCATGATATTCGACGAAAACCATAAACTTTGAATAATTCACAATCCCTTTTGAGGCTTAGACCTAAAAACATATTTTTAATTTATTCAAAACTTTTATTGTTTTTCTAGGTCAGTCAGATGGTTTGCATGGTCATGGTCATGTATTATGCTACCTTCCTAATGTTTGACGTCATATAACGGTTTACTATTAACAAATTCATCTGAATATTGCATCTGGTAGCATCCCGTTATGAATAATGTGAATAAATCCGCTATTTGCTTGAGAAAGTAATTCATCATTCACGACGACGTTGGGAATTTGAAAAATGGGTGAGTTTCTGACGTCGATGGCATAGATAAATGAATTATGAAAAAACACTGCTCTGGATATTTTAGCCCCTGTTTTTAGTTTCAGCCTCCTTCTAAACTTATGAAGTTGTAACTGAACCAGAGCAAATAAAATCAGAACATCTAGATAGATGACACGTTTTGACCCAAGAAAAGTGGTGGCAGGGAAAATTCGTTAAACTCCGTTCCCAGTTCGACGATTACTACAGCCTTGAGGAATACCTACTGGTAGGTAAATACCTCGTTATTACCTCCACCCTTTTAACATGTCTGTACGCTATGACAAACATTCTAACCATGCTCCCAATCCAATATTTTGATAAATAATTTTGTAAATATGTTCCATGGTATATATTTCGTTTGTAAGACTAAATCAAATTCTATGATGAACCTCCTTCCACAGGAAACCAATCGTGCTATTATGAGAGGTGTATATAGCACTGCTTGCTATGGAATTGTTATTGGCCTATTAAATATTATGATGTTCAATGATTTTGTTTACGCACAGTCTTTTACCACCAAAACAATCATCGTTATCAGCATCTCCAGCCACGCTCTAATCAATTGTCTTCCAAATATTCCGTTTCCTTCAAACAATAGCATTTACATTTTGAACGAGATCCGTAGCAAACATTATTAGAGGCGTCGGCTCGGTTTGTTCAAACGAGTCTCGCCCCTCCCATTACTTAGTTCGTTAATTTCGTATGATACCACACTTACAAGGCTGAGCGTTGTACCCTCGTTACTGTTAACTGTGTAGTTCTGAATTATGTAATGCTACTAAAAAACAAAATCTTTTTTTAATTTTCTTTGTATCTTTGAACATGTTTCAGGTTTTTAAGGCTGAATCTCATGTTCATGATACGGTCAGTAGAAATTATATTAGTGGTAAAAAGTTTTCTATTTTTCCCCAAAATAATATCAAGGAATTTCAAAAATCAAATTATTCAATGATTTTAATTTTACAATCGACATTGTACCTCTATCTATTCCTGATAACATTAAATAGTTTCCTCTACAACATTAGCACTCAAATCACTGCCATATAAGCCGGGACACGTCCGCAGCGGGCAGACCTTGCCATTATTTTTTATAACGGACAGTACACAACTTTCGTCAAATGGTTTTTGTGTCCTTAGCCAGAACATTAATCTATCTCCTTTGATTGCCTTGTTGTCTGCCTTATCTTAGTGGTCCCAAGTGATCACTTGACTGACTTCAGGATTAAACTCAACCATCTAACTTTTTGAACTTGAAAACCAACTTAGAATTTCGAATAATTTCCCAAACTTGAACAAGAAACTTTATTATTACTTGTAACGATACACCAGTAGAAACAGTACCAAAAGTTTAGTGGGTGACACTCCAACAAGATTAAATACAAGACGGTCGTGTAAAGCACGGATTTAGTGACGTCACCGACATGGGAAGCCATTGAAGTGGGTCTCGAGAACAGCCTTACTGAATGACGCGCCTGTTCGATGGGAATATTAATGACTGTTTCACTCGAGGCCTGAATCCTCTTCTCATTCACATTCATTTTACTTCCTACTTTTTGTGTATTGATTGGTCTGATTTGGTTATGCTATGTTGCGATATCGTACAAGCTAATAGGAAAACCTGTGACGATGCCTATGATTCAAGATTTGGTTGTAGTATAATTTAAAAACATTATGGGTAAATCAGATACTTAACTTAAAAAAAAAATATCCCGCATGTATTATTCTCCTGACAGTCTGACAGAGGACTAATTAAAAAAGGCTATGATGATGGTGTAGTTTTGGTTCATACTAGACTAAAAATAGTTACCGAAACATGTTTAAGGCAGAGATTACATAATTCAAGTCACCATAACAGTACGAAAACAATATTAAAGTCAGTCCTTCCTTCTTTTTCCTGTATAAAGAGTTATTTACTTGGTGCAATAACACGGCCATGTTTATAAGTAAAAGTAATTTCCTTCACATGGCGTAACGAAGAAATACACGTAATGGTGTTAATTGCAGTAATTAAAAGCCAATCGTAAAGTGTGAGGGAGTGCTGAGCAGCACTTCGATCTTTATTACAAAGTTAGCTTTAAGTAGATAGTTTTTTTTCTTGTATGTTGAGACTAACACGTTTAAATTAAATTATATGGAAAATGTAATAAGTAAGGGCGGCGGTGAAAAATAAAGAAGATATTTTTTAATTAAAATCGAAGTTTATGTTTATAAATTTCTTGGCTATTTTATTTAATATGATTAATTAATTAGGTTTTGACCTAGAAACGGATACCCACAGAATTATTCAGTGGCTTTTGGATTACGTTAGAGCTTTCTAGAAGAATATCGCTTAGTAACGGAATACTGATAGGAACTTCCATATTTTTCGTGACCTTGGAATGAGAGATACTCTTACTAGTTCCATAGCTGTATAATAAATGGGTTGTTTGCCATTGTTGGTCGGGTTTGCCCAGTTTTGGCTGGCAGCCAAGAGGGGGCGCTTTCTATACTACCCTTACGTTTGTTTTACGCTAGCTTACAAAAGGGACGGTAAATTATCCCCCCCACCCGCGTCCCTAAGGACCGAATTTATTTAGACCGAGTTATTTTAATTAAAACACTCAAGGTCAAATTAAAATGTTTGGTTAATGTATTTTTGTAGATAATCTTGACAATCTTTATTTGTATAAAATATGCTACTATTTTAGTTATGACAGTTTGATAAAAAATTATCAGTTTAATTGAATTTTCTCATGTAAAACAATAGATGTAATTAATTGTTTTATAACGATAATTTGCTTTTATTGTGCGTTGCGTAATTAAGTAATTTAATTACTTACTGACGTATTGTTTGGAAGTGTAATAATTACATTAACATAGAAATATACAAAAAAATGTATTTGTTTTGAAAATTATCTAACGGAGCTTGACAATTAAGATCTTGAAAAATGCCATTTGTCATTTGTATTTTTCTCAAGTATCTACTTAAATGCACACAAATTATCGTTACAAAAGTGTTTTCAAAATGGCGTCATTCAACAAGCAAAAAGTAGTTTAGACAGACGCAAACAAATCAGTTCAATAAAAGTGTTAAATGGGAGGTCAATTGTATGCAAAACTGAAATGCTCAATCATTTGAGTTAACGTCTTACAACCGCATAATTTTAACCTTGAACCTGTCTGACCCAAAAAAACAAGACATAAGAGCCAATAATATACTATTCATGTTACCATGATAATAATACATATGGACCTACGTCAGCCGCTGACGTCTATATAGGACAAAAAACGGTAATCTTCCGGAATTATACGACACGAGTGCTTAGTAATTTGAGAGTCGATAGATAGGAAATAATGTTTGAATTGTTGCTATGCCCAAAAAAATGCATTTTTATTTGACCTGATTGTAATAGTCTTGGACTTTCTTTGTCCTAGGAATGGAGGATGTAATTCTAACCAGACAAAACCAGTGGAGCAACTTAATTTCTTTTCCGTCTTAAAAGTATTTTAATGACACGTTTGAAAGCCTTAAGTTTAATTCCGACTGTTTGCTATAGGAATTGTAACGGTTCGGTCTTCAACTTAAAACTAGCAGCAAATTATTCCAATATTTTGTGTCCATTGCGAAGAACTACTTGTAATCAAAATGTTCTCAATAGTTGGTTCAAGAATAGGTATATGTTTGCTACATTTTGTATAGACTTGGAACTGAAATTAATTTAAGTATACCTTTGCTATAACAGCTTGGAAATTAATTGCTCTCCAAATTCTAAACACCTTCATGTAATCTTGAACTTAGCTGTCACACAGACGTGTTGCTAGATTTATTAAGATCAGTGTCACCTCTATAAATTAACTATTTACTCAAAGAATGTCATTTTGACACTTTGTCCTCACAGCGACTTAAACTGTGGAACAAACAAACATTTACATTCTACATAGTGAAATAGAGAATTTATCATGACTAAACAAATAAAGTAAAACATACATACATACAGGTCAAACTGAGAACCTCCTTTTTTTGAAGTCGGCAAAAAAACGCATGGCCTCCCCAAAAAAGGACATAAAAAGAAAAAAAGATCTTTTGAACTTTTACATTTTTAGGTGAAGACGAGTTTAAAGTACCTGAAACCCAATTAAAATATTCTATAATTAATTTACTACCTGTACCCTACATGACTTAAGAAACCTCTGTTTAACCGCTTATGATCCATCAGCTCTTTTAATATTAAAACATTGTTGCTAACCAATAAAGAATGTTATTAAATTCCATTACATTACACACAGGCTTGCCCTTTTTTGTTATACAGAAAGTTTGTTATATAACCCGAAATTGGATTCAGTCCCTTTTAGGTTCGAGTTTAGTATTCTCCGGCCATTCTACTTGGGATGCCTAATGTCTGCGTATTTGCAAAATTGTGTTAGACTTCATACAATTTTTGATCTAAATTGTTTTTGAGGTAACATTGTAAGGCGAGACCCTTCTAATTTTGTTTAAGATATTAGGTTCAGTATGTCTATTCTGTAAATAATTTAGGTATCGGGCTTCCCCTGAGTGACAATAAAGCTCTCTTCAAAAGTGAACAGAATTGGTCTTGATTTAGAATTGAAATTCGACAATACTTATTTGACATCACAACGCGGATTCCCCTGTCGAGACACGAAAATAATGTTACAGAATAGCACTACTGAAGACAAGTATTTTTATATTAAAAAACATACCTATACATATATTCACTTATGGTACGCATAGTACGCACATTTGGATTAGTACCTCAGCCCCTTTTTTTATTCTTTTTTACTAGGGATGAGTTGAATTACTAAACAAAATAGGGTAATGTATTACGTAGACTTTACTGAGCTAATCTACAAGAACGAAATAGAACCCAACCCACCGGAAAAACAAGTCATAAATATATCAAATTAAGAACCAACACTATCAATTACAGTAGTACGTCATAGAACCATACAGCCATAAGTAAAGTATATTTACCCCAATAACTGTCCATTATTGAGCTGTTCCGAGTACGGCGGCGACTTGACCTGAGCGAAGGTGACCTTGTCATTGAGCTCCCCGCGGCTGCCGCGACCCATCAGCGGCAGGTGGATCTGGGTGCCTTTCGACTCCATCTTGAGGCCCGACGTCATCGCTGCATTGACATCGTGTGATGTTGGGCCCTGGAAACAACATGAACATCAAGATTAGTACAAGTAAAAAAATATCTCTGCAAAAAAGCGCTTTGAATGACACCTTTTTCAAGTCTGTTGGTTTTGAATATTTTTTCCATCGTTTTTAATTTTTTTTTCGTTTTAGGTGCTGTCGTATAAATTGTAAGTAGGCATTTTAGTTACGACATTTATTGTGACAGAGTTTCTGCCTTAAATTCTCATTATTACAGAATTATGCGGAAGAAAGTATGACAGTATATTTTTTACTTAAAACACGAATACGTTTTTACTTAAATGAGTATCAAATATCCATCCATCCACCCATTCTCATAATCTTTCATCTATTATATCAGAACAACCAACATTTGTAAGCCTGTTTTAGCTAGATAACAATTCAGCATACGTATATTAAACCACGTCTTCACAGTCTAGTTGACCTGAGCACCCAATCGATCAAGTTCCGTCGTTGATGACGTCTACAAAAAAACGACACTTGCAAAGCCACAAAGATATTCAAGACGCAATAAAAACTTGTTATTTTGTCTGCTCGTGTCTCGTGGTAAAAAACTTTTTTCGTATTGTAATAGGATTCTCGGTATACGCTGTTGAACTTAGTTGCATTTAAATTTATATTCGACTGACTACTTAGCAAAAAACTCACATGCCACTTCAAAAATAAAAAACTTTGGTTCAAATGACGATAATATTTTAGCTTTTTGAACTTACAAATTGACATTACAAAAAGGATACTGAATGCACAATTTGTTATCCAATTCTTTTACACAGGTGTGGAAATTTAACAGTCATGTTGAGTAAATTCCACTCCATCACAAAACTATTACCAGAAAAACGATTCCATAACTGCAGAACCTATTGCACACTACGTGAGAACCTGTTCCCACACGTACGTAATATAAAAACGTCGGTAACCCAGACAGAGTTATAACCCGTCATCGCTATCAGTAACAATTGGTGCCAAAGTACCAGACCGCGTTCATTTGGCACTCGCCGAAGGGTTAACACCGCACGTGTCACGCTGCCAACCCCTTGCCTGGTTATGACCTTCATGTTAGAGAATCACGTGAGTCAACTGCTGGTAGTCATATTGCTTTATCTTTTTCTGAGTTGTTAGTACCAGAAGTCAGAGTATAGATTTTTGTACCTTGTCCGGTTTGGTATGATTTGAGCCATAAGCATCTGATCATGTAACTATCGAGGAAAATGTGACCTGAGCAAAAATATATTTTTTTTTCAGTGCTACCACAGAAGTATATTGTTCAACGCCAACTCTACTACTTAACTAAAACGGATTTTTTATATACCAAAAGTTCCGTTAGTAGATAAAACCTAGAATCATGCCTGGTATTAAGAAAATGTAAAAGCAAACCTGTAATAACAAAAGTATTATAAAAAAAGCTATTTATGTGTCTAAGTCACTTTTACAACATCCTATTCATAACAATGTTTATTCTTAGCATGAAAAGAGGCTTTTGTTTAGCACACGTTAGCTCTTATTACTTGAACAAAAATAGGTCACGAAACAAATAATTTAAAGAGACTTGTCTCGTACATCAAAGAATGACATAACAAATGTATTACCTAGCCTTCCGAATATATCCTAAGGTTATATAATACTGTTTCCTTTCCTAGAATAGAACAAATTTAATAAGAGCTCTGACGCAATTCGTTGGAGAGCATGATCGACGTATACGTTAGACGCAAGAGTATAGCATTAAAATTTATTGTGACGCTAACGAAATTGGAAATTAAATGGACTGGATAAACAAAGAACTGTTAAAGTTATTGCAAGTGATTTATGGGCTTTATCTGGTTTCGATTTTGCGGTGATTTAAACTGCCGATTCTCTCATAAAAATACTTATCAGCTAATCTTTTGATCTTATATATTTCTAACTAAAATATCTAAGCTTACAAGATTAAAGATACAATTCTGAGAAAGTTTTCTTTATTTTTGTTCCCGATAATCTTGAGGTCTTGACTGTATTTAACAACACAGAAGTCTCTTTATCGGCTGGTAACTGCTCCCAAAAGATAGCGACAATTGAATATCAATAGGCAAATTACCTTCCAATAGATAGGAGAATAATTTAGGTTCTGTTTATCGTTCTCACGGGAATCATTGACTTTGGATATTTCTGCCTTTTTAAAACAACTTTAAGCACCGTGAACATTCAAATGCTATGTACTAAAGATGTAATCGCCAACATCAAAAAGGTGCGTGCCGTACAAATGTATAAAGAAAATGGAGTATCCAAGGAATGCTACATAGTTTCTTCCTACTCCATTATGCAAGTAAGTGTTTCTGTATTCTCAGGTACTTTCCCAGCGTTATACTGAATGAAACTTCGAATTATTTTGTTCTCTTCCTTTAAAATATGTAACGCCCACTCGGGCTGGCTCTGGCTGGCTATTTCGAGCTGGCACATAAAAATATCGCATTCCTATTTTCGTTATGACCAGGAAATTAAATTCTGATTGTTTAGGAAATTGAAAACGTAGTTCAAGAACTCAGCCTTATGAATCATTTAGAAGACGACAGAGAAGATTTTTAAATAGTGTAAATGTCGTTGTTGAAAATTAACCAGATCCTTTGTTGACCTACATTATAAAAACTAACGAGCCACTTGAAAAAAAATCTACATAGCAGAAAATAAATGGTCATATTCAGAGAAGCAATATAAAAGCATTGTATAACATCCCACGTAACTATCGGATTGTATGAAAGTGATTGTTGACCGGCGATGCAGATAATCAAATTGCACTTCCCACATGGTCCCTGTGCGAGTTTCAAACTAACTCAATTCGATTTGTCTGCTCATCGTTTTTATTTGAAACAGGTTGGACAAAGGTTAAACGGTTCGTGGAAGAGATGTTATCTTTTAAACTGTTGCGATGTGGGCAGACATTTAACTAAGTGCTGTCTGAGTTTATAGTAATCTACTGATAAATTTTTGAACGATGGTCTAAGTTTAACAATCACATAAGAATTTTCTTGTATTTGAACGATGGGTTTTTATTCCAAAATGTCTAAATACAAACGTAAATCCAGTTTTAGGAAGTTTGTAGGATGTTTTTATTTTTTGAAAACTGTCCTTAAATAATTTTAATTTGAACATGAAACCTAATGAAACAGGTAAGCAATAATGTCTGAGATTAAACCAGCCAATTAGGCTCAGCACTTTGTTTCTAGTCGACGAGGCGTCTTTGTATTGCGGCTTCGAGGACTGGGGGAGGAAGAACAAGGGGTTAGAGCATTCTCCATATCACTGTGAAGACACGTTCTGACTGACTTATGACGATTCATGTAATCAATGTAACACGTTTAAAAAAAAAAAACTTTCTGTTTCTTGAAATGTTGGAACCTGTTTAGTAATATAATTCAAATGAAAGACCACAATTAATAATCATCATCGTGTACATATAACATCAACGTAGCTAAACACTGTACAAGTAAAACAATGAGAAATAAACGCTTGTAATTGTAAGGAAGGTTCTCTACCAAAAAAAGGCCTACTTTGGAAAAAGTATTGATTGAAATAAGTGTTAATATTCTCTTACATTAGCTTAATTATATCGTTAAGGCAAATTTTGTTACCTATAGATTAAAGGATTAGAATAAGATCCCACACAATTTCAAATTTGGATTCAAAGCATCATAACAGAAATGTCTGACCCAATTCGTTAATACCATCATAATCTACGCTAAAACATTTCAACTCAACCAAAACAACATTAATGAGTACATTAACATTACCTTAATTAAAATCTAGCAATGATAAGGCTTGTAAATAAGCGACTGTGCCAGTAGGCGGAATGATAACGTTATCACATAGTCTTTCTTTGTTGCCCATCTGATAATTATGCTCATTTTCATCATCAATTTGATGTGATTCTGTGAACTGAGCGCCTTTCTCTTTTATTTAGTTTAATTGAGGTTGTGTTATGTTTCTGAGAATCTTTGGATGTGTGCTTTTCGTTGTCAGTGCAGTATTTGAATTCTCTTTTTGTGTAAACCAAGAGTCCAAGAGTAAATAATAAAGCATTTTGGTAAATTAATATGATACCAGCCTAAAATAATTATTTATTATAGCTGATTTTTTTTCCATTTCTCTAAGATGTTTTGTTGTTAGTTTAAATCGTTGTGTTTGATTTCTAATATACGTTTGATCAGGGACGAATTATGGCGACCGGCCTTCAAAGTATTCGTTAAATTATAGTATAGATACTAAAAATAGATGTCGATATTCTTCTTTTGATTAAAAGTAGGAACACATACTTAAATATTCTGTAAACCAGTTATCTAAACGTGAATATTAAATTAGATACAGCTGTACTAGATTTATCTCTATTAATAGACTTATGAAAAAAAAGGGGAGGCCTATACCCAGCAGTGGGTGATTCCGGGCTGATATGATGATGATGATGATGATGAATAGACTTATGTTAAGTATAATAACTAAAACAAAAAGGTCTTAATAAATACATTTCATTAACACTACTTAATATTTCAGTTTAAAACCAAATTAAATCAACTACAGCTGTTCGCAGAATAAATTAATTTAATATTTCGTACGATATTTCCTTCTTCCTAGAATATTGGGTACAGAAACATTTTCTTTCCGAGAAAGGTGACGGAGATCGGATTATTGTGTAAATGTCAATAGGTCTATCGAAAGGATGTTCAATATTCCTGGTAAACTAGCGAAAGCATATTTTTTTGATGGGATTAAATTATTGACTTCTTTGAATTGTTATCATGCCTTGATCTTTCTTTCTGCTTAACCTTTGACAAGTTATTTGGGGTCGGCCTCTATTCATCCCAGATTTTGCTGAATACCATATTTTACATGGAGTGACTGCCCATCTGGCTTCCGCAACCTATTTTATAGGATATCTTCATGTTAAGATATTTAGAGGTTGGAATTTTTTTAAAGATCTTCACAAGTACCAGTACTGTTTTCTGACTAATTGAAACTGTAATACTGTCACCTAATGAAAGTACAAAAACTACCTTATAACAATTTTGTGGAAAAAATAAAAACATATTTGTTAAATCCTACATCTCCTGCACGATAACCTCTCACCATATTTTCATGGATTCCTATCAGTAAACAACAGGAAGACACGGAAAAATATTATTGTGATTGCAATAAATAGAATATGTACAGGAGCCAAATTCTTGGCGTATAGCCAATAGTTTTTCTTGTATAAAACATGCCAAGATACTCAGTTTTTCTATATATTGTGCACTAGTGTGATCTAGCATGGTGGTAGATAGAAATGCATTTGTAGATACAAAAATAGGTACACTAACATATAACTACTAACTACTAAATTTTCGTCTATTTCATTAGACAAATATGTCTATCTCTCTCTCCCTCTCTCTTTATCTCTCTACGTAGTTCAGGAAGCAGAGTTTAATTAATAGTTTGTTCAGTTTCCAATAAACCAATTTATCTTCGCTACTAATCCCACACAGTGTTAGCTCTGTTAGCTTTCATTATCTTTCTCCTGAAACGTTCAGTTGGAGTATATTCCCGAATATTCAGTTCCCTGAAATTTCGCTTCCCTAGCAACAAGACCTTGTTTTCTAAAACTACTTAACTCAAGATTGAATCTGAACCTCGTAACAAGTAATAACACTTACCCGATAAACATACCGTAACAATGAAAGGAGTAAACCGATATCACTTCCTAGCGGTTAAATAAAATTACATACAAAGTAATTTTCATAGAATTCTGAAAGCCAAACCACAATGTGGAATATTACAGACTTACATTACCCATGTTTGATCCTGTGTGCGGAGAACTGAGCCAAAACGGGATTACTTATTACAAAGAAGCGTGTTTCATAAAGAATTGGGTTATGTTGAACACTGCGCCCATATTAGATTTCCTATTTCGTTTGTGGATAGAAGTGCAAATAACCTAACCACAGGATTATTACGTTTAGGTAACAATTTTGCATATAATCTCATATCTAAAGAGGAACATGTTATTTTATGTAATGTGTTTTTGCGATTTGGGCCTACAACGATAAGAGCACACGTAGCGAAAATTAATCTGAAAAAGTTAATCAAAATAATCCTCTGCCTATGTCCTTGGTAGATAGGATAAGTTGGTCAGTAATTAGCATAATTTAGATTCTATTGACGTCATAAATCCAATGTGCGTGTAACTAAAGGATGAAAAGTGGCAATGGATTTGCAACCTGGACTTAACCTCTCCGTTAGATTAAGTTACCAGGCTTACGGAATCCGGCTTAGTAACAGTATAGCCTTCCTGGTATTACCTACCTAGCTACTGGAAGATACCGATACAAATGTTCAATAGAAAATGATGGTCAATAAATGTTGGCTATAGATTGCTGCTTGCCATACAACTGCAAGTGATACAGTCAATTGAAATAGTCAATGTACACAAAACATTCGAAATTAACCAGAATAAATCATAATATACGATCTCTCGGTGTCATTGCTCCTAACTGAACAGCGCTAACTCACTAATAAACAGTTGTAGACTCAAATGTAGGATTTCAACTAAAACAATTTGCCGTTAACTTAAAATGAACAATAGGTAGACAATAAGCTCCGTCCCCTGACATTGTTGAGAAACTTAACAGGTTTCATTGAAGTTAGTAAACAGAATTTCTGAATTAATCCATGGAACGCCATGTTTAGACATTCTTTATACAAAAGACAAACAAGCTAGTTCAAGTAACAGTGTTGTGTATCTTTATAAATTTCGTTGAGAGATCGAGGAAAAGAAAATTCGTATTCTGGTTCGTATCGTTTATCCAATTTATTGACGGTCTCGCTTCCTGCTTTTTTCACTTTACCCCATTTTCGGGATCTTGGTTGGTTAACTCGTAGCTTTGGCATTTCTCCTGTAATATCACTCAACCGATAATAATAACATCAGCATTTCAAGATATAGGTTACTTTTTATTTTTGTGAACCACATAACAATAAACTTAATCAAATCCAATACAACCGTTTTATTGTAAACGAGGTTTTTGTACAACAAAAATTAGATCGGAAATCGGGGATCAATACATTTTTGCTGACTAACAAGAGTCAAAAAGGTCGTTTATTATTGCGACCCGGAATAAAACTAAAGCTCTGAGGTCAAAGCTACCCCGTGTATCTTGATCAGCGTTCCTATTGATCCTCAAATTTATATTCCTTTTAAGGTTATTTAGTGGCTCGGGTTCCATAGTAAAATATGTCCGTTTTGTATTCGGATCTCAAATATCGGAATTTTTATTCAGTTCTAACGAAAAACTGAATAATTGGAAGGTGAAATATGGACCTGACCTTTAGGCTATCAACGTATGTGTCGGCAACCAATCATAGGATCCGGTAGATCGAAGCATGCCTCAGTAGCCTTGCTATTCCCTAGAGGTTCAACAATAAAAATATTGTTGTGGTGTCTAAATATATTTTTTTACAGTTTTTATGTGTAATGATCATATTATATCATATAGTGTTTTAGGTCCATATCAGGATTATCTTTATCACTAATCGCTCCAATCATTTAAAGAGTAGTTCGATGGTCCCTTTGGTAAGTCGCGGAAGAACCTAAGCTTTAAATTTAGTACCTATAAAATTAAACGAAATGGCCAAACTATCCAATTTGTCGATGGCTTTGGGGTTAATTCGCTTAAAAAACAATTTGGGACAGTAGACAATGAACTCTGATGTTTATTACAAACCGAAATTGGTTCCGTCTTAAGCTAGTTTATATAATTTCCGTGTCAATACTGTTCGTGAACGACAACTTAGTTACGTTAACTCTCTATATAGTTTCAGGTTGTTCACCGAATACAGAATAAAGATTCAATCAATCAATCAAAATGTTTTTATTTCAAGTAGGCCTTTTTAAGCTCTTTTAAAACGTTAAATTTACTGACTCTAGTTGCAGGTTCCAAAATGTCATTGCAATGGAGAAGAACCGGCAAGAAACTCCTCACTCACGATTAAAAAGACAATCTATTAAATGCATGGTTTTGACTCTGTAATAATTGTCTAAATCAATTACGATTACAATTACAGATTTCAAAGGAATGAGGAGTCAATGATTTGCCCCTTGAGTTGTTGGATGCCTCATTTGCGCACTGATAAACTACGAGTAGTATAGATTATTTTTTTAAGGTTGGCCTGCTTAAAAAGTTAGGTATTTTGGTTAAAGTATCCGGCAAAAGGTTTTAGTTTTTCAGACTGTATCTCTTTTAACTTACTTCTCGGAATTCTCTTGGGTCTTGTAAAAACTGACGGGCCTGTTGGTCTAGTGGTTAGAGACCCTGACTGCTATACCGGAGGTCGTGGGTTCGATTCCCACCCGGGACAAATGTTTGTGTGATGAGCACGATCATTAATTGTTCGGTGTCTGGGTGTAATTTATCTATAATATGTATGTATTTAGAAATATATAAGTGTGTTTATCAGTTGTCTGGTTACCATAACACAAGCTCTGCTTAGCTTGGGATTAGACAACCGTGTGTGAGATGTCCGGGAATATTATTATATTATTATTATTAAACTAAGTAATTTGGTAAGACTTTCGTCATAGTTATTTAATAAAAGGTTTATGGTAAAAAAACTTAACGCTATTATTTTAATATTTTTGTATACGCTTGCATAAAAAAAATTATCACCAGCAACAGCATCTGTTTATTCGCATATAGTATTAGTTTAGGTTACCAACTCTAGTGTTGGAGTATAATTTTAATAATAGACGCCTAACTACTTTAGTTTGCAAATTATGCTAGTTGAAGCTAAAACGAGTTAAACTTTCTCCCAACTTTTATCATTAGTGTATATTCTTGAATACTTAGGTTCAAATTCGAGAGACATTACCTTATTTCATTAAAACAACCGTTAAACACGAACCGTATCCTTCATTGCTTCGTTCCAATCAATCGATGAAACACAATAACCCATAAATGTATCTAATTTAGTCCGGACACGGTGTTTAAACAACAATAAGTGCCAAATCACCAATATCTTGGCGAATAGATCGATTTGAGCCGTGTATTTGATAACATATGTGTGCACGATATTTTGAGATAACATTGTATTTCGTTGACACTGACTTTTCGTTGATTATTACAAAGTTCAAGATCACATAAGAAGAATTTATTGAAGCAGGTAAAGGATCAAAGCTAAGATTGACCTTTTGGTTTAGTGCTAAGCCTAGTTGCTAAACCCGAGTGTAATGAGCATGATAATCTGTTCTGTGTCTGGATGACATTTATCTATTAAAATTATGGATGCATTTAAAAATATGTCAGTATGTTTATCAGTTGTCTGGTCGTCATAACACTGGCCTAATTTGGGATCCGATGACCGTGTGTGAGTTATCCTAAAAAATAATAGTTCAGAAAACGCAGCATTAGTTTTTCAATGATAGTGTTTGTCATTAAAATATTTGAATCAGATATGAACTTCTAAAGAATTGAATTCTCGTTTATGACTGAATATAATAAGAAAAGTTCCGTATGGAATCGCAAACAAAGTAAAAACAATAAATTAAGTTCTCAACTTTTGTGGCCGGAATAATGTAGGTTTAAGGAAGAAAAAGGAAATTCCAAGGAAAATAGATTCTGAGAAATAAATATTTTGTTTGTTTGTTTCTACTGTTTGAACTAAGAAGCAAAGTCATTGATGGCAAAAATGTATTATAAAACAACGGTCAACGTGTATATCAGCATGTAATGCCAGCATACTGACAAGATAAGTTTTTGATTAATTGAACGACATAAAAAAAAAACCTTAAATAATTAAAAAAAAAATCTTTTACGTCTACACAGTACTTTCTTAGACTTACTTTAATTTGCCAGTATCTCAGCAAAATACAAATGCGCATCAAAAAATATTTGGAATACAGTTGACAGTTTTACTTCTCTCATAAAAGGACACTAGTGCATTGATGTCACTCTATAAACTCAAGCAAGTATAGCCCCCCTGGAAGCGTTTATTAACCCATATTCTGTTTATAGGCGCGGGAAAATAACCAACTGTAGTAACAAAAGACTATTATTTTCACATAGGTATAAACTTTCGAAGGAATAAGGTTCAAAAGAAAAGGCGTGTTTAATTAAAGAGTAAAAGTAAGTTATTAAATTCATTTCAAGAATTTTGCAAAAACTCATATGAATTAGAAATTAGCAGCCTTAAATATCATAAAAGACAATCTGACCTAATAAATTTCGATCCTTAGTCAAATGACTAAGTTCCATTTGTTTTGAACATTAAATGGTGGTTACTCCCGTTAGAAAAGACATAAAACTCAGCAATAAAACACCTTTAATGACCCTATATAAGGAAGGCCACAGCACATAATTTACCTTCATGAAAAGTTCTAACAAAAAGAAGTTCATAATTAGGTAGTAATTAATTAATTTCTTGGCTATGTAATTATTTTTACGCCTTATTTTTAAGAAAACTTATGAAACCACAGTAAAGCCAGGAAGCTCATAAATTTTGACAAACACTTAAAAGAATTAAAATCCAACCAAAACTGTCCAAATGACCAGTTACAACTGTAAAATTAACGTTTGACGAAAAACCACTTATTTTATACAGATCTAATTGAACGAAACATACTAGAAATATAAATAATATGACCTACATACCTGAACCCACGTCGCGCCTAAATTCAACATCGCACAATTACCACGTCCAACACATTTGAAACTTGAACACTAATTATGACGATCATTTAATTCCATAATCATATTTATTTTATCAAAGCCCGCTTAGTAACTATTTGAAATGTTTTGATAACATATTAAAATGTATTCATACAAACGATTTTATCTGTAACTTTTCTATTTAATGCAATATTCTCAACAACGCAGGTTACTTTAAAGTGTTTTTCGTTCACCTCATTTTCAAACCTTATTTTCTAGCACAAGTTATCGACTTAATGACCTACTAAAACTGTGTTATCCTCTCCTTTGCTCGGTGCTAGCAATTTATCACTTGCACAACGATTGCAATCTTGCTGCTAAACCTGCTATTACTGAAAATAGCTTCGGCATACTTAACACACTTCAAAATTGGAATATTTTAAGGAGGAAATTGTTTTAGCATTTCATAATGATGAGACAAGTTTAGTAACATAAGTGGCGTAGTATATTGAATTTACTTCTTTCAGTTTTGGCGCAAAAATTGGACATTTATTTTAGAAAATTTCAGAACATCTGAGACTTGGAATGTTGAACGATCGGAGCAAGCTGCACTTTTAGCTATAAAATGACACTTTCCAAGTTGAACTATTTCAAGTTAAAACAGCTGTTATGAAGCTTAAAATTTATGACAGTCTTTTAAACTCATTTTTCAATATTTTTAAGTTTATCATGTTTTAAAATAGTAATTTTTCATACGGGTGTAAATTAAAAGGGTAGTTAGTAACAGTTTTAGTAACCCCAACTAAAGCACTAGAATGTCACGTATTTTCTTTAGTTGAAGGAGTTAGGTAACTAATTAGAACTTAGTCTTAAGTCATTAGGGCTGAAACACGGTCTCAGTAGTCGTAGTTAATGCAATTTAGATCTCCTTTCAAAATTTCGCTTGAGATTAATTTAGGGAAAATTACCTAAGAAACCTACGCTAAAAGTTTAGGAATATTCCTTTGACTTTTTATAAGGGTTATACTATCAAGCGTAGGTATCAAATTTGGTTATGTTACTAAAAAACATTGTCATTTTCATCACGTTTGATCAGATTAACTTCTACTAAAGTATACGCTGGTAAAGTATTGGTTTAAGAAATACCTTTGTTATCTATAACACTGGGCTTAGCAGGGATTACCTAATTCTTTCTAATTCTCGTCTCTTCATCCAAAATAAATAACGTTACTTTTGACGTGTTAATTTAAATCCTTATTTTGTTTCTACAAACATATTTTTGCTTATCAGTAGGTATGCCATGTCTAGAAATAGCTCGACAAATTTTCTGAATTTCACCTTTCGCCCTATAAAAGTGTGAGCACTATCAATTCATATCATTATGTCCAACCTTGACTAGTTCTGCCAATATTTTACGTGTTTTATCACTGTAGCGTTTTTCTAATTTATTAAATGGGTTTTGGATAGTATATATTTTTTTCGAGACATTTGGAATAGACTGTTTTACAAAACCAGCCCGAAAAGGCAAAAATTTTTTTTTCATTGTTAAACTTCGAAATTTCTATCTTTAAAAGAACAATCAATCAAATTATTTCATCATATTGGTGCTAACGTTTACCCTGTTTAATATTTAAATAGTACCTACTACAGTATCCAAATATTATCAACTATTACTTTGACATTGACTGACATTTAAAACGAGCATATTCATCTAGCTATCATCATTTATTATTCATAATTCATCAGCTGGCTCACACACATTTTTATTTCCCTTAATATCGTATTTAGTAAAGTAAAGAAACCAGTATTTCTTTGTTTAAAAGGAAACGATAGTTTCAACATTGATCAGGAAGTTTCCGCCTTCGTCAAGGTCTAATACATTATTGAGACCATTTAAATGTATGGATTGTTCCTTATCATTAAAAGTGATACATTTCGGTATTTTACCAACAGTGAATGGGTTTATAAATACCTGCTGCACTTTATCTAAAGCTGAGAGGTATTCTCAGTTGCCTCCAATATTTTCTATTCTCGGTCTAAAGCAAATATAGACCATTCAGTGTTTGTTTTGTCTAGCTCCCGCTTGCATCTTATTCACTACTTTCGTCTGTATATATTTTAGTTTCAAATGCCTTTTTTATATTATTTTTGATATAACAATAACGACTGCTAAGCCAGTCTATACTATAATACCACATAAGATAGTTTTCTTGATATAGTTACTTTAAGCATCTTTGTAAACCTAGACTCGAGTTACGCCAGTAAAATCTTAGTTAACATGATGTCAAGTACTCCTTAGTAACAACTTAAGGAATCATTTAAAGCATTTCCTTTATAAAACAGGCAGGTAAAGTAGACAAAATGGAATCCGATGTGCGATAAAAAATATGTCAAATAATAAATCTGTTTTATCATAATTGGAAGTACACAGGTGCCGATAATAAAGATAATTGCCGCGTATAGATTGTGCAAAAGATATATTTAAAGCGTCACAGTGAATATTACTACCGTATTTAACATATCAGAAATGTCGCATGCACTAAGATTAAGACCGGTTCACACGCTGCATCTAATTATACAGGTCAGAGCATCATTCCTATTATCAGAATTAAATTTAATTAACTAGATTTCTTGAACTTCATAGATAAAATAGATGGTATGTATATTAGCAACATTGAATATAAAGATAAGGATAGTGTTACTGAACTTGACAATACCAACAAACAGATTACAAAGATATGTGTTTACGATACAACACGTGTGCAGCAGCTGTGAAGAAAGTTCGTCATGATTAGAACCTACTTGATTAATTTGGATCACTTTATCTTTTTGATCCTCTAGACAACAATACAGACAAAGAAAATAAGGAAAACAGTTTGCCGGATTAGGGCAAAATAGTTCTGTTTTCCGAATGCCTATGACTGTCCAATTAACTAAAGATACCAAATAACTCGATAACTTAAAATTGTGCCTTAACATTAAATTATTTGAAGAGGCTTGTTTTTCTACCTCTTTTGGATAAAACACATAATTTTCATGATTTGAAAAACGCTCAAGGTATTAAAATACTCAGAAGAAAACATTCCTGGCAAGAAATAAAGAATTCTGATGTTCAACGCTAATAAAATGCCATCAAATCATTCCTTTTGAAATACCAAGACGTGAAGGCAACTTGGCGGTATTTCAATAAAACCTTGGACCTTATAAGATTTTACAACATACTGTTTGAAGCATAGCATAGAAATGTTTATTTCGTTTGTAAGCAAAGAATAAATAACATTTTTCGTGAAGCCTCGTTTAAAAATTAAAACCGTCAATGACGTAAGGTCAGAAATAGCTAAATGAATAGTTAATACATTTCTAGTATGGAAATACCGCGATGCTATATCAGGCCAACTTTCTATAATTATACTCAAATTAGTTTCTAACTTCAGACTATCGACCACATAATTGGATTATTCTAGACCTATTCGGGTTAAATCTAAACAAGGGTAATGGAACACACGGAACTTTTTCGAAATACCACACAAGTTCTAAAAAGAAACCAATTAAAAAAATCGATCAAGAGATAATTAGTAAAACAGTTGCACCGACCATACAACAAATCGATTTATTTTAAGCTTGAATCAAATTCCATACTTAGACGATAATCCCTAATTCTAAAACAAGATGAAATTGAAAGCAATAAATGGAAATGAGGGAATAACAGTATCCAATTTGCTGGCTCAACATGAAAACTGGAATTTTAATGAGCATTTGTGTTTGAATCTCGTTTTGCCTAAATGAGCTTATGGCCTAAAATTTGGAAGCATACCGCGAAATACTCCAGTATCTAAATCCGTATATTTCGAAGTAGCAACTATACTAGTTACCAAGCGAATAATGGATTCGATGTCATCTTGTATGACGCACAATGTTTATTAAAACCTGCTGTTTAGTAATTGTGCCTCTGCCTACATACATTTCTTGCTGTTTCTGTTACTTTTTGCTTCATTTAACCTGTGATGTGATCATTTTAAATGATTTGTCGGATTAGGATTAACTCATATTTCTCTGTCGTATCTAACTTTGATGTTTTCGTTAGCTTTCCTGCACTTCGTTCATCAAGTTTTCAAATCTTGAATTTATTATAACTTTCTACTTAGTCTTCGAGTATAATTAAGGTACAAATGACAATTGTGAGACTTCGTGTTTACCACTGAACACCTTCAAAGTTCACTACTATCTTATACATTGAGGGTAACGATCCAGGTTCGCAGATTATTACAGAATTGTTTAGGGCACGGAATGTAGAACTAGCTCACGTTCATGCGATGTTTCACTCGCGTTGCCATGGTTACAGGTTTATAGCCTGAATAATGAAGATATGATTTATTAGTATCATCATGTTTTACGTAACTGCCGAGCTCAAAGGAACAAGCCTTAAAATAGAGATCTATTAGTACTCTGTTAGTATTTAAGTACAAGTTTTCTGAGAACATAAATCATTTTAGTTTATTAGAGACTATGGAATACTTTTCTGAAAACAAGTTGATTCACAAAAATTAATAACTTGATTATACTTTTTTCTTACATGTGATTATTTTTTATTGGAAACACTATTATTTATATAGAGTGTGTAAGTATTCCGCATCCAAAAGAAAACCTATTTTGTATATGCTGCACTCTAGTACAGCGTACTCCAAACTCTAGTAGACATTTTCATTTCCCTCGAATATTAGATCAGCTCCAGTTGGCTAGTTTACGTAACTCTCTTTACCCGTAATAGAAACACTAGTACAAGCTCAGTGTAACAATGCCGGCGATCGATATATACGTCGCTTTTGACTGTAACGAAACACGCGACACACGCAAAATTCTCTTATAAAACATTCTGACCTTCGTATAAGTTCAAATAGCTGGACTATATTGGATTACAGATTGCCTTAAATACACGCAACTGATTATCGATAAGAAATACCGTTTGAAATTCCAGTACCGATAAAATTAATTCATTAATTTGTTGAAATTTTGGCTTTGCTTCAAAAAGTCAGAATCGTGAACCGAAAATTAGTTGTTAGGAATATTTATGGTCACATAATGTTACGAACATTTATCAAAAATATAGCAACAAGATGTCACCTTACCTCCAACATAATTTTGGCGCAAATCATATCTCGAGCAAAATTACATTTTTCATTTACTCTGCTTGGCTGTTTACTGCTTCTACGTTCTTTTTCGTATGATTTTGTGTGGCTTTATTTTCAGATAATATGACTTTCTTTATAACCACTTTATCAGAATCTGTCTAAGTTTTCTTCTTTGTTTTCATGTTTTTATTAAATAAGTCATATTCGTCTAATATATAATGTTACATACTCTTAACGGTTCATTTTCAGTATTGTATATAAACAGGCTGGACTGTAGAGTTTTCTCGATGGTCCCAATTTTTCCATGGATTCAAATATCATTGTAAAACAGTATGTCCCAAGTATCTATATTTTTCTTTACTTAGAAATTCTAAATAACATTTTACTGTCGTCTTATGTTGTCCCGTATTTTTCACTCGATACTCTCACATTATTATCAGCTATACTATCTTAAATAGACCAAATAATTGTGCTAGTCACGTATCACCAGACAGACCGCGTGACAATCAATACCACTTTAAAATACGGGTCTAAATTACTCTGATTTGGGTCTTCATACCGCTTGATTTAAATGCTTGACTCAATTGTTTGAAGCAAAACAATATGACCCATAATACATTGGTTTATTTTGCAATGATAAATTGTGGTTTCGTAAAAGCAAATTCGTGTCAGAGTTTCATTATCAGTTCAACGTTGTTTATAATTTAAACAGTAAAATATTCATAGTCTATTTGAATTTTATTAAACGACGTAATAGCTTTATACTCAATAAACATTTTGTAGACCAACCAAAAGACCATCTCCATAATATATTTTTTGGATTGTTGACCCACCTTCCTAAGAAACAGCTATTCAAATTATCCTCATACCTTAACACATGTTTGTATGACGTCATTATTGCATTTTGACTCAAAAGGACAACCGACCGTGTATTGTGCTGCTATGTGAACATGCTGATAGAAACAGGAAATCAAACGCATGTACTAGCTGATAATGCGTCATCATAGATACTAATAATGTATGTAGATACAGTAGCAATTGTTCCCAATACTGAAGACCGCGGAGATAGTGATATGAATAATAAAAATTACAAAAATATACTACTATTTCTGAACGGAAGACATGTAATACGAGATCAATGATTAGGTAGAATATGGTGATTTCTGGTCCTATAGAACGTTATCTGAATTATAAGTAGGTACGACATTTTTGCTCACACAGAAACAAAAATCATTTGGTCCTTTATTTTTTGGTAAATATCCATCGATTTGTACAGTACATAAGTCGAATGTTTTAACTCTTCGATAACTTTTTTTATGTCAATCGCCGGCAATGGGACATAAAGACACTAAAAGGATAATAAACTTAAGACCGGTTTGTGGATCTCCAACGTTTTGTACTAGACTATAATATTATATATTCTTATCCTTACCGAGAGCAAGGTCGAGCGGATCAACCCAAAAAATTGCTTGAGTAAGCTTCGCGTAATATCGTGGATCGATTAATTGTAGTAGCCATTAAACCATTAGCCCCTTAAATCGTGATGATCCATCTAGTTTGGCGTGAGTTTCTGAATCGAAAGCTACCGAGCACTCCGAGCACTCGGAGCAGTGATTGATTGCTTCACTAACAAACTTTCAGTACCCTACTTATCTTGCCCAAAGTCATTTTGTACCCCCGATGCGCTATCCACAACTATCTTGTTGTATAACGCATTTAACGGCTTCCTTTACCCAACTTAAGGGCTTAATTCCTTTTCTGTAATACCGGCCCTTGTTATGTAACCATAATACTATTATTTTCATCTTCAGACATGAGATATTGTGTGTAATTATGGAACGCTGCCAACTTCTCAAGGTGGTTTAGGTGCATTGTACTACACTGCTTGTTTTCTTCGTCACAAGTTTTGCTAGTCTTGCTTGGACACCCGACGATACCCGACATTATAAATAATCTCATTCACTCCTAAAATAAGCATGTAATATATAAATATAATTATTATGGCTAATATTTAAAAATAAATACTTAACGTAAACTATTATCTGCTTAACACAATTATTAAAATTGTTTAATGAATTTACTCAATAACATCTAAGCAAACTTATTTTGCTCTACCGTCACTTGTGAATCATACTTGTTTGCTAACGAGTATAAAAGAGCGGAGCCACTGTGGCGCAGTTCAGTTGCTCTTCGACTTTCAAGGTGATAACATCTAAGGTATGATTTATTTTTTGATTATTGTTTGTATGTTTTGATTATTAGAGATGGTAATGTATATTGTACATTTATGTTATATCAATGAAGAATTATGTAATGTTATTATGTAATGTCATTATATACTGATGACTTGTGTATTTAAAATTACGGTTAATACAAAAACTTGTTATTAACTATGGTTGGTATATTGTTATTATATACTGCAATAGTCAGTGGTTATATACTACAAGATAAATAAAATGTTATTATGAATTTAATCGTATTATTTATGTTTTCCCTTAATACCTACTAATTAACAGAGATTCTAGTTATATATCTACATATATATAAAGTTTATAACATCAGAAGTGGGATAGACTAACTTCGCCCCTATTAATACGTTTATTTATAAGTTTCAGAATGGATCCTACTGTCTTGGAAGGTCTTCTCAAAGCAATAAGCGAGGCTGTCTCTGGTCGTCGTCATGCTGATGACGACGTGGCGCTTCCGGTCTTCGACCCAGCCACTAGTGACAGCGGTGCGGAAGGCTGGTGTAAAAGCATCGAGGAGTTATCAAAAGAATTTGGATGGAGCAGCATCACAACAGTCGCAAGAGCCGGTAAGTCTTTAAAAAGTTCCGCTTTACTGTGGTTTGAGTCTTGGATGCCATCTGAAGGTAGAACATGGGAAAATTTCCGTACAGACCTTACAGACTTGTATCCAGAAAAACGGAACCTGTCTGAAAAACTATCCAAGGCCGTGTCATACAATTCCGATTCTGCAGATTCCTATTGCGAATACGCTAGGGAAAAGGTTAGATTGCTACGTAGTACGAAAATATCATTTACTGAAGAGCAACTAATCGAATTAATCTGTGGTAGCGTAACCGATGTAAACGTCAGAATGGCTGCTTTCAACAGTAATGTTAAAACTACTTCTCAGTTAATATCCTTGTTCTCCAGTTATATAAAACCCAAGAAACGACCAATTGAACAAAATGATTGTTATAGTTTAACAGGACAAAGTAAAGCCAAACGCCCAAAGATAGAGATCCGAAATAATACCGAAGAAAAAAAATGTTATTTGTGTGGTAAAATAGGTCACATCAAAACCCACTGCAATAAGAACCGAAATCCGCCATCTGAAACAGGGACTAGTACTCCAAGAAATAGGGTTCCCGATAGGGTTACATGTACCTTCTGTAACAAAATCGGTCACAATGACTCAGTGTGTTGGTATAAGGCTCGTTCTGATTTAGAGAAAACTAACCCTAATAAAAGTGAGCTTAATTTTTTAGGCAAAGCGAATTAAAGCTAACAGTTGTATCTATCCACGATATTCCAATTGAATCCCTAATAGACACAGGTGCCAATTGTAGTCTAATCAGACAATCCTTGGCTAAACAGCTTGGATGTAATATACTACCTTGTTTCAAATACCTTACAGGAATAGGTAATATTAAATTGGAAGTCTCAGGAAAAATAACTGTCCCTGTAAGATTCGATGACATATATATTGAACTTGATTTATTTGTTGTTAATGATCAAACAATTAATTATAACCTTTTAATTGGTAGAAATGCTGTTGAATACCCTGACATTGAGATAATTACAGATTGTGATGGAAGTAGAATTCGGAGGAAAACTCCTAACAATGTAGACTTACACGTCAATACCTTGGTCCAGCTAGATTATTGTAATATCCAAATGGCCGAGTTAAAATCAAAATTAATTCACTTAGAAGAAAAATTGCAACATCAGATTATAGATATTTTTGAGAGGCATATTGCTATATTAAACAAAACTGGGTCAGTCACAACAGGAGAATTAAGGATAAGGTTAAAAAGTGACAAAGTAGTATATTATCGTCCCTATCGTTTGGCACCTTCTGAAAGAGATAAAGTAAAACTAATTATCCAGGATTTAATAGATAGCCATATAATTCGTGAAAGCGAATCACCGTTTTCAAGTCCTGTTATCTTAGTAAAAAAAAAGGATGGCAGTGACAGACTTTGCGTCGATTATAGGTCCCTAAATAAAATCATTGAAAGAGACACATATCCCCTCCCTCTTATTGAGGATCAGATCGACAAGTTAGGAAAGGCCAAGTTTTTTATCTCAATAGATATGAAAAACGGATTTTATCAAATTCCAGTGTCTGAACACTCTTCTAAATATACAGCCTTCTCAACCCCTGACGGACATTATGAATTTATAAAAATGCCATTTGGTATATGTAATGGGCCTTCCGTATTTCAACGGGCAATTTCCAAAGCCGTTTCACATTTAGATTTTCTACTTGTCTATATGGATGACATTCTTATTCCATTTTCCACTATTAATGAAGGTTTAAAATACTTAGAACTAACAGTTTCAGCTCTTACTACTTCTGGTTTTAAAATAAACCCTAAAAAGTGTCAATTCTTTGTTAACTGTATCGAGTATTTAGGTAGACAAATATCTCAAGAAGGTGTCAGGCCTAGTACATCTAAAGTTTCTGCCTTAATAAATTCACCAATTCCTCGTAACATTAAACAAGTATGATTCACAAGTGACGGTAGAGCAAAATAAGTTTGCTTAGATGTTATTGAGTAAATTCATTAAACAATTTTAATAATTGTGTTAAGCAGATAATAGTTTACGTTAAGTATTTATTTTTAAATATTAGCCATAATAATTATATTTATATAGTTAAGTTTATAACACATGCACTAAATGTCTTGCGTTCTTTCTGGTGTTATAATAGATGTACTTGGCCAATGGGGTTGTCGTCAGTCTATATTTATCTCTTGTCTATTTCTATTGGGTGCATTGACAGTTTTTACATTTTATATTCTTTAAGTAAATCAAAATAATTAAAATTCGTATATCCATGAACTTCTGCCTATTTTCATATAGCACGTCTGTAAAAAAAAAGAGAGAAAATAAACCTGAATCACTATTCTGAAAGACAAAGCCTCTTTGCTCAACGCTATGTTTTATTACGTTTTACTACATACCAACAATAAATCTCTTTGTTGACTTAGCGAACTCAAAGACACGAGATCACTGCATTTAGATGTACTGAGATCTAACGCTGTTGTAAATTAGACTTTAAGACAAAGACTGAAAGTAGAAAATATAGTTTTATGTCTAAAGCTAACATTGCGGGAGGCTTGTCATTCTATTTGTCTCACTTTCGATTCTGAATCATCGTTTAAAGACGCAAGCGTTACTGATATGGTATGTGTTCATACTTATTTATTTGTTGAAACTGAAAACTGGTTTCTTCCAAATAAAACAGTTTTATTGCCTGATTCCATTACCTCATTTGTGGTGTGATACGTTTCATGAGAAATGAAAAGAAAATTCTTAAGTTCCAGTCGTTGGGTATCTATTGCTCCAAATGGTCTTATGCCTCGACGCTATCGTGAGAATCATCATTGCTTCTGTCCCTGCTTTTGTCTTCCTAATACTGGATTTTTAGTTGCTTTTCTTAGGTGATATTCTCTCCAGTACTTTACCAATTCCAACAAACCAAACATCGTTCTACATTATTATATTATTATAACGTTGATCTGTTTTATATCACCAGTCGCAGTAAAAAGTCATTGCTTTACCTTCAGCTACAGTTATGATCAAACATATATATGGAATTATGTATGGTAAGTTCAGATCTACCTTCCTGATTTCACAGGCATGTATTTTAAGATCACTGACGTAATACTACGCCAGTGAAATGCGCATGGGTAACTGTTTATGTTCAACAATTACATTCTGCAGTAACGTGTTTCCGATCTACGATAAAATATCTTATCGAACGAGCTAAGGCTGTTTCTGTTTAATGTGTAGTTTCTATGGCTGTTGCTTGTAGTTCTGAAACTGGTATACTTGTTTCAAGGGCGATGATGGTAACTGGAAAACTGTGTTTGGCAAATGAGACTTTTTTAATAAACATGTAACCAGCATAATTCCTAAGAAACTAATAATTCGTTTTCACTATCGGTAACAATTTAAAGTTTATTTAATTTATTACTTTCGCAATGACTACCTGCGGTTGGGAATTCCACGTCACATCATGAAAAAATGTTATAAAAATTTATAATTTCCAAAAAATATTTTTACACACATGTATTCGGCGATGCGTGTATTTCTTGTTTTATAGTTACCTTGAATTGTTTTCAAGGTTATGTTAAAATATTGTAACTTTACTACTAAAAGGTTTTTTTTTCAGTTTTTGAATTATGTCTGTATTATATTTTACTCAGAAAATACAGACACATTCCACGCGTTACTACACAGTCTGGGCCGTAAATTTTAGGTAATATCAAAATCTGAAGCTCCTACACAACATTATTGGAAAACGTCCTTTATCTAAGATCACTTTTTGAGGTCAAGGGCGGCAAAGGGCGTGTACTTATCCTTCATCCCTTGAGCTTGAGTACTACAATGATAACACTAAGTATACTTGCCCGTACTTGTGTTGTATGAGAGTCACGTCTGGTATGCCAAAAGGGTTGGACAGAGGTAGAGGCTTTTTTTAAGTTAAGCCTCCAGAGGTTTTGTTGAAATCCTAAACTGTGCCATAAATTTTAATTTTGAATGAAAACAGAAACATTTGCGAATACAAAATAAAAGATATATCCTTCCAAAATACATTGTGTTATATTTTACTGAACTAAACGATACGTACTCATTATCGTAACATGAAAAGTAGCATTATAAAAATAATTTACTTATGAGTTCAGAACCCGTATTTATTTTATATCTTTGAATTTATTGAACAGCACATATTATTATATTACATTTTAATACGAGCAGAACCTTTAATAGTTTATCTAAGTCACTATTACTTGACTTGTACTTTGGTAGTTCTCGTGACTCACAAATTAGATTGTCATGTTGACAAAGAACTCATAAAAACTTATGTTAAAAATAACAAATTTGACAATAAAAAGGAAACAAGTCTGCAAATCAACCACAACAGCGGTTTAAATAAATCAGAATTCGACTAATCAAAGTGGAAATTATTATCGAATCTTTTGAAAAATATGAAATATTTAACTCTTTATATCGAGATGAAGAGGGCAAAACATATTAGGAATCGCGTGAGAGAAATTTTCAGACTGGCAAAAAAAAATCATTTTCCACTCTAGCCTAGGTACAATAGAAAATACAAAGAAAAATTGAAATGTCCATAAGTCATGTGTAAAAAATCAAGCAAAACTTTAAAGAACTTTTCTTCAAGCATATTAAAGATAAGTGGCTAAACCCTCAAAGCCTTTCATGAGATGCTTTTTGCTGGCAATTAATTAACGGCAGGCGATTGGATGCGCTCCAAATGACCTTAAACTCTTTTGTTCTTAGTTATAATGCCGCCATTCTATAGAAGCAGGAATTTTAAACATTTTTTTAAGTAGTTAAGTTGGTATGTCAGGATGTTTAAATAAGCTTAGATTTTATTTTAATGTCCAGCACATGTTTGAATAATGGGAATAAAGTAAATGTTTTTATTGGATGTTCACGGATATTATATTGAAGAATAAAACATATATTTCAACTCTTGCATTATTTTTCTACTGAGATTGTGTGACGAAAAACTAAAGGATGAAAAACCTCATTAAGGAATAAAAAAATACTTTAAAAGATTATTTTTTAATTAAAAACGACCGCACCTTTTAAACTTACGTAAATAATTAATCGCTATAATAAAAGTGATCTTGTCGTCATTAAGTAATTATTTACTTCGCAGATCTTACGTCAAGGTGTAACTGCTTTCATATTCTGAAGTGAAAATGCTTTAATTTACAATGAAGTCTAAGAGCTCGTCAACTAGCACTTAGCAATATTAAAGATCTCGAAAATAATTATAATTGTACTAAAGTGCACCTCAAGGTGCAGGGTAAATATTACAATAAAATATATTTTATGTGAGACTAGCAAACGTTATGAAAATTTAAATATAAAACCTTTTTTTTTTGTGATTTTTTTTTTTACTTACGGAATATTTTATTTATTAATACACAATTAAATCTAATATAAGAACAAACTCTAACTATACTACAATTAAAACTTACATAAATAAATAAACCTTTTTTGTACAGTTTGCCTTAAGATGATAAATATTTTGGTTCCAGGATTTATAAGCCATACCCTTAACATTTCGTAGAAAAATAGGCCGTCTATATGAAAGAAAGCAAAATAATATGGGTTGGAAAAAGGAAAAAAAATATCATCTTTAGATGGAATAAGGATCATTTTATTTTTCGTTACGGTACGGGTAGATAAGCTGTATATTCATCATAAATTATTGGTATAGAAATAAAGTAGGCTCTTAATTATTAACAGCCTTAACAAGAACATAAGTAGGGCAACGATGTTTTACAGACTTTTTGACGATTTTATTCAAGTGTGTTATTTTTTTTATGTAGAGCCATAATTTTTCGAAGTATTTGTAAAACTTTGGTGAATAATTTCATATGAATAAATGATTTAAATATTTCTTTGAAAAGGTTTTACAAACACTTCTAGGTACATGTATTTTTTAACTTGAAGTTGGTAACCATCTTTCTATTTGGAGAAAGAACACTAAAACTTTGTTGGAGACAATATGTTTACCTAAGTAATGCATAAATTATGGGCTAAAAAATTTCCCAGAGGCCCAGACACAGGCTTTGTCTAGCCGCTTTCTCGACGCACATTCACAACTCACACCTAGAATTTTATATATTCGGACATTTTCATCTATTTAGAATTTCATGACTTTACTTATACTTAACATGTATCTTGATTTAAAACATATTGATTCATACATGTTTGCTGTATTTTTACCAGTGTCTATTTTATATATTTATCTAGAAAACAGACGACAGCTTCTTTTGAATTCTTCTTTATGCCTAAACCAGCTATAAAAATAATAGCTTTTTACTAGTCCTTCAATTTTCTTTTCTTTTTTCCCCAGGTCAACAAAAATTCAGTCAACAACAAGAAACTGTTTTAAATAATTTCTTTAGTGCAAGACTTCAGTGTTTCTAGTATTCAATCACTATAATATTAACATATTTAATATTGTATTATATTAGTCTAGATGTCGGCTACACTCAAATAAAAAATGCACAAAACTGTCGTCGTCTGAATAAAAAATAGCTCTCGGTTACGCTTGATAGAAGACAGAAGTGTGAAGCTAAAGGCAAAAAACTTAAAGGTTTTTTGGTAGCGAAAAAACCGCGTCGTATACTGTCTTATATCCACTTCATACTTTAAAAGATTATTTATTTTATAGTGGAATTCCCAAACTGTTTTTATAGCTGGAATTTTAAAGGATTGACTCTCTCATGACAGATATTTTACTATTCAGATATTCTTTTTTTTCGCTTGCATACACAACGTTACATGACCTCCCATTATTCATGGATGCCTAGTCTTTTTCATTACTTAACAGTTCTACGTCTCCTGAACAATGTAAACCTAAGGTAACGTTTAAAATCACAATTATACAACCTTCATGTTACAACTACCTCGTGTTGATACAGACAGAATAAACATTACCTACGTTCAGAATTTTCCTCGTACTCAAAGATGATTATAATTTTTCATCATGTAGGTCAAGAAATCAGAAAAAAGTTACTGCAGGGAATATTTTTCTTTCTAATACACAATTATTGTAAAAGCATCAATTAAAACATAACATAAATAAAAATATCCCTATCTAGCTTAGCTCATTAGAACTTGATTAATTACCCCAAGGCATGCTATTTTCATGGCGCTGAAATATAAAATTTACAAGTATTTTTTCTGCTACTTCGCATAACTTTTATTGCAGTAAAAGCTGGACACAACAAAACAAAAACATTCACATAAATTTTACCCGAATAGCGACCAATTTAAACACCAAATGTTCGCAGTCATAATTTACACAACAAATCATGAAACAATTAAAATTCGTACGACGTGTTATAACACAACTGCCGACATTATACCATTCAACATTCTCTTGAAGGAAATATGTGAGAAAAAACAAAATAAACATTTTCTTACCTGATACTAAATATGGCTATCCAAATCCAGGGATCATAAACAATCTTCTGTCACAATATGCACACGCCTGTCACACACATTTAAATCAAGTTTTATGGAACGAAATGCGTACGCACTACAAAGGGTTTAGTTAATATTTGATTGTTGTGTGCAGCTCGCGGCAACGCGCTCTCTCACCAGCGAGGCTCATGTGCTACTGATTCATCACGACACGACAACGAACTCAACACGGCGCTCAGGCTATACGTACTCGCTGTAGTTGTGTCCCTGGCTCCGAACAAAGACGATGCTGCCCGAAGCTCTACAGCTGTTTAATGTTTGTGAACTCATTGCCAATCGATTATCAATTCTAACATCTCGTGACGTAACTTAACGTTTATGTTATTCTAATTATTGCTTAGATTCAGATATTTATCTAACACATGTAAATATTTTGTCCAAAAACAAAGTAAATGTCTAGTTCTAATCAAATACGAAAATTTCTCTTCTTTATCGATTTAGTCTGGAATTGACGCGAAAGCTATGGCAGTCGCTTTAATTTCAGTGTGAAAGAAGTAAATATATCGAAACAATCCGCCACATCGGTTACGATTCAATTTATTATTTCCAATACGTTGCGGTTACATCAGAATGAGTGCGAACCGGGTACACCACGCACTGTCGATCGGGCCGCCGGTGCAAACTCAGTGCGGGCGTACCGGCGGCGAGCGAGACAGGTTCACATAACACTTGCTCTTTCTAACATCGATTTCGGTCATTGTGCCTGTCCTTTTCTGGCGCAATGTGCCCTCTTTCTGGCGGAGCGGGCGCGCACTGCGGATATAGCGGCTCGGGAAATAACTGCCCTATTTTAGGATAAAGTTTTGAATGCATTCTGTTTCCAGTGTAACCACGTCTGTGCGGTTAAAAATAATAATAGCGTACACACGGCTATGTAGACAGGTCGACTTTGAATGGAACTCTATGCTCAAATAAATCAATAATCGTCATTTTATTTTGTAAATGTGCTTTTTATACCAATAGCATCGTTCTATTCAATTCAGTTCACATAAACTCACATAATTATTCTAATTTTGAGTTAGAAAGTATTCCTCCCACGTTTTTACATATAAATTTATTTAAATATCCAGCTCATTATATTCATTTCCGCACTTCATTAACATCCATAATTATTTATGTAAATTTTCTTCTTACTCATAACATAATACCCAAATATAGTTAAGTTACCGATTATAAAAGTAAACCAGGTCGGGCTCCTAAACTGGAACACCTTTTATGCCTTTAACAAATAACAATAACTTAAAAAACATTATTTTACAACATAAAGGAATGTACTGAAATATTTTCAGTACACCGTAATTTTAAAAGGAAGTTTGGTCAAAAGTATTTAAGTAAATTTATCGATGGTTCGTCTTGCTGTGACAAATTATACACGTGTTAAGGCTTAACACGAAACGAACAATACGAAGACACAACTATAATTTACATAACACTCGGCTATTCTGACGTAACTAAAGAGATTTATTAACTTTGCTTAGCCTTTTACCACACTAAGTTAGAATCGACCATTCGCATAAAATTTAGCTGAATGTTATTGTACAAAGCGACGGCCTATCTGACCTCCACAGAACAACACCCATTTACTATGTAAGACAGAATAGAACAGTAATGTACAGAATCCCTTAGTAACACTAGCTGTCAGAATTATAATGACTTAACCACTGCCAAAGACACAGTGTAACAGTCGAGATCAATGACTTACATGCTTACTCAAACACAAAGGGGAGTACGTCAATAGATGGCTGGGCCTAGTACCAGTAAGCTAAGTTTCTAAGATCCAATTTGCTATAAATTTATTTACCTTTAATATAAGATTATTTATTTTATCTAGAATAGCATCCAAAGTGAATTAGCCAACGTTTTTAAACACTGGAATTTGACAATGTTCCAAATAACTCTTGGCGTAATCGTATATTCTATATACGAAATGATTACCTAGCTCTTGGAGTGACAAAATAATAATATGTGTTGGAGTCTGGAGATCGCTTACTGCGGTTCACTGTTTAAAAAATGAGGTAACTAACAGAATCAATCAATTCATATATAAAGTTTTTAACATTATAAATAAAAAAGTAAATGTGTCTGTCAGTTAAGCTTTTAAAACCGCTTAACCGATTTTTATAAAACTTAATATCGGGCTAGCCTGAGACCTAAGAAAGTACATGTATATGTTATTTGTTGGTGCAATAAATACTGCTGAAAATTATACATAGCATATCCTTATATATTTAGTATGTCTGCAAAAGATATAATTTTGACTCAAGTTTTTTTTTCATGTAACTTTGTGTAATTTATTTTGTTTCCCTCTGCTGGGAAAATAAAAAATTATATTTATTTCTGGCCAAATCACTCATTTGAAATCTCACAGAAGAAGTTTTTGCCTTCAATAAGATAAGTAACAAACTAGTATTGTATAGTAAATGGCAGCAATCCTCAGTGCATGGTTCGGACAGTGATTTAGTACACTTAGCTCTATAGTAGAGCTATCTCTGGTAGAGTTTAACTTGTGTCAGTGCACTTCACTTAAATGGACTGGCTTTAATGTACTCGTAATGTTCACTAGAAGTAATAATATAAGTTTGTTCATGTCTGTAACCGACTTCAAAAAAAGAGGATATTCTGAAAGTAGCTGTGTTTCGTGTCCATGTTATGCGATTTTAATTATCGCAAATGTTGGTAGAGTTTTCAATACTGTCAAACGAATTCTGATCCAAAGCAATGGTAGGTAAAATAAAACTTCGCTTCGAATTATACGCGACAATTTCTTACAGTCCTCTCTTAGAAATCTGTTGAAAGGTAGCGAACATAATAAGAGATAAATATTATAGTCTGTACAGTATTACAAAGTAAATAACTCCCGGATGTTTATAATCTGACTTCCTTAGTATTGTGTTATTTCAATACCTGACAAGTGTAGAGCAGTATGGGAGCAATTGTAAACATAAGCTAAGAGTTAAGTTGGAAATTTCCGCGAAAGTGCTGTATCAATATTAATTACCTCCAACAAGATTAATTAAAATAGCTATTTTCGACTCTACATTTATTACTCAACCACCCATATAATCGGACAAGCATTTTCAATCATATATCTCGATTTAAAAAAACTGTATAAGTTTAAATTAAAGCAAAAATGTAGAGTCTTACAAATCTCAAAAAACAACAAGAATAGATTTTACTTCTTGCAAAATAAAATAGATAAAAGGAGAGTTTATTTAACAATAGATAGTTGTTGTCTGTATTAAATGAAACAACTTTATGATTGTTTATTTTGAACCAAGCATTATCGGTAGTTCTAGTCTAACGGTAATTGATTTCATGGTTCACTGGTTCACCTTTAATTAATACCAGCAACAGTTAATTAAAAGAACAGTAAAATAATCGAAGTAAACGTCGTTTGGAATAACATTTAGCGATACAAAACTTTGAAATATCAATGAAATGTAAAATTTAACTTCCAGACAAAATACTTTTTTTTGCATGCTTTAAAAATTTACTCTTCATAAGCCATTCTACCCCAAAAACAAAAATATTATCTTTAAAATAGTGGTATGTAGTAAATAAAACAATGGGCGTAGGTCCCGACTGTCATACTATGATATTTAGCAGTCGTTACTCGTAATTACGGATACTGTGTTACACAGTAATAGGGTTGTGGAGGTCAGATAGGGAGTCGCTCCATGCAAAATACGGTATTCAGCTGAATCCGGTAAGTCTGGAAGTCGACCCCAACATAGTTGAGAAAAGGCAGTAAATAAAACAAAGACTAAGACGAACGAGCCTTCTTTATAAGTTGGTTTACCACAGTCCAAGCCAGAAGGAGATGGAAGGTAGAGGCCTTTGCCCTGCAGTGGGACAGAAGTGATAAACAATAAAGAGTGAGTAGGCCGTCAAAATAAAACAAATTGGGAAAAAGCTTCTAAATAATATATCGAAGGTTTATTATGTCTACAGTAACATTGTATACTCTTGAAGTTTAGATATCAAGTTGAACAATCTTTCAATGACAAAGGACGCCTATGGTTTTTTTTCTGACACAGATTATACATCGAAAATAGTTGTCTTGCTAAATTTAGTGCCAAAATGTAAAGATATAATATTGTCAAAACTTAGAATAAGATAAGTTTTGTGGAATTGTAGAGTCGGTAGAGTCACAGGTCAATGCAGTTGTAAAGTTTCAAACGTGTTTCGCCTTCTCTCCTCGAGTGAAAGAGATGGGTTATATCGAAATCTTCTGTCTCTCTCACACTTATGTGTAAGAAATCAACGCTCGCGCACCATAGTTAGATTCTAAGAAACGTTTTGTTTTGATGAAATAAAAAAATGCTAAATCTTAAATACTTTACGAATGTGATCTTACAACATGTCATAGTATGTGTAATTGATATTTCGTGTCACGTGGCTGATCTCAAAAGATTCGTCCTACTTAATTATCTAATTGGTAATTTTACTTAATAATTTACATGAATAAATATAAAAGAAAGTTGTGTTTACTTACCAGATTTAACTTGTTATTATATTAGACATTGTTTTCCGACTTGTTGTAATAATTAGTATCCATTTACATAATAAGTTTATTTTAATTGCAGCTCAAGAAATTAATTTTTAATAATAAATTATATTATAATTTTTTTTCTTTCTTACACTATAAAATCTCTATTTATTCCGAGACTCTTAAACCTCTTACACCTTCAAGCCAATTTCCTTATTTTTATATTTTTATGTAAAACATCCACCTATTCTTATGCGATACAAAAAACAAAGTACCTTCTTATCTTCCCCGTGGAACGATTAAGCTCATTTTCCCGCCTGCTGAAGATTATGACTGTAACGCCAATTGCAGCATTAAAAATAGTTTAGTCTTTAGTAACTATTTACGTCTGTGATTAATGCTAATCTCTTTCAGTGGGTGGTGTATCTTCGCGTGGGTTTTCAGACGCAAGACTAGCAGTTTAGTCTACAAAAGACATCAATTTGTGTTTATCCCCATAATTTTCTGTCGAATTACCTTTAAAGAAAAAAGTCAAATTGTAGAGTTTTTAGGCTAGTCTGAAAAGGCTGGTTGAAGTTTTTTAATCAGTTTGTTTCAGCAATTGCGAAGGCTCACTTATTAAAAAACTTAAGTTTAAAGTGAAACTAGAGAAAAGTCAAGCTGGTAATAGTTTTTTTTTTTTGCTTTACCTATTCATTATAAATCTTTATGTTTCAGTTAGGCCTCGAAGTTTGATATTTAAGGCGTTTCTCTTTTATCTTGAAACCTTAAGTAAAGGTCAGTCACCCTTCAGCTTTACTAACACTGACAAAGTGATGTCATTATGATGGTAACCAACACCGTAATAGACGACGAAAACATCTTTTATTCAGCAAATCAATAGGTTCATTAACCTGTTATACACAAACAACTCAGTCTGAACTATAAATCGTCTCTATTAACCAAATAAAGCTTATTTTTCACACAATGTATGGAAAGCATATTCACTGTAGTTCGCAATAAATTCAAATATTATTTTCAACGTTGTCAATACAACAGCTGACAAATATGGTATTATTTCCATGGGTTTCTAGTCGACGCACCAACCCTATTGAGGGTTGCTAGCTTTTATGCGCAACGGGAACGTGACGACTACGATATTAATAATATTCGGTTCGACGACTACGACACGTGAACTCACGGTAAATGTACTTTGTTTAACACTGTAACTAGTTACGAGTTCTAAAAGGCACTAAAAAAAAACAACCTGAAATGTAAGCTTAACATGTTTATCCAAAAATAATAGATGGGTTCTGAAAACAGGCCATTTTTTTTCATAAAATTTAACATGGAGCGACATTAAATATGGTATTTCACTGAATCCGGTAACACTCGAAGCTAACGTGGACTCCAAACTAACGAGGACAAAGGCTAAGAAGCTAAAAAACTAGACGAACATAAGAAAGAAATACAATGTCATTTTTGTATCAATCATGTAAGTTAACTTTAGTTTACATACAATTGAAAAATCATTCTTGAATTAGTATCCTTACAGTGTACTAGACTATTTTCAAAGCTAAACACTGAAATACCTGTTTGATACACAAGTCCTAAATACCTGGAGCACCTCGAAGTCATCAAAGCCAGGACCTAAAGCATATTGAAGCTTGGCCGACTTTGACTACATAATAAGGTTTTCTATTGATACAATATTAAATTTGTGCATGCGAAATAACGTCGCGCGTTTAAAGAACTTTTAACATACATTATTATTGTTTTAAAATCTGATCAGCCCAAAACGTAGCCAGTTTTGTAAATAAATATTGCATATAATCCATTAATTTGTACTTTGTTAGATTGTATGTAGAGCTAATTTTCAGCAAGTATAATTCTCAGGTAGTGTCGAGTCATTTTTTTTATCATATGTCTTTTTCTACTCGGTAATCGTCTCTTACGGTAGTCACAACCGAATATTTCTATAGTTTTTTTTTATAGTCAGCACAATAGTGTAAAAAGTAAATGCGGACGATTTATTAAACTAACAAGCTTAAAAAAAACAATAAAATAGTCATAAATTGTTAACCTACATACAGCAGTCGTGTCGTCCCCGTCCCGTACGCAGAAAACAGCCCTCCTTTCACCCCAGAGCAACGACCCTTACAAGTTGAATTTACATCGTTAGAGGGGCGGAAACGCAGCGTGTATCGATCTACCTGCCACCAGTGTACTCACTCTACCCACTGTACCCAGTGTACCCAGTGTCTGCGAAACGCGTGAATGAATGACATTGAACTGAAACTTCCTGGGATTCAGTCTAGACTCGAATTTATAGAATTCTAGATGCATTTCCGTGTATATCTCGTTGTGAGAATTTCATTTCATCGTCTGTCGTTAAATTGTGGAGTAATTATACTGTGTGTGGCAGGGTATTGGTTTTCCTTGAATGAAATATGTTTAATTCAGAGTCGCAGTTTCAGAATTAAATAACATGTTTCAATTGAAAACGTTGCTGCAAATTCGTATCTCTAATAATGTTAAATGTATGAGAGTCAGTTGCATACTAAAATTGTCTTCTATATTTAATAAAAGATTTAGAGTACACGAATGTTAGCATAAATATTCATTTAACAGAAATGCTATACTAGGGGATAAAAGAGGGGCTTGAGCTAATTATGCAACCGTTCGTAGTTTTGTTTGTGCATTTAGAAAACGTTTAAATTAGGACTTGTTCAAAATATATACAGCATAATGTTTGTTTGAATGTGTACCGCACATGTAGGGATGTAAAACTACAAAGTTTTATCTTCATAATCGCATTTGATGGTATACAATTTTCAATATCGAAGCTATAACATAATAAAGCAATCTTTTGTATCAAGACATAAATAAATATAATCACGCCTCTTTCCCTTGTAGGGGTAGGTAGATAACACTTGCTACTAGCCTGACACAGTTGTTGTATAATAAGCTGTTTTTATAAATTACATTAATCGGCAAGTATAATGAAGATTCATTACGACACTAATTTAAAAAAAAGAAAGGACATCTTCTCAAAACAGCATTTCTATATAAAAACTCCAAAGCAACAAATTAATAGATACAGTTATTATTAGAACAAAAAGTACGTAACGACGAATCAGATAGTATGTTTAACAACATCCAGAATGAGCGTATAATGATTACGTCCGTGACATCAATGATATGATGGAATCAATTATAATAGTAAACAATGTTTAGCAACAATAACGTACAAACAACATTATGTCAACAATTACGAGTATGTACGCAGATGATACGTCAAAGTGATAGAGGAAATATCTTCAAAATATTTTGAATGACTTTCTTGTAAAGTCTGAGTTTTCAATTTAGGTTCTGTCTTCAATCCTCATTGATCTCTAATATTCCAAACTTGATCATTTTTATACTGCTTATGTCAATTTTCAAGACGCATAAATAACTTGCTCAATTTTTAATTATTGTCTCTAAGAAGGAAGAACAAAAATCTTATAAGAAACCTTATCTCAAAGAGTGTTTTAAGAAATTGCCAAGTATATAAACAAAGTACCTACCAAAGGCTTTTTTACTCAAGTTTTATCACAGTTAAAGCATTTTGACTGTTTACTTATATATGACCCTTGATAAGAATATATAGGAAAGGAACTAAATTGTGCCAAACCAATAAAATATATAATCTCAGCTTATTCATATTTTATTAGAGGTCAAATCATTTACTATCTCGCTATAAAAAACTACACATTAAAAGCAATATTATGGCCAAATTATTTTATCATCCTTTCAGAGTCCAATTGATAAGAGAATCAAGGACAGACACATAAACAATAATTTTGTATGCAAAGAATTATCGAGATTTAATGTTTTTTTTTTTGTTGGTTTATTTTACGAACAAAATGATGACGCACAAGTAGCTTTTACCTTGATTAGTTCTTAATAATGCAAAAGTTTCCTTTAGTCAATACACATATACACAGGTTGGAAGACCTGGGTTCTATTTATCTATACGAATACGTTTAATATAAATTGGAGCTTTCTCTGAAACTGCTAGTCGTCTATAAAAAAATCTTTTTGCATTCTCTAGCAAAGTATTTGAGGATGGTATTACTATTTGACATCACGTTACATGACTTGTGGAAAAAGCAAGGTGAGTACAACCGCGGGGCACCACTACTATTCTTATAAACTTACTGTGACCAAACTTGTACAAAACTTACAATTTCTTTTCGGTATAGGTCACTACGAATATTCGTTCAAAACCCATAAAAACAGTTTTATCATCCATAAACCTAAGACTCAGGTTTTCTAATCAGACTGGAACCAATGTAAAGTAAAGCCTTAAAACCTTAGCTCTACCTTTAAAGAGGTCAAGCTATTTCGCTTCTTTGAGAAAAGCAAAGAGTTTTTACAGAAAGCTAGCAACATAGACAGGTTACGCATTCTATGGGAATGTAGTTAATCTTTTTTTTTCGTTTAAGATTTATTTATTAATTAAGGTCATATATTCTCTTGATTCAGAATTCTAAGAAATTGTAAATAGTATTTGTGTAGTTTAATTTAATTAAGAAAATAAACTTGTCACAAAATGTCGTAAGGAACTTTGTTTTAAAAGCATTCTACGTAAATCTGAATGTCTATATGACTGTTTATGGAAACTATATTACCAATTGAAATCCCTTTAAAAATATTGTTATTCTCCAACAGCAGTTACATTAATCAGAATACAAAACTTATCACTCATAACTGTGTAAATAACGTATCTATTTCAGGAAAAAAAACTAACACGACAGTTAGTTACAGTTATAACACTCTGTTTTACTACGAAAATAAAACAGACTATCTATTTCACTCACGAAGTCACGATAATAATAAACTCGTTAATCTAATGTAAATATTTTTAACGAAATACTTAGGTAAGTATATAACAGTGCGCGAGAACTTATTTATTATTTTTATGGAACTGTTTACGTTTGGATAATGTCTTGTTCAGAATGCTGGAGATTGCGGTATTCTGAAAATACCATGTTTTGTTTCTCCCTGTCCTTGGGAGAACTTCCTTTGTAGTTTTAGCCTGTAAAAAACTGAGACTAGTAGTATAAGTATATAATTTATGACCAAGAACCTTTTGCCTTTCCCGAGTGGATCATTTCTCCAGGTAAAAAAGGTTCATAGCCGTAAAGATTCGTCTGCACTTATAAGTAAAATAGGCTCATGAGATTTGATCATTTTACTTTAATACAAGATGGATCCCTGTCTACATAATTTTGAGAACATCTTAAAACTGTCATGGAAATCTTAATCTTAAGAGATGCTTTATTGTATGTGTGAATTTGTCTAAAATTAACTGCATAAGGTTTTTTTGGTAGTGATATTTGCTGTTAGTCTGAGAGCAGGCTTTGACTGCTTCACCGGTCTTTTAGCGAGGACCTTAAGGCATCCAATCAGTAGCTGCATTACTTTATAACTTCCATTTACCCTCCCGTCTTTAACTTCATATCAAACATTCACGAACAGACGTATCACAAACGTAGACGTATTACAAACGCTCTAACTTTTCTCGTAACAATGATCTGTACACCATATTTAGGCAAAGCTATTCAGACAGAGTATCAAAACAAGAGACAAATGAGTAAGTACCGCTGACTTATCAATGTTTATTTGCATAGAACACAATCCGTGCACGTGCGACCTATTAACATCGTGATACTATTAATTATGTGTAACAACATTTTTTTAAATGACTATCTCTACATATTGGATGTGCGTTTTGTCATGTTAGTTTCTGAGTCACTATCATTTCGTTGAACAAAGAATTGTTTGCAAAATGACATTGTTTGATGACTTAGGAATACATTGGCATTTATGTGTAAAGCAGATTAAGTAGTGAAATCCTGAAGAGTGATTCAGAAAAACTACAAAATAAAATGTTCTAGCCATTCCCTTTTTCAACCGGGGAAATTCTCATGGACTTCTCCGCCCTGGGGATGGTGGAGGGGTATGCCGGACTCTTACCGGTTAAAACCACCGGAGTGCTTCACCCTTCCCTTATGCTGAATAACAGACGGAAAAGTAATGCAAACTACCACGATCCATTTATCTTTTATTAGCCATTATATCTAGCCAATTCCTATTTCAACTTGATTATTTATTTCGTATGTTACTCAAATTAAATATATTTTAGTTGTTGTTATTTCGTTTTCGTATTTGATTCTGACCCTTATTTGTTTGAATAAACTTAATTCTAACCAGAACCAACCCGTATCTGGACACGGCTTTACCCTACATAACAGTTTTGGCAAAGTTTTATACAGCTCACCTTTCTTTCTTTGTCCTTAATTGCGTGGCATTAAAGTCGAAATTTGAATGGCAATTTGTTTTTGGACAGTAAATGTAAATAAGTTGAGTGATGTTTTGAAAATCAAGGAGAAAACGCTTATTGTCGTTAGTGCAGACAGTGCAGAAGCACGAAACTGTAAACAATAGTACTGTTTAAGACTCAAAGAATATTTATAGTAAGAGTATTAAATGTTGTAAGACTAACTAAACCAATCTAATTTAGAAATAGTTCAAGGTTTATCAAGAATTTTAGAAAGGGATTTCAGACAAAAACTTGCTGTAATAGGTCAGTTTAAAATAGCAGTTCTCGTAAACGTTTTTTGTATAGGTATGTTATCTAAAGTAAATGCGTACAGACTGAAAACTTCCAAAGCTAAGCTTTTAACTAACTCTGGAAAAAAAACTCTATTACAAAGATACTCAGACATTATTCTAATCAGACGAAACATTTTATGGCTCTTGGGGCCGCCTAACATTGTGGAGCCACAAGCCTACCGCGCATGCGTCGATTGCCTCCTTCGTGAAAGCCTGGGAATTCCTAGGTACATACACACATAACTCAAGCCTTTCATGAATTTAACTAATAGATATACGCAATATAATTTCAATCTCAGATTATTTTACATAAGGACACAATTTTTACTTTGTGCAAAATGTACTAATTATGACAAGTTTCTATTTCAAGTTAATAAAAACGAGTATAGATGGATTACTTAGTAATTTACAAAACTAGAAGTAAGACTTGTCCCAACCCATGTTGGGTTTGGTTAGTCTTACCGGATTCAGCTGAATGCGGTATTTAACATGAAGCGACTGCCTATCTGTCCACCATTCCACAACCGATTTTACAGGGTAACATAACCATCCCTTGATTAGACTGGTTTTCATAATTGTAATGACTTAACAACCAAAAATCGAGGTATTACGAGGTCCAAGTACACTCTTTTCCGAGACACGGATTCAGTAAATCAAAATATACAGCCGTAATTTATTATACCTTAATCATATTAACTGAGGTAATTTTATACAATAAAACCTTGTCTCATTTCTCGTTATTCAATTCCAATTCAATTTCAACCTTTGACATAAGATGCTGTAAATTAATGTTTATTAAGATTTATAGATTGCGAACACGTGTATCTTTGACCTTTGTAGATAACAGTGGATATATTTACCTGGGGTTCAATTTATGGAGATTATTTATTATTTAATTGACCGTTTCATGATTTATGTAAGGACTAATAAAGTAGCCTTTTGTAAGAATGTTCTGGTTTACCTAAGAATTAGGACATTTGAGTTTGTGCGTAGTTTACAGCTTTGTCTAAGTTCGCTATATGTTTTTTTTTATGTACTGAATGTGATTTTCGTTTTCAACTACATTGTTATAAAACTTAACATATCATCACGCCTGTATCCCCGAAGGGTTAGGCAGAGGGGTACCGATGTAAATTATTATACATCTTACTAAACAATTATCTTGACATAGGTAGTAACAACATTGGCCAGTTATAAGTAATAAAGTATTCTTTAGTCCTCCTGACACCACTGACTTAGCATATACTATTAGTATTATTTTTTAATTTGTCAACTCCCACAGCAAAAACAGCTAAAACTGCATTTCATGATCTTTAAGTTAGTAACCATTTAAAAATAGTTTTGGTTTGATAAAAATAATGTGGAAAATCGAGTCTCAAATGTAGACAAAATAAAGGTCAGTATTTATTTATTGACTTAATCATTTATATATAATGCAAAAAGAACAATATTTTTTACATATCAAGTAAAATCTTAGTTACATTAATTCTGCACAGACCGCTACACTTGAGTGCATTTACACTAACACAAAGTGAAAGTAAAGATTTAAAACGAAAGTCTAGATGTTGTGTAATCTTATATTAGAGTCACATTTTATCATCAGTTAATTACGAATTTGAATCTTTCTGAATAAGACATAAAGTTCTAATTTCATGTATCTACTGGACTCTTGTTAGTTTATCCTGTGTGTTGCTAATGTTTTGAAAACAATTCTTCGTGTATCAAGAATGACACTGGCATAGTATTAGCTCGGTCTGTTGTGTATTTGCCAATTAAACGGAATGACAACTTTGTTACGATGACTCTTTCAGTGTTCTGGCTTTGAGCAGTTACATTTATATAATATAATTATATATCCCCTATTATTGCAATAAACGTGCTTTAATAACTTCCTTATAATTTTATTTAATTCTAGATCCATATATCTATCAGACATAGCCAAAAGTCAACGAATAAATAATGTTTGAGACTTTATTCTTCGTGTCATAATAATATAATAATATCTATCGTAAAAAAAAAAATCAACCATAGTAAAAAGGATTTATTCATGTACGTTTAAAATAAAAATATGATATTATTGTATTAGCTTCTGTTTGTGAATCATTATTTAATTGTTGCTACACAGTAACATAAGTGGTTAATTTTTGACGTCAGAGAATTGTAAAAATGTCGTGAATTATCTACTTAATAGTCGTTACTTATAATAGTTACTGTCTTGTAGACCAAAGTAACTATAATAACCGTTTATTACATACTAACATAACAGACACTAGATACTTCTTTTAGCTATTATAATATGACTTAATTCTTGACGTATGATGACTTAAACTCTATTTCACTCGAACTTTAATTCTATATAATATTTTTTAACTCAATTGGTATATTTAACAATTTTAAATCCTGTGACTGATTTTTATGTAAAATTGTTACCGTTTTCTATTGCATGTGGTGCTAGCCTATAAGAAATTGTTGCACCTGCTTTTATATCTCTCATGTTTGTTAATATGTACTGTGTAAACAATTGTTGGCTGGCCATAAAAAATAAAATAAAAAACAATGACTTAGGCGTAGTGCAGACGACTACAAAACTTTTTTCATCACAACTTTCAATACAAATTTTAACGAGCAATAACAGATCGTAGATTTTTCAGTCTACATACTTACTATCCATCAATAGAAAACTCTCAAACATTGAACTATAACACTTCAATAAATTGACAAGAACATCTCAATCAATCATACATTATGTATTGACCAAACAAATCAATCATCTATGTATTGACTAGACAATAAAGCTGCAAGACGAATACCAATTGCTCTCCAATTGTAAGTAGTTAACACAAATTTAGTATCGTTTAGCGGCAATCAGATCTATTAGACTGTGCGTGTGCAGCTGCGGATCAGATACGCTCACATGGATACAGACTGATACAGACCACAGAAGGAATGTTGGTTAAGACCCGGACACTTAGAACATAGAGATGAAAATCGTGTAGCAAAATGCAAATAGACTGAAAATTTAATAATGTAATTATAGAAAATACAAAAATTTAAACTCATTGGAAATGCTCCATTTTGAAATTTAAAAATTCTGATGGAATTTCATTTGGAATAAATAAGTAAAGGTTGTATTAGCTTTGTCTTTTGGTCGATGTTATTTGCATATGTCCCTTCTAATTGTTCTCTGATCTATACAATTTGATTGCAATTATAAGTATAAGATGTCTGCTTATTGTTCTTTGTCCTTAGCGATTAATTAAACTTTGATCATTTGGTTGTTGTGTTTGAGAAGCACATGCCTGAAATGCCAGAAATGTAAAGTGTTTTTGAGACGATTCAAGAAGTGAAAAGTGACTAACAATAAGTCTTAGTACGTAGAAAAACTGAAACTGTAGAAGTTAACAGTAGTTAATTGAACCACCATATCTATTTATTCATATCATAACACAGAATCCCAATCTATAGGTCTGCTTACAAATTAAAGTCAAGTTAGGTAATTTAATCTATAACTAGATAGTACACAGAATTATTTAATAACAGTGAAAACAAAATAATACTGTTAATTACGGTTAAAAGGTTAGTGATATTCAAAAATATATCCTTTCGAAAGAACACTTTTTTTCTTTAATTTAAGTATATAGTAATAAATATATAGTATCCTTTATAAAAAATGGCTTGTTAAGAACCCCGTGGTTTACATATAGCACAACTGTTTGCCGTTGCTGTCTGCCCAACATTTCTGTTCCGCCATTTTTAAACTAAAAGATAACTGATGATCTTGGGAACTAGAACAAAAAGCAAGCTATTATGCGAACGCTAATTATGTAGAGTAGGTAACTACTGTAGAGTAACGTTTTGACTGCTTTTATGAAAATTAAGTACCGGTGTGGACGATTCGAAAATATCGAGCATATTACGGTACATTGCAGGGTCGCAAGTCCTAAATGACAAAAAATATCCACCATAGAAAGCAATGTACTGCAACTCACACGAAATTTCTCACATCATCACCAGACATAACAGTAGTAACAACACTGCAACGGTTTTCAGTTGACCTGCTCCTTTGGACAATAAAAATGAATCATGAGTATTTCAATTAGCAGTTATACAGGTCAATATTTGAAGAGGTGAACGACCGAATGCAGTCATTGTTGAATATGTGCTGAAATTTAATTGATGCGAAATTTTTCCTCTTTCTCATTATACCATTATGACGTATGCCTAAGTAAATTTCGAGTTAAAGTTAATGTATGATGGAAGGAGCGAGCAAAAGAAAAGTTTTCTCAAATTCCCTTTAGGAAATGTGTTTTCGATTGATCGATGAACCAAAACTGTTATGTATACATAAGTATGGAAAATTATCATCAGTATACCTATCATTTCTGTATTCCATTCAAATTCAAAGCCTTTTAAATTACAGACACCAATCGAACGTAGACTTGATAATGTCGTCTGCTATCTCTTTCTAACTTAATAGTGTGAAAGAGAGGGAAGACAATGGAAAACCCCTGTCACAACAAAGGAATGAACTTTAAACCATTACGTAAAAGCCATGATAATTAATCTCGTATAATGGTGGTTCTGTTTTGTGCAGTTAATTATGTAAATGTTTAGTGGTCAAATAGCTCTATTTACTTTTGATAATTTAGTGCTGCAAATTAAGTAGGCTTCATTTTGATAAAAAATAACGGATTCAAACTGCATATAATTAATTATTCGTTTATTATATCAATTACATTTTAAATATGTGTTTGCAAGTGGAAATGTAATTTAATTAGTTATTCTCTTTAGTAAAAAAGGTTAAATGAAAATAGAAAATTATGCTAATAGAATTCAATCAATTTCAAAACACGAGTAGTGTGTTAGTTTAGTAATTATATGTACTTTTTGTATAACTTGGAGGTTCTTATAACCGAGAAGCGAATACACATTTTTTATACATCATTATAAAGTCTCTACTATGTAGCCCACACCAAGGCCTTACTTAGATAATATCCTTCATCACACTAAACTTTTTATTAAAGTTTTTGTATAAGAAATTGATAGCACGTGTCCGGTGTCGCCCGTCTCGTAAACAACCGGCACGAATCGCCAAGGAATTAATAAATAAATTGAACCAATAACCATTCAATGCAAGGATCCAATACATTTTATACACGTGTCCAATCTCCAGATCAATTTTGTCATTATATTATGTAGTAATCTGTATCAGTAAGATCTCAATGAGAACCGCCCGTGGTGTCTTTGAAAGTCATCATGATATTATATTCCACTTATCTTTGCTTATTGAGATATTATATTTTACATTTGTGTAATGATCCTCGTGTAGTACTCTGAAGGATGGACTTACGAACTGTATTGATTACTTAAAAGTATGTTAAAAAATTGATGTAAATTTTATCATTGGTAGGGAAATGCACCGTATGTTAAAGGAAAAGTAAAGAGTCACTTACATAAAAAAATGAGTTGTTCATAACACTAGTTAAATACTTAGATTGGATTTTTACATTTTCCGAGATAACTGAGATTCCGAGCAGAGCCCAAGGGCTAAAACTTATTTTATGTAAGTATTCTGTCATTCATTACGTTTAAGTACAAGAAAAAAGTCACATTATAAAGATTTGAACTTACCTACCTTATATAAACATTTTAAGCGTCACATAGCTATAGGTTTTATACATCAATAACACGGTACAACGTTAAGTTTTTTGCGTAATATTCTGTCAGTAGAAAAGAAATTACCAAGTTCTTAGTATATGCTAGTAATCTATAAATAATGACTGTAGTAGGAACTCCATAGAGCCTGGTTATGGTGGGATATAAGTGTGTGACACTCCTTGTAAAATAAAATAAAATTATAATATGTATCTTTTTAATGCTCACACATATCAAAACTAAAAATAAATATAAATCACTAAATGAAAAATCCTTCATGTGATCTGCTAGAAAAAAAACCTTAGAATTTACTAGAACCAAAGCTTTGAGAGAATCAATATAATACCGATAGGTAACTGAATAAAACAAGAAGATCTAAAATAATATAATATATGATAGCTAAAGTTATACATATTCCTATTTTATTTAAAGTACCTACTTCAAAAATAAAATGCTGACATTTATAATACTAAAAACGTTTTCTTTCCGGTTAGTCACTGATAAGAAAACAGGAAAAGCCTAAACGGTAAGGATGCCGGAAGTCAGGCGGCAGTTAAACCGTACCACCCTCAAATCTCACTAAGTCACTACCTATGTAGGACGTAGGTATAGAATGGTAAGGGACCTTTTTGAAGGCATTACTACTGAGTATTATCTACGGCAGTAGTCGTTTTGTGTAGAAGTTCAAGCCTAGATATGAGTTAACGGCAAGTTAGATACAGACATTCTAATGCCATCATCATAAAAATACGACTAATGTTGCGATCAAATATTAACAGGGTAATTTAAGGTTTATTAGTTAATTAAAATTATTTAATTAGTTAAATAATTTTAATTAACTTTTTAATTAGTCAAATCATGAGTACTGTTATACAAAACTTATTTTATCTAATACATTTAAAAGGAAAACTAATTTCACTCTTTTTTCTGTTTTCGTTTAACTTCGATACGGGCTTTCGCGGTACCTTAGTTCAGCGTCATTTTAACACACATAATGCTAACATACGGTTTAATATTGGTTTCTTAGGTTTACGTCCCTGGGACTTAAAATTTAAATATAAACCGCGAAAAAATCCGTAAAAAGTAGTTTTATTTCAATACGGTTTAATGTTATATAATATTTTCCTATACAAATCAAGACCAACTGACATGTGTCAGGAACGCACTCTATAGATCAGCGGCCGAATATTATGATCAACTTTGGTATTGCAACAAATGACAATCGACCAATATTTCACCTTTAAAAACAGCAATAAACTATCACTGACTATCCAATCGTCTTGTATAATTGTGTAACCATGGTCACCGTGCCGTGACGTAGGGTATTGAGTACAAAGGTAACCGGCCGGTTCGGTGCGCAAGCACTTGGTGCACTCGCCAACTTGTTGCTAGTATTACTTTTGACAAGTACATTTTTTATTCGGTTTAAAAAGGTACGTCGTCAATGGTAATGATAAATTGGTAAAATTAATATTATTACTTTGTGATAAAGTTTGATGTTAAATGTCATTGTATTTGCGGTTGACTTTACATTTGGAGCCTTGTTGGCTGTTTGAGGTTCGTTGGACTTATATTCGGTATATGAGCTTCTGTAAGAAGTTCACTTCACTTACTCGTCGCTGCAAAGCAGGGTAACGCCCTTCAATTGGAATCTAAGGATAATAATTTAGTTTAAATGTAGGTACTATGTCATGATTTATTTCAATCGCACAATTTCAGATTAAATTGACTAATTAACAAGTACGCATAAACATCGTTAAACACATCATTTCAACAACAACAGATTGGTCACATATGGCCATACGCAGAACATTTTAATAAGGGTTAATTAAGCTCATATACGATTAACTGTTGCGTACATTTAATCCAGGCTTGAACTAGGGTCGAGACACGCTTTACACTATCCGGCCTTAAATATAGTGAAGCAAATATTCGGCAGACCGACTTACATGATAATATTTTCAAGGAAGAAAAAATCTAGAAGCAACGCTACACCAATATGGTTTATTTTCTAAAAATTATGTGTGTAGCATGAATACCTAGTACTATTAAATATGTGGTATTACTCTTAGAAAACTCATGTTGGTAAATCAAAATTTTCCTACCGTTCCTTGAACTGGTGACTAACCGCATCTACAATACGACAACAATATTTAATGGCGGGTTTGCTGCGTAGAGGATACAAAATAAGGCCGAATACTTAAAAAAGATTATTTGCCTCTCTAAAATATCAACCGTTACTATAATTGAGTGCAAGGTAATCGACCGACCCAGGGCATATGCACTTAAAACGCACTCGGCTTCAACAGACAGCTTTTATTAGTTGAGATGAACTTTGTCAAACTAAAACCAGTTTTATTTGTCAGAGCAGGAACTAATGCAGCGATGAGACATAATTTGTGGTTTAATTTTAGTATTATTTTATTTGATTACCCATATATTTTATATTCGAATAAAAACAGTGAATCGAAGGACAATATTATACTATCATTAAACATACAATAGTTTGTTTCATTTTAAGATAAATAAAAATCATTCCCGCTATTTACGCCGCAATATACTTTTTTTGAATCCACGTCATTCATTCGAGATAACATTTAATCTGGGCACTTATTTAGGTACGGATTTAAAAAATATGCAATCTGTATTTTATGACAGAACTTATAATAATTATTTAACGATTACAATAAAAATCTGTGTCAGTGAGATTCAGCGAACCGATACTGTTGAGCAATGAATGGCCGAATGGCGTAGTGTACTTAACGTACGCAGATTCAGTGCGCATGCGCTAAATATGACGCGTCGCTCCTTTGTTATCTGTTTTTTATCCGGCCTACCATTTATGCCAGCATTTAATTGTATTTTGTGTCTCTTTATTTCCAGCCAGTATTTTACTCGTTTTTTTATTATCAGCCGGTTCTCAGTTTGCAATTTTAAGCCAGTATTTGCTTGTTTTCTTTAAGGTTTTTGCTAATGGCCAGTATTGAGAATTTGTTTTAGAAGCTACGTGCACCGAATCCTAGTTTTTTCCTCTCATTTGCGAAACTAAAAACAGAATACAAGACCTCGAACGTACCACCTATTAAGGTTTAATTATGGAAAGATTAAGGAAAGAATTATGGGATGCTCTAGCATTCTCAGAGCTTTAAACGATTCCGTCTTTTACGTTTGATATTATGAAATTAATACTTTTGAACAGCTTTACGACATAATATACCCACGTGGACCTTTGTCAGTATTTAGTTACAATATTCAATAATAATTTTATTCTCTTCTCTACATGAACGATCTTTTGCTGTAGTGCAATAATTTACATCTAACATAATAATCGCACATAATAAACTATGTCAGGGTTTTTCTATTTATCAGGATATCGTTAGTCATTTTAAAAGATTACATACATTTCCAAGTATGATTCAATTATCACGCAACAGTCAACTCGTCAGTACGTTTGCACTCAAAACGTACTTAGCTCGACATGGCAACATTTTCATACATAATCTTTATTTTTTCCAGTTTTAGCGGGAGTGTGACAATCATATGTTATGTAAGTAAGTATTTATGTGTTACGAGTGACCTTTAGTTATTTTCCTTGCTTTTTATTTTGCGGTTTTTATTACATGTTTACAAAGAGTCCAAAACTTGTTAATGATCGCGTACTTTTTGCGCGAGACATGGCCTTACGTTTAGTTTTTTACGACTTTATACACTTTAACTATGCAAATTATTTTTAATATTATCTTCCAAACTTTTCACGATTTATATTGTGATCTTAGTCTCAAAAAGGTAAACGTCTCAAAATTGCTCTTAACTACAGAAGATTTATTGAAAACAAATCTACCTATCCGCAAGTAGTATATCATTCCAAGACTACAAATAGAACACACTTATTCTAGTGTATCTAGATTCTAGGTAACAATTAAGTCTAGCGAAGGGCAGTAACGTTACCCGTGCGAAACGGTATAAACTGCGGTGACAATTAATTAATACCTATTACGTATATTGCATAAACATTTTGTTCTCCAAAGGGAAAACACACGCCCATGTCCTCCGGCAATTAAGCCTTATGTAATGAAACTTTTTCTGGTTTTTGTACGAAACCCTTTGTTACATGAAAATGGTTATGTATTTCGTTAGGTACACTTTTTGTACTGAAACCTGGCTACTAACTTTGAACTATAGAATTGTATAATTACCACAATTTTCTAGAATTTGGTATTAGGTAGGTACTTAACTATTGTGATTTATTGCTTATGCTTTGACTTGCTAAAATCCTCATGGACTTTCTCCAGTTTAGGAACTGGCAGAGGTTTTGGCTAGATTGCTGATATTTTCTAGATCATAACTTTCGGCTTCTTCGCCTTTCTCTCCCTTCCGGGTGGTAACCAAACTACAACGATCTCCATAAAACCTTTACGTATTTACAGACGTCATCTTCGTGTCATAAGCCAGTTATAACAGCTCACGCCACTTACAATCATGGTGATTACGTTGACCATCGTGGGCGGGTCTTACGGAGGCACCATGGGGTAGGTTCGACTGTCTTACAAGTAATGGAAAGTATACACTACAGCTCTTTATACCATAAACCTAGTGTATGACGCCAAATCGACGTGTAGAAACACACGTCCGGGCATTTTTGACACACAGACAGACACAGTTTAATCAAAGCAAAGTGTCAAAATTAAATTGTGAACAGTCAAGATTGTCCCATATTTAAATCGTACTAACCCCCAAATAAACGCAAACCATCGAGAATTTTCCCAACTATGTTAGGATCGGCTACCAGTCTTACCCGATTCGCCTGAATACCGTAGTCACGTGGAGCGACTGCATATCTGACCTCTACTACCCATTTTACTGGGAAGCACAGTATCCCATACTAAGACTAGTTGTCAGAATTGACTTAACGACAAAGATCTATGTATGACAGCCTGGACCCACTGTTTAACGTGCTTTCCAAAACACGGCCAAAAAAACGCAACATAATCTTAAAATATCCGTCGCTATCTACAAAATAAAACAACAGCATGAGGCTTAAGGGCTAGTTGTAATTGAGTCACGTTTAAATATCCAGCCACGTCTTATTGTAACCGCAGCTTAACTTACAAAGGTGTTTGACTGTCAGTGCGCGCGCACTCAACGCACTGGGCCGACGCACTTTTGTTTGATAACTTCGGCTCGCGGAGGGACCGACACTCGGAGAAACTACGATATTCACTTTGTTTCTACTTTGCTTACGTGTTCAGTACTGTGGAGTACTTTCATTTTATATTAACTGTTGGATATTGAGTTGGTGAAGATTGAAGATATTTAACAAGGCTTAGAAATAAATTCATCTGAGAAATGGTACCTACCACAGCTCCAACTCCTATTTTGGGTCTTGTTTTTTTACAATGATAGTCTATTCACAAAATGGGTTCTAAAGGTAATCAGGTTCACCTGAATTAGAAGACTGGAATTCGACTAAAAATATATATGGGAATAAATAAATGTATTGAATAAGGCTAAGATTTTAGAACACTTTGTATAATTAAGAGAGCAATAACTATTTGATATCTCTCTCATTGCGGTGTGCTGGTAGATTTAGGCTTTCCCTAAATGCTTATACCCAATACTTATGTCCTACAGATTGAACATCATGAATTCCGATCTATCATATGTATAATAAATTAACACAAGATAAAGTAGCTCAGAAAAAAATTGCAATATTTTTCTAAATTAATCCATATTTAATAAATATAAGACACATCGGTCTTTCGTGTGACATAATTAATTATTAACATGATCGCCTAATACGCTGCGATGTAAGCCTCGATGCGTGTACGCAACCACATTGTTTATAACTACTGGATTACGGTTTAATGACATTGTTTGGATAACTGCGGCTTAATCATCACTTTATAACCGTTACTTCAACAAACAATCCTCTATCCGAGATTGTGAAACAACCAAGTCCGGTTTATGTTAGGTGAATTTCTAACAACCAGCCTCAAAAGGGGTACTTTGTTATACAGTAAAATAAGTTGTGGAAGTCAAACAGACAGTTGCTCCTTGTAAACGGCACAATACTCAGTTGAATCTTATAAGACTGGGATGGCAAAACAAAGCTTGGGAAAAGGCTACTCAGAAAAGTAGAGCCGTTTTATCGATATACATATATGTATGTAGATAATGGCAGAGAGAGAACTATACTCTCATGGCTTTATTGTTAAAAAGGTAATAACTTCTTTATTTCATCGTTTAAATGAGTGAAACCATTCAATAGGTGTTGTTGTCAACTAACTTGAGCTCTTCCTCTTTTCAATGAAAATCCTCCTGGTAGAGAGCAAGTTAATTTTGGTAGAGATGTACGTTGTCTTAAAATAAGTAAATTTTTAATCATCTGCTATAGCAACATGAGAAAAGTATTTTGACCTGGTTTTCCTTTTTTTCCATAAGCATCTTTTCTCAAATAATTCAATCCTTCTCTACTGGGTAAAGCAACTCGTCTAATTATCTAGTTTATTTACCGTCTACATCAAGCCGAACGGATGCCAATACATGACCCTCACATAGTTAAACCTATGGAAAATCAGGCCTAATGGTACAAAGGTGATCGGCCCTCTGACTCACAGTAAACACAAGTGTTAGTGCAGTCGCACTGAATGCACTCATACTTGCACTACCTTTGTTCCAAGATACGGCGGCTGGAGGATAGGCATAACATAATTGTTACTGTTTTGTCGGAGAAGGTGGGAGACTATATTGAATGAGAGTTTTTGTACCATGCAGTGAGGATAACAAACGTTGCACCTGGCCTTAAGTGGTTTACCTACCACTGTCACATGGACATATTGAAATCCTTTGCTTACTGTGATGTGTTGCCAGTTTTGAGGATACGGGCGAGCCAGAAAGAACTCCTGAAAAAGAAACACAATTTAAAAAACATTGTTGACAATTATAACTTTTAAACTATCGCGCTGCATGTTTATATTAATATTAATATTGTTGACAATTATACGGAGGGAAAAAGTTTGTTAGATGGTTGAAATTTAAAAGCAAAAACAAAGTACCTACCTACCACTGTCCATGAACAGCTTGACATTCTTAGATTCGTGAGACGTGTTGGCGGTTTTGAGAATACAACCCAGCCAGAAAGAAGCCCTGAAAAAAAAAACACAAATTGATTAAATTACAAAAAAAACATTTTTGATAATTATAAATAAGGTAAAACATTGGTAGATAGTTAACATTTTATCTCTTAATAAATAGGGCCGCTTGCTTCAGAAAAAACTTGTGTACCAGCTTGTTAACTCTGTTCATTCACAATAGCAATCATTGTGCAAGCAACAAACAATAAAAACTGGAAAACCTTGATTAACATTGTTACTCAGTTTTTATAAGGAAATGAATATCTAGGTAGTTACTAATGAACTAGAACTATGCCATCTATGCCTGAGTGGTTAGAATTGTAAACACATTGGAATTATCATCAGTCAGTATTACCGCAAACTATGTTAGTCTCGTGCCTTTTAATAAGGGAATTAAAATATCTTGTAGCTGTTAAAATATCTTAAATATAATATATTTATCTTTTGTTTTGAAAAGCCATAATAATGGACAAAGGCACCTCTGCACCACAAAATGGAAATAGTTTTTAAATTTCGAAATTGTAGCATGTATGAAGGGAATAATGACAGTGGATGAAGCGAAACAAGTATGTAAGGATCGTAGCAAGTGGAAAGAAGTGGTATCAGCCTACTCCTACGGGAAACAGGCGTGATTATAATATGTATGTATGTATGTATGTATCTCGAAATTGCTTTACCAATTACAATTATAAAACCAATAACAAAGTGCTAGGAATAAATAATAATATATTAATTTTATTCTATGTTTGGTATACTATAAAGTAAAAAATTATTCTTATTATTTTCCTTATAGTTCTGATCTTTCCGATAGACTTTACGATTCCTAATCACGGTCCATAAAATGTTGCACTTTCCCTTTCCATGCAGCGGTTGTTTAACCACAAATTGCCAGCTAGGTCGCAGTAACTAGGCGACTAGCAACTGTTGCAACAAATAAATACTTAACCAGAACATTATAAAGACAGGTAAAATTGCTATTTACTACATTTGTGCAAGTAGTTTTTATGCAAATTTTCTAAAGTAAACTAAAATGCAGCTAAACTATGGATATTGACCAAAACTACCATATGTTATAGTAGCTACTGTAACCTTAGTACCAAGGGACAATGAGAATAAGTCTAATAAGAGTCTGACTGAGTTCTGGACACGACGTTCAAACTCTACAAAGACTAGAAATTCATGCAATGTTATTTCAATGCAAAATAAGATCTACTTTCGCAGCTTTCATTTCTGGTAAATTATTAACCTTTTCTGGTCAATTATGAACCTTCGAATTTAAGGCCAGGTATAGCAGCGAAGTCCTCTTTTTAACAGAAGGTATACGAGACAATAAAAAAGAATCACTTTTTACTTTTCCACTTGCAAAATGAATTATTAACAGTTATGTAAATATTAAACAATCTGCAAGGATATTATAACCTTGATACAAGCAGAATCGCAACTTCATGATTATTGGAAAAATCCTGTTTGAACGGCTGTGGGCGTCATGGAATATTAATTTTCTTATCGGAATTGTAGACTGCCGGGATTCGAAGAAACCTGTATTTTTAAATGTAAATGAAAGTTCAAATAAACGCCAGTTGTGGTGTGGTCCTGTGAAGTAATAAATCATAAGGCTTCGAGATCCTTTGATCTGAAAATTAAATTAATTATTATACTCAGTACGGTTTTAGATTTGTGCTTATTTTATGGATTGTTATTTGTTTACATCAACCCAATTTGGAAAGAAAAAATGTAATATAATATATTATGAGTCCTCCACGTGTTTACGTCCCAAACTAATATTGTAATGTTCATATATCGCTTTGAGTCACTGTTTTTGATCAGTTACAAATTAATATTTGGTTGGAGCTAGATAAAATTAAATATATTTCCTAAATCTCTAAGAAACGGCAAATAGCACTATAAGAAACCAATAGCCACTTTTCTTGACTCTACTAATATTTTCCTATTTTTTTCTCTTGACATTTCGTCCAGATCTTCTAATTTCTTAAACAAAGATAAGTATTAATGATAACAGAATATTGTGTCCTTTTGTGCATGCGGATATTTTTGTTCTTTCTTATCATAAGCTATTTGTAGAGCTTCCCGGCTGTATTTTTCCTGAACAAAGTAAATATTTATTTGTTGACATTGTTTACATGGTTGCGTTGTTAGAATTGCTTTGTTCATTATTATAAACTAATTTACCTACATTTTTATAATTTAATTAATAAATAACCCACAACAAACATGATATTGCTAATAGCCGTCAATAGAAACGTGTGAATGAGGAACGGGAGGCATTTCATTTTGTTCTGCATTGGGACAGTTAAGCCATAATAAGCAATTTTGAATCTACGATGAATTGTAGTAAAATGAAATTGAAAATGTGTATGTATCTATTACATAAAATACTGTCTAAAATCATCCGAGTATCATCTGGCTATTATACCGCACAGTTTAATCGGCGTTCATGTAATCGCTACAGACAGACAAAGTTGTTGAAAACCGCCCGTATGTTTTGCAAGCGTCCGTTTTGAGTGCTCGTGCACCGAACGCACCAAAACGCCAGTACAATGTCTAAATTTGGCGCGAGTGATAAGAGATTTTGTTTAATTAATAATTGGAAAAGTTATTCTAATAAGATTATTATTTCTTAAGTAAATTATTGTTTTTCTTACTGTGATAATAAAACAAACAGAGTAGTCGAACTAAAAGTAAGAATAAAGTTGGAAAAGTAACCTCTGCTTAAGCCTGAAAGGTCTCTTATTTCACTCTTGTGTGACCGAGGATTCCCAAATAACTAAATGGGAATTTCTAAAAACACTCCCATAAGATCCTAAACACTAGTAGGTTTCTGATTATCTTATAAGAAGACGTTATCAAAGCTGGCTCTTTAAACTGTGGAAGCTTACTTCTAGTAAAGTAAGTTTGATGCCTGTAAATTAGGACAAATGTAAAATGCTGGATTCCAAAAACGTAACAAACAGACAAGCAGTCGCTATAACATGCATTTGTTTCGAATGCAACTGTCAAAACACACGCACGCGTGATTCAGAATATCACAGATCACCCTAATTTTCGACCCCACTGTGTTTGAGCTCATTGACCCGACGCGCTACCCTATCTAGCTGGAGCCATGTGGTCACTTTTTCTGACAGAAAGCCAAAATCATATTTTCTATCAAGTATAAAATACTTTTATAAGAATAAAAATATAGTATCTCAAAAAAAGATAGATAATCATACTATTATGTCAGGTTAAGGTAGTTGCTTATTTATTAATAACCCAAATTACAATTAATAAACTACGGATAAAATGAGAAAACTTTATGCAGATTTAATAATGCCACAACGCAATCAGTGGCGAAAAAAAACATACAATGTGTGTCAATCATTTTAATCTACTTACAATGATTACAGATAATATGATATCTAATCTCCTTACAATGTTGCGTGTCAATTACTTTTTAATTATCATTTATTACCATGTTACTACAATTCCGCTATCGGTAAATAAATCGATAAGACTTTTTGAACTGCGAGACAGCGTGCTGGCGTTTGTTGAGCCATTTCTTCTTAAAGGGTAGGCGATTCGATGTACTGCCGGCTAATATTATGACCTTCAAAGTGTAGTGAGTTTTTACCACGGGTTTTTACTATCAATAAAGTTGAAGATTCGTTTTAACAGTTTTTGTTACACACTCTGGTTTATAAGAACAAGAGAAAACATCTTCCTGACCTATTTTTATAATTTTTCTGATTTTTTGATCCAAAACCTTGCAATAGTTGGTGCAAGGGGTTTAAAAAAGGATCCCGTCGAAGAGCTTAGAAGGACTAGCTGCTAAAAACACCTCGGTCCCGTCCTTGCCCTTGTCAGACCCGTGATCTTAGGTACTAAATGACCCTTGCAGCTTTTTTATTTCTGTTCCCCATTTATTTGCCTCTTGGTCCTCGGTAAAGGGAACAATATCATGGTGGATTTACCTGGTAACAGGTGAACAAATCCGCCGTCTTTCCAAGGACAGAGCACTGGAGTAACTTCATGAAGACTTTCCAAAGCAGAAAAAGATTATTCCTGTAAGCAAACAAAAAAGAGCATGTTCAAATTCAACAGTCCATGCGTTCTTCTGTACGTAGATATGTATACAGAAGTCTTTACTTCTCTCTTATTGTGCCCTAGTCGAATTCTAATGTCCTAAAATCTAATATTCATAATTTCCCCGCTTAAGTCTCTTCGCTTAAACCATTCGAAATGGTAGAAACCCGTCACTCGGCAACGGTGAGTCAGATTGGTTCCATTGTGTACCACACATCCGCTCGTGGTGCCCGCCTGTTTTACAGCTGTTATGACAAATGCACGGCAGGACAAATTGTTTTATTGATCACTTTTCTAATTACTATCAACCCCTGATTCGATGGTTGGTCGTTTAATTTTCTGCTGAAGTTATCATTATCCGTATCAAAAGTCGAAGCTGCTTTGATAATTTTTGTGACAATCCTTTTACGGCCGGGGTCGCTTCAAAAATAACACTTATTAGTTATTTAGACTTTTTAGTTTTTTTTTTTATATCTACAATGCTTTTTTAAAGACAACTACGCCTCAATCAATAAATAGTAAAATAATTTAACCATCCTATCTGACAGAGTTTTTTGTTCTTTTCTCTATCTCGATCTATGCTTATTTTTTAATTAAGTATTTATTCATTAATTTGGCACATGTTGATGTTAATTAAGATTATAAAATACTTAAACCTAGTCTAAAATACTTAAATTTAGCAAATTATGTAGTAGGTATAATTTGAAAAATATAATAGATAGTAAAGTAATTATCAAAAAATATTTTTTGTATGTATGCTGCGACAAAATAAATCGAAAAAGAGTTTATGCTATGAACCCACTATTCAAACAACGCATTGTTAATAAATAATTTATTATGTAGAACAAGACCGTGCCCTTCGTGGTCATTGGCATCATGTTTTTTTTTCAACTGCTGTCTAGTTTCAACATTGAAACAAAAGATGGCGCCACGATGGAACATCTGAAATTATTTAAACAAATCACAGGTCAATAAGCTGATTTGATATAAAATCAAAAAGTATTGAAAGTTATTTAAATAGTTATCCTTTTCCTCTAAACGCATTTAATAAAACTCCTTGAACCAGTAGCTATACTCATAAATGCGTTTTCTTATTGGTTTTTATATTGGCCAAACGATATTGTACGTTGGTTGGCACCACTGATTTGGTGTACCAAGCCTTAAAAAATTACCAACATATCGGCTAAATATGATTTATGGGTAATGATAGAAAGTACCTTACTTGAAAAAAAAAACATGAATAGTAAAATAAACATTGTATGATCAAAGCAGAACATTTATCTAAAACTTTAAAAGTGTAGTATTGAGAGACGAATAGTTTGAACGAAGGGAGGCCCATTTCCATTGGATTATGGGCTTTAAATGATAATTCATAATATTCATAATGTCCTTATCTTAATGATAATCAATTTGTTAACTAGCCTTTAAAAGAATGAAAATTGTTTTTTATAGACATTTTAATTTATCACCAACATTTTCTGTTTTTTTTTTTTCAATAGCACTATATTTACATTAATTTTGACTTGATCGTAGTTAAGTGCTACAGAATTTCAGCACAGTAATTTTCCAAATATTTAAAACACACATTTATGTGTGAGAAGTGTTTCCAGTAACGTGTTATAAATGAAATCACACCAGCATCAATGCAATACAATATTCATATCGTTTGTACAAACGAAATTATTTTAATGTTTTATTTTCCCCTTCTCTTACTTTTATAGAAACACTGGGGAAATTGGTCTTTACCAACAGCATAGGATGTAGTCGAGGTAGTCCAATTCGCAGTCTGGCAACATTTTAAAAAGAAAGTGAAGTGAAAGAAATGAATTTACGAGAATAGGTCGCAAGTCGCATAGATTTTTGGTTGATTTCCTTTTCACTTTTCTTTCGTATTCTCCATAAGATCTAATAAACTAACGTTTATTTGTGTTTCTCGTTATATTTTGATTCAACGGACTCGGCGCCGTACCACCAAAACAGGATAAGTACAAAAGTGAACAGCATCTTATTGATTTTCTTCCCTTGCATATGCTTTCAACCAACGCGAAGTGGTGTTGTTATAACTAGCGAAGAACGTGGATCTATGTTATAACTCACCCGTTGTACATTTTTTGTAATATATCACAGATCCTGTGACATATCACCTAATTTGGTGTAAACATAGAAATAGTAAAAATGATGGCAAATACGCTCGACGGCGTAAACGTGAACCAGCCCACGCAAAATGGTAGCAAGGTCCAACCTTGCAATAATGAGTCTAAGACCAACCTTATTATCAACTATTTGCCTCAAACGATGACACAGGAAGAGATTAGATCATTATTCTCGAGTGTCGGCGAAGTAGAAAGTTGCAAGCTTATTAGAGACAAAGTGACAGTATTCCCCGACCACATTCTCAACGGGCAGAGTTTAGGGTACGCTTTCGTGAACTACCACAAGGCTGAGGATGCCGAGAAGGCAGTGAACACGCTCAATGGGCTGAGATTGCAGAACAAGATCATTAAGGTATCGTACGCACGCCCTAGTTCCGACGCGATTAAAGGCGCCAACCTCTACGTGTCTGGTCTTCCGAAGCACATGACGCAGCAAGAGTTGGAGAAGCTCTTCAGTCCGTACGGGACCATCATCAGCTCGCGCATACTCCATGAGAACGTGAATGTCGGCCATTTACTGCAAGTGGGCGGCGACGAGCCGACCATCGTGGGACCCTCCAGAGGCGTGGCGTTCATCCGCTACGACCAGCGACACGAGGCCGAGAACGCGATACGTGAGTTGAATGGCACTATACCTCCAGGTGGCACAGGGCCCATTACAGTCAAGTGTGCCAACAACCCAAGCAACCAGAACAAGGCACTTGCCCCGTTGGCAGCATACCTTGCTCCGGCTGCAGCTCGTCGTTTTGTTGGTCCAGCTGGTAAGGCCCTGCTCGCCATCAACAAAGGTCTACAGAGATTTTCTCCTTTGGCCGACCCTCTCATACAAGGAAATGCTATTGGAGGCTCAGGTTGGTGCATCTTCGTCTATAACATCGGAGCTGACACAGAAGAGAGTGTACTGTGGCAGCTCTTTGGCCCATTTGGTGCCGTCCAGAGTGTTAAAATAATTAGAGATCCCACAACCAACAAATGCAAGGGCTATGGTTTTGTCACAATGACTAATTACGATGAGGCTGTTGTTGCCATCCAATCCTTGAATGGATATTCGCTGAATGGCCAGGTACTCCAGGTCAGCTTCAAAACGAACAAGAGTAAATCTTAAACTACCCAGAATCTAGTCAATAAATTGTAGCTAATGCAAAAATGTTGATCATTACTTTGTCATGGTTTGAAGTTTGACTAATAGTACTGTGTGAAATACGGAAGAAATGTTATTCAAATCATGACATGATGTCAGTTTGGACCGACATTCATACATTATAAGTACAAAATAAAATCATCACAATAATACCTAGACGAAATTTTAAATGACTGACATATACACCAAGTATTCTACAAAATTGACCTAATTTAATTTACAAATTCCATGAAATACCTGTCTAGTGAAATACCTAAATCTCCTAAGATAAGAGTTAGTAACAAGTAATGCAGTAATTTAAGTAATAAACTTTTTCTAATAGTTAAGTGGCTTAGCATACCTGACAACTGAATTATAAGTCAGTTACAAGTCAGACGCTTAGTCAGATATATATATAAAAATTTGAGAACAATGACATACATACATTTATAAATAGTTGGCTGCATGCTTTTTCCTAACTCAAACTACTGTAATACATAAAATTATGTCCATCAGTGTGAATGTCTTTATAAGACTTACCTGTAGCATTCTGGTATTGTAATAGGATAATGATGCCAACAAGATTCTAATATAACCGTAATTCAGGCAATAATATATGTTTAACGATTGACAGTGCAATATTAAACTTTTTACTGTAAGTAAAAATAAATAAAAAAATATTTTATTATAATATGTATATTAAAATGCAGTGCAATTTTTATTGTACCAACAACTATTATTATTTTTTCTTTTGAAAAATAGTTGCAATAATAAAACATAGTATACTTATATTATTATGTAAACAAAATGTTCATTGTGTAATTATTACCAAAGATGTCAGAAATGCATTGACTGATATAGAAAATGATGTTTGTAAGTGAAAATATGACTAAAACTATACTTCCATTCATGTTGATAAAATAAGGATGGCCCCATTATTATAATAATTATCGATAATATAATTCTGGAGCTTGAATTGTGCACAAAGTCATAAGTAAGGTGGATACATTTTATAGAACAATTATAATTAGGATCATAAATATAATTTTTATTATGTATAATTTGACTCCATTAATAAATTCTCCATTGAAATCTGATATGATAATCTCTTTAGAATAATTATGTATGTATAAGACCATGACATTACAACTAAATTAGTTATTGATCAACATTTTATTATGACTTGGATACCTTCATGTATCACATTGGGCACATAACTATTATAGTGATTGTATATGGTGAAAGTCAAATTGATAATTATGAATTGGATCACATTTCTGTGCATTATTAATACAAAATTTTGACATCCTTGCAGTTTTCTCATGAAAACTTGCATGCACTTGCACAAAGCAAAATCCATGATGTTTGACTTTCACATCTTGATATTGTCTCTCTAATTTGATTGTATAATCATCACTATTTATTATTAAATTTAAGTAACTTTAAAATTCATTGTAAACATAATTTATTGTCATAATCGTAATAGAAATTATAGATTTCATTTCGATGTTTATATTAATATATTGAATGTAGTGTAAGTTCAAAATTAGTTGGGTAATCTACTCAATACTATATACCTTTATCCAACTGTTTGTATCGTTTCAGATATTCATTATAGTAACTTCTGTAATAGTTAAATTATTTATAGACAAATGCATATCATAATTAAAGTGGGAGAAAAACAGTGGCGAGATATTCACAGATACATTGAGGGGCTTGTATAATGCATTTTGATTAAGTATTTTCTTTAATTTCTATGGTAAGGATAAATGTTTCATTAATATTAATTATTTATTTAAAGTACTTAAAATACGCGAAACTAGTCAGTTATAATTTTGCGCAACATTTAAATCTTTAAGTATCTATACTTAAGTATTTAAAGAAAACTGTGTTCTCTAATTTAAAACGTAGATTAGGATTTTGGTTTAAAATTATGTTGGTGTGGTGTTTGGTTTAATATAAGTAATATACCCATATAAAGCACACAATACATAAAAATACTAAATGGTGTGTATCAAAACTAGTCAAAGGTAGATGTACCTCTGAGTTATATGTTATGTGGATGTGCTGTAAGTACTAGTGCGCGATTGTACACGCCAACACTACTCGTGGTATAACGAAGCGTCTAACTTTTAATTGAAGATAAATTAGAAAGGGTTGATATGGAGTCGGAATTCGACTGGAAGGAAATGGCCAAAGTTTATCAAACCCACTTATAACTTGAATTTTAGAGCCGCTTTTGGCTTCCACTGCTAACCTGCAAACATTCGCGCATAGAATAAGCAAAAATCCATTTTACATTTACTAATAGTCTATGTTGTGTCGTCCCTGAATCGTTCAAACAAATACGCTTGCTTTCTCCACCGAAAATAATGCCAGTACACACCTGTCCACTTATTCGTTTTGTTCAACTTTAGTATTTTGTGTTCTAAGTTGTGGTATTTTATTTATTTAGAATAGTTTCTGTTTAATTTATATAAAAACTAACATCTTTCTATTTAGTGTTTATTTATCCCATGTTTAATGATTTGGTTTAGTTTTTTTTCGTTTGTATTTACTTTGGGCAGGTTTGGGTATTGTAGGGTTTGGCCTAGAATGTAGCTAGAATTATAAGACAGAGTACAAATCGCCGATAATGTATGAAAAAGTGTTTGGCTTACTTACATTTAATTTTTGAAATAATGTCAACGAATGTAATCTGACGTAGGGGATATTGATAGAAATTAAATATTGACCTTAGCAATAATACATATAAATAATGTTTCATTTCAGACTTCCCCATCCCTTACAAAATAACTTATTACAGTAAAATCATTTTTCCATTTTGAGTTCATCGTACCATCTGTCGGCTTACACCATTTACGAGAGATGCGAAAAATGATAATGGCTTAATCGTGATAACTGAATAAAGTACCATGCTTGGTTGTATACTCTGAATTCATAATGTTACCGTACGAAATTACAGTTACATCTCTTATTATGCTAAAACTGAAATTCCGAGAGCTAGAAGCATTTTGGGCGCCATGATTAAAAGATGTAAAGTGCTTACGCACGCATCGATCCGCACCCTACAGACAGCGAGACGCCTCGGATTCTATATAATAGGATATCGACCAACGCTAACAGGAGCCGTGGTTAGTTGAGGGCATTGCTTCCTACTAACATATACTAGGATAATTTGTTTTGTATAAGTCTGCGATTCGCAGAAATCTATAGAAATAGTTCACGCTAAGCAGCCGACATTTTGTTAACTTTGCATGGTTGCGATCGATAGCCTCTTGTGTGGGGTCTCGGATTTAACAGTAAATTTATTTGATAACATTTTTGTGTTTTACTTACTAAGACAATACATTCATGTTAGCAAAATAGAAGACATTTGCACCTTCATTCTATTGTAGCAAATAGATCGCAAAGCTTATTAGTTTGCTTGCATTAAAATTCTAATCAAACTTTATCTTAAATAAATCTTAAGTAACTAAAGGTACCTACGTACAGTAAGAAGCACCAATACAAGTAGGTGTATGTACCTAAATAAAATAGAAGCATCTATTCACCAACTTGGCAGGCAATCTAGAAAATTGAATGGGCTTAGAGAAAATCATGTAGGTCCTGTACCTAATTTTACTAGAAACGTAGTAAGTAGGTACCTACTTAGCGTTAAAGTCGATGACCAGTAGATATTTAAGTAATAGATTCATACATGGTGGGATAAAACCAGAATAAAAATTACGTGCCACTTTTGACCATTACGTTTATAACAACATAGAAATTAATAATTAGAACAGAGGGTGAATGCTACCCCATTTTTAAATCGCAGGTCAATGACCCCCACGCGAGGATACGACGAATACATTCGTCGGTAGCGCCTGCTGCTACATTTATAGCAACAATGTGTATAATGGGTTTCGCAAAATGGTTGCCGTGATCATGCGTACTGGATTTCAATTTTTGTGGGTTACTTATTTTAGTTGTACGATTAAAATATTCACATTGTGTAAACATTCAGTAGTTATAAATGTAATTTATACAAAATTTATCAATCAGAGGTCTAAATATCTATAAGTACATAAAATGTCCATCTTCATGTAAATCGAAATATTATGAAAAATATTTTCTAAAATACAGAATATATGTGATATAAAACAGTCCTTTTCATTCTCATACTTTAAATTCATTGTTTCATTATCTAAGCTAAGAATTCGGTTCAGTGCTTTATAAACATGGCACCTATATTTACCTACCTTAAAAAACAACCCCAATTGTACATTGGTAGGATTCATTCAGCAGAAAGATAGCTTTGCATTTAATTAATGTAAAAACGAGCGTTAAGCGCTAAAAGGGTGCAAATGCAAACAAAATCGATATTATTATTTTAGAATGTGGTGGACAGATTAAAAATTGTGAAACTGAGTTTGAGAACGAAATGAAGTGACAGTTGTGAGGATATGTCATTCTGATTTCATCGCTGTCAGTGAGTGTGAAACTGTCAGTAAATCTGAGAAAACTTGGGAAATAACACGAAACTTTAAGTAAATTTACGTACTATGAAGCCTAATTATAACGAAATCCGTGTAATCTAATTACATTTATGCATAAAAGTATTTAAAAATTGTGTAAAATCTGAAATAAGACACGTGTTTACGGAATACTGACTATAAAGTGTGTTTAAAGTTAACTCGAAATGGAATCTTTATCAAAACAAGAGTTGATATCAACAATTACTAAACAAGCTGATCAAATCAAGCGATACGAAGGACGGCTAAGAGGTAAGTCTGATGTACCGTGTACGTAAACAAGGGAAATAAAACATATTGTCTCAGTAAAGAAGAAATTTCAGTAAAATGAAAACTTGTACATAAAAGTTTAACAGCTGCTGTCGATTTATGACTGTTCTTTTATGAGTAATTTAAATTTAATAGTTTGAAATATACTGATGGTTTTAAGATCTAGGCAGACTTGCCCAGAAATGGGTCTTTTCAGGCTAATAATAATAAAATTAGGTACTGAAATACAATTCCATAGCTATGATTCTCTAACAAGGTAGTACTCTCTATTATACTTCTAAACCAATATTGTATCATACTTGTAGGTTTAAATAGACAGTAGGTGATTGCAATTTACTTTCATTTGAAAACAACCAGAAAATAAAAATTTGCAATTTAAATGATGTAATATTTAACTATATACTTGAACTAAAAGTATGTTTACTGAAGTATAAAATAAAAGCTAAATGCACCTGACAACTACAAGCAAATTGTTTTTATAATGAATGGATCTAATTAACAATGAAACATTTCTAAATCAATACTTTCAATCAATATGCAATCACAGCTTTCTGGACCAGTTAGTAGAATAGCAATAAACACTTATTGCTATATTACTGTTTGTTGATGTATGCTATTATGATTTAAATATGCAATTTGTTTTTTTTTTCAGATGTGGTTGCTGCATATAAAGGTCTTATCAAGGAAAAAGAGGCATTAGAAATTAGTTTGAAAGCCTTAAACAAAACTGAGACCCCTGTGGAAGGAGGTAAGATAAACATGTACCTTTTTGCTATTTAATATTGCTATTTAATAAAAAATCCTTATAATTATTAGTACATATACTTCTCTCATGCTGCACCATGGGTTATTGATAATTCTACTATAGTCTAGTATTGAATGAGTTTGAGTTCTGTTTTATATTAGAATATTAGTTATTGTTTATTAGTTCTCAGTAATATAAATAGCCTATGCTATCTTCTGATGACAGTAAGTGCATATCAGTGTAGCACAATATTAACACATTAATTTTCCTGAAAGTAGACACAATAGTAAAACAATTGGAATTTGAAATGAATGAATGTGGAATGTATTGTATGCGACTCATTGGACAAGGAAAGGGTTAACTTACAAGTTTGTTTTGTATAAGTGGAATATTTGATCTTTTCAGAAGAACCCAGAGATGATTCAGTGGCAGCTCTCATGCTGTCTCTTTCCACCTTGACAGCGGAGAAGTCTCGGATGGAGGAAGCTTTCCAGGCAGACAAGAAACTCACAAGAGATAAGGTATTTAATGACTGTTGATTAGTTTATTTATTTACTGGAGAAAAGGTAGGGATACAACCAACATTATAGTCAAAGAATAGGATAGGTAGTGAAAGTGGAGGGATGATTAGTTTGATTTGATAGTAAGTTTATTTATTTAAGTAAACACAAAAAGTAACATAATATAGGGTACCTGCAAAAGTAAAAGGTACTGCTTTTGCAAAGCATTTTTTTTTGTGTAGACCTTTATGAGAATCTTGCCATTTTCACATATTTGTAACACTGCAATAATTCTTCTGTCTAGCCTTTTTCCTAAGCTATATTGGGGTCAGTTATAGTGTTACTACATTTAGCAGAATATTGTATTTTCATGGAGACCCTGTATGTTACTTTCTATGAATGATCCCATCTGCAGCTCAACGCGAGTCTTTTAACTGAGTCATGAGGCCATCACTTTTAAAAAATAATGTTTTTTAATATTTTAGTTTTGTAACTAATTTTAAAATGTTACAAAATAATCTAATATCCATTAACTTAACAGTATTGAGGCTTGATAACAATCTTGATTGTAGTTAATTAAATTGCTAATTGGAAAACCAATAATAGAGGAAATACATCAAAACTTTATCAGGTTTTGTTTTAAATTATGTTAGCTGACTAGTCTTGGTTTTTTTTTTTGTGTTATATGTAATGCCTCATGATTGTAATACTAGAGTGATTAGCCCGAAAATAAGTCTAAATGGATATATTTAATATGAATGCTGATTAATTTTACCACTAGCATGATGTCACTGCAATGAATATATTTAATTACCAGATCTCGAAATAAAATGTGTGTTTCTTTCCATTAGTAATGGAACAGGTCGATTTCACTGTATTATAATTATTTTGTACGGCTTCAATTGTAAGTTGTTTACTGAATAATTAAGGGGTTTTTAATTCTTTTTGTGTTTGTGGTACCTACCACTACACAGACAATATTGATATGCGTTGTTTGTGTTAAAACCACCTTAATTCACATACCGTAAAGCTTAATTTCCTTCAACAGTATGAGAATCAGTTAGCAGCCATGAGAGAGGAAACAAAAACGTTAGTACAGCAGCATTTAGCTGAGATGAACAATTTGAAGGCTAAGGTCGCGTATGAGATACAAGAGAGGGAGAAAGAGAGGGCAGATCATCAGGCTATGATGAAGTGAGTATTACTTTGATGACAGGTTTTATGTAATACAGGATAAGTCCTGGCAAGATTGAGAAATTGAGTTCCATTCCCAAGTCAACCAAATTGTTATTGGGTTTTTCTATGACATTCTCAGTAGCAGGTCGGAGTTTGGATTTGTGCCCGGTAAGTGGCAATAGGCTCGCTCCCTATTACATGGGACTTAAAAACATGTCGGCAAACTGTGGGTGTACATTTCAACACCTCTGCCTACCCCTTCGGGGATACAGGCGTGATGATGTGTTATGTTATGTTTCTTTGATTTGAAAGGTTACAAGATTAGTCTAGTAGAAGTTTCCTAGTATTGGACAAGTACAAAGCGTGTTATAAATAGTACCAGTTTGGATTTGTCAGAATTTAAATATAATTACTCTAATATTTGGCGGTTTAATAGCCCTTTTGCTTGTTACTCAAGGTATGTGGTAAGATTGCTCATTTAAATTTTTGTTGTGATGTATGTCATGTACCTATTGTGATACATATTAATTAAAATATGTATCACAATTACTGATACACTCAAACAATAAAAATACTCATGAAACCGAAATTAACATCACTATGGATAACGTAACTGCATGGCTAAATAATAACAACTTAAATTTAAATATAAATAAAACAAATGTAATTCAATTTCAAACTCATAACAGCACACAAATTACTCTTAATATTACACAAAAAGGCAAAGCCTTAGAAAGAGTAGAATCAACAAAATTTCTTGGTATAGTTATTGACAAATATTGTAGCTGGAAACTGCACATAGATAAGATTTGCTCCAAATTAGATAGCTATGTTTATGTTCTAAATAGACTAAGACAAGTGGCTACTCCCAATGCTACACTATGTGCGTACCACGGTTATGTTTCCTCAGTTTTACGCTACGGAATAGTCATATGGGGGAATTCTGTGGATTTAATCCGAGCATTCAGAGCACAGAAAAAGTGTCTACGTGCAATAAGTGGTACTGACTACCTAGATAGCTGTTTACCCTTATTTAAAAAACACCATATCCTGCCATTGCCCTGTCTCTACATATACGAAATTTCCATGTTTGTCTACAAAAACCCTGACCTCTTTATTAGAAATATTAATGTAACAAATAGAAATAGTAGATTCCCTAATAAATTATCCGTACCAAGCCAACGCACAACTTTATATAGTAAAAATTCATTCTGTATATCTATCAGAATTTATAATAAGCTTCCAAATGATCTAAAGGATCTTAACATAAATTCGTTTAGAAAGAAGTTATTTGATTTCCTTTTAAAGAAATGCTACTATTCTACAAAGGAATTTCTTGATGACAAGAACATTGTTGAATAGTATAGTCGTAGAGTGCAGTGTTATTTATAAGTACCTAGATAATAAGTTAATATTTGTACACCGATTCGGTAGAATGTATGATACTCTGCTTACCATAAAATCTTGTAACTACTAACTACATTCTAACAAATAAATTTTTCTTTCTTTCTTTCTTTCAATAGGTACAAATGTTGATAACGAATTCATTTTTATGCTGTTTTTTTTTATCGTGAAAGTTAACCTTGAAAATAATGAATATGGATAACATTTTCATTCATTTCATCATTTTAGTAACTTTGAATATACTTTATAAATTTTCAGAGAATTGCATCTAAAGTTGAATAGTGAGAGGAAGACAAAAGAAAGGTTGGAAGATAAGGTGGTTCACACGACTGAAGCTCAAGGTCAGTTAAAATACACGGATAAAACTTCATAAATACTCAATTCAATATTCTTCAAAAGTATCAAACCTCCATGATCCATCATCAAAAAATGTTTTACATGTATATAACTCAGCTCTCCTTCTGATCAGCTCCCTTTCATCGTGAATGTATTCAAGGAACGCGGCGAAGTCGGTTTCTCTTGTTAGCTTCCCGTGCATTCCCAACCGATGTCAAATCACACACTGCCAAATTTAACTGCTTGCACGGTGCTGTAAACATCTGATCCCGAATACGCCCAAGGCGGTTAAACCTTGACGCTCCTCTTTACACTCTCCGACACGGCCATCTTGACAAGTCACACGTCCCTGTGTGATGCTCCTGTAAGAAAGAATACCAACTGCAATATCCAAAGGCCTTCGCTCGGCCAATCCTGACCAACATTTGGTTAAGGGTCTTATTACGTAACAAAGTACAACACACAGTATAAAGTATCCATCATCATCACACATAGTTCGTTACGATCACCTATATCGAGCGACCGTAACTCATGCCACCTCCATCAAGTGACGTAAATCACCACACATTGTTCGTTACGATCACCTAAATCGAGTGACCGTAACTCATGCCACCTCCATCGAGTGACGTAAACCATCTCACAATGTTTGTTACGATCACCTAAACCGAGTGACCGTAACTCATGCCACCTCCATCGAGTGACGTAAACCATCTCACATTGTTCGTTACGATCACCTAAACCGAGTGACCGTAACTCATGCCACCTCCATCGAGTGGCGAAACCACAACACTAAGAACCATATCACCTACACCGAGTGATATGTTCCATTGCTAACTACTGTTCGCTAATCAGATAAAAAACACTAAAACCTCTCACCGGATTCAACTGTTAGGTGACCAGTGGCTGGCCTCATAGTACAAGCACCCACCCGGCGCTCTACGTTGCCGCTGCCAATCTTGGTGTCCCTTTCCAGGCAGCGAGCAGCGATGCGACCTGACTCGCCGAAGCAGTAGCACGCAGGCGACAATGCTTTGTTTCGTACACCATTGCCTTGGGTATCTTGCTGTTTATTTGTTGATTCGCACGTCCTCTTACGACTGTTTTCGCCTCGAGTTATCTGGAAAGACCAAATACAAGTCTGTAGTACCCGTCTGGGCACGTTCGTCCATCCCTGACTAGCTACCTATTTATGACACCATGGACTTTTATCTTTACTCCTCACATCTGAATGAAACACACTGTTGCACTGGGCGGACTACTGACCAGGCGTCCCTTCGACTAACCAACAACTCGCATGGTGCGATAGACCCGACTACCTGTCAGCGTCCCTTCCACCAGTCACACACAGCTGTTGCAATCAACTAGTTGGAACGTCGACCCGCACAGTCCGTTCCCATACCAATCTGATGCCACCCAACTCATACTGAAGAACTCGCAGTCTGACCGTGGGCGTCGACCCGGTTCAGGCCAGCCCAAGCGATCAACTACGCTACATACCCCATGTTAAAACGTGATCTGATCAGAGGCATCGACCCAGTTAAGGCCAGCCCCATTTTTCAAACACACTACTATCAACTACTTAAAACAAAAGAAAGTGGATCACCGGATGATGTAGTCGAGGTGCTCCTTGACGAATGGCGATGAGCTCGCTGTGAATAACGTCTTCTCTCGACATAAAACTGAAGAACTTTTCAGTAAACGCTAGTCTACAGTATGACACCATGACCATCGGCGTTTCGAGAACCAGGATTGAATTCTGGGAATGCTAGCTTTGTGTCAACCGTGCTAAGCCGTGCTTGTGTCCTTTACAGCACGTATTAATTCCATCATGATAAATTGTTGCATTTCAAATATTTTTTTCCAACTGTCAGATTCACTATTTAGGTTAGAAACAATATTCTGACAATAATACTGGGCGGTTACGGGTAATCCCAATTCTGATAACGAATAAGGATGGACGGGCGGTCGTTGTTGCTCAGCTCTCCTTCTGATCAGCTCCCTTTCATCGTGAATGTATTCAAGGAACGCGGCGAAGTCGGTTTCTCTTGTTAGCTTCCCGTGCATTCCCAACCGATGTCAAATCACACACTGCCAAATTTAACTGCTTGCACGGTGCTGCCAACATCTGATCCCGAATACGCCCAAGGCGGTTAAACCTTGACGCTCCTCTTTACACTCTCCGACATATATATATTTTTTACCTTTATGTACTATAGGACTTTTCCATTTAGTTACAGAACAAAGTTTGACATTATGAATTAGTTATTCTGTTTTTCGCAATGAACATATTTGCTAGTGGCAGTAGTCTTACAATAAGTAAGTCTCACTCATGTTAGGTAGAGATAAAAGTTACAGATATAACACATGAATGATGAAAATCCTCTGTGAAATGCGTGCCATAACGCCTAACGGCTTGGCCAAGGGGATCGGCGGTGCGAACGGCGACACGAATGGCGAGGCGACCATTCGCGGCACCGTTTGTAAGCCACGGGCAGTGACGTTCGCAGCTGCGACCAGTAATTAAGTCCGACAGCGAAATGTCTTTATCAAAGTTATCTCGATATTGATTAGAAAGTAATAATTTTTTCGTTAAAGACAATATTTGGAAGAGATTGTGGATTACATGATTTGAAAAGAAATCGAGGTATAGATGTACAATTCCACAAGAAGTACCTTCGAGAAATAAAAAAATATCCGGATAAATAATCTGGTTACCAAATAGGTGGCCTTGCTAGTATTTCAGCAATAAAAGTCTCGACGTTCATTATTCGCGGCAAAAACAACTAAACTCGTTTGATCACTGCCCAGTCACCGCGACTGTCGCTCGACGCCGTGGTTTGCCTCTTACTTATTCATGTATTGGTTTCACTCGCCGGCCTCGCCGCAAGTCGCCCGCGTCGTTCGCTCGGTACATTTCGCCGGTCGCTTCGCCGGTCGTCTTTCCGCGTGGCTTGATTAGTACATATCTATGCTATTGTTTCAGTCGTCAGGCCGTAACATATTGCTTTGTATACCTTTCAGCATCTCAAGCTGAGCTAGAGAAACGAGTACGAGACCTAAGCAGTTCTCTAGAAGCGGCTCAGCGTCGGCTGCAGCGTGCCGAGGCGAGGACGGTGGAGACGCCCGTGCTGCTGGTGCGGCTGCAGCAGAAGCTGGCCTTGCTCGAGCAGTCGCACTCCGTGGCCATCAGAGAGGTAGGTCTGGTACTCTAGTTAGTGTTAGAGACCTAAGCAGTTCTCTAGAATTGTTATATTTGGTAAAAATATAATCCAATACAATAATCATAAAGTCAGAGATTCGAACCATTTCTAATACGACAATTTATTCACAGGAACAAATAAAAGCAAAACGCGCAGAAGAGTCAGCCCGCAAGATATGCGCCCGTCAAGAGGAGAGGGTAGCTCTACTGGAGAGCAAGATTGCGGAGCTGTCGGAAACTGTGGGCCAGTACGACCTGAGGAGACGACACGACCAGCAGCTCATACAGCAACTGAAGGACTCCGTTAATGGAAGGCTCATGGATAAAATCGCCGCTAACAATGACTATGGTAAAATTGTAGAGTTATTACGCTAATGATTTCATTACTTACTAAAGACAACTAGTTCTACCAAGGAAACAAAACTGGACATTTGCGAAAGAGCACCTTCAGACAGAGTTTCCTATGTCTATTTGAATAGAATCTACATCCTATATTGAGTTAAAGTACTTATGCCACGTTATGTCAGGTACTGTTATGTGTTCACCATGATTTTACCGTCTTGACCACACAATTTCTAACTGCCTTGTTGGCCTAGTGGTGCTAAGCGCGACTGCTACGCTGGAGGTCTTGGGTTCGATCGAGTCGACCAAGGTGTCATTGGGTTTTTCTGTGATATTCTCAGTAGCAGGTCTTAGTTTGGATTTGTGCCCGGTAAGTGGCAATAGGCTCGCCCCCTATTACATGGGACCTAAACATATCGGCGAACTGTGGGTGTACATTGGTGCACCTCTGCCTACCCCTTCGGGGATACAGGCGTGATAATATGTATGTTATACTCACACAATTCCTACAATTTGTTGTTTTGCTGCAGTGAAAAATCTTTATCGCTAAGTCTTCTGTTGGACTGGTTAGTTGATACATCAACTACTACAGCACTACAGTGCTCGCCTAAAATGTTAATGATTGTTGGTCATACTTAAAATAAAATACTTCTACATTTACAGAAGACGCAGCGGAAGCTCAACAAAAAAGCGAGACAGACAACGAAAAGCTAGCCGACAGCGAATACCTACAAACACTAATAGACAAAATACACATCTTAAAGAAAGAACTAATCGCAGAAAACGACAAACTCGGCAGTCCAATAGACATATCATCAGTTTTCAAAGTCCAAGGCTATGAGAACATACACTTGAAGTGTCGAGAAGAGTATGAGAGTTTGAAACTTGAGTATGAGATGTATAAACAGCAGATGAAAATGAGAGAAGTGGGGGATAAAGTGGAGAGTGATGTGGGGGACTTGAAGAGTGAGATAGCGGTGCTAATTGAGAAGGTGGAGACGTATAAGATGATGTTGGAGGAAGAGAGACAGGATAAGTTGGATACGTTGAAGCTTTATGAAGAGGTATGTTGTCATGTTTATTTATTTATAGTACAAAGACTATTTACATAAAATATTTGTGTAACGTCAAATACGGTATTCTGTCATCAGTCAAGTAGTTATGGTCGTAAATGGTTGATATTTTATTTAAGTGAAAACCGTTTTTAACCAACCTATTTTTTCTTTTGTAATTTATACAACTCTAGGTAATATTATTACTACAGCTAATATTGTATTCGAAACATATCATACAAATACTAATAGCAGGTTATCACAAAATTGGAAAAAATATATAACGTTATCTATAGAAAACTAAATAAAACTCAAAACTCTCTTAGAAATCATCCCGTGAGTCACATATTAGTTTTGAGTTTTATTTAGTTATATAACATATCTAATGTTTAACATTTTGCCATCTGGCGGGATCACTTCGCATAACTTCATTTCTTTTTGTAACTTCCTTAACAAGACGTATCATATAACGTACCATATTACAGAAACTGAAAAACGAGCAAGACTACCACAAAGAAATCGCGTCAGACCTCAAAACCCGTATCCAGAGTCTCGAGAAGCAAGTACAGACACAACGCGACCGGTACGCCGCGCTGTTAGACGAGACCGACAACTACATCCGCGCGCGGAACGAGAGGTCACGGAGGGTCAGTGCTGAAGACGCGCCCTTCAAGGATGGCATGCTTACGGTAAGCAGAAATTTTGATTTAGTTTTTCACTATCATCTTAGCTGAAAGGCCTATTGCTGGACGTCGGTCTCCCGCTAAGACCTTTACTAGGTCATCTCTTCACCGAGTGGGGTACCTGCCCACACTAGATCTTCCGGTCCGAGATCTCCATTCGAGAACTTTCCTGCCACAACAAATAATTTCTTCTACTGACTGCTGTCATACGAGTCATACAAGTTATTTACCTGCTGTAATTATTATTCATAACCAGGATTTTTTAGTCTCGCTTTACAAGAGTATCACTATGTTTTTAACTTTTTACTTATTTAGGGTACATAGGAGCTTACCCTACAGTAAGTCGGATTAGCATGCATCGTATAAAAGTTACATGGTCTACGAATGAATACACAACTATGTACACGGCCTTGTTTCTTTAAATTAATAAATACCTTATTCATATAATCCATTTGTAGTTCTGATAAACTAAACATAAAATGCGATAAAAAATTGAAGCAAAAAAAAATTTTACTTAGTGCTTTTAATATTCTACTTGTATTTCAAAATACCTCGATACTTGTGACGTTGTTATAATATTTTTTGTCATGAACATTTTGCAGGACGTATCAGCACCGCCGCATATGTTGCACTATGCGCACGAGTTAGCTAGAAAGGATCTCGACATATCGCAGTTGAGGAAGGAGAAGCATATCATGGAAGGACAGTTCAGGTATGTATAACGCTTATATTTTACAGCTTAATGTGAATATCTGCTGTGTTCGTGAATGTAGAAACATGTAGTTTTCATTAAAAATGTACTGTTATACGTAAATACGTAAGACTATGAGTACCTAAATAGGTATACTCCGTTTAAAAGGTTTGTAACAATAGTCAAAATTTTCCTCGACTTCACGCATTTTATGGTCCAACAATATTGTGTAATGTGGTTTTTAAATAAAAAGGTTTAGTATGTAATGGGAATTCTAGGTAAGAGCAGCAAGCTATCTTATCAACTATTACATATAGAATACAGTGAAAATATACAAAGCCTTTTTAGGAAAATTAATTACTCAATACTCAATAATTTATTGCGTTCCATAATTTACATAAATGGTCTTAAAAATAGAATGATACAGAAACATTATGGACCCTGTCGGGCACAGCAAAAACTTAGGAGAGAGGAAGAGCGCTTTGTATATGTATTTAATATATGCTATTGGTATGTAATAAAATTATTTATATAGTATTTTTGTTCTAAATGTGTTTGATTTATTTAGTTTTAGTTTAGTTTATCATCGAAAAATTCGTTTATTTTGTAGTAGCATTTTATTTTCAGAAAACGTTTTAGCTTATTAAAAAATGTATTCGTTTTATTTTCTTCTTTTATGTGTTTTGGTAATTTATTATATATTTTTATTGACATGACTAGGGGGCTACATAACTAATTAGTTAAATATCTAAGTTAAATGATATTATATTAAATTGTTTCATCACATGTTCAACGTAAAACATATTTAATTAAACTGCTTACGTTCATATAGCTCAGTCTTTAAATCTAACACCATTGAGACAAATAAATTAGCGACACAGTACATAATCAGTGAAATTAAACATTCAGATTGACTTTCATATTTTTTTATTATTTTCCAGAGATTGTCAGCGAGACGCGACGATAGAAAAGGAACGCTTCAAAGAAGTCATAAGAACATTGAAAGAGGAGATAGACAGGTAATGTTGTATTTAGATTATATTTTACTAAGCAACATTTATCTGTAAATCGCAATAACTTTTCTAAATATGTGATTATTATTACTGAATCTCTTCATAGCTATATTTACCCTCTGTAAAACGACAAAGACAGTTTACATAGAACAGCGTTTCTTCAATTATAATTCTTTAGCAATTTGTTTAAAAAACTTTACGTAACTAGCTTATTCCTATTACCGCTGCAACTTTTTGAACATTTTTAATTTCACAATTATACTTTTTATTACTCCAATATTTTCCAATACGCATGTTGTTCTGTTTTCTTTAAAAAATACTTATCTTTCTCTGCAAAATTCTATTTTTTTATAACATAAACTAGAATACAATCCGCATCCATGCCATTTTCTAAATCTATCATTGTTTAGAAACACAATAACACCGTTACTATAACCAACCATCATATTCTTATTACAGGTTACGGCGCATCCAATCCCGCGAAGGCGCGAACCTAGAGTACCTCAAGAACGTAGTGATGGCCTACCTCATGTCCACCGACTACGCCGGCAGGAAACACATGCTCAACGCTATCGCCGCGGTCTTGCACTTCACTACCAACGAGAAGAACCAAGTTCTTACTAACCTGTGAACTGTGAGATAAACAAAATGTATGGGGAATATAGTATGGTAATGATCTTGTTTTATAACATTATTTTGTTGTATTGAGAAATGATCGGTGAAAATGAAAGTGAATTTAGAAAAAATGAGAATTTAATAATATTTAAACGATTGCGCTGCATGTTTATAGTAAAATTATGGAATGGGACAGTCTGCTTGCGACTACGGTCTGTGTTACCCGGTCGAAAGGTCAAGTTCTAAAGGTATTTAAGCATGTAAGTGCTAATCCCCGTTCTATAAAACTGAGAATTGAAGCAATTATTTATGCAATTATTAAAAGTATTTTTTTTTGGGAACATTTTATTTGTTGTTTAGTAATATTTGGTTAGTAAAACCATAGATATCCTCTAAATATCTTACCTATGCTTTTGTTGTTACTTTATTTTGTATTTGGACTAGAGACAAACTTAGTTTTTATAAAGACAAGGACTTTAGTGAGAACGGGATACTACAGATAATTGTACCAATATATTATGCCAATTATCTGCTAACAGTCGTAAATGCTTCCATAAAGGCTCAATCAGACTAACTCAGTCACTCAGACCATGATACCTGCAAAGGTGTCGAAACGTCTGGACGTAAAATCTAAAATTAAACTGCGTAAAATCCGTAAAAATTAGTCTTATTTCAATGTGTAACATTCGCGTAAACCTAAGAAACCAATAAAATAACTTATATTAACCGACTTCGCTCAATTACTATTAATGCGGCTGAAGAATACTGAATAACTCAAGCTTGACGTATACTTGCTACTAAGAGTCATGAGCTATAAGTACATTAATACAAGCATAAGCACATATGCATATAAATACATTAAAAACATGTGCTAAACAACACTCTTAAATAAGAAGATTATGTGATTGGCTTTCCTTAGCCATAGTGGGACAAATTCAAATTCTTTATTTTGCAAACAGGACTACATTCAATCACTTTCACACGTCTTCTTAATCTAGATGAGGTCGACATTTCCTAACTGACTACCCTGAGAAGAAATGTCGAAACAAACTCGGGGGTCACAGTCTCCTATACTCCTAACAAAGGCTATATACAAATAAATACTTCTGTAGAACCTTGAACTAAACTAAACTGCCTCGTTGGCCTAGTGGTGCTAAGCGCGACTGCTACGCTAGAGGTCTTGGGTTCGATTCCCGAGTCGACCAAGGTGTTATTGGGTTTTTCTATGAAATTCTCAGTAGCATGTCGGAGTTTGGATTTGTGCCCGGTAAGTGGCAATAGGCTCGCCCCCTATTACATGGGACCTAAAACATATCGGCGAACTGCGGGTGTACATTGGTACACCTCTGCCTACCCCTTCGGGGATACAGGCGTGATGATATGTTATGTTTTATGTTTTTTTTAGAACCTTGAATTAGGTATTTTGATTGATCGTCATTAGTCTACTTAGCTATTATCATCTGCCTAGCCTTTTTCCAACTATGTTGGGGTCGGCTTCCATTCTTACCGGATTTAGTTGAATGCCGTATTTCATTAATTAACCAATCACAATAATTTGTTTTGGATTTATAAAACTATATTACCTTTCAGGTACCGATGGTAAGTTTATTATCTACATTTAATAATCGTCATCATATCGGTGGCCAACTGTTGGGCTAAAACATATATTACCAGCTACTGCTATCTGTAAAGAAAATTTATATCGATAATAACGAAATACAAAACATATGAGTAGATGTTAGGTTTAAAATAAATTATGTATACTCATCTTTACGAAGTCTATGGGGAAAGAGAACCATAGTTAGAGAGAGATTTTTCCAAATAGGTCTTTATTTTAAAATAAATTTTTATAACAACACTTTTTTTATCCGGCGTCAGTTTTCGCTTGTTGAAAAATCTAAATCTAATAAAAATTTAACATAATAATTCTAGCTTTTCCATCATTCTTGGTTACCTACTACAGGCTTGCAGCCGTTTTCATTATACTTACCATTTACTTTGAAAAAAAAACCTCATATAAACTCACTTGTATGATAAAATGGTTCTCTTTTCTCACAAACTCTAACAGAGGTACGAATGAAAATTAAATACTTTTGATAGAATATATTTTGGGAAACGTTTATTATCAGTATTAATGTAAATAACTGAACTAATTATGTACACAAGAGATCAATCATAAAGTCTAAAATTGCACGGAAATAAATTATAAAAATAAATTATGTTTGAAAACATTCCTGTTATGTATTTGTTATGAAATAAAGTTTATGAACACTAATATGTTTTTTTATTCATTTCTATATGTAAAGAATTGATGTTAGCTTGTTTGGACCTTTTGCATCATTTTTGTAGAACACGAAAATAAATATTTAAGGGAATTTAGACCTTATTGCAAGAACATAAAGCTTATCTTTGGTAATCGTCATTTTTTAGACGCAAATTCCTAAAGAAATGTTGTTCGATATTTGAAAATGGAAACATAATGCAAAAGAGTGAGATGCAAATATTTCTCACCCTCTGACGTATGAGCGCCGCACGCGCCGCCTAACATCAAAGTTGATTAGTCATCCGCCGACAGCGTGCTGTGATTGTTTTGTTATTTGTGTTGTGACCTTGTCAAGTTGTGACCTTGACGTGAAGTGTAGCACCTAATGGATTGTTCGCGGATGACCCGTGCAGTGACCTTTCTGATGGTGCAACACAATGCCAAAGGATTTTTATTTTTGGGTGATCTTGTGACCTTGACTTGAAGTATTACATCCAATGGATAGGTAGCTGGTGACCGTGCAGTGGCTTTCCCGATCGGGCGATTTAACGCCAAAGGATTTTTGTTTGTGGTGGTAATAATATCGCTGGTCGGTTCACTAGGCAACAAGTATGGACCTCAAAAGTAAAATAGAACTCGTGTTTGTGATAGTGAACAGTGATACTCATAAAAGTGGATTAAGTGGGTAGTATCTAAAATGTATCGAAAAAGGCGGACATGTTGAGCCATTGTTGTAAGCGTGAAAAAGAAACAGAAGAAATGGTGTTTCTACATAATGTTCAGTTTGGTAAGTACAACTTTGTTTTAATTCCTTCTCTGCCGCTTTAAATTACCTACGAGTGTAATACTCGAGCGCCAACCCCTCCACTTTACGTTATTGACGATAGGTACCCTACATCGCAGACGGTTGAAATTAGCACATGGATTAAAGTAACATACCGTTATTATGTCTAATTTATTATGTTCGATTTACTTTTTAACACAATTACTGTAAAAAAATCAAAAATCATCAGAGTCCGATCAGCCTGGAAATATGTAATCTTAATTACCTATAATACTGGTTAGAAAACACAAAATTTTATATTGATTTTTGTAGTTAGTAGTGATGATTAGTTGGTAGTGATCGATCATTGTGTTAAACATGTCTTTAATACGACCAAACATTTAACGTTAAGTCAGTGCATCTAAAAGAAAAATTACTAGGTTTGGTTACACCAAATTAAATTATATACCTACCTACCGTGTTTTGATAATACTTATATTAATTGAGGTGTCTGCGGGTAAGAATAAAATCTTTTATAACGTTTATAGTCTGTATTGTATAACCAATGATATTATAATAAACAGATATGTTACACCCATACAAAACAACCGAAAAAAGTGTTCCGCGCATCAGCGGCAGCTCACATGTCAAAATGATACAAAAGAGATAGCGCGATAAAACCCATAAGAAAAAAAGAGACAATTAGTGTTGTCAATTACGCTTCAATCTAAACAAACGTCATAGACTAACAAATTTAACGAGACAGAAGGTACAAACCGCGTCTACTAAATTTGTATCCACGGTTTGTGCCTATAACAACTAAGCAACACTACTAAAGGTAGGTAGGTGAGAAATAAATCACGATGTTAAAGCGACAAAGTGGAAATAGAAATAGTTTTATTTTAACATTTTCTGCGATTTATTAAGGTAATAAGGGTAAGCTATTCATATTTTCTTTACCCACACATGATATGTTTAATTTATAATTAAGTATATCGACTATTTCAAAAAAACAAATGATTAAATAATCCAACATTAGAAAAAAGGAAAACAGAACTCTGGGGTAATGATGACTTTAATGCCTAATAGTCGCATCTATACTTTTATTCTACATGTGTGCGATCACGCGTCCTTGTCGTCCTCACGACAAAAAATGTATTTACCGTCTCTTTCTTTTTTCTAACCTCCAATTATCAGAATATTAGGAAAATAAATAAAAAATATTATTAAATCGAAGTATATTGCGTATTTACATGTGGTATGAGATTCCTTGTATTTTATTTACTTCGTTATCATAAATGATACAGTTTCTGGATACACACAATGACATTTAAAAGCTTTTATGTAAATTTCGTTCGAGTGTGTCACTCGTCGAGATGCGTGACGCAGACTAAAGGCAATACGTCTCCATTAGGACGTTTTCGAGTCTTCACGATTGCGCGCTAACAACATATCTGTTTATTATAATATCATTGTGTATAACTAAATTAATGGTCTGGTTAGATCGATTAGCATCGACACGCTAAGAAGTTTTGTTAATCAGATATACTGGCTGTTATTTATTTATTTGAATTGATTTAATAAAATACTTATAAGTTGTAAATTTCATCATAGTTAGAATAAGCGCCATCTTTGTATTTGAGCGAGCTGTACACCACAAAAAGTAAAACAGAGATTAGATTTTAAGGAAGTTCGTGTTATTGTAAAGAGATGGCGTGCAACAAAGCCCTATATAATTAGGGTTCCGTATCCTTAGAATGCCAACCGAAACTTGTAACCACGATAAGCTTAGAAAAAGGTAAGTATCAGAAATTTAATGAGGTTATTACCGCTATACCAGAGAAAAAATAAAAAACAAAATGTAGGTAAGTACCTACAAAGTAGTTCGTGTGTAAATCTGAATAGCACTTGACTAATTATTTTTAGTTATTGGACATCCTGAAACTTCGTGCACCTTTTGATTATCGAAATACCTATATCGGCAGTACCTATTGGTTACAAACTTGTTTTTTTTACATCATACCGACAGTAACTCTTTTCGTATAAAAACTCAGCCAGCAATACCTTTTCCCAAGACAGTTTCATGTTATTTGTTATTCAAAAGAATCCATTTGGTCGTTCCTCAATCAGGTCTCAACAGACCAAATAATGATAATGCTCTCCCTATAGCATTTGTTGCGGAAAATGCTATTTTTTTTACTGAACGGAAACTCAACAACCCAGGGGAAACAGAATAAAACATTTCCGCAGATCCTTCCATCCTTTTACGTAGATAGGCTAAATAGGTCAGAAATCGAAATAGATTGGCACAATGGGAACGTTGTTTGGCTTTTTGAGTTAGAGGTTTGCAGGTAATCTGGTACGAAAAGTATTTTTCTAACATCTAGTTAGGTACATCGTAAGTTGAATGTTCTGTAATGTTATTTTTAAAGAGTTTTGTGTAAAATTAGTAAGAAAAAAAACTAGAAATACTTGACTAAATTGCAATTAATAAGTAGCATAAGAGCACAAGTTAAACATACAAGGTATTTCAGCATAAATCTAAAAAGAACCAAACAAAAAGAAAATTATAAAGTTGTTAAAAAACCTAAGGTTTTTTCATAAAACTCCCAGATAAATTACCTTAGTAACAAATCACCATTCAAATCAGCTATTGTACAAAAGGAACTCGCAAATAACTTTCACAAATTCAAACGAAGGAAGTTGGTAGGTACTAATTAAAGTACAATGGCGTAAGTAGCTGGCGGTGTATTAATCAAGTCACCGGGTCCATTAGTACATGTTCTGCGGACAAAAGAGTTGGAAGACAATCGATATGATCGCGACGCCCGCAAAATGCTTGATGTTTTCGCTACGACCATGATGTTAAGCTTTTGGGACATTTTGAGAATTGACATAGGTTAGGATTTAATGGGAAAAAAACTAGTGTAGTTTTTAAGAAAACGGTGAAATGTTCTTTGGCATTTTCATAGGAGGCCATGACGTACAAAGAAGTTCAGGAATTACCACAGGATAGATATACATGGAAAGAGCTGCACCGACAAGAGCATGGCTCTTAAATTGATGGTAATGATTTTCATAGATTGGAATCTAAAAAGGAATTAAAACAATGGTAATCATAGTTAAGTGTACCACGTGAGCGCGACAAATGGATGTGCGATTAACGCTTATGCGACAAAACTGTACTGCGACTCACCGTAGTTCGAATGCACGCTAGTGCGACACACTGAAGATCGACATCTCGCTAGTGCGATATGAAGAAATAGAACATAAACATATAGAACCGACATAGGCCCAGACATCCATTGCTTGGTTAGGTTCAACTTTGTGACAGAGATCAATAGGTTAGGTTAGGTTAGATATTGTGACCTTGCAATGGAGCGAGCGAAGCGAGCGACGGCCTTTGATTATTTAATATCTACTTATTTAATATATGTAATTCAAAATTTATCTCAGCAAACTACTGTAACACTGCATCAACGTACTACACTACCCTTGCTAGGTGTCAAACTACTGCAATACTGCACCAACGTACTGCACTACCGTAGTGTCGCACTACCGTAGTGTCGAACTACTGTCGCGCAATCGTTTGTCGCACTAGCAAGATGTCGATCTTCAGTGTGTCGCACTAGCGTGCATTCGAACTACGGTGAGTCGCAGTACAGTTTTGTCGCATAAGCGTTAATCGCACATCCATTTGTCGAGCTCACGTAGTACACTCATCATAGTTAAAATGCAATACAATATTCAGCAGAGAACGAAAGACGAGCTCAGTAAGGCATTAGATAATTGTAAGAAAATTAATCGTTTTCTCGGTCAGGGCTAATAGAGAGAAACAGTAACATGACTTTTTTGATATTCGTCGCATATTTTTACTATCTTTAAGTTAACATTAAACTTTGACTAAAGTAATATTCTTGACTTTCCTGCTATCATGGTCTCCCTACATGAATGTCACCTACAAAGAGGGATGATGGATGAGCAGTATCGCTCGCTCGAGACGTTGCACAAAGTACTCTGCTCTCTAATACTTTTTAATGAAATGAAATGTTTGTATACTTTACTTTTGACAACACTAAACACATTGGTTTCTTAGGTTTACGCGAATGTTATCATGGTCACGGGCAGACTCCTGATCATGATACCTGCAAAGGTGTCGAAACGTCGGGACCTAAAATCTAAATACAAACCGCGAAAAAATCCGTAAAAAGTAGTTTTATTTCAACACTAAACACTACAACAATTTAGAGACATACAAAAATGTTTCGAAAATTCGAACCCAGCAAAGATCACTCTTAAATAAATATAGAAAATCTGTTTTGAATTTTATTATTTATTTATTATTATTTTAAAGCCTAAACTGTCCCACTGCAGGGCAAAGGCCTCCCTTCCTTCCTTGCATAAGTCTCTATTGTTTGCTGTCTGTTGCCACTATTTTTTGTATGTGTCCAGTTCATCCCTCCATCTCTGCCTGGGTCTTCCACGCGGTTTTGAATTTTATATAAATTATTATGTACCTTATTGTAATTTTTCCATAGTAGAAGTAAAGGTTAAACATATAATTATAGGTAAAATTTTCATTTCAGTGACTGAATCTCATTTTTATAATTTAATTTAGTTGTTCAGCGTTAGCTTACCTATCTACAAAATATACCTAGGCCCTCTCAAGTTTACAGTTCGAAACAAATTACTGAAAGTGGGTTCAAAGATATATCTTGCAACTTACAGAAATATTCAGGCGATTGGTCCGGCTAGTAAGTGCGATCGTAAAAGCAGGCAACTAGGCTTCAAATATCTATATCCTTTCGCTATTTGATAAGTGGTCTTGGTGTCCTTGCAATGGAAGGAAAAAGCTAGTTTACGAAAATACTTATATTATTTAAAATAATTAATACAAAACTTCATTCTAAGCATCATCTCATAAAACACAATTTATGCACTTTTAAGACAATACCAATAGCCAACTGTTAAAATTATTTGTAGTTGTAATTTGATTGAAATACTTATAAATTAGGAGATGAAAGCAATAGCAGACGATCTATTTACATCTGAAAAAAATAGCTTACATTTTTATTTCTGTAGTGTGGGTAGGTAAAGGGTTTGTTGTTTGTCATTTATTTTTAGATAGGTGAGTGGAAAATTTAAATGTTGGAAAAATGTTCGCTTGGAAGCGCCTTGTACTGATTATAAATTTATTCATTCATTTAATTTTATTTTGAACTCATGATCTTGAGTCCACTCGTGATTCCACTGCTGCAAGGCGCGATTCGCTTAATTATTACCTAGGAATGCAAAATAGTGATTACTTATTTACCACCTAACCAAATATAATTTATTTCCTAATCAACAAATATTTAGACATTATAAATATTTACTGAGAAGGCACTTGCTACCAACAAGTGTATTTACTACCTACAGTTGATAATTCAAGCGATTTTGAAGGGTCCATTTGGTCAAAATGTTATATACTAATGTCTGTGACCAACTGGGTCTTGTTGGAGACCGATGTGAGCCGAAATAAAACTTGTTGTTTTCATAGTATATTGAATCCAGTGATTATATCTCTCTCGATTTGTCAACCGCTATAGCCAATATCAGGCTCTTAAACGAATGAATGCCTCTAATGTATACTTATCGAAATGTGTACAGTTAATAATTAATGCCATTTATGTTAAGTAAATGAAGAATAAATATGGAATAACCTTTAATAACTCAGACGAGTCCTCTTCCCGTCTCACATTAGCACCGTCTCAAAATTTACACATCTAGAGACTCGTGTATGATACAAGATGAAACGGTCTGTATGTTTTGTAAATAATTAAAATGAATCTTTGGTTAAATAGGTTAGAATCGGTTACTCTTCAAAGTATATATTTTATACAAAGTTTGTAAAGTACTTTCAAAAATAGAAGGGATGAGAAAATTGCATTTATTTGCCGTCGTTCTAATTTAGGTGCATCCCTGTAAAAAAAACGAATATTGCATAAACTTGTCTTGTATAGTTGGATAATTTAGCTTCGTTCTTTCAAATCAAATCAATTTTGGATCATAGATATAATTCATCTATTCGTAGGTACACAAACTCATGACAGGTCTAAAGTAGACCTTCGTATTTAAAGTATCGTCATCGTACTTAAACTATTTTTATAATTTTCAATACGTATTCCCAAGCAAAGCCGTGTGTTACAGTTAGTGGCAATACAAATACGACAACATACTCCACGGCACTTCCCGTCTAGTGCGTGCTCAAGTTTCTCTAATTAAAATTAAACTTTTGTTAGACTTATAAATTATATTCAGATGTGTCCTGTTTTGTTTGTTTCAAAAGAGTTTTATATAGCACTGACTAAGAATGTTAAAAAGTGGGGAGCTTATGTTGTAGCCGCAAGTATTTATAAACATAATAAAACCCGTGCTTTGGCAATTACATTAAGGCCTTAAGCCATTGGTCACGACTGTCATACGTCAGAAAGAAGAGCTAACGGTGAATAGTATAAATTCTTCTTGGCCTTGGTCTGAACTTCTTGGCTTGTGGTATGTTATGTGTATCATAGCATGCCGAAACTTTTAAGATGCCTGTGATCAACTTTAATCATCAGTTAATCATCAATGCGCTCACTTAAATAGCCTTGACCATTTATAATATTAATTTAAAACAGCCCTTTTGCCTAACTGTAGGTTTCCTGCAGTCATCCTGAGTGACATCCTGAGTATCCCGTGACGGCGCGTGCCTAAATCGGTTGAACTATTATATGTCATAGTGTTGGTTTAAAAAAGTTTCTTTGCCAAGCCTTAGCATCGCATGGCCTACCAAAAACAAAACCATTATACTAAACTTTTTCCTATCCGTTCCCACAATTATCCTTAACAAGTTGCCCTGAGTGACACGTCGGCCGTTGAGTTTCCCGTCACGGCGCGCGCCTAAATCGGCTCACTGTCTGCGCGTGTGGCGGCGATCCAAATCCGATACTCGTCATTATCTTTAAACTTAAGATATATCGTACACGTTTTTTTTCCTGATAGATACGATTTATATAATGTCTTTCTGTATTCTTCAATTCATATTTACAAAGAGTTGAACACCGAAGGGTGCGTTTGCAGTCACACAATTTGTTGCAAAACCAGAATATGTGCAAGGATCTTTTAAATATAAAGTTGATCTTCTTATGTAATTAGACCATTGACACATGGTGAGATGGAACATCTCCAAGAAACTTTTATTCAGTAAAATTGATAAAGTTGTTACATCGTGTTTTTATAGTAGAATCGTAAAGATAGTCATTGTTATAATACTAAATCCCTCTCATACAGGCACCCATTCAAAACCAACTCAAATTTCAGCTCTATCATCTGAAATATAATCCAAAAGCCAGTTGCGAAACAAATAAAACGGCACTTGTACTCTACAATTTTGTAGACTACATGTGAGGTAAAATACGTGAGCTGTCTGTCCTCAGTTATCTACTAAACAATGATTTAAACACGAGAAAATCCTATTTCAAACTGTTAACTGCTAAACGAATAACAACTTTAAATGAACGGAGTAGAGTAGAGTTTGTAATAAATGAATTATATTCGGTTTATAATTCAGTTTTAAAATGCCTGCGCCTTGCATCAGTTTTCAGTTGATTCTTATAATTTTAAATTAATGTACATTCGTTTTTATTTTTGTTGTATTATGCATTGGATTATTCAATTTTTATCATAATCCGTTGTGTTCTATAAGTGTATGAACTGGACTTAAATGACTTAAGAATCAGGTGCCTAAACATTTAAAGTTAAAAAAATGTTCATAAATAAATAAAAAATGTACATTAACGTTTCGTTCTGATATTATAACAAATGATAATACTGTTCGAACGCAAGTTAGCTTCGCGTAGTACAATTGCTACGCCGTAGCACCTATTACGACTATCAGCTACGATAGTACGTCGAATCATGGATTCTACTATATTACTCTATCCTTTTCTATTACACAATACCATATACACATACTTAGTATTGAGAAGTAGTGAAAAAATATTAAGCTGAAAATGTTCACCACACAGTTGCATAACAAGAATTTCAAGACACTTTACTCAGTGATCTAAATCCAAAACATTAATTAGCATTTCACCATATTCGCATCCCATATATCAACCAAAACAAAACGAACATAACAAAAATTCCTACCTTACACAACTCACCTCCAATCCTTCTAAAAAACAAAACGCTACCAAGCGTTCCATTCACAAATTCACATCGCAATTATCGTGACGATTTCCCTTTTTTTTTTCGGCAAGCGGTTGCCAAGTGTCGTATGTGGCCAGGATGTTTGTGGTCCCGAGTGGTCGGCCAGATTGTAATTAAACCTTCTCCTTGCCAAGAAACTGTCGGCCAACAACATGTCGGTCGCACATGTCTCGTGTTTTTACCAAGTTTTCACACCGATGTTTTATGGATTTTCAGATTTTTCGGTTTCCCGTTTTTTGGGTCGGTTTATGATTATATTAGGTTTTTTATAGCGAGGTTCTTTTTTCTGATGTGTTTTTTTGGTGTGGTTACGGAAATGTATAGATGATCAATTTGCTTACAATTACAATTTAAAACATTAAAAACAAAATTATTTGATTTAGAGTTTGAGGAACTGCTTATATAGATCTATCAACTATATCAATTGCCCATGAGATTTACTCCAGCAAGTATACTACTGTTTTGCTGTTGCTGTTCTTCTTCTAAGTAAAGGTGACTTTTTTCTTTATTGGTAATAGAATAAATCTTTTTTAATATTACATGTCAAACGATAAATTTAGTTTTTGAGGCCACTCAAAAATACGTGAAGTACGTAACCGCCCGCATCATAAACTTAGAATTGAATTGGATAACTAAAATGCATTCTTGGTGAAGCACAAAAGGCGTTGCCAGTATCAGCGGGCACACTCAACATGCAAAGTACGCGTCGCCTTCTCAAGGCAACGCTAGGGATGGGACGAGGACTGTTTAGAATTATATCGATATTCTTTTTTCTAAACTTAATTACTAAATTATATATCTTAAAAAGATTGTTTTTTTTTTATTATAGGTCAATTTTCACATTTTAGGATTAGATCAGAGTTTTTAATCATGAGCTTATGGTGAAGGAGAAAGGTTATTGGCTTGCTCCTCACCTACTTAAATATACAGATTACAGATATACAGACTTTAAAACGAGGTGAAAATCCTCAAAAAGAAAAATCCTTATAGTCATCTTTGAACATCAAAGGTAATATAAGTCAATTCTGTTTCCTTTACCATCCCTTCCCTAGCATCCTTAACATATTAGGGATCGTTCGCTACAGACGCAACACTACTCTGGATTTTTCTGCACCGCCTTGTGTTTGTGTAAGTTAAACTGATTTACAAGTAAATTGAAACATTATGGAACTTACGACTTGTAAATTTTCCGTCGCTTGATATATGGGCATGTGAATATATTTACTTTTGAAAGTATGTAGATGGTAAGTAATGTTGTAAGGGGTAAGGCAGGGACTCTAAGTGGCTTAAGGAACGTTACTTTTCGTTATGTGTGCGCATATACATTTTTCGTAGAAATTATTTGTAAGGGTTCGAAGTAGATTTCATGGCGAAAGGCCGACTGCCTTTTTAGAATCGTGATTGTACACTTGAAATCGATATTATAAAATTCAGAACTCCCAAACTCTTCGAACAAAATCCTTAGGGTCTAGAATAATCTTTTCCATCACTACAGAAAATATTTCTTCAAAAAATAAGGTCTTTCTAAGGGATGTTGCGCCCTACCCATCTGAACTGAGAGCTGCAAAATTCAGCCCCAACAGAATTTATAAAAATTTATTCACCACAATAAAACACTACAAAATCGTAAACATAAACATCTCAGTTACAATATTTGAAACATCAACACACCTATGTTTTTATTTTATTGCGCAGTATCGCCACAGATAATCCATCACCGCTGCAGTTAAAATCCATTCGAATGACGCGCGTTACATTGTCGTTTTACGATGGCGGCCGACTGTAGTACGTCTAAGTGGTACGTTAATGTATACGTTGGTAGATAAAATGACATTGTAAGCTATACATCACAAAGTCTGGCTTGAGAAGCGATAAAGGTGAGAGGTGACATACCGCTGGCAAGTTTTGGAAACGTGATTCTTGAGGGTTTTACTTACCTATTTGTAGAAGATTTGTAAAAGCCTTTTTAAAGTCATATAAGATGATTATTACATACGAACATCTGTGACTAGCGACTGCTCTCCAGTTTTGGAGAGCTATGATAATAAAGTTTGTGATATGAGAATATTTTTTCTTACTTGTACAAAGAAAGAGCGTTGATCACCACATTCCCAGACTTGCGGGTTGTGGGGTCGACTGACAAAATGTAACCAACTGAACTTACTACACAATATTACTACTCATACTCTCACGATTTATTTACCATATTAAATACATCAACACTTTAATTTCCAAACAGTCTATGTCACCAAACTCCGAATACAAAATGTACCGCGCCATAAAACCGTATCTCCTAACTTTGGACAAAGCGATGCGATAAACGTGAGACCTAGGAGAATCATAAACCACTGTTATATATAGCTTGTTATATAACACTTTAAGATTAAATAACATTATGTTTATTAAAGCATTGTCGCTAAGATACGGTGATATGAAAGGAAGTGAGTTCAAAAGTTTATACATATATAAGTTAGGGGGTCGAATAGTTTGTATATCATGTAAAGTTGATAATACATATCTATTATACGTATCTTTGTTTGAAATAATAACTAACTTTAACTTAGTATCGCCTTTTGTATAGTGCTAGATAATAAGTACGTAAATCATATAGAGACATTAAATTACACATAACCAGTATGTGCTATAATTACGAATAATTATTATTTATTATGGGCCTATGCTTTCCAAAAAGCAACTAAGTTATTAAGTACAACACAATTATTGTAACATCAAAGGTACACATATTCGTAGCATGCAACAAAACTTTGACATTCCTTCTATCCTAAGGAAGACTCTGAATATTTATAAAACATCTACCTATTTCAGAAGATATTATACAAATAAATGACGTTAGTATATTATATTAAAGAAGAGACAATGCTTTGTAAGCACCTGTCTTTTATTATGAGCCTACAATACCCAGATATTGACAGTTTCTTGGCTCGCTCCGATTTAATTACGGCCCGCTTTTTACAGACTGCCGCGGTTTCAGCACAGCGCCAAACTATTGTGAATACATTCGGGTGATAAAGGTGGAAGGAAACGCTGCGAAACACTAATTGAAAGATTTTAAAAAAGGTAATTTTATGGTACCATCGTAATGGAAAATTACTCTACAGTTTGCATATTCTTGTATTATACATTTTAAAATAAAATAGTTCAATATACCTACACTAAAAAATACTATAAGAACAGTAGCAATAGTGCATCCGTAAAAAGTACGTTTTTTTTTGCAAATACCGTTAGATCTTCTAGAATTAATTGTCAATATTGTCATAAACTAGCTTTTTGAACCGTCATATCTACATCTAAGATTTAACTATTTTATCACCTCACTACTAGAAAATAGTTAATCCGAACTAAAACAACAAGACTCAAAATAGTGGTTAACCAACAAGTAGTTACAAGCTAAACGCGTCGTCTCCGTCCACAATACACATCCGTATCTCCGTCAACTTTCCTGGCACTACCAAATAGCTGTCGCGAATGTTTTCATGCAGTGTAATTTATACAGCTATTGTCTCTATTTGTACAACTGGCCGTGTAACTGTTGTTCTCTATTGTTTTATGGCCAGCGTTTTATGAGTTCCGATTCCATTTAAATCGCTAAATGGATTAAGCGGTTGTCGTTGCGTGTTTGACTGATTTGTTGGTTCAATTTTGTATAATGGTCAAATTTTTTTACAGTAAAATAATAACAAACGCATTAATAGAAAAATGTGGTGAATGGTTTTTAATAGCCCTAAAATACTGTTAGAAACACCGAAATACACACTAGGTAGATCGATGAATGTCTGCCTGATTAATCGTGAACTTATGATTAAGGGCCCTGTTTGACTCCGAAACTAGTCAGGCATATCCGAGAACCTCGCCTGTACTGATGCTTAGAGTTCACAACAACCAATATTGATCTAAAACTCTTAGCAATAAATAGTGTCTTTTATAAACTTTTTCTGTGTCTATGCGCTGCAATCAGGCTTTAAATTTCCTCGAACATTGCAACCACCCAAAAATGCAGAACACAAACTAAACCATCTCGAATCGAGTTCCTAAACAGATATTAATCGCCGTCAGCCCAAAGGTCTCATTAAACTTGCACGATAAATAGTTGGTTTCACACACAATCGGTTGCAATTCAGTCACCGTTGTACATGGCTCGTCGGATTAATCGCGCGTCCGACTAGTGCGACCGATGCGACCGATACGATTGATGGCTGCCGGGGCTGTAGGATAAATACTGTTGTTAGATACACGATGGATTATCTGCTACATGTGCTGGTATGTTTGTGGTGCGAGTTCGTGTGTGGTCTATGTGGCTCTTAGTAAATTAGGTAGATTAGTGTAATATTATATATTTGTTGCGAAGAAGTCCTTTTATTAGTAAGAGTTGCTAAAAAGTATGTAAGTACCTACGTAAGTACTCACAAATTCTGATAGTTCATAAGTGACGGTACCTTTAGCTGGCGCTGACGAAGATATTATGGAAGAAACCTAGTACAAAAAAATGATTTGTTGTGAAACCGCATTAATTTGTTATGTTTACATTTATTTCCTGTAAATAATTTCACAATAATTTTAAACGAGACTCGATACCGTTTTTCATTTTCTTGTTATCAAAATATTATACTGCTTCCTTCACTTTTCAAAACAATTAAACATCATGCTGTCTGCAACACGGAACAATTTTCATATTTATTATTTTATTATCATAGTTCTTGAATGCAGTTCAACATATCCATTCAGCACATTCAGCAACACATTGTTGTATACTCTACATGAAAATTCAACAACAAAGTCATATTTACAAAAACCAACAGTATTTATCGAGTTTTATCTTAAGTTTTCTCTTTAAAGCTAATAAAAATGCGAGTCTTGCCGTCGGGTGTTATAAATATTTTTAACGACTATATTTAATTAAAGTTGCCCGTGATATCGTTGCGTGATACCAATAGCTAATGAGAATATTTTAAAGAAAACTCCGTTAATTTGCAACGGAGATGCTGGTCATGATATTATTTTGTATTCATTTAGTTTGTTTACTTTATCTTTGGTCTAGAGGTCTGCGGTCCAGCCTTCTATCTAAGTAGTGTTAATTTTCAGGACCAATTTAGGGAAATCATGGTAGTTTAGTAAGTACTTTATAGATACCTCGTTTCAAAGCAAATAGATTTAAGAATACAAAACAAGGGAAAAATGTAATTCGTAAATATACAAGGCTCGAAAAGAACAATCCATGACGCAACCTTTTTTATTCAATACTAGCTTTTTTAAAACAAAATAAAACCGCTATAAAAGCCAAAAATATATTTTATTTGTTTTATTTGACGTTCACAAAATATTCAATCGCCTGTTGTTTAAAAGCGTATAAAAATACTCGAGTTCCTTTTGACTAAATTCCAGAAAATATTTTTGGATAGAGCATTGTCCTTTTGATACACCCACGAGAGATTTCAGTCTATAGTAAGCCACAATTTCAAGTAGGCAATCATATATACTAGCCTATTACTTTTCACTACCTACCTTCAAGCATTACTACTTAAGTACATATCTGCCTAACTTAACACCTTAAATTACTATAGGTAATCCTCTAAACTACGAGTAAATCCACGTTATCCCATAAAGGGTTCAAAATAGTAATTTCCATACAGTAAGAAGTTCCAGATAAACTGTAGCAACTAGTGACAGTGTAATTATTCTCCGAGCTACTTCAGAACTGTCGTTAAGTAATTCCGCAGCGCCTACCTGTCCCGTGTAGGCAAAATTTCTACACTACATTATACAGAGGAAACTTGACACTACTATTGTAACTCACTAGTTTATCACTTTTGCAGAACGAGTCCCTGTCGTATAGCGATTAAAAGACTACTTAAAAAGGTAAAACTTAGATAAAACACTAAAATTAAAAGTGAATTAATATTTACGATCTAATTATTATTAGGAACTGGTTGACTCACTGCAGGACAATTAGTATATAAAAATAATTGCGATAAAGGATAATATGCTTCTGATATTACATTAAATTCTAACTTTCGTACCTAAAAATATATTACTCATGAGACATGTGGGGACTGAAAGTTTTTAAAGGTTTATAATCAAAACATTAATCAAGACGTATAATAGACTTTATGACATCATAAAAACCGTCTGCATTTCCCATGCCACTAAAAACTTTTCTCAAATATAAAAACATCACAACTGTGAACACGAAAACCGATCGAGTTCCGCTAGTAACCACCGCCGGCTAGGTATTCATTTTAACATAGCTTGGGACAGTTTAAGAATTCGTGCCAAGATACGTGAATTCGGGACCTTTCAGGTACGGATTACATTTGGCCGCTGATCAAAGTTTTGAACGCTATTTCCTTTTAACGTTTTGTGGCCTTAAATGCATCGATTCAGCTACTTTTGTGTTAAATTGTAAGGGTATTTTATGCTCTTCAGTAATGTATGGGCTATTCTTAGAGCTGGTGATTTTGTGTGTAGTGAAAGTTTGTTAGGCTAAATATTTTTTAATGATTTTGTATAATGTACGCTATCCAAAGAAATAAATATATGCAGTTAGGTATATGTCTTAGATATCTTAAGGTAGTTAACTTAATCACACTATAAAAAAATAGATGTATTTTTTTTATTGGACATGCTTTTTCATGATTCATAGTATGAAGTTACATCTTTACAGCACCTTAATTTTAATACGAATAAAAACGACTTCGATCTTTCGAAGAAAAGACTGTCCGGTTTTATTGCCATTTGGACAATACCCCACGGCGCCGTCACAACATAAAAACCACCTAAACCATTTATACACATTCAGAATACATCTAAACTACTACTTTACATAACAGTAGGTACCTACTTCTATTAAGCAAGAAATAAACATAAAGGTACGTCCAAGTGATTTAGCCTTAGATCGTTCGATGGAAATAAAAGGCATTTTACTGACAATGTTATTAGCGCAGTTATTGGTTGTAAAAAGCTACTTGTGAGCCGACAACGGCCCCCTCATTTTACTACGCCTAACTTACATGTATCTTATACAATAGTCAGTAGGTTCAGTCTATGGGACCCGCGAGTTGACTTACACATAGAAATTGAATTTGCTGGTTGCGAAATAGTCGGATCAAAAAACGTTGTGGAGTTGATGTTTTTAAAATTAATTACATACATACATACATATAATCACGCCTCTTTCCCTTGTAGGGGTAGGCAGAGACCACTTCTTTCCACTTGCTACGATCCTTGCACACTTGTTTTGTTTTGTCCACTTTCATTATTCCTTTCAGCTGTTCGGTTTATGGTACTCTTGACCTGGCCTTCTTTCATTCACAATCACCTAATCCAATTTTTTTTTTTTCAATCGTGTTCATTCATTCTCTCAACATAGCCAAACCATCTCAGCATTAAAATAAAAACTTTTATATATTAGCCATTGGAATTTGGGTTAGCATCTTAGAGGATACATAAGAAATTACAGAATCCGCGTATCAGAGTGTGAACCTGGAGCACCAGAGTGAACTAGTTTTGCCGTAAAAAATATTATCAAAGCAAAGAGCAACGTTTTAATAAAACCATTTCAAAACCTAATTTTACCCTAATAATATCGGAACTTCCGATATTTTCGCAAACAATTGGGTCATTGCTCGTAAAATAATTGTAATCAAGAAACAAATATTGTGTAAAAAATAATAATGTATGAGAGCATAACACTAGTCGGTAAAAATATTTGTAATTATGTAAATAATTGTTCTTCTGTATTTCCTTCTTACATATACCTACCTAAGCCAATAAAATTGTTTGTTCCCCGGTATACAGTTTGCGAATTACCGAATTTATGTCAAAGAGTAACGGTTCAATTAATTTGTTACGGAGTGTACTACTGCGCAAATAAAACGCAATAAACATTATCTGTTACCTTCTACACAAGTAAAGGAAATTAGGTAATAACATAACATACTAGTTATACCGACTTCCTTTGTTATACGGATTCCAATTGTCTCTTGTAATCGTGTAGTTTTGTCTTTTAATGTGACGATATTTTTTTATCTTTTTTGTGTCTGACAGGTCAAATATTTTACAAAAAGTAATTTTTACATTGAAAAAAGACAATTCCCGTACCGGGAATCGAACCCGAGCCTCCTGGGTGAAAGCCAGGTATCCTAGCCACTAGACCATACGGGAGATGACAATTAGAGTTATATTTAACATTCTTGTACACGTTGCAGATAATAAAATTATTATTTGAAATAGTGTCAACCGTTTAGTATAAATTAAAATGTATTTAAATTATCTGTTTATTTAAATAATTCGAACATGTTTTTACTTAATGTTTGGTATCCGGAGTTAGACCTTGAGTTGCAATTAAATAAACGGTACATAATTTAAATTGTATTTCAAATGTACTAAATGCCGAATAATGTGTCCTTATTCAATAATATTATCCTTACTAATCCTGCCGACATCTCATCTTTGCAAAAATAGACTATATACTCAAACATTATCTAGAAACAGTTTTATTTCCCTCCTGACAATATACATTTGGTTAAGCTTTACTGAGGACGGTTTTACGGCCCGACGACGATAAAAGTGCTTTTAATCGTTAAATTACTTGCAATGTGGGATATGTTCGCTGATAAGAATTTATTGCTATATGTGTCTAGAAGGATTAGATGGGTTTTGATGTGGCCTATTGTGACTCTTTTGTCTTATGGCATAGAATTATGTTATTCCTTTGTCATTGAATGTTTAGATTTTTGTAATGTTCGTAGGGCATATAATTGTGTTGCTTTATGACTGTTGTTGTGTATAACTGTGATTGCAAAAAAAGCAAGTACATAAACAATTCTGTATAAAATCTACGAAGTAGAGACAATTGCTACATTGTATACTCATTCAAGATATTTGTATTATTATTTACTTGACAAATTTTATTTGCAATTGCTGTTAAGTACAGTTATTTTATACATTACAGATATAATTATAATACTTGTATAAAAATAATTAAAAATTAAAATATATTTTTTTTACCTTTATTCATAAGCATAACTTGCTTATTTAAATTTGCAATGATTGCAATATATCTTTAAAATAATTTAAACAACTCCTCAAGCCGACCGATCACCACAAAACAAAAGCCAACCGCAACTTCATCGATAAATAACGTTACGCCACGATTTACGGCACTTTTACAGACTGCCCAGTAATTCACGTGAGCTTTGGAAATATTTTAGAGTTCAATGGTGGAATTATGATATAGTGGGGCGGTGGCAACAAATGAGAATTTACGCACGGCAAGGTATCGTTGTTTATAGCGCCGTCTCTGCTGTGATCGTGTTATGGTAGCTTTCTAACCGTGATATAAGAGCACTTCGTTAGTCTTGTTTTTAGTGCTTGATGATTTTAAGGTTATTCTGGTTTTGAGTTTTGTTGGGTTGAGGTGTGTTGATGCAATTTTGTTGAGAATTGAACACAATTTTGTAACTTAGAATATAAGTAATATTTTTGTGCCAACTTTATGTATAGCTGGAGTATAATGTACTTTGATAATCAAGAAATCCCGTTTTATGCATCATCGATTCATTCAACATACAAACAATCATAACATATCATCATGCCTGTCTCCCCGAAGGGTTAGGCAGAGGTGTACCAACGTACACCCACAATCAATGTTATAAAATATCAAACAAAACATAATAATATGCATATAATAAAGCAGTCATTTCATTGATTAATTAAGTAATCATTACCATTCCTTCAATAAATCTTATAACCTCTTAATTATTTATATTTCTTCTCGGATCAATGACCTTTATATCCTTTTCAAAACCAAATTTACTTCAAAATACATTTTCTAATCACCAGCGCATAATAAAGTTATCTAAAAGACGCGTTCATTTTAATAGGTGTCATGTTTCGTTCACCATGGCTTCGTTAACTTAATGAACAAAAAATATTGCTTAATTAAAACATCTTTATCATCATTATTATAATACCACTGTCTTATGATGCTCTCTTAGCATACTTAATTAATACTGTTTTTATTTATTAAAGTTATTTTGAGTTGGTTGGTTTGTTTTTGGAGTTTATTTGATGTTTAATTGTGAACGGTTATTAAAACTCATATTGCGAGGTTATCAAAAATTACATAAAATGAAAAACATAATGGTATATTTTGGTTACTTTTTATTTTCAAGACCATTATGTTCTCCATAATCATAGTTTTGGACTACAAAGTTATTTTACTTTTCAAAATATCTCTAAAATGCTACATAGAAATCTGGCCAACAACATCAAAAATAAATAAGCCAAAAAAAATAAAAGTAAAATTAAAAACAATATCTCATCCCTACCCATCTCAAAGTATAAAAATATAAAATTCGCAAACTGGTGTATTCGGCATAATGACACAATTCTGCCGAGATTGCCAGCAACATGCATAATGGGTAGGCCTTGCCAAAGAGCCTTTCCGGCAATACATCATGTCTAACCGGTGTCTGTAGCTAATGTTACTACATTTTTATTAATACTAACACAAGATGTAGTTTATTTGCTCGAGTGGAAAGCGTGGATTTTGTGTAATATATTTTGAACGGCAAAATATTTCATGTTTAGATAATATTTTTGAATCTATCAATGTACAAAAGGAAATAAATTTATTAATTTATATTATATAAATTCTTAATGTACCTAAATAAAATACCGATAAGTATAGTATGGTATGGTGAGATTGGAATGAATTCTGTCCTAATATTTGAAATCAAAATCTGAATTTCTATAAACTGAACAACATTCAAGTGACCTGCAGAAATATTTAAATAAAATACTTACACATAACCATTTTGCATTCTCCTCTTCTTCTTTTCACTTACCAGCGATATTTAAAAGAATATTTATTATAACTACATATAGAAAGACAAAACACCAACGCATCTAGCGTTCCTTTTCAGAAACGTGATCATACTCAGATAAAATTCTGTACACAAAAATGTTGTGTTGCTTGTAAACATTTATGTCAGAGCTTTCCAACTAATAGTCAGTGCGAAGCGACTAGTTGTTGTGTTAGATTTGTATGAGATGCACTTATTCTGATGCCATGCGATACAACGTATTTAGGGAACTTAAAAGTAGCTAAAGTGGTACTTTTTTGGAAAATAAAGTTAAGCAAATAGGTGTGTTAAATTACGAGCTTACAAATATTTTGTAGCTTGTACTACTTTTGGTTTTAGATTATAGAAGTATTGAAACTGCAAAACGTTCTCATCTCATCATTTTCGTTTGACATAGGAACTAGTTTCAATTCTATAGTTCTTTTATCTACTGACTGACTTTATTATTTGACAAATCATTGACTCAACCTTGCTGTCAGCAAAGGCTTTTGATATGGAAGAAACATTCTGGGCTCTAGATTAAAATATTTTCAGACTACAAAATAAATCCTACTTAACCAACGCATCCTGCGGACGCGGACAGGCCTGTTGGTCTAGTGGTTAGAGACCCTGACTGCTATACCAGAGGTTGTGGGTTCGATTCCCACCCGGGACAAATGTTTGTGTGATGAGCACGATCATTTGTTCGGTGTCTGGGTGTAATTTATCTATAATATGTATGTATTTAGAAATATATAGGTATGTTTATCAGCTGTCTAGTTACCATAACACAAGTTCTCTTAGAGCTTAGCTTTCGATCAGATTACCATGTGTGAATTGTCCAGGAATATTATTATTATTTATTATCCCACACTTCTACTACAAGAATAAGGGTGTCCCGCTACGTCCACTCAACTCTCAAGTGCAACTAAGTTTTTGTGACAACCTAACTCCGAAATGTTTGTCCAGCAATTTCGCAGTTCGCGTCTGACGTGACATTACTAGTTAAATTGAGTTCCTAGACGATGCGAATCAAATTAGTCTTCTTCACTTGTTTTGCCTCCATTTTATGAAGTGATAAGCTTTTGGTGAAGTTCCAAAATGATTTATGGAGTTATTATAGAGGTATAGGAGATTGGAGAGGTGCCAATGTGAATAAAGGCTTTTTAATGTGTTGCCGGTGTTGTTAAGATATTTTACTTATACTCCATTTTTGGTCACACAATTTGAGAGAAGAAAATACGATACAGTGATTCGTCATAATATTTTTTAGGCTTCATAACACATTAATATTAGTTAAAGTTTTATTGTATATTTATTGTATATTTAATGTATTTTTATCTTAAACCATCATAATAGGTACCTAGTTATTAGGATGCACACCTAGGTAGACTAAAAAACATATCAAACTTAGTTTATAATTAATTCATTTGTCAGTCAAGAGTTAAATATTTACGTTGAATTTAAGTTCAGAAAATCTCCGAATGTGAACACACATAAACCTAATGTAGAATACACATGAAATAACATTTCTTTTCCTCCAATTACGATAACCGCCTCACTTTACCCGGCTACCATTAATCTCCGCGATAATTCACTCCATACGAAGTTCTAAGGAAAGAGATTTCTCTCCACACCCCACTTTCAATCTAACTTTATTTACAAACATCTTTACGTGTATACAAAATATCCACAAAATGAACCGAACACGATTTGAATATCTAAATTGGCAATCCTTCGGTATTCCCCAAGTTTCCTCATTACACGCGTTCACCTGTTAATTTTTTGGGTTCCGTATGAAATTGCGTTAAACGTTAACATGACATTAACTATTACATGAATTGAGATAGATTTTAGTTTAAGTTCATTAGGTTTAAAGGAATGATTTACTAAGTAAATACCATATAAATTTTCCTGACGGGTTTCAGTTTATTGAAACACAATATTCATGCAAAAAAATGGTGTACAATATCGTTATATAGTTACTATCGTTACAAGTTATGACATTATTCAAAACAAAATGTTTGGGCCCGTATAATGTCAGAATAAATGTTTTTTCTTTCTTGCTGTAATTAAAAAAAATACCTTATTAATAAATGTCTTGTTAATAAATGTTTTACACGAAACATGATTTGGTAAAAAAAAATACACTAAAGTCCAGAAAATATATTTTCATTAACAAAACTGCATACAGAACCTTCTCAAACAATCCTGCTCACCCCACCATTCCGTCCCGCTTCGGTTCCGACTATCTTCACGTTCTGCTGGTAATTTTTATAGTAATTTATCGAGTCCACGTGACTAGGCACTTTAGTTAGCCTCCATAATAGTCGGGGAGAGGACAGAATTATAATTGTACTTCAAAATTTCATGTGGACACTTTGTGGGAGCGTTTTATGGCCTTTAGCGGTAGTTTGTAATGGAGATAGTTTTTTTAATCATTGTGGAAAAAGGCTTTGTGTGTTGTCTGTAGACTTGGACTTGCTTTTTTATTTCGGGATATTATCATCATATAGAAATCAAACATATTAGGCGTTTATGGTAAAACTAGCTTATGCTCACGGCTCCGCCTGTGTGAGTGTTGTTTATCGCAGCCATAATAGCTTATGTTTTTTTTTGTATCAAAATTGGTCCTGCTGTTCAGATGTGAAACCGTAACAGACAGACATACAGTTACTATGAAAGGAACTGAACTTCAGTCTGTAATGTATTAATAAAAGTAGTAGTCTTTATACTGTCTCTGAAATCTATTATCTATATATGAGATGCCTTCATCGTAGTAGTCAAAATGCTATTATAATACCTTTCAGTAACAGTCATCAGACATTCATATAATGATTATGTCATATCTTTCTATAGGAAAGCAAAATTTTAATCAACTTTAAACGAATTACAATTTAAAAGTCTGATTGCGAAAATGATATTTTTTTTATTTTTTTAAATTTCCCTGGATTAAAACCTTGATGTATCATATTTGTCCAGCCTCTCCACATAATTTCTACGTCTACATTATTAACATAACACATTAAAAACAGATACCTACTTAATACTTATATAACAAGAAATCCCTTTAAAGTTAACTTACAAAGTTACTTAAGTCACTGTGAAATATAGTAAGCCCAGCCTAGTCTAATTAAAAATTACTTACTTACCTACGTTGCGATTTCAGTTTCAGCGATGTTGAACGCCCTCTAAAAGGTTTTTAAATGAAGTCTGCCTTTTTCATAAATTGTGCTTAACATGATTAGAAAACATTAATATACTTAAACAATGCTTATTATAATGTAAAATCATTTAAACTAAACTGTCTCCATGCGTGACGGTTGTAGGCCAAAACAGATATTTTTAAGACCTATTTATGCCTGTTTAAATTTATGTTCTCGAGTGATGTTCATTACCTAAATGCTATTCGAACATATTAACAGTTATCATCATCATCATCATTTCAGCCCGAAATCACCAACTGCTGGATATAGGCCTTCCCTTTTTTCTGCCATTATTGTCTGTATTGTACACCATAGATCATATTCCTATGGTCTCTTTCCCAAAGTTTGAATAAAGTATTTTAAATTTTGTATGCAATATACTTTACTATATCTAATTAAGTCCGTCAAATAGGTTAATCATGATTTGTACACAAAAGTATTTACAACTTCGCTCTCAAATTCACAATAAAAGTAATCTCCAAAATCCGTGACAATGAACTCTCTCAAAAACCCACGCAACGACTAAAAAGCTAACCTTGACACAAGTACGTTAGTACGTAAGTAATACCTAACACTAGATTGTAGTTCGATAGTGGGCGGGCTGAGGGTTTCCATCTCAGTACCGCGTGGGGCCACGGACGCCACGCACGTGCCACGCGTGGCGGGCACGGCACATGTAGCGAGCGAGACACCCGTGTTTTTACTTTTAGTTACGTGGGTTTGTTTTGGATGTCTGTGGTAAGTATAGGTGTAGTTATGTAGATTTTTCAATCTCTAGTTTAGTATGCTCTTAGTTTTAGAGAGGAAATATTATGTAAGTTTAACTTTTTGGCACAATCTTTTTTTACATAAACTTATAGTTTTAATTCTCAAGAAGTACTTTACTGTAGAGTTTTCTACTGTCGAACTTTTTAGTTAAGTAACATAATATCAATAAAAAACATGATGCAAATAATAATACCACATGGTTGACAAAATATTGTGCAAAAATAAAATCCACTTTTCGACATGCTTGAATACATCACTGCAAGGTTAAATAGAAAAACCCTATCACCTCCCATACAAATGAATGAAAACAAATGCGTATTAACTATCAAGCTTATTCGAATAAAATAGTTCTCTAAACATTTCACTTCACCAAAACAACCTTATGACATAAAGCGATGAAAAACAATTAGAAATTTATTAGTACACATGTTCATAATATCACCATTTAACAATTCAATTTAATTTAACAAGACATGCGTTTCTCAATCCTGAACCAAACACCAACAACTCCAATCACCTTTTTTCTTTAGCTTCTATTGAATATTTTCCTAACTAATAGTCTAGTATTGCGTACTCTGCTACATGGTCTCAGCCGGACTGCCGGAGCGCAATGCCGCACGATCATTGAAGTAGGCTGTAGGTTCTAGGCGTACGAATCGCGCCGTCGCGGGTCTGTCTGTCGAGACACGACCACTATGTACGAACTAAGGAATGTAGATTGTTGAATATGACTATAAAATACTATTGTTTTTTACGTAATTTTAATCCATTCTTTTATTTGATTGAGGTTCGGACGGACAAAAAGTTTGATTCATAAACATACAGTGCACACTTTACAATGGAGAGGAATCGCTTCAATCATCAGAATCTAAGGTTAAAGTCCGGTGAAGCAGTCAAAGCCTGCGCTCAGGCTAACTGCAACGATCTCTACCAACAAAAACTCATCAAAGGACGACTTGCGCTATTTAACCCTCACTATCGGTCAATCCATGCTTACTTAACAAAAACCTTTTTATACAGCTTGTAGAGTTTAGTTTTCTTTTTCAACGTATACAACGAAAAACGTAAACCATTTTAGCAATAAAACATAAATTATACAGCAAGAAACGACTACAGGTACGCTAATTATGTTGTTTCCTTGTTACAAACCTAACAAGACTGTTTTTAGGTGAAAATGTTTTAGTAAATTGTTTCTGAAATGCTTCCACGATGTATGGGTAAATAATAGAGAATCGTGTATTGTTGGCACCGCCTACCAGTATAATGAGGATGTGACTTCATATAGTGTTGCTTTATTTTATACTAAGTTTGTTAAAGATCTAGTTGTATAATAGAAGATTCTAGTTGTATTAGCTCATCCTTATCTTATAAAATATACAAAGAAAAAGGTTGCTTATAGGTTAAAGGATATCATAATTATGATGTAGATTACACTTTGATTGGCATAACGCTAATGTATAGAAGACGAAAAACTTGATGTTTGTTTTAATAGTTTTCTAGGTTTGTCGTGTTTCTTTATGGCTACAGGGTTGAAGATTGTATATTGGATTCTTTGTGAGATGAAATTGATTTAAAACCAAATATTTTTAAGATACCATGCTACAATATTTTCATATTTATTTAATGTTAGTTATGCCTCACATAATAATAACACAAACAGGACACAAACATAACGAATGTTACAGTAAAGCTTTTTCACTTCATACATCCCAGAGTTCGTCAACCACACCTCACAAAACAACTAATTAACTAAAATAATACCATCTAAAGACAGTGGCACACCGAGTGATATGCAAATTGCATTGTTTACAGTAAATCAACGTACGCAGCTGCACAAATATGGCGTAAATATAATGTATAATTGCTCCGCTAGATGGCGTTGTATGCTGGCGTTCTGTCAGGATTAGGGGGCTGGCTAATTGGATGGGGAGAGCACGGGTTTCGGTGATTATGTTGTGTCATGTAGCTTACGTATAGAACTAATATAGAGAATGGGAAATTAGGTGAATCACAAGAAGTCCAAATATGATCTGAATATTTTGAGAAAATAGAAATAATTTTAAAACATTTTTGTAACGATAGACGGCGCCAATGTCAGATTTTGAGTTCTTTTAAATATAGTTTCAAGAATTTGTTTTTGGTAGCAAAATACGTTATGTGTATAATTGATTTGAAATATAATGTTATTGATACTTAAATAAAAATAAAACTGAAATATTTTTGTCACGTAGATGTCCCTAAAGTCCGTCTTTCCTTTTTTTTTAATTATTATGGCAATATTAATATCCCAAAAATTATTCGTAGATGTGTGCAATTCTTTGCTTATCAACAATTGTTCCAAAATACATGTAGATTACAGTGAATAAGCGTCATTATTTGCAACAGTGACAATGCTATTGGTATGGCGAGCGAGGTGATCAGCGCTTTGTTTGTATTCCGAGAGTACGTGCTGTTGATTAGTGAATGGTAGGTATACTACTTAAACTTACCTCATGGGGCCGCTAGGTGGCGCTGGATGGCGTGCTGAAATTACACGTATTAATTTATTCATGGATAAGGGCTTTTTTTAAACGTTCCTTTGTTATTTCGTACGTAATTCTAAGATTTATTGTGTTTCGACAAAATATTTTTTAAATGTAATCTAAATGTAGGTTTTAATTGCATGATATTTTTAACTATCTAATTTTTTTACTATCTTATATAAACACTTTTTAGTGTTTTTTTTGTCGTATACTTTTGCAATCAAATAGTCTGTGTAGCTAAAATTGCACGCCACCAAAGTCATTTCACATTGACAAAGACTAAACAAATGCCAGCGTTTGGCGCCAAACAGTAGAATGGAAGTGCGAGCATCAATCTACGACGTCGCGATGCACCGATGCATAATGCAGTATGCAAATCTGTTGCCCACAAACTAGCGACCGACTGATTGCAAGTTCTAACGAATTTACATTTTTTCCGTGTCTCGTATTGGCCGATTGGTCGTTTGAAACAATTGGATTAGGTTATATTTGCGCCCGGTGTGCCTCTGCCGTTGAAGTGCTCTGTATTTTTGTTGATTGCAATCGTTTTTCTAACTAGTTATTTTTTTCAATTCGTTTTAGTCACTTTTTATATTTTGAAAATTTTAAATACATTACTCAGAATAAATAATATTTCTTTTTAATTAGCACATTGTTCGTATCTACACAACACAAAATTGGTATTATTTCTAGAGACACCAAGATAAAACAAATCGTTTTAACACTAAATAACATTTTTATATGTAAAACTGCTTAAAACAATCAACGGAATCTGTACCTTGTTTCATGACCTGTGTTTATTTTCTCAAAATAAACTTGTGTAAAAAAAAAGCTAAAACATTATCACAACATCAAACCACATATACAAAAAAACCTTAAAACTCAACACAAACCCAATGTCAACGGAACACCATTCCCCACCACACTACCCGTACATCATAAACCATACAATTTATTCGCACGTTACCATACCTTACAAATCCCTGCTCCATCCACGGAGTATCGGAGTTATAGTTGGATTCAAACTTAATGGCGGCTCTGAAGTTAGCTACACGCTGCGCAGTACCTCGCCCCGCAACCCCGCTGGCGCAAAAGTTTGTTACTGCGCAGCGACTCGCCTCGTGTTTAGAGCCGCCATTAACTTTGCACCGTACTGTACATTATCTTACATTTTTGCGACTGTCACATAAATATAGGCGAATACATTATTGGTGCCATTAAAATGGAAACGTAAATGTATCAAGACGTTTTTGTTAAGGATTGCGTTTATTTCGGGGTAAGTTATGCAGGGTTTTGAATAACTCGAAAACGTTGAATTCTTAGAGTTTGGTTGAAACACTACGCCAATAGTCTGTTATTGGCGTAGTGTTTCAACCAAAATTTGATTAAAAAAGTTGTCTAACCATTTACCTAGGTATTGAGTTTAGAATAGGTATTTTTATTCAAGGTCTATAATGTCATTATTTATTTAGTAAAATAACATGAAAATATCGTAAGACAAGACTAGTCCTTTAGTCCCTTTCATTAAGTACTTTACATCAATTAACTACAGCTCAAACAATCGCTACCCAATGAACGCTAAAAAGAACCTTAAAGTATCATGAAAATTTCACGATTTTGATATTACAAAAGACAGATATAGTTCAAAGATATAGTGCATAGAACTTCACTATAATATTTTACATTACTTCTGTTTCACTTGCGGTCGATTGTGAAATAAAACCGTCGTAACTAAGCAAATGTAGTACTTGATTGTAAAGACTCACTCTGTCAAGTCAGTAAATAAATACGAAATAGTTAGTTACAATAGAAAATAGACGGGAATCCCACCCGTAAAGACTGACAAAAGAAGATGTATGAAAGAGTGGTATGAGGTATGGAAGTACGAGAGGCATGAAAGCGAGAACTGGTATGCAAAAGGCTCAATGTAGAAATAGGCTCCGATTCCCATGTTGGAGGTACTAGAGAATAAAAAAAAAAAAAAAAAAAAAAAAAAAAAAAAAAAAAAAAAAAAAAACAACCTAACCTAACCTAACCTAACCTAACCTAACCTAACCTAACTATATCAAACCTAACTTTTTTGGACTTTTTTTAGAAGGTGGGGTTTGACCTAACCTAATTTTTTGGACATTTTTTGTAAGGTTAGGTTTGACCTAACCTTACATATTTTGGACTTTTTCTGTAAGGTTAGGTTTGACCTAACCTAACTTTTTTTGGCCTTTTTTTGTAAGGTTAGGTTTGACCTAACCTAACTATATCAAACCTAACTTTTTTGGACTTTTTCTGTAAGGTTAGGTTTGACCTAACCTAACTATATCAAACCTAACTTATTTTGGACTTTTTGTGAAAGGTTAGGTTTGACCTAACCTAACTTATTTTGGACTTTGTGTGAAAGTTTAGGTTTGACCTAACCTAACTCTATCAAACCTAACTTTTTTGGACTTTTTTTAGAAGGTGGGGTTTGACCTAACCTAATTTTTTGGACATTTTTTGTAAGGTTAGGTTTGACCTAACCTTACATATTTTGGACTTTTTCTGTAAGGTTAGGTTTGACCTAACCTAACTTTTTTTGGACTTTTTCTGTAAGGTTAGGTTTGACCTAACCTAACTATATCAAACCTATAGTTAGGTTAGGTCAAACCTAACCTTACAAAAAAAGTCCAAAAAAAAAAAAAAAAAAAGTTAGGTTAGGTCAAACCTAACCTTACAGAAATAGTCCAAAATATGTAAGGTTTTTTTTTTTTTTTTTTTTTTTTTTTTTTTTTTTTTTTTATTCTAGTACCTCCAACATAATCGGAGACCTTATCTAACATTGAGCCTGGATTCATACTAGTTCTCGCTTTTATTCCTCTCGCACTGTCATTCCTCATACTTCACTTCCATACTTCATCTTTTGCGCTCGTTACGGGTGGGATGCCCGACTATATTGTATTGAGCTTATTTATACTATATTCTTTATTTTACTATTTCTACTGTACTTATTTATTTTTATAGGGGTAAATGACTACTTAGACACACTTTATTTACATTTATATCCTTACAGTCTAGATTAATTAGGGTGTTACATAATACTTTTATTTTAATTTCCAATCTTATTTCTATGTCTTATACTAATTACTGGTTTTCTTATTTACTAACATTACTTATGGCATATGGTGAGCGGTAATATTGCAAATATTAGGCCACCATATTATTAGTCTCTATTGTTCTTATTTACTAGCTTTACTATTTTATTACAGTACCTCATAAACTCAGTGTTGTCTTTCATAGAAATTAGTGTTGACAAGTTGTCTTTAGTTATTCTACTGTCGATCCTAGACTCAAGTTCTAGCCTTTGCCGAACAAATACCGGGCACTCCGTCAATATATGTGGGACGGTCTCTTCGATTTCTGGATCGCATTGACACGATGGACTCGCCCTGCGCTTAAAACGATGCAGATATTCAGCGAATCCACCGTGCCCCGTTAACAATTGAGTGCCAATGAATGAGATTTCCATCTTACGAATCCTGCTGTACGCGAGTGTCGCCGAAGGGAAAAATATCTTAGTTGTTTTTGCGGTCTCGCCCATCTGGTACCTTATGTTCCATTTCTGTATGCTTTCTTGCCGCAGTTTACGCTTGACATATGACACTGGACAAAGGTCGTAGTCTGGTTTTCGTTTTGAGCCCACAGCGGCCTCCTTTGCTAGGACGTCGGCCCTCTCGTTCCCCTCTAATCCTGCGTGTGCCTTAATCCAGAATATGCTGGTAGTTTTATTCTGTCGAGAAGCTTTTCTCAGGTTTCTCCTGGTTTCGACTGCTAGTGGATGGAGGGAATCAAGGTTTGTTACCGTCTGGAGAGCCGACAAGGAGTCGCTGTAGACTCCAAAGGTATTCGCCTTTATTTCTGTGATCCTTTTGCTAGCCTCGCACACAGCCAGCAGTTCGGCCTGATAAACTGTACAGTATGACGGCAAGCAAAGCTTGACTGGCCTGGTCTCAGCTCCTTTCTTCCATATGGCCAGTGCCGCTCCCACTCTGCCATCAAGCTTGCTGCCGTCAGTGAATATACTCACGTCAAAGTCGGAGTTGGCTCGGAGTTGTTCTTCGTCGGCTATGTTTAAGAACTGCAATTCTGTGTGAATAGCGGGGTGAGGTATTTCGATCGCTGATGTCATTCGTTCAATCTCCCTATCACCCAACCCGGGTAGCGGCGCCCCCCTCTTGGCCTCGTACAGGGAAGAAACCTCCTGCACCCGAAGGTCGAGAGGTAGCAAGCCAGCCAACAGCAGTGCCGAGTGAAGGGAGACCGTGCGATAGGCTTTGCAAATTTTTTGGGCGAAACCGCGTTGCACCGCGTCTAGTTTCCTTCTGACGCAGAGTTTCTCTGCTGCAGGTGCCCAAACACTGGCGGCGTACAGCAAGATCGGCTCCACCGTTGCCACATATATCGTCCGGATGATTTCGGGGTTCAATCCCCAGCTTGCCCTGGCGGCTTTGGCAAGTCTATTATAGATACCGATGACTTTACGGCATTGGTTGGCTACATGTTTGTTAAATGTCATTTTTCGATCTATTGTAACCCCCAGTAGTTTTATATCGTCTACCATGACTATCTCGTGACCCCCCATATTGAGTCGCGGGTTATCATATTTAATTTTGTTCGTCATTACCATAGCACTAGTTTTGTGTGCAGCAAATTTAAGTTTATTTTTATTTCCCCATATTATTACCCTCTGGAGAGCCTCATTCGCCTTTCTCTCAATGTCCAGGGCCTCCTTGCCTTCGAATATGAGGACCACATCGTCCGCGAAAGCCTGGCAGTGAATTCCTTGGTGCTGTAGTTCATCAAGAAGTGGGTCAAGTAGGAGGTTCCATAGTGTAGGGCCTGCTATGGACCCTTGTATGCAGCCTTTTGTTGTTTTGGTGACGGCTTCTGTACCCCCGTACCTAACCCTCACTGTCCTCTCCGTAAGGTAGCTGTCTAGTGCTTTTCTTATTTTGACAGGGCATTGTTCCTCCTTAAGCCTCACTCTCAGTGCCGGCCACCAGGCGTTGTCAAAGGCCCCCTCTATGTCCAGGGACACAATGGTGAGTAGTTTCTTCTCTTTCAGTCCCTTTTTGATGCGTCGCATTAGGGCATAGAGGGAGTCCTCAGTACTTTTTTGAGGCATAAACCCGTATTGGTGGCTGTTCGTTCTGGGGAGTAGGTGGTGGCGTAATCTATACACCAGCATTTTTTCGTATATTTTCCCTAGGATGGGGAGGAGCCCTATCGGTCTATACGATTTGGGTTCTGAGTATGTTGCCTTTCCGGGTTTCCTCAACACCACAACTACAGCTTCCTTCCAGGCCTTCGGGAAGTAATGGTTTTCTAGGCATTTATTATAAAGGGAGAGGAATAGTTTCGGATCGTTATTTATGGCTGCGAGACATATGTCAGCGGTGAAACCGTCTCCACCTGGCGCTTTCTTAGGGTTGAATGACTTGCTAGCTCTGGTTAGTTCCGTCATCGTGAATGGGGGCTCGGAGGAGTCGTCTTCATTGGTGGCATTCACTTCATCCGCCAGCTTCCGGACTCTCTGATGGTGGTCGGTGTCCGTCTCGGCTGAGTCCTTACAAAAAATGTCCAAAACTTAAACCTACTTTCACACAAAGTCCAAAATAAGTTAGGTTAGGTCAAACCTAACCTTTCACAAAAAGTCCAAAATAAGTTAGGTTTGATATAGTTAGGTTAGGTCAAACCTAACCTTACAGAAAAAGTCCAAAAAAGTTAGGTTTGATATAGTTAGGTTAGGTCAAACCTAACCTTACAAAAAAAGGCCAAAAAAAGTTAGGTTAGGTCAAACCTAACCTTACAGAAAAAGTCCAAAATATGTAAGGTTAGGTCAAACCTAACCTTACAAAAAATGTCCAAAAAATTAGGTTAGGTCAAACCCCACCTTCTAAAAAAAGTCCAAAAAAGTTAGGTTTGATATAGTTAGGTTAGGTCAAACCTAACCTTACAAAAAAAGTCCAAAAAAAGTTAGGTTAGGTCAAACCTAACCTTACAGAAAAAGTCCAAAATATGTAAGGTTAGGTCAAACCTAACCTTACAAAAAATGTCCAAAAAATTAGGTTAGGTCAAACCCCACCTTCTAAAAAAAGTCCAAAAAAGTTAGGTTTGGTATAGTTAGGTTAGGTCAAACCTAACTTTACAAAAAAAGTCCAAAAAATTAGGTTAGGTCAAACCCCATCTTCTAAAAAAAGTCCAAAAAAGTTAGGTTTGGTATAGTTAGGTTAGGTCAAACCTAACTTTACAAAAAAAGTCCAAAAAAAGTTAGGTTTGGTCAAACCTAACCTTACAGAAAAAGTCCAAAATAAGTTAGGTTAGGTCAAACCCCACCTTCTAAAAAAAGTCCAAAAAAGTTAGGTTTGGTATAGTTAGGTTAGGTCAAACCTAACTTTACAAAAAAAGTCCAAAAAAAGTTAGGTTTGGTCAAACCTAACCTTACAGAAAAAGTCCAAAAAAGTTAGGTTTGATATAGTTAGGTTAGGTCAAACCTAACCTTACAAAAAAAGTTAGATTAGTTCAAACCTAATCTTACAGAAAAAGTCCAAAATATGTTAGGTTAGGTCAAACCTAACCTTTCACTAAAAGTCCAAAAAAAGTTAGGTTTGATATAGTTAGGTTAGGTCAAACCTAACCTTACAAAAAAAGTTAGATTAGTTCAAACCTAATCTTACAGAAAAAGTCCAAAATATGTTAGGTTAGGTCAAACCTAACCTTTCACTAAAAGTCCAAAAAAGTTAGGTTTGGTATAGTCAGGTTAGGTCAAACCTTACTTTACAAAAAAAGTGCAAAAAAAGTTAGGTTTGGTCAAACCTAACCTTACAGAAAAAGTCCAAAAAAGTTAGGTTTGATATAGTTAGGTTAGGTCAAACCTAACCTTTCAAAAGTTAGTCTACTTATATTTGACTTATGTTTATAGTTAGTTTCTTATTTAAGGACATATTTCATGATTTTCATGTATTATTTTTAGAAAATCACTTTATTTGATTTTTTGTTTTTTTTCGTACATTATTGTTACACATTCTGGTAGCAACCATCAAGGCAAAGCCAGCGATACCACTTGCGTCCGGATCCGACTTCTACAAATCCGGGAAAGGACTCACCTGACTCAGTCTTACCTGACTAAATGACAGACTTAAGTTAGAAACCAATGCAGTTAGGTATATGGTTGTTTCTTTACCTAAATATAACTCCTAATATAATAATAATAATAATCCAGCCTATAAACGTCCCACTGCTGGGCACAGGCCTCTTCCCATATAGAGAAGGCATGAGCATTGATATAACTCCTAACCTTACCTAAATATAGGTTTCAGACGTAAGTAATGTAAAGTTCTTTGTTTCTATTTCTAGGTTGCAGAAACTCATATAAATACACCGTTGACGTGAGTCATATAGGTTCTAAGGTGGTTCAATGTCGTAAGCTGCGTGACGCGACTCAATACAGACTGCCTTGCAATAGTGTAATATGTGACCAATCAGACGCAGCGATCTGATCACGAGAATTAGATACGCTAGCGTAATGTTGCACGTTTATACACGTATTTGAATTTCGAATTGTTTTTTTTTTTTAATTATTGGTGCTCTTTTAATGGTGTACGTTTATAAAAATGTGGATTAGAATTTTGAATTTATTGTGTTTTGTTTTTAATTATGTAAAGCTTTTTAATTTTTCAAATTAGTTGAGTGCCAGTTAGTGAAATTACACAATAAATAATGTATACAACAATCACATACTTTTTCTTCCACTTTTGAATACCGTGTTCTAAATATTCTTTCTTCCAAGGCAAGAAAAAAACCTATTTACATAGAAAGTAAGGAACATTAAAATAAGATAGGACGGGACAATATTTCAAATACAAATTGCTTGGGACGCGGTAACATTTTTTATCATTTACTTTAATTTATTGTCGACCGAAGCGTGGTTGACAGGTCGTGGGCTGGGCCTATGCTTTGAAGGCTTGAGTTATGTTGTTACTGAGAGAAAGATGAATGTGTCATTCATCATTGAAGCCATCTTATTATTGGCTTTGGGTAGGACATTTCTGTGTAAGCGATTCGATGTAACATTGTCTTTGTCATTGATGTTATTAACCTTTAGATGGGAAGGTTTAATTGTGTATGTCACAAATACTTGGTTTTTTAATACGATAAGAGTATATTAACAAGGGTAAGAGAAAATGAAGAATAGCCTTACCAAATAAAGAGCTTTGTTTTGCTGTTTGCTATAATCATGAATTTTTATTGTTGTAATACAAGATTTACAGGTCATATTTAAGTTTGGTGATTGAAATCACAGTAATTTGTGGCAACTTCAAAAAGACGTAAGACGTACCGAAAGTACAGTCTACCACAACACTAAAAAGATAAAATAGTTTTAGTAAAATACCCAGTATTCTAAGTAAACAACCGCACTTCATAAGACATACCAGCAAGCTACAGCGTCGCACAAAAAATGTGCTCAATTTCATATTAAATTCAGTTACCAAATACAAGTGCCTACAAAATGTAACACGAGGGTAGGTAGCCGTAGCTAATGCGGCCCCATGCCACGAGAATTTTGGCAATGATTCATGGTTTGTTTTGGCTATGAAACTACGTCGTCGCTTCAAAGAACTTTACTGACTAATGGACTCTGTTTTCACATTAAAAATTTCTCGTAGCGAATCGTAAAATTTGTTGGATTTTTATAGTTTTGAATTTTTATGTTTGACAAATTTTTCGTTTGATTTTTGTGTTCATATTTGTTGAATTGATAGCCCTGTTTGATATGTCTGTTATTATCGATAAAATCTGTTGATCGATGTTTTTACTTATTGTGTTTTTGAAAGCAACTGTAAAAACTAAATAAGAACCAGGCAAATTACTTATTCCAAACTTCTTGAGAATGTTTTCGTAACATATTTAACAAATTTTTAACTTACCAAAAGGATTTGAGCTAAATAGCACTAAAGTAACTGATATAATTACAACAAAGGAATAGAAAATGAAAAAGATCTCATAAATCAAATAACAAAGTAACCTAATTCATTTTAATTAAATAACAAGACAAGAATCCGATCCGCAGTAATCCCTTGAAATGAAACCACCACAATATTTCACAATCGCTTCACGTTTTATGAACCCCTGGTACCTCTAATCAGTTCTGCCGTCACTTTATTGCGAGACCTAATCAGAAAGGCGCATGATTAAAATCCAAAACAGCCAAGAATTAATTAAGGGAGACATCCGAAATCCTCCATAAAAGTCGGGGGTTTGAAGGCTGACGTTCAAAAATAAAATTGTGATTTTAATAAAATGCAAATGTGGTGTCGCGTCGCTTCCTCGTGATGGAGCGGCCGCCATGCTCTTTCTGTGTGTAGTTAAGTTTTGTTTCAACATGCGCTTCAATGTAGCGCTCCAGCTATTGAATTGTCTGGGAATTTTGTGAATTATGTTTTAGGTTCGTGTAAAACATTTGAAACTGTGACTATATTATTATACTTGTGTATCTATGAAGCCTACGTGATGAAATGTAAGTTTTTGTGCCAGTACATAGTATGTTTGCCGTAGTGAACAAATGTGGCGCTTTTATGTAAAATTTTGTTCTTTACTCATAAGGAATCTTGATTGTCAATGAGTACAAAAATGACCGTGAAAAATATGTGTTATTCGCAGTTAAACGTTACTTTAACTTGTATTCAAGTTAAAATGTAACTTAGTGTTTACGTTAGCCATACGTTAGTTCTATTTAACTTAGGATTAGGATAAGTGGGGGCAGGTTGACTGTAGCAGTTAACACAATATTGAGATAGGACCGTCAGAAAGCTAAAAGGTTATTTTTCCGTTTCCCTGTACTGTTTGTGTGTAAAGTTGTTTGAGGTCGCGAGTAATATTGTTGTTGGAACACAATTAACTTATGAAGACAAAGTAGAATGAACTATCTGATATTCAGAATAGAGAATTTCTTTATTTGGTATTTTAAGTACGTGCAAAGTATATTTTTTTTAACTGGGCGTTTTCGAACATGCACAATCTAATAACTATTTCTTATCGGAATATTTTTCTACGATGGGAAATTGTCTCGCGACAAATCACAATCTACAAGAAAACTATTTTACAATTTTATAAAAATTTCACTACAGGACAAAGGGTTTCCTTTTCTCTTCCTCTTTAAATTAGCATGTGACCGAAAAATGCTTACTTTACATAAAAAAGAGACTTCATGTTAATGGTCAGAAAAAGTAAAATAACCAACAGATAAATATTGAAAGTCGAGTTGTTTGCGTCGCAAACGAGCATAATTAAATATCTCTTTGACTTAATTGCAGCATTAATAAAGAGCATGTGTGTATGATGCCTTTCATTTGCAGCGCAGCCTGAAACATTCATGAAAAGGTGGTTTTGATTCAACGAATTAAAAACATTCGCAAAGTAAATGTGTGATTCATATTTTTAAAATGTAAGTTGTATTCATTGGGTATTGATCAATGGTGCTTTACATATCAAAAGACTTGATATTGACAGCCTATTAATGTTTTTACGCAAGAATTTTAATATTTATTTATATTGAAATGCTTGTTTAAAATATCTATTTTTTTTATTCGCAATGAGCAAGCGCGGTGATCAATGCTCGTGCGTTAACTATATGAGAAAGGCCTAAGCCCAACAGTGAGACATATAACATACTGGTATATTTGTTTTAGATTAAATTAATTAAATTAAAATACGTTCATTTTCAGGTATACACCCATAGTTACAAGTAATGACATAAAATTACTCATGAAAAAAAAAAAAAACTAAGGAACACATAGACACATAAAACATTATAAACAAAAGAAAAACAACTTTTATAACATTATAACTATTTTTATAAACATTTATCTTATGTTTTAGATAGGTAAAAAGTTAATCTAAGTTAACCTAACCTATTATTTCTTGATAAGGTTCATTGAAATTAAGAATAAAGTAGCTACGTCATAGTTATAAAATGCAGCAGTATATGCCGTGATAACCTCATATTTGATTCGCCTTTTATTTTATATTGTGTATTTAAAGTAATTATAAACCCCAGTAAGTACGGTATTTACCTTCAATTCTGTGTTATTAAAATTTTCTTGTTTTCGCGATAACTTATCGTATTACGTGATTTTGTTTTATGGACTCTGTTTTATGGTGCATTGAGGTGTGATATGCAAGGGCAATGGACGGTGTTAATAGTAAAGGTATTTGGCTTTGCAGTTTAAGATTTTAAATAAAAAAAATATTTCAAGAAGATTAAGATTTTTTCTTTTTTTGTAATTATTGGTATTTTGTGGTGGAGTACTAAAATATTCTAATGTTAGAAACATATTTTTTTTAAATCTCTGATATCACAGTCAAACCGTTTGTACTGTTTGTGGGACACTGTTAGTTAATAAGAATACCATATACCTTTGTAACTAAATAAATAATAACGCTGAAATTAAGATGTTCTATGAGATCTAAGTGATTTCTATAATAGAGGCCTTAAAAGTACCGGAATCCAAAATTCACTTCTTTACATACAGATTTTACATCTGACAGTTAAAAACAAGAAATCAAGCCTCTTTTACCAAAAGTATATTTAAAATGACAAAAAATCAACCTAACATTTACATTTTCATATAAAATATGTACCTCAAACATAACCGTATCCTGCAATTTGATTGCGTCACATAGTTATAAAATTTGGCGATGCGATCAACAATTTATCGTGTTTTAATAGAGTACCATAGTGATCTAGCGTTAGTTATGGAATTATTAAGTCGCGGATTAGGGCACAGGCGAGGAGCGAGTTCAATTATTTTCCTAAACTATTGAATTGTTAATGCAACCTAATCATTAAGATTAGTACAAAAACATGTTTTCAGTGACTCACAAAAGTATTTCTAGAACATACCAGCAATCAGTATAGTAATTTTTTTTTACTGTAAAATCTCTTATCCATATTATAAACTATTTTACTATTGGTATCGTTGTTTTAAGCACCTATATACATTGCGTAAATATAGAGATAAGTTATAAGCAAATTAGTATTAAATAACGTTATGAAACCATTTTGTTACCATAATCTACTTAGTGCCCCACGGTGGGTACCAATAACAGCGAAAAACAAAATATTTAAATCGCTTGTCGCATATTACCTGTACCAAACTATCAGAGGTTAATATCCTGAACATTCCAGGTCGCAGGAAGTCGAGTAAGCCGATAGTTTGGGAATCTCAAGACCTCGCTAAGACGCTCCACGACTTCAATTAATTACCCCTACACATTGATAATATGATACGCCTATCAACAGAGAACACTTCTTTAACTTGCCAAATGAGTTAAACTTCGAGTTATACAGAGTTGTTAATTGGAAAATGTGTGTGTAGGTGGAAGGTGGGATGATTTACTTTGTTATTATTTGTGTTGTGTTTACGTTATAAGGGCTTGGGTAACTTCATTACGACGACTGAGTGATCGATACATAATTTCCTGGTAAAGTTGGAGTCCTGTTTATTATCATACATTTAATTTTGGATGGAAAACGAAGAAATAACTTATTAGTATTAATTGTATAAAAAGATGGTAAACGAAAAAAAATTGTTTATTTTAGAATCGGAAATAATTATCATATCAATTATTGAAAAGAGTTTTTCAAAATAATTATAATCCGCAGGTGCTATTCATTCCCTTTTTAAAACTTTCGGAATAACTACATTATATACTACATTATGTTTACAATAATTCATATACTTAGACCATACATATTATATCAGTTATGTATCTTCTATCGACACCTCACGTACTACCTTCGAAAACTCATAAACTAGTATAACTTGACCTCTTTTTTGTTGAACCAAAACTTGACCGAACTTTATGCTATGGTTCGCCGCTAAATTTCATAATATACATTTTTTGCTCACAACTCGAACGCAATTTCGGTAGCACACTGTGTATACCTATTCGGGTAAACGATTTGGTGGGAACAAATCGTTTGTAGCCTACCAAAAATTTGTAAGCCTATAAAATTCGATATTTTGAACTGAGCTTTGTATACTGTTCGTTTTATACTTGGATATTGACTGGCGTATATTGGAATAGGATATTTTATTTGCATTTTTTGTTTAAACTGAAAATGGTGTGCGGTTACATACATACCTTTTTATAGCTTTAACCTTTTTAAAGAGATGTTTGTAAACAGGTGTTTACAAAATGCAAAATGAATACTACCTTTAAAAAAATCATTATTCCAAATTTAATCATTTTTTATGTTATTCTAACACTTTTAACTATAGTCAAGGGATAGAGGGTATATATAATTTTACTTTATAATTTAACTGTGATATCTTTCCTTCAAATTGATATCGTACGATCGAATTTGAGATAGTAAAATTGTATATTTTTCCTATACACAATTAATAGCAACAACATTACACCGAAACTAATAACTACTTACTTTTAACACAAACAGTTAAACTACTCTCAGCCACAAATTCGTAAAACCAATCACTCAGTAAACTCGCTTCAAGCTCCAGCCTACGGCAGGCCAAGTCCAGGCGGTTATTGAGGGCTCCGTGCCAAGAAATCGGCCTACACCTCAGAGTAAAAAAGTTAAAACTGTAGAGTGCATGCATCACTTATAGCTCATTGGGCAAAGCTTAAGCAAAGTTTTGTCTGTATGTAGTATATTAGTAAAAGGAGTGGCAACAAATAGCAACCAATAGATACCTGTGGAAAGAGGAAAGAGAGACCTTTGCCCTGCAGTGAGATAGTGCGGGCTCTAAATAAAACAATAAAATGTACTACAGTCACTTACTGATATATTTCATTCGCTTACCAATTTAAGTTATTTTTAGTAATTATCGATTCTTCGTTTGTTATATTAGGTTTTGAGTTACTTATATCAAAACAGTGCACTCTATCTCGACACATTTTTTTTGCTTCATACTTACTACACCCAGTTTTTACTCCTTTAGGTGCACTCTATAGTTTACTTACATAAGTCCTCTAAGGCCTAAGCGCTATCTAGAGCCGACACTCCGTATCACCTCAGCCTCGGCCTCCAGAATTATTCAAACTGGATTACATTACGGAATTGTGTATGAAAATTTTATAACCCCAAATGTATTGCCATTGATGTGGTCTAAACGATTGAATTATTGTTCTCGGGTTTTTAATAAGAGTGGCTTAGAGTTTGGTGGTATCGGTAAATAAATAATGTGAGTAAATGTGTAGAAATGAAAGGCTTGTTGAATAAATACAAATTAAATATTTGGATAGATTTTTTATTTAAAGATCAGAATGCGATTGTTATTGTAAATGGGACCTAGAAAAGGAGTAAGACTTAATAGCTAAAATAAAAAAAAGTGTTTTTAAATCTACAAAATGATTTTTTATACGATATTGTAAATACTTCGTACTCCATAAAAATATGTTTTATGGAGTACGAAGTATTTACAATATCTCAAGTAAAATATAAACATTGACCATAAATGGCAAATGCAGTGCGATTGAAATGCACTGGTTATATGTTCTGTTTATTTTTGAGATGGAATTGAAAATAAACAGGATCTGATTGATATTATAAAAGAATATATTATTGTTATTTTTTTCATGTTATTTTTTATTTCGTATCTTCTTTGTTTATAAACAATGGATCCAGTAAAATAACAGACATGTTTTTAAAATAAATCAAAACTTTAATTGGAGTATTTTCCAATAATTTAAAATGAAATTATATTCCCATCTGTTTGATAAAATGGAGATATAATTTATTCCTGATAAATAGTTTTCATTGAAATAGTTTGTTATTTTTCCGTATTTTATCCATAAAATTAATTTGATTGGTAAAAGTATAATTTAAAACTAAATATTTATTTTTAATAAATTTTAACCTGTTCTACTATTTCTTACCATTAAATAGCAGTTAGTTCACCATGAATAGCTATCTCCCTCATAGTTCAATAAAAGCTCTTCAAATGAATGGTAGCAGCTCAGGCAGCATCGTAATGGCTTAGAATTATTCATGACCAGCATCTTGGATCATATCTTCATCTGGCGTTATGGCGAGACGAGCCACTTTCCCGTAATCACGAGCGTCTTGAAGGCTTTACTTGTACGTCTTTTGTTGTGTTATGGTGATTTTATGTTCAATTTTGGTGGTTTTTGGTGTTGGGGGAAAGAGTTTTTTGATTAGGAAGAACTCTATGTATGTGTTAGGCAGTTACTTAAAATGCAAGAAAAACACGAAAATTTGATAAGCTCTGTTTTTGTTTTAAATTTTACGTTATATTACAAAAACAGATAAAAAGAGAAAGAAGCGTGAAACAAAATATATGTAAAAGATTTGAAATAACTGTAAAAAGAAAATTGATCTTCTTCCAAACCTCTCTTTTATTTGAAATTTCTGTCCACGTGCCCCCTAAAATATAGATATTAGAAAACCAAGTACCGTGAAACGTACCGTAACGATAAGTATCATACAAAAGATTAAAACGTTAATATAAAACATAAGAGATTATCCATTTAAAACCTTATTTGCGTTTAAATTGAACTACGTCGATTGTAATGAAAACGAGGCGTGAATGACAAAGCATATTCTGCGTAGCTCAAGCGTAGCGCTCTCGTAGCGTCCGCGTAGCAGATGTGCTACGATGACGAGCAGTAAAATTATAATATCTGAAGTAAATTGGATGATATTTCTATTCTTGGCCTTGGAAATAATGTAAAGGTTGAGCTTTTAGCAAAAAGGATATTATTCTAATATTATCGTGGTGAATTGGAGAGACTTATTGGTTTGATTTTCTTTTTTCGATCTTTTTTACTTAATTTCTTGTACTATGGCAGCACAATTTTCCATTATATTTCCACATATAATCAAACTACTTTCTTAAATAGAGGTTATATAGCATCTTGGCATGATACGGTAGAAATTTATCAGCGTAAAAATTTAAATGTTTGTAACAACGTATTCTGAAAATATTGAACAATTGTGAAAACGTAGTTATTATGTTAAATATTTTATGAATATAACATACTCTAATTATTTATTCAACAGGTTAATGCATTTGTTCATTATGTTATGTAAATATGGATTGTTAAACTTATCAATTTAAATTTCATAATATGTTTTTAGTTTTGTACAATGATTTATTTATTCTCCTGTTTACATGAATAGAGTGTGATTTTAATACCCTACTCCAAACCTTTGGCGAACAAAAGACGGATATTATTGTTCATATTCATTTAAGCAAACATACATAAAAGCACTATCTCAATTTAAGTTAAATATGAAAATAATCCTACTGTTATTACCTTAATTGTTTTATATAGTCACAACAATTTACACAACCTCCTTGGTCCAACCATTAACGATACAAGCAAGAAATTTTGGCATATGTCCTACAAGCAAACCGCTGCCAAAATTAGCATAAAAACAAAAATTCAATTCTCTCTTTGGCATAACACTTAAACGCCGCAACAAGCTGAGACTTTGTCTTGTAAACGGACTCCCTTATTGGGCCGAAGGCTGTTGCCAAAATTTCAGGCTATCTTCTCCACCGCACTCCTTCCTACGATTTATACGGAAACTTGCTGGCATGGGACAACCTGAGCGTATTAGCCCACTGTACAGCGCAAAGCCGTATAAAAGTGTTCAAACTTGGTTTCTGGCACGGATTTTGGTAACAAATTTTTAAATTTTCGTTTTTTTGGTATAAAGTTATGTAGGTTTTAAGTGTGTGGAGTTATTGAGATTTAGTGGTTTTGTTAGTTAATATGTGGTCTCAAGCAGTTATGATTTATCCTTGGAAATAGTTTATTTTTTTCACATAAGGATAATTATTTTTGTGAGAAATTGCTATTTGTGTTAAAACTTTGCATTTAATATCATAAGATTTATTTATTTTTTATTTTTTTTATTTAATAATTTATGTGCACACACAAACATTTTTAGAGAATAACATATTGATAAATTATGTACAAAGGTGCCGCTTATTTCTTAAGAAATTTCTGCCAGCGGACCCGCGAAAGGAGAAGTCGTCAATATTGGCAGTCATCGTGCGCGACTTAATATTCAAAAATTACAAATTATAACACTAAAACAATAATTTTATAAAACCTAAAAAAAAATACATGTCATATACGTACATATATGTATAAATATACAAAAATACTACATATAATAACTAATATATATACTTAAATATACTTATAATAATATATATAATTACATATAATAATTCAATTACAAGGAGAGATAGTGCTCTTTTATTATATTTTTTCAATAAGACATGATTACTTTACCTTCAGCTATCTGCATTAAAATTATACCATTGTTTTAAATAATAGTTTCGCCATTACTTAACCCTTTTAATAAATCTGTTTTCATACGGTTATGTGAACAGATACATTTGTAAACGATAACCCATAATAAAGGTAGGCAGGCAATACATTAAGACACGCGTTCAATTTAATATCATTATTGTCAGAATGTTATATCGCTGGTTGGTTCTACAAATAAAAGCCTTTCTATCTAGACGGTTTAATCGAGGTCTTTTTGACCCAAATGGTTAGACATGTATTGAGTTGACGTGATTGGAAATATATCTGGCCTTTTTCAGGTATTTTCAGGATTCCATTTTGTTTTATTGCCCCTATCACTTAAAGGAGGAAATAGGTCTATCATTTAAGATATCCTCGTATCCCTTGAGAAAGGCGTGAGTCTATTTATATGACAAAACAAAGTCATTTATAAAAGTAACATTAAGAGATTAACTTTTTTTTCACTATTTCATATAGTATTAACCTTAATACTAGTTTAGAAAATATATATGTATTTATAAAGCTTTAGAAGCCTAGCACACGATCAAATACTGACGAAACTTGTATCAAACTTAGTGACTAGGCGCGTGTCACACAAATTCAAAGCAGTATGCTGTTGGCAGAATTTTTACGTGTCCCTGCCAAGAGGCCTTGTGGCGCACCGAAGGTATTGTGTAGTAATCTATGAGAAAAACTACCAAATACTTTTATATTGTTTTCATTTTATGCACGTTCTTTGCACGTTTGTAAAGTTTTGTTAAGGTAAAAGTTATTTATAGGTCCAAGCATGTTTGTGCCGGTTGAGGTTTATCAACCTTGTTTTTATAATTTTAACTCATAGCGAATTTTATTTTTGTCCTTAGAATAAGCCATAAATGATGATAATTCCTAGTGTACTAGATAGACAGCTAAACTCTAGAATTTGTTTAATGCCTATGTCCTTTTTAAAACCCGTCGTATGTACAATATTAATATACATTCATAATCATAAAATATATCACGATAATAAACCGCAAATATAACTGAATGTACCTACTATGACAAAAAAAAATTGCTTTCAAACACCTGCAAAGTTTAATAACCTGACTTAATTAAAATACTTTTAAAGATCTAATCTAAGCGCTCTTTTTCATTTATGTTTTTAGATAAGAATAATAACTTTTAAATTAAGTTTAATGAGCTGTGTATTATTAAAGAAGGTGCAAGATGAATAAAAGTTTTGAGACAGATTCAAGATTTTTACGGGTCACCGGTTCGATTCCATCCGAAATCTTTCTGAGGTTTTTTGTGTATATTTTAGGTTTAATACATTTATAAATATACTTTCTTCTTTATATGACTCAGTAGAAAAACAAACTAAATTCATAAAAGATAATCCGCCTATCCACCAGTTTTCTCATGCCTTTAATATCCGCTAACCTATAACCATAAGATTTGCATACAAACATTAGAGGGTTAAACAATTAACGGCTCCATGATGACGTCACGCATCAAGTGACGTCATCCAGGCGCCGCACGCACGGTCGTCTCAACCATAAAGAACCTTGGCGCCTCCAATACTATTAACGGTGACCATTTAACTTGAGCTCTGTACCTCCTTTCAATAGGCATTCAGAAGGTATAAAAATCTACAAAATATAATCCATCAGACTCCATTAGTTATGTATTGAACAAGTATTTGTCCTAATTACAAATCAGTAAAAAAAAAGCTCTAATAAATCAGGGGCATGCTTGTGATGTCACGGACTCGCAAAAATTTAAGCAACAAGCGTCATCATGCGCGAGATTCATTCACTGTAATTTCGCCATTTCTAGAGTAAAAATCGGTTTCTATTATTATTTCATTTTCTACCTGTTCTTCAAAAGTGGAGTCTGAAATCACCAATCCGCAATGAGCAAGCGTTCTCTATATGGGAAAAGGCTATAGAGTTTATCGGCTGGTATTATTATTATAATCTACCTGACGAACATTACAAACAATTTTAGTCAACATCCATATAACACTATTTTCGGTTTGGTCCAGAAAGGTGTGGGAGGTCAACATAGACTGGCCGAGTAAAAATGTTTACGCCTGCGAGCGCATTCCCTCCGCACTTGAATACAATGATGCTTCACGTCAAGTAGGTCTCGTATAGTTAGGTGGAAATGTATGACGATTGCGAATTAGGGATCGTTCGGTGATATACGCGGTATGCTTGCGTCTGTGTGTGTTTGTTTGTGTGTGTGTGTATTTTAAGTAATACAAATTGTTGTGTCGATTGTAATTGTTTTGCGATATAGTAATGTCATTTTCTGTTATATCGTTGGCTAACCCTTGGGATCATGATGATAAATAATTAAACTATTAATTGTTATTATCTTAAAATAATTAAGAATATGGCAAAAAAATACTCAATTTTGATGTATTTTTTTTGTCGTTTCTGTTAGTGCGTACGTTTTAAATGTAAGGTATACTTAGTTGATAAAAAAATAAGCAGTGAAGTTCCTGTTGAATTAAGTAAAGGCATAGGCAGAGGTGTGTTGCAGTCTGAGTATACGGTAATTCTAACTCTATATAGTGTACCATGTAATAAGAGGTGAGGTGTTAAATTATTGGCAATATTTGTTAAGTAAATCTATTAAAGCTTTATTTACACATCGATGGGTCCTACGTATAAGGGCCAATGCAACATTTTGAGCATTTTCACTTTTTTGTATTAAATGCTTCCTTTTACTGTAGTTGATAACGTGCACTAAAAAAAAATACACATTTATAGGTGAAAATACTATTTTTTGCTACAGTAAAAGGGCCTATATGACACAATTTTAAACGTATAAAGGCCAAACGGCTATTCGAGACTTGTACGCGGGGAGATCCCGCGTCTTTGTTTACTGCAACGGCTAATCGGTCAGTTGATATTATCAAACTTAAGACTAAAGAAGGCTGTGATGACTTTAGATTTTGGTCAGATAATTGTACTGGCCAAAATAGAAATAGGATAATGTTTTTTATGTACCTTTATGCGGCTAAACAGCTTAGTATTAATATTAAACATACTTTCCTTGAAAAAGGACATACTCAAAATGAGGGTGATTCCATACATGCCACAATTGAGAAAGCTTCAAGACATAAGAATATTTATACACCTTCTGAGTGGAGTTCATTAATTAGATGGGCTAAAGTAAAAGGAGCTCCTTATAATGTTATAGATGTATCTCAAAATATAGTTTTCGACTTCAAAAAGATGCAAGCGAGTGCTTGTTTTAATTGGACTAAAAATTCAGAGGGACAAAAAGTGCCTTGGTCTAAAATCAAACAAGTTCGTGTCAGTAAACATGAACCATACATTCTGTTTTATAAATTAGACCTATCTGAACATGCTTTCGAAAACCACATTAACATTTCCGATCTTTCTGTTAGAACAAGAAGACAATTGGCTGATAGATCTACGGAAATACCCTTAAAACTATGTTACAATCAGTTGTTACCAATACATCCTTCCAAAAAGAAAGACTTAATTGATTTATGTCGCAAAAATATAATTCCACCAGTTTATCATGAGTATTATGAAAATTTGGTAACATCTAATGATAATGCAATGATTATTACTAGTGATAATGATGACAATGAGTGATTTTATTTTGTTTTTAAAAAAGTTTATTTTATTTTGTTTAGCATTTTGTTAATTTTTATTTTACTATTTTTTTCTCTTAGATCATATTCTAAGAATCTTTAATTATGTTTAATAAGTTTTGATTTTATAAAAAGTATGATTTGTTATTATTTTAAACTTTAATTATTAACCTAGTTTGAGATATCTACAATAAAAAGCTGATTGATCTTAAGTCTAATGTGACGTCGGGAGGTTTTTAACATTAAGTATTGATTATTTGATTGCCTTTCCATTACAGAAACTTCGATAATTAATTAGAAAACAAATAAAGAAGTCAAATGTTTTATAATTGTTTTTATTTTTGTGATCTAACTGAGGTTTGAAAATATTACGTCACCAAGTAAGACAACGTATAAGTGTCAATGTGAATTATGTCATAAAATAATTATGTTATTATTGTTTGTTTAAGTTATTTATTTATTTTAAATATTTTCTGTAAATAATGGATTATAAAAAACGTTAAAATACACGTTTTTTTCAAAATTAGCTTATGCCAAGTAAATCGTCTGAAGTGACACTTTGGCCTTTTTACTAGTTTTTTTCAGTATAATTAAAATAAAAAAAATGATGTATATAGGCATATCTACATTAATTAAAAAACTAATATATATACAAATAAATTGATGTATCTAGAATAACACACATATGTTTTATAGCAACTATGCAAAGTTTCACAAACATCAGATGAAGCTTCTAAAAAATATATCAAATTGAAACTTTGAGAGCCTCTATTGAAAAGTTGTCAATTTGCACATTGGCCCTTATACATAGGACCCATCGACATGTAGATACAACGAGACAGTAAAGTCTAAACAGACATGTATTACTCATTTATCTTCCACAATTTTAACAGTATAGTGCCGTTTATATATTATTATAGATCAATACGCGAACTACAGTGTACTCCAAAATATGAAATATAATGATGATAATAAAGAAAAAAAATAAATATAGTGTACATTGTGGACCCTGTTCGGCACGCAAAATTTAGGAGAGAGGAAGAACAACGTATAACAGTAAGCCTTTAACTTGGGCCACCCACTAGTATCTATCTCGGAGATTGTCCTGGGACGTATTCAATTTTGCACCGTGCCTATCTGCAGGCTCTATTAGCTGACTTTGATGTTACAGATTGCGCTTGTAACGTGTTTGAATAACAGTAAGGAGATTTACTGATTAGACCTCTGATTGGTTATTGAGTGAAGAGCCTAGAGAGCTCTAACTGTATAGTTGTTTGAACAGTAGAAATACTACTAATTTCAAAAACATAATTATGTAAGGAGTGTTTTTTCGATAAGAGATTGGGGTTTGGTGCTTAATATTTTAACTCTAGTTAGGAAAATTATCTTTGGATATAGGATTGAAATAGACGAGTAGATGAGGATTTTTTTGTCATATAAAATTATAGGAGGTTTATTAGAAAAGTGCAGTTTCGAAATACAAATTTTTAGTAAAAAGATGTGCTTAGTAAATAAATCAAACAAAATTTCATGTAGCCTATTAAACTACTGAAATGTGCTTAGGATGATTTTTAACCACCGAAATGTTCAGATTTCAGATATTAAATGTCAGTACCTGAAATTAAAAACGTCTCTTCATTCCAATCATTGTCACCCAATCAAATATTAATTATGATTGTCGATCGCAATGATAATTGCTGATTGAAGTGTATCGTTCAATGGAAAATTGTTTTCTGATTGCTTTTCAATTAGTTCTTATCATTACTGTGTATTGTTATGTATTTTGTGCGGATTTCATTTGCTTGAGTCAAATTGCGCCTGGTTTTATGTTTGATACAGTAGAAAATTACAAATACGAGTATTACACATTAATGTTCTGCAATTTGGCTAAAATTAAGAAAAAAAAATTGTAATACAATTCGCGGGAATAAGACTGGAAAGGAAGCGAACTGCTTGCGACCACGGCCGGTGTAACCCGGTCGAAACGTCAAGCCCTAAAAAGGGTATTTATGCATGTACTACACGCTTATTCCCGTGAATTACATTACTATAAACATGCAGCGCGAAAGTTTAAAAGGAGAAAATGACATTTTTAGTAACTAAATAAAATTTGTAACACTTATGGACTGCTAACTCAGCAAACATCGACTTTAACTTCTACATTTTATTATTTAAACTCTCAATCTTTATAAAGATCTCCAAACCATATCTCTTCACAACTGGCCGAGCAGATTAATAGCATGAAAAGGTGCGAACCAAATAATGTATATCTCCTACCGAACTCCCATTAAGAGGATTGATTTTTCGCTTCACCTGCCCTTGTTTATAGTTTCAATTTCGTTGAGAGGTTGCCATGGTGTTTTATGATACGAACACCATACATATGGTTATGTACTCGTAGCTGTATTAAATGGGTGCGAAATGTGGTCACATGTGAAAACATTGAAAAAATGTCGTATATTTTATGGGTTCTCCATCTGAAGATAGGCCATATATCTTGATGGAGTATCGGTTTGGGGTGAGATATGGGCCGTATTCAGGTGTTGTATTTCTTTACGCTTTTTGTGTGATTTGTTTTGTTAGGAGAAAGGAATTTGTTTCGTAATTTATGGTAAATTGTTGAGTTGGAATCGTGGTATTACTTATTTTTTTAATTTTCTGAAATTTAATATAAGATAGTGGTTTCTCAACAAGTGTAAAAAGAAAAACGAGTGCACTCAGAAGAAAAACGCACCTCTAGAAAGTTTTTTTTTAACTCTCTTCTTGACTTAAAGACCAATAAACTTAAAAAACCCACAACACAATCACCGAAAAATCGTGAATATTGAATAATGAAAGACTTAAAAGTAATACCGAGTGAAAGGGCAATGAATTATTCAGTTTAAATGACTGGCTGGTGATTTGCAAGAGAAAGGAGAGAGGTATACTATTATATGATTTTATCGAGTTTGTTTGTCCGCCACAATGCGGGTTTATTAACATTTCTGAGGACAAAGTAATAGAGGGAAAGGGATAAGTATAATATTGTGTAGTGTTATCTCTTTCTTTGTGAAACTGTGATGTTTTTTTGTAAGTGAAATAAGTATTCATTTTTATTATATGATTTATTTGATATCATATTTTTTAGGTCATAATAGGTACATTACTAAACACAACTGAGCAACTAAAAGCTAAAATAAACTAACATCCAAAAATACAACACGTATAGAATTTTACAAAAATCATAGCTAAAATAAAACCCTAACGTTTCACGCACGAGTCACCCAGTATAACAATTCATTTCACTCACATTCGGCCGACATGTGTCTGAATAAACGTTACAACTAAATAGCGTATTGTATCGAGGCAAACCGAGTAGTTGGCCTATAGTTGGCCTATGGTTGGCCTACAGTTACCCACGGTTGGCCTGTGTTTGGCCTGTTGGATTTGTATAGATAATTCAGGGCATTGTCTGTCTGTGGCACGCGTGCTGTGATCACAGTTTCGGGATGCTTGGATTAACACTAGCTTAGATATTTGTTACACAAAGCTGTCTTTGATGGAATTTCTGTCATTTAGAATATGTCTTCAACAAGTTTGAAATTGAGTAATTAAACTGTGTTAAAATAAGTACCCAAACAATTATGTTATAATTAAAGATTAAATACAATTACCAACATTTACATTAATTTTGTACCTATTACAATTAGTGTTTAAAATCATAAATAAGAAGAAAAATGAACTTTTTCATGCGGGTATCTAAAACTTTCCCAAAATAAGTTATACAATAACACCTTAAACGCGATTCCTTTACCTTGTTCAAAACTTTAAAACTTCAGTCCCCCACAAAAATTGCAACGTCACAAAAGGTGATTACATTATAAGTGACGACCGAGACTTAAAGGTTTCGTTCCTTTCAAAATGAGTCATCTAAATTCCGCGGAGAGGCCTAGGTGTCAACCTTCATACCTTCAATTTGAGAGCTCTTCTAAATTACAAAGGTCTCTCATAAATTGTTCCAATATTCCACTACGCCAACTGCATGTTAAGCTTAAGTAGGAGAGCTGTCACACCGTAGCGTATTTGATAATTAAAACACGAAGTAATCGAGTTATTACTTTATACAATTATATTTACAGTTCATTATATATAAAAAATAAAAAAACGGCATATCAAAATTACTCAAAATTGTGTTTGACAGTATTATCACTTCGACTGACTTAAACCGTGAAGAGTCTTTTTTTGTGATAAGTCTTAGATCGCGCTCTGTTTTAGGTTTGTATTATAAATTAGCACCACTTATAAATTAAAAAAATACAACTTTATTTTATTTAATAAAAAATATTTCCCTGTTGACGTTGGATGTCTGGCACTTCGGTGTAAGCTGCATCCGTTCAGTCACGTAACATAAAACGCGTCGACGGATCGATGCTGAATGCCGAAGCGTGCGTATTTTTCATTAGCGCCGCTCGCCAATTAGATATAGGTACGATGTGTTGTGATAGAATATTAATTGGAAGAACTGAAATGTTCAATTGGTTTTTAATGGATATTGTTGAATAATATCTTAAAATTAATTTAATCAGGAACACTGGTATTATTATAATTATTTGACGATAAAATTAAACGATTTTTTCATTATGCCTCTAGGCTTGAGTTAGTACATATATTAGGTAAGAAGTTTGTCAATTTAAGTTATATTGTGTTATGAGAACCTATTTAAAAATTTTAGTTAGAGTTCAGTTTCAAATATTGTCAAGATTTTTCGACGATCGTATAGATTACAATCTGAAGCTAATTCACTAATTTTACTTGACTTATTACTAAGATTTTAACCATCTTGATACTTCTTAAAAACTTACCCACCAAAGTACTAAGAAAAACAGAATATAAATCTCAACATCCCGCAATTCCCGCTACAAAATCTAAAGAATCAGAGACACGGAAAAATACGAGCTTTTAATAAACCGGCAAGAATAATCCGCGTCGGTTTAGACGTCTGAGACAAAGGCACAAAGAGTTTATTTAAAACATGGAAATAATCAATGAGGTCCCTTGTGCTGGCTGCCTTTAAATACTAGGTGTACCTTGAGGTTTGGGAAGGAGTATGGAATTAATATTAAATTTTTGCCTGTCGTCTTGAGTGTGTTTTGCAGGTTAAGTGCATTTAATAAAATAGGAGTTGATTTTTATCTGGTGCAGGTGTATCTCTATAAGCTTTGAGGGATTGTAAATACTATGATATTAAAACCAGACATATAAATTTACAAAAAGTGCGATTGGATTGTTAAATAAAAGATAAATGTTGATCCACCTTTGAAACAACACCTAAGGCTACATAACTTGAAAGTCGAAAGTACTTAAACTTTGAAGTACGTATCAATAATTACAGTCCAATAATAAAAAAAGCCTTTAAAAGACAGCCAAAGTTGACTGTTTCATTTAGCGTATCGAACTCTGTTAAAAAGCATTTGTTTTCAAAAATTGATAACTCTGGAAAAATGTTTAAAAGTTACTCCTTTTTTTTAACCGACGAAAACAGAGGAGGTTCTCAATTCGACGCGTATATTTTTTTTTTATGTATGTTTTGTTCTGTTACTTTTATTCGAAGATATTGAATAATCCTTGATCTTTCAAAGATATTTAAACTATGATAAATGTCTCTTCTGAAGCCTAATCCACTACAATTATACATAATTAGATGGACTTAATACCTACTGTTCATGTTAAAGCTTAATTAGGGCGATCGTTAAGAAGCTTACGACGGATTAATTACAGATTATCACTGATTATGTCCTTTGACAATTTAGTGGACACATTAATACTGTTACCTTGACTATCTAACAAACGAATTAACAATATTAACAATTGGACTTTCATTTATTCTGTTGTACTACTAAGTGCTTCGTAAGCCAAAATTATTTCAAAACCTTAACGCACATTCATGACTTTTTTTCTTTGAACGAAATCTGTTACAGGCAATAGTTTTTGCTGAATTAAGCTTTAATTAAACTGTCAGCCTATTTGTGGTAGATAAATAAAAATCATTCTGCTGTATGGTAGTTTTATCTCAAAAAGTATTTGGTGCAGTATTCAATACAGCAGACTAATTTATACCTTTTCGGGAATCAAGATAGTAATTGCCTTAAATGCCAATAATCCTATCATTCATTGTTAAATAATTAATTAATTGTTGTTTTTGTTGTTGATTTGTCTAAAATAATCTAAGGTTTTAAAAAACAATAACTCACCAAACAGATACATCTAAAGTGCTGAGTACTGCATTATATTTACATAGCAAGACAACAAAATTTTTCATAGATAAACGTTTTACAAAAACTTTAGTGGGCCTTTGTACACAAACTACACGTTCAGTACAAATTGTATGATAACTATAAATGAAAGTTACACATTATTACCCGTAATAAATACATCTTAAACAAAGGGTTCCGTATATTTCAAACTACTCGCTTTTACAACTGCATTCAATCATTTCCAGTCCAATTTCGTCTTCGCTTAAGACGCAAGTTAAAAGATGCGAACTTAAAAGATGTATGACTTGTTTATCCTTTTATTAATTAAGATAGTAAGTTTGAATGTTACACACAATTAAATCTTTTTATTAATTTTATCTTGTCTTAATTATCTGCTTAGGATTTTGGTCTAGTGTTCATCAGAGGCGTTTGAATGTTTTTTTCAAACTTTATAATGTTTCGTCCTTGCTTCAAAAATTGCTTATTAAATAAGAAGATATACCGAACCAAACTTAAGAGCCAGGCTTTTTATTACGAAAAAAAAATCTTTATGGTTTATAAAATTTCCTCACATAGATCGCGGTAGCTCCGAGAAATTGCAAAAAAAACACGTCATCGATAAAACCACATCCCCCAAGCTCGAAAAATACAAAACCTCAGCAAAATTTCCTATTCAGCGACTACAATTTTCCACGTACTTCCAATATCGCTTCCGCTCATAACTTAAAGCATTCACAGTCGCAAGCGTTCCCTACTCCCTACGGACTTCTATCGGTGAGCACCGGGCGCGGCTTAATCTAACGAATGTAACCCTAACACAAGTTACTACAAATGGAATCCGATTCAGGATTTAACTAAGCTTTTATATAAAATGATAGTCGCTGTTGCAAGTAAACAGTTTTGAAGTATAAAAATAAATAATATAAATAAAATATTTTGGTAAGTTCAACAATTGTTGGAGATTATTTTAAGCGGAGGATGTATTGCTATGATGAGTTATGAATTTCCTGAAATCTGAAATTTGTGTGAACACGTATTATTAATTAATCTAAACTCTTCTTTTATAATTTTCTAAAGTACTGGAATATTTGCAAAGAAACTATCACGAGTATTCTGGTCATGCTTTTATATCTTAAGAACTGAACTAACTTACTGTTAGATTCATTTTAAATTAATTATGATAACGTGTAAATTTCATACACAAAATAAACAATTGAAAGTGCTTCTTTTTTTTGCATAATGAGAGAGGTAAAGTCAAATTTTAACTAATTCAAGACAAGCACAAGAAGATTATTCCACAATTTCCTTCAAAGCATCGCGATATGTTATAAAACTCATTATACTCAGCCCTGACCTACTTCGATAATGTTTTAGCTATACAACGTAATCCACTGAACATTTTGTTTGGAGCCAATGAACAGCTATTGAGGCTAATTGTTGAGCGAAGATAATAGCTGCCTATTAAGGTATCATAATAATATTATATCAAGGTTAAGCATAGGTAGAGTTATGTATACATGTATTTATTTTAATTGTGTACACTTATATTTTAATGAAGACATAATTCCCTATCTACGCTAGGTGATTAAATGTTAGACATAATTTTAAAAGCTCCCAGATCCGATGCCTTTTAATGATTTAAAAAAACAACCAATATTTTTTTTTAATCACCCCAAAGACGCCATGCATCTCCAATACTAAATCCGGTGTAAAAGGACCCATTCAAAATGTTGTTTTTGAAAGGAACTTGTTTGAACACTTATCTTAAAATAAGAATCTTCAAATCAAAATAATCTAAAAAGCAGTTGAATCAAAAGGTTGAATAGCGACAAAAGCTTAGATCCTTTCACCGTCCACTTTTACCATGACCAACTCCGTAATAAAATAAAAATGAATTTATTCTAGATCTACAAAATGACTAATTTGTGACACACTGACATACTGACGTAGTGACGTACCCTACTAGCATCCTTCAGCGTATGATTTGACGTTATCTGAGTGATGAGGGTCGACCTGCGAGTTGCCGCTGTTTGTATTGTTTATAGCAGGTAAGCGAAACTTGCTGGTTTAAAATCTCATATTTTTAACGAAAGTTTTATAAAATTGGGTAACTGATTTTTAGACCTCTCAACTGACTGAAATATTTTCTTATAGCTATGGTAGTAAATTATTTGATTGCGCCGAAAACAAGTTTCTGTCAGGTCATATTAATTTTATTTATTTGACACTTGAATTATGTAGCATAGTTTCATATGACTTTTTAGCTCCGAAGCCTGCTCTTAAAAACCAGAAGTTCAGAAATCATCTCGTTATCATTTTACTGGCCTTGAAACATATTAAAAAAAGACTAACGGTATCAAATTACTAAAAGCACATAAAACCTAGAAAAATATTTCAACCATGAACCTGCTCATAACCTAAAACGGAAAGGAACCGTAAATATGGTAATCAATATCAAAGTGCCATCCTCCGAATATTCACAGTAGCACTAAAATAAAAATGAATTTCTCGGAAGACCTAGGTATTCCGTATAAATTCCGACTAACTGAACTAACTTTCTATCCAACTCTGAATACAAACTTTTATTCCGGCGAATGATCCCAAAAGGCTATTTTACGAGAGTCGACCCCTTTCGAGAGTCTGCTACAGAGAAATATGTTTATTTCAATTCAAATGTCGGCACTTTCTTCTTAAAGAGTTTTGAATCAATTTGCCTTTTAAATAACAATTACACTAAAAAAATATTGCTAAATTTTTAATCAGCTAACCTTACATTATTCAAGCCATACCTTATATCAAACAAAGTCCGGTGAAGCAGTCAAAGCCTGCGCTCAGGCTAACTGCAAAGATCTTTACCAAAAAAAAAATCTTATATCAAATAGTTATACAAAACTTATTTATTTATTATAGATGTTATGTTAGAGAATGTTTATGTCCACCTTATGGCTTCATCATCAGATCAGCTCGCAAGTGCCAGAAAATGTTATTGCTACCAAACAATACAAAATTCCATCTGAATCAGATGTTGTGAACTAAATCTAATTTAGTGTTCAACCTATGTAAACATACAAAATTTGAAGTTCAATAAAAGCTTGCAAGCGTAATACTACCAATTTAAATCCAAATTAAATGAAAGTATTTTGTTTTTAACTGATAATACTGAGTAAAATGAATCACTAATAAACGGAAGCACTGAATGACATTTTAAATTGAATTCAGTTCAGTGGCTATAGGACTTTAGTATGAAACGAAGGCTTAAACTATAAGGCTGTGTGGGCTGGAAATCAGACCGAACGGAAATTGGCATCCGCCATTCAACCTTTAAATGTCTATAAATGCCACAAGGTGACTTGAAATTATTTCTCATTTGTAATATTATTTTAGAGAGAATACTTTGTATTTCATTTTCTCTCAATGTTGTTTTGTTACAAATTTTATCATTATTAGATAAATATAGTATATTAGGTATGTTGAAAATGTATAGTTTTCTTACATTTTTATTGTTATAGGACATACATATTTACAGTATTTTGACTTTACACACTTGTATCTTACTCACCACTCAATAATAATCTCACTATGACTCAAAGGTTTGCTGGAAGAAAACTCTATTTTTAGTTAAGCTCGCCTCTGTACATCAACTTTAATTAATATATGTATGTTCAATGTATTCTATTTGTGTACAATAAAGAATTAAGAATGTAACAGAGAAAGGTTTTTCATAAACCTCTTTTGAAACTAGCCTGTAAATTAGTTCATTACTCCATAACGCCATCAGATAAATACATGAGACATCAAGCACATCCTAATCAAACTAAAAATTGTTTATTTACTCCAAATTTCTACAAAACAATCCTATTTTCCCCAATCTAAGTACCAATAAACATTGCATCTAAACTTATACACATTCAGTTTGAAGTTGCATCGTCGGCCGCATAACTCTGTTGTGTGCGATCGAAAATAATTTAATACTGTTAAATTCGGAGCGTGTTGCCTTCCAAAAACCGCACGCCCTTACTATTTGCCTGTTTCTATACCCTGTTTGAGGATGTAGATTAGGTGAATTGGTAGTGTATTGAAGTTTGTGCAGTGTTTCTTAGTAGATTTAGAGCTCTTTTAATTTAAGTTTAAGACACATAATGACATAATAATTCTTTTGAAAAGATCTTGAGACACATACTTTCACAGATGTTTTGTAACGTATAAACTTTAGTCTGAAAACATAATCACTTTTTTGGTATAAATTACAACAATAAAAATTTTCATTTATGCTTTTTAATAGAATGGCCGCAGACCAAGAACTCCCCACATAAACACAAGATGTAAATTCTTAAATATTATAATAATAATATTAATTTTATTATACCATTTATTAAGCTTAAATTTATCTAGAGTGACAATTGTAAAACTAAAAATCTTTTAAAAACTGGAATCTCATAATCTGATGAAGTTTCTCATTTTCTGAAACTATCCGTCAAGATCCAAAAGTCACAATAAACACGCCTCAATGAACCGCAACTGGCCAGCACTTCCCCAGTAGTACCGGCCATCAGACACAAGTTAGAGAAACAACTAAGTACCGAACTTAGGACCAGTCGTAAGACGTACCAGCCATCGCTAACTGAGCGTGCGATGTTAATTGTACCGTTGTTTTTGTTAACAACTATAGGGATATTTGATAATACGGTGAATTTTAGTATTCAAAGGCCTTGTTCAGGTTGATGTGTGCGTTCTCAGAACTAGGAAAGATTATTTTACAAGTCTTCGGAACGACCATTGTATATTCCTTGATTTTAACTCTCAAATAATTTTACTCATTGTTTTGCCCTTGTCTAATTCAGATGTGATAGTATTATACCAAGTTCGTTGTGAATAGTGCATTTTCCAAATCCGTAACTTATATAATATCAGGCTTTAAATACCTAAACCAGGTCATATATCGCATAGCTCACGGTTTTCTATTGAATGGAAAACGAATGAATATGCAAGATTTCTGCTTCACCTCTATACATTGCTAGTGCAATAGACAAAAGCATCTACAATCTACGTACATGTATTAGGTTGAAAACTTAAAGTAAGTTTAGGTGTTGATCTATTATGTTAATTCATATTCAAATTATAACTCTCTAAGTCGGCTATCCTTTCGGATCAACGAATGTAAATGGAATGTAAGCTAATTCATTATAATATGAAACTTATACAATCGTATTGTGCTCCGAACAGACTTAGTTGTTAAGCTTTGACGTCGACAATTCATCGTCATAAAGGAGTTCCGTCGTCGGCAACGTAATCCGTGCTTACCTACATAATGTCTGGAGTGGAACTCGTTTGCTTTACGTAAACATTAATAATTCAGCGGTGGTCGCGGCTCGCGACAAATACCGCCCTTGCATATTCATAGGACGAGAGAAATATATTTTTTGCGCTCTTCCACAGTCAGCTAATTACAAAAGTCTTCAACGTTTTCAGCTTTTTTCCGATTCCCATCTGCCTTTGATTGGGTATCGGGACAGGGGAATATGAATCGGCGATTTAATTAAGGCCTGCCTTCTATTCCAAGTTTGTTATGAATGAGGTCGTTAGCGTCTGTTGAAACTCGCTCCAGATTGATTACAAAAGTTGACAAAGATTTTATTCATATATTCATTCGTTGGACGCTACTTATTGTTTCTATTCGTTCTTTTATGTTCTCTCTAATAAGTTTGGAAGTGGCGGACGTTTGGGAAGTGTCCCTTAGGGAACGAATGATTAATTGAAATGGAACCAGCGTTTTTACTTATGCCAAAGATGAATTAGAGGAAGAAAGCGTAAGTAATAGATTACTATGGTGATTGCGGTTGATGGCCGTCGTATGGTATGATCGTAGATTATTTTCTCTTTGTTTGCAGCATTTTCGTGGCTTTGTTCGTAATCCATTTCTAACGAACTGAAATGCTGTTCTGTTCCCAATCGTATCGGATCAGTGCTAAGGACTTATTCCTTTTAGATTGATGTTATGCTTGTATAAAACACTTGTCGCTTTGTCATTGCCCTGCTCTTCTTGCACTTCTTGCCTCCCTTTATAAATCGCTTCGCTCAAAACCAATATTAATTCCGTATTCGGTAAACATTCCAAAAGCAAAGTCTAATTTTATTTCGCTGTTTCTGAAGCCTTCATAAACATTGGCCGCGCATTTCTTTAATTTCCCAAAAAAGGAACTTGGCTAACAACACTTTCATACATAATTGGTTTGGAACCACTTGCTTAGCGGATCAATAGGAAGTTCTCTTTTGTTTGCCCTTCTCTAGTACTCATTCAGTGTTCACTAACTGCCAGTTTTAACGCTATTAGTTGGATGAGTTCTTTAGTTCCGAACTTGTGAGCTGTGTTTACTAAATAATAAGATGTTTTGATTTTAAAACTAATGATTGAAAAAGAAAGATGTGATTTAAAGTTTCCAACATTAGGAAAACACATGGAGTACATAACTTTGTATGTGCTCCATGTGAATACGTATTATAAATACCACGTCGATTATAAACTTCACAGGTTTTTAATGCATTTGTTTACGCAAAATTCTGCATTTCTAGCGTAAGATCTTTAAGTAAATCTATCCGCGATTTCCCTTTCGCCGCCAGACAACAATGTTCTGTATAGTCGAGGGGCAACCCTATCGACTGTTGTGCACGATTTCTAATTAGTCTATGGTATCTTATTACATACACTTTAGGTGCTGCGTGGTTCATGCACTTTATACGTATATGTCTCCCTGTAGTTTGTCTCATTTTGAAGACACGCGTCTCGCCCTGAAAAGGTGTTTCATTTTAGCAATAACTTTTATGTAATTATGAGCTGATAGCGCAAGAACCGATACTATTAATACATCTACGACTATAATTACGAATTACACAGTTCAGCATATAAATTACTTCCTCGGGAGACGTAACAAATGAGTCAAAACATTTAACGTCTCTTATATACTTTTAGAATTCACCACCATCACTACCATATTAAACGGCGCATAAATAATGTCTGAAACATTGGTAAATACGCGGAATAAACTGATACTCATAACTGAAATGCCTAACAATTATTTAAATTTTAAATAATATAACTCAACATATTTCGAAATTTTCGCTCTCAGAAATTCATACGATTCTACGGGAAATACAATGATTGCAGCTGAAAACCGCTCGCTGCGGGATGTGTTAAATTCCATAATAGAATTCCCAAGCGTGGAAATTTTAATTATGTCCGAAAATGCAAGTTATGTAAACGCCTAGTCAGCGGCCGCAAGTTGGCGAGAGCAGACGAGAGGGGCTCGCACGTATCTGTGTGGGTATCAAAAAGCATAGCCGTATCAAAAAGATGTATGAGAATGGACGTTGAATAAGTTATACATGCGTCTTGATTTAAAAAAAGTAGCCGGTAGAAAATGATGTGCTAGTCATGATATTATTAATAGTAGTACTGTTAAATAAACCTGGGTTTGAACCCTACTACCACTACCTTAAGATATTTAGATTTGAAGATAACTTTTTTAAAGGCAGACGGATGCAAAAGTCTTTTAGTCTTTTCGTATACTTGGTACATAATTTACAGTTTCCTTCCTTAACATGGTGAAACTTAACGTCTGTATTTTTTCAAGAGTTATTATATAAAACCAGCGCTACAGACGGAACTGCGGCACACCTTTACCTTCCCCGTCCAAGCAAAACAAAGTTTAAACATACATTATGGAATTATCTACAAAACTCGACGGTGTTATGCCAGAGCGTTGGCATGCCAGTAATTGAATGAAATGGCACTAGGCACGCTGTTTGGCAATTAAAAACTGGCGTTCTGCCGCTGACGTGCTGTTTTATACAACGAGAATTTGAACGTGTGACAAATTATGTTTTTTAGACTAGCTAGACTATTTGGCTAACTGTTGTAGCGTAAGTGGAACGTGCCAAGTTGACAAGTTTTGAGTTTTTTATTTCGTGGCTTCGTTTGATTGAATTTTATATTGAAACTGGGGATTTCGTTCTTTACTACCCACTGCCAATTTTAGAGGTATATCAAGAGATTTTTTCGTGTTTCCACAAAATTGATTTTCATGATTTGTTTACCTATTGTTTTCCGTATTTATTGTTCTGTCTTCACATTCTTGTTTGGCATTCAAAAAATTCTAAAACAACAGTTTTAAATTATAAATTCGACTAAAGATTATTCCTCAAGTATACACGCTGTAGCACGCTGCACTAAACTCTTACCCATGTATTATGTCACCTGCTAAACCTATTAGTTCACTCGTTTAAGATTGATTACGGTTGAGCTCTCGGTGCGTCGCTTTAAACCTCAAGTTGGTGGCTGGAATCGCTTCGATCAATCAAAATTATATTACCAATAAATCTACCGTGGCTCACGCTCGGTGAACTGGGCCGTTTACATGTTGCGGTGGGATGTCGGCTTCGTGTCGGAGTCGGGAACCATTGTGGCAGAAAAGTGGAACTCTGAAAGGAATAAGGTATGAGAAAGAGATATAAACAGAAATATACGATGAACAACAATTTAAGGCTGTGGTTAAATCAATCGGTTATCGTTGCCATAATTTTTGCTTTGTATGGTTAGCATAATACCAAGTTACTATTTCTATATATCTTTTGTATGTAAAGCTATTTACTTACTTAATTAGTTATTATTATTATTTTTTATTCATTGAGTTTAGTCTCTTTTTATTATTCTCTTTCTTTTGCACACGCGACATTTGTAAATGTGACAACAATGTAAATTTTGTTGCGTATCCTATTAAATTTTTCTTCCATTTTGGATGTTATCTTTTACATTGCTATTTACGCTGTTGTCGCATATTTGTAGATATTTATAATTATTTGTATTGGTATAATTGATGTTAACCTTTTTTTTAAAAGAGTAACCTCTGGAGTTTATTGCCGGTTCTTCTCCATTGGAATGACATTTTGGAACCTGCAGTAGAGTCAGTAAATTTAACGTTTTAAAAGAGCCTTAAAAAGGCCTACTTGAAATAAAAATATTTTGATTTTGATTTTTTGATTTATAAAACGTTAACAGTGCCTAAACAGAGACACTGAGAAAATTATTCACGAAATATAATTTGTTTTTATTAACTTTCATAGTACATGTGAGTCCTATTTAACTTACGACTGCCACTAATATCGCATCGCCGCCGCCGTCGTATCGTATAAAGGAAACAAGAGCAAAACTTTTGCCATACACTGATTGCTTCATAATAATTTATAGTCCGTAATCTGCGAGCCATCGAGCGTGGTATATTACTCATCGAGAGCCGGTAAACTCGGTTACGGCTGATGTGTTCCGATTCCGCGTTTTAATTTGGATTAATATTTTTCATTTATAACGAAATTCCGGATTTAAATTGGATGTTATTTTTTAAGTTTCGTTTTGTTTTTAAGTTAATTGGTAAATGGTTTTATTTGTGGAAAAATGCTATTTAAATAAAAAGTATTTACAGTACGCACTTCTATTTCATTTAAGTAGATAGAAATAGATACTGCCTACCGGGATTGCTTCGGTTTTGATGATATTTTCCATGATTTTATTAGATTCCTTGATGATGGAGTGTGAATTTATCCTCATGGCAATAAAACGCTGTATGTGAGCAATCTTCTCCTACAGAGATTTTGTCAGTTTCGTATAAAAGCAGTGTAATATTGGAAAACCATGTAGTAAATAGTTTTGAAAATCTGATTATCATAATAGCTACTAATCTAAATTTTAAAGTTAACACTAATTCCCAAACAAAACAATATTTAGTTTATGAGAGAATTGCTACCTTATTAATATACGTATTTACTGCACCCAGAACATAAACAGTAAATATAAATAATACTAAGAATTTAAACGTATTAAGTTTGTTGGCTTCTTTTCAAACGTCAGTCGGTGCCGACTTGGATTCACGCATTTATCTCCGCCTGACGACTCCCAACTATTTAAATAAAGTTTCATTGTGAATCGTCACGATTCAACGTTGCGTTAACATTGCCGTCATTATTTTAAATACGTGTGCTTTAGATAAAGGCTGGATTTGTATTGATTATGCTAAAGGATAGGAACGAGAAATAGGAGATTGTAAAGAACACATTTAGTGAAATAATTCACAGACCTTTGTACAGCACTTTAGTTCATTCAGAATCTCCCTACGCTGCTCCAAATTTTTGTTGGAAAGCGTAATGATTGTTTTCTTCTATTAATCTCTAATACACGTCATCTTAGCATTCACTCCTTTCTTTCTCTAACTGTATAAACTTCTCTAAAGATAACTCTATTTGCATTTAATTTGGTACTTAACAGACCAGGCTTTAAACGTGCACTAAATAAAGCCATACAGGTATTTAGTACGGAAAATCAAGAGAGTCAATTTGTAATTGTGTCGGTAAGCCAGCACAGGTACGAGAGCCAACAGGAATGACGCACACAAACACACTCGCAATAAGCACAAAACCAATCCCAGCTTATTTCACCCTCACAACAAAACATTTAAATCACAACTCGTTACCAAAAAATACGGTTTAATTTTCAGTTTCTCAATGAATGTAATAATTAGTGGAATTGCCGCTTGCGAGTACACAACCGGATAATTAGTTCAAAGCTGTGAAGTGTGCGTCGCGCCTAGCTGAGATGGCACTCGACGGCGCGTTTTTCATCCCCCCTCTTTACCCCTATTTCACCCTTCCCCAACAACCATTACAATGTAAAATTCTAATTCACTCGTTAAGTCCTTTGGCCTTTTCTGGGCACTTTTGCGGAATATAAAACAGGTTAAATGGATTTGTATCTGAGTATAGGAATATAGGTAGGTTGAATATTATGGTAATAGAGGCTGGCTTGTTAGTGAATATGGATGGAGGGCTGCTTTATATTATTCTATATTTTATGTATTTTTTATGTTCTAGTTATTTTATGTTAATTTGTTTTGTAATAAAATATTATGATTCCGATGTTCAATTTTGTTCTACAAAAATATGAGTGATAAAAGCTTATTAGTAAAAGCCAAAAGTTATACAAATTTGAAGCGTGTATAGCTAATATACATAGAGATCTAATTAGGTCACTAGTTGTTACTTAACTGCGAAAGAAAACCTGATAATTTTGGAAACACTTGCTTGCCAAGTTTTCAGGCTGGCTAATTAAGTACTAACAAAATGCGAAATATTGTCGTTTAAAAATATTATTAAAGGCAAGGTGCCAAGTCAGAAGATTCTATCTTGGTTTTGATGAGTAAGTTAGTAATTTAAAAGCTTTCTTATTCTTTATCATGTTTTTCTAAAACCTTGTATGAGACAAGTGCAGACAGAGTAGGTTTTGTGAGCTCATTATTTTATACACAAGCTAGTTGTGTTTATGTAATAGAACTATGATATAGGTAAACCGTTTTTTTAAATCAATCGATATTTATGTATGTTACTGAAAACTTTCCGTAGCTTTCTCTTTTTTTTTAACCTTTTATGTGTCCCACTGCTGGGCAAAAGTCTCCCCCAATTTGCTCCAAGCTATTCTGTCTGGAGCTGAATCCTACCAACCCGGCAGATAGCTTTCTCTTTTAAGTAATTTAAAAGAGTAGAAGAATTTTAAAGCCTATTGATTTCATCTGTTCTTGAATATCACTATTCTACATCTCCACTTCACATACCATTCAAATAACTCTAAACAAGCGGCGATCGTCTTCATTACAGCCATGTTTAAATCAAGCCCATATATAATCCGCACTACATACCGGTATTGTTATTTCGCTATGTGTGCCAGTCGGTACGTCGACTCGCATCGCCCTGTCACTCGTGTTAATTAAACGTTCTATCTGATGGAATTAACTTCTATGGATGTGGCTTGCAAATTGTTTTTAGAAATTGTAACAGTTTTTTCTCTTTATAACTCTGTTATGTAAAACTAGATGTAGATAACTAATAGCCTTGTACTATAAATATAGTGTTACGAAGTATTACAGGACTAGAAACAAGACTTTTAAAATTAATAAAATATCTAGCATCACCTTGTATAGAAATCCTCTTGTCTTCTGTGGAAACCTTTTAGGTGCTAAGATATAGTTTAAATAGAATTTACTATTCGTCTTTACTTGAATTTATAATTCTCAAGTTTTCGACATTAAAATTTAAGAAGTTACTAAAAAAATAACAAGAGTTGCTATAGTGATCCATGTACCACTACCAGATCTGCGCTATATCCGTGTTATCGCATTTACCGTTTCTATATGCGTATACGTTTACACACGTCCGGACAATGCTCGGCTGTATTTATGTACAGTTTTTCCGTAATTGGTTTTCGATTTAAAGGCAGAGGGTGGCCTATGTAAGGCCTTACACACGGAATTATGTTTTTACAGGTGTCCACCGTACTGTGGTTTTAATTGGGGGATTTGGTAATGATTGCGCTGTAAATATACTGGTTTTGTGCGGTTTGCTGTTTTGATTGTGGGTAAGGGATGTGACTACTCAAAAGGCATTCCGAATTTTCGCGAGCTTTGTGTTGCTTTTGTAATCGTCACGTATTTGAAACATGAAAATAAGATAAGAAGCCATAGACTAATATTCTTTAGAGAGATTCGTTATTGGGTAAGCTTTCGGTACTGTTGAATATCAATATTTTTACATTGAAAGACGGAAAAATGCTTTTCAGGTGTGCACGGCAACATCATTCTGGCCTTGGTTTCTGCTTACATAAGTAACAAGCGGCGATATGGCAATAACATGGCAAGCATCATATTTCTTAAAACTCTGACCTCAACCCCTTTATCATTAACACTTTACCCATTCAAAAACCTCAAGCCACACAAACTATTTCTTACAGTTTCAAAAACCAAAAAAGTTTTCGACTAAAATTTGTTACCATCCTTGCAACTCGAAGTCAAATGCTATTAAAACTTTTAATGACTTGAAGCATTCTTTCGGTTCTCTGTTCGAAGTGGTATTAATTAAAAAAGAGAGGCTGGATCAAGCACCCGTTGGTTTCAAGTTGGCCCAGCTGTGATCCATGGTCGGTTGGACCGAACAACTTTGAAGCCAAGTCTGCTTGCCAAAAACAAAGTTTCTCAGCAAAAGTTTGTGTAAAAATGTTGTGTTTTAAATCGAGTGTTTTATTGACTGGTTCTTTTTGGCTCTGCTCTGTACCTGGACTTTATGATAATATAGCAAGTATTCGTGTAGTTTTTGAGGTAAATAAATGTGGAAATGTATGTCGACGGCATAATATTGCCATTAACCTGACAACAAATTTGGATGTTTTGCAAAGTCTTGTTTTGGCAGAAAAGAACACGACTGTTCACCATTATTTTAAGTTAACATCATGTCTGTTTCTTTTTGCATATTTTCTTATGTGAGAGATTTTAATGAAACTACTAAAAAAACTAAAGAATGTAAAGCATTGCAAATACATGAAATAGTGAGCAAGCTTATTGTAAAAACTTACTTTTAAGGGTTGAGTAGCTAACTTTTAAAGATTGCCATAAAATATATTTTACTATAAATCCTTTATCTCGGCGAGCAACTTTTCATCGTGGTTAGATGTTATCAGCCTGGGATGTTCCGCACCCCATTCTCCTGAATCACTGAACAAGAAAATTCCTAAGTCACGACAAAACGTTCACAGATAATTTAAAAACGAATCATATTTGAAAATGGAACGCTGCCAGAAATCTGTATGATCTGTGACGCACGAGTGCTTTTACAAGATCATCGCTGCTCGACAAGGTACGTGACCGTGTGTAGTTCTTACTTCATTCGTTCGCGAATGAATCGGGTCTCGTTCACTCATATTCAATGCATTGAATCTAGGCACTTTAGCTATGCTCCTATTAAGTAGTTGGAGGATAAAAGATACAAATTGGAGATTTTATTGAGAATTTATTTTTGAGTACGGTAATCAGATTGAACTCTATTGATGACTGCATTTCAATGGATGTGAAGTGGTTATTGAAATGACGTAGGTCGGGAAGTATAGGGACGGATATGATATAATGGAATCGACGTTATTGTTTACTTTTGTTTGTGTTTGTAAACTATTTTACTTTTCTACTTATTCCGTTTACTGTTTTATGATCAAACAGATAAGACAACTTTTTGTATATGACATTACGCTATCATGTTGCTTGAAGAAAATAATTTCTGAAAAGGATGATAAAACCATCAGCTTTATAAACAACTATGAAAGACAACTTAAATACCCATTATAATCTCAAAACACCTGCCATAAACTAAAAGAAATACAGCAAACTGGAAGCAATTGTATTAGCACGGGGCATGTTTTCAAAGGACTAGTGCATAAATAAAAACTGGAGTGCGGACGTTCCACAGTAATTGGGTTTGGCTGTCCAATTCCGCGCTTCACCCGGCGACGCTGAATAGCCTCTGTACAAAAGCGGAGATAGTGACTGGCATCTGAGAAAAGATCGCTTTAAACTTAGGCTATGAGATAAGCGTGCAGTATATTTCATAATAATATGCGGTTTGTTTTTTGTACAGGACATTATTTTAGCTGAGTTATTTTTTCTGAAGAATTAATGAACAAATCCTCATTTGTTCATTAATTGTAAATCAAAAGTTTTCATTGCTATTTTTTTTGTTGTAGCTTGTTATATTGCTATACATAAATTATAATTTATACTAGGTTTTTGAAAGCGGAATCTAAATTATCTTTCTCTTATTCGGCAGTGACTGTATTTTGCAGATGATTTTTGGCCTGTTCTTAATACTTACGTTAGTTAAAAGCAATGAGAGATATTACATAAAAAAAGACAAAACTATTGACAATTTAGTATAGATGTAATGACTCGCTCGTTCAGTGGCCACAACGCTATGTTAAAGAAAATGCGACGGATTGGACGAGGCGAGTAGATTTTGTTTATTCTTGTAAGACATGTAAAAAAATTGCAGTTTACGTAGTAATCTGCGGAAGTAAAGTACATTCCACTTGAATAGTTTACAAGATTCTTTATTATTGGTGACAGTAAGTACTAAAAAACTTTTTATTATGATTTTTGCAACGTTTTGCTTACTGTATAGCCTTTGCCTTATTTAACCTGTTAACGAAGTACCCCATCACTGAAATTATTTAAACTTTATTATTTATTTATTAAAAAGGTGTAAACATCAATTCTGAAGAAAATGCAACTAACACTCTAAATAAATTCCGAAAGAAAGATCCATTTATGTGCCAAAAAGTAGGCCAAAAGTATTATACGAAAATATAAAGATTTGCCTCAAACATTGATGTCTCGAACCAAAGATAATCGAGTATGAATTATTTATATTCCACAAATATTAAAGGAGGCGATTGAAAGAGGTTACAGTTTTAGTACGTGACTTTTACACTATTCCTGTGTCGTCAAGTGTTTCTCAACGCATTGCCAGACGAAGCCAGTTCAGCGTAACGATGTAGATGCTTAGACGTACTTACACTATTAGATAAAATGTAAGATTTTATTATAAACTTTAATTTATAATTATATAATTCTGAATATTAACTAAAAAGTATCTGAAACTATTAATAAAATAATAATATATATTATTTTTAAGGACGTCATTATTTCTTTAAACGTAAAATATGAATATTTTTATAGGGTTGTGAGCCTGGAAATCTGACATACAGATCCTGAATCTAGTTGAAAATATGTATAAGTAAGACACTAAAACTGTTCCTTTATTAAATCAGAGAAATAAATTATATTAAACTTAAATAAACTTTTATTTCGCATGCGATTGCATTAATGACCAGTCAGCGATAACAAACATGATTTACAATATTCTTTTTTAATTAACAAACTTATATTTAAACAAAATGTTTTTCTGCATAAACTCAGACTCAGTCTTTCGCCGCTTTCCTTAAAGAATGATCAGTATAATATTTTGATCAAGTATATCCGGGGCACGGCAAAGTTTAATAGAGTGCGCGCTGTATATGTCGTATGTATAGCATGTTCACAAAGGGGCATGTTGCCCGTCAGCGAGTTCCGAGCTACATCGTCAAACATACAGGTAGATAGAATGGACAACAGAAAAAATATTATATTTGGATGAAAAAAATATTTGTGTTTCTAGCTTAAGTTACACATCGTTAGGTAAAGAATTAAAAATTGCATATAGTTTTAGAATTTACATAATTTTAGATCTTTTGTACGAGTCTTATGTCCTTGATCGTTTGTTTTGTGTAAAGTGATAAATGACCCATTTACGAATTATTGGAATGAAATATAAAAATGTTTCATTTCTAAAAGATAAATACTCAACAATGCAAGGTCTATTTCTAAATTTTCAATTTAAAAAGTACTCATTCTCTATAGATATTCACTGGCTATGCGGATACTAAGCAAAAGAGAATTAATCAATAAGTACAAAAGTAATTGATTTGGTTACGATTCTGTTCGATCTGATGATATAAAAAAAAACATCGACATGGAAAAAGGACTACAACTTATCCAATAAAAAATTGTTAGTTGACTATAAAGCCGGAACCCCACCGCTGCGCACGGAGAGGCTGTGCACGTGTGTTCAGCTTCGCTTTAGTACAAAATGTATGAGAGCGTTTCCACCGCAGCGCACGGACATGCTACGCAGCAACTGACGTCATAAACACACGCGTAGCTAACTCGAATAGGCGGAACGTAGCTCAGCCACGTGGCCGACCCACGCATCCCAGCTGCGTGGGTCGGCCATTTCTCGGCGACCCACGACTATGTACAGTCTCGAGCAAAAATATGTACACACATAATATTGTTAAGAAATTATTATAAGAATAAGCTACTATAAATAAGAGGTACAATTAATGTTCCTGGTATATATACATACATTTAAGTTGTGTTAAGTATAATTTATGGAAGAACTAAGTTATTTATAATTCATATAAGTAAAACAGATGTTACTACACAATACCTAAATTATATTGTTACTCGGAAGCGCTATTGTCTATATTATAAAAATAATATATTGACTTGAAGTCAAATACTTAAAAAAAAAAAAAAAAAAAATTAACTATTTTATTTTCAAGTGTCATCTGTCAGTATGCATTGATTGCCAGATGGCAGAAGAGATTCGACAAAAAAACTCACTAATTTCGTTTAACAATTTCGCATATTATTATGTATACATAATTTTGCTCGTGACTGTACCCCATGCATAGCTACGAGCTGCGTGGCCGACACATCCGTGTCCGTGCGCCTCAGTGGAAACGGAGACCGACGCCGCCGAACTAATGAACCCACGCGGCAGAGGTGAGCCACGCATCCGTGCACAGCCTGCGCAGCGGTGGGGTTCCGGCTTAACACCCGTGTGTCACCCCACAAGACTGGTACCGCCGCGGGCGCCGCGCAGCTAAGCCTCGTTTAATAATGTGGACATTGGACGCTCATAAGTCGCTAACTCTGCCTCATCCAGACGATTGTGATTACTTGTCCGATTGATACTCTTATTCTTTAGTTAATTGTGTTAATATAAGCTAACATTAATTAATGATGGTACATTTTATTCATGCTGATTTTCATTATCAGTTATAAATTAGTGTAGAGCATCTCCATAATTTTCGTTCAAGCCTGATGCTTGTAGGATAGACAAATAACAAAATTAGTATAAGCTTTCGCCAGTCAATCGTGCTCTCAGTACCTAATAAAACTCTAATCATTTTATTCGTGCTAAGTATTATATGAAGTGGTTTAAATACTTCCTAATGATACAATAAGAAAACACACTGTATGTAAACTTTCCTACACACTCTAATCAAATTTATTTCAACACAACTACAAATTGATAACAAAACACCACTTATAGACAAAGTAACAGAATAAAATATGTCTTGTAGCGAACCGCATGAAACGTTTACCGATCTAATATCGCAGTGTACGGGGTACGGGGCTCCAATAAAAAGTAATTAAAGTCGCCAGCTAGCTAGAAGCAGATTTGTCTCGCCGGTTACGTGGATGTAGGAAGGCTGGAGTGGGTTTTGAAATTGACTGTTGGATAATATTATTAGGAATATCATGTGGGAAATATTACCTTAGAAACATAGTCTACAGCACCCTTCATGAAATGTTGAATAGTGGTATTACTTTTCATGTTAAGGATTCATGGTTAACCAAGATAATTTAACGTTTTAGTTATGAATATCTGTATCATTTTGGTTTATTTAAACCAAAACAAGTTGGTCTTTAAAGAAGGATTTTTTCAATTTTGCATACAACTGCCTTATATTATTAATAGTAAAGCCGGAACCCCACCGCTGCGCAGGCTGTGCACGGATGCGTGGCTCACCTCTGCTGCGTGGGCTCATTAGTTCGGCGGCGTCGGCCTCCGTTTCTACTGCGGCGCACGGACACGGATGTGTCGCCCACACAGCTCATAGCTATGCGTGGGGTACAGTCACGAGCAAAAATATATATACTTAATAATATGCGAAATTGTTAAACGAAATTAGTGAGATTTTTTGTCGAATATCTTCTGCCATCTAGCAATCAATGCATACTGACAGATGACACTTGAAAATAAAATGAATCAAATATTTTTTTTAATAAAAAAAAAAATTACTTAAAGTGAATATATTATTTTTATAATATAGACAATAGCTCTTCCTAGTAACAATATAATTTAGCTATTGTGTAGTAACATCTGTTTTACTTATTTTTATTATAAATTACTTAGTTCTTACATAAATTATACTTATCACAACTTAAATGTATTTATATATACTAGGAACATTAATTGTACCTCTTATTTATAGTAGCTTATTCTTATAATAATTTCTTAACAATATTATGTGTGTACATATTTTTGCTCGAGACTGTACATAGTCGTGGGTCGCCGAGAAATGGCCGACCCACGCAGCTGGGATGCGTGGGTCGGCCACGTGGCTGAGCTACGTTCCGCCTATTCGAGTTAGTACGCGTGTGTTTATGACGTCAATTGCTGCGTAGCATGTCCGTGCGCTGCGGTGGAAACGCTCTCATACATTTTGTACTAAAGCGAAGCTGAACACACGTGCACAGCCTCTCCGTGCGCCGCTGTGGGTTTCCGGCTTGATACGTATGTTTGCTTGTGATTCTGAAGGATTTTTCGACCAACCGTTTTATCTTACAACTACATAGTTTGACACACTAAAAGAATCACTTGAATACCATAATTGTACTTGAAACAATTGCCTATCTGATCCTGAAAATATCTGCTAAAATAAAAAATTATGATTTGAAGTATAAATAGAAATTCAAATCTAAACTACATAACTCAATCAAATTACAATTAAACAATAAGACAAACAGATACCGTATCTACTTTAGACTATTCGCGGTTCCGGATTCAGCCGACCGGCGCAAAGTTGGTCAAATCTGCCAATGCTTCCGCAACTATTATTGAAGTGGATTCAATCCAGCCAGATTTATTCGATTGCTAACGCGTAGCCTATTCATTTTTCTTTCACTTCACTTTTCTTTCTGAAAATTTTCGCAAAACATTAGAACTTGCAATGTATTTTCTAAAAAGTACCTACCATAAAATTTTGATTTTGATCCAGTTTATTAATTGCCACACACTGGCATTTTCTTACATTCTTATTCTTATATTACAATGGTTCGATTCTCAGTTCACTTTATTGGACATTTTTTATAGGCTAAATTACATTTCGACACAGTCAGTTGTTTTTAATATACACTTTATTACGAGTTATCACAGAAGTTGATGCTATTCATACGACAAAATTGCATCACCTCTTTAAATTATATAAGAAGACGTAGTAGAACACAATTAGCGCAGTCTTAGGAACTCCTTGCTAGAGTTCTATTGTGATGCAAATCGCGACAAGTTACTTCATACCTGTTCTGACGAGATGCGGAACAAGTCCTGTTTGCTTTCTGCATTATTTTCACAATCTTAAATACTGGAATTTTATTAAAACTAGGTCGATCCGACAATAGTTAAGAAAGAATATTTGCATATAGGTTCATTTAGGCTAGTTAGCCGAGGGACGTTTTCTGTCGTAACACTTTTTAGGTTGTTCATTTACTTGTGATATCGTTACCACAGGTAAATCACAGCTGATTATATAACAGCACAGGTAAATGACATGAGATTTTTTTTATCAATTTAGTACGGACGGATGTTATTTTCAACGTTAACCTTCTTGTTCCTTATCAACCCTTCACCTATGATGCGGTTAATCAAAGTAAGCAGCCAATTCTTATTCTTACACAGAAAATTTCCTGGATTTATCTAGTCCTATTTCTACCTACCACTCATATATCATGCAAAAGTCAAGAACAATAAGCCGCACACCTTTGAAAACCTGCCAAACATTACGGGCGTCGCTCTAAAGCGGTCGACTCTAAACAAAAAGGGAAAAATAAACTTCCAAAGCCGCAGTACATACTTTGCGAAATATTTTTTTTTGAAGTTTTTTTTTAAACCTCCCAAAGTCGAGCAACTCATTAGTCGAATGAGCGAAGGTTTCAGTTCGTAACTTCGGGTTAGTTTAGTTTAGAATGGTACCTTTGGTTTGTAGGTAGCTAATTTTTGAGGTGATAATTGAGCGAGTTTGAAGTTAATTATCTTGAGGAAGGGGCATAGTTTAGTTTAATATATGATGGGATCGAGACTTTTTACATATATCAAAATTTATAACTACAGCTATAAGTTATACTAAATTTTTTACAATTTTTATTTATCAAATTTGTTCTTTATAGCCTAAAACGCGTGCCCCAAATCAATTGTTCATTTAACTCAATATAATAAAGTTTCATGTTTTGATTTTGATGTAGGAGCGAATTATTTCCGTTGTTCATTTCCGACGAATTTTCCCTACTCTTTTTTTAAAACATCTGTGCACACACAAAATATTTTATTCACGCGAACCTCGAGAGCATTTCACTTCAATTGACACTAAAACAATTAGTAGGGGAAGAATGTCAGTTGTAACGGTTACGCAAAAGTTCCCCTCACAGACCACAAGTATAGGCCGAATATAAGGCGAGCCTTAAATTATTCATACGCACAGTTACGTGGCCCGATTACTGATTCCCCAGAAATTACAAACTTTTTCACTAAAACCTTTTGTTTCGCACCGATTCTTGTTATTATTGCTAAGTGGCTTTCGTTTTATATTGTTTTATAAATGAATTATTAACGGCACGTTGTTATAATGGTCGTTTAATGGATAAAGGCTTTATGATCTGCGAGGATTGAAGGGAATTTTAAAATGTTTTTGTAATAGCTCTCTCTGACTGGTTTGGTTTGTAAAATCGCTTGCTATTGTATATTTTACTTTGTATATTGTATATTTTACTCATAAGTACAATAACATTTGATTTTTACGAATCGTCTCAGTACTTTACGTTAGTTGAAAGTCGCATAATTTATTTAGGATTGCTCCTTGCTGCTAACCTTTCTGCTTCTGAGGTGGCACGACACCATTGATTTTCCCCGTAACTAAGGTAGGATGATGATAAAAATATGCGGGGCACACGTGACCAAAATTTGCAAAAACAAAAGAGAGATGCGGAAAAAGTAAGGGGAGGCCTTTCCACAGAAGCGAGAAAATTCAGACAAAAACCAAAACCGAACGCCTTTGCATGCGAATATATTATAGTCCTTATTTATAAGACCATAGGACCTTATATAATAACTCTTAAAAGTGTAGTGGACGCATCATATAACGTGCAGTAAAACCCGGTGAACTTAGTGAAACATTTTGTGTACCGCGACGACACTCGTAAAATGCATCTTTATGGCGCGCCCAGCAGTAAACGTGAACCTTTGCGTTAAGTGCAACTTGCGTACTTAACGACCGTGCATACATATTTTGAGGTAAGCACAGGCTGTAAACACAAGCCACTATATAGAATTGCAACTACATATAAAAGTTTACATGTGTAATTAAATAGGTAGTCGTCATTTTGCCAAGAAAAGTTCTTTCTTATGCTAAGTTTAGTTTTCTCAGGTTTCAGTACCCCTTCCGAGAGCACAGGCTCTCCTTCTTAATTATTACCCTAGTAATAATCAATTGTATAATTGAAAACTGAATTGAACATCAACAAATAAAATAAAGCTTCTGATGGAGGGAATAAATAAATAAAGTTATTTTCTATAGGGAGAGGGTTAAAGCAGGTAATATCTATTCTATTCTATCTTTCCACGATCCATATTTTGTATTTCCTTCTCAAAAAAACTTACAGACTGCCAACATAACAGTAGTAAACATAACAATACACATGTCCAGGCCATCAAGCAAGACACTAACAGGCTTTATTCACAGTTTACGTGGTCGCGGCAGCCTCTTTTATTTACACTTAGCGTCTGACAAACTTTATGTTCTTTTTGCTAGACCGCATGATTTTTGACTTGCTACCATTTTGTAGGCCTCATTAAAGTCCCGTAAATTATGTGCAACGGTGGTATTTTACAAAACAGAACAAGATTTTTCCTTTTTTTGAGTTACTGAACAGATGGGTATCAAATGTTGTTTTACACTGAAAGTACGAGTTTATTTATGGTCCAAAAGAAGAATCTTCTTTAATATCCAATGAATAATCATCATAATGCAATTTACAAATCTATAAATAAAGCATACTTAAAAAATATATTTTATATTATTTTAATGTTGAAATCACAATGAAATCATGATGTAATTTAAGTCTTACAACCAATCTACTTATTTCGAAGAAATATTGCTCACTTACTTCTTCTTTCATATAACAGTGGCCACGTACACATATGCATTCTAATATATTAAGATTTAATCAGACCTCAAGTGAGGCGGCCGTGACAGCGTCATACGAGTTTTACGAGCGCATAGTGATGGGAATTGTTAATTTTATCGAGCTGTAGGGACGTCTGTATGAGATTCAATGTCTTAGCGGTGAAGTTTGTTACGAATGCACGAAATATGGCCGGCAGATGAATTGTTAAATCTGGCTGGTTTATTTGGTTATGTGATTCTGTTAAATATCTATCATGCTCTTATATAGTATATAGTACGTCAATATCAGTAGCCATATTAATCACTTGTGGAAATGTGTACCAGCCTCTCGGTTTTGCGTTTGAAATAATTATTTTATTTTGCTAACATTTCTACGAGTTTCTCACTTATACTTTTCAGAATATCGAATATTATTAGATTTTCAGAATGTATTGGTTTATATAGGAGTGTAAAGTCTTAGGTCTGTAAAAGCATGTCAAGTCCTTAATTCAATCTTAAATACAATGTACCTAAAAGATGATTTTTCAAACGATACATAAAGTAGTATTAAAAAGGCTTATTTTATATATTTATGACTTTTCACTGAGGTTATAGTAGTGTTTTATTCAATCTATTTCAAGTACTATAGGTATGTACTCAGATCTGCATAGCTACGTGTTGCGGTGTGTTGACGGGCTCAACCTGAGTACGTACTCGCGTATTAAGTGCTGCTCACGTGGCTCTTAATCGATCGATTTCGTGCACTGTAGGGACGGGAATTGTTTGGGGATTTAGTGCTGATTTATTTATTAGTAGAACTGTTTGGTGTATTATTTAATAGGAATTAGGTAGTTTCTTTGCCTGGACAAGAAAATTTCTCAGACACAGGTGATAAGACCTTGTCTTATGAAAATAACAAATGGTTATTCAGATTGGCTAACTTAAGTAGGAATAAACCTTACACGTGACAACAAATTGCAAAATAGCGTAATGTGTCAAATTTAATTGAAAGTAAAATGAAATCTTTGGTTTGAACATTTAGTGGTTAATAAATAATAAAATACATTTTACCAGCGAAGCTTTTTAAAACGCAAAGTTTAGCAAGAATAATAATTGTTCCCTATAATTCAATAAATAAATCAGCGGAATAAGAAAATAAAAGTGTGTGGATGTCATAATGCACAAACAGTGGGAGCTGCGCGGAATACCGAGAACACCTCACAAGTTTCCATCGCTTCGCCTCGGTAATAATCGGTGGGATAGGGCTGCCCAAAAAATACTAGTTACCTAGAAATATTGTATGTAGGTATTGTCTTTATATGTTAAATTTTGGTGAAGTTCAGACGAGTTACCAAGGATGACGCTGTTTCGAAGTCTTGCTGGTATTAACATAGATTAGCAATAATGGGAATATACCCAATAATGATATAAAAAGTTCTAGCAACTTTGTTGAACTTTTCCTCATCTGGCAAGTGTTCTTTTTAAAATTACAGTGAACTGGTAACTATATAAATAAAATTTCATGAAAACAAATTAATATTTACATAGATTAGCAATAATGGGAATATACCCAATAATGATATAAAAAGTTCTAGCAACTTTGTTGAACTTGTCCTCATCTGGCAAGTGTTCTTTTTAAAATTACAGTGAACTGGTAACTATATAAATAAAATTTCATGAAAACAAATTAATATTTTCATGATAATATGGCAATACAGTAAAATTCACAGCATGTAATGTAAATTAACAGTTGCACAATGAAAGCAAATTAAATTAAAGCAATTATTTGCAAATGAGACTATGCAATCACTTTACCCGTCTTTTCACGAGATCCAAATAACCTCAGAATAATAATCATTTTTTTTTAAGACCAATCACTTGCTGCTATTTCGTCGATAAGCTTTTTTAATCTGTATCAACCCTACCTCCTTACCTACCGAACAAAACAATTGACACTAGCTCGAACTCGTACTATTGGCGGCAAAAATTTATGACTTTTGTTTCGTCAGATAGTTTTCATGTTACTTATTGCTAGAATTTTAGTTTACAACCATAAATCGTGAGTTTTAATCTAAGTTTAAAAGTTCTTTCAACGGCTCTTAGTTGTTTGTGAAAATGAGAAATAACGGATGTATTGTGGTTGTTCTGGTCAGTGATTTTGTCAGCAAAATTATTTTGATATATTTACTTATTGTTTTACTTTGTTTGCACGTGTAGAGTTTGTCAAAGGGATCAATATTAATGGGTACAATAGATTTTTGTCACTGTGCCTCTGAATATTGAACATTTTCTTTTTATAATAGAATACGGTGTTTATTAAAAAATGTAAAAAGAAAATAAGATTTTATTTTATTGACTAGGCTATCTGTCCAAAGTAAAATTTACACGAGTAAGACTTTGTACAGTTCCTGTAAAACTATTTAACTATACCGTTCCCAATTTTAAGTACTTAACTGAGCGTTTTTAGTTAGGATATAAAACGTTCTCAAACATTATTGCAAAAATAATGAAGGTATTAAAATGAAAGAACTCTAATCTATAAAACTACCCCTTTCCCCCTTAAAGAGGATCCTTCCTATCGGTAGTAACATAGGTTTATACTTCATGCATTCACGCTTCCCAAGCTGTTTACTATTCGGATTAAAAACTCAATATCGCCCGGTAGCTCTCGCAGTCGATATTCTGCTTCTGCCTGAAAAAATAAGATCCTTTAAATATGAAGCTTTATATGGAAAGGAAATATGATTTAATAACTTATTGAAGAATTATTGGTTAGCTATGAAGGAAAATATCGCTTAAACTCACCTGGATCCGAAAGATAGGTTTTTGGTAGTTGGTATAAACTTAAGTCTTCAAACGTAATTATTTGTAATCCATTCTGGCTAGTATAAAAAAACTGCTCGGTACTTTTTTTTTAATTTTATCTGAAATTACTATTGCGACATTTTACTCTGCATTGTTGAAAATATAATATCAATCAAAAATACCAATCAAACTATTTCATCACCTCCCAAAATTTGTAAACAAAAAGCCTCGTCGTATAGCCCGTCACCGCAACAAGAATTCTTGCAACGTTTTAAATGGCGCGGATTTTAACTCACGCGGAAATCCGTACGTTGAAAAACCGCGCGGATTCTGAGTTCCGCATCCGCTGACGGACAGACGCGTGATTAAATTTTCAGGTGTTATTGGGTTTACTAGTAGAAATCTTTCAATTCCGTATTGGTCTGCAACGTTACCTAAAAATGGGAAACTGTACTGCGTTTTGGGGTCTGAAATATTTATGAACAGCGGCTTCCATTTGTTATTTTATTTCTCTCATAAGTGTGTTTCGAGTTTTATTTTGTGATTTTGGACATAGGCCTATTTTTCGAGATACTATAGATTAATTTAAGAGGTTTTTTAACTATACATACATACATATTATAATCACACCCGTTTCCCGTAGGGGTGGGCAAAGACCACTGCTTTCGACTTACTACGGTCCTTACATACCTACTTGTATCGCTTTATCCACAGTCATTATTCCCTTCATACATGCTCCTCGGTTTAGGGTATATATATAAATAACTAATAGATACATAAATAATAGTAATTAATTATTATTTCTTTTCACGTCTAATTTCCTCTCTACCTCATCAAACAATTCTCCGACTATTATATCTATTGTACTATATAATATCATTGACGAAGAGCGATGACGTAACTGTTTGTCTTGGGTTCAAAGCAAACCTACTTGTGTGCTGTGTAACGTGTAAGTAATATGGCTGCGAGCATCGTGCGCTAATTAATGAGTCTTATTAAGATTTAATAGCGCCTTTCTCGTATCTGGAATATTTTCTTCGGGAATATTAAAGTTGTTGATTAACTTGGAAATTGTTAATGTTTATTAGGTTTGAATACAGCCCTGTTATAATTTTTATTCGGTATATTGATAATGAGTTTTGTCAGATGATAGAAAAAGCATATATTATTGCGAATATTTGGTGACCTAACAATAAAGATGTTTTTCATAGACAGAAACTTAATGACTTAACTGTACAATGATTTTGAGGCTCGCGAAATTATCATATTCATGAACTAAAAATGTCATCAATTCCACTCTTCCCTACAAAACTAAATAAAAATAGACGTAAAATCCAAAAAATACATTCCCCACATTTAATCAAATGCCGTATACATTTCCATTTGTTTGAAACATTCCGTACAAAAACTAGTATATTTTAAAGCATGCATTTCAAAGGGCCGCCGCGTGCGAGTAAATTCAAATTACCTTGACAAATACCCATTCGGTTTTACATAAAAAGTAGATGCAGCTGGACAGAGCGTACAAAAGGGGTATAAACGAATACTATACTATGTACAGAGCTTATTTACATTAATTTTTCATGACTTGATGGACTTGGGAACGTAGAGTTGATAGTTACAGTTATATAAGGGAGTATTTTGTTTACTGGTTTTAAAACGACTTCAAAAAGGATGAGGATTTCAATTTGGATCTAAATAAAGATAAATAACAGTTTTTAACTTCAGAAAAACCTAGCTTTTCTATTTATGCCTATTTTTTTATTGAAAAATAGTATTCTAATATTGAAGACTCTTAAGTAGTTACTACATATTAGGTATTTATTGAACGCTGAAAAAAACTGATATATTATGATCACAAATTTTCGAATTTATTAATTCACTGAATTTTTCACAAGATACTGGCGAAAGGTCATATTATACCTTGCTATTATAGTAGAGGAAGCGTTGCTGACGTTATAGGCCTCACGAACGAGTAACATTTGGGCCGAGCGCTTCTTACCTAAGAGCAAAGTAACAGTGTCCTTAATAATATCATGTTACCGGTTTTTGTACTTAAATAATAAAAAGGAAAGGAAACAATAAGAATTAATATAATGCAGTCTTTACAATCCTGAATTTGCGTACCAAACTATAAACACAAAAACAAAGACAGTTTTCCACCAGAACAATTGCAATTACGTACACAACTACAATCCACACAGAAAGAACAAAAATAAAACCTCCGCAAACCTAATTCAAAAACATACATTTTGTTTAAAACGAAATACAAATCTTGTGATTTGCATACCCGCACGACAATTCAATTCGCATATTCATGCAATGTCCGTCTCAGTTGAAACAAATTTAAAAATATTGCAGCCGCATCAGTCTGCTCTAGCTTCTACGTATGGAACCAACTACTTCCCTATATTAAAATCATTCGTTCATCTAACCGCTCGAAAAAGCCACTGACAAAGCGCTCTCGAAATTTAGCTGTGCAAAATCTCAACGAATGCTAGATTACGACGGGGCAATTTCAACACAAAAATACAAGTGCAATTTGAGCGGCCATAAAGCGAGGCCCGAGTTCTGAACGTCTTAATAGTTAGTTGGCAAGCTTTGTTATTCCCGACACCGGAATGTGAATCTCTGTGGAGTGTGCGGTCGTAATCTGGAACATACTGTCCTCTAATTGCGATCCTAATTGTCCCGGTTGTCCCCCACCCTTCTTTATTCTGGCCTCCTCGTTACATGTTGCTGTGAGGAGCTGACCGCCCGTGTTTCCTAATGTTTTGTATTGTGTGTGCCTGGGGGTGCAGAATTTGATGCCTTGATTACAGTCAAGCAACGCTCCGATGTATGTATTGTCATGCGGTTGCTCTCGGGTTTCGTGTGTTTGTGTCTGAGCACTATACAAGATGATGCAATAGCCTTGCTAGTTGATTGTCAGTTAAAATGTTAGCTGATAAATTGGTATTGCTTTGCCTAACGCATTAAAAGATATGGTATTCAGTGGTGCACTGTTAAAGTTAAATTATAGTAATCACTGAAGCGCTTCAATGCAAGGACCTAGGTTGTTATGCAGTGGTCTGCGGGCGTATAAAACAGCTCACTTACTTTTTATTATGATTGCCACTGATCTTTACTTCTTCTATGATACTTTGAATCCTTCAAGGACACTACACTTTCTCATTAAGTTCAGTTAAACTTCTTATTCCAATGTATTTTCTGCAGTTTAAAAGCAGAGAATCTATTGGCGATAAAATAGTTTTGCGCCCCGACAGAAGCCACTCTTCTCTCGTAGGTTCTTTCTACTAATAGTAAGGATCCTATACCCAATATTCCCAAATTAAAACACCACTATTATTCAAAACAAGCTCGGTCTACCAGCCGTGCATGGCGCATGTGCAATGTGCATCTGTCCGCAGGCCGCCACACACGATACATTCCACTAATGGCGAGATTACAAATCGCTATGCTCACTCGACCACTGGCATGGAACTGTTTAATACACTATGTAGCCATCGAACTGTGCTGAATTGTTTTGGGATGTTTACAGACCGAAATTACCAAGTTTCTACCTATACCTAGTACGATTCAAATCGACCTAAAAATTGTGCCACTTGACATTTTAAAAATTGTTACCAATCTGATTCCGATTAATAATATTCTCTTTCAGAATTGAACTAATTATGTCTTTTTGTTTATAATTTTCTAATAAGCAGTAATCTTACGTAGGTATTATAGAGAAAGCATGAATTATAAAAGATAGGCTTTAAAAAGATGACATGATCAAAACTATTAACGATTTTTTAAGATTATGTAGTAGTTTGTATTGTTTTCTGAAAAATTTTAAGTTTAAGAGTTATAAAATTAAATATCTATATAGTATGCGGATAGAGTTGTGGGTAGTATGTTTATTATTATAGCAATTAAGTACTTGAAATGTAAACCTCAATATACTGTTGTTTGCTGTCCCAATAAAATAAATAGAACACAAAAAAAAAGACATATACACTCTGTCTCTTAATAACAAATGCAACTTCAATTAAGTTTAAATTCTTTAAAAATACTTTAAATTACTCACCGCCTTCTCTAAAATTTTCAAGAAACTGCACTAGTCTATTCAAACTAATACAAAACCTATTTCATGGTAAAGCCTCGCTAGAGAGACAAGTGAACAAATATCTGCGCTCAAGGAACCGGTCCCAAGTAATAGCATTCTGTACAGTTGCAATGTGATTGATGCTAACGAATTAAGTTACAAGCAGCCTTAACTTAGGGGAACTTGAGTAATGGAATTAGCTCGCCTGTTTAATTTCATTTTATTGTATCGTTTACAATGTTTACAAAGGGTAAGGAGTATTAAATTTGGTATGGAGTTGGTGTTGGTACTGATTAAGGTTTTATTGAAACAGTATTTCAATTCGACATAAATATAGCTGTTTTGTTAACAAAATGGAATGTCTTCTGTTTATAATTGGTTGTTTAGGTAAGCCTTAAATAGCTTAAGAAACGGTATTTTGAAAATTAAAAACCTAAGGGCCGATCTTTCAAAACCAGGTTTTCTTTTCGTGAAGTCAAATTCCCTCCTGACTTATTTTGTATTGAAGAACTGTCAACAAGTCAAAATTATTTCTCAGATAAAATTATCTGGCGTTAGAAAAACCTACCCTTAATTACTTTTTATCGACCATATTCGTAATTTTAGGTTTATGTGAATATATCCTGTCTAAATAACTGCGTGAAACTGTACACAGCACAGTGCAATCATTCGAGAGGCACTATGACAAATACTAGAGGAGGCCTACAATTTCCATCGCACCTCTATTCGCATGGTAATAGGTTTTCGAGAGGGAGGTAAATGATGGCTCTGAACCGTTCACTCATCTATCAATGTTTAGTTTTGAAGTGACAACCAATATTGGTCCTTTTGTAGAGTTTTACAAGTTTTTTGGTGGTCCTATTCTATGTAAACTAAGTATGTACAGATAACAATAAGGAGTTTGTTTTGTTCTGGTGATCAGAAGTTGATTTAACATTCTGTTAGCTAGTTTGACCATCTAACTCCTAAAATCTAAAAGCTATGTTTATTATCATTCAAAATTTCATCTATATAGAATTTCACTATATTCTATAAAACTTAACAATTTTAGAAATAAAATACACTAGAAATGAGAAAACAAAATAACCTATAAACTAACTAAATCCTAATAAAAACTAAAATAAGGCATCAAAAAATTATCCACATCGAAAAGCTATGATATTTCTTGCTATATTGCTTGTATGAATCGAATATGTCAAGGCTATAATAATATAGCAACCACACAGCATAACCAAACGAATTACTCCAAAACTCCACACAAAAATCTCGCACTCACCTAAGTTTAGTAAGAAACATTTTAACAAACAAACGTTGCCACAATAACGGGAATCAGCCAATAGGAAGCAGGACAGGTGCAAGCCCCACAGTAAATAAGCTATACGAACAATTTGCGGCGAATGCTGGCTAACAACGCTCGGGTTTTAGCAAAAGACGCGCGGTTTGTGCTTCGACCTGGTGGAAATTTAATTCAATTTTGGGGAAATCGGTATTGGTATATTATATATATGTTAGTTAATAATAGTTTTATTATATCACAAACCCTTCCCTTGTGCGGAACTTCAATAGAATGTAAGTTTCCAACAAGCTTCTAGCCAGCGCAATAAAAATAAATTCATAAAAAAACACATTTCAAATTCTATCTTTCCATTTAATTATCTTTGGAAAGAACAAAAGATCCGATAATGGGCCAAAACAAAACATCTTATCCAATATCTCGTACCCAAAATCCATAACAAGACTTAACAGCATGTAAAAGGAGACCGAAAACACTAAAATAAACAAAGAGATAAAAATTCCCAAAAGGATCTGTGGCAAGTGCCCTCAAAATCACAACTCAGCCCTTTGGCGATTACATGATATCGGCTTTTTGCGTTACATTCGCGAAATTCAATAATACCGATGCTCGTAAAAGGGAGAGGGGGGGGGGGACTGCCGAAAAAACGGTATTTGGCTCACTAAACCGTTATTGTCAACCGCTGCAAATAACTGGGATGTTTTTTCTTGTTATTTCATTTTAAAAGGGTCCGGTATAAGCCCGTGCGTATATTGGGTGCTTTAAACCTTTGTGGATCGAAGGTATTAATAACATATTAATATGCATGTATGTGTTCGCATGTTAAAAATGTGGCAGTAGTTTTTTGTACGCACAAGGGTAAATGTTGAACCTAGACTGGTATTAAAATGTTTGATATGACGTCATAAAATATGCTGTTTTATGTCAGGTAACTATCAATATCCTCTAAAGCGCTTATTACTAAGTGACTGAATTAGGAAGCCTAAACGCCAAAGCGTTTGATTCGTTCCTATTTAGGAAAATTTTATGAACGCGATTACACCTTCCCAAAATCTGGAACGACAGCATTTAGAATCCTAAATTCAGGTTAGATATTAGAATGATAATCCATTTTCTAGAACCATTCCCTATTGCAGATGTGCTTGTCACTTTCTGTGAAAACTGTCTACCTCTTTAAGATACAGTAGCTTGGTGATACATGTTTTTTTCAACCAGGTGAACAAGTAACAGAATGAACGATTTAAAACATTTTGCAATGGTGCGTAAACGTTCCGCTTTTTGCTGTGACACCAGCGAGTTACGGACACTGTTTTGCTCAGTTGATTTTTACAATGCGTGAATATTTACAGCTTACAGATAAAATATTGTGTTTCGTGGTGCAAACACTTTCGTTCTTGTAATTATTTATTGTTATTTTATTTGCTGAAGCAAAATAAATATTTAAAGTCTTCAAAGTCATGGTAGAACTAAAACGGTCTTTTGGAAGCGTGTGAATGCAACTTGTTTGACTTAAATTTAGTTTTTTTTTATTTCATGGAACTTTCAGAACCAACGTGCAGTTTCGGTTTGTAAGCAGTTAATTTGTGCAATCCATTTGGAACCTATTCTAAGTGTACTTACTTTTTGCACCTTTAACGGTACTAAACGAACATAGCCCAGATTCGTTTAAATTAGAACATTCGTTTAGATTCTGCTCTCGTTTCCAACGCATTCATAGTCTCTAATCAAGCTCCAGAATTAAGTCTGTTAGTTTATTATCACTCTGTACTAAGTTTTCTTTGAACATTCTAGGGTAATTGACTAATTTCTCATTTTCATTTATTACCTGCTTTTATTTTGTATTTTTCGGAATATTTGAATTTGTGATGTATTCTGCATCCCTAAAGGCGTCAACCATGATGCAAAATGTGACGAATTCTGGTTTTTGTAGGGTATATGTAGGCTTGGAATAATCTGAACATTGTGGCTTATTATTCTTTGTATTGACATGGGCCTATTTACCTTTTAAGAAACAGTATCTTATACAGTAGTGTGAAAATTGACCAGTACACTAAGATGGTAGTGACTAACTGCCCAGAGTGCGACAACAAACTTCCAGACGCTCTTAAACAAGACTACCTCCACGATTCTGAAATAAATTTTAATCTAACAGAGTTCCACATTAGAGTCCCACTTAAGGATTTCAGTCAGGTACTCTAAGATTAATTCTATTTTCCATCGGAAAGTAATTTTGTTCCTGGAATTAAGTCTGCAAGTTTTTAATTGTGATTTTCTCGCCCCTTCTGTTCAAGTTTATAGCAATCGTTTGCCGATTTAAGTTCCGTGATTTGATATTTAAGTAAGAGGATTTTGGGTTACAAATTTGCTTATTTCAGGATATTTTTTCATTTATACGTAAAGGTTAAAAGGAAAAGATTAAATACACCGTTATTCTAATAAATATAACATGATAAAGGAAATTACCAACCAACTTTCTTATTAACGATATTGTTTCTACGATTAGTTTTTTCTCATTTCCTCAGTCAGCTTCTCAGGGACACACATGTTTTTAGGGCAATGATAATTTCAAAGCTTCTCTTTTTGTACTACGGTTTCCAGTTGATTCCAGCCAACAGGGACATAAAATATCTACGCTGCTCTTCTATGGTGAAGTTGAAATCCCCTAAATACATAACAAAAACACCATTCTGCACTTAAAAGGCAACTCAACGATCCCAGTCAGGTTTGAGATTCAACTCTTGTTCCCATCGCGAAGTAATCGTGTTCCTGAAATTGAGTCTGCAAGTTTCAGCGTGACGTGTTATCGGATTTGTTTGGTACGCGCACGGAATCTGTGGGACGCTCCGCCTACTCGCAAATTGCATCGGATACTGAACGTTGGATGCTTTTTAGCTTTACTTCTTTTGTGTTAATATGGAGATAAGAGGATTTCAGCGTTTTCGATGGGAGATTTGTTTTTGGTAGGTTTTTGACTGTCGATTGTTTTTAGTGTGTTTGATGGATGGATTTGTTGTTCATGGCAGTCTGACACTTCATGGTTTAGGTTTTTAATATATTGAACTTGTACTACCATAATATATTTTGTAAGTAGCTCTAAAACAATTTAATTTTAAACTTAACAAAAAGCTTATGCTAATAGTTGTTTTTAATAGTTTACAACTAACTTAAATTCAAATTATGCTGTGGTTGAGTGAAACTGTAGAAAATCAACTTAAAACCAAACTCCATAAACTATTTAGCGTACAATTCAAACATGCAATCAGTTACACACCCATTGCTTGCTATGTCTGGCATTACCATAATTATTCTATATTAAAACAGTAATGTAATATTAAAACTGCGAAGACGTCGCCTGTTTAAAATAACAGATGGCAGCACATGTATTATTCATGTCGGTTTTAGTTGGGAGTCCGATAAGTTTGAAAGGCGTTGGATAAAGTTGATGGTAGTCACTGACATTTACATTTTAATTGAACATTATAGATGGTTTGATAGAACTCTCATTAATGGTTTCACCTTATGAATAAAATACATAAAAGAATAAAATTTAAGGTTTCGATATAGCACATAAAAAAGTCTTACATGGTGTTACATCTTTCACTTTCATTTATATCATGGCGACAATGACAAGGATTGAGTGTTGTTTGGACATTTTTTATAGTGTCGCGCAATGAAAATGGCTCAAAATTTCAAACATTTTGGTGAAAATTAAATCAGTAACTACTGGTGCTACCATTGTTTAATATATATTTATTTCTATTATTTGGTTTTATAGTCGTTCTGCTTTATTTATTTAACATTAAATAATACTGTATTCTCTTGTATTACAGATCATGGATCTGTTGGAGTTGGAGCCGCTCAGCATGTACGGGGTCGCTCCGGCCCTGATTGTGCTCGGGGAGGGCTACTCACGTAAGTTACTTGCATTTACTATTAGTAGATAGATCCTTGCGGTTGTATGAAAGAAATTGAAAGAGTACTTGTTACGTAGGAATAAAATATAGGTAATTTATTTAATGGAAGGAGGGTAGAGAGGCCTTTGCCCTGCAGTGGGAAAGAAATGGCTAGTAAAAAAAAAAAAAAAAATATTTAATCCAGTGAGTCAATTTGGTGTGACTACGAGGAAGTCCAATATTTTTATCTGCGACTTTAGAATCATATTTGTTTCTTTTACGTATGCATTCATTGGTCACATTGCTAAACCCCGAAAAATATGAAGAATCTTTTTAATGTAATTCTATAATAAATAAATATTACCACTACTATTAAGTCGTAGTAGCCATTTCTTAAGTATAAGAGCGATTACCTCATTGACAAATTAGCCAAACTTGACTAAGCTAAATCTATGAATAGTAAACCAAATTTCGTTAGAACCAGGTCACAGCAATCGTCCTGTAACACGTGTAACGTGCCCGCGGCGTTAGGCGGCGTTCACACCAGTGCAGTGATTGGTTATGCGCTATGCACATGCTTGACACTGTTACGACATTACTGGTGTATAGGTAGTTGTTATATAGTGTGGATGTTTTATATGCCTATAAGCTATGATAGGATTCGTTTATAGGTGAGGTTGTTTGACGTATATTTTAGAAATAAAATATGTTTTGTTTTTGTGAGGTTGGATTGCTAACGGTAACATCAATGTGGTTGGCGATTTAAAAAATGTTTTTTTTTTCATTCAAATAATCGCGTTGAATGGACTTCAATAAAGATTATTATACAACAATCAAATCTCTATATGGATGTTCTATGAATCTTGATAGTTGGTGTCCGGAAATCTTTGTATTTTTACTTTATCTGTGCAAAGACTAACAAGGCGATACTTTGAGTGCTACAATATGTAGGAACTCCACCCATTTATTCGTCTAAGTATCGGCTAGAGACTTTAATAATCCTTGATATGTGGTGTCTAGAAAGTCTTCTAGAAAATCTTTTTATTTTTACTTTATCTATGCAAAGACTATCAAAGCGATCGTTAGAGTACACTATACTATAGTATGTATGTAGGTACTTCAAACATTTTTTCGCGTAAGCATCGGCCAGTGACTTACATACGCCGTCTGGCTCACATAACAACAGCTCGCTAGGGCTGTCCCGGCGCAGCTGCTGCCCCGAGACGTCGTGAGCTCTTCGCTCGGAGCGCGGCGCTAAAAAGAGCATAAACCGGTATAGCCGATTGTGAAGATGTGGTGCAAGGTGTGGCAGTTAGCGGGGGATTAGGAAAGATAGCAATGTTGGTGATAAAATTATAAGTCATTGAAGTTTTCATGCATTTTAACGTACTTTTTGTAAACTTAATTATTACACGTTCTTTTAAAATATTACAGTAGGTTCATGTGTAATGTTTTCAAATGTTATGTAGTCAACTTGTCTAATGAAAGTGACGCGATGCGTCTCGCTTGCAATTAGTAAATCAAACAAACGATGTTTTGATTGATTAGCTTTGGACCTATATATATTAATGCATATATTTCACCTCATGTAAACAAGAAGAAAAATTTACTTTACTCTATTGTATACTCGTATAATATGTACGTGATTAAGCCCACTTTCGTCATTTTTACGAAACCATTCTAGCTTTTATTGAGATTAGACGATTAATTTTCGAAAATTGAACTTACAAATAACCCATCAATTCAACAAAATTGAACACTAGTCTCTCAAAATCTTACCTACACGACCGCTGCCTCCTCCACCTTCCTCCCCGCAACGTCGAGGACAGTACTAAGTGCTCTCCAGACAACTAGTGTATTGCAGATAGCTCAGATTTACGAGGCACGGCTCATCGTAACGTCGGCAACTTCATTCACACGTACCTTGATCCCGACTCATTCAGCGACCACTTTATAGATATGTAATTGTTTTGTTATTTACGAGCGTTGCTTTGTATTTTGTGAATTGTGATTTTCTGGTGTTAGATTTGTATGGGTATCTCTTTTAGTCTAGGACTTGGCACGCGGGAAAGCATAATTGTAAAATGCAAGGAAATAAACGAAATAAATATAATAAATGAAATAAATGTAAATATTTATCAACATCAGTGTGTAATAGTATCAACTTGATGATATTTGATTGGGGAAATTCATATTCCGATCACATGTAATAAGTTTATTATACTCGTCTATTGTTGCATAACAGCCAATTACCTAAATAGTGATGGACTGAAATCTTTAGTGACTTCTGGTGTTAATTTATCCACAAATCACAGTATACCAAACAAACTACTTTAATAATATTATGCTATCGTTGCACTATCAAATCTACAGAAACCTCAATGCAATTTAACCATATGACTCACACTATTAACCTACAATTCACAGAACTTTGTAATCGACACTTGAGTAGTTATTTTCTGGGTTATTTAACATGTGAAATTTGAATGCGATGCTATCAATGTTGATAATAAGGCGATTGAACACCAGCGGCAGGAAGCCTCATCATCGACCGATAGCGGAATATACGGGGGTACAGTTGATCCAACTAAGGAACTATAAATTAAATATGTATTTATTTTTTACAATAGGAAAGAAAGAAAGAAAAACCATTAATTAACACATAAGTAAAAAGGACGCAAAAAACAAAAAAATCTAGAAAACACAACAAAAGAAGAAAGAAGAACGCTGCAGTTGCGTCACTTATGCGAGAAAAGGTCAGCGCTCAGCATAGAAGCTGCGTCTCGTGCTCGCAGGCACAAGACAGCAGCGCTGGCTTACAGCGCTGACCCACGTGTCCTTACCTCGGAAAAATGATATTCTCCGAGGCAGCCCTGGTCACATTATGACGCCAATAAGCGATTGGTGTTAAAGCAACGCGAGGGGAACTGTGACAAATATTTTTGTAAATTATTAGTTAATGTTCGTTCTCAACGTATGATAAGGCACGACAACTTCATAAAATACATAAAGTAGTTAAAAAAAATAACCAACTTTGTTGCATATTATGTATCTATAAATAATCTCAACCGTCCGGACTGTCGAAAATATGCTCAATAAATGAAAGTATTATTATTTTTAGTTTTTATTCTGCATTCGTATAATTATGCTTCGTAGAACAAAGCAACATTTATGTTGTAAGTAAAAAAATACGTAAGCACTGTTATACTAAAATTATAGCCAGGCTTCAACATAAATCAAAATAATTACACCTCTACTTCTCACAACAATTTACACACATGAACAATAACTCAACCTCTTGACAAGTAAGACAAAGCGCATGACACACACATTTTTCTGCAACACGCAAAGCATTATACATTCCTCGCATTGTTAGGTGCAACATGACGCCGTGTGTAACAAACCAAGCAATGTAACGTCTATTAGAGGTACATGCGATGCCGCATGCTAGCCGACTGTTACCAAGTTATCGAAGATGGTGCATCTTCGTACGATGCAATGCGCATTGTAAATTACCCTTTGATGCACAATTATTGCATAAGAAGTCATAAAGGTGTGGATAGTGGTGATAAGGATTACAAAGTCGGTTGGAACTTTGTATTGTAATGGGATTGAAAATGTGTGTTATTGTTGGTGCGATTTGTCGATAATATTCACACACTGGCCAGTGCATACATTTTATTATAGGTACATATTTTTATAAAATTTGAATATTTTCCTTAAAATCATGCAAACAACAACCCTTTAATCAGAGTACAGACATACTTAACATAATGTTTGCCACTTGGTAACTTCAAAATTGAAATGATTTTAGGAACTGCTTTTTTTGTCTTTAAAATGTCCCATTTTATAAGCTTTTATTGCACTTGCCATGCTCTGAAGATTTACCATAACAGTCACAACAACAATAAGACAAACACGGAATGTTAATCTTCCACATTCTTCCCCCACCATCAAAAAGCACTATAAAATTTTAATATGCAAATAACATTGCCCTACACCTCTACATTAAGGGCATTACTTTTACAAGGCCCACCCTAATTAAAAGGGCCGTAATAAACCTGTATCACAAAACGTGATTATTTCAGTGCTTTAGATAAAATATCTCGTTTTAATTTTGAGCTTGGCTTCCCCTAACCTATGGCGGAAACATGGGAAATTGTAAGTGCGGTCGCCTCACCATTGACTTCCTATACTTTTGTGGCCGCAACTTTTATAGTATTGGTTTTGATCTTGTTTAGTAACTATTTAGCTTTGATCTCTATTATTGAGAAAGAGTGAAGTTTTAAGTCCCTTAATAGTATATTACAATGTTGAAAACAGATATACATAATTTAAAAAAAAGTTTCGCTGCCACTCATGTTTTTACTTTATTTCGCTAAATCCTTTTATAAAGTTCCTTGAAGTGCGAGGATGGTTATTAGGAAAAGATTTTTTTTTTTTTAAATTTTCTCATAAAGACACGGTCGTGAAATCTCGGGACACATAATTATAGTTTTAGAAAAAAATGTTCGAGACTATTCTTTAAAACATCCATTTTTGCACCTAAGAACTTTTTAATTCTGCTCAAAGATGACTTAAAAAAGTGATCCATCTGAACTGTCAAGGGACTCACAGCGACCAGTGTGCACTAAAACCAGCATTGAATACATTAAATATGTGTATGTAGATGAGTGCAAGGCCATTCGGCTCAGCCTAGACGTTGTAAAAGTAAATAAATGACGCGGAATTTATATGGTCGGTAGTAAAGCTTGTCCCCGCGGACGGTGTGCGTTTAGTGGGCTGTCTCGATGATGGCCCTGTGTCATACTGAACCTATGGTATACAATATATATAGGTAGTCGAAATGGGTGTTTGTAGTGTGGTTCATATTTTGTTTTTATTTTTACTTTAATTTAAATCGCTTCTCCATGCAAACAGAATTGAAAGTAGTTTAAAAAAATCATATCATAGTAACCTGATCCACTAAATAAATTATTCCATATCAAAAAAATATTAACATGAAAAACCTTGTACCATTCTAGAAAAGCATAAAAATATGCATAATTTCTTCATTAATTCTGTGCAACATAAAATGATGTTTAAAACGGCTCGAAACATTAACCGTACAAACCTTGTTCCAAAAGACAATTCACGGAATGAAGTTTTGCCCTCACAATCATTGTTAGTGAAAGAAGAGGCGAGCCACATAATCCATTAGCCGAAGCTCTCAGCCCTCAAACAGCGGATTCGTTCGTCCATACTTCAACACCGTCTATGCAAATAAAAACACTCTCAGTAATCCGCGTTTTTTAACCAAAATATACATTTTTTCCGCTGCCCACTGCCTGCGACGTTTTATTGTTTCCCAGTTAAAAGTTAAGAGATTAGCAGGGAAGCCTATAACTGGGCGCGTAAAAATTCCACCCAACCGACCGAACGCCGCGAGTTTAGAGATCCCTTCGTAACTTCTGTTTTCAAATTGAATTCAAAACAAAATTGGATCAACTTTTAAATTCACGTGCGAAATATAAACGGACATTTAGTTTGGATTTGAGACCCCTGACATGTAGTTAAAAAAATCATCCTAAGGTTTGTGATCCCTACGTTTACTCCACCCCATTTTTCATGCCTAGACATTTTTTTTTTACATTTCAACATGTATGTAAAAATGAAGTCTTTGACAGTGTTCATTCATTTCACACACGTGTGTTTACGGTACCTGCGTGTCACTGTCACTAGCAGACATGTCCATTGGAGAAGTGTCAATAATATCCCAACAATGCTGCCAGCCCACTGGCGTTAAACCCTTTGTGCTTTGTGCCTCACCCGTCAGCCTGCTTTGGATTTTCATTAATACTGGACTGTTGAAGAATGGTTTATACCTGTAAATGTTTACTAGTATTACAACGGTTTCGTATAATCAATCCTTTTAGAGTATAATTATAGTCTTGACTTTCCTTCAGAAGTCTGGCGCCTTTTTCCTTATTTTTTTTTGTAGATTAAGACTAAAGTTTTATTTTTTTATGGTATACATATGAAAGGTTCCTTTTTAAAGGACAGGCCTTTACAAACACATTGTAAAGAGCAATGTGGCAATTGCCGCCATAGAATATTTTAGTAGCTTTTCATGAATGGTTGGTTGATTTTCAGACAATTATGACGTCAAATTTCTACTGTTAAACGAATAAATTATAAAAATACAGTTTAAATGAATTAACCCAGAAAAATACAGAACCCAGTACTTACCAGGTATCCAGCTTCACCGTATTTTTTGCAATGTTGTTTCCATTTGAGGAGATACGCTCATTCGTTCGCGGCGCGCCCGCCAGCCACCACTGCGCTCCAAGCGCTATTGCGTTTGGATTTTTATCGCTTTTTCCTCGTAACCAGTTTCAACCAGTTTCAGTAATTTGCTTTTTTCCATATATGATTGTATTGTTGGCTTAAAATTTATTAATGATCTTATCGAGGACTGCTCGCTATATTTGATGCTGATAGCTTTTCGTTTTATTTACCAAAACAAACTATTTTTTTTGCGTATTATCCGAATCGGAAAATGGAGGCCAAATTTTCTTTTTTTGACCGCATTTTTCAACAATAGTTCTCTCAAACCTCGCTATCTCGAGCTTTAACGATAACATTTACAAATCATATATTTGAATTTGAAAAAATTGTATACTGACTTAAAACAAGTGGTGCAATTTATGTAACAATTTTTTAACGAAAATTTTCTTGCAAACTTGTGCGTATGACTACATCCACACTCCATAAACTCTGGCCTATCTCTACGAGTATAGCCTACATACCTGTATATATATATCTATCTATATCTTTGTTGTCAATAAAAAAGGTGTCTTTATGAGATCACTGAGAGCCGATGATAAAAAGCGAACGTTCAGAGCCTGCTCCTACCTTTACGACGTGATAAACTGGAAACCAGAAAAACAAATGAATCTGGTTTTTTATATACAAATATTGACTATGTTATATATTTCGAATAATCGGTGTGACTTTTATGAACATTTTGTGATTTCTTTTAAAAAATACTTCATTATTTTATTTATATTTACTGTCACAAAAATGGATCATAAATTAATTAATGTTATTTATAAGTTTTTAGATTTGATTTTTTTAGATTTAAAGACTTATTAAGTAAAAAGTTTATTTATCTTTTATTTTAAATCACAAAAAAAATAAATATAATAATAAGAGCTCGTCTTTATTCCGATGTTTTAAAGTGCTACGCTTTTGTAATAGTTGCGGTCAGTGTTTCATGAAAATGAATGCAATAGCAAACGGAACTAAATAATTTGGTAAAACAATATTCCGAAACGGTTTCAAGATTACCATACAAATTAAACTATAGCAACAACGGATTTGAATATTTTGGGTCTAGATTAAATTCTGCTTAATTATTTGAAAGCCAAAATATTTCAGAATTTTGGTATGAATTGGATTCACTTAGATGAAGTTAAAATTGTACGCTCCATTATTTTGTAAGTGCTATTTGTACTAAAGACTAAAAATTTACTTACTGTGGAGTACTTATTATTCGTATTTTTTATTTAATACATACATACATATCATCACGCCTGTATCCCCGAAGGGTTAGGCAGAGGTGTACCAATCCACAGTTCGCCGATATGTTTAAGTCCCATGTAATAGGGGGCGAGCCTATTGCCCCTGACCGGGCACAAATCCAAACTCCGACCTGCTACTGAGAATTTCATAGAAAAACCCAATAACACCTTGGTCGACTCGGGAATCGAACCCAAGACCTCCAGCGTAGCAGTCGCGCTTAGCGCCACTAGGCCAACGAGGCAGTCCATTTTTTATTTGATATTGGTTGTAAATACAAATCGTTTAAAAAAGACATCATAAAGAAATATGCAAAGGTGCTTCTTATTTCTTAAGAAATATCTGCCAGTAGAGCCCTTTTTTTCTTGTTATACATAACAATTTCAATGTTATAAAAAACCAAAACTAAAAAAATACAAAAACAATTAACCAGGAAACTTAGGACTAGGTAAACTAATATTTTCAGAGGAATAATGATCTTTAGATTTACACATTAGTCACTTTACTTTCTACATTTGGAACTAAATAGAAGTCCTAGTTCATTTTAACACAAAACAAGATAGTTTTAACAAGAGTTTACGAAGGTCAAGACTACATAAGTTGATCTTAGTAACCGCATTGCAGATGTAAGTATGTAAGTGTTAGTTGTATAGCAACGCTTCAACTGTGGTTCTGTAGTTTTTGAACTCGAACGATCACTTCCCACTAGTTCTAAGCTATACGTAGTGTAGCGTAGGATAATACAGATGCTATAGTATATTGTTGCTAAAATATAACATAATATTATAGTAGATGTACAAAGGAACTGTTCATTTCTTAAGAAGTATCTGTCAACAGACCCGCGAAACGAGAAGTAGTTACTAAAAATAAATGTATGTTATATAATTACGGATACGTCTGACCACATTTTAACCATATTCAGTTTGAATATATGATTTATATTAGGTTATTTCACGGTTTTCCTTCATAGTTTCCTAGCATTCGATTTTTTATAAAGTTTAAAGGTATTAATGTTAAAACGACCACGTAAATAGTTACCTAACGTATAATTTTTCAAAGGTCAATGTCCAAATTGGCCCTGTGCAATAAAGAGTATCTGAATACACGATAATTAATGGTCTATTTTATTAAATAAGTTGCAAATACTTGTTTGACACGGACTAGCTGTTTGCCAAAATGTACATTATTTTAATAGTGTTTTACGCGATTATAACATTAGTAGTCGCCTAATGTAATGTCGTGTCGATAGTGAATTAAGGATGACCAATCAATTATAATCGATCGATTGAATTTTTAATCGATCGATTGTGTTTTTTTTTCAATAAGTGTATTTTTAAAAACCTAATAAGAATACTTTATGAATGCGGTCATACTAGATTTTAAATAGGTAGTTAAAATAATATTATGCAGTGAACAAAACCTATTTATTTCTATATAATCATTATTCAGGGTTTTCTTAAGATCGTTTAGAAAAGTGTGTGGTCTAATATCTAACTAAATGATTATTTACAACAATTAATACAAAAGTAATCTCCTTTTGAGCTTCATTAAATAAAAAAATAAAAAAAATTACTAAATACTCAAACAATAAAATTAATGTAAAAAAAAATATAATGTGCAAATGCTATTATGTACTATTACAAGTATAGAAGAGTGTTTATTTATTTATTATACTATTATATTATTTATTATAAGTAAATTAAAGACACACGTGATACTTATAATGTTATGACATAAGTTGATGTAAGACAGTTTGTAACGCATGACCATAGTAAATCTTAGAAAATATCGATTAATGGTGTCGCATTTGCATCCCTAGTTGTGACGTGGCATAGTTACGTCATTACCCATTGTCAGAGTAATATTCGTTGTTACGGTTAAATTATAACCTCAAAATCTGATTATTTTTTTAAAATATGTCTATTCTACAGCTAGTCCGCTATAAAAATAAGATCGCATAGGAGTTTACTAATGATAGAGAATACAATACATAATTTTCCGATGCTCTTGGCTCCAGGGCCAACACTGAAGGAACGCAGAGCAATGTCCTTTCTTCTTTCTTCTTTCAAATTAATATTAAACCTCAAATGACCTCACAAAGGCATTTCGCTTCGCATTTTCTATTCCATTCGCACTTTTGTACGTCACGCCATAAGCCGAGAATTTATCGCCAACGCAATAACATTTAATTATCGATGTAAGTCGATAAGGGCCTGGTTATGCTGAATTCATTGCGCTGAAGATTTTACATACACGCACTCGCTTATGACTGCTAACTTACTGTAGTAAATAGAAATATAGAGCATTTAATTTAAGTGGTTAATTACGGTATTTTTTACTATTGCGAATATTGGTCTTTACCATGTTCGAGTAATGGTAACTAGGCACCATTATTCGAACATAATGTGTACGTAAGCTTAATTCTGTATTTTTGTGCTTTATATGACAAGTTACGGTTTCTCAGTTTTTAAATTGTCTCAAAATCGTAACTTCATACTTTTTGGGATTGAAAGAAATGATATTGTTTCTTAGCTGTAAATTAAACTTCTACAAAGGCAACAGGAAATATTATTATGTGATTACTTATTTATGTAATTGAATCATAATATGGAGAAGCCATAACGAAATTATCCTTAAAAACAGGCTCAACAAAACACAGAAAACTGCAGCATTTTTATTTTAACCAAAAAACATCGCACTACTCACTATCATAATATTTTTTTTTAAACCAAAATGGATAACTGTCCACCGCATATTAATCTTCATTTGGTTCCCGAAAAACTCTAAAATAAAAAAATCCCGGATGTAATTGAATGCGTGAGGTTTACGAGACATTCCGCGAGCTTTCATTTATCTGTTGGTCCATTTTGCGGGACACACAAAAATCAGAACACAACCAGTAACATGAAAATTGGTTTTCCTCCAAATATACATGTTGGAAAATAAAATTAAAAATCAAAAAGAAAAATTATAATTATATTAAATGAAAATATGCGTTGTAAAGAATTTGCATTAGCAATTAGCAGTAGGCACCAATAATTTTTTTTACAAAAATAAGTTTCATAATTAAAAAGACATCTAAGTGTGGCGTACTCCTTTCACAAACCTTTTTCTTAAAACATTTACTTTTCACTGATTGTCATGGTGACGTAAAAATAACACGTCAGTCGGTTGTCGGGTTTTATATCGGCTGCGTGATTTATTCTATAGGACTTTTAGTTTTACCTATATATTAGGTAGCCCAAACTGGTGACCCCGAAAAGAACGCAAATTTGGAAATGAGTGGCAGTGAGTCAGAGCACACCGCGTCGTCGCAGCCTGCCGACCAAGTTTCACACCGTGCGCGTAAGATTAAGCGCCTGACTTGTTCAAAGGTCGAGCCAGCCGAGGTGTACCGCGTGGCCATGCGCTTGCCACCGTTTTGGCCTGAGGAACCCGAAATTTGGTTTGCGCAAATAGAAGCGCAGTTCGAGAACGCCGGGGTGACGAATGACGTCACCAAATATAATTATGTTGTAGGACACCTCGAGCCTCAGTACTCCAAAGAGGTGAAGGATGTCATCATGTCCCCCCCCGCGTCCAACAGGTATGAGAAACTGAAGGCAGAACTGGTGCGGAGACTTTCTGCCTCTCAGGAGCGGAAGGTGAAGCAGCTGCTGATGCATGAAGAGCTGGGAGACCGGAAGCCGTCACAGTTTCTTCGTCACCTGCAGGGTTTGGCAGGACCAACCTTGCCCGAGGACTTCGTTCGCACCATTTGGTGCAGTCGTCTCCCCACCAGCATCCAGCCCCTCCTGGCATCGCAGCCTCACAGCACCCTGGAGGCACTTGCTGAGTTAGCGGATCGCGTCCAGGACATCGTTGCGCCGGCGAACCACGTCGCAGCAACTTCGGCAGCAGGACCCTCAATCAATGAGTTGGCTGCTGAGGTCAGCGAGCTGAGGCGCGCCTTGAAGGACCTCACTCTGCAGTTGCGTGACGGCCGTTTGCCAAACCGCTCCCACAGCCGTGGACGGGATGTGCGACGACACTCACGCAGTCGCTCGTCGACCCGTTCGGACTCCAGCTACCAGCAGTATCCAGTGTGCTGGTACCGCGCGACGCACGGGGAGAAGGCGAGGCGCTGCGTCAAGCCCTGCGACTACCGGCAGGGAAACGCCGCGGGCAGTCGGTAATGGCGGCAGACGATTGCCCTCGCTCGACTGGTCGCCTTTTCGTCACGGACCGGACCACCAAGACGCAGTTTCTGGTCGACACTGGCAGCGACCTCTGCGTCTACCCGCGTCGTCTACTAAGTAACCGTGTGTGTACGAACTATGAACTTGTGGCCGCGAATGGGACGCCTATAAAGACATTTGGTTTCTTGGATTTAAATTTAGATTTAGGACTACGTAGAGACTTTAAGTGGCGTTTTGTCGTGGCGGACGTGACAAAGCCGATTATCGGTGTAGATTTTTTAAGTTATTACTCACTTGTAGTTGACTGTCGCAACCAACGACTGTTGGATAGTCTAACAAATATTTTCTCGGTAGCTTCGAATCACTCAGATTTGTCTTTGTTTTCTGTTAAAATTTCTTCTGGTGATTCGGGGTACCACAAAATTTTGGCCGAGTTTCCTGACATTACCCGACCAGCTGGTTTACCACGCACTACACCACACAACACGGTACACCACATCCGTACTACCCCAGGCCCTCCAGTCTCATTACCATTTCGGCGACTAGCGCCAGACAAATTAAAAATTGCTCAACAGGAGTTTCAGCTGATGATGGCCAACGGAACTGCCAGACCATCGGAGAGTTCATGGGCATCACCGCTACATCTCGTCCCCAAGAAGGATAATGGTTGGCGACCTTGTGGCGATTACCGGATGCTCAACGCTCGGACCGTCCCTGACAGGTACCCAATTAGGCATATACATGATTTCTCGCACAGCATCTCTGGTTGTAAAGTTTTCAGCACTATAGACCTAGTGAAGGCCTATAATCAGATACCTGTCAGTTCAGACGATATTCCGAAGACGGCAATAACCACACCATTCGGCCTGTATGAGTTTCCATACATGACGTTTGGTCTGCGCAACGCAGCCCAAACTTTTCAGCGTTTCGTGGACGAGTTGACCCGAGGTTTAGACTTTTGCTACTGTTACTTGGATGACTTTTTAATATTCTCTAGGACACAGGCTGAGCACGAGCAGCACCTGCGCATTATCTTCGGTAGGTTGAAGGACTTCGGAATGCTAGTCAACACGTCAAAGTGCGTGTTTGGTGTGCAGGAGGTTACCTTCCTAGGTTATCACATCACCGAGAAGGGCGCCAAGCCGCTTGACGCCAAGATCGAGGCCATTAGAAACTTCCCGCCGCCCAAAGATATTCGTCAGTTGCGCCGATTTCTGGGCATGATCAATTTTTACAGGCGTTTTATTCCACATGCAGCTCAGATTCAGGCGCCGCTTCACAACCTTTTGCTTGGTAATGCAAAGGGCTCACATCCTATATGTCTTGCAGAGAGTGCTTTGCAAGCATTTGAAGACTGCAAGGCAAGTCTAGCTGATGCGGCTCTTTTAGCTCACCCTGATTGCAATGCCAAGCTCGCGTTACTTACGGATGCCTCAGATGCTGCAATTGGTGCGGTGTTACAGCAGCTTAGCGATGATGGCTGGCAGCCGCTAGCTTTCTTCTCTCGGAAGCTCAGTCCGGCACAAACAAAGTATTCCCCCTATGACAGGGAACTGCTGGCCATTTATGAGGCAATAAAATACTTTCGCCACATGCTTGAGGCCAGACATTTCGTTGTGTTCACGGACCACAAACCGATTAGTTTCGCATTCCATGAGAGGAAAAAAATCTGCTCACCAAGACAATTCCGGTATCTAGACTTCATTGCCCAGTTTACCACCGACATAAGGCACATATCCGGTAAGGAAAATGTCGTGGCCGATCCCTTATCTCGCGTGGAAGCTCTAAAGGTACCGGTCAACTTCGGGACCCTCGCGGAATCGCAGACTGCAGATCCAGAACTATCCGAACTACTACACCAAGGATCATCCTTGGTTTTGAAGAAGGTGCAGGTCCCGGGAGAGCGTTTATCTGTGTACTGCGACGTCAGTACAACGCCTCCCAGACCGTTTGTGCCCATAATGCTGCGAAAGCAAGTATTCGACAGTCTTCATTCCCTTAGCCACCCTGGCGTCTCAGCGTCTGCCAAACTAGTCGCGGATCGTTTTGTTTGGCCAGGTATTAGGAAGGACTGCAGGGAGTGGGCAAGAGCTTGTCTCGAATGCCAGCGAAGCAAGGTGAGCAGGCATGTTTCTGCGCCGTTGGGGTCGTATCATCTCCCACGTGCTAGGTTCACCACTGTCCACATTGACCTTGTGGGCCCGCTTCCAATTTCGCAAGGTTTTAGGTACTGTTTGACGGCAGTCGATCGATTTACCAGGTGGCCAGAGGTCGTACCTATTGTCGACATAACAGCCGAGACAGTAGCTAAAGCGCTGCTTTCCGGATGGATTGCCCGATTTGGCTGTCCCGCAAACATTGTCACGGATAGGGGTCGACAGTTCGAGTCAGCCCTGTTCGAACAGTTGTCCAAATTGGTTAGTTTTCGGCACAAGCGGACAACGGCATACCACCCAGCCTGTAACGGTATGGTAGAAAGGTTTCATCGGCAACTCAAAGCGTCCATCACTTGTCATGCAAATGACAAATGGACCGAGTCGTTGCCGTGGGTATTGCTTGGTATACGGAGTGCATTCAAAAATGATGTCCAAGCGTCGTCAGCCGAACTTGTATACGGCGAACCGCTAAGACTCCCAGGAGAATTTTTCGCTCCTAGTGACGGAGGAACGACCGACGTCACTGACTTCACCGCGCGCATTCGCAGGTTCGCCCATAACCTACATCCAACGCCAGCATCTCGTCACAGTAAGACCGGTATTTTTGTTTTTAAGGATCTGCAGACCACTGATCACGTGTTCCTTCGTGAAGACGCATTACGTGGTTCGCTACAGCCAGCGTACACAGGTCCTCACAAAGTTCTGCACAGGGGAGACAAGGTCTTCAGGATATTATTTAAGGGCAGAGAGGTCACGGTCTCCATTGACCGCCTTAAGCCAGCCTACATTTTGGCTGACAAAGATGACCCGATAGAAGTCGTTCCACCTAGCAGTAGCCAAGATTTTACCACTCGTGCTGGTCGTCGCGTCAGATTTCCTAATTTTTATCGCCCTTGACGGTCTCTGGAGGGGGGTGATGTGGCGTACTCCTTTCACAAACCTTTTTCTTAAAACATTTACTTTTCACTGATTACCACACAGGAATTGTCCCGATCTTCGTCAATCCAAAATACCGGTGTTTACCGCAAAGCGTCAATTCACGTCACCCACAGCTGAGATTTACGTCCTTTTATTTAACAAGTCCAATTAAAAAAAGGGTCAAAAATGTGTAACAGTGTTTATAGAATTGCGACCGACCCCCTGGGCCATGTTTACATTTAACAATGGAGAGTGGTAAACACCCAACATGCTATCTCTCAGTGCGCGAATAATTTGTTGACATTGATTTTGTGGTTTCCAGTTGAAACAATTAAATTATTTCGAATTAATTTCAGTAATGGTGTAAATTGGTATTGGATTTCGGCGAATTGATTACATGCAGTTTTTCTGGTTAATGGTTTTGTTTGATTATCTCTAGTGGCTGAGTTTTACATTGTAGAGAAACCGTCACATTTACAGAGAATTATAGACACTCCTTGGTTTTGATTCCTAGTATTTACTAAATTTATTTAGCAAGAAAATGTTACAGTTAAAGTCCTTTATACATATATAAATATTCCACAGTCAAACCCGATCTAAACTAATTAAACTTAAACAAATTAGAAATTATAATCAAACTTCGAAAATTCTCAAACTTTCTCCTTGGAAATGTATAACCTGATTTGTATTGAACAGTCAATTAATAAAACCGTAATGAACGCTATAACAAAATGTCAAACATTTGAAACGAGGCGTTCACGAATCGTGACCGTCGTAGCGGACCCTACTAATTCACTATTACCCAACATTACTAATTGCAAACGGTCCATGAGAAATTTCGACACTGATTTTAATTCCGTCAACAAAATATTTAAGTCTCCTTATACTGGTTGGTAGCAGAATTTCCAGAACCCCAATGATTGTGGCCGTCTAAAGTATAATTAGTATAATGAAGACTGAAATAGCTAGATGCACTTATAATGATTATACCAAAAAATCCCTTTTTTGTTTTTCTGTATGACTTTGGAAAATAGCTTCTTCATCAAGATTGACATAAAGAAGATTCACAGTTTTACCTTCTTGTTACATGTTTTTTTGCATTTTCTTTCCCCAAAATTATTCTTGTAGCCAAAACATGATCCGTGTCTCATTTTCACACCGACCCCAGTTTCAAGCTCGCTCACACTCGTGCATTCCTCATCCTTAATTAACTTCACATATTTTAAGAGTACTTGCATTTCTACATTACAACAACATTATTTTGTAGCAAATTGTCTGAGATTAATTTTAATTTCCTTACTATGTTTTTCAAAATTTTTGGATTCGTTGCGGCAATTTATTGAATTATTAGTCTTGATTACATAAATAACATTTTTAAGAATAAAATCACGAACTGAACATGTTTCAGATTCACAAAACCCACAACAAAAAACCGACAATCTTTGACCAACAAAATGCTATCTCCATTTTGCATCTCCCCGATAGGATAGACCGAAACTACATTTTCATAAAGTCGTAGAACAAAAATCGGAAGCGGCTGACATTTGCAAATGATCGGTCCCCGTGTAGAACCATTGTTACGTCATACGACTAGTAAACCTTGTTTGTGTTGCATCGGGTTTGGAAGTGCGACGCGTCGACTGGTTTCTATTCGATTTTATTGATTTGAATTCCGTTTGTATGTTTGGCAGGTGCTTAGGTGTGTGTTGATAGAGAGGTTTTTGTTGATGCTGTTATTGGTTGTTTCAACAGAAGAGGAGAATTATCGTTAGATACAAACTTGTTACCATACATAAAAAAAAATTAAAAATTCTTGTATTATTTTGAATATTGTGTGAAATAGCTATAATTCTAAGTATCTATTCGTTGTCATTCCCGTAACGATCATGCAGTAAGTTTCAAAAGGGTCACTCGTATGCTCGCCTTTCCCATTACCCAACTTTTACACTAACCTCTCGTGAATCTTTAAAACACTCACTAGCATTTCCTCCTTGGGGGCTGGAAACTTTACAATTAACATAACATCAAAGCTTTGAGTATTCAACCGCGGGAGATGAGGCTGGCGTGCCTTTCTGTCAAAGGTACAGTCCAGTTGGTTCGTAACTTCATTCAAAACTCCGATTGTGGGCGCGAATTTGTGTTAGTTCAAATTGGCTTGATTAATAAATTCTTTATTTTGTTTGCTGGAAATGTAGGAGCGCATATTATTCCTCCATTTTTTAACATGATTAATAATTTTAGGTTTGGGTCGCCAATTTGAGTTACCAGTCTACTAAATTCCTATCTTCTTACCATTTTTGTATATAACACTTTAAAATTGATAAGTGCATGACTGTCTCAGAGTTGAAAATTTCGTTGAAATTCATTTTCAGCCTTCACGGAACAGATTTATAGGACTTGCAAGTTTCAATTCAAATCCTTCAAGTTATAATACTGTCATCGAAATCCTGAGTGGGCTGATTGTACGCTGCGGTTGTTCGTCAAGATTTATAGTAGCCACTAAATTAGTTTGGGAACTGTCACATGATGAATGGCCTGAATCACGGATGTCTCGACAGCCAGAAATTCGATGACACCGACTGATGAAATGTTTTAATGTTTTGTTGATAGATGTTCTGCAAGATATTGTGGCTTTATTTTTAATATCTGTGTTTATTTTTGAAAAAAAAATCTACATTGGATTTATAATCACATAAAGTTTAGTTAAATCTCGTTTGTCTTTTGGTGCTACTTATTGGAGTATTGTCATAAAACTATGGGCTATAGAAGTTTTACCCCTTAGTGTGGTAAAAATGGAATTTACGTTTAACATAATTTTGGAATTTAACTAGTTTATCTGCAGCTACTTGCATTTATTTATAACGAATTGGACCACGGGTATTCCCTTGTATAAAATTAACCTTTGCAGGAGTAGTTTCTAGAAATTTCCCAACAGGGGTAGCACTGACCCCTTTGATTACGGTAGACTACAACAAGTAGCGCAACCTTTAATAAATTTAAATCATAGAGTTATCAAGGCGGTATGCAAATGAGCCATATAAAAATGTTAATTACTCGGCCCTTAAGCGCCGCTTGCATATGCGAGCGGGTGATATGACCGACCAACGCCTACAATTATAAACTGGAACAACTCAGGGCTTTGTGTAAGCTTTTGTATTTTTTTCTGAGGGATTTTTAAATGTGTGGACAGAAAGTATTAAACCATAACGTTGCCTTTTCCCCCATTGGGGATGCAAAAACTGCGCTGCGTGCGTAATGCTGCAAACATATTCCTTGCATATTTAATGCTATGCAATTAGAACGAAAATGTTACTAACACGTATGTTAAGGGAATTACCTAGATGAATGTAGAACATAACTTTGCGCTATAACGGTAGACATAATATATATTACTATTATAACCGACTTCAAAAAAGGAGGAGGTACTCAATTCGATTGCTTTTTTATGTTTATTACCTCAGAACTTTCGACTGGGTGAACAGATTTTGATCATTCTTTTTTTATACGAAAGTGGGTCCATTTTTAACAGTAGGATCCATATGAAAACCATATTAGACTTACAATCTAAAATGATTCAAACATACCAAAAGCCACAACAGCAAAAAGCACCAACCAATATTAAAACTAATGGCTTAGTAAAAGACCTTCAGAACCAATTTAGCGATACCAAATAAAGCGAAGATAAGGTTTATTTATTTCCCGTACGCAAAGGGATTTCGGCGGGAGGGTGGCATCAACCATTTTGTTATGTGTAACGTGATATTGCGGTCTCTAATCCACCTGACGGGCGTGGCCGTAATTATGGCATTATCTGAGCGGGATCTCTCTGCCTCTACCATGAGCTCTTAAACCGTCACTGTTGCTGTCGTGAAAGCGAGATGACGCTATACATGTTGTAGTGCGCTGTCTCGTTTTCGCAGTTGCAGTATTTCGGCTTTTAGAGATCATAGTAGAGGCACAGATCAGCCTATGGGGTTAATGTTTAGAATTTAAAATTTACTGCTAAATTGAAATTAATGTTTGCTGTACCATGTTTATATGAGGTTATGAGTATATTAGATGGTAACTCTGTAATTGGTATACATTACTTTGTACCTAAGGCCGAGGAATCTGAAAAAAGACTTTAATTGCTATTGCGAACTAAAACAACAAAAACTCTCAACCAAAATACAGACCTAAAACCCGGTTGTCTATATTTAAAGCCATGACAAAGTCGCATCTAAAAGTACAACGAATTCGAAATCAATAACAATTCGCTTTACGTTTTAAAATGGCTACCGTATAGCGACTATATACCACTTCTAATCCAAACGGCCTCAGTGGATTTACATTCAATGAATATTTGTTCAAAACATTTTGGTACTGCGCACACTGCCATTGTCAACTTTCTGCTCCAAACTATCCTTTTATCAAACAATATTCAACTTTATCTCTCTAACAATAAAGGCGAAACGAGGTTTTATTTGTGTTTCGGTCTATATGTATTAGATTTGGCTGTAAAGCGGTTCTCTCCGCATTTCAATATTATGTTTATGGGATTTAATCATGATTATTTTTGCGATGATGTGGGTTTTAGTGGGGCTGTTGCGAAGTAAAGTTTGTGTAAAAATAGGTGATTGGTTAGGTAGTTATTTGTCTCATGGTTACGAAGAAGGTCGCGCGATAAGGTCACCTGTCTATTCTTATAGACCACGCTCCAGTTAATTTATCCAGATGCAGCGTTATCGGTTGTTTAGATTTTAGATATGCTTGCGGTGGACGGATAAAAGTGTAATAAAAAATTATGGAAGTGTTTTTAAAATGTCCAAATAGCAGAAAAGCAATTCTTGAGATGTAGGAGTCTGGGTGATGGATAGTTTAGTTTTGGTTGGACATACTATAATCAAGTTAAGGCTATCCAAAATCGTGTCCCACCTAGCAACAATTTAACCAAAAATGTATAAAATTAATAAAGTTCATAAAGTTACGACTTCTTAATACAAAAACTCAATAAATAATTGCTCCCATGTGTTCGTAAAAGGAAACAGCTGCCTCAACTCAACAAAGAAAAAGAGGCTAATAAACCAAGGTAGCAGATTCGGCGGAAAACAGAATGGCTATAAACTGCCAACTTTCAGAAAAAAAAAACTAAATGACAGGCACCGATATAAAAGTATATGTCCTCTAAACAAAGAGCTATCTAACGAAATGAGAAGGGCCATAACTCTATACGTCTAGGGCCGGTAATAAAGGCATCATAGCGGAATTACTTTTTTTACTCCGGATAAAGTAACAGCCTGTAAAAGAGGGTAGGACGCATACATAATGCTTCGCAACAAGGATTAGAAAATGTGTTTTTGTAATGAGGTTTCGCTGCGTAAGTTTTATAAGAATATTTTTTAAGGAAGTTAGGTACGTGATGCTGTACTTTGATTAACAAGATTTTTATTCATCTTATTTAATTTTGTGTACAATTTATCAACTTCTTAAGTCAAGCAATGTGAACAGGATGCTATCCATTTTGTATTTTTATATTGATGTTTAAAACTAATTGGTATCCTTAAATGAATGATTTTGTATTTGAATAACAAAAAAAATGATATTTGGAAGAATGCCATTTTTGGCAGTAACAACATACAAGTACATCTCAAAAGCCTCCAATAAGCCATCAATAACAATCAAACATCAACACAACAATTATCAATCAGCCCATATACTATAAATACATTACTTGTACACAGATACTTAAGATGTCAGGTATCATCGGATCGCTCGGCACTCCAGTAATCTATGCTATGAGTACATTTCCGACCAACATTATTGGAGGCGTTAACTATTCATATCCCCTGTTTTCGCATCAGAGCTGAACGTAACATTGAAATCAAATTAACTGAGTTTTCGTTATGTGACTTGTAAGGTAAGAGCAAGATTATGTTTAGTGTGATTTAGTCAGTACATTTTAAAGAATTATTTCTCCTTTTCTATAAAAGTCCTTGGGTACAAGTTTCCAAACCATTTTTTTTTACCATTTTAGCTATATCCATTAAACTGGAAGCGATGTTATACATATAGCAAAATGAATACTGAAAGCTGAAAGTCAAGATTAGCAATTGCCTTTCTTATAGCTATTATTTATTATTTGCGTTACCTCAGGTTTATATAGCTAGTTTTTTTTTGTATCTAAAACAACACAAAGTCAGAATAATATCTCTTTCCATTAATATCACCGACCTAAGATTTTGCATGTACCCTTATTCGGTCTGACAATAAAACACACTCGCTCCCAGCTTGTGACAATTTGCGAAGGGATGATCAACCGGTGTAGTAAGTTGCCTTCTTTTATTATTTGTTTACTTCCTTCCTACTTACATCTCTATATAGACACTTTAATTATTTTGGAAAGGTCTTATTTATATGAGGCATAAAAACAAAATTGAGTACAGTATTTGTTTAGTGTTTTTTTTCTGTTGCGCCTATTTAGAACCATATTACACTTTCTAAAGTTGAAATAATTAAGATAAAGCAAGTTAAATTTGAGTAACTATTTCAATTTTAACATTTGCGCATACTTCGGAAATCTGTAGTTTTTTCTATAAGCGAGTTTTAGCTGGCTGAACATTTTTCAAATCCATTCCAAATTACTATAAAAAAGTGTTATCGTAAACCACTAATTATTTTGGTATTGAATTGACCTTATAAATCGTGCTCTTTTCACAAGCTATACAAAAATTGAAGGCCAACAATAATTATTTTATTAAATAACGCAGAACCATTTAACATTTTTTCTCACCTAACTTTAATTTTTATAAAATTATTTTACCCCTAAGTGCGATGTATAATTTTTTGTGCTTAAATTATTTTATACTTATATTCTCTCTAAATTGAAATCAAAAGCGACACCCATAAAAGGTTGCCGATTGATATCCAACGGGTTGCTGTGGAGACCAATCACTCGGCAACTCCCTCAAACGTCTCGATAGTGACGGCAACCCTTTTTAGTTGCGTAGCAAAGATTTGAACCCCTAAATGTACTTAATAATCGCGGACAAACTTACATACAGGTCAAACCGAGAACTTCCTTTTTTTGAAGTCGGTTTAAAAATATTTCCGTAGTACATTTGGAGAACTCAATCCTGCGATCCCATTACAAAACGCTTTACTTTTTCTTTAATCTATTTTCATCTCTTGATAAATCACAAGTTAAGCTAAGGTTTCCTCTAAAGACACACAAGGGTCCTGGCCTGGTCCATATCTTCAGAATAATTTATATGGTGAAGCATTAATCATATTCAAAGGCCAGTAGAAGTCCGGATAGATCCCACCAAACTTAAAAGCAATGTTATTTCCAACTCCATTCAAAGATGATTACTTCATATCCTTCGAAACAGCGATACACAGTGCACTATCACAAAACAACATCACCATACACCCATCTTGTTCTAGCACCTTGAATAAGAGCGGGATGGGAAGCTTTCCAGAGAAGTTTCGTTACAACAGTTAGCAGAACATGTTTACTTTGTTCTGGCAAACTAGTGGATTAATGGAAAACAAATATACAATGTGGAGGTTACACGATATTTTGCATGTGGGCGCCGGATGCGAGTTCAGTGTTTCTTATTTCTTAACTGTTTTGTTTGCTTCTCAGAACAGTAATAGCCAATTATAACGATGCAATTATGGTGCTAAAATTAAAATACGTCAAATTATAAAATTTACTGCCATTAATTTTGACTTTGACCAAGTTGAAGAACCGATTCCTGGTTTTAAAAAAAATCTGAAAAAGTATTTCACATGAAAATATTTTCCTTTCCTTTACTACTTTCAAGAAGTAAAAGTCACTAAGTAAATAAACTTCAGGATGTTTTTTCTTCCCCGTTAGAAAATGTAATATACAGTCACATAGGGGTCGACCGGAAACATACGCAGTTTATAAAAAAGTCCCCAGCACTTGTTACTGCGGAGTGCGCTGACCGCAAGAACTCGTGCTACGGTATTGCTAACTGGATTAATATATGTTACAGTTATTTATTGAAGTACCTAGTTTTTATAAAAAAATACACAGATATATTACAATGTAGTAAATGTTGAAAATATATCTATGCCAATGAGTTCACTAAACAAACGCAGCTAGTCCCAAAAATTTTAATAGTGAAGAATGATGTCCATAATTTTGGATGTTTTGGATAAGTCCAACCATAAAAAGAAAAAGAAAATTTATAATATTTTTCTATGCAAAGCATTCTTTCAATAATCACTGACCTGTGACTATGTCATGACATCAAAATTCTGTCTGAACAAACCTTACGTAAGCTTTAGCCAGCAAAACCCAGAATAAACCGGTTTTAATAAGCAGATAACATTTTCTATCTCCAGACACCGACAAATCCCGTACATAACAAGCTAAAATCGTAGATAAGTACAAACAAAGCTGCAGCGTACTTCATGCAACATATGCAGACGACTCTTTTATTGCTACATCTATGCAGCTCGTGTTATTGGTCGAATTCATCCGGGGTTTAATTCCATTGCACGTGTTTTTATATCGTTCGCTCTGTTGCCTTTTTTGCGTCCGGGGTTTAGAAGAGTTATGTTCTTAATTGAAATGTGTTTGCTTTTTAAGTTTTATTACTGCTTTTATGCGTTTCGGGTGGGAATGTGTGTTTAATTTCCTGTGCTGAGTGGTCAATTATTTTTCATTTACGGTATAATTTAAATTTATCCGGTGTATATTTTTGTGATTACCATTTAAGCTTTTTTGCATAAAATAAAATGGTATGTTTTTCTGTGAAATATTTTTTGTACATAATATGCAAAAAGTTTTGTCCATGACAATAGTGCTGTAGTAGCCTATTGTTTTAGATTTATAAATAAATTGTTTGTTTGATAAAATATATTTCATCTAACTTTTTCCATTTGACTGACGGTTTTTTTATACCGCTCCATAAAAATGGTAAAGAAACAGTAAATCAAAACTAAGAAACTTCAACATCTATTACCTCCGCCAAGTCTCTCAGACGTTAACAAATGGCTACAAGGCCTACACACTCTATCAAACCCAATTTGTTCCATAAAAAGAATCAAGACAAATTGCGCCATCCAATTCCAGGTATGCTCCGAAATTCGGTTGACACCGTTTTCGCAATAACAAATATGGAGATGCAGGTCTCCGACAAAAGGAAGGGTAGTAAATAATTTGTTCAGGCGACATCTGGGCACTTCCCCTTCGTTGTAGCCCTCTGAACGGCGAGCGAATTGCAAAGCCGAGGAGACGGCAGAATAAAACGGTCACACCCACCGTCCTATTGAGTTTTATGGGAGACACACTGTGAGGTTCTTCAGGGAGCTATTGTTGGGCCCGTGCTGATTTAGTCGTTTCGGCTAATTGTTGTGTTGACTGCAAAATTATTTATATGTTAGTTTTTGGAAACGAAATGCCGTCTTTACCCCAAGAACAGGGTACAAAGGCTTGATATACACATAATATTATTGTACAATTTAAAGGTCAAGTTTTTCATAATTGTTAAGTTTTTTTAGTTTGATTTTACTTATATAGGTATTTGGCACATGTTTAGAGCATTTTTGTTAATTCATCAATATTCTTTCCACAGTTTTATTGTATTGAAAGTCTTTCGTGCTTAGACAGATTGTAGATACACCCAGGTTTTGCAGATGAAAAAGGAAAATAAATACTTCGTAGCATAGATTAACGTCTTTCTATATTCTAAAAGCATTCTTTAATCCTTATCATTAATCTTAGTTCCTGTGTGTCACCTGCTAAGCTACCTTCACCCCGCTAGTCTGAAATGGTGAATATGGATATAAAAAATCACCCGAGGCATTTTCACCGGATAACTCAGAAATGGATTTTTAAAGATACCTTTAAGGTTTCCTCCTTTTGATGACGACAAACAAAGCTGGAATAATAATTTGGATCCCTTTTTGTGAAGCGTCAATTTTCGTCGTTAGTATTATTGGGAAAAGGATATTTTCTTTTGTTGTATAAAACTTGGGTATGAAATTGTCGTTTCTTTTGTTTTTGAAGTTTCGCCGAGGGCTCGTTTGTTTTAGTGAGGACAATTTTGTTAATATACTGCTCAGAATTTCAAAAGAGAGGTCATAGAGATCGTTATGTGTTGTCTCGTGTAAGGAGACTACTTATTTAGCTGGTTTTGTCTTCTTTTCTCCTTTTACTGCATATTTGGACGGTTAGACTTCTTTCGCTGTTTCGTATTTTCCGTCTTATAGCCTGCTGTAGTATTTTTTGATTCCTACTTTCTTTTAAACCATCGCGCTGCATTTTTATTCATGTAACGGGAATTAGCGCGTACATGCATAAATACCTTTAGGGCTTGACGTTTCGACCGGGTTATACAAGCCGTGGTCGCAAGCAGACTTTTTGATTCGTTTTAGCTTTTTAGTTAGAATCAAAAGCATGTACTCGTAAATAATTTCATCTCTAATGTCTGTTTAGTAAAATCATTTGTTTAAACAAACCCTTCATAAAAAGGTGGTTTTGTACTGTAAAATATCGTAAAAGGAATGTATATTTGAAAATACGACAAATCGACTGTACGAACTTTTCCAAATAAAATATTTTACGATCGGAATAAACCAGCCAGAAACAACTTATTTAGTATACGAATGGCAGATAGTTGGTTAAGATAAACGTACCATAGGTCTACCTTTGGAGCGGAAAAAATGTAGCAATAAATCTTTCAGCTGTCAAGCAAGTACACTTAGCAGTAACAGAATAAATCAAGATTCTTCTTCAGATAGATTGCATCAATTGTAATGGTCGCAAAAAAGATATTTTGATGAATGGCACTTAGTTTAATAAATTCGTACTTGTTTTGGTTTTAAAAAAGAAAGTTGGTAAAGCTTTTTGATATGTGATTTGGTTTGCCAGATTTATGCTTGATAAACGTTGCGTTTAAGTGAGGAATGTCAATGTATTTTAATTTAATAGAGACCATACCTGCACTTACTTAAAATTTAGATTATTTTATGTTTTGTACTTACCTCTTTCTCTATTTATATTTAGGTACTTAAATCAAATTACAAAAACCCCAAAACCATTAATAAAATTTATTCTGCAATTCGTACTCCTCACATGTTAGTTCGGCAAAGTTCGGCAATGTTCGGGTCGGAGGGACGCCATTAATCTATCTTTATTACCAACGTTTGATCACGATGAGTCCTCACAAAAGTGTTTATGTGAGCGCGATGACTGCGCGGGTTTCAGTACTCGACGCCCAGTCGACGATATCTAGAATTTATGAATTGTTCTGCTATAATAGTTATGGTGGGTTCAAATTAACCTTGAATTATGGTTTTTACTTTAACTACTGGCTCGTTTATTTCGAATTAAAAGGTACATAATGTTTCAGATTGAATTCCATGTCAGTAAACGAAATATTTGTGTAGGGTTAAACCGAAACTGACTTCTAAAATTCTGTAACATAACATAACATACCATCACGCCTGTATCCCCGAAGGGTTAGGAAGAGGTGTACTAATGTACACTTACAGTTTGCCGGTATGTTTAAAAATCTCTCCTATTGGTAATTGGCTGTATCAGGCGTACTAGAAGTAATATAGGAATAAAAAATTGAAGTATGGGAGTTTTGAAAAAAAAACCTTCAACATTACTAGTTTTTTGGCCTTATGGTAGATAAGTGAGTTAATGTCTCTCCGTTTAAGTTAGTTTTCAATTGATTTCCTCCTAATGGTATTGACTGTGTACAGTTGGTATATCAATCAATAAATCATGATGGAACTGGTGTTGATACGATGCTGCTATCAATAACTGTTTGACGTTAACTACTGGGTGCTTTGCCTATGTTAACAGACTGTTCGATCGTGGTTTGTTTCATGTCAATATTTAGATCCACGCGAATTGTTTAACTTGGTTTTGTGTTTTCGGATTTTAAGTTCGGAAATTGCGTGGATGCTGATTATGTCAATATTTCAGTTGGGTCTGTATTTTTTCATTTATTTTTTGTTTGTTCGATTTATGTCCCGACTGGTTACGAACACGTTTTTCTTTTCCCAGGGTTTCTTCAATCGGATGTAAATATAAATTATTTTTAATGACTTCGATACAAACTGTGTCTATTGCCTTATATATTATCACAACAATAACACAAATTTTATTATCACAAGCTTTTGGAGAGAGAGAAAATTCACTACAATTGTTCCTCAGGCAAACTAAAATGTTCTTTGAAGAGACAATTACATCAAATACATTTATTTTTATCTGTCTAGATATCTCTGAACTATTCCCCGGGTTGAGTTCAGTGGGGATACTCCAGTCCATCCCATTTGCCTCGGGCTACTCAAGTTATATCACGGTACTAGCATTTGTGTAAAATTCTGCTTACACACGGATCTGTAACGGAGAAGGAAAGTGTGAATACGAAGGTCGCTATTATAACAATAAAGATCATTTATTATCAGGCTACTATGCCCATAGGTCTTCATAATTATCTTAAATAAAATGCTTTTCTGCATTAGAATTGATTTTTTGAACGGTTACTTGTTCTAGTTCATTGTGTCTAAGCAGACTATTGGTCTTACTTCAGATCTTTCTTTGATCAGATTGAATTGATATCCCATCAAAAACTGCATAGTTACAAAATGGATAGAAGGAATTACGTTTAACATAAATCCTTCTAGGTTAGTTGCGTTAAGGTTTGGTGAGGATAGCATTATTTGCATTTATTACGAGATCTCTGGGAAAGGATGAGCTTTGGCTTCATTCTGGGTAATGAATACTGTATATAACAGAATATATACCGTTTCAGTTTATTGGGTCAGCATATTAGCTTCAGTTGTGGAAGCGTTTAATTAAATCTTAACTAGTTATGGAACTTCAAGCCTCTGGGGAGGTCGGCAGAGTTGTGCTCGACTGCCTCGGTTATGTTGAGAAGCTGTTATCTAAATATGTTTTTGAATACTTCACGATAAATTGCAGCATTCATATCTGAAGTGATGGATGAATTACACTGGTAAAGGCCCTTTAAAGTTTTCACTTATATAATGTAATTGAAACAAAAATAATGAGACCAAGACACTATAATCCGACTACATGAAAAAGGGGTCCATAATGTACGTAATAAGAAAATCATTCAAAATGAAATTCAGAAATGGATAGGTACGAAAATGGTCAAGGTAGATCCGTGGTATATTGGGACTAGCCGTTACAAATCATGCTGTTATTCTTACTTTAAACTGTTACTAGTTTGATACAAAATAGAGGCTGGTATGAACGTATTAAGGTAAAGTGTATGGGGATGAGTATCAGAAATAAACTTCAAACATATCTATACAATAATAATATTCCGGGACATCTCACACACGGTTGTCTGATCCCAAGCTAAGCAGAGCTTGTGTTATGGTAACCAGACAACAGATAAACATACTTATATATTACTAAATACATACTTATTATAGATAAATTACACCCAGACACCGAACAAATGATCGTGCTCATCACACAAACATTTGTACCAGGTGGGAATCGAACCCACGACCTCCGGTATAGCAATCAGGGTTTCTAACCACTAGACCAACAGGCCCGTCGAATACAATACAATAGTTACATAGTATTCGATTCGACCCAAACAATACCCCATATAGTTATTACTTAAAATTACGAGTGGCACAGTTCGGTGTGAGTTCTACCCACATTCATAGTGCGATGAGCTCGATACGGCGATAACCGACCAGGCCTTATTGCCCGGCCAGGCCTTATTGCCCGCGGAGGATCGACAGTAATGTATGGAGGGTTTGTTTATTTTTAAGACCTTCGTCTTATCAGTTTGGGTTGCTTTTGAGGTATGTGGTATTGTCTTGAGAGTAGATTTATTTTTTTAAACTATGGGCCCGCCCTTGCTTCGCACTGGTTGTGACTTATGGTATTTTCAAATAATTTCGGTACGATTTTCTTTTTCATTATTTATTTTTTCGCAATTTATCCAATAAAATCTTTATTTGCATAATGTTAAAGGTGTTTTGGCAAATACTTATTTGAGTATTTCTGTCATATTTCTAAACACATCCTTGAAACTAGTTACTATATGTTTTGAAAGTAGAATTTCATATTTAAAATTCAACCTTAATAACTTTCCAGCTTCAGCATTTTATTTCAATCTTATCAACCTCATTTCATTGTTCTGTTCGATCGAGAAAAACTAATCATTCACCTCCACAGAAATTCATTCGATTCCGTCGTTCATCAGATAGCATCGCGCGTCGCGTTCATTCATTTATATTTCATTCTATTTTATCGGTCCCCTTCCTCACCTTATAAAATATAGCTATGTAATGAACCAATATTGCCATGCGGTACAGAATTGTTTTAGTTCTTTTTGAGATCGAATTGATTTTACTTTTAGAATGTATTTTTATTGTTACCGAATCGCACTGTGAATACTGAATAAATAAAACTCGGTGATACTGTGAAAAAGCGCGTAAGTCACTGCAAAAACTTACAGATGCTTTTTATCTGAATCAATGTGAATTTCTATTATCATGATAAATTGTTTCTTCAGTACCTGTTAGTAATTCTATAGACGGTAAATTCATAACACCCTTTTTATTCCTCCTATTTTTGGTTATTCTGAGGTAGTTGCCCAGGTGAGATGAAATCCACCTTTAAATTGAGAAAACCATACATTAGCTGAGGCAACTGATAAGCTACAAAAAGCCATATTAAAACAGTATCAACCAGGAACATTACTCTGATAATATGTTATACAGCGTGAAGGCACATAAAAGTGTGTAAAAAGGCGACACGTCTTTAAGATGACGAGCGGCGGTGCGGGTGTAATGGAAATCAATAACGTTCCGAGTCCGAGCCCTTCTCTTAGCGCACAGTTTTGGGGAGTAGGGAAAACTATGGAGATGTTTAGTGGAAATATTGAAGTATTATTGGGTGCTAATTTTAAGACAGTTCGTTGAAAGGTGTAGATTTTGTTTTATCATCGTGGTATTTTAAGGTGTAAATAAAAAAAAAATATTCGAAAAAAAAAAATTGAAAATGATCTCCGCAGGATGGATAGTTGAATAGAAGGCAGTGTTGAGCATGAAGGACGTTGTTATAATGTTACTGTTTAATATGTGATTGCTGGAAAAGCCTCAAGCTTATATTTTTGCTTATTCACAAAGTATTACTATAACCTCCTTTCACCAACTTACGATAAAGGAAATATAAAATCTACATTCTATCGACTCCATAGTTTTATTTATCTTTACATCACACATCCGTTTCCTTTGCCTTTAAATACAACGGGGACGATTCGATAGCTCGACACACCGTCACGTGTTCAGACCCTTAGCGAGTACTAACGAATAATACCGAACTATTCGGTCATTGATACACATCGACTAGTGAAGGAATATACGGAAAGTTTGTGGTTGGATTCGAATCTCAGGTCAACTTGTAGAGATGTATATATAAGATCAAATCGATTATGGTGCTAGAAACTGTTTTGACCTTTTTTGTGGTTGGCGATTACTGGTAGCTCAGTAGGCGTCGCTATCGCTTGTTGACAACCCAAGTGATGTTCAGTATGTTTTGACAGGCCCGTTGGTCTAGTGGTTAGAGACCCTGACAGCTATACCGGAGGTCGTGGGTTCGATTCCCACCCGGGACAAATGTTTGTGTGATGAGCACGATCATTTGTTCGGTGTCTGGGTGTAATTTATCTATAATATGTATGTATTTAGAAATATACAAGTATGTTTATCCGTTGTCTGGTTACCATAATACAAGCTCTGCTTAGCTTGGGATCAGACAACCGTGTGTGAGATGTCCTGGAATATTATTATTATTATTATAGTATATAAAAATAACGGTATAAACACAAAATTTGCATCGACTATGATCGGCGACCAATTATTTAATAGTATATCGTTCGACATTAGACGATGCGAAATTGGTAGTTTCACATAGCATTTAAGAAGTAAATTATTGCTGTTATTGACAACTGCCGTAGAATACTGGTCACTGAATGGTGGAGCGTACATTAAAGTGAAGTAGAAAAAATATGTTGACAATTCGGAAACACCATTTTTTTTTTTTTATAACCTTTTATGTGTCCCACTGCTGGGCAAAGGTCTCCCCCAATTTGCTCCAACACAATTTTAAATACACAATTATGTATATGTAAGAAATCATGAGAAAATAAAGACTTTTTATTATTATTATTATTATACTTCCGATTCTATTTCATATTCAATGTTTTTTAGAAAACTACTATATTGCGTATTTTTTTTTATTTGTTATAATCAGGTCAACTATAAATAAAGTGAAAATAAATAAAAACCCGGAAACGTAAAAGATGTTATTTGTCCGTAAGATTGTTATCAAAACATTAACAACATAATGTTTGTATGAATAACATGGTTGAACACCGTTCGGGGGACGGTGACAGTTATGGAATTTTTTTTTATTTTTTTTCTCTTTTTTTTAAAAGAGTAACCTATGGAGTTTCTTGCCGGCTCTTCTCTATAGGAATGACACTTTGGAACCGAGCAACTAGAATCAGTAGTTTTAACGTAACGTTTCTTAAGCGCCTTTTTTTTTGGTTTACAAGAAATAAAAATATTTTGATTGATTGATTGATTGAATACTTCGGTTAAAACAAAGGGTGGCTTATCCCGGCTTGCTTATTAAAGGTTATCGTTTAAAACTTATTGGTTCTTCGTGAGATTGGGATTTGTTGCTAGATCTATGTATACGTACTTTTTAAATAATAATAAAGAACTATAGAGTTTTTTTTTGTACAAACGCATATACCTGAAATTAGTATTCAGACTTGAAACAGATTTTGTTTTTATTTTGTAGCTAAATTTTTGATTAAGGTATGAAATGCTATGAAATGTTGTCTTACTTGCTTTGGAAGAAAAGTAAGGCGTGCGAAATTTCGGCGAAAAGCAAGTATGTAAAATTATAGGGAGCTGGGAACTGTCATCTCTTATTATATTTTTATTCATAATTTTTATGAAATGCGTCACTTGCGCAGGCGCAAGTTGTGATTATAAAAGCGTTTGAAATCTTTTAATAAATTTTAAATCAAGTTATTGTTTTAATCCTAGCTCGTAGGATAAATAATAGAAAAAAAAATCTCATTATTTTCAGGAAATTAATTTTTAAATTTTAAGACCTTTAAATTATTGAGCATGCGACATCACTTTGTTGATCACTCCGCACCCTAGAGACGCACCTATGTCAGAAAAAAAAAACTAAAACTATCGATTATTTCTTTAGTAGAGTCACCCCAAGTAATGTGCAATGGGCCCCACGGTTCAACGACCTTCAAACCGTAGCGAATCAGGGGTGCGTTGTCCACGCGCCAAGATTCTGCTCAAACTGGTCCGTACCGAACTGAACCGGTTTCAACCGGATTAAAAAGAGGGTTGTGATTTTGAGATGATGTTTTAAAATAGGTGTAGAATGACACGCAATCGTTTTATTGTTACGCTTCTGTGATGGTAAACTGCTTTATTAGCTGAGATAAGCATAAATTGTTTCTTTTAATTCATAGAAATATGACTAAATATGGCTTTAGTGTCTAAACAAGAAAAAAAAAACACATAACGTCCAGCATATGTTCAGCTGTTTACCTATTTCTTATTAAATAATATTTAACTGTGCACGAAACAACAGTGGTCAAAACTGACCGATAACCTACTATACCTAATATACATTTCACGGCATCACGATACGATTGATATGATAATATATCGTTCAGTAGCACCATTGATCAAAACACCTATTATATTATGAACCAATTTCATACCGTTCAACATTGAATACCCAATGAGAATGACTAGTCACCGGACAGTTAGACGCAAAATAGAAGTGACGTTGCAAAAATTCATTCAAGCAAGCATCTGGTCATGTGCGCCCCTGAGTTAGGGGCGCCTAGTCTTTGTGTATGACGTAACTAATATCTTGTGTCGAACTGGTGAATTCGTCGCGGTTTTTAAGTAGGCCATTTATTTTTAGTTGTTTGTTAATAGAATTGCTGGTTGTGCAGGCAGGTGGAAATTTTTGAGTTTTTATTGATACTGAGTTATGTTTGATTTTACGATATTTTTATGAGTTTTATGAGGGATTGATTGTAAAAATTATAACGATTTCGAAATTTCGAATCGTCAAGATATGTGCTATTTTGTCCCTGATTCTTAGCTGTCTAAGAAAAATGTGGAAATTTATAATAAAAAAAAATTGTCAGTATAAGTGTAACGGAATAGTGTAAGGAAAAGGCCATAATCTAAACAGCTATTTGCTTAAACTCGTATTGCACAGTATCTCCGAACATTACCCAACATTGCGTGCTCCCAAAGCGGTCCGTCATACACTTTGAGTGGGTATGCTGAACTTATTGGCCCCAAGACATCGTGCTGCCCTGCCTTACAACTTACTGCAGTAAAAAGATAAGCCCCGGGCATACGAGGGTCATAATACTAGTTTTGTGTTTGTGAGATAACAGCAAACAGTGTTTCGTAAAGAATAGTTCTTATTAGATAGGAGTATGTAGGATTTTGTTTTCTTGTCCTTACAGTATTTTTTTTTGTTTTTTTGCTTAGTATCGCTAGGTTTTTTTTAGGATAGTGGGCCTTTACAGTAGTTCAGATACGGTACTTAGCTTACGAACTTAAAAATATTAAATTCCTCAAACCTTAAAAACTAAACAATATACTTGCAAAGGTGATCGTTTTTATAGCTCTAACGTTTTTGGTTGTTTACACTCTTGCAAAAACAGATTAGCTATAAATGATATAATTTAATTAAATTGACATTTTTTTTTTCTTATTTTTACTTTCCTGTTTTTTTCTGAACTACTTACACAAATTTAAACCCCTTACGCAAGAAAAGTCAGATTTAATAAGGTCTCTTTGCAACCCTAAGTTTTAGGGGTCCAAAGGCCCCTTTGTTCCGAGCAGTAAGCACGTAACGGTGGTTGGGGAGCATTCAGACAGTTTGAACCAACTTCTGCCGATATCTCCATTCGAGTCTTGGGCAAAGCTTTGCCGGACGGTTAGCAATAGGTTAGTCTCACTGCTCACTGCTAAATTATTCTAAAGTCGCCTTGTAAATTATACAAGGCTGATTTAATTATTTTTGGTTTAGCTTTGTTTAAGTTGTAGTAGAAAGTTTTGTTTGTTAGGGTTGGTTGGACTTGCTTGCCAGTTGCCAGTGACTGATGGTTTGACTTTCTGAGCAAAGGGTTGGCCCTTTGACGCGGGTTGTTGCTTTAAACATTTAGTTGCTACTTGATGTCTCTGAATGGTTTATGTCTCTTAAGACAAGTAGGAGTAAAGTTTTATTTTATTTTGAAATGGAATAGTCTGCGAAAAAGTATGTTACTGAAAATAACCTAAATTTTGAATTCATTTGGTGAATCGTTGGTTAAAGTGACTGTGATACCATAGTCACTTTGAACAGAAACCAATTGTTGATTGGTTTAAATAAATTAGAAAAAATGCTTTGACGTACTTTACAAACTTTTACCTATTCTAAAAGTAAATGATACCTTACAAGTATCACTACAATCAAACTCAGACTAAAAAAAGTACAATTATTATTTTCGTTTATTTATTTCCCAACTTTTTTCCAGTAATAGACTCTGCGGGGTTTCTTTTAAAAGGGGTAAAGGAACGTACAGCTCTCGTCACGTGTCCGTGCCGCATGTCGGTCCAGTCGTACCCTCCCGAAGCCTTCGTTGACAACCTTTTGAAACGCAAACCTTTCGCAAATTAATTATTGTTTTCTCGTTCATTTTATGAGCACGTTGTTTTGTAACTCAGATTGAGAGTTTATGTTTTACAAATCAATTTTATTTATGGGGTGAAGAGACATGGAGAATAAGTTAGAACTTTTATTATTGTGATATTATATTTTGAGTAGAGCAATTAAATAAACTATGTGAGAATTTAAAATTATTTAAAATAATATTTTACTACCAAATATATTAATTATCACACTTAAATAAAAACGAACGTGTACTCGCATTGGACACATAAAATTAATTAAACGAATTAAAAATCTCCGGATCGCTTCATAACAATTAAAATAATACATCAAATAAAATCATTTACATTATAATTATATTAATTATCATGGATGGACACGTTTACGAACGGACGGACAAGGGAATATAGGATAATTAAATGTTATTTATTTAGTACAAGTGTTTCGTCATCATACAGATTCTTAAAATCAGATCGTTTAGAATGTACCACGGACACACACGATGTTCTTATCGATTTTCAGCAGTGGCAATCACAACTGTTTTTACGGTTGTCATACGTGCCGTACTCGTTACCCGATTGGTGCTCCTGCTGCAACTGTCATGACGTCACAACCGCTACCGGACGAACGGCCGCCCCACTAACTAATATTCGTTTTCTCACCATCTTGCACGTGCGCGCGCTCCGCGATCTATCTCAACAAAAACCCTTTAAACGCGTCAACTCGATCGATATTCTGCTGGGAATCCCTATTCCGAGCAGTTCGTGACCTTCAGCAACAACTGTGGTGAAATCAGAACGCAGGCGGGTCATCGGCAGCAGACATAGCAGACCAAGGTACGTGCACGTGTTTTAGTTTGTTACTGCTGCACTTCCTGAACATCGTTTGTGTCATCGTCCAGCCTCTCGGGCTGTCCCAAGTGTGTGGTTACTCATCGTTTTTACCGCGACTGCACATTTTTATGGTGCCGAAACCCGGGACCCGCCATTATACGATTTAATTTTCACCCAGTTGAACCTCAATAGTTACTGTAGGATCTCAATATTAGGCAATCTATCTCCCTTCGGTGCTTAGTATTATCATTTTCGGCCTATATTAGCTATATTAGGTATATCGTATCGTAAATATCGATCATAAAATTCCTTTGTTCGTGTGACATTTTAATTCGTAGGTAGGAGTAAATAAATTATTTTAACGTACCGCGCTAGTAGTCTCGAGTTGTCAGCGGCTTGCGTTCGGAAACGCAACCAACACGTTCCGCCTTCGGGAAACGCGATAATACTCTTCGTGAGATTATCGTAAAACCAAGGCAAGACTATTTTAGCTACATTCTTTCCTATTACATAAAAGAAAAATTGTGTCAATAGGTATTACGAAGCCTACATCCGTTTAACTTCAAAACCTAATCAACTTAACAAATTACATTGAACAAAGGATTTATGTTGCGCGTTTTACTCAGTCTATAATCTGTATATATAATATATATACACATAAACATTAACAATACTACCGGTTAGCGTAAGTACTCGTGTTCTTATCGTGTTTACATCTTTATAAGCAGGTAGCGCTCATCTGTTGGAACCTTGTATCGCCGACTATTCGTTATCAGTTACCGATCTTGCTAATCGTTTAATAAAATAGTTTTCATCATGTCATTATTGTTAGGTAAACATTCGTCTCGTAAACAAAGTTGCTTTAAGAAATCGAAATCTCACTCTACGGACGATGAGTATACAGTTCAAGATTTATCACAGTTACGTAGAAAGCGTACTATAGCTATGAAGCGGTTGGATAAGGCATTGGAAATAGGTTCATTAGCAATAAGTGATGACTCACAACGGAATTTATTTCTTTCTTATTATCAGGAACTTAAACATATTTTAGATAGCTTTGAGAGTGCTCACCAGATTATTTTGGAGCTTTTAGATGATCCGGATCATGCAGATAATTCGCTCCAGGATACATTTGACGATAAATATTTTGAAATATTATCTATTCATCGTACTTTAACGAAAAGTGAACCTCAATTCAATAATAAAGAAAGTTCTTCATCATCGAATATCCGTTTACCGAAAATTGTTCTTCCAACTTTCAGTGGTGACATCAAGAAATGGCCTGAATATCACGACACTTTTAATGCATTGATTCATAATTCTAGTAATCTTACCGATACGGAAAAATTTCATTATTTATTCTCATCGTTGACCGGCGATGCATTATCTGTTATCAAGGCATTCCCATTAACTTGTGAGCACTATAACGATGCCTACAAGGCCCTTGTTACTCGCTATCAAAATAAACGACCTTTAGCTTTTACATCATGGAAGGACCTTTTAAATATTAATTTTAATACTACTGACGGTAATGAGTTTAGAAAATCATTGGACCTGTTTGAGGAAAATTTAATTATTTTAAAGAAAATTATTTTACCTGAGGACCGATGGGATTTTGTATTAGTCTACCACCTTCTCTCTAAGATAGACTCAAACTTGCGTTGCGATTTCGAGGAAAAATATCCTGATATTGAGTTTCCTCCATATTCACAGTTGAAGTCTTTCTTACACTTGAAATGTGAAGCGCTTTTACGTGATTCTCATTTTTGTGAAGCTAATAAACCTTCGAGTAAGCCACAACAACGATCTGTAAAATCTTACCAAACACATAAACGGGCAAACGTGTCTCATGCGCTTGTGGGCAGTACTAATAAACATCAAGTTGCCACAGCAAGTACTACAAGCCGTGAACCTCCTACGTCACAACCAGTTAAGTGCGCGTTTTGTGGTGACACTCACTCAATCTCATCATGTCAAAGTTTTCTAAATAAACCAGTAGATGAGCGGATATCTATCGCAAGCAAAAGTAATTGGTGTTTCAATTGTCTTCGAGCCTCACATCAATTAAAAGGTTGTACTTCTATTTTTAAATGTCGTAAGTGTAATCATAAACATCACACTTTACTTCACAAAGACAAACCGGTCGAGTCGAACCCAACCTCTTCATTATTTTCTAATAATAATAACACAACTGTTTTATTAGCAACTGCCATTGTGCAGGTACGGGATGCGGATGGCAAGTTCGTATCTTTTCGCGCTCTTTTCGATTCAGGGAGTCAGATTAATCTGATTACTGACTCAGCTGTAAAACAATTAAATTTAAAACTATCCAGTCCTACCACAACTATAAGTGGAATCGGTGAAGCCCCGGCTTCAATCTTAGGAGACATTAATTGCTCCATTGGGACTGGTGATCAAGTTTTATTTAATTTAAATATGCATGTAATGTCGAAAATTTGCGGGGACCAACCAATAGCTAAATTAAATACATCGGGTTGGTCTCATATCAATTCACTATCGTTAGCCGATCCCGGTTTTGACATTCCTGGCCGGATTGACCTACTGTTCGGTGCGGACGTATTTGCGGAATCGCTTCGTAATCGTAATATTAAAGGAAAATCACATCAACCTACCGCTTTCGACTCAGTCTTTGGATGGCTATTGCTCGGTAAAACTTGTTTCGATGTATTACCACCCGCAGCATCCCTTACCCCAGATGAGATAACATGTGAACAACATTTTATCACAAATCATTCTCGTGACTCATCTGGGCGGAACATCGTGCAGTTGCCATTCAGGGACGAGTCCGAGCCTATGTTCACTGGTTCACGTGACATTGCTTTGCGTCGCTTCTATGCGATTGAACGTCGACTGTCACGTGACCCCGAATGTCATCGTCAATCTTGCGATTTTATGTCCGACTATCTAACTGCGGGCCATATGTCATTGGTCTCTCCAGATGACGTGGGGAATGGGAAATACTATATTCCCCATCACTGCGTCATACGTCCTGATAGCACCACGACTCGCCTTCGTGTCGTATTTGACGCCTCTGCAAAAGATGCACGTTCTCGATCGTTAAACGAAAGTCAACACATCGGTCCAAAATTACAATCAAACATTTTGGAAATTCTCTTACGCTTTCGTGAACACGACGTCGTTTTCATGGCAGATGTGCGTCAAATGTACCGACAGATTACACTCTTCGATGGCCATCGTGACTATCAGCGAATTCTCTGGAGAGCTTCGCCCAGCGAGCCTCTTTCAGAGTTTCGTCTGAATACGGTCACGTATGGCATCTCTTCATCCCCCTATCTCGCTTGCCGTACTTTGCGACAGCTTGCTGATGATGAAGGGGATTCTTACCCGCTTGCCAAGAGTGTAATCTTGTCGGACACCTACATCGATGATGTCGTCACCGGTAGTCCGGACTTCGCCACTGCGCAAAGAACAAAAACACAACTTATCGCTCTTTTGAAAAAGGGAGGTTTCCATCTGCGGAAGTGGGTGTCAAATGACAATCGTCTTTTATCGGATCTTCAACCTGAAGATTGCCTCACTGATTCTATATCGTTAGATAAAGCTGAACCAGCTTCTTTCAAAGTGTTGGGACTCAAATGGGATCCCTCAACTGATTCGTTTCTTTTTGAAGTTAAATCTTCACATCGGCCATGTACCAAACGGTCTATTCTTAGTGAACTCGCTAGAATCTTCGACCCGTTAGGATTCTTATCCCCCTTGACAATACATGTTAAAAGCTTAATCCAAAAGCTTTGGATTATCGGTGCCGGGTGGGATGATGTTCCCCCTAACGAGGTCATCAGTACATGGAACAAATATCAGGAGCAACTTTCTCAGTTGCACCATCTAAAAATTTCGCGTAGAATCACTCGTACTGATTCACAATCCTACGAGCTACACGGGTTCTGCGACAGTTCGGAAACTGCATATGGCGCGGTCATTTATTTACGAGTAACAGACGTAGATAACAATTCTTACGTTCATCTCGTTTGTTCAAAAGCTCGCGTGGTGCCATTAAAACGTACGTCATTGCCACGTCTCGAACTCTGCGCCGCAGTTTTGCTTTCAGATCTGTACAAATTCGTTACAGAAACTTATCTGTCTCGTATTCCTATTTCAGCTGTCTTTTTGTGGTCCGATTCCACCGTTACACTCTCTTGGTTGCGTTCACCCTCATGTCGTTGGTCTACCTTCGTTGCCAATCGCGTGAGTCATATTCAAGAAATAACAGCTATTGAATATTGGCATCACGTGTCCTCTGCAGACAATCCTGCAGATGTTTGTTCGCGAGGCCAATTTCCAAGTGAACTTCTTCACAACTCGTTATGGTGGGCGGGGCCACGATGGTTATCCGAACCGCACGAGACATGGCCATCTTGTATTGACAGCGTTACTAATGACAAGCAGAAGGTTGTTGAGGCCGAGACTCGTAAATCTCCTGTGTTAATATCGACCGTGCATCCTCGGGAACAACAAGTTTCAATTATCGACAATTTATTAAATCGTTTTTCATCGTTAGAAAAAATCGTTCGTACCTTTGCGTACATCTATCGCTTTCTTCAAAATTCTCGAAACCCGACTATTGCTAACCGTAGTGCGTTTCTTAACAATTCAGAACGTCATCATTTGTATCGCATAGTCGGTGATCAGGTTCTAGCATTTGAAGAACTTTCTACTTTATTCGTACAAATCGAGGCGGTTTTAAATTCACTCACCCAACGCGCCAAATGGACCAAGAACTCAAAACCATTAGGGGTGGCCTCGCTTGTGATCATCAAGGATGACAATCGACCTCCTCTTGCATGGTCACTCGGCAGGGTTACTGATCTTCTTCCTGGCGCTGACGGAGTAGTTAGAGTTGCAATTCTTAAAACCGCTACCAGCAATTCTGTTAAGCGACCGCTGGTCAAACTCTGTCCTCTACCCATAGAGGATTAACGTATTATTTAACTTAAGATTATTAAGCACCGTAGGTTAGGTTGATTAGATTCATAGTTCAGTGGCTATTAAGGTTTAACGTTTTCTTCCTAACTTTTCTATTTATATTTCGTATCTTCGAAAATACCATAGGTATTTTGGTGGGCGGAATGTTTCGTCATCATACAGATTCTTAAAATCAGATCGTTTAGAATGTACCACGGACACACACGATGTTCTTATCGATTTTCAGCAGTGGCAATCACAACTGTTTTTACGGTTGTCATACGTGCCGTACTCGTTACCCGATTGGTGCTCCTGCTGCAACTGTCATGACGTCACAACCGCTACCGGACGAACGGCCGCCCCACTAACTAATATTCGTTTTCTCACCATCTTGCACGTGCGCGCGCTCCGCGATCTATCTCAACAAAAACCCTTTAAACGCGTCAACTCGATCGATATTCTGCTGGGAATCCCTATTCCGAGCAGTTCGTGACCTTCAGCAACAACTGTGGTGAAATCAGAACGCAGGCGGGTCATCGGCAGCAGACATAGCAGACCAAGGTACGTGCACGTGTTTTAGTTTGTTACTGCTGCACTTCCTGAACATCGTTTGTGTCATCGTCCAGCCTCTCGGGCTGTCCCAAGTGTGTGGTTACTCATCGTTTTTACCGCGACTGCACAACAAGAGTATTGAATATAAAGATTATGTTAGCATTAATGTCGGCGATAAATCTCATTAAATCTGTTGTTATTACTTGTTATGGGCTTCTCGTATGGGGTCGGACGAATTAACATTGATAGAGACATCACGCTGTATTTGTAAAGGGTTTGGCAGGTTTAGTGTCTTCATTATGATGTTAGTAACTTTATGGAGAGATAAAGTTACTGTAAATAAATACCTTATTTTATACCATGTTAAAATATTTATTAAAGACCTTTTACTGTTATAACACGAAAGTATATAGGTGTAAAATTTAATTAAGTGAATTGAAAAAAAAAAATGTGATATTAATTTAAACATGATTAAAATCTTTACAACTTGTTTTAGTTTATTGATTTCTTAGGTTTACGCAAATGTAACACATTGAAATTGAACTACTTACTAAAATCTTAAATTAAACCACGACGAAATCCGGAAAAAGAAGTTTTTTTTCGTTTTTTTTTTTCTAGAATATAATGTAGTAGAGTTGCAGTTGGATTATTTTTGGAAAAAATCTTCACATAAAAATAACATACAACATTTTTACAAATAAATATTTTACTACACAATGTTAACAACAGCACTCCTTTTAACTTTACAATTGTATTTTACGACTCTATTTAGTTTTGTCACCCCTTCCGTCATAGTTTCGTGTCGAGGTACTATAAAGGCCGCGTCGATAATTGTAGACACGATGATTACTCCAGAGGACATTAATGGTGGTATACAATGATGTAATAGCTTTTAATTATTACTATTATGAGTAATGAGAAATTACAAAGAGACAAGTTTAATTTTATAAAAAAATATTTAAAAAACCATGTATTTAATCCTACGATTATCTCTTTTCAAAATTTACCTACATAATAACTTAATTCAAGCTTAAATAATATTTAAATTTCGCATATTTTTTTTAAACATAAGTTAATCTTAATTTATTCATTTAACAAGAAAAAAAATGAATACTAAAGTCTACATCTAAAAATATCCTTATCATTATTAAACCATTTTATATATTATTATAAATAATTTTATAATTAATAAGTCATTTTAAAAGAGTAAATTATTTGTACGTAGGTTTGTTATAACGCAGTACCCACCTAATTACACACACACACTCAGTACGGTGTCACCCACGCAAAACCTAATTAATCACAAACAATGGACGTTGTTCTTTTTGTCTATTAACACGGACATCTGTTACTCACATTAGTCTTCCTAGCTAGTCTGTTATTAAGCGTGACGTCATCAAAACTACATGAAACTAGGCCTAATAAAAAACGTAATAATTGAATACATACACGTTAAAAGGATTGACTCCAATCTAATTTATATAGGAAGGAAAAAATATTATTAAAATCAATCCAAATACTATATTATTATGTCGAAGAAATTCTGTAAACAAAAATAAAAAAACAAGGTAACTGAAGACCTCCTCCTTTTAAAGTTGGTTAAGAATCTAGTCGTCGCTGTCATCGTCTTTTTATTCGCAAAAAATAGAAGAAAATTAAATGTAAGAGGTACAAAAATTTTATACCTACACGTATCTCATAACAAAATATACCTACCTGTATTATAACAATTTAAGTTATAAAATGTTTAGATCATATTTTTAAAAATAGAATTTGAGTCTTAATTATTCATTTTACAAGAAAAAAACCTTTGTACATAATTTATCAATATGTTATTCTCTAACAAATGTTTGTGTGTGTACATAAATTATTAAATAAATAAATAAATAAAAATTGTTCTGATTGCAAACTCAACCTACTTTTTTGTCTATCTAAGAGTGATACACCTAAAACCCTTTACAATTTGAACCCTAATTGGATGTTTCATGTAACGTGTCACTCACATGCCTCACAAAAGCCTCCCGTCAAAGTTGTACAGTCCCGAAGACAGTTCGAACCGCAGTTAGCGCATAGGCCTCTCAAATATTCAATACAGAATAATACAGAATGTTCAATAAGTAGGTCGTAGCCTTTGTTTAGTTACTGAACTTCAGGACTGGGCGGAATCTAAAATTTTGCGGGTGTGTAGAAAATATTAGAAGTTTCAGAGTTGAAGATGCTTTGATTGCAAGAAAAATGAAATGTTATTTGTTTGAAAAAAAAAAACACTATTTTAATATTGATTAGAAAAAATAAAGCACATTTTAGTACCTATTAAACTTTAGCCTTCAGGCAAAAAAAAACCCGCAATGTCAAATTATATTACACCGAACAAATCTTATCTAACTACTTGTACAAGACACTTTTTCTTTTCAAAATTCCAGCCAAATACCGTCACATTTTTAATGTACCAAATCTTGTCCTTAGAATATTTTTACAAATATAAACTAAACAATCCAAAAACCACTCATTAATTAAACATACACCAATCAAACGCTAACAAAAACGTAACATTTGTGAAATCAAAATATCTAACATCCAAATGTTTGTGGTCAGCAGAGTTTGGTCGGGATCGCATGCGACTGACGTTTTGAGCGCACGAGACCGCACCAAACGGTCCCTAATTGATGGAGCTGCAACCTATCTGTAGGTATATGTTTAGAAAAATGGCTGTGCTAAATAAATTATAATGTGGGTTGCGACGGACAAGGGTTAAAAAGATTTATTTTTGTGTTTTTATTTTATTTTTGTAATTTATGCTTTTAAAGTGATAAAATCATGTTTTGTATTAATTGCAGTAAAATATATTAAAAAGAGTAAAATATATTAAATAAATTGTGTTTTAGTAACTATTTTTACTTCACGGTAGGTAATTGAGAGCAAAACATGCTAAAAATACTTTTTCAATTAATATATTTAAAACGAATAAATAAATGCAAGTAAGAACTTAATTTTAAATGTATAATTCTGGACGAATAAATGGTTAAATATAATATTTTCATCAATCCAACAATAAATACAAAAATAAAAGCGTTAAATGGATGGTAATGTGCAACTTAAACCAAAACAAAAAAATATAATAAGAATTAAAATTTATATACAAAACGAACGCCCGAAGCTAGGATATTAATATCAAACAAAAATTAATACACAAGCATATCAATTATTTCCAATACAAACAAGTACGTAAAGGAAAATTAAATCTCCATAATTAAGTCTAACACAAGCATATAAATTTCGCTCGACAGTTTATTAAAAAAACCGAAAACTCAAGGAGGGTTTCCTTTTTATTTATTTTTCTAAACAGCCATTAGGAGTTGCGTGCAAAGATCATCGGAGGCTGGGGAAGTGAGGGGCGAGGGGGGCGGGGGGAAGGGCCGCGGGGGACGTTTCATCCCCTTCGCTATTTTTGGGGCTTGAAATATAGCTCGACCAAACATTGAAGACCTTTTACCGAATTTGGCATTGCGTTTTACGACCTACTGCTAAGCGTTGGTTGGCTAAATTATTCAACGCCAAAGTTTTTTTGGTCCTAACACTTGATGTGGGTTAAAGCTGTGTTTATTAATAATGACGTAGGCTTTTTCTGTGCGTTAGGATTTATATTTAATGAAAATAATGCGATGCTTAAAAATAAATACGGGCTACGGTTTCAGGAAAATAATTTCGTCTTTTTATTGTATATTTTTTACAGTTTAAAAATAAACATAAAATATTAAAAGTAAAAAATAAATACTAATTTATTGCAAATAAATGTGTAAAATTTGTAAAAAAAAACAAAATAACATAATAACTAAAATAATTTATAACATAAAAAATATAAAACAGTATTTTTAATTTCTAATAATACTATTTTAACGCTTTTTTAATGAAAAAAAAACCAGAAAACCATTTTAAATAAAAGCATTAAACAATACTACGTATTTAAAGTAAACGAAAAAGTATTAAAACAATTTATTAAGTGAAGTTGACCCAATTATTCCCTATAAAATATACAAATTAATGTAAATAAGCAACTAAAACGCTTGGAATTTTCCACGCAATACCACGAATAACCTGTACACATCCCAACACCGTCAACGGAATAGCGAAACAAGAAATTTCAAATAATCAACCTATTCACACAAAGCGAATTTACTCGCGTATCTGAGGGTGAGTGAAAGGGAGGATTGTATCAAGACTGGAGACTCCCCCATGGCGTGTGCTATGAGGGGACCTCGGAGGGAATTTTAGGTTAGTGGACATGTAGGCATATAGACGGGAACACGGCAAATTTGTTGTCTCATTTAGTTCGTGTTTTGTGCTTTTCGTTTGTGCGTCAAGTCATGGTTAATCGTCGTCAAGTGATTATTTAAGTTAGATAAGTAATTTAGTGATAAGTGTTAAGAAAAATAAATATTGTACATTTTTTTCGATGTTTACATTTTCGTGTGTACAGTGACAAATTGCGTGTGAACAATCAAAGCTAAACGGTGGAATAAAAAATATAAAAAAATACCGTGTGTCGGTCCGCGGTTTGTTTGTAAACAGTGCCCCGTGTGACGCGCTTTCGCTACGTAAACACTGACTTACATTATACACTTTATTCACGTGTGAAAAAACTCGGAAACAACATTCCTAAATACGTGTAAACATTTTCGTTGGTAGAAAAATAGCGTAGGAAAATTACCGCTCAAAATTCTGTGTGCAAAATTAGCGACGTGCCAATTTTTTTATTGTTAATTATAATTAAAATAATTTAATAGCTAAGTGAATGTTTATTAATAAGTGTTAAATAAGTTTAAATTAAATTAGAAATTGATGTGCAATATAGAGTACATAACTGTAAAATAATAATATCATAAAAATTAAGATCATAAATCGAATAAAAATATCACTCTAAAAAACATTGAAATAAATCCGCGTCAGTGAGAAAAACGGGGGGACGATTGCTCTGCCTACTACTGTTACTATACCGATCGATAATATTACGCATTACAGGGTGACTGTGAGAAGAGACGGAACGCACACAGACGCAGCTCCCACGCACACTCACGCACCTCGCCCCCACCTCCCTAAACAGTCGCCCTCCGCGAAAAACGAAAGTAAACACGAGTGAGCTTTAAAAAAACTTGCAAACCGAATTTATAGATTAAGGCAACCTAGTACAAAATACTGTGATTAAAAATTTGTGTTCATTAATTAACTGTGATAAACATGATTCTGGGACCGAATATGCGGAGTGTGAACCCGATGTTGTTGGGGTACAGCATGCCGAGTGTGAGCATGGTGAGCGTGCCGCAGAGCCGCGAGTCGAGCGTGGGCACGGCGCCGTCGACGCCGGTGCACAGCTTGAGCGGCGAGGGCCGGCGCGGCTCACCGCTCACGCCGGCCGAGCGCACCGGCGCGCCGCCCGGCGCCGGCAAGGACGCCGTCAAGCTCTTCATCGGCCAGATCCCGCGCCACCTGGAGGAGGACGACCTCCGCCCCATGTTCGAGGAGTTCGGCAAGATTTACGAGCTCACCGTGCTCAAGGACAAACACACCGGCATGCACAAAGGTCTGTATCACCCGTCATACATTACAGATATGTTTTATACCGATGATCGACTTCATACATTTTTACGAGCACCCTTTTACATATATGAGAGAATACTTCAAGGACGATTACGGCTTGCTGTCGGAGCATATTATAGACGTTTTTATGTCTTATAAGTGGAGTGGGTTTGACAACGACTGAAATTGGCCCAGACTTTACCAAGGTCGTAGCATACTTTTTTGGACGTAAATAAACCTGACACTGACAGATTTTTACTGTTCAATGTCACCATAAAATGTTTTGTTAATATGATAAGTTGGTTTGTACGTGTAAGCATGAAGCGTTGAAAATTTAATTATGACGTGAAAGCAGTTTGTATAATTAGTAGACTTTATAGGGCTCCGAGTTCAGGAGTACTGAAATTATAAACCTGTTGTTATAAAGTGCGTTATTTTCATTTACAGTACTTTTGAAATACTGTACTCGATGAAAAACTACACCGAGATTCGTACAAACAATTTTATAATTAAATTTTAATACCCAGTTTCATCTTAATAATTTTATTATTATATTACAACGTCAACAAAATTTAATTTATATCATTAATTGCATAAATAAATATCAGTTATAGATTGCTACTCTTTAAGGTCTTCTCATTATTAAAGAGGGTCAATTTAATTCAGTACCTGCTTACAGGGTTTTTAAAAAATAGTTTTCACCTGTAACGGAAGCTTAGTAAACACCTGCAGTCAATACCTTAAGCGAACATCAAATAACTATTGTGCTATTTCTTTAAGTAATCGACCATGTCTGTGTCCCTGGATAAGGAGCTCTCTACCGAAGTTTCCCTATACCTAAAAAAATAAATATTTTTGAGAAAATTTAAAATAAATTTCCCCAGCTATAGATCTGAAGGTGAAAGCAGTTGCATCGGCTGTTTATCTCAGTAAGTTGTAAAAGTCAGCCGAGAACAGTTACTTATCGTTAGTTCGAAGAATACGAGTTTTCCAACATGATATATCGGTATTTTGCTACGGTTCTCTTTACACAACTGTTGCTAAATGGAGCCTGAACTACTTGCTATTGTTTAACTGGACTGAGAAATATTATGGTTGAGTGCTGTCGCTTGTGAGTTTATGTTTGGTAGTTGCAAGAGAAAAATAATATCTATAGATACCAAATAGAAGGAGTCGTACAATAATTACTACAACTTTTTAAACAATGTTCACATTATATCAGCTCATAATTTTACTACGTATAACGCATATTCAATAGAGTTCTCGAAAATATAAAGTTTGGAGATGAAAGAATAAGCATATTTCTGATTACGCATATAAAACTACTTTTACGGATTTTATCGCGATTTTGTATTTAGATATTAGGTCGCGAAGTTTTTTGTTTTAGTTCATACCTTTGCAAGTGTACAGGTGTCTGTCCGTGGCCAAATGTAGTTTTCATTCAATAATTCTGCTAAATAATAGTCTTACCTTTTAAGTCATCTAATGGTCTTGAACAGCGTTTTCGTTACTTGTTATAGAAATTATTCACAGATTGTTCAGGATAAATAGCGTGTTTGACATTTGGCAGTTCATCACAATTCCTCATTTATAGCTTCTAATAATAATAAAATGCAGTGCCATAACAGGAATTGTTTACTGCCCGATTTAATCTTTACCAACACATAGAGTGTTTTAGTAGTATCTATTCCTCGTGTCGTAAAAACGTGCCAAATCCAACACCTTTTTAACAATCGTCCCAGGTAACGTGTTGGTTGTCACGCTTGTGACGTATGTCACGTGTGACGTCATGTCACGGCGCAGCGTGATTCGTATTTTTTTTTATTACTCTTCGTCCCACCATAATCTTTGGGTGACGTGACTTGTGTACTTTATTTATTGTTTGGTTTGATTTTTCTGTTTTTGTGTACCTGCGTCTGTTTTGGTTGGTTGTAAGCGTCCAAGTTAAAAAATATTGATGTACTGCATCTAAAATGTACCAGACTTTAATGTTTGAATCTGTTATGTACTTATTTACTAAATATTCTATTAGTCTACGCTAAAACCACAAGAAGTATTTCAATTATAAATAGTACAAAAAATACTGACTATAAATTCCTAAAGTAAACCATGTTCGAATTACATTATAAAAACGTGAGCACACTTAATTTCCGTACACGTCCAAAGCAGAGTGCAACGCGGCTTGTAATAAAATGGTCGTAACAACAAAACACACACATACATCAATGTAACACAATCCAGAAAAATAGCTTCATCGTTTTTTCCTCGCGTGCCGGTTGCAACGCTTTTCAAGTTTCGGCTCCATACATTTTTATTTGTACAGTCACACGCAAACGGTGTTATGACGCCAAGTGAAAAATTTGTCGCGGACACACTTTTGTACGTTTTTGTAGTTTCGTGTTTTCCTGTTGTTTGTGACTGTACAGTACAGTTTTGACTGCCTTCATTACGCTAGGTATTTGTGTAATGATTTTTAGTATGGTGTTAGCAAGTTTTTCAAGACTACTAAAAATTTAAAGGAAATGTTATGGTTTCATTAAGTTTCTTTTGAAGTTGTTGAGTTGAAGCCTTTTTAGTCGAACTTTTAATAAACGTGGTCGGCACGAGGACTCGCGTGCTAATGTAACGTCGGTTGTTTTGCAATATTCAGATTCAAACTGTTGAAATTATTTAAGACTCGCGTTTTCCGACACTATACATAGAAGAATTAATAAAAAATTAATTAAAGGTCTCTAAATTTCGGATCTACAAGATAAATGTATTCGTGTGCTATGTTCGACCTATGATAGGTCAAAATCATAATTGCTGTCTAAATTACTCTTACCTAACCCTTAACTGCTGCATGCAAAATTTATTAAAACCCATTCACAGCGCCTCAAGATTTATGCGAAACGCCTTTGACCTTTAAATACAATTACAGGTATTCCAACAATTAACGAGCCCAAATTATAATTACAAGTGACACATAACAGGGTACACCTTAGCCATTAATATCTGAACATTGCAATTACAATAAGTGGGTGTATTGTGAAGGGCTGGGACATAAAATTTAATAATGGTTCCGCACGAAAAGGACACTTATATTTATCAAGGGTGACAGGAAAAAGGCGGCTTCCTTAAGTATAGAATTTTGTACTATAAATTCTCACCCCTTTTGTTATGGAGATATTAAAATGGCGTTCCTACCCCATGGTGTTTTGATTTAATGTGTTTTTAAATAGCTTTTGTTTTATGTATGTCGGTTTATTAAGGCTTGTATTGAAGGGTCGGTGTTAAGGTTTGTTTGAATTTATTGGTTTGTTCGAGTTCGAATTATGTCTTTTTGTGTAATTATAGCATCAAAATTAATTGTTTGAGTTTGGCAGCAAACATTTAATTTTGGTTTGTTAGACAGACATCTTTTTGCTTTTTGATTTCGATAAACAAATAAGTAAACAGTATTCTTTATGTTGTATATCACTATCAAAATATCTCATTAGATTATGTTCTCTTTCTTCGGTATATGAAAATTTTGTAGGAACGAGTAGATAGATAGACAGAGTAGTAGAGAAATAAGTTGAGTAGGAACTAGTATCTATATTTTTTTTTAATCCTCAATCTAACTTTAAATTTATACTTGATATACCTACACAACAAAATAACAATCACCTCAGCTTTGTCTTGCACTCAAAGTGCATTGGATTTCACAACAACGCGCAACTTACAAGAGCCAGTTCAGAGTTCCTAACCATAAATGACATAAGAGTCAGAACTTCGCCTATAGTTATAACTTGATACTATTATTTTAGTCGCAGGTGCATATAACCTGCCCCCAGCAGGTTAGAATTATTTTAGAATTATGTTTTATAAACTGTCAACGAAAATGCTTTAAAGATAGTTGAAATTTTTAGTGAACAGTTCACTCTGTTATTTTAACTGATTAAAAAAAAGGAGGTTCTTAATTCGAGATTATAAAAATATGTTGTTATAAAAAAAAAAATCGGAGACTGGGGATCGATTACAAAACATGTATTGTATTTTATAATCAAATCGATGAAGTTGATTTGCTTCTTAATTGAAGTCATTTATGTTGAAGTACTCATGATAATTATTTCTCTAGTTACATTATATGGTAGATTTCAATAAATATTTAGTCTGCTGTGTTACAGGACAATAAAAAAAGAATCAAAATGTTTTTTTTTTTATTATATTTTTTAACTAGCACGTCTCTTTTAATTGATCGTTATATCACCTCTAGGTACAATTATTACGTGTGACTCTACATTTCATACCTATACAGTATAAATAGTACAGTACTCTCCAGGTATTATAAGCCTGGCCATGTGAGTTATAACACCTCCCCGTGTTTGTGAAACACAACAGTTGTTGAAGAATTTTCTTTTCTACAAAATATAACCGAGTTAAGCTTCGTTTGTGCACATGACATTTGTCTGAAAATTTTTAGCCTGCAGCGCGTTATATTAAAGCAGGAATTGGGTTTTTTTTGGTAACATGTATTATGTTTATTATTGCTGTTTTGTTTGTAAAAAACTCAATAGTAGGTAATATAATTTATCAAGATTATTATTTTAAATATGTAACATTGATATTTTATTACGTATACACTTGAAGAAGTGCACATTGTTTTTTTTTAAATGGTCGTGCAAAATCGTTTTTTGGTACGGTAACGAATATTAAATTATAATTAAAGGAACTTCTTTTCTTATAACGAGTTTTAAAATCTAAAAATCTTACATAAAGGAAAAAGGTAGAGCAACCTACTTCCTTATTTTTAGAAAACCTTACCGCTTTGACATAGAGTCGAAGTTCCCAAAACCCAGATATTTAGCTTGTTAAATATAAAAATGCAAAATTGACGGGTACGTTAACGAACGAATAGGCCGGTTCAAAGAACAACGGGAGTGGGCTAAAGAGAAGGAAAGATAAAAAAAAATGAACCCACGTTTTGTGCTCGATTGGACGAAAACTGGTGCTCACCGAGTGTATGTAACCGCTTTTGTAACAGACCATGTAATTATTTTCCTCCTTACAATTTTTGAACCTTCAAAATTTTATATTATTAAAAAGGCAGTAATTTTTTATCTTACAATTAATTAAGATTTTTTTGCCATATGATTTTGTGAGCAGATTATTTTAAGGATAAATTTAGAACACGTGTAGGATTGGACTTAATTAAAATCTTTCTCCGTTATTATTATCTCAAAGATAAAAATGGTATGTGCTGTTCTTTTTGTGAGAGGTACATTATTATTTTAATGGGATTTTATTATTCAGCTATTGAAATTGTTTACAATTACAAACCAATATATTGTTTACAATTCGAAGTTTAGGACTAGCTCTAGGTACGTGAATTAGAGAACAATTTTATTAAAGTTTGATTTCACTTGACTCAAATGCAAACCAACGCAGTATTATTTACTAGAACTAGTGTTGGTACGTTCTGTATCTTGCCCTTCAGAAACACCACACTATTCCCATTCACATATTCATTAAATACGACAATTACAAAGTAAGCATTATACATTATTTAGTGTCCTACACGTAACATTAATATCCTCTTACGGCCTCTGCGTTACAGACCCTTGTCCCCACGTAAGTCCCCTAAAGGCTCGAGAAACACCTTGCAAACGATAATAACATTGAAAAATGAACTTAAATGCAATGCAAGAAAGTCTATTTTTTCTGGTACCGTCATAAAACTATACCACGTGATCGTATATTTTGTAGAGTCGTGTAATTAATCACTTGAAATATTTAGATTTCCTGACACATTAAGTAACAAGTTGTGTTTTAACAATCATATAAATCTTTTTAAGTAACATTCTCGAGTTAAGATCTATGCGTCATAAAAAAAATCTACATATTAAATATATGCGCAGAAGGTTATTTAACTTTAGCATACCTGCCAATACACAGATATAGGTACTAAAAGATCAGCTTCGCAAATGGGATGTAAAATTGAGACATCCATAGGCACTTTACAAAATTGCAAACTGAAATTCTGTAACACATAACATTATGACGTTCCATTTTTTCGATAAAAATATAAGGAAATGGGACTAAGCACTCAAATTTCCTAAAGAGACTTCGTAAAATTTAAAATAATATGACCTTAAAAATACGTAAGCAATTGACCCATTTTATACCTGCGATACCGTAGCGCCGTAGTACCGTAGCGCTACGGATGGGCGCTACGATGGTGGCTACGACATGTAGAGTAAACTGTACAGAGTGTATGTTTTCTAGCACCTCTTGAACATGTAAGCCGAGTTTTTCTTGAAACCTTGCATGACAGTCGATTAATTAATTTTATGTAACAGGTCTCATTTATTTACTTCTTATGTGTTTCAACTAGCTTATTATATTCACACCTTATTTGGATTATAAATAGAATAATCTTTTTTGATATCCTTCAGTATGAATTGATTCTAAAATCGGTTTAAATAGGAAAAGTCAGAGGTTACTAAGCCGAAAATGATCGCAACCTGTAAAAAACCTAAAAAACTTTTAACAATTCAAGAGTCTCTTAAAATATATTCAAAGACATTATAGTATTTTGGATATTAGCCAGATTTGGTCGTGACGTTAATTTTTATGCGTCCGACCTGATCGACCTCGTTTCGTATTATTTTTTGGCAAAAAGTAACTATTAAGATGTTTACGCGAGACTAAACAATGGTATTAAGGAGAGCTTCAAGGATTTTTTTGTATTAGAATTGGAATATTGAGGGGTGAGGACAAATATTTTGTCGATGCCTAATTGGCTATTTCATGTGTCGTTGTACCGTGATATTGGTTTCTTATATGTTTCCCCTCATTTAGGTTGACATGTTCTTAGTAGTATTCGCGTAGGTAATGTTCTTACCAGCTCTATTTTATATTATTGATATTTATTGTCAGTCTATTGGTACTCGTACATAACATTTTTGAAAATATTATGTTTGCAACAAATTTCATACCATAAGAATTACATGCGTATTTTATTTCGCTTGATGTTTTAGGTTGTAATTTTAGATTGTTTTATATCGTTTATGAAGGTTGTCGTTCGTTTTATTATCCTTAGCCACCCAATCCACTTATAGACCATTGCAACTAATAAAAATATTAACTGTACCCGCCTTTAAACGTCCCACTACTGCGTATAAGTTACTTCCCACACAAAGAAGTAACAAGCATTAATCACCACGCTAGCTCATCACTCAACTTTTACTCAAAAATAATCAAAACAAACAGCCACTGAGACATATCTAACAATACAGTTCCAATTACCACATAATCATAGTATAGCAGGAGGACAACACAACCCCAGCAATCAGTTCCCATCGTGATTGCCGGCCCTGTCACTAATTATGCGTTGCAATATTTCAGAGGCATTATTGCGTAGCTCAGAGCTTAGATCTCGATACGACTAACCTACTTTCACGCTAGCTGCATAATTAAGCCTGATAATAACAACATTTGATCATAACTCACGTCTTACAGTTGGAATATGTTTAAGATATTGAATACTTGGTAAATGTAGGAGAATTAAAACATGTGAGGAGGTCTTTGTTAGGAAAAAGTATTTATTTATTAATTTAATTAAAGTACTTCAACGACTTATTAATTAATACAATCTTTAAGATACTGTAACAGATAAAATTAAAACATAGAGTGAATTTATCACTTACGGGTGTGCACAGTACTTGAATGTTGTTAATTCGGTTTCTTACTTTTAAATGGATTATTATTATACTTTGCCAATATGGAATATAATAGCTAAAGACCGGGAGAATTGAAAGAAATAAAGGGAGGCTTTTGCGCTACAGTGAGACGACAATGGCTGAAAATAATAAATTTAAATAATTATGATTTAACCTTTTTGAAACATAAGACGAAATTCGCCATTTAGGCTTAAAGCGAAATATTTTTTGGACAGAATCATCTGTATGATAGTTATAAAGAATTAATTAACTTAGTGAATAATATACTACATAGAGGTGATCGACATAGTTGAGAGAGACAGATAGTATCTGACTACAACAGAATGCGTCATCTTTGTTTTGGTTGGTATTTCTCGGAATAGGGTTCAGGCGTATTAGTCATGGAAAAGATAGAGAGAATAGCCGAGTCAAACGATGAGTTGTATAATGTGACCTTCATTAGTTACTTGTGGAAAACTTCAAAGATTGTATATATTCACAAATATGTATACATATAGTCATACAAAATATATTTATTTTGCACATAAACTCTTTTTGAATGGTAATTGCAAAAAAAAAATGGAATCATATTAAATTTTACTTTGCTTTTTAAGCCGAATAAAATAATGAACAAAATCGTTGTACAATACAATTTTATACACCGATTCTAAGCCACTCAAATTTCATTAAAAACAACATCAACACGTAATAACCAAATATTGAAACAAAGCTGAGAATTTCTTCGTTAATCCGTCCCTATTAAACAAAGCCTTTACCTCTACAAATACGATCGACCCTCGAAAGTGTTATGACGTCATTGTCATGTGCCCTCAAACAACGTAATCAGAATCAAGAGGAGCGTACGTGTGTGTACTACCGAATTTGTCAATACCTACTTACAAATGTTATGGCCTATGGGTTTAGTGCTTCCTGTATATATTTGTAAAAGTTATCAGATCTTGAATTTGATTTTTGATCTAACTTAGCACATTTTGTTCGTTCTCTGCAAATTCTAATGTTAAACAAAGTCGGAAAAGGGAAATTATTTTATGATTGTTATTAAAGTCATTTAAACTGTTGAAGTAGGAAATTAAGTTTTTAAAATGTATTGACTAATCCAGAGCCGTTTTTCAGTTATTTACGTGCCATCAAAAAAGTGAGAGAGTAATGTTGTCGGCCTAATCTTTTAACTAGCCAACGATCAACGCTCCTAACATAAACATTACCAAAAGGAAGAAATGAATTATAGGAAAAACCTCAAGGGAAATTAAATCCAAAATTTAACTAGCACACTTTCACCACACTATCAACATAAACAAATGAAAAACACACAACTCTCCTTGACTTTCCGTATCTGACACACACATACAGAAACACTTAATTCGACAAACGCACACAGACACCAACTATGAATACATGCACGGAAACATTCCACGCACACATAGAAGTCATCATCATGATGTATGTATAGAGGAGAGTCACGCACACATGTACATAACCGTTCTGTATTGCACCCACACAAGTGCAGATCACTTCTGTACTGCACACAGATGTAATGATCAGTTGAGTATTGCACCCACACATGTGCAGATGTAAGTATAACTGGCCACACGTGACTGTAGGTAATTACGTAAGGCTGGTAGCTGATTGACGGGCGGTTGATTGCGCCCGACCCGGTCTGCGACCCGCTATGATCTTTGCTCACCCCTCTTGAGTACGTTTGTTGTGTTGGGGAATGTTAAGTGCTGATAAGGGAAAGAAATAGACAGGATTAAGTTTATGAAGGTTTGGTAGAAGATTGACAGAATTAGCTGTTATCTTAATCAAAGTTTCTGATACAAATTTTTGCTGAAAAAGAAAAATTGAAAAAAAATGAATTGAAAAATTCAAAGAGGTTATTATTTACCTTGTTTTAAACCAAATTAATTATTTCATAGACATAAATGCACATACTGTTGATATCGTTCATTAAAACATACAAAAAAAAAAAACAAAAATAATAGAATATTTCCATAAATTGTTTTAAGTTAAAAAAAAACAATAAACGATTCTAGTTGGACAGTTCCATAATAAAATTAGTGTAGCTAAAAGTATTAAGGATTCTTGACACATTCTGATCATAACTTATTTCTCAATAGGTATTATAAACGTAGAATGGTAATAAGAAAATTTCATTAAAAGCCTTATTGATCTTCGCTAACTCCTGGGATTGCGTGCGTGACATACGGACAAACGACGTGATATAAGTGTAATGTAGTTAGCTTAATGGAAGGGAACGCAAAACTGGGGTAGGTGGCAGCACCTGCGCGGAAATAATACCTATCTCATACATGTAATGGAGGAATTAAATTGTCATAACTGAATTGCAATTATTAAAATAAGAATTTCTAATTATTCTATAACGACCAAGGTTCGTACCCAAAGATAAGATTAAGCCAAAGCTAGGTTGTTAAGAATAGTAAAATAGAAATAAATTTCTTTTTTTAATTTGTGTTTGCTATAAAAAAAAAACGTGTTGTAGGATATTTGCATTCAGCAGTATTTTAGAATAAAAATAAAACAGAATAAAAAGATAAAATTCTATAGGCACTAACAAATTAAGTTACTGCAGCAGTAAAACTATAAGCACTAAATATATAATTGACAATACGTGCTCGTATGTAGCAGCTGAAGATAATATAAATTAATGGCTCAAATGTGACAAATACTTAAAGACAAAACAATAGAACGGCTTTAAGCCATCAATAATAATTTAGAGCGGAGAAAAAGTTCATTCAACTGTATCGTAGCAATGTGCTACGCGTTCGTAGCGCCGTAGCAGCTGTAGACATTTTATTAACCGTTTTGTTGGACAGACAACTACGTGTTTGATATTTTTATTTTATTTTCGCGTCTTTAAGGGACGGGAATTGTTATTAGTGTCGTTATTGTTAAGGAATTGTTTTATTGACTTTGTGAAGTGTACAAAGTGAATACAAATATTTTTATTTAACTTCTTTGAACGCTTTTAAAGGGTCGTAGCTCTAGTGTGTTACAAATACTTTTCTATTACTTGCGATATTTATTTAATATCTAAAATGCATTTTTTATGAGTTATGTATTGGCATCTTAATATAATATCGAATTAAGAAATTATTATAAACATCAATATAGTTGAAAAGTAATTTTCTTCAATCAAAATCCCTAGTACATTTCGTGTACATATAACAGATTTCGCCAAAAAAGCAGTTATAAGTTCCATTTAAAAGGGACCTATTACCGTTTATTGAGCACAATCCCAAGGGTCCCAGAGGTCTTGAAGTCCGATTTAATACGTGCGAGGCTATCGCGAATTCGATTTATTTATATTCTGACCTTAACCTGACAAAGACGACGAGAATAGTAATGCGACTTTTTAATATAATATCGAAGTTGAATAATGTCGAAGTAAATATAACTAATTTTATTTACATTATTTGAAATTGGTCACGTCTTTATATTTATTTTAATCACTACATAGTATAAAATAAAGTCGCTTTCCGCTGTCTGTCCCTATGTATGCTTAAATCTTTAAAACTACGCAACGGATTTTGATGCGGTTTTTTTTAATAGATAGAGTTATTCACGAGGAAGGTTTATATGTATAATACATGCATAATATAGTAGAGGAACACGGATAATCTTAGAGATTTAAGTAAATGAACAAATTTTTTGCGCTTACATTGCAAACGCTGGCTGAACCCTACGAGATAGATCAAAATAATGTACTACAGTATTGTGCACCTTAAAAAGATCTACAAAAAAGTCCGCGATGGCATATGTCTATCTCTTGAGGATAACCCACAATAACCATTTTTTATCGTTTATTTATTACTTATTTACGAAAAAGCCATTTTAAGCTATACAGTATTAATCCTTATCCAATTAAGTACCTTTAATAAATTGTGCATGTAATATAGATCAATATTGCCCTTACAGCATGTAATTTAAATAAATATTTTCGAAGATATTACAAATTTAAAATGCAGGGACATCGCGGTTGCAGCGGTAACGGCCGGAGGGCCGGGGGGCGCGTGCCTATACCAAGTAGTGCGTCGAAGGCTGTGCTTCGCACTACAGAACTTTATGATTGTGTAGATATGTCGCAGACAAATAGTATAATTTGGCATTTTACATACGGCATCGTCAGTTTAAAAACGTTTGCGGTTATGTAATATGCCCAAGGCAAAATGTAGATTGCCGTGTCACTTTATAATATGCCTCAATATTTCATCGAAAATTTAAACACCATATACATAATGCCGAGGCAAATTGAAGTATTTAGTTTTTGAGGTTATCCAGCACGTCAAAAATGCTAAGGTATCCATAGAACCTGGGTCGTGAAGGACTCCTGCAGTGTATTTTTGGTCAAAAAACCATGTATTTGATCGAATATTCATATATTCATAGGCTCAGAAATTCATTGCTTGATTAGTTTCGACTTTGTGACAGAGATCAATAGGTTAGGTTAGGTTAGATATTGTGATCTTGCAACAGAGCGAGCGAAGCGAGCGACGACGTATGTAATTCAAAGTTTTTCTCGAGATTTAATGAGGATAGTCACCCTAAAATAACACTAACGTCGCATTATAACGATTGAATGATTTGACATTTTGCCTTCGGCATATTACATAACCGCAAACGTTTTTAAACTGACGACGCCGTATGTAAAATGCCATATTATACTATTTGTCTGAGACAGATATATAGTGTAGGTGTCAGCGTTGCACCCGAGCAAAGCCGGGGCGGGCCGCTAGTATATTATAAATTGATGAGCAGATAATTATCCATTCAATTTATTTCACGAACTATTTAAAAAAGAAAAGCTGCATTATAATTGACATCTCTTATCATCAGTTACGTCACTTTTTAACGTTTCTTATTTGTGGTATCATGACTGTTATTACTACTTATCAACTTCATAATATACAATTAAAGTACACAATGTCCGCTACAATCTTGCTCTTTTATTTTTTTATAACTATATTTTTAGATTTATTAATACACAATTAAATCTAATATAAGAACAAACTCTAACTATACTATTTTTAGATTGAATCTGTCTGAAATACCTTTGTGCTAACTAAAGTACTAGAAACTATGAAATTGTAACAAAACGTACCAACAAGATACTCTTAATCTAATCTAACGAACAAAACATAAAATGAAAGAGTACCGATATCAATATCGAACAAAGTAAAGTAATAGAAAAAAGACGCATTACTCTACCGGACTCTACTATGTAGAGTTGTGTCGGACTAGCTTGGGTAGTTAATAATGCCCTTTGTAACGACTCTACGTGCGTGGCTCTATTCGAACGGTCAAGGTCTAAGATAGGATGTGCCTTGCTTCTTAACAAATTCGTTTCTCTACTTTATTTGGCCTTTGAAGCTAAAAAATGACTAAACAACGTTTTAATTAGTAATAAATATAATTTTAGGGTTCGGTCGCGTGATTGAAGCTAATGTTTCAATTTGTTTTATCAATGCTAGTTCTCATTTTTACACTTTAGTTTAAAAAAATGTGATATTTAAATAAAGTTGATGTTCATAAATTGTGTTGTTTTTGAGACGGGTTGAGTAAAACGATACACTTTGAAAGGCATGGTTTAATTGGAATTTAAAATACCAGTCAAAAATATTTTGTATGCCTGTAACGTGAAAGTTCTACTAATTAAGATAAGTTAACATAATGGGATGGTAAAGTTACTTATTTAAAGTTTGTTTTTGCACACACTTTTTTAGTCAAACTGATTTTAACGATTCTCTCCTTACTCCAAAGTTGCATATAACTAAGTTTTGGTAAGGCATTATCTGTCAATCGTAGCCACGTGCGTGTGTTGGCGCGTGGCGCATGTGTGCGTGCGTGCGCATGCGCGCTGGCGTCCTGAGGCTGAGCGTGACGTCACGTCGGCTCCGCCACCAGTCCAGAGGCACCGACGGCCGCGCCACACGCCCGCCGCTCCGGCCGAACGCGAACCACGCGCGTAAACAACAATAATAACAAGCCAATATGATCGCACACTTATGATACCCACGCGCTAAACCAGATCGGTGTATTTAGTTCACATTTTGATGTATTCATTTCGACGTCGATATAATTAAATAAATTAATATATTAAATAAAATTAATTGTGTTTTGTGAGTTGACGTTCGGCGGCGGTTATTGCTGTGTAACAAAATCGATTATAAATCGTGTCTTTTTAGTGCCATTTTTTATTCTAAAAAGTGATATACTAGTAGTAGCGCTAACGATACTTATCGCCAGTACAAAGTTTAATATTTCATGCCTTCACGCCTCTAAATATAGAATTTAAAAATCTCTTATAATAGCCAAGCTTCGAGTTAGATGCGCTAGTTAGTAAAGATAAATAAAATAAGTATAGTAAAAGGTTACTAGTCGATTTTATAAATAAAGATTTTAATAATTATTACCTCGATGTCTCTCATATGCGGAGGTAAGTTGTGAAGTTTGGCGAAAAGTCCAAGAGTTTATTACACGTTACCCAAAATCTGTTATCACGAACATAACTTAGTAAACTATCATAAATGACGACATTGTCTGACTTGTGACTCATGATAAGAAAAATAAACAAATTTAAAATCGCATTTCATAAAATCACTAATAATTATTATTTAATAAAAAATATAATAAGACGGAATTACAATAATAAAAAGCGGAATTGTGGTATTTGCAAACTTATGTTTGAAGTAAAAATATGCCATGTTAAGTTGAAGTGACGGTATGGAAATGTGTTTAAAAGGCTTAAAAGCTTTCTTGAGTTAGCAGACACGTTAGGGAAATGTAAAGAAATATATTCGAAATTAAGAGCAGCGCGTCTAGGAATCTTAAACTTTAAGTAGTTGTGATTCTCATAGCATATGTAGAATTATGTTTTAAGGGTATAAAATATTAGTAGAATAAAAATTTGGATTTTAAAAATATTTTTTTTCATAAATTCGACAACCCAAAAAGAATATGAATATTAGTAGTTTGGTGTTGTGTTAACGTTTATAAAACTGCACTTTAATTTTAAGAATAAATACTTCAAGAAATTAATTGAAAAGAACTTGACATTAGAAAAAAATGGTATCCTTAAAGATCTTGAAAGTTTTTCATTGTACGGTTATTGAAATTATTGAGACAAGTCTGTAGCTGGAATTTCAAAAGATAATTTGATGTTAAATGTAGTCAGTGATGTACCTCCTATCTCGGTGTAGCCTACCAACTCTAAAGTTCGCCTGAAATTTATGGCTCTACCAACTATATTTGACCTCAAAATTAATTAGGGACTCCTCTAAATTTTGCCAGGAAACTGTTTATAAATAAACTTTTGGTAATTAACGGTGTGTTGTAGATAACAAAAACAAAGTTATATTATTACAGTTATAATAATTCTGTGTAGTTTGATTTTATTTATATTATAAAGTGCGTGTTGTGTGTAAATTTATAACTGTATGGTTCTCATTAAAGTGTAATTTATAAGTGAAAGTGATGACTCATAAGTGCAAATAAATAAATAGAAACCATGTGGAACAACATGCTTTAAAAATAAACAAGACTGAATTGTTTACTTTAATAATAGCAAATTGTTACTGAGAAAATACTAAACGAACAAAAATAAATGTCAAGAAAGTATAAAACGATATTCCAATAACATTTTACATAACCAATGCAATCATGAAATCTAATAACAAAACAACGCTATCTCCAAAGTGAATGTTTTCCGACTACACCTTCATAATAAGATTTCAATTAAGATAAAGTTATTTAAATGTAACGGATGCATCAACCAATAATTCGTGCCGAGTTTCTTGGCATCCGACTGGACCAAGCCTTGCTAGAATAAGTGTTATGATTGCAGCCAAATGATGGAAAAATATAGTTGAACTTTTATTTTGTTAGCGCACAGTGGTACAGAATGAGTGAACGAAATTTATTAAAAGTGGATTACAAAATAATTGGATCGGGATATACGTAAAATCTTTTTAAATTCGATAAAGTTTCTTTAGTGTTCGATAAATAAATGAGTCGTCTGTAATCTATTATTCCTTATACGTCCATTTTTCCTCTAAAAAAGGACTCGAGGGAGTTTGATAAAATCGAAGATATCCACCGTGTTTGGTTCGACAAAGCGTTTTAGCGTGGGCCCATCTTTACGAAAACTTGTTAAAAGGGTCAAATAGATTACGGAATAAAGTTTTATAAGGAAGGAATTTTAATAATAATAATGGTGTTTACTGTGAGTGGAAATGACAGTGAAATTAAATGTAAGTGGCAGTGAATATGAATTGTGAGTGTTGATAAACTTTTTGTGAATGGTGTTACTAAATAAACCGCAAACGGTCTATAATATACTTTCTATAAAAGGATGAGAAAAAGTTTTCATTTAAAAAATAACTATTTGACTATTTAAATTCAAGTGATAAGTGTTTTCGAAATATTTAACTTATTTAAAAAGAATCAGATGCAGGTTAAAAAAAAACCTTTTGTTCCTAATCACAAATCGGACAATGTCGCAAAACAAAAAAAGATAAATCTAATTTGACAATGTCGCAAAATAAATACGTAGCAAAAATATAAAAAACCTATTTGTATATAAAACCGTGGTTATAAGTAGAAGGTAATAAATACAGATATGATAATATCATGCTATATCCATACATGGCTCGTGAGATAAGCATCGAACATTTTGTACAACGATAACACGATAAGTGGGTAACGTGTAAAAAATTCATGGAAAACGTTTAATACTATGTTTTTTAACCGACTACGGCGAAACCATTATATTATTAATTAATTTGAATATTAAAAATGTAAAATTAATTGACTACGAATGTTTTTGTTATATCTGGAATTTTGAAATATTTTTTTTGGTCTGAATTTTGACCATTATCAAAGTAAAAGAAATCTCTTTTGGAATTTATAATTTTATCTAGCTAACTTAATAAAAAGAGTAAACTAAAAGATTAATAAAATAACAAGATTATTTTGATTTCCTTATACAACATGAAATATAATTATTATTTAACTCAGAATCTGTGTAGCACATAAAGCTGTAGACGATCCCAACCTTGCTACGACGTAGCAACGTAGACCACGAGCGTCTACGCTCATTTAATCCGATACATTTGTAGAGGTATAACGCCTTTAAGACTTCAAGGACAGAAGCTTACTTTCAAGTTCAGCATTATTAAGTCTCTTGCTTTTGTAATGTTCGAGTTAATTGTTTCTTATCTTACTAAAATTTTCGATATTTTTTTTGGGTTTTCGCCGTAGTCGGTTTATTAAAGTGTTTTTGATATGAGATACACAGACATACATTTACTTTCAGAGCCCAGCGGCCCACTGATGTCAGAGCCGATATTGAGCCTATACAAATCCCCCTTATCAGGTATGATAGTGCGTCGTATATTATCCACCTAAATATATTAAGGTTCGATACAATAAGCGCTACTTTGTTGATAGTAATTGCGTATTTATGCTGACATGTTTATTGATTTTTTTTATTAATTTGTGTACTTAAATATTTATATATAGTATGTTCTAATCATGTGATTTCTAGGAAATTAAAATAAGGTTTCGCACCTTAGAATATAGTAACATAAAAACATAAACTGCAGCTCTTAAACTTAGCAAATTTATTTTAAATACTCCATAAAACTCGTTATTAATTATATTCTAATGAGGGATTAAACAAATAGTTTCCAGTTGAAACAAGAAAAAAAACAAAATATTGTTATCATTGATGAAAATATTTTGTTGTTTGACAAAATTTCTCTATTCTTTACTTAAATAGTGAAAAGTATTTTTCATTCAAAATACATACCAGAATTGGTAAATAACCTTTTTTTAAACAACAGTTATTGTGCAACCGTTTTTATTATTCGTAAATAACGAGTACTTTTATCGATAGCACTGTAAACATCAGAGCGGTTTAATTAATAGCAATTACGATATTAATTATATTGTTGAAGGAACATTATCGATGGGTATAAAATATTTGCATTGTGTTTTTAATTTAAACGTTGTTACTTATTTAATATTCTTTTCGTGACAGTGAAAATTAAACGTCCTTTATTTTTACAGTGTCAAAAACGTTTATTGGCTTTTAAGTTATTCATGTATTAACATCATCTTTTTTTATCCATTATCTAAGCATTTAAATTTATTGTTCCATGTTATATCCTTGATAATATTCAATGAAAGTTATTACGATCTAAAAAAAAAATCTATTAAAAATAATTATTTGATTAACCGCTTGCAATGAGACGAGTGTTTAGTTGTAATAAGTATTTAAGCATTTCTAATTTTACGAACTAAACTTACTGATATAGAAAAGAAGCGAGTACACAAACTACACCCTAGAATATTTAATTATTATTTATTACATTTCAATATTTTCATCAAGTAATATCATCATAAAATAGTAAATATTAACTTTACTGCCCTAGAAAAGAAGAGATTCGAAAAAGCGTCCGTATAATCAAGTATCTAAATACTTTAGTCTTAGCCTTTAAAAACAGCTTCACTGCTCGGAAAAGAAACTCTTATAGCAGTTTATCCTTATAATTAAAAAGTCCAGTATGAATGGGATGCTTCCGTAAGAAACACAGATTTAATTTAGCTAGGAAGAGATCTGACTATCACTAAACTTGCTCTAAACTTGCTCTAAAGTAAATTAATGTAAGATTTGAGATCCAAAGGATTTTCGGTTCTTAAAATATAATATGATTTTTAAGCTTTAAATATTAGGTAAACGTAATGTAAATTGAACTGATTGAAAACATTTTTTTTGTCTTTCCTTTCTTCATATTGGTACATGTTTGAAATCATGCCGTTTTCAAGAATCGTATTATTCTATCCGTGTATTCAACCCAAATTTATTACAAAAAATATTAAACTAAGAGATGAAAAAAAAATTGTTTAGGTTTTCCATTGAAACACTTTAAATAAGGATGAAATAATCCTATTTTTTTTTATATTTATATAAACACATACATAACTCTACAGACGTATATGCTATATTATACCTATATGTTTGTGTCGTCATCATTGAGACGGTCACGGCGGCAATACAGCGGCCTAATTGGCGCATTGGCTAAGTGCTTGAATTACGCTAAGTGTATCGGGTTCGATGACCGACTCGATCCGTTCACTGAAGTCACAGATTTTGATGTAAATTGGTGTTATTGTAAAACGTGTTGTACTGTGATAGTGAGCTTATTGCATCCTTATGTGCAAAATACAAGCAAAATTATGTGTTTTCTTAAATATCTTTAAACATGATTCTTAGAATTTTAGATCTTTATTCCTTTACATCGGAAGCCAACCTGTTTAAAATACATAACAAATAATAAATAACGCGATTACGAGTATACTATATCTCTAGTTAAACCCAACATAAAAGATGACGTCACATTTTGGAAGCCAAGCTAACGCAAAGGCGCGGCAATAAATCATCACTATCCAACTAATATTTACCGTAAAATATTGCTTAAAATATCTTCGTCGCATCAATATGTACATGTCAATCACACAATGTGCAATGTATATCATTTTATTGCCTTTATTTTGTATACAGTAAACACGGCGTCCGCCGGCCCGTGTCATCAATCACAGCCTTTCAATTTATTACAAAAATGCCTAAACTCGTTCGACGTGAAATTTTTAAATTTCGTCGTCGCCGTCTTTTTATTTTGCGTTTTTTTTGATGCGCGATAGTTTTTTGTTTTTGGCAGTATGTTGTTTAGTTTTGATGTTTGTTCATGGTATTGTAGAATTACCTTTGAAAAGAAATGGATTGAAAAATTCTGTATATAAAAAATTGAATTTTGTTAGAACTTTATCATTGACTATTGAAATAACATCTAAAGCATTGAAATTCGAAATATTTTTTAAAGCATTGCTTTCTTTGCAGCGTAAAAAGGTATTTACGGGTAAATAACATAAGCTGTTTCTTACGTTCATAATTAAGTCTGCTTATTTATAAAAAAAAAGTTTCCTGTACATTTAAATATATCTTTAGTGATAAGTTATTTTTGATTCGAGCTAAGTAACCATCTCAATGTTTGCCACCTCTTAAGTCTCGCTGAAAAGTCTACCAATAACATGACAATAATTTTATAGCTCACAAAATACCCAAAACCAAAACAATTAAACGTGAATCTAGGAATCAATATTTATAGAGTACGATCATCAATATTAATAGTGATGACAGCGGCAGGAGCGGTGAATGGTTGTGGTCGATGGCCAACCACCACAAATTGACTCCATTCATGAACTTCTGCAAATTTGATGACACATCCATGCGATGTATTTATTGCTCTGTGGTGACGGTATTCGACAAAGTGTTTAATGCGTTCGCTTTATTTTGTGGTCGTTATTTCTACATGCAGTTATAATTAGGTATCGGGAGACATAAATTATGACGCTCTAGGGAGAATTGTTTTTATCTTAAAATACATAAAAAAAAACTTCAAAAGAGTTTCAAAATTCATTATCATCAGCATCCACAGCCTTTGTATTCTCACTGCCTGGAATAGGACTCTCTTTTCTCGTACCATTTCCAAATAACTTTATATCTATATGTATATCAATCATTACTTTCGAAAAGCTTGTCAACTATTCCAAGTATTAATAAATGGAAAGAATATTTCTCAAAAACAGTCTCTACTGAAACAAACCCAACATGACTGGAATAAAATAACACGCACATACATTTCCATTACCCAACGTACTGACATACATAATATATATCTATATACCTCCCTCTCAAACAGGAAAATGTCGTCAGTATATCCACACGTCGACAATCAGCTCAGAATTGCTATATAATTATAATCAGCGATATCTGTCGGGTTGAAATGATATGTACAACCTCATACTTATGATATTCATGATGTTTATTTACTGTAGCTAAGGGATATTTGACTATGATGAGGATTTGTATTTTAAGAGGTATGTAATGTTTTCATATAAATTGTTACTTGAGTTTTGTCAGAATCTTAGTAAGCGAAACGCTTTTTTTTTAAGTTTTTTTTATCTCTCTCATCATGACACATAGGATGAAACAAAAATAAAAAAAGGAACATGCTCTCTTAGAAAAATCATTTTAATATTTGGATATTGGTCTGCTTCAACAAATACGTCGATATAAATTACATTTTCTAAAAGTTAATCGAATCTCCATAATAGTCACTTTCATACAAACGTCCAATATTCAATCCTGTACATTAGGCGAAGTCAATTGAGAGTCCGACCATGACGTGAGGTCATTCCTGACCCACGTTATTGGACCACCCCTTCGGTGACAGCTGATTACAGACATCATTCCCAAAAAGAAAGGTTTGAATCAGAAAGGACGAATAGTATAGAGTAAATGAAAAAAGAAATCAGTCAAGGTATTGAATTGTTTCCTGACATTAATTCATGAGGAATTTATTTGCAAACGTTAAACTTACGTAGCTTTTTTACTAATTTTACTATTTTACTTATTTGATTATCACACAACTATGTCATATTAATAAGTCTTCAGCTTATTTTTTCAAATTATAATCTCTCATCCAAAAAAAATGTCCTCCAAATTGCAAAAAGACAAAGAATTATTTGACGACAGTTTAACTAAAACCAGAAGCTTAAATCCATATAACTTTCAAACATAAACAAGCAAGACTTGAAAGGTTAAAACGAAAAGTAAACTGCATTCAAGATACATTAAATATTAGCACTCAAAGATAGAGCCATAAATAATAGAGGTTATCCGAAGCGAAAATCGGCAAATTTGAACATCGTAGATACACAAAAGTTCAACCATTAACTGCAGCTTACTATGAAGTTCGGTGCAATGACAAACGTTCTGCAGTTCCAACTAATGCATCACAACTGTCGAATGATTTTAAATGTATTAATGCGATCGGTAAAGTTATGATATATTAAGTGCTGGGGTGGTTTTGTTCGTAAATAGATAAAAAAACTTTGATTTTATGCTTTATCGCTATACCAGTATTCTTGTTTGTATTGTGTTATTGTAGACTTAGTATATTTGATACCTTTTTTTTTGTATTTCACTGTCTATTATCAAATGTCAATTAAAGACAAGCAACACAATATCAAGCTAAAATATTTTTGAAGACAAGTTTTTTTTTCTCACTTTCTACGTCATCATTTTCGTGAACTGAATGACCGCTATAAACACTGGAGTTATAACCAAAAGACTCGTAAATTATAAACTTTACGTCTTTAGAAGTAATTAGGGAACAAAAAGAGTAACAACCTAATTCATAAAGTATAAACAAAGGGCACTACAGAGGTCCATCACGGAACGAGACCCAAAATATTTGCGCAGACGGTAATAACGACTTTTTTTAAATAAAAAGAGGTTCTATTTACACTGGCAGCAGAAGGTTTGATCGGACTGAGATAGCGCCTTGCAGCCGCTCCAAATGAAGATTTTAAGCAAAGAGTTAAAATGGCCGAAACATAAATTTTGGGAATAATTCCCGGAGAAACTTTTTCCGAAGAGAATAAAATGGAATTGTAAGAGTGGATTGTTTTGATGCTGATCTCTTAGCGAAAGAAACTAAAGTGGATTGTAGTAATATCATTTCTTAAGTTTTAAGAGTCTTTTAAGATAATGCTATTTGATGTTGCTTTTAACTTTTATTTTTATGTTAGTGGACAAACTTAACAGTACACATAAATATTGTGACTACATAGACAAAAAAAGTATTTAAACATGTGTGGAAAGAGGCCTGCAGTGTAATAATCAAAGACTCATATTATTACAAAAGTTATATCCCGACAGCTGATTAGCAATGTCATAAAAAGATAAATATCCAGCTTCGGGCATAAAAACATTTAACAGACTCCCCAATACCTTAAATACGAGACAATCAAAAACCTAATCCCACTCAACTCGCATAACTCTTATAATATAACAGAAGCAATAAAACGAAGGGACCTGCTATCTGCAAATCGGAGAAAATTATAAAATGGGATTCCATTTGTGCTTTAATTCAGATGGGAATAAAATCCTGTGTGACTTGCCGACCTGGTCGGGGTTTGCAGAATGGCGATAATTGAAAATTTTCTTCAACCCCCAGTGGTTCGCAAAAAGTTACGAGATGGATGGAGATTAATGTTTTTCTGTGGTTGTTATTGCAAATTAGTAGGATTTTTGGGAAGCCAACGGAATGTTCTCGATTGCGAATTGCGAGATTTATATGGAACTTTTTGTGAAGCTATTGTAGTCTGATTTGCGTACCTGGTTTTAAATTAATGTGGATTCTTGATTTAGGTTCGTTTTTTCATTTATTACATGGAAAATGTATATAAGTAATTTTCATTCAAGATTTATACGCTTAGAAACAGCTACCAAAAAGATGCTTTTATACAAAAAATGTTTTAGTTTGCTTACTATTTTAACCTTCGTCAATTATATGAAGTAACTGTACCTACTGTCGGTGCAATAGCAACATGGGTTGAATTTTTTGAACATAAACGAGATAAAGCAGATCTAGAACGTTTACTACAATGACATTACAGTAAAAAGTTTACAATACCCCAGCGGCATTCACATGCGTTGTCTGGTAGGATATTTGTTATGACTAACTTTTAAACGAGTAATACAAAATATAATTTAGATTTTCTTTTATCCTACATATTATTTGCAGATGTCTTTCAAAAGTTTACTAAAATGTTTATTACTCCTGTCCCACACACGCAATCATGTACAAGATGAAATTGGTAGGGGTAAACAAAATTCGGCACAAAAAAAAGAAATACCAAATTGGGATATTCTAAAATACCAAATATAATCCTCAACTTTTAAACCAATGGCAGTGGCCGTCCTTAACGGCCAGTCATTAAAATAACTCTACATCGGATCGGTAACCACAGACACGCTGTGTCTTATTTATTTTCCAACTGAGGGCAATTCGCGTCCCATATTTATTGGTTGTCGTCGGCGCTCGTATCAAGATTTATTGGAATACACGTTATGGAATCTGTGTTATCGTGAATCAGTCTTTGGCTACATTTTGAGGTATGAACAAGGATAGATCTATTATTGGTTTGTCTTATCTTTCTATCCTGTTCTTGTACTCATCTATTTTATTTGTCACCATAACACTGAGGAATAAATAGAGAAATCGTTTGAACATTTCCATTTAGTGGGTTGTTTCGTATTTCAAGGTGATGTAATATCATTATTATTTGTTCAGATATTGTTATCATTTAACTCGCTTTTTATTATTGAAATTTGTTCCCTTTGATATAGCCTAAACCAGGCCCTAAGTCGAGAATTTTGGCTATTAGCATTACCATTATTTGTTAATATTACTAGAATTTGACAGGCCTGTTGGTCTAGTTGTTAGAGGTCGTGGGTTCGATTCCCACCCGGGACAAATGTTTGTGTGATGAGCGCATTTGTTCGGTGTCTGGGTGTAATTTTCTATAGTATATATGTATTTATAAATATATAAGTATGTTTATCAGTTGTCTGGTTACCATAAAACAAGCTCTGCTTAGCTTGGAATCAGGCAAACGTGTGTGAGATGTCCCGGAATATTATTATTATAATTGTTTGCATTAACGTCTGTATAAGCCATATTCTAATTAACAAAGTCTAACATAACCTAAATATCTATCATCAGCCAGTCTCAAATTGACAAGTGAATTCTGAACCTTTACAAACATTGCTTGAAATGACAGATCGCTACTTCATTAGCATGTCGTAACCGAAACACAGGCGGCGTACATTTCACTTGTGTATGTTGTATACATTATGTATGTTAGAGACATACATACATACCTATACACATGTATACATATTGGTTACTCATTTGACTATTACAACAGACGAGTATCGTTGGACGCTTTGTTTTCCTTTCATTTCAATCAGCGTCAAGTCAATACAATCAATTTGATAGATTTGCGGAAGGTTGGATGGATGGATTTGTTTATTTATAATAACGTGATTTTTATTAACGTTTGATATGAATGTACGTTGAACGTTTGGTAGGTAAAATCTGCGATCTCACTTTTGTGACAAATAAATCTTTTTTAATTCGTTGCAGCCAAAACACTAAGAAAGCGGTGAAGATGAGCAAATAAGTTGATATATCCTTCAAAATGTACCCCTTTTTCAAATAAACAAATGTTTTATCAGTAGCTTAAAAGTTGGTAAATTACTTTCCTTTGAGTCATGATTAACACAAAATCTAGGGCTGTGCTTTCCTCTAAAAAAGCAAAAAAAAAAACTTTTCGTCTCCTTAAGAAATTATGAAATCGATGTATGTATAGTATTGTATATGCAATCGCTCTTCATGAGAACAAGTCCTCACTGTACAATGAGACAGTTTCTAGTGAACACGAGACACAAAAGCCCGATTCTCCGTATAATATATTCCATCTCCTTTAACAGCGAGAATTCGAGAGCATGTCCGACAAAGAGGGGGCATTCAACAGCGTCATTCAATAATTAAAGTGCAGTACACAGCCTGTTACAAAGGACGTAATTACTTCGGTAATTACCGGCACTAGATCGCAAACAAATGACCGAGCAATTAGTTTCAAGGAAACAAAGGTTTGGGTAAGATGGATGACCTTGAGTTACTGGTTAGATAGGATCTGTATTTGAAAATAGGCTAAATAAAAAGTTGTGCAAGTAAATTGGGAAGTATTAAATAGGAAAAACAAATGTCTAGTAGTGTTTTTACATAAGGCTGAAAAAGAAGATTTCTAAAAGAAACGAGTATATTTTCACTCAAGTTACAACTATTTAACAGTACGAAAGATATTACATCCAAAAATAAATGCTACAAATATGACCTTTCCACATCTGTATGTGTGAAATTATATTAAATGTCAAAACGTGGGAGTGAAAACGTATCACTGCTTATTCCAGTCAAAATTGCAACATAATATATTATAACTAGTCACTCATTCTTATCAAGATGAAAAGTTAATAAGCTCAGAGTTTTTTATAATACATTTGTAATGTCAAAGAGTGAAAGCTATAAACGTATTTTCCAGTAAAACGGGACCATAAATAAATCCGGAATCATTTAACAAAGGGCGCTCTTAAAACTCAGAAATGATATCACATTCAAAAGGTCTGACAATACAATGTAAACTTTGTCGCGTAAAAACTTCCAACTTGTAAGTACTTTTAGTTTTTTACAACACTTTAAGATACACGGCTCGGTTATAAAGAAACAAAAACCTAAAGAAACGTAAAACTCTTCGATGCAAGTTGTGCCGTATAAAGTTTTCTATCGATGGATTTTCTATGATGGATTTGGTCTGCAAGTAGTTTGTTCTTGGAAATAATATGTATTAGTTTTGATATATTCCTTCATTGTATGCTGCAATTTGAAATGATAGATAAAAGTTTGCTAAGAAAATTATTGCTTTTATTTTACACAATACATGGCAAAGTAAATTTATATTAAAATGCCCTGTTATTGTATTCTTAACACGCTTGCTGCCATGCAGTTTGGTAATTTCTTATTCCAATTTGATATCTTGCTTTTCACGAAAAGAAACATTGAAAAAAAACACATCAATATCAAGGAAATTTTGAGTTCTGAGGTTTACGAGATTGTTAGACTTAGAACATATAAAATACACATAAATAAAATTACGAGTAATATTTTATTTTCATTCAGTTACATAACTCGAAAACATAAACATCACTGTACTGACAAAATTGAATATCACACACTAACCAGTCACAAATCCCAAATCAAACACAAAACTTTAAAAAAACACCATCACCAAAATGCACCACAAAATAATAGCTCATTAAAACTCCCATCTAATTGGGCTATAATTGTCGTCTATTAATGACGTCACTTATCGACGGTCGAGTGGCCCAGGTATTCCTGACGGCCACAATTAGGGAGGCTGATGGCTCTTAGGGACTCGAGAGCGATCTGAGCGGTCTTGGAGGATGGGGAAGGAACAATGGTGTGTTGTGTTGTTATGTTTTATGTTTGGGCTTTTAAATTGTCGTAACGTAAAAAGGGGATAGTAATGTGATTGATGGACGTTATTTTAAAAATATAAATGTATAGTAATCGTATGTGATTATTTTTTAAGTAATTGTGTATCAATATATCTAGAATTACGTTACTACGATTTTTCTTTCCGTTTTATTTCAAAAAATGGCCCAAGACCCTGACCATTTTAAGAAGAAGGGGAGATTGCTTTAAAGGGCATAGAGTAGAATAAATTATACTATCAAACTGTCAAACCACATTTACTGTAGCACACACACAGCCATTCTATACAGCACATTCTATACACATTCGCAAAGAAATACAAAAATTAATTCAAAATTTTGTCGCAAACCTATCCCAACACATTTCCCCCAAAATACCCAAAAATAAATAAATAAGCAAAAGAAAAACTCGTGTAGTCATGATACACTTACAGAAGCGACTTCGTTCGTTGAATACTAATGTGCACTTTGTTTGTACTATATTATTAAGTTTGACTACACTATTAAAAGTTTCGCATCGCATTCGCCGCGTGTACTGAACACCTTCGATAACAACAAAACAAAAGAGTTAAGTTTTAGACTGACAATCACTGTTATTAAGTTTATAATAAGTCTTATCAACACCTTTTCTAAGCATCGTAGTTCCGTTATAAAAATAAATTATTTATCGAACTTATTTATCCCTATGAAAAGGCTATATTATGTGAGATTACATAACAAAAAAAGCACTTGAAATGTTTTGTATGACTTAAGATTCGACATTTTAGTTTAAATATTTTTTACATTTTTATTTATATATTCTGGTACCTATAGTTATGAAAAATATTTTGGGTAACTAGATTGTTCTTATACCTTAAAAACAAGGCCAACAATTTGTAAACGTAGGAAGAAAAAGGTCAACATCTAAATAAACCGAGTTAATCCTAAAAACCGCTAACTCTACAACATTTATGAATGTAAATTCGTGGTTCTTCACAAACCTTCTCGTTATTGAAAACATGTTTAATTTCATTAATCCTCCTTTTCATTTAAGATTTTCTCATTTAATCTCGACCTGAAAACGTACCGACGAAAATTTTAATAAAATCTCTGAATTTATTTCAAACGTAGGTTAGCTGTGCATTATTAAATACTTTAAAGGTCAACGTCCGTTTAAGTTTTATATATTCTTTTATTGGTTTTTAGTTACTTTTAAATATATTTGGTGATTATAATAATAGTACACATTTTACTAAGTCTGCCTAGTTCGACTGCAAATGACTAATGTAAAAATATTTTATAACTTACGTCTCAACTTCTTTGAATGAAAATTATGCTGCTTGTATGGACAACTCACACACGGTTATCTGATCCCAAGCTACGGAGAGCTTGTGTTATGGTAACCAGACAACTGATAAACATACTTATATATTTCTAAATACACACATAATATAGATAAATTACACCCAGATACAGAACAAATGATCGTGCTCATCATATATATTCTTTTATTGGTTTTTCTGTTTCTTATAAATATATTTGGTGATTATAATAATAGTACACATTTTACTAAGTCTGCCTAGTTCGACTTCAAATGACTAATGTAAAAATGTTTTATAACTTAAGTCTCAATTTATTTGAATAAACATTATTATTAGTACTCATGCGGTAATCAAAAACTGCTTTATATTATAATAATATGCCTGGACAACTCACACACGGTTATCTGATCCCAAGCTACGGAGAGCTTATGTTATGGTAACCAGACAACTGAAAAACATACTTATATATTTCTAAATACACACATAATATAGATTAATTACACCCCGACACAGAACAAAATGTGTTCATCATATACCTCAATAACCTAAAACGAATCCCAACACAAATTGTAGAGCGACTATCAGTGAATTAAAGTAAACAATAAAAGGTAGTTCGGATTCAAGTCACACTGTTTAAATTCGAAACTGCTACAATATGGCAGTCCAATCCACTTATCATCATCCCAGATAGTATTTGCTCTGGCACAGGATACGGAACTGTACTGGAGACGGCCTCAAGTTTTACTGTCCAAAGTAAATTGTAAATTGAATTTGCTTTGAGCACTTTTGTCTTGTTATAAAAGGGGAGGTTTGGGAAGTTAGGTGTAGTTGATCGTTTTAGTTGCCACTTTAGTATCAAACTGGTTCACTCTTTTTACTAAAAGTGCAGTTAATGTTTCCAATATAAGCTAAAATTCTATAGCCCAGATATTAACCAAAAACATGTCTTTATAAACTCTAGTTAAGGAAAATACTGTACCCAACTTCACATAACTAGAATCCTCATAATGTCACTAAGCTAAAAACTAAAAGAGAGCATCTAAAAAAAAAAAACAAGTGAGTAAATTTTCATAAATATTTAATTATGTTCACGCTTCCATTCCATCGTACATCGGCGTGCTCGTGAAATTCCAAGATGCCTTAAATTCTGGCGACCCACTTGAACCGGGTTCATTGTAGGATGACACCTGAACTCAGACAAGACCGCCATCTTGGATTCCAGTGGATATTCCGCTATGATAACTGCTCTACTTCGTTACGGCGACGGATTTATTAAATTTTGTTGTGTCGCTGAGATATTTTAATTATTTTTGAGTGAGAAAGTTTAATTTTGTTGGATGCTAAATACTTTTTATATTTTTTGGTAGTCGGTGACTTTTAGTACTAAAAGTGATATCAGTTTTGTGAAGTAAAATTTACCTTCTATTTAGTTAGATTTACTTAGAAATTAGAATATATATGGGAAGTAAAAAATTAAAGTAAGTAACTTGACATTTCCCCTCCAACCTACCTCAGACTTAATCAAATAACAAAATTTCATAAATTCAACTGTATGACCTCATACAAAAATAGGTGTTCAAATATAGGCTTCGCATCTTGCTACACATTGCCCCATCGTCCTCCCACTTACGGCGCACATCGACACGCAATCTACTCGCGAGCCATTTACGTAGTTCACCCGTCAAATTGACGACGCGCTCAAGGCGACGAGAATACGCAGTAAATTTAGAATAACGATTACTTCCAAATTGAGAATTTAATTTGTTACAATATGTTCGTGAATGAATTGCTTTAAGAATGTAGGTTATTAATGAGATAACTTGTAAGAGAGTGGTTGTCGCAGTCATTTCTAGGAAGAAGAAAAATTTATAGGAAGATTTACGTGGCAGACTGTTTAAGTGAGGAGGTTTTTGCAGTTGAAAACTTAAGTAGTCCAAAAGAACCACTAAAATATATTTGACAATATCCACTCAACTTTAGCATTGCTCAACTGTGTGACATGTCACCTTTTTCCCAATTTTTTTTTATTGAAAAAATAATTATTCTTCACATACTAAGAAAAAACTAGCATTTTTCGCTAAACTTGTTTAAAGCTGGCCAACATTTTGATATTGAGGAATTACATTGAATGACTTCCAATACTTCCCAATCGAAGTCCACATTAATTGAAGAAGTAAACAACAATAATATGTTTATAAAATGACATGGGCATTAGTTGGCGCTGCGTAATAGTGTCATGCATTAGGGCGCGCACCAGGGAGTAATAAAGGGGTAATCGCCCCTCTGCAGGGGGGGGGGGATTACTTAGGCTGAGTTGAGTGGACCGAGCCAGGAGTTGTGGCGATTTCGTTTGACTGTTTCGTCTGTGTGTGATGGTCTGTCTAAAACAATAGCTATAGGAGACTTTGAGATTTTTTGATGTTAAGTGGTGCAGTGTTTGAAAAAATAAGCATTTGCCACATGTGGCGAACCACAATTTACCTTTCGTTACATACAACTATTACTCACATTAAAACGATGTTTACAATGAGAGCACAGGCCCGTTAGGCAGTTAAATTTGCTTTTAGGTTGGCTTAATTATTTCGTCTTTTTTATGCTAAAACAGAACCTCTAGTGAATGTTAAAGAAATAATTATAAGGTTAGAATGTAAAAATATAATATTGGCGAAATGTTTGCAACTATTCCGTCTCGATTTTCTTATATTCTGTGTTCGAGTCTGGATAACGTTTAACTCCGACCGGCACGGACCAGTATTTATTGTATCTGATGAAACGTATAATTTCTGATTTTTGTCGCCAGCTATGTGGATTGGGTATCGTTACATTTCTTCTTTCATTGCGATAGTTCAATAAGTTCTTATTTATTCGATGAGAACGTTGTGCTTTTGTTTCAAAGGATGGTTACGTTACACACAGTTACTTGATGCGTCATTGTTAAATTTTGGGGTTTCAAATATTTATTCGAGGTAAAAAAACTTGGGTTAAATGTCATAATGGTCATATATAAATTATACAGGAGTTTATAACAAAAAAAAAAAAAAACTATAAATATAAGTCAAATTTTGGTATTTTTGCTCAACCTAATATTTTGTATGTTTCCATATTTTATGCCATAAATCTATTTCCGCAAAGCTAGGAAGCTATAACATCATTCCGTATTCCATCGATTGAATGTTACATGTTTTTAACTGAAACTTTTTGCGAGTATTAATAAACCAATATCAAATACATCCGTAACAAAAACGTTAGAATACCAGTTATCGTCGAAAACATCATGTATTCGCAATGAACGCTGTCACAGTACAAACTGTATTGTTAAGCTTTTTGTGTGTCAGTTGTTTTTTGACGATTAATAAAATATAACTAACGTTTTTATGGGCACACGAATATAATTTATCATTATTTGTTGTACCAAAAACAGTTAACATTTTAAAGGGTTTCTAAACACATTTTAGTGTGTTATATATTTCTGTTTTCAAGAATAAATCTCTCAAGAACTATTTTGGGTCCTGAAACTTACGTTGATATTTTATAAAGCAACCAACACTGTTTGTCAATTTTTTTCAAAATCAAAATCAAAGTATTTTTATTCTTATTTACAAAAAAAGAGGCACTCGAGAAACGTTACGTAAAAAACTACAGACTCTAGTTGCTCGGTTCCAAAGTGTCATTTCTACAGAGAAGAGCCGGCAAGAAACTCCATAGGTTACTCTTTAAAAAAAAAGTTAACATAGTTAAGATATCATTGATTTGAAAATATGCGACAGCAAGGTATTCTCCACAAGCTTACAAAACATGTACACTACAAAGAACACAGACGCTTCCATTTCTTTTTTCATTATTAAATACAATTTCCCAATTATCAGAAACTGTGCTGACTCCATAGTTCAAATAGTTCCACGAACAAATCTGACCTTCATAACCACGAACAATACGCACAAAACAATTGCCAACATCAGTTGTCATGATCTTACATACAAACATAATGTATTCGGAATGAACGTCACAATACATATAGCAATATATTGTGGCCGGTTGGCATCGCGGGATGCGAATTTAATATCTGTCAAGCGCAGAGTGGCCTAAGGGTGCCCGGTACTGCGAGCGGATTCGAACCACGCGCGCACGCGTGCGAATATAATTAGAATCGTGATGTGTGTTTGTTTGTTTTAATAATGGTTTGGAGTGGTCAGTGGATCGCGTTTCAAGTAGTCCTTGTTTTGTTTTGAAGTCAGTTGTGTGATAGTTATGTTATTTGTGACGTATTATCGTCCTTGTAGTTAGGACAGTAAGTTGGAGTAAAAAAAAAATCTCGACTAAATCATTGAAAATCGAAATGGGATGTAAGACTCTTGTCCTCAGAAAAGTTGTTTCATCTACTGCTGACTTATTCATTCTTTTATTTTTCGTATTAGTTACTTAGTGCGTAAATTAAATGCAATAACAAAAAGTAATTTCAACAAGAAATTTTTTTTAGTATGTAGTAGCTACTTAGGTACTTTTTACACACTTCAGTAAAAACTCAAAACAAAAGAAAGCGCAGATCTCTTGACAGAAGTATTCAATACGATAACATCACATTGCTCAACAATTTTAATATCATAGCACAAACTAAAAACGTCATCCACATGCGTCACATCTAACATTTCATAGTACAAGTTTAAAACAATAGAAAATGCAGAGCAAAGAGCATCTAATGCGATGACGTCACATCGCAGAACGCTAGCCACACGTCCCCTGTATTATGAGACATCTCATTTCACGTGTTCTTTCCATTGTGCCCTATGGGAGTCCTCTTGTTTACTAAACGATTTCGTATGCTCATACTATTTTTATGGAACGTTTTGGATAGGGAATTGCTAAGGGATTGGCCTTGGAAATTCTTGTATTGGGTTATTTTTCTTATTGGTGTGGAAACTGCGCAACGCCTTCTTAAAATTGTTGTTTGTTTTTACACAAGTGACTAAGATAAGTTTGAGTTTTGACTTCTACATTTGCAAAATCTAGAACAAAGATTAACTATTGATGTTATATAACGAAATATAAACTAGGTAAGGTTGATAGAAACCTTCTCTGAAACTGTAATCTGGTTTAAATAATATGCATTATTTCACCTATAGTCTACAGTGTTACCTATTTTGTTCAGAATATGCACCGACACATGTCATAAAGGATTGCCACGGTATTGACAGTCGCATTTTATTTCTACCGTACATTTTTATTTCAGTTGTACCTCGCGATATTACCTGTCATTTACAGCATAAAATGTACTAAATGATTTTCGAGTGTCATTTGTTCTTCAGTTACACAAATTAACTATGGTGTTATATTATAAAGATTTGTTAAACTTTTATCCTACTCTAAAATTTAAAATAAAACATTCGTGGGGTTCTTAAGCTGACCATTTCAAGTTAAAAGCATTCTCTTGTAAGGATACCTACATTACAATCTCTGTTTATAACAAATCATTGTTTTCTTAATGCTAAATAATTATGTTGCATTTTTAAGTCTTATTCGACTTAACAATACAGTGTGTTTTATTACTTTGAGAATTTTAAAAACTTTGAAAAAGCCAGTTTATATTTTCATAGTAACACACTTAACTGATACATAATTTAGTCATAAACATTGACCTCTTTTGTATCCACGACCATAACACGTATATCCTTTAACCTTATTATTTAAGAAACAATACAAAATCTAAGCAAAATCTTTCATTACAAAATCAAAACAAACCGTAAACTCTCAAATATTCTAATACCTCATAGAAATTCAGAAACATCTAACCTCATTAACGGCGTACAATATTTTAATTCATCTCGGTACAGTATCGCAGATTTTCATAGAAAGGGTCGGACTCCACGAAAGCGGAGAGGAGATGAGCGGAGCGAAGATTTGTTTTATATAACGAATAGGGATGGCGGGCGGTCGTTGTTGCTCAGCTTTCCTTCTGATCAGCTCCCTTTCATCGTGAATGTATCCAAGGAACGCGGCGAAGTCGGTTTCCTCTGTTAGCTTCTCGTGCATTCCACCCGATGTCAAACCACCCTCTGCCAAATTTGACTGCTTGCACGGTGCTGCCAACATCTGATCCCGAATACGCCCAAGGCGGTTAAACCTTGACGCTCCTCTTTACACTCCGACATATATAACCAATAGGAATTCGTTATTCACTCATTTTCCCTCCGTTTAGTTTTGTTAGAGACCACTCAGTGGAGACGTATCATATTTGTATGGCGTTATAGAATCAGAGTTGGGTGCGGCGTGCTGTGAGCCTGGTACCCTGTGGGTCAGCTTGCACTAAACTGTCATTCGAATTCAACGATAAACTCAGATTGCACTAAGCCATCTTTCGAATAATATTATAATGATCGCTGTATGTAGCATCAATCTTTGCTCGAGTCTAGTCAGGAACGAAGATGTGTGGAGATGGAGATGTGTGCTCTATCTCCATACATCTTCATTCGACACAACTTAGCTAGAAACATTTCTTCTTATCTCCGCTCCGCTCATCTTTGCTTCAGTAGAGTGTTAGAATAGGCGTCGCTCGGTGCGTCTGAAACTTTTCGATCTCGAGAACAAGTTGGCGGATAAAGGAAACATTATGTAAATAGGCACCGAGGTTCATGATTAACTTCGGAGTACGTAGGGGATCTTATCTGGGGGACGTTCGTACCGTTTTAATACACGCCTCTTAGCTCCACGCTCCGTGCTACTTTTTTTTGGCTTTTGGTTTCGTGAATTTTACTTTTTTGAATATATTTTTTTTATGCTGAATTTTAATTTGATGCTGTTTTGTTTGACGCTGATATACCCCCTAAAAATATTGCTTTAATTTAATTTCGTAAATTTACTCGTAAATCTGAATTAAAAAAAGACGGAAATGCAGTTGTATAAGAATTGTACATATGTTAGTATATTAAAGTAATTTGTTGTTTAAAATAAAAACTTTTTAACAAAAAATAAAACCGCCGAAAACACTGAAAAGCAAAAAATAAGAAACCTTTTTTTATTTAATCTTAATAACTAAGTTCTTAAACGAATGTGAGTATACCTAAGTAATTTTGAGTCGGCGCCAAACAAGCAAATTAATTAATTACGATATACATATAGGTACTTAATTTTTTTAGAAATTTTAATGTTTACCGCTGGAGATTTCATTGCATTGTTAAGTTGATTCAAACTCAAACTCAAAACTTTTATTTGCTTTCCACAATGGAATTAGTAGGTGGTAAGTAAAGAATATAATTATAGTATATAGCGTTTTTGATTTGGTTGTTTCTTTATTTTTAAGGTAATTTTGTGATCTTTGTTAATTGATAGTTTGGCGCCGCCTCAAAATTATTTAGGTATACTCACATTCGTTTAAGAACTTAGTTATTAAGATTAAATAAAAAAAGGTTTCTTATTTTTTGTTAAAAAGTTTTTATTTTATATTTTTTTGCGGCTATTATATACTAATTGCTACATGCTGAATTATTTATTATTTTTAAAATAGGTACCTTATTTTAGTATTCAAATCTGTGAGTGAACAATAAATCCCCCCTATTTTCCCAACCTTAGAGTAAAATTATATGGGACCAGCTTCAAGGTATAACCCCCTATCTAATAAAAAAAGATTTATCAAAATCAGACTGTTCTGTAATAAGTTACGCGTGGTCATACATTAAAATCAGTTAGTGAACAATCAATAAATCCCTGTTTTTCTACCCTTAGGATTGGAATATTTTTTCCAAATTTATATGGGACCAACTTCTAGGTATAGCCTACTCAATAAAAAAAGAATTATCAAAATAGAACTACTCTGTAAAAAGTTACGCGTGGTAATACATTACGATCAGTGCGTGAACAATCAATTAACCCCTATTTTTCTACCCTTAGGGTGGGAATTCTTTTTTCAAATTTATATGGGACCAACTTTGGAGTATACCCTATCCAATAAAAAAAGAATTATCTAAATCGGACTATTCAATAAAAAGATATGCGTGATCATACATAAAAAAAAAATATACGCGTCGAATTGAGAACCTCCTCTGTTTTCGTCGGTTAACAAGATTTTTCGTTTCACAAAACTTAATTTATATAATCCAAGTACTTGTGACGTAACATATAAATTAACTTTGTACGAAAACAAAAAAGATTTTATAGACTTCATAATGAAAGAGGCTCTTGCCAACAAATCCTAAAATGGCCGTGTTTGAGCACATTACATTAATATGTAACAGGAAGCGGTGACACGAATTAATTCAGAACTTAAAAGAAAAAAGAAAATTATGATAAATGAAAGAGAGTTAACATGGCCATGTCTTTTTAAATTTTAATTTATGTTTTAACATGTTTCTAAGCTGCCTGCCTCGTTGGCCTAGTGGTGCTAAGCGCGACTGCTACGCTAGAGGTCTTGGGTTCGATTCCCGAGTCGACCAAGGTGTTATTGGGTTTTTCTATGAAATTCTCAGTAGCAGGTCGGAGTTTGGATTTGTGCCCGGTTAGTGGCAATAGGCTCGCCCCCTATTACATGGGACCTAAACATATCGGCGAACTGTGGGTGTACATTAGTACACCTCTGCCTACCCCTTCGGGGATACAGGCGTGATGATATATGTATGTTTCTAAGCTACATATAATGTATTTACTTGAGAGGGTAAAACATTTTTTTTACCTTTTTTTCCTTAATGAAAAGGTTTCCGTAGGTTTCCTTCCGTTACTTTTTCTTTTTCTTGCTCTGCCATTGCAGCTAGTGAAGATTGACGTTATAGCGCTAATGCCATTTGGTATACACATCCTCAACTCGCAACTTATTCACTCAGAGTAGAATACAAACTGAACATTTATATATATTTCATCAAATAATTCTAACAAAAAAAAATCGGTTTCATAATAAATCTAACATGGTTTTCATCTGTACCAAAATTCAATGTATCAAAAACCAAATTGAAATAGGAAGCACGAGCTTTCAAATTAAAAAAGAATCATCAAAATTGATTCATCCAGTCAAAAGTTAAAAATAAAACAATACAGTCGAATCGAGTACCTGCTCCGTTTTTGAAGTCGGTTAAAAACTACAAGCCTGGGTAAATTTTGGTCTCTATTTAGGTATATGCCCAGGTTTAATGAAATGTAGATAGAGATATACATTATGGTCTATATACTACTTATTCTTGTGAAAGCTAGGCACAATATATAAACGTAACATAATAACCAACAGCACTAGTCACACTATAACTAGACGTACGACGACAGATGTGTTCATAAAAACGTACTCACGAACGTGATATACTCGCACTCCATAGCTCTAGCGATCATATTTCTTATTAAAGTAAATCATGTTACATGTCGCGTCTGACACGAACCGAGGAATGGGCGAACGAATATACAACGCAATGTATAACATCCATTTTTGTATTTGTTTTTGAATTAGTAAGGATTTAGAGATTATCTAATTTGCATTCCATTATGAGTTTTTATTTTCGTAGTACAGTTAATGTATCTTTTATGAATTATGTAAAGTGTTTCGTTTTAATGATAATGGAATTTATGTTGTCTTCTATGTTTATTTAAATTAGGCTTCTAAAATAAACACATTAGGCTGCTAATGTAAGAAAATATTGGTGATATTACTGAAAGCAATTAAATTGTTAGTCTTTATACACTGTCCCCCACAGTAAATGCAAAATATCGTCCGCTGTTGAGGTATATAATAGTTATTCATAAAAAAAAAATGAAAAAGAATATTACAACATGATAAGACATTTATTCTATTTCTCTAAGATTGCATACTTCAGGCATATTGCTGTCCTAATGCCCTAACCTATTTATTTCACAAGAAACCACAAGAAGCTTTAACTGAATACTATACGTTCCCATCAAAACACACCATAACTGTATTACACTCCTGTAACCGCCAGCGACCCAAAAATACTTTTACAGAAAACAAGAAGCCAAATCGAGTTGAATTGGTTTTCAAAGGCACGCATCAAACGGAGGCCGCGGAAAGAATTTCCAATCTACGGATACGCAAGATACACAGAGGTGGTACAATTAATACACTAGCTTTTAACTTTGACTTTGCTTGGAAAGAAGTCGGAAATTCCAATGTTGTTATATCCGTGCCTATAGAGGATCTTTGGACACATTTTGAAAAAAATAATTTTCTTATTGCATTTACCATATAATAATATATTAAAACACCTCAATACACAGAATATAGAATAAAAATAAGTAATCATACATTAGAAGGGTGAGGAGTTATTTAAATGATCTCTAAATAACTGCTTTCGTTGAAGGCATTAAAAATATTTCGCCGACCCCAAACAATTGCGAACAGAGCAGTAAGATGATGGTGGCATGGAAAATATTTTTTAATGTGTGTAAAATCCGCTAAGAACTAAACTTTCAATTTTATAAACTAAGACGTATAATAGTTACATAAATGACTTAGATCAAACTTTTAATCGTCGAAAATTTTCTATCACACATATTTCAATACTAGCTGTGTCCCGCGGTTTCACCCGCGTGAATGACAATTCATACACTATCTTTATAAATTATAGCCTATGTGTTATTCCGATGTATAAGCTACATAGTTGTAAAGTTTCATTAAAATACATTCAGTAGTTTTTGCATGAAAGAGTAACAAACATCCACACATCCATTCTTACAAACTTTCACATAAGGATATAAAGCTGCAAACTATCAGATATTAAATCCGTATTTTAATAGAGCCGTGTATACGTGTCGTGTCGGTATCAATTGCAACTGCATAAGTAATGACAATTGTCAGGCGCAGTAGATTACATGCAAGCACTATTAATTGTCTGATACGTGATTCAAATGCAATATCGTGGTATGACAGTCATCAGTTATTAATATGTACATACTATTCTAAACATACACCGAGTTAATTAAATAGACAGTTTAAAATTTTGTGTACATACATTTTTTTTTTTTGTAACTGTGATAGAGTTTAAAGTTGTTAGTGTGTTTGTAACCTCTTAACACAAAAACTATTCATACGATTTTGATGAATTTTTTTTACAGATAGTTTAATGCTCAAAATAGCGGACAGGTTACTAAGTATACCAGTTTTATATTTCTAAATTAACAAATTTAAGTATAAATAAATATGTATATTTCCGTTACTCTGTATCCTCAGTATTACAGTAGGTACTGTATAGAGTAAGTAAGGTAAGTAAGTATTGTATAAAGTACTGCTAGTCGTTAATCGAGCCGGATAGGTCAGCGAAAACATGTGTAATAAAGGTAGATCGTACTAAGGGGGCTTACACATGAGCTGATAGAGATTTGGCGATATCTGCGCCGTTGAGCCAAGATAAAAGAGACGGATTTAACATCACCACCGGACTTTTGTTGGTCAGTGGTTTGATAAAGTAAAGATTGATTACTTTGTATCAGTAGTATAATTTTATCAAAGTCAATTAATCCTAGATCAGTCAAGTATTATTTTTGTTATTAATTTCAAAACAAACATCTAAATTTAAACGTCTTTTTTCCTACCAATAATTATCTTTTGTTATATATTAACATAGTTATATACTAGATGTATCAAACCTTATAATTCCCAAAACATTGTTAGGACGAACCAACTAGCTAACGTTTGAATCAGTTTCGCTCTACACAGAACACGCCACCCGTCATGTTTCGACCATTGAAATCGACTGTTCATTACAGCAACTGAATACATTTCACTTAATCCACTTCGAAATATAAAACCCATTTCCACGCTCATCGATTCAAACGCTATTCTAAACCAATACAAAAGTGCAACACGCGGTACACTTCCGTCTGTACCGCCCTTAACAATACTATTTCATTCCAACATACGTACCATGGCTGGTCTTCATTTCCCGTCCATTGTTTCATTTTTAAAACTGCCAGCGTCCGCACCGCCTGACCCGAATAGGTGAGCGTACATCGATGATTTTGCATAATTAAAACTGTCTAGTGTTCTTTTAATAGAGAACTTTTGCTGCCGTGTATAGGAAACGGGCGCGCGGCTCAGATTGTTTCCGTTCGTGAAGTAGCTGTTTTAAATATAAGCTCCATTTTTGAGAAATTAATTCGTGGGTCTTGTCAACTTTTTGGATGTTGAACTATGCCATAGGCATAAATGACCATTTACTACTGGCTACAACCGAACCGCAAGAAAATGTTATAAAGAAATTGTATAATTGATGCACAGTAGTTTAATTAACATATTATAATGATTATATTCAGGTTTTTTGTTTTGTTTTTAATCATTTATTCCCAAAAAAGACAATAAAGCCACTTACATGAGAATACAAAATAACATTTTGTTGAATTATTTTCATTAACCGCCACCGACATAAGCAAGTACAAAATGTAACATTAGAAATTAAAGAGTTATTAAGTAACTATAGACTTATAAGTTAATAGGTAAGGTAGTTTAGACAATAAGTAGTCCGTAGTGTAAAATAAGTACCCGATCAACATGTTTTTTTCTGAACTTTAATAGTCTTTGTTAGTGTAAAAGAAGTTTTCTGTTATATATTTAGACAGTTGAGATTTAAAGACGTTGAACGAGCTTACATTTTTAATATTAGATGGTAACTTATTGTATATACGTGCTCCTTCATAGGTGATGTTTCTCTTGGCATAATTAGTACGAGGTCTTGGTAATATAAGTAGACTAGGTCGACGCCTGCTACGTTTTGATATTTCAGAAATTTTAGTAAATGACAAATTAGTGTAAATTTTTTTATCTAAGATTTTCCTTATGAGAATGCAGGTGGTATAGATATGAAGTTGCTTGATAGTCATTAGTTTAGTTTCTTCAAAAATTTTGCAAGTTGGTGTTAAATATGGATACCGAAATAATACCTTTATGATTTTGTTTTGTACTCTTTGTAGTTCTTGTAATTTTGTTGTACCTGTATTACCCCAAATTTCTATTAGATAAAGCAAATGTGATTTGACGAGAGAGTTATAAATAGTAAAACGAATATTTCTAGGTATGCAGTTGCTAATGTTAAAGAGAGCACCAGTAAGTGACGAAAGTTTATCCTTAATGTGATCTATTTGGTTACTCCAATTTAGGTTGTTATCCATTCTTAAGCCCAAGTATTTTTCACACTGTTTTTGTTCGAGTTGGACGTTATCAATATTTAGTGGTTCATGATCTGGGATATTTTTATTTTTAGCTTTAAATATTATATAGCATGTTTTTGAAATATTGATAGACAGCAGATTGTATTGGAACCACTCGAATAAGATATTTAAGTCTTCTTGGGCTTGCGAGATGATGTTATGTATATTTTTGCCAAAATAAAATAAGCATGTATCATCTGCGTACAAAGTTATATGACCATGAAGTTGAATGAAATGTTATATTCAGGTACTAAAACTACTTGAGCTTTAGTCAGAACATACTCTACGGCATCATATGTTTTGATATCATGCTATATATTTAGGGCCTAACATTAGGATAGTAGGTACTCAAGATTTTTTGCAAACGTTCGTAGACTTGAAATACTTAAGCATAAGCGCGTTGAGCTTAAGTGGGGCAGTAAGCAGGCTACTTAGTAGTCCATCGCTTGAGTGCACCATTAAATAAACCACTTGGGTTCCCAAGAATACCTAAGCATGTTCCTTGATAGCAGATTTATAGATTTTACTTTTCTTTCAAGGAATTTTGCACACTGAGTAGCGTAGTAGTAGGCATCCATTTTATCAACTCCCTAACAGAAAAAATGTATTGTAAGTGCGCTAAACAAGTGTATACACTTGTATATATCAGAGTATTTTAGTCCAATACGTGGCTATAATAAACATCATAAACTAAAATGACATTTATACCGATTTGTACTCAAATTACTCATACATAATGTAAATGGTAGATCGGCATAGATAATTCAACTTTTACTGGCGTTAATTCCACACGACAGTCCATACGTGTGATTTACTGGGACATCAGTTATGAACACTACAATTACAGCCTACAATGTCCTTTAATTGGACTTCATAATTTATGAGAATGGACCGGCAACGTATAATATAGACGGTGTCGGTGAAGTCTGCTTATATTTTCCTAGGAAAACCACTTTAAAACTTCATTCAACTTTGTTTTTTCAGTACTTTTTCAGTACATTTTATTTGTGAACAGCTATTCGACAGTCTTCAGGCTGGTACCTCGAGCCGCGAGCGAAGCGTTAACTTTTGAAGATATTACTAGAAATTCCGCTCCGCGTACCGAATTCTGTTTCGTCGTTCAACTAAAAAGGCTCTACTGGCAAGTTTCTGTCAAGGAGAATAAAACTTACGCCAGATTTTGTCTCGCGTCTTCCCGCATGGGAAATCTACTGACTCCTATTCAAAACTATATTTGTCTGTTTCGATGAAGTATTACATAAATAGGCTTACTCACCTATAGTATATATTGAATTGAGCCTTTGATTTATACCACAACTGTTTGTTTTATTTTATTTTAATGTACTAATTTAATTGTGATTAAAATACATAGACGTTCTTTGTGATATTATTTAATTAGAATTTATGTTGTATAATTCAGAAGTTTTTTTGTTCTGTTAATAAGTTTTTCAACCAGGGAGTATGTCATCAATGGATCTTGATAGTATAAATTGCACCAACACAATTTCCCTTTTAAGCCGAGATCGACAGGGAAATAAATTCACACACTATCCATGACTGTACTTCCCATTAAAATACAAAAAACAAAATCTGCGACTCGGTAACGGAAACGGCCATTCATAAAGTACAGACTGGACCTTTTAATAATATTGTTTTTATTTCATTGCCGCTTTTTCTTTGCAAATGTATTAATGAGTGTACAATACTTGCTCATTTCTTCAACAGACAAAGTGTGGGTTTAAGTGCTTTATAATTTACTTGAACTAGCCTTTTTTGTACTTATGATCTTTGCTTCTGTTTCAATCCTATGTTGGTTTTAGTTAATGGTTGTTATTTAAAAATGCTGAAGTTTAACGGTATTGTATAAAATAAATATGAGAGAGAATTAAAGAAAGCATTAAGCTTTATTATTATGATGCACGTAATTTTGATGAACCCGTGAGACTTTGGGATCTTCTTTTATTTCATACGCATTTTATTGTGTATATTTATTATTGATTATGTTTATAAAAAAAAATCTCCTGAATTTTATTTAGTCCATAAAACTTTGTTCTTATTCTCTTGTAGCTATTAAATTTATAAAAAAAGTTCACAATATGTGATGTAAAAAAAGAGGAAATACCCAACACCGAAAACTTTTGTTTAGAAAATATGGTTCGTGTCGTAAACATGAGCATCGACGTTGAATTATGAGGAGCCTCTTTCTTTCTTCTCGGGTTAGAAAGGGACGGCACTAAACCGTATCGTTTGTTATACGATGTCGGCACCGGCCTCGGCTTTGTCGGCTTTCGGCCTCAAGATGATTAATGAAAGGAGAAATTTTAAATTTACACGGACCCGGTTATTTTTCTGTTTTAATTACTCTCAATGGATTAGCCTTTCTTCAATGTAAAATTGATCACGTAGAAACATAATAAATTTTGTGTCTGATGGAAGATAATTCCAAATTATTAAAATACATTAGAAAAAAAAAAACAACAAATTCTGAAACCAAAAGAAAAATTAAGACAAACCTAAAAAAGCACAAAATGAAGAAGAAACATCAAAATGTAATCTAGTTTTACAAAATAATAAATTATATAAATTTGGCACACAAAGCAGCCATTAAACCAGATACGCCAAATATAAATTTTGTAATTACATTAGATCTTAATGTATAGATATCACGTGATCGGTTTCTATAAGTTACTGCAATTACTAACCAATAAAACGCTATTTTTGGCAACTAGGAAATTCGATTAAAATCTTGAACTAATAACTGTGTATATTTTGACAGATTTTATCTTAGAATTTAAGTAATTTTGGGATATATAAACATCGTTTAACACAAGTTAATAAAGCAATTAAGCCCGCTCTTGAACTATTTATTACGAGCGCAATAAAAATATATGTTAATGCACGTATTATGTTTTTCTACAAGTTAATGTGCTTTAGTCATAACATATTTTTGATACCGGTATTCGTCTATATTTAAATTACAGTATATAGGGCATATTGCTGTAACCTCACATTTTTGCTCTCGAAATGAAGAAAATTAGTCTATGTTAATTTGATTAAAATATTCTCAAGTTAGGACAAAGACACAAGTAACGTTCAAATTGTCATCCTTTCCCCTTAAGAACACAACTTAAATCATTTGTTCGTTGTTAATGTCCGTCCCAACGGCAACCCCTAAGTATCATTGCGATATCATCAGACGGAAACTTCCATTTCTCCTTTATTTTATTAGTAATAGTCAATAAAAACGTTCACTGTATTCCTTCGCGCGGACATAGCAGTTTGACACTTTTATTAGAGCTATCGATATTAAAAGCCTTAGTGCTGAAAGCGAGAATATCAAAATTAAGCCTTAAGTTTGAGAAGTTAAGGTCTGGGATCCAGTGCTAGGTGTTGATTGAAAGCAGGGTCAGTAATGAGCCGGTCAGCAGTTATTGATTCACGTGGCACCATTAGGCCGGTTATACACAGTGCGAATTCAGCGCGACTGGCAACTTAGTAGATAGTGATCATATATGTTACTCAGCGGGGGGTGGGTTTATTGTCTGCCCACTTTTTGTTTTAACTGCCTCTTTCTGCTGATGTTGCTACCTATGCTTTTTGTCGTTACGTAGTGGCTTCTACAGTTTCGTATGGACCTAAATTGGATTGTCGGGATTAAATGTTTTGGGGACAACGTGTTTTTGTTTGTTGGGACAAACGAAAAACTTCTGAGTGATATAACTTTGAGAAGTATCTCAGGATAAAAAATATAGAGTGTACTGTGAGACATGTGTATTAGTCTTTGTTTACAAGCCCCTGCTCAATTTCACAATATATGTCTAGCCAACAAAGCCCCGCTTAGTAAGTATACCAAGCTTATCTCCTACAGAAATAGGTACAACATCCCCAAAGTAATTAAATAGAGACTTTACGAGTTTAATTACTAACTGTCTACTTATAAAGAAAATCAAATTAGCGACACCAAACACCATGTAAAGGTATAATCCCCGCATAAACTTGTACTTAAAAGTACAATTAAGGATAATATGATCCGCTATACTTAATCCGGGCAGTGCACATTATACCTATTTAACGGGATGCCGGGGCTACCCCGGGACTGTTATGAGTCCCGGACGTAATCCCGGTATAATTGTTGTCCGAGGAATGCCTTCGGAGTTGGCGGTCGTAATTGAGGTTATAAATATGCGGGATTCACACTTTTGAACTCCGGATTTTGGGGTTTCGATAATTCGAATTAAATTATAGATTAGCTTGCTAATATTAATCATTTTACAAACAGTGATTAGGGAACATTCTGAAATTATGTAGCAACTTCTGTAGGATAATCAAAAATATTAGGTATTATACCAAAAATGTGTTACTAAGTGATATTTAAAAACGAGTTTCAGGTTCAGAGAAAGTACGTTGTAAGCGTAATAGGAAACACCATTAAGTTCGTAACAGTAGTCTGTAACAATATTCGGCTCGACAAAAGGATAAAGAAATATTTCGGTACTTTTTATGCTTCTTGTGTAATGATCCAGATCTAAGTATCCTGAATGTTCTAGACTAAAAGCTACACATTTTTTTTACATTACTTCTCGCTGAGCCAAGTCTTTACTTGTATTTATTTTCAATATAAAACCTACCCACTGAAAAATAAAGTAACTATCTATCAGCAAAGAAGACATGAAACCACGTCAAAAGTTTCGAAGATAGCCTTGAACAAACAAAAAAACAAATAGTTTTTACTTCTCGTACAATGACATATGAATTCAAATTTGTCATTATGAAAATAAACGGATTAAGTTACTGCTACAAACTTCATTTTAAACTGCTAAGCCCAAACTCCTGTCATAGGAATGGGAGGAAAGCGGAAAGAGGTGGGGGGGGGATTCAGGAAACTTTCATTTGGACGTTCCATTCACCTATCAGAGCCATCGAGCGACTTGAGTATTCAAAGAAAGGCTTTAGAAATGTCTAGTCATCTAAAAGTTGGGGTTGGAGACTAATTTAAAGGTGTATAGTGGAGGGAATAAATTTTGTTTGTTTTTGTGTAAGAGTTACTTTGTGCTTTGCTTTGGATAGGAACATTTTGTAATTTTACGTTAATATGGTATATGTCACATAATCACTACTAATAAGAAGTCTGCCCGCGACCATGATACCTGCAAAGGTGTCGAAACGTCGGGACCTAAAATCTAAATACAAACCGCGAAAAAATCCGTAAAAAGTAGTTTTATTTCAATACTAATAAGAAGTAAAAAACAATTTTCCTTATAAAAACATTTTAAGCCAGTATTTAAAAGCCAGTATTTTCGTCGACAAAAAACCTCACCCAGATATTCTTCTTTCTGAAAATTATAGGCTGTATAAATAAACTATTTCCAATATCTAATAGATAATTGGTATCCAAAAGCCTCTATAATCCATACATATTAAAATGTTATTTATTCATACAATGGTGACATTTAAAGGTCAGAATGTCTCAGACGAAGTAACCTTTAAGATTATTTGATAGCAAATAAGAATCAAAAATTCTGTATAAAAATATGATTTGTGTTGACTTATGAGTTGTATTGATATAAGCAGTAATTTGACTGGGGATATTTACAATCTCATAAAAAAAAAAAACACTTTTTATTTCGACTTTGAGGATAAACTTAACTTGATGTGACTTAAAACATTTACAATATTAAACATATTTAACTTGACTAACACACTACTGTGGGTGTACATTGGTACACCTCAGCCTAACCCTTCGGGGATACAGGCGTGATGATATGTTATATATGTTAACACACACAAATCCAAACACTATTATTGGCATCCAAATTTTAACGTTGAAGTTAAAGTAAACCTGATCCTTCGTAAAACATTATATTTTCTAGATTTAACTTTACTAAATACACCCATCCAAATACTCTTAGTTTTCATTCGAGCATTGTACTTCTAACGTTCAACCTAACAACATTATCCAAACAGGACAACACAAGGACTACTCTCCGTACAAAACCATACAGTTTCAGAATCCTTTTGTCTGTAAACGTACAGAATTCCAATTTAATATTAGAAAATGCAACACATAAACAGTAAGAAGTTGGAACGATAAGCAATACGATTAGCGATTAGAGTTGGCAAAATTTTGACAATGAGCGTGGTCCCACTGATAGCGGTTATTGCGGGAATCGCTTCTGACAATACTGTAATGGCAGTTCGCTTGCTTCGTGTTATTTCTATGTGTTTTGAAAGCTAGTTTCCGTTCAGGCTCTTATCTTTATTCTGTTCGGTTTAGTTTTAGTTACTTGTATTAATGTACCAACTGTTTATCTGCTTATACAATTATATTCTGACGTAAAGTTTTTATTATAAGGACTATCTTAAGAATTTAAGACTTTATGGTTCATTAGTTTTAAATTCTAAAATAACTCTGTGCCTTTGCATAATGATTAGAAAAGCATGTTTTAAAGTCTTAAGTCAACTGAAAATAATGGTGACTTAGATAATTTTTTTAGTCTCTTCCTATTAAGACTACCCAATATAGTAAAATTACTATGTTTATCATATTCTTATTTGATATCGACAAAGTTTTCTATCTCTTATTAGATAAAGTTTCTTTAAATATGCTGAAAAATCTCTTCAAATATCATTGTATTTAATTTTTCCCGCTAACAGTGGCACCTTACCCTTTGTTACCCAAACGCTGATTGTATCACAGCCCGGCTGAACGCCGAATATTATCAGAACAAATTGGTACAGTCACGGCATATCATTTGTTATTTTTATTTATATTACCAATAATGTTTTGAGCGCCAATACAGTGCGGTTGACAATAAATCTATAGCTTCAAGGTTGATCGTATTGTTTTTGAGATATATCAGGAGTTCAAATTTTACTTCGTTTAAGCATGGTTTTTATTTATACCATTTATCATATATTGATAGGTATAACAATAAAGAAACATTTTATCAGATTTAAAGTAAACCCATTTTTATTACTATTGATTTATGGGTAGGTTAGTATATTAGAGAAAAAAATAACTTTAAATAGTAGGCACAAAAGTTTATTATACCCACCCTTACTTACTTAAACTGAATAACATTTTTAAACTTCATTTGAAAGACAAAAAAAAAAAAAAGTTTCTAGTTGCTAGCAAGTTCAACGTCATGCGTAAAAAATGGTCTGTTTATACTAATTGTAAGTAGCAGCAACAGTAACCGTATAAAAGTATCACGCATACGATAACGCTCACGCATAGCCTTTCTCGTTTCTTTTTTCTTGCATCGCGATGCAAATGCAAGTTGCCAGTTGCTAGTATAATCACTGTTATTGATTGCCGCTGCAAAAAGTTTATATGCAAACTTTGAGGGAATTTTTAATCGTTGCCACAATTAAAAGTGAATACGACGTTTTGAAAATGGAATGTAAAATATTTGATTTACAAAATATTGTTCTTTTGATTTTTGTTTTCATTGAATATATTTTTTTGTCGTTTTAGATAATGATTTTAAATCAATTTTTATTCTTTTTTTTTCTGTTACATGTTACATTATTGTCTGCTCAGTTACTAAATAGTGAAGTTGAAAATCGCAGAAGCTGCTTGTTGTAGTATCATCACTTAATTCCGTCTTCTCGATTATTTTGATTATGAACTAAAAAGGTTTGAATGCTTTATGATAATAATTAAAGTGCTACAAGGCACTAGCTTGTAACTATGTCAGCACAAATCCTGAACCCCGAATCTGCCAATTCAATAATGTCGATTGGACTGAAAGGTCGAACCTTGACAGTCGCAAACGTCAAAAAGTCGTCTGTCGACCCTATCGACACTCTATTGAATTAGCAGACTCAGAGCTCCGTTATTAGGCCACTACGGATATCTGAATCATGATAATTGGTACAATTATTGTTATTGAGTGAAACTGTCATCACTATTACTTCAAATAGGCATCTTAGCGCTGCTTTTCCGGGTAACATTGTAGTATATATTTTGTGTAAGATTTCATATTCAATGTAACGTGTTCCTGGCTCTCTGCCAGAGAACGCCCGGTTCCTCAAACCATGATATGGCATTTTAGATGGACCGTTCTGAAGACGGCTCCTTCTTAACAGAAATCAGGTATTCGTGTTATGCTGTTAACAGAATACATTAAATCTGTGCTAGTAGTCAGGTCTTAAAGGAAATAGGTCTCTTTTGAACTGGTCAAACTTACCTCTTATATAATATTAATAATACTAGTTTATAAATGTCCTACTCGTGTATACAGGGCTAGGCTTCTTTTCATATAGCGAAAGATCATTGATTATGTCTTTAGATTTTTTTAATGCTCGTAACGTACAACTCGTAACGCTTAATATACAAAAAATATTTTATGTATTGCTTTTATTATTTCTTGTGCATATTATTTCATGGTAAAAGAGAAAGAAAACATTTAATTATTTAAGTAAAATGTTTTTTAAGTAAAGATTAAAAAAATGTGTATTTTTGTCGATAAAATTTTACTACCTTAACTTATAACTGAGTTAGTGTAAGTAGTTCATTATCATTGCAAAGTGTTTTACTTCATTCCCATCTTTACATCATCAACATAGTTACATCATAGCAAAGGCATCATTTTAACGAACAATACAACTGAAAGTAGTTTCGTATCATGAAACGAATGTAAATTGTTGAACGAACAAACTCCAGCCATTTGGCTAAGTAAGTTCCGAACTGCGATGTAGCCGTAAACTTGTGGGATTTCCACTTTATTAAATAATAAACATTGTAACTACATGTTATGTGGAATTATATTCGGATTAATTATAAACTATGTGATACTTTGTTGATGGGAATTACAGTGTTGTTCCATCGGTTGTTGCCAAGTTCTGATAACTGGCTTGAAATAATTTTGTTATGAGTTTCGAAATAAGTTGATTTTGAATTGAATAATTTGTAACTAGTATATTAGTGTATTTCTCATGAGGTACTGGATGGACGTAGTTTAAATAAAAATTAAGCTTAAAAACTTAATTTTGAGATGAAGTAAATTTACTAAATAAACAAGTAACAAATTAGATATTATATCATGAAACATTGATGAAATTTACTCTGTTAAGCTCAAATTTAATTTGCTACTTAATCACTGCCTATTTTTAATTAAAACTTATTTTAAATCCCAACATCAACAGCCAACGATAAAACCGCACTAAAAACAGCAACTTTTTATTTGCATTAAGATTTTCCATATCCGCGATATCTATCCAGCCAGCATTCGGCCTCCGGGAAAATATGCAACTTCAAATTTTTAAGTCCAACTTTTTCCGCGTGGGGACGCTAGAAGAATACTAATTCCCGAGGCGGCCAGCGGCGGATTAACCCGAAACTGTACGGTCTATACGGAACTGTGCAGTCTGTACGAAACTGTATGGTTTGTACGGTCGAGTGTGACTGTGTGAACGAGACCTACTGTTTTGCACCCCCGTCCGCTTTTGTTTTCGTTTTCGTATTTTTGGGGAGGGTAAAGGATTTTTTGGCGTTTCTATCTGCGGTGGACGGAGATTTGAGTTTATAATTATAGCGGTTTGTGCTATCTATGTAAATGGAGAAGTAATTTATTATAATCTTCTTAATTTAATTAAGAATTCTTCCTAATTGAACATAGCAAAATTCATGTTTTGAAAAATATTAGAAAATTTATGAGCACTTAATAATAAACGAAATAGACAACGTCAGTTCAAAACTATAACCAACAAGCTTCCAGTCTGAATCCATCAGTGATTCCATCAAGATCAAAAAACATAAAATTACCCGAAACAATGTCGAAACAAAAGCAAAAAACAATTTTGATGTCCAAAACTTCAATCCGTAAAAACGTCGACAAAAAGCCAAAACAAAGTCCCGCAAAAAGACGGAGCTGGAATCCACTGTATTATTACGTAATTAAACAAGAAAAACGCCGGCCACTGTTGTAAAAAAGCCAACAAATCTGCCGCCGAAAGGAAACGCAAACAGCAAGGTAGCTATGTGCAAATTGCCAAGAAAGAATTTAAAACCAAGACCAGCAAAAAGTTTAGGCGGTTGGCCGTTGCAGGGTAATAAACAAATAGACGTACGACTCGCGGCCGATCAACTAGATTGTGGATTATATTTTACTGGCCACGAATTTTGTTTTTACATTAAAAATGAGAATACAGCCTTACAATGTTGTGTCACGAACGTGTGTAGTTTCGGGGATATAAATTCTTTTGGTTTATTGAAGCGGTTCTGTGTTTTAAGCCGGAGTTTTGTAATGCATTTGATTGTATTGCTGGTAAATTTATTCATGTCGATAAGATCATAATGGATCTTATTTAGACAACTTTAAAATAAAATCTATACAAGCACAAAAAGGCACCCGCAAAAAACAAAAATGTATGAATTACATACAAAAAAAAAACCTTTTTAGTTTATTCACTTTCCGATATTTTTACACTGGTTGCTAAGCTCTGATATTAATTTCCTCGCTTATATTCATACGGCTAGCATTTTGCCGTAATAAACCAAGTTCATTCACAATATAAACTTGAACAGGATAATCCTGAAACAGTTTTTGTTCGTTATTTGTCTGTGCAACGTAGACTGCAATAAATTTAGCGACGAATTTTCTATTAATTAGCGTGCTTATGGCAAAGTGTTTTAACTTAGTGTCTTTGGAATTATTGTGCGCAACTTTTGTTTTAATCTCTCTTAAATGTTTTAGTGCAGTGTCTTTATTAGATTTCTATAGGATTTTGCACGTGCTGACATTTTTGGCGTTTTCCCAGCAACGTCGCTTAGAATAAAAGCAAAATTATTGGCTGTTATGGAAAGCATTATTTTATTCTTGCGACCAACATTTTTTTGAATTTTGTATTATTTTCACACCGCAAAAAAAGTAATTCAACGAATGTTTATTAACTTTATATTTACGTTTCTTGGTCACAACATAAACAAAACATTAATTGATCGGGTTTTGTTTTGTGTAGTAACATCATCACGAAACAAAACGAGGTCCAAAGAACCGCATCTCAACAAGCGTTCATACAATCTACGAAGCTTATACAACTATGCGACTCCACTTCCTTGGGACTATGTATCAGTAGTATACATGTATATTTTCCGAGAGGCTAATTAAAACGCGGTGATAATGCAATTCCGCTCAAGGCATCGGGCCTTTAGTTAAGGCGTGCCTCAAGGCAACCCCGCCTCGAAATAGATCGAATTACTTTCAAAAGAAAACTGTATTATGAGCTTTTAATTTTGCAATTTTTTGCTGTCATCGCTTTAACTTGAAGATTGTTCTTTTATCCGTGTAAAGTAAAATATTTTGGAGTTTATATTTCATTTTCTGTACAAACAGTTATGGTTAGACAATGTTTGTCAATGCTTTCACTGAGCTCCCTAGTGTATAGAGATGAATGTACGAGTATGTTCTGTTCGTATGAGAAGCGATTGTTTTGATTTTGTTATTACGTGAACATACATAAGTAGAATTATATAAGTTTACGTGCTACGCATTTTGGTTTAGATTGTTAGCTTCTGATAATACTGTAAAGGAGATTATGAGAGAGTTACGTAAAACCTCAGAGAGATAGAGTGTATTATTTTTAACTGTGTTAATTTATGTTTTTTTTTTCTAGCCTTTTCTGTCCCACTGCAGGGCAAAGGCCTCTCTACCCTCCTTTCATCTCTCTCTAGCAAGGGCCGTGGTCATCTACTCCTTATTAAAGGACTCCAGTTCGTCCCGCCATCTCCGTCTGGGCCTACAGCGATGTCTCAATTTATAAATTACATAAATTATTATTTAAAATATTACGACTTAAATATGAAGTGAATAGCAGAACTACTACACTTTATGACACCCCAAAAATCCATTGTAACTCGTTAGGATTTCTTTATACAATTTGAATATAATAATATACCTTTGGAATAACTTTTAGATGTACTGAGCCATAAATTACATGAACGTAATTATCAAATTGTATTAGATAATATCAACATATTGCGAACTATTGAGTAATTAAATTCAATTAGCGTTAGATGTATGTGGAATGTTAATTAATTATGCTGTCATCATTAGAAGTACGATATGATCGATTTTAACAAACGATAATGTTGTTCTGTACGACTACTATCTCTAGCATATACAAATATAGTGTTAAAGACTCTAGTTATTTTGATAAAGCTGACTTTCACTTTTTTTTTGGCCTTCATATTTTATGAAGCCTTGTAAAGTAAGTAGAAAACAAACATCATTTCTGCAGTAAAACTGTAAAATTCATATAAAATGCTTTTGCATTATCTACTTTACCAAGAAAAAGAACGATGACTAACCATAGCAATTTCGCTGTACAAAATATATTCGTATTGACATTCCAACCCCAAGGCTCCCTTGAAAGCGTGAGCAAACACTATAAAAAAGCCAATATTTCCAAAGTACACAAATGATGACGTGCTATAGACAATCTTATCGGCTTCCTGACCGATCATTTCAATGCAAATAGGCCGGCAGTAGCCAGCACGCAACCGACCAGCTAGATACAATACACTTCTGACATCAAACTGGAACTAATATCAACCTAAAATGTAAACTTTTGACGGGCCTGTTGGTCTAGTGGTTAGTGACCCTGACTGCTATACCGGAGGTCGTGGGTTCGATTCCCACCCTGGACAAATGCTTGTGTGATGAGCACGATCATTTATTCTGTGTCTGGGTATAATTTATCTATAATATGTATGTGTTTAGAAGTATATAAGTATGTTTATCAGTTGTCTGGTTACCATAACACAAGCTCTGCTTAGCTTGGGATCAGACAACCGTGTGTGAGATGTCCCGGGATATTATTATTATTACTTCTGATATCAAATTGGAACAAATTTCAACCAACAATGTAAAGATAAAAGTCTTTTGCATCCAAAAAACAAAAACGTCACAACCGCCGCTCAATTAAAAATAACTCTTAATCTTAAAGTGTTAAGACAGATTTTTCAATGTCAGTCAAAGCGAGTTAGAAAGTATTTGATATTGAATATTTTTGAAGAGAACCTGCAGCGTTGCATCTTTTCACTCTTTAGAAGGAAACTTTTTCCGAATATTTGTATCCGGGTTTTTATGTTATTTCTCATTAACGATTCGAAATTCATAAGTTAGCAATATTCTCATTAAAATAAAGTTTGTTAGCCTTCTTTCTGATGCTTTTATAACTGTAGAGTACTCTTTTTAGATGTTTTAGTATTTTATTCTTTTTAATTTTAACTGTTTCGTAGGCCCAGTGGTTTTAAGCAAGACGCTAGAGGTCTTGGGTTCAATTCCTAAGTCTACAAAGGTGTTATTGAGTTTTTCTATGAAATTCTCAAGTTTGGATTTGTGCCCCTATTACATTGGACCTAAACATACCGTACTATGGGTGTACATTGATACACCTCTACCTTACCCTGCGGGGATACAGGCGTGATGTTAAACGTAAAATCATAACGAAACTTTCAACGTAACGAAATAGCCTGGAACTCACGAAACACGAAACCCTAGTGTGAGTTTCAGGAATCAAACCGTTGAATGTACTCGTAATTTGTAATCAATAAATTATTTTTATTCTTCTTATTCTTACTTTGAGAGGTAATAAAACTTAATCTCCATTTGTTTGAATAATAAACTGTAACTATTTATTCATAGTGGTCGTAAGTTTAAATGTAAGATGCTTCTGTTGTTTTGTGCAACTGTTGTATTTCACGTTGTGGACATTGAGTGCACAAAGAAAACTAATTAGAACAGTAGTTCACCTGTTCAAGAGGTTTATTTAAAACGGAAGGTTTGTTTCTTTTGCACTGTATATTTACCATCTTGTCATTTTCAATGCAGGTACAGAAACTTTCTACTTAAAACTTTATTACATTTTATTTTCTTAATGTACCTTAATGACACTAATAATTACACATTGATTATAATTATTTGTTAATTTTTTAGCTGTTATTGTCCCACTCCAGGGCAAAGGCCTCCCTTTCCTTCTTGCAATTCTCCCGGTCCTGTGTTATTTCAGTCCAAAATGTAGAAAAGGAGTCAAGCTTGTCCTGCCATCTCCTTCTAGGCCGGCTACCACTTAATCTTTATTTAAGGTCAATGTGTTAGTTTTTAGATACTTAAGTTTCCGACTTAAATATCTGAAAACTAACACACTAACAAACACACCTGAATTTAAAACTGCAAAAAAAAACTGATAACTTTCATAACATTTCGAATAACTTACCAATCGGGTCATAAACTCCACTAAATTCGTTGTAAACAAAACCTATGAGACGGAAGCTATACGTGTTAGGGCAGCAGTGATATATGGAGCAGAAACTAGCCGAACTAGTCGTAAGAACCGCTTCTAACCTATAATTGGAAATTGAAATGTCTTAGACGGGGGTTATGATGAATGGCGACTTTGTATTTGGTCTCTATTGTTTTGGGATCTGATTTTAGTTACTAAAGGAGCTTTAACTAACTTACCGTTCACTTTGTCGTAGTTCCTTTTGTTTTCTTTGCTTCTTTTTAGTTTATGACATGATACATAAAACTGAGTACGAAAGTAAATCTTTCAGCCCGTCAGCCACTTTACAAATATCTACCACAAGGGTTTAAAATATCTCACATTAAAATCTTCCATAATACATACCAAAAAAAATTATAGAATTTATTTTTCTCATTTTTTCAAGTGTTTGGTCGATCCCACTAGTAGTATATAAGCTGCAACACGTCTTACTTCTACAGAAATAATGACTCAAAACCCAGTTAACAACACCCAACAACATTAAATTAATCCATACAACTTTAAAAAATACCGAAAACCGTATGTAAAACCGCATAGGCTTGGCTGGGCGTAACAGTAGCAGATTACAGCGGCTTAGATAACGCTGCTCGGAAATAAAAGCCGGCTAACTACTAATTAGCGGCTTGTGGCACGTAGCGGTCGGCGTCGATGCAAATTCGACCGGCCAGCGTAAATTAGCGTGGTGGGCTAATCGCGTGCTATTTCGCCTATTTGATACGCTGCAATCGGTTTATACAAAATCGTGTTATCGTCCATGCGCAGGTTTGGATTGTTGTTATTTTTGGTGGTTAAAAATGAACAGGATTAAAGCTACCAAAAAGTTTTTGGCTAAAAGATAATTTTTGCATGCCCCAAAATATTCGTTATCTTGTATTGAACCCGAATACGTGTGCTACTACCTTATTTCAAAATTATGTCTTAAAGTAGTAATAATGTATTTTGTATGCACAAGAATGCTGTTACTTATACTACACACATTTTAAAAATATACAGTACCTTAAGAATTTGTGATGCAAAGAATAGTAGTATTATAAATCGAACAAATAACAAATTATTTTTTTGTCAGACTGATGAAATTGTCAGAGACAGGCCATTTAGACGATCTAATTAGAATACAATCCTACAATATTAAGCACGTGCAAGTTTAATAATAAACCAAGACAATTATACGCTGGCTTGCAAAGCTTTGTGCTTGATCAAACAAAACAGACTCGTTTGTTCCGCTCAGCTAATGAAATCATATTCAAAATCGTGTCAGGTTTCTATACAAGCTGAATTTGGTATTATTTTTGGTAGTATGGACTACTAATTGATAGGCATATTTTGATGGTTTAATAATTAAGCAAGATTGTCGCAAATTGTGTGTATTTCATCCAATTCATAAAAGGTAAAAATAAAATTGAAATGGTAATAGGCTTTGCGTTGTTTTTCTAAAATCTTAGATTTGTGTTTATTGATTGCCAAAACATTAGTATAGCTGGCAGAAATTATTAAGAAGGACATATGAAGTATCATTTAACTACTTACGTACTGACATTAACGCGCATTTTATTCAATCATAATATTGTACCTGTTTTACTCAAATTTATGTCACTATAAACACTATATATCTGGTTTCCATCAACGGTGTCTGATGTTATAGAACGTTCAATTCCAATCAAATTTCAGGCACCTGTCTGTATGTCTGTCCGTCACACTTCATCGCTAGTTCCGAGACTTGCAGACCGGATCGTATAACATTGAAGAAAATAAATAATGTTGAAAAACTAAATGGACTCAAATTAATAGTTACTTTATACTAAGTATTTAAGTTAGACACAAAAATATACTTACTAATCTTAGTTCTTCTTAAGTTAATTTACCTTCGTTTATAGGTTATTTTGAGTATCGTGACTTAAAATTGTTACGTTAAACTTAGTGTTAATTGATTTATCTGATTCTTAACATTTTCAGCATTTCAAACTCCTCCAAAAATCCAACAAGCACAATAAAAATAAAACCTCTAAAACACGACCACAACAACAACCCCGCAAATCCTAACAACATATTATAAATCAGAGTTAACCCTTTAAAAGCTGCAACGCATTACCGTACGTCATAATAGAGAGCGTTTCATCTGCGATGGTCCGACACGAATAAATCGGATGCCCAGCAAGCAGCCATCTTGAATTGTGCTAACGGGTTCATTTCCTACGCCTATACATTTCCGGAGCATTCGATGTTGCCAAGTCATAATTTTTAAAGCTTTGCCTTTACTTCGTTTGTGTAGTAAAGAAATTTTGTAGAAGTAAACCCTATATACAGGGATGCCTAAATTGGGAATCCAGTAATTCAATAATTTTTTTACTACAGACTATTACAGACGTCTGATAAAATTAATTAATTTATTTATTTATTAAAGGTTCTAGTGAGGTGATAACACAGGTTAATTCCTACCATGGATACGTCACTTTCCATTTAAATATTTTTATATGTCATAATTTATGTTGTAGTATTTAAGTTTTTAATAAAAAATATATATTATTTATTTATTTCTTCATTATACATAGTATATTATGAAATCAAATAAAAATTATAAAAAAAACATGTACAAAAGGCGGCCTTATTGCACCTGGCAATCGCTTCCATTTCATATACATTAATATTATTAATTATTTTGAGTATTTAATTGTTGGTTGAATTCTGTTTTGTTGTTAATTAGTTGGGTCGGGTTATTTAGTAAAGAAACCGTGAAGTCAAGATTATTTGTGTAATGGAGCCATTCGGGGTTCCTTATTACATGTTAATTTTAGGTCTAAGCCCGTTAATTTTAACTGAGACTTATTGGATTAAAAGGTCTGGCGTTTATGGCGCTAATTGTGCATTAATATTAAAATTAATCCATTTATGTAGTCCCTTTTTAATGCATATTTTAGGGTTAATCTGTGGCTGTAGGATCCGAATAAATTTTCATTTATTTTGATGCAACCTGAGCTGTAATTAGACTGTGAAAGTGAGTGTAGTGAGTGATGATTGATCATAGAATGGTAGAAAAGAACAAAATTAATATTTTAAAGCTGAATTCTGAAAATATCAGAATAAAATAATGTGTGATAATGAATTCAGTTTTAAACTTTTAAATAATCATCATGCTTTATTCGCGTAGTGCATAGTTGCACTAGTAGGGTTTAAAGTAACGATCTCTCAATAGCTTTCTAAACTCAGTGTCTGTCGCCTTCAGCTGTTATGTCTACAGTCGACAGACAGACTGTATTCAATGTAAACGTTTGCAAATGGAGTTAAATTAAACAGTATATTCTAAAAATACACTGTGGTTGTTAAATATACGGAGACCTGAATTAAAGGTAGAATTATTATTTATTGGTTGCGCAGATATTTAATTGCAAATGTTCTATCTCTACACATTTTAACTAGCTTCATGCAGGTATATTTTTTTTACATAGTAATTTTTACATGACGTGTGTCCTGATGAAACATAAATACCTCTGATTATGTTTTTATTATATCCAAAATAAATACGTAGATCTGTAAATCAACACTTACATCTTTCAAAATCTTATAAAAATCCGATACACGTTACAAAGTAATATAAAATGCTATTACTATATAAATGCATGTTGAGTCGCTGCCCTTTTAAAATGTGACACAGACAAATGGCGGGGACACGCTGCATGACAGTGCTGCTGTCCCCAGACAGGGTCCGCTCTCAAATTATTAAGTGATGCTTGTGTTATCAAAGTCTTTTGTTACTTCAATTACTTTTTAAGCTTCAAAATTCGTTAATGTGGGGTGCTTTGAGTATGTTTTTGTGGGTAATGTTGAGGTACTACAGATTTGTTGATGTTATGAAAACAAATTAAAAGAAATGTTTTTTTTTTTTCATATTCACATAAATATAGTTATGGAGGTTATTTTATATCCAATTTGTTACATACAGTTTAGTAATTTGTATTCTGTCGGTATTGATAAGTATTTCATAATACACTCGATCTCGTGCCATATTATATATCAATTCAGTTTTGTATTTTATGTGTCAATCGCGATATTGACGATTCTGCCAATGTCAATAATTTAGAGCTTTTAAAGATGAAGATACTCATTTATTTATACTTAATCTTGACATCTTTTTTGTCAAAGCAGTAAGGTTCCTTTTCGAGTTTGTAATTCCACATGTGGTTTCCTTTGCTTATAAGACAACCTAGATTATCGTTAATCATAACAAAAGAAACTACATCTCTAATACAACTTCACATTTTGAAGACTTACCGAGCAGGTGCTTACAACAAACGGGCCGGCAATAATGTGATCGCTTCATTCCTATTCGAGCGACATCCCGCCGACAAATAAACCTACGTTCGATGTAATCCAAACACATATCAGCGGGCATTTTCGAAGCAAACTGCAACGGAATTTTGAGTTTTTATTGTGATTTTTTGATGCTGATACCCGGATTAAATGTGATTGTGTTTATGAGTATTGAAGTGTGAGAGGGTTTTGTTTGTTTTGGAAAATATAAAAGTAAACGAACAATTTGTAAAATGGATTGTTTTTGAGCAAGGTTCTGAAAATAATACCTCCTTTATTTATGTTAAACCAATTGTAATTTTCATCTTCATTTACACAGGTATTGATTGCACATTGATGTTACATTGAATAAATCGCTCTCTTCTCTTACCAGCCACATCTATCCCATGACTGCATTATTTTTTTATATCCGACGCAATAACGAAAAGTTAAACGTGGGTGTATGACGTGTAAAAGCTTTTGTCTTTTGGTGAAACCTGAACTGATCGAGATGGTTCTTAGCAGTAATTTATGAAAATCTATTTTTTTTATTTATTTGTTGAGGCTTTTTGCGCTGGTGTGCCGAAACAGCTTCGTGAGGTACCACAATGATAAATACAAATAATACATTAAAAAAAGTAATAATAATCTAATCTTAAGCCTTAAAGATAACTTAAAACTCGACACCCTGTTCGAATGTATATCATTAATTTTAAAAGTTATAAGCAACCTTGTCAAATTTATAGAGGATTTCTAAAATGTTTAATTTAAAATTAAATTATAATATTATCGTTTTTGGTCTTGTATTTCACCGCCCATATACAAACAATAGCCAACCATAATATAGTCCATCTCACAAGACACTAGGTCTACATAATATCAGTGTAATTACCGCTGTATTTATATAACCCACACCTGTCTGTATACAATGTAAACAATCGAACGAACAGGCAATTATAATTAACTGTCACAATACTGAGTTATAGCTTACTGTGCGATGACGTCGACTTAATTACAGCCTTTAAGTGCCTTGTTTATGTTAATATTGTGATTTTGATACCTACTGACTTTATTTGTTTGCTCATTTTCTTGACATGATATAAATGTAATTTATAATTATTTCCATAGTTGATAGTGCAGATAGTACTAGTATATTTAGACAAGTAACTTAGATTTCCAAATTTCTGTTCAGCTGCATTTAATTGTAGTTTTTTGAAGAAGCGCGAAGATTTAAAATATTGTAAAGCACCTTAAACATTGAAAATAATATTTTATAAGTTTGAGAGCTTCAAAAGTTTATTGATATTAATATCATAATATTTTGTTTCAGGGTGTGCATTTCTGACATACTTCAATCCAGAGAGCGCTTCGAGCGCTCAAACGGCGCTACATGAGAAACGGACACTACCAGGGGTAAGCATTAGTCTTATAATAACTAGTTAAAATACCTTAGCAACTAATACTAGATGTATTGACTTAAATAATAATATTTTTTTAGATACATAATTTCTAAGTGGTACAAAACCTTAAAAAAAAATTAACATAATCAAATTAACATTTTTGTTCTTAAGCATTTATTTCACTTAAAATGTTAACCTTCTAGTGGCATGACGAGACTCGACTGTTATAATATTTCTAAAGGCGCCTAGATTTAACCCTCAAATACGCGCGTATCTGGCCTACTTACAAAAGTTCTAATAAAAAATACATTGTTAGGACAGACATTTAAACGGCTCCTTTCAGGGCTATAAAAATGTTTTATACCTAACCTAGTGTTCCATTATGCGAACATAACAAAGGTATAATATTCAAATTCAAGTGAAGCAATTGTGCTGTGTTAAATTTAAAACCGAGACGGACAATTAACTACTACTTAGTATTCAGCCTTTTACCGAATTACTTCATTTTATTTTAGGGAATAAAATTACTGTTTAATTACGGTTTTTGTGGTTCTTGACATAAAAACCTTTTTATAAAAAGGAAAGCAGTATTATTGCGTACAGTTTTTCTACGACTAACCTTTACAGTCTCATATGCTGTAATATGTGATGCACTTTTTTATCAAACAAAAATGAATCCACAAATACATGTGCACATACATAATTATATTTCCAAAAAAGTTTTGGTACACATGTGCTCTTCCCGATCCCTGACGCGGTGAGCATGTTAATATGGAACCCTTGACGTAAAAACATCATGCATGCACGATTTTGACAGGTTTTCCCATCGATGGAAAATCAGTTCCTTCAGTGAGAAGGCAGAGAAATTCTAATAAGTGTAATTATTTTACCTGATGTTTTCTATCTTTTCTGTCTGACGTAACATTGTTTTACCATAAGCCTACGTCACCCCATTCAGTCTTCACCCCGCGAACGCTTCGACACACGATACGCGAACGCAACGCGTTTTAATTTTTGATCTCATCCCTAATCTTTCCATAAAGTCAAACTCCTGAGTTCTGAACGTCCGCTCTGAATATAAATTGTGTCATTTTAGCGAAACCGTAATGGAAAAGCAGATTAAATAATTCAAGCGTAAGAAATTTTGAGCCCATAACAGCATTCATAAATAATGAGGTTAACACATCGGGCGCGTGCGGCCGTTTTCGCATTATGCCGCGTACTGTGAGTATGTTGTGACAGTTGACGTCGCCCGCGAATATTCTCGTAGAAAGTATGATTATTTTTTGGTGGAAAGATTGGATATGTATGCGCTGGGGACTACGTCTCCCCTGATACAATGCAACGGAAAATCTTATAGATTATATTATCATTTGTGTTGTTGTTTCTCGGCAACCACAAATATTAAATGTTTGTGATAAATACTTTGCAATGTGAAATAGAATAACATTACATTAAAAAAAAACGAAATAACATATTTAAACCTTGATAGTTTTTATTACTAGCCAGTATTCTTTCCTGCAATTGCCATTATTTAAAATAGAATATTTTTTTTAATCCTTTTTGACAATTCACGTCATGTGATATTTAAATGATACCTAAATTAAAATACAAAAGTAGTTACACATGTTACCTAAGTCAAACTTTAAGAAAACCTAGACTGCAACTCAGACTCCCATACGATATAATTGCTTGCACTACACAATGTTGAGAGCCGCGCTAACTGAATGCGAGGCGAGCGTGCTTATTGCGGTACATTTTTGGCACTCCTCTTACATGTGCTGCAATTACACGACATTTCACACTATTGAATCTTATTATATTTCTTCCTGCATCCTGTACCTTAAGTTACATTGGTAGTTTTTCTGCCAATATGGTTTCAAGTAAATTTAAAGTAATTTTGCAAAATTAGCGCTTTAAAATTAAGTATATTAAGAGCATCGTCCAAAGAGGGTAAATATGTGGTTTTGTGTTATTATGTTTTGAATTTACTACATGTATCTCCAAACAAAAAAATGCAGTAGGTAATACTTAGATTTTATTGATTTAGCACTGTAAATCGGGTAAAAAAAACGCGAAAGTGTTCTGATCGCTGTAAATATAAAATATAAACACTTCAAAAACGTGTGCATGTTAAATTATGCATACATTGTACAGACAACCGTATTCCGTATATCCATTGTCGCAAAAAAATATTCCCCATACACAAAAGTAGGTGAAATAAATCGCAGAGATAAATTCTTACCGCAGACAATGATTTATGGAGAAATATTGTGGTTGAACACTTTTTAACGATTTCCGTATGCTCATAATAGTGTCACGCGGTTTGGAACGTAAGAATTATAAGATTTTAATTTTATGTAGGTTATAACAGACACTTTGTCTTCTAGACAAATAGTTTTATATTTCACCTATTAATTGATAAGTGTTCCACTTCAAAGATATGAAAAATGTATATTTTAAAAATACTATATTTTCTTTTATGTTTTATGATAAAAGGACACATAATAGCTTTTCAACTTTTTTATTTTCTGATACAATTTTATAGAAGCTCATTATGTAATATTTAGTAACACTTATAGTCTCTTTATAGTACCATAATCATATAGGGCTAACTTACCAGTAAAAAATGAAATAAACACCAAAACTAAACAACTTCACACCTCTGTCCACCCTTTAAGACTACTGCGTTAACATAAACATTCGGTTTCAAATAACAACAAGTCGTTACCACTAGGCCAACACCCATTTATTTATACTATCTTCTGTTCCTTCTTAAAATAGTACCAATTTATTGTTAGTCGTTCTCGTTATAGCCATTGGAGGGATTTGTTCTATAAATATCTAGTGGAGGTGTTAATCCTTAAGAATTTACGTAAATGTCTTATTTAATGCGTTGTTTGGAAATAAAAGGGATTTTAGTATGGTAGGAATTACAAATATGCTTGGTTTCATGTTAAAATAATGCTAAGGTTGATGGTTAATGTGTTTCGGAGGTATAAATTATTATTGGTAGTATGAACGTATAGTTTGTAACTACATCGTTTAATTATACTTGAAAAACGAGTTTAATATTTAAACAGATTATTAAAGATATTTTTTAGAACATGCTTAAAGCACTAGACCAATATTTATTAGAAAGTGTGAAACGCGCTCACTCACGTTGAATGTTTCAGACCCAGACTTAACTATACAAACCCAATTACCATTCTGTGATTAAACATAAATACAGCATCTGCATTTCCGATACCGAGTCATGACGGTACATAAATTCCCAATATCCCTTATTCCCTTCAATTCATACACAAGTAGATAACCACGTATGGTTACGATAGCGTATTTTCCTTCCATCCGATAAACAAACTGGTATTTCCCACAAAAACCTATTTCGCCTCGTATGGAGAACGCCGTGTAATATTTTCATAGGTAAATTTCTGTTTGGACCCATCTCTGAGGGATTGACTGGAGAATAGTCACGCATACATATGCTTCGTGCACGTGACGTAAATCACACACACATGCATACGTGGTTAGGATGTGAAATGCTTTTGTTTTATAGTTTTGAAATCTGATGTGTTTTAAGTGTTATCAGATATTTACTCTGTACATAATAGTATATGTTGAGCTTGAGTTTTGTACGTTTTGAATCTGAAAATGACCTAGTAGTTTAGACTGATTTCGAAAAGTCGAAAGAGTGGACATCATTTTACGAAATATGACAGATCAGCAGCCCATTCAATATGTAGCATATAAATAAAGAATAATAAATAATCTTATTCTTTCCTTATACCAAAACCGACGACCACCCACCTAAATCACGTAACACGACATATATCATAATGATTTACAAACGATCAAACAAAAATAACATCCACTATTCCACACACTTTTATTTTCAAGCCACACATTCGTCACTAAAAACCGAGTCAAAGTAACACCGCCAAGTTCAAGGAAACGCGACATACGACCATATATAAGAGACATAAAAAACAAACAACCATCACCAAATACCGGGGAATAACGACACTGCCTTACAATAAAATTTTCACTTACACAGCTTTAATATTTGCGCTCATTTTACTCGTAAACCGCCAAATAAAAAGGCAACAAATTCTCGTGTTTAAGTGTTGGACTTGTAAGAGTTAGAATGCTTAGGAATGAGCATGTTATTTGTTTGGTTTATTTTTAGAGGTTTTACGTCTTGATTTATGTAAAATTTTAGTTTTTAGATCGCTGAATATTTAATATTTTTTTATTATATTCTGGGACATCTCACACACGATTATCTGATCCCAAGCTAAGCGAAGCTTGTGTTATGGTAACCAGACAACTGATAAACATAATAACATTAAATATACTGATATATTTCTAAATACATACATATTATAGATAAATTACACCCTTACATTACATACATTATAATAAAAATAAATCTGTGCGTCTTCATTGGTATGAATATAGTATATCATATAGTATTTTTCATGGAGCATCCTACTTTTTATTGAAAACCTCTTTTAGATTTACCCATTTCAGGACAACCATTAGCCTATCCATTCTCATGCTACCACAAAACTTTGAACAAACCCCCATAATTCACATAACCACAGAAACAAGTAATATCCTTGTTTAAAAACCGCTTTAAGAATCCAATTCAGTTTCTACGCACACTTGGCACACAATGGCTGTGAATTGAAAAATGTAAATGATAACTGGAATGCTTTTATTTGACTATATTTCACTTAAACACTGGAATGGATCCAGTTGTAACTGCAACAGGTCATGCGTGTGTACATCGAGTTAGGAATGAACAGAGGCGGTATTTAAGATTTGTTGTTAATTTGATGAGTGGTTTAGTCGGAATTTAAACAGTATTATTGAAAAGAAATAGGTAGATTAGTTGAAAAATATATTCTTAACATTTTGACAATGTTAAGTCTGAACGAGATAATTTATTTATTTAATATTTCATGCAAGAAACGATACATAGGCAGACTGAAGGTGAAACAAATTGCATTTTTTTACAATCCATATCGCAACTTTAAAATATTTGAAAACAGCTTATACACTTTCTTGAACTCAGTCTATCCAAAACAAAATTAAAAAGCACTAAAAAAATCTTGTTATCCAATTAAAACTAAATTAAATCACCTTATAAGTCACCCACAAATGGCGTAACGGATGTAAATAACACTTTACTGAGATTAAATGATTAAGCTCCAATAAATCGCTGATAACGTTTCCTTAATAACTGTATGAGAGTCATCCACTCTCAACGGATGTCACACGTTTAGTTTCACGGATGTGTGGTCGGATCGTGACTGATTGTGGACTTTTTTAGATTTTATACGTCAGTAATCTGTTGTTTTAAATAATTTTAATTGGGTGTGTGTGTTTTATTGTAGTAGGTTGTGAGTTACTTGTTCTGCACAATTGCAAGATCCAATAATTAATTTCATCAAGATCATAAACAGTCCGCTACATAAGTCTAACGTTTCTAGCATTTAATAAAAAATACATAGTAATATCTATTAATTCCAACATAATTTTATCCATTACAAAACAACACTACTTCGTATTTTTCATAATTCAATTCAAAATCACCCATCCATTTTTCTAAACATTTAAATATATTATAATTAATAATTTTGTAAATTACATTTAAATATTCCCAATTATAATCCCTATTCCGCTCATCCCATCCAAAATGTCGACTAAGCACGATTATAAAATCGCACATCGTTGGCTCGTGCGTTGCCAGACCGCATACAGCGATCGCGACGCAATAAATTGCCACGGTGCGGTGTGTACGCGGCTTAGCTGGCTTTTATATTGCGAATGTCTTGCTTGTTGCATAGATACCATGTGGATGGGATGGCAGAAGGATTAGTTGAAATTGTCTGTAAAATGGTGATGTTTTGTGTGAAATAAATTAATTTTGGTACGCAAAATTATGAGAGAAAAACAACACAAGCTAGATTTTGAATTTCATTAATGTATCATAATGAACGGAAAAAAAAAATGTGAATTTTTGTTTTAGGATTAAATATGATAAAAGTATTATTGTTTTTATTAATTGTAAAACACGTAATACGTGACGTTTACTTTTAATTGAATATGCAAATTAATTTTGTTTAGATTTTCGTTTCAAAACTAGAATTATGTCAGTTTATTTACGATTTTAAAGTTATTCTAATAATTATAACAAGTATATCTGTAATTGCTATAAAATTATATTTTATAGTGTTAAATAAATACTGTGTAACACTAAACCTTCTGCATAATATGATATTATGTGATCGTTATAATACATTTGTCCTCTCATCTGGGGTACACGGTGCAGTATTTCGAATGTCATTATTTTTCTAGTTTCTGGCAGAGGAAACCTGACCAAAATTATTTTTATTTCATTCTCTAACATTTTACCTACAACACGATAAAAATATTTTAAACATAACAATTTATTTGTTATTCAAAATGAATTTACAATATTTTTTATTTTTACTGTTAAATTTTGTGCAATATAGAACCCAAAAAATAAAAGAAGCACCTATTAGGAGATTTCACACGACATTAGATATCCTAAATTAATATAAAAGAAACCTAAAAAACAGAAGTTAGTGCTTATTTATACTCTTTTGCCTAGATATAATCTATTCAAATAACATACAAGGCAGCGTTTTTTATTGCTCGCGGTTACTGCGTTAACTTTTTCTTTTGTAAACGATGGTACAGAAACATGCAATAACTCGAGACAGGTAATTATAGATAGGGAGAAAAAGTACGAAACTGCGAATACATTGTGGGGTTAGAAATGGAATTCCATTGAGATTTTGTTGTTCATTGTTTTTTTTAGTTTGGTGTATGGTTGATGTGAATGATAACTTGTTGGCAATCAGTTAGAGTATTTGAAAGTTTTCGTTATAGTAAATTATGCGAAATTTTCATTTTCATAAACAAACATTTATATTATACTTAAACAGTTTTATTTTTGTGGATATTTAAAATATTAGTTTACATCATATTTTTTTTTGTATTATTTCTTGTCTAAGAAATCTGATTTTGTTATATCTACTGACAATAATCAAAATTCCTTAACTCGCGCCATCATCTTCACAAAATCATAAACAAACACCACTTTCCCCAGCTTACTTAAACCAAAAAACGAAAACAAACCAATCCAAAAGAAAACTGACACAATTTCTGTTTCCACTTATTTCCTGAAAAAATAATAAAGTTACATTTCCGGTCCGTAAATTAAAAAATAAGCTACTGAGAGGGTAAAGCGGTTTGCTTTTAGCTCTTAACAATGTGAATCGGAATAAAAATTTCCGTAGAAATTATAAAACAGACCAACATGTTTGGAGTAACTCATGAGTCGGGCACACGCTATAACTCGCTTCCTCTTCGAGTGGGATCTTTGAGAGCTGTTTGTAGTGTGACAATGATGATACTAGTGTGTTTGGTGAACGTTCGAACTATGAAAAATGTAGTGTGTGTTGCCTCATTAGTGTAAGCTCATCTATGAAAAGTAACATTACTCAGAATTTTGTGATCATTAAACAACAGTTGACAGTAAAAAAATCAAAATAAGTCCTGAATAATTCAAATAAAACCCATAACAAGAGAACGTTAAGTTTCAAAGCTTTCCAAAAAATAACACCAACACAAAATGCGGTATCATCCGCTCAATACATACGCTTCAACATCAAAGATTTGTGTTTAAAATTTGGTCTTAATTTAGCTTTACAGGCGTTTGTACGTCAGTGTAGTCGGCCAATGCGTCTTATATCGACGGACCGCACGGGGAACAAACGCCATTCCATCTATTACCATTATTAAAAAAAGCCAAAAAAAAAACAGTGATAACGTGTGCTGTGGTGATCCATTGCGAGTTTTCTACGCCTTAAAAGTGTTAGTGCAAGTGGTCAGGAGACAATGGATTACGATTCGCTGATATATTCGCATATTGCGAATTACTACGATGAGCTGGTGAGTTTTGAAGGTCTATTGCGTAGATTCATTCTCTTTAAGTTTTCTCTGGAATAGAAATGTAACATGTCAAAATTTATTGTTTTGTAAATTGTCGAGTGCGCAAAACATAAGATCGACTTTGATTAGGTCAAGTACTAAATCAAGTTTACAGGAATCAATCTTTCTTACTTGACAAGAATACAATGAAATAAAAACAGGGTAATTTTTAATATGTAGGTAATACCGCTATCAATAATACCGATAACTATGCAATCACATAATTATTTCATTAAAAATAATAGTTTATTTCGAGTCCTAAGGAAGCCTGAGTCCTTTAGACACATGATATAACACATACACAATGCAAAGACTAAAAAAAAATACACTCACTTCTCCTTAATATTTTTCATTTGGCGGGAAATTCTTAACAACTCCTCGTTTTCTTCATTAAAGTACAAAAACGAATTCTTGTGTCATGATATCATTGAAGAAATATTTTCGCGTCATTTCGCACACTAGTCAACTCATTCATGGATTCGTGTCCAAACTTTATTTTCCAGTTATTTTATTAAAATAATTATATAAATAATGTTGTTTCTAGTCAAAACACGTTCTGTTTAATATAATAATAACTATTTTTCATATGAGATATGTGTTCGGGCATTAGTTTTATCGAGGCCGCATTAAACTGTAACAGAATGGCATGTATCAACAACATTCGAATAACTGTAGACTTATATTGTTCTTTTATTACATTTTGCTCATAAACTTTTATAGTCAAATCTTTTTTTCTAGTTCTGTAACTAAGGGAAAGAGTTACAGCTGGTTGTCCAGATGTTTGGTGAAGTTTTCTTACTTGAGCCTTTATTTTATCACCTGTACATTATTGTAAAAATATTTTTTTGCTTCCTTATAACTTATGCTGTGATCAAATTGTTTTGTACTTAGACTTTTGACGAATAACGTTCGGGGTTGTTCAAGTGCGCAGTAAGGGTTTTTCCCATTTTATTTTAATTCAGGTACTATTATGAAAAATAAATCTCCAAGTGTTTGCGTTAATCTGTTTCCAACAAATTTCTGTTACATAAAGTGTTATAGATAGATTCTAACCACAGTTCAAATGCCGCTTCTGAAAACTGTTACCATTTCCGATTAAATCCAAGTCAAAAATATCAAGTATCGATGGTTATTTCAGAAACGTTGTTATAATAGCCTAGATTCTCCGAACTGGGCTACATACATCGTGGCTAGAGATATCGGCTAGAAGTGTCTGTGTTTATAATATTTTCGATAACTCGACAACTGTTTATATCTGATAAACAAGTATGTTTATCACTGTCTTTTCAGCGAATTGTAGTAAATTCCTCTCCTCTCCCAGCGCCTATAAATTATTTAACATATAACAATTTTATATCTCTTTTTAGTTTGGAAATGTTAATGTGTTTTTTCAGACTCTTGTGTATTTCATGTGTTACATATTTAAGCTTAATACTGTACCAGTTACAGACAATACATATTTAATTCATTCTACTCCAGCGGAATTAGAAAAGGCTGTAATCCATCATGCCTACATTCCCTTAAGGGTGGTTGATGCATACCTTTTCTATCGCATACCTACTGTAGCCCCCACGTAAAAGGGGGCGGGCCTATTGCTATTTATCGGGCACATTTCCAAATACCTATCTTAACTGCTAGCAAGAATTTTCCGACTTTAAAAATCCAATAAAGATTCTTCCGACCTTAAAATTTTCCTATGTCTATGTGGATGTGTTATTTTTGAAGACAACTAAAAAAAGTAGCTACTTTGATTATTGAGCTAATAGTGACTAGCTAAAGCAAGTGTTATAGAGTCAGAACCTACACACATGCAGACCCCGACCGGGGATTAAATCTCCTTGAGGGACCTTAGAGATGTTGACACTTTGACGAAGCAGTGTGTATGCCAGGTGACCACGGATTTTACTTTTTCCTCGGAAAGGCGTAGAGGCATTCCGGACTCTTACTAGAGCTCTCCCCCTTCCCTTTACAGAGCCTTCGTTTAGACCAGATATCTACGAACGTCTTGGGTTCGATTCCCAAATCGACCAAGGTGTTATTGGGTTTTTCTATGAAATTCTCAGTAGCAGGTTGGAGTTTGGTATTGTGCCTGGTTAGTGGCAATAGGCTCGCCCCCTATTACGTGGGACCTAAACATATCGGCGAACTGTGGGTGTACATTGATACACCTCTGCCTAACCCTTCGGGGATACAGGCGTGATGATATGTTATGTTCTACGAACTACCGCGGTGCCGTATAATGTACCTAATTGAACCTTGAACCTACATTAGCATTACACGTGTGTTAGAAATTCAAATGCTGCCAATACACTAAGTGGACTTATCGTTTATAGTTCTCACCTTGTAAAACTTTTATAACTAGCTGGTACTCAGAACTGTAGGATATTGATACATTATAGTTGTAGTTAAAAGTTTGCAATGCATACTGTTTCTAGATCTTCCGAATTGGAAACATCAATTCTCTAGGTATTTTTTGCTAGTGAATGATAAGCCAATCTCCAAAAATAAAACTATTATGGATTATAAGGATTAAAGGATACAAAAATAGGTCTTTTTGCACTAGTTTCACGACTGCTAGTAGCTATTTGTTGCGTAAGAGTTAGTAACTAATAATAAATAAATGAAAACAAAAATAATGTTTTAAGATATTCCGATTTTTATTTAAAGGATAAATTGTACATTTCAAACAGATATAGCCTTTTTCTCCACGGTATCCGTTGTCAGTGACTTGCACTTCTCACGTTCATTCACACCGAACTTACAATAAATGAAACTCTTGTATTGTTGGAAGTCCATCCTCGCCAAATCCACGTAAATTGGGTACAGGGTGTACGAAACAGACAACACTGTCAGTATATACAAGAATATGGTGAATCGGGTGCTGTCCATTGCAGTTGCGGCGTATTCATGTAAAAACATTAATGTGTGCACTTGTGATGGTATGCCAAGTAAAGTGTTAAGTAGGCTGAAGACTGGAGAGTACTTCATGGCCAAAGAACGAAGGATCATAGGAATGAACAGCACGCACAACATGATGAATATTCTGAGTCTGTAGCCGGCTGTTTCTGGGGTGATGTTTTCGGAGACGATGTATGTGAAGTAAAGCATGCCGCAGACGCGCCATGACCACAACACGAGCTGCACTAAAGCGATGATCTGTTCTATTGACATAACATACTTACGATACTGACATAGTTTTGTTTAATAAAGCTTATTTAGATCTTTGCACACTTATTACACAAAGTGCATTATGCCGTTTGCGTTATGTTACAGAGATTTTATATTCATTTTAAATTGTTTTTTAATTTAACTTTTAGATTGTTTGTTTGACATTACATTTTGATAATGTTTCATTGACAGCGGTGACCACAGAACAAAGAACTAAACGTAAAATCAAATCAGAAAACAGTTTTTAAACAAAAAGTTTATTTACAACTGAAAATTTCGTATAAAAGTAGTTAATAATCAAAAATTACTAAAATCAAAATCAATAAATTATTTCCCCAAGTCAGGTCAGATCATATCAATCGAAGCTGTATCTGAGAATTTGACGGTGAAAACTTTCAGACATAACAATACAAGTCAACAAGATAGCTCGAAATCTGTATAACCTACAGCCTAAAATAATATCCACGCTATTTTCTAAGCAACAGCGTTCTATTGTTTAGCTTCGCCATGAGTCATTGTTTCGACGCCTCCGCAGGCGAGCCTCTAATTGTTATTGAACCCAATCACTAACTCACAGCAGACTAATTGTGCACTAATTATGCCATTGTGAAAGGCTCTAGGGACACGTTAACACTGCTGTGTAACTTTTTACCGTCTGGTCGGTTAGTGAGGACATGTGTTTAAAGAAAGTATTCGTTTTTGTGAATTGCTTTTTGAGATCGTAGTTTATTTTTTAGATGTTCTTTTTTTTGTCATCTTTTACAATTATGACAAAATACAGGATAAATAGACAAAAAAATATCATATTTTTTTTACTGTTGATCGGGAAGTTATGTATGTTTGTTACACCTACTTTTGAAACTTCGTATCTGATTATTTTTTTATGTTTTTTAACTATCAAAATTCAAATTTACAAGCTCTTTTTTATTCAAAGGAGTGATTTTCTCAAACACGAATCAATTACTGGAATTTTTTAGCATAAAAATTTAATGTTAACTTAAACATGTTACGCTACAGTGTGAAGCGAGCCTTATAGTATCTATTAGGTCAATGAAGCCTACCGCGGGAGGTATTTGGAGATGTGCTGTGAAAATGTACACATGATTAATGTACTGGTTTCTGGGTTGTGTGGCCCTGACTATTGTGCTCTAATTGTATCTTGTTTGGTACGTGTCTACTGGTTTGAGCTGGTTCTATGAGCTGATTGCGAATATTAGTTAAAGTTAAACTACGAATTTATTAAAAAAATGCATATTGATGAAAAATGGTCCAGAACATTTGATTACTAATATAAATAATCTCAAAAACAAAGATATGTAGGTAACAAAATCACTATACCTAATAATAATTATGTCTATATTTATTGGATCACATTTTAATATTTTGTCTTTACATAATGTTTGACGAGCGCATAGTGATATAATATTTTATTTATCTCATTCGCATAGTGATGAAAACAACTCATACATCAGAAAAATAAAATGTATGTAATAATAAGACACGTGTCACATAGAAATATTTACAGAACAGTTATCAAAATAATTAACCTAAATACAACAAAATCACATGCTCAAATAATATTTATTCAAACTTTCGTTCTTACTTAATAGTTACTTATTAAAGTCAATAACTAAAGAAAATGAAACTGTAAACAGATTGAGCTATCAGCTAATAAGCGTCACCTATATAATGAGCGTAAGTTACAAACTGTCATTTTGACAGCAAAAGGAAATAGCATAATGAATGGTGTAGGCAGAGAGTAGGCAGAGTGTAGGCAACTCGCCAGTCACCTGTCACAAGACTGTTGTGATCTTTAGTATTACTAATTGTAGCTTACTGAGATGTGTTATTTTTGTTGAAATTTTGACATTCTAAATACATTTTGTCTTGTCAAATGATTATAGGATATTTTATTTATTTGAGTTTTCGAGAAAACAAATTGTATGAGATCTTAGCAATCTATCAAAACATTATGTCTCGGAAATTATGTGACGTTTAACGACTATTTTAGTTATTTTTTTGGCAATGTAAGAAATTTTCGTTTAGAAAAAATATGTAACAACGTGTTTTGTTGAAGTCTTCATATCAAATAATGCAAATAACTGCAAGTAAATTTCAAAATTACAGTTTACGTTTAAGCTTACGCTCTTCAGTTTTCCTTGTATGTTACACATCGATTTTAAAATAAATCTGTACAGGATATCGAGACCCAAATGTACTGCAATATATCTTAAAGTAAAAGCACTTATGTTTATGTGCTAGTTTCGTGCTTGTACTCTTTCAGCAGCCGCCGCATTACTAAATATAAACTATACTTATCAATGTTAAGATGTTTACACATTCGCGCTATCGACGCTGCGATTTGTAAATGTAGACGAGAAATGTTGCTAATGTTTGTGGTGAAAGCTGTAATTAAACTTTATCTTGTTTCTTTTAAATAAAATAAACAAATTTGTTTTATTTTTGTGCATTCTATAAATAAAATAAAATATTATATAATCATGATCTTAAGGTTGCTTATAAAGCTCGAAAAAATCTTATTAAACTACTTTTATTATAAAATACTAAAATTCTTGTCTGTATAAAAATACATCTTTAAAAAACCAAACCTTACTTCACCTGGGCTTATAAATACCTCAAACAATTCCATATAAAACCATCTTTAAAACAGATTCCATTTTAACAAGTACAAAAAAATTAACCCATAAACACTGACGCAACATTTACACTTTGAGTTGAACGATCGTTATTCTTTAATTAGCATCGCGTCCCACCGCTGCCGCGTCCGACCGCTGCGTATCGCAAGACAGTGTGAAAGGCCCGCTAGTGTTGCTACAGTCATACCCATAAACAAATTCAAGTGATGTGCCACGTGGCGGTTATTATTAATCTTTTCTTAGATTTATAGTTTTGATTCTGTTCTGTATATAGAATGCTATTGTGAGGTGTGGTTAGTGTTATTTTGTTTGAAAGCGTGTTGCTGGATGTTTGGGCTGATAGTTGTTGATATCAGTGTCTGTTTATATGTATGTTACTGTCTGCAAATTCAGGTCGTGTGGTTCTAGAATTTAAGACAAATGATCAATAGAAAAATGCAAATTTATTGTTTATTTTAATCGTATAGACGCTTAAAATATTGAACTATTTAAATTAAAAAAGCACGTTAGAAAATAACAATCTAATTCAATTTTACTACACAAACGAAAGGCTTACTTCAACATGAAACTATTCTACCAACATAATATAATTTTAATTAAAAACAAACCCTGTTGTTTGTCCAATTATCAGCTGATATGATATTATCTTCACACAAATCTGATTATCGTTGTATAATGGTTGTTCAAAATTAAAATGAGTTTATTATTGAAGGTCCTTTGCAATCAACCTGGTAATTGCGTTGATGAAACATGTACGGGTTAAATACACAACAAATTCAACATTAAATTCTGTATGTTGGACAGTGTCTGACACCCTAGTAAAACATAGACAGGAATTAATTAGTTAGCTATTCGTTGATGCATGGACGTTGCGGACGTAACTAGACATGGTTCTGTTTCATTACAAAATATTGTGAAGAATCTGGTCAATCTGTAAAGAACAAAGTTACCATTTCTTTTTTGTATATATTAATTGTGGCTGCCTCGTTGCCCTAGTGGCGCTAAGCGCAACTGCTACGCTAGAGGTCTTGGGTTCGATTCCCAGGTCGAGCAAGGTGTTATTGGGTTTTTCTATGAAATTCTCAGTAGCAGGTCGGAGTTTGGTTTTGTGCCCGGTTAGTGGCAATAGGCTCGCCCCCTATTACATGGGACCTAAAACATATTGGCGAACTGTGGGTGTACATTGGTACACCTCTGCCTAACCCTTCGGGGATACAGGCGTGATGATATTAAGTATGTATGTATGTTAATTGTGGCTATTTCAATCTCCTTAGTTACACAAAAAACCAGTCACTTATATTACCAGGCAGTCCCTACCGTGACTCCGTTATACAATAATAGTGATAATGTAAAACATAGCAGGTGTACTCATTATTGCAGTTATTACTATTTACTGACTAACTCACACTGCAAAATGATAATGCAAATATTTGTAGTTATAAACTATAACTATTGAGAATACTTTAACAAAAATACCGAATAAAACTATTTAAGCAATAATTGCGTAACTTAGACGCATAGTCCTATCCAAGGTTTACTTCTCGGATTAAAAGAAGATTTTTTTCAATTCTAGTAAAGAAAAAATATAGTATGAACAAATTATATTTTACTTATTTAACAACTAAGAATTGTATTATTCTATTGAACGCTACATTTTATCTAGATAAAGTCAGTGAAGCTCACGCACCCATCTTCACTGTTCAATTCCGATAGCAACCTGTACCAAGTAACGCAACTCAGAGCATCAAGTACATCAATAGTAAGCGAAATAGAAATTAATGTCCAATACGCTGATAGACTGCAGGCTCGTAAACCATTTATAAATATAACCAGAAATGGGTTAGTGAACGAGCAACGACCTAAGAATACCATTAGACGCCATTTTCTTCAGACTTTTATGACTCGAGTGAGAAGATAAGCAGTACACTGTATGTTTTTATTACTGTTTTCATGCTTGATAAACGCCTTGTAGGCACCTACTTTGATGGTGTACTTTTTGGATACAATTCTATGGTAACTTTGTAAGAGATCAAAAATGAGACTAAAAATTACGTTTTGGGGAAACAACCGCAATAGTAAAAGAATTTAAAGTACAATATCTTACAATAATAAGATTTAATGAATATTGTATTGTATGTATCATCACTACATAGTATAAAACAAAGTCGCTTCCCGCTGTCTGTCCCTATGTATGCTTAAATCTTTAAAACTGCGCAACGGATTTTGATGCGGTTTTTTTTAATAGATAGAGTGATTCAAGAGGAAGGTTTATATGTATAATACATGCATAATATAGTAGAGGAATATGGATAATCTTAGAGATTTCCAATGTAAGGTCATAAATGAACCTATTTTTTGAGCTTTCATTGCAAACGCTGGCTGAACCCTATGAGATAGATCAAAATAATGTACTACAGTATTGTGCACCTTAAAAAGATCTACAAAAAAGTCCGCGATGGCATATGTCTATCTATTGAGGATAGCCCACAATAACCATTTTTATCGTTTATTTATTACTTATTTACGAAAAAGCGATTTTAAGCAATACAGTATTAATCCTTATCCAATTAAGTACCTTTAATAAATTGTGCATGCAATATAGATCAATATTGCCCTTTACAGCATGTAATTTAAATGAATATTTTCGAAGATATTACAAATTTAAAATGTAGGGACATAGCGGTTATACCAAATATGTGCCTATACCAAATAGTGCGTCCAAGGCTTTGCTTCGCCCTACAGAACTTTATGATTGTGTAGTTTTATTTGCTATCAGCGTTGCACCCGAGCAAAGCCGGGGCGGGCCGCTAGTTGAATATAAAATACAAGTTTTTTTTTGTTTTAAATAATCTTCGTTGATCCACTTCTAAGCAAAAGTTTTCCCCAACTTGCTACCGGCTCTTCTTACTGAAACCGCTTCCAACTAATTTGCCACATAACTATCGATGTTATTTGCCCTTATTCAATGTATTTTCTGTAATCCGGATGTAAGGTGACAAGTTCAGAAAGTCTTGTTTTCCATCCTTTTTGTCTCACCGATATTTCATCCAAGAATTGGCTCATAGCAGTGAAAATTATACTTAAATGAGAACGTTATTAATTAAGTTGGTACTTACGTTTTGGCAAACGACATTGTAAGCTACGTAACAGGAAATTTGATACAATATAATTTATAATACAGAGTAATACAGATGCTTGACAATTCAAGGGTTTAAATGGCCTAATTGAAATACGTTAAAGCCGAGTTGTATTTTTACTTTGTCATGAGGTCTTTAAGGTTTAAATGTATGAGTAATATAATATATGTTACATGCTTCTGAGTCAATATAAATTTTTACTTGAAGAAAATATATTATATATGTTATGTACATGTTGACCCTCTTGATATTTAAGATTTTTGGACTAAATAGGTAAAAATTAAAATTATTCACTTCCATTTCTTTTTGTTCCAAAGCATTATGCGCTTAAAATTTTCTAATCATAATTTATGTTAAAATAAACTATGCATTTTTACCGGAGGTATCGCGTAACAAAAATACCGTCAAATTAGCAACCACTTCTTTTTGGAGTCGGTAAAATTTTACATAAAACGAAGTCTGAAAACTGCGTTAAAGGCAAGAAGGTACTATAATAATACGAACTACGACCACAAATTAATGCGTTTGCCAAACGTAGTAATTATGGCAATATTTCTCGAGTTTGTTTATTGGCTCGTGTTCAAGTCCGGTGTGTAACGGCCTAATATGATGAAAACTACTACATTCGCGCCCAATTCAAAAGTGTTGACGTCAAAACGTTCTTGCGTGAGTAGGTTAACTGTATCACATGAGTTAACCTAATATCAATCAATCCAATTTTGTTTTACTCTGAATCTTGGCTGAAGATACATCTTTATTCCTAAATAAATTAGTAAAATAATGCAATATGTAACATATTATTTAGTTTTGATTTGCTTGCTAAAATCTGCACCTTCTATATTACATACCTACACCGATAAGTTAATCGTATCGCTTGTGTTAGTACGATGGTTTAACTTTGTTTATTTCAATAAATTTTAACAACTAGTATCTTCCACTGTTTTTGCCTTATGAAACTGCCTTCCTCACGTGACAGGCTTCATTGGTAGAAAACATCAGCATTTCCATCTTAATGCAATTTTTATGAAATTTTCTTTAACATTCAACTATTGCATCCTCCGAAAGCTTGGTGAACGATGACGTCACTACCATTATTCATTGCATCTAACAACGTTGCGTCATCCAAGCCTGTAATACAGTTCGTCGGTAATTCTCGCAAAGCTACCGATGCCCACTACTTCTATTTTAATCACGGCCCATAGAGTAAGTCGTAAATAATCCGCCGGCAGAATCGAACGTGCACCGTTGTTAGTGTTAACTCTAAAAATAAGTTAATGTGTTGGTGCTAGGTGCAAGGATTCTTGCTGCGAATTGTTACGGGATTTGGAGGTTGTTTGTCTTGGGTGTTTGGATTTAGGTTGCTCAGTAAGCTGTTGAAGTATGTTGGATCATTGAGATGGATCTGAATCTGGTTATTGGTTACAATGTTATTTTCTGAATCGGCTGTCGAGTTACTAACGTATGGGAGCAGAACAAGCTTATGTTATTGTAGAGTAATTTTTATGAGCTAAATTCATAATGGAAGAGACGCTTTGATTAGCAGTGGGATAGGGATTTTTAAGGAAACATCATACATATATGTAAAAGCTTACCCACAATTTGCGGCAAATTTAGAAAATTTGTCATCATCTCAACTGTGCTAAGTTTTATGAACCAATACGGAATCTATAAATTTTCAAGAACTCTTTTCTGGAATAAATTTGTGATATAACAATTCTCACTATAATTTACAAGGTCATTGACACCAGCGACTTTAAAGAAAGAATAGTTTGTTTAAAATCCTGTATCTCAGCAATTATCATAAATCCATCGTACATAAACATGCTGATATCCGGATGTGTGGATATAAATATTTCTTCCTATTACGTAGAACAAACAAACATTTTAATCCGGTACCAGTGTTGGATGAAACTAAATAATGAAGTTGGAAAAACACATGAAGATCAGATAAACAGAGCTTAAGTTATGAGCGAATAGAGGAAGCTTGTAACGTTGGTTTCATAATGGTTAAGGTGCATTAAGTACTTAATTATAATTCAAATAAAAATATTAAAAAAAGCGGAATTAAAGCTAAATATTTTTCATAAAATTTAATTTTAATGTCATGGATTTCCGCAAAGTAACGTCTGATTCTATAACTTAAAAATATTAATCCTCATTATAATACTAGAAAAGGTTTTGTTCAAACCATTTATTTTTGAATGATTTCTTCTACCTGGTTTTACCCTAGTAAGTTACGCTATGATATAAAATGTATAATGAAAGTAAATATGAACTAATACTAGTAGAAAAAAGTCTATAATAAATTCCACTCATCATTTATTCTAGAGAATAATATAACTCTATTCGACAGGTATAACTGACGTATACTCCGCAATATCCGTCTACTCCAGAACATAGGTTCTCTTAATTGGCAAGCAAAAGCCATATAAAAAAAGGTTTCTCGCAGAATCGCTTTCGCCCGCCAATTAAATTGCACACATCTCGCTATCTCCTGGCTAGACCACGTACGTTTGTTTTCTTTTAATTAAGTTCAATTGAAAAACTACCGTTGATATAAAGTCGTAGACGATTACGATGCGACTTTTCAACTTTTTTCTGTAAATTAAATGAACTTGAGTAGGTAGTGGGGGGTTAATTATTGTGGGGTTGAGTTTGTGTTTTGTTTTTTACTTTTTCTTGGTTTGTTTGTTTAGGATTGTGACTATAATATTTCCTGCTGTATATAAGCTATTTGTTAATCCATCTAGTTTTATTATTGTCATCTTATTAAAATATCCACTCAACTAATGTGTCACTTATTGTATGTATGTATTAACTAAATCAGTTTTATATTAAACACACCTTTATTTCAATGCAGTAAAGTTCATTATTGCTACGTCCATACCAACTGAACTGCAATCAACTACAAAAGTAAAACTAGCTAACAAAACCTTACTACGCTCCACAGAAACACCCTTTTTCTCTCCAAAAATGAGAATTTAACGTAAACAGGCCCACTATCCATTAGTAGCCGCAAAGTTAGGTGGCGTGAAGAAACTAAATTCCCCCAGTGGCCAATCTACGTAGGCGTTACTGCAGGGTACTAGCGAGGGTTGCGAGACGAACTAGGCGAATGTTCCTCACTGCACTCGTTCCTGTTTATTCCTGTATAAACCTTCCGGAGGGAAGCTGAAAGAATGATGCTTTAGAAATGTAAGGCCATTTAATATTTTCCTTTTTGATTAATAATAATAATTTGAGCGGGATAACATTTTTCGGTTCTTGTATGTTTGTTTTTGGTTTTTGGTGTCATGTGGTTTAAGACGGAAAAATTTGGAGTCGAACGAGGAAGAGTTTGGCCCAGAAGTGAGCAAATGAAAACACACGATAAAAGATTAGTATAAAAAAAAAATTGTTTTAATCTCCCAATGGTTTAAGTCACACATATAAAACTGACATCAAAAAGTCTCTTCTAAAGCAATGCTCTGAACTCAGCCATAGAAAAGTCATTCATTTCTTGTATCTGCATAGCTTTTTCTCATTTCCGTAACGTCAGTATCATAACACGTCCGTTCTGGCCTCGTTCATTCCTCGCTTAGTTTAGCTCTAGGAAAAATGGTTAAGCGTGCCTCTTGAATACCACCAATATAGAGGTATTTAGGTATTATTAGAACCCTAATTTTATTGGTGCAAATAAAAGATTACAGCGGATAAAGGTGTTTTAAATGTTAATGTTTATTTTAATCTGTATATTCAAAAGCCCATTCATATACATAGGAAATAAGTTTAAATTAAATTACATCAAATATGTTTAAAATATTTGAAAGCTCGATTTACAAACAGCCCATAATGATCTATGTAGCTGTAAAATAATGAATGTAAACACCATTTATAACATGTATAATATAACACATTCCGACCAAAACAATAACATCAAATTGCTGCCTATATCAAATTAACCAAAAAGCATTTTTGTTTGTTTATCAACACTAATGAGTGTTCATTTTGCGGTGCTCACTTTAAATGGCCATAAAAAGTTAAAAGTTGTATAAAACTGTTCCCGTTTAATTTACTGGAAGTGTACAGGTTAGCCATAATTATATTTTACTGTTACTGTGCTGGCGCGATTAAGTCAATTGCCTTTTATTGCATTGATAACTGCATGCGATACAAAACTGTTTATATAAACGTCGTGTTTGAACAAGGAACTGGGATTTTGCGAAATGATTAAAATTTTGTATTACATTATTTTTCGTTTTGAATATTCAAATATCTAATGGGTTGGGTGGGATTAACCAGTTTATTCCTACGCCATTTTTTCTTAAGATCCACGACTTGCCTTTTCTGTTATAGTCATCGGTCGAATATTTTACAAAAGTGAGATATTATGTTAAAAAAATAACTAAAAATGTATAGCTTGCTTGTTAATATTATTATGTACTGAAACACCTATATAAATCATCATTTAGTTTAACTCACTGTCGCTTATAACACACACCTTGATAATACGTTTACATGCCCCAGATCACGGTACATTGCCTCCCTAAGACTAGCCCCTTTGACTTTAATTGCAATTTCGGTAGGCAGAACGAGCTCGCAGAATAAAATGCTTTCTCAATATCTGAGAATAGTTTGACTGAAACTAAGCTAAATTTCATATTAATAACTTTAGGCATCTATTTTACCGAGAATTTTTTTTGATAAATGTTTGAGCATTAAGGACGGTCTTGAATATTTATTATTATTGTTGTATAAAAAAATAATAGGAGTAGCTAACATGAGACAGAGGAGAAGGGCATAACCAAAGGAAGGCCCAGACCCATCAGTGAGTTGTACTTGAAGATAATGTGATGGTCAAAATTATGTATGTACCTACTACAAATTACTACAGAACATCATTAAATTATCTACTACAGAACATCATTTAAACTGTTTTAATACTAGTAGTTAAGACCAAAAAAGTTACACGAGTTTCAGATTATTTCGTCGTTTTCTTATCACATACAATTCAGTACCCAATATCTCAATACGAAGCTTCACATCATTCAATATATAAACCTAATATATCATCCCACATAATTGCGTTACGACAATAATTCCACCATTGAAGGAAATTATTAATATGACAGAGGACTATGGCGTGACTACGGTATGCGCCCCCATTCTTTACATCGGCATTTCTCGGCAATACCCGCTTTATTAATATTACTATATACTACATTCTCAGTATGGAATATTTTGATATATAATAATATGTCTGGTGACGAGAATTTGTACGTTTTAGTACTGTTTTGTTGTGTGATTGTCTTTTTATTCGGAGATATGTCGTTGAGATGTATGAATTGACCAGCAGTCAATTGTTAAGGAAAAGTTGGGAAGTAATCTTGGAATTTAGTTGAGGAAAATGAGATAAGAAAAGTCAAAAGAGAATAAGTGACTAGTACAGACTACATTTAAAAAGACTTAAGGTTGGTCAGCTTAGATGCTGGCTTGACTAAAATATTTATTCTTAATAATTCTGTATAGGTGTAAGTGTCAAACATGATTACTTTTTCTTTTTAAATTTCACCACCTAAACGCAAATAACACATACAAACATTCAGCTATCACAAGCCAATGATATCACACCAATATGATTGCATACTCCACATACAAAAATTGGCTCTTACTCCACAAAAGAAGATGAATCGTGCTAAGCCCGCTATTTGTGTTTGTGTTGTACCTGTCAATACGTCACAATCTTGTGTGTTAACAGCCAATCGTCTTCGAGTAGGTACAGCGTCGGCGTTTATTTAATAAAAACGTCATGTTGGCAAATAACGCGTGGATATTGATTAGGGTTGTAAGCAATAGATCTTGTAATGGTATAAGGGATGGGTGTGAGCGATAGTTTACAGCTTATTTAGGTTTAGAAATATGTTATAAAAACTTTTCTAATGACAGAAAGTTAGCTTATATCGTCCGAAAATAATATGTAATAGTAGACAGGTGTAAAAGAATCCGCCAATTGTAAGATTAATTTATAGACTGATACTTTTAAACAATTTTTCTTAGCTATTTATATAGATAAGTGGCGGAACCTGAGAAGTTCCACTAAGAACCTTTTACGAACAAAATACATGCATATGTGAACCCTATTAATTCAGTTTTTCATTGATAATATTTTATCTAGATTTTGTTGTAGCTTTTAATTTCATCTGATGCATCTGATGATCTTTTACTATGGGAAGATACCTATCCAAAGTAACTTAGATGAAGGCTGCAGAATAATTCGCTGTCTCCATTAATTTGCACCGCTGTGTGGGTGCGACCCGCCTATCTGCAGCGTATATCGCCCGAGGCGTCGGCCTTTGTAATTGATTGATACATCCAACGGGTTGCCCCCAATGTTTTGTTTAGATCTACACTTGCTCAAAAACAACCGCTGGAAATTGGATTTTTTATGAAGAGACTTTACCAGGTTTTAATTGATCGAGTATTTGCTGGGTTTTCTAACATAAACTTACAGAAAATTAAGAGAAATCCATAAGTAAGGGTAACTAAAGTTTTAGGCAGGCGAGGAGTGTAAAGAAAAAAATGCAAACATCAGAAAGAAGGATATACAGAAATTTTGCTTAAAACGTATATTACCTCGTTGGAACCTAAAACAGTAAAAATGTTTTACGAAAGTAGATAGTGAACCTATTGTTAGACAAGACATTACTTTTTATGGTACCACAAGACACTGTCTCTAAGATCGTAAAACTAAAAATCGATTCCTATGCAAGTGCTAAAAGTTCAGGAACTTTTGACTGTATTATATTTTCTATTTCGGCTTACAGCAGAGCCGGCGGCACCGACGCGATAGCATTTAAAATTTTGTTCGCGACGCGCGACGTCTAGAAGTTAAGCTTAGGTACCTAGATTATTGTATGTGTGGTGAGAAGGTTCTAGCAATGTATGGTTTATGGTGGTAATGCTAAAGGCTCTCTTACGAATGGATGAAGACAAAACGTTACCTCAGATTATTTCTAATCCTGTACTCGATTGGATAATGGACGAAATTCACGTCAGATCAAGAAATCATTGAGCTTATGGTATATCATGTTTATACAGAGCCTGTTTTTGTACTTGTGGTTATTTGCTATTAGGATATTTTTACAATTTTTAAATAGATCAACTTAACTTACGTAAAAGTCTGTGGTATTTAACTAAACTGTGTTAAAACGATTCAGGTCATTAATAAGTGCCTTCATAAAATTTTATTACCTTCACACATACTAATAATATAACGATTACTACACCTAGTTACGTTTTACGATCCAAATATTAAAAAAAACATCCTTAACCTAGAAGCGTAATATTAGGACTAGCGATTACTACACCCAGTCACGTTTTACGATCCAAATATGAAAAAAATACATCCTTAAAATCTTGCAAACCAAGATACATAGGCAGAGGAAAATAAGGTAGAGTTAGAGAGTCCATAACTCCCAATGGATAACCATGCATCAAAGTAACAAAGTTACAACTGAACACTGAACTTTCTATCATCTACGCTTGCTAATGAAAGGCGGAACTTAAAGCAATAAAGAGGCCAACAATAGGTCAGTAAAGGCTAGTACGAGGAAGACATATAAACACATATATGCCCATGGGAGCCGTGTGACGTCCCCTTTACCGTTTCGTTCGTCTTTTGTTCGGGTAACGTAATGAATGGACTGCTCGCCGCGAACTTCGGCAAAGGGATAATGGGTTTATTTTGTTAGCTCCAAATGTATGGGGTTGCGGATCGATTTTAAGAGTAAAATGAAGGATTTATGGAGTTATTTTCGTTCTGATGATATATGTTTTAATGCCATACGTAGAATTATTTCTGCTTAAAGTAAACTACAAAATAAAAATAATTGCAAATAATTTGGTCAAATTAATTCCATTTTCTCTTTTCATCTTCACCCTTTTTTATTCTTGGCTTAATTTTAAGTGACCGTCCTCAAAATCAATACATTGCCATAAAATTCCAAAATTTTCTGGTTTAAAGCTAAATACAATCTAAGCCAAATAAAATCTAAATCTAAATAAACCAGTATTCCATTGTATTTTCGTTCTCATGCAATACAAAGATACTCATTGGGTATAGTTCGTTCGTGGACGATGCACTTCGTCAATATTGAATCTTAATACAATATTTAAAGGCGACGACGCGATCGTATCATGTGACTTCCACGGTTGTCGTTTGTTTGTATATAATTCATGGCTGCCTTCTATATTGGAAACTTTAAAGACGAATTGGATGGTAGAAATAGCTTGTTCTTAAATAATTAATAACTTGTCTTGTTCAACTTTGTTGATCTTTTGAGGTCACTTACCAATGTGTTTAAGACACCATTTTGTAACCTCATAATTTTAGACCATTAAATTACTATTTTATTCCATTGCGTTGAAAGTATACACATTAGTAGTTATCTCATTAGCGTAATTAAAGTCTACAAGCTTTAACTAAAGCATAAAAAACAGACCCATTCCCAAGACAAAGTATCCTCTCGAAACTCCATAAAGAAGCACTCAGAGGTCCAATCGATAACATTTCAAACAAGCGTTAATACCGGCGGTACATTCAAAAATCTGTAGCGGAATAAAAAGGTTGGCCCCCATTATACCGGCAACAATAGCTCGTCTGAAAAGTACCCGGATGCCCGCTGCAACATTATAATAAAAGGTAACTGCGAATAGGTTTCCGGATAAAATTTTATTGTGAACCATCGACAAAGGAGTCCGGGCGAACAAAAGTGAGGGAACAATCCGGACTTTGGTGACGAAGATATCGCGTTGTATTATTATAATTATATGGATCCTGAGTGCGGTGTTATTGAGTCCGTTGGCGATCATGTGTTTAGATTTGATCTCCGTAGTGTTGTCGGTTTCGATGGGTTCGTCGTTTGCGTTTAGTGTTGGTGAATTTTATTTTAGGAATAAGGATGTCTGGGTTTTTATAAAGAAAAGATTTTTCTAAAGGAATTGCTTGATTATTTATTAACGGGGCTTTTAAAATTCAGGCTTTTCAGTATAAAAACTAAGGTATTTTCAAATAACCTAACTAATCCTCTAATTCAGAACCAAATGCCATTATTTTCCGGTTTTTATTTCAAGTTGTTTAGAGTAAAGTAAATTCATGGAATTTATATGAGCATAAAAAGATAATATTAAGGTGTCAAGGTCTAAAACTTATCAACACATTAAACTATTCGCGTATTAAAATTTAAAAGTCATAACCATAACATTCCTCCCATATATTTAACCTCGCATTTATTACTCTTTTCCCCCCCCTATAATGACTCTAGTTTGTACCACAAACGTACATGGAAATTTATATCCCCACCCCAAATTATGCACTTAGAAAAATTACTTTATACGATTCTGTAGCTAATGAAATGTAACTGCGAGTCGCATATTCGCTAAAATGTTAATGAAAAATACTTAAATATTCAGTTACAAAATTGATCAAAAAAAATAATATACGCTGTAATACGACGGTTACGACGGTTATCTCTTTCTTCTCCAGACCTCAACCAAAAACGTAGTATGCTTGAGTAGCAGCTTAGATAATATATTTTATCAGTCACTAACTTATATTTTTTTTGTAAGTTTACTTCAAGACTCTGAGGCCCAACATTCATTCGACGCACTCCTAAAGCCTCTAATGCCACTAAAGAACTCCATTACGTGTCAAATTTTAGTACAGATAAATATCCGGCGATTTACAAAAGGTGTCTCCAATTAAGACTTTTTGTACTAGTATTAGTGGGAGAATTATATAAAAGCCTACATTTGTTTGCTTCGTGACTTATTAGAGCTGATTATGTTGGGTGTCAACACCGAGCGTCAAGAGTCACGAGACCTGATGGCTGACGGAAATGCCTCTAATGTTGTTTAAATGTTCCGATTATGGAAACAATAAGTTCACTTAATTAATGTTAAGAATAATTAGAAAAATGTTTTTTTTTTCCAAAGAATGGTTGACGAAAATATTTTGTATTTGCCGTCTTGTTAATCATGATCTTGGAAGTATTTATTTGTTATATTATTAATAACGATACGACTGATTTTATTATGTAGCCTGAAAGTCAGAATTATGTCCGATCAATGTCTATAATAATTACCAACAATGTTTCTTATTGGTATGTTCATAATGGCTTTCTCATGTTCAATACCCATTTCTTTTATTCTTTCTGAACAAATAATTCTGATATACTTGGTACATATTACAACTTTTATTGTGCCTCTATTTATTTGGAATAGTGACATTATTTGGCCATTTTATTACAGCATCGAAATAGGCTTCAACAAAACAGGTATTTCCACTAATATTATTGAAAGGAGGTTTAGAATTAATGATAACTGTTTATCAACTTTTGTGGTTGTATGTCACGAAACCTATCCATTTTGATAATGGTGATCACACACCTAAATTATTAAGTCATACCCACGGGAATATGGTGGTTAAAATATCGTTATTTCGTTTACCACTTTAATTTGCAATGGCTAAATTCATTTCATGTACGTCATAGTATACTTGGTATAATTAAAATTTCTTTAAACCTTTGTAACCTTACCTAAAAATACTGCAAAAATACACTTCTTTGAATAATAATCATAAACAAACAAACAGATGATAAAAATAACCTTTTTATAACTTGTTTTAATTTGGATCTCGATGAAAACACAGTAATAAATTATTTGAACAAAGAAATTACTTCTGTGATGTTCTTTTATCTTTAATAGCAATCATGATTCAGTGAAGAATGATAAATGGCATCTCTACTCATTTAGTTTTTAAGTTCATTAAATTAATAATAAAGGATGGACGTAAAAGTGTAATAGTAGACACTACAAAATAGATCATTAGTGAGTTAAGGACAATCATTTATTTCTGTCTAGAATTTTATCACTTCTATTCTATAATCGAGCACTTTCAATAAATAATGAACTTATAACAACATTAATGAAAAAAATTGGACATTTTACCTATAATTTACTAGGTAGGTATTAATTAAGACAGTTTAAAAGTTTTAGTTTTTTTTCCGATTTTCATAATTTCACAAGGTCCATTAAGTTTAAAGGGAAAACAACAACTTGTTCCCCAAACATCTTAAACACTACATTACTTGTTTGTCACCATTAGTAACACAAGAAGGGGTACCAAACTTCCAATTTGCATGGCGGAGTTGTGACGAACAAATTGTATGAGTCACCATGACTAGCTCTCGGGTCATGAACTGTCTATTATTTTACATGAAATTGACTAAACTTGGCGTTTGACGCAACAGACGAGAATGTCTGAAGTTATTTTGATGTTTGATTTATAGTCAGAACAAATTCTATTGATTTTGACAGTTTACATTCTAAGTTTCATGCCTAAGCTAATAAAATTAGTAAGGAGAAGTTTCATAATGAGTAAATGAATATAGAAGTTAATGGTTCTGATACAATAATTAATCAAACGGATCATGTTTTATAAAACCGATTGCCAATACAAACTGCACGATTTGAATATAAGACTTAAGCTCCTGAAAGTAAAACTCACAGAGCTATATTTCAAACAATAGAAACTGAATAAACCCCAAAAGTTACGAACCTTGACACTAAACAAAACTAAAACGCGAAGGAACTAATCCAAACTGACCGAATCCGGAACACTTCGCCGCAACATCCGCTATCGTTACAATTTATATCCAAACAGAATCCAATACGAACGTAAAATATAAAACCAGAATGGAGGCCAGATGCAAGACTCACAAAAGGATCCCAATACATTTGCGTGTGCATCGCTTATATCGCCTCCGTAATAGACTTGAACTGATGCCAAGAATGCACCAATTGATTATTGATATTGCTATGGTATTGGTTTTCGAGAAAATGAGCCTCAATCTTAACGAAGGCTGCACTTGAGTAATTTCATATTATTTTTAAGCTTCATGGGTTCTGAGACTGTTGAAGTGGTGCATAAGTTTTGAGATTCGAAGATCGTTGGTTGTGTTTGTTTTTGCATTGACTTTCCTTGTATTTGTTCGTTTTTGAGGCATTGGATGGAGAAATGTACTGCTTTGTCGGATAGCGTTTAAAACTTATCGCTTTATGAATCAGTAGATTTTAAACTTGGCTTGGGAATCATTTGGCTTGTAGGTTAGTATTATATGTAGTTTGAGTAAAAATATTACTACTCGTAGATGATTCTCCTCATTGAATAATACAGGTGGATTGATAATCATCAATAAATAGATCATGAATTAGATTGACAATTAGAATGACATTTTAAGTATAGCTTTATGTATTTTTTTTCACGATGCCTAAAATGTTTTCAGCTCACAACCCGCTATGAAACCTAAAATTAACCTAATTCTTAGGTTACCAGCCAAACTTTCCATTTTCAATCCTACCCTCCTAATTTCGTTAGTACCACACAATTTGGCCGACCAAATTACACTGTTAGGCGTTATCAATTACAGGATAGGTAATAGTCTAGGATAAACGTTGATCGCATGCGCACCGTATGTGTAGTTGGGTTTATGTAAATATACCGAACCCACGTCCAACGGAACACTGCCAAGAGCCGGCATCTAGAATCAATTTGCAAATTACCTAGTAGGTTATCTACATAGAAACCGTAGTAAGTGGGAGTATAGATTGCTTGGTCGGACATGTGTGTTTGGATAAACCAAAATTCTTTAGTGGCGATCAACAGATTTTTAGACAGCTTAACAAGTTTATTGCTGGAGGTGACGAAGTAAAGTTTAAAGAATTTAGCTGTTTACATACTTACCGATATTTGAATTCAATTATTTTAAACAGTTTACTGGATTTTTTATAACCATACCTAAGTAACACTTACTGTAATTAGTGTATCTGATCATATTTCTGGAGTTTCTTGCCGGTTCTTCTCCATTGGAATGACATTTTGGAACCTGCAACTAGAGTCAGTAAATTTAACGTTTTAAAAGAGATTGAAATAAAACTACTTTTTACGGATTTTTTCGCGGTTTATATTAAGATTTTAAGTCCCGACGTTTCGAAGTTTTAAAAGAGCTTAAAAAGGCCTACTCGAAATGAAAATTTTGATTTTGATTTACAAACATATTGTACTTAAGAAGTTTTGGAAAGGTTGAGAAATGCATCAAAACAAACGATGCACATCAATAATAGACATCTTAAATTACCCACCCTTATTTCTGACTCCCCTACATTTTCAATATCCCAAACAGGGCGCACCTTGTTCGTTCGGCTGATTGATATTGGCTCGCTTATTTCGGTCTAATGTTTACGACCGCATCAAGGTCTGTTCGGATCGCGTGAAGTGGGCCACGGCGTTTTATGGACGTGTTAAAACTTGCACAATGTCTCGTGTGCCCCGGCCTTTTTGTTGGGAACGTCGCTAACATTTTTGGAAGTTTTGTTTGTTGTTTAGAAGTTGAGAGATGGCGGTATATTATATATGTACGAGTGTTGCTGGATACACCCGGCTTTTGTATTGTTACAGATTTATGTAACCATTTGCATGAAATTGTCCGATGTCACATCCTAATCTCTGAAAAGGGCTGTATTATTTTGCATTGTATTTTCACTTTAGGCTTTATATTTTCATTTTATGTACACACATTTGATGTTTGTATCCTTAGTACCAAAAATTCAGTTATATTTTTATTTCAACGAGCATTTGAAAATTCCCTCATACCATTGAAAAAGCGTTAAATATTTTAAGTCTATAATTCTTTCGACTTGTTATTCCTCAGGGTAATATTTTAGGTCCAACCAGACCTCTAAATTTCAAGTCCAGTACAGATGTCGTAACTTTCGCATGTCCAAATATATAAAACTGGTGTTTAAAGGGGAAATATAAAAACACGTATTCGTTTTACCACGAAGTTCGACGATACCATAAAATGAAATGTAAATATTATAACTGTGGGGATGAACGTAAAAATGTCATAAAATATTGTGGCGCTATCTTTATTGCTTTAATAGAGGAATTATTGGCTTATTCCTAGTTATATGTTAGTGTTAGAATATGTATGTTTAAGTAATTTTCGCTTGGAATTTTATGCATGATGTTGTTTTATGGTATTTCATTGCACTGCTTTTAGGTATGGTATAATTCAAAGCGTTTCCTTATATTTTTCTCCAATTCATTTTTTTATGTCTAACTCCCATTTTGCTATTATCAAAATGATACGTTAATTTGCTAATACAACTACAATAGTATAACTCGATGGGCTTAATTTAACAATATAAAAGCTTAATTGCATACTTATGAAACATGCAACGATAAATTCCTCTTAAAATAAAACCTTTTGAAGTTTAATGGTTTCGATTTGTAACGGAAGTAAGTTATGGAACATTTTTTCCAGTCCATTTAGCAATACTTGTTGGATCTAGTGATTGTGATGGTCCACAATTGTATTACATCACTGTAGTTGCGAATAGAGCTCTTAAAATAAATTATGGTCATGACGTATATAAAATACATATTTTATAAGGTAACGAATAATCAACAAAAATACTTGTACCCCTTTAGTCATACTTTTAGCCAATTTGTTTCCAATCTTAAAAAATTAAGCATGTCTATTCCATTAACATTATATAGATCTTCAAAGAAGTTCTTAAACTTGGTGATTCCGGCAATTCTACTAAACGACCAAACATAGCGGGGGTCTTTAAGTAGAAGAGCCCATAAGAACGTTTATAGGCTGTCATGAATGACTCTATACGGTCATCCACAACATGGGACGTCATTACTAAAAGTGTGTTTACTGAAGAAAGCACCACTTCGATAGAAACAGACATCTATAACAATCCTATTAATAAATCCCATTTACTTTTAGGAGATTTAAGAAAAGCGTAATACGGCCATAAGAATTTAAAGACCGCCGAGCAAAATTCAAAAGAAATTCTCCAGTCCATACCGTCTTTTATATCACAATAGATGTACTGAAAGCTGGGTAAAAAGCTATTTCCTATTTATCTCAGTGCCGCAACTGGGTAAGCAACAAATGTAGTATAACTGAATCGACACATCCCTCGGGTGCAATTTACCGCTTCGGTCCCAGATGTTGGTGAAGTACAGAAGGACCGTCGCAAGAGGCATCATTTTTTTGTTCAAACTTATCTATCGGGGATTGTACTTGAATATTCTTTAGTTTTTGTTTGTTGTTCGGACGGGTTCTTATCTTACCAAGTTCTAGGATCTTAGGAGTTTCTCGTTGAATGTTATTATGTTTGTCCTCTATAAGCTCATGCAGTTGCGGTTCGTGATCAATACGGCATGTTGCTGCTTTTCTGTAATCAACGCTGCTATAACCATTAACAAGTTTTGTTACAACAGTGTTGTGTGTTTTAACCAGACCTAGCGTTGTAGGCCAACATATTTTTAGAATACTATAAAAATTGGCGTATATATACACTAAGCAATGCATTCCTCTGTTTTATACTTTAAAATTGTAAGAAACTTTTTTCACTTTCTTTAATTACGTCCTTGACTTATTTACAAACATCTTTACTGAAGTCATATATACCATGTATTTTTTGTAACACATTTCGTTACTGTGTCATTGGTTTTGTTGTCGCGGAAAGCAATCGTGCGTGAGATCTTGGGTTGAATTCCCAGGTCGGTCCAACTGGATTACGATTGACATTCATATTGTTTGTTTGTTTTTCTTATGTGTATCATCGCGTCAGTATTCTCTGAAGGGTGGGCAGTAATTTCTTTATATATTGGTTGCAATATAAATGACTGACATACTATTACCATTATATTTAGTTTCGTGAAAATATGTATTAAATATTAATTATCTAAAGCAAGGTCACTCAGACACGCCAATAAAGGTATTTTTCCATCTCATAAACAATAGAGAGTTTTCCCCTGCGAAATCATATTTCCCAGTGCAACATATGCACGTAAATTCACAACTACATTTAATTCCATACAGAACAAAGAATCGTTCAAAACGAAATTTCAATAAAAATATATTGCTTGCAAATAGAAATACGATTCTCAACGAGAACAGCACTGAGATCGAGAATCGGACAGCATTGGATAGTAAAACAGGAAAAGTGTATTGTAGAGGTGGCGTCGCAACATTTGTATCTGGAAGTCGTTCCGGGTATAGAGTTACGGTGCAACCCCCAGAGTACGACTCTATAGTACGTGTTCCCAAGAATTGTATTGAAAACTTGTCGAACTGTTCCGTTTTCAATTATGAACCGGAATTCGAAAGTTGAAATTTTGAAACTGGTTTTTGAGAATAATGGAACTGTATTTTTGTTTGTATTTTCAATGCTGGTAGATGCAGTATAAGATATGGTAAAATAAATAGCGAAAGAACGAGTATAAATATTTTACTAATATCTACAATCAAGACGTACGAAAAACGTATAGGTTATTTGGCTGACATATCAAAATTATCTACGGATAATTACACCTATTTACTTTTATCGAGCAATGCTATCTAAAAGTAAAAAGTTACTGTAGGCGTATCCCCATATATTTGGTAATGTTCAAATATAACGATATGCAATTAAATTAACACGCTCCCACAGCAATGACCAAAACGTTGAGAATTTTCAATTACATACGCAAAATTTCAATTTAGAAACATCCGATACTTGCAGGAATGTTGCCATAACAAATACCCTTATTACCATAAACACATTCAAAATAATCCCCGTAACAAACGCTGATACCCACACAAATATAATGTTTTTCCAAATTGTGTTCTACTTCGTTATCTGTTTATTGGTTACATTTTCCTGTTAAGTTAAAGAAACAAGTCGATTGGAACGAGGCAAGTGACCGGTCCCCAAGTCCAATTTGGCTTTGCGGATCCCAATGGCGTGTTCTGTCCTTCTAACGCCGCAAAGTGCAGTCTGAATGTACACGTAAAGGCCTGGTGTGATATGGAGCGACAAATTGTTGTGGCTTTTGTGTGGTGTCGATCAAATGGGAGTGTGGGTAGTCATGAATATTGCGACAATGTATGTACACGCTGTGCTGCTGTTTGAAAGTACAATTAACTTTAATGATTTTCACAAAAACCACCAAGGAATACAGAATGTAATTAATGAGGTATTCGCAAATTCTTTTCTAGTCGCTATCTTTCTAGATAATTATCATCCCTGTTTTTCTGATGCACTTTAACCACTCATGTGTTCATGTTTTTTGTTAGATGCTTATAATTTCGAAAATGGCGTTTTAGTCCGTGATAGGAAATTCCCAGAAAAAGGCCCTCCCCGGTAAATCAATTTAACTTTAAACTTATATTTTCACCCAACGATTGTATGTACTACAAGAAAACAAAGATTTCTTAAACAGTCACGCTGACCGCTCGCTACATCACCGATACCCGCCGCTCGAATCGACCACACCTCGTCTTTTTTCTGTCCATTTAAACGGATAGGCGCGGTGTCGCATCGACCGCGCCGGGGATTTGAATCACGAATTACAGATTAACTACTAAGTAAAATTGGCCATGTCTGTTTGTGTTTTCCTGGCATCGTCTGTGTTTACATGATCGGGAACTTTCAAGAAATTTCGGCATTTTCCGGCTTCACTTTTTTCTGGTATTTTTTCCGTGTTAATAAGTTGGATGGAAGCGAATGTATTATCATGTTAATGTTTGCAGGGTAAATAATGGGTTTTAATTAAGTGTCATTATGATGAATGCGTGGTATCCGCGTGCTCGCTGCGTCGCGACGTGGCGACGTGCCTATGGTTTACACAGCGTGACATTATACTATGGTGTTTAATTATGGATTTAATATCAGCGTTGGAAAAAAATGAGATAGATTTATTTTTATGTAAGTAAAGTATAAAGAGTAGCTATCGATGAAGATAGAGCATTATGGAGCTTTATAGGATGGCTTTCACTCCACTTTCAGAAGACGACATTTTAATACTTTTTATCAAAATCACTACCCAGCAGTTCCATTTAACTACATCTAACTCAAACCTCACTTTTAAGTCAGGAATAAAACTTCACCAGCTCTTTACCGATATCAAAGCTTCTGAAGCGTAGGGGTGCATCCCAAATGTTCAATATTTCTCAAAGTCCCATCATACACTTTTATCTCACATAAACAGGCTGGGGTTCGAGTATCTCTCAATTTATGCCAAGTGTCATTATAAATTCCACCCGAACGGGTCTCAAGATGTAACGATTATGAAACGCTGAAACCTCTACTTTTAATTTTATCTTGAGGACCATCTTAGTGGTTCAATGCTCTACTTTAATGACCTTATCTCCTTAGCTAGGTTTGATGGAGGTGTTAATGAACTGAGATGGTATGTAACAAATTGTTTGGGATGCTTACTGGATGTATTGAAAAACATAGTTACAAGTATATATTTTTTTCTTGTTCGCACATTTAATTATAAACGCATGTGCTAAACAGAGAAATAAAACTGAACCAAGGCTTGACATTCCCTATGATTAAATAGTAGAACAATTAATTTCTGATAAAAGGCCTTCGCCGCAGTCGACCATTTCAACCAATGAATAAGAAGTCTGTTCTTTTACGAAATAGAATTAATAATTAGATCTTAAAGTACATACCTACTTAATATACTTTTTAAACTTATCATTATAAAACTCTGTAAAATTTAAAGCAAAACTTATGCAAACAAAAAGAAATCCATTTAGACATTTTAAACTAAATAAAAGGAGTAACAACCAAACATAACATACAAGTTTAAACTTTATTGACATTACATTTAGGCTGAATGTGATGTAACTTCAAGCAATGACATTATTAACTCAAACGTTTATGCCATTTTCAATCATACTCTCCTTAATTTAGATCTCAATTTTGAAAAGCACAAACTTTATAATTTTACTAACGCTACGCCTACGTTACTCAGAGCCTTGAAACTTTCAACTCCCTTTTCACCTTTTAGCCGTCAAATTTCGTGAAATCCCTTCTTATCCGTACTTAGGATAAACAGTAAATCAACAACATCTACTACTTACTTATTTATTGAGTCTTGGTAGAATGTGTAACTTTTAAATAAGGTTGAAAAAGTCAACTTCTGTAACATGTAGAGTAACTGACTTTTCTGATCTTTTAACTTAAATAAATAGTATGGAAATATTTTCAAACCAACTTATTCCAAGTAACTCTTAATTATTAAGGAATAAAAAATTGCTTTTTGATGAAAATATGACTATAATTGTATACACAAGACTTCTCCTAATTTAAAAGAACATGAGTGTTGAATGGGTACACTCAATGCCTGCTTATAGTGCTCATCAATTCAAACTGTAACAAAAAATTAAAGCTTACCTACCAATTCACCCAAGCAAACTTTCCCCCACGTTATAACCTCTTTATAATTAAAACAATCGAAATTCCTTATCAGCGGTGACTATCGTTCAAAAGAACCCTGAAAATCGATCACTGTGAATGAGTTCAAGGCTAGAACCGCATTTCTGTCTCAAAATAATATTCAGGCGTAAAATACATCTAAGACTCCCAGATTTACGATGTACTAAATTTGTTCGACATCTATTTAGCGTTACATTGCCGCTTTGATATGCTGCTGATAATATAGTTTATGTTGAATAAACCAATGGAATAGGTATTATGATTTTAGATCGTTAAATTTTTGGGGGAAAATTGTTTATCTTAATAATCTTTACATACAAGTTATTTCACATGTGCCATTAAAGGTTTTATTAAAAGGTCGAGACTTTACGTAAGCAAGTAAAGGTCATAGTTACGTAATGTTTAATTGACTTTCTTCATAGAGATTTCAGCACGAAGCTAAGCTGCGCTGGTTTTTAATTTCATTTGAGTTTAATTTAATAATCATAAACATCATAGTATAGTATGATGTATTTGACTTGATATACAAACATACATAATTATTAAAAAAATCGTATTTTTTTTTTCAAAAAGTATAACTTTATCAGTATTTTACTCTACTTTGATCAAAAGTAATACAGTATCAAAGTAGTGCAGCATTGTTTATCCCCAGTTATATAACTAGGAACAATAAAATAAAGCATCAATTTAATTATAAAAGGCATTTTAACCCCAGGCCAACTATTTTTCAAAAGGAATTTAATTCTAGACAGCGTACATTCTAGAACAAATAAAGGAAGGGAGATCGATTAGTTGCACGTTAAATTTGTTTATACGTATTTTTATTTTAGCGGGGCGAGCTCGGTAATTAATCAGCTAGACTGTTTGGTTTCAGACGAGACTGTATATTCTAATGTTATTTATTATACAACTATCATTTTGTACTACATTTGTATTTTTTAATATGTACTGTAAAAGTTAGTATGTTAGAATGACTTTTCTGCGGATTCTGTAAATTCATAGTTGTTTCGTTGTGTGCGTAGATTGTGTTTTGTTTTGTTTGACAAAATAGACTTGATCCATAGTGTGCAATTAAGAAAAATGTATTAAAAAGTACGAAATATTTATATACAGAGCTTTTTTTAAAAAAAATACATTCCTTAAAGTCACCCTAGTCGCAACTTGAAGCCTGAAATATTTTGTGAGAATAGAATAACTCAAATATTTCCACTCATGGTCAGACATTGAACTTACCAAAGCAAAGTTCCCGTCCAAAGCACGTATAAAGTAAAAACCTACCGTCCCAACTTCCGATAACCACATCTATCAAATTCCCAAAAGTATCACCTTCAACTTCGCAACCGCTAACTTCAAACTATAAAAAAGTCACATGCAATTACTCTTTACAAGTGAAGTCGGACTCTACTTGTCAAACTCCGAAGAACTGAAGTACCGAAGTACCGAAGCCAGGCTTAGTTCCTAATCGAAGTTTGCCTATCTAAAGAGACAGAAAAGTTTCAGAGTATTGCCGAGCCTACTGAATTACATGCGAACACGTGACTCTGAACTTTGGGAGAGGTTTAAAATTTTCGGGTTTATTTTTAGAAGTTAAGTATCGGGAGTTCATTGTTTGGATTTTAGACAGATTGTTGGGTATTTACGTGACGTGAAATTCTTACAAGTATGCTGATAATAAGTAGATGAGTATTTATCTGATTTGTCGTTCTGGTAGCGGTGCGGAATCGGTATGCTCGGTGTATTCGGTTCCAAAAGCTTACCGATCTCATTAAAAAATCAAAAAGCGGCTTTACTATGGTACCAAAACGACATCGAGATTCTAAGAAGAGGAATAGATAATTTATAAAAACGTTATACAGCATAGGAAAATGTGGCATTGCCTATTTTTATATATGTGTGGCTTTAAGTAAGCCACAAATCGTTTTTTTTTACCTTTTTTTTATTTTATTCACCTAGCGGTGAAAAAAACAACCAACACTCTCATCTCAGCAAGTTTGAATAAAAGTAAACTAAATATATATTACACGACAGCTTCAATGTAACCCCAGTCTAATGCGTTCACAACTACATAACGTTACTAAGTAATGCTTCCTTTTTTACAAACTAATGCTGTTTTTACTAGAAGTTTAACGTACGAACCATTTGCTGAACATTTTGTAAGGCAGCATTAGCTCTGAGTAAAGATCGTTAAAACTTTAAAGTAGCGGAGTCCATTAGCCGCCTCTGTGGCTTGTCGGCATGACGTTATATGGTCAAACTATGGCCTGACCAGTCTGAGTAGTTGATAGATGGGCCTTTTTATAACGCTGATGATAATTATGTGATAGTACTTTGGTAGCTTTTAGGATTTCATAAATTGCTTTTGCTGATTTTGATGTCAGATTTTTCATTATATATTAGGTGAAAAAAAAATGTAATGCACATAGGTAAAACAAAATAAATTAAATTAAGTAGGGACATGTACAAAAGGCGGCCTTACTGTACCTGGAAATTTCTTCCACGCAAACTTTCTTCTTTTTTTTTATTGATTTACATCACAATAAAAAAAATATCACCTGCGTATCTTTTAGGTTTTAAACAGTAACTTTTAAGAAAGCTGAAAACGTAGCTATATATGTATTTAATAACATTTAAGTAAACATAATTAATTTCCAGCATTATGAGGTTATTGATATTCATCTGTGCATTGTAGTGTAATCTATGCAAGGCACAGATGCAGAGCGCATTGCTGCATACTAATTGAGATGTTTTGAGTAGCCAAGTGGACAGAGCCTGATTATTCAAGAGATTACTAATTATTATATTTCATTAGAAGACTAAGACTAAACATTTCATGTTATGAAAATGGCTTATAGTATTAGTAGCTATATTAATGACTGTTTTAAGGTGATGAATGGAACTAATAATTACATAAATATTAGTAAATGTACTCCCAATCGTTAAAAAGAAACAAAGTGATTTTATTTTATGTAAATGATATCGCCAATGCGCAATAAGCAAGCGTGTTGATCAATGCTTGTCCCTTCTCTTTATAGAAAGAGGCCTGTGCCCAGCAGTGGGACGTGTATAAGCCTGTATATTTATATTTTGATTAGTAATCATGAACCATGTTTTTCACAACTTAACTAAACAACTCATTCTAGATCTGTTTTAAAACTCCTTCCATCTCAAATTTAAAACAAACTCATTTTAAACTTCCACGTTAGTTGTGAAGAAAAACATTCACAACATCAGTGTAGGCTTGCGCTCTCAGAAACAACTTCTTTATTCAATTAAGGTTCTACAAAAATTACTGCGGGACACATAAATCACACGTAACTGCCTCCAGTATTATTTATTTATGTTAAATAGGCTTAAGTACGTACCTACAAGGTATCTGGCACCCTTTATGAGAAAAGTAACCATTCTGGGTGAAGAAACAACACGTTTGAACATGTTTAAAATATTGTGATGTTCCTAGTTTAAAAGTTTCCTAAATTGTTTTATGGGGTCCTAGTTATGAGTATTTTTTTTGTGGTTGGTAATTTAATTGTGGCTTTCATTTTATTATTCTTTGTCTAGCTAATATTTGGAGCTGAGAACTTTTATTTTTTTACTCAAAATAACTTTTGTTTGTGTCTGGTGTTGAATATACTTCGCCTTGTGTTAAGACAATAATGAACATATTTAAGCACAAAATAAGCCTTAATATTCAGTACAATTATGATCAGCTGCAGCTATAAACCCCGAAATTTACTTGATTTTATATGTTAGGTTTTACTATCGATAACTTCACAAAACATTACTGTCTTTAAAGTTTAAATGAGCAAAGGCCTTTGCATTCTTTTTTTCTACACAAACCACGAACAAATAAATTACTACAACATCGATCGCGCTATCCCGACTGATCAATCTAAAACTACATCAGAAATTAAACAAACATCGATGTACGCATTTCTACAATTACCTATTTATTATCTTTGGCAGTGAAGGCGAATCGGTATAAAAACGGATACGAAAACGTTCTGTTGCTATGCGCGATCAACGTTCCTATCGCTAAATATAGATCATTGTTATGGCTGGAGAATTGAGAAACAGTTTCTCTTACCTGAATTAATGGGTATCACGAATTATGTTCTCAATGGAATGGTTAATCAATGTCTAGTTTTGGTTGCCTACCGAATTTACGGACAAGTAAATCTACTTATAATATACCGGTGGATGCAATTGGCGAGTTGTCGTTCATTGTGGCGTTCTAGGGGGGAGGCCTTTGTTCAGCAGTGGACGTCTTCCGACTGATGATGATGATGATGATGAAATCTACTTATAGTATACTACTACTATAATTTTAGTTACCTAGCTTTTATAGCATTTTGCTAACCATATTATGTATACCAGTGCTTAAAAAATCTTATATCTTGCTGTGGGTGTTTGTCTTAGGCTGAAACTGGGCTTAAAATATGTAACCTCTTTTCATATTTCGTGCCTTGCCTTTGGCCCCTTTTCTTTATATAAGGCATTTCTCATTATTAATTTGTCTTGGTAATGAGTCATCTTACCTAGACCAGACGAATGCTTAGGCTTGACAAAATCTTCAGCGTGGGCATCAAGTAGGCTGGCTTTACTCCATGTTTATATTTAATTTAAAGCCCCGCTAGAGGTCAATTAGGCCGCGCTCTATTAATTATAATTTTGGTGGCTCGATTCACGTTGTTTGCGATACCCAGTACGATGGACTTCGTTAGTCCAATACCTTTATCATTTCTGTAGAGTACTTATTACGATTCAGTTTTTTTTTTTGATGTTTTTCCTAGCAAATTACGACAAAAATACCGGTACAAAAGGATTGTTTTGCTATTCTAGAAGTTCAGCTACAAGTATTTATAAAAAGGTAGGTTTCAAGGCGGACTTAAGGTCAGCGCATTGCGTATTTTTTTCAGTTCACTTCTTTTCACGAACCGTTCGTCTATGCTTCAGCTTTCTCTGGAATCGAACAGTCCTAGAAATGGAGAAAATTCAAACATTTATCCCTTTAAAATCGTCCCGAATTTTTAAATGGACTTAACCAACAATTTACACCAACTCCATTCCATCGGATTTAACAAATCCTTGCAAATTACATTTCCTGAACTAAGCCAATCCCCTGATCCTTTTCTATCTCTTGCATTATCCCCAAACTTTGTTTGACGACTTCTATACAATGTATGAGCTCGTGCCTTTACATTTCAACGTGACAAAGTACCAAGGAATCTTCAACCGAGCTCAAAACCACATATAACAAGAACGTGTTTATTCCAATGTTTGTAAGCTTATCGCAACGCAATGTTTGTCGTTGCAATATTTGTGAGCATATCACCAACAGCCAACCTTTGCTGCTGTTGAATCTAACCACATTCGGTTAAATCCTGACACTTTGCTTTATACATTGTTAAGTTATGTGTGTTTAGTTTAAACTTAACTAAACGTTGCATGAAATGTAATAAAGGTTTAAAAAAAAATACTGTGCTCTCCCACTTTGCTAAATGCGGTAAGTATCGAGTTAAAAAAAAAAGATAAATAATTAAATTTTCCAAATTACATATTAGTTCAATTTTCTAGTTTTAATGACAATAATAAGAAAACAACATTCTATAACAAGGTGAGATTCAACCCCCCGCCTGCCGTCGGAACGGTTGGTACTTAGCGAAGCCTTCAAGGCTATGAATAATTTAGTGTTAGAAATAGGGCGCTTGGCTAACCGCCGTGATAGACGGGTGCGAAATATGGACAACCAAATGAAGGGTTCGGTTTCCCATCTGTTACTATTTATCAGCCAAAGTGAGGCCGACACTGTGGGTTGTTGCAATCCGTTTTTCCCAAGTGAATAAATCCAAAAATCAAATAAAATAGGAAATAATATATATTTCCTCAATTTTGTTCAGGTAACTAAATAAAAATAACCGAAAAAGTGACCCTAATTGTGTACACTGAATTTCTCATAAACTGAACTCCCGAGTAATTTTAACATTCTATTACTATCTTCAATCTCATCATCATTAACACCCTCATCTATAGTATCATTGTAACAAACAAAACTATCATTTAAAACACTTACGTAATTGGTGGACTCAACAATATCAGTAATGCCTTCTTATTTATCAGGCGGTAAAGCCTGTGTGTCACCAATAACAACTTTGTCACTGGTCCAGACTGCGACAGGGATATCAAAATTTCATTAGTTTCAGAAAAAACTTGTTTAACAAACGTTTATTTATTCAGGAACTTGGGGCAGACGTTTAAAGGCAGAGTTTTGATTTGCTTAGAAAATATTAACATGTAAGATTTTGGGAAGTAAGATCTTGTTAATCTTAATGAGGCCAAAACTGATGAAAGCTAATTTGATACGGAAAATTTAATCCATGCTATTAAAGACATAAATTTTACTGGGAATGATTATATTTTAATTACTATGATAATAATAATTTATATATAACTAAACCTAAAGAAGCTGATTCATCAGATACTGATTTCAATTACAGTATGTTAAAAAATCATAAGCAAGTAGGTATTATCCTTAAAAGATTTCGCCTACAGGCACATAGATAACAGAATCAAAGCAAAACAAAACACAAACGATATTTTTCCTTTAATTTTTCGGTTCATGAACATCTCAAAGGCGAAAAAGAAACAAAAAAATACAAAGCACTTATAAAAATTACATCAAAAGGAAATAATAGGAAGATTTTAACGAAATACGTTATTATTACTAAATTGTTTTGGGGCGCTATTTTTCATAACACTGGCGTAAAGGAATTACGGAGTTTATTCTAAGAATACTTGGTTTTTTCGTTTATAATTGGAGGCATTTTTTGTTGGTTTTTCGAGTGTACTTGTAGAAACGCCTTATTAAAATGTACCTAGGAGAATGAATGATCATTCAAAAAATCATGCAGCTCATTTGGACTAGCCAGGGCTCCTTATTTTAAATTGTGATGGGTCACTTGACCTATCACAATTGAAAGTAAGGAGCTGATATTTTTTTACATCAAATAAAGAATTTCAGTCTCCTAATGAGAAAGTTTTACAGCTACAAATTTGTTCTCTGCTGATCCAACGCAAGTTCTTCAAACTCTTCCAAATTCTGAATCTCTAGTTCAGTTCGGAACAAAACCCTCACTGACTAAAACAGTTCCAAAACATTTCAGGGATTGATAAAGTACAGTTCTGTCCCAAAAGTAAGAGCTATTGAGTGAATATAAATTCATAATGAAGTTGGGTGCGATCCCTTAGAACTTTCTACTTGAGGGTGGGATCAGGATACATAAGTATCCGTTTAACTATACACGAGGATGTATACCTAATTGTACCAAAGAGGATGAGTGAGAATTGTCTTTCTTTTGTTTTCGGCTTTTCTGTGTTGCTTTGACGTCATAGGTATTCGACACCATGGCTAGAGATAGTTAAATGTGTATCATTTTAATAGGTCTCATAGTTTAAGATCAGATCAGTCACAATTTATGTTTATGAGGTAACGACGCTTAAGTTTCGAAATGGCATGAAATGTCTATAAATTCATTCAAGTTCCTATGGTAAGAATACAAGGTTAAACATAAAGAAAAAAAACCATATGTTAGGTATTAAAAGAATGTGGAAAACGGTTGCAAAGTACAACAGGGAGAATTTAATGGGAATCGTGTAAATCACATACGTAAATACCATTATTTAGATGCAAATATTCACTTACAGCCAGACACAAAAAGAAACGCATGCAAGTCGGGCCGCGGTTTAAATCCGATGAGTTATTGGAGAGCCACCTGCTCCCTGTAATTGTTTCTGTAAGAAAAATATTATTACTGCGTTTTTCATTGGCGTTTATCATTGTGATGTCATAATTTATGACGTGTTCTTTAGTGGGGATGATGGAGAAATTTGTGGTGGGATGATTGAGTTAATGAGTATTGATCTTTGTCTTTGTTGCTACCTGATTGTGCATAAAGATGTTAAGACTCATATTTAAAAAAGCAATCGCATTTTAATTGATATGGTATGTATAATAATATGATGTTTAGGGATTAGTTTGGTATTTCATATATTATTGTTTAGTTGAACTGAATTAATTGCCTCTTTATATTTAATAATTCCTTTTACATCACAAACTACATTATACTTTATATCAAACACTTCCACAAAAACCAAACTCTCCATTACAAAATTTAACGCAAACTCAAAACGATATTTTTGCACAAATTTCAAATTTAAATAAAACAAATATTGATAGTTATCCCATTCGCATACATTGGTACTATCATTTTTCGTTCGTATAAAAATTATTGGTACATTTTTAACATACATCTGGCGTCGGTTCGAATGCCGTAAATACGAGAACGTTTACAGATTTAAAATGAAATACATTGTTTGAAATATAGACACATTATTTCCGGGAAATTATTTTTATTCAGTTGTTCAATATTTAATTGGGAAACTGCCAATGAAACAAACTAGCTTTTTACGTTATTTGATGATTTATGTATTTATCTTTATTGATCAAATATGTGTTTATGCTGTTTGACTGTTTTCAGAGATTATTTAGGTTGCATTTATGACAAAGGATTAGTTAAAATAGTAGGCCCATTACACTACCTTGACGTACTCCAAAATTATTGCGTTAATAATAGATATAAAAATAAGTACTAATTTTTATCTATTAGGTCATTTCAATAGATTATCTTGATCGATCTTTCAATACTTTAAAATATTATTAACAAAATTTAAAAAAATATAATTTGATAAATCATACATTATGGTTTTAATAACATGTATAATCATCGTTAACCGTCCCCATAGCTTGAGCAAAAGTAATTTTTTTATCGATCATTTATTTGTTCTTTTTTTCTATTTTTACAATCTTGTTGCATTCAAAAAACTTTACTGTCAATCTAATTGACAGCACACTATCCCATCACTACCTCTTTAACACGTTATTTCTATTCGAGGCTCAAGAGGATCCAACTTCATCTTAGCTCAGCTTTCAAAGAAGAGCTTCCTATCTCATTTATGTTGCAGATGTCTCGGCTGACGACTTGTGTACAGTAATCCTTCGTTAGTGTAGGTCAACATGCCGTAATTACGCTGCATAGGGTTGTAGCGCGTAGGCTATAACGTCACATTTATTTATGTTGAAATGTTTGAAGATGGATTGATGTTTTGAGTGATTATGAGATTTCGCCTTTGCCCAGCAGTGGGACAGTATAGGCTAGGGAAAAACAAAAAAAAATGAGATTTCATAACGATATTTGAAATTTCAGAAATATTCGAATTAGGCTAAAACTATATATATAATATTTTTTGGTACACACATGCACTAAACTCCCGGAAGACAAACAGAAAAACTGGACAGTAGGTAACATTCCTTCATATATTTACCCGACTGCAATATTTTAGAGGGTTATTATGACATGTAAGCAATGGCCTAATCAAAATTAAGGACATCTGAAAAAGAGGTATAATTAACAAAAGTTATGAAGCATATAGTGTACGAGACAAACAACATAAATAATTACCCAGACACCACTCAAAAATTTGAAACCATAAAAGCACACTAAAATATTCAGGCACTATAAAAGTGCTATTACGATGACACTTAATGTTGCCGCAATGCTCCATATTACATCAAGCAATTACTTGCAAAACAGTCCTTATTTGACGTTTGTGTCGTAACTTCATCCGAGATGACCACTTCTGAATATTTGACATTTTACGGCGATATTACAGACTAGTGTCGGCTGATATTGTCGTCATAACTGTGTATGATGCACTGGTAATTTTATGGTCGGTTTTAAACAATGCTTCATGTCTAGGGACCTAGAATTCTAAAACAATAATAATTTCAGCGTCCAAACTAAGATTTTTTATGATTTGCTGATCAGATTTACGAGCAAAAAGCTGTTTTAAGACTCATACATATAACCTATGTAAATTTATTTAAAGTCTTGTTAAATAAATCTTATCTATTCAGAGATTTACATTCAATAAAACTTGAAAGTTTATTTTGTATTGAATCTTATTTGAAATTATCCAACTGAAAAATATATATCAAACAGAATAAAATTGAATTGAAAAAGAATTCATTGCAAGTCACAAAAGCCATTTATAGAAGCTTTCACACTGGGACTTTTATGTGTAAATGTTGTTTTTATTTTTATGTTAGTTATTCAAATAAGAACGTAAAATAATGTAAATGATGAGATATCGCAACGAAAAATGAAAAATTTTATAAATTGTATTAGAACCTTGACTGGCCGACGAAATGCGGAGGTGATCTCATTTTTCATTGCACAGTTACATTACGCTGTGTCGATGTAACGATATAAATAGAAGGTAGTTATGTCTTTCAGAGAATGAAGGTTTTGTACTCGTGTATTCAAACGTGCTTTTACACTACATGTAGCAAGGTGCAATGGTATAGTTATGTATGCTTCGAAACTACATTTTTAATTTGATAGCTAAACATGTTTTGTTTAAACTGTATAACATTTTTTTTAATGTACCTAGTATAGTAGTAGTAGGTAAAGTACCTTTTTAATCTACCTGTAATATTTAGCTATGTTTTATTTCTATAATTGCATAGCATAGATTTCATTCTAAGCATGGAAATTAGATAAAACGTGACACACTTCTGCCTTCCCTAAACAACTTTATGTAACAGTTATGATACGAAAACACAAAAGTCTAATATAAAAGAGAACAAGCACCACATTTCAGCGGGCTAACTTCCAAACCGAGAATTTCCTAATTGAAAAATCCAATAACACTTTGTCCGACCTAGGTATCAAATCCACACCCAGACATCAGCCAATACGGCTACTATAAAGCGAACTGACAATAAACCACCTTACTTTACTACCAACGAATTGTTATTTAATAACAATGCGACATTAAGTCACAATTTTCATCTACATGACTGTAATTATACCAAAAACCTTGTACATTTTGTGGGGATAACATGCGAGATTTTTCGCGAATCATATCACTGGCCTTTATTATTTTAATTCTCCATATAATTTGTATTAAAAATACATTTCCGACGCCAGTATGACCGCTTCGTTTGTAATGCCTTTACAGAACATTAAACGTTTCATAATTATATTTACTGGCAACATTCCTGACAGGTTTGAGTATATTCAAATAAAGAATTTTAAATTTCGATTCTGGAATTGAAATGAAAAAAAGGTTGAGTTTTGCTTTTAGGAGATAATTTCAACGTTTTGAAATATGATCGAATCAGAGTTCGTTTGATATATTATGAATGTTGTTAATATTTGATAACTACATTAAATATTCTAATTAATGGAATTGAAAAATAATTTCATTTGGTTTAGTTACATTTACGAATAGTAAAATACATTAATGTATTTAGGTATATAAAATTAAACATGTTTTGTTTGATTTTTATCTTTTGTGTGAATAAAAATGGGCTTATCTTTGAACATAAGATTAAATATGATTATAACCACTCCTGTGACCAAGAAAATGCTATAGCGAAACGATAAAAAAATATTTCCATTAAAAGCATTTTCCATGAAACAATTTCCTCACTCCAAATTACCACGAAGAGTTATGGAGGTCGTTCTCGTTATAACGTGTAAAATTTTTAATGTAATTACTTTTAGCAGTTAAATGATAAGCGTTACTTAATACGGTGTTCAGTCGGTCACATTAAGTATGATTCATTGTATGTTATAGGCCATAATGAGATATGTATCACGCGATGTTTACTAACAATGTTTAATGATATTACTTAATAAGACTGCGTCAATATTTTCGTTGTAAGTGTATTCCCTGAAAGGATAGGCTGTGTGGGTGCGCTTGCACGCCCAGTTTTCGTTTAGCTAGTAAACGGAAAATGAGGCTAGCTTATCTAATTTATTGCTTATTTTTAAATGCAGTGTTCAAATTTGTACTTTATGACCCATTATTGTCATTAGGAATATGGCACCAAAATTATTAATATTATTATATTAAATACTTTAAACTCAAAATCTCACTGATTTAATGTTGCATGACGTCTCGATTTTGTTGCAAAAAATACCTACTCTCGAACTTTGATATAATTTATTTATCTTTTAATTTTTTACCATTGATAAAGCCAAAGTATGTTTCTAACAAAAAAAAAATATCTTAGTAACAGACAAAATTTTTGGCTTTTCCTACCCATTTATCTACCAATCCAATACAAGTTCTAACGGACAATTTAAAGTGCTACTTAATATAGTTAATGAGATGTAATTGAGTGTTGCGGTGAATACTTGGCGCGGCTCGCGCTTCGCCGGTATGCTAATGTATGGAGATACACGCGTTAAGTGTCAGACAGAATTACTGTTGCATATTGTTTTTATTTTGAGTATGTGATTGGTGATGGAAGGTATGCGGAAAATGGATGATAGAGTGAGTAACTAGAGGACTTTTTGGTGATGCTCAGATATTAATGTATGCAGCTTTTTGTGAATTTATGATAAAGGAAAGATGACCGGAATAACGATATAAATGTTACAGTATTTAATAGTTAGGGTTTTTGTAAGTAGTAATTTAAGCTACCACCTCATGTTTCTTCTTATTGCTGATAAAATGGAGCCAATATCTTTACAAATAAATGTGTAAAAACCTATAAAAATAGACTCACCCACATTTTTACATTTGCCAGTTCGTAAATGATATCCACAGCAAAATCAGTAGTGGAAACCTAAAGTAATTTCGAAAATGTTTAGTACATTTGGCAAAAGCACTTAAATCACAGCCCGCGTAATGTAGCAAAGCCTACGGTTCCGAAGCCACTGTTTAGTCTGATAAGTTTATCGCATATCAAACAGGCTACTAAATCACAATTACACGAAATCCGAAAATTTTCGACCAAACTGATCATTATTCGGAGCGCGCCTAATGCGGCGGACACTGATATAAATTACCTGGAACTGACTCAATAAATATTGTACTAGATCTATGCAAGAAAATTTTAGTGCATTCGTAAGTAATAATATTAAACACTGACATTATTAATTAAATCAGGACTTACAAAAATTATTATTATTATTATTGTAATCAGATATTTATAATGCACGCCTGCCCAATAAGCTTAGCTTCTAAGATATTAGTTCCTGACTGTAATTCAATACCTTAAAAAACTGGTGATATGCTAATTTTGGCCGTAAATTGGATACTAAAAAATAATAAAGCTACGAAGGAAGTCCACACATTATAAATTAATAAGAAAACAACCACCTCACGTCCACCCGTGACTGTACCTGCAACGGTATTAAACTTCGGAAACATAAACACAAAAAATATACATAAAAACATAAGTCCATCTAGTGAAACTATCCTATACATCTGTGGCCATGTTTTTCATACCTCGCTAGTCGCTGTGCATTAACTAATGCAATCGCATTCCTCAAAACATAATTTAGCCGGATCAGGAGACTCACGCAATTCTTTGGCGAATTGCATTTAGTGAGGTTGTATTGCTAGCATTGTTTTGTCGGCAATTTGTAAGGTGGCGAAATTATGATTTAGCACTGAATTTACGTGTAAAAGATTGGCAATTGTTTTGTTGTACATTTTGGACTGATTTTTGTTGAGGCGTTTGTTTGATTTTTTAACTGTAATTGTAAGATCAAATAAAACTTTTTTAGATTGATTTTTTCTTTGCCTTTTTAGGCATCGACGCAATGCCCAACAACACAATTTAAGATTGAAATCCGAGTTTGAAATCTTGCCTTAGTTTTTACCATCTTTATGGACGTTCATACTAATAGGTTAAATAATTAATGTATTAATTGGCAACTTATATCCATTACCAGATTTTACCAACAAATAAAGAAAATAAGAGAAAAACAAAAGAGAAAATGATTTAAAATTCTCCATAAATGTAATGAATTGCAGGAAATTGATAGTAATTGGGTCGAAATGACTGTTTAATTGCGACATGTCAATGATACAGTATCGCGCTCATAAAAATGATTGTAACAGTTAAGCTTTTGAAATAAATAATACTGATTGCGAGTTCTCTGTAATTTTATTAGAGGTTCATTTCGTTCGTGAAATTAAGAGATGGCTTTGTTGTGTAAGCGGTTTTGTAAGTAGAGACAAAATAGTTTTGATGCAATTGTATCTTGTGCCTTTCTTAGGTATTATCTTGTGATGGTTTTTAATATGGTACAGTCAAGGTTAAAAAAGTATTTTGATTTGTTTATCGTATTAGTATGTAATGATATATATTGGCCAAACATTATGCTGTTATAGATTAGGTATCTTTTCATTACATCCAATTAATCATGTTTCATTATAAAATTTGATTAGAATACAAGAAACTTTATGGAAAGATCAAAAAAGTAATTAATGAATCCACTACGTCACCAAATTCTAAGCTCAACATAGTTAAGCACCCGTTTTCCAGTTAAACTTACTTCGCACTAATAAACAAACGAAACCCTACTTGAATAGCGTCACTACCATAAATTACGTAGATGCAACAAAAAAGGGATCAACACACAACTCTGTATCAAACACAGAGTTGTATCCCAACACAGAACACTAAAAGATTAAAGGGAGGATTCAACACCGTGCGACACAGTGTCACACACTGGCTCTAGTTGGAAAACGTTGGTCCGAAACATCCAAATGAACCCATTACGGGAGATGTAAATCATCATAATATAGCCAGTGTAATGCCGGGACACCATTAACTGATTGATGATTGAGTGAGTTTTTAATTTGCTTCTCTTTTTTTCAGGTAAGTGCTTTCACCTGTACGCTTGGAGCGGCCAGTGTTTAATTAATCATGCTGATGTATTGTGTAAGTTTTTGCTTTTATTTGTGTAGTGTTTTGTTTTGATTTTGGAAGGTATCTGAAGATTGTTGTTTGTACATTTCTCGACTGTTTTGATGACTTTGTTTATCGATTGGTTAGGTTTAATATTTTAATGATGCATCATATCGGGTTGTGTTTCACAAAAGTCAGTATATAGCTTTTTAAAAAAAAGTTAAATTATACATGTTATATTTGTAACAACATTTACCACACATTCAATTGTTTTTATGATAATTAATAGCTTTACAATCCAAAATACAGTTTAAATTCCGCTCAACAAATCCTAAACACTGTGACAAATAAATTTCTAATAAATTAAAGCACAACTGAATTAATGATCAACATTCAAAACGATTACTATAACATTAGCTAAAAGTTACTATTTGCTCGCTAAACGCATTAGCAAACTAAATACATTTAGTATCAGCGTACCGTCATTACTTAAACATAAATTATATTTGAAATATCGATAATTTTAAACGTTAATGCGTGCCAATACTAGCCTATTTAGAGGTGGAGCGCGAAACGAGCCAGAGGTTGCATGGCGTCTGTTAAATGCTTCAAGCCAAGTTTTGATTCAATATGAAGAGGATAATATTGAATTTAGAGAAAAGGGGTTGTAATAATATATTTTTTTTTTCGATAAGACATTATACAAATCCAGGCAGCCTAAATTAAACAGCAATGCTTATTTATGATTACATATCATATGATTTTTATTCGAATGTTGACAAAAAAGTAGTTAAAAAAAACTTTGTAACTTCTAGCTTGTGTCAATTTAAACATGGCCGTTTGAACGTGAGTTTAGAACAGGATTATCTAATACTGTTTATATTGTGCACTTATACACTATAATTAATGTAAAATGAGAGGATGGGCAGAACTAGTAGCAATATAGAAAATATTATACAAGTTTTTTTGGATGGTTATTTTTATAAATCATTTAATAAAATGGAAAGTGTATTATTATGAAAACAATTGCAAGCTGACTACAGGTTTACTTAAATTATAGCAAGCAAAATTAGTAGTATCAATTATATTTTTTTTTTACATTGGTCACATATACACAGGGTTAAAGGCCAGTATTTTTTTTCAATTCCGTGTTATTTTACTAAATGATTTATTTCTTCAAATCATACACTTACCTCTCTTATTACAAGAGAGATAAGTCATATTTCAATAATTTCAACATTTACACTAAAATGCTAACTCACACATACTGCATCAAAACAGTGGCGTCGGGCAGTTTTCCTCATAAATAGATTACACAGTTGTCAGCGCCCTTGCGAGCCGAAGCGAATCTATTAAGCGCGTTATTTCCGTTCGCACAGACTGTACGGACCTAGATGGAAACTCAAAATTGGTTTTCTGTGTGAAAACGCCGGTTTTGTTTTTGAAAGAGCAATGAGTTTTACTGGATTATGTTTTGGTTGTCGGTTCTTGTTTAATTGGTGGAATTTATTAGTGGTTTTTATTAGGTATCTGTGTAAATTGTGGTTTGAGATTATAGATTGGATTCCACTTTTTTAAGATTTTTTTTTATTCTCACTCGACAAACGATTTAATTGTTTCTTTAGTGAATAACACATTTTGTAAGGTAGATGCCAGACGTGCTAAAATAAATTTATACTTTTTTGTTTTTATCTTTTTTTATCACTTGTTGATTTCAAACATACCCATTTCGATTCTGATGTTATAAATAACCCTTCATCCAAACAGTATAAAGGTACTTGTAACTATATCATACCGGGTTAAAAGCGCAGCAAGCCGCTGTTACTGGTGAAGCACTTAGCTTCCTACTGAGCGCAGCGTGATACGTATTAAATTGATATTTCTGTTATATTGCGCTAGCATTTATACAGAAATGTTTTGTATGCACAATTCTGGCAAATCAAATTATGAAAATTCTTTATTTTTAGTCACAGTTGTTTTAAATCTCATATACAAATTTTCTGCAAAGTAACTAAAAATCTTGTGACACACTGATAATGATTTAAAACCAGAAAAATACCTTCTTCAAAACAGAGCACTTTTGAAGCACTACACAATACACACAGGTACAATACCTATTTTTCATACTCCACTATATTATTAATTCAGAAAACTTATGTTATTCAATCAAAACTCTCACTCAATCTATTACAACCCAAAAAAACTCCACCAAAAACATTCGTGCCGCATCCAGTTTACAAACATCTACAATTTTCGCCTACAATTCGAACGTAAAGCTTCCAAAGCAATCGATTTCCGGCCTATTCGACTTTAAACGAGGAATCAAACCAGATCCGAACGGATTTAGTTGCGGACTCCGTGGACAGTAATGAATAGACTCGAGTAGCCCACTTCGATTCAGTTAACTTTATCCTTTATATTAATCTGTGATGGGATTTGGGATTGGACGATTTTAAATGGTGTTTGAGATTGGAGTGGTAGTCTCGTCTTGTGAATTTTTTGAAGATAGGAGTTTTGGATCGGCATAAAATGTTATGAATTCATATATTCTTTGGGTTCCATTTTTATTTTATTTAATAATACGCAGAAGGACTCCAGACAAATACACGTACTTCAAACCTAGTACGACATTAGAGCAAAGGTTACTATCGAGATTGTATAAAAGAGAGACATACAGATAAATCGTAATTTCAAGGTACTTTTCGAAAAAGATAGTTTATAAAACTTTTTAGGATATTCAACATCAAAATACTTAAATGTAAACAAGTGAAAATTTTCTTATTAAAAGTGAGTACACGTAAATCAATACAATATCTGCATAGGTATAATATAATAGGCTATGTGTATACAACCGAAACCTTATCTGCAACCCAACAATGTACCACCAATCACCATCAAATCACGTACGAACTAATACGTCGAACCGACCAATAAAACGTCTCAATATCTATGCGTTTATTCCGTTTGATTAAACAACGTACATGTATAAAGTTTTACGAGTCCGATTGGCTACTTTTATTGGCGGGCGAGGCCTTATCTCCGCACGCCATGCATCGGCTAGCACCAGTTATTATTAATCCTCAGATAAGTTCGGACGTCTGTAACTGTCGTAAAACTATGACGGATCGCTGTTTGTCAATATATGAGATAATCGAGATTTGAGATGAGAAGTTTTTTGATTCTTGGATTTTTGTGGATGAAAATGTACGAGGATATGCAGCGTTGTTATTTTATATCGTGTTTTGGGACAGTTACAAAAACTTTGTTATATTTCTTCCTGCATTTTTTAACTGCGGCTTAAGGCCTAGAGGAACGTACTTAAGAGGGCTATGATAATCCTAAGAATCCGCGAAAATTCAAATCATAGTACCAAAATTAATTCAGTCGTGATCCCAATATTATAGTTCGACCCTTGTCATGTCCCAAAAAACCTCGAAAGTCAATACTGGAGATATAAGGTTTCAATCTGTGTTCCCACTGTGCTGGGATCAGAATGGGATCGGCAGACGTCGACGTATCGATTCACTTTTATGGGGCCAAATGGACCTCCCATTCACCACGTCAACTTGGTTTTGGGATTCAAATAAGATCGGTCGAAGTTTCGGTGCTTGGTGTGATGAGGGTTAAATAAGGTATTGCGGAAATCATATTATTGGGGTGCTGCCCTGTATTATAATAATGAAATGGAATTTATTGATTCGGGGGTTTAAATTGAGGTGAAATTATGTCTGTAAGTCGAAGCTCCAATTTGTGATATTCTTTATATTTCCACACTTTGAACGTGGTCTCTCGTAGATTTAGGTACAAAAGTTTCTGCACGAAACAAATGATAAACGACTTCTAGTGTAGCTTCGTGCTAACCTGTATGTCACAACATGCAGGTAAATATTGTAGTGTTCATAAATAACTACAACCTTCTGGCTCAAGCTGGTAGAGCCAGTTTCTAAACAAATGCTTGTCTACTGTAGAAATAGACCAAAATATTCACCGATTTAAACATGCAACTTTTTTTTCTGTTTCTTGACTATGGATCAAACGTGTTAGTCCAAAAATGGTTTGTGTATTTAATTTGATTTTGTTAATCAAAATTGCACTTCCCAAAATTGCATTAAGCTTCCATTTCAGCACTCCAAAGTAAATTAATCGCTTACAGAACATAGAACTAATCGCTTAACCCTGTATCCTGTATACAGGTACATTTCAATGTAAGCGTCCAATATTAATGTCAGTTTGCAAAGTTTACACATCATTAACTCGGAGTGCTAAAGTTGTTGTGTGAAATTCATCGATTTTGCACTTGCGGCGAATTTATGAGCAATACAATGTAGGTAGAGCTGTGAATTATATTTCTCCTTTGTGAATGTGGTTGTTCACTCGATTTGGAGATAGGATAAATTGGTTTTAGAATGGAAATGTTTTTAAGTCAGTGTCAATTTATTTGAATGTAAATTTTGATTTAGGTAGACATTTTTTTTGTGCATAGTGCAATACTTTCATCATTTGATCAAAATTATTTTTGACAAAATTTGGTTTTTTTACTACTTTCGTAGTATTTTAAAACTTGCAAAAATACATAATATCACGAAAAGAAAAACTTGATTAGAAACATTATATTTGTGTTTTTTACAAATAATGTAAAAAATTCAACTTAATTAACCTACACGACAGAATCTAGACAATTTCTTCGACGACTTCTTAGAAAAACCTTACTATAGGCGAACAAATTCTCGCTTTAAAACGTTCAGCTTCCACTTAGAGTAAATGAAATTAAGACAAAACTAATTAGCGACTAATTAAATGCCTTCGAACTAACCGACGAACGTCTTGGCGGATTTTTAACGCGTTATTCTAATGATTATTACGGGCGCTAGATGGCGTTAGTAGAGTTTTTGGATCATATCAAAGGATAGCGATTTTTTACGTCAGATTTATTTACATGCTTTCTTCAATTTTTGTTTGAGGTTTTTTTACTTGCTTGAAATCTACCTATAAGAAATACCGTCTAAAAAATCTATATTTCAACTGTAATAGGATTTTGCAAGTTATTTTCTAGTCCGTCACAGGCTTAATGTTTTATGGTTTTACGTATATAAAAGTCATGTAAATTTATTTTTAATTAAAAACTTCACACGCGTGTTATAAATACACTTTAATAAAAATACCGGGAACGGCACTAAAAGGAACTTAAGCTTGAATACTAAAAAAAGTTAAAAGCGTTTGTTTTACCATAACCATCTGCAGCGATACCCGCGTATTAGCTCTTATGAAGTTTTACCATACACTTGCTTACCATTATAGCTTTAATGGTAATATTACCGTTAAAAGAAACTACCACCACTAAACGAGTAACACGGTCTCATTACGTATCATAGCTGCCGACTTACTTAACTGGACTTTTGAATGGCCAACTATATTATATTTTCTCGATTAAATTCTTTCTTCTGTTGGGTAAGAATAAAAATTATTTCGGTGAAGTTTTACCTCAGTATCTAATACTTTTTAATTTATATATGCCACTGAATGAAAAATACGTGTTATCAAACTGTTTAGGTTAGAATGATTAAAATAGTACACTTCGTATAAAGACATTTTGCAAGAAGTTAATTATTATGATAAACATATTTCTACATCTCGCCTCCAAGAGCTCTCCTTAGCAATATTATAAGTTATTATTAAAAACGCACTTATTTTTATTCTTAAGTACGTAGGTGTCTCAAAAAGAGCCATGACAAACTACTAACAAAAAATCAACATTTTCAACAGAGAGACTAATCCGAGCTAATCAAAGGAACTGTCTGATAAGCCACCTTCATTAGATAATTACCTACTGACTGGTAGGTATTAATCAAAGAGATCAAGGTATTAATTAGATTATTAAGATCGGCTTAACTCTGAGTAGTCTCGACGACTGAAGAGGCAGTTGTTGGCATCTTTACGATGGAAGAAAGAGATACTGAATTTCGACTAATGACGTAATTGTTTTTCTGTTAAAATATACTTATTTATGATTGAGGTCAATGTTGCTACTTAATTGTGTCTTTGTCATACAAATGGATCAAAGGTTTAAAAATGTGTTAAAATATTGAATTCGATATTTTTCATAATACTTAAATGTGCACTGACTTACAATGTGACATTCTTTAATGTCTTCTAGATTGTCAGTCGAAAAAAAAACAAGTCAAATTCACTCAAAAACACTTGTTTCAAAACCAAACACCGATCCAAACAATTACAATACAAACAAACAATAACAATAGCCAAGCAATCGTGGAACAAACTTTTAAAACAACGTGTGACAGTAACATAAAACATTTAGCAATAAAGTTGCAGGTTCGCAGCTCTATGAAATACGGACACTTCCTGGAGGCAGGGTTATGCCTCATTGTCTTGTTAGTCAACTTTGTGGCGGTGACGTCATTTCAAACGGTAGGGGAGTGCGTTTGAAATGTATGCAGGTTTTTAGTGCATGAGGTAAATGGGATGAGGGAAAAATGGGAAGAGAAACTACTTGAATTAGGCTAATTATATGATGTGTAAGGTTTATAGTTAGAATTAAGTAGATAAAAAAAAATATTAGATTTCAATATTAAATTGTAGCTGATCAATTAATTAAAACAAATAATTATTCGTTCTTTTTTCTGAACATTTAATTCAATTGATTCACGAGTTTGCTTATTTTTTTATGTTTGATTCAATACTTTAGTTCTAAACCAACAAACTAAACGTCCCACGGTCCACGCATATCCTATTATCAACTCGTGAAATACAATATTTTTAAAATAAATAGACGTACTAGTTACCAATTACATGTAATACATTCAACAATAAAGCAACTATCAGTACCGCAACAAACACAAGTTTCCGAGGCGCACTCGTACGGTTTCCAACGGACGAGCCGCTCTTTAGCGTATATTATGTTATTTTGTTACTCAAATTTCGATATGCTCATTAGGTTTTTTTTTATTTTATTTAAGATGGGTTGATGGGTGATTTGATGAAGTTAGGTTAAAAAAAAACTATTGTCATTGTGTGCCAGGCCCCTGTCCGTTATAATAGAAATAATTTTTCATTGCAAGTTCTCCATTGATAGAAGCTTTCTTAATAAACTTTTAAAACATTTTTTTTTTGAAAAGGTCAAATACTCAGTCCCATATTATAATATATTTATCTACTACCGTTTCTATTAATTCATCCCAAATTCAAATTAATGCAATTCTTTGGCCCTTTTCTGATACCATTAGAATTCATGAAAATAAAATCGTTAGCGTACAAGCTTTAACTATATTATATGTAATTGTCTCTCTTTCATGCCAATTTCCATAGTTATGTTTTAACTTTATATTGAACTGCACTAGTACTCTACACGAAATAAACCTATTATGGAATACGTGATAGTTTCCATCCTACAAACAAGCCGTAACGATCAAACTTGTAGCTTATAAGCTGTACATTACTAACTATGGTACGGAACACTTTTGAAGTGATCACTAGACACGCAATGCACACTGATTAGAGAAACGGTTTTATCTACCATCACCTCATTAGTCAAATAATATCTTTCATAATAAGGAACTGAAACAAAGCCTATATTTCATCGGTAATCTGAAAGGTGCGGGCTATCGTGACAAAGTTAATAAAATATATAAAAAAAAAAATCTTATATTATTGTCATCAAATAAATGTGAAACAACGCCTGAATGGATGCCAAAATTAGAATTTCTTTTCATTCCAAAAATATTCGATTTTTGTTCATAATTTCTTCCATTAGCATCTTAAACAGACACGGTAATGTTAGCTTAACGGATCTTTTCATATTATTATAAAAATTCTAAAAGTTAGCTTACTTAATTATTCACGCTGGATACTTTATGTAACAACGACTCCTTCAAGCACGACTATTTCATTAAGTGAAAGTCCCTTACTGACATAGCCATACAACTTAAAAAAATGAATATGATATGTATTCTATAAAATAACAATTTAAAACAACATATTTATTCAGTTTCATTCACTTATATCATCCGCGGCGACTCTCAATAGCCTGTTGTCAACAGCGCTTATTCCCGGCCCCTGTTAAACCGAGGGAATTTGGTCGGCTGCCCTATTTAAAGCGTTTCAAACGGATAGGTTAACAATCTGACCTAATATGTTTATACAGCTATGACTCGTTTCAAAGTTTAGTTATGTAAGTTAGATCTTAGGTTTCGACTAATGTCTGAAGCATCTGTGTGTTAAAGAGTCTTTAGATTTTCGTTTTTTTTTTTAAGTAGTTACATAAAGTTACGAACTTACATAAAGTTTCTGTACATGCATGGAAAATAATCAAATAAATCGTGTTGTAATTTTTAACAAATTGTTGAATATTTATACGTGTTCAATATTAATATTTTCGTTCAAACTATGCCACTGTAAGCAATAACACTTTAAAATCACTCAAACACTAATACAATGCTTTGAAGCTGTAGTAGCCTAGTGAAATCCGTAATGCAAAATAAACTTTATTCTATAGGTCCTTAGACACGTTTTAGAACAACAATTTTTTTACAAAGTAACTTTATAAACAAGCAAGCGTGCGATTACAATATTAGAACATTGCTTCACATCCTGTGACACCGTGTACAAAATAATGGCAAGGATCATTACCATAATTCCCCCACTTTATTACAAGTTCTTATAACTAAATTTCGCGAACACATTCAAAACGGGTCCGTGTTTATGAGTCCACTTTTTGAACTGTCATATTGTATTGTTTTTCGCTCGTATATTATGCAGAAGTGTTCCTGAACGCAGTGCGATGTTTTGTACGGTGTGCAGGACGTCCCTTTTATCATAATGTTGTTGAAAAAAAATCGTGGAAATATTTTGTTGGAGTTAAGAGTTGCTGGCGTGTGTAGCGCAGTTTATTTTAATGTGCAGTTTTGTTTTTGACTCCGTAATGAGGCGGGTGTCGGTTGTATGACGCTGTGAACACGAGTATCTCTGAGGAAGTGTTGATGTGTTTATTGAAATGAAGGCGAGGTTTACATTATGTTTAAAACAGAAAACTTGTTCAGCATGATTGCAAAGATTTACGAAACTGTAAGTTGGTATTTCACATTTGATATTGAATGATGCTGAAAAGGCGGAATAATATTGAAGCGATGCAGAAATTCAAGAACTAGACTACAGAAAAATTGGTCCAAAAACATGAATTTAATTTTTATTTTGTCACTTCCGAATGCGAGCTTTTCCAAAAATCAAATCACTGACAAAAGGCGTAAATAGAAATATAACTCCGAAATCCTGTAACAAAATATGTTACATCTCCATACAAAAACAAGCCGAGTTTTAGTAAACTCGTGTCGCAATACTATCGTCCCGCGCACGTCACGTCGCGACTGGCGTCCGCGTCATTTGTCACGTGACTATTGATTTGCAGTTACACGCTGACAGCCGTTGGATTGTAGCTGAACATCCACCATGATGACTGTAACATATACCTATACGCATATTTTGACTGGTCTACTGGTCGTAATCATCCATTTAATCAAGAGTAATCTGCTGCCTATCAAAAAAACATTTTTGCATAATTTTAAGTATTGCTACAAAGCCATTACTACAACTGGATCTTAGATGATCCAATAATATTTGTTTATATTTTTTATGTGAATTAAGTTCATGTGTTTTCTTCGTCAAAGAAAGTAAAAATGACACGAATGGAAGAATGGTCTTGACTAAGAGTTGATTTCACCAACATCGAATTAACAAGAGAGTAGCTGCCCCAGTATAAATTTATTCTAACTATTTACTCTTTGGTTAACTTCAATTTCATTTCACCATGCTAGTCTGCGGATATCATAATCTTGTCTAGTTACTCTGTAACCGTGAACGAATGTATGGAATGAAATTAGAACGCTACCAAGTAAAAAAGTCCGGTTGTTCCGTGCCTGAGCAATGGCGCTCCCTTTTTCCTAAAATTGTTTGGATAATACGTTAACCTGACGTTTTGAATAACCTTCAAAACAGCAACCGTTTTGACTTATGCTTTGATCATATTTTATTCGTTTTCTTGTCGATAATTGTAATAAAAATAAAAATAAATAAATAAGACATGGCAATGGCAAATGATAAGAGAAAGCGATCTGCTAATTTTTTATTGATTTTTTTAAACATTACAATAATTTAATACTTCTGCCAAACTGCACAGCAGTTTGTTGGCAGACGTAGCTCCCTTGATATTATTATTAAGTTATATATAATAAAATCGTTGTTATCACACCTCCTTACTATAATAATACAATATAATACTTAAAGCACACTCTTTTTTTTATTTTTTTCAAATAGAGATTAAAATAAATTTATTAATATCATCAAGAATTACAATTACAATAATGCTCGCTCATGCTATATAATTAGATCATAAATATAACTATCATAACTATACTATAGGTAGAATGTTTTCACTGAGTATTACATATACTCAGTGAAAACATTGTACCCTTATGAAGAAAATTTGTTATTTTATGTTTAAAAGTCCGTTTTGTAAGAGAAGCACTTTCGATGTCTATAGGTAAACTGTTGAATATAGTTGGAACTAAATATTTATTGCATCTTTTTCCATAATAATTATTACAAGTGGGCACCTCAAACGTCTTACAATGTTTTGCACCTCGAGGTCTTAGCTGTACAAGTCTGATTTTGTACTCTTTATAACCGTAATGATCCAATGCTATTAATAGTGCTACCTTCTCATGCACTGGCAGGATTTTACACTCGACAAACAATTCCTCATAGTTGGTTATTTTACATCGTTGCTTTGTTTTAGTGTCTACTAATTTTTTCATGAATCTAATTTGTAAGTCATCAGAAAAAACGCAGCTGGTAGATCGCGGGGCGACGGGGTTTCAATGAAGCAAAAACTTGCGGAATGGACGACAATATCTAATAAATATAATTCGCAGACAACGCTTTCCCATCGTACTGCCGAAAATTTGAAAGCCCAGTGGGAAGTTTAAAAAAAGCTACCACCGTGGACGAGGACAAAAATAATCATCATCTTCGCTATCGGTTTTTTATTAATGCATACAAACGGCGCGCCATTTTTTTAATGCTATGAACTGACTTTATTTTGACACTACTAACCAAAGAATAGCAACTTACATGGCCGAAATCGGTGGTATATGACATTACTTTAGTATAGAGATTTTATTCTTACTTTAAATGTTGGTGAAACGTAAAATAGATATACTCGGGAGTAATTAACGATTTATTCTTGTACTAAGACTTATTCTACGTTGGTGAAACCGGGCCTAAGTAAAAAATCTAAAGTTTGACTCCGGCAGATAGAGATTTTGCGGTGAGAAGAGTACCCAAAATCAACGTAAAAGTATGGCAATACACAATTATACACAGTAAGAGTTGTTTGTGTGTGTAATGATACTCAACAGAGGGAATCCTAATGCGGTGCTATTAGTGTAAGTGTGAGCTTTTTCGCTTGGGGGACGGGAGAGCTAAATATCCACATTAGTTTACCTAGACCTGCCACACTGTAGGATACTGCAGAACAACGGAATGGGATATGTTCGTTATTTCTTTTGTTAGTAATGTTGGGGCGGGTTACGGTTCTTTATAATATTTAGGTCATGTTGATCTTTAGGTATAATTTAGAGTAATTAATACCTGAATGTATATGGTGAAATATCTTAAACGAATTGTATCTATTTTGAGTTTTTATACTATGAAAAACTGTACAGTAATAAATCCACCCATTTTCAAGTTTTTACGCAGGTAAAAAATTTCATTATAATTATTGGCACTAAATTTAACGTCACCAAGAATTTTCCGAAACAAACCCAATTGTTCTCACCACCGAACCAATTGCGTCATTAATTCACAACAACACTCGCTACAGTAATTGATAACTGGAATATTTACGGATCGGCCACTAGCGAGGCATCCGTCAAGCTGCTGTCAACTATACCCGTCACGGCCTCGTCCCGGACTCGTCCCGGGCTCGTCACGTCTCGTCACGTCCCCGGAAAGCCGTCACGTACCCATTCCGAGTGCCATCGATTTCGCATTAGTCACCTTTTGCTTTATCAGCGTGTCGTTCGTTTTTGTTTTCGAATGACGGCTTCAAGGGTTCAGAGTCTTTTTAGCGAAAGTTTTGCGCAGTTGGTAGTTCATGTTTTTTGGTTGGATCTGTCTTTGTCAACTGTCTGATTTTTTATTCAGAGCTTGGTGAGATCTTTTTTAGAATGATTGGGTTTTGCGTTTGGTGTTTTAGTTCATTTAGTTGGTAAAGTGCCACGCTGAAGCACTACTAACTTTGGGTAGTAAAATGGAACTTGGGGGTAAAAAGTTAAGTTTACTTTAATTTAATATAGTTAATGTTAATGCTAAGTAGGATTGATGTTGAGACAGGAAAGTCTGATATACTTACACCTTAATCGTGAAAGTCATCATTTTACAATATCTACATACAAAAACACAATTTAATCATAATATATCTCGTAAAAGTTCAGGAGTTTATATCAAGACAACCAGTAATCAATTAAATTAATAACAATAATCCCTTGACATAGCTACGCGACACAGCAACGTACTTAACCGAATCCGAAGCAATTGATAGCTCATCAGCTTATCAATCAAGCATTATATAATTTCAATCAGACGGTTGGTCGGAGAGGTAATTGGGCTCGCCTGTCGCCTGCACTTACATGTACACTACCTATGTCCTACGTTAGGGATGTTATATTATGTACCTATAAAGTAACTATATAGATTATGTGGTGTCTTGTATTTTGCAGTAGAGGAAGATTTGGGTTTAGGAATAATTGGCGTAACTGCAGAATTAGTGTATTTTGGTTATCAAAATAAAGTTCTTCCTGATTTTTTTCTTTAGAGACGTACGTTTTTTCATACTACGTGTCAGTCCATTGATAAAAATTAAAATGATCAACAAAGATTGTAAGAAAAGAGGTTCGTACAATCCTAGTCTAGCTAGTTAGTACAATGTGCAACCTTCAGAACTTCCATTACTTCATTTTACAACAATTTTCCAACAACAACATGGAAAGTCATTATCTTATAACAAGATACACGTTCTCAATTCCAACTACAGTACACAGTACACAACAGTAATCCTGAGCTAAACCTGCAAACAACTACATTATAATTACTTCGGCAGACGAACCAGGACCTACCAAGAACAGTAGAATGGCATGTACAATACTTCTCTATGCTAATGGAATGTAGCATACCCCTGAATATAGATTGGTGCTTGCTAAGACAGGGACCTGATTCCGCTGTTTTAAGGTCAGTGAGTGGCAGGTTAATGAACGTTCCAATGTACTTGTTATTGTGCCTAATTTTCGTATTCAGAGCAGCCTACAGTCAGTGACTATCCTACAATGACAACAGTGTCAAGTAGACGTACATTTGTCACTAAACTAAAATCATCTAAATACGAAAATTAGGTACACATTGGAACGTTCATTAACCTGCCATTCACTGACTTAAGAATAGCGGAATTGGACCCCAGGATTGTTAAGTGCCCACTAACATTAATAGAGATTTCTTGAGTGTAATTCCTGCGTTAACTTCAACGAAATAAATTGGGAAGGAAAAGGATATGTTTATGTAAGGAGAGTGATTGATTTTCGTGTTAATGTGGTTGAGTGTCAGCTTTGAATATTGGTAAGTAAGCAAAATGGTGATGGAGCTGACTTGATTCGTTGGAATATAATATTGACAGGGAGCCTTATTCTTTAAGTCACCAAAAATCTTCATGTCAATCTTCTGCTTAATAAAAACATCCTACGGAGCTGTTTCTCAATTGAATATAGTATTATAATCAATCAATCAATCAAATCAGTTTTTGTCATTCAGCTAATGATAACAACGACATTACTGTTTTAATTATACAAGAAAACATCATATAATTATCATCGTCCTGAATCGTGTCACATCATTAGAAGTCAGCTCTCCTTGGCACTATTCCTCAATTTCGGTTTGGGAATACGACCTGAAAATATATAAAATAAAAGCATTAAAAAAAAATTACAAGGTTCCAGAAATACACAAAGATTTCACTTAAACTCGAATTTATTCTCCGTCATTGGCTCATTACCAAACACATATATAATATATATTTATAAACACTCCACAACAGCAATCTGCAGCGAAGCCTTTAGATGTCAACGGCACTATCCGCCGGCAATATTTCACGGCAAGAGGTTACTTGAGTCCGTGCACGCATTGAATCGTTTGTCATGTCACAATAGACGCCTTCAACGATGCACCAGTTTCTGCTGACAGCCTGGTGTTACACCGTACAAGACAATACATGAATCGGAAGATAAATTGATTCGGATAAATACTTTATTTTTTCAAAAAGCTTTGAACTTGGATAACACACTCATAACACATTTAAATGCATATCAGTTTTTTTTTTATTTACGGGCAAGAAAGCACATTAGTCAAACGAAAAATAACGTAGTTTAAAGTTTATCATCGGTCTTAATAATCAGCTTATTTTAGCCTGAACATTAAAGTATTAAAAAATACATTTTCAGAAATATCCAGCCAAAATTCTCACAACCAAAACATCCGAAAATTATTAAAGTATCAAAAGAAAAAAGAAAACAAACTCCCATTATGCTAACTCGAAAACCTAGAACAATCATGTCCCCACATTATCCAACTAAAAAGCTCATATTAAACACAAGTTTACATGATGCACCCTAAATTATATGGTGTAACACGAGTCAGCTCATGTGACGTACAGTGCACGTGGCTCGCAAGATTTATTACGTCTACCGCGGCTGTTTCTCAAATCGTGTAAGAGAAAGTTGCTAATATACCATCTGATGCAGTATCTCGTTTTAATGCTTCTTTGGAACTGTTCGTGTATTAATCGTGGAATGAAAGCCAGGCTGAATTTATTATGTTTGGGGATTTAGTGTTGTCTTGTTTGGTGTTTACATTGTATTGTACTTGGATTGTAGTTTTTCGATTTCATTAGGCACATACATGTAGTTGTGTGGAGGTGAAGGGTTTTTAATTGCAACAGTGTTGTGTGTTTGCTTTAGAAACCGTACCATCAGTTTATCCTATTTACGTGGCCAATTTCAAATTTCATACCTATATCAATAATATATTGGCATGCAAACCATTCACTAGACAAGGAGAAGTTTAGTAGTTGCCGTGAACATCGTTGTCACTCATTACTCTAGGGCCATCCTACCATATTACGGTTCGGTGTGACAACCGCCTCTAACCCATGTGGCAGCGTCCTTTCCCTAAACCTATCCAAGGGCATACGCACACGTTACACTTCGCTGTGACAACCACCAGTCACTTAACCGGCAGCGTCCTTTCCCTAAACCTTGCCCAGGACACACGCACACGTTACATTTCGGTGTGACGTCCACCAGTCACTTATGCGGCGTACGAAGCTCCAGATTTATCGCCGTCTGCCGTGCATGCGGTGGACGTGTCTGAGACGAGCGGATTTATGATGACATTTATTGGACGAATTAAAATTGTGGCCAATTTGTCTGTTTGAACTGAAATTAGGTGTAATTTGTTGTTAGTACTTAGCTGTTGAGTTGATTAGCACTGTTAAAGTAATGTTTACTTTGTCAGTGGTATTTTTATATTTAGGAGAAAGAAAACGGAATAATTAAAATACAGAATGCGGTCATTAGCAAGAGGCAGAGGTTATTACATCAACATGTCTATATACCTATTAATATTATCTATTTTTCATATAATGTTATTCCAATTTATATGAGAGCACTTCAACTAAAACACTTACACTTGGTGTTGGGTATAGCAAAATAATTCTGTACCAAAATATCCAGACACCTCAAGTACACACCTGAAAAATACTTAACATAAATACCGAAATCCCAAAGTAAATACACGAATGTTACGTAAACTCGGCATTCAGACACCAAGGACACTCCGTATAGACGGCTATACAGGGTGCTACACTCTGCAGTTCGCAAGAAAATATCGTGGGAATCTCACCACATCCCTACAGGTGTTTGCAACGATTTCCTTTTTTTTCTTACCACCGACCGACCGCATTTCTCAAAGCAACGCTTCTCAAAAAATTCTACTAAAAACATTTAGTAGAATTTTTTGAGGCTTTCCACGAATTCAGCGTTCGGATGCGCGCAGTTTTAGTAATGATCTCGTTATAACAAGTGTTACTTGGTGATTTTGGATCTCGCTTTATATTTTCTCATTTTGTGTCTTTTTGGAATCGTAGTGCTGCTCTATCGATTTATCTACTTGATTCATTTGAAAGAATATTTATGTTTTGTTTACAATTTCGGTGGATACGTAAAATAAGAAAACGTGACACATTGCATGCAAAATATCAATCACAGCTTTACAGCGAAACCAATTTCCTACCCCACAAAATTTACTTTAGAAAATCCATAATTCAATAATCACCTAATAATGCTTCCCGAATCAAATTACCGTACACTTCATAAAAGCAGACAGTCCGGCAAAGCGTTCACAACAATATAATCATCATAATCAGCGGAATACAGTGGGAATACATTATCAGAGTATAAACAGTGCTGGGCATCACGCAAAATGTTTGCTGGCGAATTATTGAAGGGGCTAGTGATGTTCATGCTTCACTAAAACTAAATCGTAGTTTTAGTTTAGTTTTATCTAGGAGAAGATAAAAAATTTACTTTCAGAATGAGTAGTAAATGACACGCCACTATTTAATTGATAAATAGTCCAAAATATGACATGCCTGCTTATGTATATTTAATCATCTTTGCAAATACCACAATTGCAAGTATGTTTGTTTATAACGATGACTATTACCAGAAATCTAAAAATTGCGGAAAGTCTACTTTTTGGTGGAAAAAATGGAAAAAAAATCTTATCAACACACATAAATCCTTGGCTACAATACTTTGGCGCTTAATATCTGCTACAATAATATCGAGATCAAACCAGCAATCTTTATATCAAAGCAGACTAGACTAATCTGGTCATCTTTCTGCGTTATTTGTTGGCTCGGAATTGTATTGATAGCACGCCTTTATGACAAGGGATCTAATAATGTTAGCGCCAACTGAGACTGGACTTAGTTCAGCGTGGACAATCCTATTCAATGGAGATAGATATTATTTTGCTTTAGATAAAGGTTCAATAATTCAACTATTTCAATACTTAAAAAGCGTCCATGTATTTCTCATGATGAAATACCGATAATTATGTCTTTGGAACCTGAATTATTCTATTACAGGACTTAATTTTCCGTTTTTGTGTTTAATGGTTTTCGTTTATCGTCTAATTTTCATTTTAAGTCTTAATCTTAACTAATGACCTCAAAGTGGAAAACTAATTACAAAATTGTTGCGAAAGCAAAGTTTTAAATTAACGTTAAGTACCTAAATATAATTGACTCACAAAACTAGTCTAATACCTATTATAAAGCTAGAAATATTATCAACTTAGAAGAATAATTAAACCAAGTCTCAAAAGAGAAGGAAATAAAAAAAACGCCCCTAACTTCTAAATCCGAAACTAAACCCCAACAATATTTCCCCTCAAATTTAGGAGCTATGTAGCAGCACTACGCATGGAACTCGCGCGAACCGGCCTGCAGCTGACAGCCAACTGAATTATGTAGCGAGACGCGTCACTCGCAACTGTAATGATCGCTTTAAATACGAATTGTTTTATATTCTGTTACACGCTGCGGATATTGATATGACAACCAATAATCATGTCAAAGAAAGCATTACGTTTATGTCACAGGGTGTACACAAAGAAAAAGAAGGGAAATAAAATGAAATATTTAACTTCATTAAGGATGCTGTTTTTAACATTTAGTTCGGAAAACGTAAATGAGTTTAACCAGCCTGTAAAAAAATAAATTATCATCATATAGCAGTAGGAAATCATTATGAATATGGCCATACTACCTATTTAAATCCGACAGTAAATATTCCATTCTAGAATGATATTTTCCATTCAGATTCAAACCTAGCATCAGACGTTTATAATCCCGAGCAATCTAAAGTTTAACAAAGGAATACTGTTATAGTGGCGTTCATAGACGACCGCAGCCAACAAACACCACAATTAACTTTTTTCTTCGGTTTTCTCTAACAAATTACCTGCCACTGCAGGCACTATTGCAATCTTTAGACTCAATATGTGTTTGTAAAAAGTATTCTTTTCTACCGCGGTTTTTGTTCGATTCGGGTTTGAGGTTTTGCCAGACTGAAAAGAAAACATATTCTAAATCCTGCTCCTGAACAAAAAAAATTGACAAAGAAACAACAGCATAGATACTTCATTTGGTAGAATTAATTTTAAACCAAAGTCATTTCAACATTCTCTAAAATACATTAGCAATTGAAACACAAACTTCCACAAACGGGAACGTAATCAAATAACTAAACTAACGTGTTTATTAAGACTTTCATTTCCTCGCGTTACCTATTCAGTACCCTCTTCAATGAGAGCTTCGACTTTCCATTTAATTTCGATGCACCAAGATTTTAAACCAATTGAAATTCCTTTCGCGTATCCTTACAAGATCTGTTGCAACGTCTGGCAAACACAATGATACGTACGATCTTAATTCGAGTTAATCCGGGTAAGAAAGCGGGCGTCGCAAGGTGGACACACTATGTGGACGGACGTGTGTTGAATTTTATCCGGATGGGGGCAGAAAGTTAGCGGATGAAACGCGATAGGAGAGCTATTTGAGTTTCAAGATTAGGTACCTGTTCCAAGAAGGGGTGCAAGTTAAGGGGCAACTCGAGTTCTATTGAAGAACGTCTGGTTCATAATTTAAAGCTAACTTTCTTAAGGCTATTTTCTTTCAACCACCACGATATTGTAAGCTTATTCTGTGACATTTATCTAAAATTATTTTGACTGCAAAAAGTAAAAGTTAAGGATACTCGGATGAAATATACTTAAACTTGCTTATTTATGTGTGTATAAAAGAAGCTTCAACTAATTAGTGAACCAACACTCATCGTTACAGATGAAAAATTAACTAAATAACTGCTCACCAACTAAGTCTACTTTTTGTTATTTTTAATCAGCTTTCACTTTTACTAAAGTCGTTTTAAGGGCCACGGATTTAGTCAAACTTAATTTGTTCTACCTAGTCTAGTAGCTGCGTCCTTAACGCGTTGTTTGGTAACTGGATTGTAGAATAAGCTCTTGTTTTACCGTCACGTCTTTGTTTCATTATTATCATCCGTTTTATGGGCCTTTTGCTCCGTTAGTTATGTATAAGACTAAAATACGAGTATTATCTACCGTAGTATGTAGTGATCATTCTATTTATACAAGTAACTCACTTATCCAGGGAATGATAAACTTGTTAAGATTAACGATATCTTTCACTTTCCTTATCAGATTATCACGAAACAATACATAAAACCGCCATTTTACAAGCGACATAATACAAAAAGTTTATTTGATTACAAAGTTCCTTTCGATTTAAACCCTCTTATACTTCCCTCTTATTGTCATTCCTTACTTTTATTAAGCTACAAAAAAAAACAAAAAGATATGAAAGACAAACAACGTTTTCAACAAAATTAAGAAACAAAAATATCCACTCCGGAATAAATTTAACTGTCAGTGTCACACGAAATTCCTAACTCCATTCAAATTAATCGTTTTAAGTACATTTTAAATCGACTTAGAAAAGTTGGATGGCACGACAAAAAACAATTTTAACTCGGAAGAAAGGAAAAGGGGAGGTATTCCGATACAAAAAGACAGCCCGAGAGAGCTGACGCTAAGTGAATAAGTGAATAGTTAAAGTCTCATAATATTTACATAAACCGAACATTAGCGGGGCGGCCTGAAGCGGAGGCTGCAGCGGGCTTGCTGAGCTTTGAGGTCATATCAACAGCGATAATGGGTAAAGTTTGATGTATTATATCCATTTATGATATTATTAAATTAATGTTTTTCAATAATAGCAGTAGACTATAGATTTCAAAATTGACGGGGAAGAATAATAAAATCATGATTATCCACTTTGTTCTATAATTTCATCCTCGTTTTAGTGAGCTATTTTTACCAATTTCCCTTAGTCGAAGATTTCTTTTTTTTTTTATAGTACTGAGATTAAATGCCAGATGGAAGTCAAAAGTCGCTAATCCTCACATTTTAAGCCATCCCCATAACAAGGCGAAGCGAGCGTATGGCTCGTGGTAAATGAACCAAAAAAAAAATACACAACCCGCGTTGATCGAATACTCTCTTTGATGTAATACCACCCCTACATTCCATGGCAGCATGACTGTGTGAATATGTAATGACGTAATAGAATTGCGAGCTAAATGCCGTGAAAATGGCTTTCATGTAATATCTCACATTTTCTGTGTCGATTTGGAATGCAGCAGCCGTTGTTCGTTCATATATTCAGATATTGGTTTTTGTGGAAAAAATCTTGCTCTAGCCCACATTTCAGTCCAGTTGAAATTACTTTTAGATTTCTAGTGTAGCATTATCACAACAAGCCGTGGGATTTAAAACCAATTTAAAATGAGGATGAAACTAGCAAGTTGTGTGGAAATGGAAATGTTAAATTTAAATAAATTGTACGCTTTACTAGAATTACGACGGTTTGAAATAAAGCTATCAAACGGATAATTTAATAATCTTAATGGAATTTACCTTGCAAACAACAGCCCATTAAACCTACATTATAATTACAGGGGATCCGTACCTCAAACTGATGACCATTCACTATTCAGTATTGCAACCAAATTCCTTATTTAACAATTGCGAAAGCTATTAAGAAGTTATTATTTATTTATATGAGTTAATCTTCAAGACGGGCCCCTTTACGATGGAATTATTACAACAGATTACAGCCAAAACGTTTCAATTAATTTTGAAGATGGCTGATAGTCCCCACAGGAAATTTGCCAAGTTGCCAGTCATTATGAGGGGTACAAAATGCGTCGGAATTATTTATTGTAGCAGTATTACTATATACTTTCAATGCTGCTATCCACAGATGGGGAACGCCGGGAAATATGGAAATAGAGGAAGTGAAGGGATGGAAATTACAGCCATTGATTACATTTAGACGTATTCATTTATAATAACGCATAATATTCTGTGCTATGCCGTATTTTATGTAATTTTATCCCTCAAATGGTCCATTTATGAACACAAAATGTTTTGTTACCATTTTACGACTAATCTAAACTCCAACAAGCGTTCCAGTTTCTTAATACGCCAATAAAAGTTAGTAAATCTCTTTGTTTTTAAAACAACAAACCCAGGGTTGAGAAGGTCACGCGGCATGACGTCGGTGACAAATGGGTTCACCAAACTTGTTGTTGCATACTTCTGTGCGATAAAAATGTTTGGTATTACGAATGAGGGTAGGTGTATTATGTACTTGGCTTAGGAATTATGGAAGTTGAAGTTTTGAATTTGTGTGTTCCTTTTTCGGTGAACGTGTTTTGGAAATTGCTTGTAATAATGTTGTGAAATTACGTCTATCCCAAAAATCTTGATTGATGTTAAAATTACAGGACATTTAGGGACTGAAAGTCCCTAAATGTCTTGTAATTTTTTACTGATAAGGGGATCCAAATATTAGTCAGTTGTTAACATTTTTCTCGGTTCTGTTGCATGCCTTATTTAAATGTTGTGTGCTCATGTAAGTAGATTAATAACATAATCATATCATTAGAATAATTTCTACATACAAGGCACAAATAAATTATGTTACAAATACTTGTTTCGTAATAAATCATCACAGTACACAACCGTTTCAGCGTTATTGCGTGTGAAGGTTGCAATAATGCATAAACAGTGGCTTGCTCGCCCATCGGCACAAACGCCACATTGACCCATTTGCCCATTTGCCCCAATTGCCACAATTGCCACAATTGACTGCCACAACTTGTAAGATAAGCAGCTGTTGAACTTTATTTTCCTTTCAACCCTCGACTAAAATTAAATGGCAGTAACGTCAATAAACTTTCGTTTTTACTTTTCATTCTGTTTTCGATTTTCACTTGTGATACTTTCATGAATTTTATTTGAATTGGTTTAGTTGATACCGTCTGCTGTGTATTGCTAGTTGAGAATTTGAGTTCATTGGATTTGAGAAAATGAATTTAGAAATTAGACTTTGATTTCGTTATGTTTACAGTGTAATGCATGAGTCCAATAAGACCTTGGTTATTTCAATTTCAAATCAACAATAATATATTTTTTTATATATTTTATGAAATATAATAATATGTCAAGATCTGATAACTCTTATTAAAAAAAAAAAAAATTGGCATGTGCTTTTCTTTCGTTTACTTTGTTAGTCACAAGTAATATTATAAAATAACTTGCGACTAAAAAGGCAAACGAAAGGCGTACCTGCCATCCTTTTGAAATACGACGATCTTATTAATGTTAAAACAGATAACATTAAAGTCTCAAAACTTGAAACACACGACAACAATGAAATGGGACTGTCTGCGAAACGAGACGTAGAAGTGAGACAATTTAATATACGGAGTATTACACAAGTTGAAAGTTTTACAAAAGGCATTATTCGGTGACGGTACATGCCGCTAGCCGCGGGCAACACCCACGATCCAACTGATGTATACCGTGACACTAGGGTTCAACTTATTGATCTAGTGAAAGACGATTTTAAAGAAATCTATAATACTGTAGAACGGTTACTTTAAAGGGAAGGGAACATTATGAAGGCTGGTGTAATAATTGCCATTAATGAAGTGGAACATTTTTTAGTCAAGGCCTGAGCCTGATATTTCAATGTTTCTATGTCAAATGAAGTAATGAGTCAGAATAAAGTCTATAGATTTAGAAACGTTATGAATTAGGAAATATTTGCTCAATCAATATGTTTAACTTCTCTACAAGAATTTACTTCATATAGAATTTATCCACTTGACTTTGTTTAGCAAAACGTTTGACTACCAAAACAAAACAGACACAAAAATTTGCTCAGCACTACTGAAATATTCAAGTGAGTTTATCTCAACTCATCGAATATAAACCGGGAACAATTGGAATCAGTCGACACATTCGATAGCCAACAGTTTCTGAACAACGACACACTACAATGTAGCTGAGCTAAAGTCTCTCGTACATATTCAGAGTTTAATCCGAATCAGCTTTCCTCTTCTTGCGAGGGTTTAGCTTGGATGGTGTCGCTAAGTCGCGTGATACACTGCGCGTTTGGGTGGGCAATGTTTTGTTGGATGGATATGAATTTTGAAAAGTTGGTGAATTAGAATTGTTGGTTTTACTTGGTTCTAGAGTGGAAACTGTTATATCGATGGGAAATTGTGGACTTTAAAATGAAAACTGGAACATAACACCCTTAAATACTAATGGTTATTTCAATTTCAATTTAGAAACGATGGAAGTAATGTAACTGATTGGGTATAAACAAATCGTCGTACCATTAGAAAATGTAACTGGATTTAATTTAGAAGCCATTTATTAATCGAACACAATGAAAAAAATATTGATATAAAAATCTTTCTCATTAATTAACCTTTTCAAATCCAGCACACGGATCAAAACGAGACACAATAGCTATTCAATCTTTAATACTGGCAAATGACAGGTTAACAAAGGCCCTATATTTTTAATAAATGCCTCCGATTTTTACAATCTGTATGTCGTTCTTCAAGCCGCGACTTCATCATCAGCTCTGAGCAGATAAACTTGAAGTAATTAACACACTTGCCGTCACGTCACCATCTGTTCCAAGTTGCGAACTGCATTCCACTTTGACGCTACCTCGTATAGCACTTAATGCCAGTTTTGTATCAAATTGTTCCTTAAAATAATTAGTAGTGTTGGAGCTTTCACTATAATGTCGCGCTAATGTATATTTTCTAGCGTTAAGTTTAGTAATAGCGGTTATGGCACATTTGGGGAACGTTTTCGCTGCATAAGTGCATCCTAGTTGTAAATTGAAGTTTGGATTTTCATTAACGAGTTCCTTATTAAGAACTTCTTTATGTAGGGCCGATTTAATTATAATAAAGTTGGTTTGTATCGTTGTTTTACACAGAAAATAAACAAAATAATTATGACTGCTTTTAATGTTTTAACTTAATGGAGTATTAAAAAGGCCGACACTTCAACTGGTACTTAAGTAAATGGACCTTTTCACTAAATGCTATGATAATAACAGTAGCGTTAATCCTCTTATACTGTTATACCTAAATTTCTATTTCATAATGTTTTCATAAAATCTCCATATTTAATAAACGTGACTCGGTGATTTAATAATGTCGCGTTGTTCTTTAGCTGCTATATATTTTTTTAAATTAAACTTTTTATTATGAGAAGCGTGTGTTACGGCTTGATGAAATTTGCATTCATTAGTGAAGTGCCCGGCGACGGCCGTGGACAAAATGTCAACTGGGCTTTTTTTTCTTTTTAAAAAACCCTCATAATATTAATGCGCAGGGTTTTTCTCTTTGTAAAAGTTTTACATTAACTCATGTCGCAGAAATGTGGAGTTAGATAAAGTTGTTTTTTTGTATTAATGTATTACTCGTCTCTGGTTAGTATTTTTTTCTGTACTTGATGCTAATTAGCGTACGAACAGCAAACCGTGCTCGTATGGTAATCAGTAAAAAGTATTTTATTTACGATGTTGGCTGACAATATTTTTTGTTTCTTTTGAACTACGGAGCATTTGTTGTTCTATATTTTTAATGATGTTTCTCTGCACTATAGTGTTTTGTTCATTATAAAAATAAGATACAGATGGAAAACAAAACATTCTTTCAGAATTCCAACACAAATATTCCAAAAAGCTTTCAATGTTTCAAAGACATCAATTACGCAAAAGTTAGAGACAAATTGAATACGAATCCATCAAAACAGGCCCAAACCAAAATCCAAACTTCTTAATAAGACTTCAAACATCAAAGCGTTATGTACGGAACTTAATCAAGTACATAATAAAACTCAATGCATTTCACCCCCCCCCCCTTCCCTTATAACTCATTTATCCCCCCCCCCAAGCCCTCACCCCTTAATAATCAAGTTTGCGAGTTGTACGTCCAAGATGTCGCTATGGACGGAGAATATTCAGACAACATTGTCCCTTCTGAATATCTTAGAGTCTTGGCTGAGTAAATTAACATATAATTTACGAAGACTTAAGACTTATAAGTTCAAAAATGCGGTTTGGGAATTTCATGTCAAAGAATATTGGCATTACATTTTTTCGTAACCTAACGTTACATAATCGTCTTTTTTGTGACTTCTCATATTATAAGTCATACCTATATATCTAGTCTGTCTCCCTGTCTATCTACCACGATTTATTTAGATTAAATTTAACCAAGCCTAAGTCCCAAGAAAAGACTTCTACTTTTTTCAAGAATTCTGAGAGTAAGCTATCATTTTCACCTAATTTAGAATGAATATTTAATTCTCTTTCTATTTCATCTCTTGCACACCTGAATTAGTATTTCGCACTGAACTAGCTATATTTGTATTAGAAAACGTAAATACTGGTTGTGCATTCGACATCTACTCGACCTTACGAGTCATTAGAAGTAAATCACCTGTGAACGAACCAACCGTACATTATTTTCCATGTGACTGATGTTATCCGGCCCATTACACACGATTTATATTTTAACAAGAAAAACATGTTGATGTTAAGACTATCTAATACGACTTGTTTTTTTACCTAGTTTTAAATTATCAACTATTTTAGCCTTGTTATTGGTGTAGTTTATAATGACTATAGTAATAGGCTTTGTCAGTTATACTGTACCTCATTAGGCTAAATAATATATCTGAATTACCACATAAAATGTAAACCTAGTTAAAGTAGGCAAAATGCATCAGCTCAGATGTGGACCACGCTACTGAAATTTTAGCTATCGGAACAAAACTGTACATAGATTAGTATAGAACTCACAGAAAGAAGAATTTCTGCCTACCGCAATATAAAGTGGGGAGAATACCCAGCTCCCCAGAATTGACGCATCCACGCCCAAGCTAAATCAATTCAGTCGGAAAATATTCTCAAGTCAATCCGATGTCTGTGAAATTTCATCCGTCTAGGAGATTCCATCTCTATGCTAATGTGACACCGTTGTTAGTTTTTACACATATTTTTCTTTACAAAAATATCGCTACGATTCTCTATTTTTGTGGAGATTGATTAGAATATGTTTCTAGATGATATTTTTACGATTAAAGTAGGTTTTTATGGAATATATGAGTTATTAAGCGTCAAGATTTATGGATTAGATGATAACCTATCAGTAATCTGACGTTATATTTATGAGACTCCGTGATATGTTTGCGCTATAAAACAAAACAAGCGCTAAGCACGTATTTATATTTGAGAAGTATATAAATACCAATTTCTTCAAAGTACGTACAAAAAGTGAGCTTATCTTGAATTTTTTCACGTTGAGTGTAAGACCTTGTGTGAAATTTTAATGAAATTTCTTCGTTGATAAGTAAAAATGTGTCAGTGTTTTTGTGTTAAGCTGCCTTATAAAATATTTAGTATGTATCTTACTACTTCGTATAACACTCTGTAGCTACGACGTAAAAGTAATTATTACGCAACATACAATTTTATAAATCCACTTTTGGTTACCCTATGAGAATTTATTTAAGACACACAAAATAACGATATTTGTACACAAAAAAGTATCTTTTTTTTATTGAGATAACAGCGGATGTACATACCAAAATGTTAAACGACAATATTCATATTAATTTTTTAAGAAGCATCACAAAAATATACACCGAACTGTGGACTGTAATACAGAAGCGTTGCTAAAATCACTACCTTACCAAGTATTCAACTTATTGAAAGAAAATATTAACAACCCTGCTCCCGTTTATATTAAAGGAGATTTATACGAAAAATTGATTCTGAATGAAAGTTAATATAATAATAATGGTTGCAATATACAACTATGGGTTTCAACAAAAAGTTAATAAAGTGCACGCTGTATAACCTCCATTTTTTCAATACAACGCTCGTCGCTCAAAAGCGGCATTGTTGTTGGAGCATACAAAAAGAGTAATGTACAGTCATACGTCTCGATCGAAAATTTCATTTGTTGGCACGGGCACACTGGAGGAGAGCGCTTTGTGTGTCGTATGATAAAGATATAGATTTGACAGATGTGGTACTTGCAGCTCTAGGCTTTTGGCTTCTAGAAGTCGAAGATTTAAACTCCCAACTGCAGAAAATTGAAGCCTACATTTTCCAAGATTTTCTAGACAAATGATTCAATGTGCCAAACATATAATATAAAATACTGAATCTGCCTATAGCTTTTTTCCAAAGAAACAACGAAGAGTTTACTTTCAAAAATAAAATACTTACCATGCTAAATAATTACCAACTGATTAAAATGAGTAAATACGGAAAGTTTAAAATCAGCAATCACTGGCTATAAAGATGATTACTACTACTTGAAATTACATACAAAATTATATGGTGGAAACTCTTTACTCCCACAATACTGATTCTTTCTGTGAGCTTAATAAACAAAAACAGGCTGGCCAGGAAATCTTAAAAGCAAAAAAAACTCCAGCCATAATAAAACAACAAAACAAACCGATCCAGCTAAATAAGATCCACGTACACGATTCATCACGTGTATTTGTACGAAATAGTTTTTATCCTTTGTAGTTTTATTAGCAGCAACTAAATTGATGACCGGGAATGTCCCGATTGCGAACATCTACTTTGATCGATGGTACTTACCAGACATTTCAATTTAATCACCACTTAAATCTGAAACTGGGATTTTTTGGACTTTTTTGTTAGGTTTTTCTGTGTGAACATTTTTGTATTAATGAAGTTTTTTTTGTGTTTTTGATTGAAGGTGGAGGAAATCGTAGCATAATTTGTAGTAGGGGTGTATATGTAGGTGCTTATTTACAACTTTTACCATGTACTGTTACTATGTTACCGGTATTAGGCGTTTAACTTCAAAACCCGAAAACGTTATTCTGTTGGGTGACATAGAAATCTGATTAAATCTTATAGAAGATCTTCTCCAATAAGAGTCAATGATACCAATTTTAATGATTAAGTAACGCGAAAGCAAGACAAAAACTTCCAAAATGTAATGTCGTTACAAATTAAATTCACCATACTTAGATACCATCTTTAGTAAGTAAATTACTCTAAGAAGCAGTTCATGTACAGCCTTACGAACATGATTTATTGTTAAACTTTATTAATTATAATCTGTTCCGCTTGTTAGTTTGTCTTGCGATATGTGTAATGGAATTACTCGGTTAGGGTGCTCCTCATACATCTTATGTGATCTTATCATGTGATATTAATTTTCTAATAATACTCAAATTATTTTACTTTGTTTCTTTTGTTGTAGAAACCAAAAAAATACTGTCCACCGACATGAAAAAGACCAGTTTTTAGATTCTCTTGTGAAGTCTGTTTTTTTTTTTGCAATGTTGTTCTTCTACATATTTTACATACACTCATGTTATAGTATAAATTAATAATCTTTTGCTAAAATAGTTAAACAACGCGATATTTACTACAGAGTATTTCTAATTTTTAGTACCTGTTAAGAAAATGTCTTGTTCACTGAAAAAAAGACCTACTAAAAATAATAATTATATTCCTGGACAATTCACACACGGAAATCTGATCCCAAGCTAAGCTCTAAGAGACCTTGTGTTATGTTAACCAGACAACTGATAAACATACTTATGTATTTTTAAATACATACATATTATAGATAAATTACACCCAGACCAGAACAAATGATCGTGCTCATCACACAAATATTTGTCCTGAGTGGGAATCGAACCCACGACCTCCGGTATAGCAGTCAGGGTCACTAACCGCTAGACCAACAGGCCCGTCTCAATTGTAAAGGTATTGATAACAAAATAAAAATACATTTTAATAAAACATCAGTAAATAAATAAATAAATAAATAAATAAATGCGGACAACATCACATACATTGCTCTGAACCCAAAGTAAGTAGCTAAAGCACTTGTGTTATGGAATTCAGAAACAACGAAGGTACCACAAACACCCAGACCCGAGACAATGTAGAAAAGTTGGTTTCTACATTGACCCGTCCGGGGATCGAACCCGGGACCTCAGAGATAGCGACACCTTGAAACCAGTGCGTACGCCACTCGACCACGGAGGTCGTCAAATCAGTATAAACATTTATCCCGTACATACACTATTCCTATATCCCTTCTCCCTAGAGACACGTACATCTGAATCTTTTCCTTGAGGGCTCTATGCGGTATTGATACAGAACGAGTGGAGCTAAGAGCTATTTCAATATCGCTGCTCAAATACTACAGAGCTGAAGTTAAAGCGGTACTACTGATACGTAGCTGAAACTTATATCGTGAACGTATATGGTATTATAACGGGATATATTTTATGCGTCATTAGAGCGAGACAAAAATATACATTTATTTCAGTTTAATAATACCATAGCTTTCTCTTTTACTAAATTTAAAACTTGTATTTATCAGCTGACTCTTCCTCCAGTCAGTCAGCAATCAGTCATTGTGACAATTATTGTGTGTAGGACTATGTAAAACACATCCCTAAGCACTATTTTTACTAACTTTACCGCACATCGATTAATCTCCTAAGACAAGGAAATAATTTGTCAAAGGTAATGTTTATTAGCTTAGCTTTTATACAGGACACAATAACTTATTTAAAAAGTATAACACTGTTACAAAAAATAAACTGCGATGAACTAAAACATATTTTCACAAAACCACCTAATTACACGACAAGAAAGCCGATGCCATTAATTAAAATTTTAATAAAGGCTTCCAATTTAGCTTTATATTGCAACAAGCCAAAAATGGCGGGCGACCAGCATTAATCTGGGAACAAAAAGGAGCTTAGCGGGTATCAACGCGGTCGCCGCAGTGCGAAGCCCAAGGTTCGTCGCCCGTTAAAAGTCACTTTCACCAACACAATTTCAAGATACGTCGCCTCCCACAATTTATGGCGCTGTCTCAAAGACTCACTCACTTTTTACAAGAGCTTGGATAACTTGGGGATTTTTTTCTTTATTTTTAATAATAAATTCGATGGAGGACCCAAAAGTTGGTGCCAAAACTTTAATGAAAGATGGATGCCCGTTTAGTTAGGAATTTTTGGTGGTGCCTACTTATAGCATGACGCCTAAATCGTGTTCAAAAATTGTTAGTAATTCTTACTAATTGGGTCCAATGTAGGACAATCAATCATTGGGTTACTAATAATTTATTCACCAAAAAAGTATGTTTTAGAAAAGCTAATTCTAAGTGTACTGATTCTAAAATTTTACATTAAAAAATTCTCTTCATACTTTTACCTAATAATCCCAAAGTATGTAAAGTTTAAGAGCAAAATTTTAACTCTTAGGCCAACAACAACTGCATACCAGCCAAGGTTGAGATGTTTTCAACAACGAAGCAATTTGAAACTCTCAACAAACTCATGCATAATTAATATTTACGTTTAGTGCACTCAACTTACAAAATATCCTGTTAATGGATTTAAAGCGTTAGAGTATGAATAAGCGAGAGAGCGCTAAACAGTCTAAACGGCTTACGGAAATCAACTTTAACTAAAATGCATTTGTTTGTTTAGTTGTTGAATATAGTTACTGTTTACAGTAATACATGAATGTGTTAATGCTGCACTTTATTCTGGTCTTTAAACTGACAGCTTCTGGTAAACTTGCAAATTACTGTTGAAACGTAAAATGTTAAGTCCCAGTAAGAGAGTATTAACTATCCCATCCCCCGAATCCTAGTGTAGTGACATGAATGGCGACAGAAAAAAAAAAAATTGGAAAGAAAAGGTAATTTTAAATTAATCTCTTTCATACTCAAAGATTAATTAAATCTCAGGAACATGCATGTTTGCGTGCAGCTTCGTGAGGTACTCGTATAACTGCTTGCTCAATTACTGGCGTGACGGGCATGAGATGCATGTATCGATTACGCTTTCTTGCAGTTACAAGGGTGACTGTACGGATAAACGTTTTTCATCGGGACTTTCTTTTTCATTATACTGCTGATGTTTTAATTTTCAATCACATTTCACTTGTGTATGTAAGGGGAAAATTAACGTTTTTTTGAAATCTGAATGTTGCGTTAAATAAAAACTAATCATTTTAAAATTAGTCAAGTAGAGATAATTTAAAGAAGTTTAAAAATGCTTGTTCTATAGAGCTTCGATTACTTAAATACTCACAACGCCAACAACAAAATCCAAATCCAAACTTACAACAGCAGCAGAACAATGCACGTATACATAAACAACTAACATTTCCACTTCAGTTCCATACCTGCAATTCTATCCACTTACAATTCCCACAGCTCTTAGTTTTTAAGCAACCCGACCTGTATATTCAATTAAAAATTAGAGTACTTTAAACAAAGGGGCTGGTGAAAGTGGAACGAGCTCTCTCCACGTTTGAAACGCGTTTTAGTCGCGTTTTCTCAGCTTCTCGTGGTGCAGGAAAACAATTAAACCCTTCGCTTGTTCCAGGGAAAGTTTGTGGGGGAACTGCTGCATCCGTCTCCTTTGTATCTAAAGTGGGTGATCTGAGTGATAGGAGCCAGCGGTATTGATATATTGGAAAAATATTTATTGGCAATTTCGGATTTTTTTTCCATATTTTACCTTCCATCTTATCTTCTTTGTCATTAACCGCCTTTATACCTGCATCTATGAAATTTTTTTCTTTAATAAATGCTTTATTATAATTTTCAATTTATGAATCATTTCAGTATATCACATTTTGCAAAAGAAAATGTAAATAATGGTCTACCTGAAAAAATATCAAGCGCCAAATTGTCTATGCTAGCGAAAATTCTGAGTCGGTGCCAATTTGTGGCGAGTGCTTCGTACTTGATAAATCTACATTATGCCTGACCATGTCTCCATAAAGGCGACAAGTCAGGTCAATAAAACCTTGCTGATAACTTAAGAGTTTTTACGTGGTTTTTACTATCTACGTCCTTAAATAAATTGCATATTTTTCATTGGTTGTCTCATTTACTTTTTGATTTTGTTTGAATTTGATTGGTGTCTTCTTTTTTATTAAAATTTGATTATTTATTCGAATGGGTCTTGCGAAACAATTTTAGTATTTTAAATTCGATCAAACTGCTTCAATTTGAATTCAAATTCAAATATTTTTTCCATTTGCGATGGGCTTTTTGTCAGGGCTTTTTGCCTTTCTGGGGAAATTTTTTGGGCTTTCAAATTCGCTTCTGAATCAGGCCACTGTGGAGACTAGAAGCGCTCGCGATGAACATTCGCTAAATACGGCTCTTCCCTCACCTCTCGAGTCAGTGTTGAGCTCTCATAAGTTGAGCGGACGCCCGACTGTTACATACGGATTTACGAATTGGATCTCAAATACATCCTCTTTTAATTCAAGTTTTATTACCTACTTAGTTTCGAACATTTAGATGAAAATATAAACCTTTCATTTGCTAGATACTTATTTACTATTAACAATGTATTAGCTGTGCTCTGCGGAATCCTTTGCCTTTTTGCGTGGCTCTAAGGGGTCTTAAAATTTAAATTGTTGTAACAGAGTTTTAGAAGTTAAATAATGTATGTACTGACCAGTTTTACTTATTGACTGCAAGTAGCATTCATAAATATTTATCAAAGCCATTCTTAACGAACGAACTAAACACATAATTATCATAACTTATTTCGTCAAAACAAACATAGTAAGTATAACGTGCACAAAACATAAAAGACGTATGAAACGTAATTAACAAAGGTGTTTAAAGTGCAGTCTAGTCTCGGGGGTAATAGCAGCTTATTTTCATAATATGACGTCATGCAACAAAGGAAAATTGGGTCATTACGGTCGGCGCGAGTGACTGGTAATCAACTTGTCACTACATGCTTAACTCGACATGTTGCTAAGTGGATACGAGATTTTTGATTGCGAAGCTTAGCTTTAGATTATCCTTGGATATTTGAAATTTTTGTTTAGATACTTTTTCTAGAATCACTTTTAAGCACGTTTGTTCACAGTGAAAATATGTTATTTTATAACTTTCATATTTTAACAATTTCATCATTTTGGTACAGTACCATTTAAAATAATGTTCTTATTAAGTCTGTAAATCTTAATGTTTGTAATTCGAAGTCTGAGGTTAATTAAATTACATTAATAATAAAAAAAAAACAACGTATTACAGTATGATTACAAAAGCGTAATATTCTATTCTATTCTACACAGTTGCATAGCCTCGTCACACGGAACTGTACGAGCACTCCGTTTTCAATTACACCGTAATTGTGGCTGAAGCCGTAATAACGTCGGTACCCGCCAATTTGGTACGTCGAACGTAAATAGCATTTGTTTTTCACTGTGTAATAGGCGGTCTGACGGCATCGTGCAGGAACGATGAGACATGACTGTAACGCGATTTATAATGTCGTGTTAGGTTTTTTTTTTTTAGTTTTATTTACAGGATAGCTGTATTAGGTCTAGTTTGAGGTGGATTAATTTTCAGTTACATTCTTTTAATTGAAAAATACTTAACAATATGGTTTTCAAATTAATGTCCCTTAAGTGCAATATTTTGTCGAAAATAAATTATTATTATTATTTTAGAAAGTTACAAGTTGTAAATATTCGACGTAGGAAAAAAAGCCATAAGCACTAGAAATTAGTTTCTCGAAAATATTTCAAAATCTAAAACATTTTCTTCAAAAAGTAAATAAAAGAAAATACCCCATTTTCAGGCACTTCTAGCATTAGCGTGACAGTGGTGGCTACAAAACAATTTGCTGCAATTACAACCGGCTTGAGGTTTTTTATTTATATCATAATGATGGTGAAACACACTTAACGACAGTCTTCACCATTAACTTACCATTCAACTGTTACTGTTTTATTCTATGGTGCTTTTTGTTTTTAAATAGAGTTGTATTTGTTTTTTTTTTTCAAGTCTGTGTTTTGATGTAAAAGTTACTCATTTATATCGGCAAATGACATTTTAATAATGTTAGAAATTGAGTCTGTTCATTAATCGTTATAGTTGCCAAAGTGAACACCGGTGTTGAACTATAATTTCTATCGAGTTCAAAATATACGAGTTATAAAAAAATCGTTAAAAACTTGTGTTATTTTGTAACCTATTTTAATTAAATCTTTCTTTATTTTCAGGTAAGTACTCGAATATGCTGGCGAAGGTTTAAGATAAAACCTAGTTAATTAAACCAGACTTCGCTAAGTCTTAGTAAGTACCTATAAAAACTTTGCCACCAACTTTTATAAAGTTGACTTCAACTAATGTAATATTTTTACTCGTGTTAATACAAAAATATTTTGTGCCTCGTAATTCTTAAAGTTATATAGGTGGGCCTGGTACCTCTGAGTGTATTTACTTAAAGTGGTCTGCAAAATTATTTAAACTTAAAACCGAAGCGAACTTTGCGAGCGGTAATAACTCCGGCGAGTTATGTCAACTACTATTGTAACAAGTCACTGCTTTATCGCTTGAGGGGTTTGGCTTTCGTATAACTAGGAGAAGACCTTTATATTTTACATAAATACTTTTATTGAGTCTATCAACAACTAATTATGACAGTTGTCAGAGTTAATGTTATCACAGACAAATACTTTAAGAACTACGAGAATTGTTAAGGTATTATGCTTTTATCTTTCTTTAAATCTTTTCGTATATTTTGGAAGTATATATCATAAAGAAATCACTTATTATGATAAATTAATGATTATGATTAATAACATATATTTAGTTATAACATAAAAACAACATTCCAAAAACTGCGATTTGAAGTCACATATTTCTCGCTTAAAAACCCACTTTCGACATTGATTTGACTTTCTTATCCATAGTTACTCTTAAGTCGAAACTCGCTTACTAATTCAAACTTAACGAAAAATCTTTTAATTTGGCAATGTTGTTACGAGACCAACATCTAAGCAAGCCTGTTCGGTGCAACTTTCCTTTACGACTTACTCAGCTTCTACTTAAAATTCTGTGGGGACAGTAAATTTGTAAATTTTACCTGACGCCTTTATTTTACGTACAGGCCTTTTGAAAGAGAGTGCTGCTAAATAAATGAGAGGGTTCACAAAAATATATTTTGGATTTATATTTAATGATGGGTATGACTGGATTAAAAGAGGACAAAGTAAGTTCTCTTTACAGAGTTTAGTATATTTTCTTAGCTTCAACATGTATGTAAGAGCTAAGAAAATATGTAGTAACGTGGAATCGTTTTAGAATACTGTCTTGAATATCTCAAAGGTTAACGTTTATTTTACTATGTCTTTTGAATTATGTTATTCTCTTTAACAAAGTTCCTAATAATACAACGTCCCAACAATCTATTATGTTTGCTTTACAGTCAGGATTCGAAAATTTCATAGTTAAAAAAAAAACAGGCCCTAATTATCTCCTATGGTAATTATATTTCCGCTATCCAATCTCCGAAGTCACCAATAATTTCAAAATAACGACTGCAAACCTTAATACGCCGTACATCACTTCGGCCGAACCGCACGTCCCGCGTCGGGCCGGGCCGCGACCACCAATGTATTACCGTCAAATTGATTTATAATTTTCATCATTTACCCAGTCAGCTGTGCACCACGGGAATTGATTTCCATTCAAATTTATGTTACGCATGCGTAAATAACTCATAACCGAATAAAAAGTACGGTTCATTGGACACTTTGCGAGTTAATAGACTGAATTTACATTTTTATTATAATTACTGAACGTTTTTTGAGTGGAAGGACATTTTGTTATAATGATAATAATTTATTTTGGCTTCGTATTTATTTCATTAAATGTATATTTATTCAGTACGGATGGAAGGCAGTGGCCGCAATATATCCATTTATTGCACACGAGGCCTTCTTTTGAAAATAAAATATAGACCTGTGACTGTCGCAGATGGTAACGATTATATTACCGTCGTCACCTAAGTGTTTTTGTTTTAACTATTAAGATAAATAAGTAACAAAATATTTTATTGAGAAAACTTTTACTGACATTTTTTCTCGTACAAGGCACTACACAGGTCCAGCAGCTAACGCAAATCTTGCATGCTCAAGCCTCCACTTTCGGAACAAATATTTACAGGCCGTTCCAAAAGGCCTAGCAAAGCCCTTTACACTCTAAATCAAGTCGTCAACGGACAAAATAAATGTTTACACGGACTCTGAACTGCGAAATGTTGGGTTTTTTTATGTTTGGTTTTGAATGTCGCTAAGTTAATCGTGTCTGGAATTTCATCTAATTTGAGTTAAGATAAATCACATCAGAATTTATATTCTCAAATATTTTAATATGCTCCACTCCACATATACTGCGAAAATGCTAAAATTACAACACGAAGTGAGTAAAACAGTGACTTCATCTAGACACGGTTTCGCCTAGTAATGAGGCATTAACAGGTTTATTACTCTACTCCGCTCGTATGACTGAATGCTACTTATTATTCACCTGAAATTTCATTTCAACTCACAGTCACGTGCACAAGTGATAACACTAACTAATCTCGAAAATTACGTACCCATGAAAACGAGGATAGGTACTAATTGAACCACGACGCTCGGAATTTGAAATTCTGTCGCCGTTGACGGAATTTAGTTTGTCTCGACGTATCTTATCGCTTTTGTTAGTGATTGTACGCTCATAAAACAAGTACAATAATAACCGTGCCAGATTGAGTCGTTATTTCAACGCGCGGGTCATTATGTAAATTCTGGGCGGGAATTTTAAATTTTCCTTTTACACTTATTTGATTAGGGTGCACAAATTGTTTCATCCCTCGAGTTTACTTAGGCGAGTTCAGTACGCCGAAAATCCACTGCGAGTAGATTATTTGGGTTTTATAAGGGTCCCCAGTTACCTTCAGGATTTTCCACGGTCAAAACAAATTTGCTTTTTTATGGTGCCATAAAATTGATGGCTCCAAATATGCTATATCTTATTTTCTTAAGTGTGTTTTTATTTGCGTTATTACGTTTTGAATATTGATTTATTAGGATGTTTCCTGTTTTATGTGTAAGAGACTGGACAGGCCTATTTTATTTGCATAATGGAGATGTATTTTATTAAACACTTCGAAAGTAACTTGGAATATTTGGTACATAAACAAAATTAATTCGATTTAAAATCCTCGAACGTATTAAACTTGCTGACTAACACTTCCAAACAAGTTTGCTAGCTCGAGGCAGACTTAGAATTTTGCAATCGAATCCAGTCCTCCGAACTGTCTTGGTACAAGTGAAAAATGGATTATTGCCGTTTGGCGAGCGAGTTACATACGCCGAACTAGTCCGTATCAATCTGAAGTTTAAACATTTATAGGCGAACATAAAGAGAACTGATTGATATGAATCGAGGGCCGATATATCCATCATGTTTGAATTTATATTTGGTTTATGACCCTCAATATGTAACTCCGATAACAGGGATATTCAAATGTTAGTTCTTTGAATTGTAAATAGTCACAATTTAACAGATTCTGCTGATCTTAAACAATAATGAAACGTCGAACTTTTATGAGAAAGAGAGCTGCCAAAAAATAAATGAGCTTAACTGATCCAGTTGGAGATACTGTCTCAATGACATTAATAACTATTGTTAATCAAGTATTTGCCATCTACACAGTTTATGAAACGGATTAAACCGCAGAGTGTAACGAGCATGAATATCTTAAAGCATATAATATTGAACATATTTCCCTCAACGGTAAAGGAAGGTTAATTCAAGCAAACCCAAATCAAAGCCTCAATTAATGTAATCACTGGACCGTTTAAATTTGTAATCAAAGTGAAGAATGCGAATTGCTCTAAATATTTGAATTGTGTTGGTTCCAAGGAGGTTTGGGCAAATGAGTCACCTTAGTGGAGGACAGGTTATAAAGGTTATAAAAGTTGGCCTTTACCGCTATCCCCCCTTCCCCCTTTTGATACGGATAATAGAACTGTTAGGCAATCCTCAAAAGATTTAATTTGCCTACTTTTCTAAAATACAAAGTCTAGAATTACTTCATCGCGCTAATTAAGTACAGTTTTAAAGTAGACTATAATTGGTAGTTGGGTAATAAAATACAAAATCTATAGACTTTACTTTAAAATGCGAAAGATATTTTAAATTAATCGTTTTTTATCACACAATCATAATATATGGGAGACCAAAGAACCAGAATTTTATTCAACATTTCCAACTGAAATTTTCTTCTCAATTGGAAGGAAATGAAATGTGGAGCTCTCCGTAATATAAGTCCTATTCATAATGCAGCGAATGTGATATCTATGAAAGTATTAAAAATAAAGCTTTTTGTCATTTCTCCGAAGGAAAAACATGTGGGAGTTTTAATAACTTTGACATATGTTTTTTTTGTAAAAGTAGTGATTTTTGAGACGAATGTTAAAAACTGTTTAATTAATGAAAATTAAGTATTGGTTTATTATAATCTACAAAGAAAAAACTACAAAAGAAACATAATAAATTCCTAATATAATCTAAGCCTGCTTTATTCACTTAAAAATCACCATTGATTCCAAATTTCTAATCTAATTGCATCTCTAATCTTATAAATTTTGTTATACCAAAATTGTTTGACCTCAAATTTATACAGTTAGTGTAGTGACCTCAGCCGATCCTAGCCAGTTTAAATGGCTCTGAATAATTAAAACTAGATCAAGATGCAGCTTTGTCCCCACAAACACACTAATCCAAACTCCGGGCTAGTCACAGTATGGTTTCGACTTTATTATCAAGGTTTTAGTAAATAAAGCGAGTGCTTTTCGTATATTTTTTTTCATTGTACTTTAGTAATTCAAAAGATCTAAATTTAGAAAATTAAAAGAAGCTGGTTGAAATGTGTATTTTATTTACATTAGAAATTAGGATGCTTGGATAGTTATAAAAAACGTCTCCTTATTTAATGAATGATCGTCAATTCATAGTCAGGACTCACGACTTCGCATATGAATCTCTGAGTAAAATGTTAAAAAGTTCGTGACCGTGATTGTTATTATATGTAGGCGATAATTTGATTAAAAGCATATCATTACAAGTAGCTATTCCTTAATAATTGACCTACTCGCCTGTAGTCTCAAGTTTCAACCTTAAAGCTAAAATAATCCCAGAACAAATTTTGAAATACAGCATAAAAGATGTCGCCACATTTTCCCTCGCCGTATTTTAATGCAACATGCTAAGCTAAGTTTTAAGTACCAGAATAGCCTTAACAAAAGCTTAGCGTCCGATATTAGGTGCTCGAAATCAATTACCTGTCCACTGATTGGACAATTTGTCGTCGACTAATCCCCTGCAGGCTATCAATATTAACTAAATTATCTCATCAGGTGGGCCAACCGATAAACGGCTTAATCGCTTTTGAGAAATAGCCGGTTTGCATAGTTAGTTTTTTAGTTTGGCTAAGAATAATGGACTCGCCTAGCTTGGAAAGTAAATAGACTCGCCTGTATCGAATTTTCTATTTAAGTTTAGGTTACTTTGTTAAACTTAGGTAATATTAGTTGTATCGGCATACAATTTCGGAATTTTGTCTTTTTTCCGACTTATGTTCCTGTATTAGGCTGTTCTTGGATGTGTATTGGATGATATTATACAAGGAAGAATGTTAGCTAAATCGCCCCATCAGGATATCCAATTTAGTTTAAATCACTTGCTATTAAACCAAACTGATGCTCGCATTTGTATAACAAAACCTTCAACAATAAATACGAGTCCTTCCATTTATTAATAAAAGCTCATGCTAGTACTTACAAAATAATATCTTAATTAATTCTCAGATATTAAAGTTAGAGTCTCTAAAGGAGTACCGGAGTTGAAATAAACTTAACCAAATGTAAGAGAAGTCTGCGAAGTTTAGTAAGAACGACAAGTGACATGACTTTCATTAGTCCTAGAGTTGTCTACTGAAATAATGTAGCAAGTTTTTCTTTTACTACTTTATATTTGGGTCAAGAGGATTTTGTGGAGAAACGGTTATGGAAATTAAATATTATGTAGTTCAGAATGGGTAGTGAAAGAATATAATGGAATTAAAGAAACTCAAGAAAATGAATTTGAAATTTCCTGCAGTATTGAGATAAGTTTTGTACGATTATGACCTACATTATAATCATTTTGAAATCTCTTTTATATATTATATTCCTTGTAAGATTTAGATGTTGTGTTTTCATATTATGGATAAATAGAGTTAAGTTCAGTTAGTTAACTACTTAAATACTCTCTCGCTAATCAAGATAACAATTACAAAAAACTGATCAAACTCCTTACAAAGTTGATTATATTTTTTCAAGTATGACCTCTCGATCGTCGCCTCACGTATATAACCTGCATTGCGTCTGAGGTCGCCCTCAAGGTCACCTCTCCCGCCCTCGAAGGTAATCCTCTACCGAATATTATAGAATTTAAGTACACGACTTTATTTATAGGGTCAGGATATTTTAGGATAATTTCCGTGAAGATTCAGACAGTTTACAAGGTGATTGTGCAACACCCAAACCTAAGTTACCTGCATCTGTAGATAAGACGTGACTCTTCAAATAGTATTGGAGGCATGCAGATTATCAAATAAATTGATTAAGCCAAGTTTTCATTTTTAGGGTCAATTTTGACCATGACAAAAACAACTTCTTTTTTAAATTGTCATCTTGATTCTTTTCAGCCACTTATATTTTTTTTTTTTTCTGTGAAAATCTGTAAGAGTTCATGTAATGGCAAAACAAAGGCATGTTACTTAAATATCATGACGAATTATTTATACACAACAAGACTGTAAATTCATACACAAAGTTAGAAATAACAGTGCTTTAGTAATTTTGTAGTTCGGTGAACACTAAAAGGCTCGATTCGCCTGTCTTACGAACAGGTTACGGCCAGTCAAAGGAATGGAAGTCTGCCTTCCAGACTCGCTTTAAGATATTGGTATCTCAGTAATTAAATAGCGATGGTGACTGGCCGTGCGTACAATAAACTGTCGGGGCCGTCTTGTTAGGCTGAAAGCTGACATACCTGTGGGAACGTGGGTGATGGATATTGTCAGAACATACTCGTAGCTGCGTAGGTGAGATGAGATTTTGTGGAAGCCGAGAATTCACAAGCCTTTATATGTAAAGTCTTAGAAATCGCTGAAATTAAATTGCCCTAAATCCCTGAGAGTAAAATATTCCGATTAAGGTGAAAACTTGCCGTAAGTACGGGTATCCAAACACTTTTAGCAATGTTAAGTGATGGGACAATTTGCAAATGGAGGTACAAAATTTTATGGCACATAACACCAAAACCTTACCAAAAACACACGTACAATCAATATACATTCGATGCGACACTTATAAAGGCGATTGCCAACAAAAGGTTTTAGAAAATTTGCCTTGCCGCGTTTTCCGATGTAAAAAGCTATACGGTATAACAAAAGTCATGAAGTTCTCTTTGACTCCTTTTTATTCGTTGGAAATAGGGAAAAAGTGTTCCGAAAACCGTTCAGTTCGGTGTTCGCAACCATTCCAGATATACTTGCGAGTGTATACTTTGTGCAAACGAGCGTTTGATAGGGGCGCGCGCGGATTTAAATGGTGTTTGCTGGATGTGGCAGTAGAAGCTGTATGGAGTGTTTGCAGCTGGGATATATTGTCTTACTCCGGTTTGTAGGTAGACGAAGGAGTTGGAATGTTATTATATAGGTGCAAAGTTTAGTGGGTGTGTTAAAGCTGATTGGAACGTTATGTTGTAAGATTTGCAGGATTTTATATTTTTTTTCAAATTTAACTTTAATATTTGATTTTAAAACAACGTACTACCTAGTTGTTCGGGTAAGTAACTAAAATTAAAAATAACTGATATTAAATATCAAATTATAAAGTTTTACCTTATTATGTTTGCACGTTGGATCCTTAAAAGACCACAAAAACTTTGAAATTCTTTGTTTATGACCAATAATTGAAGTACATTACCTCTAAACTCGTCAAACCGGTTCCATGTCCCCTACATCATCGCCAGTACATATCGCGCAGCATCGCTATCTGTGAGCGACGAGAGGGATTACCCCGGGATTATATCTTTTATGATAAAACGCCGGGAACGCGCCCTAATAACTCGCCTATGAGATTAATTAATCTTGCTCACAATGTTTTCTTTTATCTAGGTGTTTACGTTCGTGGGCTGTTTGTGATTTTGATATGTTTGATGCGGATTTGGGATAAGTTGTTTTTGTTTTTGATGTATAAATCTGCGAGTAACTCATGTTTAGTTATTACGGATATATTTTTGTTTTTTTGACATTTTTGATTTGGAGTTTTTGAGATATATTGGGTAATCATTTATTTAACAGCAAATGATCTAAATACGACTTTTATTTAATGATGGCGGCACATCATTATTTTAGTTATTTTTTTAAATGAAAGCAATACATACAAAAATATACATTATAAACTATACACCAATTTTCTTGAATCTAAAATCTTTAAAGGTACTCATTTGGATACTTTCTTATCTTTCGCTCCACAAACAGTCCACACTTAGATAACAAGAACCCTTTCAAGATATAAGCATAATATAATATAACTATACATATATCTGGGTGAAGAATGTAAGTGCCACGTGAATTGGAGAGGCACTCTATAAAGCCTATCTTACCGACCAATCAGACTCCAAGACGAATAGAGGTAATATTAGGTTAGTTCAGAGCCAAACTATTTGGCGTGATTTTGAATATATTTTACTGTAACTGATCTTAATCTTTAACAGAGAAATGCGAAAGTAATACGTAAAGTAATGATGGATATTAACTTGGTTAACAGAAAAAAAGCTTCGTAAATTCTAAATTCTAAAATCTAAAATAACATTTTGTTACATGGGAAATGATTAAAATAAAAACAAGTTTTGCTTATAGTACTACTATTAATAAAATCAATGAAAACATGATGATATTTGTATAAACCTGTTATTTTTTACTGTATGATTATAACGCATTAAATTCAGATTACGTAACAAATTTTCCATAAATGTATTATGGAAAATAATCAGTTCAGTTCTATTAATAAAATGTATTTACATTCGAGTGTAGGCGAACATCGTAGGTGGTATAATACGCCTACACTGAAAATCGAATTAAAAGACAGTCAGTAAATCGTTTACACAAAATCTAAATAAGTTTATATTTACTTTTTATAACTATTTTGGTCACAACTCCAAGCCAGTCCACACCAGCGCTCAGAAATTTGCATACATGTGCATAATAAAAACAAAAAAAAAACTAGCCTTATTCGAAATTCCCCAGACACTCTTACACAGCCATACGGCGGTAAAAAATAAAAAAATCATCCTATCTTATCCAGTGGCGGCAATTTACTCCAATTTTTCGCGCTAGATATAAAATCTTTTAGCATTTAAACGGCAGCCAGGAACGCTTTTACGAATATACCACGATAACTGGCGATAGAGAGGTCTGTCTGTGAAAATGAAGGATTTTTCGTTTTTACTCATGTTTTTTCTATCTTTAATCGAATAAGTTTGAACAAGTCGATGGTTTTTTAAAGTTGATTTAAGGGATGTGTGTACTAAACGTAGTTCAGTAAAATAAGTGAGCTACTTTGTTTTTTTTTCTGATTTATGCTTTTAGGAAAGATAAGTTCTAATTTAGTTATTCTTTAGTCATATCATAACCACCCTTTTCACAACGTGCCGTTTTAGTTTTTCCTATACCCAATAATATATTTTGTTTATACAAACAAACATTCGTCTTATTTAATTTAAACGTATCATATGTATCGAATATTACCTGAGGCAAGTTTGGAGCCAAACCAACTGAATATTAGAATATTACTATTCAATTCACAAACAGGATCCTCATATTAACCGAAATACGAGAACTATAATATTATTATTATCACTAAAGGCTTCATTTCCGAATAATATTCCGACCAATACATCAATACAAGCCAGCGAACCAAATAATATCGCCGAGACGAGTGAAACCGCGCTTCAAGCACGTATCTACAGCGCGGCAGCGGCTGTATTATGCGAAATCTTCCGTAAAATTGACGTTTCAAGTCTTCTAGGTTCCGATCCTTCGCTTAATAGAAAATTTAAAATATCCACCCTTGCTTTTGCAAGGGTGGCGCTGTAGGCGCTTTAAGTTTCGTTAAAACTGTTAATGGGTTTTTCGTTGCTGTTTTGTTTTTTTTGTGTTATGGAAGTGGATGGAAAGGGTTTAGGAGCGCTGTTTTGAAATGAATAGTTGTAAGAAAAAGACGGGACAAAAAATGTAAGTAATCCTTGGATTTTTTTTTTTTAGTCCTACCTACTTTTGTAGCTACTGACTGATGTTCCTACTGCTGGAACGGTTAAGTTGTTAAACGATGTAATGATTGCAAAAATATATTTTATTATAATATATTTGGTGTCTTCCAAAATCTGGCATCAAAATAAAACACTACGCCTCCTTTCCTTACATTACACCCTTCACCCAAGACGAATCGTCGTACCATAGCAGTCCGAACGTTGGCAAATTACTCCGATCAATTTCTGTACGGTGCCCCCGGGATTTGCAACCGTTGCAATCTTCGACTTGTCATTGTCATGCTGAGGTCTGCGAGATTGACTGGGAATCACTATCTGGTTGCTGCGGTCCTTGTTATTTGGGGCCATTAGTTTTTGGACTGAGATTTAGAATTTTTGTTTTTGGGATACATGAAAAATGATAATTGTCATTTCAGTTATGAAAGTCATAAGGGAGAATGGGGAAAAAGCAAATGATCAATGTGTCACTTATTTCTTATTTTCAAAAGTTCAAGTCGAAGGTGAAATGCAGTTCTGTACGACTTGCTAAGTCATGTAAAATATATTCAAACTCTCCGAGACACGTCACCCAGACAATGACTAGCCAGTCTCTATCGCTTTACATGCACCTATCTGAGCAACATCAAACTGTACTCACCAGCAATTTATATCCATCAAACTCGAAACAGCAAAGTTACCTACAATAGCTCTGAATGCAAGCCATAATGCAACAATAACTCTTTGGTGCTCACGTCGGCAGCTCGCGTTTCGCATGACAAAACCTCGTGGCATTCTAATAAATTTCTAAATCGACATAAGTCGTTTCGTATTCACTGTGGCGACGGGGATTCGCGAACACAATAAGATCATGTTACAAAGGACCGTGTTTTGCATATCTGCGGAGATCGTTGCTAGGAGCCGGTGTTTGTCGTACGATGTTTTGCTCCCGACGAATGCTGGTTTTTTCGCTTTTTTCTTCTATGCATGGCTGCAGTTTTGGCGGTTTATTAAAGCTTTATATCAGCTGTTTATTCAGGTTTGTAATCCTAACTCATGATTAGCTTTAAAAGCACGTTCTAGAATATTTTCATCAAAATACGTGATGCAAATAATATTTTTTCTCAGTGTATAGTCAGCGATTTAATATTTTTTCTGTTTTAATAATATATTTTTTTCTATTGTATCCATAAATATTGTTGCCGTGTGCCTTAATTAAGTTGCAGTTTTAGCCGTTTAAGCTGCACAACAGCTCAGCTAATCCTCAGAAAAGCTGGAAGATTTCGAAGTTATTATTTTCTGTAATGAGGTAACAGGGGATTTTGAGAGCAGTGTTAGCTTTCTGTGTCGTCATCTCCCCTACTTCTAAGGGGCCGCAGAGGGCGAGGGATTATAGCTGAGGGATTTGATGTTAGCAGATGAGTTGCACCCACGCATAAAATGGCACACCATTCTGCATCAGGGAATCGTTTAGAGATTATTTCCTGGTCCCTTAAGTGATATGGAAAGAAACCATTTTTTGTACCTCCATAGGCTTCATATGCCGACTGGTCCATATATTTGAGTCGGTAAGCCTACGATTGTCCTCAAAAATCCTTGTCGAATCAAAGCTGAAAATGCGTTTGAACCCCAATTTAACCCTGCAGTCGCTCCCACTGGTTCCCTACCTCAAATATACCTAGTAAACGCTCTCACTACGACACAGTACGCCGAAGTTGCTTCATAAAAGCTCTTTTGCCTCTCCACCTTTCCTTTGGCATTTTGTGCCCGGTATATTTTTTCTTTTTGAATTTTTTTACAACTAGTTATTTACGAAATATGGTTAGCTTATTTAGTAATAATGCTGTAACGAGTGAATAAGGTAAATTTTGAGTTGAAATTGTGTTTTGTTTTGACTCGACTCGTGCTTGCAGCTTTAGTGTTCCCAACTAAGAAATAACAAGGTTTTTTTAGTTAGTGCAAAAAACAGATGAAATATTTTAAAGGAAAGATCAGTAAGCATTTATGAGAATCTGAAATAAGGTATTGATATAAGAGATATTGTAAAGCGTGGATTGTTCATCCTTGCGACGGATTGGAAAAATCTCATTAAAAAGTAAATATCACGTATCGATGCACGAGTTAAAAAAAATGTTAACATTTTATTTTCATGCAATATTTTTCAGCCAGTCATATCATTTTTGTTTTCAGCCATGTAGATGATATGACACCCTGACTTTAAATATAAATAACGAGGCTGTGACGTCATGAGAAATATAAATACAAACTCGCTTCAAATTCCCTTTAAAGTACTATTTTATGTGTTTGTTTTATAAACCATAAACTATTCCGATTTGTAAGTAAATCGGATCGTAAAAGAGTTATAAACTATGTTTCACATTTATTACAGTTCTACATAATATACTAGAGATACATAGCTACTGTAAAGTGTTTGATGTATCGATTTATTATATAAAGATTTATTTTCTTTTTAATCCTTCTGTGACATCAACTTTTTAGATAAAAACATAAAAAGTAATAATTACAAAACTACTAATATTTTTTTGTGTTACTGTGCTACAGAAATTTATAGAGACAGAGCGATACTTTCTGAGTTAATCTATAAGTCTATATTGTAACTCGTAGATACTAGCTTATCAAGCAAAGTTTCACCATCGCCTAAACAAAAGAATAAAAGTCCATCCTAAACAAGTACATAAGTTAATTAACGACAAACGAACGTTGATAACTTAATTCAACTAAATAACGAAGAAAGTGCACCAACTAAAAGTTTACTAGAAAATTGCTGAGAAAACACAAATTACGAACGCAAACAACTCTAAGCGAGCATTGTGAGGTATGAAAGAGGTGTTCACCTCTGATTGAATAAAGAAAATTGCTGACTCACTCTTCCCACCTCCTACAATAGGTAACAAAAGAGGTATGGGAACGCGGACAAATGTTTGCCCCTGTGTCTAGCGTTTGGCATTTTCTAACTGGCTTTTGGCATTTCCCTACGATTGGTGCACGTACTCTAGTTTGGTATTTTCTTATTAGGTAATGGTTACTTTTAGTGTAGAAAAATGTCTTAACTATTTTTTTAGTGACTTCTACGGGCATTTTTTTTTGTTCACAAAATTTACTGTCATTGCAACTTGCCTGCAAATGAAGACAGATTTTTCTTTATTTTCAAAGTACTTAGTAAAACGAACCAAATAAATAGTCAGGAAATGACTGTTTAATTGACTGACTCTATGCTTATTTCGTTTATAAATAAGACCAACCTGGTAGAGCAGCTATATTTGGTTGTTACAGCTATATTTGGTACATAAGACAAAACAAATTCTCACACTGAACTTAACAAATAAATTATGACACTTTTAAAAAAATGATCAATGTAACATCCGTTCAGTACTTTAGAGTGATGTCTAAAGCACTAAACAAAGTTAGAAATCTCCAAATATGCCGTCTACTCACGCAGTAAGGCACCCCATATTATAAGATATTACCCCAAGGAATTCGCCATGAAAACGTTCATTGTGAACATCAATTATGTATGATATATTGCCTATTAAAGAGGGTTTGTAGGTTACATTCTTTTGTAATTAATTGAATTTCTTTTATAATACTTTGTAAAGGAAGTATAATTTTAGTGATTTATCTATTGAAATTGATAGCTATTTTTATCTGGTCAGATTTATTTTGTTATGTAATCGATGAAATATTCCGATATGTTCGCTAGTCTTGCATAAGGTGCATCTGTCAATTTTAAGCAATGAAAGACAAGCTACTGGATTGTGATTGGTTAAAATTGAGAGATAGACCACATGCTTGAATTACCGTAAAGGCTGAGCCATGGAAAATTGTCATTTTCATTACTGGTAAAAATTATCCCTTCAACAATCTGGGACCACTTTTTAACAATTGTATCCAAAGATTATTACATTATTATTAATTTCAGAATAAGGCTGGCCAACCTACCTACCAACATTGGCCATACTATATCGTCGTGTCAATATGAACTTTGTTTAAATAGGAACGCTACAATGATCGTAAATGCCAGGAGTTAATTACCATTGTCCTGCCCTTTGTCTTGGATCGGTTCACACCGTAGGTGGCGGTAACCTATACCGTTAGTTAACTTAAGGGAAATGTTAATTATTTGTTCTATAACTTAGTAGGTTGGGTATGACTAATCTTCTTAGTTAGGATCTGATACGTGATCATTTTTATATTTAGAAACTTGTAATTGTGATAAGTATGTTATTTCCACTCCATGATATAAAATTATACGATGCATCAGTCAAAATTTAATTATTTGTCGCTAATCAATAATTTGCCACCTGGAAGGCATGATTGCTGAAGAGTGCAGATTCAAAATTTAATGATTATAGCTTTATTAATTGTGCGCGACTGATAGCGTAACTCGGCTGCAAGCCATTTACTTTGTATGGTTCAGAGTCTCCGCAGGATACTGAAACCAATTACTCACCTATCAAGAACCAATACGAAAAATTAAGCCGTGGACACACGATAAAACTAATCGCCGAAACAACAGCACTAATGCCTCGGCCGCATTCGGACGCGGATTTATGTCGACGAGACACGCTTGGAATTCGGCCGAAACGGACAGGGACGAAAAACGTCTAGCGATAAGTACGGAACCCGCCACTAGTTTGCATAAGGTTTTTTGGCACTGTTTATGGGTTACTGTCAGGAGGGATTGGATTTTATTATATACGATGCCTTTTTGGGAAACGTGAAAAAATAAATTACGTGGATTTTTTTCGGAGAGAATTCGTAGGGTTGGGATGCTTAGTAGATTTAACACTGTGAGATTGTAGCTTTATGTTATGTTTTATCTTGTTTAAGTCACATGTACCAAAAATTTACTCTAAAAGAAGGTCCTGAAGGTTTCATTTCCAATGGTCAGTATTACAAAAATATATTGGATTAATTCAAAGACAAAAGCAACAACTATTGACATAAATTGACATGAAAAAATAAAAAGAAATACCAATTTCTGCAAAATAAATAGTCTAAGAACATAAAAACGAAAATAGTCCCTTGTCGGAGTCGCGTACGGTGTGATATCCAGAAAGTAAAATTAAACTTCGATCTCTTAGACAATGCTTCTGGTAAATCGGTTTTACATTACGGCATAGGTATCCTAAGTTTCGAAGTAATCTAGACTAGACATCAATTCGGCGCCTTATTCAAACAGTGTCTCAGAAACGCGGGTCTTTCACAGAAAACATTAGTAGCCCTCTTTCATAGAATTCCTCCTTTACCTTTTTTTTCGAATACCATTGTTTGTTCATGCAATCTGAATCCGTAATCAGAAATCCGATATTTTAGAACTTTGACCTATGCCTGAAGGTGAAGAATGTCGTGGCGCAATGTGAAAATGTCTGCAACGTCGGTTGTGATTGTTTTTTTATTGGGTAAAGGGTTGTCAGTACCTATAATGTTCTTAGTACCGATATTCGAAGGTATTGCGTGTGAAAGAGCTTGGTTATTAGGTTTTAGCTTTTAGTTTTGTTTGATTTACATTGTATCAAAATATTTGTAATTTAGACTAGCTATTGTGATATCATAGGTAAATGTAAATTAATATCAAGCCTAAAATAAAAATGTGACTTAAGTTAGATAATGATGATATATCTAGAACTGGAACCAGGAACTAGTTTCTGTCATTAAAATTGTTTTAATTGGTACTCTTCAAATTAAAATGGTCAGTCAAAATGATACTCCCAACCACGGCGCCACAGTGGACCTTTTAAAATTCAAACCTTTTATTTTTACAAAGGTAGCCGCAGTACGTGAAACTCGTACAAATTTACATTCAACACGACACGAAAATTCGAAACCCAATAACACAGAACAAAATAAACAACGTTAAAGTGTCGCAAAATAGTGTTGGACACCGTTCGCGGACTGTGAAATCGTAGCCGCCTGTGGGAGCGCTCTCGGCAACGGTGTCGCGACACTGATAGTGTCTGACAGCGCAGACGGGACACCTGCACAAATTGCAGCCACGCCCGCGGCACGTGCCTAGTGTAATTTATTCGTGTTTATGTATTGTGTTTGTTTTTGGTAATGTGTTTTACATCAGTCGACAACGCATCTTGTAGCGCTATACGCCGCAACTAATTTTCTGCTGCATACTGTTATTTTTTTACTTCATTCATTTTTAAATTACTATAATAATAAATGTAAATAAACTTCTTTCTACGAGTTAAAAGTTCATACGTGAAAGAGTAAGTCACGTAAATAATTATTCTTCCCTTAAAACTCTCACCCAATTTCACTGAAGCTAAGTAAAAAGCAAAATAGCAACTCAAAACATTTTAACATAAAATGAATATTATTATTTAATCTAAGTACAAAAAGCAAGAACACAGTAAAAACCTTCCCAATTATTCTAAAATTATGAAGATAAATATAAAGCTTTAAAAATATTCTAACAATCATAATGTATTCAGATTCTACTTTGTAATATTATCTCAGACTGTAAAAGGAAACTCTGGTATATTTTCAAAGAAAAATAACGTTCGAAACTGAAAAGAGAGTGAAATTATGTCCTACTTTAAGCTTTAGTTAGATAATGAGGTCTTAAAAATAACTACCGTTAAAATATACAAGAACATAATTGAGGACAAAAAATATAGATACCTAACTATTCTTAATTATTCTTAAACAATTAGGCAATATCAGCTAAACATTATCGAAGATAAGTCCTCATTTTAGATATAAAAATTATGCTTTAGTTACCTGTCGTCAGATCAGAGTGTCTCCTGACGTTTCAATATTAAGTAATATAATTGTCTTAATTCACGAAATATAAAATACCCTAGATAATAGAATCGTAATGAGATAAAAATATATAACATTTTTGATATAATAAATGCTGTTTTATTACCTTTTAAATATGAGTATGAGTAGAGGGCATTTCCATTTTAAATATGTTTTTTTAATATTATTTATTGAAAATGTATAAATCTTCTTGTTCCCCTTTTTGAATGTTTCTTTATTTTCTCCACTAAGATACTAAAATAAATAAAATTGCTTTTAAAAAGGTATTCCTTTTTCGTCCTCGATAAGGCGCCATCTCTTCGAAAACCTTGTCTACGGGAATAAACGTAGCTGGCTTCGTTTCCCCGACAGAGGTGACACCTACCGCCGTTACGGGAACTACGACGGCCGCCCGCCCAACACGAACCGCCCTACGTTTTAGTACCGCGTTATACCCATAGATGGCGTTGATGTATTTTGTGTTATACTACTAAATAGGTTTTTCGATTAGGCTATTTATTTCTGTTTAAATTTTGTTAAAATAGTTTAAAAACCTTATGCACAAATTCTTATTATTTTATGAAGTACTCTTGCTTGTTAGGGCTTACTGTGATATAGTATTATATTAAACAGTATTTTAAAAATAAAAATGTTATTTATTGCCACGAAAATTGCTAGTTATTTTAAAAGTGTATCGCATGGGAATCGATCCCGAGACGGAAAAAAACTCATCTCACACCAAAGTCGCAATTATGAGTCGTTTTAACATTTAATAATTTGTATTTATATCTGATTCTAACATGATTTTATTTAGATCTGCAATACAGGTATTTTTGTATTCCAATGTATATCTTGACATCATTTAAATTTTCATTAAAAATTAAATAATTTATGTACCACTGATTAATAAATTGCATTTTGAATACACCGACGAAGACTAAAGTTATAAAAAAAAAACTTAACATATTTTAAAATTTCTGAAAAGAACTACTAGCAAACTGTTAAAAGTGGTACCAATCTTAACCTCAAAGTTCAGATGAGTCTAGCAACACCTCTCAAGCAAAATTCTATCCTTTAGGCTACAGAGCGTGGCGTGGCAACACCTTCTTCTAGCACCGATGAGTTATTATAGTTCACTTAAAAGTATTAATAGACCCTTTTTTAATAATACAGTGCTAACATAATTGCCTCGTTGGCCTAGTGGTGCTAAGCGCTCCTGCTACGCTAGAGGTCTTGGGTCCGATTCACGAGTCGACCAAGGTGTTATTGGGTTTTTCTATGAAATTCTCAGTAGCAGGTCGGAGTTTGGATTTGTGCCCTGTTAGTGGCAATAGGCTCGCCCCCTATTACATGGGACCTAAACGTATCGGTGAACCGTGGGTGTACATTGCCTCTGCCTACCCCTTCGGGGATACAGGCGTGATGATATGTTATGTTAACATAATTATAGGAACCTAAAATAAAATTGAAGATTTCGTGTCCAAAATCTGTATTGATTGAGCCCTACATTCCCAAACCTTTCTAAACATGACAAAAAACAACCTTAAACCATCAAGATTGTAACATTTTAAAAGCAAAACAGTACAAACAAAAAGGCGTACCTACCTATCATTTAGTAGGACCGTTATAAAAGGAAACGAGAGCCCACGGCAAAGGAGATCTCGATAAATAATGTCCAATAAACAGCGATAGCAATGTTTATTTGTTGTTCAACTCGTAATGAGGACTTTGAGATCGGGGTGTGTGGTACAAGGGACAAGATACAAGAAGTTTAAAGATAAATTATTTTTACTAGATTATGAAGACTGCAAAGCCACGATCGGTTATGTGATAATGTTAAGATAAAATATTTTTACATGCTGTTACCGTTAGTACAGGCGATAGTTTATTTTGTGTTATATGACTATGCCACTGACAAAAAGATAGTCATTATCGCAAGACTTTTGTATGTGATTAATAACTAAAAGTCTGTATGAGACTTATTCATAAATAAAAATACTGATTATCAGATAACGATAAGTAAATTAAGTGTTCTTCGATAACTATTTACTAGTCTGCATTGTTTTATGAGTTCCATGTATGTTTATTTCCCACAATGACAAAACCAACGTTTTGTTACCTACCTGTTCCATTTTCTACATACCTTAGTCTATATACATATCCTTAGTTATTTGATTTAATAATAAAAATAACAGAAAATGTGTCAAGGTTTTTTTTCATAAATAATAAAAAAAAAACGAAACCTTGCGGAAAACAAACACAAAATTTAAATCGCTGATCGCTCGTGACTTGCACCCCGCGCCAGGAGCTCGGCGGATACCAAGGAAACTGGCATCACCAATGGCAACAGCTCGCCACCCCAGTATCTATGGAAACTCCCCCCACTTCAAGTCTTTATGAACCTCGCTCTATAACGAATAAATTTAATAACAGGCGCAAGCAACTATGCCGTGAATTCGCGAATAACCATTGAACTGCGAAGCCTCTCGTATGAGTTTGTTTTAATTGAAAAGTTTGGACGTTTCAATGAGTTAAGGAGTTTAGTAGGTTAGGCTTTTGTTACGAAATATTATGTTGGCGTTGCTTTTATTTTTAGATGTTATGTAGTCGATTGTAAGTTATGAAGCCTTGTGAACTTGGTTAGCCTTGGTTTGCTTTCAAGTTTGAGGAAAACTTTCATCTCATTTGTGATTAGTTACGCAATTAATAGTTTATTTGAACAAAATAGAGTTAATTTGTGTAATTTATAAAAGTCGAAATTTTTCTTGCTTTTATTATCCGACGTACGAACGTCCCACTGCTGGGCACAGGCCTCTTCCCGTATATATGCAAATTGGCGATATCAGATCCCAAATTTTTGGAACCCAGGTTTCCTCACTATGTTTTCCTTCAACGTTTGTCAAAAGTGTCTTGCTTTATTACAAAATGAATTTGACTATTAAAATATCAGTCACCATCAATTTAGAAAGCAACAACTCTCTACATTTTCCACACTTTACATACTTTTATCGCCGCTCCTAACAGTATCATGAAAGCTTACAAATCCCGCACTCTCGCTACACTTCTGAAGTGCTCGACCTAAGGCTAAGGCATTTAGAAACATCCATTACGGACCCATTTGGGTGCCCCCGTATAGTTTAGGGCCCCGTAATAAAATTGTAAACGAAACACACCCCTTTGCCGGCGAAACTTTTCATAATTGAGTTGTAAATATCATTTGGTCATTAATATTTGGGGTTGTACCTTGTAAATCTTTGTACCTTTATAACTTTGATACAATTTCGATTACAGCTATTGTAATTGTGTTTTTATTGAAATAGTATTATTAAATTCGTGTTACCTCTAGTAAAGCTGTTATGTAAGTTTACGTAGAGCTTTCTGGTGGAGGTTTTAGTGTCAATATTATTATTTTTAGAGACAAGGCGTAGATGACCACAGAGCCCCACTCACGCGCCATTACACCGAGGACATCCCGGATGTCGACCCGGGCGAGGTAGAGGCAGCTCTCAGACAACTAAAGAACAATAAGGCGCCGGGTGATGACGGAATTACAACCGAGCTCCTTAAGGCCGGTGGGACCACAGTCCTGAAAGAGCTAGCGAGTCTCTTTAATTCCGTCATTCACCAAGGCTTAACACCACAAGCGTGGAGTGGGAGTGCGGTGGTTCTGTTCTTCAAGAAAGGAGACAAAACCTTGCTGAAGAATTACAGACCTATCTCACTCCTGAGCCACATTTACAAGTTGTTCTCGAGAGTAGTCACTAACCGCCTCGCTACAAGACTCGACGAGTTCCAGCCACCAGAACAAGCCGGGTTTCGAAAAGGCTTTAGCACCGTAGACCACATCCATACTGTTCGGCAGATTGTGCAGAAAACCAAAGAGTACAATCAGCCGCTGTGTTTGGCCTTTGTGGACTACGAGAAAGCCTTCGACTCCATCGAAACTTGGGCGGTTCTGGATGCCCTGCAACGATGTCGTATTGACTGGCGCTACATCGAGGTGCTGAGATGCTTATATGACACCGCCACCATGACTGTCCAGCTCCATGACCGTAAGACGAATCCGATCGAGCTGCGTCGGGGGGTGAGACAGGGGGATGTTATATCTCCAAAGCTGTTCACCAACGCGCTCGAGGATGTCTTCAAGACTCTGGATTGGACTGGACGGGGTATAAATGTGAACGGTAAGCACATCTCGCACCTTCGATTTGCCGATGACATCGTCATAGTAGCAGAGTCGCTGGACCAGCTAAGCGAGATGCTGCATGGCCTAAATGAAGCTTCACGACTGGTCGGTCTTGGCATGAACTTGGATAAAACCAAGATCATGTTCAATGAACATGTCAGGCCGAGACCGATATATGTCGAAGGATCGTTGCTCGAAGTTGTTCAAGAGTATATCTACCTAGGGCAGGTCATCAAGCTTGGTAGAAACAACTTCGAGCGGGAAATCGATCGGAGAATTCAGTTGGGCTGGGCAGCGTTTAGCAAACTTCGTCGAGTCTTTTCTTCGCCTATACCGCAATGCCTGAAGACGAAAGTATACAACCAGTGCGTCCTACCTGTTATGACTTACGGTGCCGAAACGTGGACATTAACGGTTGGACTAGTCCACAAATTTAAAGTTGCACAGCGGGCTATGGAGCGAGCTATGCTCGGAGTCTCTTTGAAGGATAAAATTCGTAATGAGGTCATCCGACAAAGAACCAAGGTAACCGACATAGCTCGTAGAATTAGCTTGCTGAAGTGGCAATGGGCTGGCCATGTCTGTCGAAGGACCGATAGCCGTTGGAGCAGACGAGTCCTAGAATGGAGACCGCGGCTCGGCAACCGTAAGGTAGGACGCCCGCCCGCCAGGTGGACCGATGACCTGAGAAAGGTCGCTGGAGGGGACTGGATGCGGAAGGCGGAGGACCGGGTGTTGTGGCGTAAATTGGGAGAGGCCTATGTCCAGCAGTGGACTATGATTGGCTGATTGATTGATTGATTATTATTTTCAGCCCATGCTGTCCCACTGCTAGGCAAAGGCTTCCCTCTCTTCCTTTCATTCTTCTCTATTGAGGGCTAACATGGAACTGCCCTTCATAGTCCTAGTGTCATACTAAAGTAATATTAATATGTATGAAACTGACTTATAATAATAATGTACGAGTACATCCAGATATTAATAATTATTTGTATGGTATTAAAAATACATAAAATGTTTGTGCACAAACGTGATTCAGAGTTATAGGAAAATATTTTATCAATCGGAACTAATAACCTAACATTAAGGTGGGGGAGAAGCGGACTCGATGTATCATACAGAAGATAAAATGAACCAAAAATTTGGACGCATAAAATTCAAATAAAGCCAGTTTTACATGAATTACGCTAGGGAAGCATTCGTGTATGAAGTAAAGAATGATATTGTATGCATTTTGCATGAGAGAGGTATTATCGGATATGGCAAAGTATTTGAATATTCCGAACTGGGTACTACTATGGTTTGTCGATTGTAAGTCGATCGAATCGAATTTTTATACCCAAAATTTAGACGGAAAGGTTTTGATTTTGACTCTGCACAATTCAGTAGAACATAAATATTTTCACAAACGTAATGACCTATATACATAATAACACTTAATTTTATTGGTTTTATTAATATTGTACCTAAGACAAATATTAGAAATAACTTCCAAAACCTTACGATATCTTATAATCAAATGTATTGTAACATGCAAACATTTTGCCGACCCTTACTATTTCTTCAAAAGTCTTTTTTGATTTTTTGTTTGGTAAGAAATAACATTCATCTCTCCAACCAAGAATCCTTACAAACTATGCAATTATTTATCACTCTATAAAAAAAAATCTCACAAATTCTCGAAACAATAGTACCTCCCGGCAACTGTACATAGAGTTCGTGATCCTATATGTTAACCAATATGTCATCGGTACGAGCCGCGGGACAAAAGCATTCTTCGCCATTATGCGACCCGGTAATATTTGCCGAAACTATTTCGATATATTTTTGAACACACAAAAACTATAGCGTATCGATTTTGTAGGTATGGAGTTATGGGTCGGGAATACAGTGTTTGTAGTAAGGTTAGTTCTGTTTTGCAAAAGCTTTAAGGTAGAGCTGTTTAACAAATTTGGTATAATTGGTAATTGTAATTTTTTTAAAGAGTTACCTTTGTAATTTTTTGCCAGTTCCTCCCCATTAGTTTGAAATTTCAGAACCTGCAACTAGAGTCACAAATTTTAAAGTGGAAATGTCCTTTTTCAGCTAAAAAAATACGTTTTTTCCAAAGTCAAATTAATGTTGTAATAGTAAAACCATTATTATTATTTTTTTTTTTTTTTTTCTTTGTTTAAGACAGGACTTAATTTTCATTCGAACAAAAACCGGGATCTTACAGTAAAGGTACCTAGTAAAGAGATTTTGTACCCACCCAGTATCCAAGAAGCAACAAAATCCTAAACAAACAGCCTATCGACCGAAGTATTATAAAACACATTCAAGGAAAATCTTAATTTATCTAAGACACTTAAAAGTTAGCGACGATCACACCGCTTCACTCGCGAAGTTTGTCAATATTTGAAGGGATCGGGAGATAATCTCGCTATACTTTATGTAATAGATATTGAAGTAAATAAATACTTGGGTAGAACAAGTGGCGAGATGAGATTTAAATGATGATTTATCGAGGGTTTCAGATACAACAATCTGTTTTACTGCTTTTAGTAAAATTGTACTTTCTACTAGTACCTAATTCTGTTGCTTAGTAGAATGTTACATAAATGGAAATTGGATTTATTTCGGAGATTAAAACAGAGGTATCAATATATTTTGTATTGATATCGATACTCAACATTACCACACAAAACCTTTGAATAAGGTATTGCATAGAACTTTTAATTCTTTCGATTTTGCAATTGTCTGAAATCAATATTTCTGTTAACTTTAGAAGACTATGAACATACGTACACACACAATAAAAATCTTTAATTAAGCTCTTTGCAGCATAATTATCATTCCCATATTCAAATGAAAACTGACCATCCAAAATCCGCTGTAAAAGTTGGTGGAAATATCTCATTAAGTTAAATATTCCGTCCACAGTGAACTTAGATTGGCGCAGGTTTGATTACTACCAAGTCTTGATAGGCAATTTCCTGCCCTTTGTAAAGGGCTTCCTCTATCCTTCTCTCAGAATATTACGAATAAATTTTAACATTTCGTTGTATGTTTTTGATGTCTCCCTACATTTGTTTTGTAAGGGTTGGGATTGGATTATTATTTTGGTTTACGCTCAAATGTATTTGGTTTTTGGATTTCATTGGAAACCGCTTCTGGGTGTAGGTTCTGTAATTATTTATTTTGAACTGCTGAATCTTCAATTGAATTCATGTTAAATACGATATGCATCTTCATAAATATTCTATACATCTTTCGTGAAACGATTGCTAGAAATATATCCGTAATTCTTTTCATTGTTTTTGACAGCTTATAACACAAGTTATAATTTTCTGCATTATTTCGAGTCAGCTCTAGTTCCATATATCCTTATGTTCTATGTACCTTCTTGCCCATCCCAAAACCGATAAAACAAAACAAACCACCAAAATCAGTCTTACTCATTCAATTCTTATTATGGTAGCCGGAAAAGGGGTACCGTAATCCGATGTGGTAAATGTAAAAACAGTGTAGAGCTTACCTACAGTCAAGGGTTGAGTGTGATCATTTATAATGTCAAGATGACACTCTATTACCCAACCCCTCCCTTCAAACCTGCCCCCCCCCCCCTGCCCCACCCATACGAGTTCCGCATGTTGTTTTTTGAAGATATTATAAGATTTAAATTAGCTTTATTTTTTGGTTTTCTGAGACTTACATCCATACATACATATAATCACCCTCTTTATCTTGTAGAGGTAAGCAGAGACCACTTCTTTCCCCTTGCTACGATCCTTGAATACTTGTTTTGCTTCGTCCACTTCTGTTCTGAGACTTGATGTCATTAACATTGCTTTATCGATTGGGATTTTGGTCGGAGCGTCCGTTTCATTTACGACTATGTGATGATACCAGTCTAGTAAACTGTCTAAATAGAAAAAAGAGTTTAAAAAGCATTACAATTAGAAAAAACAGTGATGAGGCACGATTATTACCTAATCTATGAATTTAACCTAAATATTTTTGAAATAGCCAGGCAGTTATATAATGCAGATGGATCATAAATCATCATCAGAATAGATCAATCAATCATAGAAACAATGCATCCATTTGATTTTATGTACGATACTAACATGAGTGACATATTTTTACATCCATTACTGGCCGTTAGTTAATAACTTATAAAAAACTAAAAACCTTTTAAACCATTAGCCAAGCCAATAAAACTAAAATAAAATAGTAACGTAATTTATCACCAAAAAGGTTTCAGTGCAAGTCTGCACTATATTTTCAGTGGGCGATTTGTGTAAGTTTCAGACATTGCATTTTTGCTATAATATCATTTGTTAAAGTCAAATGCGTCGTTTCACTCGGTACTCAGTTCTATTTCATTGTGGAAAATGAAAATAATATCGGGATTTTTAGCTTCTTCGTTAGTTCTTGTGCAATTTTTGTGATTTTCTTGTAGTTGGGATGGAAATTTGTTTTGAAATTCTTTCTTTGCTTTGCATTATGTTTGAACTTATAATTTTTACGGTATTATCTGTATTTGTGTCTGTTTTGATCTAGATATGTTTTTTTGAAAATTCTAATATAATATTAGTATTGTATAATATCTCCAGTAGGTACCCTGATGTTTTTATTTGACACTTATTTAAGACATTAAAATTCAAAGTCTCTAACCAAATTTTTTAACTGTACATTTTCCCCTGATACTCACAGTTAATGTAATTTTCATATCAATTTTCTTTAAATGTACTTTCCTTAAATCGTATAAACAAACATTTCTCCAAGCCCCAGTAACCAGCCTAATTAGAACATAATTTACGTGTGTCGTTACACGAATACGCACAATAAAACGCGCCAGAATTCCTTACTAAGCTAAAACCTTCATGTACAACAAAATATTAGCCACAATATTCTACTTTACGTAGCAAGGGAACATAAATAGGCGTGTATTGACATGTTTGTACAAGATATTCAAAGAACAGGCACAAACAAGGTTGTACAGTTGATATGCAGAAGGTTAACATGGCTAGATGTCGCCATAATCTTGTGTTCAAAAACTTTTGCCTATTTCTTTAAGATGTTTCGTGATCAAAAAAAGATAATTTACAGATATTCTTGTAATAAGTCTCCCGTGCTAGTAACTTAACAGTATCTCGGAGGGTTTGATATACATTCCCTTCACATAATTATATCATAAACAGTCGTACACATTATACTAGACTTGGAATAAGTAAATTGACGGGCCTGTTGGTCTAGTGGTTAGGGACCCTGACTGCTATACCGGAGGTCGTGGGTTCGATTCCCACCCGGGACAAATGTTTGTGTGATGAGCACGATCATTTGTTCGGTGTCTGGGTGTTATTTATCTATAATATGTATGTATTTAGAAATATATAAGTATGTTTATCAGTTGTCTGGTTACCAAGATACAAGCTCTGCTTAGTTTGGGATCAGACCGTGTGTGACTTGTTGCAGGATATAAAAAAAAAAAAAAAAAATAACCTTGAGCACGTCGCGCATAGTGGTATTGGCGTGGTGACCTATACCAATCGGATGTTCATGAAGATATGTTCATTCGTCTCATCATTCATTCGTTATTTAATTATATGTTATATTTACCTTTGAATAAATGACTGTTTTATCGATCTATAAACGAACATACTATTAGTTACTCTGATTACATAATTTTCTCAATGTTTGTAGTACTTTATCTTCTGATGTTTTCCTTTACAGTACAGTGTACAGGTAGGAACAAGGTTAGGCGATTATGGTGGCACGTAGGTTGCTCCTTAACGAGAGGGAAACCCTTGTATATAATAAAAATTAAAGGAAAAAAAAAATAGGTTACTACAACTTACAGTTTGCAGATTGTGCACTATTTGAAGATTACAGGGATTATAGTATATAGTATTTGTTTTTTTTTTTACAGAATGCAGATATTTCTTGCGATGTTTACACAATGCCGACAATACAACTCTCTTTTTTTGCTTAAATTATGACAGTAAACTATCGCATAATATAGAAGTCTGGATATTTACACTAATTTTAATCAATATCATATGAATTTTGTGTCGGTTTGTTTTTTATTGTTGTTTGCAGGTTCTTGGCCAAATGTTTTTTTTTTCAAATGTTTTTAGTGGTTGTAATGCTAAAATATAGTAAACGATAAAATTATCCTGTGATACAAAAAGTAGCAGTAGATAATTAACCAATTGCCTTGATAGCGAACAAATTCTATCTTATTTTCTATCTCTACACGTAATTATAATGGGGATCGGAGTAGCTCATTAGTGGGGTCTTCAATAAGAGATATGATACCATGGTATTTTATACGCACATAATGTTGCCTATCAATAGATTATTTTCATCATTAATATCAATAGATTGAATACACGTGTATTTTTTCTAATGAGAAGTCAACAACAATTTTATTTACGAGTATAAGATTGTTTATTTGACTGTTATTGATGAAATTATTCGCGTGAGCTCCATTTATACGAGTCATACCATAGTTAAGTTTATATTGATATTACTTAGTAATAATACTCGTTAATACTGTGTAGTAGGTAGCAAATGAAGAAAATGGATAAAATGTTAATGTCACTCCAATAGGAAAGTTTTTTTTATTCATGAGTTATTCCGATGTTTTGATAGGGTGAAGAACGGACCAAAAAATAGAAGATCTGAAAATTCTGTCGACCTGTTCTTGAGTTGAATTGAATTTATGTTGTAACTAAACTGATATTTTTAATGTAGAAAAAAGCAATTCTTACAAAAAGAGTTAAGGCCAATTAGTGCTTTCATTGAACGATAAAATTCCCTTCAAAAACCTTTTACTATTCACGTTAAAAACGATTTTAAAGCAACATCAAATTCAACCAATCATAACACACTTTCGAGTAATAATGATATATTTCATCAAAATTATGTAGTGTAGTGTGTTATGAGAAATATAAGACGGTGCTAATTACAAGTCAAGTATTATTGCGGCGGATACCGTTGATATGAAACTCATTAATTAGATGTTCTCGTGTTACTCTTTGATGGGCTGTCGCTGTGTGGGTGAGACTTATATGTATGTGTTTGTGTAGGGATGTAAAGATTATGATTGAATGTGATGATTTTAAGGATGTGAACGATAAGGGACGGTGAATTGTTTGTGTATCAAAGTACTTGCAATTCGATACGTGTGATTTAGTGTATAATTTTTACATAAAAGAGTCCAAGAAAAGAATGCAAAGAGGTGTCATAGAAGTATTTTTCATATATCATTCATTTTGTTGAGTAAGCGTCAGCAGTAAATTAATTTGTACAATCTGATTTTCAAAAACTTTCTAAGCCCTAATTATATAATTAGTTCTGTGTACCTTATGTAATACACAATGCGTTTTAAACTCTTCGTCTGTGTTATAAATTGTCTTATTCTTTGCTTATAATATTATTTTTTGTTACAGGTAAGTCATCGCATTCTACTTGCTATCAACTGCTGCATCACGGTATATTCTTCAAGTATTTAAATACAGCTGAGCGAAATTTAATTAAATCGATTAACAATACAAAAGACGACCATAAAGTCCACGCCACTAAGACGTCAAAAACAATAGCCGCTAATGCCTCAGAGGTCTACAAACGCATAAATAACGTCCCATTCATCAGCATTGAATCGGCATCGCATACCCACGGGAATAATTAATGAGCCCTTGATATGATTAAGCCACCACAATGCTGTGTCATCAACGTCATCGCTACACACACGCGCACACACTCACACAGAGACAGACTCATACGTGTGTACCAGGTAATGCGATTAGTGACGTCATTTGACATGAATATGTCTTTGATTTATTCACGTCAAATATTTTGTTGATTAGCCGCTGACGTGGTTTGAGTGTTTATGCTTTGAAGCGGGATTTATTGTTCGTTTGGCATGAGGTTAATTAAATTCTGATGGATGGAATAGGGAAGCGGTGTGATTCTGTGAATTGGATATTTTGTTAAACAATAAACGCAAAAAATTGAACATACCCAAAATAAATGGCATCTTAAAAAATCAAATGCTAAATAAAATACCTCTTTTTTATTTTAAAAAATAACTAGAAAATAATTCACATAAGCCACAAAAAAAGACAGCAAAAGCAACACAATGTAGCTATTAACCGCTGTAAGAAAGCCTTTTAATATGCATACTATTTCTTCGCACATAATTATTATAGAGCTCTTCAGCTATCAACCAAACGCTTCTGCAATCAAAATCTAAAACCTCGAACAGAACAAAAATCCTTTACGATTATAAACTTAAACCCTAAACTAAATACAAATAAAATCCACAACTACACTACAGTCCAAAACAAACATCTACATCTATATAAGAGCTATATAGTCACGTACACTGTATAGCCACTAGACCGGGCATAGACACAAATAGACATAATCGGAATTAGTACGGCCGGCGAAGCGTGAAGTAGGTACAATATGAATGACCTTTGTCAATGGCACTGACGCCCCGCTACCAGATCCCGAATTATTTAACCCTAGGGCACTTTATACTCTACGACATTTGGCTTAAAATTTATTTACGTTAGAGATTATTAGAATGTACCAAATTCATCATTCAATGTTAGCAATATAACTAGTTAAATATATTTTTTTTAATTTTGGTCACATACTTCTTAAAATGTATACAAAGCTATATGACATGGCTGAGCATTAAGAAAAGGTCATGTTTTGTTCGGGTACATACAGACCATGATCTGGTTCTAACCAAATAATATACTGAACCAAACATGAATATTATAACAAATATTATTTGTTATAATAACACTTATGTCATAATTACTGAAGCTGACATCTCCATTTATCATTTATACATTTAAAGCAAAAATTATGTATCTGTTACAAACACAAATTAATTCCTCAAGTTTGTATATCGTATCGTTGTCGTCCCGTAGTCGTGAGCACTAAGAGCCTTTCACCACCCCAGAGCGGACATCCGACTGTCTTTTGTCCGTACATTCGACTGTATAGTTAATTAAAACGAATATTGTTAGCGAAATATTGTGTCTAAACAATTTAGGTTTTGTTACCTTTGTAACGTTTTAACTTAAAACGTAATAAATATTGTTTGAATTTAAGACAAAGGGACTTTCAATGCAAAGGGAACGTAATAATTGTTAATGTTAATGAAAGTTACTTTGTAGGTCGGTCATTTTGGGTCCACGGATAATACACTGAACTGTTTTGATGACTTTGATATAATATAAGTCTCGTAAGACTAATTTCAAAATGATAAAATTTTGATTGATGTAAAATGGTTCAGGACAGAAAAGTCTGGAGTCAGATAGGGGAGACATTTGCTCAGCAGAGGGGCAAAAAAGAGGTTATAAAAAAATATATATATTAAACCCAAGATATGTATACAGAAAGATATAACACTATATGATTAAAGGTTATTCTTAGTCTTTTGTTTATTTTTATGTCCTTTTTTTTGGATACAAATTCAGCAAAAATACAGTCAGACAGAGCTTCTTTCGCATTTATGATAATAATATGGATATACCAAAATATCATGGTAGTACATATTGTAGGTTCAAGATACAAAGCCACTGCACTCAAGTACCAACACCGTACTGCTCTGCACGTATCTGTTTATTTGTTTCCTGTTCACTCAAGTATACTCAAGCAGCTTATATATCTCCAATAGGGAGCATACTTAATACCCGCGGGACCTCTACAGAATGTCTAGTACCCAATAATACCAATATTGTTCGAATTATTTTACTGTAACGCCACTTGAGACCCGATTGAATATTTTCCAAATCAACTTACAAAGGAAATGGTCTGGAAATAAAATGTATGTAGCCTGATTGAATTTGTGTGCAGTGAATTGACAAATTGGTGGTTGATTTGATGTACAGTAATTCTGAACAAATAGGTCAGAATATTCTATCGTTTACGAACATTGGTTACTTGGAAATATAAAGCGTTGGTGCGTTCATTTGAATCGCCTTGGACTTCGATTTTATATTTACTTGGAATAAATGTAAAGGTAAGGAATTGGGATATTTTATTGCATTGTTATTTATGATTATTGTGTGTTTATGATCTATTACTACGCTATTGTAACACGACTATAATCCTGAATGTTTAATATTATTGATATGATTTTTCGTAAATTATTAAAATAATGTTCATATACATAATAACACTGATAAAAAAAAATATGGATGAATGAAAATAACGACAAATTTTACATTTTTGATATAGCAGCACACATCAAACAAAATCCTTCGTAATATTCGACAAATTTAATAACCTATACACAAATAGCTGGAGCTAGTAATATTGCAGTTTGCCGGTCCGATAGACTGCAACAATCAGAGTACCTAGCATATAGATCTAACCTGTATTGATCGGAGGCTCCATCAAGCGTATTATCTGTGGCCTGCTCTAAGGTAGGAAACAATTCCAAGGAGGATTGGATAACGTTTTACTTAAAGATTATACTAGCTATACAGAGGGATATATTGTTTAAATAAAGATAAAAAAAAACTATAAAGAATTTTGTCAAGTTTGAAAAAAGATTTACCGTTATTCATTTGTCACAAAAAAAAATCTGCATAAAGTTTTATAAAAAAAAATATGTTTTTTTTTTGTGTTTCAGTAAAGAGTGTATAAAAAAGTTATGTGTCAATAGTTCAATTACGGTGTACGGTAACAAAAAAATTGTCACAATAATTATAATCAATGTATTAAAGGTTCCAATTGGGTATGCCAATTAAAAGACCAGCATCAGAAGTAGTGTCTAGACTAATTTCATATCCGTATAAAATGCAAACAGAATGAAACTCACTCTATACTCTCACCGTGAATAAACCGAGCCATTGTCTTTAAATCTAAATAAAAACTGAACGTATAAATTTTTGTTAAGTGCCTCACATCTCTTATTACGTATTTACTGAGGCGTGGTATTAAATAAAAAAAAAGCATCTGTTAGAACGATGCCGGCGAAACTCAAGCTTCATAATAAAAACTGCAACCCCATAGCTTTTCCCCAACAAATGGCTTGCATGTGATCTCTTTGTGTGGTACAAGATATAAGCGATATTTTTTAGAACTAAATACGTAAATAATGAAATTATGTATAATACCTAAGTACCTGTAAAAAAATTACAGTGTTTTATTGACTTTCTGTAACAAATTCAGTTTAAATTGATATTCGGAACTAAAAACATTAGGTACGCAGAATTTCATAAATTAGAAAGTTTACAAACTCAAAATATCAAATCAATTTTTGACCATAGCCTGACTATATTTTCTGATGCTTTATTTTGGCCTACGAATATTTTGAGTATCATAACATCAGTTTTTCTTCTAATCCTTGTGCAAATAATGCCTCTTGCATGGATGTCCAATTTTACCAATTTTTCCTTTTTCATACCTATTCTACACTGTAACTAAAACGCGCTTAAAAATTTCCTTAAACGCTGTTAGTTCCACCTTGGACCACACACCCAACGTTTATGTAAAAGAATGTCGCGGTAGATTGCACTTCTTGCCTCGTACTAGGCAGAGCGCCAAACCACGTATCTTATGTGTCTTCATCATCTAAGCAAGATTGTTTAATGCCATCCAGATTTTATACTGTGTTTACGTGTTTTTGTATGATAGGATATCTAGATAATGTTTTTATACGTAATTGTCGTATATTTTAACTGAACTACTTAAACAATGCAGCTTTTAATTGCAATGTATTTTTAGTGCATCTACGATAAGGTCGAAAATTGTTTAATGAAATTTTAATGCAAAAAATTACACTTTATTCTGTTATAAAATTGTGCCTATCAATCAATATACCCAATTGTGACATTATGAAATTTCACAGAGGGATTTTTTATCTAAAATATTCATTACATTGCCTAATACGTATAATTATCTATCTGAAAATTAATAACTAAAATTTCCTTCTAAATAATTTAGCGCTTCGTTAATATTATAAAAACAGAAAAAAATCCTGCTGAACAAATGAAATTCCTAGTGCATTTTACAGGAATCAAAAAATCTTTTAAAAAACGCTTTATAAGTAAACAGATCTTGAAGCTTATTTCCAAAGCAATTCTCTTAGATGAGGTATCGTGTAACTCCATCGAGGGATGTCATATAAATTCACAATTCGCATAAGTTGAGTTTTAATTTAGCTTGAACGAGACTTTGAGAGGCATCGGGTTCGACTTACTCTGAAATTAAACGTAGTTATGCTAAGTTTGTAATGGTAGTCTGTCTCTATGCTTTTTGTTTTGTGTTTGATTGTTTGGAAATGGGGTTTCATTGTGCTGCAGATTTGTTAAGTTACCTACTTTGAGAATTTTTTAATCTTATAAATATTTTGCAATGTTTAGGGGATGAAATGTTTACTTTTACATAAGATTCAGATTACTGGAAAAATAATAAAGAAGACTTGAATTAAAAATTCTATATTTTTTTTTACTTTTAAATACTATAAAAAAACTTCATACATACCTATTAAGAAAAAAAAAAACAGTCACCCAACCGAGACTCAAACCAAACACCGTATCTCAGTACAGCAACACACAAATAAAACGTTAAACAGAATTAATAAAGCTATTATACTTGGGGTTTGTTTCGAAAGGGTTTAATTATAAAGTCGAGTGTGTTAATATTTAACGTAGCGACCTCTCGTTAGCCATTATACAAACAAGACTATCTCACGGGCCGGGTTCCTCGTTATTTTATGTCAGTGAGATGTTATGTGCAACTCATGTTACATGTTATATGTATATAACACGGTGGAAAAAAGTGAAAAAACATACCGCGCGATTTGTGGGTGTACATTGGTACACCTCTGCTTAACCCTTCGGGGATACAGGCGTGATGGTATGTAAGTTATGTTTAAGAAATGTGTCATTGGTTTAGTGGTTGCTTTATTAAGGTGTTCAAGACTTTCGGGGTATGGATCTCGGGTTTGTAAAAACAGAACGTGGCAATGGGTTATTAAAAATGGTCTAGTTTGATGACGGCTTTTGTCGTTTTATTAATTAAGTATTAATAATAAAGTGTCTTCTGTATGTTACCATATGAAGACAATAAATAACACTAAAATATATTTTAGTCTCCAAATATATTTAAAAAATAATTTACTCAAATTGTTACAAAGCTATAGCGATTTAGTAAATAAACAAGTACAAAATATGAACCAAATTAAACATAAAGGATAATATTAATTTTAGTAAACACAGCATTTTAAAATAGTAGGCTTATAATAATCCATAACAATGTTCAAAGCTAAACAAAAAGTAAACTGAACGCATCTTAGTATTTATTAAATATGAATCTGATAATAGGTTCTAAAGCGAAGAGGCTGTTATGCTTAGAGAAAATATTTCAAAGATACTGAATTAATTAATTATTCAAAGCACTTCATTGTATTTAGATGGCCGAGTTTGGAGAAAATATTTATCAAGGTCATAGTTGTAAGCAAGTGCATTTGATAAAGCCTAAATGCCAATAAAATACTTGTCATTAAGTATTTATTTCAATTTTTAGTCTTAATTAGTATTCAAGAAATTTGATAAAAGTTTTTTACAAATCTGAAAAAGTTTTTAAGATTAAAAATAAAAAAAAATAAAAAAAATATGTTGAAATAGGTAGGTGAGCCAATTTGAATTGAACAAATGCTTTGTACTTAACGCCTACACTGCCTTTTCTTGGACCAAAAGTAAAATCTTCAAGAAATCGTGCGCGCGCACAATAATACAATTCTACTCCAAGCGCAGCCAATATCCTTTCTCAACTATATTATAAGCGTTTTAATAAGGCGTTAGATACTTTGCCAGCACTCCAACAATACAAGACAATGCCAACCATTCGGCGGTATCTCCGCCCAGCCGTCGGCAACTGGAAATTTTCCGCAATATCAACAAGTGAAGCGGAAATATAAATCACAGTAGATCTACAACACACTATATACAAATATACACAAACATATACATTTAAAAACAAAAGAGCATCGGAAAATAGAGTAATGAGCCCCAAATAGTTGCTTTCAAAGAGTTTTGGTCATTTGACTCGCGCGCGTCCGTCGACTTTTGTTTCTTAGCGATGTTGTAAGAAATAGGCCTTCTGATTTCCTTATCTTGCGGTCCGTAGGCGTAAAGATGCAGCGAGATGGCTGGCATCCTGCCACGCCACGCCTAGCACCCACCATTGGTTAATGTAGTTAACCAATTGACAAGCACTTGGATGCCATTGGTTGATGCATGCAGGTCACCTGTGCGGAATTAGGTCACTGGGTGGCGGGAGGCTTGAAAAATTGTTTGCGAAACTCCGGGTCAGTGGGGAAACTGCCGTGTATATTAATATTGTGTTGCACCTGATATGTTCACGCATTTGTCGAGGGGTCAGCTGAATTTGAGATACCTCGTCAGCTATCCGGAGGGCATTATTATAATGAGAACAAAATACACCGTGATACTGTGCTGATTCTTTGTGGCTATCTTCATGATACAGACAGTTAAACATAGCTATACGATAGGTACATGAAACGCAGTTGATTCGAACTATCCCAAATTATGTATTACAAGAATTATTGTTACAGGGACGAACCAATAGCACTTAAATGCTAAAACAATAACCTAATAGTGTAATACAAAAATACTTCCCTTAGCTGCCTGCTATGAAATCATATCATACATACAATAATCATAATTTATTGCAAAAAACTTAATTACACAATGATTCGAAAAAAATGCCAAGTTTAAAAAAAATATTGTCTATAGAAAAACAAATACTTTTTCTAAAAAATTAACAGAATAAAAAAGTAAACAAGATACTAGGACAGCCTCTTAATTTATTTCACTCAAAACCAAGAACTCAATCAGCAATCATGATTTGAATACTCGGACTAGTTTGAATGCCGACGGCGGCCGAACACACGGGTATCCGTAAAAGCTGTAACAATCGTGCTTTTAGTTTATTCATGAAAAATATAATTTGTTCCTATGAGGTCCACAATTCTAATCAATATTATTTAGTATTGTGTTACATTTCACTTTTTTTTTTTGTAAAATCTCCAAAAATTACTACATCTCATTCAGATTAAAACGTTACCATCTCTTATTGCGTAATTAACAATTTACCTACCTACCGTAAAATAACCTAAAAATAACCAATGCTATACTATCTCAAAAGTATTGTGTTCAACTTCACAATAATCTTCCATGTAATCACGAAACCAATCTATTCCTTCACTCAAATTTCGATACAATTTAAAAATCCTTTACCTATCTTTAACACAGCAAGAGCACCAGTTATCCATGTCCTACGAATGGCCTGGTGACCTAATTCCTACATGACCTACAATCCTACAAACCTTATCAGTCGTACTGCTTTCAATATTGTTGTGTTTTATGATCCTTCTGTGAACGGACTGTGTCACGTCCTAGGTATTATTCTAGAACTACAAACAAGGCTTGATCCTTTGAATCGTGCTGCTAAATAACAATGCGTTTATAGTTAGATTTGCTCGTGTATTCTGTTAATGTTTTTATGTTTGTTTGATCGGAGTGTTTTGATAGAGCAGTAATATTGCACTCCCTTTTCTGAGAAACAAAATTATGATTTATTTTACGAAAATTAGATATTTTGTGTCGAATAAAATAATTGGACTTGCTTGCAGATTAAGTTTTTGTCATTAATGACACAAGACATAAAAAATCCAATAAACATTTTTGTCATCAGTCTGATTCTCATTTATTATTACTACAGATTTTGTACAGTCTTATCTCTAGTTTCTTTGATAGGAATAAGACTTTAAAGAACGTAAAGAATTTAGTATATAATTGGCAAAATACAACAAAAATAAATAATAATCTTGTCAAAACAGGACCTGACCCTGAGAAAGTCACAGACGCGAATAATTCAAGCATGAAAATACGGATATCATTAGTATGACTAACAGGTATCTGTGTAGAGAATTAGTCTGTGTATCGATCGCCTCCTAATTGGAATCTGAACCAATTATCTTCGTACTGTATTGTCGGTACTAACGTTTTAAGATCTTGTTGTTTGTCTGGTGAAATTGGCGGATGAAATCTATAATCTTAAATATTTGTACTCAATGGAAAGAGAAGCGTCGAAGCAGTAACAAACTTAATTTTAAGAGATTTCGTTACTTTTTCATTATTTAGTTTCGTTTTCTGTGTAATATACTTAACATATTTAACAAATTTTTTGCTGTGTCTTAAAAAAAACATATTAATCTGGCTTTACCAAAAACTTCATCCTGATTCAGAATAGACTAAATTTAACTTCCTTGTTCTACGTTAGGCTTCAAGATAATTTAAACTAGGTGTCTATAAATTGTATTAAAAATAAAGGTATTTTTTTGTAAAGGAAGTATTGTTGTTAAACAATTTTCTTAGATTATGTTGCCCTTCAAATCACCTAATATCCCTCATAACATTTCCTTGGAAGTTATAACGACGCGACGCGATGCGGCGATGTGTACGGAGGCAGAGCGTTTAGACATAGTTAGTGTGTGTGTTCATCTGGAACTCGACGGCTTGTTATCTGATCACCCTACTATGGACTCTAGAATGGGAAATGATGAGTTGAGTGTGAGTGAGAATTGAAAGATTGGGAAATTTGAAAAATAAATGTGAGTGTAATCAAAAAGAAATCTTTGCAGTATATTAAAAAAAAAACAAGGTATTTTAATTTGTTCCCAGGTTTTTTTTCTTTTTTTTTAATTGTTATGAAAATTATATAAAATAGACGAATGCAAAGTGCAGTACAGAGTGCAGTGCAGCAGATTATAGTTTTAATGTTCCTGTTACTCAAAATTGAAACTTTTGTCTTTTTGTTGTATAAAATAAAACGTCAATTAGTGAAATTGTTACAACTAGTTTTCTACGCTATTCAATTCTAATTCACATTTTTAAAAGTCTTCTTCGAGTTCCCATCGACTTTACAAAAACTTCGTAAACAAATAGTAATGATTTGCAAACTGCGAGTTAGATATTTTCTTCGTTTCATTATTCGGTGCGACCCAGTGAACGATAGCTCTGAGATATTGCGACGGTACAACAATCTGACTAACTCAACAGTAACGATTGTAAACTTTAACCTTTACTGTTAGCTATTGTAATTGTTGGAATTTATTCGTTTGTGCATTTATTTTTTTTGCGTTTAAAGGTCACTTGAACGCTAAACGTTGGTACATGCAAATATACGATATTTTTTCGAGTACTTTTCTTCTAACTTGTGTTAGTTAATATGCTAAAACTTTGTTATCATTTCATCAACTTGTTTAGTTTTCAGACTTACCACTAGTGCAAAGGCAAATCCATTTATTTAATTAATTACATTTTGTGTATACTTTTGAATCAAATTTTCAGGCTTATGTTTATAAATTAATATTAAGTAAAATAATTAATTTAAAAAATTACGCCTTTGTTAATTTATATAAAAATAATCAGGCTAGTAACATAAAATAACATAACATAATAATTTTTACTTCATATATTTTTCAACACAAAAAAACAACCCGCTCAAAAATCCAAAAGCAACAAAAAACAAAAGAATCTTCCACACAGGACTATTTTGTTTCCTACATGAAATCGGGAATGATAATTAAACCGGTACATTACCGTCCGCGATTAACGAAGGTACGTCAGGGCAGTCACGGCTATTGATTTCCTGTCACCCACATGATCGGTTGCCGGCCGTATTAATTGTTTCGATGCTTTGTACTGTCCTTGTAAGCCTCTAATAATTGCATACGTACTGCTTGTGTGATGTCTGTGGTTAGGTGTTATGTTTAGACTAAAATTTAGGATATTAATAATGATTTTTGAATTTGTTTATTTACTACTAGAATGTGTGTGGGTGAATTTTGGCTTTTCTGTATTGAAATTCGTCGTACAATCTTCGAAAATTGCTCTTGTTCAATAATTATGTTCCGAGCACATATTCGCCTGATTTTCAAAACAATTTACCTGTACCTTACAACATCACTATTGAATACACAAAAGTGCATACTAAAATATTTACTCATGACAAAATTTTAATTTAAAAAATAATGAAGTTTAAAACTGTCGAAGCCTGACTAATTCATTATGGCTTAATGACAATATTGAAAATGATTGTGCAATACTAATTCATAAGCCGACAGTAAGCTTTCAATAAACTAATTCCCCATCTGTTTATAACATAATAATATTAATTTCATGTTTGATTTTTAATTCGTTAATTATCATTTAAGGTAGTTAGGGATATGTACAGTGATAATTATACCATCGGAAAATGAACGGTGTAAGGTACGGTGTACGGGGTCATTGCTTAGAAAATATACAGACTAAATAGCCTCTAAAATGGTTTAAAAGTGTTGTCTAAAGAGAAATTACGCCACCCCTGTTACACGCTATAATATCAGAAGCGTAAACATTTCTCAAGTCCATTTACAAAACTTAAAACAAAACAACCTCATTTTGTAAAAATAAAACACAAAATTTTCCCAATAAAAAGCTCGTCTCATTTCCACCTTGTTTATTCCCATCTGAATGGGAATCCGTACACATGTCTCGGCTAGGTTTCCGCGCCGGTGGGCCGAGGGCGCGACGGGCCGAGGCTGGGACGAGAATGGGACGAGCTGGGACCAAGCCGAGGCCGACAAAACCAATCCCCACTATTCATATAGAGTGGAAAACATTGGTGTGACGTAATCCTCACCTGTTTGGTTTAGTTTGTCTAGTGGACTGTCTTATGTATGGAGTAAATGTACTTTAAGTACATAAATTACTAAGAAATCGTAATGTTTATTTCAATGTAGAATATTGGTGAAATAAGGTTTTACTTGGGAATTTTATAAATACTAAAATTTAATATAAATCTTCGTTACACTCTCAAATCTCTTTCAAATTCCGGTGTAACCGGTAGACTAACTAACACGTAATTCAATTCACAAAATATAAAACCACCACCTAGGGACACTTGTAACAAAAGTATCATACCATTACCGACGACAAAATATTTTTTTAAGTAACAGTTGCTTCATCAGTGAATTATTTTGAATGACTAAATACCACTGCAACTATAGACCAACTGATAAAGTTAGTAAATAACAAGTTGCCTTCATGACATGTTCTCAAAATGATTTTATCACACCAGAGCATCCTTTCTTAATCTTTAACGTTCCTTTAAAAGTATATTCAAAATTAAAAAGCACCAATCCACAATGAAAGCCACTAGCAATAAAACTGTAATATCACAATCACACCGTAGCGTAGCCACGAAATTCGTTTAATCTCGATTATCCCTCAGTACTAAGCGGGCCGCGACCCCGTCGTTCGTCCTCCCATAATCCACATTAAGAGCCGCAAGCCGCAGTAATGCCCCTTTTGTCCTGTTTCTTTCTTATCTCACAGCAAAATTTGTCTAGGCGATGCTGTAAAATTGTCTAAAAGTGACTAACTGTTACACCGTAGTGTAATTGTTTGTGTTGTGGGTTTTCTCCTTTAACTTTGATTCCAGAACCTGAAATTATTCAATGGTAATGTTTCCTTAAAAATTTACTTTATTGATTTTGACCACTATTAATAAAGGTACAGATTTATCTTAAATCTAAAACGATTATTTTATTCTAAAGGAACAGTTCTTCAGTAAAACACCTCCTTAACAAAATATTAGGCACTTCTATTTATTGTATGTCAATATGTCAAGGCTCACAATTTTCGTTCACTCTTACTACCTACTTTACATCTTCGCTTATTTTTTTTACTTCAGAACACTTTTCTAGTATATTTACTGTTTTTGATCTAGTAGTATCGTTACATTACATTGTAAGAGGCGGCCACTTTAAGTGGCAGATACCTACGGGGTCCTCACGATTTATTTCAGCCAAGCTGCACCGGCCTTTATTGCTGCGCTTGTTAAAAACGACTCTCTGTTTTTATTTTATTTTTAACTAATGAGAGTCTCGATGTAAACAGATTTATTTAAAGAACATAATGTATTTTTATCTCTATTTTGACTTTAACAAAAATATTTTTAAATAATTACTTAAATAACATATGAATAACTAGTACATAAACAATTTTCAAATTAATGAAAAATATATTATTATAAATCTTTAATCTACAAGCCAATTTAGACTTTTCCTCTTTTTTATACTAAATTTGTGTTCCATCATACCATAATTTACTGAACTTAAATCCACTACCTCAACTACACTAAAAACTAATAAATTCAAACTGCGCCCCAAACACTCAATAATCACGCGCACAAAACATTAATTATCATAATCAATATTCGCAACACCAATGCACTTTAATTAGCAAAGAGCTTTGTTTCCCTTACAATACAAATAAACACACTTTTTGTTCTACGTGCTAATGTAATTGTTTTAGCCGCGGTCAGCCTTTGACGGATTTATTTAATCCTATCAACGTATAACAATCGGATTGCAAAGCTTTAATTAGTAGTTAGGATATTGCTTTCCAATTTATATTAACTTACACAATATTTGTTTAGCTTTGTGTGATTTATATCTTGTGCAAAATGTTTGTAGAAAGAACTAATAATTTTACTGCAATTTAACTAACGAATAGAACAGAAATTCCATTTCAATTTCATAGAAACTAAAGCGACTCGACAAATAAAATTGAAGTAGGTAGGTACCTAAAAACGAAACGAGATTAAAATCTGCAAATTTGTTTACGTAGCTCAGGAAACTCGATAGAAAAATACAAATTGGTGGTAAACATCTAAAGCCTTATTTCTTCATTATTTCTTTAACACCAAAGGTGTTTTTCTCGCCTTTGCAATAACATGATTATTAAAATCGAATTCAATAATGGTCAGATCGAATCAACTGTAAATAACAAACAAAGGTAATATTTTGTTTGAAATTTCAAAGGAAGTGGTAATTAATCATAAAGGTGGAAACATAAATCAGGTTTTTAATCATGGAGGATTCGCTCGCCCTCGCTTTCTTACCGATATTAGCTTTAATTTTTCTTTGTAAAGGATCGCAGCTGTAGGATTACTAACTACCTATGTATTTTAAGACCAAAATTAATCAGGTATCGGTAAAATATCGATGTTGTCAGTGTTATAAAAATTGAAACTATAATTCAGAATTTTGGAAACATGGTTATCAAGACATGATTATACAAATTATACTATTACAGTGCAAAGTAATAAAGAGAGTAATGTTAAAAATAAGAATATCGTGATTAAATAATGAAGACGAGCTGTCTAGCTCGAATCTTTTTTTTTTTTGTAATAAGAGGCTTTTCTAAACTCTTCTTTAAATGACTCTAGATGCAGGTCCCAAAGTGCCATTCCCATGGAGAAAAACCGGAAAAAAACTCCATGCTAATTGTCGAAACTAAATGCTCTACGTAAATAATTATAGTAGGTAAACACAAATACACAAGAACCTACATTGTATGTACGAAAATAAAGCCAAATAGCTACAAAAACAAACATAAAAACACTTCCCGCAGTTTATTATTCAGGGAACATCAAATTGAATGAAATGAAACGTTGAAATTCGAGTATCATAATTTGATTGCAGTCAGTTGGGGTTTTATTTTAGGCACTAATTTGTATTGGTATTTCTGCCTGCATTTATTTGCAATGGGATAGCCTGCAATCAAAGTCTCTTCATGTTATATTTTTGTATGAAATTGAGGGGAGGTATGCTTTTGTTTGATTTGTATTTCGGAAATACTGTTTTACTTTTTTGGTTTTTATATTTTTCGGGAATTATATTTTGAATGAAATAAAATTGATTTACTTGGTACTTTTTAAATAATGTAGGCATTGAATATATCGAAAAAAAAATACTAAATATTGAAAATAATAATAATTAATGTAAGTAGGTAAGCGTGTTAATTTTGTTTAACAACTAAGCCCGTAGTTTTGCGGTTTGAAAGAATCCCAATATACTTTAGCTCTCATAAGGTTTTTTAATGTATTATTACTGCAAGTATTTTTTGTATATTTTTTTTTTAATTATTAATACCACCTACAAATACTACAAAACACAAGCTGATAATAAAAATGCACTCAATCATAAGAAAGATCATCTCTTCACATAAAAAAAAACAAAAGAACATTCCCACACATAACACTACCCACAAAAACGTCCACTATTCATAACCAGAACAATACAATCAAAACTTAAGAAAGAAAGCCAAGTAAAAAGCACTAAGACGTGTATAATATAAGTCGCCTTCAGAGAAATCGCAGCGATTAATATCAGGGGAGCTGCAGCATCATATTTTTCATCATTATGTTCTCATTAAACGGGACTGCGTCAAGGAAATCGGATCAAAAAGGAAGATCAGTCTGTCTGGATGTCTACTGTTTACTGTGTAGTTGTTCAATCTGTTTGCTGTTTATTGTGTTTTGTGTGATTTATTATGTAAGGATTTTGCTTTTAAATGTTTGTTAAAAAAATATGGTGGTACAGTTGATGTGTGAAAAGTCTGAGAAAATTTTTAGTGGAAATTTTTCGTTAGGGAACGGTAAGGTATTTTACTGTGGAAACTGCGTAATAATCTGATAACAATAATAGTTGGTGCATGTGCAACGATAGGTACAACATAAAAATTACTGTATATGCACTGTAATTTTATGCAGTAGTGACTACCTCTGGGTAATCGCTATAAAATATACCATAAAATTTTGCTTTAAACCAACAACAAAATGGATTATTATATCCCACGTACACAACAAATAAAAGCCATAGAAATAACATAAAAAGCTCATTTCCTTTACAACAATGAAACAGTGAAAACTAGTGAAATAGTTTTGGCGCAGTCTTCACTAAAATTACCCTCTTGATTGCTGCCAAGATAAATTATTCGTGTCTGAAGGAGAGCAGAATATTGTCTGGCTGGATGAGACAAGTACTAAAACCATGAATACAAAATACATTGGATATGAATATGCTTTACGACTATGGAAATTATTACATGGATGTTGATTTTTATTTTAAGGAACTCTACTCGTATATAGAATTGAGCTAATTATTTTAAAAGTTATGTATTATTATATTTTTACGAGTAAGAGAAAAATGTATAAACAAGAGCCCACACTCTGTAAAAGATTAAAAGAAGGTCCTTGGATTGAAATAAATATCAGTTTCTATATTTTATCAATTTCATAATCAATATGGTTTTATTTTTCATAAACCAGAAAAGAAAATGTTAAGAAACGTAACGTTAAAATTAAAGTGGATCTAGTTGCTCGGTTCCAAAGTGTCCTAAATTTTACATTCGGTTGATATTTTTTTTAAATATAACATAAATTCAAAAAAGGGTTAATTTGCTCAATAAATTCGCTTACTACAAGCCACGCTCAGGTAACAAGCCATATCCAGCCACACCACATCTTCGACCGCCTGTTATAAATGTGAGGGGCTAAAAAGGTGTCGCCTTGAATCCAGACCGCGTCTGCAGTCAACTGATAAATATACTCCTAAGACTTGCTCAATTTATATTAATATACGTATTCTTATACGTACAAATGTTGATGGGGACTTGTCACTCATAATCCGTACAGTTTCGGGGAATTATTGGAGGCTATCCATTTTAGTTAGATCGCCAGTAGTGTAATAAAGGTGATGTCTCAAATGCCAATTTCTTTTTAAATAATTTTATTTAGAACATTCTTATTGAGTTAAAAAACCTTTTTTTTAAGTATAAAAACATAAATCTGATCCGTACTTAGCCTTTTTCTAACAAGATAAGACCAGAAAATATGATGTCTAACATTAATATTTTGCTTTACAAAAATCTTAAATAAATGTCTACTTTTAAAGTATTAAGTATCTTATTTTTCACACGGCTTTCGAGCTTGTAATATTGCGTATGCAGTTCCTAAATCCAATAATCTCCCCCTTGGTACTAGATTTCATTCGCACTAACACGAAAATCGTGTCTGAGCTAATATCATACTCCCTTGCCAGCCTTAGTAGGTACTCGTGCAAAAATTCACAACATCCCAAACATATTGAAACAGTTTCATAATGTTTTAAAACTCAAAGAGTTTTCTAAGTTACGCTGGAAGGTAAGGCTACGTATCTACAAGAGCTGAGCGAGTAAAATGAGCTATTTGAGAGGAGTAAAGAAGCTGTGTAAAGGTGTAGAGCTGAGAGGTGCGAGGTTACGTAGCAACCTCTTTTCAGCTGTGTGAGTAAGTAATGATCCTTGCAAGCCCACTTGGTAACTTATCTCGCACTGATTCCTCGTTTACGACACTCACACACATCTCTCGCTTGTGTATGTTAATACAAATAATAATAAGTAACCTACAAATGCCACACTGTTAGATAAAAGCCTATTCTCAAATTGAGTGAAAGGGACAAGTATTGATTACAGAGGAATAATACCGGTAGCCTCGCTCGCTCTTTTCGCACCAGAGCTGCGCTCAGCTAGGATAAAAAAAAAGCTAGTCATTTTTTAATTCATTTCCTCGCACACCGCTTAACTGGCTACCTCGCTCATCTCTAACGAGTCCACCGCCTTAGTCCCCAGTCCTCGTCATATCGCTACAAGTGGGGGTGGGAGCACCAATAGTGTCCTACAAGGCTGTGACGTCACGTATCTCATATGGCCTTACCCGATATTGTTGCGAGTTACTTCCCTATTTATTTTCTGCCTGTGGAAGTGGAAGGTAGCGTTTTTAATGAAATGATGTTGATATAGCTTCCTCTTTGCTGTTGGTAAAAGGAAATGGCTAGGTAATAGCTTTAAGAATTCTTCTTTTAAGTAAATAAATAGTAAAGTTTATTGCGTTAGATAAGAGTACATTTTATGTGTAATATTTTGCGCTATCGAGATTAAAGTTTTTAAAAAAGTATTGGACGTACCATCTTTTTAATATTTTTTTTGCCATAGTAAAAATTCATTTCTTCACAACGTACTATCAAGTAATAAAAGAAAGCTTTACTCTACTTACCTTAGCTGTTCCACAAACATGACGCACCCAAACACTACCTTAACACAGGCCGTCAAATCCAAGCCTCATCAAATTCAAATCAAACTATACATATAATCCGACATCACTTACATGCATACGTTGCGGACGGTTTATCCAAAACAGAAGCAGTGTATGCAAATTGCATGCATACATAGCACCCCGGATTCGGGTTCAGATTGTAAATTGCCCGGCTGATCTAAATATTGACCGGTGACTTCCCATAGGGCAACTTCATCGATGCGTAATTATTGGTAAAATATTTCGTTGAGCGATGTTGCATTAAGCCATCCGTGTTTTGGATTTCATGTTTATGTTATTAGGTGATATTGGTGAGAGCGTGATTTGATTTTGAAACTCTTGAAAACCAATTTGCATGTGTAATCGAAACTTAAATGTTATTTGTTTTCAATTTTTCTTTTAGGCATATTACAGTTTAGAATATTTACACACCACAAGAGGTAGCCTAAAATTTGTTTGCTTTAAAATCTAGAACTATGAAATATATAAACAAATCCTACGTATATTATAATTCTCACAAAAGTAAGCAAAAGTAGAAGATACATTTATTAGGGGTTTATTCTAAGAAGGCGAAAATAAATACAGATGAATGTTCACGCAGAATTTATTGAATACAATTATTTATTATGCCAAAACAAAACACAAACTTCAACGTAACAAAACTAAACCTAACCAAGATCACAGTACTATACATAAATGTAAAAATTAACAATTCAATAGAATTCTTACGATCACAATAGTGAGTAAAATAACACTTAATTTTGAATAACAAGCTCTATACCTAACTTCATTAAGCCAATTGACAAATGTTTATCTTGAAATTGAATTATTTTGAACATTAATTGAGTACGCGTGGCATTTTAATTTGTTTACGGTTCACCGCTGTTTTGTCTTTAAACCACACATAAACTACCTAGCTCCTTAAATACTAAATAATACAATACTACATTGTATAAGAGAATACTACAGTGTAAAAGGACAACATTACATTGTATAATGACGATATACATTGTATAAGGACAAATTGCACACAAATTTCAGAGTATATAAAAAAAGTTAAAAATACAACTAGGTATATAAAAAAAAGTTTAAAATACGTACCTGATTAATATAATTGAGTCTACACAAAGTGCGTAACAAAATTGAGTATTCGAACTCCGAAGTATAAAATACATTTTCGAATTCGACATAATTCGTAATGATTTTTGATTTTATTTTGAATTATGTTGAAATTGAAAAATAAAATTAAGTGCTTTCTACGTTTTTTATCAAATTAGTTGAGTACACATGATTCGTATGTTGGTACCATGTATTTAATATTGATGAAGGCGTCCGGCCCTCCGTATCGCTCCATTATTTGCAACGTGTCCTCTATTAGGTCTGCCACATTCTCACCTCGCGTCGTCGTATGATCGATGGCGGAGCCAATGTTACCTGGTAAAAAAGAACTGGGTTTTACAAAGGAAAAATACGGTCTAAGAAAAATCAGCAACATTTCCTCTAAATCAAATCCCTTCAGGAAAAAGTCGATACTGAAAGCCAAAACTACTTTTGGTACTCAGCAAAGCTTTTGGTGATAATTCAACCATGCCAACTGTCAACCCACTAGTTATAATTAAATATCGGAAAAAAGTTCCAACGCGAACTTCACACCGCAAAACATGGAGTTTTTATTTGTCTCCTTTCAGCATTGAAATTGAACCGTTAAATTAATTAACTCTAAAATATTTGCTTTTTATTAAAATCTGCATCTGGTTATTTGATTGAGTGTGAAATATGTTTTCACAATCTCATCACGTTTGGGATATGAATATTGAAAAATGGTTTTTCCTTTTTTTCAATATACTGAGTGCCGATGAAATGTATGATAACGTTTTTTTATTACTGTTAAAGCTTTTCAGCTAGTTTTCTACTTTAATCTTTTTCATTATACTACAGTTTGATTGGATTGTAAAAAAGATTGTTAAATAAACGGATTTATAAATCAATATCTACTCTAAAGTAAACGATTTAAAATTGAAAACTATTTCGCGTAGAATGTAAATTAAAATACATTTCCACGTATCACATTTACAGTTAAATGTAAATATTTATCACATGAAAATTCAGCAAAATGAAATACTGCCGTATATTTAACAAAAAAATAAAAAATCTTTTCCATTTTTTCAGCAAAAGGCATCCAATTTCGAAACCTAATTACGTCTCCACACCCGATTTGCGTCTAACGGCGTCATCAATCATTTCACCTCATAATTGACACGTAGAGGGCCGAGAAGATATTGTTTTCAGCCTAATAGACTTGTCGGGGCATCCGGCCAGATTAATTACATGTGGTTGTGAAATTCGGGGGGTTGTGTGGGCTGCCGCTGTTGACACCGCGTCGCATTGTTGCAGAGTTCGTCTCGGCTTTTTGTTGTAGATGCTTTCGACATTCTTGTCGAGTTTTAGGTGTTGAGTGGTACATTAAGTTACATGTAAAAAGGGTATTGTTGTGTAGGTTATTATGTTGGAGTTGTTAGAAACTACCTCTTAGGCTGTTGTATAGAGTTTTGAAGATTCCATTCAAAAATATTTAATGAATAATGTAATCGACAAGTTAAATATTGGAATTCTACTAAGCTACAAACGTGAGGTTAGTTTTGTTTTATAAGAAGGTTGTTGTCACTTAGAAGTACTATTATAATTAATATTATATTTCTAAAACAATTTTGATAAATATGATAAGTAAGAGCAAAGCTGCCACAATTTTACAAAGCTCTCTGATGGTATAGTCACGGTTATGTCATCGTTTATCTGTCGCTGTTTTTGTGTCTTTGTCTACCTGTGGGCTAATGTTTCGAATCCAACAAATGTATACCTTTCATAAAGGTTTAGCTGTGGATAGCCTACTTTTTGTGGCCGAGGATTCCCGATATTATACTTTTGGTAGAAAATCTAAGTTTGGGATTCTTGGAACTTTTAAACTATGTACATTTTGCACGTCTCTTAAATGCTAAAATATTTTGTGTACATACTTAACTGCGGGGTCTTAGACATTTTTACAGTAAAACTACGACTACTCGTAAAGGATGATCTTTGAAGAAAAAATCTTGGATGACTATTATCGGCAAAATTCCGACTAGAAATTCAAACGCACCTCAGAACTGCTTAAAGTTAGTTTCCATTTAAGATTATATTGTTCATACGTTATAAAGGTGTAAAACTCACGGTTCTTGTCCTTGAAGAGGTTGAGTATAGGTAATATCTGCCTGTAGTAGGGCACGAGCGCCTCGCCGACCCTGTCGCAGCCTGTCACCAGCATCTGGATGCATTTGAGCGCATGGCACAGCACCGCGGGACGTTTTGTTGCAAGTGCATCTGTATAGGAAATTTAGTTAATTGTACGTACTGCAATTAGAACGCAATTTTGCTTCGAAGTAAGTACGGTTTTTTATCAGAAGATTGAGAAGTTGTGTCATAGCTTAAAATAATATATGATTTGTGGAAAACTAATGCCAGATAGGAGAAAAATTGTTGGCGTCACTGAAAATTTTTAATACGTTACCAAAACGATTTATGATTTCATCATATTCTTATTTGGACACTTTAATTTATAAGACCTAAGAACAACCTTTTACCACCTTCATTACTGATAAGCTAACATAATATAACAAAACGTTAAACAACAATCACTTAAGAAACACAAAATCACAAACTATGACAAGACCATACATACTATAATATGAAAAGGACGTAAAACGAGTAATCTTAATACGTTAAAGGATCTAGATAAGTCTGATCATGCAAACCTTAGCAGTAAAGAATTAATGCAGACTACAAAATGCAGTATGAAAAATGTAATGTCGTGTCGAGAGAAGTATCGTATAAAAGTGCAGTGGAAATTTAAATTACTCTTAGATGGGAAGCACTCTGTGGCGATGAAAATGCTTATAAGTTATTATCTGCTTGTAGTGTATTTTCTAGGTTGAACGGTGAAATGCGTTAGTGTTTAAGTGAGTGGTGATTTGTTTAATAGTTTTAATTCCGATTAATAAGTGTAAAGGTGTTTGATAGTAAAAAAAGGTAATTAGTTAAAAAATGTCATCATAATCAATTTTAGAACTCTGCTAATCATATATTTGATCACATAGGATGTGCAAAAAATGGCTTCAATAAAATGTATGTGGGACCAGTTGAGAGAGAATATTATCATTTTTTTTTTCAATTTTTATAATTAATTTGCCAAAGACATTTCAAACAAAATAAAAATGCCATAATTGAGAACCTCCTCCTTTTTAAATTTGCTTAAAAACACTAAGAAAGATTCACTTACTTTTAATCGGTATGATGAGTTGTGGCACTACCGGCAAGACCTTGTAGGACCCTTTGCTGACCAGGTCGCAGATCCCTCGCTCAACAATAAAGTTGAAGGGATAGGAGGTCTCGGAGAGGCCGTCGAAGAACATCGGCAGGTAGTGGTGGAAGTCCAGCTTTTCTATCGGCACCTATGATAATTTAGATTATTTAACACATTATTACATACTACTGGGCACAAACCGTCCCTAGGGAACAAAACTATTCAAGTGGCGACTTTCTGATGAAACAGAATTAAGGGATCATTCGAGAAGAAGGAGAAAAAGAAGAAGAAGGGAATTTCCTTAGATCCTTGAATGACTTGAACGATAAGTCCTGGTGGTCCTGCCACCTTTTTCATAACCGGATCATATCAAGTCGACAAATATTTCAAACTATAAGTATTAAACAAAGTTTCAAAAGTGAATAAACCAGGTCTTCTCTAAAAATAGAAGCCGAGAAATGGATTAATCCTCATTTCTTATAAATTACTCGTCTAAATTTATAAGTGCCGTTCTTCATACAAACGAATATTTCTTACCGGTTTTATATTATCATCCAATAAATCTAAGGTTTACTTCACTTTACTACCCTCTCATATAAATAGAGCGTAAAATTGATTAAATTCCATATTCCCTAGACTGGAAAATATTCCGATTCTACGGATAAAACCTAGTATATTTCCGAGAATCAGAAATTAAAGGCTCAAAGATCTTATTAAAGTTGGTATAAAAATTATATTTGATTTGCTCGAGTTTAGAAAATCTTTATGTAAGCGAAGGATAATAATAGTTTAGGGGAGTTTATATCTTTCGTTTACTTATTAAATCAGCTAGTAATAGGATTATGTAAAAGCATTCATCAATTACGTGTTAATGTTTATTTTTACTCCTTAGCAAAATGTATATTCGATCAAAAAAAGGTTTTAAAATTGACTCCACTATGACTCATTTTCATGGTGTGTAACTATCTACCAAAATAGACAAGTACTCATTGCGGTACTTAATAATATAAAAAATAAATAATTCATCATTTCTAGTACTCTACGCTTGTAAATATGTAATGTCCAAAAGAAAAGTGAACATTTTCTACGTCATACGATAAATTTAGGTTATGGAGTGCCAACGCAAACACTAGTTTTGAGTATACATCACTTACGCACAATTATGTTAAGTACCGGAAAACATATCATGTACCTTAGTACTTCCGTTAATTGACACAAATAATGAAGTGACCAGGTTAGGTTTTTTATGAAACAAACCTATCCAAGTAAGTGATACAGTGCTTTTTCAAAAAATAAAGTTACTTTAATAAAAAGGTACTTAAAGTAACTTTAAAGCCTGCAGTTTTGGTAATAATAATTTATGATTGAAATGCGAGCTCTTTGGCGGACTATACCAACCATAAAGTACACTTTAACGATTAAATTCACCAAACGACGAGATTTTTCTAAATGACATAATCATCCAAATCCAAAATCATAAGGTAACTAATTATCAAAGAAATAAAAGCATTTACCTTCCAAGACAATCGCTTGCCGAAGTTAGTGAACTCGATGCAGACTGGGAACTCTCCTCGCTGGTAACACTTCCTGAACATTGTGGGACGCGGCGGCAGAGGGTCGAAGACTCCGCATTTTGGTGGTGGTACCACTCTGGTGTTTTTTTGCATAGCTGTAGAAAGATTGACAATATAAGATACACTGAGCAATTCGTAATTTTAAGCCGGTTGTGATAACTTGTAGTGGTTGCAAAAGTGGTGACATAGATAAATTAGGGAAAGTCGTAAGTTAAGGAATTACATTTAATCCACATAGGTAGTCAAAATATATTATGAAGTACGCACGCATTTTAATGTATTTGATAACCTGAACATGAGGTAACAGAAATCCTTGACGAAAAAAACCACAAATTAACAAAAAACACTCCAAGAACAGCACAGTACTGCCGTGAAGAAGGTAATACGAAAACTGATCAAATCCTACATCGTGTAAGAATAAATGCTTTATGAACAAAGACAGCAGCGGTTTGCTACCTACTAAATGATTATCATAGTAACCTACTGCCCCAAATTAGTCTCAAACACGCGCTCAAAATTCATGTCTTCTGCCTGATTTCGATTTTATTGACAAATTGAGGGAGTTTTTGTAGCAGGCTCGTTGATGGATTGGCAAGCTGTTGCTGTACTGTTGTTTTTTATATTTGATAGCCTTCAATGAAACCTTGAAAGCGAGCTCATTGATACACAAAGGAATTCTACAGGTCAAGCAATATACCTACTAGAGTCAGATATTTTTGAACTTACCTTGTATGGTAAACGCAGGGACCACCCTGGCTTTCTTCGTCTTGTATCCATAAGGATAGTTGGGACTTGGTTTCTTCAAAGAATTCCGAAAGTCTTTCCCACATTGTTCGGGAGCGCACGCAGGTAACAACACCATCTTAACTTACGCACCAATAAAAAAATATATCAAAAAAACATGCTACCTACTCCAGCGATGAGTAAATAATCAAATAATATCGATCTAAAATGTTGACACAAGTAATAAAATAACTAAGTAAATTTGTTCTAGACAGGGGCCCGAATCTGATTGTTTATTTTGCAACATGATCGTTGCTAGGCAACCGGTCGGCTATCGATTGGTCGACGGTGGCGCCGCCAGCGGACATTGTGAGAGTCCTGTGTGTACATAGGAAGCTTTATTGCGTACGTGCCCGCCGACTCTGTTTAATTTGTTGACATAAATAGTGAGGGCACTTGGGCGATGTAGTGGTGTTTTAAAAATAACTTGAAGATATTAATCGAGGTTGTTGCTTGTCTGGACAAATATTGGTTTTACGTTGAGGGTGCGGGTCAAGAATTTTGTTGGTTCGGTTTTCGATGTAATTACTTTATCGAAGGAAATGTTTGTTACAGAGATAATACTAGGTAATACGATCGGAACATTATAAAACCGATTCCGTAGATAATAACGTTTAGTTGCTCAAACATAGACCTTAAGTAAACCTTAGGTTGTAAATAAAATGAAAGCAAACAACGTTCCATTTCAATCCAATTTAAGCGAAAATAAATATTGTACATAAATCGCGAATTCACGAGCGTATGTGTTGCCAACGTTAGGCCGGGTCCACGCCACAGAATTATATTAGCGATGGAAAATTTTATTACATTTTAATATGAGGTATTTCCACAATATCTCTCCATTCGAGGAAAATCTTTTGAATTTTGATCAGTGCTTCTTTTATGTGGGCCAGAGAAAAATGCTCTTTGATTTTTTCGTATCAAGAAACTTTAGGGATTCTCTATCGACCGATTGATCTAATAGGTTGTGGAAAAATATGTTTTATCCTTGTACGAAAATGGGAGTTTGATCGCAGGTAAATATGTACTTCAGTCAAGATACTGGTAATTAAAGGTAATTTGTAGGCGAAGATTAAAACACATTATGTTTTTTTCTTTTACCGAAGTCGTCTTTGTGGTATCGTATTTGTACAGAATGTGTCTTGAACAAGTGCGTCTACAATTTTAACCTAACCTACCTAACCTTTTGACAGAATACAATTTATTTGTTTTGTGTTATAGTTTTGTAAGAGATATTTAGATTGAGCCAGACTGTAATTCATAAGTAGGAACCTACCAACTATTATCCACTCTAAAGTATTATACATTTAAAGTAAAATAAATGTTATTTTGCCACATAATTAATAAGGCTATGTTAAGCCAGATCAGAAGTGTCATCACAACCAAATTACACCTGAAATATTTGCTTTATTAATTTGTTCCCTTGTTTACTATTAATTATCGTTAATCATATTGCCCGCGTAATTAATTGTGTCCACTTGATTATTTTATTTAGTTCATAATATTTACGTAATTACCAATTGTTATTGGCCTGGTAGTAAATAAAATTATATGGTGTATTTTAAACAGAAAATTTGAAGTTGGTCAAATTTTGTGAAGCTTTTCATATTATGTTCAGTATCAATGACGAGTTATGTTAGACTTTGCAACAAAAAATCGCTTACCAACAAGAAAACCCCTAACAATATTTTTCGCAAACCTGGCCATTTAAATTATGGCCCATGCTTTCCAGTCGCGTCTGCAACCAGAGACCAATGAGGCATAATATAACGTTGTCATAACTATAAATCTATGCTACTTCCCCAGCTAGCACATAAAAAAGCAGTTTAGCGTTACAAATGAGCTATATTATCTATATAGTCATAGTAACACATTATCCTTATTTTTTATGGCAACGTGGTCACATGAATGTAAGCGCTGGGGCTGTTACGTACGTCTGACTTCGTAAATATGAGTTGCTTTTGTCGAAAACATAAAAACGAAAGGGACTTAAAAACGGCAAGTTTGGGTAAGTCTTCGATTATTTATACATATTTATTGAAACTAGCATTAACCCCATAAAATATTCTATAAATAAACGGTTATAAACGAAGCCAACACTTCTAAACTCAAATACCGTCACGCGAGACAATAGTAAAACCGTATAACGCCATTAAGAACATTACGATCTTTTAAATCACCCGCCTGCAACCGCCATCAAAACCGTTATTTTAGTGTCGTGTGTTCAACGGCTACGAACAGAGATTTCGCGGCAAATTGAATGTCGGGCGACACAAGCGTTCGATATTTAAAATTTAATATTGCATCAGCTGCCAGGAGCATTATGAAAATTTTTATGCCGCGGAGTTTACAATGAACCTACGTGGTGAAGTTTGGATCAGTTTTCAATATGTTCGACCTCCTTTTTGTTTAAAGAGTTTTAAACGTGATTAATACCTACTACCAACATTTAAATAGTAGGGGTATAATTTAAGTGTTTCGTAAGTATATTTAATTATAAAATTACAAGCCCGCCTCTAAACATTTTCAGTATTGTTGTCGTTTAATAAATGGGAAGCCTGCCATATTAATGTAATCAAAGATAAAATTCTCATCAATATTCGTCAATGTTAGGTCACTCAAACGTACGTATGCAACTAGCCCTCTCGACCGTACTTATTTTATTGATTTCGAATGCAATAAGGATAGGATAGGATACATAAAGATTCTGTAACGTAATAATCCAGTCTATTTATTATAATTGTCATCAGCTTTTACTTATCCACTTTTTTTGTGAGCCATCAATAAACTAACACAAAAAATATCGATTTTAAGTCTTTCACATAACTTCCTTTGCATTACTTAACCACTATTCCAATTGACATACATTACTTTAAGTCTGAGAAACTAAATGGAACTCTGTTCAAGTGGAGCCGCGTGCTTCAGCTATCCATAAAACCGCTTGTTGGTCCCGTGGGGTTCGAACGATTACTGTTGAATTAACTAGAGCCTGTCGTTCAGTCCATTTTCTTAATTTGTGAATTAACTAAGAGCTTTTGCAGGAACTGGATAGTTTCGTTTCTTTTACGGAATTGAAACGATTTGTCTGAACCGGAAAAGTTTTTGTAGTGCCAATTAAATTGACTTTTGAATAGAGTTAGTTGGCGTACGTACTAATAGTAATGGTAGATTAGATAAGTACAACTTTAAAATAACATAACAAGTTATACACTTTACACATTCTTAAGCGAAAAAAAAGAAAAACAAACATACTCCATTTTAAATCAACCTGTTTCACCCATCAGTAAAAGGGCTTCAGTATGTATCGAAAACCCGACTGCTCCATAAAACCCTTCATACAGAAAGAAAGAAACATACTAAGTGAGCGGTCACCCACGACTACTCACAAAACACGTAGCAATTGACCGAAACAGAACCTGCGAAAAGGATATAAAGAAAATCTTTAAAAGGATCCTTCTATTCATCACATCTCGCAAAAATTTATACGGACTTCCCAAGTGTGGGACGGACTTGGAGATAGTTAATAATTATTAAGGATAAACAAACCTACGAGGACGATGTTTCTTAGCGAATTTAAAAACTATATCTATCTAATTAATGTCAATAAATGGCTGAAAATAAAACTACAAAGTAAGTTGCGTTTGGTGTAATGGACATAAAAAAAATGTCCAAATAGGACATTTTGCACATTTAGAAAAATATGTGAAACGGTTACATAGTGAGAACGGTTAGGTATTCCACCCAGAAATAAAAATAAGTTCACCCACTGAACGAAACCTAACTTAAAAGAACAAAACATAGTCCGTCTCTGTATGTGAGGTAAAAATGTTAACTGCGGTAAACTGTGTAGGCGAAGTGTGGAGAAATAACGTCAGCAACATTTTATCAAGGAAGCCGAACGCGACCTTGCCGATCTTAGAAACGAATTCGGAAGCTGTAATACTTTTTCTTGGGGTTTGAAATTCGTATTTATTTTAGTGTAAATCACGGTAAATATCCCTACATAACTTAGGAGTAGTTTAACATGCATTAATTAGTCATTTTAACTTGATGTGTATTAATGTATGTGTATTATTAACCTATTATTGTAATGTAATGTGCATTGATTGGTAATTATTATAATGTATGCTTGTAAATATTTGCATGTTTCAAAAAGGCAAAATGTATATGGCACTGTTTATAAATCCCACTATCTTTTATGTACCTACATTTTACGCAAATAAAATTATTATTATTATTATTAGTCTAGTTCTTTTTACTAAGTTTTTATGGTATGGGTACAGTTTGTGTCAGAGGCCAAATAAATTAATTTAAGTAGGTGTAATTCATATTGCTTATTTCAGGTTTCGTATCATAATTAAACACTATGACTACAAAATCAATAACAGTATCATAATTCAAAAGCAATCAAAATGTAATATCCCTTCACCTGAAAATAAACAAAAAATATATCCCTACGAAAGAGCTCAGTCATGGCATCAGCATTATTACTTTTCCTCTATAAAACACAATAATAACTGTTCGGCAGTCCATTCGGTGCCTTCCAAAAAGGTGAATAAAATTGAAGCCGTCGGCTTTCCGCCGATACCTGCGATTTTTTCGTTTCACACCGCAACCGGCGAGGTAGGCAGATTCTGGCAATTTTTAAAAAACGATTCACGAGTGCGCCGGCCAATTTATTCTTGTTAACATTACTGTAAAGTTGTAGGTTTTGTGTAGTATTGTTCTGTTTTTGTGAACAGTTTTATCGGATGCTAATGTAGATAGACAGTTCTGTTCCTAGGATGAACACAAAAACTATACAGGCATTTGAACTGAAACTACTACCAACTAGAAACTGGTTTCGTCTTCTTTGCAAAGAGACTTATACCCAAAATTGTTATTTTAATTTATAATCACTAACACTAAGTATGAAGTACTGTACTAACATTACGGATCTCTGTTATCTGTTATCTTATTTGTAATAAATTTAATTTAATTTGTAATTAGACAAATTATGCTACCGATTTATGCATGACTGTTTAAAGTCATACAGAAAATAGCACATAAGTTACGTATACTATTCTACGTTTATGCGTAGGATGTGACCTTTACCTTGCAGTGGTTTAGCTATAAACACTACTATTAGTTTAATATTATTTGTAGAACCTTATGTAAGTTTGCAGATATAAATAAATGTCTTTGATTATTTCCATGTTCCATGTATTGTAAGCTATAATGATATCAGTCATAGTCACTTAACCACAACCCTATTTTAATCAGATTACTAATATGACACTCATCTATGGCAATTCGATTACCATCAGAGCTAATAATAGACACTAATTAATTCCTAATTAGGACAATCAATGACTAGATATAGACACATGAACTGATAGTATGTGATACCAAGGAACCTTCTAAAATTACTTTATAAATTTTAATTGATGTCAAAGTTTTTGCAGTGATTGTACATGAGGAGTTGATAATATTTATTGAAATATTTTGTACTTCTTATCTTGCTTCTAACTGCTCCTATCCTTACTTACAGAAAGCTTTTATTATTTAAATACAATTCAATACTTAAATCTATATAACAACAAACACTTACAACTATAGTAAAATTAATACTAATTAAAAGAAAATATACGTGCAAAAATATATTACAAAAAAAAATATAGTTAACAGAAATAGCATCAATTAAAGCTCTGTTTCCAAATAATTGAGAAGTTTATATTCAGTATTATTGTCAGACTAGACTTAATAAATTAAAGACAGCCAACGTAACTTACCCCGCCACATTTAGCAAGCCAACATAAAATTAAAATCTCTTTTTAAATCCATGTCGTCTTAACGTCCCATAAAAACCACAAAAGCTGTTAATATACATATATAAATAACATAGTAAGTACATAAACTAGGTATATCGTCTGGCTAGAGTTACGACTGGCTAAGTGTGGCTTGGTCTCACGTTCGTACCATAAAACAGTTTCAAGTTGAAAGATACGGGAACGGAATGGCTATACGCGATACGTCTTACTGCTTCTGAATAGTTGAGACATTGGTGGTTAAGATTTTTACTGCCGGATCGTTTAGGTTAATTTTAGGACGGATTTTAGGGTTAAGACTGCGTTAGTTGGATGTTTTGAAGCTGAGATTGAAGATTATTTTTGTTTAGTTAGGTATACTAAAGTTTTGTAAATTTAGTACTAAGTTTAATGCGTTTATTGACTCAGTTGTGTATAGAATGAAAAGTTCCATTCGTAATATTACGTTTCTATTTAGCAATTGAAAACTTAGTCTCATCTATGACATTGTTTAAGTAAAATAGATTATAAGGAGAATTCCTAGAAATAGCGAAACTTTATAAACATAACATTCATATTGACAAACAAGCTCATTTACATAACGGTATAGAAAATCAAAACAAATTAACGACAATTAGAATTAAGAAACAATCCCCCATACTGTGATACTTCAAACTCCATTGGAATAAGGCAAAATGAACACAACCCACCTATTTACCTGTCCAGGGGTTCAAAGTCACTAATGAATGTTCTTTATGTAAGGTAACATAATAAGTGACGACTCAAAGCGCACTAACGATGCCTTAAGTTATTGCTTCAGTATCATACATACGGCGCTGTGAGTCTCCTAGAATTGTGACGTCATTCGCCAATATGGCGGACGCGTAATACCGATGATTGTATGTTGTTTTGCAAGATATGGAGTCTTAGTTATCTGCCCCCTAGAGAGATGGTAGATTTGTCGTAGTATTAGTTAATCATGAGCTTTGCAATCTTGAATTGCATTTGATAAATTTAAATACAATAAAATTGAAAATAGACAAAAATAATTGTATATGATAAAATTAACAGCTACTCATAATAAAACTGTCCGGCTCCAACAAATACATATCTAAAATTAGCAAAAAGTTTTTTTTTACACTGGAGAAATCACTAATAATAAACTAAGTAGTTAATGTAAATAAGGTATTTACGATTTTTATTCCAATTGAATCACGTATTTAAACTCGACATGTACAGTACTTTGATACTTGCTTTCAGAACCGTGTGTCTCAACGAAATTCCACGAAAACGCGGCACTAGGTCCTGATTTCAGTACAACTATGTGTATACATATAAAAACATATACATAAACATCTCGCGTTTGCTTTCAAAATGTGCGCCAAATAGAATTGGAGTTACGGAGAAATGACGATATGCGTGGCACTAACGAAATTCATAACAACTTTTCAGAATTGCTCAGCTATAGCTTGTTTCAGAATAATTTTTCAGAATATCAATTTTCTATGAAGAATATTGATATTCTGAAAAATTGGTGTGTATTTTTAGTAAATAAGAACGAAATTCTTGATGATATGTATTTATTTAATTTACTGTTTTTTGGTTATTATATCGTTGGAGTTGAGTCTTTTTCCTATTTAATTAGAATCGAACACGATTTTTTTTATTTATCGTAGATTTTTTTAAGTACTAAACTTTATTTTGTTATTGTTAATTTCTATCTAATAACCGAATTGTATACCGACGACATGTTACAACAAAATATTTTTAGAGGGCAATATATATTTTAGTGGCAAAGCACCGCTATGATGCAATATTAAATTATGCCTATATATTATAAATAGGCTGCAGTATGACCCATTTTCCACAATAATTGATTCCTTCCTGGGTTTCACAACCTGCCGATGCACTTAATTCGTTACGGAGATGCAATTAAGTTTTAATGGAATTACATTGTTATATTTATGGAGGCATTATATTCGTGCGGTTGCAGTTATTGGTGCATTTTATCATATTATTATTCAGGTCGCTTCACAGTTCACTTTAAAGGCTATGCTCTGAAATATATTTTTAGGTAGTGTAGATAGATCGGTGGTTAGTAAGTGCTATTGGTAGACTGGATTTTGTAATTTTTGGCACATAAAACATTTAAAAAAGATAGTGTGGTTAAGTTTTATAAGAATTCTCGGTATTAAGTTGTGAGTAAATATATTTGAGGTTTATAAAAAAAATACTTTAACTGTTTTTATCTTACGTAGGAATAATAATATCCTCATAATAATGTCCATAAATATTAAGATGCCTTTTGATTATAATTTCATCACTTTTAACAGAGTTTTCCTTAGTAACATACGGGCTAATTTGCGGATTACTTTTTCACCAAAATCCTTGTCATTACATAACAAAACACCTTATAAGTTAATAAACGAAACAGTAAATTCTAGTAGACCATTTGTATCTTAGGGCGTTGGAATTCCATCCGGACAATTACAATGATATGCCAACTGTTCACAATCACGACGGGAGTCATTTCAAACCTACACGTACAACTAAGCTACTGGAAATGACTCTGGCTATTTTATCTATGGTTTAAATAAGTCTTTTGTTTATGAAAAACATACTCAACTGCATATGTACCAACAGTTGGTCAAAAAAGGAAAATTAAAAAAATCCTGGTGAAACCAAGTTTGAAATTAGAAAGAAATTAAAATAAATAATTGATTGGAATTTCGTCATACAAACGTAAAGTTTACAAAAATAGATAAACTATGTTAAACCTGTTAACTTTTTGGGGGATGGAGACAAGCAACAGTGTATGCCACATCTAGTAACATCTTACGGTCTCCCAGACAACGTATCTTGGGCACTCGCTACGCTAATAAGCTTGTAACAAATGAGTCGACGCCAACAAAATATTCAGTGTGTGCTACCGAATGTTAAAATTATAATTATAACAATCCTAGCTACACGAATAATTATTATTTGCTTCCCTCATTAGCGTTTCTGTTTTTGAGGTTGGGTTCAATTTGCATTCAGCTAAATTTGTACATTGTTTACATAGTTAGAATTGGGCTTTGAATTACGGACTATGTTATTTGTGGCAGAGAAAATGATGCTTTTAATATGGCCGTTCCCCGTCAATTATTATGTCCAATGATTTATTAATGTTCAACTAAAATTATTCATATAATTTCGTTTGGTTTTGTGGTGATTTCTAAATGCTTTTTAGAACTGTTTTTAGTAACTATTGGCCTAAAACTGAAAAGACACTTTAATGTGCTAAAGATTTTTTAAAACGTGTTAAAGTTACTTTGTTTTGTATTCGGGGTTAGTCTCTCTCTATATACCGACTTTGCAAAGTAAAACCTTGGAAAATTAAGAAGTAGGAGGCTAATAAGCACCTACGCATTTTACACAATACTCAAATGACAAAAAACAAAACATTTAATTTGTCCTTGATTGTGTTTATTACTTCTGTCCAAAATGTTGTTATTTTCCTTAAAACTCAACTTAATAAGCCTGTTTTCTCGAATATACTTATTGACTTTTAACGTAGAATTCAATAATAGAAAACGTAATTTAACGTTTCTTTTAAAAGAAAACACAAATGTTCGAAAGAAAACAAAGGGCTTCGAAAATATTTATTTTCCCCAAACAATTAAGAAGGCTAATATTTTTTTTTCATTGTTCACAGGTAAGTTCGCAGAATTTGATGTTTGAGTTGAAGAGAATCAACACAGGATCGGAAAATATCTTTTAAAAGATGGTAAAAGTATCTAAAGGGTATTTTAAATATAATAAAAGGCTTAGAAGAAAAATAAGGTATGCTAGTTATTCGGACGGCCGGTAAGAAAATTATACAACTAAGAAAAAATGGTAGGAGGTGCTAGCTGAACTTGACTTGATTTCAGCATGCAAAAAAGCATTTCTGCCTACGGTACCCTTTCTTTGTTAAATGATAGTACCTAACTACTATAATTTAACAAAGAAATAAACAAATACCTATGTAAAATACATTTTTAGAACTCTTTAGTAACTCGGGGTAAACAACTAAAAATCAAAGAAAGTTAAGAACATCATTATACACAAAAAACAGTTGAAAACTTTAATTAATCAAAACTATGTTGATTAATATTTAGGGTTCCTTCGTCCCAAGGTTCTTTAGACGACATTAGCAAGGACTCGGGCGCTCGCTATGACGTACGGAATCCACAAATCCGGCATGATAGATTGTAGTAAATGTGTTTTCTGTGCATTTCGGCATCTATATTGTGGTGCAATAGCTTTGTTCGCAAATCTTCGGGAATAGATCACAATACTCTTGTCCCTCAGTTGTATTTGAGGCAAGATCTTCATGTTTATGTATAGAGATGGTAATGTTGTATGGGGTTAAAATATTACTTTAGGGAGTGATGTCTTTTAAATCATGTTTTGGACAGTACAAAAATCGATGCTCAAGCATAAGTACTATAGTATCAAGCTGCTTTAAAAACCAAATCAAGTATACAATACTGACGACCTCGTTAGTCGAGTGGCGTAAACACTGGTTTTCAAGATGTCACTTGTTCTGAGTTTCCGGGTTCGATCTCCGGACGGGGGCAATGTTGAAAATCTCTTTTCTACCGGGTCTCCGTCTATGTGGTACCTTCTTTGTCTCTGATTTTATTATACATGTCATAAAGTGCAAACATAGTATCGCTTACTAAATCATCATTCCAATATAAAAACAAGTTTTCAACAACGATTTTCTAACTTTTCAGTAATTATATGAATCTCAAACAAAAGATTTTAAACCATTAATTCTAATGCCAAAACTTTTGAGGTGATTAAGATAACACAAAAATGGCATCAAATTCATATATCCACTGGTTTCCGTGCTGCGATTTTGTCTCGCTCTGACGTTTGATAAATTAACGTAGTGCACCGGCAGACAACTAATATGAAGTTAGGGAGCAGTTTATAACTAGGAAAATGAAGCATACTATGGATGCAGAACTATTTAGTATGATTTTATTTATCTTATTTGACGTAAATCAGAAATATGAATTTACGAGTCTACAAAACTCTTGTGTTTAAAATAATTAGTTTTTATATACCTACACATTTTATAATATAAACACATTTCTGAAATTCTTCTCTTTTAAACAAAAGTGATACCGAATAATAATGGAACCTAATGGTAAATAATAAAATCATCATCATTTTCACTTAATACGATAAATAGAATACACATACATTTTTCTAATGTATTTTTTACCCCCCACCTCTGTAACCCTCTTTGGACTTCACCAGAATGGGTGACGAAGCTAATCCTCAAACCGATAGCCATAACAAAGCGGTTATATACTCAATACCGGTATGGAGCGCATAAAAAGCGCCTAACGGCAATATATGGGTTTCACTGCATCCATTAAACAGATGAAAGTATGAACTCACGGATGATCCACTTAATGCAACCGGGGCTTATGTAGTGGTGCATGTGGTGGGAGTGAGCGAGGGGTAGCTAACTTTTGGTGCAACGATTTTACTAGGTAAAACACACGCATACTATGGAGTATATACATTGAATAATTAATAATTAATCATAATAGTAACGTCCTGGAATTGTTTAATATTTGCTTCTACATATAGCTTCTTATTTTTATAAATCATATAGAAAAAAAACAATTTGTAATCTGTCAAAAGTATACCTGAAGAGCAGTTTTTAAATCTTCCTTACTTTCTAAATTCGAAACTAAAAAAGTTACAGTGGTCCATATTAAGCTGCATTTTAATAAAAAATAGTGAAAAAAAATACAAATCCAAAATTAACGGACCCCGCTATCTCGCTACAACTTGGACGGGTCATGTGAAAGTTTCGCCGTATGTTCTCCTGAGCTGTAAAAGTGACTCAGTAATTTATCGGCCATGAAGAAAGTTCTCCTTTAAGGTTCAGACTAGTGCAATCTTACCTGGACAACCCCGGGGTAACCGCGGGTTTAATGACACAGTCTTAAAAACAACTTAGAACAAGTTATAACATTTTTTACTTGGCTTGATTTAGAGGGATTGTTGGGATTCTGTTTGTTGCGTGCTGCGGGATATTACTGGGAATTGGTGTCCCTGTGGGATCAGCCCGGTATGGCTTGAAGTCACGTACTGCGTTTTGTACAAATTGAAGTCGTGAATTAGAATTAAGCTTGGAATAGTGTTGATGACCGGTCGGTTTGTTTTGGTTATTGAAACTAACATAGCCATAAAATTTGATAACTAGGTATTAAAATTTGTTCGTTAACCTTTATTTATTTATTTCATAATTTATGTACACACACAAACATTTGTAAAAGATTAACATATTGATAAATTATGTATAAGGGTGCCGCTTATTTCTTAAGAAATTTCTACCAGCGGACCCGTGAAAGGAGAAGTCGTCAATATTGGCAGTCATTGTGCGCGACTTAATTTACAAGAATTACAAATTAAAACACAAAAACAATAATTTTATAAAACATGACATAATACATACGTACAAATATAAATATACAAAAATACTACACATTACTTACCTTTTTTTGCAAAAAAACATAAATATGAGGTAATTGGATGAAGTATTTTTTAACCATGCATAGCTATATGAATTTTTATTTAGATGACCATAATATCTGACTGAGTTAAAAAATACAACAGCTCAACTGTTATATTTTTACTAAAGGATCAATGAAGATTTACTTAAACAATTGCCTAACACAAAGAAACAAGCATTAGTTGCTCTTACTTTTCACTTAAAACCACTATATACTTAAATTAACCAAGTAATACAAACACACCACAGCCATTCTCCCCGACTCCACCTTCAGGCGACACTTTTTACTTGTACCGCGTACCTTGACAGTAACAGGTCAAGTTGTGTTATAAAATCTCGTACAAAACGAGCAATGTACAACTTACAAGTAAATTAACATCTTAATGAACGCTAAAACATTTGATGTACTAAGTTTATATTGCAATCTTTGTGGAATGAGTTTATTTAGTGTTCTAGTACTTTGGAATGGTTAACAAGTTTAGTCTAAATATATAAGAAGTTGTCTGGTTTGACTGCAACTTATAATTGTTTGAAGTTAAACGTTTACTGTGAATTTGCTAGCATCAAATTGTCTGTTCATTTTACGCTTTTGATAATGTAATCTCATTTGAATGAGAATTAATTATGTATTATGTGTAATAGTGTGTATATTTTAGTTTTGTTTCTGATAGAAACCAGTAAAACCTTTCTTGGTGACCAATAAAAGATTATCTACCTACGAGTATCCCTTTATTTAATTCAATTTAACATAATGATGGCCATTAAGAGTACAAGCTAAAGATTTATAATTAATGAAGGGATTAATTAACAGAAAATCCAGTAAAAATACAAAAATAGCCTAATTAAGAATCTAAAAAAAAAACAAAAAGTCGTAAAAATATAATTGGAAAACAATATAAAAATAGACATTAATACATTTTAATCCTATTAGATAAAGATCTCTTGAGTACACGACACCGAGTTAATTAGAGAGAAAAAACAAGCTTACAACTTCTCCTATTGTTTTTGTAACCCAAGTAAGGATTACCGTATTTAATTAAACGCTATCATGACGGTATCATGCCGGTATCAGGTTCAGATAAACGGCAATTAATCGTTGTTTTCTTGTCAAGGTAAAAACCGTTTTTGATCCTCCATCAAAGCCGAGATCAACTTTAAGTATTTCTGTAATGGAAACATTATGTTGAAATTATAAATTATAATGGGAATCTTGCAGGGATTTAGAGGAAATTTTATTATTTTTCATGAAATGTTTTTATCCATTTAGCACGATTGTTTTATAAGATCGTTTATTTTTTGATAAACGTTGACCAACAGCAATTTTCCGATTTCGCAATCATTTTTTTTTGCAAAATTTGTATTGAAAACCTTACTTTTCATATTTTATCTCTAGCACCATAATGGTCTTTTTATGTAATTATTGTTAAAAAAAGATTTTGAGCTCTAATTTAATTCAACTTAAATACTTTACTAAATTCCTGTCTAAAGTTAAAATCTATCTTTAGAAATACAAACCACACTTTTGAAAAACAATCATTTAAACCCGTACCCTTGAAAAATGAACGTACATACATTTATATAGTACGATGGAGGCTCTTACTCAAAGTGAGAAGTGAACTTTATAGCACAGTGCTCTTAGTGGGGTGGCCAGTAAGTAACGCTGCACTCACTTTCAACGTGACATTGACCCCACTAATGTTAAAAAGAGAGGTTTTGTAACTCTGGTATACTATGGAGATTGTTTTTTAAAGTGAACGGTAATTTTATTGTTGCTTAGATAGTATTCGTTTTCATTTAAAAAGTAATATGATTGGTGTTTGCTGTTATATTGCAACAACAAAGAATTTAAAGAACCCAATTCAAATGATACAAATATTCTTTTGGATACGGGTTCTTCTGAATTTTCCTCATCATTATGCGAAATCACATCCCAAATATGAAATTTCATAACAGGAGCAAATCATAGCCGAAGCCACACATCGATACATAAAGCCTTTAAATGCCCGCCAACAGGCGAACACAATTACGAACATTACGCGTCAATCACAAGCAAAAGTTTCCTTCAAAAACCTCCAGAGTTTCGCGCAATCACAAACATTGAAAGAGGCGTCGTCATAGCAACGGATGGTGTTATGCGCAGCCGCGCCAGCTGAAGGCTCCGCCCCTATGACAGCCTGTTGCTTGCCGTATCTGCCGGACGCCAGTCACCTTTCAGCATTCATGGACCCACATCCAAAACAATATCAATCTGATAAACACTAATTCCAAATGATATAAGATTCAAAGTTGCATAACAAAATTTTAAGTCAGTAAAAAAAAAAAAAAAAAGTCAATTTTTAATGTGCTTAAGTTGAACTTTTAAACTTGTACGTGAAGTTACCACGCTGTCCCGTTTCTACTCTCGTGCCAGCGTGCCTGCGTCTCGCTCGCGCGTTCATGAAGGCTTGCGAAATCAGGTATCTAAATGACATTATTTTGATATAAAAATCCCGACGAACTACGGGACCAAATAAGTCCCTAACCTTATTTGTTGGATGATGTTGTCACATTTGTATTTATGTCAAAAGCTCCCGGTATATTTTTTACGGATTAATAGTTACCTATTTAGTAAAAGGATAGATATATATTTTCATTATTTATTGTACCTATTTCTCGTACATGTATATATTTTCATTTAATTTGTCGTTAAAAAAATCATTCTTTAAAACACGCGGCCTATTTCACCTGTACCCCCTAAGAAACTCACCTCGTGTATGGATTTATCAAGTATTAAAACTTACTTATTATGATTCAATGTACCAAATAACGTAACCTTTCATACTTCACCCACATGTACCAAAACAAAGTAACAAGAATGTAAGGAAAGTTTAGTTCCTAAAACTGCTAAGAGATGGCGCTGTTAGTCTGTAAGCTACTTTCCCAAACTAATGTTACTAACACATCATCATAGGATCGCTATTGGGTTATATATTAGTAGAAGGGTTTAGTACATTAAATGCCTCGGTTGTGTTTGATAAGTAATTATAAAGAAATGGTTTAGTAGATCCATTGTGAGGTAGTTAAAGAAAGATCACTGTAGGTGTCCAAATGAAATGTTTTGGTAATAAAAATCGAGCTACTAAAATTAAATAACAAAGCTCAAACGCTAAGGAAATAAACGTACAAAACACAGAAATCCTTACATCCTGCATAACACCCTCGAGGCAGTCTCAAGACGATCAACTAACACCTAATAAGAACAGTAAGCTCCTTATACAATATGAGACAGAGAAAATTACGCCATCCGTCTGCCTTGTACATGCAAATTAGATTGTTTGCGGACATATATAAATCGGCCTCTCAGTGCGTTGGTACTTCAAAGTGGTGTAACATGTATTATAATCCCTTTTGAATTTACTACCGAAAATTCCTGAGGGTTTTAGATTTATATGCGTTTTCAGTTCGCGTGCTCTATAGATTTTAATTTGAATCTAACATTTGTTAGTTAAATGTTTAGGAAATGTTAAAGAAATTTTAAAAGTAAAGCATTGTAAAATTTTATGGAACGTAGTTTTTCGGATAAAAAATTTATTCCTTCGATTGAAGTGTTCTTGCTATTCACAGTGAATCATCAATGTAATAATAAGTAAAGATATTTAACGATATTAAATTATGGATGTAAATTTGTAAAAACAAAAATTTGGAAAATACACTAGTTTTATGACGTAATAATGTTAAATCTAATAATGCACAAATAAAACAAAGGCGGGTAGACTCTGATAATTTAATATATCACCTACAACATTTTTGTTTGCTTTGCTAGTATCAGAATTAATTGTATCTAAAACAAAATTAATACACAGTTCAAGTTACAAGTAGACACCCTAACTTTTATGACAAATCGTATTCTGATTAATCCAGAATACTTATAAGAAGCCTGTAATCCGAATAGACACGGATTGTTCCCGAAACCTGTCTAAACAATGTCAAACAAGTTCCTCGAACTGTTTCAATCAAACGGTCCGCAGTTTCTGACAATTAATTAAAATCTGAATGGGACTGTTACAAAGTACAATACAAATTGTATCGATTTACACAAACTTGTTGAGGTAGACATTAATATAATACGAAATTTGTTTAGAGTATAACGTTACTGGATTATAATTACGGAATCCATCTTGTTGTTTGTTTAACGTAAGAAGTGTGACAACACGAGTTTTGTTAGTTGTTTGTAATTATATCCTGCTGTATCCTAAATAAGTTTCCATATTGGTGAAAACTTTCACGTTATACAAATGAGCAATATTTCTGTCAGCAGAATCCATAAATTAAACATTCTCTTCGGTAACGAAACTTTTAATGTCCAATGTTTTGTGTCACGTCGGTTGTGCTTTAATTTCCTTAAATACTTTAAGTAACACTAAGATTCACTTAAATTTTTTTGACGGTAATAAATTACACCTAGTATTTTTAAATTGCTTCTTGATGCATAGTCTACGGCATTCGTCGAAACTTTTCGGCACCGTAGTTAAGAAGCAGCATTGGTGCAGTCATGTAATCTGGCAAGTTAAATTTGAGTAGGGGTGTGAATAAAACCGGCTCCCATCCACATTGTGGAATGGCAAAAGTTAGCTTGTTTATTCTCACTTTAGAGGTACTATAGCACGCAAATGTTAGGTGTGAAATACCGGCTGACTTATTGCTTTAAAGCGCCGCTGAGAATGGGATATTATTGTGTACTTTTAACTTTTTTAAACGTATTGTGCGCGTTTGAGTGTATTGTTCGCCGTTTGTATCAAAAGTTTTTATTTATAAGCGTCATTGGGATTTTTGGATGCGGAGAATGCAATAACCGGTGCTACGGCTTGGTATAAGGGTATAAGTTATTGCTGTTGCAGAAACTATGCCTTTGATCGTGGGTTTCTAGCGTAAAGCTTATATAGGAAATAGCATTGTTTAAAATAGAACATGTCACAAAGCGTATTTTATTACCAGATTTATACCAAAAGTATGGATACACGACAGAGCTCAAATAAATTTCTACACTTTAGTAAAGACAAAGCGTTGGCAACCCAAGTTTGGAAATCAATTTGATTTGTGAGACTTACCTAAGGCTTTCACAAGGAAATCAATTTGGGTACAACTATGTCATGATCGCAACACTGCAGGTTCGTGCAATTCAACTAATGAGATGAGTTCTGGTCTAATCCCTATTAGAGCCTTATTGACGGATCCGGGACCCGAAACTTGCATAGTTTCGGAAGTCTCCTAGTTTGAGCTTTAAGATTATTGCAAACTTATTTTATTGTGTTCCTTTTTATGAGTAATTATAGTCGACGACACTGATTAGGGCTTTTTACAAAAACGTAATAAAAATAACAATAAAATTTTTAATGTTATCGAAGATATTTCAACTAAAAACTATGGTTTGTTTCAAATCATCCAAGAAATAGTTTCAAGCATCTGCAAATATACCTAAACAACAAACATTAGTAGTAGACTAGACTAGGTACTTAAAACACACGCTAGCTATAAAACAAAACACAAATTCGTTAGAAAATAAACAAACGCCGGTACTTTTCCCTTCAGAGATTACTTAGTAGCTAATGTAATTAGTGTTGATATCGCTTAGATTACTTCGAGCGGTAACATCATTAATTGCATCGGTGCCCCTCGATGGTGAATGCAGTTCTAACACGCAATTATTAATGTCATTCCGTACGAGTATGGTTGTGGTTGGACTGTAGTTGTTAGACATGATTATAGTGATGACAGGCGACACTGATTCACTAAAAGTGGATTAGGAACATCTGAGTACTGAAAGGAAAATTCAATTTAAGATGTCCAAATATCTAATGCCAAAACTCGTAAGCACATTTACCGTATGTAAGTAGTACTAAACATAAATACCCTAACCCCTAAAATAGACTTTACTAAACAAATACTAACAGAACTAGCCAAAAGTTATCCACCAATAAATAACAAAACAAAAACCAGTTGTTTAAAAACAAAACTTTCCATTTTGGCTCAAAAACACTATGTCCCCAAAGGCTTTAAGTCCGATTTCATTCACAACGCTACGGATGTACGGAGTTTAAACTTCATTTCCTAGAAAGGATATTGGGGATTAAAAGTTTTCTAGCCCTAATCCATTGAGACAGCCGGTTTGCTGGGCGCGGAGTCGGACGAGCCAAATCTAGGGATCTAAGAATCCACGACATGGAATTTCGGTTTTATTGTTCAAACCCTAAATTGGATTTTATGTCGATGATTTCTGCTGCCATCTCTGATTTCTTATTTATGTTCAACTTTAATTAGTACGGTTTACTCGAGTTACGATTTTGTGGAAGACTTGTTTTAATTTTATGTATGCTTGACATTTAATGTGGATAGATCCTATCTACGTATTCTTTATATTGTGTTTTGTAAGTATTATTGCGGACTCGGTTTTTATAACAGCAGACAAAGAAACTGTTGAATTTTTTGGCTCTCCGAAAGCTCAGCTTTAATATCCAGGATAAAGTTGTATAAATTTCTTAATGTTTCAAATATAATTAAACAAAATCCAAAAGTTACAATCAAAGATGACACACAAATGAAATGAAATTAAAAAGGAACACCCGTCACAGGTAACCGATTACGCAACAACAAAAGGCAAAATTAATTCCGAGCAAACGAGATAAATTCAAGTTTTATTTTAAAACAAAACTCTCGAACAATTTTGGGAATTGGCGGCGCGATTAAGATTCATTATGCCTGTAAAGTTTTATCTTGAGCGCCGAGAACCAGCTTGAGAACTTGTTCAAGAGCAATAAAGCATTTTGGCAGATTTTGAAGTGGTTGGGAGATTAAATGTGCATTACGCGTCGACTGCGACAGATGTAGGAACGCTCGGGTTCCCGCAAGGCACGGTCCTGGGCCCCACACAATCTGCGTCACTCCGTTTTGTTCGAAAGATACCTAGTGGTGTCGCCGTAAGCCGCTATTGGAAACATTTAACGGTTATTGAGTTTTCAATTGATTATACTTTGATCAACGTCAAAGGAAATAGAGATGTTAAATATTAAATGTGGGTAAATATAATGTTTATACACAAAGTTGGATTTCATGTGAAATTGTTTAGTTTATTGCAGATGAAATTTTATTCCGATGAAATATAATATTCTGTTAATATAAATTCCCCGAACTTTTAATAAACTTTGTACATTGGTTTCGCATGCAAATGAAAATATCAGAATACCTGACTAAAAAACCGTTGATATGAAATAAAACGCGCATGAAACCTGTTCAAAACTGTAATCGAAACCAGTCAAAAACCTTCACGAGATTCGTGAAACTCTACGTGAAATTTTAATCAACGTAACAGATATGAGTTAAAAGGGGCATTTAATTATACCGGGTGTATTTGTTTAACTAGCTGAATCCCGTGACTTTACTTACGTGGCTTATGGAATTGGGTTGTTTGACTTACGAGGGTATTTGCAATTTACTTGAAGGATAAGTTTGAATCATATCATCATTATTATTATTGTAAATGTAAACGTGGTGTACTGAATTTAGTGACGACGTAAGTAATTAACGAGATGGATATGTTTTAGTGATTATCTTAACAAAAATATGAGTTGCAGGGACTTAATAATAATCATTTTAATCAGGTATGTATTATTTTAGCCACGAAATGTTTTGATTCAGACTCTGACTTTGACGCGCATGTTACACGTAAAAATTAACAGCGATAAAATCCATTAAAAACACTTTTACTTCAACACTATTCAAACACATATTTTTGTCTGTATATAAATACGTAAAAGTTTATTTATTACGGATATTATGTACTTCTGGTCCTTCTTCGTACTGGATAAATTAATATACATGATGTTCATCAAGACCACGTGTAATATTTTTGTAAACACGTGTAACTTTGCTTATAGTGTACTTTTCTACTTAGCTTAGTAATCTCAGTTTTTACAATACCTACAATGTTTTGTGAGCATCGTAGTAAACTAAACCACTAGCTTAATAGTTTACCTACTGACTTTAAGAATACATAAGGGTATAGGTGCAATTTCAAGTACATACAAATCAATAGAAACATTGACAGTGTTATTATGTTAATTTTTCTTACTAATTGTAACAACTACCAATACTTCTTTAATTTCTAAACATACACGTTTTTAAATGTTCTTAAACAAAAACACATTTAAATTGTCGAAAAACAATAGTTCTGTAGTTCTTAAATCCTTTTTTTGTCATTGTAAATTGTATAAACGAATAACCTTAATAAATTTCTCAGTTCACATAAAGTATAAATATGAAAACGTTCGCAACATAACAGGCTGGTTAACCAACAATGAGATGGACTGACAGCTCTGACTGAAGCGGTGGCCTGCACTGGAACTGACAAAAACATGCGGATTGCCCGGAGAGTAATTGTCTTTTAATAAGTACGTGGAGTTTATGATAATGGAAATATGTGAATTGTTTCTTATGATAGTTTAGGTAGCTCTATTAGGGAGTGGTTTGAATTTTAAAAGAGTAGTTTCGAGTCCTTAGATTTTGTATTTTTTTTTTGTCTACACTTTTGCTAATGTCGAAAAGTATATATAGTGTGTAATAAAATAATATTTTATTTGTTGTTGAAAAATAATAATAAGTGACAGTAGAAGGACGTTACTGAATACAAATCGGAAAACACTGACCCTTTTTTACGCTACACTAAGTAGAAACTAAACGGAATCATAAACTAAAGAAACTTTAGCATACAAAACCACTCAAGCTTCAATTTTCTCAGTATACTCGTATCCACGTCTTGTCAATCCAGGAAACAAGTTCACCGCAACATAAATCTTAGACAACCTTTATCGACGACATAATAACCTATTCACTACAAACTATAAATCTACCGCAAAAAGAAAATATCCGTACACATGACAAATGCACCGGTTTCGTCCCTTTTTCATTTACACGATGTAGGTACACATTGGAATAGAAAACTAAATAAAGTTACTCCGATACCCCTCTGGGTCCACGTCAGTTTTAGACAAATAAGGAAGGAAGGAACATTTTCCGTTTCGAAAGACTCGGTACAGAGGCCAGAAAAAATGGATGCTGAATGTTTTCTTCGTAATGGAGTGGTTCTGTAGTTTTGGACGTTTTTCTGTGTTTTTGGAAATAAATTGGGTTACGTAGCTCCAGTTGAAATGGAAGTGGAGTTCTGACGTGCGTTATTTGGTTGTTTAAATGGTGTTTTCGTTGTTTTGTGGAATGTTATGGATGAGTAAGAAAGGGTTCGATTATCAGATGAATTATTTTATTGCATATAATCAGGCCGATATTAGGTTGTATGTTTTTTGTACGAGAAATAATAAACTAATGCTTTAACAAAAAAATCTGCTGTGAAACGTTTTGGTTAATAATTTTGCAATAGAATTTTGATTTTTGTTTGAATAAAAACGTTTTTAGAAATCAAAACTGAACTCCACAAACGAGACGTCACAGTCCCCGAAGAGGTTTTATTATTAAGTTAGACCGGTCAAGGGGAGCGTACTCCAGACGGTTGGATGTAGTGCATTGCAGCCTTCCTACACTATGTATAAAACCGTAGTATAGTGAAACGAGCATTGTATGCCGCTCAAAGCGGAGCGCCCTTTACTCGGGATAATAACGTTATGTAAGCTGAAATTTTCGTAAGGAACAGTTGCAAAAATCGCGGTGCTCTTGTTAGGTAACTACGAAATTTGCTTCCATACGAATCTTGGGCAAAAATATCCGTTTGAATATTTTAAGGACTATTTCAATGGTAATTTGAAAGGCAAAGTTTTTAAAATACTTGACCAACTTGTGAAAATAAGTGGAACGAAGAAAATAAGTATGCAAAGTTAAAAATGAAAATTATTTTGCAATTTTTTTGTAAACTTTGTTGCAGAGTTAAATGCTATATGCCATATATGGCCATAATGTGCCATAATGCTATATGCTATATGCCATAAATAAAGCTGAATGGAGTAATAGTTTAACATTTTGAAGTCTGTGCAGTATTTGTTTTTTTACAAACTACTTGTTACCGTATACACTAAAAGATTATATTATTATTATTATTATTCAAAAATTTAAGTCGTAGCTTATAATGATTCTTAATTCTTTATTGTACACACATAATTTACATTTCATAGACATATTTATTAAAGTTGATGTACATACAGTTGATGTATATAGAGCTTAACTCAAAATTGAATTTTCTTCCAGCAAACCTTGAATGATCATAGTTTTATATACTTATCTGAATCACTTCTCATACTTATCCAAAACAATCGCTTTTAATTACATCTTCCTCTCTCCTTCAACCAACTAACAAACATTTCAACTACAAATAAATCAAGGGCCAACGTTATTTTCGTTGAAAACACGAGGCTTCCAGCGCAGCAATCACTGTCACAATGGCCACCCAAAATCTGATTAATTCATCTAACGAACTCTATTATTTATCGCTAAGCATTCATTAAATTCGACACGGGCCGCTGACAGTGACGTCACGACCGACCATTCTATACTGCGGTCAGCTCGTTCTCTCTCATAATTATCTGTAGAATGCCTGCTGTTATTAATTTTGGCGTATATTGTGTATCGAATTAATTATTTTGAGGTAGGTCGTTTTTGTAATTATAAAACTGATTTCACGTGGAATTTTCGTTAAAAGACTTTTCTATCAAAGATTTTTCAGATTATTAAAAACAAGATTATATTCATTTTTGAAATTTTACATTGAATATAAATACCAATTATTATAACAATTAGTACATCGTACACGGTAATATTGTGTTTATTATCTAGCGCTTGTCAACATAAATAATTGTTCAACAAATAAATAAACAGTACAACTTGACATCCATTTAAAAACACGTAAAAAGCGATTGCTCTCTAGTCATGTAATTAATTTAAAACCACTTCAATATCGAATTGTTTTAAATACCCGCCTTATATTAAACAATAATAACAAAGGCATTAACGTTACGTCACTAAAGGCAGTCGGTGGATAAGTAAAGTGTCTCTCAACACCGGACTCGCTCCCCTTAACTTGTTATTTTACCTTCTAAGAATGATTGTTTCACACTTTTTTCTCGGTACCTTTCTAGATACTAGTTAAATTGTGTTTTCAGACTAGAAGTTTTAGTAAATACTAGCTGTGCCCCGCGGTTTCACCCGCGTGAATACCTAGGACAAGGTTACCGGTGCCTTATACTATTGGGGGTGGTGATGGATTCAACAAACCACTATCGTGTCCGAAGTCAGGATTACTTAGTATGGTGGTTAAGTATTCTTAAATTGTCTACATTTCCGCGCAATTTTCCGTATTTTCTCTTTCTTATGAACATTTTCCTGATAATAACTAATACAACAAAAAAAGAATTGACCAAATTGGTCCAGGCGTTATTGAGTTGTTCGCTTACCAACACACACATTTAGCGATTAATTTTTATATAATAGAAGATGTAATAACAATGTTGCTATTAATGACACGCTAATAGGATATATCTGCTCAGAAGTTTTAAGATGGGCATTTCTTTCCATATACAAGCCTTATACTACCTCTGATAAACGATATATTCAAGTTTACAGTAGGTAATATCAGAGAGATTACAAAAGAAAAATTTCAAAAATCTACATCTATCACAAATCTGTTTACTAAAAGGGAAAAATGCAAACAGTAACTCTATCTTTCCTTTAGCCCCTTTGTCATAAACCTTTACCTTTGCAAATGGTATTAACACAGAGCAGCTCTCAATTGAAGCGCTCCTTAATCCCAGAAACGTGTTTCTTTAAAGATCCCTTTGACAGAAGATTATCATCTGCCTATTCAACCTTGCAAGTGTTTGAATAAATAGATACAGACATTTCATGTTACGCGAATAGAAATATTTTATGTTATGAAATGAAAAATGTTTATATTTTACGTTTATTTACTGTTATAAAGTTTGTTTAAAAGAGATAATCAATATATTTTTTTACAGCAATCGATAAAGTCTATTGTATCTTCATAAGTAATCATAGGCAAAGGCTTAAAAAAATATTAGGTTTTCACAAGTATCATCAAAACTCACTTCTGAACATATTTTTTTACGATTTAAATAAATTCGATACTGTTGTTTTCTTTAAGCACATTTTCTAATACTATCATAGAAACATCTAACATCTCAAAAAGCATACACACAATCACCCAACCACTTAACAAATTCACATAATTAAATTTCCCAATAAATATTCATCACGTACTCACGTCAAGACAATTTAAAACTACTCGCGACAATTGCGTTACAAGTTGGGAGTACCGCTCACCGCACAAAACGCCGTAAGTCACGGGCGACACCTGCTGCAGTCGGAACCAATTACAGTAACATTGCTTCAGTGATGCGCGAGACACACTGTTGTAGCGGTCGGACAGCAGAACTTGTTTGTTGGGGTAATATTATAACGGGGATTAGCGCGTACATGCATAAATACCTTTAGGGCTTGACGTTTCGACCGGGTTACACCGGCCGTTATAATATTACTATAAACATGCAGCGCGATAGTTTAAAAGTTTATATTGTTTGTTGGGGGTTGGATGTTGTGGAGTGTTTTGATGGGAAATTGTTATATTCCATGTTGATAGTCAAAACATTGTTGATGCAAATAGAAACAAAAAAAAAGTTTTAAATGATTGAGACTACTTTTAAGGTGGAACTAATTTGTTGTATTTATGTATTAGCGTTTTTAAGAACCATAAATGCTTTTAGATAGAATCTTATGCTTATTTAAATCTTTTGCTGTAGTTTTGTAACTTGTATCAAAGGTATATTATGAAAATTACATTTTTATATAGGGTCCAGCCATAACTATAGTTTCGGCAGACATTAACAAGTTTAAAAAAATATATGAATAAAATCGATTTTTATTCATATATTTTTCAAACAAAGCGTTTCAAATAATTCTAATACAATTTTTACAAGAGGTTTTGCAGTTCACCTACATTTGATTATCGCCCAATTACCCATAATTCCCAGCAAACCACCCAACAAGTTAGTCAACCAACCTGCTTGTATTTAGTTAATCCGTCGCACGTAAATCATGGCACCAACTTAAAACACACAAATAACAAGTTTGATACAGCCCTCGCAGTCGGCGCCAAGTTAACGCTAATTTGCATACATTATCATCTCAGGTGCTCAGACGCGAACGTCGACTCCACTTTCTGATATATGTTTTGTACAATCTTTGAGGTAATTAAATTTTGAGGATTTTGTAATTCATTAGGATGGTTTTTTTTATTGATTTTAAATAATTTAAACTGTAATTTCTGTAAGTGTGATATTTTGTAGTCATGTTTTGTTTAAGATTGTTATAAATATGGAAAAGATAAGTTTCCATGTACCCTATCCTGATTCTGTTGTAATTTATCATTTGGGTTGAGGTTGATTTATCATTCGTGCTAATTTTATTGCATGATATCCAATCGACCCTCGTTTACTGCTATACTACCTTTATTTCAATAATTATTAGTATTTTGGACGTCGACAAAAACATCTCATTAAAATATATAATATTTTTTTTTGTGACCGCATGTTATGAATGTCCAAATCAGATCTCATAACATTAGCATTCTGTGCCCCAAAAACTGATCACAAGAACCTTTTTCATAAACCAAATTACAGTGGAAGGGTTGCCCCGAATATTTGAAATCAAACAATTATTTTACGTAAATTGCATTTCCTTTGCGCTAACAATTCTAAATTAAAGCCAAAGATACACTGGCGGGGTTGGAAGGGCGAAGGGGTGAGGGGAGAATTTCCGCGAATCTCCTGATCAATTAATTAGGAAGCCTTCTAAATTGAACCGGCCATTTTTAAATTGAGGGTGCGGTGGGCAGCGCTTGGTATGTAGGATGCTTGAGGATCATCTAGTTGTTCATTAGTAGAAGAGAGTATATTAGGGTGTATCAAATGATGTTCCATTAATACGTTGAAAGAGCTTCCAAGCAATGCATTAAATCATACATTAACACAGAAATCGCGTCACACAGTCGCCTAACAAACTCCACATCATATAGTAAAACTCTTGTCAATTTTCTGTGTGTGATCTTTTCAGATAGGTATGAATTAGTTCAACATCAAAGATTACAAAACTTAAAATCATAACATTGCGAGGATAAAAAAAAGTAACCAACATGACATCGTTTTGACGACAGTTATCTCCTTTCAAACTACTACACGATGATGTTAACAACCCAATCCACTCACCACCCTTTCCCAATCCATCCCCCAATACATCTTCACAAAACTGCAGGTATTAAATACCGGTTGTTCTTAGCGCCCGCTAAGAAGTAATATATAGCGGGCAGTGATCAAGTGGGCCGCCTGACCTGTAATATGTTACCGGTTGTGGCGGATACCCGGACGTGTCCAGCTGGGTATCGACATAAAATTTTCGGTGTATATCGATGGTAGAGTTTGTAGTTAGGGATGTTTTCAGTTATGGTTAAAAGATTGTGGTCGAGTTGCTTCTTCGAAAATACAGAATTTTTAATCAACACATTGACCAGAATGACGCATTTTTTTATTGAATTTTTCTTAAAACGTCGCTTGAATAAAGTAGTTTTTTTTTATTGTCTAATAAATAAAATTGCGAACATGTGTCTATCATCATCGTCATCGCCATGACCTGTACCCAAATTTTTTGGGGTCGGCGCAATACGCATTCAGCTTCCATTCATCTCTAAAACTCGTCATCTGAGTATTCACTCCTGCGAAAATGGGCTTATAATATTTTAAATCTTTTTCATACCTATACCGTTGCCATTTACATTACCTGCATAAACCTCATTAATAGTATTACAACACAATATTACATTTACAACCCTATTCATGAAAACATTATTCCGATATGTATGTTAATTATATTGATTTGATACAATATGATGAGGTCTGTTCGACCGAATTAATCGGCATAGGTTTGTACGTATGGATAGCGTGAAGATATTGTCACTTATTGGAGCGATCGAATTGCTCTACAATTATAGAGATTAATTGTTAATAGGGTGGTTGATGTTTTCATGTCTTGTCATGCATGAACTACGGTTACAGAAGTGACTGCTAGTTACTTTCTCAAAAGAGATACATACATGTAATTAACGGAGTAAGCCGAATAACATTTAAATGGGATGTAAATTATTACTTCTAATCATTCATTCATAATCAGTCTCATTCTGACTTATAATTTTAATCCGATGTGATTGATAAACGGTTCAGTGGATAATATAATTATAATATCCTTTAAGTCATCTTAGCATTTGCTTCTTTCTGGCTCTGATCATACGTATAACAAACCATTTCTCTCTTTTCTGGTCTTTCTCAGAATGTTTACCTACAATGCTCCTCTTTAAAAACAAGTTACATCATCGTTCAAAGTGCAACAAGAACCTTTTCAAACATCCAAAATACGAAATCAAAAATACTTCAGAATTTATCATCATATAATTTCAATCAACCAGTAAACTAAGCCACAAGCGATACATTCTGTTGCACCGGATTACCTGACATGTGTATGACGTTGCAACCAGTTGAAATATGTCTTAGTTGTCATCTGGTAATAACGTACTGGATATCTGGTACTGACTTTGGCCTTCTATATTGATGCTTTACTCAAGGGAAGATTTTAGTTTATTAAATCCAACTTATTCGAAAACAAGTCACTTTGAACTCAAAAATGATAATTTTAGAAGCTCTTTTCCAATCTTTTAAGAGTTTCAGAAATCACATCCAAATTCTTAGTTTAATAAGTCAAAACAAACTTCAATAATCCATCATCCAACAAAACAACTAAAAGAAAAGCCAGCTGCACTCATTCTAAAATATTATTTTAAAAATATTTTCATTAATAAAATCTGATATCGTTCATGAAACAAAGTCTTGCTGAATATTTGCTCAACTGTGTTATATAATACTGCATACACCCTGTATATGTATACATCCTGTTGATTTTTCATCTAACAAACAAACAACTTTATGCTGCACGTCTACCGACAGACGCTGTAAGATGGATAGGGGACAAAATACAATCAAATTTTCTGAATATATTATGAATATTAAATCTATTTGAAATTTTCCTCATTTTCATAAAATTTTGTAGTGCAGTTTGCAACTTTACTCATGGCGGTGTCAATGCATAATAAAACAAAAGTGTTAATGTCATCTAGAGTGATTTTTATTTGCTTTCATAATTGGATTTAGAAATCTTCTTTGATGAGACAGAAAGCAATTGTTACGTGAATCATTTTAGGTACGAATTTATTTATGTGACTTTAATCCAAAACTTTATGCCAGGTTTTAATAAATGCATATTAAATAACAAGCTTAAATATTTTCAATTTCAATCTAAGGACCTTAATGCCTACCCACCCCTCATATGAATATTATCGTGAAGATACTTAACGTGTATGGTGTACAGCGACTTGCGAACCACTTGGCCCGTGTTTCTACCTCATTCTAACTTGTAATTTGTTGCGAAACGCAATTATAACGGGGCGCTCGACGGCTAATAGCCGACCGGAATTTCGCGACTCATAGACCCAGTCTTAAATGTTCAGCTTTAAATAAAATATGGAGCGTTTAGTGTTCGAATTTATAAAACGAAACGTTCACAGGAGCAAATTAAAATCATACAAAACAAATGGGATGGGCTTATTCCGCAACCAGTAATCTGTAAGAAAAATGAACATAAAAATATTTGGGCCATAATTTTTGTTGAGCAAACCAAATACGTAGCTCAAATTTACCGACCAACCAACCTGAAATATTAGGAATGGTCTTATACAACTTAAAAGTATCTATTTCCCCGAAAGCCACTGCCATAAAGACAAACGGAGCAAAGACAGACATAAATTAGATTAAATCACTTCACACACCATTAGCAAAAACCTTTCTTTGTTTGCGTGTTCAGAGGAAATTGATCCTTATGTCCATTGAAATAAAACTACTTTTTACGGATTTTTTCGCGGTTTATATTAAGATTTTAATTTCAATAGAGAAGACGGCTGGAAGATATCACCTACTTGGGATCCAATAATTAACAAACTCAAAATCAAACCCAAGAGCAGCGCTGCAAGACCTCAAGACACCGTGAGCTCATATTGCGTAGGCCGGAACACAAATAATTAATAAAAATATGAAGGTAGAACGAGCAACAACAACCGTCAAGACGAACACCACCTCAGTCTACCCGTGACCATGATACCTGCAAAGGTGTCGAAACGTCGGGACTTAAAATCTTAATATAAACCGCGAAAAAATCCGTAAAAAGTAGTTTTATTTCAATGTCTAATATTCGCGTAAACCTAAGAAACCTTATGTCCATTTCACTAGTATGTAAGTTTGGACGTATTTGCTTGATGTTTTCGCGGGGCGTCTGGTTACCTTTGTATGGGGATCATGGTGAAGTTAATACAGCAAACAATTAATCAACTATGATGAAGGTGTGATAAGACGAGAGTAAATGAATTCTTCTATGCGTTGTGATGGGTTGTGTATAAATATCATATGAAAACAAGGGGGGTGAGACGTGGAAATATTATAGGGACGTGCGAGACTCATAATTGAAAACATTGAATAAAATAATTAACTATTTATGTTTTAAATTACTAAAGGTGCATTTTATTACGTTTACATTTATATTTTTGTAATTTGAGTATAAAACAGTCAATAATTTTAAGTTTCATGTAATTAATTCACCATTATTGAGACATTCGAATGTGCAGTACTATAAATTCTTTAAATTAAAATATATATTTTGATTGCATTAGAACTCTTGATACTAACGAAACAAAGGCACAAATCGGACGGACAAAAACAATTCTTTCTTTTGCAACAACAAAAAGATTAAACACCGTCACAAATATTCACAAAACGATCAGTTCGACTAAGCATTACATTGCAGCGGTCATAATCCTTAAATTTTATATCCAAGTCTCGTTCAACAGCTGCGCCCGAAATGAAGACATTTGCCGTTAAACCAATGTACATCGCCCTTTCCTAATGTGCCGTAACATAGTCAATTGTTTGTTCTTTTACCTGCGACCTTGGTACGAGGTCCTAATTAAAATAGGGGACAGTATTTGCTGTGAAGGGATAACTGGGTAAAGGCTTGACAGTATTGAGTCAAGGGATCATATGTGTACTGAAGATTAAATCGGTAGTTAACAGGATAGTTGACTATTTCTGCAAAAGTTATTTAAACTGTTACAGGACCCAAACATTAATAATCAGTTTACTTAGAACGTTATTTTCCTACCAGTAAATTTATTTAGTCCTATATCCAAACGGTTAAGAAAATTTGAACTCTATAATATACCACGTTGTTCCTGCACGTACATCGAAGCCGAACTAAACACATAGAACTTCAATTAAATTTCCCCACAACAACAAATCAATGGCGGCAACCACAACCGACCGCAGCAACCTACCGTTTGACGCGTCAACCACTTGCCATTTCCGTGACAACCGCACACAATCCTTCGTTGGCCACAAGCTTAGCCCGACCACAACTGTTTTATCCCGTAATTTGTCCGTAATGATGTTCTGGTTGCGACGGATACCGCGATATTGAGTGTATGTATGTGTGTATGGAAATCGTGGTCGAGATGTAAGCTTGAGATTGGATCCCGATAATGTATGGGATTGGGTGGTTATACAACGTGTTATGTGGGATAAGACGCCGTTTGGGAGGATTATCTTTAGTTTGATATTGATAGTCATAGTAACTGGTGTCAAGAGTAGTTTTGAGGCATGCAAAAAAAAAACTGGGTTTCATCACCATTCCTTGATTATTCATTTCAGTATCTCCTTTTTTTATTACCAGTTAAAATATTTGTCATTGAAAAGTCACACCCTTTTTTTCAAATAATTTTCAGAACATTGTGTTAGATGATTAAAAAGGTTTCAAGTTCTGACAAATCGAGCCATATCCCATCACCCATCCATCAAGGCAACAATAAATCAGTTCGTGGCTAACTGAGACATTATTAAAAACCGGCGCAGCCCGCTGACCTGTCCAGTGACCTATCAATATCGGAGACACCTACCGTAGCGTCATATTTCGCACGCGTTACAATGTACGAACAAGTCATAAGACATGAGAGGGAGCGATTTGGATTCCGCTTTTTGTTATGCAATGGGAGGTTTTTTGCCATGTGGTAATTTTTCTTATTTTATTTTACAATTGGTTTGTGTGTTTTGAGTTAAAAATTAAATATTATGTTTATTCTTTATTTATGTTTTCATTTCTTTATGTATTTCTATTGTTTTAATCTTTAAAAGGAGAATGGCGTTTCATAACCGATACCACAACTAAACAGCTGATCATCAAAGTTACTGGAATTAAATAATAATGAGAAAAAGATATACGATTATTACAAATCTTTATTAAACGAACATAATAATAATTTATGTGATGTGTCCTCTATCGAAATCGCAAAAAATATCAAATCCAAATTCAACCAGTCTCCCCAAGCCTTGTTCCACGCCCGAACTTTCCACAGGACACGTTCTGATGCGATACATCAGCGTACTATTGGCACGGTCGCACCCTCCCCCTCTCACCAGACCGCCCCCCTTTCCCCTCCCATTTGCATGTAAATTGAATAACGACGACGTAGCACAGCCTTGGCCAGCGAGAAACGAACGCTTCGCAGTTTGTCCTTTCAAGATGTCACATGTAACGTTTTGGCTGATGCCCGGGTGGAAAATGTTGATCAGGGGTGGTTTTATACCTAGGTTGATCAATATGTAGGTGACATTGAAATCAGAATTTTGAGAGGGTTTTTTAGTTAAACATGTCTGGCTAGATTGTCGAAGCTGTGATAGGTATCAAAGTAAAATAGTTGAACATTAATACGTTATGATAATTTATTCACAACGTATGTTTTATGTTATGATCATACTAAAACATTCGAAATTCATTTATATTAATGATATTTATTGGTAAATTAAATCATCATATAATGTAGAACTTGAATGTTTATCACATTTCTAATTAAGTATTTAAGTTTGTACATGCTCGAGAAGTAGGTATCATTTGAATGTTATGACCAAATTAATAGTCTACGAATATTATTGGTCGTAGTTTACAGTGCTACGTCGTAGCAACCAGCTCTACGACGTAGCGGTGCTACATTTCAATCGCTATTCTAAAACAGTAAAATCGTTATTTTGAAGTGGTCTACGTGGATGCTACGATAACATAGACGGTATGTCTACGACGTCTAGGAGCATTGCTACGAATATTAATAAATTGGTATGATTATTACGTCTTTCACATTTTTAAATTGTTTTATTCAGACGTTTTACGAGTGCATACAAATTCTGACAAATAATGTAAATGTTGTGCTGTATTTCTCGATTTTATTGTAACATTTTAGTAGCTTTGAGTTTAAAAACAAAGTATACGATCGGTTTGTTTACACTTACGTGAACAAAATATCGTCTAGAAACATTCGGTGCTCGTGGTTACTAGTTGAGTAACAAACAAAAGAAATAGCCAACCGTAATTTAATCATATTCTTACTACTTAAAATAATTATAAACACTATTAACTTGAGTTCAAAAGAAACACATCCCATTCCCAAGTACACAAACCATACACAACATACTTATAAATTTTTAATTAAAATAAAGCTTTAAAATTTCAACGAACGTATTAAAACAAGTCCCAACGAAATACGAAACATATTCAACGAAACGTATTTCGTAAGGACCACGAATCCGAGTGTACGTGTGAAAATATGAAATAATCGCATTACAAGTTGGGACGTCTGTGGCACTATTACAGCACTTGGGTGCGTTAAGAGCATTACCCGGCTCTCTAAATAATGTATTGTGTGAGCATTAAATGGTGACCGACGTGTGCAGGTAGCATGGGGCTGTGAGGAAATATTGTTGTTAGCGTACTAAGAAAATGTGGTGTAAAAGCTTAACGCTGAATGAGTGTAGTAATATAATAATCTTTATGTTTATTCGTTTCAAATTTGTGTATATTTGAAATTTTTGAGATGATATTACAAATAGTTAGGTTAGGTACTTTTTTGTGTGTTTCATATTATTTTAATTTATTTTTGCTTTGTTTTCAGGTAAGTTAACAGCAGTTAATAATGGTAACGGAGTTCTTGATTGTAACGTCACGTCACGCCATGTAAGTTATTTCCATAATAATACATTAAAAATCCTGCTAATGGTTCCAGCAAAACATCAAAAGGCTTCATTCCATTTATTCAAAGCTAGGATGAACCACAACCCGTGCCACATATTAAACACAGCCTCAAAACATATTGTTATGAGACATCATTACCATATCTCTTCACGTCTATTCTCTATTCATAAACATCTACAAAAACGAACCACGCGAACAGTGCACGAAAAATTTAATTTACAAAAATGTTCACCACATATTTTTCTTAACAAAACTCAGTAAAAAGCTAAACGTACATTCAGTAGTCACAAAAACGGGAGCGTAACCACCCTAACGAGTGTAAATCTCATCCTTTAATTTAATGAGCTCTAAAACACAGGCTCAGTTGAAAACAAAAGGGTGTTGAACGTCCTTCCCCGTCTTCATTAGGAAATCTTTCTTACAAGAGCTTCAGATCGTGTCTCGGTTAGCTTTTCAAAAGATGCGCACATGTGTTGCGAATTTCGCGTAATTTCCTTCAACAAAGCCTTTAGGGTTATGTCTTGAGACAGTCGCGTTTGTAAAAAGCGCTATTCAGTATTGTTATGGTTTTGAAGAATTGGGAAAAGCTTGCAAGGTCCTACTAACATTTTAAATTTTGTAGTCCTTGGAGGTCTTGGAGAATACTTTTTTTATGACAGTCAACAATCATTTTTTTTTACTTTATTTTATTATATGTATAATTCAAGAGATAAAGTCAAGCTTTTAAATGTTTGAGCCAGACAAATAAATTTTAATTTATTTATTTATTCGTTACAATAAACTAAATCCTAAACACATTTAGTGCCAACCGTCACTACGAAATTCTCTGGCACTATAGTCTGGAGTTCTCACGTACAGAAATTGCCGTTTAATGCCGGATCAGTGCCGGATTTAAGGTGCATCTATCTAAACCTTGCCTGATTTATTCCTGACGTATGCACTCGCAGAGGGATGCTAGAGAGAAACCATGATTCTGAGACAGAATGGACTGAAAATTGTTTTGTATTTTCGTTGTCTGGATGCAAATTTTCGGTGTTTGTTAAAATATCTGCGAAAACAAGTACATGCAAAAAAATTAAACTGTTTTAGAAGTAGTTTTATAACTTCAGGGTAATAGATATTATGTTTTTCATACACGTGAAAAAAATCTGATGTTCTAGAAGTACGTTTTCCGAATCAGAAGATTTTGAATTATTGATTTTCCTCGAATGTTTTGAAGCATCATAAACTGTTGGTACAACTAAATGATCATGGTATCCCTAAGCAAGCAGCTTTGCTCGTCCGATGCTTTGATAAGATTTAATGAAGTTGTTTGCTTGTCTTGTTCGAGAGAATATGCAAATTGTTTACAGTATGTCACCGTTGCAATGTGCTCTGGATCATTTGGTAAGCGGTTCGAAAACAAGATTACGGTTTTGGGGTCTTAATGGTGGATAATTTGTGTTCGACTGAAACTATTAACGGAACGCGAGAATCTAAATAGTAAAATAGTTGTAATACATTTTAAAACGTGTAGTTTCTTTTTACTGATCGTTAACGCAGGTCTGTAGGTAAAAGTACTTATGTAGTTACCTAGTTTAAATTAATAAAACTTGTTGATAATTATAAAAAATGTTGCACTTGAAAAAAATGTTGTAGATACTCATTAGAAAATTTATTAATACCTACGTGGGGAATTGATGTAATAATATTTACATGTCACTTATCTACACGGTAACAAACACTCACAAAATTTATAGAACTTTATTTAATTTATTTACCAACCAAATTAATAAGTGAGTCAAAATTACTCATTTAATTATACGTTACGTTAATAATGATTGATTAAAAGTGGATGTGGAAATGGAAGTTACCAAGTAACAATTATATTTAGAATGTTGACATCATACATATTAATACACTCAAGCATGATAACTATATTCAATGATGGCACTTTAATAACAGAGGTAAAGTAAATGTCCTTATAATTACAACTTCCTGAAATTTTACCGGTCAATTACATAAAAACCCTTTTACTGCTCCCTTTATTTTCTTTATAATAACCTTTACGATGAAAATTAAAACGACCTTTGTTATTAAACTTAATTACGTATCATAAAATGTCATAAAAGGAGAATATATTAAGAGGATGTTTCTTTTTTATTTTCCGGTAACAACAGAGACCCTCTATGGTCCAGCTTTTTGTAGAATACGCGGTGTTCTTTGAACTTCGAATTCTCTATTTTTCATATGAGGACAAGCGTTTTTAAGTCTAATACAGGCTGAAATAAAGTTGATAGTTGTTTAGGTACAATTATAGTTTATAGCTTGCAACAGTTATTTCTTAACATCATTTATATAAAAGTTGACATTATAACTTGGTCTTGCACTTCGTTTGATGCAAAGCTTCATCAAATATTAGCTATAACACATTGTCATGTCGCTGACGCACGCGACCGGCGTTGTGTTACCTTCCCTTAATTGACTCTAACTAATTGCACCGGACGATGAACATGAAACACATCTATTATACAAGTTGATACTTGATTTACAACATGTACTCGATTATAAATCAAACTGAGAGTATCGATGTAGGCTAGTGAAGCTTTAGAAGAGAATCTGTTGTTTATCGATACGAACTATCTACTAATTTGTCAATAATCATTAATTATTTTTTTAAGTTGCTCCTTCATAATTTAGAAGTTATTTCTCGTAACCTGTTCGTGAAAACTTTAGTACATACCTAGTCCTAATGAGTTCCCAGATGTATTATCGACAAAAAAAAAACACTAAGCTATTATGAGTAAACAAACAACATTACACAGACTACAAATTCCGATCTCCGTTTCGATACAATGTAAGCGTATATCTAAACAAACTAATCACTAAAGTAACAAACTCCAGTTCACACCCAAAGCTATTTCTTAACACACACCCACAAATGAAATAACACCTGATCACGATCTATTTAGAAGCGACGACACAAATGACAGGAGAATAAAATGCAGCGAACAAATTAAGTCCATTAGTTGGCTAACGAACGTATTCATTAGTATACCAGGTTAGACTAATTCATCACACACGACACTTCAATAAAATTAACAATGATGAATGGAAAAATTGTTTGTGAGTTCCATCAATCATGAAAGTTTGTGACGTATGTAGGTGGCGGGGTTTTTACAATTAGCGGGACGTGTCGTGTGACATCACTTTCATTACGATGGGAATCTTCTTTGTGATTATGTTTGTTTACATTTTATCGTGCTTTTTCATGAATAATTTAACGATGAAAACTTTTTTTTTTGTCTAACACATTGTTGATGAACTGGTCATGAAGAGTATTATCAGAATTGAGTTTGGTTATTTTTACAATATTAGAAATAGATTTTGATTTTGGACCTCAATCATCTTTGACACTAGTTGGGTAGCACCGATATACCCAGTCAGTAAATTCTGTATTCAATCTATAATATCTAAACCGAAGTATATCTATAATATTTATGGCTCTGTTATAGTATGATTCGACCTTTATGTTGAACGCCTCTTACTTCCTCATCAACCAAAATAATCTCACAATTAAAACTACTCCCACAAAATAAATCACTATTAATGACTTGTCATCACCAGGGTATCGTTTATCCTCTTTATCTAAGCACCTGCCACTAACGGCTTGCTTATTGTTGGGTTCTGCTTTTTAATCATCTTCGTTGACACCGCGATAATTTGGCAGCCTTTCATAGGCTGGGCGTCTTGCCGACACATCAATTTCAGCATTTGCCTTGATAAAGACATCAACTTCATTGTGTTATTATATATTGTGCTTCTCAGAAAAGACACGGCTATTTATAAAAATGGTTGGAAACTCTAATATTGACCTTTTAAAATCAGGATGAACTCTGTCTTTATACATACATAACATAACATATCATCACGCCTGTATCCTCGAAGGGGTAGGCAGAGGCGTACCAATGTACACCCACAGTTCGCCAATATGTTTAGGTCCCATGTAATAGGGGGCGAGCCTATTGCCACTTACCGGGCACAAATCCAAACTCCGACCTGCTACTGAGAATTTCATAGAAAAACCCAATAACACCTTGGTCGACTCAGGAATCGAACCCAAGACCTCTAGCGTAGCAGGCGCGCTTAGCATCACTAGGCCAACGAGGCAGTTTGTCTTTATAGCTTTACATAATTAGAAAATCAAGTTGCTTAAACAACACGATATAGCTCTAATACTTGTTAGTTAAAGCATTCCGAAACTGTAACGTAAAATACTTCCGTTGATAAATTCAACTTCACCTAATACAATACCGTACAGCTCATGTACCTAGAACTCGACAAACAATTATGAATACTGCGCACAACTTTTATCTTGCATTTAAAAATTAATATAAAAAGAATGTCATGCACTGCCGTCCTCTGGCTATAATTGAAGTAGACTGCATACGAGGAATATGTATAGTTTTATTTCAGTTTCCCTTTGCAAGTGAACTTATTTGTACGGAATGTCCACTCGGTACATTTGCACAAACGCTCCTGTGTGCCCGCTGGGTGGAAGGTATTACTTAAGTCTTCGATATTATATCGCTGGATGCTCTAAGAATTTTATTTTAGAATTTGAATGCTTATTATGATAAATGGGAGTGTTTACTTTAAGTTAGTTTTTCTTTTTGTTATGTCAATAATAGGATGTTGATGAAAGTTCTTGTTCATTGATATTTAGTTTTATTTACCTTGACTAATAATATTAATACAAATAAAAACAAGTCGTTATTATCTATATAAAACAAAAATATTAATGTATTATATTTAATCATTATCACACAAGGAAAAATAATGAATACTATATTGCTTGTGTTGCCTTTAACGGTTTAAGATGTATCTCCCAAAAGCGTGCGACACTAAAATATGAGCCGTCTATACCGCCGCCTTTGCGACTGCTAATTATGCAATGCGTTCGCCCCGATGATTTCCCATAGGAATGGTGTCCTGCACTGTTTTAATCATATACTCGGAATGGGAAGAGATTGCATCTGAACAAATAACTGGCGTGTTCCGGTTTGAACCGGATCGCTGTGTAATTTACTGTTACGTTTGTTGTTCGCTGTTTGAACTTTCCCCCCACCCCACGCCATCCCAGTTTGTTTTTCGGTATGTATTTAAAGTTGATTTCGCGGACTTCATTTCAGTTTCCCAGCGTTGTTTGTGCTATGTACTTGTTCGATTCAGTTTGATAGCGTCTTCCTTGTTGACTGTTGTTTTCGGCGATTTACCTGATGAAATCGAGTTGGGATTTGAATTTTCTTGTGTGGGTTGGGTGAGCAACTACCTATGACTAACTTACCGAGATGGTAAAATAGAATTTGCATTTACTTAATAACGTCGAATTCTTCTTGGGCAAAATTGAATGCGAAGTCTTCTGTATTTTGCTAACCAACAAGAAAAATAATAAAAATAAGTATCAAGGAATGGTAATGGTGGGAAAGTGGGGAGGAATTAAAAAATATCCAAAATAAGCATTTTCGTCCAGTAAAAAGTTTCAAGTTATGCTAAAATCCTCTTAAAACTTTACGACACAGGTGCTTGAAGCCTCGAATCAATATACCTATTGATGGCCACCCGAGATTTAGAAAAACGAGAAACGTGGAACATGTTAACGTCCTTAACTTGTTTTTATGGCCTTTTTCCTGATGGACTCAGCTACTGAAAGTTTTTAGACAGCTGATGTTCTGACTTTATACGTGTAACTTTGATTTTGAATGCATAGGGAATTTAGTAAATACGTAATTTTAAAACTGCCTTGTTCATAAAATAGTATAAAGACGCAGATTTTTCTGTTTTATATGACTATAATAATTTAAGTAACTCATGCAAAAGTGACAGAAGAAAAAAGAAATAGGCAGATTTGTTTTATTTAATGACGAAGATACCTATTTAATTTGTATAATTTTCATGAAGCAAATACATTTACAAAATGTAATTACTGGCTTTTACCCGTGACATCTTTTACATGCATGTTGGTAATCATGAGGCAATCAAACAAAAAAACCGAATCATCATGGAGTATAGGTTAAACAAATAAAGATATAATCAATTATTATTACAAAAGTTTTGAGCAGTATGTTTAACATAGCATAATAGACATCCTGAGAAGTTACAAAACATGTTTAGCCAACAATCCAAGCTCTTAAACGTCCCAAACAACATCGGATAACAGAATAATAAATCAGACACTACGGCAATCATTCAGATAGACTGGACCCTTACAGGCTGAAATCTAGGACGAAATAGTAACTTTATACAGTTAGGTGAATAGCCCGTGATTTATAATGAGGCCTTGTAATCCCTTCGTGAAAGGAAATGGGATATGAACTCAGGCTTGCCACTAGTTAGGCTTTTATCAAAAGGTCGTTTCAATTTAGAAGCAAGTTTTTTTGGAAATGTAAATAAGTAGCTGAAAAAGTTTGCTTTGTGAATGTTTATTTTTTGGGGAGGCGAGATATTTTTAAGAATATTCTTAAAATTAAGTTTAAAATTTTTAATACTAACTCTTAAAAGTAAGATTTATATAATGGAAGCAATATAAGCGTATGCTACTAGGTTTGGTCAATATGCTCCTAAAACTAAAAGAACAATGGCAGAATTTGGTCTGGACTTTTTTTGGCGTCCATAGATTTCATAAATATCAATCAAATTTAATTAATTTTCTACGATTTTTCAATTATTCACTTCTTCTTGTAAAAGCCGGAGTTATTTTTATGTTTTTAAAAGCTCATAAAATGATGTTCGAATTAGGTTACCTACATTCGACATTTTACCATTATAATAGTGGTGTGACGCTGTATAATCAAACGAATGATCGATATAATCGACCGATCGATCGACCCGTGTAGAGTTCGTTTTGTTTTTAACATAATATTAGAATTATCTATTCTTTCGTCTTTAATCAATGATATGTTTGAAGAAATGCTCCTACTTTTAAATCCAATTAATAATGGATCAAAATATCAGAGGATCGTTTCAGTGTCGTATCGATTCTCAAGAAAAACGAATCCAAAAGTGCAGCACTACTTTTGTTTTGGACAGTGAATGTTATCTGTGGTTGTCTGTCAAGTGAAGACGCTACAGAACTACCCTCCATTATATTTTTCTATGCTACAAAATCCTTCCTTGTTTACTATGTCCGTTGTGTTTTATGATTATATTTGGCTTTCTATTTATTTTTGCCCTACCTGGACTGTTTATGGACTGATTGATACTGCCTTGTGTGACTAGTGCGTGCCCTTAGGACTACGATATTGCTTTTGAGTGAGCATAAGCTAATCTTACTTTGCTTCGATTGTGCCTATATAGTGAATTGGATTTTTGTTGTAAACCCATAACAATAACTATGGAAGATTACGATAGAGATCATCGTCGCACGCGCATTTTATGTGTAATGATGATAATGAGATGAAGAATGAAATAAATAATTATTTAAACAAAATATGTTTTTTATTTGCCCTAACATAGTTCTATTGTTTATGCGGCAAGTGCATTTTTTTAATAAGCGCTCAGCTTTCTTAAACATTCAATAATTGAGTACTATAGTAATATTATAGAACGGGGATTAGCGCGTACATGCGTAAATACCTTAAGGGCTTGACGTTTCGTTCTATAATATGCAGCGCGATAGTTTAAAAGTTTAAATTGAGTACTACTCTACATCGAGTGTTAGAATTTATTTAGGTTTTTCCCATTTATCCGTAAATACTCTTATTCTCACTTAGACCACACCACATTATCATTTCTTAAGGACATAATTTCGATCTGCGTTATGTTTTATAGATATAGCTAATTGACATTGACGTTAATTCATAACCTAAATAATAAAATTCTAACACCGAAATCTTTTTTTTCCGGCTTTCCCAAATGAAAATAGTCTCATTTATAGATTCTAGAACTAACGCCAAATCTTTTAACATATTTTTCATTAAGGGACGCTTCAATTTGATCCCAGACAATTCTTAGTATGGAGACCTGCCATTGTCCTTTGAAACAAACATTGACCTTTGAATCAATGTCAGTATAAGAACATTGATTTGTAAAATTATTTTCTTGGACATTATTAGAATACATAAGTATAAAAACTGTTCCAAATTTTTATATCCTCTTATTTCCTTACGTATCTCACGTGCCCATACTTCATAGCACTTTTTCGTCGCTTTCCTTAAATTATTTTCGTCGACTTTCCGTAAATGATAAACTTTCCTATGAAGTTTGTATGTTTGTCTTGACAACTGTAACTAATCTTGTCACTCTATGGAGTTTCGTTACGTACGTTGTTTTATCTGATTTCATGTGACATATTAAAATGTGACTCTATATTTTTTGTACCAATCTAAGATTTGATAAATATAGTTTAGATATGAAGGGTCACTCTTTTCGGCTCTATAATTTAGGAATTTTCCTGATATTTATTTTGTCACAGAATTTTCATCTGTCAAAAATATGACAAGATTAGATAATGTCGTTGCTAACTATATTTACATCCTTTAGGTACTGACTTTGTTTATTAATTGAGAAATATCGGTATAGTTAGCAACTATTTATTTACACAACATTATTATACACAATTCTAATAAGCTCCTAATAAAATCTAATTCTTTTTTAGAAGTTGGCTAAAGACACGATGCAGTTTTTTAATTTGTATAACGCACAAAAGCGAACACAACCCATCCTACCACAAGTCGGCTAAAACCTAACAACCTAACCTTTGTTACACAAAACATCACCCTCTATCCGAGTTATTATCGGGCGGTAGCTAATAAATAAGCAAATAAAGTGACGTCATTAATATTCATGGCTGTATTACCGGCGACGTGTCTGTTCGTCACAACACTGCGACTGATTTGAAGCAACGCTATTATTTTCACGATTTGTTTTGATTTTAAACGGAAAGTTTTTAGATTAGATTTTTCAGTGATTGGTAAACGGTCCTCATAGATATTATTGCAGAAATTGTGTTTTTTTTTTTACTAAACTACTGGTTTTTTGACAAATGATATAGTAGGAGGATATTCTTTATTCAACTGTAAAATTTTTTGTGCGTTTTCTATATCGTTGTTATGTCGATATTTCAGGTAGTTTTCGGTCGGAGCAAAAACAATTTTTTTATCGATAGGGATGGTCCCATACAATAAAATAATATTATAAGTAGTAGTATCTCATTTACAATTATTTATAATCATTTACTTATGAGCACTTTTCAAATAAAGTTTCACACACAATGTTTCTTTATGTGAATACTACATTATACATAACAAAATCTGTTTTCTTTCCGAACAAAATATACATTTATAAAAAGGAAAATGAATGTACAGAGTCTTTGTGTAATTTTACATATCCATCATCGTTACGGCGCCGGTGATGCTCTTAACTAGGTTACGGAAGCAATTTTGTATGGGATTTGTTTCATCCCCAGATTTTGATGATGGAAATGTTTTAAGAAGCTATTGTTTAACGTGTTTTGATTACAGAGTATAATATCAAATTGATTATTTTGATGTAGCAGGATAGGATAGGATATAAAATGAATAAATAATCCAGCCTATAAGCGTCCCACTGCTGGGCACAGGCCTCTTCCCATATAGAGAAGGCGCGAGCATTGATCACCGCGCTTGCTCACTGCGGATTGGCGATTTCAGATTCCAAATTTTTGGGATTCCAGGTTTCCTAATGATGTTTTCCTTCACCGTCTGTCAGAAGTATCTTAGAATATTTAAGAAAGTACATATAACTTTGACAAGTTACATTGGTTGCCCGGGTTCGAAACTGCAACCTCGTGCATACAAATCCGTTTATTGAACCGCTAGGCCACCACGACCATTATAAAATGTATGGTAAAGTTAATGTCGACTGACAGAACAAGGACATCTTAAAGTAATACTTGAGCTAATAATTAAATTAATATTATGTCTTTATCAACAATGTTTGCTAGAAATATGTACCGCCCTATTTCCAAATAAAGATTACGTTAACATTAAAATATCCTTTAATTATATATTATCATTTTTGCGGTGTTTTAGTGTACACAAATTGACTTGTATTCTTATTTACGTGTCAACACAACTGCAATATAAAAATCCTATAGAGACACTGTACACCGAATTAAAAACCGTTCCACGTAACAGAAAATGATCACACTGCCAACTTAGACATGCAAAACCAAAAATCGTTTACAACAGCAAAGCATTGCTTACTAAGATAGCGAGTAAGCTGTCTTAGTTCACGTACACACATTAAGCACAATGTACTAAGTCTAGGTATCGCAGTCAAACCAACTTAGAGAGTTTATTCGCAAATTGACTCCACGTATTCGCTTTAGGTGCAGTTTCTTTCATCCGAGCTCAGCTTTTGTTGTGGCGGGAGTTGTGAGCGGTCGCGAGTTGACAACTAGTCCTTTAGTAGACATTTTTGGTTGTAAGTTTAACATGGTAAATCTTGGTAAATTTTAAATATATAATGTGCTGATATCAATACGTAAGTCAAACGAGAACTTTTTTAATTTTATTTAGATCTCATAAAGACCAAAAAACTGGTCAACGGGTCTTGAGAGGGACAAATTTAGGGTGAGAGGAGAGTGGGGTGGATTTGGCCAGTAGTGGGACATTTCAGGCTCTTAATAATAACTAAGAAATAAGATTTTTATTCTATCAAGAAAAGAATTTAAAAGTTTAATTTATTTTTTCATATTGTTTTTCATTAGCCATGTATATTATAAGCACACATTCGAATATAATCCGCAAACATAACTTTATGAAATCCAACAAATACGTTTGTCAGATTTAATTAATTAGTTTTAGATATCAATTAATTTGTCGGAATAGTGTTTTGAACATTATTTCAGAGTTAATCATCCTAATACGGATTTGTATCAAAATTTTAGTTTCGAAATATATTTTAAATGTCATGATCATCAATAACTGTAATATATACTTTAGGTGCATGCCCTTTGTTATATCTGATCTTAAAGCATTAGTTACCGTTATTTTAACACTGATTCGTTTATTTTTGAACTACATTGAAAAGTAAATGTGTTTGTCAAGATGTAGCAAACGTTCAAACACAGGAACCTTTATAAACATAACATATCATCACGCCTGTATCCCCGAAGGGTTAGGCAGAGGTGTACTAGTGTACACCCACAGTTTGCCGATATGATTATGACCCATGTAATAGGGGGCGATGGTATTGTCACTAACCGGGCACAAACCCAAACTCCGACCTGCTACTGAGAATTTCATAGAAAAACCCAATAACACCTTGGTCGACTTGGGCATCGAACCCAAGACCTCTAGCGTAGCAGTCGCGCTTAGCGCCACTAGGCCAACGAGGCACTCTTGTTATTTTAACACTGATTTGAAATTTTCTGTAAACTACATTGAATACTAAATGTGTTTGTCAAGATGTAGCAAACCTTTATAATATTTTAAATTCGACGGGCCTGTTGGTCTAGTGGTTAGGGACCCTGACTGCTATACTGGAGGTCGTGGGTTCGATCCCCTCTCAGGACAAATGTTTGTGTGATGAGCACGATCATTTGTCTTGGTCTGGGTGTAATTTATCTATAATATGGATGTATTAAGAAATATATAAGTATGTTTATCAGTTGTCTGGTGAAAATAACACAAGCTCTGCTTAGCCTGGGATCAGATAACCGTGTGTGAGATGTCCCGGAATATTATTATTATTGTATTAAGAAATATATAAGTATGTTTATCAGTTGTCTGGTGAAAATAACACAAGCTCTGCTTAGCTTGGGATCAGATAACCGTGTGTGAGATGTCCCGGAATATTATTATGATTGCTAAAAACAATATTATTTTGGGTATCGCCACCTCTTGTACCCCAAAATGAAAGCATTAGGTTGTATTAAGAAATACGAAAACTAAGCAGAATGGCATTCTAAAGAGTTCTGCATCAACTTTGTTTTGCATGAGTTTACCCGTTTGCTGGTTTTAAAATCTTTTCGCGACTCGAATGCATTAAAGTATTTAACTTGTTTGTTGTTTCTGTCTATCCGTAAGGAAAACAATGTATTCAATCGTTTCGAGATTTTATACTATTTTTGTGGAAAATTTGGTTGTTTTTATGAATAATTTTGGTTGTTTGTTGTAAGTGTTCTTTCATTGTTTTCTGTTTGTAGAATTTTATATTCGTAGTTTTACAAAGTGTTTTGTAAGAATATAGTGGTATGTTTATTATATAAATATGGTTTTTTGAAAGTAGTTTCATAATATTATGAAAACAATAATTTTAAAGAGAAGGTCGTACATTTAAATGATTATAATTGAGCTTTTGTTCAATTTTAAAGTGGTAATCTTTTCTTCTTTAATCAAAAACAAACACTGAAGAGAGTTGGTAAAAAAAAATTGCGCTGTACCTTTTCAGGAAAATACTACAAAACACAAGGCTGTCATTATCTATCCAAAAGGTTCTTTAATAACCATTAATTAATTACTAAATCTATCTTCTTGCGGCACATAGTGACAAATAGCTGAACTATAAATGCTGAATATGTAAAGCTCACCAATGGGCCAGTAAATGTCTTATTAAGTGACTCTATTTCCCTTAACTTGCTCTTACAACTAGCGGACGGCGATAAAAATGTTTTATGCTTTCCTCCCATTTGCATAACTTTTAGCAGCTGTTAAATGGGTTAGCACATTTAGTTATAACACGACTTGATTGCTTGAAAATTTGAAGCAATGTTAAAAAAGATTTATTTTCTAACAAAAAAGTATTTTATTGACTTGGATTTTATTAGTTCTGCTAACTTTACGATTTTTAAAATATCTGAGCTTTTTCTATAGGTACCTACTATAATTTTTATAATTAGACATTTAAAGGAAATGTTTACGAAATAGGGATGAAAATAACGACTGGAGTAGAGCGCTAATCGCGTACAAACAGGCCTCCTTTCCAAACTTAAATCCTATTTAATCTGAAAAGATTTGTCGCAATAAAAGTTTTAATACATAATTATGATAAAACAAGAACATCCAACTGACAATTAGCGTCCGCAGCGTTCGCTCAACAAATAACATTTGCACGAGAAAACGAAACTCTACTCTCTCACGCACGACACATAAATTTGTTACAACTGATTACCAAGTTTGTTGGGACTTGTCATCGCAACTCTTCCACCTTGGCTGGTGGAGGGAGGGAATTTTTTCATTGTTAACGTTATATCTGGCGAGGTTTGGCATCGGAGTTCATGAGCGCCGCGCACGCCGCGCCCGCTACGTGATCCGAATACAACTTCTCATATTCATCGCTTTAAAGCAACACCGAGGTGCGAGAGGGACGCGGCTATACGAGCGACACGGTGCCACCTTTCGGCAAGATTTCGTGACCTCTCAGCGGCTTCAGTCCGCAGAAATATGGACGGTAATAACATAAATCCCTTTGGCATATAAAACACTAAACGCCCCCTGAAGTGTCCCATGGTTTTTACGACGCGAATTCTCCAACGTTGTAAAATATTCGAGCGTTTATGAAAATTGTTGGAATTTTCAAATTAATTATGATTGTATTAATGCGCCATTTTATGTTGGTTTATTTGATTTTATTTGAACAAGATGCCATTCCTTCTTAATTATACTCAATTACCATCTACTACAAAGCAAATTTGTATCTATTTATATCACTTTGATAATTTAACTAAAATCACCAACAAAATCATCCTAAATTAAATCAAAATTAATTTCCAAACATGCAAATGTTTCCTTGTACCGCGAAGTTTTTCAGACACATTACTCGTTGATTCCCGATGATCGTCGGAACACGTATGACGAATGACGTGTGGCCTCATTCGTATGCGTCGCGTCCTACCGCCTAATCATAAATAAGGCATGCTCGCGCCCTTTGACGCCGATGCTCATTTTTGGGCTTTGAAATTTTGCTCAATGCTCAATTCATCAAGCGTATGTTTGATATAATAATATAATTGGATGAATTGTTCCTTTTATGGAATTAGAATGGTAATTCTGTTCTATAACTTTGTACGTATGAATTTAATTCATAATTTGGTTACCTTCCGTTCTGCTTTCTATTTGTTGTTTTGCTTAACATATCTGATAATTATGTGTTCTTAAACGTTTGCACAACAAAAACTATAGTAATCGTTAAGACATGCATTGAATAGAAAAAGATTTAATAAAAACAAAATGCAAAGTCCGATATGAAGCAAACAAATTCCTAGCAAGACAGACTTTTTATACCCAAGAATATGGCGTTGTCTCAAAAACGGGCCACATTTCAGTTCATGTACCATAAACGTTCAGCTGATGGTACATAAAGTTTCGGTCCGGTGCCGACGACACATAAAATCTGAATAAGTAAATGATAGGGGATAGTGGATACTTGATTGATTCACGCGGGCTTGCCGCAATGTATAGGCGGAAGCGGGTGTACGAACTAAGGTAGTCACTTGCTTTATAAGGTTTTTTTATTGATACCGTCTAATTCATTTATATAATATGTATGTATTTAGAAATATATAAGTATGTTTATCAGTTGTCTGGTTACCATAACACAAGCTCTGCTTAGCTTGGGATCAGACAACCGTGTGTGAGACCCGGAATATTATTATTATTTAATGTAGAAGTAATAAACGAGCATACTGAGCGTGGCATAGTCTTATGACAATCTTTCGACATTTGTAAAAAAACATTCCTGAATAGCCTATGTTAACAAAGGATGACATTAAAAAAAATGGTTATGTATACGTAGGAATTGAAAAATCGAAAAACTAATATGATTTGTTGGCAAAATTACGAGTCATAGTAAGCGAATAGCGTGCATTAAATGTGAAACTCGCTATAAGCTCATGCTTTGTTCCAACAAACCCCCGATAGTATTGTTTATGTGACGGACGAGTTACGACATTTACGATCTGTGGAATGGTGTATTTGCAATTTATAAGGTATTCCCTGCACGCGACTTTGTGTCTTACGCGTTACAGTTACGGTGCATTTTGCATAAAACTAGTGGTATTCGGTAATTTAAGACTGATTGATAAATGTTGACGAATTCATTAGCATAAAAGTTTTAGTGGACGAAATCTGTGCTTTGATGTTGATGTGAGGAATAAGGAAGGAGAAGATACATGAATTGATTATAAAGCTAAGACAGTAAACCTTGTAGGTACTAAATAAGTTAATGTTTAAACTATTATGCTCAAATTATAATTAAGTGACATTATCTCAGGGTTATTTTTTATTATTTAATAGAGGGAGTTACCTGTTATTACTCAGAGACTAAAATAATAACATATATTTTTTTACATCTGGAACAATCATGAGAATATTTTATAGTATGTAAGTAGTGCATTAGGTTAAATATAATTCGACTTAAAAGTTCCAGTTGTAAAAATCCAAATTAAAATTTTAATAACTTACGTGTAAAGTTTTGTTTTATACAATGAATCGTTACACATTTTTATTCGTTACAATGACTTAGTGAAAACGCCATAAAATCTCATTCGACATAAAACTCGAAATTCCAAATTAATCACAGCGTTTTATAGCAGACGTTCAATCTGCATCTTCTAAAATAACAATTTATTTCCCTCAAAAAAGGTATACCTTCGAAGATAGCTCATTAAAGCTGTTCTGGACGGCCGTAAAACCTTTACAAAATTTTCATTACGGCAGTATCAAGGGAATAATGATCGGACCTACGTTTAAATGGCATTATCTCACTGTTGGAAGACATAATCTGACTCCTTGAATGCATAAAGAACTATAAACGTCAGATATCATCTAATTGAAGTTCAAGTAATGGGGGTGGGTGTAAAGTATCGATGGAAACGATTCTGTGGAGTAGGGCATTTCTTATATGGGTGAGTGTGTCTAGGTGTCTCATAGTATTAGGTTTACTACGGCCCAGGTCGATAATTGTGTTTGTTTTTTTAAAGAACAATAGAGCCGAGAGACATTCTTGACTACTAAATTACTTGCAATTAACATGTACACTTACTAAATAATAAAACAATAAGATCACGTCACGTTAACACTCGCTATATTTTAACAGGTCCCCATTTTCCATAAATTAAATGAAGTCAACTTATAATGCCAGTTTTTAAAGTTTACATTAACTCCACGTCGATAAATCACATACAAAAACATCGTCGCATTTCAGACATTATTAAACGAAGCATCGGCCATTATCGCAGTACGTTCGAAAGCTCTTTTCAAGCGTAAATTATTAAAATTTACCTAGCAACAATTGGAGGCTGGAATTTCAAAAGCGCGATAATACAGGAATTTCTCGGAAATAATTAAAATAAAGCTATAATAAATTATTTTATACAAGGTTGAAAATAAGTAAATATAGCACAAAATATGAAAGGAAAATGAAGCAAGCTGTTTAAATTTCTATAGTAACTCATAAAACATAACCCTTATTTCTTTATTTGCACCAATTTTTTTTTTGGTAGATATCTAGGCTAACTGCCTGAGCGACGGCCTTGACTGCTTCACTGGAATTTTGGCGAGGACCTTAAGTCCTGCAGCCAGAGCAATAGGAAAAAAACTAACTACATCAGCAACGTCCACTAAGGGCACCCCCTGCGGGGTTCGGACCTCGACTTAGTGCATTGCTAACAATTTTAATAAAGCAAAACGACAAGGGATGGCTGGATCTAAGTTTTTATTATTTAGGGACATATTTTTATTGCATAAACAGTCGAACTCTAAAGTATAAATATTTAATTAAACTTTCGGTCCAAGATAAAGATAATTATTATTCAAAATCACATATTATGAAACTCAAAGAAAAGTCTCCTAAAACCTGGTCACTGGTATGACGCGAATTGTTCGGGAATAGCGGAGGACTCAAGAATTTCATATCGCAAACAAAATTCTGTAGTCATAATGAATTCGCAAGATCGGGCCGGCACAGGATATTTCAAATATTTCCCGTTTTGAGAAGGTGCGTGTCCTTTAAATAAATTGATACTGTTAGAAAGTTTACTATAAAATTGATTGAAAAATGAGACAGAAAATTTAAAAATCAAAGCAAATAAATAATATTAAGCTAAATAAAAAGAACAAAAAACTAAATTGAAATAAATTAATTATGACTTCTAGCCCACAAAACAGCATAAAAAACATCTTAAAAATAAAATTTGGCGTCATGCAGTAAGATCAAAAATATGATCAACTTTATTAATAATAATAATAATAATAAAATAATAAAATAAAATCTTTATTGTCAGGCGACTAAGGCCCATAGATATATACCTTAAAAAAAATACTTATATACGTATTAAACCATCTTAGCAAAATTAAGCCATCACAGTAATCATAAAAATACCCTAATAAAAAAACGTTCGAAAAACCCCAAAAAATAGTTTAACTAAATCGAATATATACCGGAGGTCCAAGTTAAATATTAAATACGAGCTATTTACAACTGGACCCACGATCCAAATATCAAGGGCCTTGGGCCACTCGTAGGAATCAATGAGACTACCCTTGCCGGATGTATGCCTATGGGGTAAATAAAGCCAGTTTCCTGTGACAAATATTAAAGCCTTCTAGGGTTGTAAAGTATGTTTGGAGAACTAGAAAGGGTCTCGTTTTCATTTTGGAGTATGATACTTTTATTTGGGGACTATTTTAACTGAAATTTGTATATAGAAAATATGTCACTAGGTTCTGCATAAATGTACGGCTCTGTATAATACGACACAAGTCTATCCCTATAGGGTTTTAGAATAAATTTAAACACAAAACAAAAGCGTTGATTTAGAAGTCAATACAGCCACATGACCGTTTTATCAGACAACTATTAATTATTACAAAAAAATCTCATCTTTGAAACAAAGAGACATGCAAACAAGTTTTACTAAATTTAAAAATGGGACTCTGAAAGAACAAACAACAACAAATAGTAAGCCCGTAGTCAGTCTGCCCGTGACCATGATACCTGCAAAGGTGTCGAAACGTCGGGACTTAAAATCTTAATATAAACCGCGAAAAAATCCATAAAAAGTAGTTTTATTTCAACAAATAGTAAAGTCACACAAAAACTGTACAACGTAATTCAATTAACGTACACCCTTGATCACATTAACTCGGTTTGCATAGGTAGAATGTCTGCAAGTGCAAATATACGTTTTCTATGTAAGTTTAAATATTTGCCGTCGGGTGGCACTATTCAAATAGATGCGTTAGTCTCCTTTGAGGCGTTCCTTGTGTCACGGCATACTATGTTGATGCTTCGACTTTATTTGATTTTTATTACACGGAAATGCAGTTTGCTCTTTTGAAATGTTTTGTGATGTATTTTGTTTGACTTTAGATTTTTATTTAGTTTTAAATAGGAATTAAAGGCATATCTGAATAATAATGTTCAATATAAAGTATATTACAAGCGCTTTTAAGAATTGAAAAGATAACTATTTTCCTGTGTGGGCTGCTTAGTACCTAAGTGCGTTATATCCTAGACTTAATGTTCTATACTTTTCCATGGTTCGTATAAGTTGCTCTACGTTGCACATAGAAAAACATGTAGATCCCACAACAGTTTAAGTTATCAATTTGGAACTAACAGCCAAAGATCACGGAAACAATCACATAAATCCGATGTACGCTGCAAAAAACAATTACTCACCCACAATTCTGATGATTTGTGAACAGGGTGGCGCAGAAAAATGAAAATCTTCTCACAACGAAGCGCGGCCGATACAAATTGTAACACCTGACAAAACTGCCATGATTTATTAGCAGAGCCAGAATCGGCAGGGCGGATAAAACCACCGTTCCAACGAGGCCCGAAACTCGCGTGATTCCGTAACAAGCCATTGTTGAACTCTATTGCCATTAGCTACAATTGTTTTGCTAGATAACATAATATTTGTGGCTAAAATATTAGGTTTATAAACCTGAATATATTATTTTGTAAATATGATAAAATATTTGGATGTTAACTAAAAATAAATTGTAACAGGCAACTTTAAAATAAACTTCTAGAAAGCTCTTTAAAGACGATAAAATGCTTCATCATCATGAATCATAAAACTTTTAGAAGTTCAACTTTAATACATCTTTATCAACTACACAGTTTAGACTCTATTGACAACTAAACTAAACTAAACTACTGACAACTGTCTACACTTACAATTCTTTAAACATTTATTTAGCAGTCTGAACCAAGGCTTCCTATACCGTTCGCGATCAAATAGTCAAACAAAATTTATGTGCCCTCCCAGCGGGGATTAAAATATTAAAACTGCTGAGGTGTTTTCGCAACAATTTTTATTTATGGCCCGAACAATTGCACGGTTTTAACATTAAAAAAGCCAAAAAGATGATTTGTTATTCGCAAAATGTAGTGGAAATATTGCGGTGTAAACTTGTCTGGCGGCCAATGAGAGGGGTTAATTATGATTTGGACTCGATGGCATTGTTGAAGTATGAATTACATAATTTTTTAATTTTTTTTTGTCTGAATCTTTTTTTCACAACTCTCTCATTGATCGCATCTGGTGGTCTAAGTAGCTTTTTTAGATCTATGTGCGATCCTTGCGACATTTTATTAACGGAAAAAAAATAAGCTGTCTCGGGATGATTTTTCTGACTGGTGTTCTAATCAAATCATATTGTTATGCAGTCCAAACAGATAGGTAATCATTATTGATTAATTCTAAAATTTATATTTATTTGAATATTATTAGCGCTTAAGTAAACTAATTTACTATTTAAATAACTATTAATACATGAACTTTACACTGGCTTATTTTGATTATTTGTTTACATCAATATATACATGTATAAATATAATATACTCTGTATACAAGCAAGGCCAAAGAGGGCTCATTTCAATCTAAACTTGTTATTTATTTTGTTGGATAGTTGATGTTTATTTAATAGGAAAAGTTGTCGGTCAACGAAGCCACCCGTGCAGGTCAGAAATGCTATTTATTATTATTTGAATTTCAAAATTCATCTATTTTGTTGCTTGTTGATCTTGTATCGCGAAGCTGGGGATTAAATAAATAATGAATTTTAGAACACATTTTTCTCATTATTGATCATTGACTTGTATTGAGAAGGTAGTATAGGAATTCAATGTCTGTATTTGCATTGTGATTGGTATTTTTAATTGGTGCTTAATTTATAAATTAGATACGTTTTATTATTTGCCACCGACAAACTTTAATTACCTATAATACAGAATTTGTTTAAATACACTCGAGAGCAATGAATCCGGGTCACTTAAAGAATGTTAAAAATCTCGGAAACTAAAAATGCTAGGTTAATGCAATAAATTGTATTTAATAGACAATGTAATACTCCAATTTATTGCATTAATCTATCATTTTTAGTTTCCGAGATTTTTAACATTCTTTAAGTGACCCGGATTCATTGCTCTCGAGTGTATATTATTTCTTTAGGGCTTAAAGTATATTAGGTACTTCAATTCTGTTCATATAGTTTTATAACTTCATAACTTAGACAGGTCATCATGTAATATTGTGAAGGTACACCATTACGACTTATTACAGCGATGTGAATCGTCACCATACTTAAGTACATCTAACACGCAACTCATAATAATTAAAGCACTTATGTGAATGTATTTACTTGAATGATAAAAGCCTACGATGATGGTTCAATAAAAGTAACACCTCTGACCATTGCCTTAATGTTTATAGGATAAAAATTGGAGTTTTCAATACATTTACTTCATAAAAATATTTTTTTTTTCAAACGCTAAATACAATTTTAAGAAATAAGTCGTAAAAAAATTATGACTTGAGCACTTAATCCTGAATCAAAAAAAAAAACTATGACGCTTATTATGTTCGAACCAAGATCAATAAATATAGCCGTATTTAAAACAATTGACAACAAAGCTCAATCCGAAACTCAACACTTGTCATGTCTGTCATGATATGACATTAATATGAGAGGACAACCCTAAAGGGATTGACAGATAAAAACATGTTTCTATAATAATAATGCTACGTAATTTTAAATAAATTTAGGATTGTTGCAAGTATATGATTTTTTTATTAGATACATACACAAAGTACGCCCAGACTTGGAAAAAGCATTTGCAGATATAACAAATACCTTTTTTTACATGTTCAAATCAGATTTAGTAAAAAAAAAACTATTTATTATTAATAAAATATATAAGAACAAAACGTGCAAAGGAATTTAGTTTGTTCACACCTTATAAGACACAACAACTTATATGTCAGTTTTCATTTTCATTCATTTGTTTATGCAGTCATTTTACATGAATTTCCTGAATATCCTACTATAAAATTGCCATTTAAAACCACACACCCTATTAAATAAATTAAAACAGAAAATCATCAAAATAAGGCAGTCATTAAAACATTGTCTGTCAAACAAAATGCGTCATGTTTAAATTGTATAAATGTTTTAGAATTACTTGTGTGTGGTTGGTGGAGACCGCTTTGTTTTGCGCGAACCTCGTTGGCTGAAGACTGAACTTTCTGTCACTGTATTCAGGTTGGGCTGCTAAGTAAGCGTGTTTTGGGAAAACAGTAATAATTAAACCTTGTTAAGTTACATTTTATTTATTGTTTTTGAAGTGTAAAGTATGCTAGGTTATGAGTTTTCTTGTTATTAATCAGTATGACATCAAGGTTTTTTAAAATCCAAAAATAAACCCCAACAAAATCTGTGAAACTTAGTTTTATTTCAATGTCTAACATTCGCGTAAACCTAAGAAACCAATATACATGTTATGTTTTTTCGGCAGTTTCAGCACTTAGTTTCACGATAAGAATATTGGGTTACAAAGTTATATTAGGAATTAAATATTCTGCTGATAGTTTCGAAATCAAGGAACGAAAAATAATTTGTTGAGCTTTTTAATTAAACTTGCATGCGAACCCATCTAAATGCTTATTAATAACATTGATATTGCTGGCAATATTAATACATCAAAGTAAAACACGATGAATAGAGTATTACCAAACCGAATTGAATGACGTGTCATTTTACGGTACATTTGTGGTAAGCATAAGCTGCTTACGGTACGTCATCGTTAGTGCTATCAACAGTTCATATGACGTCTAATTTTAAGTTATTGATAGCAATATGCGAAATAATAATAATGAATGAGTGAAAGCTGCAAATAAAACAAAAACATGCTGAATTAAATGTTGTGAGCCTTCTCTTGAAAGAAATTACCAAATGTTTTGAGCAGAACCTGCACACATTTTTCTCTAGTTAGTGTCTTCCGCATTTTAGCGAAAAATCCTCACAATTCATTTTCATGTCCCTATTCCCAATAAGTTGTAAATTGCGATTCCAATCCACTATCGTAGGTTTTCTAGCAGTTTTTCTGCGACCAACGCTTCAGCCTGCATATTATTTCATTCGTCATCTCTACGCTCACTTTTCTAATTGATTACATCCAGCTTCGGGTCAGAAACGTGACTCTCAAGCATACATATTACCATCACGATTACCTTATAGCTTACAACGTCCCACTGCTGGGCAAAATCTCACTCTCCTACAAAGATCCTAGTTAGCTCTAGTTCCACGTGCTCTAGATCGCGTTCTGTGTAACCCGCCACACTCCGCCGGCAGCGGTGTTGTGAATTAATTTTCAACTTTGACGCGAAATAAATCACGCGGCCCGCATCTTGATTAGTTGTGGTGTTGCCATTTTAAATCGATTTCACGTTTTTATTAACGTATTTTTTTGTTACTTAATTGAATTTTTATATAACCTTGTTTCTGATGGCTGGATAATTGGATGTTGTTTGCTTTTATGAATTGAGTTGAACTCGAGAAGTTCACGAGGTACAAACAAATTCTAAATTAATGAAACATTTTTAGTCATCTTATTTAGTTCTTAGATTTCGTAAATTAGGAAGTGCAACCCAAAGTACAAGAGACACAAATCCTTGGTGTCATTTCTTCTTGACTTATCCAGTATTGCACTAATCTTATGAGTGCTTAAAAATCCCAGCTAACCTATTCTACATTAGATCATAGTCTGATATCGATATCTTCTTGAACATACCAACTAGAGACATAATCTCACAGCTAAAGTTCGTCGGTTTCCAATCTCTCTCCGATAGAACTTATATTATTATTATATATTTCGATGAGACGCTTAATAACTGGAGGTATCAGCAGATTTGTGCACTTCAACTTGAAGGGATTATGCTTATGTGATTAGTTTTATAAGAAATTAGAAAAAAACTACATAAACAGAGCCAAACTGTTCGATACATTTCTGACAATCCAATATATTGTAGATTTTCATTTTTTTTAGTTTCAGTTTCAGTTAAAAAATACCATACCTTTATAAACATACAGTACCATTAAGTATTACTTAAGAATATACTGTTTGAATAAAATACAAAAATAATTACTTTTAGATAATTACCTAACATGAAAAAGAAACTACTTCTCAGCTGATTCAAATACGAAATTAACAATTCAGCATCGAACAATTACAATTCTTTCACTTGTATGCACATAAAAAAACCTGCCAAGGAAAAAGGAACCTTATCACAAAGACAAAAGCATTGTTTTAATGAGGAGCTAGTAACAACTGACACCTAACCCGTTGCTGCAATAAAGCGCGCAATAAGCAATATCGTCTGATATACAGCGACTATAACTTCCAGTTATTTATCGAGTGATACAAATATAACCAATACTAGTTTGTTTCAAGATATGCTGGAGATAGTTTTTGTTTGGTTTCCATTGTTTGAATTATTCTTTAACGAAATATAAATTGCGGAACACTTGCATGTTTATCAAGAGCTGCAAGTAAATCGCATCAGAACTGTTTGTGATTATTATTTGAATATCGTGTCTACTCTGCACATAAAAAGTGTTCCCTAATCTTATACCTACACAAAACTTTTGCCTGAGTAGTAGCAGTAGTTGTTGTTTTTTTTATTTTCCGAGTGAACCTTATATCACAACCCAATTAATTCGTGCTAATATATCGTGCTTAAATACCTACGCCACACAATAATTATCGTGATCCAGAAACGAGTTTTTAAACGTCACATTTTAGGGTTGCTTGTTTGATAACAGCAAAACAACTGGCCATTACACAACAAACACCATACATAAAAAAAATAATAAAAAGCAAGTTCGCAAAATAAATACCGCTGGTGTATTTCAGACAGAAACCGGTATGCAATAAAGTATGACAGCCAATAACTTGAGCGAGTTTATGGAAGGTAATTGAGATATGTCTAGGCTGCCCAATACGGTCAATATCAAGTATTTTGCGGGTACCACGAAAAATTGGGAGTAAATAGAGGTGTTATTTATTGTTGCCTACAATAGGAAATTGGAATTACATAAGGATTTTTTTTTAATAAACAATATACTTATTGCATCAGTTTTTCATGCTTTTTGTCTACTTATAAAGGTTTTTTTTTTTCTTAAAAAAACAATTATCAACTATTACTGTGCATAAGTTACATTGGCATTATTATTTTAAATGCCTAACGGCTTGCATCATACACCAATAAAAGCATCTCATATTTATGAAAACGGTATCATTCCGTTTTTCTTTAAGCACCAAACTTTTGGCTTCGTAATGCGATATTGTTTTATGTTTTGGAAAATCGGAGGTCTCGAGCATTTATTTTTATTGGCATATTTCTAGATTTTAGGAACGTTAAACTTAATGTTATGTTGAATGTTTGGATGATAGAACGATCTTTTTACTGCACCGATTGTTCTTGATTTGGTTTTCATTTTATTATTCATTTGAAGTTTATTTTCTAGAAGATCATTGAGATGTTATGGTAGGTAAAGTAAAGAAAATCCTAAACTGTTTAGCAGGGTACAAGGAGTATTTCAATCAGGAATCTTGAATAGTGCAGCTACAATGATTAATTTTATCCGCTGAAGCATAAAATGCACTATTTGCAAAAAGAACAAAACTAACCAACACTAAAAATACAAAAGTAACACCGGTGACTCACAACCACCATGACACCGTAACCACTCAAACTAATGTTAACAAAAATTAAAACAAGTAAAGGAAAAAAAGGGAAGCCGACCACCGTAAAAATCTAATACACTTAAAGCCGGCAGTCTATTTTAATATGTGTCACAAACGGTTCTTGTCGGCCTGCGAGTCGGCCCTCGGCCCTCGGCCCACAGCCCACGGCCCTCGGCCCTCGGCCCGCGTCGGCCTGAACAATTGTTATTCAATACCACTTCATGAAATATGTATTTATTGTGTACCCACGGGAGATCTCTGTAAATTCATACTCTATTTTGGAATTACACTGAATGTGTAACTTTGTTTTAGGCTTAGGCGCAGTGAAGTGGTATTAAAAATGGTTGCGCTTTTTATTTGATTGTATGGAAACAAAGTACTCGTTGGTATTGATGAATGTTTTGCAAACGAGGTTTTCAGATGGATTGGAATTTGTAGGCTTCAAAAATGCCACATTGTACTGGATTGAAATCAATATTTTCAAAATATGACAATGAATAGAATAGGTTTGTTAAATGCAATCTTTGCAATTGGTCTTCAGCACCTACATTTCATGATTTAAAGAAGTACTTTTTTTCTTTCTTTCCTGCCAGCACACAAAATATTGTATATAATACCTTAAATACCTAAATCTTTTATGAAAAACTCAAACATTTAAAAACGTGAAAGAGAAATCGATAATGACGACAGTCCTAAAATTATAGAACTTTTCACTTTCCCATATATTTCTTAACTTACGCTATTGAATCATTTTAACTCCACTTTTACATAGACACATAACTCACATTAAACGCATAAACAAACGTGCTCCCTGCATACATTTAACTTAAAGTCCTCGAATTATTAAAACAATTTCGTAAAACGGCCGTACCTCATTACAGACTGTATTGTTTCGTATAATTGTTTATGATTTATTATGCGCGGTGAACGCAACTTTCAATATATCACCGGTGCTGCGATCTTAATTCTTGGGACGCCCTCCTGTGTCCCGCGTTTGGTCTAAGTGAAAGGATGTAGCGTTTTGTAAAATATCAAAGATAACTAAAAATGTGAGGCAATTTCATGACACAAACATCCTGATCGCCTGAGCCATAATACAAGGATAATAATGAATATACAGCGTAAGGTGGTCTTGATGAATTTAAGCTAACTTATTTTAGGTAATCTGAATATTTTTTGCTTTCTAAAAAAAAACAATATTTAATATTATTTTTCCTTTTTTTACAGGTAAGTCACAATTACCTACAGAATTTAAAGTTGAAACCCTTATGTAAGTACGAATTGTTTTTTACTGATGCTGACGTCATTGTGTTCAATCGCTACCGGCCGTCCCTCACACCGTAGCGTAAGGCTTCAAGCAAATGCTTATTTATGTTCGAGTCACAATGAACTTGTCCCGTTCTCAATTCGTTTCCCAGCATTAGTACGTGCCATTGTCCCACACAATAGTCGGTGCATTTTACTCTTGAGATTTAAATAGGCCCCGCTGATGGCGTCGTTAATGCGATCGAGTTGTTTACGCGACGTCCACTTGCCTCGCTTCGGTGACGATTATGTTTTAATGAAGCTATGTCTTGGTTTTAATTGAGGTTTGAACTCAAAAATTCGGGTTTAGGCAGGTTTACCGTCTCTGATTTTCAAAAACTCTCTTCACAAAAAAGAACATTGAAAAAGTATAATATTGATCGTCAAAATCAAAATATTTTTTACCCAACTTTAGACACGCAAAACGCAAGTAAGTCCAACTCATGTCAACACCCATTAAAAATGTAATATGACTGTTTACATCTCGACCTGGAAATCTCAACTCCCAAAGGACTCAAAGAAAAGAGGGTAGATGCCAGTTGACAGACGGTCATCGTAACCTTGAAGGTCGAATTTGTAAGTTTTAGAAATGTTTCCACTGACTCCCATGTGGCGGCAAAGAAATTTAACTAAGTTTGAGATTTTTTGTTTGAAGTGCTTTTGTCAAAACTTTGGATCTGATATCAAAAGTTCACTGTTTTATATTAATTGTTTAAACTTTACTTAAAGAATAGTTTTAGTAAGAATGAATTTGACATTCAAACGTAACTGTTATTGTCTATCCAGATTTTACGAAAAATCACAAACGACACTTAAAGCACTAAACTTTAAATACATATCAACTAAACCAAAGCAACAGAAAACTAAAACAAACACTATCACCTCCAGGTACACTCCACCAAATAAATGATATTAGGTACACATCAGCATGCAATATGTTACTTGTCTTCAGCAAATTGCCACTAAGGCGCCAATTACACCGTACACCGAGCGCCGAACGCTCGACTAAACAGCGAGTTATGTTGGGTAATTCGAGAAGACTCCTTTCATCGAGTGCATCGCGCGGAACATCGGCCCGCAATAGTCGTGCACTTCCATTAACCGTGGCTGACGTCACACGGTGCTGTAACACAACTTATTCTAGGTATATGTGTATCGGCTTTTGGGAAGGAGATTTACTTGGAAAACGATTGCTAAGAAAGTAAGCTCTTTTAATTGACAGTTAAAATATGTGATTGATTTGCATTGTAATATAAGAAGTTATTTTTCATAAGTAGTCTACTTAAAAAAAAAACAAATAAGAAAGGCATTCTTTGTGGATATTTTAGTCAGAGTACAACATTATTTTTTTAATATTCGATTATGGCAGTAGTGAATCTCGGAATTTTCCATATAAAAAGTAGTAACATAATTTTATATCAGTGCTTTATTAAATAGTATTCAAATAAGTTTACTTTGAATCTGCTTTAAATAAATTGAAATAAAACAGTGGAGTCTGTTTCATTGATATTCTGAAATCGATTCCTAATTTTGTTTTGAATAATTCATGCAGGTAAAGTTCAATTGAATGAAATGAATTAATTTAAACTGATGGATAGATCTAATAAAATCATCTTGGTTCAATAATAACACTTTATTCATTATTAGATACTGACATAAACATGGTTTGGTTTTAAATCATTACAATTGTTTAAAATTATTAAAATGTCAATTACATATACATATAGCACGGTTACTTACTTTACTAAAATTATTTAAAAAAGAATTCAAATAGTAAGGTCACTAAATGTCGGGAGTGTTTTCGAAAGAATGTTAAAAATCTACGCAACATTATTTCACTCAGTGCATTTTTTCCTTACCTGAGGTCCGTCCAGTACATACCATTAAACCCAGAAACAGTCCTTCAATCAATCAGCAATCCCGCATTTAATTGAATTCCAAACGTATTATCCTATTTACGGCGTAATTACAGTACGGTGTAAAACAATCCGCTATTAAGTGGAGAAGACACAATTCGGAGCATCGCACGAACAAAGACCAGTCCCAGGTGCGACCAATAGCCGATCTAATTAAACGTGGAAAAGAACCAGAGCGTTTTAAGTGAATTAAAACGGTTTTCATTGCTCGCTACGGTGTTAGTTGGGATTTACGTTTTAAGAAATGGAGCATTGGTTAATGGAATTGTTGAAGGGCGGAATTAACGAGTGGTTTTGTTTAGGAATAGATTCTTGTTCTTTTCTGCCTAGGTACTATACCAATGTAAAATTATCCAATCCAAATCATTTAAATGGTTCCAAAACAACATGAACATTTATATTTTTTACCAACGAAAATAAAACACAAATATTCACAAATCTTAAATATAAAAAAATAAGATTTCAAAAGTGTAACTTATCAGTGCAGATAAAGCCACTATCCTATTTTTATTAAAAATGCATAACAGCGAAATAAAAAGGACCTTATCGCAAAGTAATCCTAATTTTACTATTTTATAAAAAATAAACTGTTTTGAAGCACTCAAAGTGTGGATAATTTTAGCAGCAGCCTGTATTCCCTACCTAACGTGTCAATTTATAACATAGAAATAATCGCATCAGTGAAACGTGAACATTGGCAAGTAATGACTTCTGGCTGATCATGAATATTGATGGCGTGACGTGTTTATGAACCAAATTGATGGGAAAACAATATTATAGTTCACCGGCTCTGTATAATGTTGGGGGTCAATAGTTGTTTTAGTTATATCATAAACACTATACTGGTGTTTTGTAAATTGCAATACTGATGGAATATGGATTTACCCGTATTGTAAGTAGCTAACATGTTTGAAAATTTTGTAAATTCAAGGATTAAAAAAAAAATTTTTTTGAAGGTTTAATAATAACTAATCTATTTATTGTTGCTTTTAAAAGAAAAAGCTTTACACGATAGCACTGCGGTCGGATTTCAACACGAAAATCATACATTATTAGATTGAATTAACTTCTTCATAAGATTAGTATACTATTTAATGTTCTTAAAATTATGTTTATTGCAATATTAACTTTTAAACTATCGCGCTGCATATTTATAGTAATATGATGGAACGGTGATTAGCACGTTCATGCTTAAATACAATTAGGGCTTAACGTTTCGACTTGAATTCCGAGTCTACTTGCGACTTTGCGAAAACGTTTACATGCATATAAAATTCCACCTTAATTTCGATCACAACACCTAGTACTCTTACACACTTTACACAAGGATAACTAACACAATATCACCCAGATTTGTTAAATAGTAAACCCTCGGTATTAACTTCAGAGTCTTTGTTTAGTTCGGTAATCCTTTGGTGCTGGAGGGAGTCAGGCCAGCGGCTGCCGTGTGGTGCATGCCATGTGGCTGTGGCGGGGAGGAGGATAAGCCACCTTAGTTTCTACAGGATAAAATATTTTTAGGGGAAACAGGAGTATTTTTTTTCGGAACTCTCCACTTTGGATTTAGGTTCAAAGAGATGAAAAGAGATAGATGGATTGTGTGACACATGATAATTATGAGAAAAAAAAGGACTGAATGCTGAGATAACGAGTAAAAACGATGGTTGAAAGCTGAATACGCATTGCAGCAAGCCCAAATAGTTGGCAACGACGCAGAGATCATGATGATGATAATAATAGGTTATGTTTAACTCCCATTCTTAAAATAAACTGAACATAAGGCCGGTTTATGTTTTGATCAATAATTTGTATGTACATTGGTACACCTCTGCCTAACCCTTCGGGGACATAGCATGATGGTATGTTATGTTTGGCGGAGATATCGCGCAGCAAACATACAACCAAAAACATGTCGAATTGAAAATCCCGTCTTTTGAAGTCCTAAAAACGCATTAGTAATAAGGGAATGTTTACCAATGCGCTCTGTTGCATCGCATTAGGGAATGTTTACTAATTCGTCATGCCACATCAGTTCATAACTTATACCAAACAGCAAAGAGCGTCCAGAAACGCGACCTACCCTCTAATTAGCGAACACGAAGGCTCCGAGCAGCCGCCGGCGATGGCCGAACGCTTTTTTAATTTGATCTAGACTATTCTAGATGATGCACGCTTTTTATCAAAGTCCTGCAGTTCTTGTCTCTGTTTCTTATGACGAGTTTGTTATTTTAATATTTTTGTGTTTATTATTGTAAATGTTAATTTTATTTCTAGTTTTGAAAAGAGGTTTCTGTTACCATTTAATTTATGGTTAGGTTTAATTGAAACTTTTATTTGATATATAAAAGCGTGGAATTCCTCGAAAGTTTAAGTGTATACCTACATTATTTCTGAGAATACTTTTAATTTTAGTTACTAAAAGATTTGTCAAAAATATTCACTATGTGTTTTTGATTTTAACATGAACAGCCAGTCCAATACAAACACAACCCACAATTTAATATAAAACCGAACACAAACCTGTCAATTCACGCACAATTCACAGCTAATCCCTTTGATCTGTCACAAAACAGTCGACAAATTCTGCAAATCCGCTATTTCGGACAATTCGTAAACCATCGCTATCCTACAGAGCAACTTCAAATCTGCTCTGCCTCGCTCACTTGACCGTAAGCGTGACATCGATGCGGCACATCAAAGACTGGTGCACGTCATTGCAATTGTATTACTAGTTTGCAAACAGGCAAATGTTAATCAAGTCCAATCAAATGCAGCCCTTTCACCTGGCGATGCTAACTAAAATTGCGTTTAGTTTTGAGTGGATTGACGGTGTTTATCGGGTTGATATACATAACTGGTGTGTACGGCGTTTATTTTAGACTGTTGTGTATTGATTTTATCATCAACGGTTAGACGTTTCTTGTAACATGTAATATTAAATTGTGATGTGTTTTTACACAAAATCTAATTTTTTACTACGAAATTATAAGAGAGGAAAATATAAAATTATGTTTCTGAAATTTGCAAACACTACACGGAAAAGCTCAAGCTTATAACCAAAAATCTGCTAAATATAAAATTAAACTTAAATACTAAATTCTCTAATACTAAAACTAATCTATTTACTACAGAATATTAGCTAGTACTAACGTCCCCAAACTCAATATTCATTAGAAAAAATCCTAAAAAGCATCACAAAATTCCGTTCGGCAGCTTTCCGATGGACATGATTAAGATTAGCCAGATTCATTATTCAGATTAAGTGTGGCGAAATGTTGACAAATTGAATTTGATTCGCGCGCGTCAAAGACTCCGACCGTAATTGGTTTAGTGTTCGATGAGGTTAGCGTAAATAGTGGGTTTGCGCAAGGATTTCTGTGTCAAATGCCATGTGACAGCACGGGCTCGGTTACGGGTAGGATAAAGTGTTTGGTGGTTGTTTGTTTCTTGTGGGTCTCTGTTTTTAATTAAATGGAACTTCAGCAATATGAGATACAGGTATAATGATGACCTCCTATTGTTTCCTTTCCTTTTCTTAATAGCTACTTAAAGCTGTTCTCACAAAATATCGTACTGAAAATCAGATGCTTAATTGTAAAAGAAAATAAGTTATGCTTACATTTATTTAACTCCAAAAGCGTCACATTCAGTTTTCTTTAAATCTAAGATCAGTATTCAGATTTCCGATAATATTGTACTTAACATCAACCTTTTGTTCAATCAACCCTCAAAACCATCCAGAAATCTACACGCAAAAACGTCGAACATTGTTTTTGTAACAGCCGTAAAAGTGACCGTCCTATTGGGCATGTACCCGTATTATTTGACTGGACAAATCGATAAAAACAGAATGTACCGTTCGGAGATAATAAAAAAGTTGAATGATACTATGCCCGCCCTATCGGAAAATAGAAGAGGATCTTTAGTTCTTCGAGTCGCCAGTAACAATGTCGTCGTACTGTCGCGGACGGAAGCGATGTGTTTCCTATAAAAATATATTATTGCTCAACTCCTTCGCCGGACAATATCGTTTGATTTTTGATACGTTCACAAGTTGTAATGTTTTTTCGATATGTCCTTTAGGTTTTCAAAAAGGAGTGTTTTTTATAACTTTTCTGATAACAGTTCTCGTTAGAGTTTAATTCATTTAAAACTTGAATTATTCTGAACTATGTTTACAACAATTTTTAATAATAAATTTTTATACATTTAATACAAAATTAACTTATATTTACACGGTATTGCATTAGTTTTTAATTTGACTGTGTATAAAAATGTCTTTCTATTTAATTCTAAATTTTTATTATTAATTTTTATAACTGGCAAAAAGAACGGAACTCATTGGAACAATGTTGACACATTACATACAAAATGTGTCTATGTATATTGTATAAAAAATATTACGTAAAAGTACGTACCACCAATATATCATATTTATCAATAACATTGTCCCTGACAGTACTTTCGAGGGTCCTCGCTGGCCGGAGTAAATCCGAACTCGGCCGAATTCCCGCGAGTCTCGCCCGAGTTCGGCAAACGACACGGGATACACCAATAACTACGGACCCACTTACTACTGCATTAAAAATACAGACATTCTTTAAATACAGATAACTAGTCCTTGACAGTATGCTTGTGTTTAATCTGACTTGTTGTGAAACAAAAAGTACTGAGGTATAAATAAGTAACTTCTTTAAAAAGATGTGGAATAGAATGTTTTATACAGCAGCATTTTAGGGTTTTAAAATTGTTCATATTCTCTTCATTAGCTATTTTATGACTGTGTGTCTGACTATATTTCCACTATGACAAGACAAAAAGTTTTTGCCAAAAAAATATTTAAGATATCTGCCAGATATTTAATATCAGTCTTCATCAATATAAATATTGCTTTTTGACAAATTTTCCTTTTCGCATCACATAAGCGTACACTTCGAGCCACAGACGTGACCAATACAATAAATACTTCAAATTGAAACCAACACAATATACACGCATTACTCCCGAATTTCCCTCATCACTAAGATCGCATAATACAATAGAACCTTTGTTTATTTACGGCGGTTGCAGCAAGGCCGGCTTTACCCTCCGCGCCACGGATTATGTATTTTATCCAGAATCTCTTACCGATGTCTCTGTGTAATTGTGGATTACCCCCACTCATGTTTCCATTTGTCCCCGTTTTGTAAGATGTTTTTATTACGATTCTCTTTGATTCGTTGTGTTTTTATATTTTGCATGTGTGCAATACTTAAAATAGATGACCATGATCTATTTCTAAAGACAACATTAGATAAGTCAGTGCGTAACTGTTACACAATTTTTTACATGACCGATATCTGTAGTTTTTTTTTCGAACATACATACATATAATCACGCCTCTTTCCCTTGTAGGGGTAGGCAGAGACCACTTCTTTCCGCTTGCTACGATCCTTGCACACTTATTTCGTTTTGTCCACTTTCATTATTCTTTATTTTTATATTTATTTTTCGAACAACGTTCCAATTAAAGTCACTTCAATTACAGTTATATTGATCTAATAATTTGAGTATTCATTAACTGAAATACAATGATGATGATGTTAGCCTAAACTGTGGCATTATTGCCTCACATAGCTTTTACCTACAGTCAAAAACATTTACTAACATCTATTTGAGACCTAAATGCAGACAAATCGATTACCACCACAAACAACACAACCAAAATTCCCATTAAATATCATCAAACAAATTTCAGATACAAATTCCGTTTATACCACGCTAAAATAATTTCAATCCACGGAGCAAATATTTAAAGAGACCACGTAATGTGTGCTGTAGCGAAGTTACTTAGATACCGCAGTGTAAGCAACTTAGTATAGAGGGAATTATTAACTGGCGTGTCTAGTTCAAGCCCCGCTTTAGCCTTCAGGTGTACTGAAAGTCGAAATTTTAATTGGTAAACAGCAACTTTGGTGGCTTAGTGAGTTATAAATATTTATTGGTTGGCTTTTGATTCGATGTGTTTATCGCTAGATGTGTCTTTGGATGTTTTTGGGGTATTTTTGTCGTACTTTACATTTTTTTTTTTGAAATTCAGTAACTAGGACACACCTATTTTGAATAAATAATAATATAATATAATAATATTTCGGGACATCTCACACACGGTTGTCTGATCCCAAGCTAAGCAGAGCTTGTGTTATGGTAACCAGACAACTGATAAACATACTTATATATTTCTAAATACATACATATTATAGATAAATTACACCCAGACACCGGACAAATGATCGTGCTCGTCACACAAACATTTGTCCCGGGTGGGAATCGAACCCACGACCTCCGGAATAGCAGTCAAGTTCTCTAACCACTAGGCCAACACACCAACAGGCCCGTCGAATATTAGCTAACATTTTTATTACATACAACAAAAGGTAAATAAATGCATGTTTTCGCGTGAATTCCCGTTTCGTAATTATTCGCAGAATTTCCTGAATTCTATATTTGTCTGACACTATGGTTTACTAAACTTAAACAAACCCTATTTCTGATGAAAATGTACATGGTAAATTGCATATTATGTAGTAAGTTTTATGTTTAAATTTAAATCTCAACTATCATCAAGAGTTTTATCTGATGATTATTATACGATTCATTACGACACTTTCGTGAAAAGCTCAGTATACACATAAAAGTGACATTAAATCCTCTTTTCGCAGAAATGGTAATATACGACATCGTTAGTTATGAGTAAAATTGATTAATTCCGCCAGGGAGTTGTATTCAAAAGACTGCGCAGGAAAATATGCAGTATGTCAAGTCCATGAAACTATAAAAAGACGGACTAATTAAAAACATTTAAAATATTTAGTACAATATTTGCATCTAATATTATTCATTTTCAGAGTATCTAAAAATGTCCTTTACCTCATTTTCATGATTCATACAAATTAAAACTTTCCAAAATTTGCTTTCAACATCATCATTTACAACCCTTGTCAACCTTGGGTTTTGTTGGGCTATCCTTCACTTACCTACCTTTCTTATTAAAGAACATACATTAAAACGCTCTTGTAAACAATTCATGCAAAAATATTTGCAAACATTCTATACTACAAAAGACTTCATACATTCCTATTTATCACGCCTTGAAAGTACCAAGTCGTCCAGATAAACGAAGTATTGCAAGAATTTTCAGTTCACTTACTGTCCATCTGTACGTATCGTTGAAGGGGCAGCGGGAGGGGTGGGGGAGGGGTGGCCCGCCCGAGCTCACACGCGACATTGGTCAAAGTCGAATAATGCCACGACTGGAACTTTTTGATAGGCCCGCCGGTAAATGCAGTCAGACATCGGTCAGATTATTGTACCTCTCATTCGAGAAGGCACAACTGAATAGTCAAAGGATCCCTTTGATACAGCTCAGCTTTGTCGTCTAAATACGTAAATCTAATTACATATATGATGTAATTATACTAATGCGAGAAGGCCGCGCTTTAACCATGTAGAAGATATTTTTTCGTAATACATAACAGGATTATCATTTCACGAATGATAAACCAAATCGCGTATTTGATCACACGAAGTTTAATTCTGTTCTTCTGCCTATACAAACAAGGGTCGTATTTATTGGAGTGCGGTTCCTTTACAAAACTTCATTTCGAATTAAAAGTACACAGAACTTTAACACCACGAAATAAAGAGCACCCGTAAACGAAGATTGGAACCAAGAAACGTGTAAGATTTAAACAAAGGCGAACACCGTTTTAAAAGTCGGTTTGTTCTAACAAACCTGAACTACCCTCAAAGTGGGTTTTAGCGGAAATGAATAGGAGCGTATTGTCAAGCACGAACACTCGACTTCGCCTATCGCTGACAAAGCTTTATTTGCTGTTTTTCACAAATAGTTGGAAGAGCCTCCCTCAGGAGCGGAACGCCGCGAACAGGGAAGGCGCTGTCTCTCTCAACACGGAACTTGTGAGGTGCGCTAAAGTTTTGCCTCTAATGTGAATAAGTAAAGTTGAAGCGTGCGATATGATTAAGGTTTGAATAATAATATTGTTTCACATAATTTACATAATTATCAATGTAAAAAAAATACAAGTTTTCACATGGACAAGTACGACGGAAAATATTGGTTACCCTTTCGTAATTATAATCTATAAGTTGTTTTTTTCCATCTACGACATATATGAAGTAAATGTTACCTTAATATTAAAAGTTTCTAGTTAGGTGTTAGAAACAATTTGACAAAAAAAAAGTATAACTCTTAAAATTCTTCATGGTATCATTATACAAAAACATTGTTTTTCTAGCTACGTTATGAAATAATCAAGTCCATAAAAACAGGTAAGAGAAGGTTAAACTACTTGTACCTTTACCTTATACAAAAAATATATTTAATATTTAATTCAAGCACCAATACAAAATTAATGCGTAACTATCGTAAGGCAGATTTTTTATTATTATACACGGAACTGGCTGCTATAGACTGGGAGCCAGTGCACTCTTGTGAAGACGTAAATGTTGCCGTTGAAACCTTTTATGGGTTAATTAATAGTGTTATCTGTCGAGCGGTACCTCTTAAACAGAATAAAGCAGTGATGTTGACCTACCCAAAATGGTTCTCGCCTGCCTCTATTAAACTTAATAACCTAAAAAATCATTATCACAAGCTATACAAACAGAATAATAAAAACCAATTAAACTACGCATTCTTTTCATATTACAGACGTTTAGTAAAGAGAAGTACGGAGGCAGATTATGTCTCATATACTGACCACATCCAATCTAACATCAAACGAGATCCGAAAACTTTTTGGACTTTTGTGAAACAGAACAGGCAGAACAATGAGCGCGCTTCTTTTGGTGATATGTCGCCGACGCAAGTAGCGGAGGCTTTTTCAAAATATTTTAGTAGCGTTTTCTTACCTGATTTACCATCATTGGATCCTGACGTTGCTCTTGCGGCGGCTAATGTATCTCTTAACTGCGCATCTCGGCTGGTAAATATTGAGCACTTCCAAGAATCAGATCTGCGTGGCGCTATGGCTCGACTACCCCCAAAATCTACTCAAGGGCCCGACGGAATACCTCAGTACATAGTTAAAGATGGGTGCGAAATCTTCAAACAGCCTTTAACATTTATTTTCAACCTATCTATTTCCTCTAACATTTATCCTACTGAGTGGAAAACATCTAGAGTGCTCCCAGTTCATAAAAGCGGTCCAAAAAGTGAAATTAAAAATTACAGACCGATAGCAGTATTATCCGTATTCGGTAAAATATTTGAATCAGTACTCTATAAAAAAATATATAAACAACTACGACGCTGGTTCGTAGACGAGCAGCATGGATTTCTGCAAAGTCGTTCAACCACGTCTAACTTGCTCAATATTACTACGCTATTAGCAGAAAACATATGTCACAAAAAGCAAATCGATGTTGCCTACTTTGACTTTCAAAAGGCTTTTGACCGGGTAGACAATGACATTCTTTTGAATAAACTAGCCTTGGCAGGTTTCTCCGCCCCACTGGTTAATTTTTTTGCGAATTACCTGCATGGGCGCAAGCAGTATGTTACGTATCAGTATGCCAATTCCGAGTGCTACTCCGTCACTTCTGGCATAGGACAGGGCACTAATCTCGGGCCTCTACTCTTCTTAATAGTTGTTAACGATCTACCTGCATCTATAAAACATTCCACAGTGTTAATGTACGCTGATGATCTCAAAGTAGCTTTACCAATAGTTAACTCTAGTGATACAGCTATACTACAGCTTGATATTGATAACATACACGCCTGGAGTACGGTTAACAACCTCAACCTTAACATCAGTAAATGCGCTATAATGACTTTTTCCAAAACCACACAACCCATACACCACACCTACACCTTGAACAATGAGCCCTTAAAACGTGTAACAACCATACGCGACCTAGGTACAAACTTTGACCCACACTTAACGTTCAACCAGCATATACTTCAGACCTGTAATAAATCGCGCAAAAACTTAGGTTTCGTATTGCGTCAGACCAAAATTTTCAATGATAGACTCGCTATTACACTTTTATACAACTCATACATTCGCAGTATACTTGAAACCAATAGTATAATCTGGAACCCGCACGAGAAACTCTATACATTAGTGATTGAAAAGGTCCAAAAGTCTTTTATTCGCTATCTTTATTTAAAATTGTATGGGTATTATCCGTATATGTATCCTACACCATTTGTGCTAGGTATGGTAACCTACCAATGCTTAGAAGTCAGGAGAAATCTTGCCACGGTCAAATATTTCATCCGCCTTATTCGTGGATCCCACTTCAACTCTTCGCTCTTACAGTATATTTCCTTTAATATCCCTTTACCTATCCGTCATACACTTCGCCCTCGGCAACGTCCTTTATTTTCTGTGCCCCAAACGTCCAAGTCCCTCAAGGCAAGTCCATTATATGTAGCACTCACACTCTTAAATAATATTCTATCATTTGATGTTACTTTAGATGTCTTTGCGACTGCTGAGCTGACATTCCTTAGCACTGCGACTTGCTACCTAGAGTCTATTGTTACCCCTACTACAATAGCTCTTAATTAATAGTTAACTTGCATTAAGCATCGCTATAAAATTGTTATTACTTTTTATTTGTACATATAATTGTTTATTGATTCTTTTTTTTATTATTAATTTATAGTCCATTTAATATTGTTTCAATTGTTTCTGTTTATATTTATAATTGTGTTTGTCAGTATGTTTTATTTTTAAGTAGTTATGTTATTTAGTACAGACCTATAACTTGTGTGTGTGGTTTTAAACTGTAAATTCAAGTTGGTTATTATTAATAAATAAATAAATAAATAAATAAATAAAAAAACTCTCATTTTTCCATTACTCGCTTCTGAAATTGAAAAGACGAGCTTTGCAGAAAGTGCCGAACAACTTGGGACTTTGAAGGTTCGCCTTGTGTAAATAAGAGCGGAAGCCTTAGGAGGCCCGAGGAGGTCGGAGGGGGCTGGAGGGGGCGGAGCGGTCGCGAGCAGAAAGCCCGGCGAATAAAGCCTTCAAAAACTATTTAAAGAGGCTTCGAAGGCAATTGGCACGGGACTACACTGATGGCGGTAGATACTATGACGTCACAGAAAAGTGTTCGCGGAATGCTCTGGAAGGTTCTCGAACAAATGTTGCCGCATGCATCTGTTGAGTGTATTCCTAGAAGAGCAATAAGTGAGAGTGGACCATTTTGAAAGCTCGACTTTGACTATATTCGGGAATTTACTCGTAAATGTATTGCGCTGCGCCGTGGTCAGAATATTAATATAGCTAAGTAGTTTTCTATCATGTTTAGGGTACAACTTTTAAGAACTAAAAAGATTTTCCTTTTCTCAAACTTTCACGTTTTCTTTGAGCGTTTTACCATAGTTTCGTTTGTGCCTTGAACAAAATGCTTACATAGACGTCACCGCATCACGTCGTATCCTCCATAAAACCTTATCGATCAAAGTTCAGTTCAATTATCTCAACAACCGACCAAGAGGGTTAATCGTCATATTGAAAATAATAACTCCATCAGCGATGGATGCAATATTCAGCGCAAAGCGTAAACCAGCGGAACTTCCTGTTTGTAGCGGAGTGCGGAAATTCAATTATCCGACGATAAAAGTGCGGGGCGGACGGTAGTGATGCCAAGTTCCCGGAGTGCCCCGGGACATCCTGGCTTTTGATACAAATATTAATAAAATATTTTCGCTCATGATTCTTTTAGAAATAATCAGCGTGTTTTTAATGCTTGGATCTAGCTCCTGTTTTCTATCCTTGAGGATTATAATAAAATAAACCATCTCATTTATAAATCAGAACGCAATTTTATGTCATAAAACACACATTAACGAAATGGAAAGAAAAAACGAAAATCCAAATTCCAATCTTTAAGGAACTTATCCGTCTTGAAGATTTGACACCCATAAAACATAGTGATATGAGTCCCGCAGCATATGTCCGCGGGCAGCACTAGCGGGGGGGACGCGGCCGGAGGGGGGAGGGGGTACTGCCCACAGACGTGCCGCCTGAACTTGAATTTTTGCTATTTTACTCTCATCAGATATTATTTCAAGTTTCTAAGAGCAAAAATGTATTTTACATGGACTGTTTATGATTATATAAGCCATTGCGAATGTTAAGCCCTTTGTGGATGTTTTTTGCTTTTTCTTTGACACTGCCTTTTTATATCTAGACATTTTCTGCTTAAAAGAATTAAAGAAAAATGCAAGAGTAAAACGTCCGCTTCATTCTACTATCTCATCTTTACTTAATAAACAAAACATAGCGAGTTACTCGTACCATAATTATTTATTTTCACCGTGATTTTCACTGAAGAGATTCCTCCACAAATGTTTGCCCATAATGTTGCTCGAATCTAAATTTCTATACAAAAATAGAGACTACACAATTTTGACAGCCTTCATCATATTAGTGAATATGTAATACGGCTGCAATATAAAATTGTATGTCACGATAAAAGTCGATATGAAAACTTTCATAAGCCGAAGCAATACCCCCGTTTACTGTACATTGCTGGAATAAAAAGCGACGGTTCATGCACAGTAGTAAATAATAAGCCGATGGAAGGCGTGTATATAAAATTTTTAGGGTTCGATAGCAGAGTGATAATGGAACTTTTATTGCTCGAGTTATTCCGGATTACTGTTCATACGTTCTACATGGAAATTGGGAGTCATTATGCTTATGAGTTTGCATGTATGAATGAATATTTCAAATGCTTTTGTTATGTATATTCGAGTTCTTATTTTTCTGCTATGCATACCTCAATAATTTATTCATACTTACATTATTGTCGTGGTATGGAGAATTACAAACCTGCTTCTTATATTTGAGCCAGTTTGATCAAATCTTGGCTAGTACGGTATTTAATATCAATTTATAGCACCGAACAAATACTATAGAACCGGAACGAGAAACACTAAAGAAATAGATAAACTAGTGGAGTGGATATGAGGTTTCACCAAAACTGCCTCGTCAGATCAAACATAAGCATCCATCAATGAATTTATATTACCTCGTTAGAGATGTTATTCCTCAGTTGATCTCAAAACGACATAAAAACGCGAATCTATCAGCTGCGCACCTCATAAAAGTCATCTATAGAGAATGGATGACCTATTTTTCATGGTTTCTCTTACGAGAAGGAAAATACTATCATAACGTTAGTAGTTATGGGCGTGTGATTAAATTTAGAAGTCTATTCCTTTATAAACAGTTTTGGTTAACAGAGCCTAAATTTGATATCCAGGCTTACAGATGATAAAGGGAAACCTAATCTAATATGACCATTACAAAGGATAAACTTATAAATAAAGCTGTGTTACATAGAGCGTAGTTATAAATATAAATCCCGTAAACCAAATAGGTATTAACGAAAAACGCGAATTCAGTACACTTTCAAAATTTTCCAGCACCCACAGTAATTGAATATAAAAAGCCGCTGGAAGCTGGAAAACGAACTTTGACACTTGGCGAGTTTGTTTTTATTTTGGTCGTCCGGCACGTAAGGTCGATAAATTTCATGGTGCTTATGTGGACGTCAGAGGCATTACTCTTGGGCCCTCGAGACTCCTCCACCAAATTGGCCGGTCACGCCTCCTAGGTGGTGCTTCCAGCCACACTTGATAGCGTACTTTTTGTTTTTATCGCTTGACAAATCTCTGTTGTGGTTACTCGCTGAGTTTTGAGGGATTATGGTTTAGTTAGTAGGTGATAGTGGATTTTGTAGGTTCCGAGAATTTTCATCCGTGCAGGGTAGTTTAATTTTTAATCAATTAACAGGAAAACTTGCAATGAAAGCTTTTTCTAGGAACGTACTATTGCTAGAACTACATTTACAAAGAAAAATTAAATAACTTAGTACACACCTTACATAAAGACAAGATAATCTTTGCAATTATATTGAGATTAAATAAAAACGGTATCTTAAAATAGTCAAAAATATTCCGTCCTCCAAAAAGCTTTAAAGCTAAAACATTCCACCATCAGCGTAAATTCGTTTAAATCTGAACTAACAAGTTGAACTCTGCAGCTCCGCTTAAGCTAAGCCGGTTTCGAGCAGGTACGAGTTCATCACAAGCTTTTGAGTCGCGAAACTATTTGTTAAGTACGTCTGCCGATTGTCAGGCCCGAGTGTCGCCTATTACGAGCGAGGGCAATTCCAAGAGGCCAATTTCGTAAAACATTTGAAGTTATGCCGAATAAAGTTTTGATAGGATCTGTATACTGTTTTATAAGTTTTAGAGGAAAAGCGACCAGAATGTATTAGCAGCTATTTATAATTGACGATTCTTAATGGTAACTGGTCTGTATCTATTTCGTTGCTGACGTTAATAATGTCTGCTTAATTAAAGGCCTTTAATAACTTTTAATACAACTTTAAATAATATTCAAAAGACAATCCAACAAGAGTTATTCAGCAAACAGCAAACTCCGTTCAACTTTCTGCCATTCGGATACCGAAGAAACAAATTAATAAGCAAATACCAATTTTAATTAAAAATCTTATTTTCATTTAGTATAAAAGCTGTTATAAATGCAGTTGCTTTGATAATTTTGCGTTATGAAATCAAAGCAAAAACGCTCATAAAAAATGTATTTATAACATTGTTTGTTCATTTTAATCTGCTCATTACTCGTCAGCCAATTTGCTGCTTTATGCTCAGTCATCCCTCAACATTTAATTAGAAAAGCCTTCAAGTATTAGACTGACAGTACAGTGAGCGAACCCGGGGCGACGGGAGCTCATGCATTAAGAATACGTCATGGCTCTGTACAATTTTACGACAGACTTTTATTGAGTTCAGGGGAATGACAGGTGAGTTATGGTATCTCATTAAACACGCCTTCGATTTTTTGTGTGAATGATGGGGTTTTGGTGTACTGATTTTTGTTTAAAAGCCACATAAAGTTGTTGGACTAGCTTGGAAAAAGGTGTGTCGGTTTTAAACCTATTTCAGGCTAGGTGGGAACTATAATAATGAAACTTGGTGATCTCATAAATAATCTTTTATTTTTTATTTTTTCAACAGTATCTGAAATACTTCTTTTTTATTGTAATACAATCAAACCTATTCGAAACAACAGAAACCTTAATTCAAGATTTCAATTAAACGACGAAAAATCTTCTAATGTAACACCCGTCTAAAAAGAAAAAATCAAGGTTGTAGAAAAATTTACAAAGACTCATGAAATATACAGAAAAGCGGACAGAAAACTGAAAGACTGGACGATGTGAGAGCAAAAGGAATCAAAATTAAAGAAGTCGTCGCCAGAACATAGTTCGTGAATAAAGAGGCGGTATAAAAACGAATTCCGGTCACTGCGTCTCAGACCAAAATGCAAAGCTGCTGCATTTCTGAACATTTAAGAATTTTGTACATCTATTTATGTTACTTCTTGAAGGAATAAAACTTGAAGAGGAAGAAAAAAACGTTTTAGTACAAGAGGACATGCTGTTTTTTTTTGTTTATGTAACGTTAATTGACTCTTACCTCTGAATTTATGTAAAAATCACCAACCAACTAAATGGTAAAGTATGAACATTATCAGTATCTGAAATAAAACAAATTATATTTCTGACACAGAAATTCTCATGCCTATATTTTAATAATATACCCATAAAACCTTTACAAACCTCAATATCCCAAACACAAAACCCAAAAATAATTCTGCTAACTCAACTGTCGCAAAATAAAGTCTAAATCTAGACTCTATTTACTCTGGCTTATTAGTCTTACAGGAATTCAGTAGATCGCTAAGTTAGTTGCGGGTCAAATTATGAATCTCAATATTACAAAAGGGGACGTCCCGAGCCCGGGGCACGGCGCCCAATCGAATATTTATGAGAGAAATTCACAGATGATAAAACTTGAGTACGGCCGCGCTTTGCCACTGTAATAAGCGGATGTTTTATTTGCTGTTCGTCTTTACTTATTTTTTAAATCGTCTGCGATTTTTATTAGTATTTTTAGAGTTTTTCCGGACTAAATGGTAAGATTTTGTTGTGTTAATGTGGTTCTGTACTTAATTTTTGGTTGCAGTTAATTGTAGTAGTTAGTTACGAAAATTGTGTTTTTGTAGCAAAATATTAGCTTGCTCCACTCAAATTCATAAAATTTTCATTAATTATGTAGACAAAGAGCAGAGAGAGAAAGTCTCATATAAGTAAAAACCACAAAATGAGTTTTGTAGAACTACGATTTAAAACGAGTATGTAGCATCAAAGTAAGAAAAAGCAATATTTTCAAGCACATTATTTTTGTTTTGAGTCAGCCTTAATTCCATAAATTTAAAACATGATACACAACAAACGAGTTAAGGCATTCCATATCACTGATTTAATATAACCTTCCCAAAATAAAAAATCTCCTTATTTGATTTCGGAGAGTATCTCACAAAAAGCTTTGTCATTATCCTTTTTCTTCAATTAACTCTCCTTTTTCTGTCGCTGCAAATATATCACGACGTAAAAAAAAAAAGAAAAAAAGTGGGAATGTAATAAATGTCTCAAATATGTGCAATATCTCGCTGGTCATAAAGTGAGGCTTATTTACATAAAGGTGAACGCGACGTGACGATTGTTTTGTCCTTATATTGGGCTCTGTTCGGGAGCTTTTGATACTGCAAATGGAAGCGGCTTCGTTTGGGACGTTTTATGGTGTTTAGCTGCCTAAAAGGGTCAGGTGGATTTGTTAATATCTTTTTTATGTACCTACCGTGTTATAAAGATACTTTTGTTACTTAAATTTGTAATTAGTTTTGCTTGCAAGCACAACTGTTATAACTCATACAATAATTATAAAATACTGCTTACCTGGAGAGCTGCTTTGAGGTTGCAGGCATTAGAAATTTATAGACATAATAATATGTTAGCGATTGTCTTTGATTGAGAGAGATGAGAGATCTGGGTATACTTTAAATAAAGTGATCTTAGTTAAAAAAATTACTTATAATATTAATGTTTCGATATTTTTTTCTATGAACGCAGTGCGAATAACTACGCCCACACCACATCTAGAAAACTAGCATCTTTTATTTTTAAACCCAGCTCGCGTCCACCAAATAGGTTCGTAAGGTTTCAGTGGTTTCGAAACCGGCCCGTTCACCATAGCAATAATCATTTATCGGAGCCGCGTTACCGGTATACGTGACGCGGTTCCGTATAGCGGCTTTGAGAGAATCGACTTTTGTCGAGACCTCTTTCAAAGCCTGCCGTTTACTGCCAAAACGGTTTAGTGTTTCAATAGCTGTCTTTGTTTATGACGTTTTTGCGATATTTCGTTTGACCCGCTTTGTTGGAATGTATGGTTTTGGTATGATATTTGATCCAGTTTTTTTTCTCTGAATGTTTTTGTGTTAGATGGTGGACGAATACTGATTTCAGTTATTACTTACTTAACTTCTGTAAATAAGATGATTATTAACTACAAACATAATATTCTTAACTTGGAATCTATATGACAATGGACAAACAAAGAAGCTACAATATTGTATCCTTAAAAATAAAGAACTTCCCAGAAAATAATACATAACGTAATAAAAACATACTCACAAAAATACAAAGAATAAACTCCCTTTTTCCGAGCTAGTTCGTGTAATTCACTCGAATTACAAGCACGAAACAAACTTAAATCCATTGAAGCAAACCCCACATAAATCCATTCGGTAAATCTTAAATCACAACCCTTTTCACCGCAATAATCCATAAAAAATATAATTCCAACTGCGCAACACTTCACAAGTTGTAAATAGAAACAAATGGGAAATTACAAGTGGAGTGTTCCTTATTAGCGCGGTTTCATGTCCGGGGTGCGTGGGGGCGGCGGAGGGGAACGGGGAGAGGGGGGAGGGGTGGCGGGGAGCGTCTAATCGGGTTAGTACGTACGCGTGTTTACGCTGTCGCACATACAACGCTTGACTTGCATTTCAGTTCAAATGTGAACGTGTTAAGAGATAATTACTCACTCATTCGTTCGTTTGATTGTACGAGTATATTCTTGTAATCTTCCTTTGTGAATTAGGTTGCGATCGGTTAATTAGGTCGCTGTTGATCTGGGTGTGTTTTGGGGGTTTCGATGGTGGGAATTGGTTTCAATCCTTCGGCCGGCAATTCAGCCAATGTTATATTTTTTTAGAACAGTTTTTGTAGGTGGAGCAATTCTCTTGCACGTATTAAATAAAAATGTAGAATTACCTACGTAACGAGAAAGTTCAAACCATATTTCGATTAAGTCTCTGCAAGCTAGTAAAATTACCAAACATCGTTGTACAGTTTGAATCCATTCATAAAACGTTTGTTAGCATTGAATGCACAAATATAGGCAGTGTTGCCGTTCATGCCTTGCATATGACCGCATCATTTCCTCCTACCCTCCATGCACGTATTTGCTAACCAAATCTCAGAATTCATGCAGGCTTTCAATATGGTTAGCAAATATTTGTTGAATCAGAATATTAATATAGATAGATCCTACTAACTACTTACCTTATAGAAGACAATAGAAACATAAAAGAAAATGAATAAATCGTTAACATTATTATTATATTTCCAAAATTACAACGTGGTTCGTCGTTTTGATTTGTACGAGAATGCTTCATCATTACATAATTTTCTGATCGTTATTTTTAAAACAAAACTTTTATTTTTAAAATCGATGCCCTAATTAAAGCGCAGTCTATCAAAAGCAGCTATACATTACCGGCTACATATAGCAAGCACTGTCCTCTTAGTGTAAAGTACCCTATGTAAACAGCGACGTAAAGCGTAATAGTTTCCGCTTTCCTGTTGAAACTTTGCGGGCAGGAAATTCGATCAGGCCATGATTAAAGTGAGAGAGATTTTATTAGGATACTTTTCGTTCTTGTTTGTATGTAGCGCTAAGTTAGCAATTTATATTTTGACTTTAATTTTCTTTGTTGAACTTTTTAGGAGACTGTATTGTGTAATACTTTGTATTTTCGTGTTTGTGTTGCTGTTTTGTAAGTACTGTTACTTATAATCTGCCACACCTCTTTGGTAAGTTATGGCAATTTAGATAAAGCTATGTTCAGTGAGAGTTATAGTTTCTTGCGAAAGCTTAGGACTAACTTACGTAAAAAAAGTATTTTCTGACTTGCAAAGCAATAAAATCTATAAAAACCGCCATCTAAAAAAGACCCATCCACATCACATAGATACTGGTATTGTATTTTCTGATGATAGAATTAAAAGTAACGAAATAAAACGTTCTAAAATACCTTCTTCCCGTATATTATCTACTAAACATTTCACAGCAACTCTAACTCTACTGTTACACGTAAGTAACACAGTACCTCTTATTGTGATATAGTTGAGAACATAATTCCAACTTTGGACTCCCAATGGTGGAAACTAAGAGCTGAATAAACGGATACTAATATTCTAATATGACCTATAAATTCAATTAATGCAGATTTGCGCTAAATTATTGCGCTTTCGTTATCTCCTGTGGGGTGTTACATATTTAAGAAATGTAAATGAAATCCGTATACGTATGAGTACCATAAGTATGAACTGCGTAACAAATTATGTGGTTGAAATAAAACAATACGTAAAAAACATCCAAAAAAATTAAGTGTATAAGTAACGAAAGGAGTCAATAAGCTCCATTTGGTATATGCTAGTTTTAATATATATTATAGTTTATTCCATATGCAACATGTTTTTTTTTTCAATCTTATGTAAGTCACCTTTGACAAGAAAGAAACAAAAATGCTAACTTTTAGAGTACTAAATAAAAATGACCTATTTTTTCAGAGTATATTCCTGGAAAGTAAAAACTGTACAAAATAGTATGGAGCATAAATCTCATAATCCCTTCTCGTTTCGTCCATTTCTTTTCCATTCATGTACCTAATCTCACAGACAGGTGAATTGTTCAAAATGATCAATACACGAACAGTCTGTATATTTGTTTTTGCGAAATGTACTTCGTTTTGTAATGTCTTTTCAACTGAAGGCTGTTTCGTTCATTCTTTTTATCCCTTCGGAGCGAAAACAAAAACCTTACTTTGTCTGATAAATCCCGAATGTATGTGCTCATTTCATTAGTGATATTTCGGTAGATTTGTAGCCACGTAATTTTGTGTTTGTTTGAACAGTTTTGTACTCATTGAATGTAATGCAAGCTTGACTATAGAATTTAAAAACATTGAGATACTTTTTAGGTTTAAGTGAAAAGGGGAAAAAATATGTATTTCAAAGCACAGCTTTGAATAATGAGAAACAATGATAAAAAGTCAAAACGACAGAAAATAATATAAATAACATTCTTACCTACTGATGTAAAGCAAGTGCGCCACCCACCTACAGACATGGAATGAAAAATCCCTCCCGTACATTTCAAAACATAAACCAGGCCAGTTACTTAACCGTCACAAACGTTTGCTATACTTATATTTAACAATTGCGTAACTCAACACTGATATACTTATTTAGAAATATAACCGCTTCAGCAAGAACGCCGTGTATCGAGTTGGCGCGAGTTCACAAAATTCCAGCCGCGGGAAGCATGTCGCACCTAACTTAATTAAATTCTATTATACTGAGAGCGAAGATAAATAACTCGCGCCGGTTAGACACCCCTGAACAACTCGGAGAGTTGAAATTTAGAAAGAATGAAGTAATTTCTTTTGTGGAGGGCGTAGTTCAAATGGAACGAGACGTAATTGTTGGTGCGAGTCCCAGAGATGTGGAATGTTGATAGTGCTTTTTTAATGTTAATTTGTTCGCCTTTAAATTGTACGAATTCGAAAACAACAAGTCTTCTGAGTAAAATATACACAGTACTCGAAAATGTAATAAATAAGCAAATTGTGGAGATCCAGGACACATGGAACTTGGATTAACTCAATTATGCCTATCATAATAAAATCACCTGCTGTAATTAAAAAAAAAATCAAATTATTTACACAATAACCAGAGAATGGTTTAGTCCAGAATTCGAGTACTTAAAGTGATATTTGTAAGCTTCCTAACATCATAATAATATCTCTACTAAAAACAACACAAATATAAGCCCATTACAGTTCCGAATGAGCACTTTTAAATAGTGTAAAGTGAGTTACGTATGCACGTAGTCTCGCTCCGTGTGTCCCACTGTTGAATGCAATTATCTGTATTACGGAATGATGGCTGTCTTCCCTGCAACTACTGACTGACTCAAACTGAATAAGGTAGTTCTCAGCCGAGTTTAAAAGCTGTTTTGGATGATGTTTGGGGTTAGGACTTCGTGTTGTTTTGTCATTTTCTATTCATGTTAGAAATAATCTTGATCATAACTAATGATCTTATTCACTTATATTTTGAACATGTTACTGATTCTGTAATTTCTGAAAAAAGACCAGAAAAAAAAAGATCAATTTTTAGTTTTTTAGTGTTAGCAAAAATATTATTAATAGTCACAGTATTGTTTTGACAGTAGCTTTTATATAGTTAATCAGAATTAGAAAAAGAAATAACATCATCCCAATTTTCCAAGTTATTAATTTTCTGCAAATTCTCACAGAAGAAATAACAAAAGAAAGTCGTCCCAACCCGGTTCATTACCAACGAATCTAGATCGCAAACTTTTTGCAGAGGACCTCAATGCACCTATACCTTCTCATGCAATTGTCCATTTGCCGTCACAAATAAAGGAAACTCTTTCAAACTCACAAGATTTTATCTGCTCAAGTCTCGATATTACTGTCTGGAAGTCAGTGTTAAATGTTTGTGACGGGAGGGTATATAAAGGCATAAAGGGTGCTACTGCCTCCTCACAATATCCGTTGCAGCAACTAAACTATTCTCTTTAAATGTTTTGTTCTTAGATTGGATAGAAACACGCGATCTTGAAAATTTGTCGTCGGTTGTATGGGACAACGGAACTGTTTGTTTGGGGATACCTTTAATTTAGGAGTTTCATTTGGGATCTTGGCAACAGAATTCGACTTATAGGAAGTCGGTATATACATTAGTTTGTTTTGCTCAGTTGGTAATTGCAAATATTTTTAATATCTTTAAGCAAAATAAACACTTTGTTTTTGGAGCCAATTATTTACGACTAAGATATTAAATTAAAATATAAAATAACAATTTGTACCTACAAGAAGAAACAATATTACCATAAGGTAATGTTCCTTATTTCAATAAAGTGACGCCAAATTCTTTTTATAAACGCTGACAAAAATCTCGCTCCAAATACTAACATAACAATATTGTAAACCGTGTAAAACATTTTATAAAAACAAAAACAAGCTCCTAAATTCCTTAACAAGAACGAACATCCACGTCTTTGTCTAAAGAAACGCCACACGACATTACAAAAAAACGGAGGAAACAAAAGGGGTGTCGAATCTCGAAAGCTTATATCCAATATTGAGGAGAAAAAGTCCGATAAAGTAGGTAAAGGTAATCCAATCCGTTTGGGCGGCATTCGAACTCGGCTAGAGTAGATTAAGAACAGTTGTTAGTTCAGAACCTCTTACAGCCCTCACGAGCTCCTTGATTGAATCAAATAAATCCATAATCTTATCTACCAATCTAACTAAACTCAGAAATATGGAATTTTACAGATCTCAACAGAATCGAGATCAAAATGCTTTTATCGTTCGAGTATTTGAATTTCTTGCGGGCTTATCGTACTTGGACGAATATTCTTAAAGATATCCCGTAAAATCGTTCGTGATCGCGGCCTAAGCATACTGACCCGGAGTCCAAACATGTTTATGCGAATTTGTTGCTGGTACAGATATTTTAACATGAACATTATTTAATGTTTTGCATGAACCATGTAATATGATATCGCACATTATGAAAAAAAAAAACCTTTAGCCTTTTAGTCCCTTCTACAAATTAGTCGGTAATATTTTATCAACTTATTTACCTCGTCTATTATTTCTCCGGTAACTTTACCAGCCAACTCAATAACCTACGAAATGTTGCCTCAAATTTTGATTTCCAAAATAACTTAGGTATTAAAGTTATTTTGCCGATTGGCACGTGTAAAAGCCTAATGCTTAGGCTTTTATCTAAATATGGAACAATATACAACATGTAAACCAGTTATCTCAGTTTTGAAAACCCATTAATAAACCAGAAATATGGTAATATAACAAAGTTCGAGGGATTTGCCTAAATCCTGTTCCCAATATCGCCCTCAAATTATATTGGAAACTTTCAACTGTAACTTCATACATTTTTGTTCTAAATACCGTGTGTTACATGTAAGCAGGGTCGTGTCAGTTTGTTTTTGGCAGCTCCAAATGAGTAATAGTAAACTGGAGACCCATTCGTAAAACTTCCTTTTGTTTTGAAAATTTGTTATTGAATAAAGGTGCTACGGCAACAGAAAAGAAATTCTATGTAGAATGACAGCTTGATGGATTGACCCTGATTAAGTTATTTATAACAAAGTTCCGAACAGAAAGGCGGCGAAAATAAATATGGCAGGAATTTGCATTCGTAAAGTTGTAACAGGTAATTGTGCGAATGTTAAAGGAGCAGCGTTTGTCTTACAAGTTTTGGAAATTTGTGAAAAGTTGGATGGTGGAGCGTCTGCGTAATGCCTTGGGAACGAGATATTTTTTTCTCTAACATGATAAAGTTTTTGAGAAAGCTTTTGTTCGCTTGCCTTACAAGGTAGTGTAATAGATTTTAGAGAAGATATTAGCTACGTTGTGAGCTCAATTGATGTCTTTCTCATACAGTCTGCGTATTTTTTTTTTTTACTATTTTACTCATGTATTTTTTTCTTGATTACAGGTAAGCATCTCAATAAACATCTAGAATTAGCGATATATGAGTAAGTAACATAAGAAAGGTATTTTTTGCTTCTTTACTTCAAAGTGGAGCGATCCGGCAAAAAACTCGGTGCAACATTTCATACGTACGAACAAAATTCTTTTCAAAATTAAAACCATGGATACAACAAAGGAGTGACAAGCATTCGAAATGGACCTTCGCGAGCACTCTTTATCAGCAGACAAAGAAGTCTGCTCTTGCAATTGATGGTCTCTACCATTCACGAGCGCGATCGCAGAAACAAAACATTCTGCAGATGTTCGTGAGCCTTCTGTGGAAAATATTCTGCAACACTTGATATTAATTCACTCTGTGGCAACTATATTGTTATTGGTTTTTCATCCTCTTCTTGCCAGCTTGCTATTGTTTTTTCATTAATTTATTTCTTAAGAGAGTTTGTCTTAAGGTGCAAAATGTAATGACGTTAAGCCATTAAAATATTTGTATGCTTTGAAAGTCTCGTAAGATCTATAGATATCTTACTAATTCAACAAGCAGAAAATCTTGAAAACAACTCATAAATGAAAACGTTCAATTAGATTTAAATCCTTATCATGTTAAAGATGTAACATAAATGCTCACTTTATTTCAAATTAACTTTACTCAAATTACAACTTACTTCATCTAAATATACATCTTTAATGATAACTCCAAATTCAATAACGAAAACGTAGCAATCCCTCTTTTGACACAGAATTATCAAAGCCCCTGTTTATAGTGGGTTCAATTTGACAGTATCGTGTTTCAAGTGTTTTCATCAGACCTGCTAGCAATGATAAGAATTAGAATCTCTATCAAATTTTCAAAACTCGTTGTAATTATACAGGTAATTACCTCGTGATTATAAGTTTTGATGTCAACTCAGGTGCAAAACGAATTAAGCTTCGTAATAAGGTAGGAAATTGCTTTTCCATCTATTCCAAGTCCGTTCATGTGATACCTCTCCGGGGAATCAGCATGAGTTTTGTGTACGCAAAAGTTATAATGAGTAATATTTTTATCAAAGGAAAGTTTTATGATATCGAAGATCGCTATTTCGTCAACTAGTCCCTGAACAGGTGATTATTAAAAATGTTCGTACTTTGATGTTCTGATTTGTTTTATAACGAGATGTACTTTTCCGAGTTTGGAATTTGTCATTTTTATTTTACCATACTTTAGAATTTTCAAGGTAGTTTTTTATTTTCGCTTTTTCTGAGAGTTAATGTTATTCGTATTCTTTATTTACCTCTGGAAAAGTAGAATGTTAAGTGAATCAGCTAATAATCGAGTTCTATGAGTTAGAGCTAGACGTAATACAGAATGTTTAGGATCAAATAAAAGGTTTTTCTCGTCTTCTCGTAGTGCTACGAAAAGTAAATAGGTATTTACGTACTTAGTGTAAGTAAAAGAAGATTTTGCGCACACATTTCATTATCCAGTAATACATATTCTATTGAAAGTCTTTGAGTAATTGAGTTTATTTTAATATAATGAAAAACAAAGAAAACTAATTAAATTCCAGAAAATCAAATTTCTTTAATGGCTTACAAACTTTTTCTTTATAAATTAAAGTTGATTGATTACGAAAACATTATTCTATAAATTTCATCAGGATCCATCAAAAAGTCATTATAAAAATATCTGAAGACAATAAAGTTAACAAGGGAACAATAGAGGAGTTGTACCTGTGAATCTTGTGTGAGCACACATGCACAATGTCCGATGTGTCCATACGTCTTCCCCAATTCGATAGTGACAGAAACAGGTGTCAGGCGTGTAGGGAACCAGCCGGGCGTAACAAGACACGTCCATACAAACGATTTGTATATTCCCGAATCGAAATGTACGGAGAATGTTCGCCGTTTTATTTTTATTGTTATCTGGGCCTTAGTGGAGTAAAGAAAGTTTTATTGTTGGAGTTCTGCGTTCAGTCTGTCCAAGTTAAAGACGCGAGTTTATTCAGCTCATAGTATGTGTCGTTAAGAGCTTCTAAGATCAGATGTTTTTGGAGCTGAACTGATAAAAGAGTACCTTGATACGTACAAGACCCGATAGCGAATGTGGAAGGGAACTAAGAAATGGAAGGGAAATAAGAAACTTCAAGTAAAAATAAAAGAAGAAGTATACACCTAAGAGATTTAATGTATTTGCGAAATGAAAGTTAACGCCTGTAACCGTTATGACTAAAGCCAAGGATTAATAACAATATTCTGCAGAGAAGATGCCCTGCACTGTGATACTCAGTCTACAGAGTCTGCACATGTGATAATTTTTTTTCTTTATTCCCTCTATGCGAAAATACTAATACACAAAAAAGAAGCACTGGACAGTCACAGTGCAGTTAAAGTAGCTGTTTATAAGAATTAATTTATTGCAAATATTATTAAAAAAAAAAAAAAAAACTATTATCACAAGGGTCAACTTGGGATGATTATTTTTATTTAAGGTTTAAAAGCCACTTTGTTCACCCGATCTTCACTATCGTTATTTGAAAAATATATAATTTCGTTATTATGTTTTTAAGATTTTTAGGTTTCTTCAAGAAAAATATGAACTTAATTATAATCCGCTACAAACTTCTTTATTCCAAAAACAAACAGCCAAAAGTAAATTCTTCATTATTTTACCACACGTCCTTAACAAAATATTACAACAACTTTCCTGAAATAAAAATCGCTGTACAATAATTAAAATAGCTATTTCTGAGCAAAGTGAAACCCGTCGGACATTCGTGTCAAATGCACGGCGCGGCTCAATTAAAAACATAATTGAGTATTTGGGCGAGGGGTAGGGAGGGGGGGGCTCTGGGCTCTGTAAAGTGAAATGACACTTGTATTCTTGAAGTTTAATTATTTAGTACGCGATTGGTTCAGCTGTAGGAATGTCTCGGAAGCTTCCTCCGGTTTAATTGCGTTTGGAATCTCAATTTTGACTGCGGATGTCGATTATATTTGGGGTTTGATCTCCTGATTTATTCACCTTGAATGTGCGCTCAATTTGAGTTGGTTTCTTGGTATTTTAACTTGGATTTTCACCGATAAATACCTTATTACATAAACAAGTTACTGTACTAGGTTTGCCCTAGTACAGTAACTTGTTCATGTATGCCATAACTTAGACATATTCTAAAAATTGTACTTACGCAATATAAAAAAAAAAACATTATGCCTATAATTGTAACGGATTAAGTACCTACTTCATATAATGATATACCTTTTCACAGTAGTACGTGTACCAATTTCCCTATTCCGATTAAACTTGGCAGGGCGCGTAAACGCCTATCAGAAACCTGTACAAATAATCTTTGATATCACTAACAGAACTGTTTTTGCTTACTCTGCCCAAAGTTGAATACTCTTCATTATTAAATCTTGCCTAAATATTATCTCAGTGTTTTGTGTATCTTCTATGAGTTTTGTTGAATTTTGAGCAATTTGATTTCGTATATTGAAATATTTTCATGATTTGAATACTTTAAAACGGTTTAGATTTTATTATTAATATAATTATGTTCATCATTCTCAATTAAGTTTGTTTACATAGCCACTGTTTTTTAATTAAACATTATGTGTTGTAACTTTTTTTCTTTCGTATTTCAATAATTTTCCGTACTTAGGTACTTATAGCATAGCACACTAAACAAACAATAAATTTATTTTCTGCAAAAAAAAAACAACTGACGTCAACGTGTAACCCTATAATCACCGGATCACTTTAATCCCATTATAAGCAATGACATTTAATATTAATATACAAGCGACAAATCAAACAGTAACAACCAGTAAATATCAGATACAAACGCACTGCACAGCGGGTTTCTATGCAAATTTCATTTGGCCGTAATCCACTCAGCGAGATTGGTCTTGATTGATAGGCGCAAATTGGAAATAGGCTGTAGCTGAACGGCCGCTGGCGACGGGCGACAAACGGTAGCAAAAAGCCGCATCGGCATTGCTAGGGTTATTGAGTTACGCACTGGACTGATATAATTTTTGTCTAATAGGTGATTAGGATCGATTTGGTTGTCGTATTGCTTTTTTGGGGGTTCTGTGACGGTTATTTTTAGGAGCGGTGATACTGTTTATCGGATATAAAACTGTAATAAGTAATATTGTAAAAAATATATTTTGCTAGAATCTTAAGTTTTAGGCACTGTAAATGATTACACAAAATATTTACACGTGGATTTCAAATACGAAATAAATAAATCAATGAAAGAAAGTATCTGTTTCTTATTTCAATTATCTGTTCCTTTGACTTCAAGTTTTTTGTTTCTCTACACTAAAGGAATTCGAAGTAAATTTTAAGATACCGCTAAATCAATAGGTACCCACTATAATGTACATTATGTGACAAAAAAAAATCTTTTTTCTACATTTTAGACTAAAAACACGTGAATCTGACACTCTGCCGGTCAAACCGGAACAAACAAGGCGCTACGGCCCGAGGGGACAACATGACAAACAAAATGTTCACCGAATACACCACCCTGTATAACACACAAAATACTACACCCTGTATACAAAAAGCGTGCGTTAACATCGTTATTAGAGAAAATTTTAATTAAGCCACGTAAATTGCGTTTCGATGTAAACATAATTTCCTATGTTATTAATTTTTATAATGAAACCTGTGCATGCATGTAGGAATATTTAATTTCTACATAAAGGGCTAAAAATAATTACAGGATTTTGACAAAATTAGTTCTTCAACCATCAGTCATTATTAAAAATCGATGAAATATAAAAAAATATTAATATTCTTAAAATACATTTTTTCCCTTCAATATGAATAATACAGCCAAAGGTAATAATATTTTTTCTACTATTTACAACCAATAAAACCGCCCATAAAAGCACTTTAAATAAACTCATCAGAATTACTAATTTCAATGCTCACTCTTTCAAATATTACAAGCACTAAGCTTCAAAGAAAAATAAACTATAAAGTTAAGCGTGTAAAGTATAGTTTTGTTTGTTTGCACAACTGTTATCCGTGTTCATACATCGTAGAGGTAACATTAAGCCTTCAACACGAACTCGTTATTAGTTATAACACCATTTTTATAGCTTTAATTGAAGTTGACACCATTCGTGTTTTATAGTGGGCTTTATTTGTTTTTTCCATTGTGGAATTCAAACAGAAGAGTTATTTGGTTTAACATGACGTTCATGCTACATTTCAATTTGTTGCTTTTTTGGCATTTCACGGATTTTTGAATGCGTTTTTCCTTTTTTTCGTTTGTGAAATATTTTTTCCTCGAAAGTTTAAATAAAATAAATGGCAAACAAAATCGAACACCAAAATTTTTTAGCATATTGTGCATACGTAAAAATATGTAGATTCCCCAAAAATCTTATAAAGTTTAAACTAAAAATACGCTTGAATATTTCAGCAAGCATCTTCGTAGGGAATCGATAAACTCAAGTTAGTATGGGCCGTAGCGGACGCTTATTAGAAATTTCCGAGACAAGTAGGTATTCGATTAGTTAAATGCTTCAAGTTCAAAGGTTTCCGCTAGAACCGAGCTTTCTGTACTATACACAGGAAATTTCGACACACAGTCTTAGTGTCGCTTGTTGGACGAAGTTAAAGGTGGTAGCGATGAATTTTTTTAACCTAAGGACATAATTATTTTCTGCCAATATCTAATTTAGTTGGTATGTATGTAACTGATAATGAAAGTATTTTTGTGCATGTCTTTTTTTTGGTATTTTATTTACCTATGTTTAAGTTTACGAGTTCTTTATTTATTGCCATAGTGGGGCATTTTACATAAGTCCGTCTTTTTTGCGTATAACACCTGCATGCTGCTCATGTTTATGAAAGCTTCCCAAATTGCATAAGCACGAAATCCCGGGTAGCCTGTATTTAACTTACCAGACAAAATCCCATTAAACTGAGACTAAGATTTTCTGCAATTATCCCCAAAATTCGTTCGCTAGTCGCCCGCTGCCCGCCCGCTACCCGTCCGCTACCCGCTTGCTACCCGCTCGCCACCCTCCCGCTATCCGCCCACTACTTGGTGTCACACACAAGCTACAATCCTAAGACGATTGTGCAACTACAGAGCATCTTGAGGTCAATGGGAGCAACGACTCGCCCAACACCCTACACTCTAGCTTTGTTTTCGACCATAACAGTTACGATTAACGACTGCAGCAGGATCAGAGGACCATTCTTAAAAGGAAACTGTTATATTGAAGCAGTATTACTTTATTACACGAACATGTTGCAATGATGTTCGTTATTGAGTTTTTAGTTGGGGGGACACGATTTTTCAATATTGTAAAGTCTGTATTAGGTTCTGGCTTTTTCTGTGACTGGACATTTTCTCTCAAAAGTATTTTTAGTTCCACTATTATTGAATTTTAAATTATGTATATCATAGCGAGATAGTAAGTCAATACTTGTAACACTAATATACTCGTGTGTAATCTGATAAAAAAAACTTGACACAAAAATTGCTTGAAAAAATATACTTTCGTTTAAAGGAATTACTAAGATTAAGGCTTAGCACTAAGACCTGTAATTGTAAAATCTTTTCTCATCTAATCGTATCTCATTAAAAATCAAACAACGGCGTCTAAATCCCAGCCATTCTGAACAAAATCCGACTGTTTTTGTCCCTACAGACAATCACTATCAATTAACATTAATCTCAATTGGCGAGGAAACGATTAAGTTGTTGGAAAAATAAACGTCGGAGTAACATCATTTGTCTTAAGATTGGAAAACTGGAGATCATCAATAGATAATCTAAGACAGTTATTTTTACTTTGAAATGGGGCGAGATTTAGCTTTAGCTATTTTGTGTGTAGAAGGGTTTAAAGAATAATTGGATTTCTTATATAAATGATGGTCTCTATTGTCGTCTTCATCTCTATTATGACCAATATCTCACGAAAGTTTATGAATCTCTATTACAAAACCGGTTAAAAGAACCGATTGTACCTAGAGCCGGCACTCGAAAACGGGGTAGGCCGAAAAGATCGCTATCTGCCGGGTTGGTGGGAGGTGGCTCCAGACAGAACAGCTTGGAGCAAATTGGGGGAGACCTTTGCCCAGCAGTGGGATACATAATAGGTTATTGAAAAAAAAAAATACAAACCGATTGACATAAGCAAATATTGAAAAATACATCTCAGTCACCAAGTCGGCCGGTACGCTCATCCATTGTTACAGCGTAGTGGCCGGACTAAATCACACACAATTAAACTCAACAAAAGTAACTTTACTGTTAACATTCTAGAGTTATATCGCTAACCCTGGGTTAATTGAACAGGGTGGAAAATTATACAAACTTTCACGCTAACATTAATGCTTGGAGACGTGTTAGACAGGCCGTCCCGTGCTCATAGAGTCAATATTAATAGAGGATCTGTCAATTATTAATGTTTAGTGATGCTTAAAATCGCTCTATCGATAAGGATTGTTAACAACAGATTAAGTGCTCCAGTGTTTTGGGTGCAAGGTCGATTTGTTGTTCAAACTTTTCGTTTAATATTTATGTTGGGATTATTTTCACGCTTATTCCTCGCATGAAGAGGTTAAGTATTATTTTACCTACATATCATTGGAGATTTGTCTACAAAGTAATGTCATTAGTGGATAACATTATTTTCAGTATTATTATGTACTTACTTTCTTTGTTGTCCTGCAACACAACACAAAGGCTAAGAATCGTCTCTAATATTATAATACTCATGTTACTTTTCAATAGTAAACTTTCATTATAAACATGATGAAATCCGTTCCTGATATCTCCATAAACCCCTGGACAACAAAGACATTTTTCAAATAGAAAGCTTCGCGTTCATATTTGAAGGTAGTAATATGCAGTTGGGGCGTGTAAGGGCGTAATATTGCATACATGATAGGGTTGTTAGCTCGCCTGTTCCTCACAGCTCGTTATTAAGCGCACCTTATTTTGAGCGGCGTTCGAGGTGTTGACTAGCGCGTCATCTGTTCAACTTGTGTTCATTAAAACTATGATGTGACGTCATATGTCGCTCGGAATTTGATGTTGGCATTTGTTTTTATGAGATATTGGATTGGACAGACTTTTTTGATTTGTTCTTTTGTATATGTGCGTAATTTTGTCTTTTTTGGAGTGATTTTGTTTGTATGTGCGTTTCGCTATAGAAGGCACTGGACCAAAAAGAACAATATAGATTACTTAAAAAAGGTAAAATATAATTATGGCTATATACGGAACCGTAACTGCAGTCATGAAAATTGCTATATAAGTCTTATTTACAGCGTTGTAACGTCTATTATATGCAGTGATATATGACAAATTACCCTGACATACAACAAAATTGTCCCCAACCTAACGATCCAATGAAAATTAATTCTCGAAATACATTGAAACGTAAAACTCATTGGAATTACTAACCTTTGATGTGACGGCAGGCATGAATATCGGACATGAAAATACCTACAGATTAGGTGATATTGGTCCAAAATCCACGTTTGTACGTACATAGTATTGTTTGCCTTACCTAGGGTACGTTCGAATGTAAACATTTAATATCGGTTGCAAGCGAGAGGCCGGCCTATACGATAGATGGGCCTCTGTCAACACTTTGATGTTACGCGTTTTAACATATAGATCAATTTATTTATAACTAGTAGAAATGTAGGTTTGGGTTGGGATTGGGAATTGGAAAAATGTTGTGTAAAGATTGGGGTTCTGATGAGATTAAATATAGGTATAACCGCTATTTCAAGTGTTGCTTTCATGGTTATTGAGTATTCACACATAGTCGTATTCGTATAATCGATAACATCTTGAACATTGTCTGAGACTGACGCTTCTAAAAAAGCGTTTCAAATCTAGCACCATCTCAAATAAAAACAAAAGAAAGAAACCTTATGAACTTGAAAGTCAAGCTGTTACGTTGATTCAAAAACTTAGAAGCCTAGGGACCAAAACTGATATAGAGTTACAAAAAAACTGTCTTATATTCCTAACTGTTCCCAAGCCGAAACCGCTGTAATAAATCATAAAATAATATAGCAGAACAGACAACTACAAAGTTAAACACTTTCACCTGGACGAAAGCGGTTGTTTCTACAGACGTGACGAAAATTCTTATAGTCTATGATTAATGACGTCACTGAGACGCCCCTAACTTACACAAACCTGCCAGCTTGGTTTTCTCGACATCATAAATATACAGTTTATAGTTTTTGGACCTGTCAAAGATAAGGTTTTGAAATTCGTTTTATATACTTTGATTTACGCTTGTACAGCCTTGAAGAAGGTAATATGATTTGTAAGGTTAATATTAGTGACAATATTTTATTATAAATATTTAATAAAATATTATCCCTTATATTAACCATTATTCATAATAAGTTAATCATAAATGGTTTCGTATGAAGTAAATTAACACAGATGTCTCGTCAAAACGCTTTTCAATGATAAACTTGTGCGAATACGTGCATCATTCAAAACCAATTCCAAATTCCTATAAATCAATACACAAGTAGGAAAGTACACAAACACCAGAATTCCATATGATACGTAACATTTACGAATACTCAAGTCAACAGAATGGAGAAATGTTGCCAGCTTTGATGTATCAAAGTAAATTCTATTTCCGTTCCACCATTTTGGATAATTATTATGTTGTGTGTTGCCAACGTATGCTATCTTAATTTGAATTTCTTTTGTGTCGACTTGTGTGATAACACTGGAGTTTTAATGATGATGCATTTGAATTGACTTGTTTGGTGTTGAATAGCTCTTTCAGAACGTTCATTTATATATTATTTGTGTGGGTATTTATTTTGTCCTATAAATCCTGCAATTATTGACTACAAAAACTTGCACTGTTTTATGGAGACTAAATCCTCATATTAATATTTTGTTACATTTGAGCTGCATTGTTTCTACCACGGTAGTAATGTTTCCAGAAAAGCGAAGCTTCTTTCACCCAAATGGCATTATTTCCTACCTCAAAATCCAGCATCAAAACAAACAAAGGCCCAACAATAACACAACCTGAAGATATTAACACTAGAAAAAACATTGGAAAAACGCCCATATCGGGCTCAAACACCAATATAGCATATTCTTTTGAGTGCAAAACTTGGGCAAACGTTTGCGTTGGGATTGGAGCGTTTCAAGCGGTCTGAAATCCGTTCGTTTCATGCGAGATCACGCGCCGTTGCGTATCGCCCGCGGGTGTGATCCTTACAGGGCTGCCACTCCTCAATTTTGCTGTTGGTGTCCGTATATTTTGGACGGAAAATACAAGGTTTTGTGTAAAACCATCAAGGTTGAAGATATTTTTATGATAACGTGCAATCTGATTTGAGCATAATATTATGAGTAGACCATTGCAATGTAATGTTTATACGTGTCACAAGGAAGGCTATTAGATTTTTTAAATTTCATTCAATTATGTAATATTACTTTAATCGTGGTTCTTCTAAAAAATGTATTTAGCACCGGTTACTTTTACGGTTCAAGGGTAAAAATACCTATTTTGATGTTTATGTGTGAAGCGTGCCAACCCTAAACAACGAACAGTATTTTATGGGGCACACACTTTTACGTTAATGGTTTTTTGTTAGATGTTCGGTTTGATACTCCGTTTTTTTAAACTAGCAGGTTGTAAAATTTTTAAGGGAAAAACATTTTAAAAATCTCTGTTTTCGTTTTGCTTGGACTAAAAACATATAAAAGGGTAATGTTTTGATGGACTTTGATTTTGAACCAAAAATATTTCATAGCATTTATCCCTCAAAACGTGCGTTAAAATTAAACGGTAAAATTTGCAAATAGAGAACAACAAATTATCAAAATTGAAAATGCTTCTAAACTGAGTAATTACTACACCAAATGATCTACATTTGCACCACTTTGAAAACCAAAAAAAAGAGCATAATTATCTCCAAACAAGCAACTTTACCTCGAAACACCTTTGACTCCGCAGCGCTGAAATCTGTAATTATTGAGCAATAACTTGTGTGGTTGAAACTTCACCTATACAGAACTTCAGCTAGGTATAACTGGAAGTTTAAATTTGTTGTTATTCATCACTGCCGCTGCTACATTACAAGGTTGGTATTTAAACTTAATTAACTTGAATTTCGGTATCATAAACGATGAAGTTGTGAGCTAGAGGCTAAGTATCTCACGTACATAAATACATATTATTATCTTATATAAGGTTGGGTAAGGTTAGGTTTACAAGTTCTTCTAGTTTCGGATCATTTTGTTTTGTTCCTTCTTCTTCCTTGTCGGGATCACTCTTGACAGAGTCGTGGTCATCACTTCAGGTGTTGGTGGCAAGCTTCACAACACGCCGCCACTCTTCTCTGACGGCCGCCTTCCTCGTACAGTCATGTAGTGGTAATGAACCAACTACCGCTTTTATTTGGTCAGTTCACCTCATAGGCAATTTTCTTCGTGGCCTGGTACCCTCAACCTTTCCCTAGACTACAAGTCGCTCAATAGCCATCTCACCTTGGCGATAATTTAATTTTGTTTCTTAGACAACTCGAAATCAATTTTTCATGAAATTGTTTTTTCTTCCTAAATATTTTCAATCTTTCTAGTTTTCTTAAGTATCAAACCTTAAATTACATTTTCGTCTGATACTAAACGGTTACTTAACTGTACTATTAAAAACTGTGCGCAAGACTGAACACACGGTCCTCTTGATCCCGTACATAGAGTTTTACGAACATTTTTATTTTAGTGTTACGGCCCAAAATATTATCCCTACAATGACGAGTTTCGCATTGAAATCCCATATCAAGTGACCCCTGTAATGGCCGCGCTTACGATGTCATAAAAAGGTGATCGCTTCTTTTTTTCAATATTTTCGGCTTACTGGCTTACTGAAAGCAATAAAGTTTGAGAAATTAATTATAAATTTGGATTTATTTTGTCAGGGTCCATCCGGGGTTATTTAATGGCTGAAGGATGAGAACTTTCGGGGTTGGTGACGTAATATTATATAGTTGTTGAAACTAAAGGGTGGAGACCTTTTGTAAATAAACTTACGTGTGTAAAAGTATGAAAATATTTATACATTTATTAATGAGTAAATAACATAATTATTAATAAGTTATCACGTATTTTAGTGGTATGTACTACAAAAGAATGAATAAAACATTCATTCATTTAAAGAATAATAAAAATACTTAAGGTGTCTTTATTCATAAACAATTCGGGATTTGCGTCCTTTTCAGGTTGAATACCATTAGTCTAATAATAAAAAGGTTTTCAAAAGCTTATTTAATAAACTCATTGAAAAGTGTTTTTTTTAATTAACTTTCTTACAATGTTTACTTGTGACTATTTATAGCCTGAACATGAAAGAATCAAAATAGGTTTACGCAATAACATTTTCAAAAGGGAAAATATGTAACAATACTTATTTTGAAAACATTGTTTTTCTCTTACTTCAAAACTTAATTTTATAAGTCATTGGTAATAAAATTATATCATTCTGTTGGTTTTGTTGAATTACGGCTGATTTACTCACTGTTATTTAGGGAATTTAATTTATTTCTGATTAATAACAAATGCACTTTTGATGTGCAGGTAAATCATACGTTATTGTGATACCCCACTATTTACAGTTTTATCATAGCATGACATTTCTCATAAGAAACCTAACAAATATTTGGAGTAGTCCATCTAGGGCACCCGTTCGAATGGCACCTGCGCGAATGGCACCCAGCCTAGTCCAACAAGAGCACCTATCAATATTTTTGGCTGGTGCTCTTCGTGGATACAAATTATATTTTATTTATGTGTCCACGAACAGCACCTATGACGTACCATCTAGTGTTGGGATGGATAATTGGTTTTTCAGGACGATACCGAATAAAAGATTTAGATGAATATTATTATTACGTATAATAAAAAACTTTTTAACAAAAAAATTGCACCGCCTAAAAAACTGAAAAGCAAAAAATAAGAAACCTTTTTTTTATTTAATCTTAATAACTAAGTTCTTAAACGAATGTGAGTATACCTAAGTAATTTCGAGTCGGCGCCAAACAGGCAAATTAATTAATTACAATATATAGGTACTTAGTTTTTTAGAAATTGTAATGTTTATCGCTGGAGATTTCATTGCATTTTTAAGTTGATTCAAACTCAAACTCACACTCAAAACTTTTATTTGCTTTCCACAATGGTATTACTAGGTGGTAAGTAAGGAATATAATATAGTACCTACATCGTGTTTTTGATTTGGTTGTTTCTTTAAATTTAAGGTAATTTTGTGATCTTTGTTAATTGATAGTTTGGCGCCGCCTCAAAATAATTAAGATATACTCACATTCGTTTAAGAACTTAGTTATTAAGATTAAATAAAAAAAGGTTTCTTATTGTTTGCTTTCAGTTTTTTCGGTGGTTTAATTTTTTTGTTAAAAAGTTTTTATTTTATATTTTTTTGTGGCTATAACATACGAATTGCCAATTGCTGAATTATTTATTATTTTTAAAATAGCTAACTACCTTATTTTAGTATTCAAATCTGTGAGTGAACAATACATCACCCCTATTTTCCCACCCTTCGGGTTAGATTGCATGGGACCAGCTTCTAGCCCTATCTAATGAAAAAATAATTATCAAAATCGGACTATTCTGTAATAAGTTACGCGTGGTCATATATTACAATCAGTTAGTGAACAATCAATAATCCCAGTTTTCCTACCCTTAGGATTGGGATATTTTTTCCAAATTTATATGGGACCAACTTCTAGGTATAGCCTACTCAATATAAAAAGAATTATCAAAATCGACCTACTCTGTAAAAAGTTATGCGTGATCATACATAAAAAAAAAAATAGGCTTTCGGCCACGCGCCCCGTCGCCGTCGTCGAGTAGAAATATTTATAGAAACTACAGTAAAAGATATTCATGGAGATATAGATGGTATAGTTAAGCCATTAGCTTACGCTATGCTCCTCAACAAAGAACAATCTACAGATACAATTTTATTTAACTTACTCAAATCAGCAATACCCGGCGGCATGTTTTTAGACTATTTTTCAAGTGATTTCGAAGAAGTCGCTGTGAGAGCAGTGCTCTCAGTTTTTCCAAAAATAATTATTATAGGATAATAATAATACTTTTCGGCTCACCATGAGTTTACGTTTAGGTATACCCTGTGTCGCATGTCATCGTTGTCAATGCGGTGAGACAGTTGACAACCTCGGTCACCATGGCCTGTCCTGCAGCAGGAGCGCAGGGCGTATATCTCGCCACTCAAATTTGAATGACATAATTCGTCGTGCTCTTGTCACCGCCGGTGTACCAGCTGTTTTGGAACCCAATGGTTTGGTGCGCGGCGATGGCAAGAGACCTGACGGTATGTCATTGCTGCCTAGGAAAATGGGTCGGCCTTTGGTGTGGGACGCAACGTGCGTCGACACCCTTGCGCCGTCCCACGTTCTAAGTTCAGCAGCCTCTCCTGGCGCTGCTGCTGGAGCTGCGGAGACCCTTAAGCGGCGGAAGTATAATAACATTGTGGGTGATTATATTTTCGAGCCGTTTGGGGTTGAAACGCTCGGGTCATGGGGTCCGAGCGCACGAAATCTTTTCAAAGAACTTTCCAAACGTTTGGTAGAATCTACTCGTGATCAGAGGGCTGGTTTGTTCCTTGCACAGAGAATTGGCATAGCCATTCAACGGGGCAAAGCAGCCAGCCTTCTGGGCACGTTCCCCGCCATTGACAAGGATGACGATGAGTTCGTTGACGCTGTTTAGTTTTTATTTATGTAAGTTTTAATTTTAGTATAGTTAGAGTTTGTTCTTATATTAGTTTTAATTGTGTATTAATAAATTATTGTTTTAAATTATTATAGGATGCTATTTTTACTATAAAAAAGCCCTGAAAAAGAGAGGCAAAGAGTTGGGCCTTGAAAATAGCATTCAAAGAAAGCACGTTGCGTTGTGCACTGTGCTGCCTTATTTGCCACCGGAACATTTAGTAGAGGCGAGGCTTTACATACTGAGTGATAGCCCCAGTGCTGAAAACGTAACAAAGTTCAATGATTACATGATCACCCAGTGGATTGATCAGAAATTTTGGCGTGATAAATGGTCTTGTTACGGTCAGGCAGTGATTAATAAAGGAATTAATAAAAGGACTAAAAACATTTCAAGTGTTTTACGGGTCTTAGAAACAAATTCAAGAAACTACGGAGAAATTCGTTCACAAATAGCAAAATTCGAAATCCCAAAAGAATTTCTAAGCGGCTCTATATCAATTGGTCACTGCATGGAAAAGTTACGATTTTAAGATTAATTTTGATGTACATATTATTTTATTTTTAAACGAACTGCCTGCCTTAGTTTTAAGATTAATATAATTGTAAGTACTTTTAATATGTTATAGGTTATTTATTTTACTTTTTATTTATTATACGCGATAATAATATTCATCTAAATCTTTTATTCGGTATCGTCCTGAAAAACAAATAATGCATCTCAACACTACTAGGTCTCAGGTGCTGTTCGTGGACACAAAAATAAAATGTAATTTGTATCCACGAAGAGCACCAGCCAAAAATATTGATAGGTGCTCTTGTTGGACTAGGCTGGGTGCCATTCGCGCAGGTGCCATTCGAACGGGTGCCCTAGATGGACTACTCCAAATATTTGGTTCAATGTTAAAAAAAACTGATTTCGAGTTTATTTAAAACTCATCCTATTAATCTGTTGCTAATCTCAGGCTTGGTCTAATTCTGGCCACAAACACAAATTAATTAAATCCACACTTAAAAATAAATTACACATTGTTTTGTGATTTGTTTCGCATCCCATCAAAAGATGATGGAAACAAAATGTTCAGACAATGTCTTGAGAGAACGGTCTCATTACACGGTTAGTGTTTGTCGAAACATTCCAATCTGACAAGGTTTGTTTTAGCCGGCAGTGTGCTTTATTGTGGCCACTAAGGTAGCGGATATTAGGCGTTTTATTGGAATGCTATTGATACAGATTCCTTTGATGATTTTTTTGGCTGTACTTTATCTTCCTTGTCGTTGGGTCTGATCTTGCTAAAGATCTTGTCTCCGTTTTGGATGCTCTGCTTAGTTTTCCCATGACTAAAAAACACACCTTTTTTTGCATATTAAGTTAATTTCAAATATTCGGGATGATATACTAAATAAATTTTGTTAAAATAAAAATAATTTAGCAATCAAATACACAAAAAACTGATGCAGAATCCTTGTTGAGCAAACTTCCTTTCTAATTTTTATCTTTATCTTTATTTTTATTTTTATTTTTATCTTATCAATCAACATTTTTATCTGGAAATATTTTCGACTCAATCAGCCATAACAGTCATCCAAAAACCACTCACAAAACTATCAACACAACAACTCCCCAAAATATGACTAACAGAACAACATATCCACATAATCCTATCGCCAATAAAGTCACAATACACATCATAATCGCCGATCTCTTGGCCTCTCCTCCGTTTTATTTACTTAATATTTTCGCGAAAGGGCTCACTCGCATGATAATAAATATCGCCTTATATCCTGGCCACTTTCAGCCTGATTTACTGGACCTGCTTTTAGTGTATTTTGGTTAGTATAATAATAATTACTGGGTGATTGAGTGGGCATCAACCCAGTACTACCTACTCAATTTAAGCTGTTTTCATGGAGTAGGTACTGTATTGCTCAGATTAGAGATATTTTACCGTCTCTTCGATATACTGTCTAATGTGTTAAAATTGAAAAGAGGTGTTGCAGGTTTCGTAAATGGAATATAATGGACTGAAAATTCACGGTTTGCTTGTTAGATGTTTTTGTTTATAAAAACGTTTATTAGTTCATCCTGTGCTATCTGGAAAGCAATTTTTAATCAGTCCTCATCTGTGTATTTGCTCCGTGGTCCTCATGGATACCATAACTTTTTTTTTCCTAGCCGTTTTTGCCCTTGCTTAGAAGACAAGACATAGAAGTGCAAAACAATTTCAGAAACAAAAAAATATGTAATTTTCTTATTACAAATAGTCCAACTTAAAAAATCAATACCTTCAAAAACAATCTAAAACGGTCAGTCGACATTAAAACGATAGCCTTATAAAGATATATCTGCGGAATTTCTCACGGGACGTACTACTGTTGTAATTTGATTATAAATTCATTAACTCCTCACGGGCCCGGGGGAATAATTTAGTGCAATTCACACGGCCCAACACCTCTCCGTAACGGGCTTTTTAACCGGGTTTTAGAATTATGGTAACTCTTTTTCGGTGTGAATTATGAGAATTCTTGATGATAATTGTGTTAGTTATAATCATTTCTTTGGATAGATTCGTTATAGTCTTATATCGCGGATTGTAGTTTTAATTGGGCATTTTAGTTATTTGTTTTTGTTTTCAATTCTAGTAGACACTACTAGAGTCATTTTAGCATCATAAGTTCTACCTAGAAGCTTGTATCTTTCATCCCACACTGCATTTTTTTATAAGTTACATATCCCACTGCTGGGCAAGGGCCTCCCCCTCCGTCCTCCAAACCTGTCTATCTATAAAAATAATTTAGAAAAATAATGATATAAGCCCGAAAGGAATCAGTTGACAAAAGTGTAGTTATTTTATTGCAATTTTGTCTTACATTCGAAGAATAAATCTTTAATAACCAGGTCTACAGTATTGTGGATTATAAACAGAACAAAAAGTTATGTTGTGAATGTTTTGGTGAAACAGAACGAATGAGACAAACACTTTACGGATTTTTTACAATTTGCAAACACGAAGCTCATAAACAAAGAATTAGGTCTGTATTCTAGATGCACCTGATAAATAATGATCGTCTGATCTTTCTGAATAATGATTTATTTTTTAGTAGATGGCTACATATAAAAAAGTCATGAATTATTATTTTTTTAAACTCTATGTTGGTGATTACTCTCTCAAAATATTATTGGAGACGGAAAAGTTAAACATAACATATCATCACGCCTTTATCTCCGAAGGGTTAGGCAGAGGTGTACCAATGCACACCCACAGTTCACCGATATGTTTAGGTCCCATGTAATAGGGGTTGAGCAGTGGCCTTGTTGGCCTAGTGCTGAAAAAATTAGAATTAACAAAAACGGTTCTCCACGCGACTAAACCACGAGTCAATCGCAGCTACTTTTAAAGAATTCTTCTTTATTCAGTGAACCAGTAACTTCTACTCCATTTCCTCACTCTACGGAACGTGAACACATTCGTGTCGCATCCAGCTGCGTCCAATCACAGCCGTGTTTACTCGCTGCCGTATCTAGCAATTTGCTATCCGGGGCCCAGTATCGACATCCACCGCTCGCCACAGCGCAATCATCAAATATTTGCATTCCACTGAAAAAGTAATATGATTATTAATTTACTGTCGATTCATCGGTACGCTGGTTCGATTCCGTTCAATAAACGCTTCAGATATTCACTGTATGCAAAACCTGTGAATTTAGTTTGTGATTTCGAATGGAAAATATTTCGAATAAAGTTTAGTTTTTCTTGTTTTTTCGTTTTGAGGATGCTTGGTATTCCGATGTTTTGTATTCTTTTGATGCGATTCTGTTGAATTTAGTTTTACTCGAATAACGGTTTACAGGCATGTTCTATTTTTGATAGCAAAGGGTTTTCGTTTCAAAAGTTATTAGTTCAGAATTATTTGTATATCCATTTATTTTGTATGAAAATTGCATTGCAAAATATAGGTATAAATACGAACCGTACAGAAGTAATTAAAATAGTTTTTAGATTTTATTTTTCATCCAACCGTTTATATATTCCTAAAAATAAACTATTATGTAGCCTAGTTTGATGAAAATCACACACCACCATCATTTTACAAAAAAACACAACTATCACACAAAGTCACAATACGTGTACATTCGTACTTACACACAATAATACTGCATCTCAACCAAACTAAACAGACTAACATACATACAGACAAACAGACAAGCCACAGACACCGACTGTGTCCCTCAGTTTGATCACCGTAAGACCGAGCGTTACAACTTTCTAAGCATTTGATGGGCTACTGCCACCATGAGCCCGATAAATAATGGCAAGCTCTGAAGATCTTAATTGTCAAGCTCTTTGTAACTTAATGTATGGTTAAATAGAGTGTATATTAGAATGTAAACTGAAAAAAAATCAAATTAAATTACGATTTAATAAATAGTCCTTTTTATAAAAAAATACTATTCTATTTTTATATTACAAATTTTGTTCATTCTTTATTTAAATATTTAGATGAAAAAAGGAGGAAAATAATTATTTATTAAAAATAAATATTGTTACAATTTTAAACAATTACAGATTATTTATTAATTTAATATATTTTTATAATACTGCCTGTATTTTGCGAACACTTTTAATTAGGAAATCTATATAAACAATGACTACGATTATTTTTCTAGACAAAACGAAATGCCTTATAATTTAAACATATCCTAAGTACTTCTAACTTAGTCGTAGTACTGTCAGGCAAACATTTGAGCAAGTTAGTGCAAGTGCACTTCGGTGCAGCGTTCTAGGAATCAACCGCTGCAGACTATTATATGATGGTTAGCCTCCGATCTTAAGTACTATTCAATTATTAGCTTTAGACGTCTTCGTTCTAGGAAATTTATGAAAGTATTTATTCAAATATCAATCCTATTACCGGTTAAAAGTGAAACGTCTTGAAGATTTCGTTTTTAGTTTAACATTAGAATTTATTAGGAATATAGTGAGTGTGAAAAATATGAATTTTGCAATATACAGCCTTTTTGTAGCAAATCTCTAACAAGCAAAGTTTACAAGACAGCTTTTTTCTATTTTTGAAAAACGCCATTTATATTCTATTACCAAACGAATAACATGCAATTTCGATGCAATGATAACTATATTTTTTAAACAGCGTTATAACTAAAGGCTTTCATAATCATAGTCATGATATAGATAGACTAACACTAAGCAATCTTACTTACTTACCAACTTCAGTATTAAGCGAATGATAAAAAGGCCCCATAAATATTTATAATGAAAATGCATGTAGGTAAGTTATCCTAAGTTATCCGACGAATAAAAGAGAACGTACTGCATCCAGTGCTTATATTTATTGCTAGTCGTAAATAGCAGTTGAGCAGAAAGAATTCCTATGGTGTGCGGTAAGTACCTAATAAAATTGGAGATAATAGTTGTGAACAGTCCTGGGTTCAGATCCGACTCTCTGGGTAGTAAAAAAGAGTGCTATCAACTGGTTGATAATATTACGTAACCAGGGTTTTTAGGCTTAATTAACTAATTAAAATTATTAAGTGTTTTTTCCAGTAAACAAATTTAAAGACCAATTCATAAGATAAGTAACGCTTTTTAAAATGTGCGTAGGTAATGACACGAAAAAAACAGTTATGGTTATCAAATATCATTTTATTTAAAGTCGTGAAAAAAGTTATTTAGATTTTTGTTTAGATAACATAATATAATTTAGATGTTATGACTATATAGGAAAAGTAGGTCTAATACATTTTCTTTTGTCTATTTAAAGGTGCGCTCTTCAAAACACGACTCATGAAACCTAACAATTTACTAAGGTATATAATGATAAGGCTATCACCAGACGGATACAAAAATAACCAGCTGATACAGTGTTACTCCCATCCTCGTACTCACAAATCAATAAAATATATAAATAAAACATGTGAGCCAAAAATCATGCTATCTGCAAACGCTCACAACAATCCGACAGTTTATCCGACTATTAAAATATATTTCAACCGTTTTGTATCTCGATAAGTTGCGATCGGGATATTCTACAACCCTACATATCGGCAATCACTTATCATTCGTGGGTCAAGTTTTGAGCGAACAGCGAGAGAATAAAAAAACGGAAAACGATACTAGAAAACAAGTCTAGAAAAATTAAACATTCTTACAAAAATGTACTAACTTCAAAACTAGTCTTATATGGTTTTCTTATGTATCCTGCCAGCTATAAAGCTGGACCAAATTAAAATGGGACGACACGGAAAGCCATTTTTCGAATAAAAAAAGAATCTTCAAAATCAGTTCACCCAGTCGAAAGTTCTGAGGTAACAAACATAAAAAAGACAGTCGAATTGAATACCTCCTCCTTTTGAAGTCGGTAAAAACCGTACAACTCACATACACAAATTTTGAACAACATTTGAATATAACACAAATGTTTGTCACATGATCAAGCATTTCTTAAACCATACTACAGCAGTCTTGAACACACACTCGAACAATTTAGTCGTTAACTTGCACACTTTATTTAATAATACATAAAAAAGGAAATACTTAAATAAAATCAGTGTAAAGCAGATAATCTTCCAATAGTAACGCAACATGATACAAAGCAAATAGACGATAACTGTCACAAGTATCACTATAATCTCACACATACAAACAAAATAATATCGACTCATAGCCACTGTTATTGCTTTGTCATACAATAACAATGTACGCACAAACTTAAAACACTCGCCCATGATTCCCACATCACATACTCCGAATTACAACACAACGCAATAGTTTGGAATCCCGCCAACATCAATACATTTATACCCCCAATAATGAATATCGAAACCAAAAAAATTATACGAATTCCTCAATAATAGGGTAGATGACTAGGTATGAAAAATCAAAATTTATTTAGTCCGTCATTTAGATAATCGATATATAACAGACCCGTGTTTTTTCTTTTATCAAATCAATAAAAAAATAGGAAGATAAACCGCTTTATAGTTCAGTAGTGGGGGTTTGTGACTTCACGGCTGAGTACAATTTATGCTAAAACGTGACGTCACGCAAGAATTGAAATCGATGTATCTTCGTCATTCTTTGTCTACGGGACAGAGCAAGAAATACGCGTCTACTTCTAAATGTATATGTGTAAACTAAACTTAATTGCGACTCGTCCACAGACAAACCGATAAAACGGTTTTGTGGAGCACTACATATTGTAATTGTATATTTAGCAAATAAAAAAAATAATAAATATATATTTATTCCAAAAGATGGACTAAAAAATAAAAAATTGTGCACCTATTACATTACATTTAACCCTATTACATTTACTTAAAATCATAATGAAAATGATTTTATAATAATCGCAGGATTTCGTTATTGTTTTGGTTAGGGATTATGGACCGTATTGTTTTATGATGTACTAATAATTATGGTACTAAACCCAACGATGTAGTTTAACGAAGTCCTTTCAACAGTGATTATTGGAAATTAACATGTGAAGGGTCGATTTTAGTGTTACCAATTGAATGTTAACCCTTAAACACGATATAATTTTGTTAGTCTCAGTAATGTAAAATAGTGTTGGTTTTATTTCATGTTACAAATCTAAGACTTACGCTTTAATCTTATTTACTGTTATACATATAATTCCGATTATAGTTTATTTTATAATTATGTAGTAAAATGTCCACTATATACAGTGTCCTTTTAAATACACTAAACGGTTTTTTTTTTCCGACGCCTATAATTTTCACAATTGCTACAATTATGCTGTACACATGAATATGGAAAAATAATAGTATTTTTTTTTAATTACGATTCATTTAACATTTAATGCATTAATAATTAAATCATTCTACTATACTTACCTTGAATTATTATGTAAAACGGGATCACAAATACGAGTGACAAACATGACACTAAAACTTTATTTGCATCAATAAAAAATATTATATCGAAGATCCGATGTTTGTTTTCCGTGACCTGGTTGAGATTTAACCTGGATTTTGTTTAAATTATTGAATTAAACGTATAGTACCAGCGGAGCTGAAATCTTAAACAGATATTGAAATGCTCTAAGCTACTCTGTTTAGATTCTTCAGCAATCAGCTGGGAACTGACTAGTAATTAGAATACTGATAACTTGCTAAATGCTGAAAAAAAAATCATAGGTAATAGGGAAGAACCATCTCGACCTAGTCAATGTAAAGCTAATAATAAAAACCGCATCATAATAGGCCAATTCATTTAGGAGCTACGATATCATAGATATGCAGACTTCAAACTTGTAACGTCCGTCTTTTGCTGGGTGTTAAAAACTGTTTAAATGTAAAAGAAAAAGAGGAGGAGATGACGTTTAGATTGTATGTTTTGGATTTTAAAAGAGGATGATTCTAAGAAACTATTTTTTAAAGATAGCTACTTTACCTTTTTGACTTTATCTCAGTATCTACTCAAATATATTAAAATTTCTTCACAGTTGCAATATCCGCAGCATGAATAATTCCATTCGAAAAATTAAATACAAAATGTATGGAGAGTAGGTATCTATTCAAATCCTAAAGTACAGTCACGAGCAAAAATAATATGTAAACATTATGCAATATTTAATGATTTCCTCTTCAATTCTGTAATGACATTGTAAAACATGCTATAAATAAAATGATTTAAGAAAGGATAAGGATAAGAGAAATGATTTAAACATTGATAAGGTAACCAAATAATTAATTGTGGAAAAAAAATCTATAACCTTGTAAATATTTTTCTTTATTAGATTCAATAGAAATTTTCATTTTTACTATTCAGCTATGTATTTAAATATTTGTGCTCGTGATTGTACTAAACTAACATATAAGTAACATTGTTCAGTATATGATGTACCGTTTATGAGCGACTTAAGTGCGCTATTGTCGTTTTCGTCTTCACTTTATTGCATAAGCCATAAAAATGCATCGAACGATGCGGTTTTGTATCCGTGGTTTATTCTTCATATGACGGACTGTTGCCAATTTCTTAGATAGATTTAGTAGTATTAATATATGGTTGGATTATTTTTCTCATGATGGTGGATTAATTTACTACATACCTATGAGGTTTTTACCAATAACTTCTCATTAATAACTCTCTCAACTTTACATCCTAAGCAAATTTACCGTAACTTATTTATTCGTTTAGTTTCTCATCTTCTCTATTTACATTGAAAACCTATGTTTGCATTTAATATCTCCTCACACAGGAAATATCAAATATAGATTACAGAAATTCTAATATCAATCCCAACGTACACAGTTGATATAATTCGCTCAGGATCTACGTATCAATTCGTGTATGTTCTAGCAGACAAATAGATCATTGCAGTACACGTACGTAAATACCTTTCAATCAACGTATCAAGCGAACGAGCGCGAACATTGCACGAACAAAATTTAATTCAGCGAGCATGCACGCGATATTCGAACGACACATAAATACCAATGTGAAACATTTGAACAAACTAAGGTTTTCCAACAACGAAGTGTCGAGGCACAGTGTTGAGACAGTGTTCGTGTTTCGGGAGTGTATGAAGACACGGTGTTGGAGAAGTTAGCACTAAATTTGTGAGTTTGTGTTGTAAGATAGTAGCGTTGCCGGTCGCTCGTCACTGGAAGTAAGAAAAGTGAGGGCGGCACACTCGCCCGCATACAAATAGTTTACAAATGGCATGTTGTCGGTGCGGTGTCGCGGCGTGGCAGCGACACTGCAACACGGCGCAGTGCAAGTCACAAAAGACGCGGATGAAGATTATCTCTTAAGAAAAGGATCTTGTCATTAATTTTGGCACGTAATTTTTTGTGCCTGTATTTTTTCACACTTTTAGATCCTTGCTTACAATTTCCAAATTATTTTTTCATAAAATCATTTTTGTACACTTAAATTACAAATCATAGTTAACCTTACTTAATGTAATTACTCATATTTTAAAGGGGTAGGTTTACCTTTGTAACATATGACCATGGCCCACATGACTTTTAATGAATAAGGTCAAACAACAGCTAATAATATCAAATCGCTTACATCTCCTCCCTTAAACTCCGCAGCACATAGCTCGCGACGACGCTGGTCGCGTTTAGACGGGATAACTCGGAGAATTTTTAAATTATCAACACTAAGTAGGTAACACATGGGTGTATTGAACCAGCTTGCGACTGTTACTGACGCATGTTCTCTACATGCGCTGAACTGCTGGTGAATCATGGCTTACAAATGTATTTCCTTTCAATTCAGTATACAGCATTATAATAGACTGTATATTGCTGTATTTGTCCAAATTTGTGGTGAAAATTTACGTAAGCTCTTATTTTGTTTTAAATACTTTTTAATCCGAATTCTTAGTAACGAAAATATACACACAATTAAATATTCTATTAATTATTAACAAATTATTTTTAGGGCTCAAAACTTTTAATTTATTTAAGATTACATTTTTTCATCATTTATTTTATCACTGGCAAAAATATAACTGAAAATAAAACTTACACGTTCAAGTTCTTTTATTTTCTAAATAAAAATTAAAACCAACAGTCATGGTCACTCACACAAGATTGAATAGAACTAAAGCAATAAAAATAAAAAAGGTTTTAATCCTGTTTAGCGGAGTCTGGAAGGCGTCTACGGAGGTTCAACGCTAAAAGTCAGGTGCGATGTAAAAGAAAACTCATTACTTCTTATTCACCGTCGACTTGGATAGTGCTTGTATTGATGCTGTATCTTTGTCGATACTCGATAAAAGATGCTCGATAAAATATACTCGAGTAATAACGTTGAGTAACGTTTTAGTTTGATTTGTTAAATCTGACGATATTGTGCGGTCTCTTCCGGGTCTTTATTGTGTTTGTTGTTAGATAATGTATTAAGAAATAAGTGTGAACAACATAAAGAAGTCTTGTATTTGATGAAAATATTGTATCTAGAAAGTCGAAAAATGATAGTTGATCGACAAAATAAAATCTTCTCAAAACACAAAATAAATACTAAGTTTCTATTACTTAAAAAAAAAAATAGAAATATATTGAAAAAAAAAACACAATAAAATTAATTAACTAAACCTTACTAGGTAGATTAAAAATGAAATAGTTCAAAATCATCATCATTTTCAAAATCAATTCTTAGCTCAATAATATTTTTTTCTTATTTACTTATGACTATCTAAATCAATTTGAAACCTATTATTTAACACGAATTTCTATCGACAACACCACAGCAGTAAGGGGTTACAGCAATAAATTTTAAAAGTAACATCAGTATGCCAGCGTCGTTTCGTCGTCTACACATTGAATGGGACAAAGCAAGACGTATTGTAGCTACATATGAGCAGCACGGTAAAGCCCAGCTACCGAAAATCGATGCTTAATGGGGATTTTGCCGTTTCATTCTAAATTTGGAATGAGCGCGATTATTTTAAATTAAAAATGGTCGATTTTATTTTCGACAATTTAAAGGGATTGATGGTATACAAATATATAATAATTTCTGTATAGCAATGTAATTAAGCAAGATTAACTTAAAATGAAAAAGTCAGATAATTTATTAATTTAAATTAACTCGCCACTATTCCAATAAATTTAATTTATTTAAATAGAAAAGTAAATTGAGAGAATATTAATTTGAAAAAGGATTACTTAAACATCGGTTCATAGAGGGCAAGATATCATACTTTCTTCCTGAAAAATATAAGTAAATTGCCTTTATAATATTGTATGAAGTGACAACTATACCTGCCATCCCATTTAGTAAACAGAGACGTCATGATCTACAATACACCTGAACCACAATAGAGCAAACAAAGCATTACCCCTAATTATACTAATTGCGTTCGCGCTGACTTGCTCTTATGCACCCATGCACCGCATAACACAGATCAATGATCCCTTTTCATTATAATTATACATGATTGCATGTAGCAAGAATAATACCAATTAGAGCAAGGTTTATCGCTAAGGTATTAGTTATAATTAGTTGCAGATGATAAATCTAATTAAATTCTCATATAACTAATTCTCGTAAATACATGTAATTTTAACTATAACCATTCAACAGGTACACGTACCTTCTAACCAGACGTTACACTGTCTCATTTGTTAAATTTCATAATTTACGATTACAGGATCTTTAACCTAAAATTTCTACAGGGTACATTTTGTTCCCAAAAGGTTTCAGAAACAAAGTATAAGGGAACATGTTAGAAAACAAAACCAGGAATCGACCCATTAGTTCTCAATACACAACTTTTGTTCGATGACATAGACACTCCATCTTTCAGTTCCTATGTTCCAACTTTTGAAATGTAAGAAAATATCCAAATTAGATTTATTCGCGATCCTAATACGCTCTGTGGAGTGTTCAGGTGATTTGGGAGTGCGGCCTACAGATTCAATTTACTTACGACCCTCGGGAGATGGATTCTGCGAAAACTTAAAATTCCTGGATATGCTTAAGAATTTAGTTTAGGGTTCATGTATTTTAGGGGGTTCACTTCCTAGACAGAAACACCGTTATTTTGCTAAAACCAGTGAGACTGAAAACCGACCCCACAAAGTAATTTATAAAGTACTTGAAGCTTTTTACATAGAGTGCAATCTGAAAAGTAAAAGGAATAAAACAATTATTCACATATCACAAGATTTTTAATAGTGTGGTAACATAACATAACACATCATCATGCCTGTATCCCCTAAGGGTTAGGCACAGGTGTACCAATGTACACCCACAGTTCGCCGATATGTTTAGGTCCCATGTAATAGGAGGCGAGCCTATTGCCACTTACCGGGCACAAATCCAAACTCCGACCTGCTACTGAGAATTTCATTGAAAAACCCAATAACACCTTGATCGACTCAGGAATCGAACCCAAGACCTCTAGCGTAGCAGTCGCGCTTAGCGCCACTAGGCCAACGAGGCAGTCAGCGTAATAGTGTGGTTTGAAAAAAATATAGCAAACTTAATCACTAGACCACAAAACCAAATCGCCAATCAGGTCTACTCTAACATTCTTGCTCCACACGAAAATTTGGTATAACTACCTTGTTAGTACATTGTATCGCAATTTCCGCCAATCAAGATTGTGAGCATCTAGATAAAATCCTGGCAACAGAATCTTTGGGTACGCCCCCCCCCCCCCCCCCCCCTCCCCGGGCGTTGCCGCCATTACTTCTCTAACATCAACTTATGATACTCAACTGTACTTTTTATTATTCATGATAATACACATTACATAAGCGTGTTTTTGTTTCAAGCATATATGTTCGCATTTTACATGTTTAGTCTTCTTTGACGTTTATTTTTATTAGTTGCATCGGTGGTGTATTTAGCTCCGTGTCTTATATACGTGTGTGAAAAATATTTTGTAATAGTGATCGGTGTCATCTGGCTCGTGACAGGAATGTCTGGAGTCAGACGGGGGAGACCTTTGCCCAGCAGTGGGACACTTAAAAGGTTATATAAAAAAAATGGGTTCAATGCTTTTAGTATAATCATATTGCAGTTAGTCTGGTTGGCACAAAATGAGATGAGCAGATTTTTTTTGTGTCAGTGTAGATGAATTTAGTGTCAAATAAATATGTTTTCTGATTGATAATTTTGTAAAACCGGCGTTCTTCAACTTTAAGACATATTCATGAAAACGCGTTTTAAAGTTTGTGTATGCAAAGCCGCGAACTAAACATGAAATCTCCAAACAAATTGACATTTACTTTACAGAGTTTAAATGTATGTAAAACCTTTCATCGTGGCCTCTCAAGTCAAAGCTTGTGACCCGATTCGGCTTGTCTTTTGACCCTTGCTCGACATTATACAAATCCTCCTTACATCCACTCTCTGTATTTATTTGCGTGTCTTGACCTACAATTTTATACGGTATCTTAGGGGTATCTTAGTATATGTACATAAATTTGGTACAAGCTCCGCTTCGAGAAATGCGACAGTACGGGAGTTAGAGAACTGAATCTTGAGTTCGTTTTAGATTTTCTGGGAAATGCGGAGATAAAAAGGATACATATTGTGGCCAGTGGTATAATCAGGATATAGTTAATCCAATGACTAATAGATGGAAAGTACGAAATGTATTTTAGAAAAAAATGATATTTAAGATAATGTTAATGTAAACTAGATCACCTCAATTAGCCTATGACAGTGAGAAAGACACAGTTGAGTGAAGGAAGAGGGCCTTTTTTCTTGCAGAGTCTCGAAATTATGAAAATCATGTTGATACACCCTCAAAGTTAAACATCGTCTTCCGATACCTGACCAGGTAAAGTGGCCTCGCATGACACCCCACAGCGCACGAGAAAGTCTACACAATAATTACGTAATCCAACTGACATGTAATTAAGCGCTGCAACACTAACTACACCAATTATCACGTGGATGACTGCTTCATTATTACAAACTACGAAACTACGCATAGGACATGACGACTTGTAATTAATTGCCAATTAAGTCTGACCTTTAGTCGAAGCGAAAATTCCGGAGTTTTAGTTCAAACGCACCGTCTGGAACTTGGTAACGAGGTTAGGGGGTCGAAGAATGTAAATATGCGAAATAATAATTGGATGAATAAAGAAGGCTTTGGAATTAAACTTCTGTCGGCATTCCCAGTCATTTTTAAGACCCTGTAGTATTATTAGTATTTATAAAAATCTTGACGGTTTTTAGAATCTTTTCAGCTGGTTCTTAATTTATTTTTCTATGTAGGATTAGAACCTGCTAAGTACTTGCTAAACAACATCGAGTCTTTATGAATACGTCTGTGTGTTTTTTTTTCATGAAACCTTATGGAGTTCAATTCATCTTTCATTTCAAGTTGACAGTATTTTATCTTATACAAAACAAAATGTCTCATTGTATATACCTCCAAAACCTTACCTCAAATATTTTCTAAAGAACAAATCCCAAAAGATCTTACAAATAATCTCACCCACACAAGTGGCGCTATTCAAACTGCCTGAAACACCCCTGTTACTAATACCACTGTAAACGTATACATTGTGTACATAGAAGTCTTCAATACTGTAGATTGTAATTATTGGGCCTTAATTGATTTGCTTTGTATGTGGATTACCAATTAATTAGCGTATAATGTTAGACAAGGGCATCCGGCAGCCGCAACTTGTATAGCCAGATGTATAACCGACAAGGATAAAAAGATGACGTAACAGGAAATAAAAATAATAGCTGCGATAATAACCTGCTGATAGACAGTGAGATAGGCTCGACACAAATCGAGAATATTTAATAGGAAGTGAATTCTTCACTTAAGTTTAACAGTACCATTGTAAATTATTAAATGTATTATGAAATTTCTGACAGACCCAAATCATTCCCTGCAGGCAGAATCATAAACATCAACATGCCTTAACAATTAACGAACACCTTTCATTTATCCTTACCTAATAATCTGATATTCCAAACTCGTAATCTAAGTAACCGAGCTTGATCCGGCCGTCAAGTGAACATCGTTTTGCGAGCCGATCACTTTACTATCTGAATTATATATCAGGATGTCTTCGGTGGCCAGTATTCCGTCAGCTAATTGTAACTCCGTGAATGCAAATCCAATTTCTCTACTGGTGAGGTGCAAGACACCTCGGGCGGGTGGTTAATTTAGACAACCCTACCGGATCCAATCAACCGTTGGATCTTCGTCGGAATTGTAACAATATTGTTTTAGGGTTGCCGCTTATAAAACTGGAGAATAGCAAAAAATTGGGCCGCGTGGTCATCTGAATAATTTGAGTTTTTCTATGATTCCGATTTTTTAAGATTGAATATTGGAGATTTCAAGATTTTTATTGTACCAGTAAAGACAATTTTAATAATGTGATCAAAGTAAAACGATTTTCGTTGGTTTCTAAAACAGACGTACTTCATAACAAACTTTCAATGTAAATAGTTTATAATAATATTTCGAAGCTGTTCAATGCCCGATATAATATAAAATACACAGGGCTTTTCAGACTAACTGATTTTGTGACAATCATTATTACCGACCTGTGTTATGATGAACATTGGACATGTATTAAATGATAAAATCATAGATACATAAACAAAATACATCGATGGTCAAATAACATGCAAGCTTTTCAATAATATCGAAATTCCCAAATATGACGTGTACATCAAAAATATCTTTGTTTCGTCCAGCTATTGTTTTATGGATACAATGTTATATCGGATTCGGAGTAATACTTTTGTATTGTCCAACGGTTCACAGAATTTTACTGTACGTTCACGTATGGAAATATTAAACATTATTATTTCGAATTCGATCGTACATAAAGGGAACAAATTCCATTCACTACCGCACCTCGAAATTGGTTCCCAAAATAATCCAGCACTCGTCATTGTTCGTTCGGGAGTTCCATAGAAAGCATGGGTTTCATAGATACAGGTACAGTTAGACACAGTTTAATTTGAGCTTTCAAACCAATTGAACCGTAAGGCGATTTTGTAACGGGTGACGCGTTTTCCAACAAAATAAAATATCGTATTACATACGTAGGTATATTAAAACACGAAGCTTTTGCATCACAATTGTACCATATGATAAAAGAAATTGAACTTTTGTGTCGGATCTTTTATGTATCGTTACAATCTTTTCATGCAGACTGAGCAATCATCCAAGTTGACGGTCCTTGGGGTATTAAGTTTTAAGTAGCTCACATGATTTTAGCTTTGACATTTTCTCGTACCTTATTACTAGTCAACGTTTACTTGTTATGTTTATATTAAGTTACAATTTATTTCTCACTAAAATGTTTTGCTCATTACTGCCTAAAAGCTTGTAGACCTGTTTTAGCTTCAGTCTCAGTCCTGCACAGTAACTCGAACTTAATTTTAGGATCTCATACAACTATTCGCGAAGTTTGGCCCAGTTCCCGAATCCCATCAGGACTTGTTTCGTAAACTCAAAGTATGTTTTTAATACGTGTCGTATTCATACAAACAACTGGGATGGAAATGTGAATAGAATTATTCCGTCGAGTATTAAAAACTTGGCGAACATAAGCGGTCACAGTTCGTTGGGTTTCATCACAATGTGTCGATGTTTGTAATCGAGTACGACATTGTTCGAACGTGAGAAGCGGACGGCGTGTCCAGTTTGTCTTGTTTTTAAGTTTCCTTTTCATTTATTCATGTTTGATTCGATAAGAGGATTTGTTTGACTGGAGGAACTCTTATGTTTTTAAAGTATTGGTTTTTAAGAAATATTTGTTTAAATATTTTTTCTTTGTTAAGGGATTTATTTAGAAAACAATTTATAAGTAACAACCAAAAAAGGAAATATTTTATATTAATGGTACACCTGAAGCATTTCGTCATATCCAATCATTGAAGATTAACTTCTCCATCAACTTTCACAGAAATAATGCTTTTACAAACTTATATTGTCATTTTATGATACAAAAGCTTGGTATACAAACAATTCACACACACCTCGCCCGCGCTCACATGTGGCGGACGTGCACAAAGTTCCTCCGTATTAACTAAGATAACTTTTGTTAGCAAAGTCAATTTGAGTTCTTATACAGTTCCTAAAAAAATTAGTGACAACTTACTTAAGTTTGTTCATTATCGTCAAAATTCATTAATTGTGAGAATTGAGCAAAAAACAGCACATTTATTGTTGCGGGTCTTCGTTGTCGCAAGTAAACAACCAGTGAGTCACCAAGCTGCTTCGCTCCTATTCGTCGGCCGGCGGGTGAGTCAGACGACGCGCAGCGACAGAAAACGCTACCGTATATGGTCGTAAACTCCAACACTGTCTGACTGGACACTCCCACTTGTGCATTAAGACGGCAAATTTCATCTATATTCTACAAGTTGACGCAGCGCCTGTGGTCTACGTACGAACTTGCGAGTAGAAGAGTTAGAGTTCGATACTGAGGCTTTGAAATTCTTTTTGTATGCTTTTGTTTTGGTTTTGTTTTGTTTTTTTTTTGGTAAAGTTGCATTACTCAAAAACCAGTGCTTTGCTTATTAGCCAAGAAAGAAAGTTTATAGCTTATCTTTATTTTATTTTTTAATTATCATTATATTTTTTTTTTTTTTTTTTTTTTTTTTTTTTTTTTTTGCACTAAGTCGTACTGAAGAGGTGTAATAATGTCACTTCATCGAACTCCGCCAAAGACACCTACTCTATCTGAAACTGAAGCCGAACTAAGTACAAGCACTCAAACTCAGGCCCTTATAAAAAAACCTATACTCGCACCAAATGCTCCTGAAAGTAAGCGTACAACTACCCGTAATCGCAAACCCGTAACCAGAAGTGATGATGACTTTTCTGCCTTCACGATCGAGATCCGTGACATGTTGAACGCTCATACAGCTCTGATGGACAGGAAGTTAGAGTCTTTACAGAGCACAATTAAGGAGATAAGTACACAGAACAACGAGATTAAGGAAAAATTAACCACTCTAGCTGAGCAATATAAAGAGATTGTTATTAGAACAGAAAAGTTAGAAGCTGAGAGGAAATCAGATTTTAACTATATTATTCAATTAGAAGATCGAGTCGAAAACCTGGAAAGAATGTCATGCCTGTCTAGAATGGAAATAAGAAATATTTCAAAAGCACCTGGAGAGTCTAAGGAAGACCTGCACAAAATCGTTGAAGAAACAGCCAAGGTTCTTGGGTTATCCATCCAACGACATGAAATTAAAGACTTGTTCCGGTTGAATAGAAAGGAAGGTATCTCACCAATAGTGGTAGATTTTACAAACCTGCATACTAGAGGTAATTTTATTAAAAATGCTAGGCATTTCAATAAGACAAATAAAGAAAATAAATTAAACACGTCACATATAAAACTAGTGGGCCCTCCTAAACCGGTATTTGTGTCGGAGTGCCTAACACCAAAGGCTCAGCGATTATTCTACCTTGCTAGAAAATTCGCCAAAGAGAACAGCTACATGTTCTGCTGGACTTCTCTCGGCAAAGTATTTCTAAAAAGAAATGATGGAGAAAAGCAGTTTCTTATCCAAAAGGAAGTAGACTTAGACCACATACATCTAAATGAATGACTAGCTGAGTATTTATGCACATATTGCCCTGCAAACCCGTGCTATATTAAGTTATTTATTCTTGAATTATGCATGCTCTGTTATCAATCAAAATTGTCTCATATATTCGTATTTTTAGTTTTTAAGTATTTTTGTCATTGTTATTTTTATTGTCCAACTACTTACAATCAAGACTCATGGAAACATCACACTTATACATTATTCCTTCAAAAACTCAAAACACTCTCATGCTTTATAATGTGTGTCTTTAATATAGCTTATTTGACAGCTTTTGATGTTCTGGCAATTTGTCACTGTTATAGCATTGCTACTAGTTCTATTTCTGTTTTAACTTACAAAGAATATGGTTGATATACACGATATCGCAAAAGACATTGACTATGTCGTCAATGGCGGCGATGCTATGGCAATTGACATGCCGGAACACTGTAAGGCTGTTTTTAACTCAGGTGCAAAATCGTTCTCAGTTTTAAACCAAAATATCAGAAGTCTAAGCCGTAACTACGAGGGGCTAGCTGTTCTCCTCAAGAGACTAGACATCAAATACGATCTCATTATGCTGACAGAATCTTGGCTATCCGAAAATTCACTCATACCGGAAATGATTAACTACACAGCTCACAGTACCAAAACCCACCTTAATCAAAATGACGGTATAGTATTATACCTTAAAGATAGCATACGCGCAAATGTCTATGAACCAAATTATTGTCGAGAGGTAAACTGCCTTGTAACAACAATCAACAACGATTTAGCAGTTGTATCATTATACAGACCACCGGCATTCAAAAATCTTGATCCCTTTTTTAAATCTTTAGATAAAATCTTGTCCAGTATTAGCCACTTTAAAAACATAGTCTTAATGGGTGATCTAAATATTAATATCAAACTTGAGCATCATAGTCCTAAACATACAGAATACTTAAATCTGCTTGCGTCCTACGGCCTTCTTACTACGCACACTCTGCCGACTAGAGAATCTAATTGTCTAGATCACTGCTTTGTCAAAACAAAACTGAAATCTGTGACTATAGTTTGTAATTCAACTTTGACTGACCATTTCAGCGTTATGATATCTCTCCCTCTGGGAAAGGAAAAAAGACCCAAAAAAAACACTTTCTTTACAAAAATCAACTACGATGCAGCTATTACTGACTTAAAACAAATTAACTGGGAAGAAATGTTTGACAATGATGACCCAAATAAAATGACAAACATCTTCTTGAACACGATCAGAGACGTTATATCAAATCGCACACACACCGTCAAGCTGACTAGGCGACAAATTACCATTAAGCCTTGGATTACACCAGGGTTATGTAGGTGTATGAGGAATCGCGACCGGCTCCACCACAAACTAAGAAAGGACCCAGATAACTTAACCCTAACTATAACTTACAAGCGTTACCGAAATACTTGCAACAATCTTCTAAAAAACCTTAAAAACAAATACTTCAAATCAGAATTCGCTAAGTCCAGTTATAACATAAAAAAACAATGGGGATTGATAAAGGACATGTGTAATTTAAACATCTACCCAAAAAAGCCATTAGAGCTTCTATCCAGTAATTCAACACCGCTAGAGTCGCTCAATTTCATAAATAAATACTTTGCCCATGTTGGGAGAAATCTGGCAAACACCATTATGTCCAGGACCCACACAAATGAAACAGACCTGAGCAAACAATGTAGAACAAAACCGCATAGCGGACCAACACATTCTTTTATGCTTCTCCCAACAGACCAAATTGAAGTAAAAGAAATAATTGCCAACTTAAAAACTAGGAATTCCTCGGGATGGGACGGTATTTCCACGTCTTTTATTAAGAGAGCAGTCAATTCCCTCATTACACCACTAGTACACATATGTAATGCATGCTTTTTAAAGGGTGTCTTTCCAGATGCGCTTAAAAAATCTGTCATTATTCCCATCTTTAAATCAGGAGACAAAACTTTAGTGTCAAATTATAGGCCTATCTCTCTACTTCCTAGTTTCTCAAAAGTCTTGGAAAAACTAATAAATAAGAGATTAAAACACTACCTAGAAACTCATAAACTTCTGTCGGATAATCAATTTGGATTCAGAGAAAAAATATCAACTGCAGGGGCTCTTGACAAACTGACTACGTATTTAGTTGAAAACCTGGATAGGGGACAGAAGTGCCTGGGTATATTCCTAGATCTGGCAAAGGCCTTCGACACCGTCTCTATTCCCATCCTCCTGAGCAAACTCGAGACCTTAGGAATTCGAGGAATACCTCTCCAACTCTTCCAGAATTACTTGACAAACCGAAAGCAGGTTATTAAAATTGATAACAGTGTAAGCCTTGAGGAAAGTGTTACCTTCGGGGTGCCTCAAGGCAGCGTAATAGGTCCTACGCTGTTTCTTATTTATATTAATGACCTCTGCAATTTGCTCTTACGTAATGGTCAATTAATAACATTTGCAGATGACACAGTTTTATTGTTCAACTCCAAAAAGTGGCAAGATGTAACCAAAGCAGCGAATGAAGGTTTTTCTCTGGTTACCACATGGCTGGATAATCATTTATTAACTCTCAACCGGGACAAAACTAAATTTATTACATTTACAATCAACGACAGTACACAACCTTCTCCAAATTCAATAATTATACAAGCTCACAATTGCAAATATTCAAGTACGTGCAATTGTAATCCAATTACCAGAACAAATTCCATAAGATATCTTGGTGTGATAGTAGATCAAAACTTAAACTGGAAAGAACACATCATCAAAGCAAGTAATCACACAAGAAAGTTAATTTATATTTTTAAAACTATAAGAAATGCATGTGACATTAAGCTATTATTAGAAATCTATTTAGCACTATGTCAGTCTGTACTGACATATGGCTTGAGTGTTTGGGGAGGAACTTCAAAAACAACCATTTTGTTTGTCGAAAGAGCCCAACGCATGGTACTTAAAGTTATTTCTCGGAAAAAGTACACTTATCCAACACAGTTACTTTACTCAGAATTGGGTGTCCTCACGGTACGACAATTATTTATTAAACAAGAGATCATGGCGCAACACAAAATAAATCCGCACTTTGCAAAAAGGCGAAGATTAGATATAGTTTACAACATCCCCAATTATAGAACTTCGTTTGCACATAAATTTCACAATTATCTTGGTCCTAGCCTCTACAATAAAGTTAGTAAAGACTTAGAATTGAGGAATCTCGATAACCACGCATGCAAAAAGATATTAGATCAATATTTGAAAACGCTAGACTACAACAAAACTGAAAATTTAATGACTAGTGGGTATAAATAAGGCACATAAATAATAAAGCTCACACATACATACATAAATAAAACATATACACATCACACACACACACATAAAACATTTCAAATACTTGAACCTATATCCAAACATAAAAAAACACGGACAATAATTATGTAATTATTTCAATTGGGTTATTTATTTAATATAACTGTAATAAGACTAGTTTACCTATACAGAATGTAATCAATCTGTTTTGCTATGTTACCTGCAGATGTAAATTGGAGGAAACTGTTGTCTCTAGGGTTGAGGAAGACTATCCGCTCGTGATACAGTTTTATACTAGTACGAGGGGATAGGGTGAATCAGACTAAAGACAGCCAAACCAATTATGTATAATTATCACATTCTCCTACTGTTGAACTGCCTAAATTTTACTATTTCTGTCTGCATTAATTAGTATAAGGTTACTATGTATGGTTGTCTTGTTTGTAGTTGTATTTATGCAATAAAGAAATTATTATTATTATATTATAATTAGGTATACAATGATGAGTTATAAGTGTTAAATGACGCATACCTTTCGTTCATTTCTTTGTGATCCGTTTCCATATAGTGCAAATCCCATAGTGCTTATGAATGGCGCTCAATTAGAAATGAAGATTGACAAGCTTTTACCTGATAACAATAGGGAAACAAAAGAATACGTAGGTGTGAAGAAACGTGGCTGCGTGGGTGGACACCCATTATTAGTTAACATCAGGTAACAAATATAACAAAACACTGGTGTTACATTTCTAGTAAACAAGCTGATACTATTACTACGATTACTTTTCTCGTGTTGCTTTGTGCAATAACGTATACACATATTTGTAACTAAAATGTAATTATTGAAAACTATTTTTATTTCTGCTGTTTCTATTTTTATAAATACACATATTTCAATCACAGACAGTTTATACCATCTTTTTTATCTAGATTATTATCTAATACATTTTATCAACTATTACGTTTCTGTAGAGTGTTTCAGTATTTTCTGTTGCCCAGACTAACTAAGCAAATTGATAACAAGGAATAACTTTTCTGCTGTATTTTCACATTACCATACCCAAAATTACCATCATCGTCCCTTAAATAACAAATCACAAACCTCACAAAATCCCACTGCATCGGCAATCAGCCCACTATCTCCAAGATTTATCAGCAAGAAAATCCAAGTATGTTCCTGAATGAATGGGATCCAAGACTCGGAAAGCCACTAATCCGACGAGGCGTCAACATGATTAGATTGTGAGTAATTTTATAGCAAATTCGCGCACAACCACTGGGGGAAGGCATCGACATGAATTTTACATGAATCTATCCGTGTGACAAGCTTCGTCATTCATTTTCTGTGGTTGCTAAAATGTTGTTTGTCGATTGTTTTGGTTGCACAAATATTTACAGCGTCTTTAAACGTACTCCGTATAAAATACTATAATAATCTATTTAATGCTTCTTTTAGAAGTTGCTCTTCCCATAGTTTAATAAAAAATACAGGTTTCATTTAATACTTTGCAATTCCTCAAGAAATCGCTTGGAATTTATTTTTCGTCGTATGTATGTATTGGTACAAGCAATGAGATCCATTATTTGTAAAAAAATGCCTGCCTTCCTAATCAAACTTGGGTCTTCATATTTTTTAGCGCGCAAAGAAACTGACCTCTTCACCATAAGATTAGCTAGTTTCCTTGCACTCTTCATAATCTGGTGAAGGCGAACGACTAGCAATTACGTAGACTTTTTGATCAAAACAACTAAAGGTCATTGACACAAAAAGCAGAAGAAAAAGACTAAAAACAATAATAACCATCTTGTAAGTAGCAAGTTTTACTTGTACTTGTAAGCTACATATCCATTTTTAGTGTTACCTGTAGAAAAGTGTTTGCGAATAATATCAGTATCTTTCTTACACCCGTAAATACCTTATGCATTCCATTTCACACGATCCTCTTAGTTTTTCCTGCAACTCGATTTCTTTGTTACAGATGATTTATGCTGATACTTAAGCATTTTCCAGTATTCAACATTACTCATTCTTTCTTTGGAGCTCATTCAAATTCTCGCTTAGTTTTTATAAAAGAACTTTATAAATTGCAGTCCCATAGATATCAAATGGACAGAAGTTATACCTTCGCATTCTTTGAACATTGTTTACTCCTTCAAAACAAAATTTTAATGCAGACGAAATAAATGAAGTGAACAAACAATTAAACTTTATTAAGCGAAGTTAAGTCTATAAAGCGTTATAAACTTCGTTTCATTTTGTCAACTTTTTCTTTATTCTATTCAACATTCCTCAGCTATAGTTTAAACAAAGCCGTTAAAAATTGGGTGTAACAAAAAGTGTGCTCACTAATTAAAAATTAACGAGCCGAATAAAATTACTGTAACCGTTTTTTATCAAATAGCTGTCTACAGATTTTTAGAGTCCACGTTCCAAATAAATTCTTAATAAACTTTATAGGGAGCATTCACATTCCGGGCAAAATATTAAAATTTCAAGCGCAAAAAAACCACTTGGCTCATTTATATTATATTTTGACTAGTAAAAAGAGTGGAATCAAAAAGCGGGGTAAATTCTTTAATTTTCTTAAGAAATTCTTTTTAGGAGGAAGTTCGAATTATTCGTTAATAAAGTCTCGGTACTAGGCGTTGGGGGTGAGAATTCCTTTGATGCGAATGAAATATTGCCAACTAGGTGGCGGGGACCAATCCTCGCGCGGATGACGGGCAAAATCCGAGCCTACAAATAAAATGAATTTGCCCCGGAGCAACAGTAGAAAATTGGAAATGTCATTTTCGCCCTTTTTTTAATGTTTGCGGTGGCATGGCGGGGCACCCGACGCGATAGGATTACCGCCGGCACGGCTCGCCCCTAGCGACGCGAGCATACCGATTTTTACCTGCCACATTCGTTTGACACAAATCGATTGTCGAAAATAACGTAGCAATTGGTAATTTTTGAGAAATACGCCGTGTATTCCTCTATACATACATTATTTTTGTGAATGCTTTATGGTACAGAATTTTAAGAACGTAGTCTGAAACAGTTGTATTTTTACAAGATTTACTAAGATTATAAAGAGTAATCAATTTATTTCAAAAGCCTAAAATCCTTTTTTTATGTAACTATTACTAATTTTAAGTCTGAATAAAAATCTTAATACAAAAACAGGCCACAGACGTATAATAAAGTCCTGTCTGCACAAAGTCTACCATCCTAACGACGGCTTAAAACAAGTGACGGTACACAAAACAAATTCAATTCAATATTTCACAGGAACAAAATGATTATTCTTTATTATGCTCATCAAAGCATTCCGTTCTACCTCGCGGTTTTACCACAAGAGTGAAAGAGACGCATGATATTCCTTCCAATGCAAAGAGGAAGTGCATCGCAACGGAAACGAGACGGGAGCGGTGGAAGCGGCAATTTGCGGAGACTCCGGGCAATGTTGTGACTCGCCGGTGATGTATGAGAACAACTTCGCTCATTGAAATACCTTTGCGCTAGATGTTAATTTATTTCATGTAATAAGGCTGAATAGTGCCTTAAAAAGCCCCACTAGGCATACCTTTTAAATTGCTCCTTAAAATTGGGAGGTCTGAAAACGTTTTCTCTTTGTAAGTACATTTCGTTGTTTCGGATCTTTAAGAGCGAGCGCTTTCATCTGAATGACGTCTACCTTTACTTTTGATTGCTAATGTCCTTAGCAATTGAACAGGGATTAGATTTAGAGTCTACTTGAGATTTCGTTTATTTAGAGCAAATAAATTTAGGTTGTTAGCATAGTTTTCACTGAGAATGTTTTACCTTTTCTCTTTCTTTATTTTTTTGTGTAATTTGTGTCTTCTGTTCACTGTCTAACAATTTTATTTTCTTTGTTTCAGGTACGTCATCAAATCCTACTTAAATGAAATCCTAAGGATCATTTATCAAGCGTCTAATATCCAAACATAAGAACCACAAGTCACCATAAAATCGTGCCAAGAGTCCTTCCCGATTACCCCAAAAATTTGTCCACTCATACACGAATGAACAGAACAAAATTGATCGTGGCAAGATAGCTGAGCGGTTTGGCCAACGAAAACACGAATCCTAAGCCTCGTATCAGAGCAACAGGTCCTTACGTTAGAAAAATATTTTTATCCGCGTGTAATGTATCACTCTGTGCCAAGGCGTGAGCGACCGATTTTATAGTGAGGGTAATTTGTGGCTCTATCTTGATATCGATTAATAAAGTACCTACCATTTTTTATATTTTGAGTAATTAAACATTAGATAGCTGATAAGAATACTGTCGTTAGACCCACAATGAGTGAACATTGCATAATAATCATGTCTCACGCTATAATAAAATCCATTAAGATTCAGGATAATGTAGTAATAACACACAAAACTGAATGAGGACACTGAAATAATCTAGGATATTTACAACATCAAAATATATCATCCAAACACACAAAGACACCAAACGTTCCACAAGTAACAAGAAAACATGGCCACAAATTCTGAACCATTCATCATTATATTTTTCCGAATCCAGAAATTCACGCGAACGAATCTTCTGAACCTAGTAACAAATATATCCGTTATTTATGTCTCACGTTTGGCTGTGATATAAGGATTTTATTGGCACACCCTCTATCTGTTACCTCTCGTTTAATTGAATTGCTAAGTTTGATTGGTCGGTCGGACCAACCCCTGATTTGCAAGCAAAATTTAGGCCCCTTTTAAGAATGCGAATTTTGCGATTAATTAAATTTATTAATGGTTTTATTGTAATTTATCGGGTCAGCGATGAGGTTTTTTTGGTCAATCATTAGTGAGTAATGAGTTTAAGAAGTCTTTATTAGATTTATGTTAGTTGAACTTGGATTCACTAGAGTATTTGTTGAAGTTCTTTTAAATTCAAATACTTTTACTAGGGGCACCTTATGATAGCCGTTTCTAAATATACAATGCATTCGTGATGTCGTTCACGTATCGACTAAGCACTTAGTGTCTATTTAAAGGGCAAACGTCAGTCGTTCCACAACACAAATGACACAGGTGACCTACTTTTAACCGGACTACAACAACAAACTCGATGATATTTACTCGATATATCTATCGATAGGATCACATCACTAAACAACGAAGGGCACTATTACGAATGAGATTTCTACTACACATCTTATTCTCGAATGTTGCGAGTCATTCTATTATTATATTTGAACAAAGAGAACAAACCGTGTGCATGTGTGGGTGACTCTTACCATGTGCCTCAGATTTGGCTTACGTCATGCCGATATATTGGACCTGAATGGGGGAAGTGTGTTCTTATTATGATTGTGATTTTTTTTGTTGAGTGTGTGTGAATAAGTCACTTTTATGTACGACAAGATGATGGGCCGCAACGGAGATTAAGATAAATGTTCAGATTTTGGGGGTTGTGTTTGAACAGCTGTGTGGTACGGGATTAAGAAATATGACTAGGTTTTCAAATCTGTGCTCTTTTAATATATGTTAAATGTTTTCTGTGTGAATTGATGATTTTAAAATGATGATTAAATTAGATACTACATAAAGTTAAGAGTACTGTACTCTATAGCGAACGAGAAGCAAGCTAAATGTCATTGGTTTAAACTTCGTTACGTAGGCCTTTAAGCAGTGATTAAGTATAGCCTGAGGTTTATTTGCTTAGTTGTTTAGTTTACTTAAATCTTAAAATTTCCTATTGAATCATTTAAATTTCTGACGATACTGAAATATCGTACTACCGATTTTCAAACTTCTCTCAAGTACTCAAAAACCCAATAAAGCCTTACAAAACTGTTAATTAAGTCAATTAATTAATCACTATTACGGCGTAACATATTACGTTTCGATAATATCGAATAAGAGTTCGGAGAGTTTCATAATAATGTTACTTAGTAGGAACCTTGACGATTACAGGCTTTTGGGGTATAACGCAGTATAGAACATACTTAGGAAGTTTTTTGACTCTTCTTGTTACTTGAAAATATATATTGGTATGTAATGGTGAAGGGTTTCATGGTTTTTTGAAATTATGTAAAATAAAAATGAAATCCCGATCTAAACAATTTAATCGAATTTGGTTTTACAAAAACATTTTTTAAAAAATAGGTGGTAATATGGAGTAATATCTGATCAACTTTGACGACATAATGTTCGAATTAGATATAGTGTATTTGTTTTCAGTGAGACATAGTTAACCAAGACGCCTATATATACATACATATTTGGCTTATGTGTTGGTAACAATATTGTAAAGTAAAATTTTGTTTCAGATGGTAAGGGCAAGAGTGAATAAAATGGAGAGTAGAAGATGTAGGCTGACTTATAAGGTTAAACATATAAGGTGTTACCAAGAATAGATCAGAAAAAGTACATTTACATATTAAAATAGTGACATAAGCCTTCTAAAATGTTATTTTCATACATTAGGCGCAGGCCAGACAGAAGAGACGTAAGAAGCAGACGGGGCGCGGACGAAATGTATAGAAGCATCGCGACGCAAAACATACAGAAGAGACGGGGCGCAGGCGCAACGCTTCTATACATTTTGTATGAAAGGGACGCGGTAGAGACAAATGTCGGCGCCCCGTCTTACGTCACTTCTGTCTGGCCTGCACCGTAGAGTGATTGCAAAATGTCACTAGCCTAAGGGAGAAGGTAGCACTTGGATCGCTTTTTTGGTAACACTCAAAAGTTTTTTCTTACAAGTCAGCTATGGAAGTAGGTTGCATGGTTTTTTAGGCAGAGTAGATTTTACCAATCGAATATTTTTAGGAAAATTTTACTGCTTATCGTTTTTCTTAATAATGTAGAATAATTATTTAATCATTTTTTATTGCTTGCCAAATTATAGAGTATTGTTTGCAGCTATGGATTAGCTTAAACATTTTGTCACATAGGTACATAAATATGTGATAAATGTTTTTCCAATAAGGCAAATATTTTAGACACTAGAAGCTGGTATTATTGAATAAAATTAGAAAATTAAAGGCACTTTTCAGCTAGCTGCTTAAATCTACTCTATCTTTACTAATTGAACGCCTTTCTACAAATCAGAGACATTTACGTCTACGAGCTTAGCTACAATTATGTATGTAGAGTGTGGACTTCAAAACAAAAGACAATCAAGAAATATTATTACAGAAAATGTATTCTGAAATATTATTATCTTTGTACTCAAAATCTAGTAAATTAAGCTCAAAACAAACACATCCCTAACCTTTGACAGTCCAAAGACTTGTAATACCCTAATTGAATTGAAAAAAAAATGCGTCTGGATTTAAAATTTAGTCTTTCCCTTTTTTGTTCTATTCGCTTTGATGGTTCGGAATTCGAAATAAATTGCTTTTTCATTCTGATTGTAACCCTTTTAATTTGATTGACACTTTGTTTTACTCTTAACGGGTGCATGGGAACAGGGTGTATCGCGTATTGGTTTTAATCCCTTCGAAGCAGGTAGGCAATATCCAGATTAATATTGGTCGAGTGCTATTGGCTGCATGAAATTTATACAAAATAAACCAGTTCGTATGTCGGTTTGTTCGATTCAATTGCTTGTGTTAAGCTTTCTGCACTTTTTCTTTTCTCTTTTATTAATAGGTTACGTGATGCAGAAATTTTGTACGAAGTAGTTTAGCTCGGTAACGGGGTTTACCGCCCACGGTACCAGGTATCGGAAAGATCTCTATATTTATCCGTAACAGAAAGCTTTTTAGAATAACTCAGCATTAAGGCTTCCTATCCTACCTCTTTAATATACTTGGTATTTATTTTATTTCTGTTACAAAACGTAATATAAAGGACCTGTCGATAGAAGCATACTTAAATGTTATATCGAATAATATTTATATTGCACAAGCAAAACCAAAGTCCCTTAAAATATCTGTCAAGGAATATAAACTCAAACAATACCTTATTAAGCCCCCGAACCATAGATCCCCTTGTGATCTGAGCTTTCAAAATTATTAAAGCCTCATTTTACACAAAAAGAAATGAACTCCAACATTGAGTGAGTGTAAAATGACTCAATCCGAGGGCTCGGTTCAGATTAAAAGTGAAAACGGAAACGAAACGCAAACACTGAAATACCATTAAGTCATTGGACGCCAGACGGTGCTAACTTTTAATTTTACCAGAATAATACTGTCAAGTTTAAATCTTTGGATTTCAGAGGAAACGGCCCGGCTTTGTAAAGAATTTTGATTTAAGAGAAAAGAGTTGATTAAAAAATGTTTTAGTACAGTTATTTAGATGAGTGTTATCTTTGAATAAATACGGGGTTTGGGAATTATTCTTTGGTGAAATAGGTTCTTTTCTTAGTATAACGAAGTATCAGCCTGAGAAAATTCTTTTCATTTTAATAAAAAATATTTTTTCAAATGATCATATAAAACATAATCTTAGGGATTAGACGTCTACTAGACCATAGTCTTAGAACACGACAAAAGTCACAAATATCCCAACCATATCACCCTTAACCCCACAAATCATATCCTAACGACCCCATGAAAACTGACGAGGCAGTTCACCATACAATATTATTTTACTTAAGAGTACATAGCTCCAGTGCGTGATAACCGGCCGCTAATAAAGATAATGCCTTTTTCTACTATATTTCTTAGATCAACCAGAGAGAGTGTTTCGAGGTCTCGTAACTTCGACCCTAATAAACGTTTCCAGCCTCGTAAAGAAACTCAATAAGAACATTAAGTAAGTATACTTCTGGACATAAATAGTGACATTAAAATAGTAAAAAAACAATGTGGACTAAGTTCCTACTCTTTGATTAAAGTAGCTTGCCTTTTAAAAAACAAATGAATGAAAAATACGCAATTCAACATATAAGAAAAAAAGACCAAACTACCATTTAGACACCGAATTTAAGAAACGCTAGTAGTAGTTTGTAAAAAATATTTGATTTACACTTAGCTAAAATAAATAACAATGTCAAATTATTATGTTCGTGGTAAACCTACTGATTTTTCAAAAGATCTTGAATGTCAGTCATGAGTAATCGTCGATAAAGAAGACGAATAAACCCGGAACGATTATTATTCCCCCAGGTGTTCACAATCTACTTAAAAGTACAGGTTAGAACAAAAACATCATTATTTACGGTCGGTTAAAAATTGATCGAAATCAAATAAAGAAAAACTGACGTGACTAATGAGTGGACCATTATGATGGATATTGAGGAAAAATAGCTTTGTAGGTTCTTTATTGCTTCTGAAGTAAGAGTGTGAGAGAAGTTATTGGAAAGATACTGCATGATTTTTCATCATTTATGAAATTATGCTAAACAAATTCTTGAAATTTTGAAACTTATTTTTTTTTAATGATGTAAAGTGAATTTCTATAAAAAATTAAAAATTTAAATTCTATAAACATCTCCATTCACTATATAATTTAATCTATGTACTAACGACAACGTAACACGTTAAAAATATTACAGGTAATTTTCTGAAACGACGCTATTTTTAAGTCGCTATTTTCCACGCTCGAAATAAACTTCTAAAGTCAATTTTGCACCGATAAAATGTCCCTGCATCCACCTCGATATTATAATTACCGGATCGCCATTAATGTCATTAAAATGTAGCGCGCCATAAAAAAATCTAATTAAAAAAATCCCCGCACGAGAGGCGATTGAATTTGTGGCGCCCGATTACATTAACAAGTAGTAAAGAACATTTCCGGACGGAACTAGTCTAGAGCGGTCTTAACCGGTTTAGGGCGGACGAAGCCGGCTCGCGTCGGTTCTATAGTTTGTTGTAATAGTGTTGTGTAGGAGTGGACTTAATCGCGTTCCGTGGTTTCAGAACGTGGCGCCGAAATGTGGACCTGAGATCCGACGGTTGCTACGGATATTACTGCTTGTTTTGTTTGTCTATTGGCTTGTTTTTGAAAATATGGTATATAAGTAGCTTTTATAGTGTGAATTAACTTAATTACATACTGAAATATAATCTCAAAACAAGAATGTCTTATTAGTCATTCATCCGATAACCAACAAAAATAATAATAATATGCAGTGTGTATAGTATTATTTTGCTAATTCAAAATTATCAGATCAAATTATATTAAATAACGTAAAATAACAAAGCACATTAACCTCATCAGAATAATTCAACCATAAAAATAATCCGAAAACAATAAAACAGAATTCAATTCATTGCAAACCCGAGCACGCATAAGTATAAACAATTAACGGAATACATTCCCACTTAATTGTACATTATTGTACATTACAATCGATTGCAATAAAACAGGCCACATACGCGACGTCAATAAGCAGAGGTACACATCCGTGCACGTTAACATGGCATGTTGTAATGAAGGGCAACCTAGTTAGTGGGGACGCCGGCCGGAACAATTGCATCTTCGCACCGACCGATACGCTAAATGATACGCTTCGTAGTATAGTTTACAGGGACTTTGTATGCTACATGAAAATTCGTATTAGCCTTCTAGTCGTTTTCTTTGGAAAACACTAGACCCTGTTTCTGGAATGCCGATGAACTAATGATCTCACAAAACTGATGACGACTGTGATTGGTTGACAGTCATTCTGCTAAAAACAAAGTTTGACAGATGATTACCACTTGTTTTTATGTTGATCTTATTTTCCGATAATTCTTTCGTGTCTAGCTTATTTCTTTTTAAGGTTTGAATTTTTACTTTCTTTGATTCAATCTGCAATTATTAATCACAAGAAGGGTTATAAATAGATTCGAGAGTATAACTTCGACATACATAATACGCAGTACAGCAGTACGAGTGTATAGATCAAATGTATTGTGAAAGGCTTAATGTATTACAAACTTAATACGGGTGCATTTACAAAATAATTGTACATTCCATCCGTGGTACGATCAGATAAATCGCGCAGTTTACGTTCAAAATTGTATAGGAGATTGTCGATAAATTGAAATTAAGCCGATATAAGAGCTTTAAATTCACTATAACTCGATTAAATCCGATATTTGCAGCTTTACAATAAATATAAAATATTTCTCAGGTATGTTTTGTGAAATTTGTTCTTGGAAAATTTATTGGAAAACTGGATTTAATCTCTACAAGATGGTTTACTCTGAACTATAAATAGCAGTTTTATTTTATTATGCTTTTAAACCGTAGGCAAACCGGGCTAATATTCCAGGAAAATACACGTGTTTTCGAAACGTTTTTAAAGGGAACATATTAATAGATATATTTTATGTATATTCGTAGTAGGTGAACGATGAAAAACTATGAATCTAAACATCTCAGTAATAACTTAAACCAAGTATAAAGGAAACCATTCACTCGATCCGCAATAATCCTTAAACCTGTTTTATCGACTGCATTTGGTACAGTCGATAAAACAGTTGCATACCAGAAGTGTACTTAAAAATCCAGTCCGCTCGTTTTATTTACTTCCAGTACCTCAGTACATGTGATTTAGCACAATATATCCGACCGGATCGCGAGGGTCCCGTGCGGAATCAATTTTGCTCGTTCACTCAACCGTTCTAACTTGATCGGGTTACTGTTCTGCCACTATGTAAGTTTCGCGGGGAATGTATTAAGTAGATGAATTTGAAGCGTATTATTCGCGTTTTAGGTATTTTGCTCACAGAACTGTTTTATTACGTTTTATATGATTATCATTTTGGGGTTCTATGCGATCAGTGTTAAGTACCAAGGAAACTAGGATTCACTAAATTAGATATCCGTCTGCCTGACAATCTTAGGTTTCTTGAGGCAAAAAAAATACATTTTTGCTACTATGATTATATGATGTAATAACAGCCATTTATTATAATTATGTTCTTCCTTTTAGTGCATAACCTCAAAATACGCTACAAAAAAAAAAGAAAACAGACTTTAAAATGTATCCAGTTTTACTCAGGCCAGGTCACAACAATTTTGTCTGGACTCTGTAAGATCGCCCGTGATTCCATTATAAGGCTCGCTAAGCAAATTTTCGGAGAGGGGACAAATTCGTAAATTCTCGACCAGAAATCCACAGCTTTGCGTTTACTGGATTAAAGACACATATTCCGGTGTTGCACGATGTCACTGTTTATAATCTGATAGGTAAGGTTGTTGAAATGTTTGACACCAATTTTGAGGAACTATTTAGTTCAACAGTTTTGGTCGAAACTTTGAAATATGCAGTGATCTCAAAAAAATAGACACTGTAATTGTTTTTCCTATGTTTCGTAAAACCTGATATTTTTCAAGCTAGCGAATATGGAGCATAGAGTTGGTTTGTTTTGTTCCAGTTTTATATTCAATCCCTATTTTTCTTTTATCATCCTTTATTTTTGCGTTCGTTTTGGTTTAGTATTCTCCATAGTTTTATACGTAGACACTTAAAAAAGCCTATAAAATACCACACCTCAACGCTTTCGCGAAAACATGTACACCCATAAACCTTAGCACTTACACAACATAATAAAAATTACATCGTCATACGGCAAAAACAATAACCCCAACCTTACGTTTGACGCGAAAAAAATGTAATATAACTCCAACATTAGCGTCATAATAATAAAACCGTTCTTTCCCTGCAACACAGTCTGATTCCCGCTTCCTTTATTAGCAGACATCCGTAGCTTTACACTGACGACCTTTTTATTTCCGGCTATCCGTCCCCTGACGGCGTTTTTGCTATATTTTTTTAAACACACCTCGCTGACGTCAAATAATTTTCGACGTAAACATTTTAGGGTTAATAAAGATGCGGCGCCGTTCAGCGGGTTGACGCAATTATTAGCGGTAAAAATTTTGCTCGGACCTGCATTGATATAGTGCTAAACGATTTTAGTGGTAATAGCCAGGGTCTGCTCTCTCTCTTTTGATTTTAAAAATGCACCATGTGGCCGAAATATAAATCTTATAGAAAGGGTACACAACGTCACACTACTGACCTTGTTACACTCGCAGCCCATAAACGTCGCCATAATTTAATATCGCCATCGTAATGCCATTACATAAACATAGTTACCCTTCTTCCTCATTATAATAGCATTTACTAGGGCCAGACGTCTAATTCATATAACATACAGAATATAATGTGGATAACTTAATTTTAAATTACAAAAGGTTCTAATCAATGGTCTATTACTACAGAATTAATCATTTCCTTATACAAATATTTGCGTTAATTGATGTTTTCCGAGAACTTTTCATGAAAACAATTTGAACCTACTTCAAAAGGAAGAGGTTCTTCTTAATATGCTTCGGAGGATCTCCTGTAATGATTTACCGATTTCAATATTTTTTATATTCAATAGCGTGTAGCCTCAGAGCTCCCATATAGTTGATAAGTTTTGTTTTTTTTTTGAGTTCTATTTCATAGCAGCTTAGGCAGTATAAATTGTATCACAACGATTTTAGTAATCAATATTCCCATTAATACCTCGACAGTGCAGGTTTGTCTGGTCAAAGCACGTCTTTAATAACATTGGATACTGTTGTGACGTCATGGGGTTGTAGTTAACAGCCTGCCGTGTGTAGCTCTGATAGTATATAATGTGCTAATAGTATCTGTATCAAAGCCAAGAGTATCAGGTTAACAGGATTTCCACGAATTCCGTAATACCAATGACCAGTGAATATCATGGCTATGTCCATGTTTGGCCTATACCGTAAGTCATGGGAACACATGGGACTTGGGATACGACAAAATACCTTTGAAACCTGTTTGAGAATTTTCCTCCTGTTTTCGAATACATTAATATTAGGGGACGAATCAAACAAATAAAAGATCATGAAAATCGATGCTAGAGTTAGAAATGGTGCAACTAATCTGACTTGGTTTTGTATACACAGATAAGTAGGATGTAATCATGTTAGATTAAGAAAAGCCTCCGTTACCCACTTGAAAGGTCACATAGTCACCAGTGGCGCGGGAAATTGCGTTCACCGCGAAACACCCAATGATTTACGTGAACAGTCCTAAAAGGGAGAGTGTACCACAAAACGAGAATTGCCCTTAAATTATCATCTTCATTCAGAGACTGCTGACTACATGCCTAAGGAATACTTCATCTCGCAGCAGAAATAGCCCATAACTCTGAAATCTTGCGGCGTTTCATTGCCTCCATAAAAGTCTTTACGTAAAATGCGTGGGTACCTACTGTAATACTAACGCCTATTCTAACCAATTCCTATCAGAGGCGACCATGAATAGTGATGTCCAGCGTTCAATGGAAAAAAATATCGACTACATATTTTATCACTTTCACATGGTTCTGTCTATATCCTCGTATTATGCAAATAGTACAGATATTCTGTACTATTTGAGTTACAAATAAAAAGCCATTGATTTTTGTTTTACTGATGAAACTAACCAATAGGGTGTTATACACAGGCAACGTAAGTTTTGTTAATGTCGCCGTTTAATTTAAATATCTAAATTATAAATGTATAACTTCAAAAATTTAGTTCTAGGTAATTAATAGTAAAAATTTCAACATCATCATCAAATTTAAGGTCTACACAAAATGTCACATAAAACTTACATCGACAACAACTTTAATCGACATACACACAGCACTATCCAAAATCAATTTTAGAAGGAGTTATTGCCGGTAATTGTACGTATTGAAAAGGAACGTAAAGTTTGTCGCAGGCGGTTGTGATTCAAACATAAAAGGCCGAAGCCCTGGAGGTACCATTTCTTTAGATGGAAATTTTCAAAACGAATCCACATTTATACAGGTTTAATGGCTAGCTATAGTAGCTATGCTATAGCTTGGACTTAGTGGAACCCTGTTTTAAGTTGTAGAGTGAGAATATATTACAGGAATTTAAAAAACACACTTACGAGTATAAAAACTATCGCGCTGCATGTTTATAGTAATATTATAGAAAGGGGATTAGCGCGTACATGCATAAATACCTTAAGAGCTTGACGTTTCGACCGGGTTACACCGGCCGTGGTCGCAAGCAGACAGTCTGCTATTATGGTATTTATGCATGTACGCGCTAATCCCCGTTCTATAATATTACCTTTACATACAATTTTTTATTGATTCCTTTTGACTTAAAAGTACCATCTTATGCTAAACAATAATTTTGTAAGACAAGATTACCATACCTAAAACTAATCCTGTAATACAAGTCAGCGCAAATCAGCCGCATACCAAAAAGGTTCCATCTTCTCGTCGTCCCACAATCAAATCGCTATATTGAAATCTTGTACCACAAACTAAGATCCGTCCCGAATAAGGTCGGCAGTTGGATCCACTCTGGCCGGATTACCATAATTGATATTAATGTACTGGGGAAGGTTTAATTAAACTGGACAAAGTAAGATGCGAGCACTCGTAAATTCAGTTGAGTATATGGAGCATTTCGCACGTCCCCCGACGGCTTTTATTTTAGTTTATATCGCATTGTGCGGCTTTATGGATGTTGGGCAAAAATTACGATTGATCTGCTCTTGATTGGCTGTAACATAAATGTACTGGGATTCTTCGTTATTCGCTCAGTGCATAAAATGAAGGTGTTATAAATTGCAAAAAAAAACTTCCAAAGTCTACTATCAAAAGCATTTGTATTTCGTTCTGAAAGTAAATAGTAAATTTTAGTGCAAGATGAAAAAAAAAACAAGATATACGAGACCATAATTACATAAATAGTACATTAAGGTTATAGAAATTTAAATGACCTAGATATTTTTTCAAATTTAAACATACGTAAAAAACAGTAATAATACATCCCGAACTTGCCACATTGAAGGCGTTACATTTAGTAAAAACCCGCACAAACATGATGGATCGGCTAGCTCTGTCTTCGTTACCGTGATAACCGTGATCTGTGAATATCCAGCTTTTAAATCCAACTTTATAATAAAGATTGATTTGTTATGATGAAAACAACGTACACTTTGTTATACTACAATCTGTAATACAAATAGGAAATACTTCTTTTATCGGTGACAAATATAACAATACAAACAGCGATAAGATTTTAGTACTATTTTAGACAAAATACGCACAACTAAGTAAATACATAGTAGTTTAGATAAAACGGTAAAAATAAAAAAATATCATAACACATGTAACAGAAAAATTAGTTAAAAAAACATACATCATTTCCCAAAATACAACACTAATTAAATCTTACAGTCGCATTTATCAAATAATTTCACAAAATAATAACTCAAACTTAAAAATCAAAATTCAATAAATCTTACTTACCCATAAAAGTGTATTTCGGAGCTACAAACTACAGGGAATCGGAGTTTTTCCGATGGCCACGTATCGGCGAGCCGTCACGTTTCGTTCGCAACAATTAAATCTTTCTGTTGCCATGTGAGGCACGATTCGCAGCATCCCGGATAGAATTCATCGCGGTTACACCTACCCTTTGCGAGGGAATAAAGTGACTGTATTTGAGGCTGGTTTTAATGTATTTATGATGGTATTATGAGACAGCAGTATGACGCAATCAACAGTTTTAAAATCTTCTGTTGATATCCTAAGTATAAAAAAAAAACATTACATTAATTTATTTGTATTCTTTGTATACGGGCAATCAAGTACCTAGTTTCTTCAAAACAGTAAGATATAAGTGTATGACATCACTACACGACAAAACTCACGCAAGGTTCTGGGTATGCCGAACAAGATAGTTTTTAGACCTTTAGTCTCGTCATTTTAATGTTCAAACTTTTTATCTCTCTAATTTTGAATCCGCTGTGATCCAAAAACAGATGCAGCATAATTATTTATTTCATGTTTACACAGATTCATTTTAAATGCTTGTTGTATTTTCTATACATTTGCTCTACTGGGTACAGCCGTGCACATAATTGCAAACGTATCTCAGGGGATCTGCTAACTAAACGAAAGCACTGCAGTACGACACGTGTACACATTCATATTTTATTTTTAATTTAAATTAGAAATTTTATGCTCGGATGAATTTATTTTATTGACCCATGGGATGCTAGTTAGGTTGTAGGTGTAAACATTTTGTTTGCACCTCTATTATTTATCATGCTGTATTTTACGCTGCGTAATATTTAGTTAAAATATAGTTTTGGGTATGACTTTAAATAGACGTCTGTTTAAAACATTTCAACATTGTGATGCGATAGAATTGATATTATAATAATAATAATACCGAATACTGCAAAAAAAATATGTCTTTATAAAATCCAGGTCAACGAACGGAAATCCTTGACCAATAAAAATATATCTATAGATTTCAAGAACATAGATCATGAGCAAAACCTACAGTCAAGTTACAAAAAACACCAAAAATTTATCAACATTATGAAGCACATTACTCTCCTAGTCATTTACCAATACAATCGCATTACGACGAAGGTACCGACAGCGCAACTCCAGCACTTTGCTCCACAAACTACACTATCCCTTTATTACTCCATCCTACACTATAAAGTAAAAGTAGGGATAGTACACAAGTCCATATACACGAAATGGCACGGCAAAGGTGAATTGGGTAACCCCACGACTGCCGCTAGTGAATATATGCGTCAAATAAAAATGAAGTTGATATGTGACGTCAAATAAATGCGACAAACAAAAAAGTTTTATTTGCGATGTTTTTTGCGTATGTGTACACTTGTACTGCGGACGTAGGAGTTATATTTTTGTTCGTTTCGTGGAATAGGTAAATATGTTAGAGTATCGTAAAATTGTTTTCGAGGTATGCGTAGAGAATGATGGAAAGATATCGGTGGGAGTATTTTTCGAGATACAGTGTTTTCTGCCTAAAAATAGGGATTCGTTGCATAAAACAAAGAATATTTCATCTGTGTGTTGGTTCTATAGAACTTATATAAAACAGGCGCATCTCTAAAACAACTCTTGATTCAGAAAATACAAAAATAATTTTCAAATAACGTAACAAAATAACAGTTTAACTCTCGAAAGTCCTACTAACCAAAATTAACTTTAAACCCTAATCCCTAATTATCCACAAAATTCAATAAACAAGATAACACAAAATCTTTTGAGGACTCAAAACGAAGGAACTTCGAAAGCATATTTACAATATCCAAAGTTATCGCTCGACAAAAAGGCACGTCCACAAAAAATCCAAATCACAAAAAGTCGTTTTGCAATACAAACTTTGAAGTACTATTAAGAAAAAATTAAAACAAGTTTTTAACTCCTAATTAAGTTAGCTGTAAAATGTTCCGCGAACTTGTGCGAGGAACAATGATACAAGTTTACAAGTGGCGCTTCTTGATTTTCTAGCTTGTTGGTTTTCGTTGGAAAAAGTTTTATTACAAAACATTAATTACATTTAAAATCAAACATGACATGTTTCTTGTTGCTGTTTGCTTTTTGTTTCAGATAGTTTACTTTGTTGTTTTCAGCGGATTAGTAAATATGTATCTTATATTTTTCAACTAATTAAAATCTGAGTAGGTATATTGTGTTTTAATGTATGTTTGAAAATAAATTTATTTACTCTTGGTACCATATTGGATAATAATACTTTTCGGCTCGCAATGAGTTTACGTTTAGGTATACCCTGTGTCGCATGTCATCGTTGTCAATGCGGTGAGACAGTCGACAACCTCGGTCACCATGGGCTGTCCTGCAGCAAAAGCGCAGGGCGTATATCTCGCCACTCAAATTTGAATGACATAATTCGTCGTGCTCTTGTCACCGCCGGAGTACCAGCTGTTTTGGAACCCAATGGTTTGGTGCGCGGCGATGGCAAGAGACCTGACGGTATGTCATTGTTGCCTTGGAAATTGGGTCGGCCTTCGGTGTGGGACGCAACGTGCGTCGACACCCTTGCGCCGTCCCACGTTCTAAGTTCAGCAGCCTCTCCTGGCGCTGCTGCTGGAGCTGCGGAGACCCTTAAGCGGCGGAAGTATAATAACATTGTGGGTGATTATATTTTCGAGCCGTTTGGGGTTGAAACGCTCGGGTCATGGGGTCCGAGCGCACGAAATCTTTTCAAAGAACTTTCCAAACGTTTGGTAGAATCTACTCGTGATCAGAGGGCTGGTTTGTTCCTTGCACAGAGAATCGGCATAGCCATTCAACGTGGCAATGCAGCCAGCCTTCTGGGCACGTTCCCCGCCATTGACAAGGATGACGATGAGTTCTTTGACGCCATTAAGTTTTTATTTATGTAAGTTTTAATTTTAGTATAGTTAGAGTTTGTTCTTATATTAGATTTAATTGTGTATTAATAAATAAATAATTAATGATGTAGTATTATATCATGATTATGCTCGCATACTTTATAATATAATAATAACAATAATCCAGCTCATAAACGTTCCACTGCTGGGCACAGGCCTCTTCCCATATAGAGTTGGCACGAGCATTTATCACCACGCTTGCTCTCTGCGGGTTGACGATTTCAGATCCCAAATTTTCTAATCCAGGTTTCCTTGCTCGCATACTTTAGGTTGTAATGTAGAGTAATTAACTTATAATTACTCTACATTATACAAAAAATCACTACTAATAGTATCACAAAATTACACAAATAGCTCTTAATCCATACTTAAGCATAACCATCTACTTCTCTTTATACCAACTACTAAGAACCTATACCAAGACTCCTCATTTCACTATGGAAAGACTAACGACAATCCTTCAGGAGCATTCCGGCGAGTCTGAAGGTAATTGGTGTAATAACGCCGGCGACAGTGATATGCAAGCCTTAAGGCTAGCTGGCCGGCTAATAGCCTCGGAGAACCATTCGACGGTGAAAATGATTCTTGATGGTCATGCGCTGTTTGATTCTATGATGATAGTCTGGGTGAAAGCTTTTGTGATGTTGTCGTATTCATTCAAAGGTGCTTTTTCATATTATATTACAAAATCTATTAAATGTTTGCTGGTTAAAATTTATTTTTTATGAAGTTATAACGTAAATGATAAAATAAAAAGAAACCTAAAAAATATAAAAACATGAAATAAAGATACAAAAAATTAAATCGCAATCGCTTGTAATAAATGCTCAAGTTGAATTTTAGAATGAAAAAAACAGAAATTAGAAACTCACAAAAAGTTTACATACTTACATACATATAATCACGCCTGTTTCCCGTAGGGGTAGACAGAGACCACTTCTTTCCACTTGCTACGAAAGTTTACAGAAACATAAAATACCAAACTCCTGTCCTATTATATTTTTGAAAAAAAAACTACTTTAAAAAAAAAGGTTATTTTTTTAAAAACCTTTCCACCACTTCACTTCTCTACTCCAGAAGTCCCATACAGCCTCCAAACAGCACAAACGTGCTTACGTTCACAGTAACACAATCAGAACCGGCCGGAAGGCTCTAGTTTTTCCCCTTATTCTCGTAAAAGCCGGCTCCGTAGGAAGCACTTATATATTTCGTTTCCTGGGACGTTTGAAATATGTCTTTATTGATACCGCCAGGTTTTCATATTGCAGTTGCATTGTTATACGGATTCCGTAGGTTTGAGTTAGAGGTCGCATTTATAATGGCCTTTTTGATGTATTTCTGTGAAAGTCTTTATGTAGATTTATTGTCATGAATGATTTTTAAAATTTAGTATTTTCAATGCGATTGCCTATTTTTTAAATGGAATACAACTATGTTGTATTTTTAAGTAATTAACTTATGCGTTACAAATAAAATTAAAAACTTTGTCAAATTCAAATATTAATAATATAACAGTTGGAAGCGACAAAAGTTCGTTAGTCATTGTTCGGGATAGGTCTAATAGATAATGAAATAAGTAGGCGACTTGCTCGTATTAAATTTACTTAGACATAAAATACAGATATTGGAACTGAAATATTAGGTTAAGTGTAGGCCGCGCCGCGGCGCGGCGCGCCGCGCCGCGATGCGGTATCCGTGAGCAAGTGTTGAGACGCGCGGCCGCTGGCCGGTGGCCCGAGCACGGTCCCCCTCCTCTTGCGTTGCATTCATGTGATCACGCAGTTTAGGCGTGATCATCCTCCGGGACGTTGAAAGCCTGGCGAAGTCAGCCTTTCAAGATTCTTGTGTAGGTAACAGGCAGAGCCTGTTCACGGCCCTCCTTATCACCCCCTTTGAAGTGGTCACGTCGGCAACCCTGCCGACGCCATCTGTTCCTCGGTAAAGGCGGCTTACCCGCCCAAGGCGCCACTGTAATGGCGCTAGGTTATCTTCCTTTATTATGACGACGTCTCCGCAGGCGAGCTCCTGCCGAGTCGTCCGCCACTTGGTACGCTGCTGCAGCTCAGCTATGTACTCCCTGCTCCATCTCTCCCAGAAGTGTTGGCGAATTTTCTCGATGAGCTCGTATCTATTGGGTCTGTTGGCATGGATAGGCGCTGTCGGAATCGACATGAGCGGTCTCCCGATGAGAAAGTGGCCTGGGGTCAGAGGAGAAGGATCAGTACAGTCCGACGAGAGAGGAGATAGCGGGCGTGAATTCAGGATCGACTCAATCTGTGCAAACAACGTCGCCAGCTCCTCAAACGTCAAGGCAGCATTGCCAGCTACACGTTTTAAATGATGTTTAGCAGATTTAATACCAGCCTCGAATATTCCACCGAAGTGGGGGGAATAGGCGGGGCTGAAAACAAATTTGATTCCTTCACTATTGGAAAATTCAAAGACTGATCGACGGCTGGATTTTAGTACCTTACCTAATTCATTGCTAGTTCCTACAAAATTTCTCCCATTATCACAATAAATTTCACAGGGTTTACCTCTACGCGAAACGAATCTTTTAAGACATAGAATAAAAGCTTGAGTACTAAGATCGCTCACAAGTTCTAAATGAACTGCCTTTGTACTAAGGCAAACAAACAAACACAAATAACATTTAGTGGTACGGCTACCCCGACCCTTTCGACTAGCAATCATAAACGGCCCGGCAAAGTCAACCCCAACCGAATGAAAGGGAAAGGTAGGTTTGGTTCGAGCTTCAGGTAAGTGTCCCATGATTGGTTGTACAGTAACTGCTCGTAAACGAACACATGTGACGCATCTCTGAACTACATTTCGCGCTAGGCGCCTACCTCCTATCAGCCAGTATTTATCTCGGATTGATGCTAGGGTTAACTGGGGTCCTGCGTGAAATAATCTTAAGTGTTCATGATTCATTATAAGTTTAGAAAAATAATGTTTGGCATCTAATATTATCTGATGTTTTTTATCAAAACTGTAGTTTGAGTTATTTAATCGTCCACCTACTCTAACAATATCATCTGAGTCAATAAATGGATTTAAATCTAATAACTTACTTTTCTTGGGTAAAACTTTTCCTTGTTTAAGAATCTGTATATCCTCAAAAAATGAATGTAATTGACAAAACTTAACTAATATTATTTGAGAACTATTTAATTCAGATAAATCTAACGAGCCTGATAACTTTTGTTTAGTCTTGTTACAATTATTTACAAATCGTAATACATAGGCAAAAATTCTAATTAACTTTGAGAAATTTGAATATCTATTGAAATTAATGAATAAGTCATTAGCGCTCACGCAACCAGTTAAAGATAAACTATGTAGTTTTAACTCAGGTAATGCTTGTGATTTGCGTGATTGTTGCGGCCATTCACACTCGCTATTCTGGAGGAAAGTAGGACCATCCCACCACAGATGCGACAGGGCTAAATTCTGAGGGTCGACTCCCCGCGATGCGAGGTCAGCTGGGTTCATGCTGGTTGGTACATGTCTCCACTGAAAACCAACGGTCAACTCATTAATTTCATTCACTCTGTTACATACAAACGTTTTTAAATTTTTAGTATCAGTTTTCAACCACCCTAAAACAACCGTTGAATCGGTCCATATAGTTTTGTTATTAAATTGAAAACGAAAAGAATTTATTACCTTTGAACATAAACGAGCCCCCAATAAGGCGCCTAGTAATTCTTTTCTTGGTATCGTGGTACAAGCTAGAGGACAAACCCTGGCCTTTCCACATAAAAGTCTAACAGTAACCTGGTTTCGATCGTCTACTGAACGTGAATATATGCATGCAGAATATGCAACTTGAGAGGCGTCAACAAAACAGTGCAATTCTGTAAACACTGGTACCTCACAAAAAACATTTCTTTTAATTTTTATATTCGATATTAAATGCAAATTATTAATGAATTTTAACCAAAAACCTTTTAATTTATCTGGCAGAGGATCCTCCCAACTTAACTTTTCGATCCATAATTGCTGCAAAAATATTTTTGCTTTTATAACAACCGGACAAATAAGACCAAGCGGATCAAATATCTTACATGTTGTTGAAATTACTGACCTTTTTGTATGTTGTGTAGCTGGCTCAATATTGGCAGAAAACTGAATCATGTCATTTGTAGGACAATAACTCAACCCTAATACACTAGACTCCTTAGTCAGATCTACCAGATCACTAATTGTTTCCTCACTAGTGAACGCATTTGAACAATTCGTACGTATTTTTCTTAATGGAAAATATGCAGACTGCAATATTTTATTAATATTTTTATAAATGTATAACAATTCACTTTCCGTTTCTGCTCCTGTATTTAAGTCGTCAATATAAAAATCATTTTTGATAATATTCGAAATTATTTTATCATCGCATTCATTTGCTAATTGTAAGAGACATCTTGTACTTAAGAAAGGAGCAGATGCTGTGCCGTAAGTTAGGGTATTAAGTTGTAATGTTTTTATTTCACTGCTACCAGGCGTATCTAGGTCCCTCCACAAAATCAACTGGAGATGACGTTGAGAGGGATGTAATAAAATTTGACGATACATTTTCTCAATGTCTCCTAATAATACAAACCTATGTCCACGAAATCTTAATAAAATTGATATTAAATCGCTTTGAATAACTGGCCCTACAGCCTGAATATCATTTAGGGATTTACCCGAAGAAGTTTTAGCGGAGGCGTCGAATACTACTCTTAACTTGGTTGTCTCACTGTTATTTCGCATGACGCAATGATGTGGTAGGTAATTTCCATAGCTTGGACGCTCAACTTCGGTTAAATGACCTAAGTTTTCATATTCATTTATAAAATTACTATAAGATTTCCTTATTAGAGGATATTTACTAAGCTTATTTGTTAAACTCTGAAGACGTTTTTTTGCAAAATTAAAGGATTCTCCTAAACTACTTTCAGTTTCTTTTAGTGGCATTTTTACACAAAAACGTCCGTTCTCTAAACGCGTTGTGTTCTCTAAAAAATGATGTTCACAAAAATTTTCTTCTAAAGACAAGGTTTTTAAATCAGAAGGTAGTTCCTCAACCTGCCAGAACTTCTTAATAGTTGTGTCTAAATCGACAAGGCTGAAATTACAATGGACCTTCGATCTAGATTTATTAAGACTAACCGGGCCAGCGATCAGCCACCCCAGCTTAGACTCCTGTAAGATAGGCATATTAAGACCTAATTTTATTTGATTTGTACCTATTACATTCCAGAATATGTCAGCACCTAAGAGAATATCAATAGAAGAGGGCTGAAAAAAATTGGGATCTGCCAACTTAATATTTTCCGGTATACCTAATTGATTATAATCAATTTCAAAACCTGATAATGTACCCGTTATTGTAGGCAATATTAAACACTTAATCTGTGTGTTAAATGAAGTTAAACATGATTTTAACTTCACTTTACAACTACCACTAATATCGCATTTAATATTACTAAGTCCACAAACACTGAGATCTTTGCTAAACTCACTTGGTAACTTTAATTTATTACATATACTTTCTGTTAAGAAAGAAGACTGGCTGCCGGTGTCTAATAATGCCCGAGCAATAACACTGGTATTATTTATTTCATTAATGAGTTCGACCTGAGCGGTACACAATAGCGTATGAGTCATCATAACGGCTGATAAGGCGACGGGACCGACCGTGCCAGATGTGCTCAATGAAGCTTCGTCTATTGATTGTTTATGCAATAAAGTATTATGTTTGCCTTTACAAATTTTACATGAACCTTTCAATCTACATTGCAAACTACTATGTCCGTTACGTAAACATATAGGACAAAGTTTCAATTTAGTAACTTCACGCAACCGGCTATCAACGTCAAATTCTTTAAATTTCAAACATTCGTGAACTAAATGATTTCTGTTACATATTACACAAAGTTGATTACGCTTAGAATTATTGTCCGATGAAGTAAATAACGTTCTAACAGTTTTATTATGAAAATTTGGCCGTTGCTCATTTTTATCACACTTATTGTAATGTGTATTTTCTAAAACATCTGCTCGGTTACGAATAAACGAATAAAATGCATCCAAAGTAGGTAGTTGCGTTAAATTGTTTTTATACTCCTCCCACTTTCTATTCGTAATAGAATCTAACCTTGCCGAGACGATAAATATTAAAAGTACATCCCATTGTTCAGTGGGGAGCCCTAACGACTGTAAAGATTTTAAATTTTTTGATATGTGATCGATCAAAAATCGTAGTGCCTTAAAAGATTCCCTTGTCAAAGGCTCGATACTCAATAAAGATTTAAGGTGATTATTGATTAAAACATTTTTATTGTTATATCTATCACATAATATTTGCCACGCGTTATCGTAATTGTTAGCGGTAAACTCAATTGACCTAATTACGACGGATGCACTACCTTCTAAACTAGACCTTAAATAATGAAATTTGTTTATGAGTGGTATTGAATCATTTTTATTTATAAGCGCGTCGAAAGTGTCTCTGAATTCAAGCCACTTTAAATAGTTCCCATCAAATTTTGACAAATTTATTGTTGGTAATTTAATTGAGTTAAAGGGATGTGAACATGAACTCGTTACACTTTCGTTCGCAATATTATTTGTACAACTAGATGCTTCGATTAATTCCTGCGCTGTAGATATAAGTGAAAAAAAATGAGATTCCAATGATTCTCGCTCAGTTAATTGTTCGTCCGTGTTCGGCGAGATTAATTCTATGTCTGATTGAATAATATTAAATTCTGAAAATAATTCTTGAAACTTATCCACTCGCATTGACAAATCTTTAACTTGAATAGTTGTAATTTTACTGGAACCTACTTGATTTAAAACATTTAAATGATCTTTAAATTTAGTCAATCTACCTTTTATAATACTACGCCTTTTTAACAAATCTTTAAGAGTATCTTTTCCTTCCATGGTAGATTGTTACAAAGTCGACTAAATAAAGAAAGAAAAAATTAAATAATTGAAGAATTTATCGAAGCAATGAATTAAGTAGTAATAATGCAAAGATCCAACCTGTATGAAATGTAGGTAATGATAGGCACTTCAAATCTAACCGTCGAGATCCGTCGCTTGGGCAGCCAAGAAGCTGATGAGTTATTTCTTCTGACGACGACTCTCGTAACAATTGATTCTCACTGAAATAGTCGGCAAATATGTGAGATTTTTTTTTTTTTTTACTTGGCGGTATGTTGGAGCGAAATTCGGAGGAGGATTTGTTTTAAATTTGGAGAAATATAACGGCAATTTAAATTATTAATTGCGTCTAGGGTTATATTATAGCGATATAGAAAATACACCTTGCAATTAAAGCAAGCAAATAGTTTGTTTGCAAGTGCAATTAGAATAAATAAGTTTAGCATAGAAATGATAAACAAGGAATGCTATTGAAGCAAGCGCTTTCAATCCACATAGGCCGAAGCGCAAACGGAAGGAAGATAATACGCTGTAGCAGCAAGATACTATCTTAACGCCTCGGAGCGGCAGCTACTTGCACAGATCAAATAGGAAAGACAGGAATTATAGAAAGGAAAAAAGGCAGTACTTCCCTCGGGATCCCCCAGATGTCCGCCGGTGCTCTTCAACAACATCCACGCAACCAGAGGCGAAGTCAGCATACGCGCCCAATTAATCCTTTGTTCCGTCTAACCGTTTGAAATCAAATCCGGGTAACGGCTTTTGATTATACTCGAACTTTCCGAAGATTGGTTTTACTTTTACACGGTCGCCATATGTTCGGGATAGGTATTTAATAGATAATGAAATAAGTAGGCGACTTGCTCGTATTAAATTTACTTAGACATAAAATACAGATATTGGAACTGAAATATTAGGTTAAGTGTAGGCCGCGCCGCGCCGCGATGCGGTATCCGTGAGCAAGTGTTGAGACGCGCGGCCGCTGGCCGGTGGCCCGAGCACGGTCCCCCTCCTCATCAGCCACCCCAGACAACGATAACAAGTTATGTAAGACAAGATTATGTAAGTAAATGAAAAACGTAATAAAATAAATAAGTAAATAACTCCAAAATAACTTGGAATATAATTCGTATAGTATTTTAGTTTCGTAGCAAGATATACGGCGTGTACCGGCGTCGGGTCGACCGCAATGATCGGCCCAGTTCCTGAGTAATTCAGTGGCCCGTCTACCTTCCCTTGTAAAAAATACAGCCTTTCAATTTGTTCCGCCGGAAGAAAACATTCAGATGTCCGCTACTCTAGACGTATTTCTTTATATTTCTGCATTTACTGAGTCCTCCTAACGTCTTGATTTTTATTCGTAGCTGTCTACGGCTACGGCGTAGCATGCTACGAGACTTTATTTTTTGCTACGGATTGAGATTATTATTATCTTATAAGTCTCTATTGTTACTTTCTTCTTTAGATAAATTAATTAATGTACGATAAACGCAAAATCAATCATGATTTATGAATTGAAATACTTTCTAACCTAAAAGCAAATCGTCAACATACAAAATAATTACACAACACAAAAATAAAACACGAACATTCAAAGGATATCTTTAGAAATACATTTGGTATCGGCAACATGTGACATAATAAAACGGGTTTACCTTTAAAATATACGGTGTAGAGCGTTTCATTTCAGATGCAGTCGATATCCAATCCACGACGGAAACTAGCTCGCAGATTTCTTTGACACACAGGAAATCATCTTTTCAAGAACACGAAGATACAGTTATGTTTTTGATTTGTTATAATTTAACTCTACTTTTTTGCCTTTTGAGGTACAGATTGAAAGATTCGTTACAGTTTCTTTGATTCAAAGGGAATGTTGAATATTTTTGGCAGTGATATGTGAAGATTTTTGTTGATGTCTGTCACTAACCAATTTTAACGAAATATTGACTGTTAGACTAGGGACTGTAAGTTCAGAAATCAAAATCCGATACTCTTTGATAATGGAGCAAAGAAAAATCCATTTCTATCTTTCTAGAATAACTGTTACCAAAATACTGTAACAGGAATCGTGTGTTCTGACATAACATAGGCACTTTTCAATTTAAGATATGCTTTTTATTCCTATACAACGGTTTTACAAAAGTTTTTTTAAACAAAAACAAGAAAAAAGTTAAAATTACCACAACCAAAAACAAAAATATACAAAACAACACGTGAAAATCCAATTACAATAAATCTCACGTAACAGATTGATTGTCAAAAGTTCTTGAGGCAAAGAGTTTTATAGAAGACGAGTGGTAGAATAAAATCATGCGAACGCTCCGTGCCTAAGGGACCGCTTACTGGCCCAGCCAGGGTTAATGCATAAGTAATGGTGGCGTGCGGGCTTAGGCCTCGCGTACATTAGGACAGTTCGGTTTGGCATGGCGAATGAGTTTTGAGTGCAACCGTCTAAATATTCATGTGAGAACGTCGAGTTTAAATTGTACGGGAATTTAAGGTTCTTATTGTATTTTTGCTTGGTTTTATTTTTGTTTTCGGTATCTTGTATTGAGGTAGCTCTACCATAGTATATTTACACGAATTATTGAAAATATTTAGCATGTATCATTTAAAAACAAAACGCAATAAATTCACTCTCTTTTTTTGTCACTTTAGTTTTTCTAGATAAATAAACTCTACATTTAGTACATACGATAAGACATGTCTTTTTACTTTACAAAATGCAGTCTAGAAAATGTTAGTTTAGATAAAGTTCCGTCTTCAGTGTGTACCGCTCTTTACTCTGGTAATGTAAACTAGTCCTTATAGGCAACCTTTTAAGAAAATTTTCCCCTCACTGAAGGGACGTTTCCACCATAAATGCTGCCTTCGTGTGGTTCAATTACATTATGATAGATGGGAAGGTGGCTCGTGAGAATAGTTTAGTTTTTCTTAAAGTTTAAGTAATTGTATTCACTGTTAACTGTATAAAATCCAACTCTAAGCATCTCATGCTTAGAGTTGGATTTTTTGTGTTTTGAAATAATATCACCAAAGCAAAAAATATTGCATAAGTACTAACTGTTTCAGCTGTGTTTTTCTCGTGTGTGAAATAACTAGCGGAAATTGAGTATGAAACTATTTTTCCTGTTTTATCTGTGTATTTAAGATTTTATTTGCATTACAAAGTTGTATTATATCCTTTTTCTATACGAAACATTGGAAGCCACAACAAACACAGTTCTCAACACAAAAATAAATCTTACTTAGTTACATAGATGACATTGAACCTCAAAACTCCATCAAAATTAAAATTCAAGTTCAACCCTAAAAAAGCCACGCGTGACCATTCGTACCCACATCAAGCATACCGCGTCGCGACAACTCGCGCCAACTCGCGCAAGCCGGCGCAACTCCCGACTTCATTTCCTTTCAGTGATGGATGGTACTGTATCTTCAATGAGATTTATAATGGCGTGTCACATTCCAGCGCGTGATGTGAGGACGCAGATTGATGCTGAATCCGCGTTCTGTAAAACTTTGAGGATTAGTTTGAAATTTTGAGTCGTAGGAACTATTATAAGTTGGTGTTTTAGGGTTAGGTGGGAGTTTTGATCTATTGTTCTAGCCGTACGATTTTAAGTGGTTAGATAGAATAATCGATAAAAAATTCAAAAAACAATATAATAGAATACTGTGTGCAGCTTACACACACTATAGATATTTGGACATACAGAAATTAAATGTAGCTTTCAGTCTAAAAAAATATAATATATTAAACTGCACCCTATATTTATCTTAACAAATTTATTTTCATCCCTAACGTCTGAATTTTAAGACCACATGACGCATACGAGAATTTATATGTAGTATGACAATCCTACATTTCAGAATCCAAATCAATAACACCAACACTACTAACCACCGTCAATTGTTTCACTATACATTTTTTACTCCCGGCCGGTGGTAACGCAAAACATTAATTTTCTTAATGGAGTAAGGCTCTGGGTAAGCTTGGCGACAGAAAACGAATGTCGGAGGAAAGTCGCGAGGTGTCTCCGTGCGTAAATACCGACTGTTGCTCAGCTGTAGGGCTAGCAAGCGACGGTTAGTTCCTTGTTATTAGGAATTGTCTAAAGTATAATGAAGTATTTGATGTAAAAGGTTATACTGTTTTTAAAGCACTTCTATGGGAAGTTGTTGTTATGGACTATTAGAGATCACGATTCTTGAATACTCATTACAAACTCCGTTGACATTTTTTCTTACTGGTGCGAAATTTTGCCAATGTGCATAGTAGCATTTGATTTCTTTCATATGTGTAAAATAATAATTTATGATCATCGATCCGATTCTTTACAATTTCAATCACGTAATAAGGTGTTTATTTATAACATTTTCAGTTAAATCCCATGCCAATAATTCAAAAACATCCATATTTTCTTCTAAAAGCAATAAGAAGAATCAGATCTAAGGTAAGACAGCCCTATAGCTCCTCTTCCCCCCTTCCCCGCCAAAGCCCAAGCTCTTAATTAATTAAAATGCAGACCGCTGACTATAGTAAGTTTAATTCATCTCCGTGTGCTTATGATTGCCACTTTTGATTTGCGTTTACAGAAGACAGATTAGATATTTTTATTACATTTTTTTAATGAAGGAAGAGAAACATTTTTACTTTTATTTGCCGTCGGCTAGTCTTTCTCGTTTCCCTTCGTTTTGTATTTTTGCATTTCTTCGGTTCAGTTCCTGTGAGCTTATGGACTGGGTATTAATTAATTTATTATTACTGTCGTTACGAGAGTTCTTTTAAAGTAATATTTTGTGTTGTACCGGACTCCTTGTGAGGATTTAATTAAATGAATGTGGAATACTGTTTCAGTATAATTAGCGGTGGAGATATTATGTATTAATTGTACATTTGCTGTCGCATTGCTTTTTGAGATACGTAATAAGACTGCGGATTTTTGTCAGGTTTGATTGAGTTATGGTTGTATCCAGTCTGTATGTAAGAGATATAATCAATGAAGGGTTAAGAGTGATGTTATGTATTGTACTAACGCTTTGCTACACAGTGTATGTCTATATTGAATACAGTATTACTACAGATATTTTTTAAGTAACGAGCTGGCTATATAAAACTGACGTAAGGTTGCAGTACGTTATACAAATACACAGTTATTCAAAACAGGACCAATAAGAAACCACAAAGCAACCACAAACTATTTGCAACGTAACTTTAACATGGAGCACTTAAATCCAGAACGACTTAGCATTTTAAAAGGGAACGACAAAAGCAGTAGCACACAAACACATTTATAATTCCTCAAAGCTCAAAGAAATAACGTCCCCAAGATCCGTGACGCAAACACTAAACGCCCTGAAATCAGTACATAATGAACCACGTATCCGTGTTGACACAGAGCAGGGGAATACAGAAGGTTAAGGGGTGGAAAATTGCGGTATGGTCATGAGTTGTTTGTGATATTGATTTTGATGAATGTGAAGATAACTGGCTGCGTTATCGTACTATAAGTATGTTTAGATGTTTTTTTTATGGTTATACTAAATTAAGTAGACGAAAATTGATTAACGAAAAAGGAGTTTCAAATTCATAAGTATGTGTTTATATTAATTCTAGAAACATTTTGATACACAACCTTTCTTGTTCTCCAGAAATCGACTAAAATAACTAAATCACAAATTTAATCACCTATCGCTGAATTTTTTTTACCCATCAAAGGCCTATTTAAGGTTTCATTTAATTTATTGTTTTGAATGGATCTTCTGCACATGTTGATTGTTCGTTGATTTGCATCAGAAATGCGCACCAAGTTTAAGGCCTCCGCGCAAATTGTATCCTGTGTGTTTCTCGTTCTCGAGGCGTTTGTCAAAAGAATGAGTCTTTTTACCTGCTACAAGGATTTACGTCGACACTGAAAGTGAATATTAATTCTTTACAACGACTTAAGACGTACTAAATAGAAGGTATAATTATTTTTGAAATAAAATTTCTAAACTATGTCGATCTGTTTTCTTGGGTAAGTATATCAAATAAAAAAAAAACATAAATAGAATAGATCAGTACAAAAAAAAATCGAATTCACATTTTAATTTGTTTAAAAAAAATATGGTATTTTGACATAAATTATTTTAACCTTTACCAGGTCCCTGTGTCGTAATCGACACAGAAACATAAGCCACGTCCAGAGTTTATAGTTCGGTAGCTTACAAAGCACGGAGCCGCAGAGGCACCGGAAAGCGACACTCTTACCTGAAACACCTCGAGCTTAATACGAGGGAACAGAAACCTTGGATGTAGAAATGCGAGTAACCTAAAGTTTGCGGTTTAAATGTTCCAGAAATATATGTACAAAGTGTACGAAAAAACCCATGTTGTTGATATTATATGTATATGCAAAAGTAGTGATAGCTTAGGTAACAATCATGGTCATTACTTCTTTCTTTATTTTTTTATTTATCGTTTGATGATCTTACCTTGCAAGCATGTTGCTTAGGTACTTGACTGATACACATTTTGTTAGTGACAAAAAGATAAAAAAAATATTGTATTAATATGTACAAACAGTAACTAGACAGGCCGTTTTAAGTTTACATCAATAATGTCCAAAACCTAATTATAAAAGCAGTTAATTTCGCATTAAAATTTGTAATGTGATGTATTCTTACATAAATTGTCACGTATTTAAAAATTTCATCAACTAATTCAAAAGTAGTCTAGCAGAATACCTTCGCCACTGCAAGAAAAAGCTTGAATAGACCCAAGTCTTTCACTCCCAAATTCTCTACAAACACGAAAACCTAAATAGGAACTCACACAACTACTCGTAACGAGCACATAAAAGATTCCTATGATATAAACAGACGTTTAAAGTGACGTAGAATCTTTTAACGTCGTTCCAAACAAAGTCGGGCAACAATCATGAGTTGGACGGCTATTGTGAGACCTGGACTTTGGACTTAGTGCAGAATAAAGCTTGTGGGTGATGTCGTAAATGCAAGCCGGTAGTCGGGCTTGGCTTGCCTTTGAGTTGGGTTTGCAGTGGTGAGAGGTAGCGGGGTTAGTCATAGATGTATAAAAAGATGTGTGGGATTTTCTGTCCATAAAAATACGTTTTAACGAACTCAAATATGTACCTACCGGCTATCTAGTCGCGATTTTTTTTTATAAAGTGTTGTTTATTTATTTAATCTTTTTTTTGCGTTGTGTATCTTTGGAACTTCATAATTTCGGGTAGTCATAGCTTTTTGAAATTTTCCTAAATCCACATTTTTTCAGAAATAACATTCAGCGATTAATTTGTCTAACCTACCTAAGATTTTTGCTAAAACCTTATACTCAATTCTTCAAACTACACCACTATATTTCACCCTTACTAGTCTACAGTACCAATGCTACAGTTATTTGTATCCCGCGCCGCTCACCACCCACGCATTATGCACGCTCGCCACCGTAGAGAGCGAAGATTTGTAACAGCAAATGCGTTTAATAGATAAAAAGGCTCGCTTTATTCTGCCCCTATATTTTATTCAAACTGCCAAGAGTGCTACAACGAACGCTCCTTAATGATTTTTTTGAAGGTGCCTTTAAGTGATACGCTTATCTTGAGCCCCTAAATATTCCTTTTTGTTTTATTTTTATAGAATTATATTGGTGTAGGTATTTGAGTGAACTTAATAAGTATTTAATAAATTAAGTTAAAGTTATAAATAGAAATGTGTAGTGCAAAGTATGTTATAGTTTTTTTTTATAAAAAAAAAAAAAACTATATTTACACATTTTGTAATCTTTTTAGCATTTTTCACAATCAGATCACTCATAGCCTTGTACCTAATATTGTTATGATTTTGCACTATGTTATAATTTTTTAACATAAATAGCCCTCTTAGCCCTTTCAGATTCATTTATAGACCAACATACAAAACACAATTACGCCACCATGACACCTTTCAAGCGAATCGAACAGCAATTGAATTGTCCACGCCACTGCAACTGTTTTTAATCCGACGGAATATAAATAGTAAAAGACAGATGTCGGAATGAATTAGTGTGTCCATTACGCATGTAGACGACCAGACCAACTGGACTGAGTCTGGATCTGTGAGCCAATAAACCAAAGCCTGTTGGGCTTAATAACTTGACGCGGACCTGCATGGTTTGATCAGTGAAACCTTTTAAAGTTAAAAGCGTTAATGTGTATAAGGACTATTGTTTTAAATGTGATTTGTGATTCTTTATTGAAGTTTATAATTAATATACGTACATAATAAGTTTGTATTATATTGTAAAGAAGAATATACATACAAAGTTTGTTAAGAATGATAACTTTATTCTTTTATTATTTTAATGAAAAGTGCCACAATTTTTTTTTCCAAAAACGTTTGCACTTTTTATGTTACTATTTTTTAGGCTTAGAGTGAACCATGCTTTTTCCTTTGAATCATTCATGTTGATACAATAGATTTAGAAAAACACTGCACTCAGAAAACAAAAGCAAAAACCATAAAGCCAAGCTTACAGCTTATAAAAACCAGAAAATGTATGCATCCAACAAAACAAACACTTCTACCTTTTAGCCACGTCCATTTTAATAATAGTGCTAAAAACGTTAAGAAAATGAAATGCCCTGGAGCCATTTAGCTTGCAAACAAATACAAATCTAAATAAAAATGATTTTAAGCTTGTACTTGGAACAATTTACAGCGTAGTGCCGACACTCTGTATGTAATATTGTGTGGTGCAAAGCTTTCGCCTGATTAGATATTTGTTTTGCACTATTTTCCGTAGTGCTGTTGTTTGTGGGGCGCAAAAAATATAAACAGCGGTGAGCTGTCTTAGATTTGATTAAATTGTGGCTGCATTTTAAGCTTGGTGTACCTGGTTTGTGAGATACATGCAATTTTTATCCATGTTTGTGATTGTTACATCATTTTTATTTGAGTTTGAGGTTCAGCTGGGAATCGTTTAAGCACAATTTGAGTTGTTTAAGAATTCATAATTAAATTAAATAAACAATAATCTGGATATAAAACTGAAGAAAAATCAATCAATTTGTATCCCAGTCAGAATTAAGCTATTTGATTGTATCCTAATTTAAGTCGTAAGTTTGCTTCTTAGCTTACATAATTTGAAATTAAAATAAGTTTCCCAGAATTCAATAAATATGCACAAGAAGGCGGGTAACAAAACAGGCACTGTTTACATCTCTACTTTACTAAGGAGCCTAAAATATATCCCTCAATAGATACAGCGCATTTCGATTACATCGCAGCTCATTTTAAAACAATATCTTACGAGCAACAAAAGCGCTTCAGCCAGCCATTCGGAGAGCAGTCATAAATTAGCTTCCGCTGTGAAGTTCTTTAGGGTGTCGCTGGAAGCGCTGCAGAGGCATAAAGCCCGCTATGCCTGTGAGGCCCGATCTTAATTACGTCACGTACCGGGGATTTAGCCAAGTTTCAACTAAGCTCGGCCTATATGGGAGGGCGCAAACATCACGCGCCCGTTTCTTTCAAAGATATGCGTTAAGCCCCTGAACAACTGCTCGTAATCCCAAGACGCTTGTTTGGCGCTCGATATATTAAAAGTTGAAGTTTTATAGTCATTTGATGGGGATCATGTTTTGGTTTAGTGATTAGGCGTGTAATACATACTTGAATGTACTTTAATTAGCAATCTTGTTACGTTATTTATTCATGCTAAATAAATTATATTGATGGTAAGGTTAATCAAACTAATTGACTTACTTTTTAATTAATATTAGATCGAAGTATGTCATGCCTCCATAATAAATACTGTTATCAATTTCAATGTAAGTAAATACTGGTAACATACATTTTGGGCTTTAATTACTTACATATTTACAAACACTGACATAAATACACTTTTCAACAGACACTCGCCCTAGAAATACAAACGTTACAAACACACTATCACTCAATATTTCCTGAACACTCATATTTTCCCGCGTCGATCACTTAAGTCCAGTAATTGTTGTCGATAAAACAACATATATAACATGGCAGGTACATTATTTGGTGACGACCTCCCCCCTCTCCGTCCCCTCCCCCCTTCGGCCCTACCTCACCCCCTCGTCAACGCTTTGTTATTTGCCATCACATTGTTAGCAAGTTGTTGCGATGACAGGACTGACATCTTTTTATTTCCAATTTTATTTGTGTAACTCGTTATATGGACGAAAACAATAAATTGATGGACGATAGCTGGGCGTTAGTTGTAGTTTTATGTACTTTGTATATGTAGGCCAAAGTTTTTCTAAATGTTTTGAATTTAACAATAGCAACAACCAAAATATTACAAAACTAACCAAAAAAGGTTACTCTTTAACTTAAGTGCCTCATCTCATAGGCAGAGAATTTTTAGTTTGTAAATGTAAACTGAAAAACTAAGAGTCCGATTTTAATAAGATATAGCTCGAGCTATGGGATATATAAATCGCTACATTAAAAAAAACAACTCCTCACAAAAATTCAAGTAACTATAACTTGTACTAAGTCGCAGGACAAAGTCACAGCTATACATATCAATAAAGATGTTATCAACCCTCAAAACGCTTTACTATCACACTCTAAATCACTCAAAGCACAGACAAGGGTAATCTTAACATTAACAAACATAACCAATCCTCCATTAGATGATACGGGCATGTCATTTGGTACCCTAGAGGGCGCCACTGGTACTACACTTAATCTCCGTTAACTTTAAATTGACGATAACATTCCCAGGAGCAAACGTCATCGGTAATTACTGATGAGGAGGCCTTTCGGTGGATGTTTAATGCTTTCAGTGGATTTCTTTGTGTTGTAGGACAAGAGATAGTAGGTACAAATTCATTTTTAAGTAAAGGTACTGGGTAACGAATAGAAATGTATTACAAGGTGGACGAAACTGGTAAATAAAAATCTTTCTCAAAATACTATTTAACACAGATACAGAATTTTGTATGAGATACTTATCAAATATCCTTCAATCATTTATATAAACAAAGGACATAAAGATTCTTCGAGGCATCATTAAATTGAATCAAATGCTAGTAACAAATCCCCTCTTTAACTCAAATTCTACGGGTTAATGAAACAAACAACACTTTGATTTTCTTTTATCCCCAACTCGTAAATTACAGATGCACGAGCACACCGTATTTACATGGCGATCCAACGGAGCCGAAAACTGATTTTATTGTAAATAAAATGCCACTTAAAATGTAATAAAAGGCAAGGTTTAATGAAGTGCCTACCGCGCTGTACCAAACCTATTAACATTTAATAATTGTTTCCCATTTTGTTTTACTTGAGAACAAAATGATTTCATTTACGGCCGCCCCGATCTGTTTGACGAATACTTTGTATTATTTCTTTAGTGCACGCTCCACGGCTCGTTTACTCAGTAAATTTTAATTTAAGGTTATACCGAGCCAGCCTGAGTTCTCGTTCAGAGAGATTGTGTCGAGTCACGGTGACTCTTGAGCACTGAGTTTCGAGATACTTATTATATTGTTGTCAAGTATTCAAGGAAAGTTGTAAGTTGTTTTGGAAATATGATGGAATAGTTTCGTAAAATATTATGTTTAACTAAGATTTCCAAAGGCTGAAACTAGTATCTAAGTAAATGAGAACCTGTTATTTAATAAAGAACTACATAGAATTATTATTTATACACAAAATTTCAGAGTCAAATGCCCCTTATAAAATACCAAATCTAATACTATAAACAAAGTACTATTTCTAGTGCAGTATCGCTGTGATGTAACTGAGTTTTACGAAAAACAAAATAAACCCGTTCTGTCAGCCTTTCAAACTGCACTATCCCTATATCACGACCACTCACGTCTGTATCGATCGCCGATGCCCCAAAAACACGATGGAAATTTGCTCTCACACGTGCTTTTAAAGAACGAAAGATACTATAAAATTGGCGCGTAATCTAGTTACTACGGAGCGCTGTAATGTCAAATTGTGAATCAGTCTCCGTCAAAGAGGCACGGTATGGACACACAAATCCAATTTGCCTGTTTCGACTTTCACAGGCTAAATGCTTGAGCCAATTAAGCGATGCGTAAAGTGCGTTCGGTGCCCTTTTCAACCCTTTTTTGATCAGCAATATCATGGCTCCGTGTGGTCGGGGGGACAACTATTTGGGTCCAGTGAACAGGATGAAAGTGGACCCGGAATGCCAACTTCGGAGCTTAATTACGTGCCACAGGTTTGTGTAATATTCGTTTGATATGAGATGAATGTGTCCATGTGTCTGCCTGGAATTTTCGGATGGTGTGACTTAACAAAAAAGTTTTCGCTTCATAAAGGTTTATGTTTTGATCATTTTGCGATCAAAACATTTCTTTAAATAAACCCGTCAATTTATATTTTTATTAAGTATTCAATGTTCTTTCAGCTATGAAAGGTATTTCGATCCTTTAGCTTCGAAAATAAACAAAGGGTATAAAATCTGCATATTATGTTACTTACTGGAATATTCAGCGTACTCCAGAATCAACAAATTCCACGAAAGCAGTGGACCTGTAAAGTATACATGCGCTTCCATGGAACTGAGATTAATAAGCTTTAATTACTTTTTCTGAAAGTCGCAGTAATATGGGTGTCTGACCTACATACCAGTGATTACACAAACCCGTGAAATTGAGCATTAGTTCGAAACGTATCTGCAGACTGAGTTTTATTCAAATATTGAACAAGATAAACTACGCTCGACTATCGGTAATGTTGATTGACTCGGTTAAGTTCAACAAAGGGGATCGTCCAATTAAATCTGTCGGTGCTGAAACGATGCGGATGCTGCCGTTTGATTGGCTAATTGTCGGAGATAACTTTGTTTTCAAAAAGTTTGATGGTAGTAAACTATTCTGCTATAGTGGAATTGTTTGCTCCAGTTATCTAAGATTTTGGAACAAAGGTAAAATAGATAATGCCTTGAGGGCTCTTCTTGTTCTTCCCGCCCTGTTTCCAGTTATGAACGTTGGCATTATGTATATTATTATTTATCAACCATCAACCCTGTTTACCTATGAATCTAAATAACTATTTTTTTATCAGATTTAATCTCTACGCGAATTGGAATCGTCTACGAGCTTATTTTCAATATACTAAAATCAATCATGACAAAAAATTAATCATTTTATCAAGGTAGTACAAACAACCTTTAAATAAAGCGGGCTGAAACAAACAGACGAGGCAATATCCATTCATTTGCAGATCATTTGCACCCACCTTTTCCGCATCACGAAATGACTTTCATTAACATACGTGTTTTCACACCGGTGCGTGGGTGCATATTGGCCGGGTGCACACTGCGGGTGCAAACTGCGGGTGCATTGTCGCACCTACTCGCCCGTGGCCGCTTGTGTACACGCCGCTGTTATTCAACGGTGTGACGTCACTGTTAAATTAAAGAATCACGTTCACAGGTCTTTTAGTCGTGTGATTTTTAATTTGCATGCATTCAATCGACTCTTGAGCGTTGTGTGGTAGCTGTAATTAATTAAGCAGTGCTTTTGATGAGAATGATTTTAACAAGATTTTTGTTTTTGTTTCAGGTATGCATTCTTTCAATATACAACCTGATGTTATAAAGTGGGATATGGTAAAGTGGAAATATTTACATAACAGAATCAGACCGTTTCCATAGTATTACCGAAAAAAGCGTAACTTATTGAGTGACCCTCGAATACTGAAACGCTTATCTTTAAGACTTTCTTAATCGTATTTTGTAACACCTTTACACCTTAAAGTGACAGACACAGCTTGAAAACTAATTGACTTTTCAGAATTCGGCCATTAACTTTACATGAAAAAGCACACGAAATCAAATGGATCTACTTAATCGAATTACAATAACTCGAAACACTAAACACCCAAAAAGAAAAGTCAACCGCAAAAATAAAATTATGCTAAAGCTAAACGAACTACGAAAACATTGAATAAAGCGATTATGCTGATAGAAAAACTCCACATTTCATACAAATCGCACCGTGAATGGCCCGAAAGCGATACTAAATCATTACGAAGAACTCCCCTCATAAAGACAGAAACAATTATTGCTTGTTAAAGAGCCTCTCGAGCTGAGGGAAATAATAAAGAAATTGTTCCCTCACTATCGCGAACACTCGCTTCGATCGCTTTATTACTGCCATAAATGCTACGATTGCTTCTCGCAGATATTAAAATTGAATGTTTGGTAGCAAGCTTTATTTAATGAAGCACCAATAAAGGTTGGTGTTTCACAATAATATGGAACCCTTTTTAATTCCTTCTTTTATACTATCAAAGGTTATTTCACTTGCAGACGCTGACACAATTTTGGTTACGTCATTGCAAATTTCTGGGAATATCATGGCCTTGTTTCGCAAGCAAGTCTCATTTTCAATTTAGTCGTAAACTTAAAATATGAGATTTTAAAATTAATTCACGGAATATTTTGATAAGGAAGATAGAATGGTTGTTCTTGACAATGTCATTATGGCTGAGTAAAGCACCTTTATGCAAACGACATTTATGATTAAAAATAAGTTTGCGATCAGCTAGTGCCGGCAGAGGTTGCAAAAGGCAAGCTCGGCCTAATAATTTCCTATTTGTAAGCTGGTTAAAGATGAAAGAGGAAGCGGGGGTTAGGTAAACAACAAGAGAATTAATAAGGTTGTATAGCGACCTTAGATGATGTTATTGTTTTTGCATGTAATTTTTATAACAACTCAGAGTTTGAAGTATGTATTTTTTTTACAATCATTTGAGTTGCATTTTACCAAAAGTTTACAGAAACTCGACTTCTAAAACGAATACCATTTAATCAATTTTCAAAATATTAGTAGTTGTTTTGATACAAAAGAGCGCAGACAGAATTTATATATTTTTTCATTCTATGAAATCTCTATCTTCCAGGTATCCAATTATACTTATTAATAAAGCTTCCGATAGCTATAGATTTACCTTAGCCAATTTAACAAACATGCGTACCAAGCGCACCTGACCTACAAAACCTAAACTTTAAATTGTATAGAACAACAGAAAATTAGAAAAAACTTTACACAAAACCAATCTAAACTCAATCCTACGAGTAAACTGGTCAACTCGCTTCCCATTTCTACTTGCACCACTACACTTGGTGGGATGGTGTTTTGACAGGGGACCCTAATCCAAGCCGCTCCGCAGGGCGGCACAGTGCGCATGACGTTTTTCAATTATAACTATTCACGATGTAACACTTTTGTGACTACCTGTACCTCCGGTACTGTTCCTAACGAATGGTTAGTTTTCACGAATTTATTGTTGGAAACTAGAACTGTGCTCGCCTGTACGGTTTTTTGGTAACTCTTTTTAAATTTGTCTGTATACGCTATAGATTTAGTTAACTGTAGCTGCATACCTTCTATCATAGAAAAAGTAACAAACAAAAAAGTTTTTGGATATCCAAGTTTTTATTTAGAAGCAAGGTATAACCAAAACGATTTCTAAGTTTATTATTATTTTTTTGGAGAACTGTGTTTCCCAAAATAATTAAGGATACTTCCTTTTGCACATGCACTAAGTTAGATAGTTTTACTTCTCATCCCACGACTCTCTCTTTACGTACCCCTGCCACCTTTTAGTAAGAACTTAAGAATAATACTTACAAAAAAAAACAAATTAAATCTTACATTTAAAATACCACCAATACAATTATGTATATAACTGTCATTCAAAACCACGTCCCCTTTCCCCTTTCCCCTCTTCAATGTTCATGGTTTCACACAGTACTATAGGATATTATTATAAGTAGATACTCAGAGACGAACCAAACTCTCGGTACACTTCGGATCAATTTCCAAAGTTTTACTTCGATCTTTACTTTCGTGGGGCGTGTGTACACTGCCGGAGAATTGTTCGGAATTACTCGAGAATTGGGTCGAGGAATAACATTGTTTAATATTTTAATGTTTGGTTTGTTATTAAAATTGTTTGGTACGTAAAGAATAGAGGTTTTTAAAACGGGAATAAAATAAAAATTGGTGTATTGTATTTACATTTCACGATAAGTTTACGTCACTAAACGAAACAAAACTTGATTTTAAATTACTAGCTAACAAAATAATGAAATGCTACAAATTCGTTTATCAATGAACACACGGTGTCCCAATTTACGCCACAAAATATTTTCTTGCGTTTCTGGCATGCAAAATACGGCATGAACCCATCGTTAAAAATAATTACAAGATGCTGAAAATTGTATACACACATAGTACACAGTTTTTACCATCTTATTATCACATAACTATGATTAGAATATCTAATATCTTAGAAATTATTCAGATCAATGTAATATAAAATAGTGCACATAACACAATATTTAAGTAGGCCGTCTAGACAAAGTTACGTCTGCTGAAACTTAATTTTCAGACAGAACTAATACAGGCCTTATTTGATTACTGAAATGTCTAACAGATCCCATTCTGATAAACTTGATTAATTAAATTTATCCGACCAATTTTCTACGAGTAATAATTATTAAAGTTTTAGTGATTCGAATTTAGTTCTTTCAGCAAAACGATATATTTTTTACTGTAATTTGTAACATTAAATTAGAAGACTTTACCAAATTATTGAATGATAAAATATAAGTAAAGCAATTAATATTAAATAAAAAGCAAACTGTAGATACAATATAAAAACTTAAAAAAAATCGTGGCAAATTACAAAAACATTTCTAAACACATTACGTAACAATTCTCAAAAAAACTCGCCATAAATAGACCTAGTAACAAAAATAAACACAAATTTAATTTAATAAAAATATATTCTCGAGTCACGTGTCACGTCGGCCTCTCTCCGCCGCGAGCTCCAGTGTGCTCCTAGCTTTATAATCAAACGCTGAGCCTGTACGGAACTTAACCATCCACTTTATTAGCAAACTTGGCTATGAGTACAGTCTTTCAGTAATTAGACTGGATTATTTTCGGCCGAATGCGTCTCAATCTTGTTTACAAGTCATGAGAATATTACAGAAAGTTTTTGTATTTTATTTTGTTTTTTGATACTTTTTTATTTTGGCTTTGCATGTCGCTTGAATCTTACTGTCCAGTACCAATATTATGATATAATAACATTATTTTCAAGTGTGCCTTTTTTCGATTTCGTTAACCTACATAAATTTTATAACATGACTTGATGTATTTCAACATTGTCATCAGCTAAGCCACACATCTACATTCTACAATAAACAATTTGTTACGTTTTTGAAAGATATTAATCCCTAAAAAACATTAACACATGTCACAAATACTCATAATCATCACCAGTTCAAGTCTTTATACAAGTTTACCTAATACCAACATGAGATTATGATAATTTATTTACCGTAAAATAAATTATGTCCCGCACCTTAGAGGTGACAGCGTGACAATGGTAACAATAGGCCGACGCCAGATAGGTCTATGTCATCCCTTTTTTAAGGGCTTTGTGATACAAGCGATGATTAATGTTGGAAAAGTGAGTGGAAAATATCAACAGTAAACGGCGGATTATACAAGTGAGTTATTAATTCTTTATGGCTTTGCGATATTACTGTTGTTTGTTTTGGGAAATTATTTAACAAATTTTTATTTTATTTTTGCTGAAAAATTTAAAACATCTGAGGGAACATAATATTTTTGTTAGTTTATTTTGAACACGTGTTAGTGTTACCTAGAAATCTAAAATTCAATAAATAAAAACAAAATCGTATCTTCACAAACAACGTCAAAATAATTTTCTCATGTAATCAACTTATTTATATTCAGACGACATTAAATTATACATGAATCAAATCGGAATACATAAAAGTCTGAAAATGTCGCAGCGTGAACGTGTATTGTGCGATATTTCACGGCATGGAGAGACGTGTCCCGCGCACGCCTCGCGCGAGTGTGCACGAGGGCTTAGCAAACACGTCGCGCCGCGAAACAGCATCGAGTGTTTCTCGATACGTGTGCACCTACCCTAATACATGACGCGCAAACACGAATTTGAACGGTGATGGTATGTTTTAGCTGGATTATGTTACACATAAAATCGCACCTTTCAGCACAGGATTTTGGTTGAGACTACTGAAATCCCTTTTGAAATTTAATCGTGATATTTTACTTTAGTGAAATACTGTCTGAACTCTCACGTGGTATACGCTTTACGTTATATAACCTCTGTATTCTGTGTATTCGTATATGCTTATTTGCAGAGGTATCCGGTACTCTATTAGGTAGATTCAAGGGTCAGTAGAAGATTTGTCACATGTCATTATAGTCCGCCGGCTGCTAACAGGCCGTGCCAAATGGGCGTCGGGCTACAATTGGCTTAAGTTGGCCAGTGGAAATGTAAGCATGACGAATATTGAATGCTACAGTACATTATCAGGTCGCCGTTGCTATCAGCGGATGCATTAAGCTTTAAAGCATCAGCCTTTCAATTTTGCGTAAGCCGGTGGGGTTAATTAAGGGATGTGGATTAAGTTTTATGGTGTCTGCGTGCAATAATCTAGTCTCCACTGACTATGGGTTCATTATTAGCTTTACTAACATTACTAGTGTTGAAATTTACTGGACATTTATTATGGATGCGAAAATTAATATAAATAGTGCTCTTAGTAACCAAACTTTAACTAATTATTTAATGTATAGCTACTGATAGATTAGAAGACATATTTTACACTCAGAGTCTTTTCCATATTACAGTGTAAGTTGATCGCATGTTTGTTTCCAAAAAGCAGATAAACTATTCAACCGTACTTTACAAAAGTTTATATAACTCTAAAAGTAGCTCGTAACATATTTGAATGTACTAATACCGCCCTAAATAAAGCTTGTAAAGTGTCTTCGTCGTAAATAGCTGTAACACGGCCGTGTCTATTGTATGCTTAGGTATTGAATTTGTTGAATATTTCGGCTTGTTCCGACCAACTTCGCTGGCTCCTAACTCCGAACCAAGTTTTATTAGGATACTTGTAAAATTTCCGCCTATTTTATTGGAAGTGCTTTCGCCTGATTAAATAAGATGAATTTATTGACTTAGACACAGCCGAGAGTGCCCAAGAATTCTGATAACTGGGTGTATAGGTAAGTTTTTCAGTTTTTCATTCACTTCCGATTTTGTAACTTGTTGGGAATTTTAATTAAATTGTTTCTTGCTTTTTAATTTGGTGTTATCGGTTTTCAGTTGTTCAAGTTATTTTCAAATGTTACGTACCTTCTTGTGTAACTTTTGTTGATATTTTCAAATTTTTGTGACGTAGGTAATTGTTGACGAATTGTTTGTACAAAGCCAGGATGTATTTTTGGAATAACCTTTACTTTACCATAACCTTTAAATCTATAAGCAATTACAAATAATTTAGTTTAGTAACTTGGCCGGCTCAATGGATTAATACTAACAAGTTTTTGATTTTTCGTGGAAAATCTAAGGTCAGAAAGTATCAACCCTCAATTTCTTGGTAAGGAGTTATGATATATTTTTAGAAAATTTATTATATCTACTTTAATGAAGTATAACAAAAACCGCTCCTATAGACAAGTGACACTTCTTTAAGTTAACGCCGATCACTCAAATGTATGGCAGCAAGTCTGAGTCATGTGACTTATCGAAATAAAATGGGACTTCCATACATTTAATGTCACTTAAACAATTTCTATCATTGCTAACGATAGTTAAAATATCACATGGCTACTGGCCACTGTTTTTCGAATTTTACACCACTACAAAATGTAATAATCCTAAAACATTCTGTAAACAGTCTAACACATTTACGTCTAAACTTTTACAATATGCAACGCCTTCAAAACAACACACTAAGTTCTGAACATCGAAGGAAGCTTCACACTACATATTACGTTGTACAAGGAAACACTAAACTAAATAAATACTAAATTCTAAACTATAAACGTTTACTAAATATGAAGTTCACGTGCATCAAAACTGTGAGACTTAACACTAAGTTTTAAGAAGATTTGCCTCACGCTCGGACCTGTGTAAGTGCCCCATGCAAATTTACACAACGTAAATATGTACAGAAAATCCAGGTTGTAATATGTTGTAAGAATTAGAAGTTATAAGATTTTATGGGGTAAGATTTCGAGAACCAAAGATAAAATTTGTTGAGTTAAATTTTGGCTGGAGGCGTATTAGTAATGTCTCGCCAACTTAGTCCAGTAAAGCAGTACAAGCCTCCACAAGGTTAACTGCGGCAGCTCTGCACAAAAATAAAGTTGAGTTAAATTGTTCACTATTAATTATTTTTCTGAGAGAAAAGAGTAATATCTGATTATGATAAATTTAAGTTTGGCTTTAAGAATAACTTTCGTTTACTGTTTTACATTATTTTTGTATGTGTGGTTTGGAGTGGAATTTCTGAGTATACTTGTATTGTGCCTAAGCTATGGCATAACCGTCCATTGCGCAATACCGTCCATTTTGATATTTCATTCAATAGTGCCGATGCAAATTGTGAAATATTTTGAGAGAGCGTATTATGTGCGGAATGAGACAACAATGCCGCAACATGCACTCTCGTAGTGCGAATATAATAAAGTAGGGATTGTAAGTAAATAGTATTTTGTAAATAGAAACTATTGTTTAGAAGATAAGTATACCAACTGTTACAAATGTTTGTGTTGTAACTGATTGCGTTGTATAATAATATATATTATTAGTAATAATATCATAACAGTAAATAAAGTAAAAACCTAAACAATTAACCCATAAATATAATTTCCACAGCGAAAATGACAACAGACCGATTAACAAAATTTATTCATTAAAAAGTTGGCAGAGGAGATGAAAAAAAAACTTTCTAATTGTACGAATGAGGTACTAATTATTCAAACAATTACGTTAGCAACTTAGGTTGGGCAAGTTAACATTTTTTTCGCCTTCATTTGCCAACGGCCAAGAAGAAAACTCTTAATCACGGAACTTAGATAACAAATGCCTTTCAACTTAGAGCACAACAGTTTTTTTCTTTGATGAAAAGAACGAATCCTGTATTTAAAATTCTGGGGAGTTATTTTTTTTATTTTATAAGCAACTTATTTGCATTCTGGTTTGTAATTAAAGAGGGGAACGAGTGCCAAGGGCGCAGGAAAGTGGGTGAACCTTGGCTCTCAGTTTGGTTAGCGTTGGAGTTATGATATTCCGCTCAACCAACACCAACTTTTCTTGTAATTAAGTATTCATTTTTAGAACGCATTTTTGGTTTTTAAATTATCTAACATTATTCACGCTTTGATTATAATACGAACAGTAACTAGCTTTGTATTTATTCGTGTTGTTTTCTTTTTAACAATTAATCTGACTGAATAGTAGGTATTCTAGCCTAGCTTAGTAAAATTATTTTTATATTTATTTTTGTAAAGATACATTTTGAATCTTAATTTACTACTCATTTTAAATTATTTAATCCTACACTTAAAAATATAGTTCTGAAATACAGTTAAACAAAAATCGTATTCAACACAAAAATGGGAGCACCAAATTAGCATAGATCGAGTTGAGAAATTCATACTCGCGCGAGCGGACGTATGAAGTAATGAAATTAATGTCTTAATCTTTGAAATTTATTCATTGCAACCGCCCGCGCGCCCGTTGCTCTCGGTAACGGAGTAGACTGGTAGTCTGGTACACTGCGCTTTTTTAGTTGTACATTGTAGGCAATTTACTTGCAATGTGGTGGTATATTTTTGTCAGATTGGTTTTGGTTTTGATAATTGTAGTGGTATGGAATCAGTGTGGAAGTCAAAGAATATTAACTGTATTGCTATAGAATTAGTGTGCAAGTCAGCTGTAGAGTAATAAAAAATATTTGTGTTTATATTTTATATATATGTAAAAAATCGTGAAAATTACAAGGTTGGTAACACATTTTTTATCATAATTTTACGTGTTTACAAAACGTCAGCAAACTAATTTAACCTTATATTATTATTATCACATACACACATAAAAGAGACAAATGGGTTCAAAAGTCGTTCAACCCCAAGCATAAAAACACCCGCAAGTATTCTTGCACCACTTGTCAAAAGCTACCATGAAGCTATTTCAAGCATGTCAATAAGAAGCCTTGGCATAAATAGGCAAGGAGGCATGGCCAGTAAGTAATGAGCACTGTAAACGTATAGTGTGACAAAGGTGTGCCACTAATTGATTGCTCGCCGCGCCCTCCGACAATTGCGCCGTTTTACAGGCATTGCTTTTTCTGTGCTTGCTTCAATGTACTGAATTTGCATGTTGTGTTTTGTTGGGTGGCTTTTGTTTTTTGTTGGTTTGTATTACATTTAGTAAACTTTTACATTTATGATGAGCTGTATGACTCAGATAATGCTTTTTATAATTTCATATGGAAAACAAGATGTTTAAAACTGTAAAGCCACGCTAGTATACCTAAAATAAATATTAACATTGCAAAACTATATTAAAAAGGCAATTACTAGGTTCATATAGTATCTACCATCGTCTACAAAAATTGTCTTAGAAAATCGTCTTTGAAAAAAAAATGTTTCTCCTATCGAAACCATTACAAAGGACATTTACGTTCTGTTTGAGATATTAAAGTAACTTACCAATAAAAAATTTAAATGACGTACAATTTCACGACAGTGAACATCTCTATCACAAAATCAGGTCATAAGTAGTCGAATTACAAATCACGTAATGAAGCGATATTACCGGTTCTAATGCCTTTGTGAAGCTAACTCCTATTTCCTGGAAATTTGAACAGCATGCACTCAGGGCCATTAGCTGCGTATTGGGCTTAAAGTTGTAGATGCACTTGCATCGTAATCCTTTTGCACTTCATACACAGCGTGATGTAAATGTATTTCAATAACATGCTGTAGATGTATTATGTTCTGATTTTACGGATGATATTAATGTTTGGCAGAGATACTGGTTAGTGATACTAGGAATGAGATTCCTTTGACGTTATTTGAATCACGTTCTCAAGTAACGTGCCATTGATAATTTTGAGATGTGTTCCAAATACTGTATGCTTGTTTGTCTGTTTTACATTTTAAAAGGGTACCATGATTAAAGGTAGAGCTTAAGAAAACCCCATAAACATAAGTAATTATGAACATAAATATGAATTTTTGTTTATGTAGACCAGCTATTTTTTTCAACCATTTTCTACTTACAAGGAGTGGTGAAAAATTGTTTGTATAAAGGTGGTTCTATAATGGTTCTCTCACAAATAAATGCAGGATGCATAATGAACAAAACATACTAGAAGAAAATACCTCCTCGTCCTTATAAAGTTGGTTAAAAAAAAAGATAATCCGAATCAGCTGATAAACCCAATAACAAATCCACTAACCACCATGACTCGACATCCGATCAGATTGAATGACGAATCATATTTTGATCCCACAATGCTGAACTGTGAAGAGTTTCACGCACGGGCGCGCTGCGTGACGTCACAGACTGCGCACGTACTTCTATAGAACATAATCCCCATCGGTTCTCTGCAGTCACGTTACGAAAACAATGCTGCACGGTCTTAGGCTCAGGCCAGGAAATAGGCAGGCCAACAATGGCCCGACACAGATAGGCAGAGCTATTGGCCTCGCGCTTATTGAAAATGTGGGTAATAGTTTATTGAGGTGGAACAACGGATTAAGTCGGGTTATGGGTATTTGGAAATTCAAGTGGATTTCGGATTGTCGATTATAGATGTTTGTAGTTTGAAAGCTTTGATTATTGTAGCATAAATCGGTGATGTTACATTTGAGTTAAGAGGCTTTTGGACGGTCTTTTTCCGTGTAAATAAGTTGTTTGATAAAACACAGGGAACAATATTTTCTGTTAATGTGTTACAGAGTAATAGTCTTAGAGAAAGTGACCCAGAGAGCTATAAAATAAATATTTAAGTCTAAATTTATGTTTTTCAGGATCACACCTAATCCTATACGCGGATAATGTTTTACAATCCAAAGTTTTTGAAACACGACTTTTCTAAATCCGTTCTCTTCCTGGCCATACCAATGCATTGTGTGAGCACAGCATGTCTGTAGCAGCGACGCATCCTGTGTGTAACGTGACCGAATCAAATTATATAACAATGAACCTCCATATTAGCATAATTGTTCAATTGGTAATGATATCTTTGGATATCAGTGTAGGTTACTTAATATAACCTCGTATTAACATTATTATCGTTACTAACTAAAATTGTTTCTTCTTTTAGTTACGTAGTTTAGTACTTGAAATTTTTCTACTTCTTTTTTATTTTCGAGATTTTTCTCTATTTACCCATTAAATTAAAATGGAAGGTACGTCATGTCCTTTTATTTTATCAGGAATTTAACAAGAATGCATTTGTAAATTAATTAAAAATATTAGGTAGGTATCATTTCACACCAGTATAGGCCATTAAAGTGGTGTATTCCAAAAAAATATGTTGATATGTTTAAATAATAAATAGGTATCCGTCATTATTGGTGTAATGTTTCATTGTCAATTAGTATGTATTGTATGTTAAAATATAGATTACCACATCACAAGTACGTCAGGCTGGAGCCAATCAAATTACGTGCCGATGGGATCAAATTAACATAATTCATTAATTGTTTACGACACTTGAATTAGTGATATGTGAAGGATGATTTTATTGGTTTGTGGTCAAGCTCATATACTTACTACATACAATATAAGTGGATACTATTATTATTAATTTGGTAGGATATAATAAAATAGATATAATGAAATTTTTGTGGTTAATTATTTTATTTCATTTACAAATTCCGTTTCGAATTTATGTTTTAAAACATAATATAAAAACTTTTATTAAAATTTATTCATCAAACATAATATTTTGAAATTAAAAATAGTTTCGATAACAAGGCATTTTCAGAACAAAACTGCTGTAGTTTTGTTTTGTCAAATAAAAACTCATTTGGAACTGACTGACATACTACTCTTAATTGTACTAACTAAAAACTGTTCAGCTTTTCAAATGAAAAAGTAATATTTAACAAGAGTTGAAAGCCATAAATAAATAGCAGTTCTGTTGATATTTGGAACAGCGAGTGAGTGCCAATATTTCACATGTCCGTCAGAATGTCCCATGTTTACTGTTTTCAACTATATTTTTTGCAGTACACCGATATTAGGATTCGGAAAACTAGTGAGTTTTCAAATTCAAAGGGGAATAAAACTCGAACTGTTTTGATCGTGTAAAGTAATCATACAGAACGAATTCATAAATATTTTTGATATGAATGCGGTATAAAAAAATACTATTGCAACTCTAATTAAAAAAATACGTTTAGATGTGTGTTATGAAATGTCCGGTATATCATCACGTCACAAAAATAAAAATGCGCTTTGAACACAACCATGAAAAAAAAAGTTTTATTTAATGTGACACAAAAATGTAAGTTACATAAAAAAAATTAAAAAATTCCCTAACTGAATAAGTTTATCCTTATCAAACCGGTATTATGAAACCAACGTATTAATATACAAAATACTAGTAAGTCTCACAAAGTAGCCACAACCGCGCATTAATAAACAATATTCCATACAATTCTAATTAATACAACAAAAGTAGCCTGCATTGTCTAAACAGAGTGCTTGGAACTTTCTATACGTGAGCAAATCCGATTTTCTCATACGTTATGTTTTATAAAACAGTACTGTAGACACAAAACGAGTATCAAGGCTTTTTTAATAGACTTTGTAGGGGACAGTTTGGGAGTTTCGGCTTTGTACGATGTCGTGTTTTGTTTTTGAGGATATCACTAATGTGTTGCGGTACTAATGATTCTATTGGTAGATCCTTCTTTGTTTTATTTGTCAGTTCCGTGGGATGTATGGTGGCTTGCGATTATATCATGAAATTGATTTTGAAAGTCGCGGTAAGCCTTAATTGATATTTGTAGTGTGATTTAAAAATGTTTTTTCTTAGGAAGTATGCGGATATAACATTGTTAAATCTATTAACTTTCCTTGAAATACATGTTAGGTCTTTTTTCATTTTAATTATGGATGGAAAACTTATATATAGAATATGGCATGGCCCCGTTTGAGATTCTAGAAGGTATTAAAATTAAATGTTGTGAAAAATATTTAGCTTTAATTCCGCTACAAAAATCCAAGCTTGGCAGCAGGATGCAGTCCCCCCTCCCTCACCCTCATGCAAATATGCACATGCAGGAAAGCCCACCCTCCCGCCCTCATGCATATGCAAACATACACGAATAGTGAGAACAAAGGAAGGAGCATGCCATGCAACCAAACCAATACTCGACACGTGTTTCGCCCCTCCACGGGGCATCCTCAGGAGATGTTGACTCGACAGCCGCTCGGGAGCGAATGAGCCAGATGGACGGCTCTCGCTCCTTTATATAGCGCAATGATGACGCATTGGCATCGGTCGATACAAACGTCACAAAGACGTTTGCATCGACCTACCTGCAATCATACTTAAAAGAGGTGATGTAATTAAGTTCGTTTGTTCATTCAACAGTGTATAGTTGTTATTATTATTATGTTTAGAAATTTCTAACTGTTCCAACACACACAACCGGAAACTTTTATCACATACATGGAGAATGTTGTACGTATTATTGTCGCTCAAGGAATGGCCGGTATCGATTAAATGTTTTGCAAAATGTGATTTTTCTGAATGGCCATTCCTGTAGGCGGCAACATGCTCCTTGTACCTTATTTCGAAGTTACGGCCAGTCTGACCTACATAGACCCCGTTGCAATCATTGCATACTAATTTATAAATACCGGATTTTTTTGAATTTTCTAATTTATCTTTACCGTTACATAGATTACGTAAATTATGATCTGAACGAAAGGCAACGAAAACATTATGTTTTTTAAGAATATTCGCGATTTTATCGGAAATGGGGCCTATGTAAGACAGACTACCGACATACTTGTTAATTGTTTCGGGGGTACATGCATAAAGTAGTGAGCGAGCCCTGTCATTCTGTTTATTCTGAATTATATTATCAATAACTTGTTTGGAATACCCGTTTGAAATTGCGATTTGATATAATATTTTCAGTTCTTTGACGTAATTATCTGCGGAGAGTGGGACAAACAATAAACGGTGGACATAGCTGCGGAAGGCTGCAAGTTTGTGTTGTAATGGGTGACAGGAAGAAGCGGGAATTGTAATGTCGGTGTGAGTGGGTTTACGGTAAATTTGGAAATCGAGTTTATCATTAACTCTAGTGATTGTTAGATCTAAAAAGTTGAGGGATTTGTTGGATTCTAATTCTAATTTGAATTTAATTTTTGGGTGGAAAAGTACGTATTATAGATACGTAGATGACGTTATTATCTGTTGGACGGGTACTATTCGTCAAATAGACACTTTTCTCAATAAACTTAACACTTTCCACCCAAAAATTAAATTCAAATTAGAATTAGAATCCAACAAATCCCTCAACTTTTTAGATCTAACAATCACTAGAGTTAATGATAAACTCGATTTCCAAATTTACCGTAAACCCACTCACACCGACATTACAATTCCCGCTTCTTCCTGTCACCCATTACAACACAAACTTGCAGCCTTCCGCAGCTATGTCCACCGTTTATTGTTTGTCCCACTCTCCGCAGATAATTACGTCAAAGAACTGAAAATATTATATCAAATCGCAATTTCAAACGGGTATTCCAAACAAGTTATTGATAATATAATTCAGAATAAACAGAATGACAGGGCTCGCTCACTACTTTATGCATGTACCCCCGAAACAATTAACAAGTATGTCGGTAGTCTGTCTTACATAGGCCCCATTTCCGATAAAATCGCGAATATTCTTAAAAAACATAATGTTTTCGTTGCCTTTCGTTCAGATCATAATTTACGTAATCTATGTAACGGTAAAGATAAATTAGAAAATTCAAAAAAATCCGGTATTTATAAATTAGTATGCAATGATTGCAACGGGGTCTATGTAGGTCAGACTGGCCGTAACTTCGAAATAAGGTACAAGGAGCATGTTGCCGCCTACAGGAATGGCCATTCAGAAAAATCACATTTTGCAAAACATTTAATCGATACCGGCCATTCCTTGAGCGACAATAATACGTACAACATTCTCCATGTATGTGATAAAAGTTTCCGGTTGTGTGTGTTGGAACAGTTAGAAATTTCTAAACATAATAATAATAACAACTATACACTGTTGAATGAACAAACGAACTTAATTACATCACCTCTTTTAAGTATGATTGCAGGTAGGTCGATGCAAACGTCTTTGTGACGTTTGTATCGACCGATGCCAATGCGTCATCATTGCGCTATATAAAGGAGCGAGAGCCGTCCATCTGGCTCATTCGCTCCCGAGCGGCTGTCGAGTCAACATCTCCTGAGGATGCCCCGTGGAGGGGCGAAACACGTGTCGAGTATTGGTTTGGTTGCATGGCATGCTCCTTCCTTTGTTCTCACTATTCGTGTATGTTTGCATATGCATGAGGGCGGGAGGGTGGGCTTTCCTGCATGTGCATATTTGCATGAGGGTGAGGGAGGGGGGACTGCATCCTGCTGCCAAGCTTGGATTTTTGTAGCGGAATTAAAGCTAAATATTTTTCACAACATTTAATTTTAATGTCATGGATTTCCGCAAAGTAACGCCTGATTCTATAACTTATTCTAGAAGGTACTTTAGTACAATTTTGTTTTTAAAATTATTGCATTAATATGTTATTTTATAAATTAATTCTATGATTATGTTTTGAATCTCAATCATTCCGCTCCTATCGAAGCCTATAGCCATTGATGTCTTGTTTACGTTTGAATAATCTCAAGTGGAAGTTACGGAGTACATACAAACATCTATTTATCGTTTACAATGTTCTGTTATTAATAATATTGTTTACTTTAGCACAACATAAACAAATGATTACAGAAGTTTGGCTTGTGAGCGGTTGGAAGTTACGTGGATAACGAGAACATACTTATATCTAATACTAGCTGTGCTCCACGGATTCACTCGCCTTAATCTTCTTCTAAAGTAACAAGATTTTTTTAAACTTTTTTGAAAATTTGTAAGAATTCTTTAGTGAAATTTACATACCTATTCAGTGATGGAAATAATTATTTGGAAGGTATTTTTATACTAAAATTAATAGAACTTTTTATGGGATCTTTGTTAACCACAAAGTTAGCCCCTTCGCCCGTAATTATTGAGGACCTTTCTCTGAATAATAAAATTGCCTTTATCTTGTAACTTCATCTAAAGTTTTAGACCAAGTTGTATTACGCCATCAAACCGGTCCGTCCTTCATATAAAAAGTCAAGCAAACCAAACCAGCTCAGTCCTTACATTATTTTGACGCATGACATATGGCTCATATCAGCAATAATCCTTTTATAGTTCCATATATCCTGAGGCCTAGCATAAACCTGGAAAAAGTCACATCATAATAATGGACTTTATTGTCTGGACACAACGTCCCTTTTTGGACACAGAGTCTAAATGAATTGCTCGTATCTTCCCATTTTATAGGCATTCTGCTTGTCCTGTGTTTTAGAAGAAAGGTTAATTGAATTTCAGTTTTATGGTGTCTCTAACTGACAGTAAAAAAACTTTACGTGGAATCCTTGGAGGGGAGTTGATTAAAACAAATGAATTACTATTCATTCTTGCTGAAGTTTCCAACTGTGAATGTCAAAAAGAATGATTGTTCAAGGACTTGGTCTTTTAATGCTTCATTCATCTGAGATTGTTCGTACTTTACAAGATCTCTTGAAAGAGTTTGTTTTAGGCATCTTGTTTAGGAGTAGAATTGATTGAAATGTCGAATGAAAGTGAATCAAATAAAACTGAACTTGCGGTTGCGACTATAAAAAATAAAATATATTTTACACATTTTTTTTAATAAAAATAACTATACAATTAAACAAAATATCCGACCAAAACATAGTTTAAAAATACACTAAATACAAACGATCTAGTCAACGAACCAGCAAAACTGAAAGTGCATCGTGAGCCAAAAGTTTGTACGTTGCAGCAAAATACAAAATGTACGTACGTGTACGATTTGATTTTTGTTATTGCCCAAAATGTATCCAATTCCAAAAGTGTAATTTCTAAAAGGTCAATACTGAAATCGACAGCAGACGTCGAAGAGTTTAAGTAAGTGGTAAAGAGTGTTCTCTAAGTTGACAAGCTGAAGCGGTTTTGTACTGCAACTGCAGAGTTATCGAATTAACACTCTGGTGGTCAGAACATTTTAACTGTTTTAACGGCTATTTACAGAAAAAAATGTGCTAAGCTGACTTAAGATAATTTTTGCTATCGTCACTATTTAGTTTTTCTATTATTTTAGGGTTTCAATTAGATTTTTTCTTTACTTTATCAAGGGTACAATATGGGCTATGTAGAGTATGCCTAATTTTATCCTGAAATTTTGATTTGATACTTAAAATGAACAGAAAAAAATAATGTATAACTTTAAAAACTAGAAGAAGAAGTTTGATACACTAAGTCAGTTCGAGTCTAGGTTAGCCTCCTTAAGATCCGCTATATATTAAAACTTGGACCACAGGCTTAATTGGTTTCATTTTCGAGTGAACAGGTCTGGTCCAGCGTGACACGGCGGACTTCCGACTTCTAACACGGCAAGTACCATCAATGCCAATTATAGACCTTATGCCCTTGTAATAAGGATTAACTGGTCTTAATTTAATGGCCTGAGGTGAACAGAATCTGCCTCGTATGAGGTTTCTATTACCTTTTTTTCGCTGATAATCGAAATTCGGAGGAGTGCGTTTCGGATCCCCTATTTTATTACTACTGGCTGAACTTTACCTAACGATTTCTCTGTCGGGCCTTTTGATTCGCAATTTAACCTATGTATTCTTATTTTCTTATATTGCAAGAACTTTATTGCGTCTTCGACCCTTATCAAAGTATCTCTCGTAATCCCTTAAACTACGCCTACTATGTACGGATTCTTCCAACGTTTCCATTCAAACCGATTGGCAATCAAATTACAGCTTTTCAAACCAATTAAGGCTCGTCACTAATACTCAAGTAATTTTCTTCTTTACAAAACGCATTGAACTCAAACAATTCCTTTGCAGCTTAACATTTCAAAGGGGATTACAAATTAAATGATTAAAAACAAAAGGCGTTCAGTGAAATAGAAGCCTCTGGCTATCAATATCAATCATACTACATTATGACGGGACGTCAAATGATTTTCAGTTGAAATTTGACATTAATAGTTGAACGAAACCTTGCATTGGCCTGATTTATGAACTTTAGGGGTCACCTTGCAGCGTTCAATAGCTAGCTTTCACTAAAGGGCACTTTCTCATAATGGCTGGGTTTGGCTGTCAATCACGTTATTGCGGGCAGCCAATACTTTCAAGACAACTTTAAGAAATATAGCGTTAGTGTTGTCACACTGTGAGTACAATGCCTGAAGGTTAATAGCTGATACATTGTTCTCTTTTACGCAGTCAACCCCTGTAATAGTGATGTACCTAAATGTTTTTTTCATAGTTGTCTGACTACTTTTTTTTTATTTAGCTCGTACATTTCATGTTTTTTTTACAGCTAAACTTACCTCAGCATTTAAAAAAAAACCATGTAAATTAAATATGAAAACAAACTGACAATATAAAGTAAATCTACAGTAGGTACCTAAGTACTTGTAAATCGTAGCGTCAATTTGGCAGGTTTTTAGTAAAGCGAAATTTTCTAAAGGCAAGTCTGGCCAAATAACTGTCGTACATTTCGCGAAGTACTGTTCAGCTAATTTTCTTTGGCTTCTCTTCGGTTGTGCTATTTTAAAGGTCTTCTTTGGTCTAAGGTATTTCTTTTAAGTTATGTTGTATTAATGACCGAATTAATATCGTTTCTTGTTTTGTTAGATGAAATTAATTGAGTACATTTTAAACTTAATCGATTTATAAATTCCTTTTTTAATTTACTACAAAATTATTTTTATTGACGGTGTCATTTTGAGATAATGTTGTTTATTTAAAGTTAAATTATCTTATTAAATATATTGAACTAAAATTAATCAAGCGAAAATAACGTAATCATACGATTATGTTGAATACGCTTCCATATAGCATCTACTAATTCAATACATCCCACAAATATCAGTAATATTATCTTAGTTCGATGCCATCTCACACTAATAACCTCGTACAGGTAAAATTACATAAATCGCATTGACGCGTTACCATGGCAACCGCTCTGGATCCCGGTAAACCGAAATTAATCCCTCCGTATGAGCACAAAGGAGAACTTAATTAGCGTCTCTGCTAGTGACTGTAGTCGCTAGCGCAATGATTAGATGCGATACATGTGGCAAGATTCATTATAAGTGTCTTAATTACAACGAATAGATTCTATTGAATATAATATATTTCGATTAGCGAAAAAAAGCTGCTCTTTTCGTCAATGTTAACCTGAAAAAAATGTTTGTGCAATTATAATTTTTATGGTCTTATCATCAAGTACATAAAACAATTATATTAAAAAATCTGATATATAGTTCTATACTCATATCAAAAATAAATGGACTCATGACTGTTTCCTAAAGTCAGCTGAGAACACAAACTTTTATTCTCACATTTTTTAGTAGCCATTTCTGTCCCACTGCAGGGCAAACTCCTCTCTTAGCTCTATCTTTGCATTACAGATTAAAAATAATTTACATCAAATATTCAGTCTAAACACGTGCATTCAAAGCCAAAGCTAAGCCAATTAAATAATCAGACTCGATTGCAGACATCCTAGGTTCATACGTCACAACTCCTGTTAATTCGCGCCGCGGTCGAATGATTACTATAAGCACCCTTTCCGAACTATCTTGCTTCGGTCTGATCTGCAAAACTCAACCTAATCCAATTAGCGAAGGTATTGTGGTGTGAATGAAGAGCGAGAGCGGGCTTAGGTACGGTTTGTTGTCTTAGTATTGAAATTATGAAAGCTAAGTCTAGGAATTTAGTGTTTAGCTTGTGTGTACTTTGTGCTAGTCCATTTTGTAAATGGTTATTCAGAGGTGTAGCTTATTAAAGTCACATTCATTTACTAAAGTCGGTATAAGTCCAATAACATTTTAATTCAAGATAAAAAAACGTCATATCTAAATAATATGAATAGTATAGCTTATTCTTCAATTTTGCTAATAAAAAAGTATGTAGCTCAACAAAACAGCTTAAAGCTTATTTTATTGTTCAGCTAAAGTACTGCTCTCCCAGAAACGCAATGATGCTTGAAGATACAAACAATGAAAAAGGTTATAACGTAGATGTCATATAAAAGTGTCGTGCCCCCATTTTGAGCCACCAAAATAAGTATGAGAAATATAAAAAATACGTCTCCGTTGGCTCTTACTAAGGGCATAAAGTGTTACTATTACAATAAAAAACTACTCTACTAAGTAGGTACATAGTTAAATTTTTACGTTACAGCGGACGAACAAGTGAAAATCTCAGTATACTTTGCAAATAATAAGATGAATAGAAAGTGCAAAAATAATGTCTGCTACTGAATAAAACGGCACCTATACTCCCCTTGGAGTCTCCTCAGTACTTTACTTATTGATACTCTTAAAACAAAAGAAAGATTGACAGAATATAGGAACCGTAATTTGAAAAAGAAACGATTGTCAAAGAGGCTTTATTCACGTACCCCACACGAACATGGATTTGTAACAAATAAGGATTAGCGAGTTCCAACCGGTTTCGTCACTAAAATACTACAATGCGGCCCATTTCGTCAATTAAATAGTTTTAATGAAATCACGAAAGTTTGTCGGCAGTTAAAGGCACAGACACACGCGCTCAGCTCCGCGGACATTTTAATTTATCTTTATTTTAATATAACGCTCATTCAGCATGTGTGCTCAGTCCCGACTTCAATGCGAAATTGCTTTTCCAGTTATAATATATGGTGACAGTGTCTTGTCTCCAGTTTTGGTAACATTATTTAATTATTTTAGTCGGCTTAATGAGTAAGGTGTATTTAATTTAATTATATTTTAAATGACGTGTTTTGATTAAGAATGTATGATGTAAATGTTTCGTTTAGTTTAATTTAACATTTATTTCTTGTTTGTGTATTTCGCTTTACATATTATTATATAATGCCATCTACAGAGTATTATTGTGCAAGCTGTTTACGTATAATTTAAAAGGATGCTTACCAAAATTGTAAAAGCATAAACGCCACCCAAAAAGCGTGTGCCATAGTCCTTAACAAATCTTCAAATTATTCCTTTATGGATTAATCATCATAAACAAGTTACACATTATTTTCAGCATTATATAACCACCCCACTGCTGGGCATATGTGTCTTGCCATTCTCTCCTCTTGCCAGTCACATACATCCTAATCCTGCTATCTCATCCTTCATCACCCGAATCTTGCTCTCACTTCGATAGTCAATTGCGTTAGATATGTAAGAACAAATCCATGATCAAAGACTCTATCATCCTTTAAACCATCATACTACATAGTACATTGTAAACATCCAACAAAACAGTTCTCGGTGTTGACATGATTTTTCCGCTTTCAAGCGATCTGGTAATTATATTTTATAGTTGGTCTCTGGGCAATTCTTCCTCCCTTTATTGCTTTACGGCGGGTCGTTAAAATGTTTAATGTATCTACCTGTTTTCAGGAAGTTACTTTTAAAGTACTGCGAGCATTGTTGTGCTTATCGATGTGAATTCAAACGCTCTTACATTGGGAAGTTAATGATTTAAATGGAGGTAATACTTGTTAGTATTTGAAGGAGCATTATGAAACGAATTTCTATAGGAAAGGAAAAACTGCCTATGGATGTATTAGAATAGGATTAATTATAAATTTACCGCTTTTAAATCAGGTGCTTCAATAATTGAGGATTGAAGTAAAAAAAAACGAACTAGAGTTTGAGACAAGTGATCAATCAATCTAGCCAAATCATTAAGTTACATTACATAATTTCACCACTAAATAATTAAGTAACTTAAGTATTTTTGTACACAATTTTAGGCACGTACCATAATAATTCAATTAGCATTCTGTACATAATAACAAGTTAGAGTAACGCTCAGCAGTCACGTGAGCGTTGTTAACACCTCCGAACAAACTGCTGTAATACCGTTAATAATAAATTACGTGTTTGTTACAATTTGTATGGAGGTTTAACAATAATAATTATGGTTATGAAAGATTTTTACGTCTCCTCCAAGATCAAAAATAAACTTAATGTTGTCATGTAGACTTGTTAAGTTTATTTTTAATCTTTTGCCGGGTGGTTTTTTAACCGCCGGAGAATTTCGATTTTTTAATACGTTCTTCAATACAAAATATCTCAGACGTAAATTTTAACTCTCGAATAAATAATAATAATAATATTCCGGGACATCTCACACACGGTTGTCTGATCCCAAGCTAAGCAGAGCTTGCGTTATGGTAACCAGACAACTGATATACATACTTATATATTTCTAAATACATACATATTATACACAAATTACACCCAGGCACCGAACAAATGATCGTGCTCATCACACAAACATTTGTCCCGGGTGGGAATCGAACCCACGACCTACGGTATAGCAGTCAGGGTCTCTAACCACTAGACCAACAGGCCTGTCTAAATATAATAATAAATAAAAATTATCTGGTGTTGGAAAAAGCCTTGTCAGCAATTACAATGGCACAAAGAAGCCACGTCAAACGTCCTTTTGACAGAATTTATTATTTTCGCTTATATACAGTTTAGAGTATACTTTAATATTAAACTAACATTTATGTAACCAAAACACACTACATTTTCCAACAACATTCTGCCTTAGAAACTTTTTAAAACTTCATTTAACTTGTAAGTTATATAAAGTGTGAGCAAGACATCAACACCTGCCTATCCTCAAATTTGACAGCATGTAGGCACAAGCGATAAACGAGAAAAGATCTATCCCGTTGGAGCTTGTTAAAAGTTACCCTAGTTGGCCAGAAAAAAGTTTTAATGGCCTACAGATAGGCAAACATGATCAAAGAAATATTTATTTGTTAAAGCAAATGAGTGGAAAGTGTAAGAATTTGTTACTTGAAATTTTTTGGTCCACTGAATTCTAAACATTTTTAAACTTAATTTTATAATTAAAAATAACTAAGTAATTACTATCAAAATCTTTGGTTATAAATAGCATTAAGTTCTATTACTATGTACTCATTATTGTTAACTAATCACAATAACAAATAATTCACAGCAAAAAAGGAAAAAGCTAAATGAAGTTTTTTTGTTCACTCTACTCCAATATCATAATAAACTCACTAGACCTCACTACAATCCCTTCAGAAACCTAAAACCTACATTATAAATGTCCGACTTAAGGGTCTAAGGGTCAATTAAACGTACCTTAAATTAGATCCGACTGAGTTACGTTTTTTCCTTACCGATATTAAAGGGGAGTGTTTCTGTATAAACCTTCGCGCTGAGTAATGCGCGCCATTATTCTGCCGACCTCCTTTCTTTAGGGGGGGATGTGTTTTATTAAAATTTATAAACATAATTCTGTAGTGTCTGCTTATCGTGTGTGGATGCACATAAAAAGAAATAAACGGTTCTTCCTTTGTTTTGTTTTTGGATTTGGAAACGACTATTCAAAAATGTATAATTCTGAAGATGACTAGAGAATCTGTACGACTTTTTGCCGTCACTATGTCAGGTACTGGATAGGTAGCCACTTCACCTTAAATAAAGCATTTTCATAATTGACTAACTTTTCTTGAATTTATTGGATTAAAAACAATTGAGTCATAAAAAATAAAGACCTTCAAAGTTCCTTTAAATTTTTAAAGGTGATCTCAAAATCTCAATCTTAAAAAGTTACCTACTACATTTTTTTCATTGATTATGTTATTACACTCTTATAAAATTAGTAAATACTAATCTCTTCTAAAACTTTTTTACGCTTGTAACCGTGTACAGTCAGTGACAAACCACTTAATCTCCACACTTGTACACACCAGTGTGTATGATCACGATTCTGACCGCCAGCTGCGCTGTACCTGCCAGACGCTCGCTGCATCGCAATGAGATGAATATCTGAATGCCGAGTGATAGATGATCTTTACACATGTTTCGGTTCAAATGCTCACTTAATGTTCGTGACTTCTGTTGAGAGGAAATTGAGATGGAGCCACAGCAAGTTGTGTTTTGGCATTGTTTGCTGACGAGTGGAGGTGCATTTCAAAATTTTAATACTCGTTTTTCCTATGCCATTTCCATACCTGTCATAATAATATGGTATCTTTAATAAAAACACTGTACAATAACTGCATACTGCAATCAAATGTATGAAATAAGCCTTATACCAACATAATATAAAACATCACTTTTAAGTCGGAAGATCTTGATAAATAATTCATTTACACGAGAGACTAAATTAAAATACATAGTTTTCAACTTAAATTCTAATTTCGTTTAGTTTTACTAAACTAAAAGAAATCGGCTTTAAACATATTTTACTTAGATACTTAGTAAACAAAATTATATTATTATTAATGTTCCTAAAAATACAGAAATAATAGCTGCACTGTATTTAATATACTCTCAAAATTTTCCCGATACTCTAAAATCACGTCCATAACAACTAAAACCTATTACGTAACCAGAAATACCTATAACCTACGCTTGCAACACTAATCCAAAACACAACACCAACCCACAATTTAGTCCCTTTCACTTGCACTCAAATTATATTTATACTGTAACAAGTTATCAATATTCAAGTTATTGCCTTCCCATATCTAGAGACGCGGGTAATTGTCAAGCCAAGTCCAACCACAAAATTTACTACTTCTTTTCTATCCAAACTAATTCGCCTATCAATTAAAAGTAAACAGAATCAAAATCGGGAGCTATGATGCCACAGTCAGCTTTTTTTTTTAATTATGAAAACATTATTTCCATAAAATTGCAATGTACAAATATGTAGTATAGTAAGGTTTATTTTTATAAACAGTCAGGGACCTCATGCCACTATTTAAGAATTGCTTGAATTGATCTGCTTCATTTGGTATTTTTTACGATTACTGTCATTATGATCATTAATTGTTCATTACGCTCATGATCTTCGAGAGTTTAATGAGACTTTATTGTAGGCTTATCTAAATACGAAAATTAGGCACAATGACAAGTACACTGAAATGCATTTAAAATAGCTTAACATGTCAAACTCAAGGGTTAAATAAAATATTGATCACATAAACAGCGACACCTATGCAAGACTAATTCAAAACAACACCAACCCAAAATGCCTTTCACTAGCACTCAAATGATATTTATACTGTAACACTACTCCAGTACAAGTTATTGCCGTCAGCACACTAACCTATTTCCCAGTAAGATCGTAACTGACAGTTTATGAGTACGTTTCCTCTTGCAAATCAGGAGATGCACTCCTTATTACTATTTTGTTGTCATTTTAGAGGAGTCTAAAACTTTTGTTTTATGGCTTTTGTAAAGTTTAGTTTGAGTGATGCTCGTTTGTTTATGAGGGCGTTGACTTAGAATTGTTCTGAATTGAATTGGAGTCTTAAAGAAGCTACAAAAAAAGATGGATGCTATAATTGTTGGCATATTTTAAGCATAATTGTTTGTGCATAGGATAACCAATATTTAAGGGAAGTTAGAGTCTATACTTGAAATTACTTGTAATTCGTTATGTTAATGGGTTATTCCTTGAGAAAAATAAAATAAAAGTACACATAACACATAAGAGAAATAATGTCATCTAAAAATCACATCAAGCAGACGTCCAACTAGTATTAATATTATTTATGGATTCGTTTATTTGAGCGATATATTTTTATTGTTATGCATTATTATTTATGTTAGTACCAATAAAATCTGTTTGTTTTATGCCCACTTCTTCAAGTGTCGTTAATAGCGCAGAAACTTTTTAAACATATGGAAAACTATATTGTTTTTCATATTCAATATAATAAGCGAAACTAATTTTAAGTGCAATCAATAAAAAAACATACTTTATCCTAATTGTTATATCAAAAATATTTAATTCACACTTTCAAACAAATTTTTACAAAGGAAACGAAACCCCGCGCTTTCATCCTGTTTTGTTCTACAAAAACTTTTTCGTTAATTTAGAACAAAACCTTAGCATAACATAAAATAAATCCGCCGTGAGAACCCCGTTATCCCCGTACATATTAATATTGGCAAACGACAAGTTGACAACCTTCCAAAAATGTATAGGTATCTATGTTTGTTTTCGTTGTCATCTCGAACGCTACGCAAACAGAACCTGCGTTCCTCCAAGGTGGGACAGGGGTTGAATCATATAAATAAAATTCCTCAAGAATGAATCAAGTTTACTCTTATTATATTTCTTCTCAAACTCTATAAATAATGCCGAGATAAAAACAAAAGGTCCAACCGTCTGACAACGTAAATAATGCGTTATCAGTACACACGGAAGACGCGGTAGTGGCACACGCGCCGGCCGAGCGCCCGATACCCACGAAGACACGATGATTTATTTAAAGCAACGCGAAGATCTCTTATCTGCCACCTAGCGTTATCTTATTGCGTGTTTCCTAAATAATTAATGCAATATAGGGCATCGATTGTGAGGTGACGGGCGGGCGCGGGGCGGGCACAGGGGCGCGGGGGTGCGCGCGGCGCACGCACGCGATTGGCTGTCAAGCCTGCGTGAGTGCGTACCTCCCCGCGTGCGTATGCCTTCGCCCGCCCGTGTTCAGTCGTCTTCCGAACTCCGCGAGAGACGGACGTGCCGCACCGCGCTACAAGTGACGTACGAAAGCCGCGACCGCGCGTCTATCCGCTCCCTCCCATCAATAACCTACACCAAGTTTAATTTTCAACTGGGACTAATTCATCTGTCCATATGGTTCATCTCGTAGATATATTTCGTTCAGCGAAAGTTGAATACCCGCCGCCTGTTATTGTGAGTAAACATCTAATTTGCATTAACAAATATTTTTTTTAAAAGTGCTTTTATTTTTGTTTTATTTTGTTTTTATTTATTTATATTTTTCTTTTCAGATTAAGGTTTGCGGCATTAAGTTCAGTTGTTTAAAAGTCCAGTTTTGAACGGTTAAAGTGCAAATATTAAAATTTGTGTACAAGTCATCTGTTTGTTGTTTGTTTTGTTCAATGATTGTTTATCCTAATTTCATTGTGTTTTCTTTTGAAACTAACTGATCTTTTTCCAACTTACAAAATTTATAAAATTACTTCAAATATATTTTATCAATTTATTTTGTGTTTTATTTTGTTAACTGTGTCCGTAGTAAAAAATATATACCTCATCTCTGAGGGATTAAAATCAAAGCATAAAAACTATTTGACGTGTAATTAATAATTTTCAATCCATTTCAATTTATATTAAGAAAAAAAAAATGCATTCTAATTACAATTCATAAAATTCCAAACTCATAAACAGTCCCGCCGATAAAGTTTTTTTTTAAATCAATAGAGAAGGGAATCTTTAAAACAATCGCCTCGTCTTTAAATCTTTATAAGTTCAGAGATTTCGCGATAAGGCTTAAGATGGTGCTGTCATCAAGCTGCCTGATAGGATACTTTACTTTTATTACACAGATTTAGATTTAAATTCAGATTTAATATATTACAATAGAATAAAAACTTTTGTATTCAAACTGCTTATAAAACAACTGCTATCATTCGTGAAAAGTAGTGTAGATTCTAAATTCGAATTATCTGATAAGTTTTTTATGGTCTTTTATTTTTATTGAATTGTAAAAATAAGTTGAATTATTTTAATTTTATATTTTTGGTACATTGTTAGTCAAAAATCTATAATACTTTTCTTGCTTTATTTCAATACTACTAATGGAAGTACAAGTGTGACAGTGTTCATTCGTTGTGTCCAAATTGACCTACCTACCATGACCTACCGCAAACCATGTTTGGATATAGTCTTCCTTTCGTTGAAAAAATACAAAAAGAAATTAGTGTTCCAAATAGCGTTAAGACTTAAGATATAAAAAAAGAAGTCTCCATTTTAAAAACCCAAACCAAAAATGCAAATCCCGACCTCATTTCAAAACTGATTTTTGAGTCCAGTAATTTTTAAATCAAATCAGTGTTTCCCTAAAAAGTGAGAGTACGTGATGTCTATCTGCATATATTTAAAGCGACGTAAACAGGGACAAATTAATGCAATTTTACACTGTCCTTGCATGCATTAACATTCAGTCCATGCGTGCATTTCGCAAGCTCTATCAACGGCTTCCAGTGACCGTGCCCTTAATTTAGTATTGTGAAACAAATGCAGAACGTGGGATGCTTTGAGGAAAACGTTCCAATGTGACTTTCATCTCTGTTCATATTGTGTGGAACGAAATTAATTTCGCTGTGGGATGTTAAATAGATTTGAGTGCGTGACGGTTGTTTGTTTTTGTGAGAGTTTTCTGTTGTGTCGTATTTTGTGTACGAATTAGAGACTTGCAAATTTTTTGTGGTAAAAACTTCTAGGAGCAAGACAGTGAAAATAGCAGACTATTTTACCATATGATCACAGTTTAGATGCAATAAAAACAGTTTAAATGACAGTCAACTTCAAAATATGGTCACAGCGCATCACAATAGATAGAAAATAATTCAAAAATTAACAGAAGACGATACCAATAAACCAATAATAAACTTTCAACGGCAAGTAACATCCAAAATAAAAGAGGACCTACCATAACTCCATTCACAACTCCAGTCCATACATCCTCATACTGGGTTACGAGCGACAACGCGTTATGGATTCCAAACTGCTCCCTATCACATAAGCAGGACATAAAAAGTTTTATCAGGGGCCAGCGCAGTAGCCTCCCGAAACTTGTGAAAGATATAGATATATCCTTTCTGCGCCCCATTACCTCTGCCAGCTTCATTTTTTCGCAAAACTTTTGGGTTAACGATTTGTCCAGTAGTTTTGGAATTATGTCATTTAGTAATGTTTGTTGATCAGTTGAGAATTTTCGTTTCGTATCTTCTGGTTAGTTCACGTTGTGAATATAAATGGGGAAATCGATTACCCTCAAATGTTTTCTCTGCTATGGTGACATTGGTGTTTAGGTGTTTAGGGTATTAATCGAAAATAGATGCCATCTACTAGACCGCTTTTCAGACGCGTCTGAAGAAAGAGTAAAAAAAAATTTTTGTTTCTTAGCCGTTTCTGGCCACTGCAGGGCAAAGGCCTCCCTACCCTCCTTCCATCTGTCTCTATTAAAAAATCTTAACTTTGTGTTAATTATGTTTTATAAAACGTTGTTAAAAGTAATTTAACCTTCAATATTTAGTCCAAAATAAAAGAAGTGCAGTGTCTCAAATTTTATCTTAAAAACTTTCTTAGCACATAAAAAATCATAAAATCTTTACTTAAAATATATTCAAGTAAAATAAATTGTTAGTTTAGCGGTCATTGGAGGTTAATTTTAAGCTGTGGCTTACGACCAAGTAAGATTGGCAGACAGGCTTTTAATTTTGTAATCCTGCATCAAAAAGATGGCATAAATAAGGTGTTCGTACTTCACAAGGTGCCTTTGACTCGTCCTTCTCTGTTCCTCTGAACTATTTTATTAAATAGACCTTCTTAATAAACTCTTAAATAATCAATTTTAAATATACGTCGGTTGCTAACCGTGTTCGTACGTAACCTAAACATAAAGTTTGCTAATATGAAATTATGTTGAAGTAACGTATTTGAGTTTCGTTGATATGAAATTTGTATAGGCTTTCAATAACATGAAAGAAAAACAGTAATTTTCATATTTATTTTATCTTTTTATATTAAAATATTTTGTAGTCAAAATTGTGTTTAAACATTAGTGATGAAATTTTGATAAACCAACGTCACTAATCATAATAAAATTCGTCCAACGTAAACCCACGAAAATCATAACACATTTATATTAACCGACAATCATTACTGTCACTTAATGGTCACGTCCATTAGATAGTCCAAAATAATCTCACGATTCATTTGCGTTTGTTTGCGCCCCGTTGCCTAGCAACGAGGTGTCATCATGACAATATGTCAGTGTCCATTGACAGCCGACCACGTGACCAGGGAATTTATTCAAGCCGACAGCCACCCACAATGAAATGTTTTCCTCAGACTGTTTCGTGAACATTTTTATTTGAGAATTCGAGTTGTATTTTTTGTGTAGCTGGTTCACGTTGATAAATTATTATTGAAACGTCACAGTTGTTTGTTTAATTTAATCATTTCTCGTGGATTGTAGTGTTTATTCAGTGCTTGATTTATTGCGTCGGCAATTATGAAACGAGATTCCCGAACTATCAAGTTTTACGGTATAATTTAGAACTTTGTAATAAAGATAATGGAATAACAGTTTTGGAGTTTAATTTGAAACAAGTGAACTAGACTGTAGCCGAACATTAGTTAACAGTGGTAACATTTGTGGGTACAAAACGAATTCTAAAAGCGTCAAATTATCGCCCCATTGTAACTGTGGCAAATTATTCGTGGGCAGATAGGCATCTATACACTCGCGGCGACCAGCTAATTGTACGTCGCGTGTGTGACGACCCTGTCGGTACAACTGGGAGCGGACACGCCACGATACACGAACAGTTCGATTTTAAATTAATGATGTCTTAATTTTAATGGACGATATAAATAGGATAGGTGAATAATTGTTGCTGTTAATCAATGATGTAGGAATCTCCGTTTGATTTGAGTTACTTTTAGTTTGTAAAAGAAAGTACGTGGGTGTAAAATAAATTTGCAAAGCACACCTAATAACAGCACACGCATTTAAATCTAAATAAAATCATTATCTAAAATCCAAAAAAAAAATAAACAAAAATAACTGGCCGCATATAAAACGAGTAATAACTGACAGCTGTAAAACAAATGCACATTTTATGTCCCTTTTGTGTCCACGATTTTATTGTATGTCCCGTCGATGTCCTGAAGATGTCCCGCCAATGTCCCGCCAATGTCCCGGGAATGTCCTTTAATGTCCCACAGGCGTCTGTCCCGTCAATTATGAGTCCAAAATTGTAAGGCGACCTAATGATGCCTCTACTTGAAGCCTTAACTTTGGACGCAATAACTTGTATTGTGTAAGGATAATATAGATATTATCTATACAATTATTACCGTAGCACCCTAAATTATAGTGGCTGATGGACGGACAGACAATGCCCGTAAAGTTTAGGGACGCTTGATTAGTAGATACGTTTTTTTGTAATAGTGATGTGTAATTAAGATTTGTATTGATGGATAATGGTAATGATGTTGTTTCGATTCAATAATGATATTGAACATAATGTAGTCGGACATGATATGAGTGTTTTTGGTAAAGTATATAGAATATTCTTGATGATTATCAGTATATTAGGTGAATAATGGTTTATATTAGTTTTAGAATCTAGGTCTGAAAAAGGTGGTTTTAATTTAAAAAAATATTTTACATTTAAATCATAATGAGTATAGGTAGGTAGTATATTTGAGTACACTCAGATATGTACCTAATTGGTTTTGGCTATTTTATCAAAATATAATCTAACATTATAGACACCTTAATAAACATAGTATCTATAAACAGTTGAAAGTTTATTCCTAATTGGGCTTCCAATTCCTAATCCCCAAAATAAATGGAGTCTCCAGAAAAAATCCTGAACAATTTTATAAACAAAATCCAATCCCGACCTAATGACCTACATTCATAAACAATCTAAAAAGTACATTCTAAATAAAAAATAAGTTTGATGTCCATACCTAAAGTTATAGAGGCGTTGAGTACGTCGCCCCGCCCACTGCATAGCGCATGTAATTCTGTCTCTTTCTCACATCGCTGGCTGTTGCTAATTCAGGGTATAAACGACCACCTTAGTATGGTTACACGGTTTTACATACAGTCATTACTTAGTCGTAGACAGGGGATTGTCAAAATAGAGTGAAATTTTAGGTAAACAATTATTTGGTACAGGTTTCTGTTACGTATTCCTTAGCAATCGTTATTTCTTGTAGAATTACCCGTAGTGGTATTAACTCACTTCCGAAAGTACCTAAGTCTAAGTACCGAGCTTTTTTTTAAAGAGTAACCTTTGTAGTTTCTTGCCAGTCTCTTCTCCATGGGAAAGACGCTTTGGTACCGAGCAACTAGAGTCATTAGATTTAACGTAACGTTTCTTGAGCACCTTTTTTGGTTAATAAGAAATGAAAACATTTTTCAGCGAAAATTTTACAATTATTGCTTTCAAAGTGGCAATTTGATGACCTATTGCTATTGCGTCATACAAATTACCGTGACAGCAATAATTTCCAGTGCTGAATCCTATCGTTTTTGCAAGTTAGGTAATATCGAAGTCGGACCTACCTCACCATTGTTTTGTTCTCTTATGGGTGAGAGTTTTGTTCAGAACCTTTGATAGAATTTAGTTTAGTAGTAAAGACACAATATTCGTTTTACTGATAAGGACCAATACGGTACCTACTATGAATAAAGTAGAGCTAGAAAAAAAAAACCACGAAATCAATTCGAAAGCTTTTTTTTATCTCAACTACTTCCCAACCTAAACTTTATATTTTATAGTTTTTACAAGCTTTTATTTTAGTGCTTCAGTAGGTAATATGCGTTTCGCAGGACGTGGACACTGTCGTAACAAAGTTATAGCTAAAGGCTAGGTTATAGCGGTTTGAGTTACGACCTCTAAACAGGGTGTGGGACACTTCCCTACATTTTCATGGCTCTACTTTACAAAAATATATAAAATATTTTAAGCTCTAGCTAAATTCTACTTAATAGCTATAAACAATGGGCAATGTAATAATTATGTCAACTACATAGATTTTTAACCGACTTCCAAAGAAGAAGTCCTCAAAATATCGTAATTGTGTATCGATTTGAAAATTAATTAGTATGTGATAGTTGGTAACATAAAAAATCATCGAAGTCGGTTCCTTTTTACATTTATGTTTACCAAATATTGTATTAAAATACAGGCTGAAAACATTTTTCTATATAAAAAAGTAACCCTTAAACAATTACCCAACCATTCTTCAATATAAAGACAAAAGCAGTTCGGAAAACAAATGTAATTCAGGGTGTCAAATAATTCTCAGTTTAACTTTATGAATTCGGAACACGATCACCCTCGCAAGTGTTATAAATGTAAGTGCCTGTAAAAACTGTTCGCCAAATCCCAGCGATGTAAACAAATGTTGGTGGATCGGATGTTGGTGACAAATCATTGGGCATATGGTGTGGTGTGGTGTTGGTAGATGATTTGAGGACGTCCTTTTTTTCCTGTGTTGTACTTTTGTTTCAATACGATGTACAACATATTTTTTAATGATATCTGAAATATACTCGATTTATACCCTTACCTTACCCATATTAAATCGAACACAATATATAATTAATTCATGTCTTTAAGAAAACTAAAACACAAAAACTCATTTGAAAAAAATAGAACACATAGGTATTTCACCAGCTTAGACTGCGGCTTTAACCAGTATCTCAAAGTAAAATTAGACTGTAAACATCTGTAGCAGTAGCAGTAGCGTAGTTCTAGCCGGTAGACATAAAACAAAACTGTCTCGTCGCCATTCACACCACACTGCGTATGCTCTGCCTTACAAATACGTTTGAGCACAAACTCGGAATATTCGACGGCCGTACACGTCCTGCCACATTCCTGCTCGCACACGACTTTATGGGAAAAAGATGGACACTTCCGTGTGCACTGCACTGTAAACGTTTCATAATTTCAAATGTTTGCGACAATATTAACTGCACAAAGTAACAATGTGTCAAAGTAAACTGTTTTGAACTGAGTTTTGTATCAAATATGGTATCGTAGAGATAATACTTTTTCCTACATTATTTGTTAAACAAAAATTTTAATAAATTGTTTACACTTTTAGAGAAAACTGTGGACACTTTGTGTGCACTGCAGTGTAAACGTTTTATAATTTCGAATGTTTGTGACAGAATATTAAAAGCATAAAGTAACAATGTGTCAAAGTGAACCGTTTTCAAGTTTTTTAGATTTTTGTAGCAAACACGATATTGTTTGACGCAACAAAGTAATTTTTGCTAAATAATATTTTGAATACAACCGAGTACCTACTTTGGCTTTGAAAACTACGTAGAAATATTATGAAGTAGTTATTTGGGCAAGTACCAAAGTATCTTTTCGAAGTTATATGTACTTTCTTAATTATTCTAAGACACTTCTGAAAACGGCGAAGGAAAACATTGTGAGGAAACCTGGATTCCAAAATTTGGGATTTGAAATCGCCGATTCACAGAAAGCAAGCGTAGTGATCAATGTTCACACCTTCTCTATATGGGAAAAGGCCTGTGCCCAGCAGTGGGACGTTTGTAGGCTGGATTATTATTTATTATAGTTATTAAGGTCCCGCTAAAAATGTTTTCCCTCTTTTCTAAGATTACCTCAGATTATTTTTAAGTTTAGATCCTAGTAATCTGTAATCTATAAAGAAATACAAATCAAACAAAACTACTCATAAATCATTTACTTAAAGTTATTAATTCCCTCGACAGTTCTAATATCAGTAATACTTTTATCCCCACCGAAATCTCAAATAAAGTAATATTAAGAACTATTTACACTTATAAAGTAATAAAATAAACTTTCAGAGTGAAAGTCGAATAAAGTCAAAAGTCTACTCACACGACCGAAGTTTTAGAAATATGAGTCACTCAGTGAAGATACACTCAAACTATAGATTTTAATAAGTGTCTCACCGGACTAACTTTGTTTAACATAAGTATATGTTAGTGGGATTTATATTTACGGTTTATCATTTAAAAGTTAGATAACTATGTGGTCGGTAAATTTTAGTTTTCTTTTATACATCTGCAAATTGATATCTTTATAATAAAGAGTTAATTTATAAATGTATGGGTGCAGAGCTATAGGTATACGAAATAATAAATAATACATAAAACATGACACGCATCAAGATTTATTCTTGTATATTAGGTTCTTGTATATTAAGCCAAAATAAGAAACGCCTTAATTTCAAGCCTTGAAAACTTTGAGTTTGTGTGCAAACTACCGCATCCTATCGGACACAGTAGTAGAAGTATTAAGTATACATCTATGTGCCCAATGGAACCACTCACCTACCGTGTTATAAAACCTTACCATCCACTCCTACCGCAGCGTCTCTTCATAAACCTACAAGAAAAACAACCAAACTTTATTAATTAGGAACTAAATCCCCGACATGATCTAGAAAACAAAAAAGACAATTTAATATAATACCCGTCAAATTCCCGTCTACATTAATCCGGTGCAATTAAGAGTAGGCTGGTAGCCGTAAGCCTGCATTCAGTAGTCAGTTAATTATGCGAGCCCGTCAACACGCCCGTTTATTTTAGAATACATTAACGCAAAATTAACATTTATTGGGATAAAATACAATGCAGGAGCAGTAATGGTGATGGAATTATCACTAACTACGACTATTGTGGACATTTTCTAATGTGGGCTTAGTTGACTGACCGCCAGATGACTGTTTTACATTGGTTTAGATTATTGCTGTTTTCTACTATTGTAGAATAAGAAAAATATTACAAAGTGAACTGTCATGATTTGGCCATCGATAATCCTTCTCAGGTTAATTAGTCTCTCAAATTATTTTCTGAAATTGCAGATTTCCAACAAATTGAAACACATGATAATTTTTAATTTTCTCTATTGCGACATTAGGCTTTACAGATAGATTTACGTTTCATGACCATTTTAGTTATAATAACCACAAAATACTCAAATGTAGTATTAAATTTAACAGAATTCTAACGAATTAGTATTTATTTCAATAAACTAATTAAATCATTCTTGTTACAGATGAACCGGGCAATACAGGTGAAACCGGCGGACAACGAAAATAGAGGAGGTAACTAATGTTTTTACAACGCTATTAAGATATAGTAGAAGCTTTACTATTATTTAAATACACTAATAATGTTTGTATGTATTCCTATTATTATAGACTTTATTCATATGAAACAAAACTCCACACTTTTCCCATACAAATGTTTTATAATAGGATATTATTTTGTAGTAACATAAATATTGTACTGCTCATCAAGTAGTTGCTACTCAATATTACAATTATAAATATACATTATTTTTCGCCAAATATTTTTATTTAAATTTTTCTTCATTACCTAAAAAGGCAATCTGATTATTTTCAATGCATTCTTCTTACAAAATACTACTTATAAATAAATAATTTTTCCTTGTAATATTCTGAAATAAAATTGTAAACAATAATATCTAGTAAAAGCTACTTTCAATATATTTTTCTCTCGACCTTCCCTCTCAAGGTATCAAGTTTTTAATGCTAGGCAACAAAGGGGATTGCCGACAACGGCTTCAACACAATCTGTTTCAAGCATAATAACTTTATAAAATAACAAAGTAGATACTTGAAAAATAATAATTAAACAACTTAACATTTGCTTAGAAAAACTGGACTCAAAAAGAAGAATCATAAGAGATTTAACAAGGAATGCAAGCGTAAATATGTTTAAATTGCTGTAAAATATATCATAGATTAAACAAAATAATTAGTAACATATATACAATTAAATTATAACAAAAGCGCATTGTAATAAACGCTGGCATATTTTTAAAGCTTTTAGTTCAAATCATTGCAGCTATTTCAAAAACATTTATTTAATAAATACGAAGACTAATGCAAAGAAGACAAACCAATAATCATTTGTTACAAAACAGTTTCTAAATAATAATGTTGTTTAAAATTTCACAATATTTATTTTAAAAAATAGCAAATTGAATAAACAAACAATTTATTATTTCCAAACAAATTCGCGGTTTTTGAGACCGAGCATCGCAGCTTCATTACAAAATGCACGTCAGCATTTTACCGGTTAACTTCATGAAATACGAACTAATAATTTATGAAGTAAAGCTTTTTGATCGTGACTCCGGCATTATCGAGTCGAGTAATCCGCTTTCAGATTTAAATGGCGTGTTGTTTGCTTTTTAATGAAGACCTGGTCATTATTATCATTTAACTGAAAAACAGTTTAAAATCATGCGATACCTTTTTCGGCTAATTTAAGCTTTGATCTTCGTTAAACGTAAATTTAAATGACGTTTATCTTTTGTATTATGTCCTTTCTACGTGAACAAAAATCAACATACAAAGCAGTTTATTTATGTTTGTCTTACATTTATAGACCTTGCGCTTTCAAAAATCACATAACATAGGTTAATTTTCATGATAATATACACATTATACGACCTTAAATCGGGGCACGATTCTTTCAACCCCCAAAACTGTCGAAAATCTATTTCAGAATGTGTTCCAATTTCGATTCACTTAACATTTCAAAGGGGCCTTATTACGTCATGAAATTATTATTTAGGACGTCAAAATGAATGACAGGTACATTGATGACGGGCGGTCGTCGCAGTTAAAAATGTATGGTCGTAATGCTCTTACCTTTCCGGGGACAATTAGGGGGCAAATTGACGGCTCCTTTACGAAATGCTATGTTGTAATTCGTATTTCTCTTTTTTAGGGATTTTTGAGACAGTTCTGAGTGTTAGTGAGCATTACGCGTGATTTTAACAGATTTTTTCACCCAAAGTGATGGTGGAACTAAGCGTATACTGTGTGATTCTAAAATTTAAATCAAACTGAATGATTATGCTAATACGATTGACTTTTCAGCAAGTTTTAGTAAATTGTCATGTTTATTAACTCTCCCTTGACCTTTTATATATAACATAGGTTGATAAACGCCGAAGCAATTATTTAATTTCACCATTCAAATTTCGACTAAAATGTTCCCAAAATTTCTTGTAAACAACCAAAATAATTTGACTTACAGAATTACAGTCATGATACAGATTACGTACTAAATAATAACAAGTTACTTAATTTCCAAATTACAAGTCTTGTAATTTAATTTTGGGGTCTGAATGACCCAAAGAGGTTGGGTAAGGTTAATAATTCACAGTTGGTGGCCATCGTCAAATACATCCCTAATCCCGGAGGAAATTATTGAAACTTAAACATAGAATGAGTTAGTGACGGGTTGAGTGATTCAAAGTTTGATGTAATCGATTCATATGTATTGAGATAGTATGTTTGAGGACATATTCGAGACTGTTATGTGTTTATAATTATGTGTTAACTGCCGCAGCAGGGACTAATTACTTGTTAATTGTTGTAGATGTCAGAAGTTGGACGTGTAGGAATGTTGATGTGTTTATTAGACCGTGGAACATGACATGACGGGGCTCGGATTACATCGTGTAACTATCTCATTGCAGCCCACTGTCACTGTCAAATACAGGGGAATAATAACTGTTAAATGCTCCTAGAGGTTGCTCGTTATTGATATTTGAGTGATTGGTAGTTGTTTTGATTACAAATCTTATCCTAGAATTAAGTACATATTAATATTAATGAATAAAAATTGGACACCAAGACACTTCAATTTTATAAAATCAAATATCAAGAGACATTTCGTTATCTGGCCCCAGACTATGACTAATTTTATCATTTTGGGTACAACCCTAATATTGCATAAAACATTGAAGACTAAATGAAATAAATGAGTATTTTTTCGTCATTACACTTTAAAAATTGCTTTTTGATCCAATTTGATTGTAACAAAACAATAAAATTACCTTTATTTCATTAATTTAGAATTCTACAGCAAAGCAACTCGACTTAAAATAAAAATATATTTAAGGCTAGTTATGATTCTAAACCAACCGAGTGTTAATTAAGTTACCATGTTTTAATTTTATCTCTTTCAATTAGCTAAACTATAACTGTACAAAAGTAAAACAAATAGCTCTTAAAAATATTATCCAAAATTAAATGAACACGATAAAAGAAACATGCTACTAAACAGCATAATCCACTCGGGTGTAAAATAAAAACAATTATGTAACATCACGTAACGCTACTGATTCGTATCAAGGAAATTTAATTTACCTAACATGGCAGTAACGTGAACAACAGTGCGGGAATTGTCGACGACAAATATAACTAATTGATGTCGGCACTCATTACAATTATGTAGTTAATATGAACACGCGAGCCTGAGAACTGCTAAACAGTTTTTCGTGGAAATGTTTAGGTTTAATTAATGCAGAAATGTTATGTTTCGGAATTTTTCTATGGCATATCTCCTACTAAGATGGTCTATTCAGGTTTATCCAGTGAATGTGGAAGCTGACCCTAACATAGCTCGGCGAAATTCTAGCTAGCATAGATGAACATCAAGATTTTCAGATAAAATATTAGTTTGATGTTCTTTTGTTTCAAAATTTAAGAAGCTTCAATTTACAAAAATACAAAACAGTTTAAAAAATCTCTAATATAATACTCAAATATAAATGTAATACTGCTCCTATTCTACAACTCATTTCATTGTAAATGCGGCAAGCACAACTAAGATTCATGTTTACAAAATTCTTCAAACAAATCTCGAGACTTGACTATCAGATGGCAAACTTGTAGAAATTGCGAACTTCCCTCCTTCAACGTTCGCGAAAATCATCTTTTCAATTCACCGTTTCGTTTTACACTTCAAAAACTTTAACTTATATTCGTTTACCATCACACAAAGCGAAACATGATTAATTTGAGACTCAAATCTTTGTAAAACCGACACTCGCGTTACAAACAAACCGAAATATATTTCGAATGAATGCACTGAGGAGTGAGAAAGACAGAGCTATCTGGTTCTTGGATTGTAGAGAGAGACAGATGTAGTTGGACAGGGTTTGGAATCAGTGCGGTTTCTATTCGGAAGACTGGTGCGGTTGAGGAGGCCTTAAAATTAAGGTCAGCGCCGATTGGAGGATTTTAAGCGTGCGACTTTTTATTATGGTCGCTCTTCTACCTATTTTTTTCGGCGCTCTTGTTATTTAACTTTGATAAGCTGTGAACTAAGAATTATCACTTTTAATATTAAGTAGTAATTATAATTTAAGTGCATTTTTTCAATTTATAAACTATTAAATGGTAATGATTAACTTATTAACGTACTAGGATTTAAGAAAAAATTAACTTCTTCTTGGAGTCGTCATTTTTCCCATACATTTTTCTCGTAAACCATTCATTTAATATACAGGTTTTAAAGAAATACAAAAAAATAATCAGGGTTTTCTAGTACTAGCTAAACTAAATACTAAATATTACTGAAGTTTTAATAGTAATATAGGTAATCATGTAGTATGTAATAACAAACAACATATTACAACTAAACGCGACACCAACAGCTACACGCCCATTCAAAGTCACACAAAATCAATGTCGCCTCGACATTTAGTCGTAAAATCGCTACAACTATTACGTCGGTATGGCTGTGTCCTAACCGTACTGGCGCCAGAGCCGTATTCAACTGAGCGTGCCTATTAAATGCTGCAAGCAATTAACATCTGCTGCACGTACGTGCCCTCGCCATTATTGCCCCGTTAAATAGTTATTTAAATTCAACTCTGTACAGTCTTAATGATAATAGTTTGTACCGGATTGGCGCCAAGTGATTTTGTATATTCCGGGAAGCGGAGATTTTTCTTATTTAAAATTCTCTGTGTATTCCTTAACAGGAAATGCTGTAGGCTAATTTATTTAAAATTAATTGTATTTACATACTTAAATGGGGAAGGGAACGTTTCTTATACATTTTGGTGGTCTTGTGCTCTTTTTAGAAAGGGAAAAGGTAAATAAATTCTATAATTAGGTACATCACAATGAAGTAGAGAAATACTTTTACTCTACTTGCTTTCTGACATTCCAATGAATATTTGACTTAATATTATCACTTACTTATTTCAACTACTTAAGGTACATACTCAAAGGTTTCTATATGAAATTCCCACTAAAATATAACACGTAATCAACCAAAATTCAGTTTGAAGCGAGCCACCGAATTGTACCCACACAAAATGGTGTGTTGTGATCAATCATTTTGTTGAATGATTTGATTTAATTCCACATCGGGAATATTTGTTAGGCTTAGATGGGTTTTCATACAAATTTACTTTTCTACTGAATATGATTTAGTTACGAGTTCATTATTTTCTGAAAATTTAAGCTGTGTTTTTATCATGTTCAATTCAAGTTACTAGTTTTTTTTTTGGTAGAGATCTTTACAGTTAGCCTGAGCGCAGGCGACTGCTTCACCGGACTTAAGTTACTAGTTCTACAAAATTATTTACTCCATCTATATGTAGATTGTAAATGTATTTTAACTAAAAAACTATTTCTGAAACGATTTTTGGCCATAATGTTTGACTCCCACGTAAAGAGTAATTATGTATTCGGGAACCATCATTAGTGTCAATAATTCCTCACGAGAACGACGTTACTTCACCCCTACTTTACGAAGCGTTATCAAGGAAATGCTCTTGAATAAAATATGAAGTGCGTTCATAACAAACGGTATTATAATGACAACTATTTGTCTGTTTGCGTGTCTCATGTCGTTAAATGCCACTTTGTGAATCTAAGCCTCATTACAAGAGCCTTTTAAGTAAAAATTAATAGACCCTTAACGTCCTTTACACTTGAGTTATGCTGCCATTTTTATTGCCTTTTTAGTTTATGTAGCCATATAGTAATCTATGAAATTGAAATATACGAGTGTTTCAGTTTTTTTGGTCTAGATGAGCGCAGGTGTGGTAGATCTATCTTCTGTAATGTCTTTTTGCCTTTTAGGGTTATTTCTAGCCACTAAATTTTCTGTGACATTTATTTCTTCTTAAATGTTCGCTCCAAAACTTCGACCTTTCTTTTTAATAATAATATACATGTCATGCATTAAATTTCGATTTTAAATTATATTCTTATTAAAAACTTGTAGTTAATCTATGATAATAATGACTAATACTTCAAACATAATAATCCAGCCTATAAACCTCTCACTGTTGGGCACAGGAGTCTTCCCATATAGAGAAGGCCTGAGCATTGATCACCACGCTTGCTCTCTGCGGATTGGCGATTTCAGATCCCAAATTGGAATCCAGGTTTCCTCACAAAGTTTTCCTTCACCGTTTGTCAGAAGTGTCTCAGAATAATTAAGAAAATACATGTTACTTTGAAAAAGCCACATTGGTTCTTGCCTGGATTCGAACTTGCGACCTCGTGCATACAAATCCGTTCATTGAACCGCTAGGCCACCACGACAGCTTATAATTCTAACGTGAGCCTTATTAATATTGAAGTAGTAATTCTCACCTCGGCAATATTTTAAAGGAGTTCCGTAAATAAAATCGTGATAGATAGTGATGTTCGTGGCGTGTTTTATTATCTACGAGCCGTGTTGACTGTCAGCCGGAGTGACTGTCGCCATGACGTAGATAAATCGACTGCGCACCGCCGGAAGTAATGAGATTCCAACGGTTTTAATAGCGATTGCTTTTCCTTGTGATTTTCATTAATACACTCTTGTAGCAGGTGAGAGAAAATATTACTACGTCATCGATGTAAATCTCAGTTTTAATTAATGATTTTGGCGTATTAGTCTAGATAACTTTACTACTATTCATAAGAAGAAGATCCATGATGCTCATGTTTATATATTTTGTAAAGGGGATACTGTTTCTGGCATAATGATTGTAAATCTTTTACAAAAACACTTTTACACTTTAGAATATTCTGAAAGAGCAGAATAAAAGTTTCCGCTTGTAACTTAAACCCCAACATAGTACTGATCATGCTATTTTCTAATTACCTATTACCATCAATCAAATAGTCGATAAAATATAATAAAAGCAAACCAAAGTTGGGTGTTATTTAAAATATTATGTTGAAATATGAGAAGGTAACAAGATCTACCTTCGAAGGAAAGTTTACAGATTCAGCCAAGATTTTGCAAGTTTATAACAAGCCCCGTATCGGATCTCTATAAAACAAAACAAGCGAGTGAAGTTCTAGGAATCTTACATCACCGCACTTTTAAACACAAATAAATCCCCAACGACAAAAATAAGAGAGCAAAGATAGATTATACTCTAATGCGAAACTTCCGCACTCCATCGACAAACTATAAATTCGCCATACGACTCCGCGAATTTTTCTTGTACCGCCCAAGTTCGAGTCGTAAATATTTTAAAGTAACTTCCGAAGGAAAAGTGACACCAAATGTTGACGCTTTTGCGGGAAACTTTGGAGGTGGCCATCGACAAAATAACCCTGTCGAAACTGAGAGACTACCGAACTTGAAATATAAAAGTTTGCAACAGAAACTTTCCGAATGTGTTGTTTGTTTTCAAATGCATCTCGAGTCCGCCTCCGGGGAAGGCCGGGATCCGCTTCCCTTTTGTCATGCTTTCAGATTTCAGACTCAGCCTATAAGCAATTTATTCAACTCAGCGCAACATTTCTCCTATAAACACAACTTTAATATTTCTGACAGATATTTATAAAGAAATATTATTCTCAAAAGTTTAAGCCGTATATTTCACAAACCAATGCCTGTAAGTTAAAGCAAGTATAAATATTGTATCTTCCCGTTTAGCGTATGCGGTACTTAAACGTCTTATAGCATTTGGTAGGACAAAATGATTGACCCGGAAAAATATATAGCTTCCGTGTCCAAAATCCTCTGGGTCCCATATTCCGCATATTATATCCCAATTATAATTTTGTCCGGGAGGGGCCAGCCTGCCAACCCGACCGCTTGTTATCCACTCATAAATAGCTTAGCAAGGAAAGGTTCCGTAGCAATTCAATTTGGTTGGGTTCTTAATGCTTTTTAGTTCAACGTTTTTGGGACGTAGGCCCCGAAACTTTTATTAAAGTAGCTCGTGTCGTGCGTCGCCACTGCATTATGTATCAACGACAAGTAATCAAAGGAAATGTTTCATTAAAGGCTCGACCGACCCCATCCTGCTTACATTTAAACGTATGGACAAAGTTTTTCTTTTTGTAACTTTGCGACATTTCCCTTATTTGAACGCTTAGTATTGTAAGTATTATTAAATGTACGTATTATATGGGTGACTTAAAGCCGACCCCAAAATTCTTTAGGAAGAGGCTAGGTAGAAGATTTAATTTTAATTTATTTACTAAAAAACATTTAATAAAATGACGCCACATATATAATACACACATCAAACTTCCACAGTCCTACTATCGAACCATGGTCTCGAAACAGCCAAACAGTTTCCTCAATTATTCTTCCTCCAGAAAAAAGGAAAAGTGAAAGACACAACATTGAATGGGTGTAGACATGAGCACGAGATACGTTGAATTATTTATAAGAACCAGCACGTGCCTCTGGACTTATGAATGTACACATTTTAGCACTTATGACCTCTTAATAAATTATAAGTGGGAATCTCCCTCTGATGGTTAACTCTCACGGAACGTGCAGGCTGTCGACACTAGTGACGTGACCTTTTTCATAACATTTATTTTTTGGGATCGTATTTTTTTTAAGTCTGGAATTTTTTGAATTAAATATCAATTGATAGTTTAATGGAACAGTAATGTTTCTCTTAATTTATCAAAAAATAATAAAGTTAATCCAGTCCAATAACTTTAACGATAATATTAAAATTTTCGCTCAATTACCCACAGTGCATCATTTATAAAATCATACATATCATTAAATTCTCTTCGCTACACAAATTATTCAACAAAATAAACTGTTACAATATGCTTCATTCTTTTCGAAAACTGTTTTACCCCAATTAACGTTAATTTTCAACTCGTATCTCCAATTATTACTTTATTAATAACAGTACAAATTCCACAATTAAATTCTGTTATTCGAAACGGAATCGAGTGAGGGGATTCAATATTCGGACACTCGACTATTCGATTATTCGACTATTAGTTTTCGCATCGGTACGTTCTCGAGGACAACACTTCCCTCTAATTTCTGATTTATTCCTGCAACTCACGGAATGGTGCTTAAGCGGGGAACAGTTTTTGCAAGTTTCCATCATTGTGTATAGTTTTTCTCTGTACCGCTAAAGTTCCTTAGAAATGACTTTTAGTTTTTTTAGTGTTTGACTTGAAAAACACTTTTGTGTAGTTTCTCTGCAAGTTAAACGGAGACATTATTTATCATTACAACTAGATTTATATACTTTGTCTTACTTAACTACTTACATAATCTAGGCTGACTCTTAGCTCGTATAAAGCATATTACAAGTACAACTTTTAAAGGAGTATTATATCCATCGATCGGACCACGTAATGTATAAGAAACTTTTTGATAGAACATTCTTGTTTTGTTCTTACCGTTTCATAGAACAGTGTTATAGTTTAAAAGTATGATTTATTTTAGCATTACATATTTTAATTCCCTCAATTTGCATATTCACATTGAAAAATCATTCAAGCGGAATGCTTGTGCACTTTAATAAAATACAGTATCTCTGTAACAGTATTCTTCCTTTGTTTCTCTATATCTTTGTTACCCATATTCAATTTGCATTAGCAAACGTCCTTCACACATCACAGGCTGCAATATGTAATAATCTGAAGACGAGCGATCGCTTGTTCACAACATTGTGACGTCCACGCCCATTACAAACGGGATTTATTGATGCTATTAACATTAAAATAATAATTCCAAACTTTATAGACTATAAAATCGTTTTAATATCTGCTCGTTTGATAAATAATTCAATTTGCGATGGAATTTTAGGTTACGCGGGAATTTATGCAATATTGTTGGTATTTATTATGTGCTATTACATTTTTGGTAGCCACCGATATTATCGAGATTAATGTTTATTATATCTTATGTAGTGTATTATATTATGGACGATCTTTGTTTATTTCTCAAAAATCACTTGCTGTCTCAACTGAGTACATTATTACTATCCTTTTCAACTAAGTAAATTATTCCTATCCTTTTTCATAACAAAAAAAACTTTACGTTATAAAATCACAGAAAACTCTATAAAAGGTATACCAACATACACAATAATTATCTTTTCTATGACATATTCTAAAACTTATATCCACGTCTTACGGAACTTTATAAAAGATAGACAAACCTATGTTATATATAATAATTATCTTCCTCTGACATATTCCCAAGCTAAATCCTTCACGAATACTTCGTAAGGTCGTGTGTAAGGTCAATCATAAATACGACGTTAATAAAGCATTACGAGGCAACATTGACCCGTCTTCTCCACAATAGCTCGGGACCGTATCACTAATTCATAGGAGATCGATAAGAAATGACCGCTGTACCTCAATAATAGATTGCAATGACCTTTACCAAACTGACGTGTAAGGTATATTAGGGCAATCGTTATAGAAATAAGGCCCTTGTACAGCAAGCAACGCAAGTCTTTTTTTACCCAGAGAAATACTCTCCTGACTGCCTCGTTGGCCTAGTGGTTCTTAGCGCGACTGCTACGCTAGAGGTCTTGGGTTCGATTCCAAGACCAAGGTGTTATTGGGTTTTTCCATGAAATTCTCAGTAGCAGGTTTGTATTTGTGCCCGGTAGTGGTAATAGGCTCGCCCCTATTACATGGGACCTAAACATACCGGCGAACAGTGGGTGTACATTGGTGCAACTCTGCCTAACCCTTCGGGGATACAGGCGTGATGGTATGTTATCATGGTATACAAACTCTTAGACTCGGTGGACACTAAAGTCGTTGGGTTTTGTTGACTTGTGTTGCCTAGTGTATGAAGGGCCTTACGTCTATAAATATACTGCATTTTAAAGTTTCAATGATTGGTTGAGTCTATATGTTTACTTTTAGATATCGATTCCTTTTTGTAGTTTCTTATCGTGTGGTACAGTCAAAATGTGTTTTTTTAAAGTTGTCTTGTCTTGAAGTTTTTATTAATTGGTAGTGATTTTGTTATGATAACAACTAAACAGCTGTTAAATGCTACAATGCAATTATATTGTAAGGTTTTTTTTTTGTATTTCAGTATAGTGTATTTTAGATGAAATACCGTTGACAAGAATAGTCAAGCAGTAGCCACATAACATTAAAAAAAGCAATTTAAATCAGAGAAAACAGCTCCCTCTAACCTATCCCGTGGTTAAAACCTAATCCCATACAAATGAGGCATCCACATACAAATGAAGTCATTATAAAGCTAAGAACAGACAGTAGTGTCGCGCCATTAAACAATCAATGGCATTCAATGGCATCCAGTGGTATTCAATGGTTAAACCGTTCGAACCCGGGCCAGTCATTATCACTGGCTTGCGGTACATTTGCGATACGAGTGTGTTTTGTTATAGATTTTAATTGTTTTGTGTTCGATTTTTTTTTGTAATTTAGTTTTAATTGTATTTATGTAGTGATTGACGGTGTGATTGAGAAAGATCGTTAATTGCTAATCTGATTTTCGATAAGATAAAATACTTGTTTCCTCAATGTTATTGGAGCTTACGTATGTTAAAAACAAGAATTGATAAGAATAGTAAGAGTTCATGACACAAACACAAATAAAATCATGCACATTGCTCAAAATACTTTCAAATTCCTTTAGAGTCAAAAACACAGTCTTACTAAAGCATCCAAACAAAAACTAAAAAAAAAATCTTCTTACACAATAATTACGTCTCAATTATCCCAACATTATTTACCACTCACTAATAAAATAATTTACTCAGCAACAATATAAAGCACTATAATGAGTGTAGCAGACTTTTAGCACGTACTCAAGCAGTTCAATTTATCAAAGTAACACCGCCTCGCTGCTAAGGAGGGTCAGAAAAAACGTCAAACGCTATTAGTATCTAAGTATTACATTCTTTTGCTGACCGTCTTTACTGAGTATTGATTGGTTGAGTGAAATGAGTATTGCTTGTACATTTTTGTGGAGTTTCAGTTTTACTGTAGTTTGGGTTTTGATAGTTGTAGTAAGATTACTGTATTAAGCAAGAAGTTATAGTACTTTTTTAGAATAAAATATGTACGTTATAATGAGAACAATAATATATCATGATCAAATAAAGTTAAGAATTAGGTACAGATATGTTGAGTTTAGTTAGAGTGCAAATACAGAGCAGACATGACTTAGAAAAGTCATTGGTTTTACATTAATCAATAGTTATTGATATTTAACTTGCGCTGAATAACTCTTAATTTGATGAAGTCTGAAATGTATAACAATATTCCAATTACAAGAAAAATAATTATTACCACACTTTGAGATTATTATGTAGTATTTAAATAAATCTAAGCTTAAAGCCGGAAACCCACAGCGGCGCACGGAGAGGCTGTGCACGTGTGTTCAGCTTCGCTTTAGTACAAAATGTATGAGAGCGTTTCCACTGCAGCGCACGGACATGCTACGCAGCAATTGACGTCATAAGCTCAGCCACGTGGCCGGCCCACGCATCCCAGCTGCGTGGGTCGGCCATTTCTCGGCAACCCACGACTATGTACAGTCTCGAGCAAAAATATGTACACACATAATATTGTTAAGAAATTATTATAAGAATAAGCTACTATAAATAAGAGGTACAATTAATGTTCCTAGTATATACAGCGTGAATATCAAGTCGTTGTTTTCCCGAAGCGAAATGAGTTTGTATCGGTCATACAATCGATTAATATATGTAAAAAAAATTAGACTCAATAAATGGCGGATTAACAATTGTTATAAACAAAACTCGAAAGTGACTTGAATCAGTAGTAATACATCGCGCTATACCTACGCGGGCGGGCGCGCGGTTACACCGAACGCCGCGCGGTCGTTGCACTTCGCGTGTAAATCAGCTGATCGCTACTCGTGATTTAATAAAACACAAAACCAATAAGTAATTCAAATTTTCGCTTCAAACTTTTACGGGCTTAGGATCGTCATAAATACTTAAAAAATCAAAATAGGTATCTTTAAAAAAAGTCGGAATTTGATAATTAAGTATTTAAGGCGTAGGTATTTAAAAATGGAATCGACTTATTTACAATGATTTTGATTACCTAACCTACTTTTAAATGTTTATTTACAATTTACAAAGTACGAGTACTTACACTTAACGGTAGCGGAGTAATTGTTCGAAATGTAAACCACTACGTTCAATGCACAAACGAGCACGTTTTAACTGATTGTCTTTCAGTTTCATTAAAGTGTCTCTGTCACGTCTCACGATATTAAAAGCGTCCACTATCGCACTTATCAAAGAGTCGCGTGTTTGGTGTTCCTCACGATACACCAAGTTCTTGAGCTCAGACTCTACCACAAATAAAAGTCCAAGGGAGTCAAGGCCGGGCTCCTCGGTGGCCAAGGGTGTGGCCCGCCACGAAAAAAAAATGATAAGGATGCAGTCCTTCTGTGTTGAGCACTTTCATCGCACATTCATCACTTGACGTCATCGACGTTCGCGCACAGAACACTAACTAAGCCGTAGGCACAGAGCGCAACATTTGGCGGCATTCTATTGTGTTTCGGCGCTTGCCGCGTGCATGCAAGCTAATTTATACCGTATCACCATGACCGAGAGCTTATTTTGCTCTGAACATTTATTATTGATTCTTTCTTTGTAAGTTTGCCGACAACACGTGGCGGCGGCGTGTGCGTTTCGTGTTACCTACAGGTGCCTACGTTATCTCTAGTGAGTGAACTACTATTGATTATCGCTCTTTCGAGTTTATGAATACTTTTTTAATGATTTGAAAAAAAAAACATTATGTTTTTCTAGTTAAACTTTGTATTTCGATAGTACTACTGATGGGTAATCGTCCTGCCGCGGGAAAACAACGATTCAATTTTCACGGTGTATAAATACATTTAAGTTGTGATAAGTATAATTTATGTAAGAACTAAGTAATTTATAATACAAATAAGTAAAACAGATGTTACTACACATTAGCTAAATTATATTGTTACTTGGAAGAGCTATTGTCTATATTATAAAAATAATATATTGACATTAAGTAATATTTTTTTTTATTAAAAAAAATATTTGATCCATTTTATTTTCAAGTGTCATCTGTCAGTATGCATTGATTGCTAGATGGCAGAAGAGATTCGACAAAAAATCTCACTAATTTCGTTTAACAATTACGCATTTTATTAAGTATACATATTTTTGCTCGTGACTGTACCCCACGCATAGCTATGAGCTGTGTGGGCGACACATCCGTGTCCGTGCGCCGCAATGGAAACGGAGGCCGACGCCGCCGAACTAATGAGCCCACGCAGCAGAGGTGAGCCACGCATCCGTGCACAGCCTGCGCAGCGGTGGGGTTCCGGCTTAACGCATGGATTGACATGTTAGCAAGTTAATGAAAGAGTTGTTTTCGTAATTATCAGTATTCATACGAAATCAACATGTTTACAAAAGAACACAAAATAATTACAGACTTTCAGTGACTCAAATCATTTTATTTGCAAATGTGTATGTAGTGTATTGTAAAAGCTTCCATTTTTTTTTAATTTTGTGTCGGCAATCACTCATTAATAAATGAAATATAATTTAAATTTGGTAAAAAAGTCTGTTAAACAAGGAATGTTTTAACCCTATAAAAGTTTTATTTAAAATCGGATAATCTACTTCACAATAATTAATCTTGAACAAAATAAAGTTTTCGTAGTTAAATCCACAATTTTAATTTACCTGGATTTCGTTATTTCTTCTCAATTTCTGAAACTTTCAATATCTTTACAGATTACTTTTTTTATCATAAAAACTTTTACTGAAAAATTTATTCGAAACTTAGTGAAAAATCTTTACTTTTAAAACACTTTAGTTCCAGTTACAGTCCAGTTACAAAAACATTGAAAATGCTTCCCACACATTTTAAGCCAAACAATAACCCAAAACAAAAGCATTTTTCCACACGATCATAACAAACACCCTATATCCATCAAGCACATCGCTCCAGCGCTTCACGCCGGTAAGCGCCACCTAAATTAATGAACAGGGACAGCGGTCCACATCCGATGGGATAAGAGCTGTACTCCAAAACTTTCCTTGCCTAATGATAGCTAAATGAAAATTGCTCCGACAAAACGGAACGATGACAGCTAATCACCAACTCAGGAAATATCGCTTGAAACCGCGGCCATTACGTGAAGTGGTCACGACAGCTCACGAGTGATGTTCAAGTACCAGAAGTGCCAGAAAGTACCAGAAAGTACCAGATAAATAAAAGAGGTCGCGATTATGTCGCGACGATTATTTAATTTTGGCTTTGATCGAATTTGGAACGAATAAAGTTAATGGCTTGTAAGTTGTTCGATGTTTGAATTACGGACGTCTTAAGATATGACGTTTGTGTAGTTCTATTTTGTTTTTACTATTTTGGGTGATGAGTTTAGTTTTGGTTTTAAATTAATTAAGTGGGCAATTTATTTTAATTTTAAGAACAAAACCAAAAACTTATAATAAAGTTTGTTATGACTTTGAAACTTTACCTAAAATGAGTTTTAACTCACAGTATGGATCCAAAAATAGTCATGAATCAAATTATTTAGAAATAAATCGTTGACTCACACATAACCAACGTCACAGTCAACATTAAAAATTCAAGTAAGACGCCAAGTTCTAAACTCCCAAGTTACATGTAAAGGGATTTCCCGAAACCTTCGGTTTAATGACAAAACCGAACTTTGTCTAACCGTCTAAGTGTATCCAAGAGAGGCCACGCCTCCCGGCTTTGGCCGACATTCTTGTTCACTTTCGAATTGTCGGCCCAATAGTTTGGGAACATCTTGAACTAATGAGTCAGTGGTTTAGCCTTTTATTATCCGACTGAGAAGATGAAATACGTTTGTTTCCGCCCTATAGACTTGAATGTGAGGCTGTAGTACTTTGACTTACCAACTTTGGCTACTTACATAAGTGATTTTGTAAATGTTGGGTCTAGTTTTCGTTGAAAGTAAGAACAGAAGTTTTATTAGCATTTAAGGACAGAAAAAACAATAGGTACCTATTTTTAAGCCAATAAAATGCTAACTTAAATTTATCATAACAGAGTTTTACTCACAAATTCTGAATTCAGATGATACTGTCAACTGTCTAACTGTTTATCTTTTATGAATGGTAAAATATTGATTTTAACACAAACAGCAAAACTATTACATCTACCAACAAGTAGGACATCTTCAAAGTAGTTAATAGTGTTAGATAGAGAGGCAGTCAAGCGAGTGAACGTCCAATGAATTAGAACCTTCTTTGGTCTAAATATGGGTCGTCTTATGTTGTTATGTGAGTTCAGTTGTAAGTAAACAATTCATTGGTCCCTAAATTACTGTTAACTATGAAAATTTGAAACTTCCCTTATTCGTATTGAAAGATTAAGTTTTATGAAACGTGCCGCCTGCTTCAACGATCCTTTTTTAGTAAGATAAATTTGAATGCATACACAAACATTACATTTGTTTTTTTTTTCCATTACCAGTACCTAGGCTAAGCAAAGCTGCTTCGAAATTAGTAAAAAAATCCTATTCACCAAACCAACTATCTCTAACACGAAAAAAGCGATTATGACAGTTTAAAATAATACTTAAAAACCGGCTAAAATTTTGATGCATAATTTCCATAAAAAAAAAAAACTATCATAATTAATGTAATCCCCACGTAACCGTTACCTATCTGAGCGTACAAGCATCGCTCGCTCGAATCTGATAAGCGGATGAAAATCGCTTTATAATCACTACAAAAAGGTCGCTCATTACGTTTTAACGCGAGGGGTTCGTGTTATGTATCGTTTGAAGTTATATGCGTTATTTGAACTATTAGGTTCCGGGTTTGAAGTTTTTGGGTTTAGTTTAAAGGTGTGAGACGTAGGGATTTTGTTTAATGATTCATTTTGAATGGGTCTTGTCCAACTGCTGGCCAAGGTTAGCTTATCTTATATGGAGAGAAGACTGGCATTGAACTTTAATGATAATATTCTACCTTAGTAGGAACTTGCTTTACCGTTAATGCAATACAACAAAAACATTTAGGCATTATTCTGTAGTAAAAATTACCTAAGTATTATTTTTGACCCTATTTGCAAAACCGTTTTAAGTGCTTATGTAGCTAATCCAGATTCAATTCTATTTCCACATAGGCAATTTTAGGGTTATATTCAGTAGATTGCGTTCTCTATTTTCAACTATTTTGATACTAAAATTACGCCAGCAAAATATTCCGACTCCAATATTTGCCTGGATTTATACGTATTCGGATTTCGTGGAAACAAAACTCTTTAAACCAATACAAAATATAAATGAAATATCAATTTAGTAAAACGAAGTATAATAAACCAGATGCAATGTATATATTTTTTTACCTTACCATTCCAGAATTCCGAAAACGAGATTCCAGTTGCTCGAAAAAACAGTATTTTGGTTTAAATTTTTCTATGATTTGTAACTTTCAATCAAATATTTTGGACACTCAAATTAAATGTTCCAAAAAGAAACTGTAAATAAAATTACATTAAATAAAACTTGAAAATGATGAAATTCAGGATAATTGGTAGCAGAAATAATAACTAATTATTCTAAATTATGCAACAGTCCTATAAAATTACCAACAAAAATATTAGCTTATAACTACCTCGTTCCCTAGTTCCAGTGAATTTGAAACCGAATCGATAAGGTATATTAACCATCAACCACATTTTTAGGTCTCACCGCAGGTACCTACATACTAACCCTACGCAGTTAAAGCGTACCATTTCGCGTGAAATTAATTGCATTGGCTCAATTTGGCTCGACCAGATCAAACCGGTGGAAACCGGTTGAAACCGGCGGAAAGCGGACACCACCAATTATGACTATTAAAGTTAACCACAGAATGTCTGGTGCCGACGTTTGACGGGCCGTTCATGTTAATAAATTACTCTGATATGGTTCAGGATGTTTGGGTAAAAAAATGTACCAATTAAATGTTCAGGTTGTTACTTAATAACCTGTAAAAGAACGCAAGTAAATTTTTCATACAGGCTACAATTATGAAAATGTTTAACAAGAAAAATTGTGCTGACAACTTGAGACCAGAACTTCACTGAATATAAAATTTTATCGTCATTGTTTTGAAGAATTTATAAATCTTAAAAAACTGAAACCAGAAAACAAAACAATCAGTATGTTAAAGGAAGACAGTGTTGAAAAGCCTTATTTAAGTTATCGTTCAGGTTTCACGTAAAACAACCTCTGTTTGTTAGTGACACCGGCAGTTTGGTATGTCATTGAAATTGACTCCACCTTTCGTAGCACTTGCTTTTATTTAATCTCATTTTAATTTTATTACTTGTGATGCTCTTTCTTGTTTGGCTCTGACAGCACCGATACTGATTACGATTTCGGAAAAATACTTAAAAATCAGTTCCCTTAAACTGCGGAAAAAAACAGATAGAACTCATGTAATAGTATTAGATTACCATTGATTCAGGCAAAAAAGTATACGACAACTCAACTAAGAAATTACTTCATCACTTTAGTGTTTTCCAGGAAATAAATAAACACTTTTGTTATTATCGCGAAAATTTTGGCTCCTACTATATGCAATCTCAAAATAGGTGGTACTATCTTTTAAGAATGGTGTAGACTGCCATAATAGTAGAACGGTAACCCAGATAGATTTAAGTGGAGTGTTTGAGCGCGTAATAACTGTACAGTGGCGCCCCCTAGCAGTAAACAAGCTATATAACTTCACATAAACTAAATAGAATCAAACTCGGGGAATTCGTCACACTAAAATTGCGCTTTAAATTGTGAGCGTAGAGCGTTTTATTTCATTGATTGACTTGAAAAAGTTTAAAAATTTAAAGTATTTTCGCAATCAATTATGTAAAGTATCCAATAAGACATCTAGAGGAAACTTACATTCGCAACTAAAACAACCAAGAATTGTATTTAATAATTTACACCTAACATTGACATCAAAATCCATTGATTCCTCTTCCTTGCAGTAATCCAATCGGTCAATCACAGAACCACATATCAGCTGTATAATTATCTCAGACTAATACATAATTACAATAAGTAGCAGCGAATGCATCGCTTCCTCCGGCTCGCTTCGCTCACACCCCGGCTCCGCCTTTGTCCTCAAGACACCTGCGCGACCTCCAATTATCAATGTAATTGGCTATTCAAGTTGGCTCGATGGGGCGAGCACAGCATGCCTAATTAATGGAATCAACTGAATATTGAAATTTTCGCTCCAACGGTTTAAAGCTACCTATAACCAATTTGGAAAATTTACGTTCAAGCCGAAAATGAAGACTTTATCTTGTTAACTGGGTTATAAGCTAGGCTAGAGTTTGTGGGGAAGGAATTTTCCTGCATTACTCGCTTATCTGGAGTCGCGACAATATTCAGTTTAATATACAGAAGAATAACCCGGTCTTCATTGTTTAAGACACATTTTTTTCCTACTATAGGTATTTAATTTAGTTATTTGAATGTATTGCTCTACTTTTAAATTTCATTAAGATTGGATCTATTTTGTCCTCTTACGAGATTACAAACAGACACAAGCCTTAGTTTTACATATCCCACTACTGGGCACAGATCTTTTCTAATGTAGAGAAGGAAGTAAGGAAGTATTCAAGAACAAACAAAATAATTAAAATCGCACCAAGATTTTTCCAAGACGACCTGCGTAGTACATATTTAGCCGAAAAGATAAAGGTCGTTTGAAAAAATCCTCGTTTTATGATACATAAAAATGTTATAGTCTTATAAAAACGGAGTGGTTTGGTCCGTTACCTGTCAGTTTAAGGACACTTTTAGAGCTCTAGATTTAAAATGATATAGGGACCTAAAATTGAAAAAGAAATCTTCTTTTTCTTCACAACGTTTACCGAGCTTTTACCTAAACATATATTTATTGGAGAAAGTATCATACCGTACTTGGTAAGTTTCATATTTTTATAATATGTAAAGTTCATAAAATTAAATATTGCAGACTGAGGCTAGAGATAAACTAAACAGCTAATACTTAATAATAAATCAAAAAATTATTTTTGATATTTTATTGATATAAAGCAGAACGACTCTTCAATCTTACAAAAGAGTTTGGTTTGACGAGGATTAAATTAATTTATACTTTAGCCGGTTTGTACGCTGCCAAAGTACATTAAACAAAGCATATACCCTCCTCATTTTATGCAGGTCCGATCAATTTCCATTTCTCCCGAAAATAAAACAACGTACGCTACCAATCAAGCCGCTAATGTTGCATGAAACCTATCAATAATATCGCTAACCCTCATAAATTCACGTTACAACGGAAATGTTATCCCTTGCAAGCAAACAATATGTTGTTATGATTGATTGGGGACGGTATTAGGGAAGGTGCGATGCCTACCAGCTTTTTATGTACTCTCTAGGTAGTTAGGAAATTACATTTGTGCAGCTATTTGAAATCAAAAGAATTTGTGTGTTGGGTCTTCCGATAGAGGAATACATACATACATACATATAATCACGCCTGTTTCGCTTCAACCACTGTCATAATTCCTTTCATACATGCTCTTCGGTTTAGGGTACTCTTGACCTGGCATACACCTGATAGAGGAATATGAGGTAAAATAAATGTAATTGTGTGGGGAAGACCTCAAAATAATACTCAACATTTTTGGTCACCGAAAACCAATTCTATGGTGACAATAAACGTAATGGATATTATGGCTCTTACGACAATGTGAAATTGGGGTACGTAATACGCACACATATTACATTTCCATACCATTTATAAATTCCCCTAAGACAGAACGTCGTAACTGATTTACGTAAGCCAGCTCCGTAGGTATAATAACCAATCAATTCCCAGTACAAATTGGTGCCCATTGAGCGTATAATTAGTTTATTTATCGCGGCGTTAAGGGCCAACCTATAGTGTTGCATTAGCGCTTAATGAGGAGCGTTGCGGCTGCGGCGCGGGACCGGTCCGGCTACGGCACGGCTAGCCGGCGCGGCGACGCGGGCTAAAGTACCCATAAACGAAACAACGGACAGCATACACCGGACTGTGGGGATGCTGCAATAACACCGAATATGTTTCACTGTTGCTGTTACAGCAAATATTAAAACTCGTCTCTCCTAGAAATTAACAATGGGTAAATAAGTCTAAATAATATTTTAACTGCGTTTCCAAGATTAAATATTACTATGGTCCAAATGCTATTTATGTTAACCATGAAATATTAGTCTTTATTAAAATATTTCTTTTTCTTACAGACAAATTTTCAAATATAATGAATGAGCCATAGTTTTCGAAAGAAAATTTATGTAACCAAACGATTTGAATGTATATTGTATCTTTCAATAGAATGAATGTAAGTGGTACTTCGTATGCTACTACTTCTGACTGCCAAGTAATGTCTGATACATTCAAAGCCTACTCGTATGCAGAACAAGCATAAGTCCACTCAAGCGTGTATCGCTTGCTAAAAACAAAACAAGAGCGTATCTAGCGGATTGCCTCGCATACTCTACTAGCTTACATTAATGCCATGAAGTTTGGCTCCCAGCTCATAGTACTAGGGTTACCAGCCGTCCGGGTTTCCTCGGATTTATCTGGGGCATCCAGGCAGCGTCTGGACACCTTATTTAGTAGTCCGGGTATAAAATTTTAAGTCTAAAAGCCGCGGGCTACGATCAAGGGTATGTCCGTGTTCTGAGCTCTAAAATTCGAGGTTTTAGTCTTGTCCTGGTTGCCAAATTGTAGAGATGGCAACCCTACATAATACCACTCGTACCAGATTTGCAGAACTGTCTAATTAGCCGCGTCGAGAGCAATCGTAGGTGAATTTAATACGAGTCGAACGATTATGACTGTTAGCGAGAAAAATGTTGCAGAGACAAGTGGGTTTATCGTTTGGCGAGCTGTATCGATGACTCGTTATTTTAAAGTGTTGGTTTTTGCAGTCAGTATGTGTATAGTGACGTGATCGCGCTAATTTTCAAAAGAGTTTTTAAGTCCGATTTCAAGTACCGTAGAATTGAAATCTGTAACACATAACAAAAAACAATAATTCAAGTTTTATAGGTACTTAAGTAATTGAAAACGTATTTATCAAAAATAATACTTGAATCTTCCTCATCATAAACTAATTATTATGATATTTTAAATCAATTTCGCTTCCCTTATTAAAAGGCAATTCATTTTTATTTATTCCATTAAACTTTCAAAATTTTCGTATAAAATTATGACAAACTAATTTACATTTAATCCTTTTTCGTAGTAATTTATTCCAGGTAGGGTCAGAATATCCAACATACTTGTAACCTGGGCGGCTAAAATGGTCGTTACGCAGAATCATACATGAATTACTATTCCGAACTTGCCATAGATCTGGTCAGAATTCACTTATACATTGCAATTGATATATAAAAACTTTCAGAAAGCAGTATTATGTTGAATTACTATTGAATGTTAACTATTGTTCGCCTAAACCCAATGTAAAGTCGAACAAGTGTTTATAAATTACAAATTATACACATTTTTTTAAATAACCCATCGAGCTATTATTCTTCGAAATTTAATATTACATGTTCTTTTTAATAAACTTTCAAAAAATTAGTTACTGCATTTTAATAAAACACGTAGGTACTAAAATCAAAATAATTTTATTCTACGAAATGACAATATGATTCTGCGAAACGAGCACTTTAGCGCTCTCCACTCAAGAATCTCGGTGAACTTAATCCTGTGAGACGTGAATATGTTTTCAAATTAATTCGGGGATTATGTCTGGGAGATTTATTTTAAGGGTCACTTCTAGTCTTTTAAGTCGTACGTATAAAGGTACAATATGATCGTACGAGTCTCGGTAATTCGAAAAACGTTGTTCATTTTAGGGTTATTAGAGATTTTGTGTTGGAGTTCGGAACTTTAGTGCTTTTATAAGTTGATTTAACATATTAGAATTGGTTTACCTTGAAATATTTAAGATATTTTTAGACATTAATATTCATAATATGTATTTTACAGTTTTAATGTAATTATTTACATAATATTGATTCCTAAAAAGACCTGATTTCATATAAAAATATAATTTAAATATCCGCAAGCATAACTCATGGCTACTTTGGGACCTAAACACAAGCCTAAAGTAAATCTTCTTTCTACCCCTATATCGTATCACACCTCCACTTTTTTTTTGTTTCAAACATACGGTAACAAAAACCTTAAAAACCCCACCAAAGAGCGAACCCACATATCTTCTCGATAAGGCATTACCTAGTGCGTATGTCCGCAGCCTTATTATCAAGTCCGCTGTGAAATTATCTCAATTTAGGTGGTCATTAGCAGAGTCGCGCGGGAGAGATATCCGGCTGGGCGGATATAAATCTGAATTTAATGACCGCTCGACCGGTTCTAATAATTCCGAAAATTTAGGAACAGACGCCGCGCTCGTAGCGTGCATTGTTTGGGAACTTTGTGCCCTTTAGTTTCGTGTACCTGTTTGCAGTGTTGGGTTAAAGATAGCTAATTGGACTTTTGTTGTGTTGTTGGATAAAGGTGGGCGACAGTGTCCACAGAGGGTTACTGTTTTTATGTGTGAATGCACTTGCTTGTAGTTACATTTGATTATTCTTTTGTGATTTATAAATTAAGTTTTAATTGGATTAAACTGTGAATTAGATTACGTATTGTTAAAGGAGGTAAAAGTACCCAACACAGTATGATTGAAGAGTGCTATGTAATAGCTAGATTTTAATAAAGATTTTTTGATCCTACTAAATAAAAACTTTAAAACTAGGCAGCTTGGTGATCTGAGTAGACTATATTTTATTTAGAAAACTTTGTTTTGCGATAGAGTTATCCACATAATGGTATCGCAAAAGAAAAATTATGCTACTACATAATATCACACAACAGAAAGTCTTACAATCGAGACTTCATAACTGAATATTAGCTATTTCCGTGCAACAGCGACTAATAAACGAATCCACATTGCAACGGTTAATGATAAATAAAGTACACATGTTTTCTTGACTGCAAATACCCGAATTGTAGCAAATGTTTGCGTTTAATTTGCCCGGGAACAATGCGGTTTGAGCCCGTAAAAGTGTTCAATAGTGTTTGAACAGTTGGCTTTTGGCTACTTTTACTGTTTTAAGTTCTTTCATTTTCGGGAATACAAGTTAAATATGGTGGAATTGTTTTAAGAGATGAATGTACTCTTTTTAGATGTAAACCATTACATTAAATACAGTTTCGATTATGATATACTCTATATTTATTATTAATAGCACATACAACTTTAAGTTTATCAAAATACTTAGCCACTTATGTAACAAACGACACAAGAAAAAAAAAACAAATATACTCGTATTATAAATTCGCAACACAAATTATTTACGATAGTTACATGTAATATCAACCCTTTCAATTCATATCAAAGCAGAAATATATTTACTATAATATTACTATAAACATGCAGCGCAATAGTTTATAAATTAGTTTCACAAAAAAAAAACTAAACAATTTATTAAATATTAGGAAAAAGAGAGAGCGTTATAAATAATACTGAGCAGTAAAAAGAAATGGCTAGTAAAAAAAAACAAAGTATAAATAAGACACGTCATACAGTGGAGCGGTGGAGTAAGTGTGTAGCATGTTATTGTGATCAAAATCCATATCCCTAACTAACCTTTACTATAATTACAAAGCAGAAAGATGTTTAAAAAAAATACTTTAATAAATGATATATTAATTTACATTAAATAGCCTACATAGGATCCCACTGCTGGGCAAAGGCCTCCCCCTCCGTCCTCCAAACCTGTCTATCCATTGCGATTTCAATACTCAATACTCAAATACTGCCACTACAACTATTGACCACGTGCGATCCGCATAAATAAATGATAGGTTTAAAAAAATAACCATAATATTATAAGTTATTCTGAGCAGTATAAATAAGTTTCGTCACGACAGTGGAGCGGTGGAGTAAGTGTGTAGCATGTTCTTGTGTTCCAGGGGGCGAAGGGCGGCGGCGCGCATAGGCGGACTCAGGTAGCGTTTGTTGTGCGTGCCCTAGGCTGTACTGTTGTCACTGTCTGTCAAATAGCGCGCGCAGTGCTGTGGAACGTGTACGTCCAACCTCGTTGAGTGTGCCTTGTCGAATGACTCTTGAATGGTGATTATTTTTTTTGGGGTGGGGGTACATAGTGAAAAAACTCAAAAGTAAATCAATTTTTGAAAGTGGTATGTCTCATGCTACATGGATGGAGACAGATATTTAAGAACATAAAGTTGGGTTTGAGCATTTGAAAGTTAATGTAGCAAAAATGTTCTAAATTGAAATTAACATGATTTTGGTGATTAGTTTTTTTAGTAAGTATGTTGGCAAGGCAAACTCGACAGTTATATAAAAGGTTCGACGTAGAACGCAAACACTCACTCTGCACCATTAGTTATCGTCGTGCTGTAAAAACTATTTTATTTTTTCTGTTTTCGTATTCATTTCGATGCGTAATTAGTGTGGATTTATGTTATTATGTCATTAATTTAATTAAAAAGTTACATATTGGAACGCTGATTTCTGTAAAGAGCCCTTTGACGCCCTAAATTTATGCCGCTCGATTAAAAAAAAAAAGAAGAACATAATTTGGTGACGCGTACTTGTATGCTCACACAGAAGTCTAAGAGTAACAAAGCCCCCAGAGGGTTCCGTAGCCCCTAATCGATGTGTGACCCCTAATAATCTACGGGACCCTCGTCGATTCACCATTGCAACGTTTTAGTGTAATGTGCTAATTTTTGTGTTGACCTGAATTTGAATTTTGTTCGTTGTATTCATTAACTAAAACTGTGTGTTATGTGTTATCATAGAGCTGTTGTTGTTACATCACATGTGATGAGATATGGTGATGATGGTGATACGATCACATGTGGTTTGGTGATGAAGGTGATGGGAGCGGGCGCGTGTAGTGGCGGCGGCTCACTCATCACCCTTTGATAGGGCGCTGTTTGGAGGACATTTTGGAAAATCATCTATGTGTGCATCCAGAAATTAATTTGTAGTGTTTTTCAAAGGAGTAAAAATATTTACTCATATATTCCGCAAATTAGGTGCTTTAAATGTTCTAGTATAATTTAAAGTATCCAATTTGTACAATATCGTAAGAAAACACTCAGTAATTAAAATTCATATGGTTTAAAAACAATAAAATAAGTAGAGCAACAAATAAATTTCTCGATGCTCTTCAAAATTATAAACTCTCTCTAGGCTGTCTCTTCCTTGACTTAACATTGACAACAGTAGCAACTTAGTGCGCGCGCACACAGCGCTACAAACATGTACGTAAATGCGCATACATTCATACAAAACTAGACAAAATATACTACAAGATAAGTTTTTCAAGATGTTGAGAAATGTTTAAGTTACATATAATTGCGTAGAATTTTACGAAATATATGATGCAATATTGACATCAATTGCGATCAAAGTATGCACATTTACGTCAAACTCATTGAATTTAAATCGTTGTAAAGCGAAAAACGACTTATTAAATGTATCAACTATCCGAAACATGATTAACAAGTTGTTTTTCACACAAAATTAATAGGTACCGTGGTGTCAGCGGGAAACTGTCGCGCGGTTGCGGTGCCACGGTATGTGGCGTTGTGTGAGCGCGCCCTTACGAACGTTCCGTACAGCGCCAGCGCCCTGTCATGACGCCGTCCGCACTCGCCCGGTCACTCGGGCCGCTCCTGGTTACAATCCACCGAGTCCAGTTTAAGCCCGCCGCTCCACGCACCACCGCTAGGCTTACTGTGGTGTGCCTCATTGTTTGACTGCGCTCTGTTGCTAGTGACGCTTACACAACAAACTATGTACTTAGAGCTAACTTTGATAATGTTTGAGTCAAGCGTTTTGAGTCGTAGCATCTCGTAGACGTTTAACTACGACGTAGCCGCGTAGCATATCGTAGACTTATTAAAGACGCGAGTACTTTAATAGAAAAAAAACGGTATTCAATCATTTCAATTGCACAAAATGAATTGTAGTACATTTTAATATGAATGCCGATGGATTGATTGATATGAACTGCAAATATACAAAAAAATACATTGATATTCGATCTCTTTTAGTGCAACAATCCGATTGATATTCGTGCAAATAAATCTCGATAACGCTTGGAACTCGAATGCGATGTTTTAGTGGAGTATACTAGCAAGGGAGCGCTTTGTCGGTGGCGTACGAAGGTGGTAACCGTTTGTTTCTCACCACAGATCGGAAGCTGTTCGTGGGCATGCTCAGCAAGCAGCAGACAGAGGAGGATGTCCGCCAACTGTTCACACCGTTCGGCACAATAGAAGAGTGCTCGATACTGCGGGGCCCGGACGGAGCGAGTAAAGGTCAGTCTCTAACTTCTGCTTAGTACATAGTAGCCTATAGGTTCGATTGAGTGTAAACATTGATTTATGAAAATGAACCTTACTCCCTTGAATTGAGGACGGTAATTGTTAGTGACGTGTTACCATGAGAGACAACGGTATTTACATCTTGTCAAGGAAGCTTATTTTTAAACTAAGCTTTAACAGGGTACGATGTGACTATCCCAAAAAGCGTACAACCTTACTTTTTAAATTAATTACGTTTTAATTGGCAAAAAAAATACTATCGGAGAAATAATCAACGACCAAAAAGAATTGTGATAGATTTCTAAGGGTTTTTTTTTATTGACGTCTCTTCATCTCAAAATGAAAAAAGCACTAGTATTATTCGGTACATAAAATGTTTTATTACAATATTGACATTGAAGAATAACCAACCCTCACAAATACTTCATGCAACAAATTCTCTCAAATCTAATTTGAGCGAATCAACAAACCCGAAAAAGCAATATACAGCAAATTATTTATCGGGAATGTTGAAATCCGTTACATTAGGCTCCCTGAACGTAATACGTAATACGTCATATTGGTGGACGCGACAGACCGGCTCGGTGTAACTCCGATTTAATTCCGGCCCGACCAACAAAATTGTCGCATTTTAATTGAGTTTGAACAGTAAACTCGGGAACGGCGCGGCGGTTTGTTAGTCACCTAAGCGCCGCTGTCTTTATATACACATTAAGGCTTTTTACTCAACGTTATTATTGAACGATAAAGTTATTAACTACGGAGTACAGATGTAGGGAATTGCGCTGCAAATTGTTAATTCGAGTTAATAACGAACGCCTCAGCGCGAGCGATAAAGTAATTTTTTACGAGCATCGTCCGAACATTATCGTTAATGTTTTGCCGTTATAAATTAAGTGGTATTTCGACCTCAATCTTAGGAGATTACTGAGTTTAAGAGTAATGGAATGTTGGACTATCGGCAGCTCTTAATTTGTTTTACACGATCACTTTTGTACAGAGAAGGGGGACATTTATTTTTATGGCAACATCTGTATATTTGGGGGAAAAGCAGGTTCGAATGCATAAGATGAGTACACATTTTGCCAATCCAAAAAAAATGGGAACTAGAAAAAGAAGAAGAAGATCTATATTATTTGTAAATCTTTAAATAGTTGGAATAGTAACAAAGGGTTCAAAAATTTTCATTTTCTTCTATTATATTCGTCACTTAACTGCACAATTCTGCTGAAACTTTCTAGGAATACTAGCGTAATTATATATGTGGGGACTTGTTATTAGTAACTTGTTAAAATTATAGTTAGTATATAAATGATGTTATTAGTCTGTAAGCCTTCCTTGAAATAAATAAATAAATAAAGTAATGTTTTGCTTCACCGAGTGTGATGCCCCTTAGATTATTCCTTTACAAATGTGGACTACGTAATTTAATTAGCGTAGCTTGCATGTTCTACTACTGTATAATCAACATTTACTAGCTGTAGTACCACTACTGTAATAATAGTAAATGGGTTATATGATACTTATCTTGAATAACTTCAATTAAACTTAAAGAAGTAATCTTATGAGATTCTTTATTATCATAAATAATTATCAGAATTTACTTGTAGCCGATATTGTACTAATTCTTGACTTAAGAGACGTCAAGTCTACACAAATACTAATATAATTTTACCATTATAGAAAACTTTGTATTAAAATTTTGGTTTGAGAAGCCTTGCTTTTCGCGTAAGGCAAGTAACGTGATGTTATATAACCTAAATCTGAAATCGACGATTAGAACTATATACGTTTTTTTAAGAGTCATTCAAAAAACCTTGGCTTTATTACATTAAATATAGATACCACTGATTTCAAATGATTTTCTGCTTAACTTTTCAAAATACAGTCGTACCAAACTAAACGTATGTAAATTACAACTTCCTAACTACATAAATTCATTATACAACCTCAACCTAAACAGAAATCACGAGGTTTATTAACATAACATTAAAATATGAGCATAATAATATAATTTATACAAGTATACATGTATAGATAGGCGCTACAAGTATAAAGAGCCTACATCCTTAGCTAATTACGAGAGTTAATTACTTGCCTTCGTTTTTCCTACAATATAAAGTGGAAAACAGCTAAGGAAAAACCTCGTTTGAATGCGTGTTTTATGAAATGTAGAGGTTTTGGAAACATTTAATTATTTTAAACTGTATTTTGAAAGCATTAAAGATCAAATTTCAATGTCTTTGTTTTGTGTTCTTTATCATTATATTACTACTGTAGTAATAATTTGGTAAATGTTATATATATTTCAAACAAATTTCTTACTTAAAACTGATGATTTTTGTTCGATTATATTTTTAATTTTACACGTGTGAAACAAACGTCTGTTTTTAATCCCATCTATCTGCGTACATAATTTGCTTGAAGCTTGGTTAAATTAAACAAAGACCAACATCGGTTCATATATCTTGTAATAATATTCTATCCAACTCAAAATTGGCTCAACAAACTGCGTTCAACGTAATAAAAACAGAACAGATAACAAATGAAACATTCAGAGCAAATCACGAAGGTTCAGACAAGTACGGAGCAGGCTCGTTTGTATCAAAGCGGAGCAAAACTTAATATTAACTGCCTCAACTTTTTAACTCTCATTTCTCATTCACCAAAGAAACAATGTAGGCCTAATAACACGGCGAGCTCTCTGTCGCTCGTTTATGAAATTTCCCGTCCCTTAAGTGACATAAAGCGTTTGTGTGAAGCACAACTAAAAATCTAATTTCACGAACAAAAAACACAATCTTCGTGTTCGCTGGTTAAATAGGGAATCAAATCACTCGGTGGTCGACTAACAAAATGTAGTAACGGTCAATAAAAGTCGTTTTAATTTGCAATTCGCGTTATCTTAGCTCACGTCAGGCGCCGGGGGGCGTATTACGTGCGCTCGTCGATACTCGATGCCGAATTATGTTAGCGTCCGCTTACGATCCTATTAGAACGCTAGAGAGGTTTTTAGTAAACAGACTAACACTGTTTGGAATAGTTTGATAGCAAACCTTCTAAATTTTTAAGGTGTTATATGAGTGAATTAACAGTAAAATGTAAACGATTTAAAAATATTTGGTACATTAATAAATCAAGGTCTTTACAAATTGTATTATTTTTGTAGGTAAACAACTTTTACATCTAATACTGCTGCAACAAAGTCGCAAGTGAAACAACAGCCCTATTACAGAACACACAACCAACTTCCCACTTCAATTTAATTTAAAACCAGCTACAACCAATTAAACACAGGACAAACACTTATTCTGGTCAGCGGCCAACTGCCGTCAATCGGATATTCGTCATAACTCCAACGATCTCGTTACTCTCTATCGTTTAGCTGGTCGTAACAAGGTCGTCGGGTCACGGGAATGCCCCTCGTAAAAACAACCCGACTCTTTACTGTCCCGGTAATGACATCGCCGTAAAATATCACCAATTTACTTCACAGATACACAAATACAAAGATTTTATTTTGAATGTCAATGTTTTTGGCAATAAATTGAGGTTTTCCGGAGTTGTGAGAGTTGATAAAATTAAATAACTCTGTGTGTCCCTAAAGGAATTGTGCGCATAATAATACTATTATTTACTCGTTGCATATATAATACACACATATATATGTAACGAACAAACCGAACCCTCAAACCTCTGGTAATTATGTCAGCGACCACTAGACCAGCGATGCGGTTTTGATTTATGCAATTATAATGTAACACTAAAAATAGACAATTCACAATTCGCTGTAAATTGTCACAAACATAAAAAGTTCGAACTAAAAGAAAACCAAACTAACATCTAAGTCATTGTCCGGGTTAAGGTCGTAACACTGCAATTTACATAGAAACCGAAACAACAATAAAAATTCAAAGAACACGCATTCCCCGGCCAAGCATTAGAAAGGCCATTTGATTGTATCCGCAGACAACATCAGTGTATAACGTTCACAATGTTACTATTCAAATGTAGATCCGAAGAACGATTTCCGTGATATTAGGCAGCTTATAGAGGTCGCCAAAGCGGGGTATTACGGTATTACGCGAAAAATTTGCGCCTATACTGTAAAAACATAATAAAACGGGGTCTGTAAGAAAAAGGGAGCCATTCTCGTCATTGCAAACGACCGCATTACGATCTGTATGTCGAATAACCCGCGAATGCCGCCTGGAGATCAATACGCATGGAACGGATACATTCGCGGGGCTAGTGTTTATATTATTTTAGGTTACATGTTTTGTTCGATTTAGGAAATGGTAATAGTTTATTATTGTTCATATTGTTATTGAGCGATATTGATACATTTTTTGGTAATTGATCAAATAAGACAATAAGCTATATTAACCTTAGCCTACTGACTTTAGACTTTGAACACATTTCGTGAGTTATTTATGATGTGTTACTACTTATCTACTTATAATCATTGATAAAGATCATAAATATCTATCTCATACACAGTATACAATAACGTTATAATATCCCATCCCATCATACATTTACATATACAGGACATATTTCCTAATAAACCCAAAAATCATGAACCAAAAAATAAACCTTACATATAAAATATCCTCTAATTGAAATCTCATTGCGAAAGTCCCGAGAATTTCCCCAATTCCCTCCGACATCGTTCACATGACCCAAACATTGAATACATCAGCGACAGACCGAATTAACCTTGAAAATATCCAAAAAGGTTCTACATCGTACCGTATCATATTATATATGGGGTAATAGAATGCCTTACGTTAAACTTATGTTAGTTGAGACACGTCATATTTTTTACTCTAAGACCCTTTAGGCCTTTTGCTTAGTGCATATATTTTAGTCCCAGAAGACTCATTTAGGTCGTCATGTGACTTGAAATATGAGAATCTTATATTTGACGTGAATGATAGTCAAAAAATACGCCAAGGAAAAATACGAAAACGTCACCTTGAAAATTTTGGAGTGAAGAATAATCTGACCAAGGCGTCATAAGTACAACGTTTTTATGTAGTCAACAAAAACTTGACCTTCATTTACATAACAAACATAACACTTATCAGCTTTGGCAGCCCTAACATTCACTTGATAAAAACGTACTCACTACCAACTAAAAACAAAAGCCAAAATCCAAAGCGCGTGGAATAACAAAATTGAAATCTCATTGGCCACGGGTCGGTTTGTGACGCAGCGGTACCCCGTATTTATTACTGACACACCTTATCTCGCATACTTTACGAGTCCATATTTCAGGGCCTAGCAGTCGTGATTTTCGACAACCCTACTATAAAATGACGGCTTAAGTGTTGCCGAGGCGGGGCGCTGACTTAGTTTTTATTGGACCCTAATGTTTGAATATTTGTTACTTGAAAGGAAAATAAAAGGGTAATTAGCTGGTGAAAATATCAAAAAGTTGTGTTGGTTTTGTTTTTTACAACTGTTACAACTGGCAGTTAATCCGTTCAAATTGTTGCCAATATTTTTTTAAACATAAGTTTTCCTTTATTTTCTTTTTCTAAATTTCAATTTATAGACAACGACTGTCTTACATAATAGGTATCTGTAATGTACTTTCTTCATGAACCGAACAATCCAAAGCTAAAATCATTCCCCAGCACATAGCCACGGCGCCAATTAGATCATCAATCCAATGTAAACAAACAAGAACATCTTCTGTCCTCCTGAGGGATGATAAAACTTGTCAGAGCCTGACACACAAACTGTCGCCAATTTGCTGACCAAGCCAAGATACCCATCGCCGATGGCCCATAATAAAGCATTTCCCTGAATTGTTTCTTATTCCATGTGTGCAAGAATAAACTCAGCTGAAATATTATGCCCTTATCTCGATATCGCATCAGATGTTGGATTTGTAGAGTAAACAATTTTATTGAGAACTGTGACGTCGCATGTTTAATTTATTGTGGTGCCATAATATATTATATAGTACCACTTTCGTAGTATATCTAAGATGTGACAGAAATGAAAATTTTAAAAGATCAATCAGTTCTACTTCATCTCTCATAAATTTTACTACCGTTAATCATAAATATTTACAACCAATTTCTAAAAAATATTTAAGTCTACAACTTTACTATCCAAACTTAAAGTATAAAACCTTTAAGCGCGGCGATCCGAATTAAAAAAAGTTTCAACGTTACTAAGTAAAAAAGAAGTTAAAAATAACATTCGGTTTTTAAAATCACTTGGCAGCTGCTTGGCTTAAAAAAATAAGTGTAGGGTTCAGTAGCGGCGGCGCGGGTGAGCTGGCCGCATGTTATTCGCTGCGGTCGGTGTGCGGGCGGCGGCCGCAGCGCAAACGTCACGCGGCGTGACGGGCACGTGTTGCGGCCGCGTCACGTGACAGCGACGGAATTGCGTCCTGCAACTAATGAGCGCTTTGACGTCTTTCTGCGGGTCCGTCAACCCGCGTCCTTCACTATGAGAAATGGGTCATGGTTTCTGTTCATATCATTTGTGAAACGTTGTTTTGCTATATTGATGACGATAATGTTCAAATATGTCAAGTATCCACTTTCTAATAAAAAATACTCTCTTCAGTAATTAATGTAAAGCTTGACACTTAAAATATTTTTTTCTCTCTTATATGATATAGTAGCTTGTTGTTTTTTTTTTATTCCTTGTTATAGGTCCTGAAATATAGCCTAGAATAAATCTTCATAAGTATCCTAAGTCGCTTCTGTAGCCAGCGCCTCTTAGGTAAATCTTTCTTTCCATTAACTAAGATCGGCCATCAAGTTGCCTATCAATCAGTATTCTAGTTATTCAATTTACGACAAACTAAAATTCTCCGCCCCGAAGAACAGGGTATTTTCCTAAATACTGAAATTAATTTGAATAATGTCATCGATGTATAAAAATCTAAGCAATTATTAATTTGTCCGGCGGCCATATCTCTCCGTATTTGCTATGGGCGCCCGACAGGGGCTTGTTACATGAAACATTTGGCCCGAGGCAAGGGAAATGCTCAACTATGTGGAAAAAAAGAATTTTTGCGCTTTGTGCCCAGATCCTTAGATATGAAATACGTATTTAATTAAGCTTTATATTGTAGGGAAACGAAATTGACTCATAAAATTAACGAATGATACCAGGGGATTTGTGAAGATACTTTGTTAGTGATATGCTTGGTCGGTATTCTGAATGAAATTAAATAAGAGACCAAAATGTACAAATTTTTATTACATTATATGTTCATAAACAACAATTCTCTAGTCAATGATTAATAACTTAATAAGATACTTAGTAGAAAAAGCCTTGGTACAAAACAAATGTTAAATAATACGGACAAATGGTTGAAAGTACTAAAATTCTTCAAATTAAGCTTACTTTATTAATTAGACAAAGGCTAGATGTCTCGTTACAAAAATGATAGAGTATCCCAAGGAAGATTACTAAGCAAGAATGGTTCAAAGGATATTACAATTTATATTGGAATATTTGAAATCACAATTACCAGCTTAATTGCTACAGCAATTTGAAATTGATTAACAGCAGAAGGAATTTAATAAAGAATATATTCATTTCTATTTTGAGATATAATATTTATAGTAGAAGTATCTATAACCCTATTTTAATTTTGAGCACTATTACTTTAAAAAACACATGACCAAATTGATACCTATTACTATATTCTACCAATTACATGATGCATGTATTGGATAGCTTATATATTTATTTTTTTACTTAGCCATACATAATGTAATGCATTGGAACCTACTTACAACCAATATCTACATATAAAAACACAATTTAAAAAAAATGGATCAAATCAACTTTATTATTATTATTTCAAACCTGTCACGCTGTTGAGCGTTGACGTGACATAAAGTAAACAAGTCAAGCAACATAACAGCACGTGTAAGCAAACATCTTAAACAAACGGTTCTTGATTAAATCCTCCTTCATTCTCTGTAGAGTCACAGTGCAAGCGATAGAGAGATATTATGTGTCATTACCAGCAATATCGCGGTAATGATGACCTGGAAGGAGATAAAGCGCTAAATAGATCTATCTATTAAGCGCATCTATTAAGCGTCTCTAGATGCTGAGGGTTGAAAGGAGTTCTACCACAGGAATAGAAGTTGGAATTAAATGCACTGTGTTTTAATTGATGGGAATATGATGGATATATTTGTTAGGCTGTGTTAAAACGATGTGGATGGGATGGGATGTTACATTGCACTTATTATTTATATTAAGTAATCTGCTGGGTATGAACGTAAAAATAATCAAACATTAGCGTAAATTTAAGGAAAAATACAAGGGAGAAATACTTCAATCTTACCAATGTCACTTTCAACAGAGTGAAATAAAAACATCCGACTCCAAAAACAAAAGCTAAATGTTTTCCTTATTTAGTCATAAACTGCAACACTCTTTGTGACAAGCAAATACATTTGATATAATCCTCAATCGCCATCCAATTGCCCCCAACTCGAGTACACTCGAAGACAATTACACACTTCATTTAAAAAGAAACGCCAACAATGAGCACGTCAAAAGAAATGATTCACATTAATCGTACCCTCTTTAAAATACAAAACAACGACTGCCGGTCCTTAAGCGTCTTTCAGGCGAAAAACGTCTGCCGATTAATTCACGTCAGCGTTCGGCGTGGCGGAAACAGCCGAGCGCGTCCGATCGCGTCCGATTGCGCGAGTCACGGTGACACGAATAAACGTCACGCTGTAAGCCAAGTCACCGCCTATTTGAATTGATGGATTCAGAATACGGATGTATTGGTGTTATTGAATTGTTTATTGATGTCTTCATTATATTATTGTTGGTTATTTTGTAATTGCTTTTTTACGTATTTTTTTTTAACTTAATTTTTCAGTGATCTTAAAATTGATTAGTTTATAATGCCGTACCACACTTGATGGCTTGATAGGCATCTTTCCAATATATTATTATGACAGCTAGTATTTATAATAGCAATAATCCGGAGCAGTCTATTTTCTAAAACCGTGTTTGCCATTTTTCTTAACTCAAGAATAAAGTCTAACGAAACAAAATTCAATCAACCTTATTTTTATTAAAATTCAAACACATATAACTTACTACCGAATTCTAAGTTATAATAACACAAAATGCACAACCCGAGAACACTGACACCCCTTATGACGTCACAATCACGTATCTCAGACGAAGCCGCGACGCTAAGTATGTATTGTAATTATCACCCGCGAGGATGCTTGCCTTAAGTTTAATGAGCGCCTTTATTAAATGCTCCCACGTTTTTAGTTAAATGCTCGCTTATGTGACAATTGTTTAAGACAGTTTAAGTATTTGAATGTGTGTAACAATGCGTGGAGTTATATTCCAAATGCTACTTTTTTTTTTTAAACGGAGAAACTGGTATAATTTAACTCAGAGTCAAGTCGGTAGAGTTTTAAGCAGACTCAATTATTTAACCATTATTACATCTTTCGACAGCATACAGATACAACATTTATTTTACTTTTTCAAATAATAATATAGTTTTGGACATCAATAAACTTTCAGTTCAATGTATGAGCAAAAATCACGATAAAAAAATAATGTTGTCAGAACCTAAATATTCAGTACCTAAGTACATTAAAAACTCAGCACGAATTACCCAGAGCTATTCGCTCGAAGTCGTTCGCTAACATTTAAAAACTGCTCGTCGGCAGTGATCCGTCACGGCGCTCCTTCACTTGATCACCTCTCAGTTTACCGCCTTATTACGCACCTTACTAGGGCTGACACATTATAATAAAAATATACACAAGTTATAAAATAATTAAGAAAACTATAAATTTAATCTAATTTAAAACATTTAAAATTAAACGACAAGATTAGCTATTTTTTTGAGCTCAATTGAATTTATACATAGAACAACAATAATTAAACAGGCTACATTACCCGTGCCCCACTGTTTAAACAAAAAATACAATACTTTTTCAAAAAAAAATATCAATCCAGTTTATGAAACGATGAATTTAAATTGTAGAACACTTAACATCGTGCGGTAAATCTCAACCCTATACCGCCACACGCCTCGCTATACCGTATTTCTGCTCATTAAGCGAACGACGAGACGAAATCATGACGTGTCGTGCTCAGAACAATTTGCGAGTTCCAACTGAGTGTTACGCTCAATTATTGAAAGCCATTTAACAGTGTTTTACACGAGAACACGTGTTTACTAATTGTTGTTGGCGGTTGTATTTTGTTGACCGCTGCAGTGAGAGGGTTGAAGAATGGAACAGTAGAGAGTGCATTGGTGATGATTGATTTTGTACGTAGTAATAAAAAATATAGTAATTAATGATTTTTATTTTTTACATTTTTTGTTTCTTTGTTAATTTAATTCGAAATAAAACTTAGAAAATAATCGGCTAATAAAATTATGCCAGCTTACCGACCAACCGTTAACCCCACAAACGAGAAGAACAAAATTAGCAAATAAAATAAAAATCCTTCCCAACCAAAACGAATCATAAACCAAGGTTAAGAAATACCAGTCACCAAAAAAATAAATTCAATACACTTGTTTGACTAAGAATATTGAATGAACGACCGAAGTGAAGCGTAGTGGAAATTAATTAAGTCTATAGCAGTGCCAAATAAAGAAAAATCGAGGGAAGAGATTGGAAGGAAGAATTTTAATAAAGTATGATCACGTAAACATTGATGGTTGGTCCCTCGGAGCGTGACGGTTGGGACAACTGCCTCTAGCTATATACCTTACTTTAATGACATATTTTTGTATGTTCACGCTTGTTTTGGTTGAGGCAAGCAGAATGGGAAGTGAAGTCATTAATAGATGATCAAAAAAACTGACCTTATCTTCGATCATTATTATGAAGTTAAAGTTCTGATATTTTCTTGTTTAGTTGTCGAGCGACAAGGGAAAGTACTACATGGTAACTTAACTATGTCGAGAATAAACAGGCAGTATAATCTAGGAATCTGGTCAATTAATCGTCTATTTTATATTTGTAGCATTTTTGGTCTATGATAATTAAACCATAAAGTTTGACGCAAAAAAATCCCAATTTTTTATTCCCGTTTTTCCTTTTTATTTATGTATATAATTTTGTGCTTAGGCATACAACCCACTTATAAAGTTGACTTTCTTTTGTTTCCAAGCCACCTTCACCTAAAAACATACAACAAATAATGAGTATTCAGGTCGAAGAATGCAGCGAGTGAGATGAAATTAATTGGGTCGGCTATTATTAACCCTATGTTATTGTTTCCCATGGCCGGGTGATAAACTATGGCCTTTTTGTATAGCCGCCCTTTTGTGTGGCCGCGTGTGGCCTTTTGATAAAACTGCAATACGTCCTGCACGCATGTATTGTGTGTGGATTATGTATTGGGATTTATTTATGTATAGGTGGTTATGAAGGCACAATTTATTGGAATTACTATAAAAATTGGGATTAGTAAATAGATTGATTTTTATAAGTTTACAACAGAGCAGGGCAGGGCAACAGTTCCCGGGCAGGAAAGGAATCGGTTTCTTCGGCAAATAGCACATACTTGGTATGTTAGATTTCCATTTTTTTTTATTTTACGTGTCCATTATAGATAACGTTTAACATCTAGTCCCTATAAAATCGTATGGAAAGTGAAATGATGACTTTATTGTTCTGAATATCAAGCCGTAGCACTTTCGTTCCAAAAAAAAATAAAAATACATCCCCATTCACTCGATCATCTTGATTTCAATATAATTGAGTCACGAAAAGCTGGCTGTTTAATAAAACACCGTTCCGTCACTAGTGACGTCTGATACCGAGGCACAACACTAATTAATATGGCGGCAGAAGACAATGGGGTACACATCAATGGAATTGATTTAAACATAAGGCTTCACCAAAAATATTCACTGCCAGAATTCATGTCCCAGAGTTAATGTGCGACCTGTTATTTTGTTTAACTGCAGTGAGCAGTTCGTGATTTACAAAATGAAACCAAGAATAAACAGGCTTTTATAGAAATAGACAATTTATAAAAGGTCAGAAGTAAGTCGCGTTAAAATCATTCTCAAAAAATCAATAATTATGTCCTTCCACCAAATGTACATAAAAATATTATTATTTGCTTTCTTTTCTATGTTTGTCTTTATTTTCCTTTCTAAGATACATCATGTATGTATAGACAGGAAACAACAACCTTGTACTGTTGCTAACTGACCTACATCTCTATTAATATAGCAGATGGTTCGGAGTTTAATATCATTCAAACTACTTGCCCAAAGAAAATAAAGTCATATTAAAATGTTGACCAAAAATTAAAAGATATCAACTTTCACTATGAACATAACAGTGTCCGCACATACCTAATGAGCTATGACAGATGCGGGGATCGAGTGACTCCCCCCCTCCCCTACCCCTCTCGTACCCCCCTCGGCCTCGATGTGTCATCGTCGCTGCATCATTACGACGCACATTTGTATAGCACCCGATATTACACGATGTCATGTGGATTAACTATGATACATTGTAACACTGACATTGTTTAGATACTGCTGAAAGACTATGGCGCCGAAGTAAAGTTGCGGTTTTTAAATAATGGGCTAAATTTACGTGACTTATTTTGATCAGGAGAAATTTACGTACACACCTAAGTGGAATCACATACGGAAGCAATTAGTACTTAAGTTAAATTTGCTAACAACAATTTTTCATGATCATCTTAAAAACAAAAGACACTTTCAAAATGTACAATGTAAGTAACCCATACACTTTAATTTTTGTTAATTATAGGCAAATAAATAAATACCGCAAAAATCCCTTGACTAAACTCCACCACCAAATTCACAGACTTCTAAATCGCAACATTACAAGATAAACACACAAAAAAACTTCATAATTCGAAACTCTGCATTACCTCCACAATATCTCGTCACAGAACATTTAGAAGCAACAAAGCTTCCTTAATTATCATATTGTTGTATAAAATAGTCGTTAAAAGTCAGAAAGTCGATAACATTCAACTTCGGCCATTGTAAAAACAAGCCTCTTGAGAAAGTAAATAAAGCCGGGGTTACGCGAGCCACGTACCACTGTGCCCTGTTTACATTGTTTTATTGGGTGGAGTTACTCACCCCGTTCAAATTATAACATTTTAATATTATTTTACGTGTAAAATCACTGAATAAAGCTGAAATCATCTCATTAAATTACTAGTAGGTTATGCAAATGAAAACATGTGGATTGGACGGTTTCATGGTGTTAATTATATTTCACGATAATATTCAAAGATTATAACAGCTTAAATGTTGGGAATGTTTCCAAACCTAATTTGAATGTCTCTTTAAATTTTAATTTGAACTGTAATAAAAATAAAAACAATATTTAATACAAATGTAAAAATAAATAAAAATAAATGCTTTCTTAATGAAACTCTAGGCTCGTTTGATATGACAATCACCTTAATAACTCGCCTACATCCATCGCTAGAACGCAGCACAATATTTCATGGAGACAAAAAATCTTCAGTTAGGTCACGTTGGTTCACTAATTCGCTCCCCGGGGCCGCTTCTGAAATCATGTCCGGAATTCACTATATTCGGACGGTAATTTTGCTAAATGAGAATCTCTTTACATATTTATTCAACTTATATGTACGTAAGTTGTTCGAGAGTTTATTATTCGGTGTGTGTCTAGAGATACGTTATTATGACCTAGTGATGGTTTTTTGTTTTTGTTACATGACTTTTATCGTATATCATGAAAGTAATGAATAACAGGAAATCATAGCGGAAGTTTATTACACTAAAGTTACTCAGTAGTATTTTCTTAAGACCCTAAGTAAATAAAAAAAAAGATTTAAACACACGTCCATATAATATGTTTCCTACTACTCTTCTACAAAGACACATGAATACAACATGGATAGCGACAACAAACATTTATGTAAAGTACAACAAACATTTTTCTACCGCTTAGGCGATCTGAATTTGAGCGTAAAACAAAACACGAGCAGTACACAAAGCTGCTTATCTGCTTATCCCTTACGATAACTTACCGTGAGTGTAGTTCACTGACAGATGACTATCGGCCCGGTTTATACCTGCGTAGGCTTAAAGGTTTATTTGTTACGGTTTTCTACAGGTGTTTGTTTACTTTTTAAGTGTTGATAGTAATTCTTTTAAAGGTTTGAAGACAATGTTCTGTTTTGACTCTGCATGATCTGAAGTAAAACGCTCTGTACCAATTAGGTAAGACGCAATATGTGAATAAAACTTCAGATTCTAATTTCTCATATGCCTACAAAATAATAATATGAAAGGGTAAAAGTAAAAAAAGTAGCTACTTTCTATTTGTCTCAGCGCTTATATTTTATAGGATGGATAACAATTTCTACGATAAATAATGGCCTCTTTCCTGCCAGCTACCGCAAATAATCCAAACATTTCCGATATATTTATTAATAATAAAAGTCCGTGATGACCAACAGCCGCCAAAACAGACAAACAATCGAATTGACAATAATTGAAAGTTAACAATAACTGCGTGTCGTAAACACGTGACAGTTAATACGTAACACGCAATGAACACCCCAATACTACCATAACGCTGAAATTTTACATCCATTACATTTCACGCCATTATTTTTAACGGCACATCTGATTTACGTAAACGACACACGCGGCGTGTGTAATAATACGCGGCAGAGTCGGCCGAATAAAAACAAAACCTGCGGACCAAATAAAAAGGGAAGAGACATCGTGACGTTTATAAACAAAACTCAGTTTAAAAATGATGGTCCGGTGCGCATCACGCATGGCGTGGCGGGCGAGCGCGCGGAACGTTTTAATGTTCCCGGCGTCCCGGCGTCCTGCACGCCAGCCCGCTGCCAGCCCGCCGGCGCATGCCCCGGTAAGCGTCTATGCGCGACGCCTAACTCCTTTCAAACGGCTCACGAATAGCCCGCTTTATCCAAAGTCGTCCTCGCGAATGCCCGCTCCCCTTTGTTACGGATTGCCGCAGAAAACCACTCGGACGTTTTTGCTTTCTAATTTGTGTAGCATAAAACTGTCACGCGAGGACAGCTAGAACGGTTATTAGTGTCGTCGCTAATAAGAAGTAACAGCTCTCCCTTTATCGTCCGCTTTAATTCTTACGAATGCATAGAATTTTCGGAGCTGACGCGACGGCCGAAATTAAAGATATGCGATTTCAACCGGTGCGATGACGGGGGGAGGGATAATTATGAAAAGTAGGGGAGGACCCTCGCCCACCGCTCGCGGTCAAAGATGAGTTTGCCAGTATAAAAAAATATTTTAATATAATATGGTGTTGCCGTGCTAAACGCTATCGGGACTGATAATCGCCGCCGAGCCTCTTTGAGCGCCTTAATGAAGTGTTCCGTGGAGAGAGATTATTATATTTTTATTAAAAGAGCCTGCGAGTTGATGAGAAAATTTATATTGTACTATCTCTTCGAAAGGAGCCCTCACTTTTATAGGAAAGTGTTCTCGAAAAAGAGAAACAATTAAGGGCCGTTACGCGAACAAAGCGAGTAACAACAATAAAAACGTTGGGAACTCAATCTTGCCCGCCCGTTACCGGAGTTAAACGACCGATGCCGATTTCCGAACATCCGTTACAAAATTTCAATACGAGTCATTAACATAAAAAGGAAACAATAACCGTTTAAAATTTCGATTCGGTATTGCCTTTTTTATTGGTGAAAAATCGCAATTTGCGAGAGTAGAACGTACGAAATTTAAATTTGAATTTCCGCCGGCGGTCGGCGGCGCTCGGCTCGGACCCCTGTAATTAGAGGCTAATGAGAGCAACTGTACGTCTTTCTGTCCCGCTGTGACGCTGTGACGCTCATTTTTCTGAGCATATTTTGTACCGTTTCGCTTTTATTACGTGACGACTGCTCGTCATAATGTTTGCGAGTTTTAATACTTGTGTAGCTATAAAAAAACTCATTAACTTTTTGATCGTAACCATGAGGTAGTGTACAAATATTTGTTTTTCTGCTACATATTACGATGTTATGTGCAAACTTCTTCTTTGGCCTTTGAGTACTTCATAATTTACTGGTGTGTTGACCTGAATATTTTTTCCATTACATGACTCTAACGGTTGAGTGTAATAGTCACTTTGAACTTTGATTATAACAGTGTTCTCAAAGACTTGCCAATAAATAGTAAACAGTTATTTTTTTCTCTCAGGATCTACTTTTTTCTGAGCTCGTTCTGTTTGATCAGGTGAATTTATATAGGTACCCGATCGCCCCACATTCTTTACACATTCTCGATTGCTTTTCCCTTGTCAATTTTGTGTGTGTGTCGTACGTCTACACAAGATTGTTAGCGTATATAGATGATGAGTATTTTAATCGATTTGGACATTTTCTTCTCTTAATTATACATACAAATAACGTTGTCAATATTCGGGTTGTACGAAAGAAAAGCAATTACGTTCGCAACAAAAACTAACTACTTTTGCTACACTGCCAGCTAGAACGGATACCTCGCGGGAATTTTTGACTAATTACACCTCTCGGCGTCTCCCGCTCCTGTGATCGTTCACTCGTTCATCCGTTCATTCAGAGGCGCTCTCCCCCAGTTTTTCGTCGACAAGAAACTTTTGCCAATTAAGAGGCTGGCACAGCGTCGCAACTTCTCAGGGACTTTTGTTCGTCAACTAATTGTGACGTGTTATATATAAGACAAATTTTGGCTGCCTACACATTATCTCCTTTACGTATAACTGTGTGAGTTTCATTTTCTTTTCATTTGAAAGTGAAAGTTAAAGACGAACCTTAAGTACGCCAGAACTCTTGGAACCACTTTTAGAAACAACAGAGTAAAAAAACAGAAATACTGAAACGTATAAGACCTACATTGCTGGTTGATATTTTTAAAAACAATCATTGATTCATATAAGGTCTGAGTATTTAGGGTTTGTTAAATAGAAAGATAAATGTTTTATAGCAAAACAATTCTGATTGAGTGCGTCGTCTTGGGTACATTCTTATCCCCGCCTTAAGTTAGACATTTCAAAAGAAAACAGTACAATGCTCCGCCTTACGGCTAAGTACCTTCTTAAGTTTCGACCTCCGGTCTTCAAGGAAAACAAATTAAACGTTGTTATAATAATATTGTACAATATTCAAGCTGAGATCATTTTATTCGAGATATTATAAAAGGGAAAGCTGACGACCTTTCGCAAGATGTTGTGGAAAACAATCTCTAGTTATAACTAATTAGTCGCGTTTGCTTATTCTTTTGTAAACATTTATTCGTTTCTACAACCAATTTGTTTACTCTTACATCATTTTGGTCTAAGCTAGTCTTCATTTTAGAACCCAGAATACAATAGAAATTAGGATAACCAGTTATTTATAAAAAGTCAAAGTTCACACGGTAAATTTAGCTTTTAACTTTTTACCTACTTCCCGAACACGCGGTACAGAAAATACTCAAATAAACTGAAACTTGTTAATTTGTATTGTGAAAAACTAAAATATGAATTGCGTTAATTAGTAAAGTTTAGACAGCTGTCATAAATCACTGGGTAATGAAACAGCATCGCAAGAACAGTGAAATTCAATTAATATAATTTCAACTTTCGCTCCGAAGGGATCCCAAGTACGTCTGTCGTTCGACTCGTTCTTACTTGACATGTTATTTCAAGCCTATTAGTGCTGTGTGTGATGAGAACAATATTATGCGCCTTTGGTTTAATTATTCATTATTATAGAAGAACATGACACATTGGATTTCTTATATTAAAAGCAGAAGAATGTTTTGTCGAGATTGAAGGTTGGAAAGTTCAAAAGTGCTTTTCATAGATTTGAAAGTATCTAGAGACCTGCCTTGTCTGATATCTCTCGTGTAACAATAACACCGGACTTTGAAATTAAGAAAATAATTATTAAAATCACTCCATCATTTAAAATTTTATTTTCATAAAAAAAAGTCTGGCATCCCCTACAGAAATCACAAGGCGACCCAACCGTTTCCCAAACCACAAACAAAATCCATTTACACGTTAACCGTTCACAATCAACGAATAACAATCATTATCGCTTTGTAAATTACATATAAAACAGGCTGTGGCCGACCTCGCATTTAAAGCTTTTAGCATCAATAGCAATGAGATACCAAACATAAAACATTTTCATTAACATTACCTATACATTTTAATGCTTTCTGTTTAAGTGCTCATTAAAAGGCAAAAATAAAACGGATCTATTAAGCCGTATCGGTCGGACGACAATAACGAAAGTGCTTTTCACTAATGATGTAGGATACGTGTATAATGATTACATAGATGACACTCTATACTGGAAGCGATTTTAGCTATGTTTTTATAAAAATAATTGTCATTATTTCCTACTTTGTCTGCAAAATTACGAAGACAAAAAAAATGAGTAATTCTCTTAAAAAATGAAAGTCGGTTCTTTTTTCGTCACCGTTGCTTTTCATACATAATCGTATTGTAACACATAATCAGGATGGTTTGTCTTAGTTTTCTAATCTTCTAATGAATGACCATTAACTTTTTAGACATTACCAAAAACGTAATACATGCGACCTCAAAATCAAAGACCTTACAACACAACCACAAAATTAAAACAGCCACAACCAACACCTGAAATATAAAAAAATCCATCAATCTCTCTGACAGACCGGACAATGCAAAACTGGGGACCGACCGCAGAACATCAATTTTGTCCAATTTCCGCGTGTCGCTGCATCAGATGCCGCATCCATTGTGGACATGACCACCGCTAATCCATTAGCTATGCGACTTTTACATGTAGCCGACTGGAACCCGAAAACGAGCTTTGTTTCGGTAATCAACTAGTGTATTAGGTCTGTAGTCAGATGACGAGGTTCCAAGAACAAACGGATAACAATACCAACGTTGATCAATAATTTACGCCAAGGTAGATAAGCTTCAAACTTTTAAAAAGCTAGACTTGACTCAAACACAACAACGTCGCCTTGATCCTGATAATAGCTGATTTTAAAGTAATTTTAAAATTTTACTAATGTACTATATATATATACTAATATACTATATACTAGCCTATAAACGTCCATCTGCTGGGACCATATCTCTTCACATATACTCGTAGAAGCCACAAGCATTAAACTTTTACTAATTAAGTTAAAAGAATTGATTACTTAATAGCAGTTCCCCAATCCTACGGGTGTCATAAAATGTTAGAAGCCATATAACGAGGGAAAGTCGCGCAACAACCTCCAAATTATGTTGCGTGCAAATGTCCAAAATAAACTTGTTGCTGAAAATAAACTCAAACTTTTTTCTATATTTAGACTGAATTATTTCTTCATTTTGTATCGAACTTTTGTTTTGACTGTGACGTCAATCTTATCGCAATAGCAACAGGTTTTAAGTTTATTTAAAGTCTCTTTGTTACATGATTTTCTGTTTAACTTGATTTTCAGTACATTTGACTCGCATCAAACTTACCTTAATGGCCTAAAATTCAGTGGATCACGCAAGTATTGCAGTAGCTTACTGTATCGAATAGTATTGTAAAAAGTTTTTGAAATTCAAAAGCATCTGCATTTCAAGTACATCATGAAATGCCTTTATAAATACGAGAGACAACTTAAAAAAATCAAAGAAACGTCCCAAAATAACATCACAAAAATCCTTAAACAGATTCCATTTTGTTTTCAAAAAGGAAAAGAACGGAGCTTCATTTGAATCTTCACATTTAAAACAAATAAGCTTTACATTCAGAACGAGTGAACGTACTACAATAACAACGGAATAATCCTTTGAAATTCATTAGTACGTGAGAAACTCGATGTTGTACAAACAGGAGACGATCGTGTGAGCACCGGGTTTATAAACAAATCGAATGTATTAGACGCGGCGTCGGGTTCCTTGCACCTCATTACGAGAACATGCACAAGAGAAAAACTTTGCTTACCATTTTCGATAATACGAGAGAACGGTAAAATAGTGGTTTGTTTATTTAGTAGCGCGAGACAGGGTTTTTCAGATTTGAAGATGTTTTTTCTTTTAAAATGCAGGTTTAAGTCACTTTATTCCAAAAGCCAAAATATAAAAATATAAAATTCGTCAACAATTTTAAAATACTTAGCTTACTAAAATGCAACCCGACTCAAGATAAGGAGGAAAAAAATACACCAAAAAGTTCATATACTACCAAGACACAGTAATCAGCGCAAAATATGGTCCGTCTCACGTACGAATCAGCGTGGGGAACGCGAAATAAAGTTTTGATGTAAAAAGTTCTTTTTATTTGCCGTGTTGAGAACAAACTTGGGTGGTGTGCTGTATGTGCTATGTGTATGAAAGTGTAATGATTTCTTTAACATAATTTTCGTGGATTTTGTGAGCGTTCTCTAAATTTTAAATGTTGAGTTTTATGTTTGTTTTTGTCGTTGTCGCTTTGAATGTTTCTTTTGTGATTTGGTGGTGAATTTATTTACCTTTATTCTTTACATTTTATGTTCAACATATAATGTTTTTTATACTTTGTAATCGGAGTATAAAACACGGTATAAACTTATAAGCTAATGTCCTGAAGACACAAAGTAGCTGAAAGGAGCATCTTTTTATAAAAATAAAAAATCTTTTTCCTCCCATAAATTATAATTTTATGTCGCCGTCGAATATCGAAACCCTCATTCGGCCATAAAACATCGATACGCTAATAGAATCTCCCGGTATTTAGGGCCCGTCCGCACTGGAAACTTTTACCGGTACCGGGCCGGCACGGGAGGGTTACCTCGCGTTCGGAGCCGCGGCTTGAATACAAACGAGGAAATCTTAACCCTCAATCTGCCGGATGCATGCGAGCTGCGATAAACGTCCCACGTGAACATTGATTTTTTAAATAAATTTTTAAAGGTTTTTCTTTAGAGTTTGTATGTTGAGGTAGGTAGCGGTTTTTATCTTTAACACTGTTTGGTATTCGGAACGTATCCATACAATCTTTCTTTGTATAATTAACATTTCTACGTGTAAATTATAGGGAGTTTTAGTACATGTTATAAAAATATACATCAATATAACTGAACTATTATAAATATGGCCGTTTTTAAGCAAATTATAAACATAATTAATACTGCGGCACGGTACATTAAACCACACTAATTAATTTATAATATAAAGTAAAATACAGTCAACCAAATATAATTTAATAATCATGGATAAATTATTTCAGCACAAATATTGTTATTTGGTACAGTTTTAATTCGTCACATTTTATAGTATCTTGACCAACAAAAAAGCTCAGTAATAAGCGCTCTTTTTTATAAAATCTCATTTCGTTGGACTTATAGCCATTTCAATATATTGCAGATCAAATGACCCTATCAAATCAAAATTTAATTTTTCTAGTATAAAGTACTAATGAGATGAAATAATTTATTTAATTCTACAAAAATAAAAGCAACATTCTCAACAACACAATATGAAAACCCCTTGAATCTTTGTAAAGAACAAAAGTGGGGCATTCCATTCTTGAAATGGTTGTTTAAAAGAGAAGGTTTGAGCAACACGTCGGCGACACATGTCAGCCTCTCGATAGGATCTCGATCTGTGCGAGGACTTAATAAAATGACACTCTTAAAACTTTGCCCGCTTTAAGCGATGAGCGAACAGCGGGTATGTGAGTTATTGAACTTTAACGTTTTTATGGAGAGTAATGGCGATGTAAATGAGAATAAAATAGAATTATTAACGTAAATTTTTGTTAATTTCTAAAAAATAAGTACTCTGAAGACATTGCTATTATCGAAATTAATGGCTATGGGTTTGAATTTACTAATTATGAAAAGATATTAAAGAATTTGCGTCTCATTAAATATTTTTAAAAGCATCATAATAATGTAGAGGTGATTAAAATTGGTAACGAACATGTCCAAGCATGTTACAGCAGATATAGGATTTATTTTGGTAAATTAATATTCACTCATTTGAAACTTCAGCTTTTTGCTCGCACCACACGAGAAGCGTTAACATGTGCCACCGAGTCTGTCTTGTGATCCCCAGATCTTTGTTACCCGAACATCTGTCGAGTATATTTTTTTCAACTTTATTGAGAATTCATCGGAATTTCGTGTTAACTCTTTTATGTATTTGTTTATTGGCTTATCGCTTTGTTATTGTTTCCCTTTTCTTTGTATTTCCATACAAGAATACGGTAAAACTTTGATACGTACTTTCTATGTTACATAATGTTTCAATTCCTTTAATTATTTCCACGCTATAACCTTCGTGCTAGTAGCGATCGCTGACGTAGATGTATCGTAGCACTTTCGTAGCGTGCTACGAAATTACGTAGACCGTTGTCTTCCAGTAAGTAAATTTCTAATGTGCTCGTTGGTGGTGCATTATTGAAGGTAAACTGAACATTTAATATTCTGAAAGCTTACGTACCTTGGATAGTCCACGATAATAAACAGACATAAAGTGAATTACAAACTATTTCAATATACCAAGTTTGTACTGAATATGTCTAGATTATAAAACTTTACCGTAACCAGCATTGTAAGTAGTTTCTGAAGCATAGTAATAACTTACATGACAATTAACAAACTAACTCATAACCTTCGTTTCTTAGCAGGTACTTCATTTAAAAAACAGTTTGAGAAATATTTGTTTTTAATAACACAGCACACACAATACATTTACTGATTTAGTTTCGCTCAGTATATACTTTTCTAATCATTTGGTCAATAACATCATCAGTTTGTAATCATCTAAACATTATGCTATTTCTATTCCGCACTCATGAGTCCGTATTACCCAATACCATGTATTGAAAACAGAACCTACGTAAGCCTCTAATGCAAAACTGTTCACGGCTCTTAACATTGAATGTAAGCCTCCATGGTCGATGCATATAGTGCATCTAATTCTATAACAACGTTTCATAATTTCAATAAAACGTATTCAAACTAATCAGTATGAATAGAAATTGTTTCGCGTCCCGTTTAAATGCATTTAAATTAGTGTGAATTTACATTGATGGTGCAACTGTAGAATGACTTTTTGACTAACTCAGTATATTGAAGCTGCATTGTTTTAATTGCTAAATGTATTTTGAATTTAATATTATAGAATTAATAGTCAGAATATTGTATTATCATAACCAGTTCTGATGTTGTAGGTAGAGCGGGCATTTTAAATGGGTTCTAAAACATGTAGTTAATTCAAATTCAATTTACAGAAACTACTCATTTTATATTCTGTATGATGATTATAATAATATGCTCAACTTTTTGATGCATAAATATATTCGCATCAAATTAAAAGTATGTGCTGTGAGAATATGAAACATGCAATATTAGTTTTTATGAAAGTAAATGGTAATATCGTAATAAGCGCTATAATGTATAGGGACAGCTCGACGTATCGAACTATATTATTTAAAGATACATGAGGGTATGTACTATGTAAACCTGTGAATACCATCACGCGATGAAGACCCAACAAAGAGTTTAAGTAAAATCAAATTGTTATTACAAAAAATCTTACACGAATTTACTTATGGTCACACAAAAAAGTGCACAACATAACTTTCATGCAAAATTCCTAAACACTGAAAAGTAAAACTTGCACGTCCGCCCACAAAACGAGGCATAGTTTAAAACATTGTTATGTAAAGAAACAGCAGTCGCGTTAGTGTTTAAACAAGTTTCTCTGCGATGACGGGTATAACATATTTCAAACAATTTCAAAGTGTAATGTGCGAAAAATAAGGTGCTCATATCGTTCGTGCCCGGCTCAACCGACGGCCAGCGTGGCAATAGAGAGACTAGATGAGCATTGCTTTTGATATTTTATTGGTCTCCGAAATTACGTGTGAAATTTAGGATAGCATATGTATCATTGTCATGTTTAAATATGAGAAATTGTGTGGTCTTATTAATATTTATTCTCATATTTATATTATATCGGCAATCTTATTGATTCATTTTCCTAATTATATTATGAAATGTCAGGCTATTTTTACATTTCATCAAAAACTACCACAGTCAAAGACTCTTTGTTTGGCCTTGACCAAGCATACCACCTACACAACAATTTATACCTTACAGGAATACATCGTCCTACAGGTACCTACACGGTATCGGTAGTATACAACCTTATTCGATATCCTCTCGTTCGTCCAAATTCGAATAAAACTCATGCCGTATCTAGGTAATCTGCATCTTCGACCAGCTGAGCTCCGTCTCTGCCAGCTAGATACAAGCTGAGCCGTTTTGTTTCCTCAACCCCCCCCCCCCTGCTCGCCCCTCCATACCCCTAAGATATCGAGCTCAGAAAAGTTTGGAAAAATATCCTTTATTTATATACGATATTATATTGGAAACTTTATCAAGAACTTTTGGACTACGTTTTAATTTTTAATACTTTAAGATCGAGTTTCGGTTCGTGAGTTTGAATTTCTTTGATGTTTGTAATTCGATTCGGAATTTGATTTGGAGCTACCGTTTTATGAGGGCGATGGATGGATATAGGCTGTTCCAAAATTACCATAAATACTATTAACTTCTTTTTCCAAGCGATTTATATTTCAGTATTTTGAACATAAATAAGACCATTACTTCACATATACAAAAGCACAGTATTTACTTTAGATTAATCTGATACCAAAAAGGCTTCTAAACACAACATAAAATCACCTTCCTAACACGCAATAAACATATTTTATTTGCAAATATAAAACATTTTCTGTCGCATAATTTAAATGTAAACGCCCAGTGAAACACTCGTTAAACCGGCGCTACTTTATAATCGTGTACGTTCCAAGAACTAATTTAGTTATAAATGAGATCTCCAGGCTTTCTCGGCGCGCACCCACAAAGCGCTCGCGATTCGCTTCAAACAAACTCATTACTGTTCTCACGTAATTATAATACTATGCTCGTTTGCTCTTTCGAAGATTTGTTATGTTGAGAGGTGTGAATGTTTGAGGATGCGCATTCGTGGATGTTTATATTATGTAACACGTTCCCCATTGCTTACAAAATTATCTATTACATATAAAATTATAATTTTATATGTAATAGATAATACACATACACATTCACATTCCTTATAAACTTTCTTGTATATATACAAGAAAGTTTATAAGGAATGTGAATGTGTGTTCGCACGGCTTTCACGCTTAAATTAATAAATGGAATTAAATTACAATTGTCACACGTCTAATTGATTAAATACGATTTAAGATTTTTTCTTTAAATGTAAATGTTGTTAAAAATGTTTTATACAGACATATCTAAGAGAAATGAAAAGACTAGTAACATAGCTATATTATCTTCTAGTAAATATTTGTACATATAACTATGTATGTACTACATCCATGAAAGGATAAATAGAAGGTCCTATTGAGATAACCAATTTAAGATTTGAGGATAAAGATTTGATAAAATAGCTAATGAACATTTTGAATTCAAATTACCATATTTCTTTTATTAAAACAGTTGGAATTAATTCTTGATTATAATTTTAAAGCTCTTTCTATTGATTGAATATTTAAACGTCAAAATTAATTTGTTTCGATGACCCTGTTTTAAGCACTAACAGTAAATTTAATGCAAAATTATTAGCAATTTTACGAATCAATGAATACGTACGTACGTACGTACGTAGTACACTAAAATTTAATTTCTACGCTTAGATATTTACAAATAATATTTTTAGTAAACAGTATTGATCACCAAAAAACAATCAGACAGCCAAAAATGTCATATCTCATAGTTTAATTTCTACAAACTGTTCCTATTTTTAGTGACAAACTATCCCCAACTCGATGTCACCTGTAAAGTTTATGAAAGTGTTGCCAGTTCATTAAATTTGGATTAGTGTGCCGCCATGTTTACCGGTCTAACATTAAACGGTGATAACTATCCGTGAAAAGTTTATTCTCTGACCTTTTGTTTATATTTATTGGGACCGGTGTCACTATACATTGTCTTTACTTATTGTAGTGTTTGTCTGACATAGAAATAACTATGTATAGATACAATTATTTATAACGCTGTGTTAGTATATTATGCGTAGGCGAATTTGTTGACAAAATTGGAATAAAAAAAGATTAATTGACATTTTCGTCAGTCGTAAAAGGTTTTATACTACCCACTTAGGACGTGTGTAATTATATAATGTGTAATTATATAAATTAGTATGTGGGTGGATATATGGGTGGGTGTGTAGGTTTTGATAGTTCATGACTAAGTTACTTTTGAATAGATAAATATGAATTGTTTTAGATTTAGTCCTAAAAGTACTAAGTCAAATCAGGTAAATATAAAAAAGCTATAAACTGTCCATGTATGTTATTACAGTTACTCAGTAGGTACACAGTTTTACTGTTATTTCGGCACTTGCCAGATTTTTAACCTGTGAACTGCAGACGAAAATTCGAGAAAAATCTCGACATAAAGGAATATGACACTTGAAATATACATGTACGAGTATTTTAACCCTAGCCCTGCTACTTAGAGAACTAAAAGAAAAAGAAGCTAAAGCAACTTTAAGTTTTTAGATTAAAGCTTTCTTTTTCATTTAATTTAGTTTTTTACTTTAGTCTGGAAAGGGCGTCTGCTAACGCTGAGATGCTCGACTTCTAAGTAAAACAAAAGAATATCTCGAATTATCTAGAATAAGAAACGAGTCAGGTGCGAGTTAATTTTTAAGTGACGCGTTTGAACTAATGTAATTGACCCTTTTCATAATACTTAGAAACCACTTGCTAAATAGGTACCAACTTAGTTTATATTATATTAAAATACTGGATTTTAAGTTTATTTGTGTTTTTAAATCGTAGCAACATGGTTCTCCATAGCCTGCTGCTGCAATCGTGAGGAATTTTAACCGTATTTTAAACTAAGGTAGTAAACAAACAGTGACTTAGTAACCAACAAAAACACTTTATTTTCGTGTTTACCCAATTAAATAACATACTCCAAACCATCTAAGCAGAAACCAATCAAACGCCCCTCGAATAACAAGCACGACAATATTAAAACACGTCTTAAAAACTTCAAAGAGCACAAATCTCGAGCCAAAACACGCTACACATCTCTAAATAAAATAGTCAGTAACATTATACGCTCCGGCGAAGTAGAAGATAAATTTCACGGATCCCGTTACTGTTTACGGGGTGTAACGTGAAAGAGTGAGTGTGTGGTTTGCACCTCACGATATATAGGCGAGCAGGCGAGGGTTAAGAAACCGCCTAAAACCGTGCGGTCGCAACTAATTGTCATTCGTTCAATGAATATCGGAAAGGTTTAACCCTTTAAGGTTGGAGTTTGGTTTTGGGTGTGCTGTTAATCATATAGGGGAAGAGAAAATAGTTCTTCTATGAGCCGGTTTTCTTTTCAATTCCCTTTTCTTTTAGAAATTTCTTTTACAGTAAAATATAACATGTTTTGATATATTATTTTAGTTATAAAAACGAAGCTTTTTGATATATTACATAAGGTAGGTAAGATTTTAATTATCACCAAAACCGGCCTTAAACTACAACACAATTTATCACGATTAATTAAAAAAGCACACACTATACTAAACACAACATTATCAATACTATACCTTTTCCAAACCCTACTAATTTCTTGCGTCTTTTTCGTTCAGTGTGCTTCATCTTTAACGTATGCATGGAGCGAGCTACCTCAGGGAGCGGAGACAGCCACGTAATGTAATAACTTCACTCAATATTGACGAATGAGCCACGATTTTTTGTTTTTTCACCAGAATAAAGGATATATACGTAATATGATATTCACGGATGTATTGAAACCTACTTCGTCGTTTCGCTTTTTATTTCAGTTTTGTTTCGTGTTTCGACTTTGTATGGATTTGTAGATGAGTTTGCTTGGTTTATGTTGATGTACGGTGGTATTATTTTTTCTTTGTTTTTTGTTCAGTATTTTTCACATATATATATCAACAATATTTATTAATATTGATAAAACTGTGCAATGTGGTATTAACTGCTAAATATTAAACTTCAGATATCAAAACAGTGATGAGAATAACAACTCAATTGCCATAAAAATCATTTCAGTCTCATGGCTAATAACCTTTATAAGCAAAAATAAAATATCAATTAAAATTCATACTTAAAACTTGAAAATAAACGATTACAGACTACCCCAATCCAACAAACACAAAATACACGACAAAACCTCCATTACGTTAAAACACGAACGTTGTAAGTTTACACCGGTAACTTTAACTAAAACCCGCTAATTATCCGCCATATATTCGGCGGCATATAATTAAAACTTGAAGTTCATACATTTTTACGTCCACACAAAACATTTACAGCTCACTTAGCCGGTAATGGCTTGACGTAAAACCGATTTTCGTTCATTATTGTCGTTCGTTCGTCGCGTGTTGCACTCGCGTCCGCGTTTTAAGCTGATGGAACTTCCAATGGTAATTAGTTTGGACGTTTTTTAACTGTTAGACCTTTAGGTTATTCTGTTAGATTCTTATCTGAGTTTAGTTAATAGGTGAAAAGACTAGACTCGTGTTGACGTAGTTATAGGTTCTAACCTCTTTCAATGTATGTATGTTCTATTTATTGTTCCGTCATGCAATTACGTAATGCAAATTAATTATTAAACGTAGATTTCGAGACTTATCAATTACCCGCAATTTTTTGAACAAGACTATTATGATCCTTAGGTATATTATTTAATTGTTTCAGCCATTGTCGTTCTGCTGCAAGACAAAAGCCTCCCTTTATTCTTAACTTAAGCTTTCTTTAATCATCGATGTCTTTGTTCACATATAATTGTGACATAATTTGAACACACTGCAAAGCACAAAAATCCTTGCCAGATTCAGTTGCAGATTAAAGCACTATTAGGAAAGTCTGTAATCAGTTAGACCGACACCGCAGACTATATCCTAGGGCACGTTTACGACTCACTTAAACCCTAATGTCTGCCATAAAAACCAGTGCTCGCTAATTACACGAATGACGTCATTTGACATGTCCGCGACCTCATACCTTCATTAGTTTTTAGTGTAGAGTTAATTTGTGGTACCATAGCACGTTGACTTATAAGACCTCGGATTCCTACATTCTCATTTGTAAAATCCTCATTAAATAAAATATATATTGTCAGTTATATCAGGCAAGTCTACTACTTCATAATTAATTTAAAAAAGAGAGATTAACAGATAATATGTTATTTAATGTACAAAATTTAATTAATTTTCAGAAAAAAACTACTTACCTATTTTCAGTTAGTTCAAAAGCAATATATTCAGATCATTATTTTTACTCTGCAAGTTTTCTTTCATTGTAAACCTTTTCGGATTACGGACAATATTACAGAGTATTCGTAATCCGCGAAAAGGACCAGGAGAAGGGTAAAAGGACCAAGCAATGGACAAGTTTCACTAAATTCCGAGTTACCGTAGCTTAGCGATCCTCACCAAATTAACTAACAAACTAAACTAACTGCCAATTAACAAACGTTATGAACTTCGTTATAAAGACCGCGCTATTTCTATTGTTTATGAAAAGAAATGCTACATTTTGAGAGAATTATTTTTTATTTCTTAGTTAATTGGAATTGGATTGGAATTTTAGTTTACTGTTGATTGGAAGAGAACTGTATTGTGTGAATAAAATGATTTTCTATCAGCAAATGTTTTGCCTTTAATTGGAATGGAATACCAGTCTAACATGTATAAAATAGTTTGCTCGTCATTTATGTTAACATACCTAGTCACGTGACGATATTCATTACTAACTAGACTGTTCACAACAAACAACTTGAAATACACACCTTAAACCTTATCAACCACTACAAAACTAATTCCACTAATGCAATTAACAAATGACTCAAACATAAAAACGCAATTTTATTTCGTTTATACAAACAACTTTTCGTTGCACATAATAATAAAATTAAAGTACCAAAGGACCTATAAATATATCATTAAGTGGAGTGTCGGTTGATAGAGCATTTGACGTAACATGGACATAACACGCCAACAAAAAGTTAATTAAAATATATTCGAGTGGTTCCTAATGTAACATGTGATACTGCTGCGCCCCCCGCCATGTTACTATTAAAACGGCAATTACAATAATTGCTGACAATGCACGCGCACTATGTGGCCATACGCGCTGCACGTTATTGCGATTCCTATTGTATATAATACTCAAATAGGTAGATATGTATTATTTTAGTTTGATGTTTGTTTTGGCTAGCCCCAATTAAGCCAAAAAATCGTTGCGAACGAATTGGTCTTTGTATCCGAGCGACCAAATACGAACGATTTTTAATGATGTTCACGCCTGGTAAATTTAAAATGGAATACATGTAGCAAAAATTATCTTACTATACGACAAGACTTTATCAGTATTTAGTTACATCTGAGAAAGAGAAATGAAGTATCAGCAAAACTTATTAGAATAAAGGAAAACGGATGGCCTAGAAAAGGCGAACTAACGATGACAAATATAATTATCATGTCATTACAAAAACATATCACCAAGCGATGACGGCTACAAACATTGGACCAAACGTATGGGCCAATAATTAATAATGTTGTGACACTACATTATGTCCGCGCATCGATAACACTACAGCGTTCAGTTACAAACATATTTGTTTACGATGAAATGTTGGTAAATATGCATGTAGGCCAACCGTTACACGATGTCATCATTAATTTTATATCCGTCATAGTAATGATATGCAATCATTGTAAACTGGTCCTTGGATACTGACAGAAGAATAAAATATGAGTATGAGAAAGTACTTTATCAAGTCATATAATATGTAACTCTTAAAAACATTTGATCTGATAAAACTGGCAGTAAGAGCCATTAAATTTTCCACTACATAAGTCAACTTTAATAATGCAAAGACTACTCACAATATACCTTTTACTCAGTCTAACATTTTCGAAACAAATTTAATAATACTTAACATTAAATAATGCTTACAACATAGTCTCAAAGGACCAGAATAAATAGCTGAAATTCTTATAAAAACGTTGTAATAAGTGGGATCGGTTTAATTAAAACTAGGCTGGATATAAGGCTTCGTTTACTATAGCTGGGGGTGGACAGGGCAAACACGATTTAATGACTATTGGAACCGATCAACCCTTGCGCTGTTTTTTTACCATCCTATAGTATTTCGTGCTGTGGGCGCAGTTTTTGGATAGGCGTAGTACGGGTACGTGATATTTAACCAGAATTTTATGGTAGTAAGAATATTCAAATGTTATTATTTTGTATATATGCCACTGCTGGTTTCAAGTCATGAATATTGAATATATTACTACTCGTAGTAAAAATTCATAATACAAAATAATTACGAGTTAGGTATGTTCTGTATATAATCTACAAATAATTAATGTAAAAACATTAGCACTTAACGACAGCTAATATTCCACAACTTCTAAAACACCAATAAACATAATCAACAACCATCCAGTAACCTTAGTTACTTAATTTTGTGCAACGATGAGAAAATAAAAAGTAATTATAACTTGGTCATCGCCCCGATATCATCTCGGTCCGTCCCCGGCGGCGGCACTTCAAATATTTGCTCTTATATTAATTTTTATTTGGTAGCTTCATCAGAATTGAGCGGGGACTGAGTGATGGGAAGAGGAGATATCGTTTATGTACGGTTAACGGTTGATGTGGTGTAGGTTGACTTTTGGTAGGTTATAGGAAAATTTGAAAAGTTCAGTAATTCAGTTTATTTAAGATAGGTATATGATTTGATAAACATTACTTTTCCAGTAGTATTAGTTCTATGAACACTGATTTCAGTTAACCATATGAAAACTTGGGTTATTACTACTTTTTATTATGATGTACTCTTAAAAGAAATCCATGATATTAAAATATATAGTTAGCTAATTCTAAGAAATATCCTCAAAATAACACCAACATAAACATATACATACATATAATAAACAAAACACCAGAAAAACATCCGAAAGCCGTCAACAAATGCATTCAAATCACAGCAACAGGTCGACTCCAAGCGAAGTGAAATAAATTATTATGATAACCAATTTATATTCATTACGCTGTGATGTTTTTGTGTGCCGAGTAAATAAAGGAAACGATATGTGTCGTACATTGCTTATGAATATTGCGAGACCAAGTTTCTTCGCGGATATGAGAGATAGTGTATTTGCTTCTTGCCTTTTTATACACGCTTTTTTTCTGAATGTCTCTATAAGGATGAAATAAACAATGCCTTGTATGGTGTGAATACTTATGAAGTAAAAATGTTGGGAGATATAGAGATGTTACAAATTGAGCTAGTGCGTAAAAGTGTTTGGATGAACTAGGTTTAGTATTTCGAAGAAAGAGTGACGTAATAGTGGTAGAATTACGCTTTTTTTCCCCGAAAGTTGGAATTAAATGCTGTGTTAAAATGAGAACATTGGCAATAAAAGACCTAAAAACCCAAACAACTACTAACATATTTTATATCAAAAGCAAAGAAAAGAAATAAACAATACCAAATACCCGACAAAGCCTTTCAAAATCCATAATGAAAACAGCTTTAACCCACGAATCCTGCAAAGCAAACAACCTCACGGGAAACAATAATTCAAAGTGAAAATAATAAATCCTAGTAGCCAAAGATTCATTAAAACAGTCCAATTAAGCGATATTTACATTTACGCTTAACGCGTTTGATGAAACTCTTTTGAAACAACGCGTACACATTGGAGCGGTTCCGACTCATTGGAACAAGTGTTTGTATGGCTAGCCGACCGGACGCCCGTTTGCCGTATATTGTGCTATAAACTTTAAAATTGCTGGATGTGACGTTTTTGTGCACAAAGCGTTTTGATATTTTATTTTAACACAAATATTATTAAGTTTCTTTCACTGGGATTTCATTTGCAACGCATATGATAATAGTCACTGTAATGACAGTTCATACACGCAAGTTTAACTTCCGGTTTCTAAAACATTGGTCAACACAGATTAGATCACCTGTCATCTTCTTGTTAAGTTCTTTAATTGATTGTTAGCCTTTTTGTCTATTTGATCAGCCTTTTAGAAACAAGGGTTAGATTTTTTAAAACATTGTACATTGCGGACCCAAGGACCAAACGCATACATAATGTATAAGTTATATCTCCAATTGCATCCATTCTAGTAAATTAACATGCATCGTCGTGATCGCGAATTAAAGCGGTGTTTTTGTCCAGTCCCTGGATAAGTTAATGAATAGCGAGCGTACGTGTTCGCTCGGCGCCAATATTTGCCCAACACGCCCTGTTTGTCCGACCCCAATAATTTAAGGAGTATATTTTGTCGTTCAATTCGCACTGGACATCGATACGTCTGTTTGTGTACTTTGTTGCGTGATTAAATGCGCTATTGTTGTTTTTCGGTTGATTTTGTGGTAACGACCTGTTCGACAGTTTGTAATCCGTATTGATAATTACAAAACCTAACCTTGTTTTTCATGAGAATTAATACATAGCTGAATAGAAAGATTATGGCATTTATCCGTTTTCCATTATGTTTTATACCTAATCTTTTGGTTACAATGTCCGACCAATAATTATTTACATCGCCCTGAAATAATGGATTATTGGTTTTACCTACCTTTTACTGATATAACGATATGACAATGTAGAAATTATTTCATGAATTTTAATGCCTTGCCTTTACTATACTGAGTAGTAATGCTATTACTATACATATAGTAAGTCTAATACCATAAAGTAAATAACTACTAGGCGAATACTTACTTATTAAAACATCAGCTTTTTTCAAGCAAACCGCCAACTAAGCTCGGAAGGAGCAGTTATAAACTACTCCCAATCACAGCCTCCATCGTGGGCCCTACTTAATAAATTCTTGGATTCTCTTATTTTCGTATACTTTGCGAAAGTAGGTTTTGATTAGGCATTGCTTACCTTAGGCCCGCATGCCAAACTTTCATTTGTCGTAAAAGAAACGGCCCACTGATTTTCTTGTCCCTTTTCAGGCAGAAAACGGATTCCAAGAGGCAAATGTCCAAGGACTCTTAAACGTATTGTATGCTTCTAGTCTAGATGCTGATTAAGTTACACGTTTGATTAGCTTTGTAGCTTTGTTCTTTGAGAAAATATTAGAAATAATAATGTTAGAAATTTGTGACAAGAGCAAAAAATAAACGACAACGTTTTCAGCATTTCACAATTGTATAGATGTGATAATTGGAAGACTGCTTGTGCAATTTTATATTGTGTATTGAAAGGTGTTATTTATTACTTAGTAAAGCTAATAAGTTTTAAACATTATTAATTATCAGCAACATAATAGCTACACTCTCTTCTCTTATATCATAAAACAATACCCAACAAAGTAATAACAAAAGCAAATTGAACGACAAGCAAACTCCGCAAAGTATCATAATACCAGTCTTAGAATCCAATTTTGCATTGAAAACTGTAAATTGAAACTACTGTTAATAACTGAAGTAAGACAGAAAACTTGTATACAATGTATTGATTGCGGAGAGTTGCTCGGAGCGTCATGGATCCAAGTTGAGTTTGAGGATCAAATATCAATCTGCGGTTCGATCTCCATGCGGATATGATTGGGGGATACATTTCGCTCGCCTCGCTGAATACTGAACGATGAGAAAAACTTATAACGTGTCCCCGAGACGGAGCCGTGAAATTTGGAATTTTTGGTGCGGTTGGTACCTGTTAGTGGGGTGTCGTGGTCATCCGATACTTTGGTCCTGATATACATAGTGTCATATTTTTAACAGTTAAATAAACATTATAGTAAGTTTGCAGAACTTCTTCTTCTTTTCGAGTCGATGGTAAACTGACTTATTAAATTTAAATACGCTGCGTGCAGTAGTTGGCGACACTAACTGCAGCGTCATTGACGAGTTTTAAGTCCGCCAAAGACCAGGTGTCCGTCACTTTGGGAATCCTATTAACCTAACTTACCTAGCCTATTTCCTTATCATAAAGGAAAATTAAGCGAATAAAATAACTAGAAAACATTTCCTTCAATATAAAACAGAATAAGCTCTGAAATCCTTCGTAATGCTCTTAAAGCCTAAGACACATTATGTTTACAAACAGCAATGTGTGTAAGAGACTAATGTGCGGCAGTAACACAGCCTGCTTCCTCCAATTGACAATAATAACTTAAGCTGGGGATAATCACGACTCTATATTACACACTGATACAGAAATCTTCGGGAGTAAGGTTAAGAGAAAGTACTTGATAACGTTGAAATGTTAAATGTATTAAAGGAAACTCTTAAAAGAATTTGCATTTTTGTTAGCTATACTTAGACGTATTTTTCCTTTATATTTTTAGGTAAAAAATGAAATATTTATATCTTATTTTAACCCCTGCACAAACGTAGCAGGAGTTTAAAAAAACATGCTATTAATGATGATTAGATTATTTGATACGGTTAGTTCTAAATTGATTTAATGCTTAAAAATCAATAAGACGCTTTTAGAAATCTATTTCCTCGTTAAGTTGAATCGAAGACACGCAACGCTTTACCTTTTTCTATTCGAGTTTGATTACGTTTTAATACAACTTAGTATATCCCTTTGGCACTGATATTGAAATGAAGACGGCAAGGCATAAATAAACTACTGCACAGGTAGTTTACTTTATAGAAGTATAACAATCAATCTTTCTTTCGAAGTTATTTGTTTCGCAAATTTATTTCACTGTAGCCATTATTAGTTGGTTGGGTTCATTTATTTTTGTTTGAGTTTTTATATTTTTAAAGTTCTTTTTTTATTTAGAAAAAAAAATGTTTAGCTAAATTCCTATTAATATTCTCATACTAAAGATATGAAATGTTTCATTTATCTTAGTATGAATAAATGGAGAGAACAAGGAAAAGCAATATACAAAGTAATAAGTCCAATAGAGAGCCTCCGACCACTAAACACATAAATAACAACCTACATATTTGATCCAAGCCTCCACACTTTGTCCTCCCATTCACACCTGCATTCTCCACGTAAAATATTGAGCAGGAGGTCCCAAAGGTCGGCCCTCCCGCCGCGATGCAAATTGGCTCAGGGGGCCTCCGTGCACTCCAGATTATGTGACGAACGAACGACGTATTGTGTTTTATGAGACACGAGAAGAATAGTTCTGTTGCAAATGCTTTGCTTACCCTGAAAGGTTTTTACAAGAGTGTTTTGGGAGACGCTGGTCGTACCCTGACGAGGTTAAATCTTGAAAGGATCGGGATATTTTTATACTAGAATATAATGTTACTCGCTTCGTCTAAGAATCTCATCTTGATCAAATTACGTTTTATTGCTTATATGTATGTTCTTTTTTCTTGGAAATATTTTGAGTAAGAAAATGGGTACAAAATTATACGTGATCCAATTTATTTGTCAAAGCTCGAGTAACATGAATTATTTTTCTTAAAATATTAATGAGTGGAACGTTATCTTAAATGTCAAGATAAGATATTGTAAGTAACATGTTATATTGTTACGTGACGATGTTTTCCTATACCCGTCTAGTCTATAAAACAGTCGAGATACACAAATGCGAAAGTAAATCCATTCTCAAACGTCCGCAGTCCAGAGGCAGTCATTCGGACACGTTCCTCGCATCTTGTCAGATGAAAGCCCTCAATGCGTTATCGAAATCTATTTATAAGGTTGTGTCGCATCGAGTTCGGGCTCATAATGTGTTCGGGGTACATCGGGACCTTTTCACGCTTGGCTTGAGACCCAACAAGCTCGGATAAAAGGGGTACACTGGGAGGGGATTAAATATAGTCGCAAAACTCAGGTGATGGCCCTCGGACCTCGTGATCGACAATAGACTTTTGACGTCAAAGGGATCAGACCTGGAGGTGGAACGGTTCGCCGTTTACTATTTTGTTTTTTACGTTGTAGTGCACGTGGTGTGCTGAAAGCTTGGAAATGCTAGCCTAGAGACAAACATTTCTTGTTTGCTCGCTAACGTAGTTCATTGTTTTGATCAATGCGAATGTGACGAATTGGAGTGATACAAAGAGTAGGTACAGAATAATTAGGAATAGGTTAATTATATAAAATAAGTAATGAATAGTGTGGTAGCAAATTAGGAAATTATATTAATATTCACCTAGACTTACCTAGAGCAGGCCCCGATATAACCAGTCTCTGTGTATTTACGAACCTACATCCACGCCACAATATTATTTTCTAGCTTAACCTATCAACACTAATCGGGTCAAAACCCTCATAATCAGATCGTAAGAACCCTATATCATTGTAATTAATCGCAACAATGACGGAGTTTGTCAAGCATCTTGCGTTACGCGGTCGACGCGTCATTAGCGCCCTTTGACATCCGATGCTCGCGTAATTATGTCACACATATTTTGAATTACCTGTAATGATGGCACGTACAATGAACTGTTACTGTACCTTAGATAAGTATGTAGATAATTTTGAAGCTAAGGGTGAGTACATAACGTGAAACTCTTACATATCGGGACCGACTCTAGAGTAAGAAGTTCTTAGGCTTATTTAAAATAACTTATGGAAATGTTTAGTTATACTTTTAATTAGATTCCTAGAAATGTAGTAAGTAAATTAAATGATGGAAAAATGAGCCAATTGTTTATACTTCCAAAGAAAACATCTACTTTTCTACTTTGTAGAAGTTCACGTATTATTCAATACGATAGATTTGACACCAACTATATTTATTAAAATTTATTATGTGTAGTGAAACAACGCTCTCTTTCATACAATTGAAAAATCTAGGCAAAACTTACTTATTACCCTTGTGCTGTCAATAAATCCAACATCAAACTTAAACGTTCATTAACAAACTCAAATTCTGTTCACACTCAATGTTAAAGCCCGCCTTACAACCGGCAACAAATTGTCGGCCTCAGTAGGCCAATGAGGAGTCTTGTGACAGCGCGGTCGAGTCATTACCGTCCTTTGACACCCGAGTACACAGCGTTACGGCGTTACGTCATTATTCCCGCCATACTCGGATTAACTACGACTAATGACGTCACCTATAATGACATGTTGAACTCGATGTTCAGGTGTTTTCGTGGTTCAAGGGAACGGTGTTAATAGACGATTTAATAGGGTGACGATTTCGGTATTGGAAATGTTTGGATAACTGTTTGTGATTTTAGACAAGATTTGGCCTATACTCATGTTATTTTGGGATAAGTGCAGAAACTAAAATTAAATTCAGTATATAATTACACATGTACATATGTATCAACGTTTCAAACCCATTTTTACATGCAGACAACATATATTTGTTTTTACAGCAATATCGAAAACGTATCCAATAAACGTATCCAATTATATAGCTATTTTACCTCAATATCAAGTACAAAAGCAAAACGAAACTATTCCATACGTGACTATAAAACCTTAATTACTAACCAACCCATCAAGCTTCACTACTCCACTGATAAGCACTACAGCTGAAAAGGGTTAAAAAAGCGACTAAAGCCAACCATTACACTGAGGCATAAAGTATCATGTTCAATTTGCAAACATCAAAGTGTCGTTTAAAAACAGGCGAGCAGACAGCTATAAAGTGCGGCACAGTACGCGCGCAATGAATTCTAACTATTTGCGATCGCACGCAACTGTCGCGTCGCACGTCGAACTCGCGTAGACTCGCACTTGACGCACGCGAGCCTACTAGTTATGTAGGAAACAGTAGTGGGGCAGGTTGAAGGGTTAACCTGTATTTTAAGAATGTGTATTCAGTTTTAGTTTGTATTAGATTTATTACTTTAGCGTACAAAGAAAATTCTATGATTTTCAATAGATTTAAATAAAACAGAACTAGTAAAAGAGCAAAGCTGTTTAGTTTGTTACGAATCCCGAACAAAAATTCAAGTTTTCTAAAGAAGTTCTTGTATGCATCGCTTAGTTTATCTGAATAAGCTAACCAACAAGAACAACGTTGCACAATTTGTTAGCAGTCACGATAAAAGCATCATAAGGTAGAGGGTGTTCCATGACCCCACCTAATAACTTGCACGCTGCGACCCACATTTCTTTGAAGCGAATACAAAACATGCACTACATAGGAATATATTGCTCTCTAACTCTGGAACGGACAAACACTTTCATCTGCGCGAACAATACCTTTCACTTCGGCCATCGCTGAGCTACGGCAAAGCCTCGAACAGGCGCGTATTGTATCATCGCGTTGTTTTATTTCGCGCCGAATAAAAACCAGTGACCGTAAACCGAAGAGGCCGTGATATGGAGGTTACAGTCACCTCGTAAATTTTGTCCTACCGCGACACACGCCTTCACACTCGCTGATGTCACATTTTCAGACCAGCGGAGCGCGAAATAAGTACATTTTTGCCCACACGACGTAATATAAAAAATATAATGACATATTTTAAAAGTAAATCCTGGATGTGAGGTATTGACAGATGATGGAGTGTACTCCCGGCGGCGCACGCACTCGCGCCGCACGTTTCTTAGGAAATGAATTTTTTGTCAATATTTTCACGTGTGCTCGAGATTGTTGGACAAATATTTTTATCCGTAAACGTTTCTGGAAATGTTCGATATGTCGCGCATACACGTGTTTTCCTTTCAGTCAATTCAAGACAGGATATTGATGTGGGAGCAGCAAACAGTTGTATTATACGCTTCATATTCAATGTGTATACAAAATGTGTTATTATTGACAAACGTGTAAAGCTGTAGGCTCTGTTAAAAGTCATGAATTCCATTACTTTCTTGCATGACATTTTATAATATAAGATTTCATACTATTTTTAGTTTAAGTTTTAATAATAGGTGGATATTTTTCGCATTTATAAACTTCGTTTTGAAAGTCTACGTCCAATTCGTTCGTAATACGTTTCGTCAACGTCCCTGAACATGGCGGCTCCCAATTTTATAATTCAGTAAATACACATCTCCGCGGCAACTAACACAAATAATAGAGCGGTCTTCGTTCAACCCCTCTCCGCTGTAACACAAACTCAGTAACGAAATTACATTCATTAAAGAACCTAAATAACCAAACCCGCTTAAACATCATTTAAAACAATAGACGAAAAAATGCCGTTATTTACCTTCCAACCAATCTCCCGCCGACTGTCATATAAATTGGACAGAATTCCTTCGCAGAACAGTTTTAATGAGACCTTTACGGGCGCCGAGACTTTGATGCGATAACTTTTTTCGATATTTTTCGTCTCCCCATAGAAAAATATGTACTATCCTTTTCTTTTGTATACGTTTCTCTATCGTTGCGTTCCTTTCGCTCGCAGTAACTGCAAACGAAGACCGCTCGAGGCATCTGCAATCAATGGAGCGTACAAATTGAAATAAGATAGCAAGCTGTACCATAGCTCATAATAAGAGGCTTCGCTTGATGCTGGCTTTCATCCTAAAAGATTTTGTCTGTATGTAAAACTCGTTCGCGTTAGACGCTTACTCAACTTATGAAAGTGATTCGCTCCCGTCATGTGGGGATGATTGGCTCGCAAAGTAAATCAAAAGACGTTTACTAACAGCGCGGGATTTGTGCGCCTGACGGAGAATTGATATGTCACACATCCTATTCCGTTTACACTTTTATTGACTTTATAATATTGTTTTTTGAATGTTGTATCGTTTATTTAATTAAATGTTTTCTTTTTTTGTTTGCAGGTATGTAACGCCAACAACATTCACACATTTTGAGGGTTGGGTAAGTTTCTTCAAAAGTACTTAGAGATAGAAGCTAATAAGTGCATAAGAAATAATAATTAATATTTATTCATTATCTAACAAATACTTAAAACTACTCGTAATTAGAATATAAAAGGCTACTTTAGAATTTCTAAGCAACAAGTTCAACTCGGAATGATTCTGACATCAGACATTCAGTAAATTGACGCGCAGGGAAACAATTTCCCTGCAAGAACATGGAAGTCGTATTGGTATGGGGCAACCAATAAACATAAGCGACAAAAAAATGTTTTTCAGTAGTATTTTTTGTACGTAGACTTTATTTATATCTTGTCAATGTCAAATCTTACAGGCTCCTAATACTGGATTATACTAAGATTTGATTTCGGTACCTAATACCACAATAAATGATACGTTTATACGTCAAGACTATTCTCATATGAAATTAAAATTCCTTTCTAAATTATAATTTAAGCGTCACGATTCACCCTTAAACTTCGGCTGTCAATGTGAGCGTTTTCCATTTCTGCATATCAGCGGTAAGAATAAATAGCTTTTCAAGCATTTCGGAGGTTTGCACGAATATTGCATGAAATAAAAATCTATTATTCCATCAGCAGAACTGTTCCTTAATGAAGTCCTCCGCTGTTTCTTCCACCTTACCCCACACACACGAAGTTAGCTACCGCTGGAGACAAGTAAGTTTCTCAGGGGTTTAATTAGCCTTTAACTAAATGGTGATTGTGTCCTCAAAGAGCATCGGTGTGCCCGGACTTGTGTGTAGACTTGCATTGCCAGGAAATGTATATCATGCAATAATGACTCTTATTACGTAGGGTGTAAAGGTGTTAGTCCTATGTAAGTGTTGTGGGCGTGACGTGACGGTCAGTTGATCAGAGATTCTGAGTTGTATTCAAGTCTTGATCATGTACTTTATTGATGTTTGCTGATAGACTAATAGTTTTGTACAATGATGCACTTTAGTGATGAATCCTGTCACCATTGATTTGCACTTTTCCTATCTTTCAATATAAGTTCTATAACTCTGCAATAAGCACGGTTCTAAAACTTCATAATGTAGATAGTAACAAAAAGCATGTAGGTATATAAAGACCAATCGAAAATCTCTTGTAACAGAAATAAAATAAAGCCCTATTTAGAAGAACGTTAGTTTTCATTTAGTTTGAAAACATACCCTAAATCTAGCTAGTGTAGTTACAGTTAGTAATTTCAGCACTAAATGAGATAAGACAGCTTTTATGAAACGAAATTTCAGAAAACGAGGTTTATTTTTCAGTTCGTAGCATGAAAACGTTACATGGATCGCTCTGAAAACATAACTTTAAAGCAACTGAAATTCTATTTTCTAAAAGTATGAAAAAATAACATTGTATTAAAACTATTTTTGAAACTTATTAAAATGTTTTTGCTGAATGCTTTTCTTCTTTTCAGTTTGTATTGTAAGAATACTTTGACAGAAAACTTTATTAATATTGCTTAAAATAATTTTGCCGATTTATTCATACAATTGATTTTTGGTAAATTGTTTTTAAAGTTACGCTATTTTTTAAGCCAAACTTTTAATAAAATTATATTAGAACTTAAAAAAAACCCGTAGTACTCTCATTTTATTCGGGAAAAAAAAGCTTCATGGTTACGTTAATGACTAAACTAAACCAAATGCAGTCTTAATAAGCACGTAATTAAGTTGTTATTACAATGTCCAGAGGCACGCATGTTTCTGATGTCTTCTGAAGAAAATGGTTATAGGTCTACTGTTAGTATCTTACGAACTGTTTGGATAACTGTGACCAGACATACATATAGCAGGATTTTTACAGGCTATAAAAAATGTTGCATACCTACTTTATTTTTATATTGCATTTACTATTTAGTACTAAACTAAAATAATCATTTGAAAGAATAAACGTAGCTTTATCATAAAAGTTTAGATTTATAACCTCAAAACATGTGTTTTAAATTATAATATCAAAACAGAGCTACGATTTTTTGGATAGTATGAGATTTTTTGCAATAATGTTCGAAGCTCAGACAGCTTAATAATAAAATAAAGGTCTCATTAGAGGATATTAAAGCCTTAGGCAGACGTCCATTATATACATGTTAGGACTTGTTTTAGATTTTATTACGTGCTCTTTTTCTAATAATATTTTAAAGCACAAAAGAATTTAATTTAGTAACTTGCTTTGATAAATAATCCAATTTTATTACTTACTGCTATATTTAAAATTTAATAAACCAAAGAAAACTTAACTCTTGGTCTTCAATACAGATATTTTCAAAACAATTCTACTTCAGACTAAATTTTTGCAAGTCAACCAAATATTTTGTTCGATGCATTTGCATACCACAAACCGGGGTATCATTCTCGATAGTTTGCAGAAGCTTGCGAGACGGGCCGGGGTTGCACCCCTCCCCCCTCCAGGGGTCACCCTGCACCCCCCGGACAATCGAGCAACCAAATTGCTCCCATAATCCTCGATGTTGGTCACCGTCTCCTTTACTACCCGCCCAGATTACATTCCGCCGACGTTATATCCACCATATGAAACTTTTTATCGCTACATTAACTCCTATTTTAGGTCGTATGCCCATGTTATTAAAGTTCCAATTCGGATGTAGCCCTGCTGCGTCTGGCCCTAATTATGGTGTTCAGACGTGTCATATTAAGACGTTTATTACTATGGCTAAGATGCCACATGCTGAGCCATTTACGTTCCGATAGAAATTGTACCGATCTTTTCTTAACCATTTTTCCGAGACTTGAAAAATCATGAAAACTTATTACTAACATTTTTTTCTTAGTCAAGAGGAACAATATCAAATATCAGAAAATATTTCATCCAACAATAACAACGTAAATAAACAAAATTGTGAAACTAGCTTGAAGTTTAATAACAGCTCATAATAATACGTATTGTTATACCGCATAAAATCTTAGTAGCGACATAACAAAGGCTGAACACTAATTCATATTAAAGTATCTCCTACTTTTCAAATAAAGAAACTCATCTTAGACACGGATAGGAGGAGCGAGGTCGAGCTAGCGCAGTACTTATAGCGAAGGATCCCTCCCCCTCCAGTTAGGAAAATGAGGTTCAAACAAAATAATAAAGGTTTATTTAAACACGGAACAAAGTTTAACCGAAAACGTATAAACTGGAGACTGGGAGGCAAATAAAGAATCCGTTTTATATTTGACGGGAAGCGCCGGAGTGCGGGGAACAGTAATTTGTCTACACTCCAAAACATAATATTTCATCAGGTTTTTTTGTTTATTCATTTGTTTCGCCAGGGGCTCGGCTCGCAATCACGCTTCGATAGAAATCTGGTTAGAGGAATGTGTGCTCTGGTACGAATATGTCTCTCGCTCGTACGTCATAAAAACATCAAGTTGTTTGGATTTTTTCTTTTAGGCTCGAGATATGGGTTTTTGAATTCCCTTTGACGTGGCGACTTTGATTTGCGATGGACTGTGTGTCTGTGTGGCGAGTAATACGACAACGTTGAGGTCATTTTTTTAATAGTTTTATTGGCTGTTGTATAACAGCGTCGATGAGAATGATAGAACTACAGTTGCACATTGAACCTCAGTTAATTTTTCCAAAATCAATAACATCAGTATATTTTTAACACATGACTGGCCACAAAGCCAAGTCACTACTTTGAGCCGTACAAAGAGTATTTACTCTTAAAACATACGTTCTCAAATAGTAAAAACAAACCACACACAAGTAGCCAAGTTTAAAAATAAAACATTCTATATTTAACCCAGCTGGCACTTACTTAACTCCAACCTACAGAGCTTGATAATTCATTGATTTCGTAATTAAAGCGTTTATGCAAATGTTTGTTATCGCGCAGAGAGCGGAACACGCCCACAAACAAGTCAGCGGTGGTCACTCGCCGTGACATGTTTAGGACCACTTGATATCACTTCACTGATTTAAATATCTACCGCGATAAGGAAGGAACGAGCTTCAAAGTAAAGAAACAACTAGAAAAGTAAAAACTTTTTTTTTGGACCGTCTCTTTTATTCGATAAACAGTTGCAAAACATTTTTAGTGAAAACTTTACAGCTACCTTACAGACAATTCGTTTTCCTGAGGAAAACAATTGATGTACTATATCTTGCCAAACTGAACGAAGCAATAAACAGTTCCTTTAACGATTTTAAAAGCCTACAAGGAGTTACAGCGTGTTTCATTCCGTTTACAATTTGAGCACGTAATTACTGCACGGCGGCGCACGCAACAAGTTTTAATTATAGCTCCGTAACAGAATCCCTACTATTGTTGTCAAAAATATAAACCTTCCAGCTCATCGGACATCAATACTATAAGCCACAAAAGGAAAGTATTCAAAAGAGTCACCGATCCCCTTTCATCCCACAACCGGATAATTACAACCCTTTTCTTTTCGAACATCCTATAACAAAAAATGATCACCGACCATTTCAATAATTATGAAAGGCAGTAACGTTATCTGGATATCGCATCGTCGATAAAGATACAATCTCTACAGCACCGGAGCCTGCTCCAAGAACAGTTAGTGGCCCGTATTTATGGACTTACCAACTTCGCAAAATATGAACACTTTTCATTACGAAGCCTCCCTATAAAACCTAATGGTAACTACGTACTTATATAAAAATATATCTTAATTTACGTTTTTGAGGGTAGGAGTAACTTTTTGAAAATGATGTTGAGGGTAGTTTCGACTCTTTTAGGTCACGTGAATGTTGATAAGTGTTGAAACTTTTATAAGAGGGTAACTTAATGTATATTTTTACTTATCTCTGAAATTATTTTACAAACTCCAAAATTAAATTAACGCCTTGGCGGCCTCAGATAAGGTAAGTTTTAACCGAAAATAGACTTTCAATACTTTGTTAAAAAGTTGAATTTACTTGGCAAAGTTATCCCGAATTTAGCCATAAAATATTTGACAAACTCGACATTTCCAATATAGGCCAACACAACAACAAAACGTGGAATATTCGAGACACGAAATTCAGAAACACATAACGACGTACGACACCACATCCCGATCCGTCAACATCCACAATTTTTTTTCTAAACATCACTCAACGCAACCAATAACCCAGTTTACAACTCGGCCTTGTTATCTGAAACAATCGTATGTCCTGAGGCGTCCGCAATCACGGCCGACACTGAACCCTTACATTTAGATCATCGCCCGAGATAACGACTGTTTTGTACCGCGCGGGCGCTGGCGGGGGCGCGGGGCGCGGGGGCGCGACAAGGGACCGAGTCACAACTTCATTACCATAGCAAGTCGGAGTCAGCAACTGAAGCTAGCTGAGTAGGCAACCCACCTTTTATTTGGAGATTTAACTCACTTAACATTCTGTCGAAAACGAATTTCGTACGTCCCTTTCGCTCTTAGAGCGCTTGTTCAATCGCGCGCCGAGTTCTGAACGATGTTGGTACTGCAGTCTAATAGAGCCTTTGTGTCCAGCTGGCATTTAGTTTTGAAAAGAAAATTTAGGAGAGTAAACTTTGCTAAAATAATTTTAGAACAAAGCTAGACGTTACTTCATAAAATTTGTTTACCAAGAATAAACAGAACTCGTAACTTCAACAAAAGTTTCCACAACAACAGAATTTAACTTTTACATCGGCAAATAATTGGAGCAATTACATTTGTCAAAACAACCTGGTTGTGTACTTAACAAGTGCTTACTGGGTGGAATCATAAAAAATTACTGGAGTATACTCATCAAACACCTGGGAGGATATTTCCTCTTATAAAATTCTCGTAAAGCTGTCTCATGCTATGAACAGGCGTCCCTACAGTGAGCGATGTCGTCTCTCATGTAATTTCCTTATACATTCATCATGTGCGCGTATAATTTGATCGAAAACTGCGGCGAGCGGGTCGCCGGACATTCTAGTTGTAACGAATTGGGACAGACTCTCGCGATAATTATAAAATTTAATGTAGAATATTTTTATACAATGTTACTACACTTAAATAGGTATATATAGGGAGGTTTCAATACAAAATGATGTGTCTACTAAGTGGAATGGGAGATTTGTTTATTTAACCTCATTCCTGTATTCAAGGAATTCCGCAGACAAATAATTCTGTGCTCCAACGCAATTAGCATTGCCTATTAAAACATTGCCTAAATTACACGGTTGAAATTAGGTAATTCAAACGTACATTTCAACTTATTGTTAGTTAAAATGAAGAGTTAAAATTCACAACTAATTAGTAGTGTTCAATTTCGAATCAACCACAAATAGTTTGTAGTTTTAATGAATTTTATTTGTTTGTTTAAATAACAAATACGTTTGGTTTTTTAATTAGCTTGAAAGCGCGCGGTTGTGTACCCAGCAATTAATATGCTTATTGATTCTGGTCAAGGATTCTGGTGCTGGATGTTATTTCAAGGAAACGGAGTACTCTTTCATTAGGATCATAATCACATTCAGTCTTCATCATGTTCATTGTTTGTTTGAATGCTGTTTTATAAACCATAATAATGTTGTATAAATCATATCATACAAAATATTCTTCTCTCCACTGTTTTTAGTACTATATGAATTTAGGTCTTTTCATGTATAACTTCAATCATTAATTTTCGTATTTAAAAATATTAAGCCATATCTTTGACGGTCTTTTTAGATGCTGAAAGCAGTAATTGTAAGGGTGTTAGCACACCAATCGATCGACAGTCGATCGATGCCATCGATCGACGGCAGAATGGTCTAGTCGACGTCGATCGACAGTTTCTACCATACCCTTTACGTCGACCAATCCATTCCTCCATCGACCGACGGCATCGATCGACCATCGATCGATTGGTGTGGTAACACCCTAAGATCTTTAATGCAATTTTATGCACTAACAGCGCTTAGTAAAGCTATATATAGAATTTACCTTCGCCTATAAAAACCAAAAAGACAATAATTTTTGTGAACAATATTTTATGGGCCCCCAATATCTCCATCGGTGTGGAGTTATTTTGCGTTTTATGTCTCCATACGACTCTGAACAATGGTGCTCGGTAATTTGGAACAGAACGCGGACGCCGTCGTAAACGACTCGAGACGTACGTGTAAACAAAGCATTAATATTTTTAACTTTATTGTCGGTTGAAAATATGTAAGGCGAATAATTGTAGTAGGTACCTATTCATTGCGTTGCTTTACTGTTACAACATCGTTATAATTTATCTTCATTTGTTTCATTTATTCTGTTCCATGGAGTTTGAGCATCCATTGGGTAACCCAAGCGAAGGAATTTTTGTGATGGCATGCAGACAAATATTTGCGTAATCCGCAGAGAAAAACAATCCAATAAGCTACGAGCAGTGACTTTTTAAAGGCGATCAATACGGCTGTACGTATTTTATACATAATAATTATGCGGTACATTCGTTGTGACATGAGGTGAATATCTTTTAGTAATATTATTTTCATACTTGAGACTTTCAACATCCGATATCATAAACACACCTTTTAAATTCTTGTTTTCGTCCTGAAAGTTTTTAAAAACAAACTTCCTCTTGTGCCAGTCGGCTTACCTCATATATTAAAACAAACCCCCTTATTTACGTAATAAAAACTATCCCATAAACCCCCACTAATTCATTGAAACGTTCAGTCGTAAATAAACAACGCTGAGTTCAGTGTCATATACAAACGCAGTCCATTATTTTGTGCGTATTGTCTTGGGCCGCGTTCCCGCGTACCCGCGCGCCTCGTACCCCGCGCTCCGCGTACCGCCAGCGAATAGAGCACGCAGAGATACGCCAGGTGACATAATAAACATAACGTGAACGCGTGCGTTTTATTGTCGAGTTTATAATAAGCTATATTACGTAGGTGAAATGTGAGTATCCTTGGGGATGTAGTAAGAACTTAGGATTAAGTGTTATGTGAATTTAAATTCTCGCGTTTACAGTTTCTGGTTTAAGATAGGTCGTAGTCTTTCCCTAAAGTGTCATTGGGTGTTCAAAGTTGGGTTTTCAGGTCAATAGCTGATAAGCGGAGAGTTTAGGCATCAAATTTACTTTCGCAATGTTATTGAGTCTGTTCAAGTATGAATGCATTTCTTGTATCTGTATTCAATTTTTCACATTTTATTACGTATTTAATAATAGAGAATTTATAATTTCTACCTACGCTATTTATCTGACATTAAACAAAAATTATGTAGCTTTTGCTGACAGCAGATTCTGGATCACACTACTATACCACGGTCAAAATAAATTCAATTGATATAAGGATTTATAGTATTGAAGAAATAGGTGTACCCAGCGGCTTCACCCGCGTAACTTGTCCTACTATCCATAAGACATACTTTTTTCATGGCTATAAATGGGGTTTCTAACCCGACATTGTTTTATATAAAAATACTATAGTAAAACTATGGCAGCCAGTACATTTAAGCAGTCTGTAGTCAAGTGTGATCATTACGGCATAGCGCGGCATTCCGGCGCTCGCTGTTGCTCAGTGTTTCTTGACGCTGAGAGCACTTGCGATCGGCTTTTGTCCGAACTCGAGCAAGGCTAACTGCATTGTCCAGAAAAACGTACTACTTTTGGAGTATATTTTGTTGTTATAGAGTTAGTGTCCTAGGTGTATTTGGAAATCGTGTTACAAATCTTTATTATATTTTTATTGGCGATCATTTGTACTAAATTAATGTGTCTTATTTAACTGTGTGTGTAACTTATGAACCTTATTTTGAATAATATCCTAGTTTTCAAAATAGTCACTATAAATTATGTCATTTAGTCATTATATTTAACATATGCGAGTAAACAGAGGCAATAATATCTTTTGTAAGATCTGAACATACTTATAACCGACATCTCTTTCAATTTAGAAGTTCAAAACATTGACTGTTAAGTGAAGACTTAGAAGCCAAGGGACCAAAGTCGGCGAGACCAAAGCCGGTCCATTACAGAGTTCTTGTAATCGCACAAGTGAGACTCTATTACTTGTGTCGTCATAAAACATTACGACCACAATCGCATTCAAACGACATTTTATTTGCACATTGTTATGACACTCGGGGTTATGTATATTTTTATTATATGCATTTAGATTTTTTTTAATATTTTTGCAAAACTCGTCTTGTGTTGGAAATAATGGAGACTAGACATAAAAAAGTAAATTTACTTCGCAATACATTTCGAATTGAAAGGGCAAAATGAAAATAAAATCAATTACAAAAAAGAAATTGAGATTTAATATCACTAAAAGAATCGTGATTTAGAATAGTGATAGTTGAATATATTTACTCATTAAAAAATAACCTTTCGTTTTATTGTTTACATGTCTAACCTTTATTTACCAACCTTACAGTTATAGGTACATGAAACAGTAACCTCAAGACAAGCATCCAAGATCTAGCACATCAAAATTGCCTTACCCAACCCGGCTTCCCTTAAATCAAGATAACAGCTAAGACAACGCTAAATTATCAAGCATTTACCTCTAAACTTCATACATCACATCCCTAATTAGAAGTTATCAAAACAGCTCCTAAAGTCGTAAGAAAACAGGCTGAGGTGGGGCGCACGTTAAGCGAGCGTATCTGATAATAACGTAATCCTTGATACCACGTTAGAGGTAAATAGCTCGTGATAACACGCGCACGTCGGTACGAAGCTGTACCGAGCCACCATCACGTAGCTAATAATGCCTTAGTTTGTGAGACCCACGGGTGGGAAGGATGCTGAGCTATGAGCACGACAGTTTAAACATGTTTAGGAAAATAAGACAAAATTTAATGCCTTATAATTTTATAAAACAGAAAAAATTTTGACTTTTTCTGTAAAAAAAAGATACGGCTCAGTTAAAAAGGTGCAAACATTTAAACTTAGTGCTGTTTATTAAGAACCAATATAAAGTTCAAAAATAAATTAAACAATCACCAACTATTATTTTTCTGAATAAAATATTTATAACTTAAAAAAATCTTTATTTAAACATGTAACACCTGTATAGTATAAATTGTTTTCATTTACATTTAGAAAGCACAAGTTGCTAAAACGCTTTCCCTACACCAAACACTAAGCAGCTAAAGTTTAGCTCCCCGACCTTCAAAGCCATATGTAGGACAACTCCGAAACAGGGAAACTTTAGATACCATAAAACAGTTTCAAGTGTCAGATAAAGATACATAGTGGGTGTACGTGAAATTTATAAAGGCAGGAGGCCACGTGGCGGCCTGATGAAGCCTACCTCACACCAACATTGTTCCTTAGTTTGTCTTTGAATTAGTTCCAACTTCGACCTCAGTTACCCAATGAGTTCGGCGGAATCACGTTGTAAATATCTATGTATAAACTGGAATGAGCTCATTTGTATGTTTTTGTTTATTAAATTTCGGGTATTTTGTATTTGGGTAACAAAAAAGGTTTTAATTAAGCCTTTATGTTATGTACATAAATATTAGGTAGAGTAACTGCTTATATTCGCTCGTTACGAAAGAGTATCATGATACGGCCATCATGTAGGAACATTGCTTTTTATTTTTCCGTTTTCCTAGCTCGTACTTTGAAAAGGAAACGTGATTTCGTGACTACTCCGTTGTGGAAATGTTCATTGGCATTGTTCTTTGTTGTCAGAGAGCTAGCTTAATTTTTCAATATTCGTAGTGACTACCATAACTTGGTGTTTTATTTATGCTCCTGTCCTAGCTTTTAACCGAATGAAGACAACGAAATGTGCCGTACTCTCAGTTCATAAACAAGCCAACCTCACAGACTTTGTCATAACTACAGAAAGCAAGCGCACTCATATGAAATATAAGATTCACCAAATAAAATCACATAATCTTATTTCAAAAATGTAAAAACCGCATTCTAAATAACCCTCTAAAATTCAATGCCGCGTACGGAACCAGAAAGGGGGAATAATTCGAAAGCGATTGCGTCGCGGACAAAAATCATAGGAATAAATTATCTTTATTCGGTTTATTCGAAAGTCACCGCATTCTGTGGAGCTGTGGTGTTGGCGGCCCGCCAAACAGTGAAAGTTTCGAAGACATTGGCCTACCAAATTTGTTTGTACACGAACGCAAAGGGCCCGAGCCAAGATTCCTTAGCTGAAGAAATAGAAAGTAGAATCAACTGTAAACATTCAAAATTTTTATGACATTATTTTGGAGCGAAGCCAAGGCTTATCCCATTTTTTTTGTCGTCCTTGTTATCGAAAACTGTCAAAGATTTATGCAGAGAATCCTGATCCGGTGTCCTTTGAAGTTTTAATATAATCCATTCCATATTTTCCAGCAATATCCTCTACTATGGATATTTTCTCATTATTCACATTCAGGTCAAAGTTAAACTTTCAAATTGGTTAGCTCCTAAAAATATTTGTTTCAAACATAAATTACACACATTGAGAAAGTTGGTACTTCCATAATTTAAATGACAATACCCACATCAAACAAGGAAACTTTATAACTCGCGCATATAATATTCAAGGCACAAACATTTTTACTCCTCCGTATTACGGGGTTCATTTAACCCAAATTACATAGATCAACTAAGTAGGGCAGTACCACAATAGCTTAATATACTGATGCCCCAGGGAGACGGCGGAATGAGACGTCCATACAACTAAACTGACAACCCATGAATTTACCGACAATGTAGGCGGAGGTGCGGCTCTAAACAGAAGTTACGGTGTTAAGTGCGAGCGCGCCTTACACCGCGCCGCGCCGCGCCGCTACACCGCGCGTTATAGTAACACACGCCGCGCCGCCACGCTTTATGTTGCTCGTAAAGACGCTTGTCGGCGCATATTGTCTATGCCCACCTTAGCAATGAGATATTGGACTATAAAAGCGTTTTTATTTTAGCCACGTAATTATAAAGGGCAGTGTGTTGGCTTGGTTTTGTGATGTTAACTTAATAATTATGGATGGGATCGCTGGGAGTTTAGAGGGTTAGATATTCTATTTATACCCGTTTGAAAAGCCTGTGTAGGAATTGAAATATTAACACTTAGTAACACTCAGCTTATATGGGCTTAATGATTTTGTTACATATAGTTTTTCTGTTACTAATATAAAACTAGGAAATTGAGCTGCTGATAAGAACTTATAAAACAAATATCCAACACTGCACTACCTAAAAACCGTTAGGTGGCTAAATAAGCATTGAAAACAAAATGGTCACAATTGCAGTCCAACAAATGATAAAGCATGGCATAGCAACACAACAATACACAATTCTTATCACAAAATTCAAAATAAAAACAAAACAAAATCAGACACAAGAGTCTCTTGTTTGTCTCCTGACATTCGGACGTAATACGATTAAGTTGAGAGTACACTTAGCTTTAAGTGTAAAGTTAATTACTTGCAATTCCGTTCTGCCTTGTGGCGGGCAAAACAAACAAACGGATTTGAGAGTCGCCCCTATGTAAATGACTGGGCCGACCGGTGGGATTCGAGTGGGCCCAAGGTACGTCACAGGAACCGAAATATCTTCAAGATGTGTGCCTAGTTCTGACTTTGACTTGCACTACGGATTGGTTTATTTTAATCAAATATAGGTGTAGCTCCATACGTGGAACTCCATTACTGTAATGGCTGTAGTGATAGCTACGATATACCTACATTCTACAATCGTACTATGATTGGACGTGAATGTTTAGGTTTTTTACTGTACAGAATTCGCCTTCATCATCTCCTAAGATCATATTAAGATTACAGTCTTATTTTCATCATCAGATTTGTCAATATTTTCTACATCTGCCGATTGCTCCCCAAATTGTTGTGACAACAAACGTCACATAAATCGAGTGTCGGCTGAGCTGAGCGCAACACCCGTTTTTGTCACAAGAAAAATAAAATTTTCTGTAGCACCGCAAACACATTACACCGTCGAAATGTGTGTATTTGTGCGCCAGAGATTGTGTACCTATTTATTTTTCGTCCAAGCCTTCGCTCTGTCCCCCTCCCGCAGGCCGCGTCCTAAGTCCCGTGCCTCGCCCCCCCGCGGCCCTCGTGTGACACTCGCATTATTTGCGCGCCCGCGGCTGTTTGCGCACGTGTGTGCGGGCGCCAAAACGTACTACTTTATTTATGTGTTCGGTAGCCACAATCGAAATTATTTATGCTTTTTATATATGGAAATCTCGGCCTTTGTCCCGCCGGTGGTCGCTCGTATTTTTACCCCTAAATTGCTTTTATTTGACCACTGACTTAATAATATTTCTGTAATTAAAATCTCGTCCCGAACGTTTTCAACGCGGCGGGGGTGTTATGAGCAATTTATGCGTTTTTTTTTGCGAAATGAGTATTTTTAAAAGCGGCAATTAATCGCCTTGATATTGCGGCAGGTTGCCATGTTTTTGGACTTCCTGAGATTAATTTAGGGGCTGAAATGTCGGTTATTTGTCAAGTTCTAAATTAATACCAGATCATACATTCGGACTGATTTATTGCAATCTGAATCGGAGTTCTAAATAAATTCCATTATTAACTTGAAACGATACCTTTTTCATTAGACAGAAACGTCACAAAAAAAACATTTATAAGTATGAATGATACGAACAAAATGTCACACAACATCTCCAAAAATATACAAAACTACTTCCTAAATACATATAAGGCTATATATTAATTACATACGTCAGTGGGATCGATGCTCGGCTCGAGGGCTGAAGGCTCTCACGTCTCATTGATAACGGATTATCCTCTAAGATTAGACCACCGGCCTCCAACTACTACGTATAAGTCTCCTTTATTGTGCGCATACATATAAGTCGGCTTTTGATTGGTTTTATGTACTTGTAGATACTTTGTGAGGTGGGCGGGGCTAAGATTTGACCTGTTTTAAGGTGTTTGTTGTTATTTTACTTGAATTCATAGTTTACTCTTGTTAGGATTACTACATTTGTTTAATTTTACAGCTTAATTTTGTAATAAAATTGTTTTTGTTGAAATTGCGTATCATAAATTAGGTTAGAAAAATATACCCATGACGTATTTAGAATAGCTATGCCATCATTTTGATAGTCAACTGAGTATTATTTACTTGCTTAAGTTTTTAGGCAGATAACGTAAGTAAATAAAAGGGCCCGAATACTGAAAACTTTATATCAACTCTCTATACACATAAAATATTAACTTGAACGCCCTACTTAGTTATGATCTCAAAATGTATTCACCATTAACCACCACTCTGAAACACTCAAAATCAAAGAAATTAAGGAGGAAAAAAATCCATGCAACACAAACAAAAAAGAGAAAAACTCCTCATCCGTAATCTGTTTAACTGGCGTTTCGCGAGGCGTTTCAACCGCACTCAATACGAGGCTTTTAAAAAGGCCGGCTTTAGAAGCCGCTACTCGCGGGAACGCTCGGGGCCCAAACACGGCCAAACAACACTCCTTGTCAAGAAGGACCATCAAAAGCTAAGCGAGAAACAAATGAAAAGACAACCTTCTTTATATTAGCTGGTCTTTATATTATATAATGTATTTTTTACTTGTCTTATGTACGGAGAATTGAGCTATGTGTGGCAATTTTGCAAGATTATAAATACCTTTTCATAGCCTAATAGGTACTATAAAACATAAAACTTAAACACTAGCTATTACTGCATATAAGCAACACAAAATAACCTGATAAGTTGAAATTAAGTAAATTTTTCACGTTGACAACTTAAACGTGACTTATCTCCGCTTACACGGCGCAGCAAGTACTTTAAGTGTTTGCAACTTAAACTTAGTCTTAACTTAAGATTTACCAGAATTAGTAAACCCATGTGACCTCGTATGCTGCTTCCAACGTCATCTGTTTCAAATCGCCGCCATCTTAAAACGAGCGAAGTCATATTACAAATCTTTTACAGATTTTCTTTCTTACTTATACGGATGAAATCTCACTTGAAAGTTCAATCTCATCGACATATCTTGACTAAAGTTGTCGAAGAATAAGGAGAGTGGTATAAAATGACTTTATTACAAGTTTATAAGATGTAGCAGATATGTTATTCTTGTTTTGTCTTTTGTGATCACAGGAGCGTGTGTAATTATGCTTATACACTCGGAACTTAAATGGCGTTTAAACTTGCTGACGTGTCAATAAAATAAACAGATTTTAGTAAAAAATATATAAGAGTCGGTTTTTTGTTGAAAACCTAGATATATTAAAAAATAACTCAAAAGCTTTTAGGAAAGATGTCTTGAAGAAAGATAAACGCAAAAGGTTTGGAGCTAGCCTATAAGCAAACCAGTCTTCAGGTCGTAAAGTGAAGTCAGTTGTATAGAAGCCAACTAGGAACGGAGTGAGTAAACCTTCTGAATGACTTCCACAATACCTTTACCCGGGAAGTTATTAATAAATCGCATTCTTTGTCGCTAAGATTGACAGGAATTTACGGTTAAAATTTCAATGTTATTTTGGCATAAAATGTTGAGTTATTTAAATAAATTTTGTAGGAAGTCTTCGTAAATTATTTATTGGACTAATTTTTTGGGTAGAAAGTCAATAATCAATTTGTTCAAAATAGTTCAAATATAAGATTTTTTAGTCGATAATAGTCATTCAATATCCAACAAATAACATAAACCCAACATAATGTATGTAGGTGACTTAAGGCTATTTTTACCTACAAAAACATTTCAATTACTCCGCCTACTGATAATATAATTTTAGTACAATTGACACAACGATATGTTTCCACCAGACTAAGGCAGCCGGCATTCTGCCAAGCTCCTAACTTGTTACGTCCGCACGTCAGCTAATGGAAAAATATTGTACCTAATTGGCATTCCAAAACTGTAATGAGATTGGATTTAAGTGGCTAGTGGGCGGGGCTTTATTTAAATCTAGAATTCAGTTGGTTGGGAACTAGGAGTGGAGAACGTGAGTACCTACTGTTATATATAAGAGTAGGTAGTATAATGTGGAATAAAAATGCAGTTTATTTAGCTTCTCTATCTGTATTTTCTCCTCTACCTGATTGTATCCAGCCTAAAAGTAATAGATTATTGAATTAGGTCTAACTTACACCAAAAAAAAAATAACTGTAAGATCGAGTATTTCTAAAATTACATTAGTTACTCAATAGATACTCAGGAAACTGTAAACGTAAAGCCGGAACCCCACCGCTGCGCAGGCTGTGCACGGATGCGTGGCTCACCTCTGCCGCGTGGGTTCATTAGTTCGGCGGCGTCGGTCTCCGTTTCCACTGAGGCGCACGGACACGGATGTGTCGGCCACGCAGCTCGTAGCTATGCATGGGGTACAGTCACGAGCAAAATTATGTATACATAATAATATGCGAAATTGTTAAACGAAATTAGTGAGATTTTTTGTCGAATCTCTTCTGCCATCTGGCAATCAATGCATACTGACAGATGACACTTGAAAATAAAATAGTTAATTTTTTTTTTTAATAAAAAAAATATTTGACTTCAAGTCAATATATTATTTTTATAATATAGACAATAGCGCTTCCGAGTAACAATATAATTTAGGTATTGTGTAGTAACATCTGTTTTACTTATATGAATTATAAATAACTTAGTTCTTACATAAATTATACTTATAACAACTTAAATGTATGTATATATACCAGGAACATTAATTGTACCTCTTATTTATAGTAGCTTATTCTTATAATAATTTCTTAACAATATTATGTGTGTACATATTTTTGCTCGAGACTGTACATAGTCGTGGGTCGCCGGGAAATGGCCGACCCACGCAGCTGGGATGCGTGGGTCGGCCACGTGGCTGAGCTACGTTCCGCCTATTCGAGTTAGCTACGCGTGTGTTTATGACGTCAATTGCTGCGTAGCATGTCCGTGCGCTGCGGTGGAAACGCTCTCATACATTTTGTACTAAAGCGAAGCTGAACACACGTGCACAGCCTCTCCGTGCGCAGCGGTGGGGTTCCGGCTTAACTGTTAGGAAAAACATAGTTTAAAAGAAAGTAAATCAAAAACAGAGACCGCGCTTCAAAAATGAAACGAAAACTCTAAAACAACATTAAAGAAACTAAGGATCCTAAACAAAACAATCACAGCATTACCACTAGAACAATATGATGACAACAAGAAGTGTCACGATCGGGCCGCATTATAAGCACTCCGGCAATTTTTAATAACGCCCGGTGGCCGCGATTCTCCCTAATGGACACTTTTAATGGCCGAATGAATATTTAAAAGTGAACGCCATCCAATTTAAATGTTATAAAATTAATTCAACGGATATCCTCCGCATTTATTGGTTCCCATGATATAATCGTTAAGGTAACATTGTAGACGATTATGAATAATATTCAGCATTTAAATTCCGGTCAAGTTATGCAGATTTTATTGTAATTAGATTGACCGTGAGTTCTGGTTAGTTTGCGGGAGCATGCGAAAGGGCGAATGACAATATAGAATAGAATAATAGTTCTACCTTATGGAGTTCCAATTGGGGTGATTTACATTGCTAGAAATAAAATTCTTAGCCTATAAAAACGAAAACTTTTTTTTTAATTGAAAAAAAATTTTGTCGATAAAAATAAACCACAGTATAATCTGTAAAAAGTAATTTTATTTCCACTACACTTCTTAATTATTGAAATTAAAAAAATATAGAACATAAATGCAATAACAATGTTATAAAATAATTAGCAGTGTACACAGCACAATGGATGACTACAACAATAACCCACCAGCTATGTCGTAGTAACTCACTTAAACCTTACTCCAGAACTGATTGCGTTAGCGCGACCGTACCGAACAACCTTCCCACTAAATTAATATCAGCGATACTTTGTACCCGCACTGAAAGTAAACTATATATCCCCCTTGCTCCTTGGCCACTGCACAACCACTCATTAATAGTAAAAAGCAACCGCGCCACCGGCCGCCCAGACAGCGAATGAAATGGGTAATAAAAGTAATAAAGTGTATTGTTTGCCAGTAGATCGATAGCCAAAGACCCATTTAATTAATGACCAATCTCCCGAGACTCACCGGCACTTACACTAATTAATTAAAGTCTGCTGCAAACGGAGTAATAAAGTGAAGTCTCATGTTTGCTTTCATTGTTTAAAAAGAAAGGCTTTTTCCTCGTCTGTGATATCAGCGTCACTTCTGTGTTATTAGGCGCGCGGATGAAATTTCCCTATATATCGACCCTTGACGCAATCAAGGAGATTCGATTGAAGACAAGATTGAGCCGCCGCGCGGAAGATTAGATGGAGCACCTATCACTTTGCGCGGGACGATCACCTGGCCGGCCCCCAAAATGGCGCGTTTAAAAACTCGAATCCACTTTGCGATCCGAATGCGATGAGTCGTATCGATTGTGTTTACTCGAGTGACTCGATTACTCGAATCGATTTACTTAGCACTCGATTTAATAGCATAATCATGTTTAGAATAATATTACTCGTTGTTTATTATTCGTACTTTAGTTTGGAACTTTTCGAATCTCATTATTAGGCAAGTTGTGCTGCGATGTCGGAGTTTGTTTGTAAACTGTGTAATATTCAAATGGTGTACAGTAAAGCATATTTGTATTTGTCTTTCTTCGTAATTGAAATTTATTAGGTCAAGAAAACAACCTAGTTCTCGCAATAACGCTCGAAACGCGAACTAACATTTTCAGGTTAAAGAGATTATCTTGTGTTTTTCCAATAACCTGTTTTACTTTTGTGTCTATCTCGATAAAACACCGTAAGATTCTTGTGGAAACTTATTACAAGCTTCAAAGGTCCAAAGATCATTTTTGTAGTAGCTATTGAAGAGTCTTGTATACGAATTTATACTATACTACAATTGTTTGTACGTAGGTCCTAACACAAGTAAGGTAAAGTGAATTCTATCTCGTCCAACCTAAAACCTCGTTATATCTTTGAACTATTTCCCCAGATATAAAAACAGAGAAAACGGTGAATACATAAAATTGTTTCATTGAGTTCAATAGGAGGCAATATTTTGAGGCACCTTTGATGTCGGCTTATTTAAACAGAGGGGTCTGATGCCTTTATTGCGTCACTCCAAAATGTTTTTACCTTACATGTAATATGTTAAAAATATACATTTATTACAAGTTGTTGCTTACCGAAGCCTTCTCAAATATTCTTTGTATCAACAACTCTTGTGTTTGAATTTAATTTGAAGGTACGTCAACTTTGCTTTCTAAGATTTCTGTCAATTAACCCATGAAAGGTTTCGTTTAAGTGAGGCGAAAGGGACGAGGACGAGTTGAATACAACCTTTTTATGTATTTCTGGGTTAAATTAAAATAAATGTGTGACGTCTGCTGGTTTATATTTGTGATAAGTGTACGATAGGTCAACAGACCTTTTGAAAAGAAGATTTTTAATGTCGTGGATAGTTAGAATATAGAAGGCAGAGAGTAAGTTTTTTTTAACAGGCGCATAGAGGCAATATAAAAATGTGAAAAGAAAAAAAAATTGAATCGCTTACATCGTAAACAGAGAAGAGTTTTATAATAATGCCTTAGTTTATTTGATTACGTAACGACTAGACGTATTGATGTAATTTGAACCTTGTGTCAATACATCACAGAACGCGCCAATATGTAAACAATGCGCATATTTCCGGACTTACGATAATAATATTACTATAAGGTGTACACATACATATTATCAGGTTCAGCTTTTGATGAAAAGTCACACTATCTTACATTTAAATAAAGTTCTGTGAATGAATACATTGTGTGCTAGGTACAAAATACAGCGTCATAGATCTATTCCCTTTTCCCATAATATGAAAAAGCCATCAAATCCCACACTGAGTAACGCGCGACATGCTACGCTTCCCGCTACGAATTATGCTACGCGCTACGTGTTACGCTACGAGTCACGCTACGATGCCGCTTATTCATTTACAAATACTCAATGCTCGTTACACAAGAGTCGGATAAATTTCATATTTTTGTTTTCTGAACAAAGAAGGCTATCTTTATTTCGTCTCATAATGGAAACTAATAAATTATTCCATCAACGTAATGACATTACGTCAAGTTATTGACGTAGGGGCCTCGGAACTGTAACGTACAAAACACGAATAATACATATAGTTACATGTGAGCAATCGTACGTGAGATTTTATTTGACTGACGTCAGAAAATTTAATTTTTTGCTCTTCTGGCGAAATTGTTACATAGATTTGGTATGCAATGTATGGTCGTGGATCAAAATTCATAAAATGAAACAAGAGCAGATTAGTTACCTTGCAAATTAATAAAAAAGCACTAATTTATTTTTTTGGTTTGTTTTTATTTACTCCTGCATAACACAATCATTATAAATTAACGCATCGAACCATCAAAACAAAATAAAGACAAAACACAACGATCAACAAAACGACAATTTCATCTTACAAAAAATAATCAAATACATTGCCATCCCACCTCCACACAAGCTTAGAACAGCCCCACAATAAACGCAATGTACAGCAAACAATAGCATATATCCTCACGATTTAAGGCTCGGTACACATGATCGCAGGCCGCCCATTATTTTTACGGTCGCCGGCCACCACTCATCGCGATCGCGGCTGCAATACGCTCCGTGTACACAGCTCTTTACATCGTTCTTGGATTTAATAAAGGATATTTGTTAGTTGCTTTAAAACATTAATGTAAAGTAAAGGAATGTAAAAAAATACATGCTTTTCTGTTATGCATAACATGTAGGTAGAAATAGAAACCGTAAAAAGGGTTCTTTTTGACATGATACAGATTTTAACATTTAAATAAGATTTTAGAAATAACACAATTAGAAATAATTCTTGCAGATTTCTTTTGCACATTCTTTTTTTCTGCACCAAAATAAAAATATAAACAATTACCTACACAAGCCAAATTTTTTGTTTGTTTCACCACTGTATGGCTTATTATAATTGATTTTTCCAAGCTGACACTATTTACTACGTTTTCAACATTTAGCTGTTAGGATCACTTTAAAATTGCATTTTTTAAACTATTTGAAAGTAACCCGGTGGTAAGCAGTGTACACTCACCTGAAGACCGGAGCTGCTGTAATTCCGAGCGCTCTCCACTTTTCCTTTTCTTTAATGATCTGCAGAAGCTGCTTACAGCTAGCTCTACTATTAATATGATTGTCGACCAAATATCACGACTGGAGACCGATGGGGTGGGCAGCTGTGTTGGCATAACAAATCTCCGTAAAAAAAAATGGAATAGAATATTCTTCATATACACATTGAAAGGTACAGAAGAGTATATAAAACGTTTTTTTTTATTTTACCTGTTATTTTTAAGCTCACTACTTGGGCCACGTAATTTTTATTAGAGGCGATTGATCACTTTCAAAATCCTGCAAAAATTTCTAAGCCTAGAACTGTACCGCTGTGATTTATAAACGCACAAGAAATTATAAGACTTTTTTACTTAGTAATTATTTTTATTTCAATATTTCCATTTAAAAATCAACAATAAACACCAATGTATTATGAATGAATAACCAACAGTCAACGCTTACCTCAACAAGGGCATGTAACGCATAAAAATTAAGAAGAATGGCGGCGATAGCGAACATTAGCACGTAAAGGGGGTATTTGCATATTATTGAAGCAATTAATAACCGCAGTGAGCCGAGCTCGGATTATGCCGATTCTAAGATGGACGGCTATTCATTTCGCCAGTTTAATGGGACTAAGAGATGTTGGAACTTAAGATGATAGGAACCATACTATATGCATGTATACTTATATGTATATACTATGAGTACCTATTATGTGCAGAGAGTAGTGATATGTTTTTTGTTGTTTTAATAGATGTAATGTTTAATAGGTAGAACAGATTAAAGGTACAAGTTATAGTAGTTGTAAATATTATTAAATTGAAATAAAACATTATTACATTCCTATTTCAGAATGATGAAAAAGTAAAAAGCAAATTTTTACTTTTAATCATCAACAAGAAATCAATTTTATGTCAATGATAATATTTTTTGTAAAACTCTCTAAATTTAGTAAGAAATGCATGTATTTACGTGAATGTTTGAAGAAAATAAAAATTCACACAAATTCACATATATTACATGGATACATAAAAAGTAAAACCCGCATACTTAAAACTTTAATTTAAACCGTAACTAATAATTCAAGCCTACTAAAAACTAAGCGACCACAAAAACTAAATTAGCATATCAACAACTAATTACAAACAATTAATCTTCAGGAAATATCTATTCAAGTGTAGTGTCTGAACTTTTAATATATTATGTAAAGTTCGTGTCGATAGTAATTTCGGAACCCTTCGGGGTTCTGCATTGTTTTAATTCTGTTATATAAAGGGTGTTTGTAAATTGTGAGACTAAAAAATTGTGGTATGGCGTGCGGTTTGGGGTCCAAGTGTTTAAGTAGGTTGACGATTGTAAGTAATAAATAGTTAGTAATTATTTAGGTTTTAGGCAGAGGGGAATGTAGTTCATGAATTAAATATTTAGTAATTTGGGTAATCTAAACTTTTTATATTACTATAAACATGCAGCGCGATAGTTTAAAAGTTAATAATCTAAACTTCGTTATATAGTAAAATATAATATGAGTATAACCATTGTCACAAAATGGAAATATTTTTTAAATGGCACATAATAATTTTAATTAAATTATTTAAAGAAAAACCTTAAGTTATTTTTGCATCTACCACTTTGCTCTTTATTTAAAAAAAATAGACATTATGATTATAATCATCGTAATTCACACCTCTACAACTTAATCAGCCCATAATAAGCCTACCTTATAACCACATTTTAATACCGCCTTACACCAGTTCCATACATCCCCGCTCTCCCCTCAGTTAGTTCCCCACTTTATCACCAGCTCAATATTTATCGCGAGCTATTAACGCACCTGAGCTATCACACCCCAGCTCACTCTATCTTAATGATGGTCCACTTTGCAATGGAAACTTTAATGTAATGTCTAATTAAATTGTCTATTTGCGTATTGTAAGAAAGTAGAGTAAATATCTTTGTTCTAGCAAAGAGATTTTTTGTTCTATTATTAGCTTTTTTTAAAAAGTAGTGTTTTATTAGTGGATCTTGGTTTTCTATTTGTAAGTCTTATCACAAAGCGTCTATGATGAGTTTTGGCAGCCAAAATTCTATAAGTATGTAATCACCTTTTGAGACCTTCACTAATTGAGACGTTGTTTCTAGTTACTTTTTAATACAACTTATTATTATTTTTTTCATAAATGTCTTCACCTCTCTTTTGTATAAAAACGAAACGGCCAGTGTATTCTTTCAAAAAAAAATACTGACATAGCTCTCATCACTAAAACAAAAACAAAAAAGCGAATACTCGGCTGCATCTGGCCAACTTAAAAGTCAACCACACAGTTCGGTAGGCACTATGAACACTAATTAATTACTCGAGTTCCGTAAACGACGAAGAAAATTATTTGACTAAAGAGTTTCGTTTTTACCCAGTTCGGCAACTGCTATATATTTTAGCTGAAGTTTGCAGCTGCAAGTTCGCTAGTTGTATTAGCTAAATACTGAGCAGTTTGTAACGGAAAGTAATCTAGTTCTCTTAGTTGCGTCTTGCAGTACGACATTAGTGGATATTTTTTTCTTTTTTGCTAGTTTAACGTCAAGTTGTTTTTTTAGTTAGTTCTAATGTTGGGGTGTGCAGTTACTGTGTCTTTGAGTATCTAATTTCATGTAGAGTTTAGATTCGTTAACGAGAAAACCTAACTTAGCCTTAATAATTAGCAGTTCCATATTTATTTTGAGATTAAATAATGTTGGTCTACGTATTTTACATGCATTTTGTTTCCTATTTTGAGATTCGTAAATTTCAAAAAAGATTATTGTGGAAATAACTAAAATCATAAATTTTTAATTCAAAAATAACAACGAAATAAACAAACACAAGAAACAAATACCAAAAACAACCGTTTAACAGTTCCATCATCATTACAACCACACCACAACACTAATCGAGAATTCCCAAACTTTTTCCCCATCGATAATCAATAGGCGAGTGTAGCACAATAGGCGTTAATAAGGGTCTGCACTGACCTATTTCGCGGCTAAGTTCGCGCTAAGAAGGGCTGCCGGAGCAGATAAGGCCGGGGCAAGCCGCCGGTTAATTGTCCGGAATAGATACCGGCCTGTCGCCGGACCGAACCGAACCGGTTTAGATCGATTCTTGTGGTTCTGTTGCTTTTTCTATGCTAATCTTGTGGCTCTGGGTGGGTTACTCTGGTTTGAGTTACATAAATGTAATGTTTAAGCTGAAGAGGTGCATTGCTTTATATTTATGCAAAATAGCACCTTTTAATTTTAATTTGATTGGGAGATTATTTATTTGTGCGAAAAAAATCTTGGTGTATTATACATTATTTAAAAAGGTTTAAAATAATGTATTTTTGGTTTCATTATGCACTTTAAGAAAAAACAAAAACTATTTAATTTTGCTAGAATGCAAACGAAATAGGAGCTAATGCTCCTCTATGCAAAGGTAAAAGGTAATTAAGAAAACCTTTTTGAGGACATGTTAAGCTAAAAATGTGCATACAATTTCTGATTAAAAATGTAGAAATAACAGAAAAAAAGGTAATCACGTTACTTTTAAATTGGAAACTTATCTAGGCTGTATAAAAAACAAAGATGTAGTCAGAAGCACGTAGAGGTGTTCAACGTTTCCACACAAACCACATTGGATGTCGATAAAACCCCTCGTATTATCATAAAAACACTCAATATTAAAAAGCAAACGATTCGCTATAACTCTGTCCATCGGTAGGCACATTCACACGGCATTCGTATTCAGCGGGCGCGCGGCGGCGGCGCTATATCTTTTCACTGCCTCCGTAAGGGCCGCTGTACGCCAGCGTGCTTGCAAAGTAGTTATAAACTGCTACTAAAGGCAGCACGGCCGCTCAACGCGAAGACACTTAAAGTATACGTGTGGCGCGGCCTTTATCTTTTTATGCCTCGTTTAATATTGCGGCTCGACGCGATTAAGGTTATTGGATCGATTTTCGGGGCGTTTCTTGTTTGTTTATTTCGTATTAAGTGCTTTTATGTCTTTTACGATTTCTACGGTACGCATTTTTGACGCTTCGTTGCCCCACCGTTTAGTGTTTGGTCCTTAAGGTTTAGGAAGGGACACAACAAAAAGATTTTCATTGATCCCTTTATCTTAAAGACCCGTTGGCATTAACAAAATAAACACTGACTTATTGTTGAGCTTGATTTATGATCTTCTATTTATTGTACTGATTTGTAAATATTAAACATATTGTTATAAAACAATTGATTCTATTTTTTTTTTCGTTCCTATTATGCACTAACCAACAATGCACCTTAAGTTTTGAAACTAGAACACAAAAAAAAAAAACTTTTTTTTTATGTTGCTGTAGACCAAACTTTAAAAGCGGTTACGTATTTTGTTTACTAAAACAAAAGAATTCGAACTCACCTTAACCAAAACAAACAAACATTTCACCACCAAAGCAACTTGCAACAAAGTAACCTGCACTTTTTCCTGAAGATTACCATACAAATAAAGCGGGATTACGTCGGCGACTGATCAAGACATTAGCCCGATAGTGGCGCCACGCGGCCGGCGATCGCGTGCCCGCTATCGCGACAGCCACCGCTGACGCCTCTATCTATATCGCGCGGTATCGTGCGGCAAAAACCTCAAGCAAGATTCCTATCGCGAATTAATGAAATTAAAATTGCTTGTGGTCAATGTTTTGGTTAAAATATAAGGAAATGTGTGAAGTATAAAAGTTTGTTTTTGAACAAAAGTTAGACTTGCTTACTAGATTTTATACTCAACGAAATCGCCTAATATCGATATTCGCGCAATCAATTCTCAGTACAATAATTATATAACATTGTTATAATTAAATTGTGTACAACTTCAAAACATTTACTACCCTCTCACAAGCTAATCAATCCAAGTATGCTGTTTAAATAAGTTTCCCTCTCACATTAAGTAGCGGCTCAAATTCTAATCATTCAAAACTAATGTAATTGGATGATAACTCAATACATCAAAGTTAACCCAATTAGTAACTTTTAGTTGCGCGAAGTTTAACACAATTTCATTTTATAGTTCGATACAATCAATAACTATAGAATGTGCCGATACAAATTCCTCATCAACAAATTAAATTTTAAATATCAATTTAAATACAAACTTACTTTACACAATTTACGTAATGTAATTTGCGTTGTTATGAAACAATTTGAAACGCGCCAACTTTACGGGAAATTATATACGAGAGTAATTTAATTGAAATTAACAGAAATGCGGCCTGCGGACTTTGTGGCCACACCGCGCGTCTATTTACTGTTCGTCATTATTATTAAATTCACTCGATGTTTATTCATCTGTGAAGTATTTTATTAGTTGTAAAGTAGGTCACGCATACATTCTGTTATGGATGGTAAACGCAAAAAGCTCTCATTGAATATGATTCCGCAAACTGAGCGCGAAAACAAAGGCATCCTCGGGGACGAGCTCAAAAACCTTATCGTGCAATTTTCTATAAGTTACGGTATTAGGGCGTCCCACACGCGTGTAAAGACCACGATATTCCGACTTCTATCGGTTTATGGCGAGCCAATCGTGCGTAAAACGGTAACACGCAAACTCACCCGGAGAATGTTTAAAACGACTTCAACTATCCATTGTTGAAGACTTTGCGAGGCCCGTTGTTCTAATGTAACTTGATTGTAAAACAAAAGACGCCGCGCCAACTCCCTAATAAAGTTCGACAGCGCGAATGTCTTTTGTGAAAGAAGCCGATTCGTATTCACTCTGAAAACGATTAGAGTTACTGTTTTGTTCGTACGACACTAATCTAGATTTTTTATCACTGCTCACAATTTTCATTGTTATTGAAATTAAATGTATTCAGAGAATAACTGTAGAAGACAAAAGTTTTGGACTACTATACTATAAACTTTTCAATGGAAATTATATTTATATTCTAAGATTTTGGTGAAGCCAAAGTTATCTACTTAACCTGTATTTGTGGAGTATTTTCTTTAGGAAACAAATAGCATAAAATGTAAATATAGAAGCAGCTAATAAACAAGCGTAAAATATGGAGTCACGATTCTGAGCAACGCGGAAACGACAGGAAGAAACCCGTATATATTTTTCCTGCATTGTAGATATGTTTACTAAAATGAATTCACGTGCACAAAACACGTTCTATCCCAACAAAAATAAAATACTTAGGTTACGTTAACAAAACATTAAGAAACCTTGAACATTCCAAAATTGACTTTGCATTCCTAAGATTAGGTATCAAATTAGTTTACCAAAGAATAAGAAGATGCTTCTTGGTACAGTCGCGGACAAGACTAAATCGGACGCCATGCAACAGAGCCTTGTGTGCTCACAGTGCAGCCAGGCCACAACAATCCCACGGGAACGGATTTTAATTAACTATCGCCTTACGTCTTACAGGTGTAACGGGCGAAAGAAATAACCCTCTCTACGCTTCGTGAAACGCGAGACCCATTTTGAGGTACTAAAAGACGGCTAATTGAAAAGCTAATATTCACGGTATAACATTAATTATCCTCAGGAGGGTTACTGCGTAATCTCCAACGAGAAATCCTTATTATTTTAAGTGATACCGGCGCGGAGGCCATGTTAAATATTAAACGGAACTGTGCTGCCTTTTAATATAAGCGTAGTTTAGCTCGTCAGTACTGTGTTTTGGGAATAAAACGTTCGAACCTTTGTTAATGTGTGTTTAGTATCGAGAATTTTGAGGAAGGATTATGGACTTCCTTATTGTTTATTAATAGCTTATTAAACATGTGTGAGCTGTGATATGATGCCGCTTTCAATGAACACGTATTTGGAAGTATTTTTCAAATAAAAGCATTTTAACCGGAACGGTACAAAAAGCTATCGCTGACATTTATTTTTAGGTCAATTCTCTTTTCCTTTTTTCCTGGAAAACGCTCAAAGCGCTTTCAACAAAGTTGCTTCTGTAACAAGAGGCCTTACGAAGGTGTTATAGATTTTCATAATAAACAACAATAGTTTTCTCTAGACATTGTAAAAAATAAGATACTTATAGTATCTACTGGGCATTTAATAATTTTACCCGATAAATCTTAAAAATATATGTTTTTATTAAACTGAAGTGGAAGAAAGCGCTCGAATAAAAGAAAATCAGAAAAGCGGTACAATACTAATCTCTATCATAATGATGACTAATGCGTCCATTCGGGAAGCCTTCGGGGAATCGTCTGAAACAGTTTCACAGTATTTAAAAAGGATGACAATATCTTGAACTGTAGTTGGACCATAGAGTTTAATATTAAAATTATAGAGTGCAAGTATCGCTAAAAGCCCATTGTGATAAACGTTTACAAACTTTTGGATCTATGTTTCATACGTATGTTATATACTAACATACGTAAAATGCAGCCAATATTTCATACCTACATTGGTTAGGAATATAGGGAAACATCGATGGTTCCGATATTATTAGAGTAATAATTTTTGAGATAGCTTAAATAAATCAGCGCGCTCTGTTTTGATACTATATTTACGAAAAATCTAGTTCATACTAGTGGTTCACACCCTGATATGTGCACTCTGTAGTTTATGTATTCTCTAAGAGTAGGACCATTATAGACATCCAATAAAAGTCAGTCAGACGTTTATAAATGCATGCCTCGCTGGTCATAATATGGTGGCGTTCCTTTTTGTTTTATATCGGTTTTGGTTTAAGATATTGTTTGGAATTTAAATGTTGAAGTTTACACAGTCATGTAAAATTCCTAAAATAACACATAAACACAGAGAGACAGAAACAGAGAGAGAATGAGTCAAAAAGTATCAAAATGAGTCATCGATTTACAAAACGTTTGCTTTTATTTTGTTTTCATTCGATTTCTACTAATATCAAATTTTGTTTTTTTTTTGTTTGTGAAGTACTTTATAAGAAGTTTATTAAAATGTTAAGCAAACAACATTAATTATTACAATTAACTTGCAGTATTTAATAAAAGGCTCATCCTAAACAGAAGATATTTAAGCGTCATATTTTTCTTTAACAATCCATCTATTTCACTTCTCAGACTTTTAATACGAAAGAAAATAAATAAGAAATAAAAAATAGATATCGCGCGTGACTCTTTAATTAAAATTTTCGTTTGCCTTTTAGGCAACAGAAACGCAAATTGGACGGTGTTATGTAATAAATCTCAATTCTATGCAAATAAGACCTTTAAGAATATCTTCCGTAATACAATTACAAAGATTTCAGGTATCGTAGCGCTAATCAATAAGATTGCTAAAAAACAGACGCTTTATTCCTTATTACAATAAAAGCGATATTTTCATTTGTCAAAAATTTCAACGATATTTCAAATTGGTAAGAAATTCCAGAGATAAGAACGTCACAAAAGTTAGGGTGTGTTTCAGTGGAGTTGTTATCAGTTGAGGGCACTCGCCGGGGGAGAGGTCAAAGCACATCGCGATCGCTAAATCGAATGAAAAATTGAACCGACTTCATTGAACATTGTGACATGAAGCTCGCTGTAAAAAGCCAGGGGCCGTACCATGAGCTCTTAAAGCAGGACTGTTGCGGTTGAGTAATAGAGACAGCGCTATACGCAGTGTAGTGCGCTGTCTCGCTTCCACAATCGCAACAGTACTGCTTTAAGAGATCATGGTAGGGCCTGGTGTGAACCCAAAGTGTGCATACGGAGAGGTATTTCTCGTTGAAACATCAGCCCCTTGGGACACACGTAAAAATACAGGAGCCCCTTTTAGACGCGTACCGCCTACTTTCAATATCGCCGTAATATTTTAGACCTGCCGGTATTTTTGCTTCCGAATGGTACGAACAACTTATAAGGGTTTTGGTAATCCTGACGTCTCACGTTTACTTTATTAGGTGATGCTGTAAGCGTGGAAGTGCTTCGTATTTTATTTTTTACAAGCTTTTTTCAGTTTGTATGTATTTGGGTTATCACAGTTTCTAAAAATAGGTGTGCAGAATTGTGTTACGTTGCTCTGTCATAACAAAATTAGTTTTTATTTAAATCATCCTTTTTTTTCTTTTATGCATCATCAAATAATAAGTACAAGGAAAAATATTACTACTGTTTGCGATTTCACAAAATTTCCTTACCCATCCAACAAGCCAAACTATGCATCAGAAAATAAAGACAATTACAGAACTACAACTTATAAAATTACAAACCTTACTCATCGGAAGTTTTCGAACTTACATACAATATATAAGGTGAATTAAAGCCGGCACTCCCGTTAATGCGGTTATAATAGATCGAACGTTGTTTACACTGGCGAACCTCCCCGACGGTGAACTTCTGCAGCAAGTTTAAAATTAAAGATTCGAACTACCGCGCTCTGATATTGAATTCTCATACACACACGAGAATATTCCTATATTCCTTGGTTTTGGATACAGGATGTGGGTATTAAAAGGGAGAAGATTTTCTTATATTTTTCTATATTCGACATGTATTACGTCAAGATTTAATTTAATTAAATCAAAACTTGACGTAATTCATGTCTCTACATGTTTATACATATATCTACATAAATTAAATATGCACAAATCTTTTTTTATTTAGATTCCATTTGATATTACTGAATATTATTTTAATTTGTAAGGCAATTTTATTTAATGTAACAAGTTCATCAACCTAGTCTAAACTGAACCTATAATTTACCGTAGTTCGTATTACAAATCGTAAAGGCTATTAACGTATGAAACACCTGAAAAACATCGTACACTAAATAATATAACAAAGCCAGTCATAAAAGAAAATTATCCAATATACATACATTAATAGGCTATAAGTATATATTACTGCCACCAATATTGAACGCTGAAAAAACAAAGTACATTTACAATAGAAAAATCACCAATTAAGCGAACTAAACTAAATATTTTATGTTAACAGCAGACTTTACGCTACATTTCATATATTTATAAAATCAAACTATTTGTTATTGTATGTTTATTTCGATATGTTGTAAAGGTACTAAGTTGAATACATTGGTTAAATATAATACACAACATACGTGTAAGCCTTGAGCTCAGACGCTTGGCATTGATTATGAACTTCGAACCCCACCTAGAATACCTAGGCAACTACCTAGGCACTAGGTAACTACCCAGGTCTAGAAACTTTGCTATCTCCGCATATTTCATGTACGACTCCAATTTGTTGGAATATATTATTATCGTAAGATATCGGAGTCACAAGTTTCGTATGTCATTTAATACAGAACTTGTGATAGCAATGTATCAAATGTATCAGGGAAATATTGATGTGATGGTGTAGATAGTTTATTTGATAGCTCAGGTTATGTGTCATAAGCTCAAGGTTTACACCATGAAAGAAAGATGCTTTTTTTGTTGGTAGCGAAAACTTAAGAGTGGGTCACTTGACAACAAGAAAATTTTGTGTCTTAGTATATTTCTCATCTTTCAAAATTGAATACCAGTAGTTTTTAATTCTTTAATTAGAATTTAATTTACTTGAAACTCTTTATGTTTTAGAAACACTAAAATAAAATTGTCAGATATTGTTGAGTTTGGGTATGAAGTCATTTATAAAGCCCACAGCTTCTCTCAGCATGAGGTGCATTTGAATGAAGGAAATGGGCCACTACGGAGCTCACGACGATGGTCAAGCACTTAATTTATTACCTTGTTTACACCCGACCCGCCAACTTGACAGAGCACATAAGTAGACACACTATTTAAAGGAACACCAGCATTCGTTATACTTATACCTAAAAACAACAGAACGGCGCTTTTACTTCGTAAAGTTATTGCTTGCAATAATCCTTTCTGTTTGCCACACATATTCAAGTGTAACGTATGAAATGCGATGTTTTCGCAACCTAAGATATTATTTTCATATCACAATAAAAAATATACTTGACAAACAAGGCACACGAGAGCGCTCTCACAAAGATGTCCTTTTGAGGCGCCCACATCTCGGCTGCGACGCACCTGTTTACTTTACATGACGTCTGTCAAACATATAAAAGGTGCCTCTTCACGAAGCACACAAAAAATGCTGTCGTCAAAGAACCTTTGACAAATTATCCTGTTAAGTTGACGAGTAAATATTCCGCGAGCGAACGGTCCCGCTCTCATTGAAACGCTACTCTTTGAATTGTCTGCTCGATAAGATATAAAGACGTATCGCAAAATCAAATCGCCGAGTGTAGTACTACATTTTACATTATCGTCAGTTTTTAAGTGTCGCCATATCCGACGTCGAGTGCCAAAGTTTTTAGCGTGTAATGCTTCCGATACATAAAACCATCCAATAATATTTGTGTTCGACGGCGACGCGAAAACATTTTGCTCGCAGGCGCCCCCTATCGGTCGGCTATAAAGGCCTTTCGCGCGATAAAAACTGATCTGTGAGTTTGTCCGCCAACAACAGGAAAACAGATCTTTGGCGGACGTCCAAGTTACCTGCTCGGTCCGCAGAGGTGCCGCCACGCACTCCCCCTGCGTGCACTATCTCCACACGAGTCGAGTCTGCACTCGCGATAAAGGGTTAACAAATTGCATCCAACTTCCAAGCACACGTCGCCGAATGTGGAAGCAGTAAATAGTTCCATGTTTGCCGGCGAAGTTTTGACTTCTTTCTCACTCGCCAACTGACGTTCTCATAATGGCTTTCCCGGAGGTAGGAACGAGCGTTTTCATTGTAAGCGGGGCGCGGGCCGCCCGCGGCGCCGCCTCGCCGCCGCGCCGCCGCCGCACCGCCGCCGCACCGCGCGGTCCGACTGCGTCACTTCTCAATTTGCTCCACCAATTGTCGCCATTTAAATGGTGTTCCTCGTACAATCCATGTTATTATTCTTTTATGCGAGCCCCGCGCGTCGATCGCGACTTACAAATTGTTTTTTTCTCTCATCTATATCGGCGCTTATTTCGCGTTGTCTCTATTTTCGCAGGAGGCGGGGATGTAAACACGGTGAGGGGCTTAAAAGTGCGTCCTAATTTATTTGAGGCGCCTTTTCGGAAAACGTTTCAGCTATGGTCTTTTATCCAGTTGAACAAAGGATAATACGAATAAAAGCCAGTCGAGCATAATCGTACTTTCCTCGTAGAGAGCTCCGCGAAAGATAAAATAGTCACCACAATTTTCCCGGTAGAGTTTTTACCTTTCAGTGCCGCGGTTTTTTTGCGGGATTCAAAGCTGATTCAATAAGAAGTTACGAGCGTACTTAGCAAGTATAACACTCGTGTGTACAGTTTTTATGTTTCGATGGGAGAGAGGAATGTATAATATTCGTTTTGATGTAACAAAGGGGGCGAGTTTGTTGATTGTTTATATTCGATTATCTCAAAACCAGTGGACCAATTCCGACGGCGCTTTTGTGAGCTCCTCCTTAAAACATCTCAGATGATAATAACGGAGCTATCTGCATAATCAATGTGGAACTGAACGAGATGAGTTCAGCCTACCAGTTTCTTTTGATAAACAATTTGTTTTTTGGCATCAAAAGTTGGTTATTTGAAACAAGTTGGTCAATTTGGTGGGGGCATTATAATGATTTGTTTGGGTATTACTGGGGCACCTGTCACTCTCAATGTATCTTAACCCTAAGCCGCGAAATTGATTTAGTTGCAGAGCGGTGTAGGCGGGTTCGGGTGTAGTAACCTCGTAAAGGGCTCCATCAGTCGTCATTAAGCGGACGCGACGCTGATAGCCGGCGACGCGGCGCGACCCTGATCGATGTACGTCGAACCCACTACATGCTAATGTATAAACATCGGTACAGATAAACCTCACAATAAACATTATTCAAATATATAGCTAAAAGGTTTTGATATTTACCAATCTCACTAGGTAGGTTTTGATATTATATATTATAAAATGTCAATACCTACATAGTGAGATTGATATCATAAATAATAACTTAGAATTTATTATGTTCAAAGGATTTCATCACTTTCAAAGAAGAAATATCAGACTAGAAAGAAAACAGAAAAGGAAGTAATTAAAAAAGCAACGTAATAACTTATTCATCCAGTACAATAACTCTGAATCGATTCCCGCGAATCGATAAACGAGAAATATTCGTCTCCCACACAATCGTTATTTGATTACACACCTCTACGATTATTCGGTGGCGGCCCTAATACCTGTGGGGAGCAAGATTGATACGACGCCCGCCATCGCCTCTGACAGGTTTTTATTGAAAAATTGAGCGATAATCCCGAGGTGAAGCCCTTGTTTAAAGATTTCCTTGTTTTTATATCACATTTTTTAGATATTTCCTTCTTAATTACGAGTTTGTTTTCAGATTTAGGATCGTGGGAATTTGAAACTTATGTACCTACTTACTGTGTGTATTTTTTTTTTAAATGTATCAAACCTATTATTATGACATGTCTTAAATTTATTACTTTATATTTCCAATCTTAAAGCGCAATGACAAATAGCACAATCACATAAAACAGATCACATAAAAAAGAAGACCAGGTGACCTAAAAAATTATGTACCCATCCGCAGCCATTGCCGGTGGTCCTTTGTAACCCAAATTGTAATTCACGCCTAACGTTCGATGTATTGTTACAGGGTGCGCGTTCGTAAAGTTCAGCTCCCACCAAGAGGCACAGGCAGCCATCACCAGCCTGCACGGAAGTCAAACTATGCCGGTAAGCACGCAACTCAAACCTATGTATGTACAAGCCACGAGAGACTGCGATGACGTCATAACCAGCTGCTTAGCTTCTACAGCATGTTGGTCTTTGATCAGACAAAGGACCAAGATCTGGGTCTTTTTTTCCAGATGGTCTGTGTGCATTTCAAATGACGTTATTAACATAAAATGTCCGCGACTTACAGTGCAATATGGAAGAACTCGGAAAAAATCCTAGCGTAAATCTTTTCGCTTATTACTTACATATTATTATGTTCTGTGTATTTGTAGGATGTGCTAAAAAAATATATTACCGCTTTTTTTTTAATTCTGAACTGAAGCGGTCCTTCTTTTCGTGTAAAACTTTTGTTAGAGATCTGCGCTAGATAGAAAATTTTGGTAACTTTTGAAATAACAACTTAGTTACTAGCTTTACCAACATATTTGTATAGAAACAGAACGATTTACATTCACATCATGTTTAAGTAAACGTTTCTAAGGCAATCTCATCCGCTTCCGTCCTCATCTTCTAACGTAAAACTATTTACAAACATTTTTCAGCGGAAATAACTTATTCGTTTCCAATAAACTACTCTTCGAATCTCCGTCAGTTTTCTGCGTCGTTATTTAACTTCCTCGTATTTTGTCAGTCGCGGCTCGTGACTAAATTGCCGGCAAATCTATTGATGTTTGAAGATAAGTGACGTTACCGTGTGTTATTGAATAGGTAATCATACAGTAAAAGGTTGGTACTTATGGTACTTACCAATCGGTGAAGGTATTTAGTTTTTGACTATGAAACTAAAGGCTTCTTTTATCTATAAAGCACCGGTGATACGTTTCTGAACAAAAAATTGCACTCTTTTTAAGTCCGTCGGAAAAGATTGCCCAGGAACATTTTGAGAGGTCATCCCAAAGTACGTAAAGTATGTAAAATGTAATAAATAAATGAATAAATTTATTAACTGCCACTTTACATGCAAACTTACAGCCTTTAAACCTTCTGTTACCCGCTTTCGCTCTTACCCTGGTGTCACCGCACGTCGACAAAGCATTGAGTTATTCGCCTACCGCGTACGCTGATAGAATAGTTAGTGAACTAACGCAAACAGAGAACCGTGGCTTCACGCAACCTGAACCTGCGCGGAAAGATTGCCCTGATTGCAGATTAATGAGCCTTAGTGTATATTAGACCATGATAGATAAAGTACCTTACTACCTTTATAATACCTTGTCAAGTAATAATGATTCCAACCTCAAAAAAAAACATTTCAAATCGAAAACGTAATTGTATTCTTTTTATTAAAAAATACTGTAAACTAAAATTACGTACAATTATTATAAACCAATTTATATAATTACTGTCAATTTTTCATACCAAGTTTATTTTTATTTTTTGTTGCTCTTTAGACAATATTAATAGACATCTGAATAAATAACAAAATAATGTAAAATTTACAATGAACAGCTCCTCAAACAAGAACAATTAAAACTCAATTATTTTTATTAATGATTCAAAAGCAATGAATACTTGAATTTGATTGGTGGCCGTATTTTTAGAAGCTCAATATAATGGAGTACAAGCAGAGTATAAGTTATATTTAGAATGGATCCTGACCTTTGAATGGTTTTTATTCAGACAAAAAAAGTTGTCCCGTACTACAAGTTGATTCGGTTGTAAAGGTCAAACACTGTTGTAGGTTTTGTTTAAAATAAAAATGTATTATTTTTTTATCTTCTAAGAACATTCACAAATTCTGTTGATAATAGAAAACGGCTTATTTCTATTCTATATAATTACATGTAATCGGTTAGTCACTCTTTATAATCTCTATGTAATGTTTATAATTCTCGTTTATAACTTAATTAAAACATAACCGAAAAATCTCAAAACAATAACTGTCACAAAACCGATATCGTATTAATTTCTAACTCTTACATAACTTTATAATTACACTAATTAACACATTCCTTAACAATTTCACGACAAACCGATTTACGCGCAAATGACTTCGATTTAAAAAAGATTTAGATTTAGATTTAGATTTAGATTTTTTCTTAGACTTCCTATAATCCGAACTCTAACAAACTGCATACACAGTTGTAAATAGGGAGGTAACTTGGGTTTTCGGCAAAAAGTACTAAAATTGGGTGTCCGACCCACGCCCAGCAGTTTAACTTTTTAATTAGTGGCTCTGTCGAACGCCCGCCAGCCTGTGCGAGAATAAAACATCGATACTCATTAATTGGAATAATCGATTCGGTTTTGCTAATCTTCTGTATAATTTTTGCGTATCGCTCTTGCTTTATGTTCGTATTTTGAATCTTTTTTATAATAATATAAGATTACATTTTATGAGAACAATATGTACATAAAACTAAAAACAATAAAACGCAAAACGCTGTCAACACATAAAATGCGACAATGATATTTAAAACCAATATTTTTATGATAGCATCTGTTCTGTCACTAACAATAATTATATACGCTGCAGTAAAGCACAACATCAATGAAATACGCGCTCCACACATCGCATGCCAGTAACGATAGCACATAAACCTTCTATCATATTATCCACGATCCAAGTACACGTGTTCTGCTGTAATTACGATCTTTATAACTTACCTGCTTACCCTCCACACAAATCCACTTATATTAATTGTTACGAAGGCAGCTCGGGGTAAAAGCGACCCACTGAATGAAAGAAGCCTTCCTCTTATTACGCCGGCATAACGTACACACCATTATGATATTAAATCAGGTTTCGACCGCAAACTTTGTTTGCTGACCATTGAATGACAATATATTAAATTGGCCCGCTGATCACGAAATAAACTGTCATTGTATGATAGCGTATCCGATTTCAATCAATTTGTAATTATTCAGTATTTTGATTGGAATGCTATTTGGCTTTGATGAGGTGAATTAGAATCATATTTTGATTTACAATGACAAATGTGTAAAGCAACAAACTACATTACATTATATTCCAAAATCAATTTCCCTCTTTGTGTCTACCCTACACAATTTCGTTTTATTTGAAGTGTCCAAATGTACGAACCAAAGTTAATAACGCGAACAAAGATGTTCAGATAATTCTGTACATTGTAAAAATGGTGTGCTGTAATCAAGTGCAAACTAGCGTTGGACCGTTGACAAGTCGAACACAGTCAGTCGAGTGAGGTTTTGTTGGAGTCAGAATAGAAATTCGGCGGCACTCGGCGAGCCCGATAATTCCTTTTGCCGAGCGAGGACACAAAAGCTCGCTCGCTCCCGCCCCCCGGATTTGCTCTCAACTCCTCCTAATGACGTTTTTGTCTGGCCCTCTCTACCTCTAGTCTTGTATTCTGTACAAATATTGATTGACTTGTATGGCGTTTCATTTAGAAAGGTATTTTCACGTTGGACGAATTTAGAAGACTTACCGTCGCAAGTATTTTTCTCTTAAGATTTCACGTTATTTTAGAAGCTTTATTATATTATTAACATCTAAAATATTGCTATATAAATTCAACAAAGTACAGTACATGTCAAAGTAACCTTAAAATAATTACGACAGTTGTTAAGACTTAATAATTGTAGTCTTCATTTACTTTACAAGCGTGCACTCATCTTCATATTTAACTCTTGTACATTAACATGTTCTAAGTCTCTCAAGGTGAATTAATTTTAACTTTATCTGCTCTCACCGTGTAATCTGAATACATAAAATACTGCTTGATATAACTAATTCATAGTAGTACCAAAAAATAATTTCAAAGTATTTTCGCAAGATCACTAATAAGGTCGCATAATGACTTTAATCTTTTCGGTTGGAAATTCATTTTTAATTTACGTACACAGACGACAATTTTGATCTTTGAAACAGCAACGAACCGTCTTACTCAAGGATCAGTCATTTCTTTAAATAAAGTTTTAACAAACGGCTCTCAGAAATTTTTATCACTTCAAATTTAACATCTGCAATAATTAAAACATGTGAAAGCCTACTAAAAAACTCGCTTCGAACTCCAACATAAAACAAACTGGACGTACAACATAAACAATACGCACAAGACTGGAGGTTAGCCACAGTGTTGTTTTTAATAATTGGCCCAACGAAGCCTGGCGGACCTTATTAAGAGGAAATTTGAAGTGCTTCGGGCAGTCGCAATATGGCGGATTGGCCTGCCCCGATGGCCTGCACGGAAGCTTATTATGTGCGTTATATATCGCGTATTCTTTGCCTTTGAGTTCCTGAAGGGCTTCGCATTGAAACGTTTCATATTGTTCGCTATTGGAAGCGAGATTTACCTGCGGACGAGTGGGGCTTTGTGCTCAACAGTTATTTGACTCGAGTATCTGTTACTGTCTCTATTGTAAAATCTGATGTGGAAAGTTTTGAAGTTTTAAGCTCGGTTAAAACGAAATGTAAAACAAGAAGACGTTAAGATTATAATTTAAACTCAAATCCAAGTACAGTTTTTTTTACTTACCAATTACTTTTTTACCCTAAGTTCATTATTGAGACCAGTAATATCTAAAACAAATCAGTAGGTTTTTGACATTGTCTTTTTAAACCAGTAAACAGACAAACAAATTCTCTTCCGTCTAACATTTCAAACATCATATTATTATACAGTGTATAACCAACCTGAAGGTGCTTCATACCGCGCTTACCACAAGCATTCATTTGTCTTTAATATCATGGGTGTGATGACGTCACGGACCGGCCATATAAACTGTAATAACTTAACTTGACAAGTGTTATGTACACGTGTTAAATTACTCATTGTAGAATGTACACTCGCGATCAAATTGTCGTGCCTTTTCTGTAGAGGCTTTTAATGACTTTGGAAATAACAGGAGTCATATTTTAAATGCACTGCTGGCACTTTGAAAAAACAGCTGTAAATTATGAAATTGACGAAATTCATTACCGAAGTGTTGATTATTTTGTCTTGGAATAAATGTGAACGATGCGAATTTTTAAAACAAAGTATATTTTTTTTTTTTTTTTTTATAGTAAAGAAAATTATGTCCAACCAACAACAATTTTTAGTTAGAGAATAACTCAATAAAAAAGTCAGGCCCATCCTCATAAAATCCAAAATATTTTCATCCGAACAACTCCATAACGCATAAAACAAACTATTTTCATTACAACCTCTTTACTCAGTTATCCGTCGCGGTAGTACCTCAGGTATTTAACCTACAAGGTGTGACGTCACCGCAGACCGCGCCATAAGCCTTACGGACGTTTAATGACAAATATACAATGTTCAATGTTCTAGAGGTGAGAACTCAAGCACGGGGTAACTGAGAAGCTTGCCTGATAGGATTAGGAGAATTGTTTGAAATGGGAAAATGAACTTTATTTGCATAATCTTAGAGTCCAAATTTGACGAAACGGGAAAGTTCTGATAAATAAATAATAAAATATTATTTTTGTGTAATATACAGAAAATGATAAATATTTTACTTATTATCTCGGATACGAAAAAATTATATAAAATGTCACAAAAGTCAACAGCAATTATAATAAATGTATAGCGTCACTAACATAAAACTCAATTCTTTTTCATATAATCTCATAATCTTGACAGAATTAAAAACGTTATTAACATTATTAAGTTAACAGGAGTGTATAACGTTAAAAGCTTAATTATAAGTGTAACATAAGTACCATTCACGGCGAAACTTAGCGAGCTCAAAATTAATGGACTCACCTACTTCAGTTTAATAGAAAAAAATAATGTTAAGCTATAATTCCTGCGAGTTCTCACCGAAGATTCAACAGAACTTTAGGTAATTTGTCTTTCATTTGAGAAATTAATCTTCTTAAACTAAAATATCGTACGTTTAGATAACTTCACTGTATTTTCTTGAGAAATTTTAAGTCGGGACATTACCGCGGTCGTCTGACACTTGGGCGCTTACGATAACCGCCGCTAGATGGCGCTGAACTATTTGCCCAGCTTATGGGCGAAGCGGGCGCAAAATTAAGAGATTTCCCCGCGTATACAAACAGTGTGAAACGACCCTTATTAAACCGGGCGAGGATTTTAAAATGAAGATGCCGTGACGCGGTATTTGTTTAGGCATCGACGGTGCTATATTAAAAGCTCGCATAATTAATATGTGAGTCAACAGACTTTCAATTATGTTTTTACATACTGTAACGGGCTTGAAACTGCTTCGCTGCTTTGATTCAATTAGTTTGCATTTTAGATCGTTTCGAACGGGTTTTTTATGAAGTTCTACATAAATTATTTTTTGCAGTATTTTAGTACATTTTATGGAAAAGAAAATATTTTTTTGGTTAAAACAGAGGAGACTCTAAAGAGAAAAGTTTTTTTTGGGTTAAAACACAGGTAAACCTGACCTTATTATCAAAACCAAACTGCTATTTTTACAAACATGATTTTAAAACATGATATTTTTACGTAACACAAAAAAAATAATTAACATCACGTTTTAACCGTAACAGAAAATTAGAAATACTATATCTTTGCCGAAGCCACAAAAAATAGCCTCCACAGATCACGTAACGTAGCGTGATTAAAACGTAAATTTCAGACGTGAAAGTGACTTTTATTTCTCGTACCCTCCGTTAATAAATACCTCAAACATGTTACAATGTTAACGAGATTCTTTTATGTTGTTAATTGTGGGTTTTATCTAAAGCGCCTAATATTTATATGGCTTTATGGGTTACAATGGGTGAGATTACACCCTCTTCGCTTAAAAGCAAGCTATTAATATAGAATATTGGGTGTTTATTTCACTTGTTCTAACTGTACACGTATTATTATGACTTTACAGCACCGTACCAATTTTATTCTAGTCATCATAAAATGCATGCTGAATATTAAATTATTATGCATATAAAGTATAAAAAAATGTTATTAAATCTCTAAACCCAAATAACGACACATAAGAATCCTAATATCCTAATATTTACGTTCACTTTGCAAAATTACCGAAATCTTCGAGCTTAAAAATTAAGTCGTAACTCATCACAAAATGTATTAGAGACAAATGCTACGCCCGCTACACTGTCTACGCGGGCTGCTACGAAGCGCTACGAAGTTACTTCACTTTCGTAGCACAGTAATTAGACTTTAGGTATCTGTCTCGCGGCTGAGTAATATTACTTTGCTTTAAGAGTTATAATTTTGGATTTAATGTTGGATTTATACAATTATTTTAATTACAATTTTAATTTGGACTAAATTATGCATAAGTGGACGATTTATATTGGTCTCATTTAAATAGCAGTATTAAAATGGATTGATTGAATTATTTATTGCTCGTTTGAATCTATAATGCCTTTAATACTTATTAAAATTTAAATATGAAACACATTTTATAAAATATATAATGACTAATTTAATTATGTAATTTAAAAACATTATTTTGGTGTTACTATTATTTGAAAATACAGCATCATAGTTCTTCAAAACCTTCTCAATTTTTCAAATTAATTGGAAACTAAAATGAACTTTACACAGAAAATCCTCATAAATGAAACTGAAAACTCCGAGCACGTACAACTGGTTTGATTTTTTTGTACAGAGTGTAGTAGTTAGAAATATGATCTGCTGGATATCTGTGTAACGAGTGCTACACGTTACGATACACACCTGTACGGTGTACAATGCGAGACAATATAAATGGGGCACTAATTATAATTGTGATCACATTGCAAACGCAAAGATTTTGAAAATGATTCCCATATAAGGTTCCTTTATTTTGAATATTTTTACCATTACCGTGGAAATGTACATTTCCAATAATAAATTAAGTATGATGTAAGTTAAATAGACTGAATAGGTTTTATTTTAAGAGTTTTTTTTTTTGCTAAACATTTCCTATTAGACTAACTTTTATTTCTCACACCTGCAAAAGTTGCACCAAATAATCGCATAAAAATTTATTTTTGTCTCTCAATAGGTCAAGGTAATAAGTCTCAGAAGACATGATAGTCGATTTACGTTTTTATTAACAAGCAAAAAAAACAACAAAATCAATAATAAATACAATTAAAACTATAGCTGTGCACATTCCCATGTCCGGGAGTGTAACTGTAGCATCAGACAGTAGCCGGTGCAGATTATAGCGCGGCACAACGCCTACACTTTATTGTCATAGTCCGCGCATTTGTTGGTACAGATCTGCTGCTGCATTTTATTTTAGTAGCTCGTTGGTACTGTTGTGTGAAAAAGTGGGGATTAAGTTATTGGTAATTTGGTGTTATAAACTTAATGTAAACTTATGTGTTGTACAACTGAGTATCACGTTATAAAAAAAAAAATTACAACCTGCAAAAATTGTCATTGCCACTGCTTTAATTTAATTTCGTTTTCAGCTATAAAATATTTTTTTTAATTCAATACCTTACTTTTGATATTAAATATTTCTGATATGTAGTCTTCACCCAAACAAATATTAAAAAAGTAAATAAACATCACAATGTAGGCGACCTAGAATTCACAAAAATATCTGTAAGCGGGTACATCGCAGTCCATGAAGCTCTAAATTATCATCTGTATACGCGGCGCGAAGCCTTCTCGGTGGCGCGAACCCTTATTGAAAACATTTACATATGTATGTACGTATCACCTCGACGTACGTGCGCGCCCTCGCATATTGTAAACGAGAGCTCGAATATTATCAAAGTTAGCGATGAAATCGTCGATTTACTACGCAGCTTAAGGTAATGATAGAATATTTTCGATCGACTCTCTCGAATATTCGAGAACGCTTTATCGAGACTATGGAATCATCGTAATGGCTCCCCGATGGCTCGGAAGCGGGTTGTCGGGAACAGATTGACTGTCATGTAAGCTGTTTGCTCGGATCCGGTTTTTGTGTTTCAACTTGTTACGAGTATGAGACGCGATAATAACACGAAATTGACGCACTCCACTTTGTATGAGCGTTTGAATTTGATGGTAATTCGATTTTTATTTTATCTCCGTTTTCGCTGGCGTTTTTACTGAGGTGTACTTTAGTGCTTGAGTCAGCTTGCGAACTGCTTAGCCACTCACTTTACAAAGTCAGCTGAGGATTGGGAACATTATTAACGAGCGTGTTAAAAAGTTTTCTCTGCTATTTAGCTTCAGTATATTCGCTGACGGATGTATTTTTATGTTTAACGTTACTATTAATAACCAAGGCTTCTTCTTAGCGTCTTCTATTAGGTTTGATTCTTAAGGATAACTTATACAAATACAACACTGCCCGCCTTTTCGAGCAATACAGGTGATATCACGTAAATTCAGCAAATATTTTGGGGTATTTAGATATACTAAAGGGGAGTGTATGACACTTCATTACAAGTGAGTCAACAGCGAGTGGTGAGTTGTGGGTAAACAACTGTAGGACATTAATCCTGCTTGTGCGGACAAATTATGTCGTACATGCTGGTGTATAATTATTTTATAAGCAGACATTCTTTAAACAAACATATGTGACTATTAAGGATGATTGGTTTTAAACAAACGAAATTTTAACTCCTCAATAATGTTTTAAGATTACATGTAATCATCGCAAATTCATAAAATAAAAATAAATCGAATTTAAAAGCGAAGGATACGCCTAAAATAATTAAGTGTGCCAACTGAAATAATCAGGTCATAAGAATGAACCCTATTTATCCATCATCTCTTAAAGGCTCACCAACGCGACTCCCACACAGAACAAGCCAACCTTCAGCCTGTTTTTCTAAGCTCAGATCAATATGGAAATATAACTTTATTAACATAGAGTAACAAAGGCTAATTAGACGCCGCCTCACGCATACAATTACCCGGTTTAACCGGCATAACCGGCTCTGCCCGGGTATACCCGGTTGTACCCGGCAGAGTCCTGCCTACCCCGGGAGTGTTGATAATTAAGCGAATACATAAATGCATAGTTTATTGAGCGTGAGAGAAGTTCGTAACTAAGGAATATTTAAATGTTTTGGTTTGAAATTTATGGCTAAAGATAGAGTTAATTTGGTTACACTTCAATTGTGAGAATGTTTGTTTGAGCTGAGTTTATATGCAGGTTTAGGGTACATCTTAAGATCAGTACATAAGAAGAGGCCGACCACTTATAGGCCTACACTACTTCGATTTGTTTAACAATATTTTTAGTTTATTAGCTTTTAAATTTATCTTTATATATGTATAGTGTAAACATATTATCATTCTGATATTACTTATTCTTGGAATTGTTTTCGTAAGCAAACACTATGTTTGACATGTGCGTCTTTAATTTAATTTCATATACTACATACTTAACATTACCATTTACTATATATAATTATTTAACTCGTATTTTTCAACCTACCACAACTTAACTAACATTAAAAACACTTTCGAATGTTTAATAAACAGACAAGCCTAATTCTATTTACATTTAACCCCAACCAACATTAGAACATTTAAAACAGAATAAATACTGACTGAATACATTCTAAAAACCAAAATCAGAATTAAACAAATGAATTTCGCGCGTTATTTTACGTTGTTTTTTGGTAACACGGCACCGGTCCGGTCCGTCTGTCCGGCGTGACGGCGCCGTGATTAGAGTTCCGGCTCTCTGGCAGGCTCGGACACGGCGGCACGCTTACGGCGCGAAATATCATCACGTGCACAAAATAAAGGGTAGGTAGGGTAGACAACTTTGTTTTGGTTTAAAGAAAAGTTTGTTACGTTTATGATAAATAAATGTTTATGCTTTTTGTATGTATTATATATGCTTCCGCCACGTAATAATGTTTGGTACCTATTGCATTGATTCACTTTGGAGTAAATATTCAATAATGCAGATAAATACAGCATGTATTGTACAATTTTGTTGTCAAATAAGTAGCAAGTACAATCATTGAACACTGTTTTTTTTTAATCAGAATATTGATGAAGCAACTACATTACAAAGTCCAATTTTCATACTACTTCTCTTTCAACGAACAAAAACTAACCGCTTTTCGTACAAAATAAAAAAACTGAACTTTACTTAAAATTCGTAAGACTAATGGTATTCTGATAAAGGCGGGCTCGTTAATAAATTCAATGGGAGTGCATAGCGAGGGCTGAAGGGCATTTCTCAGGCGGAGGCCGCATGCAGATGTCTGTTTGTCCAGTCATTACCGCGGGATGTTTGCCGGAGCCGGGCCGCAGCCGGGCCGGATCCGTGCCGGCGGCGGTGGTGCAAGTTAAAACTACTTTCAATTTGGATGCCTATTTTTTTATGATCATTATTTTTTATGGGCTGGTATTAGTATTAGTTCCTTGCAAGGTGGGTGACGAAATCTTAAAAGGAACGTAAACACGTTGCTTTATGTTTAGAATATGTACGGATTTCTGTATCGATGCAAGGGGTATCTGAAACAAGTTTTGATTAGGAGCTAAAATTAAATTATCTATTTATATTTTCAGTCACTATGCACTAGGTACTCTAAGTAGGTAAGCAGAAATGTACACATTTGTCCATTTATGGTACAATTTAAGCTTTAAATAATAATAAGCTAGCCCACTGAATAATAGAATACATTTTTAAATCTATCTAGAATTTCTTTCCAATTTACAAATTAAAGCGTCTTATCTAAAATTCGTTCTACTTAAATATCGAAAATTACAGCCTCTTTAGAAACCAATATAAAACGTTAACGTTCTCATAACTCAGACCACGCCTCAAGGAAGCATTATGTATGCATCGGGGATCCTCATTTTTGCATTTGTAATAGGGATCATTGTGTAATTATTCAGTCGTTAGTGCGCCAATCTATGGCATAGACGTTTGCCGCACATTAAAATGCGAATTATTCTGTATAAGTTATGTATTAAAATACCTTGATATAGTGGCAGGTGAGAAGAAAATTATCATCAAGATTAGGTATAGTTTTTGATTTATTATTAATGCTTAAAAACTGTTAAAGGTTTTGGTACACTGAGCATTAGAATTAGTCTCAACGGTTACAGTACAAAACATCGGACATCGGACACCTTGTTGAATTGACTAAGTAACATTAATTCAAGATACTTTATCTTTCGAAGCAGCAACAATCGTAGATCGTACCCTAATTAACTAGACGTCGTTATCTGTCAACTCAGATTTATATCTGTACCCAATAAAACACAGTGTATTTGCGAATCATCAAGCAGTTTTATATCCTTACGTTTGTTTGTTTCCACTCCGGGACCTATCTGATTTAATCAAGGTACTAGGTAAGATATAACGGCATATCGCACTGGCAACGCGCCAACCAACACGTTAAGACGACTACAAAAATATACGGTAACTCACCGCGTGTGTGTGTGTGTTTGATACTTTATGTGTGTACGCAAGTCTATGCATGTGTGAGACTTCATATCTATACTCAGGTTTAGATGTGTGCGTTAAACTTTATGTTTCTATGCAGGTGTGTGTGTGTTAGATGTTGTGTGTGTGTGTGCTGGTTCCTAATTCGTGAACTTGTTCCGTCGTCCGTATCTTATACCATGTTAGGTGATTCGAGATCCGTATCTGCTTGTTTATAATGGTCTAGTCTCGGCGGATTAGTACGATAACAATCGTTTCTCTACTTTGAATTATTTTTTTATTTTCTTCTTTTCATCCTTGAGTGGAATTCATAAAAATATCGCAGGGTTAATGTTGTATGTAGTTGTATTCGTGCAGTCCTAGAAAGCACTGGTCTTATTTTTTGACCGTCACAATTAAGGACCAAATAGAACAGACAGAACAAAACGACTTTCAATAATTTTTAATTATTTAAAAATGCTTTCATTCAAATACATTTTCTATGCGCTGTAGATAAGATAAAACATCATTATGATACAATGAAAACTGCGAGCTCCATTCTAAATTATTCAATTTCCAATGTATGCAGAACATTATTCAGTTCTTTTGCTTTTTAAAACTTTCGAGGGATATAAAAATATTTACTTTTCATTTAGGTATAACAAACCGCCCTCGAATCGAGATTCTTTTTGAATTGGTTTCTCTAAAACAACCGCTCCTGTTGTAGACAGAATTGTTTAATCCCGCTCAAAAAGAATTTTAAAATCAAGCCCAGATGGGTATCTGTGGAACCATTTAACTAAATTGATAAATAAATCAAGGTAAACCGTGACACTTAGTTAGAAATACAGCCGCAATGAAGAGAATTCCTAGAAAATACAGAAACAAGCCGCCGCCCGCCGGGTAAGCGCATAAACGTTAGCGCATTCAACCAGTTTTGTATGCAAGTTTCATGCAAAGGCGCGCACTTGAATAACTTAGGTCTGTTTGCATAAAAACTCGAATCTCCGAAATGCCCGTTTAGTCTACATTCGGCTGGGGCCTGTAATTTGCATAGAATAACAAGAGAAAGCTTGCGGTGCTCCGAATAAAGAGCACTTCGCCGCGAAATCTCAGCCGCGGTATTCGGAGCCAATCATCGCAGGTTACTGTAGTGCCCCGATAATCTACCTAACTTTGCAATCATATTACCTTCACCTAAAAACTGCTTTTAACTTTCCCAGAATTTAAATAACGAAATTAACAAGCTTTGTATTTTTACGTTTATTTTTTTAAAGTTTCACCGTCCCGAGATTTTCGCTTTGTTATTTCATGTTGTTGTACTGTATGCGGTTCCATCTCAATTTCATAAAAGTTGTTGTAAATATAATATTTACATCTCACAGAGAACAGTCAAACGGGGAAAATATTTGAGTTGTAAACACAAAGAAACTACAAGCACAACAAGAGAAGTCGTGCTCAAAAATACTTTGGCAGACTATAAAAACAACAAGATTAATTTTATTTATTAGCGAGTTCCCGTAACATAAATGAAACATCATCTCTACCGTTCCCGTTCGTGCTGCTGCTTGTGAAAATTACGGCTTCACGTCCCTACTACACAAGTTTGCGAGACCGCACCAAAAGTATGATTAAAAAACTTGTAGCGAACTCACTGACCGTAATAAGAATAAGGAGGGCAGGTACACACGGTACGCTGCCGCCGATTGATTGATACATTATTATTACCGATCGGTGAAAACAACGGAATGTATTCGGGCGTCTGCTTGTCGGCATATTTTTCCATACGCATGATACATGAGCTATCGGAGCGAGCACATACGGGATAGAGTTGTAAATATAATCACTGTTACATGTGAACATTCACACGCTTGAGTTCCTCTGTAAATACAATTTGTGATATTATGCCACATAATTGCGCCACCGTCACAGACGGTTTAAATGGTTGGAACAAAAAGTAACATTAATACGTACAATTAAAGGGTGTACATAAATCACTTGTGAATGAAAGAGTCCAGGATTTATGATGTCCAGTCATTTTCTACGTCCGCTCTTAATGCGGCGCGGCTTCCTGCGGCCGTTCGGCGCGAACCAGTCAACATTACCGTGCCCCTACCCTTTGTTACAACAGAGACGTTTTTAACGCGTCCCTACATTTGAAAAGGAGAAAACAATACGTATTACTGGCTCCACCGACACGGATGAAAAAAAAACTGGAACACTTTGAGCGGAAAAAGCGTTGTTTTATAAATAAACAGCGCGTCGCTATCAGCAGTCGACACTCGAGCGACTTGACGCGAGATTTAATAAAAACGGAGCGCTCCTCTGTTGCCCAGTATAAAAGTACCCTTATCACGTAGTATGGGAGCGTTCAAGGGTGAATTATGTTAGGTTGTACGCGAAAAGATGAAAATTAATGAGCTAAAAGTGAGTTTTGCGATGCGACGCCCCCGGCGAAACTTAAGCGGTTAATGCTGTTTGATTCTTTTGAGTTTTTTACTAAAGTGCAGCGAGCTTCTCCGCTGAATTAATGGCCGCCTGGTCGTTTGTCGCCCTCGAGATAATTTCACTGTTAAATGAGCGGTATTTAAACTGAGACATTGTTTCCAATTGGAAGTGGCGTGTGTTCAATTTGGTGTTAAAACGAATCGGCCTGAAGGACGGCGCGGGTGACAGTCTACTCAATAACAGTTAGCCGTGATCAGTGGCCGACACTCGTCTGGAGGCACGTCGTAATGATTTCATTTGTCATTGGATGCAAATACTCTGCTTGTGAGTTAAAAAGAGATGGCAACGTAATTTTAAATAAACGGCATGATTAGTTTTATTAAAGTTACGCTGCGTATATATTAGGCAATTTTAAAGGTGATTGTAATTGAATTTTGCAAAAATAACCAAGTGCACTAAAAAGTTAAGATCATCAAATCTCGATTCACAATCAAACGACCTAAATCCCTCGTTGAGCACAAATTGATAACTTAATGTGCACTCAGTGAGCGCAGGCCGCCCGCCGGTAATAAATATAAAATTCCAAATCCGTTAAGACAAAGTTTTGATATTAAGAGCGTACCTTAATTTTGTTGATGGAAAACTTGACTCCGGCCTAAACGCCTTATGAAAAACTTTTTTAAAATCCCGTCTAGCAACTCGCACAAGCTAATGAAGAGGGAACTCAATTTTCTTGAGCGGGTTCCGGCGGTAGCAGGTACGGGTACCGAACACTTTATTTTCTTTAGATAGAAGTCTATTTTAGCGTAGTATATTGATTGGTTGAATGAATTCAATTTGCAGGTTCTAACAAAAGAAATAGCGACTGCCACGACAAACTTATTCGTGTGGCGAAAATAAGAACTAACGCGCGGGAGAACGTAATAAATGTCAAAGTGACAGTTTGTAATGCAATGACAGCTACGCTAGACGCCACCACTGGCATAGATAAGGCTGTTATGAATCTTTAGTAGCCGTAGGAAAGTGCAGTCTGTTTCATGATTTATTCATGTAGAGTTTTTCTTAGGTACATTTTAATCAGCACATTATATTTCAGCAGAAAATTAAGGTACATATTTGAAAGCTAAAACCGTGCACTTAAGATGAGTAAAATCATGTTTCTGAAAAAATCTGAGATTATACGCTGATACAGTTAAAATTACCAATCGACTACATGAGAAAAATTTTGAAAATTTTCATTAAGATTTTTTTTTTTTCTCAAATCTAGCTTAGGTGTGAACATAACCGCTCAAATCACATAACACAACCCAAATAACATCAGTACTTAATAAAGCATGCGACAATACCCGCCCTGTCACCACAATAATCATCGCATGGTATCGTAAGTCATAATACAGCAACATTCACACATGACTGCCACAGAATTATATCAGGCCTGATTGCTGGCTTACTGGAAGTAATGTCTTCCTCGTCTCTGCCTTTTATCTGTCATGTAGCTGGCATGTAGCTGTATCGATGTGCGGTTATCGATACTTGGGGTTATCGATTTGCTCTCGATATTGGTTTAATGGTTGAAAAATCAAAGATAATATAGGATAATTTTCTGGGTTGCTTCTGCTATGAAGATAATCAAATATTTTTACCTAGCTACCTATCTATATGTACTAAACGAAACATACCTAGTCGTTTAGTACATATTTTCAAGTTATTCAACAAACTATTCACTTAACTATTTTGTCACAATTTTTTTTTAGACCAATGCCATAAAAAACCTTTAAGACCTGCAAGAATGTGGTATTTCGTTTTGTAACACCAATTTTATATACAGAAATAAATCCAACCACTTGTCTCAAAAAAAATCTTCGCCAAAAATATACCATATTTAAGTCCAGTATTCCTTGTTTCCCTCCAATTTTGGGATGATGGATCTAGGTAAACGTACTATTTACACAGATATTATAGTGTCAAGTTGTCATAGCAGTTATTTATCTTATATTTAACAACATGTCCGACACATCTGTTCTCTGTATTGTTTTTATCTTGATAAGGAAGGCTTGTTTGGGCAAGAGGAAGATGGATTGTTATCACGCTTGCACGTAATAGCCCGAAATATACTTATTTATTTATTTAGCAGTAGTTGAGGATCTTCTGTAACTAAATAAAAATATACTTTATATGTTTTCGGGTTTAAAAAAGTAAACTACCCACAAAATTATAAGGTTAAATGTAAATAAGAACTTAAAAGGAAGTGAGCTGTCATGCTTACCAGTATTCACTTATCATATACCTAGAAGGGGTATGAATTTTGAACCTAAAGAATAGATTTTATATTCTATTTAACTTTGTCCCAATAAAATTACTTTCGCATCAATATTAAAGCCAGTAAGCCTTTTTAATAAGATTACGAATTTCCAATAAAGAAACAAAATAAAAACAACATCCCAAAAATAGAAATACTCAGAATGTTTTCATAAACCTTTAATCAAATCAAACCAATCGATTCTCATATCATACCGATTCTCGATTCTTTATCGATACAATACACATCTCTATCCCGCCGTGACTTTTACGGTTCACGAGTCGCTCACTCTAATATTACCGGCCTTTTTCTATACGGGTAGGCATCAACAATATTATTCGTAATGTAATTTTGTGTCTGTGTGATGTATGACACACCTTGACGTATGTAGTGACCGAAAACGAATGAGGTTATAATACAAATCGCATTAAAATAATACGTGCTTTTTTGTTTGTCGCTCTATTTTTAGATTTTTGTATCTCTGATTTTTTATTACTGTCTTTCAATGTATTTAACTAATAGAAATTCTACATGTAAAAACACTTTATCGTCTTGACACTATATTTCCAAACCTTCCACATTAGTTTTTAGTAAAATAGCTTTGCTAAATGACCAAATTACTAGCCAGGCTACTAGCGTATATTTTTAAATCTTTAGCCCTTTCAAAATAAAACCAAAATATTCCAATTTTTACCCTCTTCCCATACACCCTAGTGATGTGCCCACAGTGACCACTTGAAAAACATCGAGTGATGGGACACGATATTTGATACAGCTATGATTTATGCGATTGGAACCGCGACTGATTGTGTTGTTTGCCTGTTTCCCAATCAGGTGATCTATGGACCAGATAAATAACGCGTTGTTTTCACAGATCTTGTGATAGGTATGTTACCACAAGTCAATGGTAAAAAGGAAATAGGAAATTGAACTTTCAGGCTTTTGAAATAGAGGTTATTTTGATGTGCGGCCAACTGTTTATTTAAAAGTTTTATTAATCATTATTTGCGTATTTATTGTTATTAAGTATTTGCCTTCTTTTAAATATCAATGTTAGCTTTAGTTTTGAATTCGTAGGCAAAAACTGTTGTAATTCGCTGACAGTGTTTAGTTTATGTAAATTAGGTGAGACTTGCTTAGGAGAGATATAAGTTAATTATGAAGCTGCTCATTAAACTTACTAGAATTACTTACAAACTCTGAGCAGGTAGGAGTTTATTACACTACTATTTAATGTTTGGAGGTTTCTTTTATAATTTTAACATGACTAAATATTACCGTTAATAAAACAAACAATTGTTTTTTATCTGTCTTAAACTGTTATAGATTTATTGCCAACACGTAAAAAACCAAAATATTAAGAAACCTTAAAAAATTATTTCATATAAAACAAACTCGAAAGATGGCATAAAAATAAGTTTAGCCAAGAAAATATTAATCAGCCACAACCTCTCAGGAACAGAGTTAAGTGCCTTTTTTCTTTAATTAATAAATAAAGATTAAAACCTCAATTTATGGCGCTTGTTAAATCTTGTTATAATTTATCGAGACAAGGTGTTTTATTATATGATTATCCTTAAGAACTTTAAAGGGTGCACCTGATCCGGATATTTGAAATACTAAAACAATTTTTTAACACATAAAAAAATGTATTCACTCTCTAGTTATTGTCATTTACGTCTTTAAACATATTTATTTCGACGGTTAAATCTGTTCACTTTTAAGTAAACTTAACAACCTTAATTACCGTTTAAATTAATTGAGTCTCATTTATCTTAACCTAAAGTCACGTAACACAACTACAAATTACTAGAATCTGTAATAGAGCCCCAGATTACTGTTACTTTCCATTGTCACATGAAAGCAAGGATTACTACGGCTTAGTTCCTGAAAAAAAGATAAAATAAGGCCTCTAATCCAAGGGTGCAATATCGACAGCCGCACGAATTAAACGAGCTTGTACACACAGCCTTATATTTATACCTTTTTCCTCGTTCACCCCTTAATACAAAAATATTGTAATGAGTCTTTGATTAATGAGTTTAATTTTAGATTGATTGAGTAATCAATTTTACTTGTTAGTTTGTTTGACAGGAGAATGGTATTACTTCTGATTATTTGTTTATATATATAAGTGTGTGAATAAGGGTTAAAAGTCTCTTAAGAATTTCGTAATCTAGCAAAGTATCAACTAAGTAATAAAAACAATAAAATTAACATTGACGTCGAGATCAAACCTGCAACGTAATGCACAACAAATCTAACTTATTTATGAAACTAACTCTATTATATTCAATAATAGACTAGAATTTCATGAAACAAGAGGTTTTGTTTATAAACGCTATTCATAATACTGAACAATTTACTAAATCTCGTAACTAAAATAATAGTATACTAGAATTACCAAATGAATTTTCGAGCTTCGGTTCGAAAATGCAATCGAATTTGAAACTCACTGGAGTGATTGCATTTACCTCGAGACCTACACTTACCTAACCTATTGACCTAATTAAATTAATAACGTTATCGTGAAAATTTGGCGTGATTTTTATGCTACAAGATTAGTTATCAATCTTTCGGTATTGCTATTATTTAGAAAAACAAAAAAAACCACTGCAGTTCACAATTATATATTATATTTTGACATTGATAACATTCTTAAATCAATGGAATAAGGCTAAATTTTATAATTTATGATTATCCCCGACATCGATATACAGTTCATCCGCAGACTCTTAAAGAATCCCTTCATTTAAGTACCATCCGTTCGGCTTGTACTTGGAATCAAATAAAACTATCTATGCACGTATGATCATATGATCCGGGGTTCATATTGTTCTGCAACAATCCTGTCACACACACTTACACACAGACACACACATTCACAGTGATATGTATTCGTGTAAGTCGGATGTGCTCGTATTAACGAACCCTTACTGTTCGGTGCCCCGGGGAATCCATTCGGTCGCCAATGTAATCAGTGTCCCTTCCCGAAAATCTCGATGAGTACAAAATTTCAAAGTTGCGACGCGATTTATTTTGTGTGCGGTTACGTAACTATGGACGTTAGACTAGCATTATGTATTTAGTGCGTTATATAGGGAAATCTTTTTTAATTTGTATGTTTTGACCTCGACCAATGATATAATAAAATACGGCTACAAGCACAAAACAATATTATTCATGTTACCTTACCAAATTATACAAAACAATTCTTAAAAACAACATTTAATAAACATAAGCCAGGCATCAAAGAAATCGGCCAAACAACACAAAATAAAAATACAACCCTCCCGACAGCAATAAGGATCTTTATTCCACTCTATTAATAAAAAGCAAAATAATACCCAAATGGACTCAATTCGGAACGTAAATAATAAATACAAGGTATTCATTCCCGTTGAACGGCTCGGTCTCAACAACGAGATTTTCTCATCGACGACATTTGATCTAATATTCAATAATGAAAATACGGCATTGAGAGGGCCGGAGCCAATTGTTGAGCCAAACAAGCCCACTCCACCAATCCACCTGGCTCTCCAGCCAACAACGCGCGGAAGAAACAGAAAACTGCTTTTACAATAATTGGCCGATGAATAATACAAGAGCCAGTTATTGCATGGCCCAAACTCGAAAATAAGCGGCCAATCGAAATAACCTATACGATCGTATTGTGTACTTGGAATTTGTACACAAGTAAGCTTATTACGTCATCCATATAGAATGGCTCTTAACTCAGGGACGCAAAATAAACGTTTCAAGAATTCAGACACGGAAGTAAGAATCCAAGACGAATCATAACAAAACGTAATGTTACTGAAGTTAAACAGGACCTTATATTTATTAAGACCATTAATCTTCAGACCGAAAGTAATAAGTGAGCACATAATTAGTTGAGCAGTATACAAACGAACTTTGTACAAAATACGCACATTCCGGAATGTTCATCGTACATAAACATCATAACTTAAGCACAGTTCTCTTCATACCATTAATTAACTCAACAGCGATGAATATCTCCAAGCAACGAACGCCGCAATATTAAATCATTAACTATAATTCGCGAACTATCGCGAGAACAGGTTTATTAAACAACACACGCGTTCTGCGTTCGCGCTCCGCATAAAACACAATGCGACTCATCCTAACATCTGTTACAAGTTCATTGAAGGTAAATCCACGGTCGTACGGAGCGCCGTACTTAAGTAATTCAGACGCCTTTATTGCCCGAGTAAACTTTAAAAGATTCCAATTAAGTTGGAGGCGTATAGAGCAAGGCTTTTAGCCCACTCCACCCTCTCGGCGAACAAAGCGGGGCGCGGTGCGTTCGACACCGGTCGCGTTTGTATGAGGGAATTACACCCGACCATCTATGGGCCAGGCTCTAATAAAACAAGGGTAAAGCCCCGTTTATACTGAGCTCGTTTTATAGTCACAAGAAAGGTTTTAGTGGAAGCCGTTTGTGGAAGGATTACTCGTTAATTTTGAGTGGTCCAGATCATTTTTGTCGGAACCGCGCACTACTTAGGCTGCCGAAGTTTTCTTCAAGTACTTGCGTAATCAACGCTGAAATACCTTATCGCAGCCACTCCACTTCTCATGAACACTTCATTCTTTGCATGAATTAGCCTTAAAGCATATTCATGTTTAAAACATGTAAGTGACTCAATGTAGTCAAAATTATTCACGACGAATTACTATCTATAAATACAGAAACTCGATTAGAATAGAACGAAACGTTTATCTAGCTAACGTAACTCGAATAAAATTAATTATTCATTAATTACAGTTTACTAACACCCTGATGATTAACTGTCTCACCCTAACTTTATGTAAAAACGTCTTAAAGTTCAGTCGACCTTTTAGCATCCGCGCCCTTTGTGAAGGATTAAAACCGGTTCGAACTAGTTAAATCCTGCCATCGCTCCAATCACACCTAGCTATTTGTGTTTCAATTAAGGAGGCGGAATTGTGTGGTTTTGCGATGATTAATACACGTAATAACTATAAGTACTGCTACATCTGTTTTGAACGTAACAAATGTTCCGATATTATGCCATTATAGTGGCCGATCCTTAGTTCTTAATTAACTTAGACCTATTTACTCGAAATTCCCGTTTGTTCACGATTGTATAACTCGTTTCGAGTTTGAGGAACATTTAATTAATTTAATCAGTTGCGTAAGATTAAAAATAGGTTTTGATGGTAGGTACTTTGGAGTTATTGTACTTTCATCGTTGTAACTTTAGACTAATTATATAAGAAAAAGTCTAAAATTATATCTATTCATTTTCAAGAGTCTTGAAAGTCTTAGTATTACTTACACATATCAACATATTAATTAAATAATTTTGAAAAAAATACACTAAAATTATCTGTTTACTTGCAGCTAGGGTTGCATTTAGTTTAGTTTATTGTTAGTTAGTTAACATGTTACAAGATGAAATAGTTGAGACACGATTCCCGTGCCTTGTGGACCGATGACGTCACAGTTGGTATCTTGCACTTGTGTCGTGGGTCTATCTGCCGTATCGTAATGGACCACCGGATCAATCTGGTCTAATGCACGGAGCAACACTGTGTCAGAGAATCAAGATTAATCAGTAAATTATAGTACTTTTGGTTTCATTTCAGGGTGTAATTCACACTGATTTCTCAAAATTACGCGAATCTAACGCGTGTCTAACATTCGCGTAATTTTGAGAAAATTTAAATAAATTAAAATAAATTCATGTTTAATTTTATTTACATACAATAAATCATTTACTAAGGTGCCCTAAATTTTTATGAGCCTAGTTCATACGTATCATATTGAATTAGAAATCACATCCGAATCTAGCCCGCAGGTCAAAAACTCACGAGCTCATCTGAAAAATAAATTGATCGCCCAAAAAACAGAAGTGTGAAGCAATTTAACAAAATATTTGAATTCAATTGATCCTCCACACATTAGCTCAGGATAATCTAGTCGTATGACATTAGGCTCACCGCACAGTGTTCAGTGTTCAGTAGGAAAGCCATGTGTATTGTGCGCCGTCGCCGCATCCGCCCTCGCCGGCCCGCGCCCGCTTCCGTGCAGGCACGGACTTGGGTGACTCATTACATAAGCTATGTAATTAAATTTAAATTAATTATGAAAATCTTTATTTTTCCACACAATATGCGGTGGAGATAGGTAAGTTGGTTGTAAGGTTAAAAAAATACGAAAAGAACTGTTTAGCTAAATTCTTTGTGATTACGGGGTTTGGAAATAAGCAGATAAAGGAAATTATTAAGTATGTGAACTTTAGGTCACAGGTAGGTTTTGTGTTAATATAAATTATCGTGTAGAAAATCGAAGTTAAAACATACTGTCCGTATCTTTATCACAACCAATACTTATCTTTCATTAAGTAGTCTTCTTGTAAACAAATAAACTACCAATTTTTCTGACCGATATATTTCAAATAACGCCTTGCCTTTCTAGCGAGTAATATAGTCAATTTATTACCAACAAAACCATTACCTTAAAAACAACAATAACGATTACAATGATAATTTCCCTAGTATTCCGCTTATAAGTTATATCCTGAACGTTTCCGGAGTGCCTCCCTGGCGAGCACATTAAGTGTCAGTTTGGCAGGAAGCCCTCTGTCTCTGGTCGGTTATTTACTGTTGATCTCGATCTGTCCGCGACACATCTACCTACTACTGCCTGTTTGTTTAGCTTACGTTGCTGAGGTACACTACTGATGTGGATACACATTAGCGTTCTCTGTGACATAGAACTAATCTTGTGGTGAGATAGTGTTTTGTTTTAATCTTAATCTATTGAGGTACGATTGTATGATAGTCTTTTGTTTTTTAGGGTTCTGACTGTGAAACGGAAGCTCTAAAGATTTTGCTTTATGTAAATAATTATGAAAAAAAAATATGAAATATGTAACTATGCACCGTACGGACCTTACGTTATTTTTTGTTGATGACTTAAAATTACCATGATATCAACTCGCGCTGAGAGCATGAGATGAGAATATATCGAACTTGCGCCGTGTAAAAGCCCCCTAGTTCTTTCTTGGCTTTGCCGGAGCTGACTGATCACTAAAGCAAACATTACGCGGCTGCGGTAGGCTTCGATACTAAAAGGACCCCTTCTAGTGGGGTGGGTGTAAAGTGTTCACCCCTCACTCTGAAGACGGACGTGTCCTGATCAGGTGACTAGGTGCCCTCCCCACCACATGCACCTAACCTACCTGTCTTTGCCACTATAAGAAGTATACTTCTTATAGTGGCAATAATATATAGTAATACTTCTCTCACCATTAATCATTTACCGCCTCTGGCAAAGAAAGGTCTCAAAAAATGCCAACTGGTATCATAATTCTGACATAACAATTTATTTACTGAAACCCTCAAACAGCACTAGGTCTTTATTTGAGCAGGTGCGGCAACCTTGTTTATAAGTCAACAATCAAACGGCCATAACTTAACCGCGAGGTAAACCGATATAATGAGTCGGTTGTGTTTGCTTCGCTCGAGCAAATCGTGGTAGGTGTGTTGAGGCAGACATGTTTATCGTCATAATATTTATACAGCGGCAACTTGACGCGGTATTTTGTTGTATTTGGTGTTATGGTGACCTTTTGAGTCAGGCTGTTGTGCTCAAGGGTGCATGTTCAGACAAATAGTTGCCTCTTACTTTAAAATACCGATATGATATTGTGCAATATCACAAGGTATATCCTTTCAAATATCAATGTTTAAATAAATATTTAATATTGTATGCCCTTCAAATATCTTTCAAACAGTATTAGAAGTTTACAGTCTAAGTATGTATTTAGCACATTAGGTCATAAAGCTATGGCAATAATTCGCTAATTCATTAGCAGTTCGTTTAAAACTATTCGAAGAGCCGTAAATACAATAAACCATAAACATATAAATTATAGAAGCGAGAGTGAACTTACACAAGAGCAATTAAGAGTCTAATAATGTCCCGGTAATTGTACAGAAGATGTAACGAATGTGCCCCCTGTCCCTTAAGAGAAAGCGCCGCGACGCGATTGCCTAATAAAATACGCAATAAACTTAAGCTCACGAGAAACGCCAAGATTATATTTAAACAATGAAGCGATGTATGGATACAGGGTGTTATTTTAAATACAAGTTGTTCAACAATGTGTTTGTGTTACAGATTTTGAACCTGAAACGATAACTTTATTGTTCTTCTATACTTATATTATAAAGAGGAAAGATTTGATTGTTTTTTGAATTGAATAGGCTCCGAAACTAATTGACCGATTTGAAAAATTCTTTCACTGTTGGGAAGCTACACTATCAGCGGTTAACATTGGCTATATTCAATTTTCAAAAAAAGTTAGGTATCCATAGGATATAGGTATTAACGCGGGTGATACCGCGGGGCACAGCTAGTTTTTCACAAAGTTATCACCCGTATTTTTAATTGTGTTCTTTTGATAATGTTGGTGGAGCCGGATTCGATTTAAAAAGGAGGTGGTATTTAAAGAAAGGCAGATGGAGATAGCATCTGTAGTTAGGTTGAGAGCTTCAAATATCTAGATCGATCTGACAATTTCTGCAGACTAACTTGAAGAGGAAGAAAATGAAGTAATCTTGAGAATGGTTTGAAGACTTCCTTACTACTGCACTGATTTGATGAATCTACAATGGACTTTAGAGAAACTAGATTTTCAGTAATAAATGGAAGTAGATTTATTTTTATCAAATGTAGTACGTGGTAACGCGAACATTGGTTATAAATTTATCGGAATAATATTTACATTATGACAAATAAATATCAACTAGAGAAAAAATCTGATTGTAATTGTAGTTTTGAGCATAACAAATTTTGTGAGAACTAGGTTACATAATAGTCATTCCATTTACACTCACATTAAAGTTAGTCTCAGACAAAGGTAACATTTTACATTGCTCTTCAGTAGAAAAACAGAAGTGTTCGAGTTTTACAAGCATGAATCTTGTATGAGAGACGACAAGACTCTCCGAAGTTTTTGTAACGGAATGAAAGTTTAGATACACTTCCAGCTCAGACAGGAAACATCCATTGGTTGGAGAAGTATTAAAAAGTACGTGAGAAAAAAGTAGTTCTAGATGATTTTAAGACTTCTAGTGTTAATACAATTTTGATTGTGTTTTTTAATGATAATTTCTGTTCATGAAAAATAGAGTTTAATATTTATTTATAAATTTAAGTTATTTAAAGTCAGTTATTATGTAACATTAATCTTAAATAAATATTTGTTTTTTTTTTATATATGATTAGGCTTTTCTCAAAAATAAAACATTGTTGGTTTTATTTTTGAGGAAAGCCTATAAATACAAACACATTTTGGCCCTCCATAATTATATTCAGCAACATTAAGCGAAGATTTTTAATTTTCCATAATATCGGTTGTTCAGTTTTAATCATAACCTAATGTCAACTAATTCCATCAAATACCAAGAAAACATTTGACCTATTTCTTTTCAAGCCATCTCCAATTGGCTTCAACGTTTTTAAATCCATTAATAAGAAGCAATTACGAGTATTAAGCTCACTTCAGATGAGATTTAAGGGGAAGCCGCATTTGAAGGAGTTGCTCGCTCGCTTACAATTTAACTAGTATAGTAGGGTAGTATCAAACATTTAAAACGGCTTAATAGTATGTGAACTACCCTTTAGTCATGTGACATTATTACAATCGTTAATATTACTACAAGAAGTCTACTAGGTCGGTTATACGGATAGGTAGTTGAAAATATTTATCAGTGGTAATTTTTTGACGCCTTATTTTAAGTTTTTTGTTTATAATTTTTCTATTTTAGTGTAGGCTTTGTTTTTGTATTATGGTAAATATTTTAAGTTTAATTCATAATAAAGCTCCTTTATCAGTGTTGAGTTTTAGAAATGCTTTATTTGTAGCTGATTTACATAGCTATAGGATAATGGATATTTATGTACATATTTTTAGTTCTGAAGGGTGATTGTGTGTTTTCTAAGAGCTGAACGGTGCAAGAACCGTTACAAAAATATTTTGTATTTACACCGATATCTCTGTTTTTGCGTAGTGAAGGGAAGAATCAACTTAGCGGTCTTTGAGGTTCGATACAGACAAACATAACTTTACATAATTCATATAATACTGAACTTTTTGCAGTAACAACTTACATAATAATTCTTTTGGAGAAGAATTGTAAGAAAACTTAACAATAACCGTTTTGATCACAGTGTTATGAAGCACAATGCAGTGAAGTCGTTTGGCCTGGCCTTTGGAGGCTTTGTAATAGTTCAGAGTTGACTGGCCTGCCATCAGTCATGCTGCGACAGGTCACGCATAAATCACTAATTGTGGATAATGGTGTTTTAGGAGGTTAACTCGCTGCGTAGATTTGTATGTAAGTTTTGATTTGGTGACTACGGAACTAGTATGGAATACTGTGTTAGAAGTAAAATGCGTTTTGTATTATGCGGAGGGAAATTGATAGCAAAGTAGAATATAGATTGATAAGTCATAGAAAGAATATGTTTTGATTTGGTTGAAGTTTTTCTATTGAGGAACTTAATATGTTATTAGTGATGACATTGAACAGTTGTAGCTACTATCGTGATTTTCTTACTGAACTTTGTCGGTAATACGACGTACTTATATTATTTAGTTGAATGCATTGTTTGACATTCATTATTTTTGTAATGGATACTTAGTGTTTAGACATTGAATTTTACAGCTTTACAAAAAAAAACTATTTTAAAATTTCACAAGAATATCCCACCAACCGATGTAACCAAAGTAATTAAAGAGTTAATTTCAATTAAAAGGACAAGATTGAAATGTTTAATGATTTGTGCAATGGAATTTGACTTCTGTTTACTTTACACTATTGTGTATAAAAGTACGAGTACATTGAGATTATATTGATATACGTTGTAGTGTTATAATACAGTTCAGTTTCCGTGAACGTGACCCACTGCGTGTAGGTATACACTCGTCCTGGCTTGTGTAATGTGGCAACATTTGTCAGCGTCGCTTTCGACGCCCCCGCGTCACGCGACTCCGCCACCATTTGTCGAGGCACCCGCGCACAGATTTATAACACACTTCCTACCTTACGCCTAATAAACAGGACTCCCAACCCTCACTCAATATTGATGATCATAATCCAACCTTCAAAATCCTAAAATAACGACACGAAGCATAAACAAACTTTTTATTATTTAAATATTTATTTATATCCCAAACATTAATCAACCTTTACCTAAAGTAAATTTCTGAGAACCCTTAATACTATCATTAATCTTTTACGTTAATAATAATTTAATGACTTAACCAACTCCATTAAATTACAAACTTGCTTACTCGTAAACGTCGCGCGCTGTTTAGCTAACTAATTGCTAAAGTATCTTATCTAACTTTTATATAGCAACAATAATTTTAATATATTAGCATTTCATAATCAGCTGCAACATTATTAGGTGTTGAAAGAAACCGAATGAAAGGCTTTTAAGTCTGTCACGCAACGCTTTGTAGCAACGTTTTCAAGAAGTGAGAATAGTTTGGAAACGACTGTTAGTGCACGCGTCAATAACGTCGAAACGGAAACGAACCGTACATGATCGAATGTTTTAATTTCGAGTAGTCTGCACATGCACGATCGGGTACAGCAGTGAACACTTGAGGACTCTCGCACCGACAATTATCTGTCAGTTGGCAAGGCAGCGCGCGCGGCCGGCGAGCGGCGGCCGGCGGCGGCTCGCGGCGCGCTCCTGCCCCAGATCGGAAGGAAGCCAGTTTTCCGCAAGAGAGGCTCGAGCCGGCCAACTTCTCTGAGCGTCTCGGCCGATGCATTTTTGGATGTGAGCCCAAATAACTTGTTGCAACGATGGGGAGGCGACCTGTTGCGCGCTCGTGCCGGGCCTACCCGCGCCCACCCATTTTTGCCAGTACTCCGACTGCAAATACATAATGAATGCGAACACTGAACGTTTCGCTGGCGGTATTGTGCCGACCGTTTTGTTGTACCCTAGTTTGTGGGATTGCCGTTGTTATAGTCCGGGGAGCACTTTACGCGCCTGCTATTGCAGTTTTAATATTCAGCAGGGTTGCGTTGCTGCATTTTTAATGAGGTCGCCGCGGTATCTGTGCGCCGACGGCGGGATTAATTTTCCTCTTCATTAGACGTGAAATCAAAGACAAAAACGGTGGCTATTACGGTTGCACGCTATGTTTTTCATTAAAATAATGGTTGAGAGCAATTTACCTGTGATTGGTACGAGTTAAACGTTTGTGTAACAGATTGCTTGTTCCGATGTTTCAGTGTGATGTTCGTTGGTTGCAGGGAGCGTCTTCTAGCTTAGTGGTAAAGTTCGCAGACACAGAGAAGGAGCGACAGTTGCGACGCATGCAGCAGATGGCCGGCAACATGAGCCTGCTCAACCCCTTCGTATTCAACCAGTTCGGAGCCTACAGCACCTACGCGCAGGTCATCACGGAACAGGTTAGACATCTATAACACAAAAGACTAACCCATTTTATAGTCCCATGACATCGTAGTAAGATAAAGGAAAATGGTGGAGGGGTTGTAAAGCAAAGTTATATAAAGGAATATAAGAAGTGTGTAAAGAGAATGAATGAAGCGAAAGGGGTGTGTCAGGGTTGCAGTTATGGATAACATGTTAGTCATTATTACTTACTCAGACAGGGATATATGTTTTAGTAGAATGCGTGATAAAGTCGTCTTAAAATAAATGTCGAGATTATATCAGTAGTCAAGCAATATCTGAAATTTATTTAAAAAAAATTCAAAATCAGAAACTTCTACTTTCCAAGTGTTAAGCTCAAAGGAACCTTATACTTTCATACCTGTCCATACCGCGCATAGTTCTTAACGAATTCAAAAACAATTTCTCCAGAACTCTGGTTCATAAACCCAAAGTTTTAATACCTGCACAGTTCGCCTGATGAAAATTGATAGGCGTACAACATGCAATATTGCAACCTCCATTGTTGCAAACTTTCTGTTGTTTACTTCATAAATACATGAGGTTATGTGTCTAGACAAGTTCGGAGATACTTTTAACATAGCGTATATAAAATTTCTGAGTATTTTCTTTAACGTAGAAAATGTTTTACAAAATATTTTGAACAAATTGTTTTCTGACCAATTTATTCATTAATTATTGTGTGTTAAATATTACTCAAAAGATAATTTAAATTATATAATCAACGTCTAGTTTCACTGTTCACATCTATGCACGATTATAAACCACGATAATCTACTAAGCATACAATAATCGCTTTGTGTAGCAAGTGCTACGCGTCGTAGACAATGTGCTACAGCGCTACGTACTACGTAGCTTAAGTTAACTTGATCCTCTTTAATTTCAATTGCTTTGTAGTGTTTCCATGAACGCTTGTTACGTAGGACTTAGTATTAATGTGAAGATGAATTTAATGTATTTAACTAATTATTTGTTATAAGAGGTACAGTTTTTTATATACACTAGAGTACGAACTAGATCAAAGAGTGATTACTATTTCGTTAGATGAATGCAAGTTTCTCATTAAAAATACGTGTAGGTATGTAAAATCTTGATACATACAAACTGTACTCCCTCTTACATGCATACACGCATTTTTGAGCTATTTAACTGTTGTATTTCTTATAAACTGTTGCATTTGCTTGAGTATTTGAATATTAAAATACAATAATTAAATAGCTCAATTTCACCTCAGACCAAGCTTTTTTAAACTATCCATTCTGACTTATCGGCTCGCTAGAAATTCAGTGCAATTTATGTAGAACGATTGTTTCCAGCAACAAGCCGCGCTGATGGTGGCGGCGACGGCGCAGGGCTACATCAGTCCCATGACCGCGCTCGCGTCGCACGCGCTCAACGGCATGGCCAACTCCGTCGTACCGCCCTCCTCGGGTAACTATCAAGAGTCACAGGATTTTACATGCTGAAAGAAAAAAAAATTGGAGGTTTTCCTTCCTTTCCCTTTTGAGTTCTTGTGCTCTGAGAAACACGAGAAAAGCTGGGCTCTTACGTACTTAATTTCGAAAACTATCAAAATCTAAAGTAGATCCATTTAAGGTCCAAATTACATCCTTGGTGGTGCTGAACGGGTTTAATAATTTTTCGAGGATTGTACCTATCTCATGCATAATGGACGACAAGGTAACTTAGAGATTTGATGGCATATCAAGAACCTCATACTGGTGATATCAAGGAAGAAAATATTCTTCCTCAAGTTTTCAATACGTCTATTTCCTGTTTCCAGATAACTTCTCAGGGCTGGCGATAGGCACGGGCGGCGGCCAGCCCCTGAACGGCGCGCTGCCGTCGCTGCCGTCGCCGACCATGCCGGGCTTCAACATGGCCGCGCAGACCGCCAACGGACAGCCCCCGCCGCAGGATGCCGTCTACACCAACGGCATACACCAGACCTTCACTGGACGTTAGTATTTTGATCTCGAAAATATTTTTTGAATTAAATGTCTAGGCCATGCGTGATTAGCAGGATTTTGTTTTTCATGTCTTTGAAGGCATGGCAGAAGAACAATTTCGGAAGCTGACGAGGAATTGCTTTTATGTTGTACGTTTTGTTTAAACCTCGACAAATATTCTTTGGTCTTTCAATTTCTCATTTTTACCAGAGGTTTTCTAAATAATCTATTTTAGTAATACCTTGTGAAAGCAATCCCTTCATAATTGATATAAATCTTCCAGCCGTGCCCGTTACAGCCCAGGGCCTGCCCAACGGCGACGCGGCGGCGTTGCAGCACGCAGCCTACCCCGGCATGCAGCCTTTCCCGGGAGTCGGTGAGTGGTTCCGCCCCCCGCAACCTACTCTCACTGCTTATACGCTTCACACTTGACCAATAGGACTTAATAGTCACTAAAAAAAAAGAAAAAAAAAACATATTACCAGTAGAATAACTTTTTATAAAGCGGAAAAATACTATTGGTCAAGTATTGTTTTATGTTAGCGTTTGTTGCTAAAGTTTATAAGTATCAGAATATTCCAAAAGTAAAAAAGGTTCGTGAATAAATTTCGTCTTTAGCAACAAGCAGCGGCTGATGTCACAAATATGTATAGAATGAGTATTGAATTATTACTGTGTCTATTTATTATGGATGATATTTATCTAAATATTGTTACAATCGATGTGCAAGGAGAACGAATGTTATGTTACACAGAAAACAACTGATCGATCTGCAAACAAAAATACTAGTTAACTGTTTTTAATTAGGCTTAATTTTGAGCCTAATTTGCAGATCGATTGATTGTCAGTAAATGATATATTGATGTGTATCGTATAGGGTACCATGCGCTGTTCAAACCACGCTACTTGATATTATATGTAATGTCGTACTCAATAGTAGTTTGTGTTCGATGTTATCTGTCAACTTATTTATTTATTCAAATATTTGATTTGAATAACATAGTATACAAAATGGACGTAATTCGCAACGTACTTAATTTGTTATTGGATATCATTGTAGCTTATAACTGTTATATAAAAGGTTGTTACATGCATGTATGTACGCAACTATAGGTGTTCATTGTGAAAAATGTGCAAATTAATGTTCTACAGCTTACCCAGCGGTATATGGGCAGTTTCCGCAGCCCATCCCCCCGCCGATGTCGACCATTGCGCCCGCGCAACGAGAAGGTAAGTGGAGCCCCGAGGCGGACACAGCCCTCGCCAGTCCTTCAGCCGACGACTCTCACCCACCGCCATTAACCAGCTCTCAGTGTATCAAAGCCATGCAAATTTAATGAAACTCAGAAATAATAATTGACTAACACTACCTAATCACAGCCTATAAACCGCTGCTTGGATTTCATTATCTTTGTTATTTGTATCAGTTTTGTTTTTGTTTGTTTTCCAGCCGAGACGAAATTCATGAAATGTGTTATAAGACAGCATATGATCAATGAGCAAAAAGGTAATTTTTCAAGAAATCACAAGAGAGACTTGTACGAAATAAGTCGGTTTTTTTCTCTAGAGTCCGACATTGCGAAGAGTCCGAACAGGATCTTTTAGCGGAAGTATCGTTAAGCTGGAAAGCAACGTATGTAAATGTCTGTATGTCCAACTCAAGTACTGTTCTACTATAGATGTTCTATCTAGTGTACAGTGACGCACAGACGGCTTGCGACCGTTACGGAGCACTACGATGCTCACTCATTCGCTCACATTACCTATAAATATAATAATTTATGATATATACACGAACAAAAATGTGTCACACGAAGGGAAAACAATTTCTATCAATTTATGGCTACTCTTTAGTCTTTAAACATGAAATCTGCCTACTTCTTCTTTCTTCTTCTCACAGTGGTCACACATTTTTGTTCGTAGCTGTAAATGTCCGTCGCTGTAGACTCCGTATTATGCACTTATAAGTGTTGTGTTGCTATTCAATGGTTATCTATGTAATTAAGTGTCTATATACAGTACTAATATTACATAATCTATTAACATCTAAACCAGAACTTACATTCATCTGTTTTTTTAGGTAACAGTTTTGTGACTGAAACTTGACATAACTTGCTTGAATGGAAGCAACGAAAAGAAGGGCAGTGTAAAACAAAATCATACAAAATACAAGGCTATGATTGTCCCACTGCTGAGCAAAGGGCCTTCATGCATAGAAACGACGAGCATTTATCATCACGCTTGCTTATTGAAGATTAACTGAAGTTGATCCTCCCCGCTTCTCCATTCCAATCAAATAGACCAGTTAAACCTATTTTCAGGACTCACAAAAGCAAGATTCCTGAAGCCCATTCCAAAACTTCCATCATCAAATCCTATTTTTCAAACGGCTCTCGTCTCTTTAAAACTTTTCAAAATTATATTATTTAGGCCGTACATTTTGGTTATGATTGGCGATAAGAGATCAGTTGGTCCCCCACTACCGAACTACCATCGTGCTGGTGTTGCGAGGCAGATTTGTGAGTTCTTTAAAGATTTTCTTATGTTCCCAGGATGCTCTATCTCGGGCCCCGAGGGGTGCAACCTGTTCATCTACCACCTGCCCCAGGAGTTCGGAGACGCCGAGCTGATGCAGATGTTTCTGCCCTTTGGCAACGTCATTAGCAGCAAAGTATTCATCGACCGTGCCACCAACCAGAGCAAATGTTTCGGTAAGGATACTTAGTGTAATGTTACGTTCAGTTGTTAGAAGTATCTAACACTTACGTTTTCTAAAGTGTTCTGAAGCAAAAATATTGGGTCAAGGAGGAAGCCTTAAATGGGTCATGTTAACACTACCTCAAGTTATGTGAAAAAGCTATCTGCGTACAGGTAGTCAGTTTAAAGTAGATTGCAAGCCTTTCTAATTTAAAGGGTGCCCACAGATAAATGAGACACTGTGCAGGTTTTTTTTTTTTGTGTTTTTTTTTTAACGACGTATTTGTTTCAGGCTTCGTATCGTTCGACAACCCGACGTCGGCGCAGGCGGCGATCCAGGCGATGAACGGCTTCCAGATCGGCATGAAGCGGCTGAAGGTGCAGCTGAAGCGGCCCAAGGATGCCAACCGGCCTTATTAACCCTAGACGCCGTCCCTGCGCGCTCGTCGCGTGCCCTATGGTACGACACGTGACTTTCCGTAGCTTATGTACCGATTGGCCAAATTATCTTCAAAAAAATAGATAGTACGTCAAACCTTCTGTAAATGTCTGTTTTGTTCCAGGAGGCGACAGACACTACCGGCTCGCCCGCAGTGCGCCTTATCGCGTATTATCAACAATTCCAAGGAATTTAAACACATTTATTGTATAGCAAATATCATTACCTACATACTTACCTAAAATATGCAAGCCCACTCGGCGAGTATACTAAATTAGTTAAAGTAATTTATTAAATCAGCGCGTAGGAATGCTTCATTCTTATCATTATCGATTAATCATTAAATTACTCTATTATATTATTATATATACAATTTATTAACTTTGATTAAATTATTATTATTATTATAAAATGACACGTTATAAAAATTTTGTCATTCGTAATCATACTTCTACTTCTAAGTACTTAATGTTTAACTGAAACTTTTAAAATAAATTTATTATAATAGTTATTTGCTTGAACTAAGCCAAACTGAATTTATTAAGTAAGTTGAAAATGTAAGAAAAAAAATGTATTTTAATTATTGTATATTGCAAGATAATGTAGCGCCGCGGGCGATGCAAGCGCGAGCCTGCGCAGGTTATTGTTGAGTCGCGGCGGACGGCGCTGCGGCCGTGTGCGCGCCGTGTCGGTACACGCGGCGCACGCACGCGGCGCACGCACACGCGGCGCACGCACACGCCGCCCGCCCGCGCCCGCGCCGCGCGGTGCCGGCCGCGGCGCCTCGCGGACACTGTTGTCTCCCACCGCCGAACTGCGACCACTTGTATGAGTGCGAGCATAGATCACTATTGGAGTATTTATAATGTCCTATATTTTGTTACATTTTATTATGTGTGTGTCTGTAAGCTATTATTGCTGGCTCGTACCACACGACATTCTTTTATGACGTCCTATGAAGGAGAATCCAAATTGTAATGTAGAAAGAGCAAATCCTCCGCGAAATGAAAATAATCCAGGAGACAACTATGTACACTGTCTACTCATAACGGCGACTTGCAAAACAAAACAAAATACCCACTTGTTATATATTATATTCAGTAATCACGTTGTTATTGGCGCGTCTGTCTGTCCATGGTACGGCCAGCACCTCACAAATCTACAAGTTAGTGAACGATGTTGTTGACAAAAATTAAATGTTTGTATTTAACGCTGTGTACAAATGAAAGTGCACTTCAACATAAGCCGAATACATAGGCATTCGTTTCAAAAGATGGTGTTATTATGTGTTGTAAATTCCAATATGGGCTGTGATATAAAAATTATAATATCAACATAATGGACTGTACAGGCCGTTCGTTTCTGTATGCATATGTGTGTATCGCTCCCGCGCCGCGCGCGCGACACGCGTCTCCCGCACCTGCACTACTGTTACATTCTCACTTAACTTACCTCGACCCTTAGATGACAATAGATCTATACTTCAAGTAATATATCAAACAGACTTGTGTAATAAGCACTTACCAAGATGTGATTTGCAAAAATGTCGTGTTAGAGGCAGTTTCGGATATTTTCTAAAAAGAAAAATCACTATTTATTTTTGTACATACCCTAAGGAAATTTCAGTAAATGCCTCTTCACAACTTTCCTTGAGTCCACTTTATATTCTTGCAGTATTGCAGTTGTTTAATAACTTAGTATAAATATATAAAGATTGTAGATAGTTAAAATTGGACAATATCTAGCAGGAGGTCTCGTGTCGCGCGAGCGGCAAACTCGCGAAGTCGCGACGTCAATTCTCAAGGAGCGCGCTTCCCCTACTTTGTTTCAGCATTCGTGCGTGTGTGTGTCTATACATTATATCTACCTACATAATATATAAAATACTATTCGTGTTAAGGTGTTAAATACAATAACGTGACTAAATGCGTCCGGGGAGTCAACAGTGAGTGGAGCGCGAAATAACAGATTACAAATTTAGTGTAATTTCTACTGACAAAAATAGATTCATAATCAAAAAAGTACCAATATAAATATAAATAATACTGAGATACCTTAGATATATTGTGTGCGCGCGGCGGCGGCGCGGGCCCGCAAGCGCCCGCAGGCGCCCGCAAGCGCTCCGGCCGCTCCTGCCTCGCCGCCCGCCTCTAGTCAAATATTACACTCACCACAAGACATAGAATTTTATATTTACACAAATAATTATATTATATTGATATAGTATTCTAGTTTTAGGCGACTATGATTTACGAGTATCTAAGCCGAATGTTAGAAAGGTATTCGCGAACAAAAACTATCGTTTAAGTATCTAGTTCTTTCTCTCTCACAATTGTGCAATACGTTGTTACGCTTTTTAAAAATTGTTTTACCGTTGTTTTATTTGATGCATTATTTATTATATGGACGTTTGTTTTGTTCCCGTTGTAGATAATTCGTCGACGTGGTCTCGTTTCGTAAACCGACCGCGAGCCGGCCTCGCGCCCGCAGGCTCGCGCTCGCGCTGCGGGCGGGTAGGTCGTGCGGGCCCCGCGTGCGGCCCGGCTCGCGCCCGCTGCCGCGCTCGGGTCGCGTGTCATGAGTGGAGTGCAGCGCTGACGGCGACGGCGCCGCGCCGCGACCTACTTAGGTTACAGATAAATCGATGCCAAACCGGAACACGTATACTTAGTATATCGATTATCGATAATATCACCTCGTGGGTAATGTAGGCGTAATGCGCCCGGGCACCGCCCGGGACGATTAATAATATTGTGTACTTATTATATCTTTATACTGATTAAAATTAAATTCCCTAAAAATATATTGCGGAGACGCGAACGTTTGTAATAGATTAATGAGTCCTCTCTGAATGTATAAAACAATCGCCCATAAAAGTGATTCTAGGATACAGGGTATGCTTTGCAATTATTTAAATGTATCTAAATGTTTTTCATGTAGGCAGGTTTTGCCGTACTCTCTGACTTAGACTACGATTCGTCGTACGCCTGCCCGGCGGCTCCACGCCGCATCGCTCTCGGGTCCACTGACTAGTCTGTCGCAACTTTTTATACTCTGTCGTACTGTCGTAGGGTAACTGACCTCATCTTCATGTCCATTCGCGACTCGACTCAACTAACGCGCTTCGCTTGGTTTATTTCGGACAGCCGAGCATCCTTCACCCCAATTAGTGCCACTTGCGTATCCTCATTCACTTGTCATCTCACTTGACGCGCCGGCCGCGCGGTGGCGCCTCGTGACGTCATCCAGCCTCGCCGCGCGCACTGCCACTGGCAGCGCCGGCAGGGCCAGCGACGGCGTCACCCGCTGTGCTCGCGACTTTAACAACAACATTGTTAGTATTACGAAATCGAATTTCATAAATGAACTATTTAACTCCTGAAATTTTATAAAATATTTATATTGTTCGCATACTCAAATTCGTCGTAGCGCTCGCGTAGATGTGAACATTATCGATGCACTCAAGGACGTTTGAATCGTTTGTAAAAGGTATGCGAATCGAAGGCGGATCGTTATTTAGGCGAAATAGTTAGTTAGATCGTCGGACGGTGCGAGGTGCGTGCCGTGACGTGCCGTGACGTGCCGTGACGTGCGACGCGCGACGTGCGAGCGTCCGTCACACAATATACAACACGTCTGCCCGACGCCGTCCGATGCTAGTTAGTACATAAGAAGAATGCCAATATTTTAATCGAAAAAAAAACAAACTTAGAATTGGGAATAATTAATCATATTATATCTATTTATATAATAAAATATGGAGAGAGGCGCATAGTGCTTTTATGAAGTAGGTCCTAGTAATGAAACAAAACGATCTAGTCATATCTCCTTTCTGTTATTTATTTTTTCTATCGCTTAGCATAGTTTAGCTTCAAGCACACGTTCGTACTATATTTTATTCTATTCGTATGGTACTTGTCTCTTTTGTGTACTTAGAGCGTTTATCTGTTACTGTTTCCGTTCCCAAAGCGTAATAGACCCTGTTTAATAATAGTGCAATTATCCTATTAAAATATGTCTATTTGTCTATACTTCCTAACTTACGTATCTTCATTAGATCGACATGTTTTCAAATAAACCTACTACGTTATATGAGATGATAATATAATACTAATTTAATTTTTTTGATAAGTTATCCAGAATATTGTTATTTCAGTATCCATATTACCTTTAGATTAGTTAAGGTTAATTGAGATAATTTTATCGGTATAGAGCGGTAGGGCACGGAGTTATGAATGGTATAACCGTTTGGTTAAGTTAGACGAATAAAGTTACCTTAGGCAAGTTAAAGGAGTATGGTTTAGTTAGAGACGATGTATCTGTCATATTTCTGCTAAAGATTGTTTATGTGCTGACTGTACGCCACGCGCGTGGGGTAGGGTCAGCACGCGACAATATCGCGCCGTCCGTAAAGATCTTTCAATATATTATATTATATCCGATATTATTCTGTTCACTGGTTTGCTTCAATTACCCCACAGGTTATGTAGTACTATATTTTAAAGTAAAGCATGTTAATGACTCTGAACAGACGTCACAGATTTATTACGAGTTATAGAGGTCCAGCTCGAGCCCTGGTATCCGAAATCTAAGTGAGTGTGATGAGTACAACGCACTGACAAAGTTCAAAATTGAATATATTGGATAATCTCGACTAATCGTAGTGTAGAAAAATTTACTTAAAATTTACTGCCAATAACAATTTAACCTAAGCCTTTGACAGATTGTGTTGCCAGTCGGCTCGAGGTGGCGCCGCGTGTGCATATTAGTTCCACAATAAATCGATTTGTACATACATAATGACGTCATATCTTTAGGAGCTTACTAGCCTTTTGCCCCGGGACCGCCCGGGCGGCTGACAGGGTGTCGCTGTGTTAATGCTAAGTGGAAATCATAATCATAACCGTTTTTAGAACGGTACCATGTCATACTTGAGTAAAGTTAAAGGGTTGACCTAGACAGGCGACTGGACTGAATCAACTTCATACTTCTCCATTAAACTGTACATATTTACCTATATTTAAATGCACGTTCGATTGTACAGATGAAGCCATTCTTGGACATTGTTCATCCATAATACTTCAGTCGCCTGAAAATTCCTAAATGTAAAAATTATGAACCAATTAATACTCGTAAACTATGTCCCCCGCATTGTTCTGGATAACTTATATTGGAATAGTTTAAGAGTAAACGACGGTTTGTGTTGAGGATTGTTCGGGACCGAACACTTTGCAAATCAAGTGTCTGTCGTCGCTAAACTTAGAAAATAATTCATCGATCGAGTAGTCGATGCCATCCCACTCAGATTTTACATCCATAGATAAATTTATAACTAGGCTAATATGTGTGAAGCTATAAGGTAAATTTAATTGTATTACTATGTAAATAAAAGACCACCAAAAAGTTATGTATACATTAAGGTACCTAGAAATCTTTCCAAGTTTCATTGATATATTTAAAATTGTCTTCATTAGTTGTTTATACTTTCCCGAATAATCCTGAATATAGAGACCGTGCCACAGTTTACATATATATAGCTTAGCAAAGGGACACCACATGGTGCCTGTGATATACGCTTGTAATGATCGTCCATTCAACCTACACTATGTATTCAGTATACACTAGATTCTGGGCTTTACGTTGCTGAACTTACAGTTGATAATATGTTACCAAATTCGTACAATATTAATGCCATAAATTATATAGTTTTATTTGTAAACTAACTCGGAATAATTTATTTTAGTGTTAAGACAAATACTATTGGTGTCGTTAGATAAGTTGGAAATAAAGAGGATTTACGTTCGTAATTTTTAAGGCTAATAGAGTGTTACTATCGTTCCTTTGCAAGACAGAGATGGCGATATCGATAGAGTACACCTTTCTCTCTCTGGCAACCGAACGATGATTCTTCAATTTTATCAGTCTCAGATATACCTAATTATAGTAATAAGCTTTAGTTATATTTGACAGCTATTAAATTTATCTATCGACATCGATAAAGTTTATGCTATCGATAGATAAGCTAAATATCGACAACTCCCGATGGTTGCGATACGTTGACTTTGTACAGAGGCTGCCTCCGCAGTTACGTTCTCGTCGCTAACCATTCAGCCCCAACTTGTTGTATTATAACAATTTAGTTAACTTAATAGATTAGTAAAATTATAATTATTGTTTAATGATTGTCGTTTAATACGATCATTGAATTGACCAGTCTGCCCAGTCGAAGACATTCCCAAATAAGACTTCGATCATGAAACCATTGTTTAGAGACTTGTTAAAGTCGACGACTATTTAACTTTTATAGGATATTGAATTATGCGATGCGAAGTGTTATTTGGTGTCGGAGAGTGGGCGGGCGAACCTCTTCACTTAGTACGCCAGTGCTGTGACAATGAGTTCCGCACTGAGAACAGAGTATAAACTCCAGTGAATTGATAGCTAGCTATTGAAATGTTTATTCTCATATATTGTTATAGTTCGCCAAAGATTTGTAAAAAAAATAAATAAATAAAGAGTGTTATGATCACTTTTGAAACGTCGCTAGTAAATCGTTCTTTTTTTATATTTATTAATGAATAGTGTAGAAACTGAGGAGATCTTAGCAAATTGTGGAATATGTTCATAATTACATGTTATTATGAAACTAATACAATAATAATTCGCCTACTTTGCATGTCTCATTTAGTTAATGAACTTTTAAACCTATTATGACGTTATTAATATGTATATTGCTGAAATATTTCAAAACTAAATTACTATTCAATTATTTATTATATACACTTATTATGTTTAGTATGCTAGAAATATGAAGGATGATAATAAATAATTTTAATTATATTACGGTATGTGTTTTATTTATTGGACCTATGAAGTGCTTACATCAGGTACGGTGTTTTTGAAAATATATATTTTGAAATACAATACAAACATCAATGATATTTTAATAAACAGATATGTTATACACATACAAAACAATCGAAAAAAGTGTTCCGCGCAACGCGGCAGCTAGCGAAAGAGATAGCGCGATAAAACCCATAAGAAAAAAAGAGACAAATAGTGTTGTTGTTAATGGCCCCATTAATAAATAATAAATAAATAATAAATAAATGCGGACAACATCACATACATTGCTCTGAACCCAAAGTAAGTAGCTAAAGCACTTGTGTTATGGAATTCAGAAACAACGAAGGCACCACAAACACCCAGACCCGGGACAATGTAGAAAAGTGACTTTCTACATTGACCCGTCCGGGGATCGAACCCGGGACCTCAGAGCTAGCGACACCTTGGAAACCGGTGCGTACGCCACTCGACCACGGAGGTCGTCAATTAGGTCGAATACGTCCCAATTAGGACGTTTTCGAGTCTTCACGATTGCACGCTTATAACATATCTGTTTATTAGAATATCATTGACAAACATTTAACAATTGTAACAAGCAAAAACCGCTAAGTAGGATAACACCACACAATGTAGAATCTGAGTGTGATTAATTTAAAGACTAAAATAAAGTCATAAAATGGAGCTTCTTTAAACATTTACAACAACAATAAAATATCCCTAGAGGATTTTGCATTGAGGCACTATGGTACTCTTGAACTCAAAAAAAAAAACTAATTTACTAAGAATTCATTGAAAAAAACCGAAATTCGACCTCTCAAAAAACATTTATGTTCCAAATAATACACAAAGAGGTCAATCAATAAGTTAATAAAGTATAATCCAAAAACATTGCCAATGTTATTAAAAAAATAAAATTCCATATTCAAATTCAAATGACACATGCATCATATAGATTTCTTACTAAAATAGTCTGTAATTTTTTTCGTTATTTTCTTTTTTAATTCAGCCGCTGCGTCTGATTTGTCTTCATCCATTGATGCGTCAGTATCGTTGAGTAGCGAGTTCCTTCTTTGGTTACCGAGCAATGTATTTGATGCAGTAGGACTTTGATCGTTGCCTTCCATTCTTTGCATAGTATCGAATAAAGACATACGTGGTTTTTGTGGCGTTGTTTCCTCCTTTTTCTCAGTATGTTTGTGTGTTGTTGTGTCTGTGTGTTTGTCCGTCTTTTCTGATTCGATGGTGACTTGTAGAAGGCTTTGGTCCATATCGTCTTGTGAGAATAAGTCTGGCGAATTGTTTTGTAAGGCCGTCTCTAGTTCTAACACTGTAGCAGGAACTGTTTCTGTTATGCTCTAAAAATAAGGGGATGCTGGGTTATACTTCAGCACGTTCAAATAGTTTTGAACAAAAGTATGTACATATCACACTATACTTTCGACTTTTACGTACTTATTACATAAGGCCTGCTAAAAGAAAAATGGGACGCAGATTAGTCAAATCTGAGTATTAGAATAACCTTCTGAACGAAAAATATAAATGTTAAATTAAACCATTAAGATGTTCAGATAACTAAAAGGTTGATCGTTCTGATAATATAATTGCTTTCACCAATACCTAAAAGTATGTTTGGGTACCAAATATTAGGGAGTTTATTAAGATACACAGATTGTTTTAGACACTCCAGTCTTACTATAGATACCATGTTACCCAGTAAAATGGGTTGTGGAGTTCAGATAGGCAGTCGCTCCATGTAAAATACGGTATTTAGCTAAACGACAGGAAGCCGACCGAAAAATATTTTGGGAAAAGGCTCAGGAGATGTTGATATTGTTTTAGACAGCATAGACAAAACTAAACCCAACATAGCTTGGTATAAGATAGGCAGAAGTTCACTTACAGTTTCCATAACATCGTCGCTCGGTCTCGATGGCGGTGGACTAGCGTTGGCCCCTGTCTTCACCACTCGTTCCAAGTAGGGATTTAGCCGCGATAGTACGACATCCTTCTCCTGAGAGAACTTTACTATGTATTTGTATAGTTGACCTGAAAATAAAAGTATTGCAGTAATAATATTTGTTACACCCTGTATGTATTCAGCATTAATAAATGAATGTATTTTCATAGCTTGCTGAATAATACATATCAAGAATGACAATAAAAGGTACTAAAAAAATTCAACGAAAATAAAAAGTCCACCTTAAATTTCAAGATATTTTAAGGTATGAATGTAATTTCAGTTATTTCTAGTTACAGGGCAAAGCAACAAAGTTCCTGCTTCATTTGTAAACCTGTTTTTTTTTCTAATCAGATTAATTTTCTTTCTAATTGTATCTAGTTATGGATAGATATCCAGTTACAATGCATGAAAAGTATTGAATTTATCAAAACTCACCAACGGTGACATTATGCCTCGCCAACAAGTTATACATATCAACAATCTCATCTCTCAGCTGCGTATCTCCGAACGTAAAGTACGCCATCGGTCTGCGAGCTTCGGCGCAGGCCATCAGCTGCAACAGACTCTTGAGTTGTGGCGTGCCGCCGAACGCGCCGCAGCCCCAGTTGCCGGTGGCCACGCCCGGGTACTGCAGCCGCGGGGATTGCCCGTCCGTGTCGAATGAGAAGCCTACCCATGCCTGGGGGAAAAATAAAAGTTGTTGCTAATAAATTGTTATCATCCTTTTTTAGGCGATCACACATCAGACTGCGCTACTGGTAGGACAAATTCATGTTGCATACTCGATAATCGCTCACTATAAACAGTGATGCACACTTATGTTATTGGCCAAAAATCAAGCAGTAAACTTAGTTTTTTATCAGAAACTATGCAGTATTTGTTTAATAACAGCACTAGAAACCTATAACATTCCTTGACAATTCACACACGGTAATCTGATCCCAAGCTAAGCTCTAAGAGAGCTTGTGTTAAGGTAACCAGACAACTGATAAACATACTTATATATTTCTAAATACATACATATTATAGATAAATTACACCCAGACCACAACAAATGATCGTGCTCATCACACAAACATTTGTCCTGAGTGGGAATCGAACCCACGACCTCCGGTATAGCAGTCAGGGTCACTAACCGCTAGACCAACAGGCCCGTCTATGTAGCTTTGGAGCCTAAGATAGCTTATTATGGGCGTCACCTCTTTTTGTGTCTCTTGGTACTCAGTACTCACACTCATTTGAACTCAGCAGTTTTTGAAGGGTAACTGACCACTAACTGAGTTTTTTTTTTATGCGCGGCGTGCTGTCTGTGTGCTCGCCCGCCCAGCGGAACGTGTGCCCGTAGCCCGTGTAGTTGCTGTAGTATTATGTACCTTATTGAGTTCCCTAGTGATAGCATCTCTAGAGAACTCCCTGACGACGCTGGAGTACGGCAGCGCGTCTATAGCGAGCACGGCGCAGCGGCGGCGGCCGGACGAGTCGCGCGGCGTGCTGTCTGTGTGCTCGCCCGCCCAGCGGAACGTGTGCCCGTAGCCCGTGTAGTTGCTGTAGTATTATGTACCTTATTGAGTTCCCTAGTGATAGCATCTCTAGAGAACTCCCTGACGACGCTGGAGTACGGCAGCGCGTCTATAGCGAGCACGGCGCAGCGGCGGCGGCCGGACGAGTCGCGCGGCGTGCTGTCTGTGTGCTCGCCCGCCCAGCGGAACGTGTGCCCGTAGCCCGTGTAGTTGCTGTAGTATTATGTACCTTATTGAGTTCCCTAGTGATAGCATCTCTAGAGAACTCCCTGACGACGCTGGAGTACGGCAGCGCGTCTATAGCGAGCACGGCGCAGCGGCGGCGGCCGGACGAGTCGCGCGGCGTGCTGTCTGTGTGCTCGCCCGCCCAGCGGAACGTGTGCCCGTAGCCCGTGTAGTTGCTGTAGTATTATGTACCTTATTGAGTTCCCTAGTGATAGCATCTCTAGAGAACTCCCTGACGACGCTGGAGTACGGCAGCGCGTCTATAGCGAGCACGGCGCAGCGGCGGCGGCCGGACGAGTCGCGCGGCGTGCTGTCTGTGTGCTCGCCCGCCCAGCGGAACGTGTGCCCGTAGCCCGTGTAGTTGCTGTAGTATTATGTACCTTATTGAGTTCCCTAGTGATAGCATCTCTAGAGAACTCCCTGACGACGCTGGAGTACGGCAGCGCGTCTATAGCGAGCACGGCGCAGCGGCGGCGGCCGGACGAGTCGCGCGGCGTGCTGTCTGTGTGCTCGCCCGCCCAGCGGAACGTGTGCCCGTAGCCCGTGTAGTTGCTGTAGTATTATGTACCTTATTGAGTTCCCTAGTGATAGCATCTCTAGAGAACTCCCTGACGACGCTGGAGTACGGCAGCGCGTCTATAGCGAGCACGGCGCAGCGGCGGCGGCCGGACGAGTCGCGCGGCGTGCTGTCTGTGTGCTCGCCCGCCCAGCGGAACGTGTGCCCGTAGCCCGTGTAGTTGCTGTAGTATTATGTACCTTATTGAGTTCCCTAGTGATAGCATCTCTAGAGAACTCCCTGACGACGCTGGAGTACGGCAGCGCGTCTATAGCGAGCACGGCGCAGCGGCGGCGGCCGGACGAGTCGCGCGGCGTGCTGTCTGTGTGCTCGCCCGCCCAGCGGAACGTGTGCCCGTAGCCCGTGTAGTTGCTGTAGTATTATGTACCTTATTGAGTTCCCTAGTGATAGCATCTCTAGAGAACTCCCTGACGACGCTGGAGTACGGCAGCGCGTCTATAGCGAGCACGGCGCAGCGGCGGCGGCCGGACGAGTCGCGCGGCGTGCTGTCTGTGTGCTCGCCCGCCCAGCGGAACGTGTGCCCGTAGCCCGTGTAGTTGCTGTAGTATTATGTACCTTATTGAGTTCCCTAGTGATAGCATCTCTAGAGAACTCCCTGACGACGCTGGAGTACGGCAGCGCGTCTATAGCGAGCACGGCGCAGCGGCGGCGGCCGGACGAGTCGCGCGGCGTGCTGTCTGTGTGCTCGCCCGCCCAGCGGAACGTGTGCCCGTAGCCCGTGTAGTTGCTGTAGCGCTCAGCACCTAGGTTAGGATAGATTTATGATGATAAGTGTCGCGTTTGTGTTGCGAAATGCGTTCCCGCCTGGTCCCCGGCAATAGGGAACGGTGAAGCACTCTGAAGGTTTTAGCCGGTAGGAGTCAAGCACCCCCCTCCGTCTTCCCAAGGTCGGAGGTAGTCCATGGAGGATTTCCACCAGGTGATGATAGTTAGTCAAACTTCGTTATATCAGTGTCTCAGTTTAACTACAGCTACTTGGGTCAACCGAGCGATGTAAAGTTATCCACGCATTTTTAAGGGCGAGTCAAACAAAAGTTCTTTTGCAGATTATGTTCAGATACATTTTTGTGGCCTGGCGTTAAAGGGTGTACAGAGATTAATATTACGCATTTTTCAAGGTAAAGGCTTTGTTTGAGCAGTGTCTGTTTCAATGAGTTTCTAATATTTGTTCATAATTTTTCCTAACTTTTCGCTAAGGTGAAAAGTGGTGGGGAAAGGAATTACGAACGGCTTGTGAAAATTCTTAAGATTAAAAACTACACAAAACTTACCTATAATCATGAGGGCCTCGTTTGGACTCAGCACCTCAGTGAACAACATGGATACCATAAGCTCGGGGCATATTACGAACCGGATCTCTTCCTGAACGCATCCGTGGCCTAACACACCGCCACCTAGGTACCTGAATGGCAAAAAAAAGTTTGTTTAACGAAACAAGCCGTAAAGGTGCGTTACGGCATGCCTTAGAACGGTGGGCACATATTAGAATGTTTTGCTAGTACTGTCTGTAGATGTCCGCTAATTATGCAGGTTGTAACCGAAAGGGTAAATTTATCCAAAAGGGATGAAAAGTACATCGGGTGCAGAGACAGTTTATAAAATTTCAGCTCAATATTAGTTAAATAATTGGTATAGAATTTTTCACACAAACGTGTCACTGTATTACAAGGGTCAATATAAACGCTTAAGTTTCAACTGTGGTCAAACATATAAAAGAAAAATTTATAGTATTATGATTCTATTCACTACCATTCTTACTTGTTAGCAAAATCGACTTGTATGAGTGCGTCAGCGTCCTCGATGGTCCTCTTCGCGTCAACATGTAGCGGTAGCGAGCCAAGCAGCCGCGTGGACCGCGGCCACGCCGGACACTCTCGCCCTGACACGCCGCGCCGGCTGAACGTCACCACGCCGCCCGACACTGTACTGCATACACAACACGCTTGTTATCTAGCCACGATACCTATTGCTAATCGACTAGACTAGAAACGATATCTATGATTAGCCGAGTGGTATTCCACGTCGCGTCACTACCACCAGAGGGAGGAAAAGGCAGCGCGCAACATCGGCAGCGCGCAACATCGGACGCGCAACGCAAGAACGAGCAAGCACAAAAACAAAACATCCAACCGACCCCAAAACGCCCACCCTTCACCGCTTCCTAAGTGCTCTGGATAGAAGAAGATTATCAAAGCGGCATTAAAATAGTACACCGATGTACATGCGTATAACTGCATTAATAATAAAAAAAAAAAAACAATATAATGTTGCATACAGAGTGTATGCCAATCAATTTGGAACAATAATAAGATTCGATAAACTAATATGTCAAGTCAGCAAAGATAATGATAATAATAAAAAATAATAAAAATAATTTCGTCTCTTAATTGGATTCCTTTAATAGTCTGCAAAGTCATCTTTATTCACAACCATATTCATATAGAATTCAGGTAAATAATTACATAAATAATTTACACTAAAATAGGATATCAAAAAGGTAGGATCGAAAAGAATGTCACCTTTAGTCACAACTCTTCTGAAGTAGTGGCAGATACATTTCAACTTCTCCAAATTTGAGTCTGAATCTGTTGCCTCATAAAATCTGTACCTGTAACAAATAATAACAATTTGTAACTATTCCTAGTACACATAGTATAGTATAAACTAGACGCATACAAAAAGGAGTGGTAACAAATAGCAAACAATAGAGACCTGTCGAAAGAAGGAAGGCCTTTGCCCTGCAGTGGGACAGTTCAGGCTTTAAATGAAATGAAATTAATCTAGTACACAGCTTGGTAAGTAAATAACCTGCCATGCTTTTTAAAATTCACTTATACATACTTATACATTTGTTCATTTATGTTGTATGTATGTTGTCACTTATACATTTAAATTCCATGTTTAACAATTAAAGAATAATACTTACGTGTTAAAATTAAAGAAGGGATATGAATTATACTCTGATGTCGCCTTTGTAGAGTTTCGTCTTGGAAATGTGCAGAAGAAAGCATTTGCGAGAAGACATGATATTTGTTGCTGGGATAAAGATATGGACCGGTTTTTATGTTTTCTGTAAACAAAATAAATACAGATATTTGTTAAGGCCTTTAAATGTCTGGCTTTGGAAGAATCTCCAATTATAATGATTACTGACTGGATAAATGCTTCCAATTATGTGATATTGAACACTTTTTACTCAAATATTTTAGTTGTTTGTTTATATGGGTACAAAGAAAAGGTCTTACATAGTAATAGTAAATGTATTAACAAACTAAATAAAATAAAAGACAACAGTAAGTAATGAAAACTTCTGGTACTAAATGTATGCTAAACTAACAGGTATATGGTGTTATCATACTGACTTTAGTAAAGGTATTGGAGACTGGATTAACTTGGGCAGAGCTAGAGCAAGCTTAGCAATCTCTGGTAATGTGACATCAAAGAAATATTGGGATTCCTCTTCTTCTAGATACTGAAAGAACAAAACATAAAATCAAATATGTATAGTCAGTAAATTAATTTTGGTAATACCTAGAGGTTTTATCTCTAATAAGAGAGATGAGAACTTCATAACAATAATATTAAGTTTAATTACAATTTATTTATTTTATCAGTATTTTTTTTTTTTAGCTAAGAACCTCTTCTAATGCTACAAGAATAGTTTGTACAACATATTCTTTTTGTTATAGCTTTATAAACACAGACTTGATAAATGTATAAACATGATGTTATTTAAATAAAGTTAAACATAAAATAAACAAAGCATCTAACATACCTCATTGAACAGCTTGTGTAGTCCTCTAAACTTCCAGGTGTTTCTGAACTTAGTGTTGTAGCTCAGTATAGTGTTGGCCAAGTCTTCACTGTTCCGTATCGGCTTGGACAGAGCACTCTCAATCATCTCCCAGCGCTTCTTAAGGTGACTCTCACCGTTACTCTTAAAACAAATCAATTAATATATAAAATGTTAATTACACATAGCAATTACTAGTTGTACGTATTTCCTTTAAGAAAGGCAATAAAAATACTATTACTTCATGAAGTTGTACAACCAATCAAAATGATTTAAAAGCTTATCTAATCTTATTCATAATAAGTCCACAACTCACGTCTTCAACAGGATATAAACTATGACTAGAGCATGGCATCCTGACATGTTCTGAATCCCATTTATCATGACCAATTTGAGGTTTTGGTGGTCTATCATCAGCCAAGCAACCATCACTCGGCACATGGTACAGAACTGCGTGGTTGAATGATGGAGACACGAGGCAAAACTCCGGCGAACCCCACGGACTCTGCGATCCATACATCTCACTTAAAGGCACTCCGCGCCAACTAACACCACTATCCACATCTGTATTCATTGTAAACGCGCGAACTTGTTTACGTCTTACTGTAAATAAAAGAGTAATACAAAACCGACCGTACAGTACTATTTCACTATTTATTTATAGACACTTTTATACTAACATAAAGGCTTTAGGTAACTAAACAACGTAATAAATCTCATTAATATTAACTGGTAACGGTTTCCAACGTTCTGTTACACTTATTATGAGAATTATGCACTTGTAGCTATAACAATCAGCAGCCGTTTGAATCCTACTTATTATATTTCTCTATGGTTTGAATGCAACTATAGATTAAATAAGCTATCACTTTGACACATATACCGGTATTGCCAGTGTTGAGAGTTTTAGTCGGTTTTAGTGATGTGCATAGTTGATTTGTTGTTGTTGTTGTTGTGGTCTTATGGCACTCCGCTGGTGCAGAGGGCCACAACAAGATTTCTCCAGCCGGCCGGTCCCACGCGATTCTTCGAGCGTCTTCCCATTTGATTTCTTCCTTCCTGAGCTCCATGTCCACCAATCTCCTACATGAGTATACTGGCCTTCCGCGTCTTCGCCTACCCTTCGGTTGCCACTCACAGGTGATTTCAACAGCATTACCATCTTCAGTTGATTTGAAATATGATTAAAAATAATATAGCATTGAACTGTAAATTCAAATCAAACATTTTATTATTATTGAAGCTACTATACTAATAATTAATCGAACACAAGTTTAACAACATTGCAACGGTCCACACACATGCTAAACTACCGAATTCTGTAACCCGAAACACAGAAATCAAAACCATCCGCATCGTCCATCTGTCAAAAACTCCAAACATTTCAAGCGTCAGGCAAACCTGAAATCTTTTTCGGATTTTGAAAAACTTTAACGCAATCTTTATAACTGCACTCTAAGTACATTTAAGAATATTTTTATATCAGAGCCTTAACAAAGTTTATTTTAATCATGAATTTGGAATTGCTAGGTGAGTCCTGTAACGAGAGAGAACAAGTGTTTGTTGTTGTTGTGTACGATGTTTACTAAACAATTATTTGTTTAATTTCCAGAATCATTTGGTCAAAACTATCCTGAGGTAAGTGTTCCCTGTTATATTACATAGTATCTCTTACTACACGTAATTCACATTCGCACAACTAATAAGTAAACTTTATCCATTAACTCTAACAAATTTTCGAGAATTATATCATTAACTATTAATAGTCAACATATAAATACTTGTCAGATGATCAAAGGGTCTAGAAGAGAGAGATCTCTTCTTACTGAATAATCTAAACAACCTAAATTCTATGTGGAAAATAACCTAAAAATATATGTGTTTATTTCAGGAGTTTGATGGTACATTAGACTCCATATCGCTAGCGGCCACATGCGCCTTCAACAGACGAGGCACTCTCCTGGCTGTTGGCTGCAATGACGGGAGAGTATTCATATGGGATTTCCTGACACGGGGTATTGCTAAATCAATCTCTGCCCATGTATACCCCGTTTGCAGTCTTAGTTGGTCAAGAAATTGTAAAAAGGTAAGCATCTATAGTAATTATGAATTCAGAGATTTATCATGGCTATTTGCATGATACCTGATATTATAAAACTTGCACTTGTTATAAAAATTCTCCACTATATGAAATAAGATTACTTACATACCATTTAAAAAACAATACTATTTCACACAATATATTTAATATACAAAAAATACTTTTACTATTATTCATTTACAGCCATTATTGTCCCAATGCAGGGCAAAAGCTTCCCTTTCATTCTTCCAATATTTTATTTTAAAACTTTTCTGTTTTTGTCACCAGCTCCTTTCAGCATCAACAGACCACAATGTGTGCATATGGGATGTTCTCTCCGGAGAATGTGAACAAAGGTACAGGTTCCCCACACCCATACTGAGGGTTCAATTTGATCCGAGGAATGACAAAAGGTTTCTAGTATGTCCCATGAGACATGCAGCACTGCTGGTTGACACTGATGGGGATCACAAAATATTACCTATAGATGATGATGTAAGTTCTACTCAGTAATTGAAATGTACATTTTATTTATTTGGTCAGTATTTAAATTACTCGAGAGTGTCTTATGGCTCTGGCATAAATAATGTAATTGTAATTTGTTCTCAAATATGCATTTTTAAGAAGTTTTTGCATCTTTTATTCAGTGGTCACATAATATATTTAAATGTTTTCTTAATTACTTCCTAAGTAGTTATCTTTCAGGTCTATTCAGAAACATTTTTAGGACCCATTATTTGTTGATATTTTATACCATCAGTATTGCAAAATAATTTAAAAATATATATTTTCAGGGAGACATAAATGTAATAGCATCATTTGACAGAAGAGGAGACAATGTTTACACAGGCAATGCCAAAGGAAAGATATTAATTCTAGACTCACAATCATTAGCAGTAAAGGCCAGCTTCAAAATAACAGTAGGAACATCAAGCACTACAAGTATAAAAAGTATAGAATTCGCAAGACGAGGAGAGTGAGTGAACATTCTTTAATAACTTATTTAGCAATTTTAAACTTTAATTTGCAAGTAATATTAATAAAATGCTGAGATAATGAGCTGTTGTGATGAATGGAAGCTCATGATTATACATATTGCCGACCCCACATAATTTGGAACAGGGAGATTATGATTAATAAAATCCTAAGTTTTAAAAAACTACATTTCAACACTAAAGTAGTGTAAAACATTGCAATTTTAAGATGAAAACGATCAACACTTTGGAGTAACGAAAAATGTCTTGCCTTCACTTATTTGTCATTTCAATTTCAGCTGCTTTCTAGTAAACACATCAGACCGTGTCATAAGAGTGTATGACACAAACACAGTGCTCAAATGTGGAATCAATGGAGAGCCAGAACCTATACAGAAACTTCAGGATCTTGTCAATAAGTAAGATTTCTAAGACCATTTAGGAGACAAAGTTTTATCAAGGTCTAGTCAGATTAGTTTTTGAAATAGCTATACATAAATAATTTCTCCTCACATAAACAGTTTCATCATTTTGATCAAATCTAAAATTAAATAGTCCTGCAGGCAGACCCGCGATAAAATAAATTCAAAACAATTTTATTCCAATTGTAACATCTATATAAACCTGAAAAATTACTACAAAGAAACATAAAGTCCATGTTCAATCATTATCGTATGAGAAGAGGCTATTTCTAGGCTATAGCCTAGTTTATTACACACACATCTCACAAACCCAATTATTATAGAACAACATGGAAGAAATGCTGTTTCTCCGGCGACGGCGAGTACATCTGCGCCGGGTCAGCGCGCCAGCACGCGCTCTACGTGTGGGAGAAGTCCATCGGGAACCTCGTGAAGATACTCCACGGGACGAAGGGCGAGCTGCTGCTGGATGTCGTCTGGCATCCTATTAGGCCGATCATTGCTAGTATTAGTGCAGGTAAAGATTTATTTTCTATTGAAAATTCTATCAGTACCTACATACAAAACCTCGAGGCCAAATTCAAAGAGACTTCAACCAATTGGCTTTCATTCATCAATGTATAAAGGACACTATGTACACTTAGCAAGTCTGTAAATGCACTATGTTCGTTATGTTATGCACCATAGTACATAGCGCAGTTGCGAAGTTTATCTTAGTGGTGCTAAGCGTGACTGCTACGCTAGAGATCTTGGGTCCGAATCCCAAGTCGACGAAGGTGCTATTGGGATTTTCTATGAAATTCTCAGTAGCAGGTCGGAATTTGGATTTGTGCCCATTTAGTGGCAATAGGCTCGCCGCCTATTACATGGGACCTAAACATATCGGCGAACTGTGGTTGTACATTGGTACACCTTTGCCTAACCCTTCGGGGATACAGGTGTGATGATATGTTATGTTATCTTAGTAGTACAAATAATTATAATTAAATTAGAACTTAGCTTATCATTCTTTTAGTATCATACTTATTTTTTATTTAGCTAATATAATAATTTGTTTTTGTACATTACATATTAATATCAACCTAGGTAGGTACCCGTTTTTTACCTTTAAATTTCACTAGCATAAAAACCCCCAAATATTCCCAGGTGTCGTATCAATATGGGCGCAGAATCAAGTGGAGAACTGGTCAGCGTTCGCTCCTGACTTCAAGGAGTTGGATGAGAACGTGGAGTATGAGGAGAGGGAGAGTGAGTTCGACGTGGAAGACGAAGACCGGTCGGTGGACCAGGCCGGGGAGAGTCATGACGATGAGGAGGTCGAGGTGAGAGGAACTTTATAAATAATAAATAAATAAATGCGGACAACATCACATACATTGCTCTGAACCCAAAGTAAGTAGCTAAAGCACTTGTAACAACGAAGGTACCACAAACACCCAGACCCGAGGCAATGTAGAAAAGTTGATTTCTACATTGACCCGACCGGGGATCGAACCCGGGACCTCAGAGCTAGCGACACCTTGAAACCGGTGCGTACGCCACTCGACCACGGAGGTCGTCAAAAAACTTTAATATCAGCATTTAACTTTGCAAAGTTGTAGTCCATTTTTGTTTGATCTTTTAATTGACTGTGTAAGAATGATCTCGGATGCATCCTACTGCTGACTTCCATACTTTAATTTACATTTCATTAACACAAACTGAACATAGTTTTAGCTAAAATTTATAATCAAATTGCGAAGATATAGACCTAGCTAGCTTAAAGCTATGCTGTCTTATCACTACATAGTATAAAACAAAGTCGCTTTCCGCTGTCTGTCCCTATGTATGCTTAAATCTTTAAAACTACGCAACGGATTTTGATGCGGTTTTTTTTTAATGGATAGAGTGATTCAAGAGGAAGGTTTATATGTATAATACATGCATAATATAGAAGAGGAATACGGATAATCTTAGAGATTTTTGACGTCAGGTCGTAAATCAACACATTTTTTGCTCTTTCATTGCAAACGCTGGCTGAACCCTACGAGATAGATCAAAATAATGTACTACGGTATTGTACACCTTAAAAAGATATAAAAAAAAGTCCGTGATGGTATATGTCTATCTCTTGAGGGTTACCCACAATAACCATTTTTTAAGAAATACAGCATTAATCCTCATCCAATTAAGTACCTTCAAAAAATTGTGCATGTAATATAGATCAATATTGCCCTGTACAGCATGTAATTTAAATGAATATTTTCGAGGATATTACAGATTTAAAATGCAGGGACATAGCGGTTGCGGCGGTACCGGCCGGGGGGCGCGTGCCTATTCCAAAAAATGCCTCTAAGGCTGTGCTTCGCCCTACAGAACTTAATAATTGCGTAGTTATATTTGGTATCAGCGTTGCACTCGAGCAAAGCCGGGGCGGGCCGCTAGTTCTTGAATAAATGATTCCACAGAGAACTCATTTCTCTTTTCTAACGTGGTACGGTCTCTGCATCCGTACATTGGACTGTGCAGTTTAAAATGCGCCAATAGCCATTCCCTTCCTTGTCTACGAAATTTATAATTTTAACATTTGCGTAAAACTCAGCAGACCTCTCTAAATAACATGTGGAGCAGAAAAACCAACTAATATTCAGGTTAACGTTACCAATAAGGTGGATGTGACGACGTGTGAGCCGGTCGCCGCTTTCTGCAGTTCTGACGAAGAGGGAGAGGACGAGCATATGCTGTCCTTCTTACCCATAGCACCTGAGATTGAAGATCCAGAGGTATGTACTATGTATAGTCATAACATCAACTTTATGTCAATGTAAAAAGGCTTTTTAGACTGTCTAGTAAGGTTAAAAAATATGAGAAATATAAAGTTATAGTGGAATTTGATACTTATGTGAAAGCGTTACCGTACTTTCCTGAAACTATTGATTGGCATAAACAAAAAGTAGTCAACTTTTTTGAATGGTAGTTGCACATACAACTTTTAATACTTTAAGCTTGAAATTATTTGTAATTCACAGGATGGGTGGGCGGCAACGCAAGAGACAGTAACGCCAACAGAAACACCTGAGAAATTGGAGCCAGCGGCAAAGAGGCCGAAGAGTAAAACGTACGATATATCTTTGAAAATAGCGCCACCTGGTGAGTTGAACATGTTATTTTACTTTTTAGATCAATTTTACAAGATTTAGAGGCGTACGTCCTGTTACTTCTATAATTATTTCTGTATTATAACCAACCGTCATTATTAAAAATGTTGACAAAGATATTTTATTTTCAGAACAAGCATTGTCATTTGGTGGCAAAAACAAACAAGCAGCGGGTAGTAAAAAAGTTGCCGGAAGACCTCGTAAATAAAGTATTTTATAGGAATATGCTTGTTTTTTACTCAACATTCAGCTCATATATTCAACAAGAATATATAGTCGGCAAATTGGAGTAGGTACCAATTTACCGACTACAACAAAGAAACGAAGGCCCTAATCAGTTAAAAAGGAAGTAAAAGGTGATTTGTAGAATGATACATGTAAATTGTAGGAGAAAACATTTATTTTTTCAAAAAAAATGTCGTCGATCTCTTTAATAAAATTCGTATTCAGAGTATACTGTAAGTACCTATCGGTCGTATATAAATAAATCTCACTTAAACATAACCAAAATAATAATACATTCGCCTATTCGAGACCAAAAAGACTCAATAATATATAATATTTACTCCCTATTGCTAAACTAAAACTCCTACACTAACACATTAATATCGTACAGAGCGAGCCGCGAGGCGCGGCGCATAAATATAATTATCTATCGCGCGGTATGTACAGCGGCGGCTACGCGTCGATGTCGTCGTCCTCGTGCTGGCTCGAGAAGTAGCTCACGAGCCCGCCGAACACGCTGCCCTCCTCGCGCCCGCCCGGGCCCACCATGCCCGGCCCGAGCGGGACCAGGCCCGGGCCCGCCATGCCCGGACCCACCATGCCCGGCCCGGCGGGGATCAGGCCCGGACCCACCATGCCGGGACCGGCTGGCACCAGGCCCGGGCCTGGAGGTGGGCCCAGGTGTGCCGCGGGCGGGGCGGGTGGCGGTGCGGGCGAGTCCGGCATCTCCTGCTTGACGACTTGCAGCGCCTCCAGCCTTGCCGGCGACGCCAGGGACTCCGGGCGCGCGCCGGGCGGCTGGTCGCGCACGCTGAGCGGCAGCGGCGCGGCGGGCGAGGTGCGCGGGCCCTCCGCGTAGTGCGGCGCGGCGTAGGGCGCGGCGGGCGGGCTGGCGCGCCCCGGCGCCGGCGGCAGGTAAGGCGCGCGCGCCAGCCCGCGCAGGTGCGCCGGCAGGTAGGCCCCGGCCTCCAGGGGGGCGGGGCTCCGCGGCCGCGGCTCGCCGGCGTACGGGTGGTGCGACAGCGGGTGCGGGAGCGGGGCTCGTGGGCCGGGCGGGATGCCGCGGTCGGCGGGCCCGGGCGGCGGCGCGTAGGGCCCGTACGGACCGTACTGCGGAGCGTAGGGCCCGAGAGGATATCGCGGCCTGCGGTCCTTGTTGTCTGTGTGCTTCATTTTTGGATGTCGAGGTGGCTCGTCGCGAGGCGGCGTGGGCGAAGGATCCCGCGCCGGCGATGCGGTGGGCGAGCGATACTCTGGTTCAGTTTTCACCTCGGCTTTGATTCGTACGGGAGGCTCGTGTTCCACGGGGGGCGTGGATCGTGGCGGTGTCGGTCCGGACGACGGCGGGCGATTCTGTAGCGGTACACCGAGCGGTCCACCCAGGCCGGGCGGCATGCCGCGGTGCATCGCGAGCGGCCCTCCCGGGAGGCCGGAGCTGGGCATGCCGTGCGGGCTGGTGGTGGGCGGCAGGGCGCCGGGCGGGCCGGGCGCGTGCGGCCGGTGCATGCCCAGCGGCCCCAGCCCGCCGTGCGGGGGACCATGCCCAGAGGGCGAAGGCCCGTGGCCGGTAGGTGAGGGACCGTGATTTGGTGGAAGCCCGTGGCCGGGAGGCGACGGTCCATGTCCAGGCGAGGGTCCGTGAGCAGGAGGTGAAGGACCATGGCCGGGCGGGGTAGGTCGTCCGTGTCCGGGGGGTCCGTGATTGGAGTTGGGTGGTCCATGACCAGGAGGCATGGAACCGTGGCCTGGTGGCTGTCCGTGTCCGGGTGGCGGTCCGTGTCCGGGTGGCAATCCATGTCGCGGTGGAGCTCCGTGTCCGGGTGGTGGACCATGTCCAGGTGGTGGGCCATGTCCGGGAGGCGGGCCATGTCCGGACGGCGGGCCATGTCCGGGAGGTGGGCCGTGACCTGGTGGCGGGCCATGGCCAGGCAGCGGCCCGTGTCCGGGGTGCGGTCCATGTCCAGGCGGAGGTCCGTGGCCAGGCGGGGGTCCGTGCCCCGGTGGGGGTCCGTGACCAGGCGGGGGTCCATGTCCAGGCGGGGGCCCGTGTCCGGGCGGTGCGGGCGAGGTGGGCGTGGCGTAGGGTCTGGGCGGGTACTGCGGGTGCTGCAGCGCGCGCACGTGCCCGTAGTACTGCGGGAACTGCCGCGCGCCCGGGTGCAGCCCGTACATCGACATGTTCTGCCCGCGAGGGCCGTACGACCCGCCGCCGGGGTACATCATAGGACCCCTATACAACAAACTTAGGTTATTACAATAAATAGAGGAAAACAAAAATATGTTTTTTTTTTCATATCTTAGGCCATATTGCCAACATCATGTGATGATGTCTATTTATGCATTGTACTAACCTGTACTGCTGGTTGATCATGTGCGGCATCCGCGTGATGATGCTGGGCTCTTCCGTGATCGGCTTGAAGGGCTGCGGCGACCCAGCTACTGAAAGCGTACCTGCTGACATTATGCCTTGAATGTAAAACTATGGTTTTACTTTCAGTTGTTAATCTACATTCAACATAATAGCTTACGAATAAAGAAAGTTGTATTTTTGTTTCATTAAGTGATACAAAATACAAGGGTCGATTCATATCTAACGAAAAATGCATGGCATAAGGTACTGTATTAGTATTGGACGCGTAACACCAAACCTTTTTTTCGTAAGATAGGAACCGATCCTAAAACAGTAAGCATTGACCTTTTTTATACGACTATTTTTACCAATATTTTAAGAATTGGGGGTAATTTCCATCCTATAAGGTTTTTCCAAAAGATACAGTAATATCTCACCCTCTCTGAGCGCGGCGGCTTGGTCGGGTCGCGCCATGTGTTGCGCGCGCTCCTCCGCCGACAGCACGCCGCGTAACTCCGCGCGCACCTGCGATACACACTAACGTAAGTTCCGCGCTTAATAAGAGAATTGCATGGAGTCCAGTTTAACATACAAAAAGCCGCCTGAAAGACGAGTCTTATATTAAGTTGTGTTGTTTAGTACGTTTCAGCGTATATAATTTCGTAAATTATAAAATCTTAAATGAGAATATAAGTGTTCACTTTATGTTGATTGGAACTTACGTAATATGTACGCACAATCCAAACAAATATATTTTTTTTCCTGGCGCTGCTGCTGGAGCTGCGGAGACCCTTAAGCGGCGGAAGTATAATAACATTGTGGGTGATTATATTTTCGAGCCGTTTGGGGTTGAAACGCTCAGGCAGCCAGCCTTCTGGGCACGTTCCCCGCCATTGACAAGGATGACGATGAGTTCTTTGACGTCGTTTAGTTTTTATTTAAGTAAGTTTTAATTTTAGTATAGTTAGAGTTTGTTCTTATATTAGATTTAATTGTGTTTTTTTTATTTATTTCGCAAATAATTATTTTCTAAAAAAAATCCATTCCATTCAACTTCACTAAAATTATGGAGAGCAATGCAATTAAAAACGTCGTACAGAAAATTATATTTTTTTATCCGAATTGATTATCTCTGTTCCATTACCACTGATGTCTCGTGATGTGGTATGTCTTCGTATGTAGACGCGGTATATGAGTGTGTGTGTACCTGCAGTCGCGGCGCGGCGGGGTATCTGGGCGGCTCCGGGTGCGGGGCGCGCGGCGCGGGGTAGGCCAGCGCGGGCGGGGAGAACTCCATCTTCTCCTTCTTAAGTCTCTTCGTCTCCTGCATCGCTAACCGAGCCAGTCTCTTCTCCTCTCGCTCTTTAGCCTTCTGCTCCTTCATCTTTTCCTTTTCTTCTCTCTTTTGTATTCTTTCTTGTTTCTTAGCTTCGCGTTCAGCTCGTTTCGCTTCTCGCTCTTGCCGTTTCTTTTCTCTTTCCACCTGTTAATTATGACATTTGTTAAAAAAGGAGCCATTTTCATTATTCTACCATAAAACATCAAAGAATTACACTTTATTGAATGAATACGTACTTGATTTGGTTTCGTTGGAGAGCCATCCGTTCTGAGATCTGTGTAAAGAAAAATATTTTTAAAATGAATCACTTCATATAAGACTTATACGAATTTCGTACCATAATTCGCCCACAGTAACAAGATAATTTTCTACAGGACTATTTTATTATAGAGGCTATTTAAAAGTGTATGTTACCTTTAATCTTGACGCCGATGAGTTTAGCGAGCGCGTCGTCAGGCGCCGCGCCGCCGCGGGATCCGCGCGATGATCGCGCTCCCCTACGATATAACACAATACTTTTAATACACACATTACATACTCGTTAGCTCTTAGTCCCAATGTGGAACAAAAAGTCGTAGTTAAAAACAATAGGGCGAGATGACTGGATATGAGAAAATAGAATTTGGTCATCTAACTTACTATTGTTACATAAAGATATGCATTATGGTGTGAATATATAATTACCTGCTCCCGCGTCCACCCCTGCTGCCTCTGCCGCGATTTGGCCGAGCAGCGTTCATAGCTGCTTGTGCATCTGTAAACCAAAACCAAATTAGTGATTGTTGCCTTTACCCTACTCAGATTTACGAAGAGTTATAGGAAGATAATTTTTCTAACCTGTTACTACCATTCTCATGCATTTATATAGAAATATTTAACAATACATAAGAAAATGAAAGATAAATGTGATCTTTTCTTTATCACATAATCTTTTTTAGGACGACTCTGAACATCAATAGTCTTTTTTGGGCAACCAACCGAAAAATTTAATCTAAAACATAAATATGAGAGAACAGAGACTCCTTAAGATATAATTATATTAAGTAAACTACCAAAGTTAAAAAGTAGTAAGAACAAAAACATAAGCACCCGAAATCTTACTCAAATGCGCCTGCAGTTCTTCTGTTTTGGCTCTAGTCACATCTTCTGGTAGCTTCTCGAGCGGCACTACAGCTGTCTTCTTGATGAGGTCGCAGATAGCCTTCCGCTTCTCCTCGCTGGCCTGGCCTTCTTGTTCGGCTTCTTCTGCCTTCTTGCGCTTGGCTCGCTCGTCTTCTGAGTCTGTCGTGGCGTCGGTGTCGACTTTGTATTCGTCGGAACTGTCGGGCATGTGTTTGCCGCTCGATTTGTGCATCTCCTGGGGGTAAATTGTCGGTTATAAGAAACAGTTACATGTATAATTAGTGCAGTACGTGCAGTCCAGTAACATGTGACTTAAAGATTGATGAAATAATGGCTATCATAAATTCTTCAGATTTCGTAAAAAAAAAAACTTACCATGATCCTTTTATGTTTAAGTTTATATTTAACAGCCTAGTTTTAGATTTTAAATCCATTTTTTTTTCAAATAGGGTTTGATGAAAAACGCGACTGATACAAAACCTAGGTCTTCACTTAGTAAAACATAAGTAATTAGGTAAGTTCTAAACTCTAAATATTTTTGTTATATTAGAAATACTGCCATATTGTTATCACTTGTCTGTACATAATACCAAATAAATGACTTAAAATACTCACATCCTCCGACTCCGTATTAGGCATCTCGGTATAATTGATCTTCTTCTGGCGTGTCCTATGTTTGGGCGACCAGTCGTTCAGATCGTCGCTGAGCCCGCCGTAAGTGACCCGCGCGCGTATGACGTTACCGTCGGCGTCGTACTGCGTGAGTCCGCTGCGCTTGCGGGACTTCTTGCTCTTGTCGCGACGCTTCAACTTCGGAGGACGGATTTTGGGTTTAGATGACCTGTATAGAAGAAATTATTTATTTCTACAATATTAAATAACGATTGTACGGATTTTAAGAGGTGACCTGAGATTGTATAAATTTTTCTTTTTGGGATAGTCAATAAAGTAATTTGGACTTCAGTATGAATAACATGTACAAGTGAATGTTTTTATCCTAGGTACAAAACAAATAAGATATATATGAATAGTTTCAGAATGTGACTCCACTCTTCGAAATTTCTACTCTTATCTTATTGTGTTTAAAAACAATCTCTTAGTCTGTAGTTCTATTCTAAAATTTTACTGAAGTAACAAACTTACTTTGATTTTGTGGACCACTCCTTGGCACCAGCTGACTCACTCGAACTCTCATCCAACACGCCTTTCTTCTTTTTCTTCACCTCAGGCGATGATTCCGTCATTTTTGTACGCTCACCTGTGCGTAAAGGAGTCATAAATCAGTGTCATAATTCATTACAAGTCATATGCTAAAAACTACTTATCATATTAGTATGTCGGTTTCGTTTTGTTTCTTTGCTGGTCTGTAGTATACCTACAATAACAGTAGGTATATTGAAACTAACCTTTTTTATCAGATCTACATGTCCGTCGAATAGGCAGAGAGTCGGAAGACCTCGAGTCACTGGAGCTCTCTCGTTCAGCCGAAGACGAGATTTCAGAAGAAGATTCCATACTGAAACCAATACATATTTTAATTAATTGTAGGCCTAAAGCTTTACTTACACAATTATCGAATAAGGCAAGAACAGAGGAAGCGCTGCGGCACACGGTGAACGAAAAACATAAAAAAGTATCATGGAAAATTTAATGAAATCTGAAAATAATACAATTTGAAAAAGAGATGTAATATTATACCCAATAATGACATTTCAGACCCATTACAAATTATATTGTATTGGAGGAAGAAAATTACATGATCACTCTAATCTCATTCACGTCAATAAATATAAATAACAAATAGGTACTCACCCGGTATCTTTGAAGTCTTCGTCAGTTTCGTCATCGTCTTCCGAAGGAACTTCCAAAGAGTTCAGTTTCCTTGGTTTCCGCCGTAGTTTCTTCTTAGATTTCTTTTCAACGGGTTTACCCTACAAAGTTAATGTAATATAAATTAGTTTGTTCATTTTACCTGTTTATAATCCACAACTTTACCTAAAGAGTGACAAAAAACGACAAGAGTGGAAAGCGAAACCTGCGAGCTACTTTAGTGTCTATACAATTTGACTAACAAATTCAACGCGTCTTCTCAAAGCAAAGCATGGACTCAAATGAATATGTTATACTTTCAGTCAGTTAACTAGTTAAATACCAATGCATGTTGCTAGATTTTTTTACATACATTAGAACAGCCAAAAATGCATCATACCTAAAATGACAAAGCATTTATGGGTCCTCACCTAAATACACGATCACTTTTTTACCACGCAGAGCCTTTTGACAGGCAGGCAGGTTTAAGAGCTATAAAGTTAAATTCTAGTAATAATAAATATAACGTTGGTATTTACCATGGGACCCACCTGTTCAAAAGCGTCTCTCTCGGCCTTCATCTTCTCCTCTTCAGCGGCCTCTATGATGGTGGATATGTCTTTCCCGCGCCCCTGGTTGCCGGCACTCGTTGTTGCTTCTACGTATTCCTCCTGTTTTGATAAAAAATGTTAGGGTTAGGTTTTGGACGTGGTTAGGCTTGCTATCATAAATTTCGAAACACATTTCGGGAATAAAATGTTTCTATGTCATATTGAGTCTTTTGCTGAGAATTGTATGTTACTATAAACATTGCCCATGCAGAGCAAACAGGAAACAGTTTACAGATTCAAAAACTAAACGACATTTATTCGTAGGTCATCAAATAAACCCAGTATATCTAAAAAGCTTGTATCTAACTGAATTTTTCGATTACATCTTTTTCCTTATGGCAGGTTCTTATATTCTAAAAGATTTATGTATATTATGTAAGTTGAATCATCTCTTAAACATAGGAAAATTCTTCTTTAGCGTAAGTATAATTGAAAGCAACAACATTAACCTTAAATTTAACGTTCTTTGCCACAGTTGTAATTGTTTAAATAAATAGTTGATGGTGTACCTTGATGGCGGAGCTGATGAGCCTGTCGTACTCCTGGCTGCGGTAGGAGACGGGCAGCTGCTTGCGCGCGCGCAGGCGGTACACCGCGCCCTCCTCGGAGGTCGACGACCAGTCGCTGCTGCCGCTGCCGTCTGCAGGGGGGTTATCACACCATATAGCATGTATGAAAACAGATAATTGTGGGAAAGACTAGATTGCCATTTGGTTCGAAAAGACGATGAAGATTATAAAAAACTGAAAAAAAAAGCAAGATTAACATAAACTTACATGATATAGTGCTTCCACTAACAGAAACTAAAGTTTAGAAGGTAGATGCAAATGACACGTGGCAATGACAATAAAAACCTCTTCTTGAAAAAGGCAGAAGCTCACCGTAACTTAGATTTTACAATTATATAAAAGGAATTAGAGATGGAATTAGAGATACATGTTGTTAATTCTGAAACAATACAATATCTGAAAAACTCAATTTTAGGAAACTTACCACTAGACTTATCCTCATCATGTTCTCTTGGCGGCTCCTTCTCCTCTTCCGATTCCTTCTCAATCTCCGGCTCTGGCTCCTCTAACTTCTTCCGTTCTCTCTCGGCTTCGACCACTACTACCAACTCGTCGTATTTCACCAGTTCCGCTTCTAAGGATGCTATTAACATATCCTAGAAAAGAAGATTCTAATTATATTAAATAAACCATAAATAAAACCTATTCTATATTTTTAATAGATGAAATAAATGCCAAGGGAAATTAAAAGTTTAAACATGTTTATGGGGATTTATCACAATAGCTGATCAGATTTTTTGGTAGGGATCTAAAAGTACGCAATAATAATACGAGCCCTGAGATCCAGTCGGGATTAAAATCAATCGGGCTTTTTCTTTAATAATCCGTGAGTAGATATCAGGATTGGTTGCCAAGTTGGTGGCCATCATGAAAATAAATTAGCTACTCTTCTTTGGAGGCCTTCTACTAAAGTCCTACACAGTTATTGCTTTATACCTATTAACCACCAAGTTAGTGGAATAACAACATGTGTAGGTATGAATAAGTACTGACATGGTTGCAGGGCGGACAGAACCAGTCGCCGTCGGGCACGCGCAGCAGCAGCGGCTTGAGACAGCTGGCGTGGTAGCCGGCGTCGCAGCGGTCGCACAGCAGGATCCACTCCGGCTGCTCGCCGCTGCCGCAGCGCTTGCAGAACCCGTCCGCGTCTTCCTTGCCTGCAAACCATAATACTCATAAACCTTACTTGTAAACATTTGTAAGAACCAGGTTAAAAGTTAGTGAACATCCAAAAGACGTCCTAACCATGCAGAATGCGGAGATAAAGCGCTCGTACACACGACGTGCTGCCGTTGTTTGTATTTGTCACTACTACACATTTGATTTAATAAAATTGGTTAGCTGCTCGTGGAATATGAAATAACAAATCAAATACGTGAGAGACGCGAAGACAGGGCGAAGTACAGGTTCGTTCATAGTTCGTACCTAGAATATAGGGTTGCGCGTTTGCAATCGATGGCAGCGCGATTGCTGTTCAGCGGCTGAACGAACGCATTATAGCGTGCTCGAACGCCTAGACTACCCTGGTGGCCCTTCTCCTGGGGCCACGCATTTCCATTTAACTGCGATCGAACGTTTTGTCCTTAATTATAATTATTGTCAAAATCGCTAGACATTATTGTGAAATGTTAAAATATAGAATGACTAACCCAAATAATAGCTGAAAACGTAAAATTAAATATACATTCTAGGACATTTCGTCAAAATTGTCTCAAAAAACAAACAAATATAATAGTAGTATTAATGAGCTTACCTTCTTGTAAAGTACGTGCCCTTTTCATCGGTTCAACTGGTTCGTCAGTTTCCAAGTCAGATTCCGGTGAAAATTCATGATCCGATTTGTTGAATACCACTGTTAAACAAAGATATTTCACAATGTAAGTATAAAAGTATTAGAGTTTCGCTATAAGTTCTTAAAAGAGACCGGACAGTAATGTACGGAGTTCTCCTTTCTATCATGTTATATAAATTTCCAATAAGAATCAAAACAGTCAATTAAAACAAAAATACATAAATCACACGCAACCAAATTATGTAGTGCCGACTTTTTACACAAATTCATCTATTTTTTTTTTTATACATTTTAGTATACCGTACTACCGGCTATTGCGAATCGATTGAAAAAATATTTTCTTCATAGATTAAGTATACCTCCAAGGTGATGAAATAAATTATTTATCATCGTTTCTGTTATACATTTATGCGCGGTTATTTTTCTACCACATGAGGACTTACACTCAGGTTCCTCATGTTCTTGCAGCTCGAACAGCGGCTCATCGGAGTCGGAGTCTGGTTCAGGTCCCGTAGAGTGGTCGGAGCGCCACTCCGTCTTCCGACGCCGTCGCTCGCCGTCAGAACTGCTCGCGCCACTCGCACGCCACTCTTCCTCTTCGTCGTCGTCTTTGTTCTGTGGGGAAATGAGATATTATTGTAGATTGCTGTTCAAGCGTTGGGGTGACGAGGTAATGGTATGACTTCCTCTGTTATTTTATACTAAAAAGCTTACTCATTTCCGTATAGCATATTTATGTTTTACGCATTTGTCATTTTGAGTCTGTTGTGTCTCAGTGTACAGAAAAATGAGACAACATTTATCTAAGTAAAGAGTTAAGTGGGAGTGGGCTGGTTATGACGCGCGAATGCAGCCTGACCGATGGGCAAAGATTGTCGTCGGATGCCGGTAGGACATCGCCATTGAGGTCGTCCGCGGCGAAGATGGTGTGATGACACAGTCAGTTATGAGGGTCGCCCGTAGCTACACATCGCAAAAGACAGACAGGTTTAGAGGACGAAGGGGGAGGCTTTTCCAAGCAGTGGAATCTGAACTAGGCTACAAAAAGACAGCAATTAGTCTTAGGTTTGTCCTTGTCTTTGTTCTTCTGCTTACATTATTCTACCTAAATACAAGTACGTACCTTCTTCTTGTGTATCTTCTTCATCTCCCGCAAGGCGACCTCCTCCATGTGTCGCCGGTCGGCCTCCTCCTTGATCTTCATCTGCGCGATCCGGCGCGACTGCCGCACGGGCGCCGCGTCCGACTCGTCCGACCCGCGCCCCGACCGGGACTTGTCCTTGTCTTTGTTGCTGTCAGGCTTATGCCCCTACCAACACACTACGTACCTTCTTCTTGTGTATCTTCTTCATCTCCCGCAAGGCGACCTCCTCCATGTGTCGCCGGTCGGCCTCCTCCTTGATCTTCATCTGCGCGATCCGGCGCGACTGCCGCACGGGCGCCGCGTCCGACTCGTCCGACCCGCGCCCCGACCGGGACTTGTCCTTGTCTTTGTTGCTGTCAGGCTTATGCCCCTACCAACACACTACGTACCTTCTTCTTGTGTATCTTCTTCATCTCCCGCAAGGCGACCTCCTCCATGTGTCGCCGGTCGGCCTCCTCCTTGATCTTCATCTGCGCGATCCGGCGCGACTGCCGCACGGGCGCCGCGTCCGACTCGTCCGACCCGCGCCCCGACCGGGACTTGTCCTTGTCTTTGTTGCTGTCAGGCTTATGCCCCTACCAACACACTACGTACCTTCTTCTTGTGTATCTTCTTCATCTCCCGCAAGGCGACCTCCTCCATGTGTCGCCGGTCGGCCTCCTCCTTGATCTTCATCTGCGCGATCCGGCGCGACTGCCGCACGGGCGCCGCGTCCGACTCGTCCGACCCGCGCCCCGACCGGGACTTGTCCTTGTCTTTGTTGCTGTCAGGCTTATGCCCCTACCAACACACTACGTACCTTCTTCTTGTGTATCTTCTTCATCTCCCGCAAGGCGACCTCCTCCATGTGTCGCCGGTCGGCCTCCTCCTTGATCTTCATCTGCGCGATCCGGCGCGACTGCCGCACGGGCGCCGCGTCCGACTCGTCCGACCCGCGCCCCGACCGGGACTTGTCCTTGTCTTTGTTGCTGTCAGGCTTATGCCCCTACCAACACACTACGTACCTTCTTCTTGTGTATCTTCTTCATCTCCCGCAAGGCGACCTCCTCCATGTGTCGCCGGTCGGCCTCCTCCTTGATCTTCATCTGCGCGATCCGGCGCGACTGCCGCACGGGCGCCGCGTCCGACTCGTCCGACCCGCGCCCCGACCGGGACTTGTCCTTGTCTTTGTTGCTGTCAGGCTTATGCCCCTACCAACACACTACGTACCTTCTTCTTGTGTATCTTCTTCATCTCCCGCAAGGCGACCTCCTCCATGTGTCGCCGGTCGGCCTCCTCCTTGATCTTCATCTGCGCGATCCGGCGCGACTGCCGCACGGGCGCCGCGTCCGACTCGTCCGACCCGCGCCCCGACCGGGACTTGTCCTTGTCTTTGTTGCTGTCAGGCTTATGCCCCTACCAACACACTACGTACCTTCTTCTTGTGTATCTTCTTCATCTCCCGCAAGGCGACCTCCTCCATGTGTCGCCGGTCGGCCTCCTCCTTGATCTTCATCTGCGCGATCCGGCGCGACTGCCGCACGGGCGCCGCGTCCGACTCGTCCGACCCGCGCCCCGACCGGGACTTGTCTTTGTTGCTTTTGGCCTTGTCCTTGTTGTCCTTGCTCTTCTTTTTTATTAGCTTCTTTGAGGTTTTTTTGCCTGCTGCAATGAAAGATTTTTTAATTTGAATGAAGGAATATTAAGTTATAGTATTAGGCATAAGAACATACTTTATGTAAACATTATTTTAGATTTGCACAACGTGTTTTGAAAGACCAAATTTTCAAAGGCCTAGTAAATAATTACAAATCTGATTAGATGGAATCTAACTATGTTCTAGTTAGATTTTTTATACCTAGGTTTCGCTTCCTCACCGAGCGATTTTCACCCGCGACCGCCGCGGTTATGGATCTGCGATTTTATTTCTAAACACACGAGCCCGGTAATTTTCCCGGTTCCGCAGCCGTCCTGGTCGACCGCAGACGTGACGGGCGATGACCGCAAGACATGCAGTAAGAATGGCGTTGGATGTCTGTACCCCGGCCCCTGCCAGTCACCGCGGCCGCCCAGCGATCGCAGAGCGCGCGGTCGCCATTCGCCAAAGCTGCGGGTTACCGCGGCCCGCGAGATTCTACTAGTAGCCCGCTGGTGCAGCAGGACCAGCAAACAACCACGCACACAGAGGGCGTTAAACGCGTCGTGAGTTGTGCTTTATTTTCTTACATGTATATCTTCTACAGAAGCTACGGGCCCGCAAACGCGGCGGACGCGGGTGAATAACGCTCCGTGAATTCTTAGCCTCATAGTTGTGATGAAAAATGGTGGCATTTTTTTATTTTTTTTTTCCGTGAGAGTCATCCTCGAACTTCAGGGAATATTTTAAAAGAAGAATTAGTGAATTCGGGTTCAGCTGCTCTCGAGATTTGCGCTCAGCAACACTTTAAGCGATTAATTTTTACATTATACATTAGTTATTAATCTATTGATATACATTTATTCTATTTATGTAATCAAAAATATACCTATACTATAGAGAGTCTCCTCCTCAGATTCGTCACTTGATTGTTTTTCTAGAAGTTTTGCTTCTACTTTTTTTCTGTAACAAACAATTCAATTATAGCAAGCCCCACCAATATATTAAGCCTATTTTCACATATTACACTGACATATTGACATTTGTATCTACAGATAGTATAAGGCCCACCCAAACAGGGAACCAAAATAAAAAGTTTGTTGCTGTTGACCACCGCTGGCTGTTTGCGCCGACCCAGGTATGTATGTAACTCTTATGTTTTAATATTTATCAAAATGCTCACCTAGTGGATGTGATGATTTTCTTAGGTTTGATTTTGAGTCGTTTCCCACTCGTAATAGGTTCGTCATCTTCACTCTCACTCTGAGATTCTGATTTATTCTTATCGCTCATAGTAGCGTCTAATAGAGACCGTTTCAAAGACTTACATTCTTTCTTACCATTGTCAGTAACAATTTCTTTGTCACTACCTTTATCTACATCTTCATCAACCTTTTTAACGATCTTTTTTCTTTTAAACTTCCCTTTATTAGCTTTTATTTTCTTCCGTTGCGCTATAGGATTGCTTTCAACATTATTTAAAGTGTCTTTATTAGTTTCGCCGTTATCTACGCTATCTCCTATTTCCTTGGAATGTGTGCTTACATCACTCTCAGGTGTTGTTTCTAACCGTAACTTCTTAGGAGGTAAGGGGTCTTCTACTTTAAGTTCTTTATCAGGACTCTTCTCTTTCTCATTCTCTGTGACTGTATCCTCTTGATCCACAGAGGATACACTGCTTTTTCTTTTCTCTATGATACTTGTTTTACTATCGTGACCATTATCAGTCTCTGCGTTAACTAACTCTGTGCTTTTATTTAATTTTAAATTTCTTGCGAGGTTGCTTTTCTTTTTAACTTTACGCCTTCCTTTCTTCGCATTATTCTTTTTAGGACTTTCACTATCTGTGGTACTTTTGTCATTAACACTAGCTTCTCTTTTTAAATCGTTTTCATTATTTTTAGTAGAATTAGAGCCATCTGATTGATCTAAGTCGCGCACACAATGTTTTTTTGGGTCCGTGTTTAATACTTCTGTGGTATCATTCGATTGCTTTTTCAAAGTCCTTTTAGTAACTGAGGGTACACTACTTTTTAATTTTACACTTTTACCTAACTTAGTTTTATTGCTTGTATTAGATAGTTCATGAAGGTCACCATTAAGGCATTCTTCAGTGCCGTTCTCTTCCGCAGAGTTATCTTCGGGGCTGTTGGCTTGTTCAATAGTTTCGGGGTTGCCCGTATCATTGTCGTAGCCCCAACCTTCCCCATAGAAAAACATGACTGGTTCAGAAATCTCTTCACCAATAATGTAGGAACTTTCACAGTCAGCTCCATTTCCTTCACCAGTTACAAGCATCACAGGTTCCTCTATAGCCTCACCTACTTCATCTTCTTTTTGTTCTTCACTTGTCTTTTCTGGACTTTTTTCTTTTGTTTCGACAGTTGCTGCTACTTTTGGAGTTTCTGGATTTTCTACTACTTTTGGACTTGCTGGGTTTTCTGCTACTTTTGGACTTTCTGGTTTTTCTACTACTTTTGGACTTTCTGGTTTCTCTGCTTCTTTTGGACTTTCCGGCTTCTCTACTACATTTGGACTTCTTGGTTTCTCTACTTCTTTTGGACTTTCTGGTTTATCTGCTACTTCAGCCATATCTACGACTACTGCTGTTTTTTCTTCCGTTTCAGTCGCTACAACTGAAGCTGAATACTCTGATGATTCTTCTTGTTCTTTTTCTTCAGATTTTTCTTTTTCCAATGGCTCTGCTATTTCCTCTTCCAATGGTTCTGCTTTTTGTGTTTCCGATGGTATTGCTTTCTCTTCTTCCAATGGTTCTACTTTTTCTACTATAGGCTCATCCTTTTCCACAGGTAGCTCATCTTCTATAGGCTGTGATTCTACAACTGGTTCTGCTTTTTCTGATGTCTCTACTTTTTCTAATTCTTCTACATCTTTAGCGTGTTGTTCAGGCTCTGTGGCTTCAGCGGGAGAATTACTTCTATCAGGAATATCCTCACTCTTCTCTTCTTTACTGTCTGTAGTATCTGGGACAGCTTCCTCCTCTTCTGAAAGTGGATCCTTATCTTTTTGTTCTTCAGCCTCATGTTCTGATTCAGATTCTGGACTTAGGAACTCTTCTTCAGCCTCCGATTTGTTGGACTGGAAATTTTAAGGGAAAATTATTTATAGGAAGTAACTAAGATAAAATCCTTGACATTAATTATTATGTTATTACAACCTAAAATATTTATTTGCTAGGACATTGAAGCAGCTTATTAAACACGTGAATTTTCCCAAAAAAACAATGCTGTTATGTTTAAGCAGTCTGTTTGTAATGTTGGTAAATAGGCACATGGAAATAATATCAGCATCCTATAGAGCATTTGCATCTACAATATCTTCAATCAACTTTCACAACATGCATATTCATCATTGTAACAAGATAGATAGAACTCAACTCAACTATTATCTATTTATTGCCATAAATAGGCCTCTCTCAAGCTGCACCATTTTTGTTATGACATAATAGCTTTTGCCCTTGGCTAATTAGGGTGCCAGTTATCACAGCAAAAAAGTATAATTCTTTGGATCTAAGCTTGCCCCATAAGAAGTATAAAAAAAAACAATTTACTATTTTAGGTTTAAAATAATTATATACAGAGCTTTCTCATTTATAATATTAGTATAGATATAGGAAAATTAATAAAATCATTACCTCCAACTGTGGTGGCACCTCGGCACTATTAGAATCTTCATTAACATTAGAATTAGATGCAGATAAAGGACAAATTTCTTCTCCACTTTTTAACTGTGATATTACTTTCACTAGTTCCTCTCTACTCCTGTATAAACAAAACAAATATTAGTTTATCTGAAGAGAATCCTAATTGAAAAGGCTATTTAATGTAATTTGGGTAAAAAAAACATTAGTAAAAGGAAGAATGCATCCATGATTTCTGCCATAGTAGCCCAGTAGTTATGGTCAAGTGAAGAATTGGTCTTTCAAATTAATGGACAGTATACTCAACAATATTTTTACATTTGTATTTCTATGAAAAGCAAAAAGCATTTGAGTAAAAAACTTGTATCATTAACATATAAAAGATAATTTATAGAAACCAAAATACATTACATACATAAAAAATAAGTTTATTGTTTTAGACATTCATTTAAATTATATTTTTATGCTAATTCACAGATTCGTATTTTTTAAGTAGGAAAGCTAATTAAATATTTTAGCATAAAACCTCATTATATTGTATTTAAAATAGGCATTATTATTCAGACCTCATGTTAATTATAGAGTTATAAATAAAACAATGTTATTTAATGTTACCTAGCTACAAGCTGCCATGTTTCTTCGTCCTGGTCTTCTTTATACAAACATAAGTTGGCCTCATGGTCCACTTGCAGCCAGTATACACAACCATTCTTGTCTCTGCCAATAGGATCCAACCTCAACTCCTTACATGATATAGCATTGACAGCATTCTTAAATTTTTGGTGGCAAGTAAATTGGAACTCTAATAACAACTGTGGAAAAAGAAAAACATTTTAGAGCATTGGTGACGTGCAGACATAAAATTGTTATTGTAGCTATATCATAAAAATTTAATGTTTTTGTCTAGATTTATAAACAGCACTTGACATAGAAACACTTGAAGAATTGAAAATATTTGGCTCAGAGCCATATTTTTTTGTAAATAAAATCTTAAAAACAAGTTTGTGTTGGAATTTAAATATTTTATTGAGCACATGCTACACAAAATAGGCTAAAACCCCTTTTATGTTGTTGTCAAAGTAAACACATTCTGTAGGTCAAGAGCATTTTAGTTAAACACTTGACAGCATTACATACTTAGGTATGAATCATTTGTGAAAGTGTTAGTTGCTAGCTATAAATGAGATTAGATGCACATCATCAAAGAAAAAATCCGAGTAGGCGTAATTACCTTCAATACTTTCAATTTGACTGGTGTGCTAGCTTTCTTGTAAGAGAACCTCTCGATCTCCCAGGCTTCCTGATGGTGACCTTGTTGGTGGCAGAACTTTATCATGAACCTCTCCCATCTGTTGCTCGGCACCGTTTTATGAGCACGACGCAGAAGTCTCAAGTGTAACTCCTTCAACGGATCCGATACTAACAACAAAAAACTTATAAGATGTTTGTTTATGATTTGCAATGACGAATTTACAAAGATATCTCACCTTCTTGTGTATTCTCTATGAATTCTTGTAATTTAGATATCGTAGGAATATCCAAGCCGAACAATTTGCCAAATGTTTTTAGAAATGAGTAAATAACAGCGAAATTGGGATCATTCGCACACGAAATTTCACCATCGGACGCCATCGTCGGAACTTAACAAGCTTTTTCACTAAACATCACTAATAGTTCTAAATACAGACATATGATTATTTCACTTATACCTAAAGGGAAGTTGTAAAACATGTACATGATTCACGAAAATATCTTCATTTTATGTGCACAGAAAGCTTATTTTCTTATTTTCTATTATAGTAAAATAAAACTCGATGACAGCCATCGCTCCATAAACTACTAATTTATTTTTTTAAGTAAACACTGTTCATCGTTGACAGATCTACTCATATTTTTGCCAAAGACAAGTCAGTTTCAGAAGTTTAAAATAATATTATTTCAGTCGGTTCAGTTTAAACGTAAAAAAATCGTGAAACCTTCATTCAGGAGTTTATGAGATCATGGTCGTAAATTTATAATGTGTAATTGCAACTCTAGAAGAATCGTGGGGAGTAATGCATCACTGTGTGTGAAAGAAAGTAAACTCTCAGTGTGTCATCATCCTTCAGGGGATTTACAATCAAGATAATTAATTATTTATGTTGTTCGTACTATAAGGGCGAGTACTAGGTATTAGGTACCTACCTAGGTAAGTAAAACACGGTATAAAATTTAGTAATTTTATTAAAAACAGTTCGTCACATGTTCATCAACTCTGTCACATCACTAAGACTGTCAAGTGTAATTTCCACGAGAACACTGAGATTTTATAACCTGTGGTTACAAAACCCCATTGAGTGAAACGAGTGTTTGGTTTCGTTTACTTTTAAGAATTGTGTGATTGCTTTGTTTCGTAGTCTTAAGATAATTAACTTGTTATATCAGCCAACATGTCTTCAGTATGTTGTGGAACAAAAAAACAAAAACTCAACAATTCGTATAGCAACAATATAGATCGACCTTTGAATGGTTACCAAGAATCTGTGGCTATTCCTGATATGTGTTACTTTTGTTTCGATGTTTTGTATTGTCAGCTGCACAGTATGGACCCCCCTCAGACGCCAAACTTTACTAACGATGCCTAGTAAGTGGTTCACTCTCGTAAGTACAAGTACAGCCTGTCATTATATTTATGCCTATCCTGTTGGACATGCTTTGTTGAGCTACCTCCACATCTTTTGTTTCGAATGAGGTCAGTCTAATGAATTAAACCTGTGATGATTTTCGTGCGAAACTTCGGTATGCTACATAATTAATGCATAAATCACTTTCACTCAATTACCATACTATGTTAATGTAAACATTAATGATTTATGTTTACTCATTTAAAAAACCTACACAAAGACAATTTTGTTTTTTATTCGCGGTCGTTACACCTCCACTTCTGCTTCACTAATGTGCATGCTAATACATTCTTTATGTGAAAGTGCGTAAAGCATATAATTGAATAAACATTAAAATACTGCTATTGTGTTGCTGTGTTGACTGTTATGCAGTAAATGAACAAGCAATACAGGTATATACATTATATTATAGCTAATATGTAACTAACTAAATAATTGTATCACATTGTATACATTTAATACAATTCTGATTTCATAAATTTGTGTCCTTTTTTACAGTCCTTTATTTGTGACATGGAAAATTGGCAAAGAGCACCGTCTGCGAGGATGTATTGGGACATTCAATGCAATGCATTTACACTCAGGTATGAACAGTATTTTTATTTACTAAAGTAATATATTTGCTTGATTAGACACTTTATCATGTCCCCTTTAAGAAGCTATGACACCATCTGACCTTGTCCAGTTATTGACACAACAATGACAATTATATATTTCTGTTAGCAACAGCAAAAAAACTTCAGACACTGAAGGTATTGAAAGATAATGAAAAAGTTGCAGTTTTCTTTAGTCCACAATTATTTATTTATATGTAAATTATTCTTTGATGGATAATTTTAATTTAAATAAATATGCTAAATGTATGACATTTCATCTGTTATTGAGTAATTTATTTAAATCATATTCTGAAAAGTAGGTAGGTTTACTTATTCATTTGATAACCATTCCAATTAGTAAACGGTATATTAAAAAGTTCACAGTTCAATTTGTCAGTCACGAATATATGTTAAAAAGTATGTCATACATTATCAGTATTAATAATACTCTTGTTACCTAGTTGCAATATAATACTTTTGTTGTAGGCCTGTTAGATCTGCGAACGCATGTTTTAAAAAAATTGAAATAAGTGTGGTTAAAAACAGCAGTATAACTTTACCTCACAATAAAAGTCAAGACTTTTATTAATACATTGTTATGAAAAAGTATTTTTAAACTTCCACAGTTTGTGTACAATACAGAAAGTTTTAAAGAACAAAAGATTCACTATGTAATTAACTCATAACTTTTAGTTATTACATTGTTCCTTAGATTATGGCTTAGTGTTTACGTGGTAAAAAAAACATACAGTCCAAAAACCTATCTATAGTATATCCAACTAGATCTACATATAGATTTTTATTTTTTATTACATACACCACTTTACCCACAAAATACAATGGTAAAACAACCATTCCCGAAATAGAAATCGTAAACCGCAATCATATCATATTAATTTCACGCAATCTAAACCAAACTTCCTACCCAGGTCTTCGCGAGTACGCGATAACGAGTGCCCTAAAAGACTCGCGGTTCGCCCCCATCACTCGGGAGGAGGTGCCGCGGCTGACGGTGTCCGTCTCCATCCTGCAGCACTTCGAGGAGGCCGAGCACTACCTCGACTGGAAGCTCGGCAAGCACGGCATCCGCATCGAGTTCATTAGTGAACGCGGCTCCAAGAGAACTGCCACTTATTTACCCCAAGTTGCTACTGAACAAGGTTTGTGATGTAACTTTTTGTTGTCAACATTCATATTATCATCTGGATTTAAGTTAACTCGGTTTCTGAAAGGCTGTTTACTTTAAACTTGAAGGTTAGCCTTCCGGAAACCGAGGGCGAATTAAGCAGTAGGCTTGAGATTATTCAGATTTCCATAACAAGGATACTCTTTGCTGCGCTTGCAAAGTAATGGTAGATTTAGTTTTGAATATACATAACTCAATTCCGTGCTTAGAAGGTAATTAATGAGGCATCCATCCCCTCTGTCAATAATACGATCGTGGCACATAAAACGTGCCGTGAACGAAAATGAAAGTTCTTTGATCAGTTTATGTCAATGTTAAAGACGAAATTAGGTTGAGGCCGAAACACCAGCAGTGACAAAGTTTCCTTCGTGAGTTAATTTTCTTTTTGGCGAGAAATCAATTTTGTGCAATCAAAAGATTGTGTGGAATCGATTTCTTGCCAAAAGTATGTTTGTACATTCGTAATTCGATGAGATATTGATAAGTGTCCAGGATTTTCAATGAGGTTTAAACAAAATACTTAATGAGGTAAAAATGTAAAAGTCATAACTACGCCGATAAAGTATATTGCGGGAAAATTGATTAAGCCTGGGGCCTCGTTTAAACCATTACTAACACATCTTCGTAGTACAGATGGAGAATAAAGAGCACGTTGAACATCAGGCTAGGGAATAGACTACATAGAATGCATCTAACTTTAGTGTCCACGTTGGTTACCAGGGTGCTCCGCCCGGACTCCGGAAGCGTGTCGTGTCATCTAAGTTTTATAAGGAACAACACATAGCTGTATTGTGTATTTTCTGTTGAAAGCAGCTTGAAAGTTAGTACGCTGCATTGCTGCAAGCGAAGCAGCCAGTGTTTGAATTGTTTCTAACCGCAACTCGGCAGTCAGCGATTTACAGGACCTTGAAAGTTTCTGAACACATGATACTTGTTGTTATTAGTAGGTATGTATTCTTATTAGGTATGCGAATACACAATTTTTTTCATTTACCAAGACTGTATAAGTGTAATTAAAATGTTAAACACTTTTTGGCGATTCAATTTACAAATAATATCGTCGGTGTGTGTGGTTCGAATACGAAAAAAGTTCGGACAATTTGTTACGGTTACTCATCGTTGAATTGCATTTTCACTTGGCCAAATGTCAAAAAATATGGTTCATGTACATATTTTCAACATCGTATTAACTCAAAGTAATTTTAAATGTTGACATGGGGCATTTCCAGGTTGGGACCAAATCCAAACTATAGACTCGCTCCTGCGGAAGGGCGGGTACAAGGCCGTCATCACGGCGGACATGCGGCGCAGCATCAAGCTGACGCGCTACCAGTCCGAGGAGATCTCCGCCACCTACAACGAATACATCAGCCAACGCTGCTAGCAAATGGTCAACGCGCCCACTCACGGGTACCGACTCCATAGTAATCGAAGACTCGTGTATCACAGTATACCATATACGCATTATAATAAGAAAATATATCGGAGGTGGAGTGGGCAGAGTGGTTACAAATATTGTGTTAGTAATAATGTAGGTTGTAAGTGTACGTCTAGTGTCCAGTATCAGTTGACGAGGAGGCGATGTGAAACAGACGCTCGTCCGAACACGAACGCCTTGCGAACTACAATGACGAGTCAGAATTATGCTCAAAGTGAATTGACGAGACAGCGCCGCAGACGATCCTGTTTGATTAAAATAATTTAAACTTAAGATACAACACTGCCAACGACATTCCTCTGTGGATAACATCTAAGTGCCATCTGAAACATTTACAAAGTACCTAATATTAATATTCGACTTGCAGTGAGTATACTATTATTGATAAATAGTATTACAAATTATACGATTCTGTTGCAAAAATAGCGAGTATTCAGCTTAGAATTTAAACTAAAGGGTGTACTTTTTCATTCCGTGGAATATCGACGATACACTTTGGTCAAAATTTTGGCTTACGCCAGTTTGTATTTTATTGTTGTACGATCATGTTGCCGTGGGTCATTAAAGTAAAATTAAAATAACATTGGTTAGTGAATTATGTGTAATTTGACTCATGGTCGGCTAGTTAAGGGTTGCCCATGCTTCCATACTAGGTAAAGTACTACTTGACTTGCATTTCGTAATGTCGTTTGGATTTCACTGTTACCTTGTAATTATATTGTTTGTACAAGGCTAGTTGGTTGCATGACTGATACCTATTAACCTTAGCCCATATTTGTATTGAAATAAATCAAAGTTTTCCCTCAGAGAAAAGTATTCAGAACAGGCATAAATATGTTTGTGCTTTGGACGCGAGGTCTCATATTACATGAAAGGGCATAATGTACCTATTTGTATTGAAGCATGTCCTGCGTATCGTATCGACATGGTCTGATTCGCAGTGATGTAATGAACACAGCTCCAAGCTTATATAATGTGACAAACATTTATTATTGTACAAGGATTGAATAAGCCCAATGCCATAATGGAAACACTGTTCCCATTTGTCGTAAAGGTTTGTTAGGTATCCCAAACGAAAAACTGAAAATAGCGCTGGATTTGGAGCTTTGAATTTGTTACAAAAAGGCTTTGACCAGTCAGTGAAATCTGAACTCTCAATACGAAATGTGATCTCAATATGTAAGTAGTAACAAATAGAAGATTATTTTTTCATGAAACAAAAGTACTTACATGTGAATTTGCGCTACGCTTGGGTAAGCACTCCCCTATACATGTAAGCGATGTAATGTTAGAACGGAACGTTAATATGTTCTAAAAAAAAGCATATATTGTAAAGAAAATTCTAAAAAAAAAAACAAATAAGAATTAAAGTGAACAAAAAAAAGTAAATAACTAATTACTTTAAGAATTCTTTTGTTATAGAATGTAAGTGTGTCTTACTTTTATTATTTTTAAAACGTAAAATTGTTATCCGATATTAGTTTACTGTTTATTGATTGGTGAGGCATGGGGAAATAATCAATTCTTTGGCTTGGTATTTATACAAAAAAGTAAAACTTTCAAAATATATGTCCTCAGAGCTAAAACTCAGTCTTTATCCTTACACTCTTCTATTGATCACAGGGTTAACTAACGGCGGTAATAATACTAATTAAGTTCATATTTTGATCAAATAAATTAAGTCAGAGTCTGTCTGGGTTTAGACTATACCCTTTTAACTTTTTCGTCGTTCGCCTAATAGATACTAATTAACCTCATTATTTAAATATTAAATATCAATTAAAGTGACATCATGGCCAAATACTATAACATCCTAAAACAATCTTTCTATCTGTCTTTGTCACTTCACGGTGCAAAGAATAGGATGGCTACACGTTTAATACCGTCTTAAAGTTAAATTGCGTTTGTATATTCGGTTTATCTACCACTGTAGAAGGAGAAAATAACTATTGTATTGTATGTATCTTTCCACAAAGTATACATCTAGAGGCAGAACTTATATAAAAGTCTTGGTAGCTACAGATGTCAGTAATTGGTATTGAATACCAAGCTAACGAATTATTATAGATTTAGTTGGAAGTGTGCTATAAATGATGTAAATTAAACAAAACATGATAACACCAAGTGTAATTGTTTGATTTGACGTAAGAACATCAACTAAGTTTAGAGGGTAGCTTTTGATCTGTGTGAGTCTAGCTTTGCTTAATCATTATTGTTTCGTTTCGATGAGAAGATGTGGGTTATCAAAGATATATTGACTTGATTGATATCAATGACTATGACTGAAGATTGTAACTGCCGTGAATATAGCGACATTACTAAGAGCTCATGATTAATGGCATCATCCGAAGCCATATAACAACTTGGATACCGGACAAATAGGATTAAATCAAGCGTAAAGTGCATAAGAATTGTTACAAACACGTGTAAAATATCCAACAAAGGCCTTGAATTTCAATTATTTAATTGCTGTTTCATTCAGTAAATAGTCATCTTTTGATATTTTTTTAAATGGGCAAGCATTGGTTTCGAACCCTTTAAACAAATGACTTATTTTGATCTTAATAAAAATGTAACTCGGCCGTCCTACATACGTTGATATTTGTATCACATGACAATCTATTCACGAAAATAAAATATCATAAATAGATGGGGTGGTTTTCATTGTCAATATAACCCTTAGGCGCAGGCCAGACAGAAGAGACGTAAGACGCAGACGGGGCGCGGACATTTGTCTCTACCGCGGCCCTTTCATTACAAAATGTATAGAAGCGTCGCGACGCAAAACATACAGAAGAGACGGGGCGCGGGCCTGCGCCTTACAGATCAAAACTGGTTAAAAAACTAATTCTTTTGTGGTGCTGACACATCAGTATTAAATTATGACGTCAAGACCTAAGTGTTTTTCAAGTTAAAATGTTGCCACATGTTCTCATTGTCAATGTATAAATAATTATTATTTATAGTGAACAGCTAGAGATTGAATAATTATACAGTATGTCGCCGACTAGAGTGACGAGAGATACGTTTTTGAACGGCACTAACATGAAAGATTTAAGCACATACAGAATAGTTCACTTTTGTTGAGAATAAAGGTAGTTTGGTATTTTAAAGAATTCTTTGTTTGTCTTTGTCGCAGTTATGGAGAATGTTGAAGGAGTATGTTACAAGTTAGCTCAAGATTTTAACAATTATGTTGCAGAAATTACCTTATTGCTAAATATAGTTTGTCTATAAATCATATTTGTTATTTTCGGAGAAGATATTAAGTCTTCTTGGTTTAAAAAGCAAGAATGCCTTTAAGCATCTATATGTATGTGCTTAGATCAATAACTACATGTACTTTCAGCAATACAAGTGACTTTAAATATAAAAATAATAACAATAATATTTAATTTTAAGCAGATATCTAAAATTACTAAATAGAATTATGTACTTTATATATAAATAATCATTGTTTATTTTAGTAAATATTACGTTTTCTAAATTATGCTTTGTAAGACTGGATTAATTTATTATTCAGCCGCACTTAATTTCGTTTGCACGCCTTGTTAGTGGAGGGTACACTTATTCACTTATTTGTTATGGAGTAAACATATGTGAGATTGCTTTGCTTTAAATTTTTGTTATCCTTGCATTTACTGGACAAATGAGGAAACATACATGTGTTAATTCGAAGTATAAAGAGATTTAGAAACTATTATTAAAAATTTATAAGTTAGTACTAATCAGCGGTTTTGTATGGAACTTAGCCATTTGGAATCGAGGCGTTTTATACCGCGAAATGAGTGAAGGAGATGACAGTATATATCTCACTCACTTATTAGAGATAAAGAAGGTAGTCCAAAAATGTATGTAAGACCTAAAAAGCATATCTATACAGATAACGGTAAGGAATTTTTTTTAATAAATTGATCTTGAAATGTCTTAAATAGGTTATTTTGGTTGTGTTCTAAATGGTTAAAGTTATTTTATGTCGCAAACGACGGTTTCGGATGTGTTCAATAGAAAATGTACTTCATCTGGTATTTGGTAAAAGTTAAGTGCAGTTTGTTGTCCGTTTTTGTATTTCTTAAATATGATTAACTATTAATATAGGTTACTTTGAGAGAAATGGTATTTTTATTCCTTCTTCACGTACCTATACCGAAACGCGATAACCGCTAGTGACGAGTGGTGAACTAACTGGTTCTTTCTTACAAAGACGAGTCCAGTGAATACTATGCATTTGTTTACACTAATTTATTATTGTATTATCTGGACTATAAAAGAGGCTAAGATCCCGGAGTTTGTTTCGACATTTCTTCTCAGGGTAGTCAGGAAATGTCGACTTCATCTAGCTTAGGAAGACATTGAAAAAGTAATTTATATAGTCCTACTTGCAAGAATAAACTATTTCATTTCATAGTAAACTTCATCCCACAATGTCAAGCAATCTAAGCCCAACCAACCCTTTTCTTCAACTGGTGGCGAGTGACCGAACTGGCGCGATTCTTTCATAATCGCGAGACTCTTTTATATCAACAAAACTGGTAAAAAATAGAACAATACATAAGTGTAACTACTAACATAACGATTTATTAACAACACAATCTATTTACAAAACACATCTACCTTCAAACATTCAACTATCATGCTTATCAGCCATAAGTTTAGCTTCTATTTCCATAATCTTTCCTCTTATTGTCAAATTGTTCCTCATTTCATAATACGTTAGCACCGACGAAGCGAAGAGTTGGCCGATCGCCATGAAAGTTAAGGCATTGTTGAATGGCCTGGTCATCTTCCTTACGAATTGGAAGAGAACCATAACACCTTCTTTGAGTTCTGGTACCCTGTAGGTGGAGTACCTTTGCGCCAACTGAAATAAAATAACGATTAGTTTTTTATAGCAGTATGTACTTTGAACTAACTGCAATTTTACTAGAAGGTATGTCTCACTGTATTTGCAACTTTATTATATTAAAAAAGAATACCAAGGGTTGATAACCTACACATTTTATTCTAATTAAAATCTTTTGTTAAAAGTAGGTAGTACCTAAAGTGCTGTGATATACAGCCCTTTTTAGTCATAAAACCCTGTTCATTCACTAAAAATTATTGAGCTTGAAAGTCAGTCAATAAATAAATCTTACCATCAATGAAGTAGCTGGTGCCAGCACCAAGGGGTAGCCCAACCCCAGAGAGAACTGGAGAGCAGCCGACCTGATCTCATAACACATGGGACATGCATCATTCTTCATCAGAAGCAAATCTGTTGTAACAAGCTGAAAAAGTAACATTTCATTTACAAAAGAACAATATGCTTGAATTTTTTACATCTAACCTGTTTTGATAAGCCCTAACCAGAGAGAAATGGAAGCAGGGTAGAGAGGCCTTTGCCCTGCAGTGAGACAGGAATGGTTAGGGAAAAAAATAACTTTTTTTTTAAGATTTATATTAAATTAAATAAACCTATTATATAGAAGCAATATGAATACCTTATAACTATAGAATCTCTACTGCTGATAAGCCTTTCACAAACACTCCTTTTTTTGTGACACTTAATGGAGTGAATTGTTAGTTTCAGGTTATTCATAAATCATTACTAGGAAAATTTAATGTTTTACTAAGAAATGTGAAAATGAAAGTGATAATTCAAGAGCAGTTATTTTGGCCAATCAATGAAAATAAGAATTCAGGAAATCAATCCACCATTGCCAAAGATATTGCGTCAAAAAGAGACCATCCTACTTGGAAGATGGTTAATTAACAAAATGCTAAATAAAGGTAGCATGAAAACCGCGACTGTGCAACCGTAAGGTAGGACGCCTGCCCGCCAGGTGGACTGATGACTTGAAAAAGGTTGCTGGAGGACTGGATGCGGAAGGCGGAGGACCGGGTGTTGTGGCGCAAATTGGGAGAGGCTTATGGCCAGCAGTGGACTATAATTGGCTGAATGATTGATAAATAAAAGTGTATTATAGTATATAGATAGTAAGACTTACATGTCTATGAAACATAGTCGTTAATAAACCAGGCATAATAGTCATAGGCAGTACTGATGCAAAGTATCCATAGGTGCCAAGTTTCAGTTTGTTTCTAAAGTGGTTATTTATCAGTAAACCACAAAATGCACTGACACCTCCAAGCACAACAGGCCCATACCTTAAAGCCCACCTGGAAGACAATAAACAAAATCTTTAGGAACTGATTTTTAATTGGTTTTATTCTAATAATTAACATGTACAAATATAAATGAAGTTTTCATACATAAGAAGAGGTGTTTAAAAAAAAACCGGTTGGTATATGTAATACTAAGGGAAAACTAGTTTAACATTCATTTAAAGTTTATTTTATACAAATGTTTGTAGGTTTTCTGTCATAATAAGAGTAACTTACGTATCGGAAGCTGGTTCCCAATCGGTCACAATATTCCATGCATACTCGGTAGCTTCGAATTCATTCAATTCTACACCATCCTTTGGTACCTTTTTGGTAGCTTTCATTAACGCCATAATGAAAGGCTTATGTGTAATACACACACCGATATTAAATGTTTAGCGCAGAGCTAGAAATACATATTACTGTTTCTTTATTACTATAGGTTCGGGTTCTGTATCATAACCTCTAAATATTTTTAAATAACTGTCATAAACAGCTGGTCAAAATTAATTTAAAATACAAAACATAAATTGTATTAGGCAACACACGGCATGGTAATATAAAGATTTGTAGTCGATTGTTCAATGTAGGTACGTCCCTAGTCAACGCGTCGCAGACAAGTTTCTAGTACCTGGAGCATGTTTTTTACATTTCACTCTTTCCTATGAAACTACTGTAAGACTATCTCTCTCTATGCGCTCGATTTACTTATGAATGACGGATGACCTACTTGTCAAATCTGATTCAAACGGAGAAGAGCGTCAGACAGTCAATCAGAAATTGTAAATAAATAAATAAAAACCAGGCGAATAGTTGTCTCATAATGGCTCAGTCGCAATTTTCTTTATTGTGGAACGCACATAAGAGAAACATTTGTAACGGGTTAAGTTCTTTGCAGCAGGTACTAACTTGAATTTCAATGAGAGTATTAAGTTTTGATTCATTAAGATAGCATGAATGTATGTTTACTGTTTGTAGAATGGTGAGTTTGTGGACATGACTCTGGCTGCAGACGGTCACCATGTAAAGGTTCATCAAGTTATTATTGCTTTGGCCAGTCCTTATATCAAGGACCTTCTAGCATCGGCTCAATGCCCTCACCCAGTTATATTTCTTAACGTAAGTTCGTATATAATAAGTCTGTTACGTCAATAAAATGGACTCAAAAGAATCCCAACCATGTATAATTGGCATAACTAGTTTGCTGATGAAAAGTCATTCACAAATCATGTCAGCAGTAGATGACTTTACTGTTATTCATTAAAACTGCTTTTCCAGAGAAAAACATTAACAACTATACTTTCCGCTGCAACTTTGATAAACTTTAAAACCTTATCAACTATATCTTCTGATTTTAATCACTAATAAGTCTGTCACATTGAGGTGTCACATTATGTAGGCTGAGAAGCGGGCTAAGTTAATAGTGACTTATGTTTTGTTCAATGACTGTATTATGCCCAATCAATATACAATAACTTAAAATTACTCTGCTACTCTCCAGATCTGGTTATGACAACCACTGGCAAACATATAATAAATTGTGGCACTGGCAAATTTAATAACTAAAATAAATTGTGCTTTCAGAAAATATCATACACAACTCTATGCTCGTTGCTAGAGTACATTTATACTGGTGAGGTATTGGTGTCCATAGAGAATTTAAGTGAGCTTCTAGAAGCAGGCAAAGAACTACATATAAAAGGTTTAGAAGATATGGTAAGTTATATTTTTATGTGTGTTTCGGAAAGCATGTTAAATAGTAGGTCCCAGCTGTCATACATAGATCCTTGGCATTTGTTAAGTCTGTTGAAAATTCTGACAACCAGTCTTAGTATGGGATACTGTGTTCCCCAGTAAAATGGGTTATGGAGTTCAGAAAGGCAGGCACTCCATGTAAAATACGGTATTCAGCTGAATCTAGTAAGACTGGTAGCCGACCCCAACGTAATTATTAAAAAGGCTTGGGAGATGATATTTTGATTTACAAAATAAATAATTATGCAAATATAACAATAAAATTTCCTGTTTCTTTCTGTTGTTTTATTTCCTTAAAACAGATATCATTTATTTTGCAGAAGTTAGCGGAATCAATAAGTATTAACCAGACAACGGAGAATGTTAATGACTCGGACTGTAATATTACTATGGAGGATAGTGAAAATAAGTATATTTTAACTAGTATGATGTAAGTATTACAGATAAAATTAAATGTGGTAATGTATTTTATATATTTTTTAGGAAAACATTCTGATTGCTCTAGCCTACACAATTACAAATTCTACATTCATTTACCCTAACTTGCATGGTGTGTAAAATGCAATACTCAAAATATTTAATAATAATAATTCCAGCCTATAAACGTCCCACTGCTGGGCACAGGCCTCCTCCCATATAGAGAGCGCACAAGCAAACATCTATACTAAAATCTATATTTTTCATAATATTACAAAAATTCACAACTGTATCTGTTTTTGGATGGATGCAATTGGCGAGTGGATGCAATTGGCGAGTTGTCGTTCATTGTGGCGTTCTAGGGGGGAGGCCTTTGTTCAGCAGTGGACATCTTCCGGCTGATGATGATGATGATGTATTTTTCAGAGATACAAATGAGCAACCAGACTTAAGTACAAACATGGACGAAACTTATGAAGAGGAGGAGGACGAGGACGACTGCATGTCACAAGATGTCACAACTGTGTATAATAAAGCTGAGACACTCAACAGTACTGATAACACCAGTAAGTGGTCTCCAGTCTCCTAATACATATAATATAACAATCCCACAACTCTACTAAGGCAGAAAGACAAGGAGACGTCGATCAAGAAAAAAAAATATAAGTCTGAAATAGCCACTTTCCATGTCACGCTGACTAAGAGCTTGTTCCCACTAAGTCATCTGTCGGGACGATTTTTTTATCGTGTGTCGTAGTTACAGAACATTTTATATCACAGACTCCATTCATTCTGCCCGTGACCTTGATACCTGCAGAGGTGTCGAAACGTCGGGACCTAAAATCTAAATTAAAACCGCGAAAAAATCCGTAATAAAGTAGTTTTATTTCAATGTCTAACATTCGCGTAAACCTTAAAAAAACAATATTTTATATTAAGCTATTCACACTTGTCCGACACCGATTTTGTGTCGGATCCTTAGAGAAATTAAAAGTGTGACGGACGCGCCGACACCCGATTCAAATCAGAATCCGACAGACGACATAGTGGGAACGAGCTCTAACAGTGTGTGTTCAAGTTATACCTAGTTTTTAAAGGCGATGGACTTGATAAATAGGAATTGGGCATGGGACTCACTGTCATACAAAATCAATAGCATATTGGTTAAGTTATTGTACCTTATTTTACTGAGTTTATTTTAATAAACATTGTTTTTTGCACGTTATTTAACATTATTTTTGACGACCTCCGTGTCGAGTGGCATACGCACCGGTTTCCAGGTGTCGGTAGCTCTGAGGTCCCGGGTTTGATCCCCGGACGGGTCAATGTAGAAATTAACTTTTCTACATCGTCCCGGGTCTGGGTGTTTGTGGTACCTTCGTTGTTTCTGAATTCCGTCTTTTTCGGAAACAAACTGAGTTCATGAACTAGCACTGCTACAATCAGTTTCTTTATTAGATATATCTATTGTACATAACATTTTATAGAAGAAAAGTGCTATAAACAATTTCTTCGCTGACTAACATTTTGTTCACAGAACTAAGTGTGATGCAGTTCACAGTGTCAAACCAAGGCTCGCTGCAGATGATCCTGAACCGCTACGTGTATTACCTAAAGCACACGAACAGGAACAACACGCGGCAGTGGCGCTGCGTGGACTACCTCAACAACGTCAAATGTCCCGCGCATGTGTTCACCAAAGATGATGTCGTTGTGCAACGGTAAGGATAAGATATAAACTTATTGGTAACTTATTATATAGGTGTAAAGACCGTTATATCAAAAAATAAGGGTTTTTCTGTAATAGAGGCCAAAACTGGAATCAAAACTCCGCTAGGTTCGCTAGTGTCGCGTCAAGTGTATTTGTGTCATTCTCCACTAATGAAAGGCAAACTACCTGTGGCCCGAGTTTGTTATTGACAATTGCCATTCTACTAAATGTCTAAACAAGTAGAATGCCAATTATCCTAAAATGGTCCTACTGACGCCACCCACTCGGACGATTGAAGCAATTGTCAATAGCAGACTCGGGCCCCTGTAATCGGTGGCAATTGACCGATAGACCTTATGCGAGCGTAGCGATCCTAGCGGATTTTTCATTCTTGGTATCCCCATAAAGGAGGCATGATGATTTATAATATAATATATGGTATGAACTTTTCCTACTCAAATCCGCTGTTAGGCCACGTACAAATAATAGGTCCCACTCTGTCCTCCATTATACATGTATAAATAATAGCTACCAATTTACTTTTTGCACGTCCTTAGCTGATCAACCTTATTTCTTTATTTATTGACTAAAAAATCTCCATATCACAACATGACTGAATTAAATAAAGCTGCAAGAAAATGTATAAAATAATTAACTCAATTATTATTAAAGGATTTCAGCGCACACGCATCCTTTCCACGACAAACGGATATTGAAGAAGGTCCGCGCAGGCGCCGTGTTCTCAGCGATACAGGACGCGGAAAAACAACGGAATAAAAAACAGGCCATCGTCAATAGCGATTGAATTAAATATTACTTTGTTTTTATAATTATGTTTCATTTAAAAAATACCCTTATTTTATAGTCATTATTATATTTGAAGATTTTCGAAAATATTTGGTGATTACAGTACTTTATTAGTATGGTGCTTAGTTAGACATCTGCTCCCATATTAAACTGGTATAAATCTGGCACCTTTTCTATCTTATTTAAAGAAGAATAGATCGTTGTAAATCACGCTAATTCATTCATGTCGCTTTCGCTTAAGATAATTCACTTTTATGCGTATTTTTACCTTGCTTCATTGTATCGTTTTTGATCAGTTTCCACAATGCAGGGCAGAAAGGCGAGTCATTAAAGTAGAATAAAAATGTGCCTATAAAGCTAAGGCTGAGCGTAGGTAATGAAAAACTGCAATATTTAAGTTTTAAAATTAAGTAGTTCGATTTTCTGTACTTTTAATCAGAATATTTTCAAGCTAATCCTATAATGGAACAATCGTTGCGTAAGTCAATGCACTCAATTGAACGATACCGCACCCAAGTTTATTATCAATGTCGACTGGCGAGCAAGGTTCATATGTACATATATTCCAGAGTTCCCACTTTCGTTATAACTCAGATAGGCCGGCCGGCAGTGGCGTTGATGCGTAGCTGTAGACATATCTTCTTTTGGTTATCCAATAATAGATATACAGATGCACAAATTGCACACAGACGTTCACGTGCCTGCAGTCGCTCGCTGACCAGCCTAGTGATCAAACGCGTGCGTAAACAATGGATTTTCTTATTGTGTTGTTGATGTTCGCGGGTGCTTGTGAAAGCTACAAGATACTTGCGTTGCTCCCCTATCCGGGGAAGAGCCACTTCATGGTGTTTGAGCCTATCATTGACGAGTTAGCGCGCCGCGGTCACCATGTCACTGTGGTGTCGTTCTTCCCTCCCGCGACGCCGCGCGAGAACAGACGAGATGTGAGTCTGGTAGGACTCGTGCCCCTAAACGTGGAAGTAATGGATCTCAAAAACTATGACGACGCATCCTTATTCGCGAGGAAGTTCTACAACCAATTTGTGCTAGTCACTGACTTAATGAAATTCAATTTAGAAATATGCGAGAGGATATTAAACGCAGAGGTGTTCGATGAGTTCTTGAAAGCGGAAGGCGACTACGACGTGATTTTAGTGGAGCATTTCAATACGGATTGCATGCAAGGTATTGTGCACAATTATGGGGTGCCATCTATTGGACTGATGTCATGTGCTTTGTTGCCTTGGGGTCCACAGCGGGTTGGTGCTGATGTGAATCCAGCCAGGTTCCCGAATATGCTGCTGCCCATCACTGAAGACATGACGTTTTTGGCGCTAGTTGAAAATGCTTTTAACACGTACTTCTATATATATTGGCACAAGTACGTCATTAGGAATGAGCAATCGCTTGTGGAGGAGAGACTGGGCCGCAAACTGCCGCCTTTGGAAGAGGTAGCCAGTAACGCCAGTGTGATACTCATAAACACTCATCATACTTTGAACGGAGTTCGAGTTTTGCCGCCATCCGTGGTTGAAGTAGGCGGTATCCACCTTCACAATAAGTCTCTGAAGTCTTTACCCGAGGTGAGAGTTGTTTTATAATCGAACTAATATTATATCTATCTATAGCAATTTTGTAGTTCGTTCTGGTAATTTGATTTTACACAATCTTAATAGTTACAAAGTAACGTCTAGTTATGATTGGTAGGCGTCCTCCTGGTTGACCTCCTACATGCCAAGGTACACCATCACCAGCTATCGAAAATCTATAGTCTTTTAGAGACTTAAGCTAAGTTTACGATTAGATTTCATACTCTATAGCTACCTATACAATGTGTAGGTAGACCTACCATTAGATGGGTACCTATCTAATTAAGATACGTCCGTCATTTACCCTATTGAGTGACAAGTAGTAGGTACACTATTTCGGCTTGAAGAAGTCTCAGTAAAACCTTTGTGATTCCGACGAAAAAAATGTCGCTGTGTAAACGGATGAAAAAATTGCATCGCAGTGTAAACGTAGCTTTAGATTACACACTTTTATGTTTTACTGCATTGCAGCTTTGATTTATCTACTTATGTCTATTATTTGCAGGATTTGGAGCATTGGGTAACTCAATCAAAGGATGGATTCATTTTGTTCAGCTTCGGTTCCCTAATCCGAGGATCATCGTTGCCGCCAAAACGTTTGGACGCCATATTGAAAATTTTCGCGCGCTTACCGCAACGTATTATTTGGAAATGGGAAACGGATGACATCAAAGATTTGCCTGAAAACGTGCTCGTATTAAAATGGTTGCCACAATATGACTTACTTCGTAAGTAATTATACCTACACTTATGATAACCCATAGTTAGTAATAAGATGATTGTATAAAAGTAGGCATACTTACCTACTTATCTAAGTTTAATCATGAGATTTGGTTGACGTAAAGCCATACAATTCACGGTATGCTATAATGCATTCAGTGCTGAGAAGTGACCGTGAGTCAAAACAAGATTGTTAGATGAAATAAGTAGCTACATAAATAATATTACGGAGTTTATGGTCTAGATCTAGATAGGCAGGTATTTAACTCTTTATATAGAAGGTTCCTTACACCAGATAAACATTCCTACCCAGTTCAAAAATTTAATTAAACCTACTGAGTTACTAACTGAGTTTGATGGGCCTGTTGGTCTAGTGGTTAGTGATCCTGACTGCTATACCGGAGGTCGTGGGTTCGATTCCCACTCAGGACAAATGTTTGTGTGATGAGCACGATCATTTGTTCTGGTCTGGGTGTAATTTATCTGTAATATGTATATCGAAATATATAAGTATGTATATCAGTTGTCTGGTTACCATAACACAAGCTCTCTTAGAGCTTAGCTTGGGATCTGATTACCGTGTGTGAATTGTCCAGAAATATTACTGACAACCTTTTCATGACTTCTTTTACCCCATCTGTTCTTACCAGTTAATTTGAAAGCTACCTCAAACTAATTTTTTTCTTTAGTTAGCTACCTACTACGTTTGTGTAAATGAATACTAATTATACCTTTTCCAGATCACTCAAACTGCGTGGCCTTCATAACCCACGCCGGCCTCCTGAGTCTGACGGAGGCGGTGGCGGCTGGCGTGCCCATGGTGGTGGTCCCCGTGCTGGGAGACCAGCCGGGTAACGCCGCGTACGCCAAGCAAGCCGGCGTCGCCGAAACCGTACCGTTCTACGATCTCAATGAACATACGCTGTATGAAGCGCTGGTGAAGGTTTTAACGCCGGAGTAAGTTCCTATATTAATGCAGATTATATTTTTTATAAAATAGTCCGGTGGAGCAGTCAGTGCCTGCGCTCAGGCAAACTGCAAGGATCTCTACAAAAAAAAAATATAAAGACACATGATCGGTTAGGTACTTAGTAAAACACAACTCTATGAAAAAAAACGCTCATGGGTATTTATGAGTACCTAGGTTGGAAGTTGGTAGCTAAGTACATACCATGGGTATTAAAATAAATAAAAAAGATAGTAGCTAAGTAAATATTTTATTTTACAATATATGATGACCTAATTGGCGCAGTAGGTTAATTAATGGCCTGCCCTTCTATAACAAGTACGGGTGATAACCTTACCAATGAACTTAATGTCCATGTGTCCTAGATGTATCGACTTATTCCTGTCGATATTCATATAAAAACGTCTCGTACAGCTAATCGTTGTCCATAAGTACCTACTTGCTCTCTTTGCTACTTACACTAAAGGCGATGGTTTGCATTTGCTACGACCTGATAGCCTCACCGTAGGACCGCACTATGATGGGCCATAAAGCTTACGAACAGCGCTGTGCGAGCCGTTCTCCCTCCAACTATATATATATATATATATTAAAGACACATTACTCATTAGTAATTTCTTTATTATTTCTTATTTACAGAATGCGAGCTCGCGCCAAGGCCTTTAGCCAGCTGTGGTCGGAGCGCCCTCTGTCGCCCATGGACACAGCTATTTACCATATAGAATACACTGCCCGCCACAAAAGCTTCAATTTGCTATCGCATAGACATAATTCTAATTCTCAACTCTGCATTTTAAAATATGTTTTTATTTTAATTCTATTGAGTGTCGTTTTATTAGTTGCCAGTTGTTGTTTCCAAAAAACCAAAGTTAAAGTCAAACAAAGCTGAGCTGTGTTATTTTTATGTCTGGAAGTGTATGCTTACCTTTTATTTCTCAAGTGCAATATAAATAATAATAATATGATCATATCTGTATTTTTATTACTTTCCTATTTTAAAAAGAACTCCCATAAATAATGGGGCTGATAATAGATATCAAGATAAGATTAAAAAATAATTGCATAGACAGGTAAGTTCTCATGATTTTACGAATAAAACAAAATAAATTTATGAAAATATATTTATTGTCCCTGATTTAACATTTATAAAAATATACAAAATATTGTACAAAAATATTTATTACGATTTTTTATCACATAGTTATCTGAGCAATCTATTTTAGTGTAAAACACGAAGGCATCAACGCCTATATTAAACAATGCTTCAATCTATTTTATTCGAGATTTCATTATACTTTCAGAAACATAGACAAAACTTACAAATACAAAATTTAAATACAATTTAAAACTTGAAACTTTTGTGAAATCATAAACATCAGTATTCTATAAATTTGACTACTCATTGGCCACAGATTAAAAATATTTCGAATCCCGAAATAGTGCTATCTTTTTTTGTCTTATCAGTCTATGATTTGATCCCAATGTACTAAACACTACAGAGAAAGGACAATCACAGACTAGAAATAGTATAAACATATTTTTTTTCAATAAATATCGTAGGTATGCATGTTATGGAATGTTATAAAGTTCGAGTCGAGTATTACATGTAGATCTTAATATATAGTCAATAACACTTACATACTAATATAATTTGCAATGCAGTAACAAAGTAGAAAATATTGTATTCACTATGGACCGCTATTTAAAACATTATGCATAAAAGTGCAATCAATACATAGGTGCTTAAAGAGTAATTTAGGGTAATATTCACATTAATAAATAATGATTATTTTATTCGAGAAAATATAGTTATTTTTAGGTTTATTAACCATAGTGGAATAAGTATCTAATATGTTTCTACGTACGTAAATACGTCTTTTTACACTAGTTACTTAAATCGTCGTGAAATAGTAGGTAGTAGGTAATTCGGAATACGTAGTAAATTACGTACTTAATGTTTATAAATTATAATTTTAGCAAAATTATGTGTTTGTTAATTGTCATTATAAAAAATCGTAAAAAAATGGAATTGGAAAAATACCCGACTACAAAATAAAACTATATATAAAATGAAGGTATTGGCAGATTCAATTAGGCTTGCCCTACCTTCAAATAAAGACGCTTACAGACTAAAATAAATGCACATGTAAGTACAAATTAAAAAAACAAATTCAAGCCAAAATACTTCTTACGAACGTGGGTAAAACGAAGGACGCTTTGTGGATCTCGCTGTTGTAGTACCTCAGATTCATCTTTTTCAGATCTTCGGGAGTTAAAACTAGTGAAGGGGTATCGAAAATGATGTCGTTGTCTAAAGAACCGATAACGAAACCTATTTGGCCGGACGGGTAGGTGGGAACAGAAGCGTAAGCATACGTAGCGCGAGGGAACTGGTTTCTACAGAACTTTAAGGTGTTTGAGACGAGGTTTAGATCGTTCCACATGGTGCCAGCTTGAGAGCATACGATACCGTTGGGTTTGAGCGCGCTCTTCATCAGCGAGAAGTAGTTTTCCTGGAAGAGGCTGACGGCAGGACCTACAGGGTCACTGCTGTCAGTGATGATGACGTCGAACTCCTGGCTGTGGTTCTTCATGAACTCGAAGCCGTCGCCAACGTGCAGCTTCAGCTTCGGACTGTCGAAACCGACCGCCATGAATGGGAGATACTTTTTTGATACTTCGATGACTTTAGCGTCGATTTCTACCTGGAATTTTAAATTATAGTACCTATGTTAGTAAATGGACTGCCTCGTTGGCCTAGTGGTGCTAAGCGCGACTGCTACGCTAGAGGTCTTGGGTTCGACCAAGGTGTTATTGAGTTTTTCTATAAAATTATCAGTAGCAGGTCGGAGTTTGGATTTGTGCTCGGTTAGTGGCAATATGCTCGCCCTATTACATGGGACCTAAACATATCCGCGAACTGTGTTTGTACATTGGTACACCTCTTTCCCTTCGGGGATACAGGCGTGATGAGATGTTTAGTGAATGGACTGTAATTTTAGATTTCCGTTGAGTCTAATGCTTTGTCATTATCACCTCAAGGTTACATTTAAAGCGCTTTCATAAAAGTCTTAAAGTTTACCTTTAATTAAGGCATAACTAAACTGCAGTAAATGTGTTAGTTAAAGAACTATTGAATGATGCATAGAAAACCATACATTATTTATTAATGATTACATATTTTTAAGAAACTGTAAGTATATTAACATCATAATTATTCAAGAATACTAATCAATAACGAAGTGTATTGTACCCTACTTGGCAGATAAACTACCCTTCCTGTTCGATAGCCGTTATCAGTTACACATAACATTAGATAACCATGTGGTTAGTGATAACGGGGTTACCAATATGTTATCAATGCGGTATTGTTTCGGTCAAATGACGAATATTTGAGTGTACACATAAATATTAATTAACCGCTATGTCGTCATTCCGTAAGGGTCTACAAAAGGCAGAGTCTACACATTTCTGATGGAATCCTTTAGCCTCTATTGTTTCTAAAAGAAACAGAAAAAAACTACTTTGAAATCTCCATAAATAATTTTTTTAAACCATCACTTCAATAATTTTGAATACATCTTGTAATTTCTTATTAAAGATTTGGTCTAGGAAGACACACTGATGTTATTAAATTTGAACTTGTATAACAGTTTAATTAAGTATTCAGCAGAAAACGAAATGAAGAAATACAAAGTAATATTACACATTAAATGCTTCTGTTGAGAGGCAATAAAGTATTAACATTTGCCAGTTGTTATAACAAGCTCAAGTTACTCTTAATATAAACAATAAGTAATAACAATGAGTTCATATATCCACAGGTATTGTATAAATTGAAAACTGTTAACATTTCATAGGATTGTTTAGAAAACATTGCCCCCCAAGGTTGTGTTGTATATTGTAATATAAGTGCAATTTTACCTTTACGTATTGCCTGAGTGAAATTGATATTACCTTATTTTATTCAACAATATGTAGTTATATTTGTTAATTATAATGGAATATAAAACTACTGTTTACTGATTTCGTTGCGGTAATTAGATTTGAGGTCCCGACACCTTTACAGGCAGTCTGGCCGTGACCATAATATTTGCAAACATCAGGATCTAAAATCAAAATAAACCGCGACAAAATTCGTAAAAAAACTTTTTAACAAAAAAAATAAAACCGCCGAAAACACTGAAAAGCAAAAAATAAGAAACCTTTTTTATTTAATCTTAATAACTAAGTTCTTAAACGAATGTGAGTATACCTAAATAATTTCGAGTCGGCGCCAAACAGGCAAATTAATTAATTACGATATATTATTTTTAATTACTTACTTTTTTTTTTTACGTACTTATTTTTTTAGAAATTTTAATTTTTGTCGCTGGAGATTTCATTGCATTGTTAAGTTGATAATCTCGAACTCAAAACTTTTATTGACTTTCCACAATGGAATTAGTAGGTGGTAAGTAAAGAATATAATTATAGTATATAGCGTTTTTGATTTGGTTGTTTCTTTATTTTTACGGTAATTTTGTGATCTTTGTTAATTGATAGTTTGGCGCCGCCTCAAAATTATTTAGGTATACTCACATTCGTTTAAGAACTTAGTTATTAAGATTAAATAAAAAAGGTTTCTTATTTTTTGCTTTTCAGTGTTTTCGGCGGTTTTATTTTTTTTGTTAAAAAGTTTTTATTTTATATTTTTTTGTGGCTATTGTATACTAATTGCTACACGCTAAATAATTTATTATTTTTAAAATAGCTAACTACCTTATTTTAGTATTCAAATCTGTGAGTGAACAATAAATCACCCCTATTTTCCCAACCTTAGAGTAAAATTATATGGGACCAGCTGCAAGGTATAACCCCCTATCTAATAAAAAAGATTTATCAAAATCAGACTGTTCTGTAGTAAGTTACGCGTGGTCATATATTAAAATCAGTTAGTGTACATTCAATATATCCCTGTTTTTCTACCCTTAGGATTGGAATATTTTTTCCAAATTTATATGGGACCAACTTCTAGGTATAGCCTACTCAATAAAAAAAGAATTATCAAAATAGAACTACTCTGTAAAAAGTTACGCGTGGTAATACATTACGATCAGTGCGTGAACAATCAATTAACCCCTGTTTTTCCACCCTTAGGGTGGAAATTCTTTTTTCAAATTTATATGGGACCAACTTTGGAGTATACCCTATCCAATAAAAAAAGAATTATCAAAATCGGACTACTCAGTAAAAAGATATGCGTGATCATACATAAAAAATAAAAAAATATACGCGTCGAATTGAGAACCTCCTCTGTTTTCGTCGGTTAAAAAGTAGTTTTATTTCACTTATAATTAACAAATATAACTACATATTATTGAATAAAATAAGGTCCAATATGTTAATTATGAATTGCTATATTTATATGTATATAAAAAGGTTAGAACTAAATAAGTAAGAACTCATTCAGTAATTATTAAATCTTATCTTAGAGTAATAATAAAGGAATTCTTGATAAGTTCAAGGATTTTAACAGAATACAAAGTAATGATTGTAATAATCAGCATGACCCTATGTGGATAACTAACATGTGTCTAATATGATGTTTGAAGTAGTATCACTATTACTAATGGCCTCTCAGCCAATATTTCTACAGTAATGCTATGCTATTTTATTATTTTTGAGGGGCAAGTGAATGTTCTGATGTCTTAATAAATTATGTACAGCACAGTGCAACTAGAGGCAGTAAATTTGACATTATAAAAGAGCTTGGATATGCCTATTTGGAATTAAAATATTTTGTTTTTTTTTTTTATTAGATTGAGCGTCTGTTCACATTTGGTGCCTTTTTTAAAGACTTGGTGTGGCACAAGTTTTCTAACAACAGTTTTCTTTAACAAATCTGTTTTTTTTTTCTAGTATAATGTATTATAGTAAATAGATTTCTAAGTACATACCTGAACAACTTCTTTGACTTTCGGGTGTTTAACCACCTCTCTGGCGACGCCGCCGTCACCTCCACCCACTATCAGAACTTTCTCTGGATTCTTGTGACAGCATAGTGGCAAGAAAGAAATCATTTCCTGAAAACAAGTTGATGACATATCATATAATAAACATTAAGACACAGGACACAGGCAGTGGGACAATAAAAAGATGACATAAAACAAATTAAATTATAAAGTATATAAACCAGCAATGTAATGTTACAGTCATAAGTTCAGATAGATATAAGGAATTCTTTATATTACTATCTCAACCCAGTATGTATAGACTAACATGTTAAGCATCATTATACTTTTTGTGTAAATTAATCACCCTTCTTGCTTTTCTTTCAACATACATTACTTTTATATTTAAGAGGTGTTATTTTTGCATGTAATTATTTACACTACATCCCTTAAAGCTAGGGAAAAATCGTAGTATTACTTTTTGACACCAAATTTTAAAATTTATTTGACAAGGTGGTGAATCAGTATTTCTTTGAATGAAAAAGGGTCACAGCAAATTAAATAAATTGCTTGAAGAGTAAATAATATTAAGTACCTGGTAAGAAAATTCATCTTTCTCTGAGCACTGTATAATACCATCAAGCACCATAACTTTGCCAAAGTTTGTGGTGTCTAATATTAATATATCTTGGTATTGAGACTTCTCCGTGTGTAGCACCTCCTTCACTTGGATGGAGAAGGTGCCGCCTGGCCACATCTCACATGACTCAGTGAACCAGTTGTTCTTTATTTGATCCATAGTTGGTTCTGGAAAAAAACATTTTAAATATAGCACATATATTTTTCATTTACTTAAGTAACTACTTATTTTCAATAGAAATTAATATCAAGACATTAGATAAAAAAATGTGTGATAAGTTAAAAAAACTAAACATGAATTTTTTCAAAGAGGTGCAAGTTAATAGTTCTTTGATTTCTTAATATTTAATTGAGCACGGGCATTAAACTAAAAATAGTATATTTTGTATACGTACTCAAATACACTCTAGAATTTATTTACAGTTACTAATAAAGTTATTCTTTTCGCTTCAGTTACACAAATAATATTTATTTAAAGATATATACACTTAAAAGATTAAATATGACGAATGACAAATATTATTAAGAAAGAAACGGAACAGTAAGTACTACCTTATCACTTGTTACGCTGTAAAAACTCTAATTGCACCCTTACAATGTGTTCGTTGATGGCTAATCACTAAATACTTGTTTCTTGATTTGTCCCGCACAAAACGTTAGTATTAAGACGACGTCTGAATAAAACTAACTACAGTTTCGCAGATAGGCGCACTTATTGGTTTGTTTAGTTATATTTATCACCTTCTGATAAGATTTTAAATAGTTATTTTTATTATTTTTAAACACGAAACAACACGGTGTGCTGAAGATACAAAATGTAAATGACGTATGTGACGTGACGTTTGACGTGCTGTGCTGTTAATGTCAATATGAAACCATAGACGTGACTAAACACATCGCTATTAAATACTGAAATACAATTTTTGATATGAATCAGGGTTTATATCCATTAGAATGAATTATCATCACATAGAAGTAATGAATCTAATTACCTGGCAATTACTAATTACAATAATTAGGGTAATTATTAGTCTGTCTGCCACTAGAATGAAAACTTTATATTAACTGTGGTTTGACATAAAAGACAAATACTTTTTTATTTACATGAACAAAGGTTGGGCAAATTTAGGTTCTATGCGGTTGCCGTATGGCCCACTTTTGATAATTTACGATATACTCGGCTGTTATTGTTTTGTTTACATTTTTAAGTTGTAATGTTGTAAAGTCTTTGAGTATAAAATTGAAAAGCATCGTAAATTAAAGCGACACACGAATAAAATAATTATTGAACTTAATTTATTTTGAGATATTGTTACAACAATAGACACACACACAGAAAGATCTAAGTGAACGCATGGTGGAGGCTGGTGAGTTAGTTGACTTAGTCACGTACAATGCAGAAAGATTTGAGTCCCTGACCAACAATCTGTGCTGTACCTGTTCTTGCTTGCCACCTCCTGCCAATACTCAGAGTGTTGAACCTCTGCTTCCTGTGCTTCCTGAATCTGTTTTAGAATCTAATAGTTTGCAAAGTTCAAAGTCATTTGTAGTAAATAAAATTGGTACATATATATATTCAGATAAACTAGGACAAGGTTTTGGTAGTTTGATTAGCTCTTTTTCCCAGCAGTGTGTATTAAATACTTGTTTGCCTGGTGCTAGTTTAAATAAATTAACAAGTCTTATTGCTTCGACTGAGCTTAACTCAAGCTCAACTAGCATATTATTGTATGGTGATGGTCTGGCTGTGAGCAGAACAGATATTATAAATTGTGTAGATTTAATGTTACGCTTAAGTGAAAAATATCATTGTAAATTTATTTTCTGTGCCCTACCTTACTCCAGTAGCTTAACTCACGAACAGAATAGGTACATTTATAATTTAAATATGTTAATTTATAACATAACACATTTACACAATAGCTCAATTTTGTACTTTGAAACAAATAAGTTTATTAGTAAATTTAGAATCACACAGTACAATATGTATATGTCTACTATAAATAAGCGACGAATTGCTAAGTTGTTAGCATATAATTTACATGATGCTGGTACTTATGCTGTACCTAATGTTTTTGATAATGTTAGTAATAGTACTAACAGTTTATGTATTAATTTACTAGATAAAGATACTAATTTTGTATCTAATGTTATTGATAATGTTAGTAATACTACTAACAGCTTATACACTTCTTGTAATTTAAACTACAAGATAGGACAACGGGAGGGCTGCATGAATTGAATGTTGTTCATCAAAACATGCAAGGTCTCTCCGGCAAGGAATTAGAGTTAAGTTTATTTATTGAAAATTACAGTGTTCATTTATTATGTTTAACCGAACACTGGTTAAAAGCTCATGAGGTAGTGATTTTTAATAGCTCGTTTTATTCCATACAAAGTGCGTTTGTAAGAAAGAGTGCCATTCGGGGAGGATCACTTATTATTGTTTCCAACAAATTAAAATGTAAAGAACGTCTTGATATTGTGAACCTTTCTATCGAGCGCACTATTGAGCTGTCTTGTGTTGAATTAGAGCAATTTCTTATAATTTGTGTGTATAGACCCCCTTTGAGTGACTTTAATTTATTTGTATCAGTAATGGAAGATTCACTCTCTAAAATTAAAAGTAGTAAGAAACGGATTATAGTATGTGGGGATTTCAATGTAAATATTTTAGAATCAACGCCAGTGTCTATCAGACTCCTTAATTTATTTAAGTCTTTTAATTTAAATAACCTGTTTTGCGAACCAACTAGGATAACAGCATCTTCTGCAACTTGCTTAGATAACATATTTTGTAATAGTGAAGCGAGTAATAAGTTTACTTTAACAGATGTTACTTCTGATCATTGTGGTCAATTTGCAAGCTTTCCACATTTAGTTGTAAATAAACCTCAAAAAGTTATTAGTAGGCCATACACAGCGCACCGGTGTACTCGTTTTAAAAACAGCATCATGTCCAAAATACAGCCATCATTTTTTGGATGCGACAATCCTAATGACATTTATGGAGCATTTTTTGATGTTGTAAAAAATGAGTTTGAAGCTATTTTTAAGTGTAAAACTAAACATGTCAAGTGCACTTCAGCCTCTTTTAACCAATGGGCCACTGCTGGTATCTACAAAAGTAGAGCTAGACTTTATGAGCTATATGGTATGAAAAAATATAACTTTGATATTTCATTTGTAACTTATGTAAGAAATTATTCAAAATTATTCAAAAAAGTCTGTTATATGGCTAAGTCAAAATTTATTAACGATAAAATCAAAAATTCTACTAATAAAATAAAAGCTACCTGGAACATTATCAACCAAGAAACTGGTAAGCTCAAGAAACAAGAAAACAGACTAGAGATTATTTTTAACAATCAATTAGTAAATAAAGCCCACGATATTGCACAAATTTTTAATAACTTCTTTACTGACATACCTGTAGCAACAACTAGCTCCTTAAATTCATCAGCAGCTGAGGCTGAAACCTTACTGCGTAATACTGTGCCTGTATGTGATAATATTTTTAGTTTTGAACATGTAACTCCTTTAAATATAGTAAATGCTTTTAAATCGCTCAATAAAAAGAAAACCGAAGACTTTTGGGGCATCTCTGTAAACCTTCTTAGTAATATAATAACTATTGTTGCCCCATCACTAGCTATCATTTTTAATAAGTGTGTTGATTTAGGTATCTTCCCTGACCTTATGAAATGTAGTAAAGTTATACCTCTATTTAAATCAGGTAATAAAAACGAAATTTGTAATTTTCGGCCAATATCGATCCTTCCCGCATTCAGTAAAATTTTTGAGAAATTGATGTTGAAACAACTTTTAATTCATTTTAATATGAAACATCTCTTACACAGCGAGCAATACGGTTTTACTAAAGGACGTTCAACTACGGACGCTGGTGTAGCTTTACTAAAGCATGTTTATAGTGCCTGGGAGAGCTCGCAGAACGCAATTGGGGTGTTCTGTGACCTTTCCAAGGCATTTGATTGCGTTCATCATGGTACTCTTATTCGCAAACTCGAGCATTACGGAATTAGGAATAGAGCACTTAATTTAATTAACTCTTATTTATGTGATCGACTACAATGCGTCGATGTCAATGGTGATAGGTCAACCGGACTACCAGTGAAGCTAGGTGTGCCCCAGGGGTCAATATTAGGTCCATTTTTGTTCTTAGTTTATATTAATGACCTACCGTTCTTTTTAAAAGGCATATGTGACGTCGTGCTGTTTGCAGATGACACCTCTTTAATTTTTAAAGTAGATAGGAATAGACACGAATTTAATGAGATAAATGCTGCACTTGTTAAGGTTATGCATTGGTTCTCATCTAATAACTTAGTTTTAAACGCGAAGAAGACCAAATGCGTTAAATTTTCCATGCCTAACGTAAAAAATCTTGGCCCTAATATAATTATTAATAATGAAGTGCTAGACACCGTAGAATCAACAGTGTTTCTGGGAATAACTCTAGATAGTAAACTTTTATGGTCGGCACATATCTCGTGCCTCGCGAGTAAGCTTAGTTCCGCTGCTTACGCCGTTAGGAAGGTAAGACAGATCACTGATGTGGACACAGCTCGTCTCGTTTACTTTAGCTACTTCCACAGCATCATGTCCTATGGCATATTGCTGTGGGGTAAAGCGGCGGATTTAGAAACCATTTTTATTTTACAAAAGCGAGCTGTTAGATCCATTTACCAGCTAGGTTCTCGAGTTACTCTTAGGGAGCGATTTAAGGAGATAGGTATTTTAACTGTAGCGTCTCAATTCATTTTTGCAAATATATTATTTATAAGACAAAATATTCACTTATATGCCAAGAACAGTGACATCCATAGTATAAATACGAGAAATAGGCATAAGTTATGTTCTAGATCACATCGCCTGCATAGGGTACACAATTCATTTGTGGGGCTTGGTATTCGCTTTTACAATAAAATTCCTATTAGTTTGTTAGAGTTGCCCTTTAACTCCTTTAAATGCACAATTAAAAATAAGCTATGTTTAAAAGCTTACTACTCAATTAATGATTATTTAAATGATAAACATTGTTGGTCGCCGTGATAGACACAAGACGGTTCTGTATGGATTTATAACAGTTTTATTCATCCTTATGTTGATAGGCATACATTTCGTATGTAACATTTGTTACCTATTTTTATTTTATTGTTAGTACGATTATACAAATGTAGGTATGGTGTACCTACAAATGTCCAATGAACGATATTTGTTCGGTATTTTTTTTATGTATAATTATATTAATTATAGAATTTAATTATGTATCCACTCATTTTTTTTGTGATAAGGGACAGTGCAGTAAATCAGTATTTGAGGATTTCCTTTTTTGCTTTATATTTGTTTAAGCCGGCAACAGTTTCGTCATGCTCCCTTAGTTGTCACTGCCTGCGGTGGCGTTTTGGGTCGGGTCTCCTCCTTCCCTCTAATATGGCGAGGGAGGGGATGGCTGACCCTTGCGTCATACTCGTGAACGGGTGCTGCTTGCGGTGACTGGTCGTTCTGTTGACCTTGGATAAGATCAGTGTCTGAACTTTTATATTATATATATTATACTTTTATATTTCTTAGTACCTCAAACACTTGTTTATCTGGCGCGGTCCCTTAATTATATGCAGTATTATTGTAAAGGCAGCGTGCTACTGGGGAGTTTGTTGCGCCGTTTCTTCTCCTCGGCCGAAGCACTTAGGAAGCGGTGAAGGGTGGGCGATTTAGGGTCGGTTCATCTCTGGCGGGAGGCGCGTCGCGTATTGTCGGTCGCTTGGCGCTGGGGCGGGCGGATGCGTGGTGGGGCGTTCAGCCTTTCACACTCAACTGATGTTGCGTTAGCGCGTCAGGTGTGGGGGTTGGATGTCTCATTGCGTGTTTGTTTGTTCTGGCGTCGCGCGGCTGGTGGTGCGTGGTGCGCTTCCGCCGGATATGAACCGACCCTTAGGGTGCTGTCTATTTTTGTTTGTATTGTTTGACGTTCGATAAGTGCTACTGTGTAGCCTATATTGAATAAAGAATTTTTGAATTTGAATTTGAATTTGAAAACAAGAACTTCATTTTAGCTATGAGTTCCACCACGATTACGATTGAAAAGTTTGTAGATGCCGCTAAAGAATTTGTAAATATATCTAATCGAATAGGTGATGGTTGGAAGTTAAAAGAGGATAACGACGACCCTTTTAAAACTTATATAAGAAAAGACACTTTTATTCTGCTAGAAGAAGATAATATTAGCAAATTATTAAAAGTAGAATATGTGATTTTCTACCATTTGAGTTATGGTGTGCCTTCATTTAGTTTCAACTTATGGAATTCTACTGGCTCATTATTATCATTGGAAGATATTAGAAAAGTGTCTGCTATTCAGTAAGTAGCATCTAACACCTACTTAAACACTTAACAAACACTACTATTTTGCAACCTCTTTGATAAATACCATAGCCCCAAAACATATATGTACTTAATTTTTTTTAAATCAATGGCCTGTATTAAAAAAATAAACTGCTTTTTTCCAGAATCAGTGAGAAGGACTTCTACTCAGTGATAACACAGCAGGAGCACCCTATACTCCAGCGGCCATATTTTATAGTTCATCCGTGCCACACAGAAACATTGCTGGCAGCTTTCAGTAGTTCTTCTAAGAACATTATTGTGACCTTCCTTGGTCTTATAACACCATTGATTGAACTTAATTTACCCTTAGATTATGGTTTATAACCTATTAAGGTATTATTGTAGAAATTTTGAGACTGATTCCTAGAATTGCTATTTAAAAATGGCTTTTTTGGCTTCTGTTAGCTAATAAATATGTAATATTATACTAGATAATGGACCTAAAGGTTATACCTACATATTTTTAATGTGCTATATGTAAAATATTTAGAAATTTATTTTGATCTCTATCCCAATGGATATCACCAATGTGATAAGATTCAGATTTGTAAGAAGCTATCTAGTTTATGTATAATAATGTATTTTGATCATATTGTCTGTAAATAAATTGCTTAATTATATTAATTCTATTTATTAATTTACATATAACTTATATTACACACACAGACATGGCTTTGAGTAAAATTAAATACTAAAAGTCTGCTTTGAAAATTTTGAATTAACTGTAATCTTGATTTAACTTGCAGTGTCCTTCAAAAAGAGAACCTAAGCACTCTAAATTTATTAAGGCAACAATGGCAAGATAAAACCATCTTCATACACACTCTAGGTAAGTTCTTTATATTTTACTCTTTACTTTTACTTTATCTAAATATTAGAGCATTCAATTGGACCACTCGTTATAAGTCACAATTTGACGTAAATTCATCTTTATGTCAAAGTGGGAAGGTTCATTTTCGTGAATTCTACTGAGTCTGTAAAATGAGCCACTGTTGTTGGTATGATGATTTACACACTTAGCTACTGATCTGAGCAAAGTTACTTTGGAACGAAATAGTTGCTGTTAGTTCTTTTTTTGTAATATGAGACATTAAAAGGTATCCTTCCATCATGATAGCTTACTAGCTGAATCCAGTGTTTTCAAACTCCTTGCTTTCTTAACCGACTTTTTTAACGGAGGAAGTTCTATATTCTTCTGTAAGCATCCTCTTTTCTTCATATGATGTAATATACATTTTGATTTGTGATTTCATATGACAAGGTAATAGAAATATATTATCAGGTTGTGTAATCTGCACACAGACCAAATATGTTTGTAGATTACGATTGTAAAACTATGTAATGATGAGTGACATTCAGTTATTGTAACTGCGCAATGTTCTTTTTTGTAGTGTCTGTAGTTATCTACACAGTATCTATTTGAAAAAACTTAGGCGTACCTATGTCTTGAAACAATACAGATCAATTACAAAAAAGATACCTAAGTAAGTAATAAATTGAAAACTTGGGCCTTAATGTGTAAGAAAATAAACGAATGTTTTGTAATCACACAAATATTTGGCCCATGCAGGGATTGAACCCGTACTAAATCGCGCAGTTGTTGAGCGTAACCTAATTAGTCTACTACCATGAGAGCATTCGAAGTTATTTATTTACCTACTTGAATAGAGACATTCAAAGTCCAACAGACGATACTAAAGAATAATAACTTGCAATTAAATAAGAAAGGCGTCAGCATAGTAGGTACACTAAACAAATTACAGTAATCGTCGGTCTGCTAATACATCAACTAGTTTACTCAACCACATTCTAATAACATACATGAAGTTATTCATCCTTGAAACTATTATGTATCATGCTGTTTCTAAGAAAAAACATAATGACTTCGATATAAAATTGGATTAATTTAGAACGTCCCCCTTTCTGCAATCTTTAGGTATAACTCAGCCTTCAGAATTTAATCACTTTATTAATTAAAACTTATTTAGAACAACCAATTAGAATGACATTATTTCAACATTTTTTGGCGGTAATGTTACACGAAATGTAAATGGATTGAACATCTGTTAGGCTGTATACAAACTTTGAAGGTCTAGGGCCAACGTCACATTTCGGGCGGTATCATGTCGTCAAACTTTTATTGATATCGTATTGAACACGATAAGATAGTTTTCGCTATCAGCTTAGCCGACAATCCATTGTTGTATTTGAGTTTCAGTGTACACGGTCACACGATTGTGTTCGTTTAAAATGTGCGACTAGTGGTTAAAATGAGACAGTGTGGTGTATCTATTTACAATTTGACTCGGCGGTTGTGCGAGTGCCTTAGGTCGTGTGTCAACTTCGTCTGCTGTTGCTGCAATGTAAGTTCAAATTAAATATTCACAGTAGTTTTATTGTTCGCGGAAGTCGATAACCAATCGTGTGGCGACGTATGCTTAATTTGACCAATCGGAAAGCGGTCTTGTTTTTCAAGATGTTGATGGAAAGGGTAGTTTACGGACCCTGTATTCAAAGTCTCTGCTTAGGTTAATTAAAGAACACGGTAATAAAAACTTGGGTCGTTAAATATATGTAATGATGCTTATCTATTTAACTCAGTGATTAGGAAAGTAATTACATATGATGTTTATGTTACGTTGCTGTTGATAAACAGACACGTAAATAACTCTTTAAAAGTAATGTTTTCATTGTGTTATGCTAAAGAACGTATCTTCTATAATACTTATAAGGTTATTTAAATAAAATATACCTTATTTTACATACAAAATAACTTACGTTTTCTTCTAAAATTAAATTGGTGTTTTTTGAAGTGAAACTGAAAATTTTAATTCCGTGTTATCAACGCACGTATAGATATGTATTTGTTATAATCAAGTGCTCATAAAACTGGTCTTATAAGTAATAATTTTAAACAGTCATGGTTACCATAATAATATAGGTACATATTCATGTAACAAGTATAAATTTAAATTTTATGTACTATAACTTGCTGATAATTTTAACTTCTGGTAACCTGGTACTCTCATCCACGAAAGGCCATATTTTACAAGTGCTGTTCAAGTTAACCAAACCCCCAAATTTATCAGTCAATTTAAATAATTTATATTTATCACTTGCTAAACCGGTAAATACTACATCTTTTAACGTCAACTACATTATACCTACGTACGATCAAGATTTGTGATTTGGGAAAACAGCCGGATCCATAATTGGTACGAGTAGTACGATTTTCATACGTTATAATTTATCAGTAATGTGTACATAATCAATTAAAAATAACACGCTTGAGTCAGCCCTTGTTTCTTCTAATCGATTTATTATATCTAAATTTTCTAAATGGACTAATTAAACTACGACATTAAGTAACTAACAATCTACTTCTCTATATTCTAGATTTGACAGTAAACAACTTAAAAATGTAGTTAAATAGTTCCTGGGTTCTTGGGTCCACTCTCTCCTCTATTCGTTAAAACTAGCATTGAATGACGGACGTAGCTTCAAAACTGACAGAAGTCTAATCTTACTCTCATGATAGGAAAACGTATTTAATTAAGTATACAATACTACATTTTATGCCACCTATATGGCAAAAGCAATCCAGTTAACTCAACAAACAGTAACTTTACTGTTATTTTTGGAATTGCATTTTTTGAATCAAAATTATAATGATGCGTCAGGTACAGACCAAACATAAAATCTCATGAATGAAAGTTTAACTCATTTAGCAACACAAATGGTATTGACCATAATAAGATTAGCATATGCTTATCACAAGCGTCTAATTTTCAAGATTGCGATTGTTGATATCATATTTTAGAAGTAATAGATAAGAGTAAGGATCTTGACACCCCGGAAAGATTAGCTGATTATGAAATGGAATTCGCGAATAACCGTTTCTATAGAAAAAAAGAATTGGTATATAGCAACGGGGCGGTTAATGTAGAATAAACAAAAAATATAAATCTATATCGAAGGGAAACACCATATTTCTAAACAGGAAATTAGTTTTTGTAGGTATAGTCATATATAATACTAGATCCTTAGTAACTGTAGTCTTAGAACCTTTGTAACTGTATAATAATTTTTATACACTTATATGTATTTCGAGTTCAATTTTCACTTAAGTGTCTTTGAGATTAATTAATCCTGAAAGAACCAAAAATCATTTAAACATTTTATGGCTAAACAATTCAACAAAAATGTCCCGAAGAAAATCATATTTTTCTGCTTCTGATTTTTAAAAGAAAAGGAGCCATTGCGTTTATCAAAAGTGTGTACGAAATTCTTTCGACGCTAAATTTGTTGCGCTCTATCTTGATTTTTGGGTAAAAAAGGACCAAATGCGTTTTTCAAAGGAGTGACCTATGCGTAGCAAATTCTTTTGACGGTCAAAGTCGCTTTGCTAGCTTTTAAGGCTATTCCAAACTGCGTTTATAGTACCCTCCAGAATTTCTTCAATCTAGTATTAATACAAATGCTAATGCTTATGATATCGACCCTGATAATCTTCATTCAATGTCGCGGGAGGCGCTAATTTGCTGTCAGTTGCTTACCTTCTCACGATTAGCTGCAGCAGTGCGGTGTACGAACGGCGATCCTGACATTGCTAGAGTCGTCCAATGGCACTTCAACAGTGGACACCAACATGACGCGCCCACCTAATGGCTTTCATTAAAAGTTTCTTTCGTACTTAGTTTATCAGAATTCCATGTGACAAATGAAGGTAATATGTTTGCTTTATTATTCATAGCTCTTAATTAAGTTTTTTCTTTCTTAATGAGGTTATTTGGATGCCTCTGGAACTTTTTTCGGATTTGCACTACAACCAATTCAAAATTAATTAACTATCCCTGTACTTCTATTAGCTTTGATTTAATTATTATTGTTTCATTTGTTAAATATCTTGTTGTATATTTTTCCCAAACATGGCATTGATTAAATTATATGGACAGTACGCGGCTTGTTTTCTCAGAAACAGTTCTCGAATGCCAAGTCAAATGTAAATATTTTTAATCGATATTGCACTAAGTACACGTGCCATAAAACCAAGGGTAAACCGTAAACGGCGAAAAATTATAATAACTTCCCTTTCTATTTTATTACTCGTAGCTTTTAGATTACCTTGTATCCGGATTTTGAAATTAAACATCCTTTATTTAAAAAAAACGCCACCTAGAAATCGAATTGCTAGACGATTTGGGCTTTCCTTTGATTAATCTCTTTAGTTTAAAATTAGCCCTAGAAACTGCGTGTTAATAAGCTAATCAGAATATTTTTATCGTTCATATCACATTTGAGCACACATGTTTTACTAATTCAAAGCAAATTTTAATCGAAGCTTTAGTCTTATCATCAACGTGATCTTTTGCACTCGCAATGAACTCAAATAAGAAATAGGTACCTAGGTAGTTCTGTTAAGAACTTCTTATGTTACCCTCAGGACTGTTTCCTGTCCCTTTCAAGACATTTTTCCTAGGCAATTGTTTTTTTTTTAATACACATTATCTACACACTCTCGTCATCAGCCAATGGTTTAAGCAAAAATACACAATTTCTCACATATAATTTCATTTCCAGATTTGGGTATATTATTTTATTCTCAGTGTTGAGTAGGTAATTGCGGTAATTTTTGACTTTGCGAATCGGAAACAGTTTCAATTTTCTTTAAACTGTTTACTGAGATAAAAACGCTTTGGAGATATATGACCTAAAACTAAATAAGCCGATGGAAATTATATCTACAAGTGATATAAACCACTTTAAAAAATGAATCATAGTGTTGAGGCTATGGAACAGTCATCTTTGGATTATGAAGTCGTCAAAGTTCTGCTCACTTTGTGGCTTTTTATCTTCCGATGTTTCGCAAAAGTACCAATTCCAAATTTTTTAAATACAGCCTTCTGTATTTTCTAAACTTGGAAGTTCACATAAGTAATTTATGGACATCATATAAAAATCTAGTTTTCGTACCATAAGAGAATGAACGCCAAGAAATCTTATCAAAATATCTATCCTTTTTCTGATTAGCCTTTTTCCTTTTTGTTAAGGTCGGCATCCAATCTCAATGGATTCAACGTATTTTATAACTAGGAAATACCGAAGAAATATCAATACAATACTTTTAAATATTGATACTTGGTAATTCCACGTTGTAGAAAAATCATACGATATGATTGATCAACAGAATGATGCTATGTTTTAAGGCTACATTGTTTGTTGTTTATCAAATAAGTAGTTAAGCGTCTTTATCTCATTGCCGATATAAGGTTATAAACATTATACACAATAGCAACACGTTTCTAATCATTTTGAATTGTTTAGCAGGTGCCAGATAATTGTTTTCCTTTTTATTATGTTTAGTATGGCCTTTGCTACTGAAATCTCTTTTGTTTACATTTTCAATCATTGTCATTCTCCAGCTTTCAAAGGTATAACGTAGGTATAACTGCAAACAAAGTAATAACTATGACAAGAAAATTGCAGATAAAAGCTCTATTCAATGTTTATCGATCTGTGTATAGAAAAAATGAAAAGACCTTGAATTCACACTTATTTTTGCGTTATATCCCACGGTGCTTATACCGTAATACATGTTTAAACTTCAACCAACCTATAGCAAGTTTCCAAGTGGACACCTTTTAAAAACGCGTATTATACACTACTGACAAAACCCTCGGTAATGTGTCGTTCTGAGAATTCGACCGATAGTAATAATTTATGTACTGACTAGACTCATGTCTGTAACCAACTCCGTAAAAACCCGGCATTTTTTCTACAAATCAAACAGGGGAACTGTTGATTGGCATTGGTTTTGATTCCATGAATGGCAGATTTCTAAGGGTAAAATGCCTACAGCTTTCGTGCGATAGGCAGTTCTGATCTCTTATGACAAAATTGTACTTCATCATCATCATCATATCAGCCCGGAATCACCCACTGCTGGGTATAGGCCTCCCCTTTTTTTCTGCCATTGTTGTCTGTTTTGCGCGTCCCTCATTCAGGTAATGGGAACCCCATTACATTGGCTATGTCATCAACCCAACGTGTTCTCGGTCGTCCCTGACTTCGCCCTGTCCATGGCCACCAATCAGTCAGATTGTACTTATGATTCGCAAATATTTACCGATTCATCGTTTATATCATGTTTGTCCTCAATGTCCTCTTCTAAACTATTTTAGGATTGTGATGAAAATCTAGGGTGCAGGATGTCTCTGTTTCTAATTTCTAGAACTAAAATTAAAAAAGCACTTATATTTAACTTAATTTATGCACAATCAAACTCTTTTTCTGTGAACAAAAATTCAACAAACAAAATAACAAAAAGTCGAAAACACTACAACCCATGGGTGCTACTAGTTGTTAAATGATTATTTACTTTTTTTGTAAAAGAGTCTAAAAATGTGGTAATACTAGAATGAACCTAGATTACAGAATTCACTAGTATATGTATAGGGAAATCAAGTAGGTTCTCTGAAGTAAGGATTATATTTCCTGCGGGATCAAGGCCCTATGTTTACTTAGATTAGATAAAAACTATTGGTCGGGAGTGTAAACACTATCCTTTACAAACTAATTACTAGTCGTAGTACGTTGTGATTACATATTCGTAATCAGTACATACTACGCAAATACCTAAGGGAGAATGATAGCGGTACTTTGATAACTGTGCGTCAAATAGCAAAATTATTGGAAGTTGCTTAGCAACAAGTTGAGATGACTCATTAATGTTGCTGACGATCGCGATGTTTTACTCTAACCAGCTCTAACCCAGGTTGATAGTCGTAGCTGTAACGATAACCATTAGGTTGCAAAGGTTAGGTTGGTACCATTAATTTAGCAAATCCATGAGTCACCGTTAAAGTAACCTCTATGACTCTCACTCTCTCACTGTCACCTTTAAATCTAAAGCTTAAGATTTACCTAAAACCTCAATTTATTTGAACATTTAAATTAAGTATGTACTTATGAAGAAGTGATGTACTTGTATTTATCACTTTAAGTGATAATTTACTAGACTTTAAAGATCGAGTAATTAATATATCTCTACAAATAATAACACTGTTTATCTGAATTATATGATTGGGTTTACGTACTCAAACATATATTAACTTACTTAATTACTCAAATTTTCTGCTTTCGTATTGCTTTCTTAGTTAACACTTAACTACGTAGTTGGGCAAATTGCAGATTCTCTTCTCGGAGATCGAGTAAACCGCCCGAGAAAGAAAACAGATATTTGTAAAATCTCTACTAAACAACTTTCACTTTAGCTGAACAACGTAAATAATCCTTGCTTCATTTCTGCAGGGCAACAAAGTATCAGCGACATCGGAGACGCGGCAGATTGAGGTGGGCTCCACGATAGAAGGCGACAAGCGGAAGCACAACAAGATCAAGACCTCCAAATACACGATGCTCATGTTCATACCCAAGAACCTGGCTGAGCAGTTCCGGAGAGTCGTGAACTTCTACTTCCTGATTGTGACCCTCATCTCTGTTGTGATAGGTGAGTTGGTAACCCTTTAAAAAGGTAAAGAAATTTCTTATTTTTTTCTTACAGCAAAGTACTCTCTATATCGCAAAGGATGTGCCCAGAAATAGGATACTGAAGATTTTAGGTTAGGTAAAAAAATCCGGAAATAGTTTTTTAAAAGAACCTTATTTAGATTGGATAACTTTAATAATATTCGGGGACATCTCACACACGGTTGTCTGATCCCAAGCTAAGCAGAGCTTGTGTTATGGTAAACAGACAACTGATAAATATACTTATATATTTCTAAATACATACATATTATAGATAAATTACACCCAGACACCGAACAAATGATCGTGCTCATCACACAAACATTTGTACCGGGTGGGAATCGAACCCACGACCTCCGGTATAGCAGTCAGGGTCTCTAACCACTAGACCAACAGGCCTGTCAAAATAACTTTGTTTATTGTTTAATTTAATCTTAAAGAAAACCGATACTTACAAGATACAATTAGTGTATGTGGGGTGTTTGAAAACGAGATTGCTATCCCAGGTGACACATTTTTCAGTTTGCTAGAACGGTTTTTTTTGCAATTTGGTCTTTTAGTGCAAAAACATGGAATTCATAAATATTACTTCCATGTTTTATTTGTGAATGTCTCGGTGACAATAAATAAATAAAATAAGAGCAACATATAGAAACGTTCGTATAGTTTTCTTTTATGCAACTTCATCGGTTTATAATATGTAGTTATTGCCTTACTCGGTAATTTGTGAGAACTACCAGCCTTTGATCATACCACTTAATACTCGTTAAGGGTTATCAAATACAGGTATAATTCGATTATAACTGCTGGAAGCCTTTATTAAAATTGCTTCACTTGTGACATACGCAATTTAATCATTATATTATTGATCGACAATAGTTAATTATTTTTTTAAATATAGACAAAAGTCAATAGTTATATTCCTTCAAAAAACTATAACTTTTAATATTTTTATCCAATTTCTAGTGTGTTATTCAAAACGAATATGACTTTAATAATAGATTGATGTGTTTCGAACAAAGATAAGTATTGATTGTTCAAATAGTCTGTAAGTGTCGACTTTGCAATTAATTTCAACATGAAATTAAAGTGCGGAATAAACGTCAAAGCAAATTGGAAGGTACGGATGTTAATATGCGCCCTGAATTATAAATAGTTGATATCAAGAAATACGTGAGAATGTATGCACCCTCATAGTTCTTCATTTTAATTATCTGGAAATCGTTTTAAAGCCCCTATTCCTAGTAGTAGAGTATCAGGAAGCTTTGATGTTGAACTCGTAGACTACGGTAAGACTGGGATAGGAATCTAATAATCCGTTCCACTATTTATAAATCTGAGACGTCGTTCAAAAAGTTGTCAGGCTAAAATGGCACAAGGCTGGACACAGCTGCTCTGTGTCAGACAACAAATGGGCCAAACTAACGACCCAATGGATTACTCTGAAAAGACGTCGCGGTAGGCTCAGACGGAGATGGTGTGACGAGCTAGACTAATAAATATTGGCTCACCAGATCCATTAAAAGGGAGACATGGAAAGAGGGTAGAGAGGCATTTGCCGTGAGGAACAGAAATAACCAGAAAGAAACATTAGAAGGTTTAGTACTTAAATATAGCTTTTCTATTAATTACCTTTAAGATTAATCAAGATCCAATCCGGATTTTACCAAGAGTACGCATATAGTGTTATCAATAAATATTACGAACACATTTAGGTAATTAATACATCCATTATCTGTGACATCTCTATTGCCGGTACGGAGTTGATAGTTATCTTGTAATTATATTGTCATGTTGTAATCGTGACTAAATGTGAATTTCACCACGTGTGACTGTGAAATTCAGTCTGTTTCCACAAAACAACACCATACTTAATTGGTGTTATTAGGTATGATGAAATAATTGTTTGGTGTGACAAATTCTGAACACCTTACTATATTGGTATGCATTTTAAGACCACCTATTGAAGTGCATATTTTTTGAGGGATATTCTTGTGACAGACAGACAGACCGACCAAAATTCCATTTTAAACTAATCGGTCTAATCTGATGTAGAAAAAACTTTATTATTAATAAATTAATAAAAATTTATTAATTTAGAAAAAGATTTACTTTGGATAATTAATACAGCAAACAGCACGAGGTAGTGAAAAGTTGCAGAAAAAAGGGGATTCCTACATGAATACGCGCACAGTATGATTCAGTCTGAAATAATTATGATTATTAATAAAAAAATCACTCAGCTAAAAAGCCATAATACGTGTTACATACTTTATACGTGTTACATACTTTATACCTTTTTATCTTCAATGATTTATATCGTCTATTACATTAATGTAACTTTTATGCTTCGGTATGAGTTACATTTTTAATCGAATGTGTCATTGATGTGTTGATATGTAATAATTACGTGATAATGTAAGTGGCCAGTTTAACTGAAAAGAAACAGCTGTCCATAGGTTAAGTATATGCATAGATAATGTCGATAAGTGTTAATTACTCTTCAAGTGAAATAATTTCTTTGCATTTAAGAGAAGGTACTCACATCAGTATTTTTTAATTTCGTTTGGCCCAAGAAACGTCGTCGGCGTCATTAAAAGTTTATGCAAAATTCCAACAGAAATAAGGGATACGACAGAGGTGCTTTTCATTACAAAGTCACATAACGCTATTGCTATTGGGAGCTTCAGGGGTAGTTGGGTATGTTTTAATTGTTGAAGTTGTTATAAAAATAGCCAAAATAGTAATCAAGAGATGGCGTCTATAGATACGTAATACGTAAAGAATTAATAGGTAAATACTTACTTACGTAGGTAGATAGTATACCTATTGTTATCTTATCAGATCAAATGCATCCTATATTCGCTAATCACTGTGATTTATCATACATAATTATTTATGAATTTGTCACTCCTCTCATTCGCTAAAAACGGAACTACTATCAATAGTAGTAGTAGTTATTATCACTTTGAGAGTTGAATTCGAGTAAAAAAGGAAAAGCTAGTCAAACAAATAATACTATACTTGCTATTAGGAAGTCTGAATTAGGAAATAAGGATTCTGAAATGAGAAGGTGAAGAATTTGTTGATGACACGCCTACCAGGCAATGCCCGGTACAGATGTTGACATATACATACACATATTTCTCTTTTATGTTTTTGCAACTGTAGTAAATAAAGTGTTTAAATACTTTGACTAATTATATGTATCCTTGAAAGACAGTTATTTTTTTCTGAGAATTTTCATGTGTCACAAATTATTATTAAATCACAATTGCACAACTAAGACCACAATTGCGTTATTATTTAAGTAAGTATGTAAATAGATAGGTACTAATCTTCATGCGTCATCTAAATTAGCTTTTTCGAATATTTAATCTTTAAGACCCTTAATTTTAGATGAGCTGATCAAAAATGTCCAATATAAATTAATAAAATATATTGTTTTCCTCAGACAGTCCCGTATCGCCGTTCACGAGTATAGCGCCGCTTAGCTTCATGGTGCTGGTGACTGCCATGAAGCAAGGGTATGAAGACTGGCTGCGGCATCGAGCAGACAACAAGGTCAACAACCAAATAGGTAAGATTTATTTATCGTTTTTAAATGTCGAAAAACAAGATTTTGCTCATAAGAGGAGCCTGAAAAGGTTTTGGAAGATAGGTTTCATTTCAGGGCGAAGAATAGGTCAAGGGCCTGAGTCCGCTATTTTAACTCAGTGAGTGGTGGGTTAAAAATTGGTCCAGTGTACTTGTTATTGTGCCTAATTTTCGTATTCGGGCCCTTGGTAAAGAAAGTTTTGGGGAGTAAATTAGTATAATATGCACAGCGTATTACTGAAATAAAAGGAACGCAAAGCAAGTCTACTAAAAGTAATACACAACTTGATGTTGATGCGGTAAAAGCACTTACAACCAAACAATTTGGAAATGTTTTACTGTTTAAGGGCTACATACTCGTACAATCATTCATGAAACATGAAATGTAAATGTAAATGATCCACAATATTGCTTATCGTACAGGTCGATGTAACCACACAAAACATTGATAATGTTATCTGTATTCTTATACCTGATATTTTTAACCTGAAATTCAAGTTGCTAGTATCAAGCAAGTCTGTTTTATATATTTTGTGTAAGTTTCATGTTTTAAAAAGTTGGTTATTTTAGTCATATGTGGCCAAGAAAAACGATAAAGGTCATTAAAAATTAGAGTAGGTCTTCAAGAATAAGATTACTTTAAACACCCTCCATTTAGCCGTGCTGCAGTTGGATAAAAATTAAAAAGGTCTGCTTCAACCAGTTCCTTACATGAAGTAATTAAATCTTAAAAATACTAAAATTAATTGATGTCTTATCTACCTAAAAACGTACTTCTATTTATAAAAATGTAAGTATTTATTTTCTCCAGCGTAATCCAAAACAATATGCTGACATCGGCAAAAGCAAATGTGTTAGTTCAGCGATAACTGCTTTCATATTTAGCGAGTACGTAGGTACGTAATTACCTAATGGTTACGTAGGCAAAACCTTGAATAATGTCAGTTATCTTTTTATGATTCGTCTATCCTATCGGCACTTCATACAGGAATTTCCGCAAACATTAGGGGCGTTGGTTGAGCAGTTTGACTCAGTATTGAAATATTTTACTTCGATGACTGTTTTACTTAGCTTTTTTAAATTGAAGAAATGGATTTAAGTAATCTGCATCTTGAGTATATCAGAAAATGATTTAAGTGGTCAGCACAAGTGCGGTTATGTCGTTTCAACTTTAAAATAATCTAATTAGTTTGTCTAAATCTTATGAAAGAGCTTCTATCATTATAGACAATAAATATCCTTATTTATTAAAGAGGTGACATTTCCCTGTTATTATATCAATAAAAGATAAGCAGTACTAATCCGTATATTAGTTTCTATTCTATTAAAACAAAACTGATATAAAGCGTTACACTGCTACTCGATTACACTTTTTCAGTAAAAGAAATTCTTGCGAAAAGGATACAAATCTAAAAATAGCAGAACATGCGCACTATGTCCTCAAATTCAATTGGAAGCAGGGCAGAAAGATAAACAGTATACATGTACATATGTATAAGACACGCAGGTGTTTCCTTTTGTTTAATGGATGAAGTTTGATATCTTATCGAACTAAATCCAATGTAATATAATATAGCTCATGCTCATGCTCATATATCATGCGCCTCAAAGGGACTTATCAGGTGTATCAAAAGACCGAATGTATTTTGAGATTAACAAAGAATTAACAACATGACAACAGCAGTTTGGATTTATGGATTAGATGAATGTTGTTGTAAATTATCCATGGACAATTTTCCGTACTAGAGATGGTTTGACTTCAGTTAACTTTCCAATCTTTGGTAAACTGTCTACGGTTATCGTTCATGAATCAATGTATAACCCCGATGGTTTTCTTCAACCGACATCCTACTAAACTCTATCAACATTTTAGAGTAACTAAATATTTTGTTCTACCGGTGAGTTATTGTGTCCCATAATGCTGAAGGGAGTCAAGTTCGTCCCGCCATCTCCTTAGCATTATGGAACACAATAGCTCAAGACCGTGAGAATTGGAAGAAAGGGAGGAGTTTGCCTGCAGTGGGAAAAAATGGCTGAAAATAATAATAAATATTTTGTTGAACAGTGGAAATCGTACACAACGGCGTTATAAAGGAAGTCCGCAACTCCTCAATAGCACCAGGAACATTAGTCCGGGTGCGTCGCGGCAGGGAGGTGTCAGCAGACCTGGTGCTGCTGTGTTCCGCCGGCGAGAAGGGCAAGTGCTACGTCACGACCGCCAACCTCGACGGCGAGACCAACCTGAAGACTCTGAGGGTGCCGGCGCCGTTAGTGGGCTATACGCCAGGTATTTAAACATTGTGACGTCAGGTCGTATTCTCATACATTTATTCGATTGTTTATGCTTGTGTTTTTCACTGTTTGTGATGTTGGTCATTTGAGTGTTAACCAGTGTTACCATTTTTGAGCGTTTTTATATTTATGTAAGGTTCATAATCATGTTGTGGACTATGTGGTGGGCTTATTTGAATGTACATGCACACGACCCATTGGTGTGCAAAAACGGAAAATTTGAATTGTAAGGAATTTATTACTTTCTATTCTTCTAATAATGTGCCTAATTTAAAGGGTATTCATTCGACCTATTTCATCAATATGTGACTGAATTTTTCATCACAATACCCCTTTTGTACTACCCAATAGATCATTTGTTTTCTCTGTTAAGAATGTAGATATTTAGATATAAACTCTTCTAACTTGTAAATCTTAGTACTGTGTGTTTTTTACCCTTTAAAGCAAAATGAAAGTTTTGTTTTTAAATTATCACTTTAATCTTGACAGGGACATGACAAAACAATTCAAGATGCTTATCTAATACAGATATTAGCACTAAGCCTTTTATATTTAACGTCCCTGTATCTAAGCGTTACTATTAAGTTTTATAATTGGTCACTATGTATGTTGTTTATAAACATCAACAGCAAATATTTGCCAATTTTATTCCACTAATGGACTCTATTGTGTATTCTATGATTCATATCGATTCCATAGAAAAACTATAATATTTATTTGTCTATAAAATTTGATAAGCCTAGTACATATTATAAGCTTTGCACTAAACTATGGCCAGAATTTACTAGAAAGAAAATCAAAGTTTTTGTAGATGTGCGACACTTGGATTTTAACTTTATCTCTATGTCATAAGGTCGAAATTTAATAGGGCACAGATGCGGTGTATAAAATACGTTACTGATATTTTAAGGAAAAATGTCGCTAAATGTTTGCCCAGTACATTTCATTGTGTTTGTGAATTGTTTGTATCCTAATTGAGGCAATAAACGTGTTTGTCTTGCTAAATCATTGTCTTTTATTTGTGGACTAATCATGTTATTTCATAATCATTTCGTAATTATGTTTCATTTTAATGCATTGTCATTCTAACTTGCTTGTATTTTCTAGCTTTAACTACACGTTAAGAAGGGTTATAAAATATGATTGCTATCCTTTCGTCTACATTTAATATTAGATTTGGAAATCGTTTAACCTGTTGTAATAAACCTGATAATGTAACATATTTTGATAAGAAAATAAAACTGGACTCGGTCGATCTTGAGATCAAAATCGTTCTTATCATTTCAAATAATCTAAACTCATCGGAGATGACCTTAAATAATATAGAGTTTATTTTGAACTATCTTTTTAGGGAACAAAATTAAGTATACCTCGAAAATTTACAGCTCTCATAGTTCTGGAGTAAGTAAGATTTGTTTTGCATCATTGTTTTTTTGCATTGTAGTATTTAGTCTCCTTTTTTACGACTGCAAAAGTAAATTTTCTTCTTTAGATATACTGCCTCAAAACATGAGGATAGAGGTGCCGCATCCAGTGGCAGATCTTTACACGTTCTATGGCCGGTTAGACATCCCGGGGCTCGACAGTCTGCCGCTAACCCCGGACAACCTGATGCTGCGAGGATCCCGGGTCAAGAACACCGAGTGGGCGATAGGATGCGCTATATATACTGGTAAGTGGCTTTGTTACTTGTTAGATACCATTATAAAGGAAATTCGACAGAAAACGAATTATTCCATTATCGACGGATAATTTAAACGCATTTTTAGGCCCTGTTGTCCTTTGGTTTCTATGTCAATTTAAGGTGAAATTTTGCGAAAGAGACTGTACGGAACTTCCATATTTGGTCATGATGATATGATCATGATTAAGGATTTCCTTTGGGTATTAAACAAGTATCTACTATTTCACAGTAGATATATAATACGTGTCTAGGCCGAAAGTGCGCGCTTGTAAAGTTAGATACATAAATAATGTTTTGGTAGATTTAGCCTTGAGTGTTCGAAGACTCTAGATTAGATTATTTGGGAATCAGAGTTTATATACGAATTGATGCATATATCGAGAATATTTTATCAAGATTTTTCTCGCTTATCTTTGTTGTAGGTACTATGTCTGGTGTTGACATGAAACAAGATACCATTATTTCATAAATAGGAGCAAGATTTTCCTTGAATGAAACTAATAAAAATATTTCGATGAAGTTTGTCAAAAGTTGCAAACCGGGACAACTTTCAATAGGTTAATTTGACTTAAAAGATGATGCCTACCTATATTTTATTCATGTAAAACGTAGCTCCACTGTAAGAGACTAAAGATTAATTGACGATAGTTTTAACTCTTTGCAGGTGAAGAAACAAAACTGGCGTTAAACTCCAAATACTCCGGGAACAAATTCTCATCATGCGAGCTGGCAATCAACGGATTCCTCTTGTTCTTCATACTCCTTCTGGTCTTCGAAATGTTCATGTCATTGATAGCAAAACTGATCATCGAAAGAGCGAATCCTGAGAGAGAATTGTACTTGGGCCCAGGCGCTCCGTACCCAGTACCCATTGGCTATTTACTTCAAGATCTGTTCTCATTTCTGCTACTTTATTACTATATCATACCGATGTCGTTGTACGTCACTATCGAGTTATATAAGTTTATTGGTAAGTCCCTTTTGATAGGTTATCTTTATACTTACTTATTTATTTTGGATGACGAATCCTGAACAGTCATTGAACGTACAAAGTTCAAACTTCGGTACTTAGTGAAAGACTATCCATTTTTTTTGATAATTTAGCTTTTCTAATAGTACATTTTTGACTCAGTCTTTATCTTTTCGTGGTAACTTACAACTTAATCAATGTTTCTATCAAAGCGGAAATTAAATTATCTTAATTTATGATCTGATTGACGTAATTATCTAATAATAATAAGGTGGTTTTTACAGGTGCGTTATTCATTGGTTGGGACAAAGACCTCCGTTGTGAGGAGACTGGAAGACCAGCTGTCGCCAACACTTCCGATTTAAACGAAGAGTTAGGCCAAGTGGAAGTGTTGTTCTCTGATAAAACTGGCACTCTTACCAAGAACCTCATGGTGTTTAAGACTTGTTCAATCAGAGGTCGAATGTATGAAGAAAGGGATAAGAGACTCTATGACGTGGAAAGGTCCTCTGAACCTGTGGACGCGCTTCAGGTCAGTTTTATATACCTAAAAATATAATTGCTTATACCAAAATATATAAAAATATAAACATAAAAAAATAAAAAATAAGGGAAAGCTATTGAATTCATAAGCTACTTCTATGATGAAGGCTAAATTTATGTTCCTTTTCGTCGCTTAACATTGTAGAAAATTATGTGATAGAAAATTACTTTTTTCACATCCTTTGAAGATGTACAAACTTAGCACCTAAAGTTTAACAATGAAGATTTATTGTTTGTTTGTTGACTTTCCCTCTAAATGTTTTGGATATTACTTACTTGTTGATAAAGCTTAAATATAATCGTACGATAGATTACGTATCGCATATTTGCGATATTCATTATATTAATTAAAATTTACGCATGAAATACCATATCTCAATTTAAGTTTTAGATAGTAACATTTTATCTCAACAATCGGTATCTTTTGCTAAAGACGAGGAAATTATTAAAACGCTAAGTCACAAACTTTATATTTGGCACCCAAGTCCAAATTACAGGAAGTAAAGCAACTATGAGGATTATATTATGTATAAAAATAGCAAATTCATTATTTATATCTAATAACAGCATATAAAATTTATAGATATTATTTAACGGAATATGACACAAATTCCTTTCTATTTCAGACAGACATCAAATTCTTCTTTAGAATTCTCGCTCTTTGTCATTCTGTGCAAGTGTCCAATGAAGACATGAAGAAACTAAGCGCGCGCTTCTCAACTAGCGGAAACCTTCAGCTTATGAACTTCTTCCGAAGGAAAAAGATCAAGAACGCCTCTCCCAACGGACTTATCGATAACGTTACTTGGAACTCGATTATTAATGAGAATGGGAATAATATCGATTACCAGGGTAGCAGTCCAGATGAGAAGGCTCTTGTTGAGGCGGCTGAACGAATTGGAGTCACGTTTTTAGGTGAAGAAGGGAACAATTTGTTAATAAAGATTGGAGAACACACAGAGCTCTATGAGAGGTTGCAGGTTATAGAGTTTACATCAGAAAGGAAACGAATGTCCATCATTTTAAGGGATAAAGATGGAAAGGTATGTAAATCTATACTTGACCGGGCTCGAGCTTTGTATTTATGTATGTTTAATGATTATAGTTATTTTAGATCTGGCTGTTCTGCAAGGGAGCAGAGAGTTCTGTTTTCCCGCTGTGCAAGGAAAGTACTCTCATTGAAGAAACAGACAGAGATGTCACCACTTTCGCGAATAGGGGTTTGAGGACACTGGCGATAGCTTATAGAGAAATACCTGAAGAGGAATATGAAAAAGTAACAGAAGGTATGTTAAACTCATGGATACTAGTAGCGTAGTAACAGGTCTATGAATCAGAGGAACAGGTTTAAAAACATTCTCTTTTTATATGTAGGAAAATAAGCTATGTATTATTAGCGTATAGTATAAAAACCTCAGTTTTGAAGTTCGAGTCATTTACTTCGTAAGTGCACATCAGTTAGTTATTCTTGGTGTCTCATACTTGAAGTATACACAGAAATTTATATAAAAGAAAGGTATGCGTGGAGATACATAAAAAAATATGCGAATTGAGAACCTCCTCCGTGTTTTTCGTCGGTTCAAAGTGGAAATTAACATTGACCTTTATTTGCTATGCCATAAGGTTCAATTCCATTTGCACTAAGACGTTTAACCCTACAACATCGCTTCCTATTTCCCTAACAGCCATAAAGCGCCTAGACGGCAAGAGTGCAGACGCTCTCCAGCAAGTGACGTTACAGTACAGAGTGTTGGAGAAGCATTTGACGCTAGTCGGCGCCACTGGCGTTGAAGACTGTTTGCAGGACGACGTGGCTGATACGCTTGCCTCGTTAAGACGAGCTGGTGTCAAGACTTGGGTGCTTACTGGTGATAAGGTAGGAACTAATTATCACTTTAATTGATGTTTATATTTGGGGGATGGGTTTAAAATGAGATGACCTCTGTGTTCGAGAACCGCAAAAAACGGCATTTCGAAGGTGTAGCCAGCTGAGGTCTGGGTACAATACCAAATGTAAAAAAAAAAAACTTTTATATACATCGTCTCGAGTCTACTGTTTGTGGTTCCTGCTTTAGCTATTTACTTTAGGTACAGAGAATTCGTGAACGTAATTTTGGCTTAATCTTTTTTTTCTCCGCTCATTTTTCTTAAAAGTTTCCAGAAACGGGCGTATTTTTTATATAGCTACTTTATAACTATCGATTTCCATTCTATCTCTGCCTAGACCTACTTAGCTACACCTACGATCCACGCGCCAAGCACTTGACTACAGAGATATGTTCATTGATGTACCTATAACCTAACAAAGTAGTAGCTATTCAACATCGGCGCTCACGTGGCGGATATATATTCATCATTCTAATCTCTAACTCGCTATCTGGTGCGAATGACATCAACCCTGGGGATATCGATAAAAGTGATAAAATTACTGTTACTTAATTATTTTCCTGAATCATATGGTGTTGATAACAACTCTGTTCGTCATTGAGTTCATTTCTGAAATTGCGAAGTAATAAAGGAGCTTAGCTGGGAGAGCTAGATTTATTTGAATTCGGTAGTATCTACTTAACATCTGTAATCAAGTCTCATCTAAAGTACCCAACATACAATTTTAAATTATAACATTCTTTCTGACCAAGAACAATTTTTTTTTTGTTGTTACCTATAGACCAGATTCTCAAATAGACAATTAATTTTGAACATTACAGGTAGAAACAGCAATAAACGTGGCACAATCGTGCGCACACATCTCAGAAAACGATAGGCGTATGTTTCTACTAGGGGTTGAAGACAACGTGTCATTAGAGGCACATTTCGAGGAATGCAAGCGCATCATCAACGAGCCGAGCTACAGAGATCTGACTCTAGTCGTAGACGGGACCAGTATGGCTCTCGTGTTGGATACCCCCTTCGCGACGGCGTTTGTGGAGATATCGCTCAGTTGCCATGCGGTGCTGTGTTGTAGGCTGTCGCCTATACAGAAAGCTAAGGTATGTATCATTATTTTTGATTGTAAAAATTGTGTGATCTTTTTATAAAATCCTTCTAGTCGTTTTTGGGTTTTAAGAACTTTTTTCGTACTTGCAGGTTTGCCTTTTTTAACTTATTGACCTTTAATTCTATTTTAATGTGTACCTATTCATGAAATGAGAAACGTTATGTATATGCTTATATCTGAATTTACTCTAAAGTGTTGAGAAGGTGTTTTCAAATATTTTGCGTAGTAAGTACTAAAGAGTTGTCTCCACAAATAATTATATGTAACGTCAGTCTGTTTTGTCTTTACAGATAGTTAGATTAATAAAAAACAGTCCGGGCCGGCCGATCACGGCGGCGATCGGTGACGGCGCTAACGACATCTCCATGATACAGGAGGCGCACGTCGGCTTCGGGATATTCGGCAAGGAAGGACATCAGGCCGCTAGGTAATTAAAACCCACGTATCATCATATCTGCCTGTTGCAGTCCACTGCTGGACATAGGCCTCCCCCAAGGAGCGCCACAGCGCACGATCACTCGCCCTTTGCATCCAATCATACACATATAACACGCTTAGAAATATGAGTCTTTTTTTTACTGATTCCCAAGTATGGGTAAGAAGGTAAGACTTAAATAAAAATAAAACAATATAACTTATTTAGCTGATTACTTCATAACGGGAGATTGACAACTCTCATTAAGGAAACCGAAGCAAGGATGAGGATAAGTAATCCGTATCATCACATCTTTCTTCTGTTATAAGTATAAGTTCGAGTGGTCATCATAGGTAGTCCACGTTCATCCATTGTTGTTAATCAGTAGAACAAAGCTTTGCACTAAAAGCACACCCTTAAATTCATACAAATATATTTTTCTATATTATTTTGTTACCTTATTTTATTTTCTCTTACAGGTCTGCTGACTTTGCCTTTACAAAATTCTCAATGATCAAGAAAGTACTATTAGTAATGGGCCACTGGTACAACCAGAGGCTAGCGACGCTAATACACTACTTCTTTTATAAGAATCTGGTTCTTGGGAACATAATGGTAAGTTCCTATTTCATAATATAATATATATGGTTGTTGAAACATGTAGTCTATAGGTTCTGCCTTTATTCTTCATAGAATCATCAATGTTGAACTGTCCTGTAACGGCTCTAAGTTCAAAATTATTGTGCATGCTGTGGTCTCCTCTAATTCAGGGAGAACACATTCTTGTGTATATCCATTGTTGGGGCCCCTAACATAAATAAATAAATAGTTATTGCATTTTTCGGCTCAGAAGACCACGATAAGGTGTCATACTCCAGCGCCAAGATCTATTTTGTGAGATTGTTTAACCATCTTTAAAAAAAGCACGAAACTTTCTGTAAGAATCCAGAATTTTATATGTGTACTTGAACTACTCTTGACTCTTAAGTGGCATAAAACCCAATGTTAAATGTGTCTATCCCAATGTCTAATATGTTTATCTGGATGTCCTTTTGTCCTTAGTTCGCGTTTCAAATCTGCACGGTGTTCTCAACGCAGTCGGTGTTCGACTCCATGTATCTGACGTTCTTCAACCTCATATTCACATCTGTGCCGTGCCTGATACTGTCAGTCACTGAACAGAGGTGGCCGCCTGACATGTTACTGAGGTTTGTAACATAAATATATTTATGTGATGTTCATTTCTATACCAGTTTGCTACTTTTGTGAGTAGATAAAGTACTTTAGATGTATTCTGAAGATTTTGTAGATTGTATGGTAAATGTTCATACCCTATCGTGTTAGAAAAAACCTCTACCTTTAAAACAGCGAGTTCTGTTCCAAAGTAGCTCTGTTCTGCGCTTCTTGTAAAAACTGAGCATTACATAAAAGGAAAAAAAGAGTATCTGCATTTACAAGACTAAACCCTGAACCCTACTTTCATGCCATTTATTACTCAAAAAGCCAATATTTATAGATGTCGAACCTCCTCAAGATCAAAAACAATAGCCCAAAAGATCCATAGCACTAATGCTTAAATTTCCAATTCCAGCAACCCAATGCTATACCGCGGCATAAGGAAGAACAAGTTGATGTCGTGGAGCCACTTCCTGACGTGGTGCCTGTCCGCGACCTACCACTCTGTGGTCATCTACATGTTCACCTACCTCACTGTTACGTCATCAGTCATCAATCCCGACGGGAAACCTGTGGATTTGTGGTGAGTAGACTGTAAATAAATGCAGACACATAGATAAATGAACGTTGATCTGAAAGTAAGTAGCTTAAGCACTTATGTTATGGAATTCAGAAACAACAAAAGGACTAGAAGATATGATAAAGATTACTGATATATCTCATGGTTTCGTTATAAAAACGCTCGATGATTGGGTTTCGAGAAAGATTAAAATATACTTCCATGACTCTGCATTACTCGGTACTCCTCAATTTATAATAGCCGTAAACGCCAAAGTGAGCGAGTGGTTAAAAAAAAACAGATAATCTGCATAAGGTTCCTGCAAATTGGTGATCATTTTTAATTTTATCTCTTGGCTTTTTTCTTCACCTTTTATTCATTTTGACCTGGATTCTTTATGCAAGTAAATCCGATACTTTATCTTCACCAGGTTCTTCTTTTAGTCTTTTCGTCCATTTCAATTCGTCAGTACTGTATCCGAATAACCGTTTTAATTCCTTGCAGGATGTTCGGCGCGGCGTTGTTCCACCTGCTGATGCTGGTGGTGAGCCTCAAGCTGTGGCTGCAGGCGCGCTACCACACCGTGCTGTTCGTGCTCTCCATCATACTCTCGCTGCTCAGCTATATGGTCTTCAACACTGTCTACTCATTGGTTGACTCGTAAGTCGATTTACTATTACTTTCAATATAACTTTTGTCTTAGAATTTTGATGAAACATATAGTGGGTTTGCTTTACCCATTTTTTTGTCATCGAAATAGGCAAGTCCGGGGAAATACCAGTTTCTCAATACCAGGATGCTATAAGGATAAATTATACGAGTTTAGCTGGTCTCGTGGCCGTGTATGGGATCTAAAGGCCCTGACCCGTGTTAGAAATTGAATGTAGTCACTGAATTCGTGGGCCACTTTCCGTGACAACAGTAATCTGTTGGAGAGTACCTCACATAGTCAAGTTACAGTAGTTGTATTTAAAGAGCGTAATTATTATTATGAACACAATTACTTTATATGGACAGTGGAAATCTTTTTGCTATTTCTTGTATCTAACTGTGGAAGCCATTTTTTTTTTCAAATTTATTATATTATCTTTTCAATATTCTCAGTCAAATCGACGGCGACGTGCTGGGCACGTACACGCGGCTGCTGTCGTCGCTGCCGTTCCTGGCGCTGAACGTGGCGGTGGTGGTGTCGTGCCTGGCGCCGGACTACGTCGTGCGCATGCTCTCCGACAAGTGGGCTCGCAGCCCGCTGCACAAGAAGCCCGCTACACACGTGTTTACTACTAGACTGTGATGTGATATGTAGGCAGTTATACTGATAATTGTTCTGGCAGTGGAGAATTATTGGCGGATTTTTGCCGGCTACACACAAGTTTAGTACTAGACTGTGATAGAGAGAATACGTATACAAGTTATACTGACAATTGGTCCAATAGTGGAGAACTACAGGCGGAGTTTTGTTCTGGTCATTGGTCTACAGAAAACTTTTGTTTGATGCTAGGAATATGACAGTACGTGGCCAAGTTAATGACGGCGTTATTTCAGTGTTTCAGGACGTAACAACATGCAGGTATACGGAGATTTAGACCTTATGTTCAAACAGTTGAATGAAAGAAAACTGTCTAACAAAGTGAACACCCTATCGCAATAATGACGGTAAAGTCAAGTGGCTTCTACAATTTCATTTTATGTTCCTTGTTTTGGTTTATCCGTATTTTCAAACCAATTCTAAAAGACAGTGCATCTCCAGGACTTGTTTTTGGAGTTAATAAGCAGTGGTGCCTTATAACCAGGAGTAGGTACTGCTTGCCCGTTTTGACAGTTATCCCATAGTGATATGATACAGGGTGTAGTTTAGAAATTAAGACAATACAATTAGAATAGTATATCCGGCAAAGCCTAGGTATATTTTATTACTCGATTTATTTCTTATAAACTGATATTTTTTGTTCGAAGTTTATTTTGCAGTAATATTGCGATGATTTATAATTCCGTGAGGAAATTATGGGTGCGATTTATCATCTGCACTTTATAATTAGATAATGTATTAAAGTAAGTATATTATGACAATTTGCGTACATGTAAAAATTTATACCTAGTAGGTATCTATAGTTGTAATTTTATTATTCTTGTATTTGTAATTTTGCAGGCGAATGAGTTTGCACTAAGTCCTTATGTGTTATGGAATAAGGTTGAAATTAGCTCGTTTAAAGCACTTATATAGGTCTCGACCCTCGGTGTTTTTCGTTTGTTTTCTTAACCTATCACTAGTCGTAACAAAGTACTTAATCCTAGTCTATTATTTACCTACCTATGCATTTATGGTATTTTAAGTGGTTATAAAATGGTTTCGTCGTTATACCAATAAGTTATTAATTGAATAAGGTAAAAATATTATAAAAAAACATTGTATACATTTGATATAATAAAAATAAAATGTTTAAAAATAATTATTTTCTAATTTTAGAAATATCTTTTTTAATATTATTAAAAAGTACTTACATTATTATTTTAGTCAGTAAATTATGCTGTAAAGAATTTACCTCTTATGTTGTTATGTAGTTTTTATTTTATGCTCATAGATTTAGATAGAAGAATCGAACTTAAAAATAATATAAAAAATGTACTATTTTAAAGATGAATAATATTTAATATTTCTATTTTGTATAATTATACACGGAATATTTTACCTTATAATAGATGTTACCATTAAAATGTATACCAATGTTCAAATGCATATAACAAAATATAAAAAAAATATAGAAAAGATGAGACAAATAGCATTTAAGTTTGAGCATGTGATATTTTAAAATGTTAACATACCCTGAATACAGTAATTTTATAATTTGTAAGTTATCTTTAGAATAAGCTTAATGCCGCTTATTCAAAGAAAATTTCTAAAGTCTATTTGTCTCTGTCACTCACATTAGTTGTAATATGTCAGTGTAAGAGACAGCATGAGACACCAAATTGAAATAGAATCGTATAAGTGTTCGGTAGTAAGTGTAGAGAAGAGTCATAATAATTATTAAGTTTAGGTTATACCATATAATAGTAATAGTATAATACATATTTTTTTCTCTACATTAATTTACTACGGTACATAAATATCACTTATTTTATCTTTTAGACACAGTAATATTAAATTGTAAAATATCTACTTGTTTAAGAGTTTTGTAAAAGGTCTTTAAAAACTATGGACCTGACGATTATAAATAAAAGAAATATTTTTCTTATCAAAATGTGTTATTTTATTCTATTAGGGACTGAAAATGTCGCTTCTCTTTTTTCTTTCACGGAAACTCTCTGCTTCGTGCACGTTTGAGTAAATTCGGCGGCATTTGCGTTAATTAGTTAAGGTCTGTCCTTATTATTTTTAATTATTCGTCATTGTAGTATTATAATAGGCAGTAGTCCAGTCAAAATAGACAAAAAAAACCCTGTAAGTTTGCATTAATTCGCATAGAGCTGAAAATTGCTGGAGGTCTCAAGTACACCAATATAAATGAAATATCAAAAGTCCCCAAAGATTCGACTTGTGCTAAAAAAATTACACAACGTCAACTGTCAATGATATCACATTTTCGTATTTTCCTCATAAATGGCAAGTAGTATGGCAATCGCAAAAATAGGTCCGACTAAAGTTGTAGATCATGTTATTATCTACAAAATTGTCTCAATACTTTTTCCCTATAGATCACCATTCCGGGGGGATTGAAGAATATATGTATCATAGTCATATTCCAAATCATAGGTTCCTATATCACCCATTCCTGTCCGACAGGACTTTCTTAACATCCTGTATAACAAAAATAATTTATTTCACACAATATAAAATTGGAACATTTCGGTTCTTTGCTATTACAGATATATAATTCAGTTATGTGATCTGGCAAGGTAACATAGATGCAGTTTATAACACAGTTTCACCACTTATCCGTGCAATTTGTCACATTATGAGCCCCTACATATTTGATGCTCCGAGATATGGATATTCCCTTTGTTTAACTGATGTGTTTGATGGGACAGTTAAATTTTTAATATTATTCTACATATTTGAACGATTTAGGGGTCCTCATTGAATGAATAATAATGAATAGATAAAATAAAAAAGAAGTGCTTATAAAATCAGTTTATTTAATAGTAACACCCTTCTGGGTCAGTGTATTGTCTTCATAAGTTTCAAGCACATCAGCCAAATGCTCGTTGTCTCTGGGTTTCTTGAACTGCCGCCGTTTTTGCGCTGTTTTCTTTCGTTTCGGCACGACGGGTTTTCTTGGCCCATGGTCCTGCATTGACTTGATACCTTGTTTCTCTAAATATTCTTCAATTTTCGCATCATCCATGGCGTCAACTGCTGTTGCGCGCCATAATTTTACGAATTCTTCATCTACCTGTAAAATGTAAAAAAGTTTTTAACATTTAAAATTTTGACGGGCCTGTTGGTCTAGTGGTTAGTGACCCTGAATGCTATCCCGAAGGTCGTGGGTTCGATCACCACTCAGGATAAATGCTTGTGTGATGAGCACGATCATTTGTTCTGGTCTGGGTGTAATTTATCTATAATATGTATATATTTAGAAATATATAAGTATGTTTCCAGTTGTCTGGTTACCATAACACAAGCTCTGCTTAGCTTGGGATCAGATAACCGTGTGTGAGATGTCCCGGAATATTAAAATATATTATTATTTACCTACTTGCATTATTTTTTTAAAATTATAACTATTGATATTTTATACATTACTTACATCTAGTGTTGCAGTTTTATCATTATAAAACAATATTTTCTTTTTGTCCGTTGGCCGAGCTATGTACAGTATTTCTTGTGCTAAACTTTTCAGTGCTCTCTCACAGTGAGGCAAGGATTCCTGGACATCTTCTAAAAGAATACCTCCAAGACCTTTGAGATCATGTTGCTTAAGTAATCTAGAAAAAAAGCAAATTCAAGTTATTCATAATACTTATATTTACTAAACTAAAAAAACATTTGTAACAAAATCATAAACATGAATTATTTTCTTTCTATTATTATAAATTACTTGATAGTATAAATACTAACCTTAATAAAGATTTTTTATCCTTAATTTTATAGACTGGCTTAAATATATATTTTCCATCTGGTGTGCATTCTATCTTTGGATTGTTCTGCAAAGCCTCTGTTTGTAACCACTAAAACATTTAAAAATAGGAGGATCATGGAACAATTTAAGCAATTAGTAAAAGGAAAGGTATGATATGATCCTAAAAATGTGAAATGAAGGTCTTTACATTATTATCAGGTTTTGAGCAAAGATTAGAAAACGCATTAAGTTTTTGAGTACCTAGTTTATAATTTTTGATTAGTTAGAAGCAGTAGTGACAGCAAAGATAATTTTAGTAAACAATGAAGAACTAAATCAGTAGTATTGTTTATGAAGTGGTTCATCAGAAGTAAATAATATAATAATAAATACTTTATTCTCAGACCATAGTCCATACAGCATTACAGTGAAACAAAATTAAAATCAAACAAAACAATAACGAAATAGTTCAGTCAATAAATCACCCAAAAGTAGTTGTAGAGTGCGTGAGCAAGGCCCTAAGCAATTACTTCAGAAAATTGTTCAGAGTGCTTAGATAGTTAACATACTAAAAGTCCTGACGTCTAGGGGGTGAGGCGGAGTGGGGGGAGGGGTTTAAAGGTCCCATTTTTCAGTTTTTCGCTAATATCTTTTAAACGGTGCGTCATGGCGATAAGAAGTCTTCTACGCAATGAAAGCTTATAAAATTATGTACAACTTTTACCTTATGCACTTTTTCAAATTCCTACCTATTTTCGAACTACACGTTCCGGAAGAGTGAAAATTGAAAAAAACTTCTTCGATTGAATACTACCTTTTGGATACTACTTCCTTCAAGTTATTTGGGGATTTAGACACGCGGTGGCGAGTCAAGTTAAGTTCAAGTAAAGGAACTGGCTAGCCAGCGCCAAGCGTATCATTACACGAACTACTTGGTGCCACTTTTGACCCTTCTATAACTCAAAACCTCTTTAACGTAAACACATAAAACTAAATGTATTTAATTATATCCATAAGGACATCTAGAAGCCCAAATTTCATGAAGCTAGCTCAAACAGTTATTAAGATATGAAAGTCAAAAAGTCATAAACTATTCCAATATATGTATAATTATTTTTGCTAAATACAATAATACATATATTGGAATAGTTTCAAATATCTGCTTGTAATGGTTCCAACGCTAAAATAAAAGACTTTTTTTTTTGTATGGGGACCCCCTCTTTTTTTTTACTTTTTTTTTGTTTTTAGCTTTTTTCCTACGTTTACACACAATTACCGAGCTGGATGCCAAATTTCATTCTTCTAGGTCATCTGGAAGTAGGTTAGGTTTAGGTACTATATTATTATGTTAGTCAGTCAGTGCTAAAATTTACGACTTTTTGACTTCATATCTTAACAACCGTTTGAGCTAGCTTCATGAAATTTGGGCTTCTAGATGTCCTTATGGATATTAATAAACACATTTAGTTATATGTGTTTACGTTAAAGAAGTTTTGAGTTATACAAGGGTCAAAAGTGGCACCTTGAGGTTCGTGTAATGATACACTTGGCGCTGGTTAGCCAGTTTTTTTACTTGAACTTGGATTGACTCGCTGCCGCGTGTCTAGATCCCCAAATAACTTGAAGGAAGTAGTATCCAAAAGGAAGTATTCAATCGAAGAAGTTTTTTTCAATTTTCACTCTTCCGGAACGTGTAGTTCGAAAATAGGTAGGAATTTGAAAAAGTGCATAAGGTAAAAGTTGTACATAATTTTATAAGCTTTCATTGCGTAGAAGACTTCTTATCGCCATGACGCACCGTTTAAAAGATATTAGCGAAAAACTAAAAAATGGGACCTTTAAACCCCTCCCCCCACTCCGCCTCACCCCCTAGACGTCAGGACTTTTAGTATGTTAACTATCTAAGCACCCTGAACAATTTTCTGAAGTAATTGTTTAGGGCCTTGCTCACGCACTCTACAATCTCTTTGTTGACTGGACTAAAAATAACATATAACTTAAAACCAACACACACCATTATATCATTTAATTTACCGAATAAATAAAAATATAAACTAGAATCTATTTAATGAATTCCATGTGTGTGTTAAGCAAGAGACTCAGGTGAGGGAAGCTTGAAAGAAGCTTATTCAATATAGGTAGGTAATTATTTTTTTCATTCTACATACCACTTTTTTAAGAAAACATTACCAACCTGTTTAACTTTATTTCCAAGATCTAGCTGGTTGGTCTCATCCAAGACTTCATCAAGTGTCAACGGGTGGTCATCACCTTCTTGGTGGCGAGCCCTCATATGCCTGACAATGCGAGCTAACACACCGAACCGGTATGAAGAGCTGCCTGCCATAGTTTTATAGCTAGAAATGTAAGACAACTTAGTATTGTGTATTGTATATCAAGATATTTGTAGTATTTTTGTTACTTACTTTGAAGCATCAAGCTTCGGCCCCATACTGGCCGTACTTGATGAAGACTTGGACTTCTTCTTGCTATCATCTTTAAACTGAGACTCATCCTTTTTCTTCTTTTCAATACTGAAACATAATATTTCATTGTATATACTAAGTTTACAGTATTTTGCAAGTTCTAGACAAGGAAAAAACAATAACATATGATCTACATACAGCTGATAAATGTTACCTCAAGTGTACACATATATAGCATTATTCTCATCAATGAAATAGTATTGCATATGCTTATATAAAAAGTTAGCAGTAACTCCCAATAGTTTTTCTAAATTTATCATGATGTGATTGATAATAATTGGGTTGTTGGTGCCTGTGTGGGAGTGAGAGAAAGAAAGTGCGCGCCTGACGTGACAGCGCGAAGCGGGCAGTAATCGTGGGCTAACGGTGTCTACACAAGCATGTAACGTACCTCGGTGTAGCGAGTGCCTTTTTCTTAAACGCTTCACGTTCTCGGAGGAGAGCGGGATCCATTTTTATTTCTGTTATTGTTTTCTATGGAATAATTTATAATGTAAGTCTGTCACTTCTCATGTTTACTAATCCATCAAAGTTTTATCTTTCACTTTTGTTTCGATTAAATCAATGTAATTGTCACTTGTGAAATTGACAATTTCCTCTGACATCTGTCAAACGAAAAGATATGTTTGACGCAACTTTTTATCTGTGAGAACGGTACATTGTAATAAGTCTTTTCAGACAGGGATCATTGTTATTGATATTTAATTATATGTGTATGAAATCGTGTAAATTAATCTCACACGCCGTTTTATTTAGGTTCTAATAATACTTTTATTTACCTTTCATTTCTCTTCGTAGGCTCCAACTATGGAATAAATGCCATTAGGAACACGACCATACATGGGAAGGAGGTTTACGTAATTTATGTCTTTATGCTTCTCTATTTTTTTATTATTATTATTATTTAATGTACCTTGCAACACAGGTGGCAAATGAAAGCGCGGTTAAATAAACACGTATGTTTTTTTTTATAATTGGTAGGCACATCGCGCAACCCCTATAAGTTAAAAAATCGTAACCACACATTTTATTAATAGCTTTTCATTTATGTCGAAGGTAGACAAATATTATTATTTTTTATTCCCGGTTTGCCTCTAATAGCTTTCTCAAAACTTAAATACAATAGGTATGCGTATGCCTTGCCCGTCCTTGACTTATGGAAAATAACTTGTAATTTATACCATTCGACTAACATAGGTGCCTACTGTTAAAAACTCGGCATGTACAGCTTGCAAAAGCCTCAACCAACAATGTATTAAAAAAACTTTTATGAAAAAGGCTGCAACGCTGCAGGTTGCGATAAAACAAGTTTTGTTCACGCTTTACGTCCAACAGGCGGGAAACTGTTTGTCCTTGCTTTACGGGCCGAAGTTAGTTGTCACTGTTCTAGTCACCGCGGAGCAGTAAGGACGTTACCACATTTTAAGGTGCGTACTTGATTACATTTCGTATTATCGTCGTGTTTATGTTGATATAAAAGCTTTTGTTTTGATAGTTTGAAGTGGGATCATTCATTAGGTATCATTTTTAATATCATTTAACTTAGTTTAGCATCCTTTTGTAGCATTGTAAGACGGACTTTTGTCATTTAGTCGCTTCTTGTAATAATAAATAAATAGTAAGTTCTAATCTATGTATAAACTGACGTTTCTCACAAAATACTTTATTTTTATTTTGTGGTTCTTTTTTTAAGTGGCGTGGCGGATGCAATCGATTTCCTTAAAAATATTATATTTTGATCTTTGTAAAAACTGAAAAGAGAAAATTTTATGTTTATTAGACTAATCTAACCTAAGTTAACAATATTTCAGCACCATGTCGCTATTTATTTAACGAATTAAACATAAAGCATATTTTGTATACTGCCTGCTTTTATAAATAGATTGTTACTTTACCTTATCGATAATTTACCTGTATTACAGGTTTTGGAATTAATTTAAAGATGTTTTACCACCTTTAATCATAGAACTAACATTAAGAGATTTAAATAAATTAGATCTATGCGGGAATCGAACCTGCAGCAGATCTTGCAATAACTTACTCAGTGTTACGTTTATCAATGCTGTTGGCAAAAATAAGTAACATTTTGTTAACATTAAGAATAAGTCTTGTATTATGTACGAGGATGTCTTGTATGTAGGTAAATAAAATGTCGTTTCGCAATCACCACTGTTGTTGTGAAACAGACCATTTTTGACTGCCAATAAACAAGACATAGTTTCAACCGATTTAGTATCGATATATGAAGTAGATAAGTACATAATACACATATTATGTTGATATTTCTATATTTGTGGCGCGTATTTTTTGCGACTCCCTATGTTATAGACGCCCTAGTTATGTGGAACTTTTACTTTTGCTCACGGCAACATAAGGTCACAGTTCTTATCTTTTAATTAATAATAGTGAGCTATTATTTCATTGATCCTTATTTTCGTTGTGTTACTTTTGTGACCCGCTTTGACACGGCTATAGCCTAAAAGGTATTTCTGTACAAAATATCTTCAATGAAAATGTTTATCTTGATAAAGCAGAATCAGCAAATTATTATCAACACGGCGTAACACTTCTTACCTAATACTTTGTTATACCTATTTATAGGTAGATAAAAAATGTAGAACATAAATAATTGTCTTCATTTCAAGAAAGGTAGCTAGATTATTTATCCTCACGATTAAGTGTAATAAGTACATAAGTAAATTAGGATTGTTTATAGATTAATTAAGTTTTGTTGGTTTTAATTTGGCAGCTGATCATACTTATCTACTTATGTAAGTATTACTGTGCAGATACCTAGCTATAAGAAGAGATTTATTGAGGACAATTTGCCTTTTTCGGTTATATAGGTACCCATTCCAATTTGTCCAACTGGGGCCCAAGTCCGCTATTTACACTCCATTCAATGTCTTCATAGTGGCGTGCCAGCAGAGCCATTTTCGGCAAATTGGTATTCTACTAAACGTCAAAACGTCAAAATTGCGCATTGGAACGATTCGGTTCAATGTTCAACGACTGTGACCAATAGTTCATACATTTGGTACAAATTTCGTATTCCGCTATTTTTTGACAGCAGTTGAACCACGACGATAAACGTCAAACTCAACGAAAACTCGCCATTTTGCAAAAACAACGTACTTGCAAAAGTTGTTGTTGTTTTATTATTGTTGTTCGCCAATTTACGTGACCGTCGACGCCGAAATTATCAGCGTCGTCAAGTAATTCCGTGACATGTTGAGGCTCCATGTGGTTTCTGTCTCGCGAAACATAAAAACAAAGAGAAGAAAGATCAAGTTACTCAGTTAGTGTCCGAGTTAACTCCTCACTTAAAGGTACATCGACGAGCTGACGCTATCTCGCCTCCTAATAAGGTTAGTAAAGATAATATCCTAATAACTGCTGATGAATAGAAAACCATTCATTAGCTTGATATATAGTAATTACAGATATTTGTGGAACACGATGTACATGTGTAAATTTGTTACATTGCCTTCAAATTGTCTTCAAAAGTAGTGTTTCATATTTCACATGTACGTATATTTATTGTATATTTATTACAGGTACTTATGGCGGTCGCTTTTTTACGCGACGGGCTCATTCCAAACTTTGGTTAGGCAATCATTCTTCAGTGAATCAAGTTACAGACGCTTTAAATGATGTGTTGACTGCTATATCAGACTCAGCAGAAGGAACTTCTGAGAATAATTATTATATGCGACATGTGGCCACAAGAAACCTAGTGGAACGCTGCATTGGACTGCTAAATACAAGTTTCAGGTAATACAATGGACACATATTGATTTAAGCTATCTTTCTAATATAACCTTGAGTGTAAATTAAAAAAAAAATTGTTTTCAGATGTTTGCTTGTGGCACGCACTGTGCAATGTAGCCCTATTACAGCAGGGGAATTAACGATGCATGCATGTTATGCAGTGTTCAGCATAACATTGCCAAAAGACACGGAGTCTCTGTAATACCTTTCACAGCTGAGGAGACCAATGCTGAAAGGGAGCGACAGCACCAGGTATTTAATATATATATTTTTTTATTACCTACATCTTGCTTTTTATTAAAAAGTATTTGGATATTCAAATCCACATAACCCTAGTGTCAACATGGACCTATGTAGGGGACGAACCTTAAAACAGGCACTTGCAAATAGGCCGTGGGCTGAAACAAATAAAGTTAACCAATGTACATATTTGATAGTCACAATCCTGAATATTATATTTATAAATTTATAAAGGGTGATAATGGTTAACTATGAGCATCTGTAAAAAAAAATATAATATAGTTTCAAAGATGAGTTAAGAATTAGTAGACATGATATTCAAAAACTAATGAGTAAATTCTGTTTTCAGATGATTTGCGGTGCCCACTTTATTATTTTGACTGCAGTTCCAAAGATTAGATGAAGATAAAATTAAAAAACTAATTAGTAGCCACCTGAAAGAAGACTATTAATAATAAATTAAAAAAGATTGAAGAATATAAATACAAAACTACTTTGTGGGCAGCTGAAATAAGACAATTATTATTTACCAATATTTTCTGGTTTTAGATGCTCACTTGTGACACGCACCTCACGTTGCAAAGCAACAAACAAACGTTAAATACAATGTATATGTTACCGGTCTTGAAATAGGATAAAATATGTGGTTATAATATGAGTATGTTAATATATGCAGTGTTTACATTTTCTCATACCAGAAAATTTGTGATTTTTCTTTTCTTGTGAATGCATCAACATAGTTAACTGTTTTCTCTTTTTTCCACTACTGTCATACATCTTAGCTTACTTAAAATATTGTAATCCATTTGATATTGATTTATTTTCTGTTTATACATACTTAAGTTTGTGTATATGGGAATTATATAATATAATTATGTCAAATAAATTAAATCGTGTGAGTAAGATAATTTAACTAGTTTTAATTTGGGTGACACTTATAAAGTTTCTTGCCTGTTCTTCTCCATAGGAATGGAATTTTGTAACTGCGCTAATAACTTCTTTCGGCTTGTTTTTGTAAAACCCCGTATATTAGAATTAAAAATAAATCAGTTTTTATTTAAATTACAACTTAAATTATTTCTTTCTGTAAAAAACCCATAAAATTATATTAATTATAAGACTGGTTTTTAAGCAGTCTTAAAATTTTACAATTTTTTAAATTTAAATTTGGCGCACTTAAAATTTGTCACTTATATGGATGATGTCTATGGTTAACGTTTGTTTTTCATAGACATTGTGTCAATTTGAACAAAAACTTTCCTTTTTTACATATAAATATCCTTATTTACAATTTTTTAATAGAAATGACATATTTTATGGGCTTTTACAATTAATTAGTATTCAAAAACCATTTAATACAATTTTTTGCAACGTAAGAAACGATTAGTAATAATTAGTGACAACTGGTGTTGCCTATTAATATTTACAAAATGGTTGATACTTTTATTTTTAATTTTAATTGACAACACCACATTGCCCACTGAACCCACGACGATGCCACGATGTTGTTGGCTTATCTGAATACGAAAATTTGGCTCATTTGACGGTGACACTGGCACGACACTATGACGACATTGAACCGAGTGTAAATAGCGGACTTGGGCCCCTGTGTTCATTCGTTTATTAACGATCTCTAAAAGTAGACCCTGTAGTGTAGATACATGACATAGAACAAACTCGATAGATGTAAGATGGTAACAGCTCATGGAAAGTACTTAAAAAACGTATTGTATTTCAATTTTGGTGATGTAGTAACATTTATCATGTTATATCACGATTATACCAATATTTGAAATCAATCTGCAAATCACGCTACAATAACCTGCACGAACATGGAATCCAACCCAGTTATAGAGAGGTTTTAATATTTTAGTTTGTTACGCTTTGTCGAATACGTGAAAGCCAACTAAATTATCTAAAAGGATAAAAAAATCAGGAAAAAAAAAATCATCATCATAGATCAAATCATCGGATCAAATCATTAGATTCCTAAAAAATGGGAAGACTGAGGTTACATACAAGAACATAGAACAAGAGTTAGTGTAGAGATTTCGAAACTAGGTTCATTATAATCAAACTCATCGCTTTAATAACGATTTTGTTATCAACAACAGATTACTATCAGCTTATCACGGCACTGTACACAATGCCATGACACATGCACTAAAGAATTATCAGTGGAATAGGAAAAACCCTCAAATATAGCTGAAATCAGCTCTTAAAATTAGGTATACAGACTAAAGTAAGGAAGATATTTATAGATGTCAAGTTTGGATTTTACGAGGTTGCGATCTGGTTTTGTATTCCTAATCAGGTAGATTATGATAATTTTGTTAGGGTTCACTTTTCCATCGATTATAATTTTCACCTGTTTGCCCTTAGTCCGTCAATGACCGGTCTGCGAATGATCGGAATATTTCAACTTGGGTCGATGCTCGCTTGAATTGAGACATAAAAGAAACACCTTTTATTTTTGCTAAAAGTTTCTTTAAGTTTGTGGAATCCTGTTCAGAAAGATATTAATGAAAAGTAAGATTGCAAACATTTTTGCATAGTAATAGAGCGGCTAGATAAATGGATTCTTTTAAAAATAAAACCCCCTTTGCATAAAACGTATCGATTCTATATCTTGTGAAGCTGAAATATGAATTAAATTACATAAAGCTTTTGTTCCGTTATTCTGGACCCTAGGTAGTTTGGGCTAAGTTTATTTGCGTTTACTTTGTGCCAGAATTTATAGAGATTATAAAAAGTAATTTGCGAAGGTCTTTTTAATGGTTCATCTAATTAAACGGGCGCATAAAGTCTGAATTAAATAGTGAATAGTTTAATCAGGGTGCGTTAATTCGAATAAGGTAAATTGGAGAAAAGAATAATTAAGTATATCTAAGTATGTAAGAACACAAATATACACGATTTTAAGGAACTAATTATTAAGGTCGCTTAATAGATAAATCTACACAAAATCCGCCTATTAAATATACATTATTTTTTAAGTAAAGGCAGAGACATAGATTAAACATTACTTTGATTACTTACCTAGTTATGTAAAAAAAATATGTTGATTATTTTAATTAAATATAGCATATTAAATTGGGCGTCCTTAATCAATTAGGAATTTAATGAGTTTTAATTGATGTTTCAAGCTACTTCGTTAACAGTTTTCTATTAATCTTATCAAGCAGACTCATTCTTTTCAATCTACAATTTTTAATTGATGATTGAATAAAATCAGCAAAATTATTAAATTCATATTACTTATTTGAAAAATTCACATTGGTACTTGCCTGGGTTAGAACCTGCAACCTGAAAACAAATGCCTTTATTAAACCGCTAGGTCACAAATACTGAAAAATAAATGGATGTAAATATCTCTACATAAAGATATTTTTTACCTTAAAATCTTATCCGGAATTGCGGTTCCTTTAGCAGTTTAATAATATAATATAATATATAACTAACGCGATATAAAATCTGTTTCATAGGAAAACACCAAATCTGATTTCAGTATTTTATTGGTGACCTAAAACAATTGTGGGCATTGCGGCTAAAGCCCATTAGTTTTGCTAAATTGATACTTTTGACGGCCTAATTAACTTGCGAGGGTTGGGCCTGCTCCTAATGTTTGTTCTTTTTAGGGCTAGGCTAGGCTTGCGTGCCACACAGTCATTTGTTTCAGTTTTCGTTATATTATGCCTATTCCTACCTTCATGGTTCTTGAATACACTTCTGCGTACTATTTATTTCTTAATTCTGGAAATAATCATGGGCAAAATGAAATTGTACACTCTATCACACAAGTGACAATAATATTTACGAAAACAAGTCGTACTTCTTTGAAATAAAGAACACTTCTTTGTTTATACTTAATAGTTTATATCCAAATGGAGAAACTCTTGCGCGATAGACTGTACAAATGGAACGTGCGAATAATGCCGCCTTGTTTATATATTTTTTTCTTTTTGCTTGCAGATGTGGCTACAAAGATTTTGCATATACGCTGTTTATATAGTGGTTTTATCACTATGGTGAGTACTAATCTTTTAATGTTACCTAGACTAAATAATTTGTTGCTTCGGCTTTTTACCTGAATATAACTTAACAACGAATTTTGGTTTACAAAAACACGATGTTTTATATGTTTCTTCATTCTTTATTACTTCAAGTGTTTTAACGAATCCAATTGAAATGTTTTATTCATGACAAACTACCGTTCCACTATTTATCACAATAAGTTTGAAGAACATAGGTACATTGAATTGTCCTGATCAATAAATAAAAAAGTATACTAAACAAAAAAATCGGGGCACATCTGATAATAGGAGCATTTATAAAAAGAACCCTAGCTGGGAATTTTTGCAACTTATAAAAAAACAGTCTTAATGTCAAAGTCACCCCAACTTGGCCAAATATTTGTGGAGCAAATGTTTGTCCAATGCTTCATGACCGTGTCTATTTTGGCAATAGGAGTTGGCTTGTTGGCCATGCGTGCAGTCACTATACGTTACGGAACTGTAGTCTGTAACCTTATTTGCATTGCGTCATAGAATCTAGATATATCGTTTTTACTTATTACTTCGCAGTCAATCGATACGGTGCGTGTTTTTTCCAACTAGTTATCTATTAGTAGGTCATTTCCCATATTACAGGTAAACGTATCACATAACACAAGTTTGTCGGTAACTAGAACATTTCTTAACTGTGTGAACTGAACTTTTGAGATGTTTATTACGAATCTAGATAACGTTCAACCTTGGAAATGTTCATGAAATTATTTTCATAATACCTAAGTTTACTCAAATGCATTTTATGTAACGCGACTTGGATTATTTGAAGAATATTCTTATTATGTACTTGTCCGCTTACATGGTAGAAATTGGCCCAGGCGTGAAGAAGTAACAAACATACACACTCACAAACTTTCGCCTTTATCATATTAGTATTGATGAAGGAACAGCGTAGGCTACATTTTATAAAAAACTTCCCTCGACACTCTTCGGCATGATTTGCGCTCTCCATAATTTCACTATTCGAAGTTACCAGCAATTAATTACAACAGTAGAACAAAATGGTGTATTTTTGGACTTACTAATGATGCAGACTAGTCACTGACTTGGACTTACCACAGGATTAAGGAATCGTAGCAAGTGAAAAAAGTGATCTCTGCCAGTACCCCTACAGGAAAGAGGCGTAAGTGTATGTATATGTACCACAGAATCCATAATGATATCATAATATAAAAAAGGATCTTTACTTTTAATTGTAACCCATCTTGAGTTTGCTGTCCTTGTAAACTGACTATATCTGTAACCTTGCTTATAATACAGTACTTAATTAATTGGTTCGTAATCAGAGAACTAGGTTTTCTATTAGTAAAGAAGGTACTCAAAATCAAAATCAAATCCAATTTATTAAATTACTGTTTAATTTGTAGCGTAAGTTCGACCACCCCTTAATTCCTTGATGGTATAGTGACGCATAGGATAACAACACGCTTGGAGGTCAAGGTTAATTTTTGTTTATTGCTTTGGCCATAACGGGAAATGTTTATACTATACATGCATGGAATACCAATCCCATTTACACCTTTGTAAGAACCGATATAGTTTCTTTAAGGCAAAATATGGTTATACATTTAAATGTACGTATTATGTTTTTATAAAATTTAAGGATTTTTATAATTTTCGTATTTTTTAACTCTAAGAGGTAAGCTCTAAATACATAGTTACATATTTATGAATAAGATCATGGCACCTCCATATCATTTTATTTAGATAAAGTATGCAAACTTAGTAAGAGGAGAGGGGTGATTACATACAATAATTGCAATGACACATTATAAATTCTACTTCAGCATATTTCTGTATAAGTCCACAAAACATTATTATCAACCTCATTTGTTTAGATACCAATAGTTATCTCTGATGGATAAAGTGCATTTATCGATATCGTGGTAAGTGGTACTTCTGATGAGGAACATTTTCGCTAAAAACATTTAGGTGTCCACTTATTGTAAAAACAAAAAATATTACTGTTACTGACCAAATGCTAGCTTTTATACCAAAAGGCTATCTGAATGATCAGGCTTACTCATAGGTTTCTAATACTAATTTAATCGAATTGTATGTAATAGTCAAATCGGCGGCTTGTATCCTAAGCCGTGCTTGATTGCGACCTGCTACCTCAGGCAACTGCCATTCAATGGACAATTGAAAGCTTCCATTTTATGACAGTACTTTTATTTGTGTTTTAATTGATTGCATCAATTCATCATTGTCAACGTTCCTTACATGTGATGTAAATTACTGAATGAAATAAAACACTGTTCAGGGGGTGGATCTACCAGTTATCTGTCCGACACTTGGCTAGATCCTCCACGGGTACGCGACCCCGGACTGCCCTAGCTGTTACTGTCACATTCATTGTACCTCCGTGATGGTAGCATCCTATATCCCGTCCTACCTTGTTATCCTTTCCAACATATCCTTTCCCAAATCCTTATCCCGCAGGAACGCAACGGATAATTACAAAAATAATTTAATTATCCAAAATGGCGGCGATGTGGTTCGCCACCCATCACGTCTCGTTCCTCGCGGGGGCGAAAAGTGGGCCACGGAGAGCCGCCTCGCTGCGTTGAATGCAAGAGGAGGAATGGATGGTAAGGTGGATGAATTGTGTCAGATGATGGATGTCGAGACGAAAATAAAGAATGGTATGCTGAGATGGTTTGGCTATGTCGAGAGAATGAATAAAAGAACGATTGACGAAAAAGTGTATAAGGCGAGTGTGAATGAGAAAAGGCCACATCAAGAGCATACCATAAACCGAACAGCATGTATGCAGGGAATAATGAAAGTGGACAAAGCGAAACAAGTGTGTAAGGATCGTAGCAAGTGGAAAGAAGTGGTCTCTGCCTACCCCTACAAGGGAAAGAGGCGTGATTATATGTATGTATGTATGTATAAAACACTGCATTCGTATTTCTTGCGATACCTCATTCTGACGTCAGTTTTAATCATTTCATTTATAAGAAATACAATCGTTAAATGTAACCGTTTTCATCAGACTAGTTTGCAGTTTCTGATCTTAATCACCTATACCTGTATATTTCGGTAATTCCTATGCAAGCTTTCGTACAAGTAACTTAACAATTTGCAATATTTGGTAAGGTAGATTCAAGTGCAGTATATAGTTTGTCGTAGACCACACATAAGCGGTATCAACGAATTTTGTAAGATTGAAATTGATTACCAAGTACCATGTCAGTTGTCAGTAAAAGAAAATGTATGTAAAGAAGTTCTATTCAGAAATATATAGAAGGGTAAACATGCGTACATCGACATAGAACGGTTAAATAAAAAGTTATGTATAGTTTGTAGGTTTTAGGAGTTTCGTGTTTCACTTCCGTGACTCGCGTCGGGTCGGGCCCCACAACGGTTACGCGTTAGTGATATCCTGAGCTTTTTCGTATTCGTCACTTTGTATTACTCATGATAGTGGAAAAACCCAAGTATCCTATTAATATTGGATACTTGCTCGGTTACAACTGCGATTATGTCGATTATGACAACAAAGTTAGTCTCCTGTCTTTACATTTTTACTGTCTGCCAGTTCAATAAAATCTGGTTCTATAGATAAAAGCAAAACAGGTAGACAGACAGATATAAGGCATGTAAAAAATAAATAAGATTTCGTTGTTTGTAACTGGATTACGCATAATCCGCTAATCGAATTTAGATGAAACTTGGCGTACAGATAGTTAATATCCAGAGTTAATATACGTAGCGTATCCATAGCTAGTTAAAACCCGCAGTTAATTCCTGTAGGGTTTCTGATTAGTAAGAAGACTTCGGTCGCAGGCTTAGCTACTCGTAATAAGTACTTATCTAGACAACAGCTAATCATTTACTGTTTAACATTGACAAGGCCTTCCTGGGACAAACTTCCGACCTTGCTACCGTAAATGCCTCCTGAACTAGGAGCGCATGGGAACAAGCCAACATTATCAACCCACGTTATAATTCTTTAATAATTATAAATAATTATAAGGTCCCATTAGTGCTATAATTATGTTCACCAAGTAAGGCTTAAAATAGATGATGTGCCTATGTAATGTGGGACGACTTTATCTTAGATCAGAGGCAGATGCATCCTTGACAGTGACATTGAGAACTAGACGAGAATTCGATCTAAATGGCGGACATATTGGCGTACGTAAATAGAAGGCGATTTAGTAATTGCCGTTAATCGATTTCTCGATAAACCGGAATACTACGTCAGTAGGGACAGGTGGTTTTATAAATAATGATGACATCTGACGCGACCGTTTTCTCATGTTTTTTTGAGTTATTTGTATTAACGAACAAATAAAAGTTTATTTTTATTACCTATTGGTCTGTGTGTATACAGCTTATGCGATGCTGCACTAGGTATTATATCCAATTAATTATGTTAATGATATTTTCCTATTCAATAAAGTGTCTCGATCGAATTTTGTTATTAAGTTTCCAAGTTCGTTTCCGGAAATCCAATTTTCGAACCTAACTTTTCCAACCTAATAACGGCTAACAACAGATAAATTTAATTAAAAAGGTTTTAGTCTATTTGCCAATAAAACTAGACATTATTTGACGATATTCAAGCTACTTATTTATTTAGCTGAGAACATTTCTGCGGCTTCGCTAGACGTTTCCTTCACGACCGCTTAAAAGATTATGATGCCATGTTACCAGCAACAAATGGGTCATTAACTTATCCTATAATTTCTTTTAAAGACTATTAACATAATTGGGGCTAATTTTCATTAATTAAAATGAGGGCATTATTTTCCACTACCACTGGCAAGTAGCTTTTCTTTTATTGGGGAGAATGAAAAGTAGACCTCAATCAATTATTGAATTGCGATAGACCCCATCAACTATATTCTTTGCCCTGAACATTATATTAGAGTATTTGGTATAACTGTAAAAGAAGTAAATCATAAATCGCCTGGGTAAAATTAATTATAAATAATAAGTAGTAAATTTAATATTTTAAAGTTTGCAGATATTAAAATTACCTCTTAAAATAGTAAAATTAATGCTTGTTCGAAATGTCAGAAAGATAACAAAGCAATCAGAAGTCATTTAACATTTAAGGCGAATTACTGCATTAGCTTATTATTCATAAACATTAAAACAAATATTCTTTACAATCAAATAAACAAATATTCAATAATTCTTGCATTTTTTTTTATTATTAGGTAGGTATATCAGTATACAAAAATATATAATATTTTACATAAGAGGAAGCAAAAATAAATATAATCTATTTTTAATTAAAGTAAAATTATAGCCTGTTAATACAACTTGCGGCACTCAAAGCAGTCAAAGTTTTTTATTAATGATGATAATTTCCATATATTGAATTTATGTTTTTTCTTTTAAGTGTGTCCACTGCCGAAGACCCATCTCCGTGGAGATGGTCGTGCGAGGACAGGCGCTGCGTGAAGACCCGCAATGACCCCCAGAACAAGGACCCCGTGCTCAGCATGGAGGCCTGCAAGATGTTCTGCAATGATTACGGTAAGGAACAAACCAATATCTGATACAAAAACCTGCCTAGAAAATATATGGTGCTAAACAGTGGTGGTAGAAGTCCAAAATGTTTCATATGTCTCTGACAATATAGGTCTTAAATCTGCAATCTGTTTGCAACTTTACGAAAGAATATGTGACGACATTATGTTATCGGACGCATAATATGAGTATTTATGCATTTTACTATGGCCGTCAACGTCATTTTATAGCAGCGAAAAAAATGGCGCTTTCACACTTGACGTACCAATGTTGTAATTTTATGGGCGAAACAATATATTTGAAACACAAAAACTAGCCTACATCACTTAGTGATAATATGTATAACTTTCTATCTGAGTAAGAGATTTTGGACGTTAGCCAGAGTTTCTAAAGATTACTAACCCAAACAAAGTATTTTCACCTTTTTAATATTTGTGTTGGCTGTGATTGTTGGTAACAAATATCGTCGCTATACCTCCACAGGTTTTCTAATTAAACTTCGTATCTAATCTTGAGTGTACTTATCTTACTGATTATCCACGCTGTTTTAATACCTACCACGAAATGCTGTTTACGACTACGTGTGAAATGATATAAAAGAGTCATGCTAATACGTAGATACATAGAGTACATGAGTCTACAGTACGGTGCAAACTTAATGGCGGGTCTGAACACGAGGCGAGTCGCTGCGCAGTAACAAACTTATGCGCCAGCGGGGGTGCGGGGCGAGGTACTGCGCAGCGTGTAGCTAACTTCAGAGCCGCCATTAAGTTTGAATCCAACAATACCATTAAAATTATTGATGCTCAAATTTTTGATAGATGTAGTCCACACTAATAGTGGAATCTAGTCACTGGAAAGATAGGTCAGACCAATAGGTGTTGAACGGTTCACTGATTCAAATGGTTGTAGAGCAATATTTATGTTCATGAATCGGTTCAACGAAGAAGTAGATCAAAAACTAACTATTTTTGCTCTCTGTAATTCTGAAAGGTCTAAAATTTAGGAGAGCACAAGTTTTTTTTTAGATCGTATTAATGTCTTTTACAAAGAAAAAAAAATAGCCTTTGTTTTTTTACGAATTCTGGTTTCCAATTAACGCGCAAACTGCCTTTTTGTAGTCTGCTAAATTCAATCTCCCTAAAATCAAAGCAAAATATACCTTTATTAGTAAGTACACTAGAAAACGCCATGAAAATAAATTATGCATCCGTCCATCCCAAGCAACACTTTTACATAAAAGTGAATATACTTTTATGTACATGGGCCCAAAGCTCTACCTTAGAGAAGAATGAATGTTAACATATTTAGAAGCAAACTAAAATATTTACTTATACAACAAACTTATTACACTATTACTGAATTTAGGAGGATAAAACCTAATTTAATAATCTATAACGAATATAGTTATATATACAAGTAGTTTTATGTACAATAGGTAATTGCGATTTGTAATATTAGATATTTTAATTTTTGAACTTGGTTGTTTTTCTTGTTTAATTTTGCAGGAAACTTAAATGATATAATTTTTGCATACTGGAAGGTACGACATGGTGATAATCTGTTAGTAAACCCATGCTTGACAATTTAATGACATAAAAATAAAATTATACGTCTGGCACAGATTACGTATGATTTTTTTGGTGGCTACTAAACTCTCATAAAGAAAGATGAATAAGTAGTTGTTTGAGGACAATACCATAACACAAAGACGTGTCTTGTGAGTTAAAAGAAACGAGATATAAACAAATAAGTATTTAATATGAGGAAAAGAAGCAGAGTTACCATTGAGGTTTACTCTTACGATACGGGTATTTGTCTGGAAAAAACAATCTTTGAAATAGTGTATGCTAATAATTGCGAGACTTATAAATCTTAGTATTTCCTTATGTTAAATATGCTATGGTATTTCCCAAATTCTTTAACTCTTGGATTGTGATCGTATAATCGCAGTTGCATTCGTCTCGAGGATTGTAATCTTACTACGGTCCTGTCCTTTAAATAGCCAAAAAGTTCTATTCAAATGTACGTACCTTGTAAAAGTACGGACTATTGTTTCGCAAATCAAACACCTTTATTTAGTAGCTTTGTCTTCTCAAGGTGACAGATCTTTGAAAGGTGAATGTTAATCTATTGATAGTCGAGAGACTTATTATTAAACGATTCTCTACATTATTTAGAGACTTTTGAGACATTGGTGGACCCACCTACCTATGTCGCATAATGTATATCCATACAAAGGAGAACGTACATGAATGTGCCTAAAGCATATTATGTTCCAATCAAGCATAGGGAGATGCAGACATAACAAGAAGTAGTTGTATGAGATAATAATATTTAGAATGATGGTGACATAAATTGATACCGTTAAATACCATTAATATTCATTACCATTCACATTAGTCACAACAGTTATCAAAATTATAAAAATCGACTTGATTAAATTATTGTATTTGTTTCATTAACATCTTTATTTGGAATGCATTTCGAATACTTAATAATTAAATTAGATACGTTATGATATATTAAATCCGTCACGCAAAATTGATTAATATGACATAAATTAATATTTCGAAGCGTGTCTTGCGTAAAAACTTAGCATTTAATATTTACTAGAGATTTCCTTGCCGTATTGGTCAGCACCGTTATTTGTCGCATTGCCTGAGTTCAATACTCTATATATAATTCGGCAAAGATATAATCGTGAAGTTAATCGATTATCCAACACGCAACAATATGATTATGATGTATTCGAGTGGAGTCGTGACTCGTGACACAATCGGGACTGGTTTTTTTAAATGTCATGTATGCGTCACCCTGTATAGTCGCAAGCGAAAACGTTAAGGTCAAAAATATATTGCCATTATTGTTTTTAATCTAATTATTGTTAGAATCTGAAAGGACCGTGGCCCTCTTAGTATTTATGGCTATGTCTAATAGGTTTTTATTTTGTCAACCACGCCCCTTATCATCACTTAACACAATTGTTATTTAATTTCTAAGTAACAGCTATTTAGATCAACAATCAATTGTGTATGTCAGATTCTTATCAGAATTCGTTACAAATAAACAATAGAAAGTCGGACATGTTATTGTTCATTATTATCTTTAAAAATCAGTAAGCGCTTAACAGCTGGTGAAATAGTTTTCAAGTATCAATAAAAAAACGTGGCCTAGTAAGCTAATGAACCTACAGACCTCAGGTTAATTAGTCCTTTCCTCATAATGCCAGTAAGAGTAAAGATAATCATGTATCTTCTTTGGATGAGTTACAAGGAACATACAACCTTAAAAAGCTACCTTGATGCATAGTTCGAATCTGCAATCTTTGCGAATCGGAGCAAGAATTTAAAGTGATTCAATGAATTTTGATAATCATGATAGGCCTCTAGAAGCGAAGTCATTTTTGATATTTCAATATCGATTTCAAATGTCAAAAACTTTAACTGATGAACGATAGGTAAATGTCATTATTGTGACTCATTTATCCACGTGTACTCGAGCGATATACATTCACGCTTTCTAGTTAACTAACACATACGCACACAACACATGATTTCAGATCTAAAACGTCACACTGGCACTCGATATTATTTGACCCGGCAAACACGCAAAAAGCCAGCCCGCGGACATTTCTGCCTAGGAACCAATAACATCATGCGATTATTTAAAAATAAAACATTTCCATTTTAATTCCAGAGAAGTTTATAATACACTGAAAATATTAAGTTACGATGTCAATTCGAATAAAATGTTTGTCTTTTTTAGAGTCATGACAAAAATTTAAGTGTCATCTCAAATAACGCTGTTCCTTGACCCCTCAGAACCAGAATTTTGTTTTTGATTATGTTAATTTATTGAACGGGACAATTAACATAAACATATTTTATTGTGATTGGGTCCTAATGCGAATTAGAGACTTTACATGTCATCTTATTTAAAAATAATGGGGATTCTTACCTGCAGGATACCTTTATCGCAGTAACCCATCGTTTTAGCTTATTTTTAAATAATTTATTTTTATCCTGGACCTTATTTTTATATTGGAAAAAATATCATTAAAAGAGGCTAAGTTTTATTAATAAAATAATGGTACACAAACCAATGATCCGGTTCGTGATCGGCCAGTTTTGTTGTTTTGCACCTAAACTGATATTATTGAATGCTTTCTAAAAGGTATATTGTGTCGACAGGCTTGCTGTGGCCGCAGCCCACTGGGAAGGCAGACCTGGGTAACTTCTTGTCCAAGATTAACATCAACAACATTGACATCAAGCTGATGAATGAGGGTAGGTCAGCAGACCTCGTGAAGGAAGCTGGAGACGTAAGTTAGAGATGTTCTATTGAATAAATTATTAAAATGATATGATAGTTTATATGAGCTCCTTTAAATGTGTTAGGAAAATATGATTCGACTGGTATTATTTCTCACCTGCAAACTAAGGATCAGGTGAATAATGCAATAATCCGTATTGACAATGGTATGGTCCAAATTGGATGCTTTGAATTTCATGAGAGTCGCAAATACATAAACATTATTTTAGCTTCATATTATTTTAGAAAACGAAGTATAAAAATGGACTTCAGAATCGGGTAATCCCTAATATTAACTGATGGGTTTGAAAAAAAAACTTTAAGACGATAAACTGATCAAGTAAATGCTACCGTCATTCTTCCTATACACTTTCGAATATTTTGGACGCAACTTGCTCGCTTACTCAGTAGTAAGAAATGATTAAAGTTGCAAACATACATTTTCTAGAACTAATAGATACAATCAAAGAGGTATAACAATAATATGTTTAATCGCTCAATGCTGAATGCACTTCTTTTTGTGATGAAGTAGCGGAAAACCGACGAGATAGCATTGGACGTCATAATAGAGTACCACTTGATAATATTATCACTTTGTGCTGTAATTCTAACATTAGCTCATTATTATTGTAATTAACAGATTTATGGTAAACTAGCGGCCCGCCCCGGCTTTGCTCGGGTGCAATGCTGATAGCAAATATAACTACACAATCATAAAGTTCTGTAGGGCGAAGCACAGCCTTGGACGCACTATTTGATATAGGCACGACCCCCGACCCCCGCGCGGCCCTCCGGCCGGCATCGCCGCAACCGCTATGTCCCTACATTTTAAATTTGTAATATCTTCGAAAATATTAATTTAAATTACATGCTGTGAAGGGCAATATTGATCTATATTGCATGCACAACGCTTTTTCGTAAATAAGTAATAAATAAACGATAAAAATGGTTATTGTGGGTTATCCTCAAGAGATAGACATATGCCATCGCGGACTTTTTTGTAGATCTTTTTAAGGTGCACAATACTGTAGTACATTATTTTGATCTATCTCATAGGGTTCAGCCAGCGTTTGCAATGAAAGCTCAAAAAATGGGTTCATTTACGACCTTACATTAGAAATCTCTAAGATTATCCATATTCCTCTACTATATTATGCATGTATTATACATATAAACCTTCCTCTTGAATCACTCTATCTATTAAAAAAAACCGCATCAAAATCCGTTGCGTAGTTTTAAAGATTTAAGCATACATAGGGACAGACAGCGGGAAGCGACTTTGTTTTATACTATGTAGTGATTTGAGTTTTCGTACTATGTGTATTAACAAATTATTACAAAGAATATTGCGATACCAAAAGGCTAGACACACGCAAATATAACAATTATCAATGGTAATAAAAAAAATTGTAATAGGTAATAAGCACATTTTAAAATGTACGAAATAACAAGGTTCTTCTTATCTCTCAACATTAAAGTTAATAGCAACCACTCAATTATCTACAACATTACATTAGCTCTAAACATACCATAACATACCGTCTTTAATATTTCTATAAAACATACTGTAGTAGGCACGTAGGTGTAATTAAAATTTACAAAATAAACGACAAAGTGCCTTATATACTGTGCCTATCGTAGGCATCATCGTAATCTATCGCTATCTCTCAACATTGACATAAATCTGACAAGGACGGAACCATCACATAAAGCGTTAGGAAAATAATAAAATGTAATTGTTTGCAGAGATTCAAGAGTCTGGTGTCACTGGCGATACCCCGGGGCATCTCGCCTAAGTCAACTGGCAAATCCGTCTCCATACTTCTGTACAATGAGAACCCTGACGTCAGAGGTAAGTGCGATGACTTTGTAACCAGTTTGTACATGTTATTGTAGGAAAGAAGTTTCTGAGATTCTTCAAATTTTAAGGCTGTAGAAAGATCTCAAAATATGTTTTGATAAGAAAACTATAAGCACTGCGATGATGATAATTAAGGGTCAAGAAAAGGCTTTGCTTTTTAACATATACGAGTAACCTTACCTACCCCTACCTTTGTATATGTAAGAACAATAAAGATATTGAATATTGAAAAGTTTGAGCGGAAACACAATATCACACAACGAAAATTGAGCTTAGTTACGATATTTGTTGATCTCACAAATAGGTTTCTCATGCGGTGTAGTAGTAGTTGGTCTGGTGACTCACTACTACTGTCTGCGCACTACGTTTGCCAAATTACATTTAATTGATGTCAAGTCTATTGCCATTTATCAGATACAAATTCAAAATCCTGGGGGCATCTACTGAGAATTCGGTTACAAACAAACCCAGTAATTTTGGTCGCATATTTATTGGCATCGTAAAACTGTTTCTCAATTGTTTATTAAGTTGACAATAACTGTCAGCAAGGACCGTTGAAATATGTATCCTTTGCAAAACTCTTGTCACCCAGTAACTTGTTTCTCGGTGTTTCGTGTTTCTGACTTTCTAAAGGAAACCGCGCCTCATTAGCGTAACTTTATTATTGGAACATGGAACTTGCATCAAAATCATTTTATTTCTTTATATTATCGCTAATCTTTCTCACACTTTAGTGCATACTTTGCTGCTTCTAGGCAAGTAGGTCAGTTTTTGCGGATCATGTCTACTGTTTCAATCTTCAATGTACCTTACATACAAGTCTGGATGCCTTGTATGTAAGGTACATTGCATGGTCATATCATCAAGTGTTATTTAAGGCAGAAACATACAGTCAAACAATGCCTACAAGTAATAGCTTGAACATATTATTATTTGCTCGTTGATTGGTGCTTAAAAGGACGTGATATCTTAAAAGTACAATTACGCAGATTGAACAAGCACTTCAGGTTAATATTTGACTTAAAAAATCCTGTTTTTCCTATCGACATGTTTCTGATTAGTGATAAGCTTTTTTCCTAACCGGTAGTAGCCTCGAAATACGTTTGATCTTGGCTTTACGCCAAGGACCTCTACAAAGGGCATTAACATGACCATTGCTTAGTAAATAATTTATAAGTAAGTAGTATTTATTAATTTATTTTCACAAAAAAAAAAAAATATATTTTTACCAAGTCAAACGACAAGGTTCTGAACGCAAAACAATAATCGATAAACATGCAATCTTAATAATTTATATATATTTTAGCATGCAAAAAAACTTAGGTCTAATCGTGGAAACATATTTTATATTCCAGTTAACGAAATCTTTATCGTCGAAAACAACTTTTACATAAGAAGTAGTTATCGGGAATTACATAATGAATTTGTAATAAGGTAATTTCAAGCAATGCAAGTAAACCGCAGCGATAAAAAACGCAAATATATTAGCATAGTTGTGAGGTCATTATCCTTCGGTGATATAATGTTTATGTACTTAGAAAACTTTACGAACACCGATACTAATGGTATTTGAGTGTTTGAATACAGTATTGAGAAAAAACATGGCGTGGGATGGTGGTTAGCATGACAATTGGAAATAATAGATGGGTATGGCGTTAGCGTTTGGGAAGTGGGTGCTTGGCTTATATTGTATGCATAGTGAGGACCTCTTCAAACTGGTCTCTACCAGATGACAAGTCAACTGTTTCAGATTTGCTTGATGGATGGATGGATGGCTTTGAAGGATGATGCCTAAAAAGTTTCGGTCTTCTATTTAACAAATCAAAGGATCGAAGATCGACTTCGAAATGTCGTTTTACCTTTCTCTACTACTGCTTAAGTTACTCAAATGTTTTTCGTTCTGAAGGGTTTTGTATTATACAATACAAAGTGAGGCTGGTTATGTAATTGAAAGGAAATAAATCATCATACATTGACCAGAATGAGCCAGTCCACGATCGTAAAGATAAGACTCCCACAAAATTTTGTTAATAGATCCATCCCATATTTCTTATTTATACTATGATCCTAATTCATGCGTAGGGGTGAATTAGATGCGTGTTATACAAGAGGAGTGTGTGGGAAACATTAGATTCTAACTGAATGATCGTTAATACAGTTTAGAAAAGTTTTTGTTATTTCCGGTAAGATTTGTGTAATTTCAGGAGTAGCAACAGATATTAGAGAAATACTTTGGTACAAAATGTTACTGATAGCTAATGGTACCTAAGTTTAAATTTTCCCTATATGTAGTTTTTGTTATGCTACGAATCAGTTCGACGTGATGAAGTGAAAATAAACATTTTTATTGTTGAACTAAGACGGAAGGCGTTTGTACTTTTCTGCATCCGTAACAACCAAAAATTATGAAGCAACCTTCCATCGTTGAGACGAATTCTTTCATCACACATCAATCACTGCAAGTTATAACCCTGTTCCCGTTCCTCCAGAATTCTCCCTGGAGATGGACGAGAGCTACGACCTGCGCGTGCAGGCGGTGTCCAGCGACCGGCTGAACGCCACCATCACGGCGCACAGCTTCTTCGGCATGCGGCACGCGCTCGAGACCCTCTCGCAGCTCATCGTGTACGACGACATCAGGAACCATATGCTGGTAAGATTATCAACACTAAGTTGTTATCGTTTTCCTAATCTTTCTATCAACTTTAATCAGTTTTGTTGACCTATATTAAAGCACTCAATTTATACCCTGTTCTCGATGATTTCCCTAAGTCACGCAATGCTAAAATGTTACAGAGAAATTCATGTGTGACTTGCCCCAAATTTTTTTTTTTGTCATGTAAAAGAAGTTTATTCCTTGTAACAATTTTACAGGGTAATATTTTTTATATTATATCCACTTGTCCATCTCTTCTTATCTTTTTTTGGCATTGGAATAATCATGGATCTACATAGAACAGTTTCGTGGTACCTATACCTACCGAGATTTTCTACCAATCTTTGTTTTTCCTCTTATTTGTTAGAAAACGGTGTAATATCGATATTAGTGTGAGCGAGCGCATTTCACATTGATCAAGTACGCTCGTAAACAGTTAGTTAATCTTTCCACTAAATCAAAAAACATTAGGCTAAACGCTATCATGTCACGAGGTACTGTTTCGTTTCACTTAGGTATTGTTTTCTTGTATCTTATTAGCACTTCTTTGTATTCGACGCAAGTACCAAATAATCTTAAAGGACGTATAAAACAGGTGTTTTCAACATAATGTTTTTGGACCGGATTCTGTCGCGACTTTTTATCCGATTTTTTTATTTATGTGTATTTTTATTAGAAACTATTTTGGACGGAAAATTTTAATTCCTTAATGAGCTAAAAACTTTGTTTTCGAGTCCTTCAGCCACCTACAGGTAGGTATCACCTGTTTATTTAGTCCCAAGTGCAGACAAGTTTATATTTAAACTAACCGGTCCGGATCATTGACTCAATATTAGTCTCTCAAAGAATTAGCATAAATAATTCAGGATCAAGAATCAAGGTAATACGCGGTATAGTTGATAGCTTTCTGGGGTCAAAGACACTTGTTTATTTATTTACCGTTACATTGACTCTTGAACTTGCATAATCTAGTATAGCAACTTTTTCCGGACGTTTTTATGGTCGTTGCTATTTATATTATAGCGAAAAAAACAAAATCAAAAACAGGATTTGTTATTCGCTACAAGACGGTTTTAGGAATTGATAAAATGGAAAAACCATTAAACTATCTTTATGAGGAAGTAATTATGATAAGTGATGGCTTATTCGAAACGTAATTCCGGTAGAAACTAGCAAGCCAAAAGGATTTTATTTAAACGCTTTCAAAGGATACCAGTCAACTATACAGCTTGGTGAAAGTACGGCAAATAAATTACACAAAACTGTACCGCACTTTCGATCGGTCCACTTATGCCGATACTACTGGCCAATATGAATAATTTAGTCACGGAAAACTCAATAACACTTTATTTATGTAAAAAGTGTAACAGTAGTAATTATTGTGTAATTATGCACACGCACGTCATTTAGTATGCTAATAGCTGGGCTAATTGTTATAATCTATGTAATGGTAGTAAAATTTGTGGTGCGACGGACGGTAGTGGTAAACTTACTTAAAATTAAAATTTAACGCAATACTTCCCTTTAGTAGCTGTAGTTTTGACTAGTCCACATACCGAACCTTCAAAAAAATAAGATGCATTTTGACCATCTGCAGATAAAAAAAATATATAAATGAGAATTCGAAACGAAAAGAAAATATAATAACAAAAACACTGTGTTTAATTATTTTGAATTGCTCATGAATTTATATCTAGTCCAAAATCAACATATATTATCTGATAAAGCACCTAAATGTTCTATTTATGCTCCAGGATTTCCTTTAACTTATCATACTGTTCTCAATAGAATATAGGTAGGTTAGGTAGGTAAGGATAAACCTACATTGTAAGGCTAGTCAATAGTCGAGCATGAATAGTTTAGCGATTCGATCGCTTGATCGAATATTCTGTATGTCAACAATGCTACGCGAATACAACATGAAAGATTCAGTGTAACATTAATCAAACATGTTTGAGATTCTCTTGAAGAAACTGAAGTAGATTTGTAGGTACATTATAATAAAATCAAGATCTATCTAGCTAGCATATTTATAATGCCATTAAAGTGACTGGGAACACTGGGTAGTGCCTCCTATCAAGGCGACCCATCAGAAGCGCAAGGCACTATTCTTCTGTCTTCAGTCACTACATACTAGTACATAAAGGCATACAAGATAAAACAATATTACACCAATCTCATCTGATGAATGGAGATAGCGAAGCACTGTTTGCTGGGATCTGCCACTGTTCGTCCCGAGTTTTAAGTACACTTGTTCACGGTATTTCTCAAAATAATGACGTTTATCCTATATTTCTCTAAAGTTCCTATTTACTTTTCTAGATCGTGCGAGACGTGACGATCAGCGACAAGCCGACATACCCTTACCGTGGGGTCCTCCTTGACACGGCGCGTAACTACTACACCGTCGATGCCATCAAGGCCACCATTGGTAAATATTGCTCTTTCCTGTTCAACTGGTCTTACATCGTGACGTATACTTATGGCTCAGGGAAAATGTTTCTTTGGTTAAACAGAAGCAAGGACATATCTTACTTCTTCGAATTTTAGCTTACCGTTTGTTTCAAAAATTATTGTGATGCTACAGACACTATTAACTGGCCTGTTGGTCTTGTGGTTAGTGAACCTGTTTAAAATGAGGTAAATAGTTAGCCAGTAAATAGATAACATAAAAATAAGCTAGGTTCTGAGACTACCAGTTTAAGTCCTAAAGAGACTTAGTAAAATGATAGGTGCTACCTAGGTATTTAATTTTCATTTCTTGCAAAATTTAATATCGTTAAGAAGCCTGCATATTTTCTGTACCCATCCGGATACTTAATATTTTACGTTTCTTGTTTATTGTCGAAAATCTGTAATTAATCTTCTCGACGTCCGTTGATCGTAGATATGGCTATAATGATTTGTTTTCCTTATCATCATTAAAGTCATGCTGATAATACAGAAATATTTTTTTTAAGAATATTCATTACTAACATGAGAACAAAATCATTGTTGTCTACGATCAACGGATGTCAATAAGAAAAATTACGGCTTTTCGATATTACTTTTATGGTGCATAAAAGTAATATCGAAAATCCTACTATGTGCATAATTAATCTGTTTAATGTTATCATTCACATTCCTTAATACAAAGTTATGTGAACGCAATAATTACATGCATTACTGCTAATTATGTCATTACAACACAAATCACGTTTTAAATACAGGCAGGGCCTTGCGTTTTATATATGCAGATGTTATAACCACTTCATATACGCACAAATAGTTACAATGGCCGGCCCTCAAAATTTTAATAACCTTATATGTTTTTATATTAGTTAAAATGTCGTTATTTCCATCCAATACCACATGATAATAAAAAGAAGTAACAGAGTTGTATAGCAAGCGCTAATCTCGGGCCATATAAAATCATACTCTGATCCATGGAAGCTGGAACAAAAAAGACAGGTTCAACGACCTGGCATAGTTAGTTACTGCTATAAATGAATTGAAAATATGGTTCAGATTTGTTTACAAATAAATAACTTTATGTCAGTGCTGAGTAATATTATGTCTAGTAAAGCACTTGGTCAGGGCTGAGTAAGCATTTGTTTCGCTTTACATAACCAACCTGTCCATATCTTGTAATGAGCATGCAAAATAATTTACGTAAATATTGCGTACATTGCTTACTCGATTCTGTTTGACAAAGACAGTTTGCTCTTCCAGCACGCAATGGTATATGTACCATGTGAGAATAAAGCCTGTTATCGTGACTTTGGGATTTTTTACGATTTCATGGTAGGACGGTCAATAAAATAGCTGGCCTTGACTGTCTAACCTAATAAGTGTTAATTGTCCTGTTGCGGGGCACAGGCCTACGTCTTCTTTTTTATCGAACTTCTGTCTTTTACTGTATTGGCCAGTCTTTTCGGTAGTAGTTAATTATAAACATAACATACCATCACGCCTGTATCCCTGAAGGGTTAGGTAGTGGTATACCAATATACACCCACAGTTCGCCGGTATGATTTAGGTCCCATGTAATGTAATGTGAGGGGCGAGCCTATTGCCACTAATTGGGCACAAATCCAAACTCCGACCTGCTAATTGACTGAAAATTTCAGAGAAAAACCCAATAACACCTTGGTCGACTTTGGAATCGAACTAAAGAACTCTAGCGTAGCTGTCGCGCTTAGAACCACTCGGCCAACGAGGCAGTGGAGTTAATTGGTCTCCCATAATTTCTCGATCGGGAATTACTAATGATATTTTGTTGAATTCTAGATGGTATGGCCGCTGTGAAGCTGAATACCTTCCACTGGCACATCACAGACAGCCAGAGTTTTCCGTTCGAGGTCAGCAAGAGACCACAACTGTCCAAGCTAGGAGCTCTCTCACCAGCTAAGGTAAACCAACTTCTTTCTTTGTATCCATTTCACAAATATATTTTTTTACTGTAAAATGGCGGAGATTCAGGGATGAACTGGACAGATATAAAAAAGGCAACAACTTGCTATAAACAGAAACATGTGGAGGGAGGAAAGGGAGGCCTTTGCCTTTCAGTGGGACAGTTGAGGCCCAAAATAAAATAAATAATGTTGTAAAATTCAATTGCAAATCCAAGAATATTTGTGTTCATGCTTTTAGACTTTATGAATATTTTTATGTGAGTGATTCATTGTTTATCGCTCAACTGGCATTTGGTCTAGTTTCGGAATGGATATTAAAAAGATAAATGTTGACTATAAAAATAACGTAATGGTCCTTGAAATCCGTTAAAGGAGCATTGTCATGCTACAACTACATATTATAATACCAAATAAATTCAGGCCATTCGTGTGAAAAATTAAAAAGTAGAACAAATCTATTATGATTACTTATTATGAGACTGCTTCGTTGGCCTAGTGGTTCTAAGTGCTACTGCTATGCTAGAGGTCTTGGGTTAGATTTTCAAGTCTACCACCGTGTTATTGGGTTTTTCTATGAAATCCTCAGTAGCAAGTCGTAGTTTGGATTTGTGCCCGGTTAGTGGCAATAGGCTCGCCCCTTTTACATGGGACCTAAACATACCGGCGAACTGTGGGTGTACATTGGGACACCTCTGTCTAACCTTTCGAGTAATACAGGCGTGATATATGTTAAAATATATTATTAAGAAGTTAAATTACTCCAAGGATAATCTTTATTACCTTTAAAATCGACTATAGGAAGATTATTTTGACTTCCGTATTTCATATATGTTGTTTTAACATTTTTGCAGGTATACACGAAGGAGATGATCAAGGAAGTGGTGGAGTACGGGTTAGTGCGCGGCGTGCGCGTGCTGCCGGAGTTCGACGCGCCCGCACACGTGGGTGAAGGATGGCAGGATACCGGCCTTACTGTGTGCTTCAATGTAAGTAGTGCTATTTATTACTAGCCCTAGTTAAAGGATCTGTTGCTAAGTTAAAAATACGCTCAACACAACCGCGCTTTTCTGCAAAGTCGGATAGTGATCAGAATATGAACACAGTCTGTGCAGTGTGCAGTGCAATGTGATAGTTTAAAAGTTAATATTAAAAATACAGGTTGGATACGAGTGTTAGATTGAAAATACTTTATGCGTCTAGTCTCCACAGTCTCCAAAAGATGGATCGAAGTGCTTTCCTCGAATATTTAAGTTGGTTTGTTAGCCTTGGCATATGATCTGAGGTCTGATTTTTGTTTTTTTAAGTATAATCTTAGGGTAGGTCAGTTACTGTAGCTAAAGTCGTTTTACTATCTCCGTTTAAAATGTAAACGTTTGTACGATATTTGAGTATGAACAGCATACTTGATATTTATGCTCTACTTTCGTATTCGCTGAAAAACTAATAAATAATATTTTAAATTAGAAAGTCTTTGTATTTTATTGCCAAAACCAACGCGACACGGTTATAGAAACTAAGTGGCATTGTACTCAAACGAGGCTAAGTGTGTGACTTGTTTTTATAATACAGATGGCCTAAACAATGTTCTACATAAATATTTGATGGCAAAAGATATTTTACAAACGAAAATAAAAAAAAGGTTTTTATGTTGTTTTTGAACGGCTGATCTATTCTTGGTTAGAACGTAATAATAGCCCACTACTTTGCAGGTATCATTAATTTTGCTGCTATATCAGATATAAACCGGCAACACAGAGAAACATAGGTTATGACTCTCTTCAATCTATTAAGTTAGTCGCGAGATATAAATCTCGCGACTATCTTAAGATAAAAAATAGCTTAATGACGTTTGTAATAATATAATCAATCAACCTCGTATGATCTCATTATGGATTTTCCGAAAACTTAGTCATATTCAATAAATACCATATTTGATAAGTATAGTAATTAAAGACGATATTATATAAATTATATGTTTAGGCGGAACCATGGTCATCTTACTGCGTGGAGCCACCTTGCGGCCAACTGAACCCCACCAAGGAAGAGCTCTACGAATACTTGGAAGACATCTACCAGGAAATGGCTGGTAAGTGTCCACTGACAGGAGATAGATAACAGTCAAAAAAGACTTGCATCATCGCACTGGCTCTCCCATCCATCTCGATGTGAAGATGCGGACACTTCACATTATAGGAACTTGGAACTTTATCTGCAAAAGGATATATAATGTGAAGTGCACTATAGGTCTTTCTTGTCAACGGTTAGCTCATGATTCTCATGAAAAGCTAGTTAACGAATCCAGACGATTCATGTGTTGAATTTTTGAGCTGAACTGTTTGGTGAAGCTATATTCACTGTTCTCTATAGTCACCCGACTTCTTATGAAAATTTTGATTCCCTTAATTTTGATTCCATCCTAATGTTTCTAGACACATTCGACACGGACATCTTCCACATGGGAGGAGACGAAGTGAGCGAGAGATGCTGGAACACGTCCGAGGAGATCCAGAACTTCATGATCCAGAACAGGTGGGATGTGGGCGACAAGGCCAGCTTCCTCAAGCTCTGGAACTACTTCCAGAAGAAGGCGCAGGAGAAGGCCTATAAGGTGGGTGTTTGAAAGATTTTCTATCAAGAATAGATATGTAAATGTTAATGGAGAAGCGATAGCAAACTTATCGAGAAGTTGGTGAAAAGAGGTGAAAAGTAGTAATGTTTCGAAGTAGTAAACGCTCATATTTTCGATAGGGTTAGCTTAGTGTCTTCTTTTAAGTAGTGATTATAAAATCATATCTTAAAACACTTATGGGCTGAAGTTTTGAGGCGTGAAGTTTACTTCCATAACGAAGATTTTTAAATGGTGGCTTATTACCATCTGTTTGTCATCGTTGTAATTATTGTAATGAAATTATTTTTTTGCAGGCGTTTGGCAAGAAACTGCCCTTGATCCTTTGGACCAGCACTTTAACGGACTACACGCATATTGACAAGTTCCTCGACAAGGAGGACTACATCATTCAGGTAAAACAAAAAAAAACAGCGCATTTTACTAATTAATTTTTCAATTACTTACGGCCTTACAATACGAACGGTTTCTTCGGTATTTTTTTTTAATTTCGTCTTTTATCAAAATCTTAATTATTGAATTATATTATAGGTATGGACAACTGGTATCGACCCACAAATCCAGGGTCTGCTTGAGAAGGGATACCGCCTGATCATGTCCAACTACGATGCTCTGTACTTTGACTGCGGCTACGGAGCCTGGGTTGGCGAAGGTTAGTTACATATTTATTATTTCCTTTTATTTTCTACGGGTGTATGATGATCTTGTTAGATTATAGAGCTAACTCGGTAGCTCAATTCTTTTTACATCCAATTGTTGGGAATTTCCGTATTCTTAGAAGAAAATATTTTTTTCTCTTAAATATTAATACATATAACTTGTTGTCCAGGTAACAACTGGTGTTCTCCTTACATCGGCTGGCAGAAGGTGTACGACAACAGCCCGGCTAAGATGGCCAAGGAACACAAACATTTAGTTTTGGGTAAGTGCTACGTTTGCTATTCAGAATTTTATGAAAACAGGTATATATGGGAAAAAAATGTGAATTGGATTTTATTACAAGCTCATTTCAAATTCGACTCTTGAGCAGCTCTTGAGCTGCTCGTGAGCCGTTCATGAACCGCTTGTGGTGGTGGTGTGCTCGCAAGCCGCTCGCGAGCATGCTGTGAGCGGCGCGGGCACGTCTGTTAAACGGTGTAATTGACATTAGTGCGTTCGCGACATGTTCGCGAGCGGCTCGTGTAGAGCTCGTTCGTCAGATTTGGACGCACCCTAAGGGTCTCCTCACTCGCACTACTCAACTTATCGCCGATCAGCAGTTGCGTCGGACGGATGTTGACATGCTACAGCAGTCGGAAACGTTCCGTTAGTTAGATTCATCTCCTCATTTACCTCACATCCTCTCACTAGCTGTACGGATGCGATCAGCTAATCGAAAATCGGCTCGTTTCGCTGTCGGCCGGCGTCGTGACTCGTCGTCCGAGATTTATTTCGCGTCGATAAATGTGGGGAGAACCTACAGATCTTATGTCGCTTAAAAAAAAAGTTTTCTATTTTTATTTATTCTCGTCTTCTCGGTGTATTGCTGCATGCTGCGACATTTTTATACTTCGCATCTTGGATTGGTCCTACATATCTCTCTCCTGCAGGTGGTGAAGCGGCCCTATGGTCGGAGCAGTCGGACTCCGCTACACTAGAGGGTCGGCTGTGGCCGCGTGCCGCCGCGCTGGCCGAGCGCCTGTGGGCCGAGCCCAGCCACACGTGGCGACAGGCTGAACACCGCATGCTGCATGTCCGGTAACTAGCCTCATGTGTTATTAAAACCTTTGTGTGACTTGCTCGAACATTAGGGCTACTCTACATTAGGAGAGCGCCTTTGTCAAGTGTGTAAAAGACACGACTCACTGAATGCGATGCGTGCCGAATTCACGTGTCACTCATGTGTGAGAGGCCTTGTGAAAACTTTTCGACGAAATGCGCTGTATATAGGTTTACCCTAAGTAAAAGGCCAAGCAGAGCACCCTTTAGTACTTAATATATAAGGCCATTTGAGAATACTATTCTTATAGTTCTAGATTTTTTTAAAGTTATTGCGCTACATTCTAGAACCTGATGGATAATTTAATAGAAATACAAAAGATAATCTTATTATAAGAACTAATTATTATTATAATTTCTCTCAGAGAGCGTTTGGTCCGCATGGGCCTGCAAGCCGACAGCCTTCAACCGGAGTGGTGTTACCAGAACGAAGGCTACTGTAACAAATGAGATTAACATTCTAGTGAAGCCCGTAGCAACACTATTGTACACGGCATAATATAAGTGATCACGTCACGGCGTAACGTGTGTTTATTAGACGGAAAATGTTGGCAACACCGAGCAACTCGTCAACAAATGGCGGGAACATAATTATCTTACCTAATTTTATAGTCATGTTTATACTAGGTTTTTGTTTACCTATTATAATTTTTTTTAAGGAATAATGTAGACAACTATGTAATAAATGTTTTGTAACTTATTTGTTACGAATCACAAACGTCTTACAAAACATAATAGGCCAAGAGTTCCCGCCATATTGCGCAACATTAGTCGCTTAATAAAACGCGGCTTATCTCCGTCAACGGCATGACAATGCAACTTGTTTCACTGTGATCGTTTTACACGTAGGTTTTATAATGTAACACATCACGTAATGTTTTAACGTGAGTGGAATAATTATATCTATAATGATTAACGTTATTTTTAAGTATTATTGTAACTTTACAACATTTTTTATAATAAATATTCAGATACTGTGAGTGATATGGTTTTCTTTTTGTGCCGTGGTGTTGAAACTTTTTAAATATGTCAAAATCGATTTAAAAAAAATGATGACTTAGGCAGTCATCATTACCGCTAATTAAATAATAGACAGTCTATGCGGAAAGAGAACAGCCGTGGGATTGAGGGCAGTGCTGTTTATAATTACTTTATACTTTATGATGACAGTAATGTTGTTGCGTTGTTTTAGCGCGCTTGTAACATATGGTTAGTTAGAACTTTTTTAAACGAAGTCGGTTATAATCATTGACTGGAATTATTTTAATGTGCGTTAGTTCAATTTTACGCCACGACGGTTTTCTTTCCGCTCGGACATTTTCCCTACTTTTGCTATTAAATAAAATCCAATAAATCTATAAGGCACCTACAGATTTTAAACTCTTCAATGACTTGGAGCCGATGTTGAGAAAGCAGAGTCCTGAGTTGCTTATGAAAATCGAAGGATCATAGTCATTATTGGCATTTATTTATCACTTAGGTCACGAGTCTGTTATAGTCAAGCAATAAAACACATGAACAACCTTAACAACATTTATTATTTACAATATTTAATTTTAATAATAGGCACATTTAAGTTTATAGCATACTAAAACTTAATCTTTTAAAGTCCGTTATTGCTCTCGGTACTCTTCTTCCTGCACAATTATTAGCCTGTAAAATTGGGCCACTAATCCCACTATTTTCGGTAAGGCCAACATTGTTACTGTATTGATATGACACTGAACCTTTACCAGTGTTTTGGAGAATACCTTCTAACCCAACTGTTCCGAGGAACGGTAGCTTGCCCGACACTATAACAGGACCTTCGATTATCAAGGCGTCAGAATATATCGATACTCCAGCTGGCCCGATATGTGCGTGTGGGGCGGTAGTATCGATTATAAGGTTGCCACCGATGACGCGTCCGAATAGAGGTGTAACTGGTTCTATTTCGTTAAATCTCTCAATGTATTGGATGTTGGATGGATAAGGACCTTCGCCGGGATACATATTGGATCTGATGCATTGTGTGAGGACAGCCTGAAATACAATATATTTTTTAAAGTTTGAGCCTTTGATATTGTTCTTTCGAACATTCTAAGACGTTAAAAAAATATACTACAACATAGAGAATTAGGTACATACCTTAAAGAGAACAGCTTGGATGCAAACACACAATAACCCTTTCACCAGCATTTTGTCCTTTATTGTTGCACAAATATTAATTAAATGTTTATGAAATAAAGCCACTTAGTTTTATATAGGTACCATGCTTATCAATACGTATTGCAACAGTTATTGCATAACTACACCAGTAATTGTAATGATATGACAACTGCTTAGTTGCAAAATACTAATTTGTTAATACTACAATTATTTCTAGTAGCTAGTTACATTACAAATGTAGATGCATTTAGATACCTATCTTCTAGTGGGAATGATTTTTATGTTGACCGACAACGCGCTATATTTTAATTAAACCTATGTACTAACATAGGTTTAATTAATAAGAATAAGGAATATGCCAAAATATCATCAGAAAGGCCCTTTCCTTAGTTTTTGTCTCTAGAAATAATGTTCAGGGCAAAGGTTTGGTTTCGGCCGAAACGCTTTTGGTTTTATGATAGCAGAATAACATATTGTTTCGGTTAGACACTTGAAATTAGGTTCTAGCGTATGATGCTAGCGGTGCGTGGAAATTATGATCTACCGAGCTAGTAAAACTAAGGATTTTCTTGCATGTAGCTATGGCTCAAGGATTAATAATTCGTTCTTGTAGGCATAGCATAAGCTTTTAAAATAAAAATGAATCATTGATTTGATGCTGAGCCATGATTCCTAGTAGGTAGGAATCATAAAATTATTCGTTTGTAAGAAAAGTAATTAAAATCATTTAATTTTAGAAGAAGAACTCAAGTACAGTATCTATTTGTTTTGTGATTATTAACTTTATAATTGATGACTTAGTTCCCTTATGTACATTATTAATCCAAGTAAAAGAAAAATCGACCATGAAAATTATTTATCTAGTCAACTGTATTTAGTTGCCACACCAAAAAAAGTCCATGTCTCCTCCCTCCCCTTAGCGTTAAGTCGTCAATGATAAACGTCATTTGAAACAATTAGGCTGTCACTTTTATTTACAAAGATTTGTTTGTCTCACTACAAATTAGCAATATTCTTCAATAATTGTTGATTAAATCAATAACAAACATGAGTTGTTTCGAGAATATGACAATGCCAAGCTGTGTGTGGTTCGAGAATGGAGAGAAGAGGAATATTCTAGCGTCGATATCATCAGGATTATTGGTTTGTATATGATGAATCATGCATTATTTTCTTCATGTTACAGAGATTTTTCTAACGTTCCACCAATAAAGAATGAGTAACAAGATATATTAACTTAATTGGATTATCATGTAACGCTATCCCGTGTTCCATACTATTGTTCGGACTTCTAACTTAAATGTAGGTGATGTTTCGAAAGTCTGTCGTTATTATGGAACCAAAATTACTTATTACTAGTTTTGTAATTCTTTAACTTCTTGGAGTAAAATAATCATTGGTTACAAACACTGTTAAATGTTTTAGATTTTCAATGTTAGTAGGTTTCTTTTATTGAAGATAACTTTACTCAATATAGTATTTTGTTTTCCAGTTCTTCACAGGCTGGTGGTTCATCATCGATGCTGCTTCAGTGTACCCGGGTAACCTGCCCAACGCTGCTCATGTGTGCGGGGTGATGGCAACCCTGTCTCTCATCATGGTCAACTCTGTGTCAAATGCACAGGTTGGTTTTCATTAATAGCTACATAAGCAATTCAATATAGCTCAATTATTATGTGAATTCACTAAATTTTCTAACAATTTGGGTACATTTTATCTTTGTAAAGTATACATTCTGTTTTGTTATCTTAGGAATATAAGATCATAATAGCCTTTGTTGTTATATTAAAATCAATTTCTTTGTATATAATCTCATCTTATCAATCTTATATCAAGATAGATTTTGCAGTAAATGTTTCTTAAATACTTACTGTTGATGAAATTAGAAGCAATTTGTGAAAGATTTAAACAAAACATGCCTAAAGCCTTACAATTGGTACTGCTGACCTAAATATTTTGCGAAAACGTATTGTTTATAGCGCATACAGACTACACAATAATATCATTGTGAAGTACCTTATCAGTACATAAACACAAACAAAAGCATGCCATTGTCTACATATATGGCTAGTGATATAATTGTAATCTTACTGTGTTAAATATTGGTATGCACTACTAGTCCTGCAATTTCTTAGCTATATTGCTGCCAAGTAGTTTAGTTATTATCTTTACTTTTAAGCAACTACAAAGGGATGAGGGTCCTAATCCATCTATTATTTTGTTATTTGTTACAAGATATCTTTGGTAATTGTGGATTGTATCATGAAAACTAATCACATATCATTAACCCTTGGTTTCTGAAAAGACTAAGTTGAAATATCTTTTGTCAAATCATGGCTGTGGTTGATTTAACAAAAGACTAACAACCAATCACAATGCTTAACATAAGACTTGATAGGAGATTTAGAAATTTTTGTGCTTCAATGTTAAAGAGACCAGGGATATATCTAAGTAATAAGATGCCGGTAAAATAATAAGTTGTATGTAATTGTTTTCCAGGTGCGAGGTGAGACATACACTGGCGGTTGCATGGGCCCCCGCGGCGCTCGGCTCTGGCTGTTCCTAGGCTTTGTCGTCGGATTCGCTTCCCTCATCGCTGCCTGCTGGATCCTCTTCGCTAACTATGTTAATGCAGGTATTTAACTTTTGCTTTTATTATTACTCTTGATTTGAAACAAGTAACTTAAGGTCAATGACCGGAGAAATTAAAAATCAAACTGTTTTTGTTTATTAAATACTGAAATGGTAAAGAATGCCTTTTGGCATTAAGTGTGCGTAATAATTCACGTACTTAAATAATTGGTGTATACAAAAAAAACAACTAAAATACTTTAAAATAGTAGCATAAGTAACATAAAGAGTCAAGGTAAATGATTTAAAATGGTGGCCATATTATATTTAAGGAAAGGATAATTTTAAGTTTAAGCGATATCTACCCGCTATGTTCTTTTAAGAATGAAATTAAAAAGGCATATTTTCCTTTATAGGCAGCACAAAGGCGACTTGGCCTGGCGTGAGCTTGTTCATGCAGAACGCATTCATCTTTGCTGGCTCCCTAGTGTTTAAGTTCGGTCGCACTGAGGACCTATGGGCGTAAGCCACTAATCTCATAACTTCCTCGATCCATGTCTAGTTATAAAAGTGCACGCAATGGCATCCATATTTAATTAAAACGCTTTAATATTCTGTAACTGTTAGCACGCTTATTCCGCTTTCAAATTGAAGCTCATTTCGTTAGGTGCCTTATTTTTTTTAATAGCAATTCTTTAACTAGACATGTGAATCTTAGGATATATAATTATTAGGATAAATTATAATAACATTAAAATTGTAAGTAAACTTTTTAGTGTATCTTACTTATTTTTTATTCAGTAAGAATGAATATAATTAGATTTCAAATATTTTTATGATATTAAACTAATCAAGGTGTACCAGTAAAAGTGTCTGTATAAATAAATAACTTTATTGATTTGGCATTAATAAATTACATTGATTGAAGTACATTAAAGATCTTATTAAGAGTATTTATTATTTTATTCTAACAATTCTTTCAGTAACTTAAATCTTTGGTTACAGTTGTACAAACGTATATTAAAAATGCATATAAATATGGCAAATTCATAAACCATCAGTTATTTCATCAAACCTATTACAAATCTTCGGAATACTGTAAACACATGTAATTATTTATTTATTCATAATTCGTATTTAAAATTAGGCGGGAGGTATGTTTAATGGTTTAAAAATCTGGGTTAGAGTGGTTAGTATACTTGGTAAATTAAACTAATTCCCTTAAAATATATGAGTTTCTAAGAAATTATAAAACACCAGTTTTTGCAAGCAATTTTTTCGCACACCAAAAACCTGGTGTTTCTCTTTTGAACAACAGTGTTTTGTAACTTCTTGAAATCAGGTTTAGAAAGTCAGGCCGATATTATATTGTATGTGGCTGTTAGAGCCTCTTATTTTCCCTAATTACATTAAAAACCTTTAAAATTATGAAAGTGAATAACTGTATTTAATATTGTTCGTTGTATTCTACTACCGCAATGATATTAAAAAAAAACAAGACTATTTTCTTATACTCTAGTCAACCATCAGGACTTCTTACTCAATAATTTCGGCCACAATCAAAACCATGCTTAAAAATTAAATTAGCGCCTGCTAAGAGTCTGGTCGGCATCGACACACGTCCTGCCGTTATTGCCATTAGACAGGCACAGCTGGTCGGGGCCACAGCCTCCGTTCCTGTACATGCAGACGCTATGAACAGGCGGACAGCTCTCAGGGGCCACTGCCACGCCGTACAGTCTTCTTGAAGCTGTTGCTATGGGAACCTGGCCGCGGACCTGAGTCTCCACGTCAATGGACTCGATCTTTAATCTGGAAGTTGAAAGAATCATTTGGCAATTTGTACCTTAAGACTTTTCAATATTGCATTCAAATATGGAGATGAATTCTATGTTTTTGAAGAAAGTTAACCCTTTTACTGAGTTCAGTCTACTTACGTTTTCCAATCGGTCCAATAGAATTTGTTGCCATTGATCGCAAGTCCGAAGGGATAAGTGCAGTTGGTGGCAATAGTCTCTTTCTCCAGTGTGTCTATTGTAACGCACTTGATGCTGGCGAGCCCAGCGTCTGCGTAGCACAGGCGGTCTCTAGCCCAGTCGATAGCTAAAGAGTTGGGTAATACCACGTCACTCTTGTCGAGGAAGATTCCACGCTGGGATCCATCCATGTTCGCCCATTCTATCTTGGGGTTTGAGCGTTTCCAGTCGGACCAGAAGATTTTTCTGTTGAGAAAACAAATGTTTAATAACCTTCACCTAGATATACCATAACTATTTAAATTGTATTTTTCATTTTAAATTTTATTTACCCTCTTTGTGGATGTACGGCGATGCCTCGTGGGTTCGATATTCTATCAACGGCAAATAAGACCTTCCTAGCTTTAGTGTCCAAGTTGGCTACTTCAATAGTCAGCTTCTTTGAGTCCGTCCAGAAAATATTTCTTGCTGACCAGTCCACTGAAATTCCTTCGGGTGACTTGACGCCTGTAATAAGTAAAAGTTAAGTAAATAAGTATGCAGGCTATGGCTTATCATAACTAAACAGAATCACTTTAATAAGTCACAGAAAAGATAATAGTATATTTTATATAATATCAAAATAATGTTTACCTTCTGTCAAGAAGTAATCGTAATCGCTTCCGTCATACGCTGTCGTCTTGATAGCGTAGCTCACTACATCACCCCAGTATACCCTGCTTACTTCACAGTCAACGTCGACGCTTACTGCTATCTGCGAAATACCACTGTTGAGCGGCGTCGCGAAGTCTCTGGCAGTCACTTGGAATGGCACTCGGTACACTGACGCGCCATCGCTTGCCACCAAGAAGTTACCAGCTTGTCTAGGGTTCAAATCGCAGCGACTTCCATTGCCGTTGTAGCCTGCATTACATTCACAGACATAGACGTCTTGTCTCTTCAGACAGGACGCATGCGAGTCGCACATATTTGGATCATTTCTGCATGTTGGTTCTGGTATACAGCTGTACCCGTCGCCATTGAATCCGTCTCTACAGATGCATTGGTAAGTGTTGTCGACAGGCGTGCATACAGCGTTAGTATCGCAGTCGTTTAATACGTCACAGGTGCGACCCTCAGGCACACACTGAGAAATAGCGTCGCCGGTGTATCCCTCATTACAGTGACAATAATTCAGGTCTAGTTCGGGGTCATAAAGACACGAAGAGAACTCGGCGCACAACGCCCCATTACACAACTGCGCGTCAGGGATGCACGCGTCGTTCTGATCTTTTATGTATCCTTTGACGCACTGGCAAATGAATTCGTTGCTCTTTTCATCTGGTCGGCACTCGGCATTGTATTCGCAGTCGGAATTGTTTTTGCAGCTGAAGTTAGGTCTGCAAAGGTATCCGTCCCCGTGGTATCCAAGGTCGCAAACACAGATGTATTCTTCGGCGCGGGTGTTAATGCAATGTGCGTGGAGACCACACGCGCAGTTGGGGCCAGTTCGTTCTATACATTCAAACGCGTCGCCTTCGTAGCCTTCTGGACATACACAATGTTTTCCTTCCCAATCGTTTCCTGCGTCTGTTGATAAGTAGGAACATACGGCGTTTGGTGGGCAATCAGCGTCCTCCCAACATTTGACTGAAAGAGAAAATATACGATTAATTACTATCGAAAAAAGTTAAATATGTACACCTGAACTAAAAAGAAAAACAGTTGATCGTACTTAAGTCATTGTTTTCGGTAGATTGTTGGTATTCAGTTCCCGAAGGTTGTTGGTATGAAGTATCAGGCTGTTGAGGTTCTGGGTAGTTTGGTTGTGGTGCTGGGTAGTTGTAGGGTGGTTGGTAATCAGTATCAGGCTGTTCAGGCTCAGGGTAACTAGATTGAGAAGATGGGGGGTAATTTGGGTCTTGTGATGGATAGCTAGGTCGAGGAGAGGGGGGGTAGCTTGGTTGTTGAGGCGGATAGTTTGGTGAAGGGGACGGGGGGTAGTTCGGCTGTTGAGGTGGATATGTTGGGGGAGGGGATGGCGGGTAATTTGGTTGTTGAGGTGGGTAGTTCGGTTGAGGGGACGGATAGTGGTAAGATGGTTGATAATCAGGACGTTGAGGCTCTGGATAGTTTGGTTGAGGAGATGGGTAGTTGTTATCTAAAGTTTGTTGGTAGTTATGGTCGGGTTGCTGATAGTAATTATTTTCTGAAGGAGGATAGCTGTTGTTCTGTTCAGAGTCACTGTAGCCATTAGAAGGCGGCTGCGTTTGAGGCTGGTAGATATCTTGCGGCGCTTCATAATCTTGATCTGAAGGTCTCTGATAGCTTGGGTCCCATGGTGCGGATCCCGTTGGTGGTTGTTGAGCAATTTCCGTTTGTGTTGAGTACTCAGGCGGTGTCTGGTAATATGATTCTGTTGGACGAGGATAGTTAGGCTCACTAGGTTCTTGGTAATTAGGATCTTGTGGTGCTCCGTTGGTAATATAAAGTCGACATAGCTGGTTGTTTAGCTCATCCCTGTAGTCAGAGTAGCCTTCTGGGCACTGGCAGCCGAACGTATCACAGTGCGGCAATACAAATGTCTCATTATAATCGGCTTCATTGTTTTCTACTGGAACTGAAGCCCGTGTTGTTTCATCGACTCGCCCGTTTTCTCTGCAATTATAGCCATCACCATAGAAACCTTCAGAGCATTTACACTCGTAACCATTTCCAGAGAAAACACAGGAAGCTAATGGCGAGCATCCAGAACAAGCCGTCTCGTAGTTTTGATAACAGTATTGTCCATTACCGCTATATCCTGGGTTGCAGACGCATGTGGGCTCACCTCCAGGATTTTCTACACACTGTGAATTGCTACCACAGTTTTTGTTTTGGCAAGTAGAAAGTGGTTTGCAACTTATGCCGTTTCCTAAGAATCCAGGGCGACATCTGCATTGGAAGCCACCATCGTAGTTGTAACATTCGGCATTGGTGTCACAGTTATGTGTTCCAATTTGGCACTCGTTAATATCTGCACATGTGACAGTGTTATCTACATAGCTGTCTGTGTAACCAGTCTGACAAACACATGCGAAAGAATCTCCTCGTACCACACACGTGCTATGAGGTCCACATGTATTTTTGCCTTTAATACAAGGGTCTTCTTCACCCAGAGGGAAAATCTTGTTAGTCATACCGTACCTGACGATATTTTCCTTGCTTTCGTATCCCAAGTAATTCTTACTTATTTTTAATGTCGACGGTGTGTTATCTTCAACTGACGGAGGCGCGTAACGACAAAAGTTGAATGTGAAGGTCTGTGAAACTCTTTGTTCGTATTTCTCTCCTGTTAGCTTGTTTGTAAACGTTCTAGTTGATTCGGAACGTATAAGGCCTGGTTCTACTAGAGTGTACTGCTCGTCATACTCAGTAATATCCAGTTTTGCATCCGCTGGGATTGATGGTAGCGACCCTCTGATATCTGTTTCTAAAGTTATTTGGTCAAAAACATCGTGTCCCAGGTATTCTTGATTAATTGTAACTCTGTCGCCTGTAATTGGGAACCAGACATCTGCGGTATGGTTAAACGTGGAGCCGGTCAATTGGTAACCATTTTTAGCATATCCAGATGGCTTGGCAAAAAGCCAGCCAACCACACCACCGAGTACATGAAGTAATTGCAAGCTGCTTCCCAGTTCTCCAGGCACAAGAGAAAGCGCAGTGTATGCTCTACCGTCAGCTACTACTACATACGCTTGTATATCGACGTCATTAAGATTGATGTTGTTCAAAACACCATTAATTTTTCCGTGAACTCTTAGTGGAACGTCATCCTTAATACATGACTTTCCGTTTCCGTAAAATCCATCGTTGCATTGACAACAGATGCCCGCTTGATAGTCGACGCACCTGGCCTGGACATGGCACACGCTCGGACCGCTCTGTGCACATGTTTTGGACTCTTCTTCGATTTCAACTTCGTTTTGGTTGTATAGGTCGGGGACAGCAATGTTGCCGTCAATTGGTATGTCTCCAATTCTGAAAACGTATCTTCCAGGCTCGTGAATGTTAGACCATCTGAAAAAAAAACAACCATAAATATAACGAATATCGCTTTAGCGTTTGGTTACACTGTTGAATTCTTACAGATACTTTATATTACTTACGAAACAATATTTCTAATTTGATGACTTCCTGATCCGCGGAGGGTGTAAATACGTCCATCTTCGGACACAAAACCAGCTTGCGCCTTGGCATCGGGTAAGCTCAGTACTTGAGCATCTTTTTGTATCCATTGGATATCTCGTTCGGGATATAATAACTCAACGAAACTTTCTGTTCCGTTGTTTATTAGAGCTATTTGGAAGCTGTTCCTTAGCGGACTGCTTCGGCCTTGAGAAGTGTAGGTGACATCTTCCCAGGTACCGATGAACACGCTGGTTGGTTTGAAGTCATAGTAGTCGTGGAAGTTGTTCTGCACGCTCTCTTCTGCTTTAGCTAGAACGTGTGGTTCGTTCGTTTCCCTGTAGTACACGGCGCCCGCGTTTGTCGTGTCTACATTAGTGTAGAACGCTGCTATCGAGGGGTAAGGCAGCGGGAACTCGATGTTTAAGAACGATGGTATGTCTGCACGGAAGGTCAGCACACCATAATTATTTACCTGCAAAGACGAAACGTTATTTAAATTTTATGCAGAAGACTTGGAACGTGCCTCCAATTTTGTATATTTTCATTATTTTTATAGGTACATAGTAAGCGTTTATCTTCTACGATTAGGCATATTATATAAACACGGCTATGACCCGCTCGGCGATAACGTACGCATTTAGGTAAATTCAACGAAAAGGTCTCGACTCTTGCTTAAGTCGCTACGATAAATTTAGATTCCTAAAAAATGTAGTAAGAAACGAATTTCCATTGTATTACTTTAAGTACTTCTTTCGTGTATTAAACTCGTATTGTTGTAATTATGAATTTATCTCCCATTTTGGATCTCCAAGGTAGACAAGTATTTTTTTATAAGTTTGGTTCAAAGTCATAGTGAGAAATTTATGAGATACGTGTTTGCCAAACCGCCCTTGATGTCAGCCAAACTGTAAGATATGGTTAACTAACAATAACAGCATGTGTTGCATCCTACTAGAAGCCATGCACACAAATATACATAACGCCCGAAAATACCCCTAAAACATCCGTCTCTTTTCGACTAATTATAGAAATTCCTAGAGTTAAAATGACGCTACTTATGTCAAAAATTAAATCACCACTTGTAAAAATCACAATAATGTAAACAGAATGCGAGACGATGTCAATATGTGTAAGTACTACTCGTATTTGGATTTTATTTGTTTGGACTTTATTTTCTACATCAACATAGGAATTCGCCTAAGACGAGAGAAGAAAATTGCGGTGTTGGTTTAGTTAATCTTCCCATGAACCGTGATGAGCTCACCGTCTTAAGGTCGAGGTAAACTTATTCCTAAGTGGATGATATCTTCTATAGATTTTGCGGTGTGAGGATTAAAAATTAAATGTCAGTCAATGACCGTTGCTATCTGTGCCACCCACGTGCACTTCCGTCCGTTCGGAATGTTCGGATCGACCCTATGCGTTCTGCAGAAATGCACAAACGCATGGATTCGCAATCATCTGCTGTTTGACGTCATTTGCAAAATATTTACTTGTGTTTTTTTGATGTCGCATGTTCAACTAACGGATGAGTGGCGTAGTTGCAGGTTAAAACTTAGGAATAGCTTAGATACGATTTAATTATAAACTGTCTTCATTTTGAAGTTGAATTGGTTCGATACTGAATGTTTTGAGAATTGCACTACTTTACTAATGTTACTTTACGAAGTAAATGTACTGTCCTAGTTATTCATAGACGCTGCTTGCTACAAAGGATGAAGGAAAACATCTTGAGGAAGTCTGGAGTTAATTATTTAAAGCCGCTGCAAAATGTAGTTGCTATGAGTAAGGTTTGTTCCTTACTTGTATGCGATGAAGGTAAATAGCGGCCTGAATATAAATCGGCCTCTATTTCCTTTCATTCTTTCATTAAAACATCGCCAATCCCACATAAACTAGGTAGATAACATCATTTAGGTAAATGATGTGATCTAATTTCCGTATCCACAAATAACGTTGGTCAAATAAATGATTATGTACATTATTAATTGTGACATTTTGAACCGTTTGCCATTAATTCAATAGGTAACAAGTTAACAATAAAATTATTGGTGACTCAATTTGGCGTAGTAACATTGTCATTGTTTTAGGAGTTATTTGGGGGGTCATTGTGTTACTTAAAATTGTATCTTTAGAGTACACCTACAACCGCGTAAATTATCAAACCATTTATTAGAGATACCTATGTAAAAAATTAATTAATTTAATTTAATGTCGCTTGTAGGATTATTTTATGAATTAAATTAATGAAACAGAAAACTAACCACGTTTACCTACCTATCCACGCGAAAAAAACTGTACCTATGTGCAGAAATAGATACATAGCTTTTTCACTTGAATTTAACAAAATAATAAAATTGAACTTTCGAGAGAGAATTTTGGCCAAAACAGTTACTGGAAATGGGGATTGCATTTTTTTTATAATTTACGCCAATACAGAATTATTTTGTTGTGTAATCGTATTTTTAATCACTCGATGTTTTAGCAAATTTATACACGGTTACATTATGATAATTGATAACCTCGGACACTTATTTATCATAACCAACAAATTCATGAAATTCAAGAACGAGTACAATTTAAAAGACTTTTATACCAACAATATAGTTATCAGCCGGATGTTTGGAAAGAGGAAAAATATATTATTTAGTTTTAATAAGGTGAAAACAACACACGATATTTAAGATGGCTTCAAATTATTTGTTTACCTACATAACAATTAAGTGAAACATTGACACTTAATTTACGATGTACATTGTTTCTAGAGTGTACTACGTGAGCTCGACAAATGGATGTGCGATTAACGCTTATGCGACAAAACTGTACTGCGACTCACCGTAGTTCGAATGCACGCTAGTGCGACACACTGAAGATCGACATCTCGCTAGTGCGACAAACGATTGCGCGACAGTAGTTCGACACTACGGTAGTGCGACACTACGGTAGTGCAGTACGTTGGTGCAGTATTGCAGTAGTTTGACACCTAGCAAGGGTAGTGTAGTACGTTGATGCAGTATTACAGTAGTTTGCTGAGATAAATTTTGAATTACATATATTAAATAAGTAGATATTAAATAATCAAAGGCCGTCGCTCGCTTCGCTCGCTCCATTGCAAGGTCACAATATCTAACCTAACCTAACCTATTGATCTCTGTCACAAAGTTGAACCTAACCAAGCAATGGATGTCTGGGCCTATGTCGGTTCTATATGTTTATGTTCTATTTCTTCATATCGCACTAGCGAGATGTCGATCTACTGTGTGTCGCACTAGCGTGCATTCGAACTACGGTGAGTCGCAGTACAGTTTTGTCGCATAAGCGTTAATCGCACATCCATTTGTCGCGCTCACGTGGTACACTTTTGTTTCTATGTGCACATAATTAAAAAAACTGCCAAACCCTTTTAAGGTCTATGAAAAAAAAAAACACAAGTAAAAAGATATCCTCCGTACCTATATCCTTTAAGTTTGAATCAAGTGGTTATAAACATCTGTCATTAACGTCGCGTGGTTATATCAATTGTATCTCAAGTCTGTAATTAAGCTCGAGACATCAAAAGATGTCATCAACAGCATAGGATGGTGTTAGTAACAGAACCATAAAGATAACTGTCGGCTTGTTTGTGAAGTCTCAGATATAAACCAAGTACTAAACGTAATGGCACTTTGGGAAGTGCAGTCGAACTCAGTAGTTAAAATGAAGATTGCGTGATTAGTTAACAATATATATGGCTACTTGTAAAAAAATCCTGAAAATGAATATGAAAGAGGCTTAAAGCTACTAACCGATTTTCTTCAATGCACAAACACAAGCAACGTACAAGCAGTTTGTTTTAAATAATTATGTGGCGCCACATGTAAAAAAAATACGATGAAGAAGAGATTATTTTCTAAGTCGTGTGACGTTGCCACGCTGTAAGGTTCTATCGGTTCCTGCGTGTTGACATTTTCGGATAATTAGCAACCGAATTTACCTCATTGGGCATTCTGTTTACAATAATGTGACAAATACAAATAATTACCAGTTTAGAAACTATCTAGAATGTTCTAGAAGTTCGTAGACGATGCTAGTTTGTTCCTACTTGTAGTACACAGCACATCTGTCTAGCCATTCCCCAATTACGTGAGTTTGCAGACCAACTAATGAGGCCGAATAACAGCAGTTTACCTTCATTTGACCCCCACAACGAAACTCTGAAATAGTGATTATTCACTTCCTCCCACTACTTTTTTTAATATTAAATGTACTCGTGTTGCACTTTTGTTGAAAGTAAGAAACAGATTGTCTTCTTTCGAACATGCCTAAGTCCTCACTACGATCCTTTATTACAATTGTAGAAAATGTAATTCTGTTTACAAAGCAGTAAAAAATCTCGGATTTATACTATATATATTATGATAGTAGAACATATTTTATTATACTAGATTTACAAAAGTAACAAATTGGATATAATAGTTAAACCCCCTTGATTGATTTTCATACCCGCTGAATATAGAGCGAAATCACACCCTAGTTTTGCCGAAAAACATTTAAGAGTCTTATTGTAAAATTAAGTCGTATGCAAAAAAAAATGGTATTATAATAAGATTATTCTGACTTTTAAATGCAATATTAGATAGGGATATATAGACGGATAGTTAAATAATGCCTTAAATAAGGAAACAGTAAGCGACTCCTTGTTCTTAGGAATTAGGTCGGTGCAACGTCGAACACTAGATAGTTATGAACGTAGGGCGCACATAGGTACTATAATGATCAAATAAACGAATAGTTTTTTAGATAATACATGATTAAATTAGTTTCTTAATTTATGTAACTTAATTTAAGTACCGAATCACTCTTACTAAGTCTAAAACAGGGGTCTAAAAGTTTATAGGTCACCATTGAAGTCGAAGGATGTCTTAAAAACTAAAAAAGATTTTTGCTGAAAGTTTAAGCTATTTGCAGTCCCACGCCCAACTGTGGGCATCACAAAAAATATAAAAAACTTACAAATATGCTTTCGTAAATCTCTCCGTAGAACTTGATGGGTACTTTGAGTTGTATCTCGGGGGACGGTACTTCGCTGCCGCGCGGTAAAGTCTGGTCGTAGCCCTGCCCGTGGGGGTAGAACTGGTCGCGCGTCACGGCGCACGCGCACGCCGCCAGCGCGAGCACTCCCGCGCACGTCCACATCTCTCCACGCTTCACACAACACTGGAATAGCTGGAATGCCTCGTTAATGGGACGCACATTTTGTCGCATATATATGAATTTACGGAAATAAACTCGGGAGCATTGTGTCGTAAGGTGCAGGAGATCTGCCGAGATTTTTGGGTCGATGAAAATATTTTCGAGTCTATCTAATCGGGTTAATTGGTGTTTGATTTAGAGATTTACAAATTACTATTTGTTTGTTCAGCCGTTTAAATATGTTTAGTTTATTGGTGTGAGTTGTTTGTTTCCACTTAACCAGCTTTATTTTCTTTAAAGTTTATGGGATCTTTTTCATCTGTGCATGGTTTGATTAAGTTCTCAGTTGTATTGTTTTCTGCTGTTTCTGTTTTTGTATATCTATATTATCCTTATTACTCTTATTAGAGGTTTTGCTGCATCCATAGGTAATGAAAAAACATCAACTTCTTAAATAAGTTTTCGAGTTTTAGAGTATGATTTTCCTTTATATTTTCTCAAAATAATGCCAATTATGACATTTCGGCGGATATTTATACTTGGTGCCACCCCATTTACTTTTAGTGTACATCGCTTTTAATAAGTACAATTCAAGATGCGAAAAACAAGAAAAATAATGTGCAAAAAAGGGAATCCTTTAACTTCTTCTTCTTCTTCTTCTTAAGAAATCCCGTAGCAACGTGGCGTTAACTCTTATCTGTAGCCCATTAAAAATTAGTAACGACATAAACAAATTACTAATGAATTAGACATTAATTAAGACGGCACACAAAGTCTCGGGAATGTCCTTATCTCCTCCTAAGTTGGTCGCGTTGTTTGTTTGTGCCCATTACCGAGTATTATCTCGTAAACCATCCGATTAACACTCCATTCATTGCTATTGCTAATATATTTTGAATTAGTTTATGTATCTATGTACAAGTTTCTAAATAATTCATAGATTTCTCACTCTTTCTTTGTATGTTTTTAGGCATCATTAGCATTCCCATCTGATGTGCTAGTTGGAATGTGTTTCCATCTTAACTTCTCCAAGGAAAGCATAAAAGGGACACAAAAGGGACAACACTGCACGTTTATATCTGCAACTTTACTAGTAGCTGCAGAGTGCAGAGTCTTTTAAATAAATAAACAAAACAATTACGCGAATATATTACATTAGAAGTTACTAAACAACTGCATGAGTGTGCCAACGTAAATATTTTTGTGGATATTCCTAAAAATATCGTGTCACCTTTAATTCACCTTAAATTATTTTGTGCCAAGTGATGCAGATTACTAGGAGTTGTAGCATCAGCTCGATTTTTACGTTGTAATAATTATATAATTTAATAAAGGAACTAAACTGTTGTTGTGTACTTAAAGTATCTGTAGCTCTACCATTGATTAATGGAATTTTGGTAAAAGGCGCTTCTTCTTCTTTTCGAGTCGATGTAAACTAATTTATTTAAATCTAAATACGCTGCGCCCAGTAGTTGGCCACACCAACTGCAGCGTCATTGGCGAGGTTCAAGTCCTCCAAAGTGCAGGTGTCCGGACACTTTGGGCACTCTAGCAGGTAAAAGTAAGTAAAAGGTGAAAGGCGCAAGCCTTAAGCAAAAATTGGATGATGTGACTGGATCGCCTATATAGGAACTGTGATTCCAGGCGTTCTAGCTTAAAACACTTGAAGTACGAGGAGTTTCTATTAAATTTATTGTATTTATCCTCTTAAGCTCTGAAGTATTTCAAAGCGTCTTAATGTATTATTAGGTGACTAACCTTTAGGGCCTAAAGTGTATGAACTATTTGTCATGAGACATCAAATTTATATGCCATATACCTATTACAGTTCTATTTCAAATAGCGATCCCTAACAGTATTGTACAGTTACCTGAACAAATTCCAGTGATGTCACACGATCGCATAATCAGAATACATCGTATTGAAACGTTCAATTTCATGTCGATAGTTCACGCTAAACTGAACATAACATTGTATACAATTATTTGTGAGCATTGACCTAACTATAGATAATTCGCCAACGAAAATATCTACGGATTTAATTCACAATTCGCAGGTCGCCGACCCCACAACAGAATGCATGCAACTCCTGGCAATTTGCCTCTGATGTTCAGATAAACTGGGTTATATTGAGTGCGGCTTGCTAAAAGATAGAAACACTTTACGTACTTCGCGGCTAATTGAATGTACAATACAAATAATAAGGACGGCAACTACTTGTTGTTTTTTCCTCGTACCATCGTAAATAACGTTTATGCGGTGAATTATTTTGAGATTGCATTAACAGCTCTATTTTTGTTGTTTTGGTGTCTTAGTGAGCGAGGGGAACTCAATATGCTGGATTTTGGTTATAGGTATTTGTTTTCTGACGCATATGTTTACAATTTATCGTTGCTTATTGAGTTGGATGAATCGTTTATTTTATGTACTTGCCAAAACCATACTAAACGCAGGAATCCGCGCTGCTATATTTTATGCGTCCAGCACCCTAACACCTATGCAATATCTTAATGAAATAAATATATCTTACTACTTACCAAAACCAAAATTATAAAACTGGTTTGCGTGTTTATATAAATACTTATTTTAAAATACTTTAATTTACGTGCCAGTATTCTGGATGAATGCAAGCAGTGTTTGAAAATAGAAATGTAATAAAAAGAAACACAATTATGAAAATAGAATGACACGAATGAAGTGTTAACAGTTTTTTCTTTCTATCATTTATTTTGTTACGGAGAATAACTTTGTTGATAATCATTTAATTAAATCGCTATTAAATCTTTAAGTTGATAGGTGTACGAATTATAGTAAAAGTTACTACGAATCATATTAATTAAAATAAAATATGTCTAATAATAATAATAATTCCAGCCTATAAACGTCCCACTGCTGGGCATAGGTCTCTTCCCATATAGAGAAGGCACGAGCTTTGATCACCACGCTTACTCTCTGCGGATTGGCGATTTCAGATCCCAATTTTGGAACCCAGGTTTCTTCACGATGTTGTCCTTCACCGTTAGTAAGAAGTATCTTAAATATGTCTAAAAAATAATAATAATTAAATACTAACATAACATTGTTTTTTACAAAAAGACTTCTCTTTAAGATACTTACTAGTACTTACGGTTACGACGTTCATAACAGCGGCAGCATCACAAAAGTTTAATTTCATCTCAAAAGCTATTACTGCGTTGCAATATAAGTCCAATGTGTAATAAACTATTAACAGAAATATATTGTTCGGCGGCAGACAAGGTAAAAACTAAACCGCTTATTGCCGAGTAAATGATGAAAAATGTTCACTTCCGAGCCGTGAGCCCCTACTACGGGCTTCTTTCGAGACCTTAACTCTCGCCATCATATTGTTTTTTAGTAGTCATTTCTGTCCCACTGCAGGGCAAAGGCCTCTCTACCTTCCTCCCATTTTTCTCGGGTTAGGGCCGTCAAAGGAGTTAATGTTAATGAAACTATGTAGAAGGAGGACGCTCTATATTCGACCCATGTACTTTTTAGTTGCAATTTAGTATAGAAGAACTTGATATAAGTTTGGCTTTAGAAATAAACATACACGTGTACAATCGGTTTGATTAACGTAAATTTACACAAAACATTTAATGGACATTACAATAAGTATAAATCAAAACCACATTTCAATTTCAGTGAATTAGCGAATGTTTTATTGATGAGCAATGAGTCGTTTAATATAAATTGATTTGCGATATTTGGGCTATTATAAAATCTAAATTACATTTCACTCAAAAACTATTTACAGTGTGGTTGAAAACATTTTAAATCTCACAACGGTGAAAATATTCTTCTCTACGTAATATAATATTTTTTTTATCATACACAATTAAATCCGATATTTGGTCTATTATAAAATCTAAATTACATTTCACTAAAACTATTTACAGTGTGGTTGAAACATTTTAAATCTCAGAACGCTAAAAACAATCTTCTCTTAGTTATTGTAACTAATATTTTTCTAAATAGTTACATTATTTATTTATAAATCTGAGCACGTGGTAGTGGTGTTTGTGAAGAAATTAATACTGCTGTGACTCGGCTCAGCGTCCGAGCGGACGAGATCAAAATCTGACGGCAGCGGCGATGGCGGCGAGTGCTGAACAGAGCCTTGCACTAAAAACTAAACCCACCACTATATTTAACTGACTTCAGAAGGTTCAAGGTATATGGAATTTTGACTCTTACATCCTCTTTTTTACACAGCAAATATAATGCCGATTTCGGTGTCAGCAATGCCCTGTATTGTCTTATAGGGCGCTCAATGACGAAAGAAAATGGTAAAAAGTATAATTATCGCTAAAACAACTTTGCAAATGAGGTTTACAGTTCATAACGCTACAAAAATCTATTGTTCGGTCTCAGGAAGAATCTGGAATAAACTGAGGTGCCGTTCTAGTCTTCAGATAAATAAGTAGTTCAATTAACACCTTCGATCCCGTATCAAAACTTAATCTTTCGACCATGATAGAAGATAGTCATCACATGTTCAGAGCTCTCCAGAGTTACAATATTTGTGTTTAGAGTGGAAAATAGTAATAATTATTGCATAAAAAATAAAAGCGGCGCCGGTCTCCAACTCAAATAGCGCAATTATCTTCGAAATAAATATCCAAAAGACATTTAAACAATTCTCAGACTAAAGGTAATGACTCAACGGGGGGTGAAACCCAAAATTTATCTCAAAGACTGCATTTTTCTTAAAAACAAAGACCGCTTCAAATTGTATTTATCACTTTTTGTCGAGATTAATTGAATGGAGGGTTGCGGGTAGTTTCGGCTCGGCGTCTCGGATCCGGTCGCCGAATGATTTCCCGCTTCCGTGCCGTTTCCGGCCCGGTCCCGTGGACGTGCTATTGCTAACGATACGCTTTATGCGAGCCCACCTTTGTGACTGCGCCCTTATTTATGGCGTCTATAAGAAAATGATGAAGTTTCTGTTATATTTTTTCCGTTGCCCGTTTCTTCCTGGTTGAGAAATATTTTATTGTTTCATGAGGCTTGTGCCTTGGTTTTGTTGCTGGAACTTACATTTTATGAATAATATAGTTAAAAATGCATTGGCAAAATATCCTTGTTATGAGAATGACTCAAACTGGTACAATAAATACGATGATCGACTAATTGTTTATTCACATTTCAGACTCCAAACATCTGCTTAATGCCTTGTTTCCACAATCTTGATTTACATCACTTGTGTTATGCACATTGTACTGCTTACTTTCAAGAAGATTTACAGATGGCGCTGTACTTAATATTATCCTGCAGAAATATGAGTCAGTCTCCACGAAGTTGGTCCAAAGTTGTGAACTAATTATGAGCTCAAATTATGTAAGTGTGGGTCGTAAGGTAACATTTTATGAAAGTCTAGACGCTGGGAAATGCAGACTGAGTAATAAATTTATCTGAATGACCAAATACCTAGGTCAGGGTTGTCACACAAAAGCTAATATTTATTATCTTAATAGTGTGTAGAACTTTTGGTTTTCATAAACAGGATCAAACACTTAAATCTATCTTAAAAGTTTGTATTAGTATTGTATTATGTGATATCCGAGAACACTTATGTCTTGAAGATCTTTATAGTCCTCGTAGGTCTATTAGATGCGCCCTTTTACGCTAAGGTATGAACAAGACGATTCAATCGACTCGTTAACATTATTATGCAAGGTACACCACCGAACATTTCCAACACGTTGTACTGACCCCACAGGCCACCGGTCACAAGTTATTAGCGCCGTGGAATATATCTTATTCCTGTACGAAACAATAAGGAAAAGTCGGCGATAATGAAGAGTTCAGGGGTGTCCACAAATAATCTAGTTTGTGTGGCACGTGACTGCGTCTCGCCGCGCCTTAATTAATATAAACTCTTGGGACAGCCCTGCGCCGTGCGTTATGTGTGAATTATTACGAAGCTGCAGTCAACGTATGTGTGTTCTAATGTTATATACGATTTTGTTTTGAGATGTAGTTTTCTTCAAGTCTAGTTCTAAGCATAATTTATGGATGTAGGTATGCAGAATCAACGGGTTCCAAATAGATTCTGTACCTACAAGCTAATTAATTGGATATAAAATGAAGAGTCATAAAAACACTTTTATCGAAGTCTTTTTATTTCGATATGAAATTACAGTTGATCATATTCCGTCCAATTTTTATTCCCGTATAAATAGCAAAAACAATATGACATAACATTATTAAGCCTTAAAAACTCGGTTCAAACAATATGAATACCAGATGAAAACCGCCATTACTTTGCCTGCATATTCACCACAAATGTAAATTGTTTTGCAAATAAAAGTACAATATAAAAATGCAACATGTGTCCACTTGTCGAGTGATATCATAATTAAATTCCCAGTTTTCGGCATGCGGTCACCGGACGTCCGGCTTAATTATTATTATATTTGCAATATACTGTATCAATGATTTGTCTCTTTATTAATTAAGTTGTTTTTTTATTGTTTGGTGAATACGATTAACTGTTTTTACCACACTTTTTAACGACACGACACCAAGTAGACTGAAATTAAATGAAAAGGATGATGTTCATTACTAAAAGTAACAAAAAAAAAATTACAGTAAATATGCACAATTTTAAACATTTAGGCAGAATCCATAGAAAATTCTTGTCTCTAAATTATTTATTAAAAATATTATTTTCATCAGCGTAAACAAACTCTTTCGTCCCTAGTACAATGTTAGCACCGTACATTTACTTGATCTAAGAGCGTAATGAAACGTCGCATGGAAACAATTCTTAGAAGATTGTATTCAGTCATCAACGGAAAGTTTATGATCCACGCTAAGTAATGTTCCACGAAATGCTCTCCATAAGTTTCATGGGAGTGTTCTATAGATGTACTACGCAAGTCTGCTTCGAAGCAGTCTTAGCTACTCCAAATAATATAAAATAATATTCCAAATTAATTTCATTACCAACGTTGCTACATTACATAACTAGCACTATTCATGAATTGTAGCTTTTTACTTAAACTTTGACATTCTGTAGCTTTCAGTAAGAAGATTTAACAAAATCGCATGTAAGAGTCCGCTTTCCCATTCAAAAGCAACATTTTTTCCCCGACTACTCCTAAATACATGCTACAGGCGTGATCAAGATCAATTATTACGTACCTAAGAAAATTTTGCACTAAAACCGTTTAAAATTAGAAGAGACATATCATGTGACACCATAGTATGTACCTATCCTCCCATTATACAGAATACTAAGAAGTTTTGTTTCGCAAGATGCTCTAATCAACGGGCCACATTCAGCCGCAGGCCGGGACGTGTTACGCAAGTCATAAAACAGAAATCGCATTAGCAAAGGGTTGGACAGGCAGGCCGTTTGACGCGAGCGTTGTTGCGGTATCGCGGTGGTTGGTGCAAGGTACAAGCGTACAGCGGAGTTAAACTTATCAGTACACAAAATCTATTTTGGCTGACATAGCAACTCATCGAATCGACACTGACTCAAATTACAGACCGAACGACATTACATAATTAAAGTTTATCTCGTATCCGAATCAAAGTCTACGAAGAGGTAATGACTGACTGACGGTATTCACAATACCCTTGCTGCGTGATTCCAATCTAACTTAAAATATATTGTCATGATAGTTTATTTACATAAATACGGATAGGAAGCAGGCTGCTGTTGAAAGTGTTTTTGCACAAAAAATTCAGTTGTTTAATATTGTCATATCAAACCCATAAGCTTACAGTGAAAATAAAAGCAGTTAGGTTCATATTCAGGAGGACTACTGTCATAATAATGGTGTTCTAATCGGTTCGTTTTAACGCGAGATGTATCGAGGTTTGATTACTCGCTACATCTCAAAACTCGAATCCTTCCTAAGTGGCCGCTCGTAAACTGTTTACGACAGTGTGCCAGCGGTGGAGATTAAAATCATGCATTTATTTTATTCGTCATTATTCCACAATGCTCTGCTTCAGTTTACAAAGCTAGCTAGCTGAAAAATTTGTTACAATTCCACAGTGACTACGTTTTTATGTGGCTACGCTGGTTCCTATTAAAAGATAAACATTTTACTACTTTTTGTCATTTGAAATGTTAATTAAAGTTGACGTCGTTACTTCAATATAAATGTATACAGAGGTTATTTGCTGTTGTTTAAGGGACCTTTTAATTTACATTCACATTTGTCTTAATAAAATACTTTTGTCATGAAACGTTACGAAAGAAGATATCTTGAATGTATTGAACGCAATACCTTTTTAACATAACGGTACTTTAGGGATTTCAGTAATGACCTATTTTATACACTAATCTTCAAAAATATGAATTTGAACAGTTTTCAATCAAAACTGTTTTAATTCGTATACATTTATACGTCATAACGGTAAGTTAGTGATTTCAATAAATCCTTATATAATGTTCATAACTTCGAAAATGAAAGTAGCTATTAGGTAAACCAAAAAACTTATTTGGGAACTTTTTAGTTCGCATAGTTGTTGAATGCATTTAGCCCATTACTGTAGCTTTTTGTTCTAACCTGTGTTAGATGCTTTTCTAGCATCGGAAGGGTGAACGGAACATCCCCTTACTTTTATTATAAAATCAGCGAAATAAAACGTTTGGCTCAAGCTACAGATTGCTCTTAACTTTTACACCAGCAAATCGGTCGGTTACAGATATTGCGGTTCACGAGCGAACAAATCGTCGATAACAGAGGTCGGGTGTTGAACCCGCGAATTTGTTCGCGATACCGGTACGTAATAATATAGTCATACACAAGGTCAGAGTTTCTTACGATAGTGTGAACTTGACGCCAGAATTATCATGTTAGACGTACAACGGTTGTTTGTGATTTATTTTGCGTAACGGGCAGTTAAGTTGTACTTGTCAAATTTCCTTTACACAAGGAAAAAAGTGTTTAATAATATGTTGCGGGTCTAAAAAATGTGTGGGTCATCTGAATCTCCGACAAAGACAAACAAAACGCAGTGGTAGACCGTAAATTTTTGACGGTATTCAGAGAAGGGCTGAATTACATACGTACCAGCTGTAAAATGACATTGACACGAACAGTTTGCTTCTTCTGTTTACAAAAAAACGATCATTTACATAAAATAACTTAAAGAAAAAAAAAAGATTTATTAAGTTATTTACGAAATACATTTATTTAAGTTATTTAGGTTACATAACATTCATAAAAAATCTACTTTAAATCGCTATCTAATCGTACGTTACTTTAAGAACGCCCAGTAGCGTACTAAACTCGTAAATAATCTCAACCAGATTCGAACCTCGTATGCCGAGATTCTAACCCCAACAGGACCCTTTATTGTTCAGATGATTTATATACTGACTTTGTGGTTTTGCTTGCCCGTTCAGACGAAGTTTAGTGTACATGCAATCTAGTAAACTGAGGTTAGCACTCATAAATCAGTCGTTAGCCGCCAAACAAGTAGGTTGAGAAAGGTCTATGATGCAGTTGTTGTATAACTAAGTATTCAAAATTGCCTTCTGGCACCCTTAACCCTCTGTAAAGACCTCATTGCCACTGACAAAAAAATCTGCTTTGCATGCGCTATGTCTTCAGTAGTCGTTTTCATAAAGACAGGTTTCATTTCGAAACAAACACTTAGCTACAGAGCACTAGTACTAATGTACAATTATCACTAAAACACTCCATCAATCATAGTACCGCAACACGTTTCTTCAATCAAACATAAACTAAGCGAATGTGGTCGAAAATGTGTCAAGATAATAATTTAGGGGGTCGTTTGATGGGCCCGTAATCTGTGCAGTGTCGGCGTGCCTACGGGATCGTAAACCGGTTTATAGGCGCATACTCTAGCGCGACATTACTGCATACTGAGCCGGGAATTTAGGAACCTTATGTTAGTTTTGGAAGGGTCGAAGATGTGTTCGGAGATTGGGTTGATGTTTGTATGATGGACCGACCATGCCCCTACAGTAACTCCTGTAAAACTTACGCAAAATGTCAATATTTCTCAGTTAAACAGTCAAACTTATATTTTTCCTGAGAAAGGTAAGTACTTTAAAAACATAACATTTTAAATTTACTGCTGCGACTTGAATAAGAAATACGTAAACAAAGCTCTTTGAACTTAAAAGGAAAACAGTAAAAGGAAAGACTATGATTACTTTTTCAGGAATAGTTAAGTATTTTGGATAAAGGTTTTGTTTTAATTTTGTCTTTGTCTCTTTGCCTCTTTGCTAAGAATTTAAGTAAAATTAAACTTACGCATAAGAATAACACCTAACAAAAAATAAACGAATTCTGAAAATCTGTCTTTGCTCAAAAATATAATTATTTTCGCCGACCAATAAAAGGACATTAATTTAAACTAAACGTACAAATAAAATGTAAATGTAGCTCCATCTGCCGTTTAATAATCACATTTGAAAACAACAAATACAAATATAGAGGTCGCTATTTACAATATTCAATCAACATTTCAATTTGCAAACGTCCGCATGTTTCATTTCAAAACGATATTTCAATTATGCCAAATTAAAATCGCTCTTTCATGCTCTCGAACGTTAATTACGTATCACGGGATCGCGTTTGTTTAGTTCGCTCATGGTTCAAACGAAAAATACTTTATGTTAGCAAATAGGAGCACACGAGTACACGCCTACAAAGGCTTAATACTGGGTCAGGTAAACTTTTGTTCTCAGCTACGAATTACTGAGAGTTTTTTGTTTATATTTGTTTAGGACCAAAGTTCATCAGGGCGGGGCGTGGAGCAAATATCGCCGGCCCGATATTATATACTGAACTGGTTCGGAATTAAATTGACGAGACGCGCTTATCTTGGGAACTAGGGGATGAAGGACGCGTACATATTTAATAGATCAGCTGGTTCATCTCACGGATGTTGTTATAGATAAGAGCGGTGTTATTGCGTGTAAATTGGCAGGTACTAAACGAAAATTTATCATATAGGAATACATTATCATATTTTTGGATGTCTTCCTTTTTCTTCAAAAGGAAGACATCCAAAAATATAATGTATTTGAGATTCTGTTTTATAATACTTGAACCGCAACGCAATTTTGTTCAACGCACTAGATTATTAATTATGTTGCAGTGTAAATCAAAAATCTTGGTCTACACTACTAATAAAAGTTTTAAGTTTGCAAATGCGGAGGTTTCAGTGGAATTCACTCTATATTCTCTAAAAAACTAAATGTCTTCAAATATTGCATAAAATGTCCACATGCTTTAGCTACGATAGGAAGGTCTGCAAGTTATGTAAGTAATTCTCCTTAGTTACAAGTGCAGGGGATTGGGAACCTCAACAGGATAGCAGCTAACGAGTGTACCTCTTAAGTTATACTTACTACCCTCATTTCCATTCTCAAGGCGCGGATTAAAATCCTAAGACGCAGTTAATTGAAAAGGTTTGTTGTAACATTAAGTTTTATAGGCGGTCAGTGTACGTCTGCCGGGGACTGGAGTAATGATAATGTCGATGACCTCTGCTGCATGCTAACTGTTTGTTTTGTTTTCTGTTGGTTGCTTTCGCTTATTATACTCGATTCCTTGATATCGCGTGAAGCCTTTGGACAACGCTAATCTCTGACTACTACTTCTACTGTTTTTGAATTTAAATCAATAGACCTATGTTTCTAGGATGATTTCTGGTGTAAAATAAAACTGAATTGAAGAATTTTGCATCAATTATTTAACTAACTTATTTTGTATTAATATTATAGAACGGGGATTAGCGCGAACATGCATAAATACCTTTAGGGCTAACTTAACTTATTTTGAGCTAAAGTTTTGTAATCTTACTCTATATCAGGAGTACTCTTCACTCCTTTTGTATTGATATGCCGTTTCGGTAACACCTTGTATGTAAAACGTAGATTAACCTTTTTCACGAATTAATTATACTATATCACGAGTAGGTTTATGTGCAACATGTGTAAGGAAGTTTTGGTTCGTATCTACCAAAATCGTAGAAATAAAACTTGACAGAACTATCTGCACCAGTTCTCATAAACTCCGGAATAGACGACCTCCGTAATTCGTTCGTTCTAAATCTGAGCCGGTTAAGGGGTGATTGATTAAAACGCTCTCAAACTACTGAATATTTTACTCGTAAGTAGTAGAGTTCTGTGGAGAACGGTAGATATATGTGGAATTGCATGGCGATGACATGAACGAATCAATGTACTACGTTATTTCGTAGGTGTAAAAACTATTATGACTATATCGATAAAATCCGTAAAAGTTGTTTTATAACAATGTGTGACATTCGCGTAAACCTAAGAAATCAATGTAAGACTATATCGTCAAAGTAATCAAAATTTTGACGAAGTATTTTCTCAACAGAAATAAAAAAAGTTAACGAAGACAGTATGAAAAAAAATATTGATTCGACTGAAAAATCTCCTTTTAGTTACCTGAATTTTAGTTTTAAAACTACGTTATATTTATGTTACATAAGCAGTTTGTTTTAGTTATACCTTTCCACATGTAAGCTACAAGTTGTCAAACAGTTGAGTTAAATATCATGTCTCGTGGATATGCGTACGGAAGAGGTCCCGAGCACTCTTACCTCGGAGGGCACTTTCCGGAGGCTGTATGTCACTTATCAAACTACTGCCAAGACGAGCCTCTTGACTTACTTTTTGAAAGCCTACATGCATACATTATAACTATGTAACTAGTATGAAAATGATATGGAAGGAATGATGCTCTACTGAATATGACAGGATATAGAGGGAAAAATGCTCTACGAAAATATATATATTTATTTATTGAGTTTGATACACGGTATACAATTTGGTGGGTAACAAGTGAAAACCCCGAGAAAGTTCAAAGGCTAATCTGTCGTGATGAACAACACCCACGCGGGCAGAGCCACGGGCAAAAGCTAATGTATAATATTCTCAGAAAATACATCGACATTATACAAAGCAAAGGAAAACAAACATCCTTCTCAAAGAATATACTTACCACAATTTCCTTTGATATTTGCCAGAAACATTCTATATTTGAACCTTACTGAACCGGTATAATATTAGCACAGATCCTTACTAATTAATTACTCCCTTAACATAATTAACGACTTCCATATTCCTTGTTACGTTATTCATAATCTTGTTAGAAAGTGCGTTACGTTACGATCTGAAAATGTGTTTAAGAAACATGTACTGTTTGATAAGGCTATTGAAAAGTATTTGAAAGTTCCACTACTCCCAGTGCAAACAACATAATAACAAGCGTATCACTGCAAACACAATCAACATTACATCTTCGACAACGAAGAAATGAACTTAATTTACAAGCCCAATTTGTGATTGCCATTTGAGTTCGATGGTCATATTGATTTCTGAGGTTTACGCGAATGTTAGACATTGGAATAAAACAAGCTATAATTGAAAACATCCAGACCTAAATTTTTTATGTAAATCGCGAAAAAATCCGTAAAAGTAGTTTTATTTAATGTCCTTATAGTCACAATGACCAGCGCAGATGTATACTTCGTTAATTTCCTCAGTAAGTCATATTATAAGTCAATCTGGCCACCCATGGTCCCCATAGGTTATTACCAGTTGATATTCACACGAGCCCTGACGCGGACGGAGGCCTGACGTGGGTCCGCATTACTCCTGTCCACTGCCTTATCTCATGTTCCATCCTCGTTTACTTGCCCGTCGCTAATTTACAGCCTGCTTTACAGATTATGTGGGGATTATGTTTAGCTAATTGAAAGTCTTTAGCGATGTATGGTAGGGAAAGGAAGTCGATAAAAGCTGGATGCTTAAAGGCATCAATTTATAGCTACGTAACATTTTTTTCGAAGAATTACATAAATTTTTTATGAATTTTTAAGTTGCTTCATTTAGGCAAAGTTTTTTCGCCTTTTTACATAGTTTTTGATCAATAATTTCTTGTGTAAATAGTTGGAAAGTTGGATTCAACAGGTCGACTAAATGGCGAGACTTACAAATATCCTGAAAGTGCTGAACTTCATGAAAATAGTACTAAAATAAAGAATAGCGTAGCTAAGTACCTACTAACGATCATCCATTAAAAAGACTTCGCAGAAATAATCCCGGATATTTATTAAGACGTTCATTTCAGCTGCAGATTGTGCCGCAGTCGGTTCCAACAATTACCCCGTCACCAGTCGCAACCAAATAGTAAGCAAATACATAGTTAGGCTTATCTTTTCAATTTGCGTATGAAAGGTGAACGTAGACGTCGCTCCGGGCGAATGGAAATTAACCCAGCCTCATGAGATGGCTCAAATCCTCGACCTTCTGTCCCTCTCCCACCTCATTACGAAAGGGAAAACAGAAAGGGACAGCGTTAATAAAATTCCTCGCGACTGGAAAATGGAAGGATTCGAGAGTAATTGGAAATACCTTAGCATTGAGTGGTGCGCCCGAGGTTTCTGCGATACAGATCTGTGTGTATTTAACTTGCCTTTTGTATGAATTTAATCAGATTCCCTTGGCTCTGTATTGTACAGTTAATTGGAATTTGTATTGAAAAAATAATCAAGTTTAGTTATTTTACAAATAATTGGTTCTCAAATGCAATCATTACATTATGTAATTAGTTCATTTCCTGTTGATCCAAGTTGTTTCTTTAGACGGTCAATTAGTTCTACAAGGATTCTTTAAAAAAAATTGTTTTATTCAGTTACAGTATTAATCTAGTTGCCAAAACCTCTGTTGTTTGTAGTAACTACATACAATGTGCGATATTTTTGTACACAAAAAACTATATGGCTGCTGTGTAAAAAAGAAGGTTAAAAAATACTCAATCTGAGCTAACCTACATATTGTAAACACCTTCGGGACTGCTAACCTAGTAAGCCTTAGTGAGACTACAGGGTGTGGACCTATCTCCAGACAAATTCAGCTAACAATTTAAAGTACCTCAGCGATATATCTTTTGAAAGGTAGATGAAATAGTTTGTATATTGTATTTTCTACCAAAACTTAGCCAGATCTGTCTTTAAAGTGGTCTTAAAGAACAAAATAAATATTTACATTCCCACAATTCTTACTCATTTACTATTTTGATTCTTAGTTTGCATTTCCGAAAGGCAAACATTGTGTCCAGGACTCGACATAAATTTTCCTATATCGCTTCCTCTACATGAAACAAAACGAATTACGTAGTAGCTTTCACAAAAGAGCAATGCTTACAACGAAAACTGTTTATAATAATAGGCTCAAAGAAACAAAGGTTGGAAAACAACACCCTGTAAACAACCGCATGTTTGTTACACACTTACAGTTCTTGCAAAGAAAATCTCTCCTGAAATATTCACTTCGTAAAACGTAAAGGAAAAGCGAAAAGGCTTACAAAGATTGTGGCGACTTGTACACTAGTCCGCGACATTACAAAACGTATTACGAAGCAAATAAAAATGTACCTTACTGCTTTTGTAATAAGAGTGCTGTTAGTATTACTGTTTCGAGATATACAAGTATGTGTGGTAGACTGTATATTGTTGTATACTTGTGTTTAAGTTAGTTTTTTTTGTGTTTCATTATTCATGTTTGTCCTCTGTAAGCTTTGTTGTAGGCGCGGCAGTGGTATAGTTTTAAAGTGCTTACTGAACTTTTAAGTACCTAGTTTCGTTAAAGTAGTTTTGTTCTGATTGGCACTTGTTAAGTGTGTGGCTTTTGTGTCCCTTTTGTAAATAAATAATGCGATTTTTGTTACGTACAAATCTTTGAATGAAAAGTTTAGTAAAACGCGAATTCTTAGGACACTACTAGCTGAGCATCATTTTAAATGGAAAGGTATTTTTTTGGCGAACATCACATACCGTCATTATTTTATTTAGACTGAATTGTCTGTGCTGGGCAACGGCCTTCCTCCATTCTTTCCATAATATCAATGATTAATTCCATAAAAACATTAGATTTTATATGTAAGCTAGCGATCCAAGGATGAATAAAGCCACACATATCCTAGTCATTTTTACCGAAAGCCGCTTAACACTAAAAGTTCCACAAAATATTGTGTGTGTAACAGCATATAAGATCAAAACAAATAGGTAAGTGAGTCACGTCGAGCTGGTTGCTACATTAATTAATACCGCCATAATCCAGGGCTCCCCGCGGGACCCTTAGCCGAAGAAGGTTCAACAGCTACCGTGTAATAATTATCAATGTGCCCTCAGGCAACCCTACGAAGGGTAACCCGGTTGCTAGAGCAGATATGCCCAAGTTTTTGTTAATATTATCTTTATATAAAAGTAAGGTTTATATAACTAGGTAAGGTTCTCTAAATGTCGTGGTGGCCCAGCGGTTCAATGAACGCATTTGTTAGCACTACGTTAAAGGTTCGAACCTAGGCAAGTACCAATGTGGCTTTTTTAAAGTTATTGACACTTCTGACAAACGAAGTTGTGAGGAAACCTGGATTCTAAAATTGGGATCTGAAATCGCCAATCCGCAAATGAGTGAGCGTGGTGATCAATGCTTGTGCCTTCTCTATATGGGAAGGGACTTGTGCCCAACAGTAGGACGTTTATAGGCTAGTATTATTTATTTCTATTTATGATTATAGGTAAAATTCTCAGCTTTTGGAAACACTTTTACTCTGTGGCATAGAAAAAGGAATCTATAACGCATAAGAAAACTTGTGCAGAAAAAGACATCTTAGGCCGTTAACCAACCGTTTATAAAACAAAGTGCTAATTATTCAAGGTACTATATGGTAATCTTACCAAATTAGGCTTTAAAATGTTAGATAATAAGGATAATAATCGTCTCTTTTCACTGCCTAAAAGACAATGATTGGTTATAACATAAGTTTGAAGTACCCATTCTCTTTCGTAAAAAGAAAATGTTTTCTATCTATATTCTGATCTCGATGTTCTAGATACTAACATTAAGAAAATCTTTACAAAGTAAAACAGCTTATCACAAAAATCTAATTTCTTTTCAAGAATATCTTTACCGATCTTAATTGCCTGCTTTTTCCGTTTTTCTCTACTAAAACAAGTATAGACTGACCTATATAAAAGTAATAGTGGTTCCTTAAAACAATAACAAAGTGCATTTAAAAATCATAGTCAGTTACCAAAAGTGGAAGTAAAAAGTTAATGGCAGAGAAATAAAACTACGAAGGCTACTAACCATTAATAAGTGAAAGAAAGAAAAATCTTTTTCATTTCAACTGTAAGACAGAAATAAGAAAATTATAAGTAGTTTTGACTTATTTCATTCAACATTTAATTATTAATAGATAGAATAGTCTTAATTGTTCATCATGAACGTTACATCGTTAAAAACAATGGCGGTCTTTATCGATAATAGTGGTGTCTACCAGAAAATCGGTTGTACAGACAATAAAAAACAGAGGTAGATGAAATAAGGTATTATATGTCTTTTATACTTGAGTGTAAGACACGTTATATTGTAGTAACGACACATTTCTGCAATGACCACAACACGGTACCTTATAACAGTGCTAACCCTTCAAATGCGAAGTAAAAGGTTTTCTATTTGCATTTTACAACTCAACCCCATACTGCTCGCGATTTAATTCGGCGAGGATAGAGGTGGCCATTATATTGGGCATTTGGGGCATTACACCGGCTATCCTACTATTATCGTATGCGGTATGGGGGCAACTCTATAATTATAATGACTGGTACGAGAGAATTTACACGTCGAATGTTGCTCTTCATTTGTTTTTGTTATTGTGCAAATTGTTATTTCATTTTTATGGATCTAAAAAGTGGTTATTATAGTAAATTAGGGTAGGGTGATGTACTTTTTTATTTAAACTATCAATGTAGCTATAGAAAAAAAAACCTTTATGCGTAGTTATTTATTTAGTAGGTAGTTCTCTTTTCTTAAATGTCATTGTTGGGTGACATTTAGTCGGAAGAAAAAAAAGTGTATATTTTCTTGGGTTTTTTTGTTGTGTTAAAGTTCAAAACGTTACAAATTTTATAATTAATGACTTTATAAATAATAAATAAGTGTTAATATTTAAGTGATTAAAGTGTTTACAACCGGCTGCCAGCACATCAACGGTAAGTACAAATAAATGTTATCATGACAACATTTTATCATATAACAACAAATTTCCTTACTGTAATAATATTTAGAAGAAAAATAAATAAATAACAATTTGGCGGTCGCGCCACGCCGAGGTGAAATTTCATTACTTATCCGTTTTAAGGAGAGGGTAAGTACGTTGACCTAAATTTTATCTTTTTCCAAAATAAACATGTCTTCCTTCGTCATATTATATTTCCGCCATTTTTGGCAAATAGGAATTTCCTTAATTTTATGCGAAGTGTATTAAAAAGGTCCGATGGGCAGCATAAAAATGTAGCTGTAATGTCAATTGACATCACGAGCAAAAGATGTGGTAAACATGAGATTGTGTATATTTTATAAGGTTTACAATCCTAGTAGGCACTGTTACAAATACTACAAATTGCGTTGGGGTAGTTTAGTTTTTTAATACCGATTCCATCCAATTCAATTTCAACTAATATAATATACTAGCTGTGTCCCGCGGTTCACCCGCGTGAATGACAATTCACACACAATCTTTATAAATTATAGTCTATGTGTTATTCCTATGTATAAGCTACATTATTGTAAAGTTTCATTAAAATACATTTTCATTACAAAACATCCACACATCCATTCTCACAAACTTTCACATGTATAATATTAGTAAGGATTAGTTGAAATCATCCAGTACGATTTTAATTTTTCAGTTATTAAGTTTAATCTACGACTTTCATTATACGATGTATTCTAAAGTTCTACATCTAAAGTTAGTTCCTTTTCACTCCCATTTCATCATTGGTTGCGAACGTCCCCTTTAGATAGTTAAATTTATGGTCAAACTGCGTATCTCCAGCATGTAATGCGATCGTGATTTTAGGATGGACCAAATACTTCTGCAATAAATTAAATATGATCCCCTGGACCTAAATTATAATGTATTTTGAGCCTTATGCCAAGGTCGTAGGGTGAAACTCACAAATAGTAAATCCTTGAATATCTCAAGTTGTAACTATTTGATCAGCTGTTACAAGTTATAAGACTTGAGCGGGTTAATTTGCAAACTATGCAGAACTATATCGAGTCTATATTTGAAATTAGAGTTCTTGTTATTAAAACGAATTAATTTACAATGGAAAACGGAAGTGAAATAAGCATTGCTATAGTTGATTTGTACAAAGATTTAGGACACAGATTGCAAAGTTGTTGGATGCGAAAAGACGTTAACCAAAAAAAAAATAGGAATTAATATTATGCAAATTATAAAACAGACGGTCAAATCAAAGCTGTACGAAAAACTTTGCTCTTTTTCTTAGCAAAACCAGACTGGCAAACATACTCTTATCTTCTAATTCCTCCCCTACCAGCAACCAGTACAACCACCAACCAACTCTCCCTTGCACCACAGGCCTAGGGTCAAACTGTACACGTCATTAAGTTGGTCACCCGACGCTTCGGCCCATGAATGTGGTATCAAACTGTTTTATTGCGGCCGCGCCATGATTTAATGAAATCTTTAATATCTAAGATAAGGCTCCCGGAATGTCGCTCGTAAATTGCCCCGGGCAATATTCTGCGCTCCTAATGCCTTGCCACTGAAATAATAAGCCCCTCGACCTTTCTTTATGTACTTTTAGCATTAATGCCGATTGTTGTGGCTTTAATTTACTTGTGAATGCTTTAGTAGGCTTTGTTGCTAATGCCTTGTGTAGCGTAATCAGAATTTTTAATCAGACATTTTAAAATAACGAATGCCCTTTTTTTATAATGTAATTCGCTTGTGTATTCAGTTACAAAATATACATATGTGACGTGTGTAGTTATACCCCTTTTGTATATGGTGGTACAAATAAAAAATAGTTCGTTATGCTACCCATTCAGTCATCTGAGTTTCATGAACTTAATAAGCACATTAACCAAACTGGACGTGCTCTTAAAACATATATTTAAATCATAAGAAATATAACTAATTAACACGCTACGTCTCACCCAATACAAACGCTACAAAACAGACTCCATAATAGACTTTCAGTTATAAAACTAATGTCACCCTGAACCATTTTGTATCCGGCCGTTAGCTATTTGTATCTAAAAATAAAAAGGTAACAGATTGTATCAAGCGGAACGTGACAACGTAAGGCTGAAGGGCTTGCAGCTGGTGACTGTCATGACAGAAGTTATGTTAACCACTAATGTTTAGAAATCATATGTTATTAGAAATATATGATGTTAATGACGGTTGACACTGGAATTTATGAGCCAGTGATATGCAAACCTAAGAAATTATTTGAAAATATGAGCGAGAAATAGTGCCATAGGTATTGTCAACGAATAGATTGCAATAACCTTAAACATTTTGAACCAGAAACCTTTAACCACTGTTGTTATTTAGGAGCATTTTTATTTCAAAACAAATGCCTTCCATAAAGCAGTATGAAAAGCTAATATCGTAAAATTGCATCGTTTAAGAAAATAACAGCGCAATAAGCAAAACAACGCTGCACCATATGCATTTATATCGTTAAACGAAAAACAAAAGTTGTTTGCCATCCACGTCACGTGCAAGGAGCGTCATATCTCACAACAATGACGCTTTAACTTAAGCAGACATGTATAAAACCTAAACGATTTCAACTATCTCGAGTATAGCCACTTTGGGCACGTAATGGCAGCCGAAATCCGATCCGGGACGGGGGACGATTCCACCACACGTGACATCGGTGTGAACTAGCTCTTACGATACACGGTAGGGTTGCCGCGCGTGTGTTCCAATATCTGAACTGTCAAAGTTTGTGACGCTGGCCGGGTAAGTAATTGATGTAGTGTAGGCAAGTTATTGGGCCTCGGTGATTAATGTGCAGCTGAGAGAAGAAACGTGTTTGTTTATTAGCTGAAAATGGCGTGGGAATGTGCGTGAACAAAAGTATTTTGCTGAACTATGAAAATTATAGCGAACTTCCGCAAAAAGTTAATGCGACAAAAGCCAATCGTTTATGTAAAACTTAAAATAGTTCTTCTTTCTACTTTTTCTTCTATTTAAATGTGCCCTAGTATTTTCTCGCAGTTGAATTCAATATTATTGATGCCTTGAAATATATAACGTAAATTTCTTAAAAAAAATCAGATATTAGATTTGGACACCGTTGTTCAAAAACATATAAATAAATCGTAAATACAGTTACAAGCAACAAAGTTCGCAACAGACACGAGACATCCCACCTCGATGGAAGTACATTTGATAAAAACGACAACCCTAGACGCCAGCATGTCGCAGTCATTTATAGAAATCCATTTATTACGAAAACGACCTAACTCGGTTGAGCGCACACGGTAAAGATTTAGAGCTTGTTTCACTGTTCCTTATTTGGTAGGAGACGAATGAATTCCTAAAAATGCGTTCTATTCTTGTTCCTTTCTTGAATAAAATATTCCAGATAAAAATATTGCTAAAATGGTTTCGTGGAGTCGTTATTGAACGTGATATATATTGTGGTTCTGATAAATGTGCTCTGTATAAATCGAAGTTTACGGGGAAATTCGAAAGCTTTATTGGAACACTATTCGTGTCGTTATACATGTAAAATTAATTACATAAAACAACTACTAGACTACATAAATATGAGCAATTTTAATGTAAAATCATTTGCTTAATTTGTCAGCTTGTGCGTTATATTGATGGTTTACTGCCAGTCAACGAAAAACTTACCACATATTTTTGCCAAAGTATCTTTCACGTAGTGCCTATAAGTTACAGTATTAACGCCACGTTGAGTCACAGAGTTTCAAGACAAAACCAAAACCTTCAAACCATATCCAAGCTCCTAATAGTCTGATTTCCATGCTGACCCACGACACAGTCGATATACGAGCGGCCTCCGTTCACATTACCACGTTTATCCTGAGCTAAGTGCATTATGTGGTTGAGGAAATCTCCTCGCCGAAGCACTTGTCTATCGCACGACGATTCTGATTTACTAATGCTGATTCTATTTAGATATTGATAAGGTTTTTCTGTGTCTCCTCGTTCGTTCTTGGTTGTGAAGGTGTCTTTTTTGTTTACGGAGGTTTTCGCTTTCGAGTATTTTTTGCATTCGTCTATGCTTGAATCAGTTCACGTTTATTAAATATTTATTTCGTCAGATATTTTTTAAGCCTTATATGTTTGTACTACAAAATTGTTTAGTGTAAGGAAGTGTTTAATTCTAATTATTGTATGTTACAAATTAATTTTCCTTTTTTTTTCATTTCTAACTTAATATGCGTCTTTTGTGTTCCAAAAGTTAAGGTCGAGCTATTTTCCCCATTTTTACCTTTACCTTCATTATTTTAAGGTATAAGATTAGGTAGGAAACTTTCCTTCTTTCCTTTTTCTACCACCTAAAACGTAGCCTTAAAACCAACAACATCCATCGATAATTCGATACGTAATAGGACCCCTAGATAGAATCGCACCACACACTGCGGTTCTATTTACATAATAAAACAAGGAGGGGAACAAAAACTGTTGGCAAGAGAAACTTAGGTGCAACTACTGAATGCCACTTTAAGATCCTGACAATTCAATAAGAGATTTGGGGAAATCCTTTAAAAGTTCAGCTTTACAGTTCCTTTTATTCTAAGTACGTAATACTTGAATAGTTTCCCGTTTTCAAGTGGCTTTGTGTGTTTGTTTTCGGCCGCGGAAGGAGATTACGGTTTGTCGATAGTTAATGTGCCAGAAAGAAGTTGATTTCCTTAACAGCAGTAACTAAGGACGACTGCATAGTTCATTTCCTAAATTGATATGAATTATAAGACCTTTGTTTTCCTTTTGCTGGCACAAACTTGCTCAGATCGATCTGGTTATTTCTTCTAAAAAGACCAGTCCAGTAAATACTCTGCATTTTTTTTACACAAATTTATTATTGTAATATTTGGATTACAAAAGAGATAGGTCAGTTAGGAAATGTTGACTTCATCTAGCTTAGGAAGACATTGTAAAAAGATTTATAATAATATAGTCCTACTTGCAAGAATAAACTATTTCATTTCATTTAATACGGTTTGATAGCTAAAGATATTCAAAATGAATCTCTTTTTGTTATCAAGGTCATGTATTAACTGAGTGCTATTTACGTATTTGTTTCACCTTTACCTTTTATACTTTACACGTGGTGAGAATTTCTTTGCTCCGGAAGAGGAAAATAAATTGTATCTATGAATAAAGTGTTACCAGGGACCAAAAATAATTGAGTTACGTTATCAAGGTTGTAACTTGATTGTGTCACTTATATTGATTTTAATATAATGTGAAGTGAGAAAATACTCTCTCTTCCTAGTTGCGGTCACTCTTGACAAGCTTCACAACACGCCGCCACTCTTCTCTGATGGCTGCCTTTCGGGTGCATTCATGGAGAAAATACTATGTATACTTTAAAAGCTATTATTACTAATAATCATCATCATCATAATCAGCCCATAGCAGTCCACTGCTGGACATAGGCTCCTCCAATTGCACGCCACTTAGTTCTATCCTCGGATTCTCGCATCCAGCTTATTACCAATATATTACAAATAATGAAATAAACGCAAAAATAAGCTATCCCCAGATATTTTAAAAGACAATTTCAAATATAGTTTGAGAAACACCCGGAAGCTTCCAAACAATAAAAATCGAAGTCCAAACATAGAGCTATAGTAAAGGTTACCCTTTTTTACCCATTTAACAAAGATCCTTTTAAAAATCTTGGGTTCTCGCAAGCTGTGTCGCGCCGAGCAGAGGGCATTTGATTTAGATAACGGGCCCTCTTACACCAGACGGACCCCTGAGGGCTGAACTTGTAGCAAACTGCACTGGATTGAAATGTTTCCCAGTTTCATTTGAATAAGTGCGTTCCTTGAGTTTTCGTCGTTTGGGTTTAGAGATCGAGTGCTTATCAATTGTTTTGATTTGGACTTTACATAAGTACATAAGTGTACTTTATAGACGTCTAAACTTGTATTAAGTTATCTTTGTAAACTATTTTATGTTCAACAGCTTTCTGGTAAATTTTTACAATATTTCCATTTGATCCTTCAAGGGCAAAACTTATTCTGAAACTCTATGAAATTCCCTGTTTTCTTACTGAAAATGAAAAAACTTAGTTTTTCATTCAGAAAAGTAATAAGTAATCGAACAGCCTCAACCCAGATCTTGTCTTTTACGACTTTCAATATTAAAGTCACCAAAATCACTTGGTGTCCGCAAGAATTTTTGAACTATATTAACTTATAATAACTTGTCCAGAATCGGTGTTTTTCCAATAAAAAGTAACCTAACAAGCAGAATTGAGATGTAGGTATGATAAACGGCATGTTTACGACATAATGCCGAGTAGCCAGTCAATCGAACCCTACTCGAACCAGTTTATCTGTATCAGGAACTATCTGCCATCGGGAACAAGGAATATGTGGAGACGTATTACTTAGGCAAGATTTGACAGAATGCGATGAAGTTATTGAGATCAGAAAGGCAGTTTTAAGTGCTGAGGCTATTCAAATCATAAAGGCATTTACTTTTAATTTAAACATGAGCAATTTGATTTATTTGCTAGATTGATGGAATGTAATGTTATTATTAAAAGTATATTCTATTTTCATGAGTTGAATGGAATGGTGTAGTTATTTATATTTGTACAGTCTATCGATTATTTACGTTACTTTGACTTTACCTGATCTATTTTTGGCCAACTTGCAGACCCAAGCAATTAACTTCCAATGATAAATGAATGACAACGTTACATTTTTCCTTCACAGTCCAATATTGTTCTAACAAAATAAATGTAAAAAAGGCAAAACGTCCATTTGTGTTACATCGGTCTGCGTGAATTCCGTCATCCGTTCACTGTGGTCCGAAGCGACGGGGCTCTGAATAAATACATGGGGCTCCATTAAAACGTCAGTCAGACTGAGTGGCTCTTTGTGGACCCGCTTTCTTGACGCACACACACAACTGCTACACTTCAAGATATATTTTAAAGGAGTTCTAGTTCACGGCGTAAATATCTTATTTATTTTATTAGATAGTTTATTCTGATGTTGTGGTGTCCGAGGTGAACACCCTGTTTATGTGTAATGAGGATGTTGTTAGGGGTTTGAAAATGTGTCACCACGTAGCACTTACGACTAATATTCAAAAACTCCTTTCGGAAAATATAAAATTTTCATAGTTACACTAAAAAGGTTTTGAAAATAAAAAAGCTTTTTTGAAATGCTCTCCGATGTTTAATTGCCGATGAAACTGATAACTAGTGGAGTTTCCCTGTGGAGTTCCGGCGGTTTTCGTGAAGTTTCATACGTTTTGATGTAAAACCTCGCCGTAGATACCTTCCCAGTTTTTATATACATATATTTTTATGTATATACCTAATAGGTATCATGCCCAAGTTCATTATATTTACTTTTTATATACAAAGTTAAAGTTTTACCACATTACTACCACCGTAAACTAAGACCATAAACTTTGAGCCTGATTAAAAAATATCCTGACGTTGCTTGCATAATAATATTTATTAAAATATTAAGTTTTTTACGACGCAGTCTACAGAAAAGACTAGATTTAATCAACCTAAGTTCCAACGACTAGCGCCGTTCAGGTTAATTTAAAACTTTTTTAGATACAAACTTATACTTTGGCGACGTCGCCAGGGTTAATCAAATCTGATCTTATCCTGAAAACTTATTTTTTTTTATAAAATTCAAGAAGATTCCTCGGAGCCTATTGATTATAAATAAATAAAAACATTTGTGTATTGTATTGTAATTGGGTTTACAAACAAAATAGTTCTATATTAATCTGATGGAGATTGGTTATGGATCAATACAAGAGACACCTGTATAAAATATAATCTTAAAACTTTGGTAGTTAGGAAGTCCACCTACAGACTATGTACTGTAGATAAGTATAGCTAGGCATTGATTGGACGGCGGGCGGTAAGTAATTACCGATAAGCCGGGTAATTAGGCATCGAGCCAAACGGTATTTTTTCACTATACAATCAATATGTCTACACAATGCACTATTTACTGTCTGAAACTAATTACAGTGTCACATCTAAGTCAGATTTTTGCGTTCTTTGCGAATTGTCAGTAATAAAATAAAATTGGACTAAGAATAAACCAATAATTATGAATAAGCACCGTGAAAAACTGTATAAAAAAATGTTTCTTTTTTTTTTGTAAAAACTTAATTTTTACTTTTAAACTATTTGTTCTTTATATTGCTTGGCTAAATATTCCACAATACGTTTTAAATAAAAACAGTCACATCGTAAGTAATTTCAGACCTCGATCTCTTCTCTGATAAAGTGCATAAAGTCATAATTCATAACTAACCCTTCAACTTCTAAACCGGTCCACCTAACCCTCAACGTTTCGCGGGTGACACGTAACAGTTCGAACGTCCACTAACAAATCTAATTTGCACGTCCATTGACGCGTCCAACTTTTTGATAGAGGATTTTTGAAGCGCCATGCACGGCTTCCAATACACTCCGCGTTTTTCACTACTCGTACTCTAGCTTGATTAAGCAAGCGTTACGTGCGAATTCTTTTAAAGATTTTTCAATATACAGTTGAGATATGTGGAATGCCTATACGTATAGTTGGCGTTTTTGAATTGTTAAGATTTTTAGATTTTGTTTCAATTGAATGCGTGAATAGTGTGGGATTTACACACACACATACATAAAGCGATATAATAAAGGGATAATTACGGTATCCAGAAATTAGCTTTTGAAGTATCATCATTATCATTCACATCCTTTGGCCTCCCACTGCTGGGCATAGGCCTCCCCTTTTGCGTGCTAGTTTCTACGGTCCTGTGCCAGCCTCATCCAGACTCGACCCACGACTTTAACTATGTTTGAAGTGTAGCTAACCTAGCAAAATAGTAATTACTTTTTACAGTAAGACAGTAATTAGGTACGCATAAAGATAAGACTGTTTTAAAATAGAATGCACATTCAGCTTGACTTCTAATTTTTGTCTGTTACAATTTGAAATGGGTCTCCTATTACTCCCCTTTAACATCAACCCGTGTCTCATCTAACATCACACATAAAACCTGCTTTATGTTTGTTAATCATCATTCACTGTGTGCCTCCGTGTTCATAAAAAGGTAAAAACACAAGAATATTCTAATTTCAACTTTATTATGAAAATATTTAAAGCATAAAATAATTTAATCTTCAGGTTATAGCCACAAGACTAGAGAGTAAATGAGAACGCAGGTTGATTAATTAAAGTTGCTTTTTTCAGTAGTATCTACACGAGAAAATAAATGTATTACGTACATTATTTGTTTTCATAAACGCAATCTGTCTCTACTTAAAGTCTTCTCTTCACAAACAGCACCTTGAACTGTCAAGACGAATAATATCTAGTTAAAGATATTTAACCCTTAAATACATAACGGTGAAACAAAATATTTCGATACATGAATCAACCATGAAAATTTTCATTCAATGATTATTTTGGTGTTCAGTAAGACCATTAATTTCGTCCTTGTATTTGAAAATGCATATTAACTAAAATATTTACGCGGATCAAAATTTCAACAAAAATATGAGTTATCCCAACATTCAAATTATTGATGTGGATCGAGAAAATTCCGAGTTGAGTGTTAACCCGCCAACTGCCGCAAAATTTTGTTCACACAGAATTACTAACTAGGGGCTCAGGACAATACCACACGGCAAATGCAAAATTAATTAGGTTGCCTTATCAATCCGGGGCCGGCTTACGTGACGGTAATTCAATATTCTTACAGGGCACGTGTTAAAGAATTCATAAGCGGGTCAGGTATCAAAAAAGGTTAGTCAAAAATTCTGATATAGACCTCGTGTGTGGTTTTTTTCATACTGGGGGTAAGCAGCTATATTTTGAAAACTGACTCCAACGTAATTTAAAGTAACTGTGACTGATAGGCAAAATATGAGATAGGTTTTGGTGTATTCCTTTTGTTTCAAAAACACTGTCGCTGTGCTTTTGGGAAGTTTAAATCTGAAAAGAGACGGTGATTTCTGAAATTTAGCCTCCGATTATACTGGAATCATCATGACATATAGCGAGAAAACCTTTTGTAAAAGAAAATTGTAGGTCTGAAAACACCTAGGTATTTTACTTAGTTTCTTCTAGTTTAAAATGGCTTTCGTATTGTGATCTCGGTTAATAACTGGTGTCACGCTGCATCTGTATTCAATGCACGAGACACGTCGACTGGAATGACGTCACGTCGTGCTCAATGACGTGTACAATGCGATGCGAGCTTAACATGCATGAAGGCGTACTTAGTTTACCTACTGTAATGAGTAAGAAAAGTGTTTATCTCTTTTAAATACACAAGGTAATTAACTAGTATGAATGGGACTTGAGAAGTCGTATGAAAGGAAATTTATGAATAGCTATATTGATTTATCAGAATTGTAAATAATATTTACACCAAAACCTTGGGTTGCCAGTTGTGTTATTTAGCTAGGCTGTTACAGTTAGTGTTTTTTACACAACAATTATAAAAACCATTTGAAGATTTGGTCATCACCGATGTTGACGCCAACCTCAAATACCTTAATAATTAAAACAGAAAAAAAAAACACAAAACCACTTCTCCGCCAGATAAAACTTGCATCAAAAACAATACTAGTAACAGTGAGTGCCGTGCGAGGCGACTAATTGACCGGTGGACGGACGCCGCCGGTCCGGCTCAGTCGCGGACGCCGCTCGTCGGACGGCCGGCACCGTGTACATTATTCACTCACTCAATCGATACTCGCACTGCCCGAGCGGACAAAGGGTTGGATGTCACTGACAATGTGCGTTTTGTTTCCTTTTTTAAATACTATTCTCAACTGATGTTTTTTTGTTTTTGTTATTTTGAGGTCGTTTTGCAGTTTTTGTGTTGTTGGTGTGTGAATTATGTAACGTATATTTTTTGAAATTCGGCTATAGTTTTCGTTGTGGTTTTGAGTATCATTGAAGCTTTGAGATAATTAATTCATCAAAACAGGAATAAAAAAAATCGGTCCAGCCAAACCTCGGATAATCGCGAATGAACATACATACATACATGTCAAATTGAGAACCTTCCTTTTTTTGAAGTCGGTTAAAGAGGCTTTTATTTGTACCTACACCAGACAAAACATAAAAGCAAACTTATAGCTTACGGTTTTCAACATTCGCTTTTTTATAAATAGCATAGATTACAAAGCTACTATCCCTACCCTTGGGATGTAAGAATAACCTTTGCCTAAAATAAACAAGTTTCTTATAGACACATGAAAGTTTATCGATAAGCGTCTTCATCAGCATGTCACCGACCACGCTTAAACTTGCAAATTAATTCAGTAGATGGCCACTTGCAAGCAGCACTCGATAAACCAATTTACACCAAGAAACTATTGACTAAACTAACCACGTTATTGGCCCCGAGGTCAGGATGCCCACTAAAGCTTTGAACATCGGAAAATGGGTATTGAGCTTCCTGTAAAAGTGCTTTTATAATGTTTTGCACGTTTGAACAAATTGTAGATGTTCTCCATGTTATATAATATTGCATAAATAACGCACATGTTTTTGCTACATTCGTTATTTTTTGTAAATTGATTAAATATAATAGCACCGTTTTATTACCTGAATTCCATTTCACTAGTTTTTATCATAACTGTGGGTATAATTTTTATTTTAGTACGCACAAAATTAAATTAGAAATTATCACTTTCATCATAAACCCCCAAATAATTTTCAACAAAGTTTTTAGTCATATCTCTGCCGTTATTAACCCTCAAATTCCGGTGATAATGAGAGTTATAGAACAATAACGGAGTCATATCTGCGATATATAAAGGTGCATTACCATGGGCCACGGGCCACGCGCCACGGTGGCGCGCTAAGTGTTGTTAATTGACATTCGGATAACTGTCGCGGCGTTCTCCAGACCCTTATTCTGATTATGTTGATGTTTTTAATATCGCAAAAATGGTTATTAATTGGCTAGGTCGTAGAGTTTAGGTCTCGTAGAGTTTAAGGGTGCAATAATAAAAATATCGATTACTGGAGAAATAGAGTTCTGAGTAGTAGTAGTAGTAAGTACTTCATATGTATCTCATTGACTGAAAAAATCTAAATATGTAATGTCTAACAAGCCATAAAATTGTGGTACAGCTAATCACCCATTTAGTATTTTGCATTCCATCAAAATGTTATTACCAGAACGCAAAAAAAAAACATATAGGTAGCCGAATGCAGAACATTCTCCTTTTTTTGAAATCGGTTAAAGCGCAATTCGTCGTGTCTGAAAGTCGAAACCATGTCAAAAAAGGATTCACAATTGCCACCAATCAAATGGAAAACAACTGTTACTTAAAACAATTCAAGAGTCGTCCATACAGAATAGGGATGGGCCACGCTCACTATTATTACTCCGGAAATCCAGTGGATCGATAGTGATGCGCCCGTGTTCTATATTTATCATTTCTCTCGCAACAGTTACAGATAGATGTTATATGTTCCGCCATTCCTATTTTTGTTCTCTGAATTGTTTTATTGTTCTCCGTATATCAGATTTTGTTGGGGTTAATATTTTGTCGTAACTATGTGTATTTGGTGCAAGAAGAGAGCTTTTGTTTAATGCACTTCAAGTGGTAAACTTTGATATAGTTAACAGTGGTATATCTACATCACTACATTAGCTATATAAAAGCCAAGAAATACTTAACCATCGAGGAAAAATTACCTTAAGTAGCAAAATTGTGTTTATATAAAAAAAAAAACAATACAGCAACATATTGTGTAATAGAAGAGTGAATGTGTGCAAAACCCTAGCTGCAAAAGTCCTACAAACTTGCAATCCAGGGATTTGGTAAATGAATCTGTCGGACCCAACACTACACCATTAAAATTGTAACTAAACGACACCAAAAATCGCTTACACTTTCTTATACGACCCCAACATCAGCGTCCGACCCTCAATCCAGAGATTATGATTTACGTCTCACTAACCATCGTAACTTGGTACCCAGCAGCATTCGCAAAGTCACGTGCTTCTTACATTTTAGTTGACTGCAAAGGATGGGTAGGGGTCAATGTAGTCTGGTCTAACCAAATCCAGGTATGGTGCCATTTGGCTAAGGTTCAACCCTGCTCGGAAGGGTTGGGAGGCACTGTAGGTACGACATGCAAATATTGTTGTGTGGTGCAATGGGAATGTAGGAGCGGATTCTATTGTAAGTAGTGTCCATGGAGTACACAAGTAATTTAATACTGTTGTGGCCACAACAGTATTAAATTACTTATCCCGTTGCATATCCCGTTAGATTCGGGAGGTTAAGTAGGATGGAGGATTCTATCATGGCAAGGCCCAAAAATAAACAGGAAAGAAAACCCAAAAGAAGTATTCCTCGGAAAAAGTTTTAGCAACCATTAACATTTTTAGTTTTTCGGACGATTGGATTTTGTCATAAGTATACTCGTATCTAAATCTAATCCATAAAATAATTTAATCATCATGTCTCAGTATGTATCATCTTAATGATCTAGGGACAGATAATGTTTGCTCAAGTCTTACATAACCTTATTTTTGAAGGACCAGACGATTCTCCCGCTTTTGTCTCATCCCTCGGTTTTCTCCCAGAGTATCCCAGTGGCCTGCCGTTCTCCGAGGCACTTTATGACCTCAAACCCGGCAGTGCTCGTCACACGAATGTTGTTCTAAATGTAATGATGTTTATAATTACAAAGGATTGCAAGGGGATATTGTTATGAATATAAATTGTCAACACCATTGCGGGTATGGTTTCTGTATGGTGCAGTATTAATCTGATTTTAATAAAGTATGTGGAGTTGGGAAGTTTATTCTTGTCAGGCCGGAGATGTGTGGGTCTGAATTTTGTTGTTTTACAGTTAATAAATAATGCCAAAATTTTCAACGAAGTTGGGTTTTTTTTGAGCTTCCTTACAAATCGTCTTTATTTCAGTTCAAATTAATAAACAAAAGTTTTTGTTTTACTTAGTCGAATGATAGTAATATAAAATATTTCGTGGGTAGCAAGTATGCAAACCAATCAAGCCCACGACTTCCCTCCCTCCTTAAATTGTCTCTACGTTAAGATAACGCTCGCATCGATAGCAAATGGAATCGCAACTCGATATTTTTTCCGCGTTAGTGTCCACTAACGGTTTCGACTAAGCAAGTCATCGGCCGATATCCTCCTGAATGGGGGATAATAGAGTTGGCCAGATGATTTGTCGGATCGATCCCTATTTTAGGAAATTGGATTTGTAGATCGGAGGCGATAAGACGCCGGGGGAGGCCGGGGTCGGGAAATAAACGGTAAAAGTTTAGAGACCCCTGTTATCACTGATTTGCGTATATCGATTTTGAACCGTTCCTCGCGACGTGGATTTATCTCCTTTTTTCTCTCGCCTACCACCTGAAAGGATTATTCGGAAGAAATATTAAACGAGTCATTTGAAAAGGTAATTTGCTGATAAATTGGTTTTCGTTGTAAATGTAAAAATAAGGAAAATGTTTCGGTGTTATGGAGGAGGAACAGGTATTATTTGAAAGGTTAAATCAGTGGGGAAAGGCCAGCGAAAAAGTATTAGATTTTTTCGTTGAATATTAAATTGGCGACTAAGTGCCTCGCGCCCTAAAAATAACTTTTCCTGAAGGTTAAGAGATTTTGCAAAAGACAATATACTTGCATTGTATTATACTTATTTTTCGTTTTAATAAAACTAATGATTGAATGATTACGTCCTAGCTGCTTCGAAAGGTAGGCTGTATAGTAGTATAGATAGCAGATGATAGAAGTTTAGTAAGCCCAGAAAATCAGAATACGAATGATTAAAATATTATTAAAAATATCTTTGCAATAACCATAATCATATGGAAAGTTTATAATATTAACGAAGTGATAGTCAGATAAAATTACAACAGTCTAGGTTACTTACTCTACATTCTTTTAACATTCACTCTCAGCTTGTATTCAGTCCTTAACTGTATGCGAGTGTACCAGGCAAGCTTTATCGTGTATGCTAATACGTACGAAGCTTATGCAGTGTACAATGAAGTGCACAAGTGCTTGCAGTGCTCGCTTATCTAAACTGCGAGTAGTTCGATTATTGTGAGTTACGAATGTTCAGCAGTCGCGACGCTTGCTTCCGGGCAAGTTGGGAGAAGGAATGTTACTTCTGACTAAAAGAATAATGCCATTAGTTATAGTAAGTTTGCATTTTATAAGTATGTAGTAATATGAAACAATGCGTTAAATATGGTGTGTATTATCATGTAAGGTGAATTTAAAGTTCCTAAATAGTTGAGTTTTTTTGCTATGATTTGTAAAACATAGCTTGTAAGTATTTTGCACTCCTTTAGTGTAGGTATGTCAACTTTCATAATATAAATAATTCCAAAATCTGATAGTATAACAGAAAATAAACAAAATATCATACAACATATTCGTATTAACATTATCACTATTCAACAGTTTTGCTTACACAGCAAAAACAACAAATCAAGTTTAAATATTTATGTTTGATATGTAGTACACACATTTTATGGACGAAATATGAAACGTACACTGTAATATTGCTAAATAAATATCAAGGTACCTTTAACAAGAGTAAATACGAGTATATCGACAGGTAAGTAACAACTGAAATTGCTTTTTTGCGCGACTGTATTTTATGATTTCATATTCCTTTACGGAGTCTGATTGGATTTGTTTATGGTACCGATAGAATGTATATTTTAGATAAATGTAATTTACGTATTTGGGAGTAAGCTTTGAATGTGATTTTTGTAACTTGACATGAGAGTATTTTGATAAGCGACGATTATCGTTTCGAATATGATTTATAAATTACTTGTTTTGCAATACACGTCTTTCTTATAATCTAGCTTTCGAAAATTTCTCGACCCAGCACTATCAGACATCTACGGCAAAGAAACATTCTTAAGCTGTTGATCCTCTAACATAATCACGCCTGTTTCCCGTAGGGGTAGGCAGAGACCACTTCTTTCCACTTGCTACAATTATTTATTCTCAAAATTAAATATATTTTTATCAAACAGAACTGGAAATGTAGTATGCATTTCAAGTTTCAGAGAAGACTGTATTAAAAGCGTCTTTACAATCTTTAATATATAAGATAAACAAACAAATATTTTTCTCTTAAATATCTTCTACGAGAATCCTCAAAGCACGTAAATCCAATCACGAATTACGAGTGTAAGTCGTTGTTCTGAAGTTTTCCGCTCCTTAATTTTATCGGGAGGGTAAGACAAACGCAAGGGAAACTATTAAAATAATGGACATAGGGATTCACTTTCCTGTCACGTAGCCGACCAATTTTAAAGGGAATCCAAAGGTAGCCAGATATAAGTGCTTTGCTATAGATCCCGGTTTGGAAGCAGATGGTATGGTGGTTAAAGATTACTGAGTTGTGATGTTTTGGTTTGGTATTTTTACTTTTAATCCTTATGAAAACGAGCTTCTAAATATTCGCAGTTTTAGAGTGTGGACATTGTACTCTATTTACATGTAATTACTTAAATAGAATTGCACTTATTTCCTTAAAAAAGATGGGTGTGATTGAGACGGTTTTTAAAAAAAGCGTAATTTCAACGCGATAAACTTCACAGTCTTGTTTGACCTCTACTTAACTTACCAGCACATTTCATGACGCTTTTTGACGAGTCCATCCAGTCGTAATGTTTCTTCTATTATAATCATACCTAAACGTTTATTTCCCTAATTAATTACGCGGCACGGCCAGAAGTAAAGTTGGGCGCGTAAAAATACTCAGAGTACGTAGCCAACTCCTTAGGGTGGTATAAAGTTGACTTTTGTTTCGTTTTAATTATACGCCAGCGGCCACCGGGGGTGAGCAGAGTTAAAAAGTTAATTAGCTTTAATTTTAACTGCGGGGGAGGTATCGTTATTGCATATTGCGCAAATGAAATTTGAGTGTTTGAGATGAATGTGGGTCTTAGAGATGGTGCTTCTTGTTGGTTTGCTTTGAAATCTTACTGTCTGCTCATAGGAAAAAAACCTTTGCTTTTCACTTTCATTAGTTATCGAATTAATGTCCGATGTAAACAGATGATATGATCCTATTTATTATATCAAGGTACATATCATATTTATGCGTTATCACCAGATTTAACCTTGCTTTGCCTTCTGTTCAGTGATTTACTGATAAGTACACAAATCCTATCATTCAATCATTCAACCAGGATGACATTTGACATTCGTATTAATATTTTTTATGAATATTCCCAATTTGAATAATTACCTTTTTTACGTCAGTTGAAAGAATTCAGTTAATATGCAAAACCGTATTGAAATAAATTGTATTTTTTCCTTATCTCTTTACAGCAGGGCTTACGTTATTCAAACATAAAATTTTAAATACCGACATCTTTGAATATTATGGGTAGCTTTGTTTTCTTTTGGCCGGCCTTTGGGGAGCCCCAAGAAGCCTTACAATAGTATATTAAAAGCGTATTTCAAGATATATTTTTTGAAAAATATTTTAATTTCTTTGGAGACAGCAGGGACCTTAAATTATTAGTAGCTTTATTTTAGTAATAATTAAATTTCTTTAATGCTTTCAAATTACTAGAATACTGTGCCATTATAATTTCTGCAATAATCGAGTAGAATAATATTTTTTATTATTTTACTGAAATATCAAAGTAAAATAATTATTTGTAATGTTATCTAGACTGCATACAACCATTGTTTCGATCCGTCTTAAAATATGAACAGTATTCTCTTATTTATTTACAAACCAAGTATTTTTCAACTTTTCGTTCACATAAGCCTACGAAAGGCCTACGCGACCTCAACTCGGTCCTATCTACCAGTCGAGGGTAACTTTTTAACTGAATTTACGTGTACACGATGAGATTGTGAAGGTTTTATTCTTCTGAATGTTGAGTACGTTCAGGAAACAGTTTGTGTTCGTCTTCCTCTTCCGTGGTGTAAAATATAAGCGGAAGCGATTTTAAGAACTTGTAATATTCGCCGCAGAAAATGTTAGGCTTCTTTATTTTTTTAAAAGGCTTGACAAATTGCAAATAGTTGTTTTACCTACTACCTTAAGCTTTCAACTTTAGGTAATAGTGAAAAATTGAAATATTTGAAATCTGCTAATGCTTTTAAATTACTGAAACTGAATTAAGCTACACCTCTTTTTTACGTTCTCCACTAAATGAATCAATCTTAAGTCCATGCTAGTTTGAAGCTAAAAAAGCTTGCAGCTTCCAAAGGAAGAAACTAAGCTTTTACGTTACAAAACGCACAGAAACTGCGAATTTGGACTTTCTAAGTAGATGAAAAGACTGTCACCAGGAAGAGTCGTATCTTAAACCGAAACCACAAACCGTACGACGGCAGTTTTAACGACTCAAGTGCATTCCAGTCTCAGAGCTATCAATTTCTTAGCATAAAAAATAAATTAACATTTATATTCCAGCTCGCTTGCTATTCACCCCTTGAGCCGCGGTAGGGGGAAGGCACCAGATGTCGTAAGGGTGACAATAAATTTTATCGCCGTTCTACGCGTATTCTCAGCACTACAAAACCGTAAGCTCGGATTTGAAACATAAACGAAACGGTATATATTATTTAAATTGCTAACTGTCACTTTTTATAGACAACCGCGTAACGCGTAAAATTTTGGATAACATACTCGTGTAGTTTATGTGTGCGCACTGTTTTATACACCTGCGTTTCTTATTGAGAATTGAGGATACGTGTTCCCTGTCTTTTTTATTTATGTTTGAATATCAGGTTTTTGTTATGCTGGAAAAGCTTTACTTGCAGTAAAAATGTACGAAAATATTGGCTAAATTGTAAATAAGTTTAACACAAAAATTATTTATTTCGGAATTTAGAACATAGGTACATCTTTGTTCAATTACAAATCTGTGTTCAGACAAATATAGGTTCGGAAATTTGATACAGAGTGTTAGTACGAAATAGAGGAGAGAAACATGAAACAGAACGACTAATTCGAAAAAGGTTTTGGAGTAAATACATTCACCCACAGAAGGTAGACACATCGTGCCTTATTCAGCAAACGAGATATCTCGTGTGACGAGTTTCTGATTAATCTCGCCTACTCCCAGCCTTTCACATAAAATCACGTGTTTTCATAGCTTTCATAAAATACAGCGCATAATGGCGCACTTATTACAAACAGATGTACGCAAGCGTCGTTTAAATACACATAAATTCTTATAAACACTTCCTTAAGCGAGCTTCCTCTGATTTACAGGTTTTATCATTTCTACGCTGACTTATACCTCCCAGTTTATAGGATATCTTATATTTTTTATAGGAGACAATAAGGGCTTAATAAAAAGAAAACGATGACGGTAGCATCTGGTATAATAAAAGACTTTCTGCGTGGCTACTTTATAATTCAGTCATATTAGCTCATAAACGTGCAAAAGTGTGTCATATATTTTAACATGACTCTTATCAGTCTTATTCTATGATTTCATATTATTACAAAATGTCTGTATTCTAGATACATTAATTATTACATATTAAACCTTCATGCAAACATCAATACGTTCATAACTTTTAAACATAGAACAGCTACAAATAACCACAAATTCTAAATTAACATTCGAAATTCAAATTTTCATTCGGTTCCATTCACCAGCCGAATAGTCAATACATTATATCGAATAGTGTGCGGGCTTATTTACGCGGTCGGCGGGACATATTTTATGCTCCTCCAATCGATATGTCCCGATTTAGACACGGTTAATGGCCCGAAATGTCCCTGTTTTGCCTTCCGGCTCGGCTTCGGGTTCCTGCCGAAAGCCTATGCAGACAGAACCTGATCTCTGATGTTCTAAGTTAGCTTCATACGATATTTTTAGAGCGATTTATAAAGTGAATTAGGATCTTAGACATGTCTTTTCTTTTCTGGTTAAGTAAATTTTTGCTTTAATTTTGCTGAAGCTATTTTAATATAACTTCCTACTTAATACTACTTACTGAATAAAGAAATGTTTCTCTCTACTACGAAGAGATTACATAGCGAGTGCCTGCAGAATGAAAAATTGGTAACGCCTACACAAATAATTATAGCAAAGTTGCATGAATGCGTCACAGTGGGCGTCAATTTGTTAGGATCACTGCTCTTGTGGTAAATTAGTTGCGAAGGTGGCGTCGTCGATAAGAATTAGATGGGATTATGTACATTTGTCTCCATTTAGAAATCAGTTATCTATTTACAAAGGACCTAAATATTTTTTTCAAATACTTTGTTCTATGAAGGTTCTTTGTTCTACGAATAATACGTTATACGCAACTACAGACTAAAACTTCTGCTCATTATTGCGAATCTCTAACTTATTTGGCTTATCGATATTTATTCATGTAATCTCTTTTGTAAAACGCAAGAAAGATGCAATATACACGTGGATTAGCTATTATTGCCTTGGTGCCATTACGTATTGTCATAGTGATGCCATTGAACACTAACATTAAATCTATAAATGGTGAATACGATAAAGCCAGAACGTTGCATTTAATAACTCGCAAAAAAAACTAAAATAATATGTATTAATTTAACATTTGCTAGACTATACTAATAGACCTATATTATGATGGTTAAGACGTTTATAGATTATAATAGATCATAATTGTTTTGCATTTGTCAATCGTCTTATAATTTTTGATACTTTTCAAATGGATCCTGCTCAACACGAAATTTAATCAAAACATTTGCATCACTTTAAGGAGTAACACGAAGACATTCATTCCTTCATCGAGATCGATATTTAGGTGTAGTAGTGTCTTGTAGGCAATATTTTCTCTTCAGTATCTTTGCCGGGTTTGTCGTTATTTTCCATCACATCCTTAGGGAAGGCTGGCTGGGAGCGAAGTGTAAACACGGTTAAAGTGCGTGCGCTTTAAGTTGGAGTGCGCTCTCAAATCCTGAGAAATCGCTGCGGCTTCGGCCGTCTCTCGACACGTCTTGGATGATGGCTTGAGTTGTAGGTTAGAGCGATTTGTGAACGATGGAAGTTGTTTTTCACCGCGTAATCTAAAAAACTTGTAAAATCATGTCGCAGGTTATCCAAATGTCTAAATTGAAGTAAACTGGTCATCATCATTATGCTGGAAGGATGACCATGAGGTTTCCAAATGTAGGATTATGTTGTATCGTATCCACTGCCTTGTTTTAGTACGATAAAAGGTTTATAGTCGAAATACCTACTTTCTTTAAAAAAATGCACAATCAATTTTATGGATCTGAATTCGCAGTTTAATAATTCCAGCCTATAAACGTCCCACTGCTGGGCACAGGCCTCTTCCCATATAGAGAAGGCAAGAGCATTGATCACCACGCTTGCTCTCTGCGGATTGGCGATTTCAGATCCCAATTTTGGAATCCAGGTTTCCTCACGATGTTTCCCTTCACCGTTAGTCAGAAGTGTCTTAGAATAATTAAGAAAGTACATATAACTTTGAAAAGTTACATTGGTACTTGCCCGGGTTCGAACCTGCAACCTCGTGCATACAAATCCGTTCATTGAACCGCTAGGCCACCACGACTTCTTTTTTATACTGTACCTGACCATTTAACTGGGAAAATAGTGTTTTCATTTTCGTAACTTACCAATAGTGAACTGAAACGACTTTCTTTTGCTAATTAGTAGTGCAAATTAAATTAGTTCTTACAATATTTTACGCAGGCATGTAATGTACTAACTATGCTAGTATTGGTACTATATTCAAGCCCATAAATATTTAAGCTAAATCCCCCGCTAAAGCCTATTAAATAGGCCGGAATGTCAAGAGGATAATGCAGATTGATTCGGCTCAACTCGGAGGAGACAAATTCGATTTGCGACAGTGCGGTGTAACGCACAGATTTGACGCCTTGAAAAATATACCAGATCCTGTCTTGAGATTGCACTCGCCTGGAACTCTATAGCTAGCTATTTTTCTACCCAGTTGAACCTCTATTGGCGTCTGTCTTCGGTATAGTTCGAAATGCTTCACGAAAGATTTTACAATTTATTTTGTTCTGTATTTGCGGTACGTTGGAGAGTAACTACCTTATTATTTGTCCGTGTTGTTTGCATTATCGGTCAAAAAACCCACAGTAGATTATTTATCTTTTTTATTCCTCTTTCATATTTTTATTTAGACTGCTATGTGTTGTCATACATTTCCTATTATGTATTTCTTAGTATGGTAAATTGGTACTTTCATGTTATGAACTAGAAGCTAAGTAGGCCACATTTGTATTCATAAGCAAGCTTATTTAAGAAACTGAAATGCGTAACGTTCCATTGGGCTTATTCAAACCTTAGTAAAGCAAAATGTCGTCTGCGCTCGTTCCTTCAAGACCTAAGCTCTACATTATGGTGGATAAACAAAGAATATCTATTCAAAGGGTCGCGCACAATTTATTTTTGCTTCGCGAAAGGCATACAGTGTCGTTCAGTAAACTAGGCCTGCGAATTCGGGACACGTTCGCTGTCGCCGAAATGTTTCTCGGATGGGCTTTTCGAAGAAACAAAACTCGCTATACAATACAAGTTGTCCCATACTGTACCCTAACCATTTCTAACACAGCTGGTCAAAATGGCCATTTACATTCGGTGTAGAAGCTGGATTTTTTTGTTCGCCACCAATGGAAAAGTCGGAGGTCGATTTTGTTAAGAATTGAATTTATTTTTGTATTGGAACTAGAATTGTTTAATCCGAGAGGTGCCTTGAGCTACCAGAAGGTGCAAACCTACTTTATATTATAATATCATGGAGAATTTTCAAGTTATTGTGATTAGAAATTTAAATATTCAATTGTCGACCTCCTCATTTTCTTGGGTTGCAGATGGTAGTAGTGAAACTCAGCAAGAGCAGGTCAGTTGGAATGTATCGGGCCCAGTATAGCAATATTATCCTTCCATAGTGAATAACATAGGATCTTTTCTTACACATACAATGATATTATGTATCACATATGTATTATAAGTAAGTTTTTGGGGCTCGAGTTAGCATGGTTCTGTTCAGTTGAAATACCTTTTTTCTCCACTATATTTTTAGTTTTTCTTTCAGTTGTGTTGTGTCCGTAGAGATTTAATGTGTAATGATAAATGTGATACTTTCAGCGTTTCTCATATGAGTCAGGATTGATACAGCATTATATCTACCCCTGATATCTATTCGTTTTGTTATTATTTCAGCATGTATCACGTTCCAATGTTTCAGGGGCCACAAACTAAATGTCTCACAGGATAACCAGCTTTATTTCCTAAGTTATTAGGTTTGTTATTGCTTAAGATTTTTAGGTATGTTTACGAAATTCGTGTTCTTGTCACGTGCGATTCGACTCGCCGGTCGACGCGTGTGCCTTCTTTGTTCGAAGCTATTATTTTTATCCGCATTTTGTACTTATTGGTCCTGTATTATGTGACAGCGTGCGCGTTATTAAATAATCGGATGTTCGTTTAGTTAAGGATGTTGGCAGGAAAAGGAACAGAGATAACATAGGAAGGTTATATGTAGGCATTGAAGCTGTTACATCACAGTTATTAATATACAATGCTTATAGTTTTGTTTTAACTCAAAAACAAAACTATGTAGTTTAATAACTCTATTTTGTTATTAAGTAGATGGTATATATATCCGTGTATTCTCACGCTAAAATTGCCAATATCGAAGCGCGAATTTATATCTTAGCAAGGTACGTATAAATTTTTATCGTCGGATTTCCCTAGATTACATTTTAAGCAACGCAATTTACTTTAGAGTGGTTATCACCCTCTTTGTTCGCTTCCATCTCAATAGTTTCATCTACCCCAATTTCAGTCGATCACACTTCCTGACATTAAAAAGTACACTTTCCCAAATGGCAATTTCGCACCATTTCAAAAAATCCTTGTAAAAATCGAAATTTATTGGCTTTACCGCCGAAAATATAACTTTCCCCATCCAATGTTAAAACGCTAAAATCTTTTTAGAACCCGATAAGCGTTATGGCTAACCAGCTGCCACTTTAACAAATTATTGGTAGATTTCCAAGAAAAAAGTTGTCACCCCCGCGAAGGGTAGAAACGTAGTAGACGCCTTATTTGATAGCTTGATTTTCGCAGGGCGCACGGAGAATGTTAAATTACTGGCGAAATGAAAGATAATAGGGCTGCATCTTAACAGGGAAAGTTGCTCTACTTTCGAGAAGGGAAAAAACTTTTTATCCCCAAAAGATTTTGAAATTCCTACCCCTAGGGCGCGAGAGTACTCGGTATCACATTATTTATTCATGGTTTTTTTGTTTAAGTGCTTGGCTATAGTAGGTCCTATTTGAATGATCTCTTTACTATAGCATAAACGATTTAAGGAACGGATATTTAAAAACGTTCTTGATCCATCTTCAAAACTGTGAAAAATAGTAATTGATTGTTCAAATCTAATTAAATTAAATTTGTATAATGTTTATTCTGTCTTCCAGACTAATGAATAACTATGGATTTTGGAAAATATTGCTACTTTATGTAAAAAATATTCAGTTTAGTAGAGATTTTGATTTATTATTTATTTATTAGATGTTCAACTATAGTCTGATTAGTATACACGTGTAACACTTTAGGGATATTACTTTGATGTAACTTAATTGGTAAATGAAACAACAATTAATCGAAATCGAACAATTTATTGTAAACTAATACGAACGCATAGTAGAATTTAGGATATATATTTGTAATATTAATAGTACGATAACAAAACATTGACAATAAAGCGATAACTTAGTTCACCAACATTCGATAAAGTTGACGATTGTGGCGCGTCTCAGGCAGAGACTAGAATCTGTCAACGTTTACATTATTACAATATATCAAAACGTTAAAGCTATATAAAACATGGCCAATGAAATGACAACAGTCTTATGTCCTAGAAACGAGATTTTAGTTACATTGATATAAATATACACGTTTTGTTCCAATCACTTCCATATGGTTTGCTCTGGTTGCCCGAGAATAGTACAATCGATCAAAAAGAAATATTAAAGTCTATTTTGAATATAAAAGTCAACACTGGAAAAATGGTATAGAAAAAGATTGTGGAAGTGAGTGGAATCATAACGCGAGATAACATTACGACAATGAGGTCAGTGCCAGTGCAGATATAGAAAATAATTTCCTCGATATGAAATTGTCACAGGCAGGGGAAGACAGAGGAAGACATCTTGCTTTTGAACAATCCACAATATTTGTGGAGTCAGTACAAAAGCTACTACAACTTCTGAAATTATTTTACAATACGTTGCGGATAAAGTATTTCTCATGTTGACAGTATAAAAGTACAAAAATGAGCAGAAGATAAACGCTAACAAGTTATAGCATATCTTGCATAACATCTGTATTTACAATAGTGTTACAATTATCTAAATTATCATATTTAGAGCGCGGAGAGCTAGAAGCTTTCGTAATTCTAGAAAAATACAGTGGTAACCTGAAAGTGTTGAAGCATTTATTTTATAAATACGAGTACTAGAGTACAAAAGCAGTCTCCAGATTAAATTCGGTAACGTAGCTTAACGATATCTATTTAGAATTTTACAATTAAAATACATTTTGATACATTTGCTCTAAAAATCACTGATTTCTGGATCTGTGTCCGCGTACTTGCATGTGAAGGGGTTTCGTAGCCATGAACAGAAGGACCGGTCGCTATGCTGTTTGTATTTAGCGGTGGTGTGCTTCTTAGCGTGTGCTCGAGCGACAGCTGCTCGGCGCGTCGGGTAAGAATCTAAGGAGGATGCATCCGAATCTCTTGGCACCGAATCATAGCCTGATTCAGCGCGTCTTGACGTTGTCGCAGGACTGTGTTTGCCAGTCCGCGGTGTAGACTCGTGGCCGCTGTCGTAACCATCAGGTTTAGAACTAGCAACTACCCTAGCTATTCCTTTATCACTTTTCTCTGTTCGTGGTTCAGTTGTTACAACCGGGGCTGTAACTTCTAGGTGCAAGTTTGACTTTAGCTCTTTAAATGATGGAGCACCGCTCCCGGGTATTCGTCTCTCTTCTCTTAAATTAGGGTCTGAAGCTCCATCGGGATGCCTAAGGGATGCTATACGCGCATCGGTTATGTCATTTCCCCGGTACCTTTCGAAAGGTCCGTAGCAGTCATTATGTGCCTCTAAATCTTGATATGCATCGCATTCGCCTACTGCACTACCCGGCCTTGACATAGTTCGTTTGCAACTATTACATATCTTATCACTAGGTCTATACGCTGGCTCACTATATACAGAACCGTCACCTCCAAATTCTTCCGTATCTCGAACATTGGATAGAGATAATGACTGAAATTGTGGGGCTATCCTCGAGATAGTCATTTCATTATTATCTAACATTCGTCGAGACCCATACAATTCCGTTAAACTCATTAAATCGTCAATTCGTGATCGCGATGACGGTAAACTCTCATGAGGATTCAAGTCGAGTCCGCGCTCACCATTGTATTTCTCAGCGTAAAATCCTATAGTTTGCCTAAGATAAGCTTCATTTCTAATTTGACGTTCAACTTCGCTATATAAAGATAAAGTATCTGTAAAAGTTGAAGCTACAGTCAAATTTTCTTGACTAAGAATTCTCAAAGGGTGATCATCTAAATCTTCTTGATCTACTTCAGGCAATGGATTTTCAGAAAGCCCCATGCAGAACGCTATATCCTCTTCAGTAACTTGCAAACAGCTGTCCTGCATAGGAACCGGTTCTAAAGGTTCCTCAAATTCATATATTTCCAAAATTTCATCCTCATCATCATTAAGACCTCTACTCATGCCATGCGGATCAATGTCCCTACTATGGTTAGAAGCATACTCATCATCCATCCTTAATCGTTCTTTATATTTACTATCTAGACTCTCCATAGATACTTCTCGACTGCTAAGACTACTTGGCTGCATTATAGGTAATGCGGGTGGTATTTCAGCCAATTCTTCACTATCGTCGTCTTCGTCGATATCATTTTTGTTGACTGGTTTTGGACATTTCTTCTGTGGAGTATTTTGATCTGTTAAAGGCGGACCAACATTCTCTTCTTCTATGGCCATTCCCTTAGAACCAGCTTTTAAACCAGTTCTAATTGTGGATTCCTCCACATGAATCCTTCTAGCTGAATCTTTCGTTACCGGTTCCATCTTGTGGGCTGTTTCTGGTTCATCTGAAGTTTTCACTCCAGGTTCTTTCGGCGCTGGTTGCCCTCTGTGGCTTGGTGAATTATGCCTCGATTTATGAATCTGTGATGTTTGATTTTCAACCCATTTCCTAATCATATTCTTCTTATGGTTATCCATATAACCGTATCCTAAATTTTCGCTACCGTGTGAACCAAGAATGCCCATTTGAAGTGGTAATGGATTCAAAGATTGCATTGGAACAGACTCAAATTGGATAGGTACTTTTGGTTCTTGCATGGGACCGTCAATCCAAGTTTCACGTTTCTTTCCTTGCGTTTCCTTAATTATGTGTCGTGCTTCGACTAGTTTCGATTTTGATATTCTTGGACCGTCAATCCATTGTTCATCGCTGTTACTTTTTCCTTCTTCAGAAAGTTGTTTTTGACCTGCTTTTTTAAATGGAGTTGATTTGGAAGCTGCCGAGTGTGCAGGTGACCCTTTTGGAGTGTGATTAGGCTGAAGACTTTTGAGCGGTGATGCTTTTGGGGATGAATGTAATTTATGTACAGGACTTTTTTCTTCGATTACTTTAGATAATGTTGACTTATGCTTTTGGTCGGCTGCTGACCCTCGTAACGCTTTGCTAAGAACGCATCTGTTGTCACCAGAATTAATGTGTGGTATGTAAACTGGTGGATGTTCGCCATCCGTCGCATCATCCAGAGGACCAACGTAAATGACTGTGTCAGCTGAGAGATCACTACTAGATGGGTCTGGCTCACTGCTGCTTGGTTTTGAAGCGTCCTCACCAGAGCTGCCTCCGGACCCTGCATTATTGTTTGATGAGTATTTAACTTTTCTTCGTCGTAGTCTGTGTATTCTTGATGCTAATTGTAATGTTGTAAGCGTGTCTGAATAATTTTGGGCATTTGGTGATACGTGGACAATCATAGCAGTGTGACATGTTAATGATCCTAAACATTCTTTCAAGACATGTGTTAAATTGTGGTCTCTGTAAGGTAGATGCCTTTGTCCGTTGAATATTGCAAGTAATATATTTCCTAAACCAGATAGTGGTATGCCGCCGTTTGTTTTTCCTCTCTCTGAGTTTCCTAGGTCGATTAAATGCAGGCGGCTGCGTCCTCCGGCAACTGTGAACAAAGAGAAAAATGTTTTTAATTCAGGAACTTTGTTGTTTTGTGACCAGTTAAATATGGCGGAGAATAGTAAAACTTGAAAAATTCCTTAAAAAGATTCAACTACTTTGAAACACCTTATCACTTTAAGTTTTATACGATTTAATTATACGATTAGCATTAAGTTTATAAAATATTATTTGTTGTATTTAGATTTTTGGACTGATTTACTGTTATATCGTAGTTGTGACAAAAATAATATGACCTAATATTTAATGACTCACCTGCGCCTTTCCCCCCAACACTATATTGATACACATGGAGTGTGTACAGCAGATGACTGTCCTTGCCCTCCTCCCTGGTGCCTCTGGTAGCGAGAGCAGCGTCAAGATAAAACGCCGCCTTTTCAGCGCTGTGCACGCGAAGTTCTGATTGGTTCTGCAAATGCGTCCCGAACAGGGGATCGTCTCGAAGGTATACTCCTGGTGATTGCTCCGTGTCTGCATAAATAGAGGAATTTGTTTATATACATTTTTTCCCTTAAGTATTTTGTTTATAAGACATGAAACAATTTTAGTATTCCAAATATGTCTGTTGGGATCTTACCGTTTTGATAGGGCGCCAGCAAGTCCCTGATCTGGTTGGTGTTGGTGCACAGTTCCACCGCTGACACCCTCACGGAGAACCTGGTGCCGCACTTGTGGCGCTGCTCAGCTATTCCTCGGAACAGCCACGTGATGGCGCACGGTATCGCGCCGAGGGATGCTGGTGTGTCCGGCCGCCCCAACATTGTGTAGGATTTACCTGGACAGGGAATTTAAGATTGTAGTAATTAGGTGATAACAGATATAAGAAACACCATAAGAACCTTTAAGGTTACATAAAATTTAATTATTTACGAAGTGTTTTAGCTTTCTGTGCGATAAAGATTACTGTAATCCCAAGCTAAACGACTTGATAGCTTATCGTTTAAAGCCATAATTAAAGTGAACAGCGCCACAATAAACACAAGAAATCACTTTTAATACCAGGTAAGTGACTTTAACTCTACGTGGCATCCCAAAATCCTTCAATAATTAAAACGAGGTTCGAATTATTCACTCAGTTGGATCTGCGATCCCGAATAAGCGGGATGTATGACTAAGCTTGGGTTTAGTGCCAACATTGCCGCATTTCCCCGAAACTTTCATCTCGCGAGGCATTCAATTTACATCTGAAACCTTAATCTATGAGGGGAGGTTGGGGTAAATTACCTCTTTCGTTTATAAAGTCTTCTTGTTTTGTGTTAATGAAAGTATAAGCCCATTTAGCTATTGTTTGTCCGCGGTATTATCTTGATCGCTTCGTTCGGATAATCCGTCGCAACTTGCTAAATTGATTTCGTGTCCCGATGACACTTATTAATAGCTTGCTAATACTGTTAAGGTTGGAAGCTATTGTGGCGTGATCAACTTATAATGGTATTGTTTGTTCAATCTGATTTAAAGTTGTGCTTGTTAAGATTACATTTCAATTTCTAATAACATTGTAGTAGTCTTAATCTTTACTTTAACTGGTCTGTTTCAAACTCTGACAATTTGTGATACAGCCACGTTCTAGCTACTGAGCTAACTCACAAAAAAACCAAGTGGATTTTTTTTACAGATTATTTATATCAATTTCTACACAAATAGACGTTATATTTTTTTCGTTCTTTCTGCTCAGCCTACCAAGTATAGTGTTAACTTGAGATCCAGTTTTAATATCAAAGTTTTGCCGCCATGAGTGTGCGAGCGAGAGGGCGATAGCTCGTATTTATCAAACTTTCAATTAAGAGCACTCCCGACTCTTTGCCATTTAGATGCAAATCCCGCCGTCGACTCGACTGAGAAGTTTCATACTTTATAGTGCATAATTAGGGTTGACACCTTTGAAATGACTTGTGGTTCCGCATAGTGGTTTTAGTGCAGTCGAAGAAACTTAATGAGAACCGTTTGTTATTTGTTATTAGCTGTTACGACAGCTCTGTTGTGCACTTAATCCAAATGAGTTGATTTCATACAAGTGTTTTTGAAAAGCAATAGCGTCGTGCATATGTCAATATTAGCCATATAGTTAATATAGATATTTAGAGGGTCCACCAATTTTTATTTTGAACACAATAAATAGAAAGAAAAAGTTCAAACGTGAGTCACAGAGTCACTATCAAATCTGATTTATATGTAAAACCATGTATATATAATCAGAGTAAGATATTCTTGTTTGAAAATGGCAGCCCTAAGTAGGTCTTTTTAATCAACACCCTGGCTTTCATGCTAGAACTTGATCATTATCTGCAAAGATCTACTTTTATGTATGTATACAGTTAACGATATACCATGTTTATGTGTTTTATGCCCTTGAAGGTAAAACAAGCTGTAAGAAGCCGTTATATACCGTTTAATAAAGTATCATGCGATAGATATCATGCTTAGCTTGTTCAAATAGTGTTTACAACTCGTTTACATTATTGGTAACTGATATTTTAATTGCAATCAATTTACAACAATGTTTAAGTTATTGCCATTAACAACCGAGCTTTATGGAAGGGCTTGACATGAGGTCGCGATCCTCAGCAGTGAGGGACCAAGGAAGAATAAGACTAACTTGAAATAAGAAAAAGTCTCGACTTTAAAAGGAAAAATATGGATGAAAAGTAGTACAGTAGGTTTTTTTTATGTACGAAGAAGAGTGTCAAGTTACTAAAATGACGGATTAGTTTTGCGTCTAAAGTTCGATTGCTTTAAATTAAATTAGTAATTGCTGCTGCTATTAAGTACCATAGTTTATTTGCTTATACATTAGTTTGTGTATGAAGCATCTAAATATATTACATTTCAACTGTTTAAAGATCTCCCTGCCATGGAAGGTAAGTACAGCTTCTTACCTAGTCCTGCGTGTCCAAAGCAGAAGAGGCAGCCGTCAGTGCCATTGATGACGGCATGGATGACGTCAGTCAATGCGCTCGAACATATCTCCGTCTGTAACAAGAAAACAAGAAACTATAGAATATACGAACCAAGGTAACTGATGCATGTCGCCATACTTGCTATAAAAATCAACATTATTATTTCAATTTTATTACGGCCTACGGGACGCTCCGAAGTATCTAAGATCTCAATATTACACGAGGAACAGTGTTTACATTATGGTTAATATTATGTTAAACAACGATTTAATGTATTGGCTACTAAACGGTTACGAAACATTTATTATTTTTCTCTTATTAATTTAATTCTTCATGACACGACTAAAATCACATAAAAAGTAAATATTAAATGAAGTAATGTTTAAAGTACCTCTAAAAGGGTGACCACACATTAATTTCCCTAAAATTTAATATTATCGTTACGCAAATCTCTTCACAAAACACCTTTGCTCCCCTAACTAAAACAAAATTGTCTTAATACCGTGAATAATTTAGTAAAATCTGGCACTTAGGGTGTTTGTACCGGGCCAGGGTGTTTTCTTTCATCCGGGTGACCGGGTCATAGATAATTACGATGGTCCCTCTCAGATTAGGGGAAGACTTAGTATGAAATACGTAGGTAAGTGTTATATTGGTTTCCCTAGTTTATGAGTGCAATATTGTTTAGTCATATAAGTAGTTACAAGTTATATTTAGTTGCATATTTTGTTATTAGTAGAAGTGTCAACAGTTACTGTTTATACATACGAAATAATAATATGTCTATCATAAACATTATTTCGTATTTTTAATTTTATAGCCCTATTTCATACAGCTTCTAGATATATTTAGTATTATTGGCGACATTATAGTGGTAAACAGTAAGTCCAATATCTGTTCAATAACTGGCCAAATAAATAAACCAATTAAAAACTATAGCTAAGATGTTTTCAGTGTGTAACAAATAAGTTTAAACCAAAAACTAAATTACGTATCTATTTTCTTAAAAAAAAAAATCGGTATTAAAATTTATATTAAATAACAGCTACAAGGTGAAAACTTTAATACTTCCTATTATATTATAATGATGTATTGTAGCAACAAGTTAATGTTTTTTCTCCAGTGTTTTCGTTGGCAGCTTTCGCGGATAATTAAAAGGACTTAAGGTGGAGCACTGAGATTAGAGGGCGGTAGGGCGGCCTTCTGTTGTGTTTTAATTAGGATTATCTAAATTAGAACGTTTAGTATCGTTTTATAGATGCTTTGCTCTCATATTAGTAAGATTACGTAACTGTTCTTCGGTGTATAAGTGTTTTGGGATTAAGACTTTAACAATGTGCATTATCAACGATAAGAAAAAACAAACAAGGCCTGAGGTACAGTAAAAGTTGTTAAATTCAATTATTTTTTTGCAGATAACAATGACAAACATCAATTAATTCTGAATGAATATAATGCCCTCTTCATTATTGGTGAATCTTATCAGCAACAATTAAGAGTAATAAAATTCCGTCTTGAAAGTAACATTTTCAAGTGTCCTACATAATTAAGGACTTGTCCTGCAAATATCATGGTGTTCCTATCGCAGGGGATATACACTCGACACGGAAAATACTGAAATTGTTTTGAATGAAAATTTTAATGATGGCGACTCCGTTTACTAATTGAGTGTGCTTAGGCCGTAATGAAGGGAACCCAGTTAATCAATTTCATAATTAATTTAGCTTCAATTCATTTATTATAGATTTAGGTATCGTTTATTTAAATTAATAAAGCGCTACTGCTAAAATCATTTTGGTTTCAGTAGGTCTTATTATTGATAGACCGAATAGATCCTTTATTTATATTTTTGATGATTAAGAATGATACGCAGGATCCCGCTGCTGGGCAAAAGCCTAACCCTCCATCGTACTCGTGGGATCGTGCGTAGGCTAAAAAAAAGAGAATGATAATAAAATATCTGATAGTAAATAAATGAATAAAAATAACACGTATCTAACAACGTATCTATTAACAAAATAGGAACGTTTTATGTTTAGTTTTAGTATTCTTGAAATAAAATTAGTCTAAACTTTATTATTAATTAATATCGGACTCATTTCATCTATTACTATCTTTATCTAGGCTGGATAGGACCCAATTTTATTACTACAACCCATTTTCATTTGCCTTTATAATTATAACAGTACATTATGGTAGCCTACGTTTTGATATCATCGGATAATTATCCATGCAGTAATAACATGGCAAACTTAATCATACTAAATAATATTAGAGCACTAAATTATCGTGTTAACTGTGACGTACGGCTTTTCTGACGTCATAACCCACTAAGCTTTCATAGTTCAGTTTTAGTATCTGATGTATAACACGAAATTGGTCTCATGACTACTTTCTTAACCCCAAAGGTCATTATGGCTATGTTATTAGATAGGAAACAATCACAATTTAATAGTATGAAGAAGAAAATAAGTGTGGTTCGTTTATTGTTTTCTGAAGGTATTTAAATGGCTATTCTTCAAGATTATAAGTCTTAATTTCAGGCTCAAAGTTCATTTCTACTTTTGAATTTACTGTGCTTAAATGCACGAGTTACATTTTCTTAAAATGGGCGCTATACTTTAAGACTATTTAATAAATATATCTGTCGACAATCACACGCTATAGAATTTTCTCGTACGACTAAGTAGATATCATTGAAATACATCCGAATAAAATAAGTAGTAATTACTATAATGTTTAACTATAATGTTAACGCAGTGGAGTCATAAAGGTATATAATGACGGTAGATCCCGGCGGGGTTGACGTCGGACTAAGCCGTTGTAAGCCGTTGTCCGGCCGTAGTCCGGCCGTCGTCCGGCCGCCGTCCGGTCGTCCGGTCGCTGAGTTATTGCTCGGATAACTTACATCAACGCATATATATCTACAATCGCAATCGCTTTAGTCTCATATTATTTTGATACGGGCTGCCTTGAACGTGGGATTAAGGAAATAATTGCGTTAGACTTAACTGATATACGACATAAAATAGATGACAACTCGGGTCTATACCAGAATTTTGTAAGTGGCCTATAGTAATAAACCGAAACCACTCTCTCACGTTTCATTTACAATAGTCAGTATTTTTTTTACAAATTACACCAATTTTAAAAGTTTGAAAAATTATATTGGACCTGATTACCTGGACTGCTACCGGTCTTGTGCAAGCGAAAATGATTGATTGAAACCTAATTATTAAATTAATATACATCTAAGCTACACACTGCGATAGATAATTACCAAAAAACTATAAATGACATAAGTATACATTTCTTAAAGGCATGTTATATTTGTCTCTTGTTTCGATCACACCCAGTTTGGAACTATTCGTATGTTTTGATATCCAGCCTCACGTAATCTCCTTTATATACTGCACATTTAACAGCAGCTTCTAGCTTACTATACACAGTAATTACGAGTACATCGGTACATGAGCATTAGGCGGTTAACTGATTTATTGCGCCGTTTATAGCTGTGACTTCTGATCGGGAATCCTGGTCTTAAGTGGCTTCGTGTGTCGGGAAATTATGAGGTTAAGTATGGAATTATTTGCTCTTTTGTTTTGTTTACTATGTAATAATTAATTGCCGGATTTCATTACGACAGATAATTTTATCTGAGGAAAATTATTGTCAGTTCTTAAATACAAAAAATTGCGACATGAATTTTGGAGTGGCGTGGGTTTCACTCGAATAAACATTATACGGTGTTGTAATAATCTGCCCTAGATGGTATTATATTATTCTGAATAAATAAGTGGAGGCGAAGATTTTAAAATGATAAATAAACAAATTTAGATACCCAAACATGTAGGTTTTTTCACCTCTTTTAGATAAATACATTGCCTTTTAGTTTTATCTCAGTGATTTTTGACTAAAGAATTCATTCTGGACAGCTGAGAATATGCATCTATGAATTCTAGTCCGCTAAAGAATGCAAATATACAATCCTAACAGTGACCTAGAAATTCAAATGTAATAGGAATGCACAGATTTAAGCTGTGAATGTGGTAGACACGGAGATTACAGCATAGTCCTTACTAATGGGATTCGTATGCACTGGTGGCGTTGTGGCGTTGCGGCGTTGTGTGGATTGTTCCCTCTGATTGTGTGTGCGTTGCTGCCCGTGTTTTGTTGCATGGCTCAGCGGGGACACTGCATGTTGAGCAGAAACAAGTATGTTTGTTTTTATTTGGATTGTTTTGGGCTGTCTCGTTAAGTGTTTTGTTGATTCGAAAGATGTTTACTAGAATTAGATTTAACGAAAAAACTCTTAAAATTGTCTGCTCATTTTCTTAAATATCTTCTATTTGATTGTTTTTTATATGTTACTAAGTAAAAGTAACCGCACATAAGGATTTTCAAGAAGTTACAGCATACGTAGTTAAATTAAAATATCAGGACATTATTTTTACATACAGTGGGTACGTTTAATTGCACATTAAACTTACCTATTTCATTTAATAGTGTCCAAACTATAGGCACGCTTAACTACTATGAACTGACAGCATTTATTACAAACTGTAACATAAAATCTGATCGCACCACAAAGATGAAAAACCCCTAAACTCATCTCGAATGTCGTTAAAACCGCTAACAATTTCTATCGTTATAGTAAAAATGTGAAAATTCCTGTACTTATACAAGTTGTGAGCGTTATCCGAGTGCTCGCCGTTTAACAATTTAAACATGGAACTCGCGGCCCGCTTCACCGGCGACATTTTTGGTGCATGAAATTCAGAAGGGGTGCGGAAGCGACAGACGCCGTGTGTGAGTGGCGCAAGTTGAAAGACATAGCGGGTTAGGGTTGTGATGTGAGTTTGAATAAAAAAGTCATAGGCATAGAAAAAAATAACTGGAATATTGCACTGTGTACGTTTAATATGTAGTTTTTAATTTATGCCAATTCAGTAGAAAACATTTAGGTACAAGTCTTGTCAAATATCTAAACAGATATTGCGTGTCTTCTTTTCAGTTTATGCTATAATGTAGCACTGAAATTATATAGCTGTTTATTTTTTTTTAATACTAAATGGACAGGACCCGAATTCACCCACCCTTCAGTGTAATGAGTAACACAACGATTTATTGACGGCAATGTAAGTGCTATGTAAAAGATTGCTCGTAAAACTGGTTAAAAAAAAAATTGCTTGAACAAGAAAGTTGCTTTCGTATTCGTACCTACTAGGGGGAATTTTCCATGCACGCTAATCGCCTTAAACTTGGACCGTTCGTTTAGCCGGAAAGTTTTATGTAATAGTATGTAAGTATTCTCTTATTTTTACCGGAGCACCGCCTCGGGACGCCAGTATGCTACAAGAGACATTAGCGGCATGACACTCATACTCGCGGATATTCTAGGACGTTAGTATTATATAATAACTTTTAAATATTTTTTAAATTGATGTCCTATATTATTTTAATGCAGTTTTTCTTTTTGGCCGGATAAAGATTAATATCACAGGGTTCAAATCATTTGAAATGGAACTTATAATCATAGACTTCTTCAATGTGGGATTAACGGCTCTGATGTCTTTTTCTTTTACACTAATTTATTTTTTATGGGTCTATACTTTTGTGCTTCTGACATGTTACGTTGCCAGTGGCTATTTTTATAATAATATCTTACAAAATTTTCCATCATACGTTTAACGATAATCCAGAGATACCTTCTCCCATTTTTCCACTGGACTCATTTCCTCTGTCCCTAATTATTTCAGTGGAGGTTATTACGTTAATCACGTCTTTTGTCTGATAATCTCAAAGGTCCTTCCTGCAATAGCTCCGCTAGTAGCTTCTAATGACGACGATCATTTTGTTTCGTAGCACCCCAAATGCCTGTTACCAAAAATTACGATAATCTATTTGACTTTTAAGCATCTTTTTTGCAGTAGTGTTATGTTAGTGTAAAATGTACGTATTATAAATCTTCTATTTTTTTATTTTTGTTTTCTGAAAACAGTTTACTCTATCTAATCTGTGATAGTGAGAAGACTGCGTATAGGAGAGATTTTAAAGGGGTTTTTTTACATAGACAAAGCTACTAAATTGTGTAATCCCTGTCACTCCATGTAGAGAAGTTATATATATTATATATTTGAAATGAATTAGATACCATCCATATGTTTTTCTTTGCGTACCCATATCATGATAGCTCAAAACAGTCAATGACATACTCGCATTTCAACTTAAATAAAACATTGTACTCACCTGCGCATCATCCTGCGAGAATATAGCATCGAAGGCGAACATCTTCGGCGCCGCTACTCCGACCTTCCTGTCCTCGGGCGCGCTGGCCGCCGGGGCCGCCTCGCACAGGCTCACCTGCTTCTTGCGCTTGTCCATCGAGAAGGTCTGGGAGCCGCTCGTGAAGGGACCTTCCCCCGATGCGCCCACACGGAGCATCACTTTCACCTGCGAAAAAAGGAAAATGTTGTTAAATTATCTTATCGAGTATCCTCAGTCTTGCAAGAAGTTGAGAATCACAAACCGATTTGCCTAATTTTGACTTTGAAAACATTATAATATATAAGATACGAAAAGTTCACCGGGTCCAGTTAAATGGAAAATGACAAATGGCCACTCAAAGTCGTCATGAGTAGTCAGTTAGGTTAGAAACTATGATATAATTTCAAACTGGTAACCCTTCTGGATTAGGATAAGCAGGAAGTATTTATATTGCTGTAAATCTATTTGTGTGATGAATTAAATTCCTTTTGCAGAATAGGACGTCAACATTTCAAGGTACGTTGACTGGTCAGAGTATCCATTTCCATCAATAACTGTTTATTTCCAGTTTCACAACTTCACTTTTTCAACCATGCACAAATCCGAATATTCCATCAAAACTCCATTGATAGATGCAAAGTTTTTGCAAACTAACCGCGACCAGTGTATCTAGTGTGAGCGCACACTAAATCTCTGTCTAACGAACCGTGGTCTAACTGCGGCTTTGAGCCAAAGCTGAGCGAGCGCGCAATGGGCACCAAACAACGCGACATAGTCGTCAACTCTAAATGCTTTCTAGCGCTTTATGTAACGGCAAACCTTGTTAAGTCGATGTTGTGACAATGTCAGAGATTTAAGGAGTTCCGTTTTTTTCACAGGATCTGCAGATTTTCTTAAGGCATAATTAATGTGAGACTTAGTATATTCATTCAAAAAGATGTATATTTTTTTATTACCAGCAGGAATTTGTATTTTTTTCAATGTCATTTTTTTGCATTTTCCCAGTCTTTTAAAACTTCGGTGATTTCGACGGGTAACATTGTAAGCTTTTAAAAGTGGTTGAAAAAACCCAAAAACCTTCAACGAAGACTATTAAAACAGGCGTGATTGACGGACCAATTCCACCATAATCCCGACTAATTCAATAACCAAACTTCACTTTAATACCAAAATGGAACTTATAACTGTCAAAGTCTCAAGAAACACCGCTTGTGTTTTATCGTTTACGCCACTTTGGTAACTAGTTGTAGATAGTTAGACGGTTACTATTGGTTACGTTACTTGGAGTTCGTCTCGCGTATCATGACTTGTAATTAGTTTAGAATTAATTACACCTGCCTTGTCTAATACTACTAATTTTGTACCGCGAGTTGTTGTTTTGTTATTTAATTGCGCGGAAAATGGATGTGCGCTGATTTTAATTTGTTGTTTATTGGATAGTCGCTAAATATATGTATGTTAAGTTTATAACTTATTGTTTCCCATTACATCATTTAATTAGAAAACTGGTGATCAATTTATTTTCTGTATATAAAATCTAGTCTGATTTTCTTTCCTCTCCGTTGCCAGAGCAACTCCATTAGCAGCAATACGTGTATTTATTTCTATTATTTTACTTGTCAACTTTTACGAATTACCCTTATTGCTCATTTACTTAAACTACATATTCTTTTACCCAAACCGTCCATTGGTTCTGCAGATTCACAACATTACTTGATATCTCCTCATTACATGTTTATCAAGAATGTCTTCACTATTTATAATACCACTACTTTTATTAAATTCCTTTGCTTATCTTGTCCTTAATACACAGCAGCAGTTTTCTTATAGTAAAAACATTTATCATGACAATATTCATGCCAGATTCTATTAGATGCTGTGTTTGAATTTATCTTTTAGTTTTTTTCATTTCTCCGCATTGCATATTCACAGCCCGTCTCCATTATTTTTAAAATATTCATCCTAACTTCTAATATTTTATTATCTTTCGTTATGGCTTCCGCCTAAAACAGTAACTCATCAGGTTGTTATAACCGTGCGCTGCTCACTAATTAATGATCGTCACATTCTATTACGCAATTAGTTGAGTGCGTATGTGACAGGGTTGCTTGATTCTGAACAAACTATAGTTATGACAGAAAATTGTAGGCTCATTGTGGGTATAGGATAAGGTGCGTGTATCTTGCTTTAACAAGAACTAAGCTTCTGAAAATACAATGGTATACGGGCTTTTTCGTTTAAATTCTGATTGAAATAATTTGCGATTACTGGAAAATTCTAGATGGACATTAATATCGCAAACTTGCTTTGAAAAAAAGATCTAAGTAGGCTAAGTTTTTTTGCGGCGAAGGTGGTGAGATACGTGGACAGAAATCGCCAAGAACTGAGAGGTTTGGAAAAACGAAGGGGAGGCCTTTGCCCAGCAGCGGGATCTAATGTAGGCTAATAAAATAAAATAAAAAGTTTTTTGGCTATTTTTTTAAAGTGACAATATGAATTTTCGGGTTATTTTTTCATTTCTTATACCAGTCAAATTATTTTTGTGTATTACTAGTACCGTATCACACAGCCCTGGCCACTATTTCTTACCTAGATATCCCACTAATTCACAGTGAGGCTCATTGACTGAATTATTAATGGCGACTTACTCTGAATTAGGTCTCTGATTGGAGTTTAGATCGCGGCAATAGGCCTTAATAGCACATTAGCGAGATGAAATTAAGGATCAAACGCAGGTAGGATAGGATTTGTTGGGTAATGTAGTGGATACCCTTAGTTTGGAGCTAATGAATTGAAGATCTATGGTCTATTTGTAGGGATATTACTTATGATGTTATGCGCCTCATTTATATATTTATAAAAAGTATCAAATTGTAAAGCTATAAATAAAATTCTAAGATACTTGCAATTAAACCTATCTTAGAACTGTAGTACCGGAGACGGAAAACTATTACAGTCATTAAGTTTTCCGTCATTATCAAGTTCAAAATAGACTAACGAAGCCCTGAACATTTATATGAACGTTTCAATATAATGACGAAGAAATAAAGACAAAGACGAAGAAATCGATATCAGAACTGTAAACACAAAAATTCATACAACATTAAAAACAACATCCTTTAAATCCACACACGCAATCTACATCCCCTTTATTATTTGCAAATGGCGACACACAGAACTGTCAAAAACGATTTTAAATTTCAATTAGAGTAAGGATTTGGAGTCAATGGAGCGTTTGATTCGCGCCTGCAGCAGACCGGCTAAATCCCTCTAAGCTGGCTGACTGACGGACCGCGCGAGCGATACCGATGTCGCGAGTGTGCACACACCCTTACACGCGCAAATTAATATGGATGATAGAGGGACTGTTATGTTAATTGTCATTATTAAATATTAACTGTTATTAGTGTGCTCGTCTTCAATTTAAATTAGGTGTGATGATTATGGATTAGTTGCTACTTGGTTATTATAATAGGACATGCATAGTTAGGTAGTAGGTACTGTTTGCTAATATAGTTTTATGTGCCCTTTTCAGTATCTCCCAGTTACATGATTAAAACACATCATATGAAAAAAAAAAAATAAGAAAATGTGTTGATAGATACTGTATAATATGTTAATTAGGAAGAAAAACTACTACTACTTGCAATGTTTCTTAAATCCATGTTCGACATTCGCCATATCGATAAGTTCAGTAGTTCGCTCGGATTAGTCGCGTCTCCGCTTATAAATTGATGTCGCGAGACGCGCCGAGTGTAAATTATGTTTAGTGCCCTTATTACACGCGATTTTAGAAGACGACAGTTTCGTTGAATATTTAGGGAGTATTTTGACATATTTTAGTACTTAAGCTGGTTAATAATATAACATTCTTTAGTAGTATCACAATTTTCTTATAATGTGAGCTATATGTGCGATAAGTGATTTCTTAAGATATCTATAATACTTTCTGAAAATAAGGATACCTAGTTTTTTAAACTAGTTTCTAAATTTGGACAAAAAAGTTAGTCATTCACTTTATACAAATTTAAGTCATTGTCAGAGTTTTCAGCAGGACCTTATGGTATTAGCCTGCTAATACTTTTCTTCCTGACTATCTGAAAGAAATCAAATGCTTTGTCTTTTGTTGTCCGACGGATAAAGACTAGTAAAACAATTATGAGAACAAAATAAATTGTGAATTAGTATGTATTATTATAATTATTTCAAAGAAAGACTTTAGAGTTTATTCTATGGCACACGTGATTGGTTTTAAAACTAGTTGTTTAATATAGGTATGTAACATTTGATCGCGCTAATCGTATCGGATCGGCCGCGCGGCATGCTGTCGGGTAAATCCTAAAATCCTGAGTGATGCGCGTCCTTGTGCACTAGATATCGCGCGACAGCACGCGTCGGATGTGTGGGTACCCAGCTTTATATTTTGTAATGTAATATTTTAAATACATATTAAAATGGATGCAATACAAAGAGTCATGAAAGAAAATTGCAGCTTACCTATTGTGAAAAATTGCAGCCTATTTTGATGGTCACTTTTTTATTTTATTTGATAGTAAAATCTGTTATTGAAAACAACAGTGATGTATGTATCGCGGACATTTCGAATATACGCATAATAATATTTTTTATTTCAAAGTATTTATTTTTTACTAAGTATAATATGTATGTATGTTATTTTAATCGTTTTATGATATCCGTATTACTATTCTATTCTTCAATAATCCTTACAATACCTATGTAAATATCCTTATCAGATACGATCGAAAACATATTCTTCCATCAAAACAACTATCAAGCCGTATTTACTAAAGATAAATTCATGTTTCCATGCAACTGACTAAATAAGTCCCTTGCAATAATATTATGTAGATGTAATATTATTCTGAGGACGAAATGACAAACAGCCCTTGGTAGAGGAAAAAACAAATCTTGTCAGAGGAGAGGCGTCATTTATATTTTTGTCTTACTGCCGGTGTAATCGGAAAACTCATTTGCTTGTGATAAGGATTTCTATCTCGGGATAATTCATGCAAATGTCTTGTTTGTATACATTTGTGATTAGTTATTAGCCTGGTTTTCTTTTTTGTGTCGTCGTATTTTTTTGGCTGATTTGCTTGTTACACAAGTCACCTATAGAATTTTTGCCTCACTAGCTGAGCTGTGTAGATTCACTCACTGTTTTGTATCCATTGTGATATTAAGTTCTTAATATTTGTCAATATTCGAGGTATTGAAAGCAAAGACGTTAACTCATCAGAAATTAGCGTCTTCAAACAAATACCTAAACTGCTTAGCTTTATAATGGAACTATAGCTTACTGTTTAATGAAAATTACCTCACAAATTTTCATTAATAGCTACACAACTTTAACAAACTTTCCTATACGAAATTAATATGATAAGTAATAACAATGAAAACTGTCTCCACACCTTAACGGCTGTTTAACATCAAGTTTGCCTATTCCAGGTAATTTATGTGAAACTTAGATATGACAATATAACTTTATATCTTGCACAATATTGCCGTAAGATGCTGTAAGATAGGGGAAATGAACTTTGTCTCGTTTCATATATTTGCGGTTTGGCCGCGAGCGCTGCGACTCGCCCACCCCAGCCGGCAGTGAATCGTAAGAAATTGCTACCACAATGGGGCTGCTGAAATTTAAATAGTTTCGTTTACATTTTATTGTTTCTGCTTTTTTGGGTTAATTTTATTTATTCGGTTTTATTTATGGTTGTTTTGGTAATTACTCTTTTGGTATTTAAACGTAATTGATAGAAAAGTATTTTTTTTGTATTTCTAGAAATTGTTCAGCTACGAACGATATATTGGGTCTTATGGCAGGCAGTCTGATTCGAAATTATAATTGAACTTACTTGTGTATTTTCATCACACGTCGTAAAAAATCTCATTCCTTTCTACTAATTAGTTAGGTGTATGATGAAATACATTTAACTTTAAAATTGACGGCACCTTCAAAGTAAGTAATTGCACATTTGCAACATTGCAGCGTTTATAACAACTTCCTAATAGTGTTAAGTTGCAAATACAGTTGCAGTGAAACAACTGTTTTTGAAAGTAATAAAGAAAAGCATTTCTCTCAAAGGATGCTGCAACTTACGTTGAAAGTTAACTTTCTAAGTACACTTCCTGAAATCTTACGTTTATTTAAGTTGTTACTTAGCTAGCTTTTTGTTTTTAGTTTCATTTTATGGAGTAAATATGAAATATAATTGTGTACCGGTTTTTTTTTATTGTTAATGGCATTTTTTACATGTAGTATGCTGACAGTTAGTGACACTGGAGCCAACTTCAATATTTATTACCCTTGCCTACTTTTTCTTTACTTAAAAAATAGGCAAAGGTAATAAATAACGAACTTTTGATTTCAAATCAAATTCAAAACTTCATTTGAACTTTGAACTTAGAACTCTAGCAGCACTCGTATATTTTCGTGTATATTCGGGAGAAGAATTTAAATTTGGAGTAGGCAAGGCGGGGGCGCCAATCGTGACGATGCGCGGGCGTCCATGCATAAAATTAAACTTGGATAATGAGGCGTTGAGCATTTCCGCGCCTCTGATGTGTTAAGCTGAGAAATTCGTGCCATAAACTTCCCCCGGTTTGGGAAGGTTTTGATAAAAATGTGAATGAGACTTGTGGCGTGTCTGTATTACATGTATGTATGGATGTAATAACATGGAGATGTGTTGTCAGTGAAATGTAAATGCAGGTCTAGCTTTGTATGTGATTTTTTTATGAAATTTGTTTAACCTTCTTCTTAAACGTACCTACTACATAGCCTTGTTTTGATTTAGATGGGGCGTTAAATTAGATTCCAGCTTAAATAAGGAACTAGTACGCTGCAGCCTCGCATCACCTAATAAATATCTAAGTACCGCCTACGAACATGTGAGTTAAACGAGATTTAGCGCTAGAGAGTGTAAGTTTATTTTACTCTACCAATGTACAGACAAAGTATGTAATAGTATGTTGGATTGTTTTAGTTAAAAACATTTTACGTAAGAAACAAGTGACTGCTAGAAATAATAAAGTCTTCCAGGATACAGGTTGGTGACATCTAACTATCTCCAAAACCATAATCATTGTTATGGCGTAAACCTATGTCATTGGCAACCTTATTCCAAAGCAGTAAGATAGATTTTCCACCCAAATTTTTGAGGTGCACAACATACAAATATTATGATATCGCTAAGCGGTAACGATGGTGACGTCACGGCCCAGATAAACCACGGACAAGCGTGTTTACGAGTCGTCCAATCAATCAGCGAGTGTCGCGCCGCGCCGTAAAATATGCCGCAAAATGTACCACTAGTGTTGTGTAGAGTGCAAGTATGGTACGTGAATAAATTTTTTCTTTCTTTCTTTCTCTTCTCTTTCTTTCTGATCCCGGAAAAATACTTTGATAGAATCTAATATAAACTTTTGCTATTGGTTTTGTGTTATTTTGTTTATAGTTAAAATTTAATTTTGGTAAACTCAGAATAAAAGGTTATTTTAAATATTTACTTTAGGGTTAAAATGAAGGCAATAGTTAAGGGCTTCGTGATAAAAAAGGTAGTTTAGTGTATCCACTTATATTGGAACGAAAATACCTTACTTAGAATGTACGTTATTTTGGTCTCTATGAACTTAAAAATAGGTAACGGCTGAATAAAAAATAAAAGTCATAATAATATAATATGCATTTATTATGGCAGATCTGCCTAATACTAACTAATATTTGTCAAATAACTGTAACTACATCTAACAGAATAAATAAAGACAGTTGTATTCATATGACGGTAACTAACGAGACGCGTCTCAGGCTTGTTAGTTGAATCCGCGGCAAAGGCGGGAATTAATGCAAACTGTCATTACGGACTGGAGCGATGCAATTATTGAGTTTAAAATCCAATAATTGGTGTTAGCGGCTTCACACGATACGGGAATATCGTGTTTATATTACTTTATAACTTGCCTATTTGTACCGTTAGAGAGTAGATGGTTATATTTATGTCTATATTAAGGCGTTATTTAGGTCATGAAGATTTTTTTAGAATAAAGTTTCCTCCTAAATGCATACATGTTTGTTATGCTCTATTTCACGCGATATAGACGAAAATCATTATACCTAAAAGAGTAGGCTAGCTTTATGTTTGCAAATTACTCATTTCTGAAACAATCACTAAATTAATTAAGTATAGTTATTCTATATACCTTGAAACAGGTGAGAAATTTGTGCATACGAGAATTGAACCAAACAAAGCTCTCGTGAGCCAAAAGAGTACCCGGCTTACACTTCTCTTGTCAACATCAACTTCAATTTACCATCAAAATGTACCCCGGACATCGGAACACGGGATGTCTGCACAACACTAGCGAATTTGTCGCCAAAATGACAGTTTATCGACACAACGCAGGCGATCGACGTTGCATCGAAGCTGCTTGTCGTAAATTCGCCTCGAAATATCTATAGGCAAGCATAAAACCGTTTTATGTTTTTAAAATACGAACGGAACGGTGTCCTGAGTAAACTGTATGGTAAAGCGCCGTAAATAATTTGTTACTTGTGCCCTTTTTATTTAGAATTATGTGTTTGAGTGTCTTTGCTCTTTTGTTTTAATTGTTTCCACACACTGCGATGTTCCTATGCATGTATAAACAAGTGGATGTTATGTAATACAATCTGCTTATCTTTAATACCGGGGATTCAAATGATAATCCTGTAGAGGTGAAGATCATATAAGATATAAGACAAGATTTGCAAAGACGGATAAGCAATTAACCGTATGGCGTGTAGTGTGATTTGACGCAACTTCAAGATTGCGCTTTGCACGCATAATTTATAAAGAATTACCTGATGATAATTTAAAAAAGACAAATTGTTCCCAAAACTCATACGCAGGCAAACATCCCAGTGTAAATCCCAGCGGTGAAGGAGCTTGTTATAACGTGTCATATTTTTATGTGCACCATGACACTGTCACGGGAACCCGCAGAAGATTAAGAGTTGCGTTGAGTATGAATAATGCATGCCCGGTTGCCTAGCAACGAGCCGCTAAGTGAGTTTTGAGTGAGATAGTTGGGCTTGTTTATGAAAGTGTGGACTTATGTGGAGCGATGTGAAAAATGGAGTGAAGGTTGATAGCGTATATAACAGATGGTTTGTTATTTTATAAAGTAGATACTAGCTTCTGCTTCTGGCTCTGTCCATGTGGGTGTACTATCGCGGCAAAGTTTGCTTACCTTCTTTCTTGGAGTTCAAGGTAACCCTATACTGAATTTTATCAAAATTATTAGTGTTGTTTACCTGCGAAAGCGTGATAGACGGACAGAGCTACTTTTAAATTCCAAATACTAGTATATGGGATCTAAAAATACGAATACCTCTTTTATTGTTCTAGTAGTTGAAGTAATTGTATACCTAACCAATGTGTCGTTTTGCAGATGGTCTAAATAGGTTCTGCAACTCGCAGCAACAACTAGTTTGGCAACTACCACGCCCCTTTAGTATAGACATGTCCTGTGTCCTGTCTGCATTCACTGTTTACTAAGAACAGCCGTAAGTCGTATGTAATGGGGGCGTGGTAGTACCGAGTATCGGTACCGAACTCCGAGATGGTGCAGTGTGTTTCGTAGAGGAAATAATAATGTTATTTAAAATTATTGAATCTCAATTTAAGACTATACAATATTTTTATTTACATCACACATTACTCGGAACACGAAGTAAGTAGCGAAATCATTTCTAATTTAAAATCAGAAAAATCGAAGGTACCACAACACTCAGACCCGAGAAAACGTGGAAATATGGCTTTGTACATTGACCCGTCCGAGGATCCAACATGGGACCTCACAGTGAAACATGACTACGGAGGTCGACATATGCAACTAACATTAATTAATACTTGCAAAAATGTTCAAAGAACTAAAAGTGCCACATGTACCATCCTTGATTTGGTCCAACTAACATTCATCATCGAACATGTTACTAAAGTCCTCAATGTTTAACAAATCAAAAATGAAATAGGTAATTACAATACCGATATATCCAATAACCTATCATGAATACCCCTGCTTACAGCGGCAATTAACGGGCTGAAGCGTACGGCACCGCACCGCGGGTCGCGGGTCATGGCTGAATGAATTATGTAAATCTCCCGCCGCGGTTAACATCCTAATATTGTAAGCGACACCCTCTTGCAGGGAGCTGGATGTGGCATGAATAATTCTTGGCTTTACATCCTTATAAAGTATGCCGCCTTATCTTGGCATGTAAGATTTGTGTCAAGATGTCAATAAGCTGTGTGCGTTTGAGATGGGTTTATTTTTTTTTAGGTCAAAAAGAAAACGTTGTTATAAAATTATCAATAACCACAGGCCTTAAATGATTAATCGTTTAACTGAATTACAAACAAAATAAATGTGAAAATGATTTAAAGAAAGACATCAAACACAAACTTTAAAGTTTAACTTCTGCATCAGACGAAACTGATACCTTAACGAAGTTAAAATGTTAATTCAAGTACCAAAAGACTTAGCATAAGGAGATAGCACCTTCCATTAAACAGTGCCTACTTTAAGTCCCGTATTCTTACGGGGATGGTATCTCGCACATAAATTGGCGAAGGGCGTTGTTCCCGCCTTCTCTGCAGGTGAAAATTATCAAAGAGGGGTTCAGATTTAAACCAAACATCGGTTACCCCATCTGCACAATGTTCTATAAACACAATGGTTTTATGTACGAATGTACCATCGAGAATTGGTGTTTTCTTATTAAGCGGAAGGTAATATTTTTTTAAGAAAAATGTGTAGGAGTATTTTCGGCGTTGTTTTTTGTTGGCGTTCTGTAGATAAGTAAAGAGTTGTGGGTTACATGTGCATGTGGACTATTTTGCCTGATAAGCACTAAGCATCAATAAATTCGAGCTGGTTCGTTTAGGGTTTGTTGTATTTTTTTACTGATAACTTTAGGGACAAGTAAACAAAATGAAATCGTAAAAATTCGGATATCTGTATCCGATTTTCTTTTACATTTTACATATTTCAATCTGAAGAAATATGTAAATGTAATACCTAACATTAAAATAAATTAGCCAAGTATATGTATATTAAATAAATAATCAACATAGTTAAGTAAAACCAATAACATTGTACACAACACCGACAGAGCAGTGGATTTTCTTGCTCTTCCTGAAATCAGGGGAAGACGCCTTGCACTTCAAATGGTACCAAAAAATATTCCCCCAATTTTCTATCGGGCCGCGAACTTAATTAACATTATCCCAAGAATGCTAACTTTAAATAGTCTTAAGAGTAATTGTTGTGAATCACAGTGATATACGTTGCCGAACGTAGCCGGTTTAACTGTACCCAGCTAGTAAATTTCAAGGGAGGTTTGGCCGCAAACGACCTCATAAACTGAGCTGAAATAAAAAGCGTCGCTTCGCTAAATTATATGGGGACACTTGAACATTGAGATGTTCTTTTAAAGCGGCCTTTTGCCGTTCGTTAATTCCAACAGTTTTTACGGACGATAAACTTGTAATTTTTGCTTGAAGTTCCTGATGTTAAAGACGTTAATAGCGAAAGTGTGAGCATTCTTTAATAGGACTTCTTAGAAGCTTTTTATGTTTAGATTGCCGTGTTAAGTGTCGGCACTTCCATTTAAAACATTGAATGGATCATTCTGTGACTTGTTGAAAAACACAAGATGGTTTCAAAGTATATATTTTGTAAACAGTCTATCTCATAAAAGTGGCTTTTGGAATAAAATAAAGTTTATCACCTACTTATGCCAGTTTAATGCCCCAAATATGATGTTACCTAACTTCTAACTTCAAAACCGCTCTCATTATTAGGATATTCTCACAATAATCGCGCCCAAACTTACCCAATTACATTAAAGTCAGCTCCCAGCTCCTGTAACAGTTACGAAAACCGACGAACTCCGCGACATTAAAAGTCAGGCCCTATTCTACACTTGCCGAGTCTTAAGAACCGTCACTAAAGCAAACTCCACACTATTACCTACATCTTGAAAGCAAAAGCTGATTTAAAGTTCGTCGGCTGATCGTTAAAATTGCAAGTGTGCTAGGATGGACAAAGTTGTAAATTTAAATCACTAAGTCTACCAACTTGGGCCAACTTTGCTGAAACTTACTGCAAATTGGATTACTGCAGCGTTGTACACTGTGGCCGTATTGGCTAGTTTGACGCGCTGAATACGCTGCACTATAACTTGTGCAAATTGTAGTGAGAATAATTGTGGATATGGTCAAGAAATAGTTTGGGATTAAATAAACTTGGTGCTGACTGAAATTTACTTTAAGTGGGTCATTTGGGTATAGACACAAGTTCGTACCGCTTCGAAAATTTTGTTGAATTCTACGTCGTTTTCAAAACTGAAAACTTGGCACTAAAGTTTAGTTGAGTTTGTCTTATGTAAGTAAATTGGATGTAAAGAAATAAATCTCCAGTATTTTAAACAGATGATTTGCAAGATGAATTTGTATGTTTTATAAGGACATCCATAGTTCTAAGAAAGCCCTTAGAGGAAATAAACTTACAGAGTTCAATGGGCAACAAATTTTTGACTGCATAAAGCAAAACGCATTAAAAAAAGAGAATAACAATTTGGAAAAATGCAAACATTTAAAGTGAGGCTCAAAGTGCTCATTACGCGTCAAAAGTGCTTGAGGGGCGTTCAGGAAAAAGTTTGAGAATCACGAACAGGTGGGCAGACAGTACGGGGATAGAACGCACAGACGGACAGACGGATCGTTAAAGAAAAGTTCGTACTTAACAGAACGTTAAACCCACCTGGGATTGGTGCGTGTTGTGCTCCACATTTACAATCGCTGTTTTTATGCTGAGATTGCAGTGAATATTTGTTGATGTAATATTTAATCGTTATGTATTCATGAGTTGAAAAAAGTTATTCCCTAGACATTGTACCAAAAGATCTCAAACTTTAGGTATAGTTAGAGCTCTTTGATTATTTGTATCAACTGATTAATTAATAATCATTGCACATAATAGCCCGGATAATAGCTTAAATATTATCCAGGGCAATAGATGACTGTGGAAGATTTTAGAAAACCGTCCAAATAACAAGTTTCAAAAGTGCGCATTCATTGATTTTTACTATTTTCATTTTCCTTTCCTCCCCTACTTCTAACTCCAAACTTTAACGTTAACAAAAATCACGCAGACTAAAAACTGTAAAAAGCAACTTCACCTCTACAATATTACTTCCCCATTGGACATCCCCAGTTCGGGGCACTTCGTCGAGCGATTACGTGACTAAGCGTCACCGGGCGACACTTCTTCCCGGCCACAAATTAAACAAGTTCTGATTTTGAACTCACTGTTCAAAGTTAATTATTAGTTGAATGTTTGTTCTAGAGCGTTTGTTAGTTGATTTGTGAAGTGTTTGTGTTTTGTTTTTCGGATGGTAGAATGCCCTCCATATTCTATTGTGTAGTGAGGTTAGCTTTGTGCTTCGTAACTATTGAATATGGTTTTCTTTTTAGAATATAGATGATGATATTTAATGTGAGAAATTGTTAATTGAATCGATTCGTCTCTTGGTAAATAACGATACTTTATAGTTATTTTATAAGAGTCGATTACAGTATTACAAGATTTAAAGACTGCTGAAATTATTTTCTCGAAATTGCTATTATTTCCATAGAGTTGTAGTTCAGGTCAGTGTGGGCTGCTAACGATTTCATCCAGACAGATCTTAGATGAACGAAGATCGTTAATTATGCTACTCCACAGGGAGTCTACGCTAAGTATAAGATATACGCCCTAGTATGACAATATAAAGTTATAATGCTGTCGTTTATAACTAGGAAGCAAGGGGGAAGTTTGCACCATATGGGTGCAGAACACACATAAGACAATATGTTACAGTTTACCGGTACACACGTGGTAAAGATGTGGCCGCCTTTAGAAACTCGTACTTCGAATTGGCGTACATTTCGGCGATTTTTTGATGTTGTTGTAAGTTTGTCTATTTTTGTCCATTGATAAATAATTAAATAAAGTGAATAAATAAATAATAAGTAAGTAATAAGGTGGTAATATTTTTTTTTTGTTTTTTGAGGAGGTTGTACTCAAATAATTTATCTAGGTATGATTTATAGCCTACAAATATCAATTATTTAACCAACATCAAACATTACATTTTCATCCAATGTTTTTCTCCAACCGCGCACGTGACAAATTACAAAATGTTCATCAATTTCCGACGATACCCAACATCCACATCAAGTACTAAACAACAAAACATGTTGTACCAACATTGGCGGTCTAAAGCCAACATATGGCCTAGATTTACGGCGCCAGTAAAAAGTTACGTAGTTCGTACGTCGCTTGCAATTCGGTGCCGCGATGACGCGCTAACGAGACGAGTAACTTGTGACGGCATGGGACCATTGAGCTCATAAGTGTTTAACTTTATATTGCTTGTAAGTTTTATATTTTAAGATGTACCTATAACGTAAGTAATTTAATAATAGGTATAACTCTTTTATCTCTTGAGGAGATATACGTAAATGACGACGATTTATTTTAATTGATTGAAGTCAAGTGCTGATTTTGTTTCATGTTGACGTAAATTACAACTCACTTAGATAGAATTGCTACTTTGAGGTTCGCAAAATAGTTAAAGGAAAAGGGTTATAGATCTTGATTATTTAGTAAATAAAAAATTAAATAAATAAGACAGCTAAATGCTCAAAATATTGGGATTGGAATTTACGAATACGGCAAAACTCCTGAATTGTTCTAATTCCATTTGCAAACCAAACTACGGAGAATTATTATCATCTTTAACACTTGTTTACCTACACCAACCAAATTATTTTAACGTGTTGAAACTACAAAACAAATGCACACAATAATTTTAATGGAAATAGAATTAAGCATAGCGTATTAAATTCTGCCGGCAACTGTACAAGCCACTGAATTACTGCGCACTGTGGTTTATGCGAAGGGACGGCCGTTTACACTCGCTGTTGATATTAACGAGGGCTTGACCAACCAGCCCAGCAATAATAGACCAAGATATGGCGGAACTTCTTACATAACACAAGTTTTTACAATGTAACTGCTATACAAGACCCGAATTAAGAATAGTTTATGTGGGAATGGCGAGAGTTTTGTTGTAATTTAAACTGTGGTTGGCTTAAAGTTTAATGGGATGTATATCTTACGATAATTGTTTGTTTGTTATATAACATGTATAAGGTTTTGAATTTTTAATTTAATTAAAGGTAAAACGCCTGGCTTGCTGACTTTAAAATTGCATTACGATGTCACAGAGCTATTAGTTACATTACAGTGGCGGACACGGGAACCGCATAACTATCCTTTATTTAAATTTATTGTTCCACACTTTAATAAACCCCGGTTATTCTGCTCCCCGGAGTGGCGCGATGCCGGCCGGAGTTCACACTCCTGCGAAACTAATAATGTGCAACTCGTACGTACGAATTTTGTTTTCTTTTGTGTGCAGTTTTCGTGGCACGTGGTGTAAACGATTTTGTTGTTGTTTTCTCGCACTGTCATTGTTCCCCGTTTATTTATGATAGGGTGGGGAAATATTGGAATTTTTGCAACTATTCGTTCTCGTTGTGATTTTTTCGTGGTGAAAATCGTGTTGCCCTTGTTTTATTCTGCAAAGAGCATAGGGATATTTGTTTGACTGTTACGTGCATAGAACTTTGTTTCCACATTTTTTTTATCATGTCGATACCAGTGTATTTTCTCTCTTTCCATCTATGTCGTTCACGTACATATTACACGGCACATGTTACAGCCCTTTGATACTGTCGTAGCTTCAATTAAGTAATGGAAATGATTTCTTCATTAACGTTATTACCTGTCCAACTTTTATTACGCTTTGATGATGCAAAAGCGTGTCTTTTAAAAATTGTTGCAATATTTCCCCGTTTTATATTTTTGAAAGGTTGTATTTTGATAATTAATATTGATTTTAAGATAGAAATTATAGGAAACACTTTACCCAACTAATCAGCGAGAATTTTCCCTACCTAATAGTCCACCAAAATCTAAGCTATCATTGAAAAGTAGTTTTCATGTATAGCCAACTAAATCAATTAAACTAACACAAAACTATAACAAAACTTACCCTACTAGCAAAAAACGGCACCCAAGGAAGCCTACGACAAAACGGAGCGCAAACAAAAACGGTGCTCATTTTAAAACGGGTGCAGTGATTCTGGTGCGGTGGCTGTCAATAAGAAGAAAGGGCAGGCAATTACGTTGGTCTGCGCAATCGATACGAGCCTCCGAGCTACGTCTGCTCGAGTGGGGCCGCGCAAACCGCGGGCTGTAGGCCGGCTTTGTGGCTCGGGACTTGGCCGTGTTGTAACGAAGATACTATTATTGAATAGTAGTCTTGTATTAACAAGTGAAGATTATTTTTGTAACAACGATTTGAACTAAGAGCTTGTAAAATATGTAGTTCGATGTCAAGACCTCTTTTAAAACGTATTCCAAAACATATTGTAAATGTTCAAAACCTAAACTAAAGAATCACCATTTACATTATTTTGTATGTGTTATTTTTTTTTAAATCAATTTCCGAAATAGACCAAGATTCACTATATGGAGTCTCGTTCATGCAAATATTGCCACACAAACAATTTAAAAAAATATATCAAGTTACATTAGAAATTTGTGGGTCACTCGTGGCCCATTTGTGTGCCATATTTGGGTCATTAGTGGGACATTTATCGCGTTTTTCGAACCCCCAACACGGCACAGGGGTGAGCGCAGTTCCCTGAATATTATGCACAGAATATAATGCGCATATCGTTGGAAACTTTTGTTACCGTTATTTGAACCTCAAACTTTTATGGTGTTAGCTTTACGAAATCGTTTTCTTTTGCAGCTTGAGTTTGAGATGAATTTTAAAGTGATATGGAGGAAAATGTGTATTTCCTTTCCCTGGGAAGATTACCTTAATATAAACCTATGAAAACTAGTTAATAACTATGTTTAAATTGAAGTATTCCTATTACCTTAATCGCTCATTCTCAGTCACCGAACATACAATCCATGCCTACAAAGATTACGAACAAATACCTATCCTGATTTACGAAACATAATTCTCATACATAACAGTTAATTAACCAGCCGCAAAAACAACAAAACCACAACAATAGCTGCATTCACAAAAAGTAGTTCAATCCCATAGTATTTACAGAACAAGAGCTCTTCAAAACAAATAAGTAAACAGCTCATTCAAAACTTAAACGGTTTAGCCTCCATTGTGCGTCCGGAGCGACTTTTTATTTAGTTTTTCACAAAACCAGGTCAGATGGGAACGACGCTGAACGTTGCTGAACGGAGGCGAGCGCGGTTGAACGCAGCTGAACGTCGCTGAACGATGGTGAACGTCGCCCCGTGCCCGCGTCTTCGTCGGACCGTGTAATACTGTGTAAGTAATGAGAATACTTCTATATTTATATTGCTATCGGCAGATGTATCTTTCCTTGAGATTTCCTGTTTGTTGTTGGATTGTGGATTTAATAATAGATGTCATTTTGTTGCGCGTAAGTAATAAAACTGGCCCACATTGATCGTCGTCATTACATTATGTCCGCTACAAATATGGAGTGGAATGTTCGTGAAATAGTATTTAGGTAAATACCTGAAAGATAAATATAGATCTTTTAATTAACAGTATATGTTCCTAAACAAATAAGAAAGTAATACAAAGATATAAAGGAGGACCTAAGGACATAAAAAATATGTTGAAAATCAGTTATTTAGTATCTATAGACACTGACAATTTTCGTGTATTTATCAGCTGTTTTATTATGCTCGAAGTGCCCCCAGAGAGGCTCCGGTACCAACAAACCATAAACACAATAAAAATATCAGAAGCGTGTCGTTCCACACTTTAGCTGCGCTGAGCTACGGCGGCTTCGCGTTTAAAAATATTGTATATCACATAATATACGATTATTATAATGCTTCTTACTTCAGTGGGTGACTTCAAACTATTTATTGTACTAATTGAATTAATAGTATGAAGTCACGGCAGTCTCGCCCCCCGGCGATGTAAATATTGTCCGAGGCGTATGGTGGAATTGTGTAGTATGGCCTTTTTGTCGTCACAACCTGTTTAATGATCATTCGACTCATTTAGATAATGGATTAAGTGGAATTTTATTTTAATAATATGGGCTGGGGTGGTTTTGTATTATTTATGTTGTTTTTTTCAATTTGCAGTCAAGTGATTTATGTTTTGACTATGGTTTCATAAGTAGGCCAGTCCAATAAAACATTTTTTTTTGTAATTAAGGAAATATTAAATTGAATTCATAGTCGAATTAATTTTCGTTTGATTTCACCTATTTATGAAAACTTTTCTTAAAACAACTTTAATTATACTAACACTGCTACTCTTAAATTTTGTACAATCTAGTAGGTATATTATATGCTAGTATTATTTCATAAAAATACAGCAACATTAAATATTTACAAGGGCTCTTGGCCCAAACACAGAGGAAATGCAATTATTGTTGGTCACACAAAATTACTGCAGGCTTAATATCGTATGTAAAGTCTCCGTACGTTGTAGGCCGACAGATTAAGTACTGCGGCAAAATTGGGCGGAGATGATGTAAGGGACGAGACAGGTATTATACTGTACAGAAACATATATTATAGTGTTTTTATATTGTTTATGTGAAATATTTTGAGTAAACGGCGTAATCTTTTCAATTATTGTACGTCTAAAATGAGGACTCTCGTCGCATTCATAGATAAGAAATAATCAACTAGTTATTTCTTTTGCTGTTTATTTTAAGTAGGAAGTACTATGTGATTATTCAAGAAAACCCAAATCTATTAAAGCTGTCTTCTTAATAAAACACGATATTCTGAAAAACTAACTCGCAAAAATATGTTTTCGTTTGTGACTCAAAAGCTGCACATTTTACCCTAACATCAGCTAATAACTTCCTTTGACATACGCCTGCACGTAAATAATTAATAATAACTCACTTTACCGTTTACTTAACGTGCACTGCGAGAAAAAAGTCACATTAAGCGAGTATTTCTTTCATAATCGTTAAGTTCCCTTGGTCCCCTACTACGATGTCGTGTCGATAGCTCGTTAGCGAGGAGCTACTGGCTTTTTATCAACAACACATTGATTTAAAAGCTAAATAACTGCGCCGCACAAATTTCACGTACTCTTAGTTATTGTAGGCTTATATCTGATCGGGTTTGTTACAAGTGGTAGGGGACGGCGGTGAAGTTGATGCTCTTTTCTTATTCGTGTTAATTTATTAAAGTATTTACTAACTGAAGTAGAAATGACTTAGTCGAGTACTAGATGAATAATTGCCCATATTGAAAGAAATCTTGACCGTTCCTATACACACTACACTATAACGGTGCAAAAAAGATCTTCTCTTAAATTAGTACCTAAACTGACATTATAATTACGTAGAGACTTGTTTAACTATATTTAAAAACCATATTTTGTTCATCTAAACTCTATTCCCCATACCTTCGGTAATGCAAAGCTGTCGTGACGTCACTTTCCTTCGTCACGTGATAAATCGCGTCCGCCAGCAACTTGTTCCGCGACATTAACCGTCAATGGGCTATTGCGGGTCGCCGTGACCCGAGACTAATTAATTTCGTGGACATTTGCGGCGGTAATAAGCTTATCAAACGTTCATTCGGACAATGGATTGCGTTCGATTTAATGTGAGCAAGTATGAAAGCAATTTTCGAATGAATGAAGTCCTTTAATTTGTACGTAAATGGCGTGTTCGTAGAGGTCTTTTAAAGTCTGATGACGACTAAACGTTTTATTGAAAGCTGAGGACTGTTTTGATTGGGCAATTGATTGGACTGGTGTTTGTATAAAGGAGAAATGACTGGGTTCTGTCATTTACAAAAATAATTGAGAAGGCCATTTGTGTTCCCGGCTTCGTGTCAATATGAGCTAGTAATAATAACGACAATGCAATGGCTGAAAATATTAGATAAAGCAAATAAAGATATATTAGAAGAAACAAAATTAACACGTATTATTATTAGTGTGTGTCGAAAAGTTGAAATCTTTTGTTATCGTAAAGAGGTTTGTATTTAACTTTTGCTCAGGAACAGATTATGCAAAGTGTAAAAAAGCTCAAAGCAATCCAATTTTAAATGATTACAGAATCAAGCAACGAATCAATCAACAGTTAATTAGAATAAAAGTGAAACGAAGGCGGAAGGGTTGACCAGTCGCGGGGCTATGGGCCGTGTCCGATGGGCTCCGAAAATAGCGATTCTGCCGCTTTTGGAACATATCGAAATTAATAGATGGAATTATTCATACATAATGTTGATGAAATAAACTATTGTGTAGGTGAAAGTATGAGACTAGACCTACTACTGCTTATGTTTTAGATGCCACTCCTGGAAAATACAAAGTACCGAAGAAAGCCAATAGTATGTAGTGCACTAGGTAGTGGGGTGACCATCGTGCCCATATCTTGCTATTCAATACGATAGCATGTAGTGACTCCTATAAATAGTAACCGTAAACAAATCCATCTTCAATACACAAACAAAAATCGATCTCATTCATCAATCGTATCTCACACCGCTTACTTAGAAGCCTCGTTAGAAGCGGAAGGAGCGGGCGTTAATTTGAGTGGAAACAAGCGGCTAATTGATTAACGAGTCGGTCGCAGTCGTCCGCGACCTTGCTTTTATTCATTTTCACACAATCGCCTCTTTTCAATCGACTGAATGCTTTTTGCGGTTCACTTGTGGTGTGAGTTTGGGTGCGTTGTTTTTGAATGAGAGCTATTGTTTGGCACTTTTAATGGAGTTCTTATGACTGTCTGTCGTTCCAAATGAAGTCACTCTTAGTTTATGATAGCTACTGTAAGAATATCATCGTTTAAGTATTAAACTTCGATATCAGAGTTTGCTGAGGTTTTATATCTATTGAAGATGATTCAGAAGCCAAGCAAATAATATGTATATTGAATCAGAAACTTATATCTGTGTTACCCGACTGCCTAGATCATGGGATATGATCACAGATTACACAATATTGATCAAATCAGGAATATTCATTTGTAAGTAGATCATCAACAAGCAAGACACATAAGCAGCTCTGTTCAGATTTCATAATGCCAACATTATGAAGTCTAACTGGCACATAAACCAGCATTACCCCAACAAACAGTGTATGAATATCAAGCGATGTCTTAGATCCACACATCAAAATCTACATCCCGATCTCCCAATCAAGTCTGATTCATAGCTCAAACTGCTCAAAGCTGATCGCTTGTAAGCACCTGACCGTCATGGCGTCAGTCGCGTCAGTGAGCTGTCAGCCAGTAAATCGCGTTAATGTTTGATTGTCTGCGCCTAAATTATCGTGGCCGGATGACACGCCGGCGCCAAACGTTCAGTCCACTGGACTGATGTGATGCTGTAATCTGTTTGTCAACACTCGTTATTGGTGTTTAGAATTGGGGATGGTCAATGTTTGGAATTTTTTGTAGTTGATAGATAACATTCAGTGCATGGATGGTCTGGTTTTGCTGTGCTAGATTAAATCATTTATAAAGACTTTAAGAGTTTTTTTAAAGTGATTGTGCTGGATATTACTTTCAACAATTTTTGTTTTTTTTTTTTTATTCTATCACTATTTAGTTGTTGAAAAATTAGACTTATATGACTGTGACTCATTGTATTGACTGATTTTTATTAATATTTTTTGAAAGGAAAGGGAAGTTCTTTCTCTGCATTGGAATTGTTTGAGCCTTATACGTTCATAATAATTAAAATGGATATCTTAAACATCTCACATTATGTAATAACATTTCATCATCATTTAATCAGAGCCAGTCGTTCTTAATAGAAGACATACTCTAATCCGCGTAAAATGAGTACTAAAGTCAAGTTATTATGAAAGTAGAAGATATCATTAAGTTAAATGTGTTACGAAGAACATTAGCCTCTGTTATGTCACTGGGACTCGTTAGGACATATTCTTAGGGTATATTAAGACGACATTACCTTTGAGCTAATACTGCAAATTACTTTTGTAAGGAACATTATTTAGGAGATTGTCTTCTTAATACTACCTGAGTTGATTACTGGACTATGTAGCTTTACGGTTGACTATACATAAGAAAAATCAGTAGCATAAGGTTCGAAATGAAGAACGATATTTCATTGAAGTTTATGTTATCATGATGCTGTTTTTATTTTTTGATAAAACATAACGTAACATACCATCACGCCTGTATCCCCGAAGGGGTAGGCAGAGGTGTACCAATGTACACACACAGTTCGCCGATATGTTTAGGTCCCATGTAATAGGGGGCGAGCCTATTGCGACTAACCAGGCACAAATCCAAACTCCGACCTGCTACTGAGAATTTCTTAGAAAACCCCAATAACACCTTGGTCGACTCGGGAATCGAACCCAAGACCTCCAGCGTAGCAGTCGCGCTTAGCACTACTAGGCCAACGAGGCAGTATTTTTTGATACTGGTGTTTTACCTAATTTATCATTAAGGACACTAGAATTGCCATAATCTGCTATCATTACTACAAAAACTTGACGTTTATATTATAATTACTTAGTAGTGTATTAAGGGTTTATTAAATGTGCATAGGTAATAAGTATAGACTAGAGGCTTTTTCTGTTAATAATAACGGGCTGCGGTCTCGCCTCATTTACGATCTAACCAAGCTCAACTAAAATGTACATTCATCCGCTAATTAGATGTACAAAACAGTAATTAAACATTATAACAATGGCGTCACTCGGTGTTTAGCAGAGCTCTGCGCCGGTGAGCCTCCGTAATTAATTCCACATACGTGTTTTACAAAGGGAAATGAACAAATATTCGCTATGTTGTAGGGCTGTCTAGACCTAATGACCAGCTTTTCATTAAGTTCATCTTACTGTTGATCTTTGAGTGGGTTCTGAAGTATTAGATAGAGCCTGAGACTATGACGAGATTAGTACAATATTTCACAGCTTTAAGCGAGTACAAAGTCAAATAACCAAAGAAGATTTTTATGGTAAAAAGATGACAGATAGGTAACAGAATTTTATCAACCGCAAGCGTAGCAAATAATGTGTCAACAGCATAACATGATTTGTTTTTGATGATTGATTTGTATACGTCAAATCATGGAGAGAAAAAAGATCTCTGAAGACATCCAGGTAAGTAAAAGGAATTTTACAGGTAACCTTAGTACTGCCAACCCTAGGCACAGAGTATGTACACATAAATGCTAAATGTATTCTTGATAGAGCACAATGTGCGGTTCATGAATGGTATGTACATAACTTCTAAATTCATAGCTTACTAGGTAAATTGCACATGAAAATGACATGCTTAGAAAATGGCAGACTGCCCGAGGAAGAGAAATTTTGGGAAAATGAAAGAATATATCAATGTGTAACAGTTAGTATGAACTTTTAAACTGAAAATTTCAGGCAAAGGAAACCGTATACAGTCTGTTTAGATATTTAATTTTTTGGTGCAGTAAATATAAATCTTCACCTAGACAGCTAGAAACAGGGTTTTCAAACAAAAGTTTAGCATAGAACAATATCGAAGGTTAAAAAGCGTAACAAAACGCAATGCAGACGTAAAACAACGACGGGGTTGAAATACGAGTGACAAACTACCCCGGGCGGGGTCGCGGGACACTGTTTGTTTTGCAGCTTAGGTGTTACTGCAAGCGGAGCGAGGTATAGCTTAACTATGCTATTGAGATTTTTCCGAACTTGCGCCTAACCTGTAAAGATGTATTTAGTTATGACTCCTACACATGATGGGGTTCAGGGTTATGTTTTTTCAGATAGGCATTTAATTTAAGTGGTCCCGAAATGTTCGGTTCCATTTAGGTTTTGTTTTTATACTTATAGGTTAAGTTGTCATTATTATGCTACTTAATTTTTGTGATATGTATGATGGCATCTATAGTCCTTCTTATTAAAATTTGTAGTGTGTCCGATCTACATTACACAACTATATTTACCATAAAACACAATATTCTATTGAAATGAAACGGACGGATTTTGTCGCGGTTTAATTTTAGAGGTCTGACGTTGGTCGTATCATGGTCACGGGCAAACCTACCTACCGCATAAACCAAGGAGAACAACATTCTATCTTCAATAATCAAATGACCACATCACATAACATTATCCGCTCCGCTCCGCTCCGCTCATCTAGCACTAAGAGCCGGTACTTACACGAGTTAGTCCGTACGACCAGTGTAATGGCGGACATTAGTTAGTCGGTACACTCGCTAACTAAATAATTATCGTGTTGAAGCTTTGATTACGTTGCGCTCTTCTTGTAGGTACACTTGTGAACAAAAGAGTTTTGTGCTATGTTGTCTCGTGTTTATGTGTTTATTGATTGACGTTATATTGGTTGTGCTTTTTGTAAGATTAATGTCTTTGAAAGTTTTGCTAGACTAATTAATTTAACTGATATTTATTTTATCATATCATATTTAAATAGATTAATGAGGCTTGTATCTAAGACGTTTTTTAATAGCATAATATGTTGCAGGCAATAGAAAATTACTAACTTGACTTTCATGTTTATAACGTAGGCGAAGGAGAGGATGTCTAACTAAGCTAACGATAAAATAAAATTATGCTGTAATTAGTATTTACCACGGCGATAGCCAGTTAATCAGATTAAGTTTTTATCATACATACAGTATGTAAGTATGCTCTTAAACCTAATTATTTTACACTTGAGTAGAATTTTCTTAAAATATTTTTAAGAAATCGTTTAAAATTAATTTATATCATCCTTACGGAAAGTAATGGGCAAGCAAGATCACTTTTTAAAGCAGTCATGTGTTGCACCTAACACTAAAAAGCACACGTAGATAAAACAATTGAATTTTAAACTACCCAACCCTAAAATGCACACAATTCTCTCCGATAGGTACTCCTATACTTCACCCAAAAGCGCCAGAACAACATAATAGAAGCGTGTTATTCATAACGTTAATATTCACATAAAACCAACACCGTACATTTAATGGTACCGATAGTATACTCGTATACTCTTTACGCCGTACGCCCAGTTGGCGAGCTGCCAGCTTCGCGATAATTTGATAAAAACGCTCTGAACTACCAGTGAACTCTATTAGATAGTTTATACGTATAACTAGTTATTCACGTTGGGTTATTAATTATGTTAAAACTAAACGGTGTGCGTTTTAAGGCGAGATTATAATATTATATCGTATTTATGCTATAAAGAGTACTTTCTTTTAAAGTTGCTTCGAGTAACGAAAATTATGCTTTATCGTACGTGGTACCAACCACACACATACATATGCTTTTTTAGCATGTCCGTCAAAGAGATTTCATTCAATTGAAGAGCTTAAGTAACGTTTACATTTTGTAGTAGTAGGTAGTGCTATTGGGTCACTGAATATGCTTGCTACCTCTCTATACCAACGACGTGCTATCAAAAGCCGGCAAGGTGATTGAAATGCTTTGGCCACTAGCTTTGGTGATAGATATGCTCTTGAAGGGTAGAGCTTTTATTCATTTATTATACACATTACACAAAATACATTTGACACTAAATAACGATACAGTACAGAGCATGTTTCTTAAATAAATGTCTTCGAAAGGAGTCGTTTAGCATATTAAAAATTTCAGTTCAATCGAAAAAAACTGGTTCAAAAATAAGTTGTAAGATTCTAACCGAATAAACATACATACATTGCAAGTTAATTAAAAGCTTGTAAAATACTACAGTATACTGAAATCACTATTATTAAAAACCAATACTCAAGTTTATTTCACTTTTATCGCAAAAATACACGTATCTTGTTCTACCGTTTTATATTATTACTAATGAGTCTATAATTAGTTGTTACTATAACAAACAACAAACAAGGACGGTGCAGCTTTATGAAATTATTCTCTTCCTCTAATTACGTACCGGTTTATTTTGCCAGAACACTGCCAACAAAGGCGAGGGTAATTGGATAAAAATGCAAGTTAGTTCAGTTCATGTGCGCGAAACATATGGCCTTGTGTTGTCAGCGGGCGAGCGGCTGTTTACTACGTGGTTATGAGCTTCATATTTAATAAATATGTATTTATTTTTGCTATGGATTCATAGCAATGATATTCTAATAAACAGATATGTTATAAGCGTGCAATCGTGAAGACTCGAAAACGTCCTAATTGGGACGTATTGCCATTAACAACAACACTATTTGTCTCTTTTTTTCTTATGGGTTTTATCGCGCTATCTCTTTTGCTCTGCCGCTGCTGCGCGGAACACTTTTTTCGTTTGTTTTGTATGCGTATAACATATCTGTTTATTAAAATATCATTGATTCATAGTGTATTTATTGAGTATTGCTATTTTATTTAAACCCTATTGCCTCTTCACCCTGTTAATTTAGTTATTTCATGTTTTTTTATCAGAGTAATGTTGTGGGTTCAATTTATGTGTGATTTTTTAATTCATTTACGGCATATCATAAAAATATGGGACTTATTATTTTGTAGTACTGCATCGCTCTATTATCTTTAATGACCTACTTATTACGTACCAATAAAACTAACTACGACAGGCCTGACAAGTGCCACACCTACGTACGTGTTAAAACCAATGAGCACGTTATAAAATACAAGCCACATGAATATCAATGCTACACCGATCACCGCAAAACACGTGGACATTTGAAAACCGCAGCTATCAAACCCGTCGTTATCGACAGACACGTCCATACATTTCGCACGTATTTTCACACTAATTCGATAAATTCGTGGCTTACCTAAACCCTCGCGCTTCCAGTTTTAACCAGTTATAACCAGATTACCGATGCTTTGTACTTCGAAAGCTTCTGTCAGTGGTGCTAATTGTACAATCGTGTGAATATTAGATTTAATCTGTGTCCTGTGGTTCGTTTGATGAGCGTAGTTATTTATATCGGGTGTCGATTACCGATATTTGAGCGTAGTGTTGGGTGACAACATTTTACGGTTAATATCGATATAATTCAACATGAGGTACAACATTATTCCTATACATAAATGAATGAAATAAATAATGAAATTAAAATAATCAAAATTATTTTCCCTACTTACTTTTCCAGTGACTTATAACAAAAATCCCTAACATTTGCAAGATACGTACTAATAACTTTTACCAAATATACTAGGCATTGTTTGACGAGTACCAGCTAGGGACATAACATCAGTTTATAATAAAATATGGGGAAAATTCTTGCTTTCCTTGCATTTGTTTCATCACCATCCCTTCGGGTCGGATTCAGTCTCGGAATTTTCATCCGCCGAATAAGACAGCTCGAATATTTTCTCCTATATTAGAAGACGCGACCCATATTGTTTTTATTGCTGCGTGTTGTATGTATGGTGATGTATGAGATTTTGTTATACTCATTCAAAGTATTGCGTTGGTAAAGACACACTGAATAGTATGGAAGCTTAACTTTTCAGGGGAAACTATATAGCTTATATTCATATCTTTTTCTTTTATAATTTTCCTCATATTTACCTGTTTTACATAAAACCACTATACCTATAATTTATTTCCTGTGTCAGTTTCCGATACTCTATCCTTTCTAACAAAATGCAAACAAATAACAGTTATGAAATTATAAAACTATATCAAACAAATGAAACATCCATTTCAATTTCAAATACCATTCAGACCCGATCACAATACACGAAACTTTAAAACCGGAATACAATTTCATCCCAGGTAATCAAGTTTCATCCCGCAAACTATTTGCTCTACATTCTCATATCAAATGAAACCCGTTATAGGTCGGCAACAAATCCCAAATTGATATGTTTGGGTCTCATCGCGCGCACATCAAAGGAGGTGGCGTTGCGTCCTAGTACCAATAACGTGGACCTTTTGCTGTATAAATCATCTATAGTTTGTGCCACTCGACCGTGGGGCAAGTTATAAGCGAAAAGGAAAAGCTTTAACTGTCTTTTGTTTTTGAACTAATGTTGGTTCAACAATTTTCTAATAATTTTTCTAAACTTTGTAACTTAAGATGTAGAAAGTTATTCATAAGAACTTTTATGTTATTTGATACATAGATTGGTAACTGAATGCCGTTACCTACTTATCAGTAGTATAAGCTAAAACTGAACTCCTCATTGCAGCATAAAACCTATAAAAACGTATTTTTTTACCCCTAAAAGTTAAACACCCCTGCGAAAAATTCATGAATCTGAAGCTATCTCTTTACTATCATAAAAAATCTTATATAAAAGCACTCGAAGTCAAGTTAAACATGCTGACCTTCCATCACTTGAGTAGATACGTATAAAAAAGGGTCCAATAATCAATAAGGAGTTTAATCCCGTGGGCAGTAGCCACCGAGCTCATTGGTCGGCACAAATTGACAGACGGACAAGTAGTGGGGGAAAGGTACTCTACATTGAAACTTTCATGCACTAGATACGTTATTGGAACTTAAGTGGAGTATTTTCCGACTCGTATTATGGATGGACCTTTTGACCTATTGGCATATGAACTAAAAAGGTTAAATAACTTATGGAAAACTTATATTGCTTTGTGTCTAATTATGAAAAAGCTTGTGTTATTGATAGAAATTAAAGAAAGTTGTATATAATATTAAATATTGTAGATGCTCTGAAACACGGATCAATCGATGATTTTCTTGGAAATTAATTTCTTATTTTCTTAAAACCGTAAGAAAATCAATTTCTTACACAATTTTGTTTTGTGTATGGTTTTGGTAACTCATCCAGTCTAACAGAGTAGGTGTTTCCAACATTAAGCCCGTTGGGACCAAGCAATATTATTACGGCCTAGTAATGCGAGAGATTGTTTTGACACATGATGCCGGACCATAGACACGTGGTTTGTTTCTCTTGTCTATTGCCAGTATTACCACGTTTACGTAACGGTAATCTAATTTTGAATGTTTTTTGAAATAGGAAAGGTGGAATTGGATGATTGTCGGCCATTGTTTTGTAATAGGAATGTTTGTTTTAGGTATTTGTAATTCATAAACATTTTAACCTATAAACTTCTTAGTGTTTTACCATTAGTGTTTATTTACATGTTCTGAAAGAAATATTGATGATTAACTAGATGGTTTGAATATTCGGTACTATTATTTATTATAATTATTCTGATGTTTGTAAAAAAAGTATCTATACATAATCTTTAGAGTTTATAAATCCTACCCAATTTCGGTGAAGATATCCTCTACGAAAGTGAAAGACCTTATTTCAAAATAAAGTTCAATCCATCAGTTCAAGACGCGAAACTGACACAACTGAATAAAAAACAAAAAAAAACCTAAAAAGCTGTATTTTCTTTTCCTTACAAAAACAATAGCGTTACCCGCCTCACTAAATGTCAAAAGTGGCGCGTCTTATCGCGTACGTAACCCGCGCGATGCGACGCGGACACTTTTTGTCCCGGCCCTCGCATTCCACTCCATCCAGCTTACGTAGCTCCTTGAATTGCAAATTTCACTCGACTTCTACCAACACGAACTGTTTTTTATGTCGTACGACACAATTCGGGGAATAGTGTGTAACTGTACGTTTGTGAATACCTATGTAATTTTTCAGGGTTTTGAATGTAATCGCGTGTATAATGCTTGTGTAGAGGTATCCGTTTGAAATTGTGCTTATTCGAAGCGGTATGCCTGTTGTGAGATATGGCTGGAGTCACGTACTCGCGTTCTCGCATGAATAACGTATTAGGTTGAGAGCTAGTTGCTGCGATATTGCATCAATTGTGTCACATCACTAGCCGTTCATCGCAAGCTCAATAATGCCTTTTTCAAGTGAAGCGAAATGGGTGGCAGCTGCTCTTGCTCAACAATCTGAACAATGCTGAAGCTTCTTTTTCTTACCAGTTCTGGGTTAACGCAATGCGAATGTTTTTTCTTTATCCTTCCTTCTGGCATCTGAGCTCGTAGCAATTATTACTATTAATACATAACTCTTGATAAGAAGTTGAATTTAATTTTGTGTGCATAATGGTTGTTTTCCTTGATTCCTTGCTGTACGTATCTCTACTATATTTGTTATTCTGTCTGCGTTTTCACTTAAAAACCGATGTCAAAGCAACTCAGTTATTGTATTGTATTGTTCTGTTTTGTTTTATTATTGTGGTACTTTTATTTTATTTATAACTCTAATTGATTGTTAATTTTTAGTTCACATAGGATATTCAATTTTTAATTTTTAACTTTATTTTTTCTGTTTAGTTTAGTGTTCACCTTATTACATTTGCATGATGTGATTTCCTTTAATTGAGGGAGCACAACTCATTGAGACATAAGATATTTTTTATATATACCATGTATTTTGTGTATCCTTTGTTGGAAATCCATAAATAAATAAATAAATAAATAAAACCTACATACCTAACCAAAATATCATTATATTTTCAACCGACTTCAAAAAAAGGAGGAGGTTCTCAATTCGGTTGTATTTTTATAGTTTATTATACCAGCCCAAAATGAGTCTCTAATCATGTAAAAACGCATAATTCTCCTCGGATCAAAAAATTATCTTCCAATAGTCCTCATAAATAGGATTCATTGGCTTATTCTTCCTCGTTTTTAGGTCATGAAAACGAACAAGTTTTAGTATCGTTATCTATTAAAAGATCCGTGTATTTATGGCTCAGTACATTACACGAAACGATTATTGCAACCAGTATTTCAATGTTTATGTTCTGTACAAGCAACAACATAGTTGGCATACATGAATATTTAGAATAATGAGGCTTAATTATATTTTACGCGAAGTTGGTGCTTGCTGGTCGTTTGCTATTTGTAGTGTTTAGATTCTGAAACTTGGAATGTGGTCTAATGATGTAAGTGGGTTTATGTTTTTATGATCTGAAATTCATCAGAGGATAGACATTTACGATGTTGTCTTAAAGTTTTCGTAGTCATGAAGGAAATAGATTTGGGAAATACTAGTAGACTTTTACAGTGTAGATATCACCGAAATAAAACTAAAACGCTCGTGTCTGTGTTTCAATGCTTTTAGTGAGTTTTTTGACACGCTGTCAGTTTTTGTTATCAGGTTTTCTGTTGGAAATTTTCAGTTGTCGGTTTGATAATCCTATACGTAACAACAATGCAATCCTCGTCTTTTTAGTCGGGTTTTGTAGCTGTTTTTTATCAGTATATAATAAGTGCATCCTATTTTTGCTGAGATACTCGTATTCGCGTAATGAAACGTAACGCGAAAAAAATCGTAGTCACGATTTTGTCAACAGAATATTAAAGTTTCTACTAAGGTAGTATTTCCAACAGGATATCATCTTAATATTTTATGTTGAAGTATGTGACTGCAAAAATACCGTGCAAGAGGATAACGTCCGCATAGCTCAGTTTCTTCGTGACCATGCTCAATGCAACTTCATAGAAAATGATGTGAAATATTGACAGTATTGTGTAGATAGATAGAATACTACTATCTACACAATACTGTCAATATTACGAACGAATACTACTACTAACGAATACGACGAATACTTTAGAATATGTTGAAATGTAACTGTAAAAATCATAAAACACTGGCAGTTCCAATGCTTAAGAAAAATACTCTACCCCGGAACTAAAAAAAAAAGATGTTTAAAATTCCAGACGATTAAATCATTTTCATGTTTTATTTTTCCTTTGCTAAACTCCTTTGACGTGATATCCCTGCACCTGCATCTTGTTAGCGCGTCACTTATCACATTAACCCTGCTACCGCCGCTGTAGTTGGCGCGCACGTAAATAACTAAATAAAGTGGCGCGACCCCGCACGCCGCGCCCCCGCAGCGGGCGTGAAAGTATTGCCTGCAACTACTTGGCAATATTAGCGCTTGTACGTGAATGTACTAGATTAGTCGGCTGGAAGATAGGGCTGCAGACTATTTGTAGTTAGTTCTGCGTTTTATCTGGCAGCTATAACGGGTTGGCGAGCGTTGATAATGCAGGACGAATACATTACCTTGATTAAAGATAAGAAAATGAATATTCTGAAAACATGTTGCTTGATGAAATCGATAAGTTAGTGATCTAGATACAGGACTAAGAATAGCTTCGAACTTCATTAAAAATGTATAAAATCGAGGACCGCAAACTGTCGGCTTTGATATAAACTCGGATGCAAGTCAAAGTTTCCTCAGACAGATGATCCCTCGTATATTCCTCTGAAATACCTACGTGCAGAGTCTGGCATACGCCTGGGATTCCAGTTGCGATTCCCGCAGTGCGCCTCGTTAGCCGGCTGTCTTATGACATTAGCGGTCTGTCCGTCGAGCACGTTTCGCGTTCCAATCGACCATTGGTCCTTTAGACCGAGCCGCGCGTATTGAACGGTTAACTAGATAAGGAGAACAAATGGTCGTTTGTCTAGTATTTTGCTCAGGTCATTGAAAGTGATATATGATCTTAGGGTTTCGTATTGTTTCATTTGACATGTTTTTATCGATTTAAATCATTTATGCCAAGCGCCATTGTCCCATTAAAGTGTTCTGTATACAATACACCGAAGCCGATTTAATCCGTGTTTTGCATATTGTGTTTTAACGTTAACATGTTTTCGTTTTATTTGCAAGCCAGATAATTGGATTAGTTTTATTGACGTTTCATACTGTTACGTATAGGCTATTAAATGTTTCACAAAATTGTTTTAACCACACAATTGATCTGAAATTTAAATGTGTTCACGTAATGAACTCCTTTACAGTATATTATGAAGAAGCTTGAAAATATTCTGCTCAGCATTTGTAAAACGTTATTTATAAGATGCTGTATGTTTAAAACATGTAACATCATATTTACATAATATTATGAACACAATAAATATTGTATGGTGGTCGCTAAGTCCGGTACCGGTTCCGCGCAGGTTAGCTCTCGGGCCTAATACGATGGCTGTATACGCTATTAAGGCACGCATTAATGTGACATAAATCGAGTTCCCCTTATCTAAAGGCTCGATTAACGACCTTTTTATCGGAACCTTACAGACACAAATCCATTCTACCTATAAAACGGGAATTAACGTTGATTTTTCGCAAAATATTATATCAGTGTAACGTAAAGCAAATTATCGGCAGGTTGTGGAGAATGTTAATCATTTTGTTGAATATGGATCACCATTAATATACGATTAACATGACCTGTCAGTGGATTTATATTTTGAAAATATTTATGAAAGTTACTTAATTAAGTTTTATCCGTTATCAATTTATTATTATCCCGATTTGTAATGGATGCAATCATATTTTGCAAACCGTTAAGGTTTCGCATCAAACCGAGAATATGTCCTTTTTCGGTAATTGAGGAAAGTAGAATGGGTAGATAACTTAGTAAGTAGGTATTTTACATTGAAAATCATACAGAAGAACGTCTTAGCGTAAGTAAGTACAAAAGACTTAAATTATTATAAGCATAGCTCAGTACCAACACGTCACTCCTAACCCGTCGTTTACGAAAACTAAAGTTTCCAACATCTTCTTCCACCTTAGTATCAAGGCACAAATTCGCACGCAACTGCACTCCACGATCCAGGATTCGAACAAAGCGATAGCATTTAGCCGGCGCATCGTTAAGCGGCTCATTAGCAAGATCATCATCTGTCTCATTAGGGCAACCAATTAAAGTGTTGCTTATTAAAGCCCTCTTAAATCATTGGTCCGTGACTCCGGGTACCGTTGCTACGCTATCGCAAATCTCGTTTTAAGTGGCTGCCTGATGAGTTGCAGTTAAGTTTTCGTTTTAAAGGTGTTTTTAGGAACACTTCTGGGATTTAATTTGAACTGCTTTGCTTTTCGTTCCTCTTTGACTAAAAATAATCTCGCTTTGAATCGTTTGTTACTCAAATTAGTAACTGTAAAAATTTAGATCTTTATGTTTTGTTTTGCAAGAGCACTCACTAACTTAAATGCATATCTATCATAATTGTCTTATTTAGCTTTATTCTCCGATTACTCAAAATAGTTGATTATAGGTTATCAGTTAGTTTCTATATGTAGCACCAAACTGATGATCATAATATCTAAAAAATATGAAGAATCATAATTCTCCACATATTTTTTCATTTCCTACTATTTTACTATCCAATCTATTTCGGCCTTACCTTCCCAACTCCGGTGGGTTCCTTGACCCCGAGGCGGCGCAGCAGCGCGGGCGGCGGCGGCGGCGGTGCCCGGTGTAGCGCCGCGCTGAACCCGCTCAGCGTCGTCCCGTCCTCGTCCCGTCGCCGTCTCTCCCGGTGTGGGGAACCACCGCTGCATTTTGCTGTTGATGTCCTGGAACAAAAATAATGGAAAATTTGTATGAGCCATATACCAGCGATCAATATTAAACAATTTTCGGAAAACTTCCAGAAAGTAGTTCGATGACCAATAGTTATTTCTCTAATCTAGTAAGCAAAAACAATTAGGAATCTTTCCACAATAAATAATTACTCCTTTGGCTATAAACAAAAAAAAAAAAAATGTTAGGTTTCAACCTAATAAAAATAAACGAAAGAAAAGCGAAATCAATGGTTGCTCATCAGAACGCTTTGTCAATAGTAGTAAATCATTCAATGACATCCATATCAGATTCAATTTGTTGCAGATATCCATATAGTGTAACTGATATCACCACCTGCCAGCTCGCAAATCGTTCCGCCATTTTTCAAGCATTCCGGTGGAAATATTGAAAAATAACCAAAACCCATTTATAACGTCCGCACCGCTAAAGCAGTTCTGAAGAAGCCGAAGGTAAAATAAATGTGTTGTACGTGACGACTGGAGTGACCTTTTTACATTTTTCAAAAATTCGCTTTGCCGTCAATGGTGGAGCGACGCCGATGCATAGCGACCCAGACAGACGACTTTGTGAATATTAGAATGGACAGATCAGAGCAGGGTTCACTCACAGTCGATTTTTAGTAGATGTTGTATTTGGGTGTAAAACTTTTAGGTTTTGGGAAGACTTTTAACTTTGCACGGTCTGGTTTTGGGAAATGCTTGATGTTCATTAAATTTCAAAGTTTTTTAAAAGTATTGCTGTTATATTTTTTTTAATGGATGGTTCGTTATAGAAATTCGATATTCTACTTTTAAATACATTCCTTGTCATTTCTTGATCGATGATACCCTAAATTTAAAAAGGTTTCTCAAATTCCACGACTTTTTGTCGCACGTTTACACCGGACTGTAAAGGGGGTTGCACACGAAACGGTGATGGATGGCGCTTACGTGTCGACGGACGACACCGCCCGTATTTTATTTTAATGCCATCGGCGTAACACCCGTCTCGCAGAGGCTTAAAATTGAAAATTCTCCATGTTTAGGTATCGGAAAAATGAATATATCTTGTTCAATATGGATGATAAAATATGTAGGTCGCGTTTTCGCTGTCGTGAAGCTATGTATGTACCCATAAAACTATTTTATTTACGAGCATAACTATAAAATTTTTACTTAATGTATTCAATTTAAAAATGCATAGGATCTGCAGGTGGAAATGGCGCGTACGTGTATTCCGGGCTATTGCAGTTTTACATGTAGAGTAAGTACCGAATATTTATTGACTGACTAGTTGAATATCTTATTGAAACTCACATTAACTAAGCTTACCACTTACCCTCAATTTCCAGTCGTCAATTATAATTATCAAAAATGTTCAAAATAGCCCAAAATAAAACCAAGCTTTTATGAGGACCCAATTAGTAATTCGTGAACATAATTGTCTAATTAAATTCCACTACAGTTTGAGCCTATCTAATCGTGTTAATAATACGAAAGCTCCCAGAAAAATGTACGACCATAGAAACACCCTGCTTTCTCCCTAGCGTGATGTGGTCGCGTGACGGCCAATACTTTATTGTTCCTAACTATTAACATTCTTCTGCCGGATTGTTTAGATAACTCTTGTGTTTGCCTCCTGCCGAGTTATGGCTGCCTAGTACTTCGCTCTGATAGAGTGCGTTGCCTCATATTGGTTGATCAATGTTTTTGTTTCCTGTTTGCCTTTTCGGCTTATTTGTTTTGGCCATGTTGTTTTTGTATAGCTAGGTATATATATCCCTAACGAAAAAAAACCTTGTGTTAACTAGGAACGATTGTTATTTTTAATGCTCAAGTTAAGTTGGAATGCCACAAAGTCTTTGGTCATTTACGAAATAATTGTCAAACGACATCAAGTTTTACGAAGAACATTTCCCTTTCCCCAAGAGAAGTCAGAAAATAGAAGGACTGAACTTATTTTTAATTGATACTTCAGTTTTACACGAATGGTAATTGACCACGCTGATGAAATTAGATTTTCACTGAAGCAAACAAAACTAATAAAATGTAATTTTATGAAACAACTTTGAGAAGGTCGGTGTATTTACGTAATTGAATGAAAGTAATTAAAAGTTTTGCAATAATTGAGCCTGTAAATTAAATGCCAAATTCAGTTTGAGAAGTAAAACGGATTCCATATTAATTATGAGTTTGTTATATAACATTATTTGTGAAATTTCAGACTCGAAAAATTCTAAAATCATATCGAGTACTCGAATCTACTTATCCAATTGCAGGACCTCCAATACGTCGTCCATTTCATGCACTACATTTCCGAACGTCAGATGTAATTCTGAAAACTGGTGTTCACTTCGGAACAAAAGTATAGGAGCGATACTCCGGAGACAGATCTTGCTATTTCAAAGGATGTTTATATTGTAAAGATACCGCTGATTTCACGGGACGCCGGCCACGGTGAAAACAATTCCAAAAAGGTCGTCGCTTGACATTTGATAGAATGCCCCTTGGAGCATGAATAAGCCTATGGGTTTAGACTTAGCTTGTCATGTCTCTTTATTATTTTCCTACCGAAATTTATGAAAGCATTTTCTTGATTCTTTTCAATTTTATGTTTTCTCTTGTTTGTATTTTATATTTTCATGTTTGTGTTTATCGAATATGTTTCTCTACTTCAGATTGGAAATGTGGGCGAGTGATTTTCTTGTACTATTTGTGGAATTCGATTGGAAGTTGTTATGTTGCTAGTTTAAAGTTTGTCTTCTGTAGATTCTTCGCCACTAGTATTTACTTGGATTTTATGTTTCCAATATTTTCGATATAACATTTTTGACACTACATTTAGTGTAAAAACAGTTTATGTGAAATACTTGTGCAATCGTTTAAAGGAAAGAAAATATTAATTCTGCAGCTAAATTAGCTCGTTTCTTCAACTATCGCAATTACTAATGAAAAGCTTCATACCAAAAGTTTAATTACCGTGTTACAGCGCAAACTATGCCGTGATGAGTAAAAAACGCACTTTTTCACAAGTCAACACTGTAGCGAACACGGATTGCGTGACTCAGCTAGAAATTACTGGCAATTAATACTCGTAAAACATTTAAAACATTATATTGTTTCATTTTTAATTCATTGCGTCATAACGGCCAGTGAATGGCGGTAAAAAACGTTTTTGTTTACGTTCGTGATTTGAATTGTTCTTATAACTGTATGGGGTTGTTTGGCCGTGTCGTCCCCGGGTCATATATTTCGTGTAAGGACAGTATATTTTAGAAGAGATAAGATAATGTTTTGGGCTACTGAAAAATTAACTGTCGCGTTTAGCCGAAATACTGAGCGCCCGGTTCGTCGTACAATAGCCGTAGCTCTTTTGGAGTTATGTATGAAAACCGAAACGATTGGTTTATAAAGATTCAAGATCGTGAAGTTACAGAAGTAATCTGGTGTTGGTTTTATTACTATTTAGTATTTGGTGAGGGCATAGTCATATTGTTACAATACAAGAATAACATGACGTAAAAATATTTGAAGCCTACATCAAAATGCTGTCCCGGACTTCACGCTACAACTTACCGAATAAACATTTCAACTCTTACACCTTTTATTTGCTGGCGAATATTTAGCTAGCCAACCAGTGGCAACCAGCCAAACATGAAAAAAGGTTTTTGCGTCCCACGAATCGAGATTCATGCGATTATGACCCTTATCCTGTTAGGCTAAAGTTAATTTTAAGTGAGTGACTTGTAGTTTTAAATTCGCGAGGCTAGTATTGTTTGGTAAAATGATGGCAATAAATATAAAGGAAGGCCTTTAGAACTATCAAATAGCGTTCAAGCGTGCTTTTCAACTGGGAATGACGGGAGGGATACAGTTGATTTTTCCTTTGGCTGCACAAGGGTTGTACTCGAAATGCCTTTTGCCTATGTCACTGAATTTTGTTTAAGACTTCTTTAGATATCGGTTTGACAGGAAAGTCAGGCATTCACTTGTAGATTGCGGTGCAGCTCCAATAGCTTTTAGTTGAACTGAGGGTTATTTAGTTGATATGTTTTTTTTAAACTTGTGGAACAAATAATTTTCTTTCTTTTTAGCTTATGTACGAAAATAAAGGTTGTTTAACTCCAACTTGAAATTAAAAACGTGATCATTTAAGGTGGTTTGCTTAAACAGAATTAGTTCAAGTTCATGACCGATCTTATTATATTACAATATACCATGTCAAGTACCTATCCTGATAATTTCAAGTTCTGTTTACCTCATAAAACAGTATGCGTGAACATATAGTCCCACAGTGGCATCGTGATGCATTCACTCACGCAACATCCGGAACGTGAATATTTTATGTGAAAAATTGCAAACAGCGCCTGTAATGCTTGGAACATATTATGTGGTACGGAGAATGTATGTTTGTTTTCAGTTGTTACAGTAAATTAATATTTGAGGATAACAGGTAAATGCGTGTATGATATTATAGGTGGAGTGATGATTAGAACATCACGCAAAAGTTGAAGATTAACTTGTTTTTTGTTAGATATTGCATCATTTAGGATGTTGTAATTCTAATATTTGTTGTTTAAGACTATTTACTAATTGTTAACCAAATATAGAGTAAGAGCTTTCGGTGTTGATGTGGTGGCAATCACAAATAGTCGGAATGACACAAAATTGAAATCTTAGGATAGTATCTTTCTATGATTATAATATTTTAAACGAGTTATTTATACCTTAGAATTAATTTTCTTAAAGCAAGTTATAATAGACTTTTTGTCCATTTATTTTACCTTGCTATACTTATCCTCCATTATTATAGCAATTTGATAAATGCCTGGTTTAACAGCCTCAGATTACATTAACGATCTATATACCTTACCCAGCTATAACGCACATAAGGCAAACTGCCGGCTCATAACATGAGGTATTAATAAAAGAGTTGGGGCGTCCCTTTGTGTACAAAACTCTTCATTAGAGAGATCATAGCATTGTTGCGTGCGGTGGATGCTCCTTTTGTCGACGAATCGGACCTTTTTTTCCAACTTTCAGGGCTTGGTTTAAGTTGAAGGGCTTTTTGGCGTTTTAGAAAAGTTTTTTGGTAATATTGCGGGGTTATGTAAAAGACCATTATTTTTTTTCTTATTTTTGGGACATATTTTTCGCACGATAAAAAGCTTATGATACTTATTAAAATACTCATTCATTTAGTGATTGACACTATGAACTAACAATGGACCGTTAGTTTTGTCTTTTACAATACAGATAAAATTATAATATCATCAAATGCATATAAATAGAGCGAAATTATTACCAATATAATAATTTCAGGAGTTCTTCAAGGTAATACTTTGGGTCCTTTGTAAAACTGGTTAAATATTTTTAACTTTGGTATCTATTTTTCAAATAAAGGTTTTATACATTTCACTAAATCAAATTAACAAGTATAAACCAAACTTTGTTATAGTAGGTACATTACTTAACTAGTCCAGATATTGAACAGCTGTAAGCTCACAACTTGGCACTGTTTACGGTTGAGATGGCTCTCCCTAAACACGTCTACATATGATGTTTGTATTGTCTGCCTGATGGAAAAGTTTGGCCAAAGGGGCTGCAGTCTGTATTGTATACTCATGTAAGACAAAGATACTTTTATTGGTGATTCGTTCAGTCGTAATGGCTTGCATGCTTAACTAATCGGGAAACAAAAGGCGGACGCTTAACTTGCCTGTTAGTCTTCTTAGAAAAAATATATTAATCTCTTACAATCTGAATAGCTTATATTAGAAGTCAAGCGTCAAGGACAACCTGCAAAGATTTCACCTAGGATTTGAAAAGTTCTTCTTATAAGTGCCACAAGGCTTATAGACTAAGTTATAATTAAAGCTAAGTCCATGCGACCTAAAATAGTTCCTCCAAAATTTTGGAGGTTTTACCTTAATCGACTAACCCTTCCGCCGCTAGTGGCAACATATTTTCCTTTACTTTGACGTTTATAAAATGTGTACAGCGACGTTGCCCCCTTTGGCCTTATGCCACCATAAAGTGGAGTTTCCTCATGGTTTACGACAAGTCGCAGCTCCCGCGCGCCTTTTTTATTCACGACAGATTTAGTAGTCGACACGTGCGTGTGATTTACACGTGCTTTTTATAAGTATAATATATCGGTGTTTTATATTAAATAATACGAATTGATTTATAAGGAAAAAATGTGAAAGTGTTTTTTGGGCGTAATTTTGTAATTTATTGTGATTGTTGAAGGTTACTTATACAAAAGCTAACATTTAGCTTTGAAATATGTTAAATAATTAAAATTGCAATTTTAGGTAATTTTCTAAAAAGCTGTCAGTGTATTTAGTTGATTGAAATTATATTTATTAGGCTAATAAACCAATTACTTGGTAATAAAACATGATTAAAGATTTTCACACATCAAGGACAGGAAGGAACAACCTGCGAACCCCAAACGGATACACCGAATAGAAACGTCGCGAAAAATATACTGCGTTACAGGAAACGAATACAAATACGAATAAAAATAAACGTACAAGAGGAATTCCGGAAAGCGCGGAAATGAGAAATACCATATTCCAGCAGTACCCCAATTCGATAGGGTTGCTACCTACGCGGCAACGTTGCGCGTAATGAAAATAGACTATTGAATTATGTAATGATGGATGCCTACATGCATATCCTAGTGCCTCAACCCTACAAAGTAATTACTGCTGACGTAAATTAAGTTGTAGTACAAGGTTATGCAGGTGTCAGGAATAACATAATTGTATAAAATCAGTGATATTGTAATGTTGATTGATGATATGTAGGTAAGTTTCGACGTGGGCCGGTTTCATTTGGTACATTAGGCTATAATCACTTAAAGCCGTGTTTAACTTAAAAATAAATCGACAAGGATAGGTACGAGTATGTATGCCTTGATATCGGTCAAAGTGTACGTACCATTTTATTTCCGAAAATGTTCCCGAATTTATGTACTGAAAATTTTCATGTCACTAAATATTCTTCAATGGACATGTGTATGTTGCCTCTGCATATTTATCGGCACAACGTGCATACATCTGGTGCCAAATGTGCAACAAACCTTAAATTTTAAACAGCTTCTATTCTTTATTCTGTGGGGTACTCGCGAATGATATTTCAAGAATACACTAGTATTATGTGCTCCTGATATTACAATATTTTCATGTTTCGCCATTGTTTCTTCAGTTTCCTGAATCTTTTCTAGAAACAAACTTTCATTCGAAACGCTACCCAATAGTATGATTGCTATCCAGGTTTAAATAGCTTTTCAACAGAAACATTAATGCTCTTTTTATTTTCCTACTCTGATTTCATTTGTTTTACTATAGTCTTATCATCATCAAACAACAGGTTAAGATATATAATTCTACTGTTAACACCTATCTCCATCTTCCTTGTGTTAAATTTCACTCCCGTATTTATCCTTCATACCTTCGTCAGCTATAGTAGCGTATGCAGATATTTATTAGCATTCCCATCTGTACCGGTTTACGTAAGCGGTGTAGGCAGGAGGCAGTCGGTCTGGCCGCTGTCAGATTGTGGCGGCCGACTTCCCAGGATTAACTGGAGCGGTCGCGGCTCTGGGAAGACTCACTACGTGTCGCTAAACTGAAGGAAACATGAACCAGAATGGAAACTGATTTCTTGTTTATTTCTTTGTTACAATACGTCCTAAACATTTCTGTGTTATTGTTATTGTAACTACTAAACCTGTCAAGAATTATTCCACAATTGTTGAATTTGTAGTATGATGACTCACTGTAAATTGATATTGCACGTATTCGAATAATATAACTTTCAAATTAACAAGATTACAAATACGATCTCAAAGATCAAGCGATACGCCCCACAAAACTAAAGCAAGCACATTGAATAAACAATAGAAACACGATTTCCATTGTGATACGTAAACGGGACGTTTCTCGTCGGGTTGTAACCGCAATTTAAACAATAGCATTTGAGCTTATTACGTGTTCCTTGGCTGTCTCTCTGTCATATCTCCGAAGTTAAAACAAAGGGCTGAAGAGCTCAGAGTTTGGGTGTTATTGGTGCTGAATTCGTGTTTGTTAAGCGGCTATTGTTTTCTTATTCCCATCTAGATTTCCAGATAAACACCAACGAGTCGTATGCTAAATGTTTAAACAGGTACATTTACTGGTTAATACATTTCATCGATGACGTTAGGCTTGAATAACTTTATTTACATTTCTGGCAATATCTGTGTGTTTCTCATGAAACCCGAAAACCGAATACAAATATTGAACGTCAAAACATTTGCGCACAACCCTTAAAATCCGCATCGATAAAACGGGAGCGTAAAAAACCGCGAATCCGATGCAACGCATACGCGTTTTTATTTCTATGTAAATTTACATAATGATATTTTTGTCGCGAGACTTCGCGGCGAGATTTATCGCGTCAAGTCTCGGGGGGCGGTAAGACGCGGGAATTGCCGCGACTACGAATGCTGTATTGAATAAGTATTGGATATAAATCACATCTGTTGCAAGTTGCAACCCTTAGGTGGTGGAAATCGCTGATGGTGCTTTTGTATCTTTCTATTTTAGGGAAAAAAGGTCACTCTACCTATGTTACGATAGTTGATAAGAGAACAACGCAGTTCTTTTGTGTTGGAAAAGATTTTTACTTGAAATATTTTCTACTGCCTTATTCGCCCAGTTTTTACTGAAAACCCCCGTTCCTTGTGTTATCAAATTGTTTTCTTTTGAGAAAACAAAAGACAACATACAAAACGATGTTCTGTCTACATTTTATCAAGCAATCTCCATCTTTCCCTAAGACAGCCGATCTATGAATACAATCCCAAAATCAATAACAGCGTCGGCATAGCGGACGCATGAGCATTCCAAAGCGATTGGCAGCTTATAATAAGCTATTTGGCCATCAAAAATGTTATTTCATTACTGCCAAAACATTTCGCGGGCCGCTGTGCAAATTTGCGCAGTATTATTGACTCATTAAATGAGTTGCATAATTCATGCGCCAAGTAAATATTTAACGATCGGCATGGAGGCTATTACAATTAATTGAAATATCGCTGATGACTTTGTCTAGTCACTTTGTGTTTTAGTTATTATTGCGATTAACCATATGAGTAGGGATTTATGTTTGATAAAATAGGCTGTCAAGGCCAGTTATTATGTAATAACATAAAAAAACATAAACGGATATTGTCAGTTTGTAGTTTCGTGGTTATTCCAATTTATATTGAAATAAAAAACTGCAACTTTATTTTTTTCTGAAACATTATGTATATAGCATTAACTTAGTATCGAATGCTGCGAAAATATACTGTCTATGTATCGTTTTATCATTCAGACAAAGTCATTATAAGACACACACTACATTCATTACAGATCACACACACTAACATACGAAGCGAACTACATAAAGCAATATCTGAAACCGACTGTGAAAACTGTTGTTTTTATACTGCAGTGATTAAAAAGGAAGGGAATGGTGCAATGACGCGCTCAAATACACACCGGGACAATTTTAGTGACACACCATGCAAATATTTATTGTAGTCGAATAAATATTGGACTAATATTCTATTTTAATATTATAGATGAATCTATAAATAATACGGTAATCATTTGCGTAAAATCTATTTACAAAGAGCGGAAAGGCAAATATGTACGTGCGCAGATTCTCTTGAACCCAGTAAATACATTATCTGTAAACAGACAGACAGCGCATGCAGTACTTATACAGTATTAATATGTGAGTAAGTAAATAACATATTTTTTCTTGGAACCAAAGCTCGGATCAAAAAAAATTGTTGAAGCGCACTTCGGTATGAAATTTATATTGTAATACTTTTGCTAAAAAGCGATGCAAAATAACCATAAGTATACATACATACATATAATCACGCCTGTTTCCCGTAGGGGTAGGCAGAGACCACTTCTTTCCACTTGCTACGATCCTTACATACTTGTTTCGCTTCATCCACTGTCATTATTCCCTTCATACATGCTATTCGGTTTCGGGTACCATAAGTATATTAAGTATATTTCGATGAAACTTTGTCCAATGATTTATTTCCAAGGCAGGTGAAATTTAAAGGATTGCATGTCACATTTCAGGGGTTTCAAAACAAAATCGCCCGCATAAAGTGGTTCATTCGTTCCGTAATGATATTAATTTATTTTACCGTCAGCTCTAAGCGTAGGCTTCGTTAATCTTGATTAACTAGCTAGATAATCGCAACAAATCGGGGCTGGCATGTTGTACACTAAATTGTGTTTGTTTTTTTTTTACTAAATGTCAGTTTTCATTCGTTTTGAAGTTTTTTCTTACATCGACTATCGGAATTTTGTTGGTCTTCTTTTTTGACATGTGTAATTGTATATACTGGAATTTTGTGTGCTGTTCACACATATGATAACTTTTTATATCACACTGTATTTCAAAGTCTTTCAATTATAAGAATTTGCGACTCTATTTTTCATTACTTATTACTTAATGTTTTATTCCAATAAGTATATTTTTTTGGTCCAATGTGTATTGAAATCTCTTTATTTGTGGGTATGAAGCTTTCATTTGCGACGGTCCATACGTGTTACAAACATTTCGAATAAATGGACTTTTTGACAAAATTCCACATTTACACGGCGATACCGTTCCTTTCTCGCTAGCTTCGTTATTTAACTTCCTTTAGTATTAAATCAATGCTCCTCCTTGTCTGCAAGAGAAGAGGCTTTACCCAGAGCTTGAAAAATTCAGGATTCGTTCACCGGCTCAATATTTATGTCAATAGCAATTGCGCATAGGCGACTTTGGTTTAGGTTTCTTTTGAGACCAATCAGCCGTCGATAATAAACAAATGCCGATCGCCGCTCATCAGACAAATATGTTTCTACGTCGGACCGTCAAATATCCCGTGATCCGTTGCTTCGTGCACATTTGTCAACAAAGTCGCGTGCTGCGGGCGACATCGCCGCACTAATGGGAATGCAAATGCGTTGTCTCTTTGTCGTACAGCGATGACACTCGCACTTGAATGAATGCACTCCATTGACTGTGATATGTGAGATTTCCTTGTGTACTTCGTGGAAGGTCAATTTGTGGATGTTGCTTTCGTCGACCGTATTGTTTTAGTCAGACTAAACAAGAGTTGTCTTGCTGAGCGACTCAAATACATAACATGGTACAGCAGTTTTCGTTGCACAGTAAGATAAAAGAACTAAGTAGGTACATACAAGAAAACAAGCGAGGTTCACAAGAATAAGCAAATTAAATTAAACTGGAAGTCTCAATTTAATGATCTGATAAGATTTCTTCTGACATTTTAAACGTATTTTTTGCAATAGTTTGTAAGCTCCTAGGAAAGCTCTAAAACGTCAAATTATTTTCTCAGGAAGCTCTCCAATACCTAGGCAAATTTAAATAAAGTTTAGATTCACTTTTACACAATTTTAAGATTTCGACTCAATATCTAAGAATCTTTACAGACACATAACGTTTTAGTAAACCACAAACGCGAGTAAACGGAGCTGCCATATGTTCGAACACCTGTTACTTATAATTGTTTTCTGGAACATCCTAAATCTTGGGGCAGAGAGCCAAGAACTTTTTGTGTAGTTATAGTTAATATTGTAATAGTTTGGGAAACTCGCCAACTGATTCTCCAGGGATGTAGTGTATTACGTATTTAAATGGACATAAAGGATTTAGTCTTGGGTTATTTAGCTTCATACGTAAAATAAGATTAGGAGAGGCTTATGCAATGTTTCCATCTATCATCATTCCCATATGTCATTATTAGACACCTATGTAATTTTATACATTCCCAAGTCGTAGGTACCTTTATTGGACCAATGACTTAACATTCAACAGTTGCGATTCAACATGCTTGTTCTTCTACTGCTGGGCATAGGCCACCCCTTTTTCGTGCCATTTTCTACGATCCTGTGCCAGCCTCGTCCAGACTCGACCTGAGACCTTAACTTTGCCGTCGACTCATCTTGCCCCCGGACGACCGACGCTTCTTTTTCCTTGCCTACAGTTGCTATAGTGACTGGAAAATTAATAACATAACAAACAAATTAATATTTGTTCCAGCTCAAAAGTTAACCCTACAGCACACCGAAGGCAACGCAAAAAGCTCGAATTAAAAGTGATTTTAACACATCCCATACATAATCTGTTATCGGGAGCTCAGCAAATAGCGGCTCTCACCGGCTAGTACGCAAACATTGCAACCCTAATGGGAAATGCAAATGCTACGTTTATTGCGGACTGTTGTTTGCGTATGGCAGATAGTGTGCCACCGGCTTTAGGTTTGTTGTTCACTGCGGTTATCTATTACACTGATAATGGCAAAAATGGGGAATTCAATGCACTGTATTTGCATGGAGTTGGATTGCGTTCGGTCAACTAACGGTTTAGTTTCTGTTTCAAACAATATATTTAAATCGTTTTGCGTTTTTCCAAATAACTGTGCTATTGAAAAGTAATTTAATTTGCTATTATACTTGCCGAAAGAACAATTGAAAACAATTCGGTTATTTAAAAAAAGAAGGGTACACATGCATGTTCCTTGCATGTGAATAATTGATCAGACAACCACAAAAAAAACAAAACAGCATCGACGCATACATAACTTAACAGAACAGCTGTCATCCTCAAACCGAAGGTCTGCGTTCCAAAAAGACAGCAATAAATGTGAAAATAAATCAACAAGAAAAACAAAACACTGCCGAATTCCACGTTTTAAAACGCCTCCGCTTGTACAATTTTTTCATTGGCATTAGTGACGGTAGATCGAACATAATTGAGTTGTGCGTGCGCCTGACAGGTATTGTTGTTGCTTGAAATATTGGCTTCAGCTCAGTACGCCGCCAGCAGCCGAACAGTCTGCTCGCTTTACAGGAGTTTGATTGATGCTGACGAAACACTACGAGGTAGAATTATAAGCCTGAAGGAAAATGCTGTAGGCGCGCACTTTGCGGAAAATAAAATTAACTCTTGTTTCTGAAAAATAGATTACTTATTTGAAATAGGTGTATGTGCTATTGTTAAAGATTGACTCGGAACTGTAATAAAAATTTTATCGAATTAAAATGATGTGTAAATAAATCAGACAGCGAACAACAAACAACCTGCAAAATCAACCTATATATCATATTCAGTTATCGGCAAAATCTTATTGAATTATCAAACTTAACAATTAACGTTCTTGTAAAATCACAACTAAACACTACACCTGTAAACAACAATCTTGCTCAAACGTGTTAAACTTACATTCTCGGCACAGCGGGTCGTAAGCGCTTGTTCGGATGTTCATATTAAAATCCTTGCTGTAAACACGGCATTATAAGACAGTCTCCGTACCTTGAAGCTCATTTCTCTCATGCCTTGTTACGCTTTATACTGTGCCGTAAGTTATAGGCGAATGCGGTTATATAATTAAAGTTAGATTATTTTTCTAGATGTATAAAATGGAGGTGATAAGCGAAAAAAATCAGTAGCTGTCTTTGATTGTTTTAGCACAGGCAACCCAAATGCGATATATACTGCAATTTTAGTATGTGACGTTTCAAACAAGACAATTTACAAGATTTTCTTACCTTTATTTGCAATGTGTTATTGCTGCAAATAAAGATAAGTAAATATTGTTGTTTGTCTTGTTTGCAGTATGCTCGTACTTTGTGCTATGAGGTTTTAATCGATAATGTGCATTGTCATAATTTCCTAATTTTACTCTAAACCTGAATTTAATTTTACTTGGCCCATAAGCCATTCCCCTTCATACACATTATTTTAAATGCCACTCCTTTTATCATCACTGTTCTAACCTCTCATAACTTGGACCGTTGAGCATCTTGCAAGAAGAGTTTAATTTGTCTCCGATCGGCTCGAAACGTTGACTGCTATTGCAAATGCCTTATTAAACGTCTAGTGCGTCTGAGTCTGCTTTATGTTTCAAATGCTATTCGCATTCATTTTTAAAGTCTGCTAAAAGCTCTTCTGATATTTCGATGCCCTCTTCACTTTTTATAACTTTTTGTGTTATGAGGAGTCTGAAAGTGTCACGATTTTCATTATTTATTTCGAGTCTAAATTTACGACTTGTATGGATTTAACCGTCCAACAATTTATTTGGAATGAATTGCACGACCCTTAATTTCCGTCTATTATCAAAAAAAAAAGAAATCCAAATATATCACTACGCCCATTACGTAATCTTACTTATCAACTTTTCCCGTATAAAATTACCAAATAATCGCGTAACAATAAATATCATCGGACAGAGGAACAATCAAGCCATCTATCAAGCATTGGCCGGGCATTATCAGGAACGCCCGCCTCTCGGCATTACGCAGGATGGCCGCGGGCGCGCCGTGGGTGTTTCATTACACGCGTATAATGATCCCGGTGGAAGACTGCTACAACTCATAACATATGTATGATTTCAGATACATTATATAAATATTGTGTATCATGAATCTTTACATAATTTAAAACTTAATCCTCGGCCGTGTCAGTCTGTCTGAGCTCAATAATCAAGAAGTCTCCCAACAGATTTTTTGTGTATAGATTATTTCAAGTATTTTTTTTTTCAGGGCGTTCCAGTATTGAGCACAAAGTTTGATTTAGAAATTACTTTCAATTGGCATTATTACAATTAGAATTATAATGATGTTTTCCATTATTATTGACCCCAGAAAACATTTGGGTATACTAGTAAGTCTTATAAAATCAAGACAGCTGGCAGTAATCAGTCACAAATCCGAGCAAAGCAACAAATGCCATTTCTAACTGGAAACACAATAGACTTCACAAATAAAGCATTAAAACTCGACATTAAAGTACAACTACGAACACCAATATAATAAGGCCTACAATATCATCCTTAAACAATGTCACAAGAGTTCTACTCCAACTGGTTCATATAAACATTATCTTCCACAGAGCAGCTTATATCTATGTCTTATCTTTTCAGACTGGTCAGTAGAAATAAAAATAGTATGAGGATATTGCCAGCCTGTGTCTGGGTCCGTCGAAGCAGAAGCGACACTCGTACGGGGGAGACGAATGGCGGGCATTAAAACCTCCTTCCCCTACTTTACACTCATTAGAGCGTTATTCCTGAACGTCTGGGTTGCGGATATAAAAGAGCTGTCTTATACAAAGTTTAGAAATTGCAAATCGATCAAGTTTGCTACTAGTTTTGATGTTAGACTTTGGAACACATAACGGAATTTCAATAGTTTTGGAGTGTTTGAAATGGCTTTCAAAGATTCTTAGAAAGAGATTCTATTTGATAATTTAATCATTTTATAGTCATAATTAACAAGGCGTAGGCATGACATCTTCTAGTAAAGTGCATTTGTGTAGTTTTCGTAACTGGTAAGAAATTACATTTATAAAATCATGTTTTTCTTTACTATTTACATTATAAATTAAAGCTAAGTTTGTCGCATCGGAGTTTCTACAAAAATAATTTGACTTAAACTATTTTAACCTCACAATTTTAGACCTTGATTATAAATCTTGAACTTCCTGCGTACATTCCCTTCTAAGTTAACCGTATCCAGTGGTATTTCAACCTCCGTGGTATCACGCAACATTACCAAGACGCCGTATCGCTAAGACACATTAAATTCGTCTTTCCACTTCATTACTGCTGTAGCCATCCTACAGACAGATTTGATGGAATGTTCACTTAATTCTTATACTTTTCCTTTGTCTTAATAGAGAATGTTATTGTTACTCTTTTGTTTTTATTTGAAAATTGATGTGGCGGTAAAGAATTTTGTGTCGCGTGATTTCGTTGAAAGGCATAAATCTTAAGCTCAGAATAGACAGAACTATGTTTAGATTTCACAAATTTTAATTAGTAATTGGGTGTCATTAAAAAAAGTGTTTTGCAGGTTTTAAATTTTAATGTAATCAACTCATAAAAAAAGTTTCTTTTAAAGTTTAGGGGTACGTCCACGTCTGACGATAAAGTGACGATTTCATCCAGTACCGCTCATTTTGCTAATCTTCATATATTTGGGCAAACAAAGTTAATCTCTTCATCCTATTAGCGGCAACTTGTCGGCCTAGTTTTGTTTGTGACAAGACGCAGATAATACCGTAGGTGAGATTCGTGTAACGTTTGTAGCTTTTGTTTATTTATGTGCTAAGATTCTAAAAACATGGATTTCAGCACAACATCTAGAGTTTTCTAAGGACAAAAACCATTTTTTATGTTTAAAATCAATACCTATATTAAGATTAAAGTAAAGTTCCCCGATTAGAACATTTCTATGCTTTATATTTTAAATACTAACGAAATCATCGAAAAAACATTGTTTATTCCCACAACATTTTACCTACAACAATATACATAACAGCCATCGTTCCACGCTTTATGTGGTCCAGGACAGGTAAATATCAAGCTTGCCTAAATAAAGCAAGCTTGAAATTAAATATTTAACACAAAATAAACAATTCAACCCTAAAATACGCGCGTCATAACTTTTAAACTTGGATTACTGTTCGGTGTCTCTGCGAGCCATAATCCCCCTCTAGAGAAAACTCCTGCTGACATAAATGTCGTGTTGGGCCGTAATTAATATTGCGTAGACACTATTTTATATCATTACACATGCGACAGTTACACGCCGTATATTTTCTCTGAGTAACAAGTTCGTTAGTGAGTACATTCGACAAGAAAAGTAACTAATTCAGGTTATTTCACTTCGCTTCAGTAATTAGTTGGTCTTGCGAATGTGGGTTGCTGGAAATGTTTTGTGAGTTGATGTTAGATGCGACGTTACATTTCAGAGTGTCTAATTGGTGATGTAATTAGAAATATTTTGTGCAGTAAATTTTTGATGGTAGTTTAGAAATTGATGATAATATTTTTAACAATAATGCGGTATGACCAAAAGATAAAAATTCAGCAATAATTCGAACGTTCAACATAACAATAATTACACAGATACACATTCAACTTTTAAATAAAACTAACGGCAAAGAAGGAGTTTACAAAACCTAACTACAAACAAATCATTATATAGAACTTTAAGATGTAACATAATTAAACTTTAGTATCTTATGTTATTATTTGAAATATAACACTTTTCCCTTTAATATTACTTCAACTGACAATACGTATAAGTTCGGAAATTACACTAAGTACGATAATTGTTGCGAATCGTGAGTTATGGCTGTTTGGTAATTTCCGAACGTTCGCGGATTCAGCGCACCTGAAAGTTAAGGCAATTTAATATACAAATTATTAATTTATTAATGTAATCAGTGGGTAATTAAGAGTGGTTGTCGCTTGGTGGTTTGATATGAGAATTTTTGGGCACATACTTATGTCACCGAATTATAAGTATTCTGAAATGTTGTTTATTTTTTCGTACAGTTACATACAGTTTAAAGACTTAAGTAAGAAACAAGACTAAAAATATTTTTTTTTTTATTATTATGTAAATGGCTTCAAAATTGTCTAAATTACTTATCACCAATACAAATTCCAACAAAGCATTATTCCGACTCGCAATGGTGCGTTAAAAATCTTAATTAAAATTTCCATCAAGCGTAAGGCGTAACGTTCAGTTGGCACTGTCCCCTTATTGTCGTACTCTTTCACAGATTAATAACGAGAGACACAAAGATGGAGACGTTAAAACCTTTCTAGCAACAAAAGTACAACTCGAGATAAAATGAACAAGAATTGTGGGCCATGAGGTTTGCGAGTTAGAGGGCACAGATTACCGTATATGTAATTAGACTAAATAAATCCGATACAGTTTAGTAGGTAATATAGATTAAAACATTACTTTTTAATGCTTCCAAACTATGGAGTGGAAGACACCTCATTTTTACATGACGTATTTAAAGTAAACAGTGCCATAAGACATAGTTGAATACAGTAAATGATACTTATCTTTACTTAAATTCTACGTCACCAAAATTAAATAGTCAACGAAAACTTAAAAATCTGTCAATTAAAATTTACATTTTTAACTATCATTTACTAAACTTGGTAAACGGCAGTCCAAACAACTTCATGGCCGCATGCAAAAGGCGGGCAGTAATTTAAAAATGCTCGAAATTTTTCAAAAGGAGTGGAAGAAGTGGGCTCGCCTCAGGGAAGGGGGGGGGGTGACACACCTGGGGAAGTTTTTCTTCATCCCATGAATACAAAGAGGATCTGGTTAAAGATCTTTAAGTTTATGCGATGCCTTATCGCGATTGGTATACGAGTGTTGCAAGCGAATTCCCTTCTAATGTTTTTAAAGAGTTTTTGTTGGAAACGTTCGACTTTGTGGCAGTGGATGAGGACTGGGAAATGTAAGCTAAGGATGTGAGAATTGCTTTGGTGTCTTTGCAGTTAACTGTAATGTTTCAATTTACATATGGGTTTTACGTATGTAAATGAATGAGCTTTGTTTTTCAAAAAAACCTATCAGTGTCTGTCGTTTTTTACTAGAAGAAACTATTCACAGAGACAAATCACATCAAGGTTATAACGACCTACTATAGAAAGAGGCCTAATAAGCAAACCCAAAAGAAAGTGCCTTATAAGTCAAATAGACCGTACCACTAAATTGCCTCGACCTCCAATCTCAACCTTCCCAATTTCTATTAAAGTGAACGATTTTTTCGTTCCATTTTCCAATAATAATCATTCGGCATCAATCAAAGGCCTCAAAGGACAGATCGGAAGGTCCCGAGATGTCGGACTTAAATAAATTAAAATTTCGCGAATCGAGCTGGAGGCAGTTCGAGTCATCGGATCCGCTGCTGGCTGATTACATTATGTAAATTGCAACCCACCCTCGCTTCCTTGTCATTTATACTACCCAGATGTTGGGAGAATGGATGGGTTTTGATTTTGGAGTTTCGGTTCTGTTTCTGTTTCTGAGTAGAGAAATATGTTTCTTAACTTATAGAAGGCAATAAAGTATAAATAATAATACATAAATATTTCTTGAGGAATCTACAAACCAAAGATTTATATTACATTAAAAGTACTCACAACACCTACAACATAAAGTATACCTTAACATTTTGTATATTGTAACCTTTGTGAAGAGAAAAAATCTTTATAGTTTACAACTACATTAAAGGAAATACCAACGATGTCATTTATGAAGTACTTTTTAAAACAATAACCTGAATGCTTTCAAAAAAGGCAACAGTAGTTTTCAACGACGTACTAATCTTATCTCAAATTACTGATCGATAAAACTTTTAGCACCTGAGTCACTTCCACGCAAACGAGATCAATGTCAATGTTCCTCAAATACATTTATATCTGTGTAAAGACATTTCGACGCCCTCGTATCGGGGACATTGTAAGATTAGCGTAAAGAAGTATGTTTCTATTTAAAATTCCCATCTTTTACAATGCAATGCCGATGACAGGCGACAGCCTGCTCCATGGAAGATCGATTTTACTTTATAAACGTCAGTTCTACCAATGATTTACAGTTTCATACAATACAATTTCACGTCGGAAAGAATTTTATTAAGCCGGTTAAGGAATGCTGAATTTTTCAGCTGTGTTGGTATTTTGATTAAATTGTTGGTCAGCATATTGGAGATTTTTGAAACAAGTGCAGTTAAAATATGGAAGTGTGTTGTTTTTATTGAAAGGTGAATTAATATGTTGTATTTATTTAACATTCATTGTTACCAGATTAAAGATGATAGCAGAAGGATTGTGCATTTATTTTAATGAATGTTCATTCGAAAAAGTATTGCATTACAAATGAAATGCTCTTAAATACAGAAAATAAAAATTAAAGCAGACTTCAAAGTAATTTCGGACCAAAAAGTTTGTTGGAACAGGTTATTGCTGCTATTTTAAATTCAAGAGAACATGTTTCGAACGCACCATCTGCTTCCAGAGCGTTAAGTTTTGCCGCGAAATTATCCACGAAACTAGTTTCATTTTAATGCATACGAATTATAACAATGGGGCCAAGAAAAACTCTTAACAATTAAAGAAAGGAAGATCTGAAGTTTGACGACCCAGATGTTGTCGTAGCAAGTATTTTAGATAATTTGTATTTGGACCCTTGGTATTTAATATTGATATGCTACATATAAAAAAAAAATAATAATAATATGAACAGTCAAGATTTTCTAAAGATGGCAATCAATACTAGTGTGTCACAAAAAGTCTTTGAAAAGTACTGGACACATTTGTCCACATTAATTTCAAAATAATTGTAAAAACGGGCACTATTCCAATCGAAAAATTCAGAAATAACTCTAAAATATCAATTTCGCTTTGCCAATTACCAATAAGGCGGTCACATTGTACTAAAACAATTTTATATTGCGCTTCCACCACACGAGTGTAAGTCTAAAGGTTTGGCGCGCCGCCAATTTATTGCATTTAATTATATTTCTGCAGAGAAAGGCTTTGAAATGTAGACGGCGACACGCGAGGCTTAGCTTTATTGTAAATCTACTAAAGGTATATGAAGTATCTAGAGCTGAAGGTAATACACATTTCAGCAGTTGTTAGGTAAAAAAAAACATATTTTTAACGCCGTATATGCAAAGGTTGAGAAAATAATTGATGATAACATTATCCTCAAAAATGAGGACACATCCTTGTCTATTATGAAAATATTCTTCCTCAAGCCATATTATAATAAAGCACAGATATAACCATTCTCATAACCCGAATTTCTAATCCAAAACTCTCAAGAAATCAACATTCATTTTCCATCCGAAGTTGGAGAAATTTGTTAAAAAAGTGCCGGGAACAGGCAAATAAGTCGAGGCGGCTTGCCCGGGGCGCATATTAACGAACCCGTGTTCGCCAGCGAGGGCTGGTAGGGTTACTAGAATGCAAGACTCGAAATGTGCTGGATCGATATGTATTGTTCCCCTCAAAATTTGACTTTCCAGTATTAAGTCAAAAAAGGAAAGTCTGTAGGAAAAGTTTATTAAGTATTTAAACAAAAAGTTTAAAAAAATATTAATCTTTATCTAGATACTTGATTGGAAAACCATATAAAACAAATAGTTTTGAAAATATCACGTACAATAAAATAGGGTCCAGGTTTACTGAAATCACCTGAAGATGCAGTTGAAGTTTCAACTTGATATCATGGAAATTCCACCTTGACTGGCAGCGTATTGGTTGGCGCTCATGAATTTTAATTCAGCAGCAGCCACGCAACGTAGCTTAATCCCAGACGATGCAGACTCTGTCGTTAACCTATTCAAGGTAGGGGTAAAAGTAGTTTTTTTTTGGAACCCTCACAAAGATTTTTTGACTTGATTTGTGATGTAGCTGTGTTCCGGTGTAAGTTTCAAATGAATTATTCTTTATGAGTTAGTTTTATTCAAAAAATCCGTTAATATTCTTTATTAACGGATTTTTTGATTGATTACCTTTTGACTAAGACAAGTTAAGATGTTACTAGTTCTACAAAACATTTTATCAAGACAAATATTCAAAATTCTTCCCTCATCAAGTATAATATGCAACACTTCCAACCCAATTACTAAAACATTTCACTTCTCCCAAAACAAAAGAATACGAAAACAAGATCCTTGCAATCCGCCAGAAAGAGCCATAAATTATTTCGCACGAAATACAGTCGGACTGTCAAAAAGTAGAGATAAAAAATTGTATCTGCAGAATGTCCGACGGGCCTCGACATATCAATCATCTGCCGAGATTGGATCACGTCTGCCTCCTACCAAGGGTTCAATCCTCGCATGGAAATTGGTTTTGTGAATATAAGCGTTAAAAGATGCTGTGGTGTCGAAGATTTTCCGTAATAACGATTGACTTGATGTCGCTGCGAAGTTAAATAGGTGAAACGATGTTTGTGATTTTAACAAAAGTAAATATTATCCTGATTTTTTTTAAATATATTTTGTTCCACTTTCAAAACTTTCAATTCTTGTCTGCTAAAATGATCACAAAACTATTTTAGGGAAAGCTATAAACGACTCTTAAAACCAACTTTCCGCTTGAGAAGATAAATAAAACTGTCAAAATGAAAAAGAAAACATTACCCACAAAGGAATTAACTAATCAAATCTAAAACAAAAACAAATCCCATAAAATCGTCGAACTAATGGCAATGTCCAAACTGGCCAGGTGTTTCGCGCATCAACCGGGCAATACATCGGAACAAATGGACGAACGTGACGCGAATTCCCGAGCTGACCCAAATACGTGCAATGAGATGAGCCGATGTTTTATTTTACGAGTAAACAATGCTATGGAGACTGTTTTATGGCGAGTGTATTGTCTCCTACTTTCACTTTGAGTTAGTCCAAAGTAAACAGCTAAATTAAAGTCCACTGAATTGTCTTGTGAAGTTTTGTCTTCAAAGACTTTGGATTCATTTCGTCTTATGCCAGCTGCAGTCATGGTTCTCAAATTTTAATACTCATGTTTAAGCATTGATCCATAGAGGTCTTTTGACTTAATGGAAGGTAGGTGGATACAGATCGCTTTCAAATCAAATTTACCATTTCAAAGTTACAACATGATTTCCTAATTTCACATACATCCATAGTTTTGGATCTAAAACATTCTATTGGACAACATCAATATAGTCGTTTGTATTTCTAGCCTCTTCATTACACGACATATTATTATTACGACGTCACATCACCGCACAACATCCGACACTGAGCAATAATCTCTAATATAGTTGGCCGTCAATATCCGCGGATCCGCGCCAATTTCGCAAGGATCCAGAAAGCGGACAGGTTTCGGTACAGGAATACGAAATGCGGATATTGCGGGGGGCCGTCAGCCAACCGTGTACCTCCTTATTTGGACCCACGGCTATTAGATCCAAACGGTGATTCGGTAATTTCGGCCGTTTATCTGATTTTCAGATGTTTTGCGAGCCTGATTATGTCTTTATAAAAGACACATTCATGACACCCAAAAACTTCAGAATCGAGGAAGATTTAAAAAAATATGTATTGTTTATAATTTAAAACCAGATCATAATATTTTGATATTCATATAATCGCATCCTTCTTTATTACTAAAGCGTTATTTATTCTGTTGGAAATTTTATAAAATATACCTCCAGCAAAAAGCGTACTCAAACAAAGAATTACCATTGCTTTAAAATATTAACATTCACAGCGCATCCAAACATATTTATTGATCAATTAAACCAATACTGTTCATCATAATTACTCGAGTGTACTACGTGAGCGCGACAAATGGATGTGCGATTAACGCTTATGCGACAAAACTGTACTGCGACTCACCGTAGTTCGAATGCACGCAAGTGCGACACACTGAAGATCGACATCTCGCTAGTGCGACAAACGATTGCGCGACAGTAGTTCGACACTACGGTAGTGCGACACTACGGTAGGGGAGTACGTTGGTGCAGTATTGCAGTAGTTTGACACCTAGCAAGGGTAGTGTAGTACGTTGATGCAGTATTACAGTAGTTTGCTGAGATAAATTTTGAATTACATATATTAAATAAGTAGATATTAAATAATCAAAGGCCGTCGCTCGCTTCGCTCGCTCCATTGCAAGGTCACAATATCTAACCTAACCTAACCTATTGATCTCTGTCACAAAGTTGAACCTAACCAAGCAATGGATGTCTGGGCCTATGTCGGTTCTATATGTTTATGTTCTATTTCTTCATATCGCACTAGCGAGATGTCGATCTACAGTGTGTCGCACTAGCGTGCATTCGAACTACGGTGAGTCGCAGTACAGTTTTGTCGCATAAGCGTTAATCGCACATCCATTTGTCGCGCTCACGTGGTACACTTTAATTACTCTAAAAGGGTTTACTATTTTTATGAACCCAGAAATATCTCCCTGCATGATAAAGTACCACTACATGTCACAAATTAGCTATTTTCGTTCAACGCGTGACCAAAAACGATTCGATGAATATTATGCCCGTTATAATTTGTCGGTAGTTGAATGTCGTTAATTAATAAATGGTTATTTGTGTGGTCCCAAATATGGGGTTGTTCAAAATAGTTAAACACGTATTCATTATCCGTGTTTAGCTTGTAAACCCTCTGGATAGGTATCTAATTTTTCGTCCAAAGGTTCAAATAAAAATCCATATGGATAATTGGACACGTATAGATACCAACTCTGGTATCTCTCTCTCTCTCTATATCTGGTAAGATTTTGTTGAAAAATGTTACTTCAAAAATTCTGCCTCTTCCGTAATTCTTTACCAAATTTCTTATCGTGGAAAAGAAATATTAGACACGTGTCATCTAACACGTGATGCAAATCATAACGCTAGGATTTTCCTTAAAACTTACCAAAAATGTCGTCATATTTGACACGTCGGACGGTTGTCGTGGCCTGAATGAAAATGAGCTGAAGTTACTGAAGACTCGAGATTTATGTTACATTAAGTTACGTATGTCGGATACCGCAGATTTGAAGTAAGCTGAACTGTGAATATTACTTATGATAAGTTAGAAACATATGAAGATTGCAAGGATGAAGGAGCCACTACTTTTTCCAACAGAAACAAGAATCTTAGCCTAGTACACCAGAATCAAATGGATTCCAGGAATAACTGTTTCAATAAAAATACTAAATAATCGGTTTAATATGTTGATAATAGGTGAGATAAAAAGTAAATGAACAATTTTATACTTACAGTTTATTTATACCGAAATAATGTTTATAATGTTAAATATATCAGAAACAAGAAGCCGTACATTATAAGAACCGCAATTATTTTTGCCTAAATGGGGCAAATAATGAATGGCCCAAGGTTAATAACACTCTTAATTAGCCCAATAATAGCTCACTTGGCATGTTTCTAGAACATTTAAATAACTTACAAGACCAAAATGATATCCGTATCGTTAGCTTAATTAATACCTTAAAGGGTATAAACAATATAAACATGGACAAAAAATTTGGCCAAAATATGTAAAGTTCGTGCAATCGAGTAATAACTGAAGGCTGCTACATTTGAACATGTGTACATTCTACTAATTGTAGCTAATTTGTATAGTTTATTGCTTACTTACAAACATTTGTTATGCGTATAACATGTTGTGTGTCACAATAGGAAAAGCAACTATGTGCTTAATGAAATAACAGTCAACATAAAAGCAACGTAGGCAGTGATGATGTGCATGGAGCAAAAATCATAACATAAGGTAAAGTTAAGAATGTAAATGCTAATAATTATAATACATCGTATAACAAATGAGATATAAACCTAACATATCATCACGCCTGTATCCCCGAAGGGTTAGGCAGAGGTGTACCAATGTACACCCACAGTTCGCCGATATGAGATGTAAACACAGTTAAAAAAATATAACATAATACAATGAACAGTGGAAAGCACATAAAGAAGTTTTAAAATACAGTGCATGCAAAATTTGGAACTCTGGACTTTAATTTCCCAGACTACTATAACACGAGATTTATAAGTCAATCTATTTTACGAAATATTTTATCTTTCACAACAATTCAGTTCGTATCCGATTCGCTTTTCCAAAATTTACATTTTGCGTGACCAAAATCTATTGTAGCTTCCGAAACGATTCGATAGTTCAATTTTAAACTTAACCCGATTTTGGATAGTTTGATGATGAATTGATGAATATTACGTGGAATATTTAACGTGAACCCAATTTGGAGTTTATTTTGGGACAGATGTGATAAATTCGACAATCTCGTGATTGATATACTAGCTTGCTCTGTACATAAAGCTATAACAGGTGCTGATAATGCTGATAATCTAAAATGATTAGATGATGAATAAAGTACCATAATATCTACGAGGGTTTCATATTTTAGCATTACAATAGATTTATATCAAGTCGGATAATCGAAGGACAAAATAAGTCGATACCCAGTGCCACCAAGCTTGTCAAAACGTAAGCACCCATAACATTCCCCAATCACCGTGGTAACCCGATTACGTGTCATAACGAAGCCACTCACCCAAAAATAGTATATACAAGTAATAAAAGACCATCATAAAACCTCAACAATATTGAAGAGGACGTAAATCCTCGTAACACGTCGCGTTGCGCAATAAATTTACATTTTAAAACTGATCACTGCGACATTACACCACTTTAATATTAGCGGGCGGCTACAGAGGGCGCTGTAAGTTATGGTGTGATTATCGACGGGAATGAGTTATGGTGCGCCACTAGTTAGACGGGAAACTTTATTGTGTTTGATTTAATACCCCTTTTGTTTGCGGATTTTTTAGTTTCCCAAAGTTTTATGGTAATTGAGATGTTCTGCCGCAATTTGGAGTTAATGGCGTGTTTCCTTGGGGAAATAGAGAGGAAAAATGCAATTTATGCTTCTGAAGTTTTTAGGTTTTGCTGTTTGATTTTCAGTTTCGTTTCATATTTTTGTATTAAGAATCGAATGGACGGATATTCTGAGAACGGCGAAGTCGTTATATCGTTCAGCACCAATTAAAAATAAAGAACATCAAACGAGTATAATTTTCACATAAAATAGTTTCTGTACAAATATATCTTTCACGTTACATGACAATATTTTCAACCTTTTGTATGCCGAAACACAGCACTATCGGCACGACAAGTTTACGACTCCATTTTAGAACGGGGTGCTACAGTAGCTATACTGGTAGTGTCTACCTACTTTATTCTATCAACAAGACTCCCGTTTCCCCCAAGATTTATAAAACTAAACAAGTCTCTTTCAAAGAGTTACTCTAGTCTTAAATTGATCAATTTAAAAGCACCGCTCTACATACAGTTTGGTGAGTTTAAAGGCGAGACGACGACGGAACGACATTGTCAGGGGACCGCGACGACATAGCCCAACAAAACGTATTATGCGGCTCTTTCCCAAAGGAAGCTGGCTGAAGAAACTTCCAACGAAACATTTTTCTTTATTGTTTAGATTTACTTTTTAGAACGTGTCGAACTGTTGCTTTAAGATTGACTGTTTTGTGCTACCAGGTAAATTAAATACAGATTCACTTCTCTTTGTATGCGACTGTTCCTGATCCTTGCTCACAATACATGTTTGCGGAATTTTTGATAAGTCAATCACACTCATAGTATCATTTATTATTAAGTTAAATTTATTTACTACAAACATAGCCTCACAAATGTTCAAACCAAAAATAAACAAACGAGTTATAATGTTATTATAAAATTCCGGGAATATTCATTTTGTTAAAATGGAAAACCGTGTGAAAACAAATGAACTCGTTTTTAAATATTTACGCATCAACAGAATTTTTAATATGGAAGTCTAATTAATTGATGGTATCCGAATGAATACAGTATACAGAATAATACTCCGATAAAAATACCTGCCTCAAAAAACGCAGTATTTCACAATTGGGAAATTTGGAGAGTTGTCCATTTAATGAAATTATTGTGTGGAGTATTGTTCGTTGTACAATCATTTTTTACATTACCATCATTTAAATTCTATATACATTTGCAAGCATGTATAGTTTTAGATTACAATTTTGTATTAGTTAACCTTATCTTCTTGAAGAGTTCAATGACTTAATTTAATAGCGGAAAATAGAAATAAAATGTTACCAATATTTATGAAAAAAATCCTTTTGTACAACCATACATTCGTACCTTTCATCAATCGACTCCCCTTGGTATATTTACACCAACCTTGTATGAAAGGAAAAACATTGTTTTCACATTCTCGTCTAGCGTGCGAACACAAAGGCATAACATAAATAAATAGTCACTTTCAGTGTAAAACAAACGTCCAGTGTGAAGCGTGCGTTAAAATAATAAACGTTTTTTCAACGCTCGTGCACCAAATGTCTGCGATCTTTCTGTGTACTCATTGTATCGATTTTACATCCGGCTCCGAACTAAAATGGACGACCCTCACTATTAATACTCGATCGTTTTGCGATCTCTACTCACTTTGCATTTTTAATTGCGGCTTATTATAATTTCTGGGTCGCGAAATGGGACGGGCAAATCACCAAAATTATAGAAACGTAGCTCAAAGGAGTGATATACCTAAGTAATAATTTGGTTTGATGTACAATCTCTAGCCTACGTTTTTAAGCTACGACCTTTCTTAACTATTATGTCACCCTTATAGTATCGTCATGGTCGCTGGCTATTCTATGTTTAAGTAAAATGAAATGAAACCCAACATGCCCGCGATCACTTGGGTGACTTCCAAAACGCACTTCCAATACACGCCAAAGCAATCCTTCTGAAAACCAGAGGTGCGACAAACAACACCAGATTTCTATTTGCATCTCATAAAGTTCCATGGTAGTGCCTCCAAATTGACCAAACATTCAATGTCCGGTCCTGCATGCAGGTAGCGACGAATTGCTACATTTACACCGACAATCCAACGCGTTTTGTTCTGCTCGACGCCAACGATTTTTGTACTGGTTTTGTTGAAAGACGCGCCACGAAATGGGTGTTCTGGGTGTTCTGTATTCGAGGGTGCATGCCGTGAGGATGTCTAGTTAACGTGGTAACTGGTTTTGCTGGATTTCAATTGAAATTAATTATGTTAGTAATTGGTACATATTATGACAAGTTACTGACCTGTGATTGGTGGAAATCTACAGATAGACATGACGTGAGACGAGCGACAGTAGCGGATTAGCTTAGGATGACATGTATATTGTTTCTTCCCTAAATTAACGAAGTTTCCTTTATGATCTTACAAACCCGTAATCGCTCTTAATAGGGACAGATTTGATAAAACTGTCTACATATTTAATGGGACACTCAATGCTATCATGTAGGGTCACAAAAAAATCAAAACAACTTTAAAATCATTCATCGAGAATCGATAACTAATTACACTAGTCAATCATCTGTCAAAAGGTTTGTAACAGGAGATAGTTTCATATTTATCAGACTACAGATACCGGTCAATGGCGGCATTGGATACAATGGAGATAAAGTCATTCGATACGTTTGTCCGTCGGCTATTGACATTTAAATGCATTTAATGTTTTTATCATTCAATACGAAAAGTTGTTTACAATCCTGTTTTGTGTAAATGACTGTTTCGTTGCAGAATTGAGGTGGAATATTCGAAAGGTTGTGTATGTGTTTTGTTTGCCAATAAATCAACTTTGTTTAAAATATCTTGATTTTAATATTTAAGGTTGAATGATGGTAAATAATACTTTACTGTAAATCGACATGAAATTTGTATGGAACAATTTTATTGAAAATTAATTTATTTTGCGAAATTTAAAATGAAACTATTAACAAATTGATAGGAAACCCGAAAAATACATAAAATAATATCTTACCGAGGCAGTTCTTTAGCTGGACTGGACTGCGTTTCCTGATGATTGTACGACGCCATCTTCACTTTACAGTTTTTTCACTCATTGTTATAAATTAAACGAACATAATGTCACAGTTACTGCACCAACACTTTAGGAATTGTTATTAGGAACATCTGCAAACAAAATTTGTTCTTTACGAATTTGATCTTATCGATTAAGAGCGAGCAGAATTACAAGAATCCCAAAAGTCGTAACTTTCTTTAACAATAGAGAAAACATAAAAATAATATCCACTTCAAAGAATGGAAAAAATTGATGATTATTTTTCTGGTGATGTCGAATGATGATGATATTAATACAAGCTAAGAACTGTAAATGTGAAAGATATTCTTGGATGAAGATTATAAAATCATAAAATCTTGTACATGGAGTTTCTAAGGGATCATAAAATTAATCCAAAATTTATCGGCAACCGTCATCGGCATCGGAGGTACCAGGAATTTAATAACATTTATACCTCCATTATAATTAAACTTCATATTAAGTAATAAAACGAGTATTATTAATAAAGGCTACACCCTGAAGTTAGCTAGCGTCAAATTGACGGCCAATAAAACGTTGCCATGGGAAGTCGTTAAAGAGAGCTATCGGCTGCGAATTTATTTGACAGGTTATGGCTTAGAGTATACATAAGCAACTAGAGTGAGCCTATCAGAGTTTGAACGTAAGCACTAGTGTGAACTAGTTTTGTCGTGAATTGTGTAGGAAGATGGAGCTTGTCGTTTTAAAAAATCCATTTTAAACACTAATATTATCCTAACAATGTCCAAACCAGCGATATTTTCGTATGTAAGTTTCTCGTTGCGCGAAAATTAACTTAAATCAGTAAAGGAATATACTAGGTGCAGACTAAAAACTGCTCTCGCTTGGCACAATGGGAAAGTAGCGATAGTAGCAGTCTATGTATATAGTACGTCAATGGGTTATGGCAAATACAGACTTTGGATTGAGCAATCAAATTCAGAGATTTTGTTCCTCATTTAATTTGGGAACAGTAAATACTTGGAAAGTTTATGTTTTGTTGTGATTCCCCAGTTTAAGACAATGGACTGTCTTTATTTTGAGTGCCAATAAACCAGTGGGAACCGTTTATTTGTTGCGGAAATAAAGTCATTAATTTAATTTATGTTTCTAGTTGGAAATAGGAAACTAACCAAATTATATTGAACTCGAACTACGTAATAGTTAATTATGAAGCAACATTAGTTTCCATAATTATAATGTTTGCTAGAATAGATTATGGCATTTCATTTGTGCAAAATTGCCGATGCTAACATTGTTTGTTAGAGTTTGTGTCTAGAATTTCACCCATTTTGACACTAAAATTAACGAAAAAAAAAAGTTTGGAACATTTATTTTGACAAAAATGGCCAATATGATGATATTATTTCAAAGTACCTATTATATACGCATCTGGAATCATATTCTACTAAGGGATTGTTTTTCGTAAAAGACAATGCACAATTCCCTTTTGCCCGGCAACTGTTAACACAGTCTCAAAGGGACTAAATGAACGCTGTTTCGTGAAGACGTTAAAAATTTATAGCTTCGCCTCGCTTTGTGCTTTTATTGTTGGCCGTCACTCAGCTGCCCGACGTAATAATTAAAGTATGTCTCGCTACTACTGAATGAATTAAAAACTCCTTTGAGATATAAGCGCCTGGTAATGTCAAGGGGATTTATTTTATGACGAAAAATTATTAAGTCGTAAGCCAGGTAAGTGATGCTGAAAAGTGATTTTTTGGTTACTATTTGAAATTATAATTTGATTTACTGATTTATATAGGTACTGATTGTATTTCCTAATTCTTCGAATATTTCACCACAATACGTATACAGAACACTGTATTATTGTCGGTAGCAGAACAATAAAAAAGTTGCACTTTTAGCTTCTCTACTATACACGCTTGCAATGTTAACAACATACTAGACAGCAAAACAAACAAACACAAAACAACTCATTCTTTAAAACGTACAATCATCACACCAACGTCCCAAACTAACAAAACAAAACACAAATACCGCGAAACCCCGGGTATTAGAGTGACAAATCTGTAGTGACCGACTCGTTAGCCCGGGTCACTTGCCCCGTGAATCCTAATGAAGCCTGCTTATCATTCGCAATGACAGCGAACTCCGTCTTCGAAAGCCAGGCCAAGTTTAATTAATTTATGAATTAAAGGCGTCCCGGCCCTATCAAATTTTCAGTCGATTCTGTAAGGTTTGAATTTATCGCGGAATCTTGTTTGGTGTTGCCGTAGTTTTAGTTGAGTTATAGAGTGTGATTCGTTTGGGTTTAACTTCCTTAACTTGGCTGTTTTTCCTTGCGGAAATATTTTAACCGTAAAACCTTTTTTAGTCTAGGTATTATCTAGTTTACTCTTTCTGACTTTTTATCAGTTAGTTCATCTAGTTTTTAGTTGTGAATCTTGATTGTCTGCAGCAACTTTAGCCATCAAGAGATGAAAGATGGTGTGATATGTTAGTGTCGTTGAAAAGCTGAATCGTCTGAAGTAAAAGAGTAGAGAAAGTTTTATACTTTTTTAAATTTAGGATGACTTTATGTTCTAATACGTAGAAGCAGATAGTATCTTTGGTAAATACTTCGAGTACGCGACTTTAAACTTTAATTACATTAGTGATCATAATTAATGAACTCAAATACGATTTGTAAAAATAATGTGATAGATAGCACTCGGATTTTTTTGTAGCTTTTTACCAATATGAAACTCGCTCGTATTTTATCATAAGTCGTTGCTTCCTCCGCACTCACCTAGGGGTTAAAGACATAAAATAAAACAGATTATATCACTAAGTAATAAATTACAAAACCATATGAATATTTATGGGGGATTTAAGCGTATAAAAAGTTCTAAACGTGGTTGACATGTGTTTACCAATTGATGACGTAGTTATATTAAGTCGTAATGTATAATTATTTTTGATCCTAAAAGACGTCTATAATTTAGGGTCACATATTTTTAGTTTTCAGGTATTTATATAAAACTCAACATAAATAAACTGCCGATTAACTATTACTTGTAACATCTGAAGTAAAATCTAATTAAGTTCCTACCAAAATAATCTTCACCAAACCATAAAACATAAAACAAAAGCAACAAGAACTTAAAAGTAAAGGATGTGCTTAAGCTCATCACAATGGCTTCACAGCTCACTAAGCTACATTCACGTGACAATCGCACTGTAGCTGGCGATAAAGTACCGCAGTACGCTCGTTGGCAGTACTAACCCGAAATGACGAGCTAAACAGACGTACAGACATGACGGAATTTTACAGTGAGCTAGTCTGCTAATACTAGTGTAGAGACTAAAAGATCTGTAGCGTCGTTTAGTTTACACTAAAGCGACTTGGCGTTTTGCAAATTTTTTCGCACGCTTTCAGTCATCATCATCATCATCATTATTCCCGAGCCTTTTTTTCCAACTATGTTCGGGTCGGCTACAAGTTTTACCGGATCGCACACTTTCAGTGTCTTAGTGAAATAGATGGACGCAAAATCATGATAACCCCAATATGTTTAGCGAACAAATTAATGAGGATACACTGATTAGTAAAAAACTGCCTAGATTAAAAAGAACTGACAGTTTTTTAGAAAAAAAAAAATAAGCATCAGCTTGGGTAGTAATCGGTCTAGGGCTTTTAAGATACTATCCTAAGTATTTAGCGGAAAACTTGATTGAACCGCCTAGTAATTAAGCAAGTCTTAAGAAAATCGAAGTCTAGGTATTATAGGCATCTAGTGTAAGACTAGTTTCCTAAACTATATTTACACTAAAGTCTGTTACGTACCTTGCGGAAGGCCAGTGCCGTGAACAAACATTAGGAGTGGTAAAGTTCGCTAATATACATACGTGGCTTTGAACATTTGTAATAATATCTTAAAGTAACTTAGTTTGGAAACGCCGCGGGCGAGGCGAATGTAAGCCAAGTGTGCTTACTCTATGCTTTTGTGATCGGAAGTGTTTTGGATCTAAGGAATTGGGCGCTTTGTTGTATGCATATTATTATACTTTGATGACTTGGTTAAGTAAGAAAACGGACAGGTTAATTAAAAAAAATATAAAGGTGTATAGTGTGTGTTTCATAATTTCTCTTCTAATATTTGCTGTCATATAACATGCATACAAAAGTAAATTTACTGCAATAAAAAATAACTTCATCTTATTACCATTTTGTAAGCATTACAATTAAGTCAAAAACATCAACGAATTCACGCATCATCCAATTCGGGACCCTCAAAAGGGCAATACGCTTAGTACAGTCACTCACATTATTAAATAAGCCCGAGCGATAGACGTGGCTTTACGATTATTACTCTTTATAAAACAACGGCTCGGCTTTATGGATTATAAATTTCATTAGCGTATGTTGTCGGACGATCGCGTTTATTACTTTTGTTACACACTGTACCGCACTTGTTCGCGTAAATGCGACCTGTTTTCGGGTTCCTTTTTTAGCTTGACTGTTTTTGTTGTTTAATCCTCTGTTTAGATGGATTGTGGGAGTTTGAAAAATGTTTCGCTTAGTATTTCGAGTTTTTACTAACTTACATGTAATACAAATAATTATATTAATAAAGATGAGGTCCTGTGCCGTATATTATGGCACGAAAAATGGGAGGCCTATGCCCAGCAGTGGGAGTAAAAAGGCTGTGGATGATGATGATGATGAAGATAAAGGATCGATTGATACGCTGATGAATGCTGGATATTACTACATTTCTAATTGAAAGAGGCAACAGTTTCATTCAAAACGTTAGTTGCATATAAATCCATGTCTGAATACTACCAGAATTATAAAGGCGCGCTCTCAATACCCGTAGAAAGTAATAATCATCTATTTCAGTGCATATCGATGTTCGGCTTTCAGTTCCGGGAACGTTGCAGTAATATGTCACACAACATAAGCCGGTAATGCACACTGGGTGGTTTACGAGCACTATTTACATAGTAAACCAGTTGCTACATTAATTAATCAGTTTAGATGTTCTCTTTGTTTCAAATTATGCCGTAAAACGAACTAGATTGTGTTGGTTCGGCGTTTTGTTGTTTCGAATAAATCATGATGGGAAACGCGTAAAAGAAGACGGATTTACGTCGGTTTGTTTTATTGGGAATGCTATAAAACTGGCACTAGCATTAAGTCAATGTTCGTATTTCTTTGAATTTATGTTGCCGGCAATTGTTTTCGTCGACTAGTTAGGTGCTTTCCTTTTAAATGTTATGGAAGTGTCATAAATCTTATTGCGTAAGTAAACTTTATGTTTTTTTTGTAATTTTTTGTATTATACGTTAAGTTTTACAAAGTTTTTGTCCGTATTACAATACTTGAGGCAATATCATAATTTTTAAGGACAGTCATGAACATAATTCTATCCAAATTTTAAATAACATCGAAGGCAACGAATCCCTGACTTTCATAATTACATATTTAAATATCATTCCAGTCTAATTTGCATTTAGCATTCCTTAAACACTGGCCTGCTTACTACCAACATAACTCCTGCTCCTATCTCACAACGTATACATCTGTATGTTCGCGTGTAAGCCCTAATATCAGAAACTATAAACCGTTTTAATGCCTTCATGAAATTACTTTTTTTATTAGCTCACAGTGAGTTACGGTCTGTTTTACCGAACGGTTGTTAGTTGAAGTGTGAAAAAATAAAATTATAACTGGACGCTAATCGTATCCAACCCGTGAAATTATATCAAACCTTTTTTGTATGGTGGGCGGAAGATAAGAAGGAATTTCAATGAATTCGTGTTTTGATTTCGTGATTCTAACTAGAAAATTCGTAGAAATGTAGTTGCCGCGGTGGGTGGTGGTTAGGTAAATTAAAATTCTATGTAATTGTATAATGAAAAGCTGATTGCTTTGACTGGAATGAGCATTGCTTTTTGGAATTCAGGCAATGTATTTCGTCTAAGACTGTATTTCATGGCTTATGACTCCAATATTATCATTGGAGGGTAGATATAATAATAAATGGCTTATTTATAACCCGTTGCAGTAATTAAGCGAACATATTTTGTTTCGTATTTGATTTTAAGGATAAAACATATTTAGGAATTCTAAAGAAAATTGTTTTGAAGGTCTAGTATTGTCCCTTAATAAATCGATTTTAGAACAAAGTAGCGACATTCCCCTACAAGTCACGAATCGATAAACAAGACGCGTTTGACTGTTTTTATTGTGACCAGTAAATGTCAAACAAGTTGTAAATTAACCCGTCTTTTGATCCGTGATGTCTTTTTTAAGGCAGGGACTGTTTTAATGTACGAAATAATTGTCTGTACACGATAACTAAAATATTAACTAATAATAAGAGTAAGTAATTTGCGGCATATTTACAGATACGATCTAAATTGTAATTATATAATGAATTCCATTAGTAATGTAAGTTTTATACATTGAAAGATCAGTTTTGAAACATTAGGTTTCTCATATGTACGTAGTTCATTACCGTGCTTAGGAAAGTTTATGCAGGCTCTTTTTAAAAAGTACAAAAGTTTTATCTCGCATATTGTGTGTTTTATAGGACGATGGTTAAAAAGAGCATTGCCTAGATAAATCGAGTCGTCCTCTACATCCTACACCATAATGAAAACAATACATTTTATCGACGTGTAGCGAGCAGCTTGCACTATTTGTATCGGATGCTTGCAGGTGACTCTCCACCTGTCTAACTCAGGCCACCTGCAATGGCAGCCTGTGACGTATTTATATCATACGTTTATAACCAATGGTAATGAAATAGATTCACAATAGGTAGTACTTGAAAGTGATTGAAATGACTAAGAAAAGTAAGAGTCTTGTTATTTTTAAGGCTGTATGGAAGTACCTAAACAAGTTGTAGCTAGTAAGTAAGTACCTAAGTAAGTTGTATGTTTTAAAAACACATTCGGCTTCGCAAGTCACTTCTGGGCCTATGAGCGAAGACAGATTGCCGGAGATTGACAGCGTGTCGCCGTCGACGGACACGTCTGGGAGGACATCATCATCATCATCATCATCATGTTTTGTGTGAAAATTATTGCCTTTTAATTCTTTTAACAGTTCTTAAATATTGTTTGCCAGAGAGTGGGTTGTGAAGTTCAGATATGCAGTCACTCAATGCTAAATACCAGATTCAGCAGAATGTAGAGAGATGGGAAACCAAAGTTTGGTAAAATGTTATGCTATGAATTAGAAAATACTTAAACTAGTAAATAAATTTAAGCAAAAATATTGTGTAATAATTACGCAGTTCGTTGAATGTGGCACGAAAAAGATATTTAAATAAGACTGGAAATAAAAAAATACAAGGCTTTTTTTAAAGCAAGTGATTCAGGAAGCCTCCCGTAACATATGTTCCTTAACAAAGAAAGCCCCAAGCCGTATTTCATTCAACATTATACTCGTTTTATAGTCTCCACAACGGTTTCCTAGAACTACAGCACTTACGATAATTGTAGCCTTCAAATAAAAATAAGGGATAACTCTGCGTAAAACGAAATGTTAAACGTTATGAGGGAATTCATTCGAATGATTGATCCGCGTTCCGTTTTACATGCTTGTTTTATTTTGTTAGTGTTAAAAGGTGTTTTAGTTTGATTAAACGCAGGTTGAAATAAATTTGTTGAACCTTATTTTTGCAGTGAGAATCATTGACTTATCTAGGCAGGTAAATGTTAAAACATTTATAAATTTAAATAAATTTACAATAAGGTAGGTAATAAAAATGTCTCTTTCAAGATACTTATTATCGTTAATTTTGAGTTACAAGAAACATTGTCTAAATCTAAATGAAAAAAAAAACTATCAGTGACTGTCTTATCTCAATAATATAAAATAATCTTACCAAGTAATAAACTAAAAGCTACCACAATCTAACCAATATTGACGTCAAGTTTACTTCAATAACATAAATTCAAGAAGTAATTGTTGCGATACCTACGTAGATTCATGACCTGGCATCCGCACTGTATAGACGCTAGACAATCCAATTAGTGTATAAGGATTAATATTCTAAGCAACGATCGCTACATGTAAATAAAACTGTTTGTTTAATACAGTTTGATAAATAGCTACAAGAATAATTGAAATGAAATAAAGAACGGAGAGTCTATTTTTAGCAAAGCCGGAAATCAACTATTTAAAGATATATTGGGAATAAATCCGGTGAAGCAGTCTAAGCCTGCGCTCAGGCTAACTGCAAAGATCTCTACCAAAAAAAAATGAAATAATAAAACAAAAATATGAGAATGTTTTTCTTTGTAAAGAAGGTCTAATATTATGTTGGTAGTTATCCTTATTTAAACCCACGTGGTTGATGAGGAAGTATAGGTACGAACGAAGTTAGCATAGAATATAATTATTATGGGGAAGAAAAATAATACCGACTTCTTAATTCAGTATTTACGGTGTGTTACTGTATTTTTATAAATACAAACAGCCTATAGTTACCGGGTATTGTTATATCCTCCTGATGTCCTAGTCTGTTAAATAATTAGGTTTAATTAAATAACTACATTATGAAATATATTAATTGTACATTTTTTATAGCTGTAAATTAATCACAAGAAATGGAGATAGAGAAATATGGTATGGATATAGACTTGCTGAAAGGAATAAATCCAATCCTGAAAGATTCATTGCATAGATTTATAGATCCCATTAGTTTTGACTTATAGAGCTGGAATGTAATCTGCTTGCTACGCTGGTCTTGTAGTTTGTACCAAGAAATCTTTTCCCATATACATATATATTTGATTAATATAATATGTAAGGGAATATAATAAACTAGTAAATGTGATTATTTATCTCTTTAGTTAAGACCCAATTCATAACGTCTCAAGTCTTGACAAGTGTGTGAGTTTGAATGAATAGAAGTAATTGAACGTTTTATGTATATCGTAGTTCAAATATAGTATACTCGTATATATCAACACATGGCAACGTGGTTGATGTCTTCTCCAGTTTTTTTTTTTTTTTTCGATTTGTTTTTAGGGGATTGAAATTCTGCTCACTCTTTAGATATATATAATATCCAGTAATCGTAAATGCGAATTTTAATTACTTAATGATGAAAAAAAAACAAAACAATTTTTTAAATAAATAAATATCTTTAGTCTACCAACCTTTCAGTAAACATTTAAATAAACACTTTAATAAAATAATCCCCGACACTACACAACACACGAAATAAACACGACAACGTTGTACAAACGGAACGCAAGGCGTGCGTCACCGTCGGCGGTCGACGCGCTACTGAAGTTCAGTTTCATACGGTACTATCTACTGCATCTCGCTACGATACCTCCTAGCTACGCTGCCCGCCTAGTACCGAGCGGGCGTTTTTCATCGAAAAAACCGATTTTCCGGGAAACTGCAGTTTCTAGAATAATATTTTTGATATTTATGAAGAATTTTGATTTTGTTAAGTATTATTATGTCGTAGTTAGTTTGGTTTTCATTTTATTTGTTTATTTAGCGTATTTTAATAGAGCTTCGGATTGAAATCGGATGATTATAGCTCAAAAATAATATCTTCACGTCATTACAACTAGATGATTAAAAACGAAAATTAAGTGTGGGTATAAATTATGGATAATAATTCTTAAAATCGCTCTTTTTCTTCCCAGTAATGAAAAAAAAGCCTATATATACTCGTACATTTGCCTAGAAATCTATGTATTCATTGATAAAAGTATCAAATGCCGCAAGTATTTGATCAATCAGGAATTACTCCAAAAGACGTATGTTACCAGCAAACTTATAATTGAAATCGACGTCCCAAAGGCAAACTAATAAGCGTAACAAAAAGTATCAACTCCAAACTCAATATACCGTAAATATTTAAGCACAGTTCCGAAACCGATTACTTATTTATCCACCACTTATTTATAAGGAACTAATCTCGGGCGATTCTGCAACTTTTAGCACGGGACGTCCATTACGTTAAACTTGGAATGTTTTTCTTGGTACTAAAATCAAAGTTGCTTAAGTGCTCCACATACGGCCAGCATCTGTCCTCAAGGACTGAGAATCGCCCAACTTACAAAATCATTCGAGGTTATTTTCGGGAAAATACTTTCTGTATTGAATATTTAGTTTAGAAGAAAAAGTTTTAGTATTGTTCTCTTTATTATGTATTGCGAGATTCTAAAAAGTTTTGGGGCTTATGGCAGTTGTTTTGTGTTTTAGTAATGTAAAATTTGTTTATAGTCGAAACAGGAAATTGGCAAAGAAAAGCACAAGGTTACATTACTGTTATGATTAGGTGCTTGTACTACAGAATTTTGGAAATATGTATTTGGATAATCAAACAGATACATCAACAACAATTTTTTTTGTTGATTTCTTAAAAACACTCTATCTTTCGATACGAAAATACTTTTAAGGAAACAATATTTTTCTAAATTAAACATAATTTATTTATTAAGTTCCTGTTTTATTCCTAAAAAAAAAAACATTAGACAAATCGCAAATGCAGACTTAATTAAAAGAGCAACAAATTCAAAACCTTAAAGCTCGATTAAAACTAAACGACCAAACTTAAACAATAGTCCACAACCAAGGAGTTTGTAAAGAAAATAAATTGAATGTAATCCGAGAACACCAGAAATCCAAGAACCGAAATCAGACCTCTAACAACTCACTATAATAGACTCCAAAAAAATCTAATTGCACAATTTAAAAGGAGATTTTAGCCAAGTAATTAGAACACAGAGGTAGCCCTTGGAATTTGGACAAACAATTTCCCTAATAATTAAAGAGGCCTTCGGGGGGAGAGACTCATTTGCAATCCTTTATACTCCTTTTCTATGTAAAAACGTTCTTTAGATGTGCCCTAAGTTAATTGAATAGGGTTAAATATTGATTTGAATTTCTAATTCTTGGACGCTTCTGGGTGTTGGGAAACATTGAGGATAAATAAGCTTATCAACACAAGTGCAGGGGTAGGAGAAAAACGTTTTACAAATATTAGAAGAATGAGTATTTACCTTAATTAAATTCCATTTTGATGATTCATGTTTCGTAAATGGTATGCCTAGTGACACAGTAAAACCAAATATAGTCTTGTAAGTATAAAATCGAACGGGCTCAAGACTTTTCGTAACATACATATTTTATGAAATTTTCTAGCATCAGCAAAAGCAATAAGTCTAACATACATGTACAAATTCATCATTCTCATAGTTTAACCTTATGACGATAACCAGTCCATAAACGTCCCACTGCTGGACACAGGCCTTCTCATGTAGAGAAACATTTATTAGTACGCCTGCATAGCCTGCTACGTTAGCTTTTGTATTTAAACTTTTAAAACTTACGTTAACCTTACATAAAAGTACCAATTTATATAATTGCATTTACTTCATCGGCTCTATAATAATATGACACCAATCTCACAGAAACGTCAAATAACAATTGAACCCGACAATTCAAACTAATTTGACGACGTTTTCTTCACCGAATTCGTATCAGCACCATTTTAGGCCAGTTACTGGCAGGTAAGTGACTCCACAAAGCCACTGGCTGGTGTATCGCCAGTAATTGCCAACAATAACAACACAAAGTGTTTTGTTCCATGTGACATTATTGCATTTCATTCAGATCTGGATTTTTCCCCATATTTGGGTCCATAACGCAAATGATATTATTGTGTGCCTGTCTTTTGTACAAATGTCAGATTGGCTGCTTTGATTGTTTGCGTCATTAAAAGTAAATCAATTTAAATATCGAATGTTATGTTTCTATTGTTCTGTAGTCTTTGATCATTTTAAACTATTGAGATTTTAAATGGCTATATTCAGATAATTTTTAGATTTTAAAACCAAAAAAATCTTATAGAAATAATAAAATCTACAAATGATATAGTGACAATACATTATTAATAAATAAAAAAGTTTTTAGTTTGCGAAATATTACCTGCTTTTTGCTTTGATAATGAGAAATAACTACGGGTTTTTTATTCCAACTATATATTGGAGTACAGAATCATACGAGTTGTTACATGTTAAACGATTTATGAAATACCAAATTCCTAGTATGACGATATTATGTAACATACTTGGAAACGTCCTTACTCTAGGCAGGGGAACTTTTACATAAGAAACTTCTGAAAGCAATGGTATCTAGTACCTTTATGCACGGTAAACAGAAGTTTATTATCTTGTTACATGTTTTCTACAGCGATAAGGTAATAGACATTTCGCGTAAATATTAATTTTAATTATTTAGTCCCAGTTTCAAAGAGATATGAATATAATTAGTATGTAATAATCTGTCAAACTTTAAGCAATTTGATTGATTATCATGTTAATTGATAAGATTTTGTGATATAATAAATTAAAGTGTTCGGAAAACAGGCATATTAAAAAGAAAGTTGCAGCCCATGCCATTGCTATCAAAGTGTTGATATATGTATGAATAAGGTTTTACTAAAAACCCATCAGAATTATATCATTATCAATTTTCTATTATATTGTACAAAAAAGCAATGTTTACCCACTCTTTTAAATGTCAATCGCCCCAAATCAAACATAACCTACCCCTTCGTAGTTCCCCTAAAAATAATATAAATATCAATGGTGCATCAAAGCGAGTTGAATTTGTTTACTCCATTATATTTACCTGACCACTGACCCGTTTAATTTTGACCCTCGGGGCAAAACGTGACCTCCCCGTAATGCAATGGCACGTCATTTCAAACACTCTTGAAACTGATTTTTATAACTCCCACATTACAAATCACTGCCACCAAAACTCCCGACAACCTTAAGACCAAGAAATAAAGTTCAATATTGCTTGAGTTTCGTTTATCGAAGTGTAGGCAGTAATGTGGTGTTTAATATGAGGGGTGAACATACTTTGACTAGGATGCTCCCTTCCCCAGTAATTTGATACAGTTTAACTCGTGGGAATGTAAGATTTATGTACGGTTTGTGTAATGAATAAATACGAATAGATTAAAGTTGAATGTTTTCAGAGACATACGGTTTTAATCGTACGGATATCGTGGAATGAAAAATGTTGTAAACAAATACGGGAGTGTTTTATTTTAAAACATTTGAACACAAATGAAGTCATACATTAGAAATGTATCGTTTAGAAAAAGGATTAATATTGGTTTTATAAATCGATCAGTGTTTCAATCAAAATATTGCTAGGTCAATCTAAAAGCTTACTAAGTACAGATACATTACCAACCATAAATATAGCGAGATGGGCTCCTAACTTCGATATTGTTGGTGAATCTCATTACTAGTGGACAAATGATTACCTGAAACAAAGAAAAAAGTAAATTAATGTTTATGTCAAAATACTTAATTACTATTTTATTTTTTAAATAATGAAGAAAGCTTGTGTTAAGGCATTTCATTCTAAATAATATATTTAACGTTTTAAAGATAAACTATATCTTTTTAAGGTGTTATTGTTCATATCAATTATTAGTTTGTTAATTAATGACAACTAAATTTGTTATTCTTACAATGTATTTATTATTTTACGATACTTAATTATACAAGCTTCTTTACAACAACATTTAAAAATGTATTTGATAAGTAATTATTTACATTGCGATCCGTAAATTTTCTCATTAAAACATCATCTGTTTTATTAATAATTAAAAGCGGAATGTTTAATAAAATGCGAAGGTTTTGATTGATTGCAGCAAATTAATAACGAGTTTATTAATATTTTGTTATGTAAACCTTTAAAAATGTTGTTTGATGGGAAATATTTGTTTTGTTTTGAGTATTGGAGGAACTGTTTATTACAATATTTGTATGTTCCTAAATAATTATAAAACGTCAGATATTGGAATAATTCTAAAACAACAAAATTGTACCTAAAACGCAACAATAGCAGGCAACTGACATCTTACAAGATTTTTAAGTGGCTTTTTAAATAAAATTTATACTATTCGGTAAAATTTATAAAATTACGAAAGCATTTTATTTAATTATTTTCTGTACCTGTTTGGGTTACAGTGCATTTTAATTACTAGTTTTTGAATAATTACTGAAATATTACATGTACGATTTTCACTAGACAATCCATCTCAAAACAGCAGTTATTAAAAACCGACAATCTCCATTAAAAATCTAAAATAAGCTCACTCTATTGAAGGGCGGGCATTTTGAAATTAGAACGCCAGGCTATTTGCACTTGACGGCGGGACAAAAGCGTCCGGACTGCGTGCGTGCCTTATTGAGGTGCCTCGAGTTGCCCCGAGGTGCCTCGAGGTGCCCCGAGGTGCCCCGAGGTGCCTTGAGGTGCCTCGAGGCGACTATTCATTCTGTGCCGGAGATAAATGCAAACCGCTGGATAAATACCACCGCGAGGCGACGTTCAAGATATTTCGAAGGAAAAATTGTATGGCGAGATATCATTGAGGTTAGACCTAGTTTTTTATGACTGGTTCATTTTAGTTTTGTTTTACGCTTTTTGTCTAGGCTGATCTTTGTATCTTAGGGCAATATAGCTTAAACACTTTAATCTCTAATATTCCTACTTTAGTTTATAGGTATAATGCCTAGCTGTGTTATTTTCAGTCAAACAATGTAAGGAACATGAAAAAAAAAAAAACCTTTTGATGTCGTAGATGTAAGAAATACTAACAACATTTCAAACTAAATCTATTTACATTTTACTTACATTCTTATCATTTACAGCCCAATTTTTTTTAATTTGTTAATTTAAATAAGAACGCATTGCAGTTTTTCAAATTGCAATTGGCAAAATGAAAATACCAACACTCATGTTTTAAGCCGGAACCCCACCGCTGCGCAGGCTGTGCACGGATGCGTGGCTCACCTCTGCTGCGTGGGTTGATTAGTTCGGCGGCGTCGGTCTCCGTTTCCACTGCGGCGCACGCACACGGATGTGTCGCTCACACAGCTCATAGCTATACATGGGGTACAGTCACGAGCAAAAATATGTATACATAATAATATACGAAATTGTTAAACGAAATTAGTGAGATTTTTTGTCGAATCTCTTCTGCCATCTAGCAATCAATGCATACTGACAGATGACACTTGAAAATAAAATGGTTCAGATATTTAAAAAAAAAAAAAATATTTTACTTAAAGTCAATATATTATTTTTATAATATAGACAATAGCGCTTCCGAGTAACAATATAATTTAGCCATTGTGTAGTAACGTCTGTTTTACTTATTTGTATTATAAATAACTTAGTTCTTACATAAATCATACTTATCACAACTTAAATGTATGTATATATACTAGGAACATTAATTGTACCTCTTATTTATAGTAGCTTATTCTTATAATAATTTCTTAACAATATTATGTGTGTACATATTTTTGCTCGAGTCTGTACATAGTCGTGGGTCGCCGAGAAATGGCCGACCCACGCAGCTGGGATGCGTCGCACGACCGTGGGCTGAGCTACGTTCCGCCTATTCGAGTTAGCTACGCGTGTGTTTATGACGTCAATTGCTGCGTAGCATGTCCGTGCGCTGCGGTGGGAACGCTCCCATACTTTTTGTACTAAAGCGAAACTTAACACACGTGCCCAGCCTCTCCGTGCGCCGCTGTGGGTTTCCGGCTTTACTTTTCACATAGCTACATTATTTGATTCTAAATCCACCTAATAAAACCATTATTTAGTTCATAACTAATAACAGTAAGCACTCAACATAACGCCTGCAGTCAGATCAGATTAACTTGCGCAGGTACCTATCCACAGTTCACGTCGAACTTCCGCGTTTCTTATTGCCTTAACTTTTGCAGGAATTATCGTTTCCGGTTACAATTGGCTCGTTTTCCTTCCATTCTCCTGTTTCCTTGGCTCTTTGATGCGATTGTTCAATAGTGTGTAGACGCTAATTGTGTGGATTCGAAGTTAGATAAAGCTGATTAAGACTTTATGTGGTTAAGCCTGTGGATTAAGCAGTTATTTATTAAAAAATTTACAACAAAAAATTTACAGTTTCACTTGATTACCATTTTTTATTTAAGGTAATGATTGTGTCAGGAAAATTGTCTGTTTTACAGTATTTTTCTTGTATAGCAAAGAGGTACCTGAATCTCGTTTAAACATTATTGTTTTCACGGATTTACAGTTATTGAAACAGCCAATCTAAAGTAAGTTCACAAGTGTAACAAAGCACAAAACTCTCGACGGACATATTTTTCCTATTATTCACTCACTAATCTTATCCAGACTTGTATATTTTCTTAGACCGACATAAACATGACGCGTCGATCATTTAGCACGAGCTTAAATAGCTCAAAGGAATAAGGCACATTGCCTCTTTACTCTTTTTGCTCACACGCCATTCGATTCTAAACCTAGAGTGTTCAAGCTTAAGGTTGGAAATAGATGTGTTGGTATATATGAAGTGTTGAAAGGATCATTATTCCGAGCTTGATGCTGAGACGTGATTGATCTGTCGCCGCAAATGGATGGCTCGAGACTTGCGACGATGCCGTTTCGATTGCAATGAGCAGGAGCGTGTAGCGAGCCTTATTTGCAACTTTATTTAAAAAGGTGAAAAGGAAACTGGGTTATCACGTAAGCTGACATTATTGTTTAATTAAGCTTATTGTATAATAGCTCTAATTAAGAGTATAGTTTACAGCAGAAGAATGACTAGCTTACGTTGACGGTTTTAGGCGTTTGTATCGACCAAAAACTAGAGATTTAAGTACGAATAACAAAAAAACAATCGATGTATGGACCGCTCCGCTGAGGGTCTAACAAATTTTATTACTTTTAGAAGTGATGATATATTATCTTTATTAGTGATTAGAGGGCGTTGCATAATGAACTTTATGGTGCAGGGAATTAGATTAGTTTTACGATTATTTGCTGTTATATAACATGTGACAGTAAGTACTCTCACATTAACTTATTTGTCAATGGCGTTTGAAGTGTCGACATTAACATTTGGACCATTTGAAAGAGACATTGTATGCAAGTATTTAGACTTTTTAATTAAGACATAACGGAAAAAAGCTATATGTAACCAGAATTGAAATGTGCTTACAATTTAAGTATTTTTTTTTGTTCTTTTTTTTGCATTTTAAGGTAAACTTTAAAACAAGACTTGGTAAAAAGCTTTAAGAGAACTCTGGTTTTATTTATTGCAATAAAACCCCATATTGGCATACACAAAATTTTAATCACCCAAAAGAAGATACTTTATAGATTACTCCATTCGAAAATAACGTCAGAAAATAATTTCGTTAATCTCTATACAAATGACAAGACAAAAATTAAAAACAACATCATTTACTCTGTAACAACGCTATACATTTCATTCTCCAAAGCGAACACAAGTTAAAAAGATAACCGGTAAATCGGTAAACGGTTTTTATCTGCAAACACCTTTTACGCCCGAAGCGCTGTCATTAAAATAATATGCACCCACATTAAGCATTGTAGCGATTTCCCTAAAAGTCGCTGCGATTAATCGCTCGGGCAAAAACTTTCGAATGCGGCGATCATGAATCATTGTCGCGAATTTACGTCGGCGGGTGTTGCTTCCCCGGCTCTTGTTTTTGCCCGGGGCGGACCGATAATCCGCGGGTCCGTTACAAATGCTCCCGGATTTGCGACACACGGGGGGATGACGTGATAACGTACACTCTGCCGCATTATAAAACCTTTTTGCTATTATTACCACCTTTATCCCAAACCAGTAAGGGTCATTTTCGTACCGATCATTCGGTTGACTGTACTACGGATTTATAGTACGGTGTCCATGCCTTATTATTCCTAAAGACAAGACAAAGGAATTATATGTCAAAGAATATCTGTTTGTTGTAACATTTTTTGGCGGCAAACATGAAAACGCATTACCTTTCAGTGTAATTTAATAGTGAATGAAATAGGAAAATGGTGGATGTTACTTAGGATTTTATGTGCTTATTTGCCTTCTAATATAGTTGATTTCTGTATGTTTTTTTGTCATATAATATAACTACAGCAGAAGAAGTATAGAACTATTATAGGTAATGTTTTAAAGAGGGATAAGTACAACAGAGCATTCTAAAGTACAGTCTGTTTGCCTGCCTCCCTTTTAATCTATTTGTATAATTTGGTCACGGAAAAAAATATAGTCAAATGTACTGTACCTACACGAGATCTTCATATGACTTAGTACTATTAAAAGAGTATAATAAATGAAATAAGTTCTGTGATCATAAGTTAAACTCGACAATATCGTGGCCCCACCATACGGCAACAGGGGTGTAGGCACAAGATTTTTCCACCCCACGACACTAAATAAAACTGTCTTCTCCTAAATCGTAAGATTATAAATTTATCATCAATTAAACGTCGCTATAAGTGCAATGAGTACAAAAAGCAATCGTGTTAATCGAACACAGAGCCGTTTGTTACGATCCCGCGACCGGCAAATGGACAAATCAGATTATTTCACCTACTATGAGTCGGTAGATAACTGAAAGGTAAAGCACAAGTGAAAAGATGATGGTTAGCGACAAGCTTGCAATGAAAATCTTCATATATGAGCTTTAAAAAATTTGATATTATTATGCCAGAACTAAACGAAGTAAACCTACAGTCCTGAACGAAACTGCAAGTGAAGTTGTAACAAGGCGATAAAAATAAGACGGTGCACAACACTCCATCTGCCAGACTCTAAAATCAAATGTCAGTCTCAGTCATGATGCAAAATCTCCATTCATTATTGAACTCAAAAAATAAGTAAAAAACTAAACTTGTCAACAGATCAAAGTCGCTCCCGCTTCATCTCATTAATTGCGACAAATCTAAACGAGGCTATAAATTAAGAGATTCCTGCTAAGTCTCCATCAGTTTGCGCGCCCCGTGGCGTCGCTCGCTGACCTCCGAACGAAGACATCTACCCACTTGAGTGGAAATTATCTTACGTAGATTATCCTTATGGGAACATTTCTCCTCCATTTCCGATGGCTAACTGGATTGCCATTTTTCGTAGTTTTCGCTGTTTGGTTGAAACTGTTTTTTGTTCGATTTGTAAGGGGAGAGATAATTTAGATGACCACTTAAAGTTTTGGGTGTAGGCTTTATCTTGTGACTTTGTTGTTCTGTTATAGTTGATACATACCTACACTGAAAAGGATCACCGCTGTTGTTGTTATAGGTATATTGATTCTATTGAACGGACTATTTCAGGCTCAAAACTTAATTTAGGAATCTGCTTGTTGATATGCCGATAACTATCGGTGTAGGTAAAATTGTGTCCAGATTTAAGTTTTGGCCAGTCAGGCATATTGCATACACCTTTATCTGGTAGGCAGTTTCAATTCCATATTCTCATACTTATTACCGTCGACAAGAACTCCGCACTCAGTCAATACAGACGTGTTGAAAACCTCACACTCGGCAAAGATTGAATGCATCTTGTATATCCCATCGTTCTGCACAATACAATTCAACCGCAGTGATCTTATTCAAACAAAAGCAATGCTTCAAAGACGGCTAGGAATCAAGGCTGCACAATAAAGCACGATCAATTTTATGGTCAGTCCTGATAGGGAGGGGTACACTTGGGCATAAAACGTATAGCATCACAATGGGATGTCTTCATTGTCTGAAGGTACTGGCGGCTCGACGCGTTGCCAACAGATGTGGTGGTGCAAGTTGTGGGAGGTTGCGATGAGGTCGGTGTCCGGTGACGATTCAGACTCAAATTCGTAAAGAATGTGAGTACATGCTACATGCATCGAATTTTGTTGTTTTATATGAACTGGATGCATAAATATCTGTAAGGAGCAGAAAATACATACCTACACTGAAGAAAAAATCTTTCTACTGTTCTAAATTAATAGTAGAAAGTTTTTTATACCTACTTCCCTTAGTAATATTAACGAAATAAAATTTTTAAAGTAACTATCCGTATTTATGATGTCTCAGGTGATCATAAATATGAACTTTATGAAAGTACCAATCAATGAATTACATAAACAAGACTTTACTGTGGCGTTTGCGACTGTAGATCGATTTCTTTTTTTTTTTCGTCGCCTTTCTTATCTTAGACCACACCCCAGTGCGTTGTCGGGGTCTAAATTGCAAATTTAATACAGCCATTTGCATCTGAAAAGACCTATGCAAAGTAGTTTTGTGTACAGTGATTTGTACCGTTTATCTGAAACTCTTTATCTAAATTAGATGTGTTGTGAACGTTCTTCTACATTTTAATACTCTTTTGTCTGTGGAATTCTAAGTGGACATTTATGGGTCTGAAACTGTTCTGAATTAGTTGTCTTTGCTTTTTAACTTTCTTTGTAATGTTGTACTGAATTTGAATAATATTGGCATTTGTTTTTCTTGAGTGCTGCTTTTTTCAAATTAGTGTTTAAATGGAAAAATATGCCTTTCCATACTAGAATTTAATTTAAATACCCATTTACCATTTTTTTTTCAGTTAAATGAAAATGCTGCCTCTTTGGCCTAGTGGTGCTAAGCGCGCCTGCTACGCTAGAGGTCTTGGGTTCGATTCCTGAGTCGACCAAGGTGTTATTGGGTTTTTCTATGAAATTCTCAGTAGCAGGTCGGAGTTTGGATTTGTGCCCGGTTAGTGGCAATAGGCTCGCCCCCTATTACATGGGACCTAAAACATATCGGCGAACTGTGGTGGTACGCCTCTGCCTACCCCTTCGGGGATACAGGCGTGATGATATGTATGTGTGTATGTATGTATGTAAATGAAAATGTTGTTACATGTTATGCTATACATGATGACACTTTTCATAAATGTTATATTTAACTTTCATCAAGTCGCTAAAAATTACGCCTAACCTAGCATGAAATACATACGTAGATAGTTAATTCTTTACTGCACACCTATTTAGCTTCCATCTAAAACACGTAACTATTACACTTTATCAGAACAGAAACAGGTTATAAAATCATTAAGCCAGATCGTCACACCTCAAAGAGCTCACAAAACAATGGAAAGTATCATAAAACGCATCCATAACACAGGATGTTCTTGCATTAAAATAATAAACTCTTCACAACTGATTAAACAACTTAATGATTTCCGTTGAATAAAAGCGTTAATTTCCTTACTTGTGTATGAAAAATATAAATTAATTGAATGAAAGCGAAGTCCGAGTAAGAAGAAATGGGACTCAATTAGTACTTGTATTTTTTGTAATTACAAGACGTTGGTGGTTCGAAGTGAAGTGACATTAAGGACTAAAATATGAAAAGGAGAGTTTTTATTTTACGATAAGACTCTTATTTTCATTATTTTCGTCGGATTCATTAGGAGCTGGTGCAAATACAACCTCTGTCTATATGTTTTTAGTGAAATTCAGTCTTGAAGGATTCTATACATGACACGTTGTCAGCTCTATCTCAAAATTAAATATCATTCAAGCTTAGTTTTTGGTACCAAAATATTGACTGTTCTATATTTCCAAAGACCTATGGCTCCAAGTTTCTCTTTCAGGAATATACTTAATTTGTTTCTTCCAAAATTCTCAGCAATATTCTCCATTCTTTGGTCTAACCTTACAGTCAAGCAAAGAGCGGAACGCGTCATTTTTCGACGTGCTGATCCGCGACGGTTCCACGCGACGCGCGCCGCCCCAAGGCGCTACTTCATGTGAACTTTTACTGCGCGCCGTGTAATTATATCGACATTACATTTTATGTCAGTTTTAGATACTTACATGTGTTTTAGAATTACTGCATCGGCACAGGATAAGGAGATATTATTATGACTAACATGAACACACAAATTGCAAGCTAAGAAAGCTTACTTGATGCTTTGTAATGAAAGTCATAGTCAAATGCTAATTGGACTTATTCAAATAAATACATTTTATGCTATTAAAGACACCACTAACTATTTAATTAATGTGAGTCTTTTTTACATTAATTAATTTTAGTTTACTTAACACGGTGAAATAGAAGTTTGCACATATTTTATGAAACTGACTTTAGTACTGGCATGTAATGTGTCTCATGTAGAATTTTAGGAAATTTCTTACCGTTCTTTATAGCTACAAGAATTCCACACACTTTGCAAGTTCATCGCAAGCTCCAGCTGTAAGTACCACCTCACATATCCTAAAAACAAACGTACTGACACACATCCATTTATATCTTTGTTGATAAAACCGAAGTTGTTTGCTTATAGTCTCAGAGGTTCTGAGATGAAAGCCGCTTGTTTGGGACGAAGGTAACGAGATATCGCGGGCATTGTGAAACGTCTTTATAACGCTTTGAAGTTTGCCCACTTACTTCTCATAGGCTGGCCTTACTCCTTATAGGCAGTGTTAGTGCTTTTTCTGTTTATGATCGGACACTGGAGAATGTAGTGATTTTGATTGACCTAACAAATGGATAATTTAACGACCAGCATAGCTAAAAATGTACTGCTTAGCAAATAATTAATACTAGTTTATTTTGCTGCCTTGAAAGCTTCTCGTATTGTGTTAAAATAAAACTACATAGATCAAGTCAGATCATAGTTTAATACAAAAAAATATATAAACGTTTTAAAAGTATTAAGAGCTTTATACCTTCGTAATGATAAATTAGAAAAAGAATTAGTATCTCATCAAGAAAATCGTTCGTGTATATTAATTACATGCACACCTTTACAAAATTTCTACATTACACTACACTGAAATAATTATACCTGTTTACACATAGAATCCGACATTTCCAAGTTCCTTCAGCCTATATAAACTCAATCAATTCTAAATGAACCTGAAATACGTTTGCAGGAATCTTCAGCACATTATTATAAAGTAATTTCCATCCATTATAGACTTAATTCCTTAGAGTATACAAGCAACTAGAGTGACCCTATCAGAGTTTGAACGTAAGCACTAGTGTGAAATGATTTTGTCGTCAATTGTGTATGAAGATGGAGTTTGCCGTTTTAAAAAATCTATTTAAAACACTAATATATAATAACGATGTCCAAACCAGCGGTATTTTCGTGTATAAGTGTCTCGTTGCGCAAAAATTAACTTAAATCAGTAAACGAATGTACTAGGTTCAGACTAAAAACTGCTTTCGCTTGGCACAAGGGGTAACTAGCGATAGTGGCAGTCTATGTATATAGTACGTCAATGCTTAATTCATTATTCAACTCGGCTTCGAGTACGTGACACGACGTTATGACGTTTCGTTACTCCGATAAACGTATTAAATATTAAATTCTAGTTTGACAGCGAATTATTTATTGCGTTTATACCGGCTTCTGAGGGTTTCATTAAAAAAATGGGCATTTTATTTCTGCTGAGAATTCGCTCGGTGCAATTACTATTCTTCAATTGTTTTTAATTTAGTTTGGTCTTCTTGGAGTTATTTTTGGTTAGTTTTCTGTTAGAAAATTTATTATGGTTTGCATTGATGCTTATGAGAGCGTTTAGCCTTATTATCCACTGCAAGATAAAAAAAGTTAATTCCAAGGTGGAAGGAAAGTCGTAATGATGACAAGTATAAGGGAGAAATATAGAAGACCTAAAGTTAAAATTTAAAATATTTTCACCAAATTACAAATAAATAATAAATATGAAACAAAAAAGGTAAATATAAATCGTTTACGAGCATTAAAACATAACATCTTAAAACATTATCGTCTGATTGTGCCGCAGAATATTTTAAATGTTCATAAATCGTAGCCGTGAAAAATATGAACAGTGGCGACTGACAAGCATTAAGTCGTAAAGGTGTTAAATTTACGGTTCATAAAACAATCATTATGTGGTGTTATCATCGTTCTAATAAAACTTGAAAGTTTACTTGGCTGATAAATTAGTTAATGTTTGGAGTTTGTGTATTGGGCCCTGGGAAGATAAGCCCACACAGTAAGAATCCCCGATAACCTTCTTTATCGTTATCAAAGCGTATTTTTTATGTTATATGGTTGTGTAGACCTTTGCCCAATATTGTTCTAAATGGGACACTAAATAGGTTCGATAAAAATAAATCATTTAAATTGTATAAAAAAATTACATTATATCGTCTACTGCCCAAAGGCGCTATTTTTTAAATAAACTTGTAATTAAATACAAATAATAGAAAAGGAAACTGTAAACCTCCGACAAAACTGATACCCGCGGCTAATGTACTAAATTGACTTATGATATTTAAAACCATATTCAGTAAAATCGATTAAATGTTTAAACTGTAACAAATACTATGACATACTACCTTTTACCATACGTAGTTGGTAAAACGCGCTATGAGAGTAGCAAGTCTAAAATAACCTAGTATTAAAAGAGAGTTGTAATACAACAACGCATACATTATCCATAATATTACTCCAAGCCAATTCATTAAACGATGCAATAAAGATTTTAATAACACAAAAGTATATATTCAGACATAAAATTAGTTTTATTATCTCATGTGTATTAAGTAATCTTACATCTGACTAAAAGGGTAAACGGACCAACAATCGGTCGTACCGAAATTTAATCGACAATTTTAGATAAGGCGGTAATAATCACGAAAGTCCCCGAGGCGGTGGCTATGTCCCTAATATACTAACAATAGGGTGTTCCCACTTCCCGTATTAATTCAGTATTGCCGTGAACAACGTTAATTGTAATATAGCGTGATTATAAAACACCCAATTCAAAGTTGTTTACGTTTTTTAAAGTAAAACATTAGGGGTCATTCGATGCTTTGTTTAATGGCTTAATTTGCATAAGAACGTTTATCACGACGGGTCCCTAGCGTAGTTCGCAGCCCGTAAACCTCTATAACCTAATTTTTCGTCAATGAAGAATCAAATGAATTATGGCGTTTTTTAGTGGTTCAAATCACGCTAGTATCCCTCGTCGATACATTACAATAAATCATACATTTGTTGTTGTTATCGACCTGTTTATAAATAACTAAAAATGTTGTGATTAATAACAGATTACTAGCCTACGTACACCGAGAACACGCTTGTTATTTTCGACAGAACAAAAATAGATTCTTCATCGAGTTACCATAAACAAAAAAATACATTACTCATACTCACACGAAATAATACACATTGCTCCTTTGACGAATCCATATAAATAAATCAATGAACACATCAAAGGCCTCGTTATTTGTCAACGGCGAGAAAAAGCGACAAGTTAATAAAGAGTAATGTCCTGTGATATCAACAGGCAGCCAACTGCCCGCATCTCGATGAGAACGCGATCAATTTTCGATGGCCCAATTACCTTTCGTCGTAGGACATTTGGGTCGGACGATTGTTGGGCAGTTTACCTGATTTGTTGATGTTGAGAAAGGCTTACAAACATTTTAAAGGAAAATATTGTGTGAGAAATTCTCACGAGAGAGCTCTTTATAGATGTGTTAATGATATTTTTGTTAAGAGCGATAAACTTGATGTGGTTCAGTTACTTCAAAGATAATAACAACGTCTCGTCATTTTAAGTCTTATTTTTACCTAACAGCGTGTTTTATTCCATATACAGTTTTTTTCCTATAAAAACTATTGGTAATTGATAAAATTGCTGTAAATTCGTTACGTCTGTATGTAGTTGATATCCTCGCCAGAGAAGCCTATATAGATAATTAGGGGCGACCAAAATGGCTTCCTGATTCGTAGAATTACTAGTAATTTTTCTGTGTAACACAAATGAGGAGATAGATTTGTGTCGCCTTTATCTAATATGCTTGAACTTAGTTACCAAGTATGCGGGAAAATGGTTGTATTACAGGACTATATTTTTAACTTCCTATAGATTGGCCTGCTTAGTTTTTTGGAACTTACTACTATGATAGCAGACCTCTAAATCGCTATTGGTACTGTTTTTGATGTAGCTATCGAATTGACCTTAATTCCATTTATTGACAGCGTATTTTTTGACCAATTTGTATAGGGATACATAGCTTGAGTTTAAAATTTTACATTTGCAGTGAACAGATCAATAACACATCTAATTCATTTTCATCAATTTTTAAGCTATGTCTACTGCTCGACTAATATCAACGTGAATAAGTCTTCATAAAACAAAAAGATCCTTACTGAAAAGAAAATTATCAGTATAATGAAATGCCTATTACATAAAAGGAGGAAGAATAAAGTGGTTTTTTATTGATGTCCCTCGGGCGAGCCGCGTCTGTACTTCACTCAAATTGATCTATATATAAAATTAAAAGTAATGTATGCCCGTTTGTGTAGTTTCGTTTATGACCGAATGGTTTCTGAATAAGTAAATGTAGTTTATGTTCCAACTGTAAAGCTAGTATGTAGTAAAATGCACGTAAGGGTATGTTGAATTCCTATACTTTTTCAATAAATGATATTTAAAATACAATATTGCTCTAGAAGTGACAGCTATAATGGAACTGAGAGAACATAGGCGGAATGAATATCTGCAAAATTCTACAGACCTTGATATCAAAATTGCATGAAAATATAGCCGAAGAAACAACTGATTATGAACATGAAAATCACTTCTTTGTCCTGTACATATAAACAATTACCTTTTTTAAACAAATTTTGTTTTTAATTTTTATATATTTCCTGCAACGGCTTGTAAAATTAGAAATTAACCATTTCTCACATACATTCAATAAACCACTTGAAAAATTCCAAAATTGTAAAATATTAAGAAGAATAAAACGCCGCCGACACTCGCACATCACTATTGTATTCAGAGGGCAATCCCGGGGGATTCCATTACGAAATTAAAAACATAGTTCTTGCTCCGTCATACCTTGATCATAGTCGTGTTAGTTTTGACTCAAATTTGACGTTTGACGATATTACCCCCCGGGTTACCTCCTATTTGGAGATGATGAATATTTATGTCGCTGTTGTAAAGTTAAAGATTAGTTTGAGAAACAATATTTTGGAATTATACAAAAAGCTTTTTTTACTGGAGAGAAGAACATCGCAAATTGACTGTAACAGTATGAATTTGGTAGCTCTTTTTGTTAGCCCCCTGTTTAGTCTTTGCAGGACGGTAGGTGTTTGTTTTGGTTACTATGACTTTACAAATATTTGGAAATTACGGTTTCAAATGGGAACATGGGATATTGTACGCTAGTTTTCACCAACAAGAAAAAAAGCCTGTATCATCTTTACAGGATTTAAGATGCTCTAAGTTGAAAATACATCGAGCAGAATTTACAGATACTAAAAACTGAAAAAATAGATTTATAGCTACCACATGCTTCATTATCCGTTTCCTTACTTAAGCTGAGCGTCACAATAAGATCATCTAAATCATTACCAGATCCTGGGAATCCGAAAACAAAGTACAGTAAGAGTGCACTTCCGACATTCCTTAACTAGAACGTTACATTAACAATTCAAACACTTTGGTGGGCAATAAATTAAGTCGCGCCAGTCCGTTGGTAATCTCAAAATGGCGGCGAACTTAATACTTCTGCTTTTTATTTGTGTGTTATAAGAGAATGGCGATACACTGTTAATGAAAGTACTGCGGTTTATCAATATTGATGTAGGAATTATGTATGGACCAAGTCCAATAATTTCAACAGATCTGTTGAATTTCTGTAAACTATAATATAGAATAATCTAAGGCAGCCTACACATAAAGTTGATATAGAAAACTGTTGTTATAGAGTCGATCTAATGCGTAATCAACTCATGCACATATTAATTGGAAAAAAAAAGTAAAATCACATTTATACTTTAAAGCAAGCGATGACTGCAGCATCAAAACAAAACTAGAAATCAGTGGATGTCGTTAACATAGCAGCACTCAGTCCTATACTTCTAAAGTTGCCCTATACATTATTATATGAACGCTTAGTTAAACTGGTATATACCGGTTTATCCAACCCTCCATCAAAAAACAGGATGCCTAGTTAAACTAGCAATTTATCTAGGCATTAATGTATTCTTCGGTTCCCCGCTCTAATGTCTCATCTTGCGCCGCGATCCAGCACTGAATGTTTCCCTTGGCTTCCTGCGTGCCACTTCCTGACACGTCACAGGCCTGTTGTGTTCCTCGTGACGTTGCACGCCAGTTTTCAACTGAGCCGAAATGAATCATGTATGGAAATCCGAGCTTCCTTCATCGGGATTTGTGGATCTGTGATGCATTAAATTTCTGTTTTCTTTTGGATTTTTCAGGCAATGTACAATACGGTGCTGTGAGAATTAAAAAAAAAGGTGGGTAGTATCTATTCCAAGTTATTTTTCCCCTGATTGTGAAAGCACTTCACAAAAATGGACTGAAAAACATTTTCGAAACTCAATACATTTAAAAATTCCAAAAAACTTCAATTCTAAAAGGTGGCGCCTTCAAATATCAACTGTTTCCCTTCAAGGCAAGGGAGGCTAGGGTACTGTAGGGGACTGGTCTTTACGTGAAAAATCGACATTTAATAGGCGGACGGCTATTTCGCAAATGGAGGTAAGCAGAAGGGTGATGATTTACCATCGTGGAACTCAATGCTTGGTCAAATGGAACTGGGGGAGAGTGACAAAGTTCTCTTAACATTTTTTTAATATTTCTCCAACTGGGAGTCGGAACGACAGATGCATTCCCATTGAATTTATGGTTTAAATGAAGAATCAAGGAAAAAATTGAAGAATTAAAGAAAGATTTTCATGGTTTCGGTAGCGCTTGACGTAATGGTGCTGTTTATTTTGATTTAAATAGTTTATATGACTCAGAATCATATGTGTACCTACATACTTGATTATTGCCTTAGATACTTGTGAACGTATCTGAGGCAATAATTACCTAATAAAAATAATGAACATTGGTTCAGAAGTTAAAGTCCAGGAAACTGTACTTCTGAATAAAAATGATTACAAAACAGAAATAATAGCACCAAAAATCGCCAATGAGCAACTCGGTACCAACTAGAAAACCCATATAATATTAATCCATCTCCAAGTTTAAGGTAATTAAGGGCGTGACAAAGGTCTGCGCACACACGTCTCTTCCCTTGTTGAGATACACGCAACTTGACAGGCTTAATTATTAAATAGAATTGATGCGTCCCCCAGGTACGCGTGTGAGTAGCTCTTTATTTTGCCCTGAAACATTTATGTGGTAACTTACTGAGAGGGCGAGCTGATAGAATGTAGGCAATTGTGAGAATTCTTATGTAGGTTGAAGAATTCAATGGTGTTAGAGATTTTATTGGGGCAACCTATAAAGATCTTTAATCTTTGTTTTTTTTTTTGTAAAAACATTCTGGAAAAGCAATAAAGAATATGATTCTTAATTCAGAAATACCGTTGAAGAAATATAATAAATAGTTTTTTTTTTATCTGCAAAATGATCTCAATAACTTTTTAACGAGACTGCTAAAGAATAAGTTGGTAACATAATAATTTACCAGATTTTTAAATAGAGTATAAACTTCTAACTTAATACTTCACGTTTTAGATAAAGTCTAAAAAGCAAACTTAACAAAATCCATTTATTAAAAGACCAAACGTTCGTTAATTAAAGACCACCGTACTAAGTAGCGTATCGTATATCTAAATGCACACATAAATATCAGTGTACACAGTAAATCGTTCACAATGATTAAAGCAAACAATGTCGTCCCCCAAAAAGGCATTTTTTTAATACTTAGTAAAAGACGTATTCCGGGAACGATAAGAGGACGTCGTACGTCTGAAGATAACGTGTGGTGTAAGAGAAAAGAAGCTAAAAAATATGACATTTGAGCTTTATTGTAAAACTTGTGGAGAAAAAACATGTAAATCATTAATTGCTTGCTTTAGTTTTCTGAACTATTACTGCTTAACATTTTCATTTAGTAAGAGAAATAATAATAATATGAGCAAGTACATTGTGGCAATATAATATGAGTTTTTGTGCAAAACTTGGAAGCTGACCCGATCAGCCATCGTGTATGTACTTATTAAATAACAGTTCTTGGTATATGGCACAATATTTATACTAGTTCATATGTTATGACCTCTTTTCATTTTATGGGCTTTTGTTTCCATATATTGTGCATCAAACTTCAAATACTCTAACCTTTTATCCCTTACGACACACAAACACATCGGCACGCGTCACCTGGTGGCAGCGGGTGGAATAATTTATTACATTTCTTAAAAGCTATTACGGAATGACACCGTCAATGGGACGCCCCTTCCCGCTCTCAATTAGCATGAATTTTATACCACTGTAAACTTGCCAGTCGAATTCGCTAATGATTTGTGACAGCTACCGGGTACCAACAAATAAAGGAGGGGTACCAATAATTGGAACACCACTAATCACTTTGATTTGATTACAACACAGCACAGGGCTGATAAGCTTCAATTAGGTAATCGTGACAATTCATTGACTTTTGATAATTTAGATGAAGCAAATAGAAAATTAAAATCCGATATGTAATCTATAGCTGATGAAACATTGACTAATAAAGATAGGAGATAATGCTATTTATAGACAATACAAGTCTAATATAATCGAATTACTCGAATATAATCCCAATTACAAGTTAAAAACAAAGAATTTCCCTGACCCAGTGCCGCACGCACTCTTAATTCTATTACACGCGATTGCGTTTGAAGGGGTGGGTGGTATTTATTGGAACTAATCAATTTAACTCGGCCGCGTCTCACGACTGCTCACGCGGAAGGCTGTTTGACGACTATTAGATATTCTACGTTTTCTGAATTCATGCCCTTCAATTATAAGAGTAATTTTGATCAGACTCTTAGATTGAATTTGGATTCGACTTGGATATATGTAAGGTAAAGAATGAGCAACAGGTGTTTTAACCTTAATTTAATCTTTCGAAATTAGACTCATACTATGACGAACAAAATGCAAAATTTTTAATGTCATTTCAATATTTTAAGACAGAAAGTTTATTAGATTAAAATGATATTGCAGAAAGCATAACTACCTATCTAACACATGATCATGAAGTAGAGGTAATACACAGTTGTTTGTAAAACACACATAATGATTTTAGATTTACCGACGAGTTGAAAACTCAACATAAAATCAAATCCAGTGAATATCCGACCACTATTTCAAACCCGACATTCGTAATAGCTAACGCAGCATTTACTCTCGTATTCACTCCGAAAATACAAGTGACTATTACTAAAATTTACGACGAGTACACAGCGATCCTTTAAATTCAAAGAAAAAACCTTTTTCAGGGCGCCCCTATATTTATGAGCGTTTCTAAGGAGCATATAACCAAGTTAAGTGTGATTTCTTAAACTATTCTCGTGTTGAAAAATGTACCGTGGCAATTTACGACGATGGATTTTAGGTCGCTTTTCTTATTACCTTCTTACTTTGTAAGCGTTTGATCTTATAGAAGTGCATTACGGGTTTTAAGACTGTATTTAAAAGTTCATTCTTTATTATTGAGATCCATTTGCCATTATCGTTCGGTACAGTTCTAGTTGTAAAAACATTTCATTAACTATTCTGCTTGTAAGAAACCATAAAGATTTGGGTATTAGCAGACGTATCCATTTCATTCGCCTTGTGCCCAAATCCAAAATCCATTTTCGAGGCAACATGAAAAAGTCAGGCTTAATTCTTCAAGACAATTTGCCTTACGTTTATCGAAGCCGCAAATCGAAGCTAACCAGACCGGATTAATTGCGGGCCGAGCGATCAAATCGATTGTGAGATTAACAAATCACTCGGTCCTAGTAAATTAACATGTTGCCTTTAAAGCCGCCGCAATAAAGAAACGAGATAATTTAAATTGCTTTATCAAAGGGTTGCAGGTTTGTGTAATTAATATAAAAATGATTGTAAGAATTGTTTTGTTTAGTTCATGGATTGATGTTGAGGAAATGAAAAGCAAATGGTATCATGATACCTAGGTGTAAATAATTTGAATATGAGGCAAGAAGATGAATTAGAGGTCCCAACTCGAAACGTAACTTTCTATGCCTAAACGTTTAAATCAAAGTACCTATCACACAATACTCTACATTACAATGAGAACCCACGATCCTTTGGGCCGTAGGTGATTTAAAACAATGCCATTCACGACCGGATTAAAGTTCACAATGCTCATAAAGGAATGGCCTCAGTACTTTGCGACTGACGTATGTATGACGATGAAGGGGACCCGACCAACTTCATAGACGACAAACAAACGATTACTGAAATATTAACTTTAATTAATCGAGATAAAGACGAGTTTTGTCTATGAAGACTGCAGGATAAACTTGTCCAGGTGGAGGCAGCTTAATTGTTTTTTTTTTCTTCCTAATGAGGCACAAGTGGTCGACAATGGCAGTCATTGTGTCATTGACTTTGGAACACAATTTTTTGTATCCCCGTTAATTTGTCTCTTATTAATTTCCGTGTGTGAGAGCGGATGCGTTCAAAGAATACAATTGGCGTTGCATATGAATTGTGTTGGTAAAAATGAACTGTAATTTTACTGCCGTGATTTTGTTTTGTGAACAATAAGTGAATAAAAAGAATGAGTTTTACAGGAGGCACTAATTACAAGAGTGGGTACTCTCAAAACTGTATTGTCAGAATGTATCGTAAATTTTTTAATTGCTTCAATTAAGTTACTAATTTGGCTCGTTATTTTAGAGATTAGTTATTTTAACATAGCTTGATTACATAGCACTGATAAAAAATCAGGATTTTAGATTAGATTTAAGTCAAACGATGGAACTTTCTTAAGAAATATCAACGACATTGGTCATTGCCAGTGACTAAGCTATTAAACAATATCGATGGCTTCAGGTCCCAGTACATTAACAAGCAAATCACGGGCCAGACCGGCGACTGTAGTCCTGACCGTTGCAGCCTCGTTAGCGCACTGCAAACAAATTTGATTACCTAACGAGAGCGAGTTAGACGTGTCCTAACATTTGTGCAAGGGCTGTTCGACATTTGAATGAATTTGAATCTTATTGATGAAGAATAAGGTGGAATTTTGGATGCTGGTGATGGACATCTTGAAGTTCATGTTGTCGAAGTTTGGTAGGTTGGAAACGATGATGATTTGTTTTTTAGAACTTACAGACATTGGAAGAGATATCACGTAGGGATTGTAATCAGTTTGAATAAAACCTTCATTCAAAAAAGAAATTGCCTCTTTGTGAGAACCAAGAAAAGTGCGGCGGAATAAACCTAACTGCTGTCTGCATCTAATGTAACAAGGTTGTGTTTGATACAAAGTAACATTCAATATTTATCATTATATTCATCCATGAATATTTAAAACATGTTGGTTTCATATGGGTTGACAGATGCGTGGGTTATAAACATGCATTATGCAGTCAAGTCTCTCATCCAAGTTTAGATATAATCTCATTTGATCTACCTCTATTCAAACACTATAAAACGTTTCAGTCTTCTAGATTTATTTTATTTGATACCTTCCGTACCGTAAAGAACTAAAAGGAACTCCTGTGATTTAGTTTGATTCAGTCTGGTCAAACTAAAACAATTTGCACCTATCTAAGACCGACCAATGAACTCCGAAAAACTTGACAATCGGTATGATTCGGGCCACCTGACGCAGCTCAATTAAGAGGCATTGTCCTATATAAATCTTTATTTGTTCCCACCGACCCCGCTTTTTACCAACTCAGCTCTCATTAACAGTATGGGACACATAAATGCGAGTTGGAGTTTTTTCAGCGCTTTTTTTGTTGAGCCCAAATTTGTTGGGAAATGCTGATGTGACTTGATTTTGGCAATTGTTTTTGATGTGCGTGTTGAAGAGTAAATGGAAGGAGAGATAAAAACGCAAAATTCAAAATGTTGGTTCTGGTTCGAGGGCTTTTTCGGTCATGTAGGTATGATATTACATGAATGTTGACCTATTTTGAGCTATGTTTCTTACTGTGGCTTCAGTGTTAAGGCCAAAATTTAAAGCACATTAAACTCAATTGACAACATTTCATATTTTTCACCTGCATGTATTATTACGTTATATAAAAGTAAATCAAAAACTAGGGCACCCATATTTTTCAATTTTTCGAAATTATGTACTTTTCATTCATCATTTCATCATTGAAATTCTGTGTATTCTAAAAAGACGTAAGCACCAAATGACGTCATACATACGGTGGAATAATAATAGTAAGCAGTGTTGATAGGAAAATATTGTGCAAATCAATTTCGATTTCACCGTGTCCAACGAGGTTGCATTTGAAACTATAGAGTGAGCCTATCAGAGTTTAAACTGTAAGCACTAGTGTGAACAAGTGTTGTCGTGAATTATGTATGAAGATGGAGCTTGCCGTTTTAATAAATCTATCTAAAACACTAATATTATCCTAACAATGTCAAAACCATCGATATTTTCTTATATAAGTTTCTCGTTGCGCGAAAATTAACTTAAATGAAAAACGAAATGTACTAGGATCAGACTAAAAACTGCTCTCGCTTGGCACAAGGGGAACCTAGCGATAGTAGCAGTCTATGCATATCATACGTCGATGACCGTGTCACACAAGTGACATTGACACTTGATTTGATGTTTTCATCATCTAAAACATTGAAATGCTTAGGCTAAGGTAACTACTTCATTCGACCGTTTATGTGACGTCATCACGTGTATTTTGATTTTTATTTTTTTTTCTCAGAAATAAAGGAATAAAAAAATATTAAAAATATATATTTGAACTCAGGATACAAAAATAAAGAAATGGTATTTTTGTTTAAAGGTCGTGTCAATTTTGAAATATTGTCAATTATGTATTAAACGGGCCTGGCCTGTATTTATTTTCTGTGCAAAACGTTTTATAATCTAACAGAACTCATTGTAGGTTTATACAAAAACCGCGGTCTGTTAAAAATGTATAAAAATATAAAAGTTTAAATTTAGAACTGTCGTTTGGAAATGGCCGCGGGCGATGTGGCGGGAAACTGGCGAGCGTGCAAATACGAGCGGCTCGCACAACTGAGTGAGAATACCTCACTTTATATAATATTAAGCCTATGTTTACTTGAATAGAAATGGTATAAAATATTTTGTTGGGCTCAAACCGCTTAAATTTTTAATATAACACAAAATTAACGTTAATAATAAAATACTTGAGATTTAGGTAAGGAGAGAAGGACCTAGTTTTGAAATAAATATTATTGCCAATTTCACAACTTGAACTATAATACGCTTATATTACGTACACACCTATATTCTGTCATATTGTTACCATCTTGCCCATAAACATGGAATTTATATAATTAAAAACTAACCCTGGATATATTTTTATTATTAAATTTACTTCTGAACAACCTAGGCTGCATCCAGCCTAACTGGAACCCGCTCACAAAATTAAAAAAGTGGTCAACAAAACTAAATTCGGAATTCAAAAAATTAGATTAAACAAAAAACAATTGAGTAGTACTGTTGAACCTTAGAGGATAGATAAGAAAGTAAAGAGTGAACCTATCGGGGTATGAACTGGAAGCACTAGTATGAACTAGTTTTGTCGTAAATAATGTATGAAGAAGAAGCGCGCCGTTTTAATGAAACTATCAAAAACCACAATATTATCCAAACTAAATGTCGAAACCATTGATATTTTCGCACCTAAGTCTGTCGCGCGAAAAATAACTCTAACCAGTAAACGAATGTATTAGATACAGCCGAAAAACTGCTCTCGCTTGGCATGAATTGAAACTAAGGATACATAACATACCATCACGCCTGTATCCCCGAAGGATAAGGCAGAGGTGTACCAACGTACACCCACAGTTCGCCGGTATGTTTAGGTCCCATGTAATAGGAGGCGAGCCTATTGCCACTAACCGGGCACAAATTCAAACTCCGACCGAATTTTATAGAAAAACCCAATAACACTTTGGTCGACTTGGGAATCGGACCCAAGACCTCTAGCGTAGCAGTCGCGCTTACAACCACTAGGCCAACGAGGCAGTTCTAAGGATGCTAGCGGTCTATAGCATATCTAAAGTCTATGTGTTGAACTCAGTCGGTATGACAGTGTCACAGCGAGTGGGGGTCGACGCTGCCGGTGGCGCGGCGGCGAACATGAAAACTCGATAAATTTTAAAGTGCTCATGCCCTTACGCCTGCAGCCATTCGGCCGAAATCTGCAGCCGAAACGAACAAAATTCGGCAACTTCATTAATATTTAGATCGTTGTATTGTTTCCGGTTTTTCTATTGAAATGGTATGCCGAATGAAAATTGATAAACGAATATGTTAGGAATATTTTTTCGCTTTTTTACAACGACATGCGATATAATTGACTTCATAGTTGGGAAAGCAGTTTTACCAATAGGGACCATAAAGTAGAAAATAATATTTTTTTCGTGAGATATCTACGATGCATACATTATATTTTGTAGGTAAAAGGTATAACTTAATGAATATTTTTTATATTCATAATTATATCTTTACCATTTTCGGTATTACAATATAATTAAAGATTCCAAAATAATATAACGATAGCAAGCAACAATAAATTAATAAATCCACGCTTTAATCAAAAATTTAATAAAACCAACGCCCCATCCTATTTTGCTACACAAATATTTAAGTAATCCAAATTTATGAAAACGTATCCAATTAGTACCAATACAAAAACAATACCGCCTACAAAAACATGCCTTCTTATCTTGATTGCTACATTTTAACTTCTCAACCGTAAAAATTAACAAAACAAACTCAGCATGCTTAGTCGCCCAATTAGTTGAAAAACATATTTTTTACTTGTACAAAGTTGTAACTAAAGTTCAAAGGGTGACTACAAAAACGTTAACCCTGTCCCATGTCAAGGGACCATTGTGAGTTGGATGTGAACTTAGAGTACACATAAGCAACTAGAGTGAGCCAAAGTTTGAACGTAAGCACTAGTGTGAACTAGTCTTGTCGTGAATTATGTATGAAGATTGAGCGTGCCGTTTTAGAAAATCTATTTAAAACACTAAAATTGTCCTAACAATGTCCAAACCAGCGATATTTTCGTATATATACGTATAAAACGTTATATCGCTGGTTTGGACATTATTTCGTTTGGACGTTAAAAATTACTTTTTTTTTAAAACACTAATATTATGATAACAATGTCCAAACCAGAGGTATTTTCGTATATAAGTTTCCCGTTGCACAAAAATTAACTTAAATCAGTAAACGAATGTACTAGGTTCAGACTAAAAACTGCTCTCGCTTGGCACAAGCGGAAACTAGCGATAGTAGCAGTCTATGTATATAGTACGTCAATGGATGTGAAACAAAAACATACCGCATCGTTATAACATGTTTTGGAGGTAGCTCCAGTCTTAAAGAAGGCTTATAGCCACGACTTTGCTATTACATGCTGTTTATTTCACTTCATTTACAACTTTTTTACTTGCAATTATTTTTTTACGAGGTGACTTTTTACTGTTTGCATTTTTTAGTATGTTTCAGGCTTATTTATTTGTAAGTTCGCAGTTGATTAGTAAAGTAAATTGAAATGTGAAATTCAGAACGACTTGGTAAGAGTGCGGTCTGCTCAACCAGACAATGCCATACCTGCTAGAGTGCCCAAAGTGTCCGGACCTGCACATTGGACGATCTAAACCTTGCCAATGACGTTGCACCTAATTTAAACTTAAACAAAATATACTATCGCCACAACAAGAAGGAGAAAAACACGAACAAAAATAATCGTCTTAACTTAATACGAACATTCCTAATTAGCAAGGCATTGCAAGTCATAAAATACTCATCGTTACTTAAAAACGCAACGTGCGTCGTAAAAAATCCAAATAACATTGGTAATCAAAGTTAATTGAATTAAGGTTCATTTTTGGGCACATTACGTTCACTTTTTCCGTCTGTTTCTAATTAAAAAGTCATCATTCCAACGCAAGAACTCAAAGAGATGATTTATTTCATCGTTAATTCTACTTTGTGACATTACAATGACATTTCTTGTAATGCAGTGCTGTAATTCGCTTTCTTCAGTTCAAGAGGGATATGTATGGTGAGTAAAAAAACTTTAGAGGACATTAAATAAATTATGTAAATGTAATGCTTTGAAACTAAAATTAAAAAATCAATTGGGTAGATGCATAGAGTGGAATGCATTTAATGGATAGAGCTATTTACTACCAAATCAGAAAAGTCTTGGATAAAATAAAGATGCAGTACTTTTCTGGTAAAATTTGGTATCATAAAAGTCTCAGAACAAACAATATTGTTTACGACTCTCAGTCGGTAATTAAATAAAAAAAAATAATTTATTACTGTTACAAATAACAATGTATGAACAGATTAGGATTACCTCTTTTTTATAACGGAACTATGGTTTAACAAGTCATTACACGACCCCTGTTAGTTAATACTTTGTATATTTCTATTTGTCAAGTCGTTTGACAGTTATGTTAGTTCGTTGTTCTGATAACTGATGTCACTTGGTTGTATTGACGCACTGTGATGGGCGCGATTGAAGTCTTGAAATATTTTTTCAATATTTGTTAAAGAGTGCAACCATTTAAGTTGACCTTAGTACATATACGTACATTTTTGTCTATCTTGATTTTTTTTTAAAATATACATTGCAAAAAAAATATTTCAGATCCGTCTGAGACATTTTTGTCTCCCTTGACAAAAAACTGTTTTTATAATATGTATTAGTTATAAACTGTGTTACATATCCACATTAAACAATATAGTTATTGCGACTACACTAAGTAAATGTTCAGTCACAGCTGAACACCAAACGTCCAACTCTATACCTACGCAATACAATTTTATCAAAGAAAAAAGTATAAAAATATTTATAACAATAAATATTCCAGACGCAATAAAGTGGTCAAAACAATCCGAGCGCATCCCGAGGTAGCAAGACACCGAGGTAGTGAGGTACACACTAGTAGTCGGGTACTGAGGTAGCGGGGTAGCGACAGTCGCCGGCGACACTTTTCACACTTTAATTAAAACCTTGAGATTCATTGTGCCGACTTTAATTTCATTGCGCGCTCCGCAGATGACGGGTGTGCCGACCCTTATAGTAAACTTTATAATTAATAACAATCGCAGAAAATATTTTACTCTGAAGATGCGCTTCGTAAATAAATTATTTGTCTCCGGTAATTGGTTAATTAATTATCGTATCCAAATTTATGAGGATGATTATTAATTCGTAATGGTGGATCCTTCATAAGTCATTTACCAAATTCATTGAAAAATACGTTATTGTTCCTAACCTTTTCTTATTTAGTAGGTATATGTAAGCAGTATAACCTTATGATGCTTATTTTCAGCAATTAATCAAAAAAACCATGATAAAATATTCCCTGCAGAAAACAACCTCATTAACTTAGCGGCAAGAATATTAACTCAAATCTCGTCTCTGAGTTAATTATCACTCACCATAAGTTGTAAAGTAAATCGAATTATAAATCTTCTCCATAAATTATTGCATGCGAGCAACTTTAATAGCACCAATATTAGAATATACCAACAAAGAATAAAATGTATACTATAAAATAGATAAGCAATTACATGTAGTTACTGCCTACAGGCAAGTAAAGGTAGAAAAGTGGCGGAAGCAAAAATTGCGGGCATTTGTCAAAGTCCCCTCTGCGGAAATGGTGCATAAATAAAGGGCCAGTTAAAAAACTTGCGATGACCCCTACCAATGTTTGTGTTATCTCACGTGAAATGGTCAAGTGTCGGATTGTAATGCGATACGTGCTTGTAAGCGAGTTGGAGTTCGGTGATTTACATAATTAACTGTTAAGTTCGTGTTTGTGTAACTACTGTTTAATATAATAGCTATTTGCAAAGATTTGATTTTTATTTTACCTGTTTCAGATGTGTATTACAGATTACAAATATGTCTGAATAGTAAAAATAATATCGCAGCATAGTTTAGAAACAGCATTTCGTTATTTTTTTATGCTATAAAGTAACTACGTACATAATAGTCTAAGTCGTCGTGTCAATAAGAGATTTTAGGTACGACTATTTAGTAAAGATAATAAAATGTAAACAAAAACAACTGTAAACAATTGCAGTAAAATACATTTTTATTACATGGTTCTTACAACAGCATAAATGTCGCCAGTTTAACTTCGTTCTTGTCGGACCCTTTTTTATTTCGTTACATGTCAAAACGTCTAGCAGTCAACCGCAAAACACGTTGTGGCGATCAATATACTTGGACCGCCAACTTCAATGCTGGAGCGAAACCGCTCCGCTAATGAATCTTGTGCCACACGACCAGGAGACTTGTTTGTCTCCGAGTGCGGATGCACCGGCGCTTACACGTGCCGCACTTACACGCGCCGCGCGCACGCATTGTGCGCGTGCGCAGGCACCAGGCGACGGCGTGCACACAGTCAACGTGAGTGGGAGCAGAACAGCGAGCCGCAGTCCACCTACGGCTACCGACCTAGCTACTCGCGCGCTTCGCTTAATCATATAGATTCGCCTTGCTATTGTTAATAAGTTAGTTTGTTTAAGTAAATTATTAATATACTCATTTCATATTCGTTAAATAACATAATTCATTTCTTGCTTTCACCTTCATTCTTCCCGCTAAAATCACGAACCTGTGCTTGCGCCTAACGTTCTTATTAGCTTAACTATACGGGTTAGATCCCCGTGCGAAGTTGGTACTCTTAGCACTAATAAGATACCACATTGGTGACCCCGACGCGCGCATACGGAAGACTTAGCAGCACCCAGCTGTTCTCAAGTGTTGCCGGTGAAGAGTAAGCAGAGCTGCGATTCAACAGGAATCATACACACAGAGGCAGTGTATAACATCGGAGGTTGGTCGTGGTCCGAGCATAAGCGGTGAGCGATTTGTTTTTTTTAATAAGTGAAGATGTTGAGTCCCGAAGAATTTTCCGACGCCGACTCTAAAGAAGCAGTAGTACCGTTACCCGCAGAGGTAGCGAGAGTGGGGGTACGCTGCCCACCATTTTGTCCGGAAGAGCCGGCATTATGGTTCGCGCAGTTGGAAGGACAGTTCGTCCTCTCAAAAATAACCAGCGATACAACCAAATATTATTATGTAACCACTCAGCTGGAGACTAAGTATGCACTGCAGGTGAAGGACATTATTACCAACCCACCTGAAACGAACAAATATAATAAACTTAAAACAGAGCTAATCAGTCGCTTGTCTGCATCACAGGAGAAGCGGATACAGCAGCTATTGGTCCATGAGGAGCTCGGTGATAGGAGACCATCGCAGTTTCTTCGACATTTACAAAATTTAGCTGGACCTTCCGGAGCATCAGATTTCGTGAAGAGCGTATGGACCAATCGTTTACCGCACAATATTCAAACTGTCATTGCTTCACAGATAGCCGATTTGCAGGTGGAAAAACTAGCCGAGATCGCAGACAGGGTTCACGAGATAGCCCCGTCAACTCCACAAGTAGCGTCTACCAGCGTGGATAATACTGACTTGGCCAAGCAAGTAAGTGCACTCACGAAGCAAGTAGCCATGCTAACCACGAGGATAAACCAAAGGAGACGAAACTCACGCTCACGCTCACGCGCACAGGCTGGATACAGAAGGTATGACCGCTCTAATAGTTCCCGATCACAACAGCCACCCCCAAATCACCCACACTGCTTCTATCATTATAAGTACGGCGATAAGGCGAATAAATGCAAGCAGCCCTGCACGTTTACGACGGAAAACGCCAAGGGTGGTCGCAAGTAGCGGCTTACGACTGCCCCTCTTCAACAGGCCGCCTATTTATAACCGATCGTACAACAAAAGTCCAGTTTCTGGTCGACACAGGCTCGGACTTGTGTGTTTTCCCGCGGTCGGCAGTGAAGACGCCAGTAACACAGTCCAAGTTTGACTTAGCGGCTGCCAACAACACTGTTATTCACACTTTTGGACCAATACAGCTACAACTAAACCTAGGTCTACGGAGGAACTACACCTGGAAATTTACTATAGCTGACGTATCGCGGGCTATAATAGGGGTAGATTTCCTTAGCTTTTACAACCTACTAGTCGACTGTCGAAACCAGCGCTTAATAGACAATGTAACGTCACTATCAGTGTCTGGAGTACATTGCAGGACATCTGACGACATAGCATCAGTGAAGGCTGTAGTGGGCGACACGGAGTACCACAAAATCCTACGTGAGTACCCCGAGATAACACGGCCCCCAGGAATTCACCTATCCGGTAAGCATAGCACGATGCATCACATTAGGACGACACCTGGACCACCTGTATCATCCAAGCCCCGGCGCCTAGATCCCACTCGTACCATGGCGGCCAGGAAGGAGTTTGAAGATATGCTAGCGAGCGGGGTAGCCAGTCGGTCGGAGAGTCCGTGGTCAGCTCCTCTTCATTTAGTCAGGAAAAAGGACGATGGATGGAGACCATGTGGTGACTACAGGGCACTAAACGCCAGAACAATACCAGACAGGTATCCTATCCGTCACATACATGATTTTTCTCATCAGCTGGCCGGATGCACAGTCTTCTCTACGATAGACCTAGTTAAGGCCTATAACCAAATCGCTATCAACCCTGATGACATTCCAAAGACTGCCATAACCACACCGTTCGGCCTATATGAGTTCAGATACATGACCTTTGGGTTGCGAAACGCAGCACAGACCTTCCAGCGTTTTATAGACGAAGTGTTGCTTGGGCTCGACTTTTGCTATGGGTACATCGACGACATATTGGTATACTCAAAAACTTCTGATCAGCATAAACAACATTTACGAAGTCTGTTCGAGCGCCTCAGAGACTACGGTGTCGTGGTGAACACAACAAAGTGCAATATTGGACGCACAGAGGTAACCTTTCTGGGATACTGTGTTTCAGCAGCAGGTACGAAGCCTCTCGAATCTAAAATACAAGCTATCCAGGAGTACCCAGCACCCAAGACAGTCAAGGATCTACGCCGATTTTTAGGAATGGTAAATTTTTATCACCGATTTATTCCTCAGGCAGCTAAGACTCAAGCACCGCTAAACGCCGTCCTCACTGGGCCCAAAATAAAAGGAAACCATCCAGTGGACATGACTCCAGAGCTACTAAAGGCTTTTGAGGAAACCAAATCTTCGCTTTGCAAAACAGCTCTACTGGCTCATCCAGATCCAGCAGCGGAGTTAGAAATTGTCACCGATGCATCAGACATCGCAATAGGCGCTGTGTTACAACAGCGACACGGTAACGACTATCAACCCTTAGGATTTTATTCTCACAAGCTCAGTCCCGCACAGAAGAAGTACAGTCCGTACGAACGCGAGTTACTAGCGGCGTATGAGGCTGTGAAATACTTTCGCCATATGGTAGAAGCCAGAGTCTTTGCCATATTTACAGACCACAAACCATTGGTGTACGCTTTCAAGGCAAACAGGGAGAACTTGCCACCGAGGCAGTTCCGGTACCTCGATTACATCGGACAATTTACAACAGACATCAGGTATGTGCCAGGAAGAGAGAACGTGGTCGCTGACGCTTTGTCACGAGTGGAAGAGGTGTCACCAGCAATTAACTATGAGGACCTTGCAAGATTTCAGAGCAAAGATTCAGAACTGCAAGGCCTCATCCAAAACGGCTCCTCCCTCAAGCTGGAGAAGGTTACCATGCTGAACTGCAAAAAGGGTATATTTTGTGACACTTCCATGTCAAACCCTCGACCCTACATAACTCCACAGCTGAGGAAACAAGCCTTCAACTCTCTACACAACTTGCACCACCCAGGATGTTCAGCTACAGTGCGACTGGTAACGCAAAACTTTGTGTGGCCTGGGATTCGCAAAACCTGTAGAGAGTGGTCTAGACAATGTTTGCAATGCCAAACTAACAAAATCACCCGCCATACCACTTCACCCCTTTCCTCATTCCCCACTACATCCTCCAGGTTCACCCATATACACCTCGACATAGTAGGGCCCCTAACCCCTTCTTATGATTACAGGTACTGCCTCACTGTCATCGATCGATTTACTCGGTGGCCTGAGGCATACCCATTAAAGGAGATCACCGCCGAGGCCTGCGCTGCTGCCTTGGTGTCTGGCTGGATAGCTAGATTCGGCTGTCCCGCACGCGTGACGACGGACCAGGGTCGCCAGTTCGAGAGCCACCTTTTCAAGGCCCTCACTACCCTGGTTGGTGCGCGACATCTTCGCACCACAGCCTACCACCCGGCAGCAAATGGCATGGTTGAGCGCCTACATCGGCAGCTTAAAACAGCCATTATGTGTCACTCCCCGTCACAGTGGACCGAAACCCTACCACTAGTACTACTCGGCATGCGGAGCGCATGGAAGCAAGACATCCAAGCTACGCCTGCGGATCTGGTATACGGAGAACCTATACGACTGCCAGGTCAATTCCTATCTCCCACAGAAAATTTCACCACAGGCGATGTCACGCAGTATGCCACGCGTCTCCGAGCACACATGGCCAAACTCACCCCAAAGCCAACGTCGTGGCACACGACTTCCCCTTTCTACATTCCTCGAGACCTCCATACTACTTCACAGGTTTTCCTTCGCCGTGACCACGTCCGAGGATCCCTTGAGTCACCGTACGCCGGACCATATAAGGTCCTAAAAAGAAAGTCAAAATACTTCACAATAGAGGTAAAAGGGAAGAATATTAATGTTTCTGTTGACAGACTTAAACCAGCCTTTATGATAAAGGAGGAAGAGACGAAGCCGGAGGTAGCACCAACACCTATCGTCACCACCTCTGAAACAGCGGCTGAAGAAAAAAGAACCAGAAGCGGGCGGCGTGTAAGATTCCCAGTCTACTACCGACTGTAGCAACAGTCTGGCAGGGGGGAATTGTGGCGATCAATATACTTGGACCGCCAACTTCAATGCTGGAGCGAAACCGCTCCGCTAATGAATCTTGTGCCACACGACCAGGAGACTTGTTTGTCTCCGAGTGCGGATGCACCGGCGCTTACACGTGCCGCACTTACACGCGCCGCGCGCACGCATTGTGCGCGTGCGCAGGCACCAGGCGACGGCGTGCACACAGTCAACGTGAGTGGGAGCAGAACAGCGAGCCGCAGTCCACCTACGGCTACCGACCTAGCTACTCGCGCGCTTCGCTTAATCATATAGATTCGCCTTGCTATTGTTAATAAGTTAGTTTGTTTAAGTAAATTATTAATATACTCATTTCATATTCGTTAAATAACATAATTCATTTCTTGCTTTCACCTTCATTCTTCCCGCTAAAATCACGAACCTGTGCTTGCGCCTAACGTTCTTATTAGCTTAACTATACGGGTTAGATCCCCGTGCGAAGTTGGTACTCTTAGCACTAATAAGATACCACAACGTGACTAAAGAACTCGATAGCACCAACCAAAATAACCAAAACATTTAAACATTCAAGCTTTGTCCCCAAACTGCATAAAACAAAGACTGTCAACAGTTGTCACTTTTTGCAGTCCCATTCTCGACGGTATCGCGTGACTTCGAGTCGCGATCGAAGAACTTATGGTAGGGGCAATGATCTATTGCACATTTTTACGAAATAAGCCATAAAATTGGACGCTCGACGTAGTTACATTGTCTGAACGTTTGTGTGCAATAATCCAGAGTATTTTTGAAGATTAATGCCTGCTAATACTGATTGCGTGTTTAGGATGTTTATATTTTGAAATTTTCCTAATCCCTACTCATATAATACTTTGTAAGGTAATTTGAAATACTACCGTCCAAAGCGTTCAGTTAACTTTTCATAGCTTTCTTCTTCTTTTTATATTCATGCTAGTCTTGATGCTGTGTAATTTAAGCAAGTGGCATGCTTAGTCGTATAAAGCGACCACCATAGGTAAACTAAATGATGTATACCTAAATGAAATTATACATTTATGGTACAGAAATTAATAATATTTTTAATGATCAAAATATGAGTTAAGCGAGAGATCGTAAAATTCAAAATATAGCTTTCGTACCAAGTGAATATCATAAAAAAACACCAAAAGCTCTTTAATTAAGGAGAAGTGTAAACTCACACAAAAAAAGAATCGAATTCCGATCGGAACTGCACTTGACTGCAACATTATTAAAATACCACAGTATAAGCGTACAAATGAAGCGGTGGTCCACTTGATTGATTTATAGCCGGGCCCGCGACGGACACGACACGTGTTCGGTAGCGACACTCACGTGCCCGCTTAATTAATTTAGCTGTTGATACTGTCCAAACACTGGCAGGTAGGTGCAGTAATATTGTGAAAAAAATAAAATCTTGGTAAGTTATTTTTTTATAATTTGGCAGCTGCAGGACTGTTCCTCGTTTAAAAATAATGTATTAATATTTTTTATTGATTAAATGATTTATTTTATAAATCAAATTGCTATTAATTACTAAAATGCAGCTTAAATTATTATTTAAAAATTGTTTATTGTTAATATGGAATCTTGCTAGGAATATTTTAGAATGTTAAAAGATACGGCTAAGAGATATTATATTTTTGTTTTAAAAATCTGTGTAAATATAATTTAATTGTATTTATTGTGATTGTAGAACCGCGTAGGTATATTGGAAAGTTATCATGAAGACTTATTGTTTCTAAGTTCAAAGCATGAAGATAAAAAAACCTCGATTTACATTATTTACACTAAGTTTTACCTTCTGTTCCACTTTCTTACATAGTGGTTAAAATTCTAAAGGGTTGTCAGTGACCGTTGCCACATTGACACGTGGTTTTTTGTAGCAATTAAATGAAAGAGGTTTTATTGTATTGCAATACTGTTGCACTGTGGAGTCCCTAGTGCTCGCAAAAGGTAATTTATTTTATAGTTAAATATTTCAAACCACTTTTTAAAATTTAAATATTAGTAAGCTAAGTGTCTTTACATTTATTTGTTTTTATTTAAGGTGTCCACTGCTCAGCTATATTCTATCTGAAGCAAGAAAAACATTGTCAAAAAGAAAATATATACTTAATGATACCTTAATTTGACAGAATCATACTTGAGAAAGAAAAGCACGTACTAAAATTAATTAAATTACTTATATCCTTCTCCAGCAATCCATTACTCTTTCATCACGAACAGTCAATGACCTGTAATATCGAGCATCACAACTGTACATTACGACTGTCATAACAATAATACAACAATGGGACCAGTAACAGTAATCGTTATGCCCGGCTACTTTAGATATAATTATCGTAACAATTCACTCAAAATTGGCCAGCCATCCTAGACGCTGGGAGATGTATTTTAATGGTGAGGTATTAAAAATTATTGTGGGCACAGATGCACGTTTATTCGTGAAATGCACTGTCGGTATTGGACTGTTATATAGATATGATTAGTGTCAGTTTTCAAGTCTTAATTAGTTTCATTAAAGTTTCTTCTTCAATCTGGGTACTTTTAAACACTAGGATCAGGAACACATTAATTAAAATTACATACTATTAGTCTTAAAATATTAACTGTATGTAGGTACTAAATAATAATTAATCAATATTTCTTTTTATTTCTCTTGCTTATCAGTTTGATGTAAAAAAAAACTACCAATAAGTATTTTATGTAACTATTTTGCTTACATAAATAATGGCACAAAAATACAGTCAGCAAATATCAAATTAAGATCACAAAAAAATTATAAATAATGAAATACAATAAAAAATACAAACAAAAAATATACGTGTCATAATAAAAGTATGATTGAATTTGGAACATTGAGTAAAGTTATTCGAGGCAGGATGTTAAGTTAAATGGGGGGAAGTTTAATCATTGGCACGGACACTCCCGCGAGATCTTTTAAGTATAAACGATAAGTTAAGGCCACGTGAGGAAGCTTCGAGTATTTTTTGTGTAAACAGGCAAATTTGTACTGAGATTTGATTTTGATATATGCAATATTTTGATAGTATGCGTACGTTATGCTACTGTATACAGGGTTGATCATACCAACGAGACTATCAATTTGATTTCTTTGACGAAGATTTTTTTTTTAATTTTTAGTAACATAATTATAATATTAACTCAAATTCTTGTAATTTATGAGAAACATTTTTTGACTTGTAAATTTTCAAGAATTTATTTATTACTAAGCATAACAAGAAAATATTTTAAAACCGTTAATCGACAATAAGAGCAACAAAAAGTAAGTTAAACTTTGAAATAAACAATTGAAAGGTTCTGGAAGCTTCCCTTTAACAGTGCAATGCTAGGAGAGTTGCCAATACAATCTAAAGAATTGACAGCGTCCAATATTGAATCTTATTGCCGCTGCTATTTTAATTATTGTGCAAAATATTATTTACAATAAGTTCTTATATTAATAATAAATTTTAACTTGTAATAAGATACGAAAAAAAAGCCTTAGTCATAAAAGTTCTAGTTTCTCTTCTTCAGGCTAGGCTTTTCCCAAGCTATGTTGGGATCGATTTTCTCAATTAATTTTCTGTCTTTATTTTACATTCTAAAAGTAACCCTAAATGAAAATAAAATTTGTTCTTAGATTTTTTCCTGATATTCGCGAGTTTATTTAAAAGGTGAATTGACTGCTTATATACTCGTTTCTTTCTGCATTATCATCTCACATAAGTGAAATTTAAGTTTATACTAGGAGTATGAATAAAGTGAAAAATCAGTCGCTTACAATTTACACCACATGAGAAACCGCAGCGCCTTATCGAAGAATTCGATGGTCGAGAGGTTCTTGAGACGGCGCGATCCCCTTACTAATGTTCATTGCCATTGTTTCTGAGCCACTGCTCCTCAGCCAATGAAAAATAGAAGAAACGCGATAACAGCAACAGAACAAAGCCAGTTACTCTCAAATATAAGGCCGCGATTAGGAACATCTGAACGCGGACTCAATTTATCGACATCTCTTTGAAAAAGTTATTTTTTTTCTTCGATACGTGTTTCAAAGAGATTTTTAATGGATTTTCGTGCCTTAACTTTGACTTCAATCGCAGTATAAAATGAGTCGTAAAACGTATTGAGTTTTAAATTACAGAGTTCCAATAACGTTTTATTTTTGTTGCACATTTTTCGTGATTGCGGATTTCTCCGTTAGAACTAAAAAGGAATCAAATAATATTGCGCATCACCTACCACTCCAATATTCAAACGCGAATACTCTTAATCGGGTATATTTTCCTATTTTACAGGTTTCGTTATATTATGTCGTTAGTATAACAATCCCAACAAACTTCTTAAATAGGTGAATTAGAATAAGATCTGGTAAATCAAATGTGGATCAAATATCTAGCCGGGTTTCTTCTTTATTAGAATTTACATCAAAAACAATGTTGCAAAACATAAAATGTTAAATGTGACGAATGCTATAATAACTCCCACATTTATAGAGTTTTATGTAAGAACGCAGAGACATAATGTTTATGAGCAGTGACGACAAGTATCAAACAGTATTTTAATTACAGTAAAAAATAAAAGAATTTAACCACCCATTAAAATGTTGGCGGCGCAATTTTTCCCGACCATCTGATCTCAAGATAGAACAAATAAGTAGTACTAGGATTTTAATATACCATAAACTATAATGACCTATAACATTATGTCACTGAAATACATATTTTAGACTTTATTGCCTTGCCTTAAAGGTGAAAATCGCATTTAGAACTCGCAGATTTATCATGGTATAGCTGACAATAAGACAAAGTTATATTTACAGTTGTGTAATGAGCGGCATTGAAGAATGACTTTTACGTGCTTGAAATAAGGTTGCGTGTCTTTTGATCTTGATTTTTAAATGGGTGGTGTTATGTTGGTAGTAGGAGACAAGTCCTGAGTGCATAGCTGTCCTTGCAGCGAGCTTTATGTCTCTGCGAAGATGGTGGGAAGCTTCTTAGCGCTTCTTGGTAAAATGCTTTCCTAGTACATTCTCGTATAGTTTTACTGAACTCCACATAGCTTTACAATGTGGCCTTTGATGTTTGTTTTAAATGCATCTGTTGATAGAAAAATTGACAGCTTATATATGGAATGATGATATGACGATATGATGAAAGATGAGCTTAATGTAAGCTATATAGGCTCTGAATACGCGTCCTGAGTCATTGGTTGTATGTATATTATTTGAGTATTCGTGGTATATGAATATAATCTTGAAAGAAAAATTGCTCTAATTAATGGGCAAATCAATGTCTTCTTATTCTGCTAATACTAGATGGTAGCTGTTATTATCACAGATAAATATAATTTATGTTAACGTGCGAAGTACTTGGTTTCGAATCATTCTCAACTAATTACTAAAATTCGGGAAATAATGATTAATAGTACATTTTATTATGGCCGAAAACTTCAACGAACTAACATTGCAATTATATTTGTAAGAAGTCTAATAAAGCTAGTTGGCATTTGAAATACAACACGCATTGAAAAATTAACGTATTCATAGATACTTATCATCATAAGACGGTGACAGACGATTAAGAGGTCATTGACTTAACCTTTGATGAATATAACTTAATTATTAGTCTTCTGTAGACGTCCTAGATAATCAGCATCTTTATGTCAAAGTGATAAGGTTCAATATTGCAACTCATTATTACAAAGAGCAGCGTACCAACGCTAGAATAATGTATCCTGCTACACGCTGGTGACGTATTTATGAAATTGACAGATTGATGTCTTAATTACCGTGATCTTCGATGTATTGTGTGATAGACTATATGCAATTAGTGATCGAGAACCCCATCTAGCTACCGACCAATTAGTTTGTTGCCAAGCATCGGTAAACTCCTAGAAGCCATTATCTTATCCCGTCTTACTAAAGTAACTGCACATAAGTTGATTCCGGAACAGTTTGGATTCCGAAGCTCACACTCAACCACACAACAGCTTGCCAGAGTGGCTGAACACATAGCACATGGGTTAAATGGCGGCCTATCCACAGGCATGATATTACTGGATATAGAAAAAGCGTTCGACTCTGTTTGGCACGATGGTCTATTATACAAGTTAATTAAATTTGAAGTGCCTCTGTGTCTTGTGAAACTCATCCAGAACTACTTACGAGACCGATCGTTTTCTGTTTACATAGGCAAAGACCACTCTGCTCCTAAGACCATCCCAGCCGGTGTGCCTCAAGGCTCCCTCATTGGCCCATACGCGTTCATACTTTACCTGAACGACATACCTAAACAGCCCCATACGCAACTTGCAATCTACGCAGACGACACGGCAACATTCACAACACACAGCGATATTGATGTAGTGGCTGGACGCCTACAATTTTCTCTGGAACTACTCAGTAAATATTTCAAAAGCTGGAAACTTCAAGTAAACTCTACGAAAACCGAAGGCATTCTGTTTACCAGAAAACGTGCACTTCCCACCAGACTTGTAAAGATTGATAATTTCCAAATCACATGGCGTGTTTCGGTGAAATATTTAGGTGTTATTTTAGACAAAACCCTCAACTGGAATAAGAACACTGAACTTCTTATAAATAAAGGTGTAAAGGCCCTAAATTCATTGAAACCAATTTTAAATCGTAAATCTGTTCTTAGTCCCCCCACCAAATTGCTCATTTACTCTACACTTGTTAGACCTTGTCTTACCTACGCAGCACCTGTCTGGTCTAGTCTCACAGAAACAAAGTACAATAAAATCCAAACTATTCAAAATAAAGCATTAAAGCTATCATACAACACACCATTTCGCACAAACCTTAAAACATTACACAACCGTATAAAATTTCCGTTCATAAAAGAATTCATTTTAAAAATCTCCCGTAATTTTTACCTAAATAAAAACCCAGCACACTTTAACATCCTAATTTCATCAATTGGTAAAAGTCGACTCAGTACATTGCCGTACGCCCGCACGTACAATCGATACAGACTGCCCCATCACTATTTCCTACGTGACGCATCATGACAACAGCTCGCTTACTAGCCGACGCCGCTCATGCGACCGGTGAATGCTTCACCTTTTTTTACGAAGTACCCGCTACTTACCTCATTATCATATATTTTTCTAATATAAGATTACATTGCGTAACCCAAACAAAATAATTATATGTGGGTCCTCACTAAGACTTACACATATCCTGTATTTGAATAATATTAATAAGAAATACTTAAGTAAGTTAATTTATGTTAAATAATACCTAATAAGTAATTTCATGTTTTGATGTTTGTAAAGGCGATAGATAGCCTGTGTAACAACATAAATCCTGATTTGTCTACAAATAGAATAAGATCATTTGTAAACTGTATTTTAAACCATGTAACTAATAAAGACCTTTAAAAATCAAAAAATCAAATCAATCAGTGATCGAAAAGGGACAATGGTAGTGATTTAAAATCGTATGATTCTCAATGTTTGCAGAAACTTAAACCTACTTACTCCCTACGAATAAGAATAATTGCGCTTTTGTTCGGAATAATTCACTATCTATCCGATTTTCGCTTTAGCTATCCCTCGAAAATAATGGTATAGATAATAATACTAATAATCCAGCCTGTAAACGTCCCACTGCTGGGCATAGGCTTCTTCCCATATAGATAAGTTATTTAGCATGTTCTATTTTTATTATAAATCGTTTAAATAACGTTTTTAATTCTGTTCACTAACTAACTAACTAACACTAACTACAAGACTAACAACTGGCATATTAGGAACGCATTGTCTTAACGGCTAAGGTATATCTATCGGAGTGTAACCAGCTAATGTCATTACGCTGTACCTATTTCTCACTCATCGCCTCCGGCACAGCACTCTCGCATTCACCACACTGACAGACGAAGGGTCTATTAGCGAATTAGCACACAAGTAAAACATTAACAAACCCAACTCAAACAGCATTAATTATATACTTACAAACTGCCATCAAAGCCACGTACCTGCGAAAAAAAAAACATAATTAAAACCGGTTACGGTCTCATTTAATTAGGTCAGCTGTGGGTCTTCATTTAATTACCGAAAAGATTAAATTTTCCGTGTCGTCAAGTTATGGCTTTTATATGCAAATGTGACGCGTTATGAGGTACCGGGATGAGTGGTCGCGGTGTAGGTACTGCCAATGTGCAATTGGTATAGGGAAGTTTTATTTATTTATTTATCTGGTAACACACGACTTTCCATCATACTCGTAATAGCCGATTTAGTCTTGCCCAAATAGAGCACAAGATCTAATGTTAATTAGTGAGAATATTTTCAGTAACTTGGTCAATTTTGCAAAAACCAATGATCCACATTTTATATTATAAAAATAGGCTACATAAAATTCCATTCAATTCCTTTGAAGGAAAGTTGCGAAAGAAAAGTTGTAGATGTCTTTGAAAAGCGTTCTATTGTCGAAGGGATAAAGTTCGTTGTACACCATTTAGGGGTGTTAAAAACAATCTATGACGCAGTGTCCGGGTTAATGCTGTTGCCGCCTGCCCGAAGTACCGGGAAATGTTTGCACCACAGCTGAGGTCACTACCACTGGTTCGGCAGTTAATGAAGTGAGTTTCGTTCTAGTCAATGTTTGTAAAAGCAATATTGGTAACTCACCAAATCACTGAAGTAATTATATGATTTGGGGCCAAACTTATGATTTTGACGTTTTTTTGTGCTTTTAGAGCGTCGAAATTCCAGTCATCTTAAAAGTCAAATGTAACAGCCTAAAAAACGTTGTTAAGTAAACAAAACAAGGAATGGCTTTCCAAAAAGAGTAATATACTGAACTCATAAATGCAAAGAAGAGTCGAACGAACGAGAACAGTTAGTAATAACAAATGTTTCAAGTAAAGTGCACTCTTGAACGAACGAAATGAAAGTTTCGTTCGCCACCGTCCGTCTCTCGTTATTCAGCCATTTGATTTATTGTTTTTGGCGCGCATTTGTTTGCTATTACCTCTTTGAGCTTCCTCGCGATGCGTTTTAATTTATGTTTGAGTTTCAGTTGTTTTTTTGTCCGTTTTAGGAAGAAGAGGAATAAGTCTTTTACTGCGCAAATTTTGTACGTTTGATGGTTCATAATTTTGTTCAACATTTATCAGGATAAATGCTTCTAGCAATAAATGGCTCATAATTCTTTGAAGCTAGCTGATTTCTAGATCCCGCTTTTTAGTTACGGGAAATATATTAACTGCATTATAGACTAGGGCTTACTTAAAACTGAATCATATTTGATATTATGTATTTTTCATATCATCAATAACAATGATTGCACATACAGTATTTTGTAAAGCATCTTTTGGTGTTACGTAAGTTTGTCTATCATCATTTACACTATCTTTAGTTTGTTCAACATCGTATCAATGTTAAATCTTACTACAATGTTCTTCAAACGAAGCTTAGTCAGAGTTTATTTCTTGTTAGTTTATTTGTATCAATGTGTCCGATGAAAACATAGTACTTGCAAAGATTTAATTAAATGATGGATATGACATGTCTCGGTCTGTCTTTGTGAAGATTAATATGTTCAATGGACAAGCCAAAATACACGTACTTTAGTCTATAATATAAGGTATATTCTTGTTTAATACGAGTATCGTGTGAATTATATATATCGTGTGTATTTTAAGTACATTAATGCTCATTTTACCGAAATGTTTTTATTCGTCATTTAAACGAAATAAGAGTATCCTTTTAACGTTACGTTATTGTGCTCGAAATTTTAAAATTAGACATTTTTAATTAAACCTTCGGTTTTATTTTGTTCAACAATCAATACCTACGCATCCAGTTTCAGACTATCAGCGTTCAATAAACATAGGTACCTACTGTTATTGTAAATGGCAAATTAACTAGATACAATCTGCGAGCCGTAGCAATATATCAAGGGATGATAATTGCACTGTCAACTGTACAAAGACTTTAGACAAACATATTGATTAAGCTTTTGGAGTCGATGTATCTACAGCCTTTGAAATAGAGAGGTTTGAGATTAAAGGAAATCAAGTTGCGCTAAGGTAAGGTGCTGTGACGCAATTTGGTAGAGGCGTGTGATCAGCAATGGACAGCGATAGGCTGAGTTGATTGATTGAAGGAACAGCAAAAATGTTCAAACCATTACGTGCTTTTTTATGTGGTATCCAAAAGGATACAATGGTCTATTTCCCAGAGCACATGACGTAGTTTTTGTAAAACGATAAATGACTTTTTAATACGTTATACTTAGTAATACGTTGCATAGACCGTTAAAGATGTATGTAGTCGTCAAATAAATGAAATTACTGGTCAATATTTATAATAGTACGTACGTACGTACTTAGAGTTGTTTATTTGATATCATTCCTGTTACAATATACACCGTCCAGGTAAACAAAACATTATCTCGATTCTTGTTTGTTATATATTTTCTTATACTTATTGGATATTGTATACTTAGCTGAAATGGCCAAATAACTTCCGGAACCATTAAATAATTCAAAGGTACATTATATCTACGTCTATTTTACAAGAGCTTCTTAAAAACGCTTATTTTAATTGCCTAAACGCCCATACACATCTAAAAATAACTTCATCTCCGTACAGAAATAATATTTTTCATCCAAAACGATAATTTTCGTTCAATAAATCACTTATAGATTGAACATGGCATTTTGCTTCCGATCCACCATAAATAACTTGCATATCTACCACTTAAAAATAAGTTAGCGTTTATCCGCCGCTTTTGATGCCGCCATCATAACAAAATGGTTTTGAACGAGCGGCGCACCAGTGTAACATGACCTATGCCAGCATTGCATGAATTGTGGAACCCCTGAACTTATAAAGAGAGAAGAGAAACAGGGAAGGTCTAAATTGACTGGTCTTTTGGTGCCATAAATACTCGTTGAGGCTTCGACAATTTTTCAGTTGCCGTCTGATAAATTATAAATGACACCTATGCATATGAATTAGGGTTTAAAATTGAGTGGTCGGTTTCTGGTGGTATTTGTTGAACAGTAGCTTTTAAATAGATGTTGAAAGAAGTCGACAGACAGCTATCAAGATGTCCTAATAGGCGTAGCGTACGCCAGGAATAATTTACAAATTACCCTCATGTCAGACCAGATTTCTGTTTTGGTGCCGGAGCTGGTTTTTATAATTTATTTTTGGGTTCTCTCATTATTTATTTTAATGTGCAATGGAGCTTCTGAATTTCTAAATAAATCACTCGATAGGATTTAGTTTTTTTTAGCAGAAAAATTGAGTTTGGATTGGGTTGTTGAAAAGCGTTGATCAAGAAAATTAAAATTGATATTGAGTAATTATGATTAAATGATAGATTGTCCAGTTTCTATGTTGTTGAAAACAAACGAGAAAGAACTTGTTTCTGATTAAAAAATCGTAACAGCCAGGGACATTTTTTCGTACGAGATATAGGTAATGTGGACAGTAAAAATAAATTGTAACTGAGCTGGAAAACAATAAAGGTAGCGCCGACCGCGGCGACCGCGTCATTACGACTCGCACGTGACTATTTACTTTAACTGAACCGGCGCCATAATGCAGTTTAACATAGTAACTTGTGTTACATTGAGCGCATTAAACAGGACAGTTATTGCAATGTAATATACTCTTTTTGACTGAAAAATGAACCTCTCTATTTCATTTTCTGTCTGGTAATGTGCTAGACTTATATACTAATATCTTGTCATGACGGTATTTTTATTGAGCTTTGCTTCATACACTATTCGATACTTACTTCTTTGTTATAATTAACTATTAATCTTACCTACTTCTTGTGCCAGGGCCAAAGTAGACCTGTGAACAGTACCTTTCTATGCAGTATAAAGCTTTTGTAACAATTTCCAAGAGCTCATATCGCTTGCATATGTTTTAGTTATTAAGTACATTCTTCAATGAACAATTTTCTTCAGCAAACTCGCCCCAGTTACCCATACTGCTAATACATGTAAGTACAGTAAATTTTCAAGTGGCGTGCGGTTACCGGCAACCACTTAGCTCTCCTTTGTGCCATACTTAATTAACAAGTTTAGCAGCCACCACTTAACTGGACTCAGGATTAACTGCTAAGTAACTATTGAACACTGTTTAGTTTGGTACTAAGAAAGCCGAGACAAATATTGGAGAAATCGACTTTGGCCAAACTGTCCTTTGCAGAACTTTACGCAAACTGTCCTTAAACCATAAAACATATTCGAATTAGAAAATTAAATAAGACTTTCAAAAATAATTGTTCACCACTTCATTTATGCACTATACTTAAAATGAATCGACAGTGTTTAGCAACTAATATCTAATTTGTTTCAACTTCTCACCTTTCAAACTATCAAACTTGTTTTTGTGTCATCTTATTGCCTAAACTTTTCTCAAGCTATGCTAGGATCGGCTTTCAGTTTCACTCTTACTATATCCCGTATTTTCTTGAGAAAACTGCCAATCTACCCTTTTCTCTCATCAAACGACAAAAGTCCTACAAATTTTGTACACTGCACCATAAAACTCATTCTATAACCTCTAACTCCATAAAATAATAAACATTCACATGATATTCAACGTTCAAAACATGGTGTTTAGTCATTGCATTTAACCTTTCACGGCGCCCCTCGAGGTTCAAGTTGGTTCGAGTAGGTTAGGCTAGAATGTCACTAGACTAATGTAAGTGACTCGCTTCAGACTGTCCCGGAGGACGATCTTCGAGAGAATAGTGTTTAACAGGACTACGATCATGAGAATAATGTTTGTAGATAGATGCTACAATAAATACGGTGTGTATATTGACAGGAGTGGAATCCAAATTACGGGTTTTTATTTGAGTAAGTACACGGAGAATGGAAATCGAAATGCCAGTTGTCTCTATTTTGAAGAAATTTCTTCTCTAGTCGTCTTTCGTTTAAGAAACAATAATTAATTTTAGTCATCTTTTGTTAAGGGAAGTTTATTGACATGATCTACAAGTATGTTTTAGGCTGCTGTCGAAAACTGCCTCATGTAGAGAACAAAATAACAATTATTTCTTCAAAACATGTTTTATCCGATAATCATTAAATAATATATTATTTCGATAGCTTTGCTCATTCGCCATAAACCGACAATCGCAAAACAAAAAAGAGGACTCAGCTTAAAAGTTAACAAAAAACCACTCTTGTTTTTATTTAGTCACCTATTTGAACAGTGTAATAAACAAACAAAATGAAGCCAACATGTGGATTCCGACGACAGTCGAACGTGAACAAGGGAACGACATGGGATCGGCACGTGTGCGAGCTTTTTATTGAATTTTTTACATAGGTTAGCGATCCCAAATTAACACGCCCTTAGAATATAGATCAATGTTAAGTTGCTTTTTGAGTTTCAACATATTTCACTTTATTGCTTTTCCCATAAATAAACAAAAATAAAGCTGGCTCCTGCAAGATATTATTGTTTTTAAGAATAGAAGTTAAATGGAATTGTAATAAAAAAAATCAAATGTGACCTGTCACGCTGGCAAGTTTAGATCGAATTACCTGCGTCGGTTAAATAAAACTTTTTATCACAAGAGAAATCTATTTTTAGACACCCCCATAAATACGAATAAGTTTCATAATAGTACAAGTTCAAGAAGTAGGTAAAATACATAATTTAACCCTCTCATTTGATAGCAAAAATCTAGTTCTTATCATTAGAAATAAAATATACCCTACTTTTCCCTTAGACACCATAACATATCATTTGACAGGTACATAAATTCTTCCAACAAACATTCTCAGTTCATCTCTAACAGAACATACACAAAAACATCCACCCAAGATCATACCTTGATTGTACGAGACAAACATCATGGCGGATTAATAAAGCCGGTGTCATGAATATCGTGCACAAATTTAATAAACAAGTCAAATTGTCTGTCTGTGTGACGCGAGATTGCTTTTAGATTCACCCTCTGAATGCGACAACTTATCAACGTTGATTGTAAACAGTTGTGTTTGTAACTGTTGATTTATATTCATGACTGAAACTTGGATAGTATTGTTGTATCATAAAAATGTCTGCGCAGACAAGTTTTGATATGATTTTCTGTATTATTAGCTGTTTTTGGATAAGTAGGTGCCTACCCTGCTACTTAGTCCATTAAGTTGTTACGGAAAAAGTATTAATACTTGTTCATTTTTCCTTAAATTTTGTGATATTGAAATAACAAAATTAGTATATATTTTTATCAATACGTACTGAATCAAAAGGTTAGTAGTAGAAGAAAGCTGTATGTAGATGAATTATTGCGAAAATTGTTTGTTACAATTTCATTTTTTGTTGTATATTTCTATTTCCACGCCATCTACGTTGTATTGTTGAAACTAAAAGGGAATGTGGGAGGACCCGCTTTCTTCCCTTCTTCCCGCGGGAACTCTCTAGTTTCTAATCGTTCCGCTAGATCGCGCTACGCGAAGAGTTTCAATACTTTCACATCTTTGCTGTAAATATCATCATTTTAAAATGTAAAAACGAGACGAGACATTATTAAATAATAATAATAGTGTTCGATGTATTATGGGAAGGACAATTTTAGGACATAGTAAAAAAACTTATTTTGTTTTTTAAACTTAAAAGTTAAAAAAAGAAAACTTACTCGAGCTGTGTATTTTCTTTGCAGTCAGAATAAAATATCAACCTTATTTACATTTTGCAGTCCTTATTTTATATCTTGTTAAAAAGGTCGTAAGTTAGATAGAATTATTTATTAAGTCGTCTGTCAGCTGTGTTGTATACTGTAGAGCTAAGAGTAGGTAATAAAACTGAAATATATACCGAACGGACCTTCTGCGACAGTTTATTACTTGAGACTCGTCATCACTTGCTGCCAACTAAATTTTTACTAAGTATTGACATTTACATTTCTGTCTTACCTATGACCATGGAACTGCAAAAATAAACATGATCCGCAAACTTTATCTTTAGTCAAAAACGACTTCTCATTATCTCAGTTATTTTTGCAGAATACATATAAATTTACTACAGGATTAGATACCTTCTTTAAATTATGTTTTACCTTCATAGGTATAATAAATGCCTATTGTAAGATTGATGTGTATTTTGGTCCATGGGAAAGACAAAAAGACACTTTCTTAATACAAAATATCCATGTCACAATTTTCATAGGGCTATTTTCACATATACCAGCTCCACGCTTTTTTAAGAGAAAGACCTCTTAATCTTTCGCTTTTCTGTAGGGCAGACTATGACTCCTTCATTCGATTTAAACCTTTCACATACAACAACATATCATCACGCCTGTGTCCCCGAAGGGGTAGGCAGAGGCGTACCAATGTACAACCCACAGTTCGCCGATATGTTTAGGTCCCATGTAATAGGGGGCGAGCCTATTGCCACTAACCGGGCACAAATCCAAACTCCGACCTGCTACTGAGAATTTCATAGAAAAACCCAATAACACCTTGGTCGAATCGAACCCAAGACCTCTAGCGTAGCAGGCGCGCTTAGCGCCACTAGGCCAACGAGGCAGTAAATCTTTCACGAATTCAGTAATAGTTTGCTTATTTCATTACCTCGATGTAAAGCACTTTTTTAATGACAGACAACGTTTTCTCCGAAGCAACTCAGTCTCGGCTAAGACAGCAAATCCCCTGGATTAATGGCAGCCCCGTTGTCTTATTCCCTGAGAAAATCTGACCCACTTTTCACAAAAGGATTATCTTGTTATGTTTTCTTAATGTTTATTTTTACGCTTTTTATATAATCGTGATAATGGAAGTTGGAGTAAACAAGACGGTCGACAAATAAATACAATGAAAGAAGATAATGCAAAAGTATTATTTGGGTTGCCTACAATACACATTATAAACATTAACTAATGTCTACCAATGTTAAAAAAAGAAAAGTTTGGTTACTCAAAAATTGTTTTGCATAAGACAACTTCTTGTAGTATTATATTCTTTGTATTTTTAGGAATATCATAAAATGTTTTATTGACACTACTGTAACGAATTCAGTGCTAAAATATCTCCCCATCAAACGACAAGACCTTTAGAGAATTATAGAATTATTCCGCTTTGATCCGGTAATTTCCTTTGTCAAATTTATCAGGGCTAATCAAGTTTTGAAAACGCGAATGAACGTCGAAAGAATACTTAATAACCCTGTGACTTAGTTACTGGAGTGTTGAAAAGCGTGTTGATTATGAATAATGCTTCGACGCTTCCAGTCTACAATCAGACTCAGAACTTTTAATTGTGCCGTTGCACATTCATTTTTAACCAGACCGTATTGCTTTCTGAAGTTACTGCGTATGTTAGACATTGATATAAAACTACTTTGAACGGACTTTTTGAGGCGTACATTTAGGTTTTGCTCCTGACAGTGACATGGTCAATAGCAGACTACAGTCTAGTCTACCGACCAGACCATTTTAATGCCATGAAATCAAAAGTGTTTAAAAAAAAAACTAGTACCAAATCGTATATATATAAACTAGCCTGTTCGTTAGTATATGGAGAGTACAAAGTACCAAACGAAGTTGATAGCATAGAAACAGCTGAAAATGTTTCGAACTCGGTGGTCGCAACGCCCGCATGAATCCACGTATTTGCTCAGCTCAAAAACGGTGGTCGACACATACGAGTACATTTAGTTCAGTCGGGACATGCAAATGTATGTGAAAAGTCTCATAGTTGGTGTTTCCATAGCTGAAAAACCCAGCGGATTTACAGCAAAAAAAATTTTTTTTTCCTTGCCCCAAATTACTTGTATCATCAACAGCTCATCTCTATCACATCAGCTGCTAAAGTCATCTAAACTAGAATTCCTTCTTGGACAGGCCAGGTGTCTATTAGGACCGTTTACCGCCAAAATTTTAGTCAGCTCATACGTAACATAAAAACTTCGTCACCAAAATTGGGTCAACACATGAAGAAGCCTTAAAACCCGGCTTATCTATAATGCACCGCTGATTATCATGGCTGAGGCCTACCATGGTACTGTTTAAAATTCACGTCATTACCCATCGTGACAGATACGGCGACGTCAAAGGCTCTGCGAACGACGCGTGCAGTCTAACTCACGAGGCACGAGACGAGATCACGGGACGAATACCAATGGTAACTGCGTGTGGCCAGTTTTGGTGCCCGATTTCCGATTCTAGGAATTCTGGGATTTTTGGTCACGTTCGTGATACCGTTTACGATTTGTTTGTCGTATTATGTGTGGCGGCGCCTTTGTTCCTTTCATTCGCGCTTAACAGTAATAATTTACCGTTTTGATACTTCATTGTTTTAAGCACATGAAGCGTGTGAATGATGACTTCTCCGACGACTGTTATTAAAAAACTATTCTTATTCTGAGTTCACACCCGGGTTCAGCTCTAAATAATGAGGGATCCCATAAACGGATTGAATCTACAATATTAAACGCACACATGCTGTCATATTTTTCCAGACAATAAACTTAGAAGCACCGCAAAATATCAAGAACGAACAATAAGGTGCGAGTTAAGCCGTAGTGGGGTTATTTTAATGTGATTGGCGGCCACCATCCTACCATCCGCCATCCAAGCTGCCGCCCCCGTCTCGCGTCGCGTCACTGCATTATTAATGCATCCCTTACAAGTGACACAATGCTTTTAAATTCATGCAACTTTTAAACATAATATTTTTTATTATAAAAAAATTAAATATCAAAAAATGTGTCTATTTTTTTACCATCAAAAATGTAATTTTATAAGATCAAAATCTGTCCCGCAGACCCATAGATCAAATATTTTTGGGGATAAATACCAAACATATAAAATAAGATTTTCACCATTCGAACAAATTAGGAATATACAAGCACTGGCTTATTCAAAAAAGGTAAGCAAAACACATATAAAATGAATCAGCAAAAAGAAGGTATCAACGGAAGAATATTGAATTCGGGTCCGATCGTAAAAAAATACTACCAATTAGGAGGAAAAAGGCTACAAAACGAAATTTTTAAGAGGTGTTGTTTGCTGTTGTTAATGCGACATCTACCGATACTAACCCTGACATTATTTTTAGATAGCCAAAGTAACGGCAAAAAATAATATCAGTGGACCATTTAAATAAACGCAACTGTAAAAAAAAACTTTATCGTAACGATTATTGTCATACATAATATGTATTATCAACAGTACTTACTGACGTCATATCGTCGTAGAAATACAATTAGTCAGAACCGAATAAAATAAATGAAGGATCATTGGCACTGCTTGAAACTAATTATAATATTGTGATTAAGATGTAAAATAGCCAACACACTGATATTTCAAATATCGGGTAAAGTAGGGTAAATGGTAAAAATTAATAGTGATATTTTGTATACTTAAAAAAAAACAATAATTAAAGTTTTGACCACGCTTTGCGCTCGTATGTCACTGTACTACGCGCACGGTTCGCAACTAATTATTTCGCTGCATTTAGGAATTCCCTTTGCTTCGTCAAAGTCGGTGAAAATATTGAAATAACTCTTATTCAGGGGCTGCATTGTTGTTTATATTAAAATAATTTCTTTTGTCGCTTCGCATCAAGAGGTTTATTTTTATTACTTTAACACCTCGAAACTTGGAGTGCCCATGAGATTATGAATTTATAATTTATCTCGGGTAAAGTTTGGGATTTTCAGGTATTAACTTATGAAAGTCCTTGGTAAGGCAAACATATGAATATTTTCCACCTATAATACACACTTAAATCATTCTTTCAATTAATAATGCGAACGCAGAAGGCTGACCTATTTCTTAAATAAACATTTCTTTATTTACGTTCGAGCATACCAATATAAATTCGGTACTAAACAGGCATAGGTTCTCTCTAGAGACTAGTACGAATAGATGAGTATTTTCTGAATAAACGGTGATCAGGCTTCTAGAAGAATCAATATAAAGGATGAATAAATTATATTATTTATTAGTTAGGTTTTTAGGAATTAAACATACGAGATACCTATGCAAGTGGTTTGAAATTAGTCAACTTATAAATAATCACCGCATTAAAACCTTTTAATCCAGAAGCTGTAATTAATTATCAAAATGATCAGAAGAAATGAATAAAGGCAGTTCTTACGCTTTTTAGAATTTTAAAGCAACTTTTTAATTGGAATGAAATTAAATTCCTATTTCAATAGATTACAACTTAACATGCATAATTATTGTTTTGGTGTATTATATTTTAGACTTTTATGTGAATATTTATTTACTAAGGATTAAGCTAGGCAAAAATGCCCTATTTATAACTTACTTTGAGGAAACGCAAAAGGTTTTTAATTCTACCCATATTTTGGGTTCAGTACAGGGCTACAAGACCTTAGAGCTGTCCTTACGGACATCGTGAACATTCCTCGCTACGCCAACAATGCCGCCTCAGCCTTAATTGTACCGTCAGGGAAGTGAGGCCAAATAAGACAATAGAAATAATTATTAGTCTGATACCAGGGAATTCCGGGCTTTCACGCGGACAATGCGTCCCTGCCCTATTGTCGTGTATGAAAATCTAATTGAAATGAAACGGAGAATCTGCATAATCTGTATCCAGAGCACGAGTTTTGATGTATCACGTAAACAAGTCAAGGAATAAGTTGGAAATTATCTATTTTATTGTATTAGTCCAATGAATCTGTATTTAAAATATTTCAATCTAGCTAGGCATAATTATAGCACTCATTGTTTTTCGCCGTTTTTATCAAAATAAATAGGCCATAAACGAGTAAAGATAATATAATTATCTTTTTAATCCAAATAAATTATAATCGAGGAACAAAAGTGTTAACATTTTTTATGACTTACTTAGGTGTTTAAACGTTACACATCAAGACATTGACTGCAAAGTTAAATGAATTGTCAGCATTCCCACTATTCGAGTGTCCACAGCCCATAAACGGTACATAAAATACCGCGTCCTATTTACCGTGTCAATGTTTACCGCACCTCCCCCTCCCCCCACAAACTAATTTTATTAATTTTAATCACCTGCGTTTCGCGTGTCCCCGGTCATTAACTCTCACTTTTGATATATGGATGAAGAAATAACTTAGTGGCCAAGTTTGATGAACTTTTTTATGAGGGTTTTCGAATTTATACATTACACTGAAATGGATACTGCAATGTATGATTTATAGGGCATTAGGTGCTACTTAATGGACTGCATGAAATTTTTTAATTAATATCTTATCGTCAGTATCATTGACCTATTAAAAATAACTTATTTAGATGAATAAAGTTTCTTTTTAAATAATGCTACTTAAAAAAAGGTAAATAAACAAATAAATAATAAATAAATGCAGACAACATCACATACATTGCTCTGAACCCAAAGTAAGTAGCTATTAAGCACTTGTGTTATGGAATTCAGATACAACGAAGGTACCACAAACACCCAGACCCGGGACAATGTAGAAAAGTAAGTTTCTACATTGACCCGTCCGGGGATCGAACCCGGGACCTCAGAGCTAGCGACACCTTGAAAACTGGTGCGTACTCGACCACGGAGGTCGTCGAAATAAAATAAAATTACCTATAGATAATTTTGCTTCAGTCTAAAAGTAAGCTCTGCGTTGATATTGTTAGGAGGTCTCAGTATCTTTTACTTTTTCATTTGAGGGAAGAGATTCGCTCAGATAATTTAGTGTAACTGGTTCCTTATAAACGTACCCATCACTTTCAGTTCCTCCATACACAGCCGATTTACTCAACACGCCCCTTTTAAAGTATCATTAAAACTGTATGAAGCGATAAGGATTATTGTTAATGAGGCACGTTATGACGTAGGAGCATGGTTTATGACGTCACAGTTATAATGTTTTTACGAGCCACAATGGCTTGTTCGTCCAGATAAGTCTGGGGTGGATTTATGGGGCATGCGACTGCTGTTTGCTTTAATATTTAATTCTGGTCTCATTAGAGTTGTCGGTTATTTAATCTTTTCAGTTGTTTCTTTTGGCTGAGGTTCTGTAGGTAGTCTGCGGTAAAAGGGACTTAGTCCTGAACGTATAATTATTTTAATCCTGGCTGAACAAAATTTTGGTAGACGGTTCAGTAGGATTTTGTAGAAGAAATAAAAAAAAATAACTTAGGTATTATTTCAAAAGGATGCATATTAAATAAATATGTACAAACATACAAATAAGGTTTATTATGAAATGCCGCCATCGTATCTTAGAAAAACTAAGAGAATAGCATGTAAAAGAAAGGATTTGTTAAGATACCAATAAATATCTCATCATACCAAGAACTAGCGTAATTAGTTATTAATCCCAAGATAATGACATAAGTAAAACTTTTCTTTGTATAAAACCACGTGATGTACTCCTGAAAGGAGTTCCAGGAATTTAGTTCTTAGCTAATTATTATCGATAAAGTAAACCTCTTTGTGAAGAGTTCATGGAAAATCAACGTCATTAATAAATATTTCTTGCTAATCTTTTTTGGTTTTAATCGTGCTACAGTAAATTATATCTTTATAATTAGTTTTTTTTTCTTCTGTACTGAATAACGCCAATGTAGTTTAACTTACTTGCCGTGTAAATTTAAGAATTAAAAAAAAAATCCGTAGCTTTTAAAAACAAAATTGAAATCTCTATTTTATTCTGAAGTATTTAGAATAATGGTCAAAACAAAACATATTTAACAAAAAAAAAAAACGCTAAGTTAAAACAACACCTAAAATATGTAACACGTTTTCCACAGTAGGAATCACTCACGCAATTAAACCAAACTGAAAATTATACAAAGCAATTAATAACATTGTTTATCAAAACGCCAACACTTCAGATATTATCATGGCCACCAAAAACACGCTAGCCAAAGAAAATGAAAATAAAAGACACATTTAGGATGAATTGTATTCGTTAGTTACCTTCATTATTATTCACCCTTTTAAAGCCTCAAAGGTTTTTGGGATATAAATCATAGTTACCTTAGCATAGCATATTAATAGCATACTAATGAAAAACGAAAGGTTTTCTGAAAACAGACTGACATTATCAAATGTATTCAGTTTTTTTGTGATATTTGCTGTACTACTTGCAAAAAAAAATAAACTGAAGATTATATAGTTTTCTATAGAATATTTTTAACATAATTCTCACAAAAAAAAACTACTACAAAATAAGTCTAATACAGTTTTTTTGTGTCTATTCTATCTCAATGTCAAAACTCGACCATGTTTAAATGGGACCACGCGGGAAGCACACACAATTCAAATAAAAAAAGAATCATCAAAATGAGTTCACCCAGTCGAATTGAGTACCTCCTCCTCTTTGAAATCGGTTAAAACTTCTACCAAACATTTTTATATGAAAATTTAGATCGGTCAAAGTACATAATTCAACGCACCTTCCTAGCTATGTATACCACTTATGTATAGGTATAATCCTGTACAATCCTCTTGGTAATAAGTGGTAAACAGCACCAACACGGCTGTGAACAAACATTTTGTGTTTGGAGAAGGTGTGTATTATTTGTTTACAGACATCAACACGTAACAAAATAGAACCTCCATATTAAGGCATTACTAACGTTTACCTCTAAGCATCGACTCCATCAGGCCACGTGTTATATGAGAATACACAATCGTAACAATGAATATTACATTTTCTACATAACGTAAAGGAATCCTGATCAAAAGAAATTGATAGGAATTCCCAACTGATTCGCCCCTGGATGCCTATGGTAAATATTTTATATTTATCTTGAAATATGGAGACATGTTTACTTAACATTTTTGAGGAAAAAATACGAAATAACTAAGTATCGAAACCCGTAACGTAATGTCTTGTACGATTCCAAAAAACTGGAAAGTCCGATAAACGAAAGCCATAAACTTACGGCCTTGATCAACAAGAGTACCTAAGATCATGTTTCAGCAATTTTTCTTTCTACTACATTAATTTTATTACACTCCAAATGAATGGGTTGCAATGTTCCATCTAAAGAAGATATTGGTATTGAAGAACAATAATCTTTCAAGGTCATAATCATACAAGGTCTTGATATAGAAAACCATTTTCCAAACTACTGAGAAGGTCCTGGCAATTTGCGTGCAAATAAAAACTAAATCTAATAAAACCCTTACCCAGAACTTAAAGACGTTAGCCTTCCAATTTGACCTCCTTGATCCGTAAATAACAAAATAATTTGACCAAAAACACCTTCGAAAAATATTAATAAAAACACCAAGTTCCTAACATTAATAAGTGAACCGACAGCCTATAACGTACCTTTTTACGTTGGTATTATCAATAACTTGCCACCAAAGGCCCTTTAATATACCAAGGGTGTTCGGAAGTGAAGATATCCCGAATATTTTATTCAACGAGGTAAAGAGGCTGACAAAGAAATGCGAGTTAGATAGCAGCCTAAATAAACAGCGTTACTACCGGTGCGAGAATACTTCGCATACCGGTTTTATTTCGATAGCAACTCGAATCAATTTCGGGAACAATATTGTGAGATATTTTTTTATTGGTAAGTTTCATGAATTTTCCTGAAGTTAATATGTTTTGTAAGAAAATAGGTATGTTTATTTTTTTAGTTTTTTTCAGTGGTTACCTACTTGAAATGATAGTAAACACGATATTAACAAGTCACATTTGTATTTATTTTTTGTCCTTAAAAAATATAATGTATTATTTCTTTTGAATAATCATTTTTTTTTTTACGAAAATTAGTTAAAAATCCACTGTTAATTACGAGAGTATTCTTATTCTGCACATGTCTTGATTTTTACATAACCTGCAGAACTTCAAAACGTCCAAACGGCATAATATACTCACTTACATCATTAAACGAAATTTCCTTATTCGAATGTATTTCGGCAGATTACATTAGTAGGTGTTACGAATAGTAATGGCAGCCCGACCGTGCCCCAGGCACCGACATTATTTATTTAATACACTCAAAAGGATCCGAGTAGTTAGATAATTGTTCCTTTTCAATTCCCCTTGAAAATACAATAATCCTTCAGGCAGGATGAAATATTGTGGGATTAAAATAATGATGCGAAAGTAGGCCTTTAATTAATTTGCTACTGTTTTTTTAGGTTTAGCGTAAAGCGTAAAATGTTATTTTAGCGCCGTCTATTAGTAGGAAGTGTCTTAATAAACTTTTTTCTCATAGAAACACTTAGAGCACAAATAATGTCATCAGAATTAATCAACTCTCGATTGATCATTTAACCACAAGAATGGTTCTTGCACATTCTAGTAGTAGTAATTGTGAGCCTAAACTTGAAACTGTATTTTTTTAATACATATCTTCTTAATAAATACTTATAGCATTTTTTGTGATAAGTATGAATATAATATCTCTAAGCTTTAGTCACCACATACGTTCCGGAACTTAGCTGAACTGCGCTAAGCCTCATTATTTTAGCTAACTAATGCACCACTAATCTTTCCAACCCTTGTTGGAGTTATGCTGGGTTGGCCATCCAGCGTAACTCCATGATAGAGGCGTCGTAGATTATGTTGAAAAACGATGAGGAGTGTCCATCTAATGCGTGTTCATAAGGAATTAATCGATCGGTGGAATGGTACAGAGTAGTGACCCAGAGCTACTTTGAAAATACAAATATTTGTGTTGTTCTCTCGTGACAAGTATAAAGTCCGGATAAAAAATGAAGATTTCTGAAAAACAGAACAGCAATAATTCCAATTTATTTTGTTCTGCAGAAAAAAGTTACTTACATCTTTAAGTCAAATATCGTTACATTAACATTTTATTATTTTGTCGTTATTTGTTAATGTATCTATCTAATTATCTAAACACGTACTCTATACTAAAGTCATTCAGACTAAATACCATCTCGAAACTTAACTAACTCCACCCTTTTTACTTGAATATTCTCTTGCAGAAATATATTTAATAAAGTTTACAAAAGCAAAAAACAACATGAGGGATGTCTTTTGAATGTTAATAAGGTGACTCCTTCAAGTTTATTTAATTATAAAATAATAGAAAATGTGCGCCATTCACAGCAGGCACTTCAGTGGAGTCTAATTTGCGTTTCTGAATAAGATGTGAAACTTTTGACGGGAAAATGTGTAAAAAGTAGGTACTTGGAAACCTTGAATAGTTAAGGTGTGCTGAGTATGGCTAGATTTTAATATATTGTGTAGTGTAAAAAGCTTGTCAACGTGAAATAATTAGCATCTCCAACTACATCTCTCTACATCTACTCTTAAAGATGCAAAATAAAAAGGTTTTCTTTTTTACAGTAGAATTTGAAAACACGTTCTTTATTTAAACAGTATATTGTACATTTTCCTCTTTCACTTAATTATTGTTTGTACCACTACTATAGAATTAAATAAAAACATAATACAGAAACAAAAGTAAGAAAATTGTATAAAATTGTGGAATACTACAGCAATATTAAATTACACAAATTTAAGCATAAAAACTCTAGCAACCGTTACTAAGCATTGACCTCAACCTTTCCCAACCCAGTTATAACTATACTAACTCACCGCGGAATATGTGCCATAAAAACTATTTAATTCACGAACCGTCAAGTTGGTAACGTAAAGTAAGATTAATTCACTCAACTAGACTCATCTCGGTATGTAACTACCCGCTCTGTGACAAACTGCTGGACAATGTTTGACTGATACGAATGAGGTCCGTACTATGAGCTTGTGTTTACTCGATCGAGTTGAGATCGGTTAGAACTTAGGTGATAAGTTTTCACATACGAAGCAAATAAAAATGGGTGGAATATGAATTGTTTCAATCTGAATTTGAAAGATACAATGATTAAGGCCAGCTTAGACCACTTCTAATATCCATGGTTTTCTTTGTTCTTTTCTGCGTTTAAAAAGTCTTATTAAACACCCTAAATACTATTCGATAACTATGCACCATTACAGACAAATAAGCCAACAATGTAATCATACATCAGCTTCGCCGGTACAAAACAAAACAAAAGATAAAATAATAACAGATGATAACAGAAAAAATAAGCGTTAAATAAGCCTAACCCACTATGCCAATATGTAAAACTTTCCGTGAGTAAAATTCGAGTTACAAATAGTAGCGTCTCTCCCGTAGCCAAAGTTCATTCGTCCTATTTGACGAATTCTCCGTGAGACTGAATAAGTCCAACTACCCGGCTTCAGGTAACTGTAATATTTTAACTGGTTCCACACACGGCACTAGGTAGGTAGGTAGGTAGGTAGGTACCTGCGAAAGACTTGCTCCGGCAAGCTGCCTTACATTTACATAATCGTTTGATCCTGACGTTTTAGGAGGCACTGTATATTTGTTTGTTGCTCTTCAAGGTTTTGAATAAGGCTGTGTGGTCGCATTTAGGGAGATAGTTTTGGTTTTGAGAATCATTTTTGCGTGGTTTAAAAATGATTTGATCAAGGAAGATTGAGACTAATCGGTATCATGGATAGAACGAAGTATTAATGACTATAAAGCAGTGGCTTTGTTTGATTGCGTCAATTAAAATAATAAAATAAGTAGCTCGATACAAAAAAGCTTTAAACAACTTATTGGTTTTTTGAAGATACTACTACCATACTACTTAATGCTAGAGCCATTGGCACTACACACCGGTTTTCAACATGTCCCTAGCTTGGATGATTTACATTCATACATTGTCTCATCTCTGGGTGTTTTTGTATCCTTCGTTGTCTCCGATTCCATAACACAAGTACCTACTTTAGCTACTTACTTTGGGTTCAGAGAAATATATGTGATGTTGTCATTTAACATTTTTTACTTGACAAGGATTTTTATTTGGAAACACCTAGTAGTAATAAATAGCATATACTAATGTTAAACATCTTACACTCCTCAGTAACTTTAAACGCGACACCGACATAACCCTTTTATCTTAATCCAAGATTAAGCGTCAAGACACTTGCATAGATAATAAAACTTGACAGTCGTTAATATAGTGAAGAATGTAATTAGTCTTTTAGCGATAACGTAACGTATTTTATACAGTTATTACGTAGTCGTAACGTTACTTGATTGCTTGAAGGCGAAATTTGTGTATTTATAAGTCACGACACGACTGCGATACTACAACGATATGACTAAGATTCTTATGTAATTTGATGAAGTTATATGCCTAAAAGAGAGTTTTAGATAGATAGCGACGTTGGTTTAGTTTACAAAATATTAGGCATGTAGACAGTAGGGGTTTCACAGTACAGTATAGTAGTAGGGTTTTACTTAAATTGCTATTTGGAGCAAATAGCTTTTTACGTACTCAAATAAAATTAGCTCCAGTTCAAGAATAGACTGGAATTAAAAAATCTAGATGCAATTGCTTCAGCAAAAAAACGAAATTATAACCTCTAAGGTCAGATGCAGAATAAATTATATTGGTACCAGTCTCTAAATAGTATTGTTTTTTATAGCTGATATAATATCTATATTCAGTACATATCTCGTCCATCAGTCGTCCACACAAAACAGCCCCACAGCCGATCCATTCCGTTTTACGTACGCATTTAACGTCCCGCATTACAGCTGAACGTTTGAGTTGTAAAACGACTAACTAAACGACTGTAACAAAGTCTATGATTACGGATAACTATGATGTTATAGCAACGTTGTAATGTTAGGACAGGTGCGAATATGCCGCGAATAACGATGCCTGCATATTTATTGCGAGCTGTAAGGAGTGTGTATGATTTTATAGGTGCATCATAATTTTGCTATAAAATGTTGCTTAATAAGGGGATATACCCTATAATTCTGGCAATCGCTTTGAAACTAAAATCGGTGAAGGTTTTATAACTATTGGTGATGATGATGACAGTTAAATGTTTTGCTTAAGCGTGAAATTAGGAAGTTACATTGTAATAAGAAAAGCGTGTAATAAAAATCCTGATTTAGAACTTTACCATTTACCTAACATCTTTTGCTAAAATTATGAAATTGGAATCTTAATATCAAAAACTTCAAGAAATCTTCGTAAGACTAACCTAACACTATAAATTCTGAATAAAGGTACGAACTTAGTACATTGTGAAGCAACAACAGTTTTCCGTCTCATAAAAGGAATTTCACCCAAAACTGTGATGTCCAGCAACAAAACTTGTATAAAAGTGATCGTTTATGCGATGGGGTCGACCGTTTAAGATAACTTCAGTGTAATAAAAGCTGAAACTTGGTGGACTTGATGAAGTCGCAACCCATCAGTTGATAGTCCTTTTAATAATCTTTAAAGCTATGCTTCCGGATTTTGATTTAAGGAGTTTTATGAAGGTTTTTTGAGAAGAGTTTTGGAAATCCCATAAAAAAATCATGTTTCTCATGATTTAGTAGATTGTTGTCTGAATGATAGGTTATGCTGTTCAAGATCGTCTCAACGCATTTTATTACAACTTCATATCATTAAAAATCCAGCCTTTACTCTCTAGCTACTAGTCAATGGCATACTTTAAAATGCATTTTATACGTTTCTTCTTATACATAAACATAAATCAAATAAAGTTATACATCCATCTACATTTTATATCCATGATACAGTAACAAACGAGTGTAAGTAGGTTAAAAAAGAGGTCGATAATGAATTTCCTTTGTAAAATAAAATCAATTACCTACAGAACTCTATCCATAAGATAGTAAGATAAACAGCGTATATACTCTAACTTGATTAAAGGAAAAACGAGAAAAACTATTTAATTTATTTAAAAATACGAGTATTGCAGTGTAACTAACACCCCTAGTTGTTCATTCCGCTACAGCTATTAGAATTTTTCCTCGCAAATAACAGAAGAATTCTCAACAATAGTTCGTAGAATTCTAAACGGGAACAATTTGTAGTGGAAAATTCGTGAATTAAGCAACATTTTCAAGAAATACTAGGAAAATGTAGAGTTTTTTGCCTTTAGCCCTGTTTAGTAGATAAAGAAAATAGTTTAAATATTTACACGTGGAAAATGCTAATGTTATGTGCTGCCCCTTAGGGTTTTAAGCTTAGGGATTACATCAAAGATACTGGGTTACGATATGATATTGCTTTTGTTTTGTATTTTGTGGTTCCGTTCAGATAAGAAATAAGATGAGGTTACTAAAAGTAATATATGATATGATTTTTGTTTTTTTTTAGAAAAATATTCTGTACTTAATTTGCCTAGCAGTGCAACAACGTAGGCTAGTGAGACAAAAAAGACGGTACTTTTTATAGTTTTTACATAAAAAAGCTGGTCCATTTAGGTACACAATGATTTTACATTGAAAACAAAACATTCCCAGAATATTATGTCCTAAATAACATACGTTGAATTGAAAAGTATTTACTTAAAATAATAATATAATAATATATTTGTACGATTTTTGTTTTCTGGTTTTTTAGTCCGTGGAATCTCGATTATCAAAAACGAGAGAAAATAAATTATGCTGTCAAATAAATATGGTCTACGTGTATTATTTACTCGTTGATCAAAAATTTTACAAATACATATTATTATTTTCAAAACATATCAATCCACCGCACTAGCAATATTATGTTTTTATTTAATTAATTTAAGGTTTTTTTTCTGGTCAAACATAACAATATACACAGTAAATAAAACGGTTCTATTTTTCCTGTGAAGAAAATGTTGTAATTTACAAAATTGCTTTTTTCTATCCTCCAACCATTAAATATTTAAAGAATAAAAAGTAAGCCTTTCTGCGTCTGTACTTCCTTGTTTGTTAACACTGTAAAAAGAGAAAAAGCCTCATTCTTAGTACTCAAACTAAAATCAACATTTAATTTGATATTTTATTTTAAAACACCAGGTAGTAAAGAACACATACCTATAAGCTTACTGGAATGTAGCCTTGAAAAAAGATGAACTTGGTCGCTGAATTTCAAGATCAACTATGCGACTCACCTGAAACAAAAAAACAAAAGAATTTAAATTTCATTTCAAGTAATCTAAAGAGGAACTATTACAATTAATTACACTTGCATACGGACACCATCATCAGTGAAAACACATAGAGAGAGAAAATGAGTAGTTCCACTCTACCGCTGGATTCCAAGAAACCTTATTCTAAATTAAGCAGCCGTGTTTACGCAGCCCCAGTATAAACTATCTAGGAGGCATCTCATAAATAGCGAGCTACAGATCTTTAGTTCAGTTAGCCTTCCGGAGCAAAGCTCGTAATTTAGTCAAATACTCGCGCTCACTCTAAAACTGAGACGTACTCGTATAAGTTGGATTTACGTAGTGATGTTGGAGTAATGAGCAAAGGAATGGAAATCTCGCTGATTCGATTGAGGAGGCTTGAGTAGAGTTTATGGTAATACCGTTGATTATTTCCTGGAAGTGGATGTGGGAATTGTATTAATATTAGATTTTATAGACAGTAATTATGCAAATTGTTCTATGACTACTACACATGCTTTCATAGGATATTCGTTAATAAAGTCGTCTAACACATGATGAGATTAGATAAGGCGTCATGTCTAATCTATAAGGATTTCTATAATATTTAAAATAAGCTGACATAATAATCCATCATCATCATCATCCACAGGCCTTGTCCTCCCACTGCTGGGTATAGGCCTCACCTTATTCCTGCCATATTCTAGGGTCCTGTGCCAGCCTCATCCAGACTCGCCCCGAGATTCTAATTATGTCGTTGTTTATATAATAAAAATATCAAATTCATAATTATCAGCGGCTCACACTACACCACAAATCGCAAAAACCAGAAACCAGTAAAATTCTAGGCCATTTTAAGTCCTTGGAAAATTCAAGTGTTCCATTCAGATGGCAAGCAGTATTAATATCTAAACAGACTGAAGCATGCCCCGCGGTGACACTGAGATTAGCTCGCAAGGACTGAGAACGACCTCGCGAGCCCACATGAACCACGCGAATGAGGACTTACTTTGTAATTGGAAAGCTGCAGAGGTAAATTAGGAGAATTGGACTTAAATGGTGTTTCCCAAATAAGAGGTATAATGTAGATCAGGAATAAGTTAGGTTGTGTCTTCTCGAAACTGCCGAATATTTAAGATTATTTAGAGGATCTCCCAAGTTTCCAGCTCCAGAAGAAAATTTTAAGAATTCATGGTAACATATTTTTAAAATATTGTTTTGAAATATCCCACGAGTCTCGGTACGGAAAATATGAATGAAAACTGAAAAATTCAGGCTTACTGGCCAGTTGTTTCGCTACTGCACACTGTTTCTTCGTGAATTGGCGAGTGCAATGATCCGTTTATTGTAAGCAAGAACAAGTAGGCGAGATTTTTCCTTATTATTTAGCTCGGTGAGATTTTCAAGTTTTAATGATATAAATGCATTTGGTGTTGTTGAAGAATTTCTTTGCGGTCAATAATTACTTTTGACTAGTGCCTTTAAATACCTGCACGAATTGCCATCGCTGTTTGATCATTTTCCACAGAGCACATCACAATCTTCATCACACTAAATATTATATTGCCTTACTCACGAATCTTGAAGCCAGTCAGCCCACGAAAGCCGCAAGGAGTTGTAACGCCTATAAAAACACACTCGTGGAGTAACAGGTGCATTATTCCTGAACAAGATACTACGGAAGGTTGTACGGAACAAAACCACTTTATAATTCAAGCTCTGAAACAAGCCTTATGTGGAGCGCTCAAAAATTTATGTTGTAATTTAATTTAGGTTTCAATCTCGCTATTGCGGTGTTCGGTTATAATGTGGGGTGGTAACAATAGGTACGGTAATGTTCTCTTTGTTTGATGTTGTTTACCGATTTATAAATGATGCTATAATATTCTGAGAACGTGAAATAAAATTTGATTTAGAATTTTAAATATTGTGGTAAAATAAATTAAAATGAAAATAATTATAAGGAATAAATTAAAAGAACTAAAATGTACATTAGCTGATTAACCTACCAGGTAATACATGGCAAAATACTGAGTAGGTAGGGTTAACGAAGATAAGCAATAATGAGTGGGAGATATAAATTAACTAATAAAACAAGAAAATATCCTCTTCAGAACCCTTGTAGTAATAGTCTAGAGTCGTAAGATTCGAGGTTAATTCTGGCTAATCGGTAATAACAGGGAGTATTTACTGAGCTTTAGGGTCGACGATATAATCAAGTAGCTTTGTACCCACAAAATAAGAATACGTAAAGTTATTCGATTGGTTTTTCGAGTGCTCCATTGGAGCGATGATTTTGAAAAGTCAGAAATATAAAAGGAAGGACACAACATAGTGATAAGCGACCCTTTCTTTTTTTGTTTCACTTTTGTCTTAGAAATTTGGATCAAAAAATCATAATGCTAAACGCTTCAACATGAATAAACACACACACACATTGTACACTTTCGTAGCACCCTGTATATCGTACATGAACGACAAGTCCATCCATGTTTAGCACGTCGCACGATGCCTCAATCGTAGTACATCGTGTGCCTCATGACAAATACCTTTCGCTGGACACTTGCACACGTTTCAAATTTATGGGCAAAGCGCGAGCTCTCTTACAGTGCAGCAAGACATTTTTACTGTTCCCCTAGTTTACTACATGCACAGACAGATGCTCGCGTAGAAAATGTATGCTACGTGAAATAACTTATATAATATGAAGTTCAATAGGAATTGTAGAAGAAATGATGAGCTAGATGCCATCATTTACAATGCTGATGGACCTATGCAGCGGAAAACTGCACGTAATGCTACTAATGCGTTTTCAGTTTGAATAGGTGAAGTTGAATATCAGAGTGGGAAACCAGAAGGAAAAAAATAAAATAAAATTACTTGTATAAAAAAGAAAAAGCAATTAGAATAAAAAAACTAAGTTTAAATTTTTGTGGTCTAAATAATTTGGTAGACCTGTATAAATTCTGCCATAATACCAGATACCAACTACTACTACCCTAAAATCAAGATAAGCTTAAAACGATGCATACATAACATAATGCAAATGCACTGAACGCATCAATCATTTAAGTTCTGAAAGCGCACTCGTATATTCAAGTCTATAAACCTTGAGTCTAGTAGTCAGCATGACTTTTGGATTTTGAATAAAGGATTGCACCACAGCGAGGAAATAGAATATCGTTCAAAAAAAATTAGCGAAATAAGAGAAAACTAGCTGCAAATTTTTTGGTTCGAGAAAATGTGTAAGAATATTGATAAAGTTTCCGAATCGACCTTATATGGTAAAGAAACAAAGCGATTTTAGCGAAGCGATCATTAGAAAGCATGTATGAGTGATGGGCCGCCACGTGGGAAAGGCAGACTCTATTGTGGCTCACGTCGGGAGGAGCGATCGTTATCCGCACACAATGGACGATTAGGAGCGATACCTCGATGCTATCTGAGCATGACCGTGTAAGCTCTTCACTAGCGATTTGGTCCAAGTAGGTAGTGAGAACGGAGGAAGGGTTGACAAGACAGTTGGGCTGCAAGACGGTCACATTTAGCTTATGTTCCGTACTGAAATAGTAGTTCTGATAAATTGAGAAGGTCAAGGAAATACTTTCATCGAAATCATCGATTTATAAACTCTTTTAGAAGTTAAATCAACTAGAGATAATTGTGGATTAATTTCGAAGCAACGTACTAAATAGTCTCACTCTCTTAACAAAGCAAGCTATCTGCATAGCAATCAATTTGTATGGTATTGTTTTAGAAACCATCGCTACCGCTTCCTCACTTGTACCATACACCATTATAGTCCAAGGGCCGACTTACTACTATTTACCGACGTTGCCCTTGGCTCCAAGCGAAAAATCCTTCATTGTTCTCAGACAAATTACTCTCATAGAATAATATATACGGAACGTCCCGTCTGAAATATTGCGAAAGTCTGAACTCGCTCCGAACTTGACCCGTGCGGGTTTTCAATGAATAAAATATTACCTTTTATTCATTATATCCTAGAGCTATGAACGCTCTTGGTAAATAAATATTTAATTGGCTTTATACTCTTCGTTTTATAAAATGTGTACGCTCTCTCGGAATTCACTTGTGGCCTTTAAAGATCGGAAGGTTTTATAAATTTGAACAGTAGAGTAATAACGTGTTTATTCTAGATACAAATAACTTTTATTTTATTTTGTATGTTAATGAGGAATATGTTTAAATATTGTTTGCACAGTAAGAATATAATTACCCAGTATCTCAAACATTTACTTAAGCTTATTACATTTGGATTGGTAATTTAAAAGATTATATTTTTTATAGGTCGATTATATGTCCTATTCAAATGTAATGTTAGACCAATAGTCCAATAATCTTGATTGGACTATTATTACTTTTGGGACGATGCGATACGGAAAAGTTTTATGCTGGAATTCTTTATTTTACTATCCTGGATAACAAGTTAGAGTTAAATTAGTCCGTATCTGATATCATTATGAGAAATTATTAAATTAAATTTTTAAAGGTGTCAATTTTAACTTCAGACCAAATTCTATCAAAATCACAAAAGATTTCTCAGTCAAAAAGTTAAACATTAAAAACAAGCATTCAGTCAATCATTCAGCCAAAACAGAACCAATAATTTAATTGAAATTAAACTATTTTAATTAAAACATTTTCGACGAGCAATCAATTGGTGCTTGCTACATTGACTCTATGGTATTTATCTATGAAAATAACTCAGGCAAATCGATTTGAAATTACTGACAATTTAATACGCTGCCAATAACTACGCTGACCTAAAATGTTTTAATCTAAATTGGTAATGTTAAGGTAAGTGCGTATAATTATTATTTAATTCTTTCTCGCTTGTGACCTATGAACATGGTTTTTATAAAGGCTTGATAAGGTGGTTAATTAAGCTAACAACTGTTTATACTCGTTTAGTTTTTCTGATTAATAATTATAAATAAAACGCACCTTCCTATGGAATTAATAAATAAAATGATGGATATTTAAATGACTTTTAATCTTTAATTATGTTGTATCTTAAACCTTCGTGGAATTTATACCAAATCACATTAGTTACCTATTATTCATCATGACCTACTCAAGTTGCGCAAACCTCTAAATTATTTACTGTTCTTTATTTCACGACAAGAAAACTCCATAAAATTCCTTTTAGTGCTACGTCACTTGACACAATAACAAATACAAGACTCGTGTTTCAGCTTTAACTTTTCGCTCGAATTCCCTTATAAGAAACTCAATGGTAATAGTTGAACCGAATGATATACCTTCCCTGGAACGCTGAGTATGATTTAAAATTACGGGAAAAGATTTAACAACACCTTTTGACTGCGATAAAAAAGAACCTATACTACTGTAAACTATATGACAAGAAGAACTATATATATAATAATAATAATCCAGCCTATAAACGTCCCACTGCTGGGCACAGGCCTCTTCCCATATAGAGAAGGCACGAGAATTGATCACCACGCTTGCTCTCTGCGGATTGGCGATTTCAGATCCCAAATTTTGGAATCCAGGTTTCCTCACGTTGTTTTCCTTCATCGTTACAAGAAGAACTAATAACCATATTTTCTAATGTGATTCCAAATTTACGAGTATAAAGCTCAAAATATGTTTTATATAAATCAGTTATCTAAGTATGATGTCAAAAACATATTAAAATATATATATAAAAAAGGGATGCCTCAAGGGACTATTTTAGGAGCAGCACAGATTGGGCACTCACGTCGACCGATTGAAAAGGAATCTTAATATAACTTTGAAAAACATTCATCACATAGCCATAAGGAAATCAAAATTACCATTTTTTCTATCCAAAAACAGAAAAAATAACATTTTAGCAATCCCCAAGTGGGGCCATATTCGACCTTTCTCTGATTTATTGTCAAGTTTTCCTGTTCCGTAAGTTTTATTATGCGTCCTAGCCTGGAAGTACGGAATTTTTGACTTCGCTTTATTGAGCGTGAAATCTTAGCGTTGTTGGCTTGCACGGATATTATTGTTTTGCATTTTGTCAAGAAACTTTTGAGATTGTTCAGATTTGTGGTCGTCTTTTGTTTATGGCTTTATTATCATGATAATGCTCTACCTTTAGGTCTAAATGTCTTACAAATATTATGTGAAAAAAAAACCTAGTTGTATCTTAAATCACAGGTTATTGAATTAAAACTTTTTATGCTTATCTTCGCTATAATCACAAACTTCACGAAGAAGTATCTAAAAGCGTTGCTAAGAGAATAAATTAAATGCCAGCAACATTATTAATACTATATCAATAAACATAGCCACATTTCTGTTATAGCTCCAATCCCTTCCTGAAAGTGCGGCCGCACATAAAATATAATAAACATCTAGAACCTTCGCTGAACTTAACCTCAACCAAGTGGAGTGCAATTAACAAGCAGTAACGCAACTTTTTTTCCGACGACAGATGTTTTCGAATTTTAGCAGCTATAAATCAACAAATTGGTCGTACTGCTCCATTGGTTTTTTGTTCGTCCAACGATATTTCATGACGCATATTTCGTTTATGACGCTCTCTGATTAATACGTCTGCGATCAGTTGTAATTGGTTGTTGTGACGTGTTTTTCCGACTGTATAATGCGGAAAGGTGAATAAAGAAAATTCTTGAAAAGTTTATTTTCCGAAAATGTTAGGTTTGGCTCACAGTCTGGGTATATCCGGATGAATGTCAGGCCTTTACACAACGTAACCACTATCTGGCCGCTGCATGTGAATGAAAATATTGCGCAACCTATTTCTTTCTAGACATTTTGGTACACAGAAAATATCTGGAAAAATATGGTAGAAAGCCAGTACCTACTCTAATATATAATACTAAAGTCTCGTAAATAGATTATGTTTGTTTTGCAGTATACTCTGTATTTACAGGTCATCGGTTATAAATCGATGCCGATGTGCAGAAAACCAAACAAACTTGACTAGAATCAATACTAAGATATTGGTATCTTGTAAATACACCAATATCTGGCACGTAATATCGCACTAATTACGGTAACTGTTCCGTATGTCCCAGGAGATGCTCAATGCTTGTAGGCTTGCATGGAGAGCATACAGAAACACTAACATAATAACTAATGTCTCTCAGGACGTTTAAGATGTTGATCTTAAATAACAAATAGTCAAAAAATATAATACATAAACCTTCTCTTTGGAGTCTTACAAATGATTAAATGATTTTTTTTTTTACTAGCTTTTTCTGTCCCACTGCTGGGAAACTGCCTCGCCCAAGTCCTTCCATTCAACCTTATCTTTAGAAAAAATGTACACAAGTAAAAAGGCTTTCCCTAACAATCTTGTCCACATTGTCAATTGAATTTATTATAGGCATTGTTTTTGACCCAACACCTTGATTAGAAGTGAAAATAGCAGGAAATGGCAAACATCTAAGGATATCGATGTCCTCCAGTAATTGGGTTTTGGAGGTCAAAGGGACTGGGTGCAAAATATATCCGCAATATTCTAACGGGGATATGACATAAAGATTGAGGATATCACTAAGAAATCCTCTTTTATATCTTAAGTTATTGAATGTTACAAAGGACCTCGGTATGTTCAAAAATATAGATATTGAAAATTGTATAAGGTTCCTACTTCCCAGGTAAATTCCTGAGTAATCAATAACATAATATATTCTATTTTTTTAAACTTACTGTTACGTTTTTGTTAACCAACACTTTTATATTCGATCCAAACTGAAGTCCAATATTTTATAAATTAAATTCAATAAATATTAAATAATCTATAAATCCAACTTTCATAATACAGTACATAAGTCAAAGGAATAACGAATAAGAAAACCCGATGGAACAAAGTAAAATAATTGGAAAAGTATGAGTATAAAGCTTTGGTACTTATTACTTGTATAATACAAAAGTTAAGAATAAGTCGTTACTAAGTAGGATCGAGTCTCCACGTATGTGTTAAATATGTGAATAATAATCTGATGTGTTTAGAATTTCGGATTTTATTTACTGGGAAAATCAGATAAAGGTCCTTTGAAATAAAACTTAATGTGGCTCAAAAAAAAGTCATTTACCACCGTCCAATGCGATATATAAACAGTCATAAGTATTCTTTCACTATTGTGCCTACAGGCGGGACAATTATATTGCAAAATACTGCGTAGTAAATCTTCTAAATAAACGCCAAAAATAACCTTCCATAGAAAGATATAAAAGCTCAGGTCGCAAATATAATTTCGTGAAGTAAATGAGAAGGTAGTATTCCATCAACCCGAGCCAGATTAATTAGCACCTATGTATTTTAAAGCAAGTGCTTAGGAAACGTATTTATGTACAGCATATTGTGCTCCTAATATTAATAATATAAGACCGTGTTAAGTAAATAATTTAAATGAACAAGACTTTAATTTCTCAGGCATTTAATCTAGTTAATTAGCTATGAGTAGATTCTCTGGAACAATGTATTTAGCACTTGAATTTGAGCAACGTTGTTAAATTTTGTTATAAATTCAGAATACGCCGCCTGACGAAGAGAAATTTCTGGTAGGTATTCGACTTAACTATGCGACTATTTATTAATACTTTTATTGGCATTTTGTACTGTAAGAAAATGTTAAGTATTTCCCCAATTTAAACTACTGAAAGATAGGGCCAGCCTTTCTTGCAGTGATTAAAAGGTGTAAGTATATTACTACTAATAGGTACTAGTACCTAAACTAAAGCTTGAAGCAATTTATTTTCTTCTACTCATATCATATCAGTTTTTTTTTTAATAAGAAACATTTACCCAAGCTCTATTAGCTTGTGTAAATGTTTCTTATTTTATCAAATCAATCTTCACCTATCATCATAAATTTAAGTGATAAAAGCAATGACTCAAATGAATGCAGTGGCAAAGTTTTGCCATAATGAGAAAAAACATGTCCTCCACCTTTTTTAAAACCACTTTTCAATGAAAATATTTTCAAATTAAAAAGGACGTTTGGAAAGTTCAATGACTTTACAATAAGGACGTATTTTTTATTGCCTTGCCGTACAAGCAGCAAGAAAGACTGGAGATTTTAAATCTAAGGTGAGTAATACACAGTACACAAAATTGTATCCATGGACTGAAAAGTTTATTTTATCAAGGTCAATACCGCAATTCATATTTTAATTAGAAGTTAATTTTATACAATTACATTTCCTTTAACTTTCGAAATATTACCAAATTCATTATTTCCACAAAACAACGGTTTTATATGGCTTCTCTTGCACGTGATTTTTGATTATTAAGATATTTTTATACAAGGACTGATTGAAATATTAGTAATTTCTTTCATCTTCGACAGATAATGAAGACATTTTATTCGGTGTAGACTAACGTATATTCAACGATCCTCAAACAAAACAATGACGAGCATTAAGAAGTGTGTAACCAACTCAAACCTCGCTCCAACAAAACTGTATTACCCAAGTTTTATTGGGAAAACCGATGGAATTAACTCCCACGACAGCACGTGCGAAGGATTTAACCCTACCATTTGTTATTTCGACTTGTTTAAACTTTAATGCCGAAGAATATTCGTTATTCGAAGAAAAACTTCCATAATTATGCCTCCATCTATTAACTTTCGTTTTCGGCTAAGATAAATAAAGTTTGATTCGAATTTAAGGAGCTCTCGTCAATATATTTAGGGTTAAACGTGGTTTGTGTAAGTTTCAGAACCTTTGATTTAAGAGTTTTTGTATAATGTTTGTCTACTTCGAATTTGAAAGGTGACTTCGTAAACCTAATATTAAGTCAACGTTATTTCTTAGAGAACTTTACTCTTTCAATCGTCGAAAGTTTTGTAATAAGTGAAATATAATTTTGTAGATAAAACATTTAAGCTACAACTTATGATGGTATAGACGAGGAAATTATTTAGGAATTAATTGGTGAAGTTAGATCGCTAAATTATGATTATGATTATTAAATTAACATTCGTTGACTGTCGTTCAGAAATTAAGATGTATACAGCAAAGAATGTAAGAAAAGAATCAGAAAAGTAAACTGAATTTGTATCTTAACTAATCCTAGTTTTCTCGTTCGTTCAGTATCTACAGAATTTACATAACAGATATTTCCTAAACCGTAAGCAAACTCCGAACGAACCACCTTAATACCTTTCCCAAAAATATCTAGAATTAAAATAAAAACAAACTTTTGCAATTAAAGGCAGCTTACATACCGCGTTTGCGAAAATAAAAATCGAGTTAAATCCGTAGAAACCCACAAACATAGTCGTAATACGCCGCGACACACATACTGGCATACTGGCACGTGGTCGAGCGTGTATTAAAATGGTCGTGATTCGCCAAAAGCGCCGAAAACATGGTTAGCCGGTGACGTAGTGATGGCGTATGCTCGATATATTGGATTTGATTTAGACCTCCTAAATACTGTCTATCGATACGGACGTTAATAGTTAAGTATCTTATGAACATAAAATATGAAAAGTTGTATATTAAAATCTAAAGTTGGTTGTCTTATTATGAAGTACCTTCACTTTTCAAATGCAGAAGCACTTAGTGTAACACCACCAACATCAAAACTGTTAAAAAGAATACCAATTGTTTGCAGGGTCTCAAATATTTAATCTGTTAAGCGGGATAATGCTAACTTCCTACAAATATTCGTTTCCAAAGATCACAATAAAAAAACACCGCCTAAATTATCATTTTATTTAGATACCTAAAATGTATACCATCCAAAACAACGTTAAAACCAAACACTTCGGCATTTCTATCGCACAACACTGGGTTGCAATTTGAAAATATTTTTAATTTACCGCCACGGCAGAGAGCTCTCATTACATGCGAGTGCTAAAACCTTTGAAGTCTGATGGTAGCTTTATGTACCATATACTTTAGCCCCCAGCCCCGATTATTGTGTTTTCTATATTGTAGGTAGATAGATATTGGCATTGCGGTACTATTTGGGGTGCATGTGTTTTAGGGTGGTTTAGCTGCATATTAGCTTTGACAAGATTTTTGTCATTGTAATTATGAAATTTGTAAGTTAGAAAAGATAATATTTTATTTGAGGAAACATGTGTAGGCAACAAGGTGTAAATGCAACATTTCGTAACAACAAGCTCGGCCTATTGACGTAGAAATTTAAAACAAAGAGAAAACATTACGCCTATTAAAACATAAGAACTTATAATTTCTACAATTAACACAAATTGTAAATATAAAAGAAGAAATATTAATACTTATACAAATGCTAATTTAACGGGTAATCTTTAAAATTATCAGTTTTAGTCTATCAAAGACTGTATTACGTTTTAAGTGCTTAATCCAACAAAAAAATAAGCTGAAATTTGAGTGCTTTATTTAAAATTTGTAGATACATAATAAGTCTAAAACAATCAAATTACACTAATTCCTCAACCACCTAATTTACGTCGACAAAAATCGCACCTTTTTAGTTAAAATTAAAATTGTTAACCTAAATCACAGGAGAAGCCATTAGTAAGGTTTTTGTCCCGACTTTGTTCATTTGATTTATCGCCAGGTTTCACTTGTCAAGAAAACTTTGCGATAGAATGTTTCTTTCAGAAATCACTCGCAGATTCTCAGTTGTTTTTGCGGTCCCTAATTGCTTTAAGTTTTAGTTTAAAAAATGGTTCATTGTTTTCGTGCGTACCTTTATTGTTTTACTGGTTCATGAGTATCTATTTCATCGCATATCATGGTCTTATGCTCATAACTTTAAATAAATAAAATATAATGTAAACCACATTTATACTGGACTCAATCGATTTACCTACATTTTTACAATTCACCAAAAATAAGTACAAACTGAAAATAAGGTACATGACTATGTGCAGTACCTTCTATGCTATTTCTACCTACGAGAATATCTTAAAAAGAAAATTGACCTTTGTTCTTGAGCCAAGCGCCTTCCCAAATTATATTAATTAAGTATAATTAATCACCTAATCTTATAATCTTATTAAGAGGATCCCTACTGAAATCCACTAATCTATTCCGTCTGTGAAGATTTTTCCATAAAATACATACATTACTTGGAGTCCACATTAAATATGTATGACGTATCGTTTGTGTGTCACAGGCGAAGTAGGTTGAACTGAAACTAACTTACAGATCCCAATAAAACTTTGAACTTCAGTAATCTTCGTAGGGAATGAATAAACACAATTGTGCCAGTGTTTTGTTTTTTGATCGAATGTTTCTGCCGTGAGTTTGGAGTTCGGTAAGGAAGGTATTCGTGTATTCGATATAGGTATACCGTAATGTATTATGATTGACACATAATATCGTGTATTTGATATAATATACAAAGTTTGTAAACGGACTTAGTATATAAATAATATGTATGTATGTGTTTAAGGTGTAAGGCTAATTATAGTAAGCTTTAAAAACAATGTTATGAGCTTTCGTAGCTTAACTTTTTCATATAATTTTTACGATAAGCTCTAATTTGTATAGTACATTTTTGTAACGCTTTCTTTACTAATTTTATAAGATAACTATTTCAGTGTTGACCTAATTGAATTAATTTTTATCCGTTGTATTAACAAACCAATATCAGGTAGTCAGTTTCAAATGTTTTAACAATAAAGTTAATCATATCAACAACAGACAACACTAAAATACTTGTACAATCAAAACAAAAACCACTCAACAAAACCCAACACTAAAATATTAACAACTCAATTATCGAGAATCGATTAGATCAGTCCCAGCACTCATAATATCAGACCACATATCAAATCGTATGAGACGCAGGAAGCAGCAGTCGGTGCCGTCCGTCGAAATCGATTACACCGGGATATCGATTCTGATCAGGTGTCTCACTCGGACATTGTCACGTCAATCAGTGGACGTGAATAGAACGCCTAATTAATTAATGTTTCATGCAATAGTATTTACATTTGTGATTCTATTAGGTATTATACGTACGTGGTATGCGATCTGTGAGCCATTATGTTGTAATGATTCTGTTAGTATTGTTCGGGGCTATTGGCGGTCTATATTCGTGATTAATTTATTATCACTCATCGAGTACCTAATATCGACATTATACAATAATAAGCACTTACGAGTACATCTCTCTTGTACACTGAATAGATTCTAAATACGATATTGTAAGTACTCAAAAATTAACGTGCTTCTATAATATATCTAGAATTAAATAAACCGTCCTTTGCTATTTTCAAACTAATAATCGCAAAATTTATTTTTGAACTATTAACCACTTGATTAAACACAGTGAGTATATTTTAATATAGTATGCCGTCACAAGAAGAAGAAGACACCTGGCAGTGACTGGATAAGGGCAGGAGATCGTGCGCTGTGGCGTTCCTTGGGGGAGGCCTATGTCCAGCAGTGGACTGCAACAGGCTGATATGATGATGATGATGATGATGCCGTCACAACAAGTACCTAAGTAATACGTTGAATAACGAATGCTCTTGCTCATCTAAGACCGAAATGTTGAAAATCATTAATTAAAATATACAACAATACCTTATTACTAAATTAACCTTTCAACTAGGAAGTCTCTAACCTACAATCTACAATTATCATAACCAACACCATAGCGCCTCTACCCTTACAAGGAAGGCAGAACTACAGCTCACTAACATTTAGCAATGACGATAAGCATTACATAATGAAGGCAAGCCTATTGCCATTTACAAGCGCATTGCCCCGGGCTTACTCAGAATAAGACTTATAAGAAATTAACCATAAGTATGGAGCAATAATTTTAATACAACAACACCCTATTTGGCTCGCCGGTAATGTGTTCTTAGTATGCGTGTTTAAATGTATGTAAATATTTTAATTTACCTTTAAACAGTGGCCTTATGAAGTGAAAAGTTAAGTTTACTTTACTGATGAATTTATCTACAAATAGATTGACATTTTTTTTTGTGGTTACTAAACGCGCCAGTCTCCATTTATCCAGTTTGGAATTCATATCAAAATATATAAAAAAAACATAACCCTCCTTTTTTGGTTGAGCCAAAGTCGGGTAAAAAATGGGAGTAGCGTCTCACATCAACAAAAAAAACTATCTTCCCCATCCCATTTATAGATATCCAAATAGACCCCCACACACTGACCACAGGCGACCTGTGGCTCAATAAACAGCTCCTAAGACTTAAAATAGAAAGATCACTAAGCCTTGATTCTAATCCGGGATCGCTGATGCTGAGTGCTTATCCACTGCATCAATCAAGCAGTAATTTACCTTAACTTTGATTTGGAGTGAAGCTTCATCGCTAATTGTCACTCTACTTACCTCGTTAGCCGTGAGTGGGACGCCATGTATGGTCGACCGCAAAAGTGCTTGGTTGTGAAATAATTATGTGATTATTTTTGGGCATTCAGTTAATGAAGTTAAAATTATCAGTGTCATCTATTAATTTATTCATAACTGTCTTAAGTAGAATACATTTAAAACACATATATATATATAGGTATATGTTTTAGAATAAATAAAAATAAATAAATAAATATACCTGCATTCACTACGTAATCATTTCACCGGACACAAAGTAAGATGCTTTTTGTATTTGGCGCCACATAAAGCAATTTCTGTATTTTGCAAGCAAGATTTCCGAAGGACTCAAGTTACAAATTAATAATGAAAAGAGAAATGGAATGTAGAAAATGCGCATTGAAATAATTAGTTACGCACATAATAAAGTCACATCACATCCATGCATGCGTTACAACTGCCCGCCAGTCTTGTGTTTATAAAAAAAGGCCTTTAATCTGATAACACAATACGATACATGTCAGGTGCCGCCATGATTGATAGAAAAAAGAAAATAAGTAGTAAGTAATAGTTTACAACATCACTTTGTGCACTACTGAAAAAATGAATATTTTTTTTGTTTAGTACACTTTTGTCGTTGACTGTACATGTCATGCGTATGTATGTTTGTGGTGAATTTGACAGATATGCCAGATGCTACTTGTAGGTACTGATATATGGAAGTCATTTGACCTTTGTCAAGTCTTGTTTGACGATACTTTACACAGATTGACGCTGTAGGCCGATACTGGGATATTATAATTTAAGGTTTCGGGAGAGACAAATATTGCATATTGTAGAGAAATATAAGTAGGTTTTATTTGTGATATTTTTTAGTTTAAATATTCATATACTTTTTCAAACTACCATAAAACAAAAATCAGAAAAATATTTTTTCCTTCTATTTACTTCAACTCGATCGAAACGCCTTTTTGAAACAAGATACCGATTATTGTGCTAGACCGAATTCACCAGCCTGCTATGAATTAATAAACAAAATCACATCAAAACAATACACAACAAAGTTACATAAAAAGCCTAAATTCCACAATGATGTAGCGCTTTAGTTGAACTAAATCCAGCGAACGAAACTCATCTTATAACATGCAATTAAACTTTTTTAATTACTTTATGGACCTTAGGCGGATTATCTATTTTATTATACGGCTAACGAATTTGCGGCGCTGATTAGCCTTAAGGCTAAATGTTGGTGATTTTAGCCGAATTGTGTCGAGCTCTCGGAAATACCACAATTACTGAAGCCTAAATTGGGGTGTTTGATTTTCGTAATTTGAAATTGGTCGGTACTTATGTTTTATGTGTTTTTGTTAATGAAACAAGCGGTTTCCATCCGTACATATAATTTGGCAAGCTAGGCGTAGCCTGTAGCTAAATAAAATAATAAAATACATATTTAGATTCATTTGTTGTAAGTTGATATACTAAATGAAACAGAAATAAAACAATTTATATAAAAAATAAGCATATTTGTGTCATAAAAAGTAAATATTACTCAATTGACGGGCCTGTTGGTCTAGTGGTTAGAGACCCTGATTACTATACCGGAGGTATATATGTTTGTGTGATGAGCACGATCATTTGTTCGGTGTCTGGGTGTTATTTGTCTATAATATGTATGTATTTAGAAATATATAAGCATGTTTATCAGTTTTCTGGTTACCATAACACAAGCTCTGCTTAGTGTGAGATGTCTCGGAATACCAAAAAAAAAAAAACATATACACGCAATAACAGCTCTTTAAACAACCATAAATAAGGTACTTCAAAGACACAACTACAATAGAAATAAATCATACAACAAAACATCGGTAGTACAAAGAACACCATAAATAATACTGTGTCAATATAACACGAGTATACCAAAACACCATAATTGATGTCCCACCGATTATTACCAAAGAACTCTTAAATACCAACTTATAGGATCATTTTAAAAAATGACACATTTTATTTATTTATTTTATTTATTTTATTTATTCAGGTTAACCAACAATTGTTTACACATAACTAATAAAAAGTAGCTTATCTAATACATAAAAGCAGGTGTAACAATCACTTACAGGTTAACACCACATTTAATACAGGAAACGGTTGAGTATATTATCCGCTACAATTTTAAAATTTCCGATAACAAGATACGGAATTTAGGTTAAGAAATAATATGAAACTATGATTATATTATAATTAAAATTGGAGCAGGTAAATTCAAAATAAAAAAAAAAATACAATATTCAAATAAAATACAATATTCATATAAAATACAATATTGAAATAAAATACAATAATCAAATAAAATACAATTGAGCTAAATATACATTACCTTAAGCCCCTTTGTACTTTATTAACCTTCCGGAGAATATAATTTGACAGTCACTTCCATAAATTTTGAAAGGCTTTACAAAGAAATCACGATGAAACTTCGGGAAAGGTAGCCGAACGTCACTTGGACATATTATTACGGGAAATTTACAACGGCGACCCGACGGCGAAATTGTCTTCTTGTGAAACCTTTTGTATGGAAACATAGGGAAGGATTGTCGGAGCGGAGACGCGATGACAAGACAAGTGTGAAAGCTATTTACAAGAAAAATAATTTCAAGTCTATATTAAACAGTATATAAAATCAAATTAAATAAGTTATAATGTGTTTTTTAAGTCTGTAGTTTAAGAATGTGCGAACACAAGGTCATGCCAGCCGAAATTAATGTTTTATGTACAATATGTTTTTTCCAACATTAAAAAACTCCTATGACTTATTGTCAAAAGGCTAGATATTCTTAAAAACTGTACTTATCTCTGCAGATATCTTAACAGTATAAAAAAAAAAACAAAAGCGTTTAAATATCACCTTGTATCCTATTCATAAGCGGGCCAGTTCAAACAGCTTCCAGCAGTATGTTTCCACACACAAGAATTATTTAAAGCGACCTCTGCGGGTGACTTCATAAATCGACACTCGTGGCATGATTATGAACGATTTACGATATTATAAGTAAGCTACACTGTATCTGATAAATCGCATTTAATGTCCAATAACAACATGTAAGTCCTGGCAATATTAACTGGTAATTTGACAGTTGTAAAGTAACCTGTTGTAGCAACCTTTGACTCATGAGACACCTTTAAGTTGTGCTAAGTTTTGTTGGTCTGCTAGTAATTGGCTGTTTTGAGATGGTCTTGTATTATTTTGATAGTACCACAGAAGCTCTCAATTAATCATTTTATAATGACAAAGAGTAAGACTCATCCTATTAGCAATAATATGGCTAATAACCATTATCGTCATATAAAACTATATACCTACAAACGGAAAGAGCAATATTAAGAGGTATTAAGGATTACAAGGCACAAATCTTTTTCAAGTAGGCACGCTCATGAAATAATAATGATCAATACCTACATCTATAATACTTTACACGATCACTAAATGAAAAAGCTTTCTATTTATAAATCTACCTATCTCCTTAGGGAACAAAGCTTCAAAATTCATATTAAAAATCTTTAATACGCCCTAAGTATCTTCCGCCGTGAGACCACCTTACAAACAAGAGTACACAAAGGAAAAATTTTGAGAAGCCGAAAAAATCTGACGTCACCATTCATTAAACTTTCTTAATTTTGAGAAGAACCTTTGAAAAGGCGGGAATGTGGACCATTACGATATGGGCCTGTAGGAGATACAATAGAGTTTGAGGATCGACTTACTTTAAATAGGGACTGAAGAGGTTATTTATGAAAAATATTATGTACTTAGTGTAGAAGGATTTTAATGACCCTTTCACCCTATTTATTTTCCTCTGTACATATAATCTGCCGTCCCAAAATCAGTACTTCATGTATTGGTTTCTTAGGTTTACGCGAATGATAGACATTGAAATAAAACTACTTTTTACGGATTTTTTCGCGGTTTATATTTAGATTTAAGGTCCCGACGTTTTGACACCTTTAGAGGTATCATGGTCACGGGCAGACTGTCAGTCTGCCCGTGACATGATACCTAAAATCGTAAAAAGTAGTTTTATTTCAGTACTTTACGTTTTATTTTTTCGTCAAAAAACATGCTGACACATATTTCACTTCATACAATTCCAAACCATGATGAATTTAATCACCAGAATTCGAACAATGCCAATAAATCGGGCACAAGATGTTAAGAAACTCTACAGTCTGATTTGTGACTTTATTGCCGCAGTTACAAGTGATTTAAACGTATCCAGGTCATTCCGAGATTTGGAGTATAGTATGACACCAAACGCTGCAATCGGTATTTTAAAAGTATTTCTAAAATTTTGGGCTTATAGGTTTTTGTATTCAGATTCACCAAGGTACCTTTTTCAGGTCGTCTACTTTTACAAATAAGTATAAATCCCAACAAAAAATAAAAGTGACTTAAACCTATAAAAACAAAGTTTTGACGTACAACAGTGCCCCAATTTGCTAAAATTTGAACGTATACTTCGAAAAACATTCTGGAGGTCTCTTCATACAATATAAAAAGTATTTATTGGCTGTTTCACCGCAGCATGGACCACGGCTCGCCTACCTCATCTCATTAAACTTGAGACTACTTTCTGATACTTTTCTATCGGTTATTGTTCAGTAAAAAGTGAATAATGGAATATTATATAAGGTAGTTAGTTAGTTTTGTATTTGTAGAATAGTTGGTTAATGATGTTGCGGCAATATTGACAAAAATATAGATATCGTTAATTGTTGTTTAATGCCCATAGTAGGTCGCATTAAAATAATTAAAAAGGTAAATGTTATAAAGAATAAAAAAAGACGCCTGAGAGTAAGATATTAAAAACACAAATTAAAACTGACAGTGCCTGACAATCACAATCAAGGTAAAATAACTTTTCCTAAAAAAATGTTGAAGATTTAGCTGGGTAAAAAAATATATAGGTTTTCAGTATTCCTAACCTTTCCACCCAAAGTCTCCAAAGGTCACGTTAAAAGGATCGCTTTCTAAAATTGATATTCGAAAACTGTTCAACTCCTCATCTTTCCCACGATTGGAACCACAAGGTACTTCTAAGATGGGTTATGTGCCAATTGGCACAGTTATCAATGGTTATTGGCACATAAAGGGCCAATCGTCGTCTGTTTTTCCTATAAATTGTGTAATTTGGCTCCAATTTCGGAATTCAATATGGAATGTATCAAACAAATACTATTAAACGGATTTTAATATTGTTTAGGGATTTGCACCTGAATATTAATTAAAGTACTTTGATTTGCTTATATGAAATATTACATAATATTGCTTCGAACACATAAACGTTTCCCAAAATAATGGTTTTTCGATGGAGCTGAGTAATAATCAATTTCGCACCCAATGTGCAGGAAAATGAAGTCGAAATTAAGTTTTCCAAATTACAAATTTACCTAGACGGCCTGATTTATAAGCCTCTTACTTTACAGTGTTGTGTACAGACTATAGAAGACGGGAAATGGGTAGGGATGGATGGGGAGAACTGAGAAAAATGAATTGGGTTCTGCTCCTTCTAGTTTATAGGCCGATCTCAAACATTTTTATGTAGACTACGTATATTTTGGGTACTTTTTCTACTGCTAACGTTTATATAATATACCTAAAAGTTTATAGATCCATGCCTATCCTTTTAAAGTAGACTGGCATTTACCTAGCGCTACGCAAAAAAAATACCAGCGGAATAAGTAGTTAGGCATTCTAGTGTAACTTGAGTATTGCGTGAATTATATAAAAGACAAGATTATAACGCAATTAGAAGGGCATTTAACCAAACAAATAGTAATAAACAGTTTCAAAGAAAAAAAAAAATTGCTGCATAAAGTCTTTCAACCCTTTCGTGTCACGTCTAAGTTAACATTACGTTCAGCTTATTTCTCACGTAATTAACAATCTTTAAATGTATTTTAAGTGCATAAAATATTACCTCGCCAGCGTCTAGGTGTTAAATATCGTTCCTAATTACCATAAAACGTATAAAAACTGACATCTCTTTACACCTGAGGTTTGTAGTCACGAACGGTGTTACTGACCATAAAACTAATGCTTTTGATGTAGAAATGCTTTACTAACAACCTTTAAATGTTGAGGTTTTATCGCTTATCTTTAAGTCTGAATAAGAAATAAAAAAAAAGCACACGATTAAAGTTTTTTACTTAAACCTTCGTAATTCCAATGAAATCGGTGTTTAAAAAGCAATTTAAATTATTTTAAGTATTTAACTAATGTTATTTAGTGCTTGTTGTTCACATATTTTTTACAAAAAAAGTGTGTTCAAACGGTGAGTATAAAAGTAAACAATTATTTTTAAAGGCTCCTAAAACAAATTGTATCTAGATTTAATATCATTATTGGCACCAGCAACAAAAATAAAAAGCTGCATACATCGAAAAAAATATGATAAATCTACTAATGTATTAGTCATTTATTTATCCGAAACCTTCAAACGCCTCATTGTTTTCCTTAAAATAACTCCATCTCTAATTCATTCATAAATCCACTGAATGTCACACAAAAAGGTCCATTCTCCCAACATTTGGACGAAAAAAAAACAAACGATATTCAATTTGCGAGACGGCGTAACCCGAAAAAACCTATCAAAACATTCGTCTCCGACATTTCGTCAATCACTCCCAATGTTTTCATTCAATTTTTCCTGACAGCCCGCCCGCTCTCTCACGTTCGTCTATTTTTCTTTACAAGAACCCATTTAATCAAATTTCAACCTTATAACTTGGACTTCAAAGTTGAAAATGTAGTTGAGTATACCAATAAGTTTGTTTTCTACAAGTTCGGCAACATAATGCTGGTTGTTGAACAGTTGAAGTGTCTGTTATAACTGGTGTACTACCGCTGACGTCACAACCAAATAATATCTCTCCTTTGTTAGAGTTATCAAAGCGTTTAGCGAGAACTCATTTGTTACATCCAACGTTAAGCTCCTTCAGTTACAAAACAGGTCAAGTATAGTAGAAAATTATCCATTAGTACGCGAACTGGAACAAAGCCTAGGCCACAATGCTTTAAAATCTAATTGCATTTAAGCTCAAACAGAGAACATAAGAGTTAAATTCATCAAAATGTCTTTCAACAGATTTGTTGAGAGAATGCATTAAAAAAGGATCACTAAAGCAACTTGTGTTTACATGACATATCATCACGCCTGTATCCCCGAAGGGTTAGGCAGAGGTGTACCAATGTACACCCTCAGTTCATGCACATGTTTAAGTCCCATGTAATAGGAGACGAGCCTATGCCACTAACCGGGCACAAATCCAAACTCCGACCTGCTACTGAGAATTCCATAGGAAAACCCAATAACACCTTGGTCGACTTGGGAATTGAACCCAAGACCTCTAGCGTAGCAGGCGCGCTTAACACCACTAGGCCAACGAGGCAGTAACTTGTGTATACCCGATACTTTTTACCAGTGACATCAACTAAAAGACGATTCAACAAACTAGTCTAAATGATTAACTCAGCAAAAGAAGAGGCATCGAGAAATAAATCTTATCACGTAACGATAGACATATTTTATTATAGTGTTATCCACATGAGCAGAATTTTAAGTGGACCTTACACGGTTTGCTGAAACCGTCAGTCATAATCACGCATACCAATTACGTTTTTGCACCAAAAGTACTCTTTAAGTGATGTTACTTGATTTAATAACTTTTATCAAAGTAATATCAGTAGACATACTTTTTATGGATTATATCGCGGAGACATTGAAGTCTGCCGGTGACAATTACACCTATTATTGTATCAAAAGGTCGGGAACTTAAAAAAAAAACCGCGATATTCTATGTAAAAAGAGAGAGTAGTTTTACTATGTTACTGAGCAAGCAATATATATATAGTTCACAGATATCGGAAATTCGAAACCTTTTATTCAAAATAACAACGCGAAAATATGAAAATGTTATTTTGAAAATGCGACTGTTTGTATCTACCAGTAATAATTCTACGCCAGTAGTGCACCGAATGTAACGTAATAAAATAAACTAACAATATGTGTTGGTTACACAACAACGTAATTTATTTGACAATAATAACAGTCGTTATTTTACTGACATAAAATATTCCACATTTGGATTTCATGTTTGCCTATGTAAGAAAATCTAATATAAGTACTATATTAGATTTTGACTAATGAATATATGAATACCTATATGATATTATAAAGTAGTTTTGTACCTAATTCTTTGAATGCTAAAAATAAGAATAAAAATTAGAATTTTCAGATTTATGTGAAATTAATTGAAAGGATCTAGAATCACTCCTTCTCTAAATTTCTGAGTTGTTTGAGAGTTTTGTGCCCAGCATTGGGACGTTTATTGCCTGGTTTTATTACTAATCGGTATACTAACGAACACTCCCTTTGTACCTAAGATTGTGCATCTAAATATTACAGTTACAACCGCATATGGTAAAGAGGATTACATACAATAAAGCATGCCGTGTACGGTTGCAATCCGGCGCCGGACCGATTGCAATTACGGCCGTACGGTTATTAGTCAATCATTTATGGTTTGGTAACGTTTCATCAAAAGATGCCTCTAAAAGGCATGTGGGAAATTAATTGTAGTTATTGTATGAAGGTTAAACTGTGTGTATTATGAATGGGAAATGGTGGAGGCATTATAAAGACTGTTTTACCTGTTTCGTTAGTAATATGTAAAGTTATATTTGTCTGATTTAAAGTTATATCTTGTTGAGCTTTACAGTATAATTTTAAAAAGCTTTTTTTACATTATTTTGCTGCGATCTTTCTTTTAGGTATAGTAACAGTATTTTGTTAAATGAAAATGCTCGAAAATACAAAAATCTTGAATTTAACTTTTTTCAAGATTCACATTATAATGTATTTTTTTTTACCTTGGATTGTCTTAAGTTCATTAATTTTTATGGAATTTTTAAACATTCATTTTTAAATGGCAATTTTAAACACTCATTGCTATGTAAAAAAATGATTAACTTAAAGAAACCGTAATGGTTACTAAGATGCCGTAACTCACTTGAAAATAGTTTGAAACAATAGCTTTCCAAACATAAATTACAAAATATTTACAAGTCACGTTTTGAAGTCACCGCCAACACTTTTTTAATAAAACCACAACTCTATGTAACATAAAAAACTATGAAAAGAATTGAAAACTTTAAAAGTTTGTAACTCATACAAAGTTTAACAAAGGAAGGTCGATAAAAATCTTTTGCACAAATTTCTTGAACTTTTATGCTGGAAACTGTTTTGCTTAAGTCTTAGGTATAAGTCGACAATCTAAATATAATTTGCGACTAAATTATCTTAAAATAGAAATAAATGCATAGAAATGATCTTAAAATACAGAATTTGAAATAAATGTACTATTTTACGGATGAAGTTTCAACACCTTTACAGGACTTGTCATGGGCATTATAAAAACTATGTAATAATTTTCATTTTATACAAAAAAAAAATATAATTATAAATAGCAAATTGCAGCAATGTTATACCAATTCCATTCTTTATGCATAAAATAAAAATTGCGTGACTAACGCTTAACATTTGCTACGAGATTCTACTTTCTGCTACGGCCTACGAATGATTGAAAGATCGAAGTAAATAAGCTAACATATTATTTTCTATTACGAATTTACTTTTGCAAGTAAACTTATAATATCAATGTTTAATATTATTTAATAGACTAATATAAGTTGATCTGATATTTAATTATTATGTGATTATAATTAAATAATATAACATAGAAAAATAACTCGACAGTATTTTTTATGAACCTTATTGCAAAAACTTAAAATCACTATTTTGTTAAGATTTTTATGATTAATCTTCTTTAATTTACCTATGTAGTTAATGTAATAAAAAAAAATATTAATTTACATAATTTCTTATTCTTGAACATATTTCTAAAGACAAAATTCAACTAAACTTAACGTATTTAGCTTTCGAATACCATCACTGAAATAAGTCGGTACAGATTACAAATTAATACAATTAGTTCGAGCAAAGATTACAATTGACGGCACAAAGGCCTGGATCCGTGTCGGGCCGCATTTGTAAAGACATTAACAAAATCTACCTTTACGTCTCATTTTGCAGAAAAGGGTTAGCTATCTAGACAGCCTATTCCGAATCTAATTATTCCTTGGTTACCTTAATTAAAGTGTGTAATTGTTTAGTGTACTAATTTTAAACTTAGTTTAATGAATTTTTTTAATTGGTTGTTTAGTGTTCATGACGTGGTCGAATAAATATGTCAGATAATAAATCATTAATTTATATTTTTATTCGGATTTTATATATTTTAAATGGCATAATTTCTTTTAAAACATCAAGATATAAATAGATTCATAATTAACAGGTATGTTTTCAAATTTATTTTTCGGGCGGGTATCCAAAAATTTACTACATTTTCTGTACTGTTTTCCGTACGCATGTTCTTAATCGTTTAACAAAAAAAGATATTTCTGAAATTCATACCTAGAATTAAATAATTTTCTATAACTTTTAGTAAACAAACTTTTGACAGGCTTGTCAACCTACCTTGTTATCTGCTGCGGCTGCGGCTGCGGGTATCCAACAATCCTCTGCTCCTTCTTTCTCCTCCTACACTCACTCTCCACTCTCTTATCACTGTTATCACGTATCGTGTGATACCGCGGCTGGTAACTCTCGAGTTGCGTGTACAAGCGCGCGCGTGGCGCGGGCGTCAGGCCTCGCTGCGACATAGGGTCCCCGCGTCCGTACTCAGTGGCCGACGGAGCCACACTGGTGCAAACTCTCTCGGCTACCCCTGGCCGGCGCTTTTCCTCGGCGAACGCCACTCGAGGCGGCTTCGGTTGCATCAAGTTGATCTTCTTTTTCTTTGCGGTTGATGTGACGTAGAAGAAGTAGCCGTTGCGATCCATTTTCGGGACTGCCGCTTTGACCTGTGGATATTTTTTGAAGTTAGTAAATACATTTTTTTTTTATTTTACCTTCAATTATGTAATAATCTTATGTTTTCCAAGTACCTAGTGGGTACTTTCTTTTAATCCTATTATTAAGTATTTTTTTGCAATTTTCCTAGCAAATTAAGGTTAAAAACGAAGAATACAATTTTGCAATGGTTAAGCTTATATTATGTCAATTCCAAAGTTTATTAATCAGTAACCACCTCATCAAGTTAAATAAGACAAAAAAAAAAACCGTTTAAACACCAAAACAGTTAACAGCACCTTCACAGTAAACTGCTATTTCAGTCAGTTTAAATCGTTTGTAAATATTTTTTCAGTGAAACTCATCACGACTGGATAGCTTCGTTTGCATATCTGTTGCCAGTGCCGGTAGTCATGAAAACAATAGCTCTATTATACGACGCAAAGGTGTAAAACGAATTCGCTTTTCCCGATACCCGAATGGACGATCGATGGCTGACAGTCTGATGTATGTAAAGTTGATGTCGACGTTCTTTTTCATCTGGATATGAATGATAAGAGCTGTGCTAGTCGTACCTCAAATAGAATTTATGGTGGCTGAAGCCATTTGGTAATTAAGTTTTGCGGTTTTCCAAACACTAAAGATGACTAATGACTTAAGGGCCGAAGTCGTATTATTGACGAATTTCTTCCAAACGTGTTTGTAGGATAGCAAACAAAAGTTGAGCGAAATAATAAAACATAACTTTAAGGATATAACTATGCTTAAAGTTTATTTAGAGTAGTTTTCTTTAAAGAAAACTACTACTTCACTAACACGACATCATTTTATATACTTGCAAAGCATAAAACAATAATCTAGAATTAGGTATGTAGGTTATTCTATATTGGTATTCATATATGAATTATGTTAGTAATAAAAAGTTACAGTTGATTGTTATACTTCAATAAATTCCATCCTTATTTTCTCGTTGCTCTAGTTTTATGATGAGCGATAGTTTATGATCTGGATATGACGTCATTACAACTAAAGAGGTAAATGACCTAACTTCAACAAAAAGGTTAGGTCATGCGTGGGCAATCCTAGGAAGTTCGTTAAAGAGTAGCTTATCATCAAAGATGAATGAGCAAATCTATAAGATTTCAGGTTTATATTACGAGCCCACGCATTCAAATGTTTTTCGTAATTGGCAAAACCCAAGGTGAAATAAAGTTATTGATGAAATCAATATTTTGTTTTTCTATTTTTAGATTTCTCGCTTCGATAAATTAATTGGCAACTTAGCTATAAATAAATCGAAAATTATAATATCGATAATTGCCATTTTGAAATTACTTAACCTATCAATTAAATCTCAATAGGAGTGGGCCCGGTCATAGTTTTAGTCGCATCGCAATTTTATAAGTTTATACTTATATAGAGCATGTTTGAAATTTAGATAGGTAACAAAATTAACGTGTTGATTATAGAAAGTACAATTATTTTCAGACTAAAATGCTAACTTTATTTAAAAAATACTGCAAAATAAAAGCAAAACAACCCACCATTAAAGTTACCGACTACCCTTTACATACTAAAAAAACAATGCAACAAAAATACAAACGTAATCTTGTATCTTATAAGTGCATTACGTGATAGTGAGCTGCCAATCTCCAGATAAGCATTGAAGAGTTGCCAACAATACCTGATCACAAAGCAATGTGTAACGTATTCCTTGAAATCATTTGCACCCTGTCCATTGCCGGGTTGTATCGCGGCGATCTGTACGTCGCTGTTGCGAGAGAGCAATGAATCTGACACGCTTTTGCCGCCAATTCACCTTTGTGGGACGTAGGTTGAATAGCGATAGTGGAGACACATGGTCGTGTAGGATCGAGAGCGTGAAATGGCTTGAAAAACTGTAGCGTTTCCAAAAAACAACTTAAAAGGTAATTATTTGGTCTATACTACATTATAGAGGGATAAGGAACGTATGTAAATTTCTAAGTCTCAAAGTTTTTAATTACGCTTTAAATATTTTCGGGAAAGAAAAGTTGGCTATAATACTTATTTTTTCCTTCTATGATATTATTTTCAAAAATAAAAAAATGCCTATGACCTTACAGCCCATATAAATCACACAGCTAGTCAGCCATTAGAAATTGACATATTTCTTCTGCAGATCCTTCTAATAATCTTATTGCTGCTTACACACCAAGCCAATGTCAACCAACCAGGCTCACAATCCCCAAACAATTGGCTAACCACAATTCCACCCCGTAAGTATCCATCTGTCACAGCTCAGTGCGGAGATGTTATCGCGCCTCCGCCCGCGGCGTCTTTCTGAATGCTAACTGGGCCCTGAATGCTCGCAAAGCACTATCTACGACATCTGTGCCCCATACACGACGGATCCCCACTTTGATACCGGACCGCTGGCCTCCAGGTATTTTTCTCTGCGATTTAGATTGCCGTCTGTCTGTATTTAGGGCTTAAAAGCATGTTAGTTTGATGGTTGTTTTAATTAGGCTGGATGTCTGTTCCTAGAGTATAATTGAGATCGTAATACAGAAGTGCCTAAAATAAGATTTTGTCAAAAACTATTTTGTTGAAAGACATTTATTACTATAGCTTATATTTCAATTTATATTCCTATTAATAAAATTTAACACAGAAAATAAAAATAAGGCAATTTATTAAAACTTATACGTTTTCCATTGATGATGAATTATAAACTCTGTGTCTTGAATCCTTAATCTTTAACAAAAACATACATAACAGACAGCTCTATCTGAATCTTACCAAAAGTCTAGTCCCACACAAAATTATCCTTAAAACTTTAAATTCGTTAACCATTAACATACAACAAAAGTCCCACAAGACATTCAGATCAATTACGTCACACTACTATACTAGCTACAGATTGAGTTTAATTCAAACAACTGTGCTCCAGGGCCGCAAACACGGAGGAACTCGAAAGTATATTTGCCTGCTACTAAACCCTAGAGACATCATATACCATTAAAGATAGCGTATTTATACGGTTGTTTAACTAATAATATGAATATGATTAAAAAAAATCATCCATACATATAATCACGCCTCTTCCCCGTAGGGGTAGGCAGAAACCACTTCTTTCCATAAATACAATCTAGCGAAAACATCTAAAAGCTTAGTCGATAGTAAGAATTAATTACAGAAGCTTTATTTTACGTAATGTTGTTATTGACAAGTTGATTAAATAACAAGATTACAAATAGATAAGTAGGAATATAATCTAATTGATGAACACAGGAAACACAAAATCGTAAATAATAAGAAGAAAAACAAGGAATCAGTACGCCCACACACATAAAATGAATATACATGCAAACAATGTTAGAAGTCATTACAAAAATAACATCCACAGATTTATACGTAACTATAATGATGTTATTTTTTGATAACTTTCATAAAAAATATTACGCGAAGCTATTATTCTTCTGCTTCCAAAATACCAGGGTACAGACGTTCCCGAAAATTACTATAAAACAGTTATTATAAATGTCAAGCTTTTAAAATCAACTGTCAAAATCGAAACTAAGACTGACTATTATATTTTAAGACCTATTGCACTATATTCATGCAAATAACTGTCAAAATTCAGGGTCTTAAACGGACAAACTACACAAAATCAATTAAAATATCACAGAACCCAGCACAAACAACTACAAAATCCTTAATACTGCCAATAGCTTCAGAAATTGCCAAATACAAGGAAACTGTAGGGAACGTCAATATTTGTGGCTTGCAACTCTGAGACAAAGATGCTTCGGTTCGTAATTGGCATGCTGCTTGCACCTTTGATACAGTTGCTGCAACCATCCCTCAGGTGGAGTTGAATGGAGTAAATAGCAGTATTAATGTAACTGGAGTGTAAGCAAACAGTTTTTATTGACTAGAGAAAATCTTAATAACTTGGCAATACGCTGGAATATATATGGCAAAAAGAAAAGTCAAGCAAAACAAATCTTTTCTCTTTGGTTTTTTGTTCAACTTTCAGACATCAAATTGAAAAAGTGCAATAATGTAGCAAAATTACTGGAACAAAGATGAACATTTATCATGGAAATTTTAAAAAGAAAATAAGTAGAGCACATTAAATAAAAGTTTTTGATCCACCTAAAGAAATTTACTAAAAACATCTATTCATTCTTTATGCTACATTTTCTACTCTACCTACGAAAACAAGGAGAAGACACAAACCTTCTCTACCATAGTATTAATATCAAATACCTGAACATTTATTTTGATTCGACTTCTACATGTTGGTATTTAACCGTATCCAGCGAGTTATCGCGAAGGCTGTATGCAAACATATCAAGTTCGTGAAGGGCGCGATACAGGCGAGTCCGGACGTGCAACAAGGCAGCAGCATATGAATATTTATAGAATAAACATCACCTCCTGTGTCCGCAGTCTGAATGAAACTGTATACTTGCTACAATGAACATTAACGGAACAACGATAGACAGAAGATTTACGTAAAAAAATAATGTGGCAATTCCATCAGATTTGGCTTTAGATGATGAATTTGCTAAGTAAAACTTACAAAATCCATTTGCGCGCTGCGTATACGGTATCCATGAAATCCTAGAACATTCAGTACACAAGGGTAGAAATTTTTCTTAATAGCGATATTTACGACGAAAAATGATAAAGAACCTACTACAGGTTGAGCAAATAAACACCTCAATGTTATAATTTAATGTATTAAAAACTGCTGCATGGGATAATAGAGTGCTATCGTGACATTTCCAGTTAAAAATTACAATGCCATATTCACATAAAAATTTTCATGTAAAATCTTCGTACATCGTATATCAGAAGGATCGATTCAGTAAGTCATTAGCTCACGAGTCCTTAAGCTCTTAACCTCAAAAAGGAGAGAAACGATTGAGAACAAAAAGGCTCCATCCACAATAATCGCATTCAAGTGTTCGTGATCCATTAATTAGTGACAAGTGAATGCACTTCCTGTATACACCACGTACACAGAGTAATTACTCAATAGAGTGCAGCAAAAGTGTACGAACAAGAACACCGTACCTTTGCGACAATATCGGGGTACGAACTTTTAGTGTTTGATTGGAGTATCAATATCACGCAGTATTGCAACTGTATTGCCGTTAACGTGATTTACGCCCAGTTCACAGACAGATTAACGTATGCTCCAATGTATCTCTATTTCTGTGACTGTGTACGTTGGCAGGTTTTCGAATGTATGGAGAGAAGATAAGTTTATTCAAACTGAAAACTTTAGTTGTATTGAGTAATATGTAACGTAACGAGCAAAAAGGTAGAGATGAAATAATTTATTATTAAATTTATCTAGCCAAAGGCATCCCTCCATTCTTTCCAGTGGTCCCGGTCTTTACATTTTTTCTGCCAATTGTCAAGAAAAATTACCAGTTATTTCCAACATATTCTTTGCGGTATGGTGCCAAATCAAAATTAAGGAAATAAGTTATGAATTACTTACTTCAAAGGTTTTTTTAAGCTGTCTAATGTGAAGAGTTTTTGTGATCACTCTATTTGTCAACTAATCTGTGTCCGTGTATGTTAATGCATTTCTTGCGTGCGTTTCTGAGCGGCTATGAGCAAGGAGCGACGGCTCTAATGTGTTGCGAGAGTGATTTGCAAGTTGTGTACAATGCAGTGGGTGTTTAGTCTTGTTAATAAATGTGCTTAAATTGCATTGATAAGACTACTTATATTATACAAAGGAGGTAGATAAAAGGGGAGATTTTAAAACCTTCTGTACCTAATCTACTTGCCTAACAAAGCTGCAAAAAATTGTCTGCTTTGTCGTCCCTTTCTTTTCTTCCAAGGTGATTAACAATACATGATGTGAAATATTCTAAAAATATCCAACCTAGACCATTTTTAAAATCATTTTCAAAGAGATTTTTCCGAATCTGATTAGTAGTTTCAGAGCTAAGCATTTTCAATCAAAATAAACTTTTTAGTCTCAGTACATATTATGGTCTGAAACCTGTTACATAGTACTAGTACTGAAAGCAACATTTCAGGAAGTACATAGTGTAGTTGACTGAAGCTTACATATATGTTCGTTACCGCACTGCCGATTCACAGTAAGCTGCTAAAGTACAGACAAGGTTCTAAGGCGGTCGACGTAGGCCTTATACCCACAGACGGACTATATTTTAATAAATAGATGAGGATGATTGGATTCAATCTGAATGATTTACAGTATCCATCAGATATTCAGGATACGAACGTACGTACGTACTCAAGTTGTTTGAGTATTTTTATGTTGGTTATATTCTTCATCAAGTTTTCAAACTGGTTTTTTTATTTTGATATATTTCGTTTTGTAGTTTGAAGACATTAAATGATGAATTATAGTGGTAATAAAGAAGTTAGGTTTGTCGAGCAGTTGATTAACGCTAACATGATAAGGTTAATGTAAACTAAATATGATAAGGTTTTAATATAATTATGTGTGAAAGTTGTAAGTGTTTGTTATTATATTAGACTAACGTATTGAATTGTCAATAAATAAAATACTTAATTTGTTTGTATTTTAAACTCTGCAATAATGTCTTATTTCGATTGAATTATTTAAATTCTTAAAATCCTAGGTAACAATCAGAAAATGTTGTAAATTATTGTTGTTTAAACATAAAATGTTGGAAGTAACACTTTCCGCAAATACAAACTAAAGTAGTTAATTCACGTCTAAGAAAGGTAAAGCATGATAATAAATAAAGAAACATTTACAACACGTAAGAACCTAATTAGGACAGGTTAATTAGAACTTCCTTGCTGTTTCAATAACTCTTACATAATTGCGGACAACGTGGAAATGTATGTAGGTGTTTATGTTAGAATAAGTATTGAAATGTAGAAATATAAATGGTTTAATATTAGAAATATTTACTTTACAATTGGAAAAGTGCAGTGTTTTCAGATTATTAAGATGGTATCAAGAAATCAAATAAAAAAGTAAATAAAGTAACACATCGGTAATTAAATGTAAAAAAACGCGTGTTAGTTTTATTTATGTAGGTAAGATTTAATTTTAGTATAGTTAGAGTTTGTTCTTGTACTAGATTTAATTGTGTATGAATAACATTCTTATTAATGAAATAAACAGCTTTACATTATTTATTTAGGAGTAAAAAAAATTCTAGCATCGAAATATTGTATTACAAATACAGTTATACTACTTACCTAATTATTTTTATAAAACTGAATTATAATTTACCTTCCATTTTACCTATATTACTTACACCTACACATTTTTGAACCCTTACAAAAAACGACTTTACTGATTAAAACAATTACGAAAATGGAAACTCGTCCAATTACAGTAGTCTTTATTTTCGTAGCTTTGATCGTGCTGCCGCGGATTATCAACAGCTTACACTTGTTAAATTGAACTCCCTTTGATCTTATATTATAACGCTGTAACTACGCCTACCTACGGCGTAGGCACTAATAACGAAAATACCTAGAAATAAAAAGTTTCATTTTCAAATATAAAAAGAGTCTCGTCAAAGAGAAAGGCGTAGATTTACGGACAAATCAGTTGAATATTCTAGTAATAAATTTATGTAACATATTTCTAATAAAAATAGCGTTATTTTGTACTGTAGTTAGTATAAATTATAAGAATATTTGGGATTATAGGATGCGATAAAAAAAATTGAATAAAAAATAAATCCAAGTAAAAAATTGCTACAGCACGATATTATAAAACCAAGTCTAGCAATACTACCACAATACTAACCAGACAATACAAAGTCAGGTCTCGCCAACCTGAAGCGCATACAAATATATCCTCAGAGACCACCAACGTAACCCAGCGCTAATCGAGAAGTCATTTTCTTCTAATTCCCTGAAAGTAACTCAAGACACTCACGACGCGGGAAATTACTGTGAAGTGCCTCTAATGTGCTGAGTGACTTATTAACTGCGGTTGCGTTAATTTTCAATTCGCTCAAAGCAGCTAGGCGTTTAGAGTATACAAGCAACTAGAGTGAGCCTATCAGAGTTTGAACGTAAGCACTCGCTTGAACTAGTTTTGTCGTGACCTATGTACGAAGATGGAGCTTGCCGTTTTAAAAAATCTATCTAATCCTAACAATTTCCAAACCAGCGATATTTTCGTATATAAGTTTCTCGTTGCGCGAAAATTAACTTAAATCAGTAAACGAATGTACTAGGTTCAGACTAATAACTGCTCTCGCTTGGCACAAGGGGAAACTAGCGATAGTAGCAGTCTATGTATATGTTTAGTCTATGGCTAGGCGGCTCTAAGTAGAGTAGGTACATGAAAGAAGCTTCTTACTACTGTCTTCACTTAAGACAATTGTACGTTGATTGGTAGGTGGATACGTGCACTTTAATGGTATCTCTTATGATATTAGAGGTAGGATGTTATGTGTAGCGTCTGGCTTCAATTTCAAAATTAATGCCTTATGCAATTTAATTTTACGTTGGTGGTTAAGGTAATGACGATAGTTCAGAATAAAAAAAAGTATTTCAACAATTTAATCGACGAAATATTAATGATGAAATTACAAAAATATATGTAAACTCTTCTACAGGCGGAGGGAGCGGGATAACCTATATTCATTCTAGTCAATCTTGGCTCTTGAGAAAGACCAATGAGAGGAGAGTGCGTTTGCCCAGCAGTGGGCCATTTCAAGCTTCTAATAATTAAAATAATGTAAACTCTTAATAACGTAACAGTCCTAAAGTCAGGTGATAAAACAAAGGCTTTTAAACTCCCTAAAGCTTACACAGACTGAGCCTTACTGAACAGTTTAGCATCGACGTCAACACGATGAAATCCCAAAATTTTGCACCATCCAAGCTAAGTGACCCATCCGTCCATAGTACATAGATCAAAGTTAACGTGATGCATGCCTTAAACGTGAGGGTTAAACGCAAGGGTGGGAACAATAGAAGAGTAATCAAGTCTGGAACCAGACCTGCCCTGCTGCGGCGACATTTTGTGGATGGTGATCAATACGGGATGTGTCAGCACTCATTAAAACCAGATAAGGGTTACATTTTTTAAACACGTTAATGTAATACCTACTTACTCCAAACAAAATACCTGGACTATAAAGTTCTTAAAATTAATTATGTCATATAACTAATAAGAAATAGCTTTATCACAAATACAATGGTAAATCTTTATCACTGAAGGGTAAAACAGGAATTATTTACGTGACAGACCAAAACTTAAAGAACATTTTTATGCACAACACATCTAAGTATTCGATTATTTTACTATCCACCAATATCTTTTTTAGTCGATCTAATGTAAGGAATATCCAGGCTGATGTTCTAGTTAAAAGAAAACTATATCAACAGGTTTATTAGCACAGGGCAAATTGCAAAAAATCTACAAGTGCTACGAGAAAGGTCTAGAGTTTGTGATCACGTACACAGGTGGTATTTAAATTATGATGTAATATTATTAAAAAAGTGTTCGTCACAATCTTTTCAAAACAAAACACAAAGTAGTTTTTTTTATTACAGAATGGAATAAGTACTTGTAATAACTAAGATTACTAAAGCAAAAAAATAAATAATTTAAATGGTATATATCACTTGCTGGAGGCCTTTGTTAGTTAATAAAAATAAAATAAACACTACATTGCTCCACACAGTGAGTGACAAAAACCGGTAGCGGAAACGGAACCGGAACACCCAATCCCACTCCCGAATATGGCCGCGTCACTACCTCATAATATTGAGGGGGACTAGACAACACATAAGATTCTCTCCTTTGGGGGATATTTACGAACTGTGATTGAATAACATGCAAGACTATGATTTATATGCCATTTTGTTAGTGTCCATTGAAATTAAAGGTTTGTATGCAGCAGTTTTTTTTTTCTTTTGACAGAATAGGTCTAATAAAAGAACATTATCAACGTCGAAATAATCACAGAATTTAAGCATGGAATATTCAAATTTTGCTATCTGCCCTCTTGGTGGTTTATATGGGAATAGGTTTATTGTTTAAAAAGGTGTTGCAAAAATAAATTAACATGTAATGACAAGCAGTCTTCAATCGTAGACCCTTCATAGAAAATACGTCAGAACTTGAAAAAATCCTCAAGATCAATGCATCAACGTCATCTTGGCTGTTTATTATCGTGCCCCTACAAAGGCGGGGCAGTATTAATCTTCCATTGAGACAACCTGCGGATTGGGACCGACGCCCCATAGAGTTTGCATCCAGATTTCAGCCCTATTCTTTGCACGATTGTTCTCTTTCGTGTTACACAGACTTGCAGGACTGCCAATCATTGGACCAATAGAACCACGATTTTCTTATATGGAATTTGTTAATTTAATGGCAGTCAAAAATGAAATATATTTACTTTCTTTATCAATTTTAAAAATTAGCTTTATAGTTTATATATAGCTAACACGATAATATAGCTTTGGATATTCATTACCTTTTTATATAATTTTCGATGGTTTTATTTCTTAAGCAAAATGGATAATAGCTAGATAGGATAACTAAGAAAAGTTTGTAAAAACGTCCTGTTTGGTGACCTTACCGACAGTGTGTCCCGATAGCGCAAGGAATCAACCCTCCGGTGTTCTTCCAAAGTGCATTTCATAAGTGATTTCTTTTATTACTAAGCACGGACAAAAAACGATAGAAAAATCCATATCGACTGAAAAGTGGTGTTTTACGAGCTAAGTTTATAGCGTCATGAAATGGGGATTATTAAATTAATGCGTCTCATGGTGGGACTAAGATTATGATATCAAATTGGCTTAAAGCAGAGTTGACATTAGGCATATAAAGTTTCAGTATCTATCACCAGTGGTTAATGTCTAACAAAATGAATTCAACTTATTTTTGGAAATGATTATGACTTCCATATAAAAAATCCTCGTCAAACAATGCCCTCTGTAAAAATATCTTGATATCAAAAATGTGTCACAATGGCGATCGCCCTGTTAAACAAAAAAAAACATTTAAAAGTTACTGAACACATTAGAAGTGACAGTAGTTAATTGACAATATCACGGTAATTAAGTCGACATCTACCAAAAAATCATATCTTCTAAATAAAAAAGAAAAAAAAAAGAATAGGAAATAAGGAATATTTCCTATTCTTTGAGACAATTCTCAGCACTGAACCCAAGTACTTTTACGACCGCGACAGGGTTAGAACCGGAGGCTTCTCAATCCGCGTATTTACTTAACAGCTTTTTTATACAGAACTAGGGCCTGGCGCTTCGCGGCTCCTGTAATGGCGTGGCCTTGAGAAAGGCTTACGTTGGCCTCATTAGGCTGCGGTGGGATCAAGTGTTGCGCAACCTTAAGTACTGATGACTTTGCTGGAGTTGCCATTTTTAAACGACTTTAAAGGATGGTCTCAATTCGATTGTAGGTAACTGTTTTTTTTTTTCGTATACACGATCGTATGTTGTTATTTGACTACAATTGTGAGAAACTCCTTCTTTATGCGACATCTGAGTTAATTGTGCATCGATTTTGAAAATTTGTTTATTAATCGGTAGGACATAAGGAATATTATGAGTATGAATTCTAAGGTGGGCCCAGAAATAAATTTCATTTGGGATCTTTTTTAAATTGATGTATAGTCAATTAATGAGAATTTCTAAATAATGTATAACTGTTACATTTGTGGAAATGTTCAAGCCTGTTCAACAGAAATGAGGTCGAATAACGAAATTACATTTTCAAACATTGTTTGAATACCTGAAATAATGGTATCGAGAAATATTTTAAATATGAAACAGAATTATTGCGGGACGTGAAATAGATATTAGACTGTGCACATGTGGCTGGTACAACTAAATTTATGATAGTAGGTATTTTAATGTGAAATGGTTTGATATAAAAAGACGTTTGGGCGTTTGAAGAAAGGTGAATTTGAAAGATTTTGAAAATGGATGCAAAATGGAGATGAAAAAAGAAAGATTTAAAGTAAAGAAGGAAAAAGATTCACAAAAAAGTGCAGACTAAATGATCACAATGACAAAACAGTGAAAATATAAGCGTACCTTAGCTATTTATTGTATTTAAAACATTTTAAGAAGTAACTATACAATGGACTTTTATAATTATTTCTAAGTCTAAGAAGCAAAATTCAACGTAGGTATGTCATAAGAAAATACTGGTTTCTTGTGTAAAATTAATATTGAAACAGTGATATCAATTCTATATGAGACAGCCAACGGAAAATTTATCTAAGGTGGAATCTTTGCTTTGTCTACAGAAATATCCACGTGTTTTCATTGCGATGGTTATTCAACTGTAAAAATTGTGAGACGTTTTAATTTTAAAAGGATGTTTTCTTCATTGGGTTATGTAGTAGCAAATGAGATTACGACAGGTAAATGAATATTTGAACATCCTGTTCTAAAGGTAACTTAGATAAAAGATCATTTTTTTTTTCTGATTACCTTGATCTCACAGACACTGTTGCTAGTATCATTCGGGTCTTAAAGTAGTAACAAAATAGAGCGAACAATCAAGTTACAAAAAAGGCAATAGCAAATAAAAAAAAAATAAGAAAAGTATGTCTAACAGTACAAAATAATACCCAAGTACCGACAGATTTCAATTCAGATTCATACACCATCACTTATCATCAAATTAGCAAAATTTTATTAGCAGTTGACAGACATACATCCATCTCTTTCTCTCTCACACTAAAATGACAAAAAAAGGAGACAGCGTAACCGTCGAGTTATTCCTCATTGTTCTGTAATCCCGTATTGTTAATTAAATGTACTTGTAACAAACAATTCTGAGACTGTGATTCGAAAGTTCATAAAGCGTGTGGTACTTAGCTTACATTGTTTGTTCAGCTTGTTATATTGTAATTAGTCTTGTATTCTTCACTCATTAGAATTACGAACTGGAACGCGGCAGTATCTCTGATAATAAAAGTGCTTTGGTATAGAGTGAGCTGTATTGCTTTTGTTTATAAATAAGTAGGTACCTAAAAGTGACCGAAAATAATTATTTGCAATTTGATCTTTTAAGAAAAAAATCTATACTTCACATATGAGTATTATTTTTTTGTAGTAACCCAAAAACTCATATCATTGAAACAGCTTCTAACTTTTAGATTTTCTTTTTACTGCTTTGTATCAAAAACTCAATTTCTCAACGCAATAAATCTTGAAATCAAATCATGTTTCTTTATGAAATGCTTTTCTACTACTGCTGTTCAAAAAATATAGTGACATTATGCTGTCTGTGTTGATCAATATAATAACAGTCCAGTACCTACCTCAGCATCTGTACCATGAGCTCTTAAAGAATAACTGTCAACGTTGTGTAAGAGGGATGGTGCTATCAGCAGGGTATAGCACCGTCTCGCTTCCGCAATCGCAACAGACCCGCTTTAAGAGCTCATAGTAGGGGTACAGATGTGAAGGTATACATGTATAGGTAAAAAGTTCCGCTGCATCCGTAGTATTGCCAACTAATTCCATGATCGTCAATCAATTAGGGAACAGTTTTTGTTCTACACAAGGTGTCGACTGGCACAGACTAATAAAATAACAGATGCGACTTGAAGTAACAGACAGATTTCGACGAAAGCTTCACGAATGTTTTTATGATTACGATTTTATGAATTTACTTCTGTTCTACCTAAATAGTCAAATTGATATTAATTTAAGTTTACTTTACGTAATGTAGCGACAGATCAACCTACTTCCAAATAATAATATCTACCTGTCTTTACTTTACACTTTAATTTGATAGAGATAATACTTAACAACAACTTAAAAATTGTTAGTATTCGAAAAAGTTACGTTTTGTTTAACTGTTTTTTCTTTATACTAGATATAAAACGCGGTTTTATAATGTATGTCTTTGCTCATACCTAACATTACGTAGGTAGAATAAGAAGCGAGTTCGTCTGCAGCTATTATTGTTTACTCTAAGTTATTAAGAACTTCCCCAAGTTTGTTTCTGCGCCCCTTATTTGCTCAGCCTAATTTCTTCTTATAGGAAAAATATTATGGTGTAGACAGTTCAGATATGTCTTTATATGCATCTATGTAGTTATGGTTTTATATGGTATCAATACTACCATTGTTGATAAGGTTTGCAGCTCTACTGTGTTCTTTTTATCTTTGGTGTCTGTATTTTTTAATTTTCCCTTAAATTAATCTACGGTGTAAGGTGTACCTTAGTATTTTGAATTGTTTTAATATCATTTTGAGGCCACCTTAAGTAAACCTTTGTGAAGTAGTTGAAACTAGAAATTGTATTTACTTCACAGCAATTTTTACTACAATTATTCTTCACTAACCGAGCCCGCTCCAACCAGCGCAAAAAGTTTATAGTTCACCGAGTTTAAAAGTCGGACAGTAAACTGTTTAGTGAACATTTATTACAAAAAACTTTAGAAATCCAGCATTTAATTTCAAGGGATTCATCTCAATCCTAAATCCAAGACTTGTCATCACAAATCAACGTCATCCACACACGGTGGAAGTTATAATTGGGAAGGCAATCAACAAGACAAACTCTGATTAATTAAACATTGTCGCAAATTAAACATCCGACGATGAAGAATAAAGTGGGGTGGGGAGAACCCTGATGCGGGCTGATAGTACGCCAGATAGCAGGAATGACTGGAACGCTTTGTCAAAACTTTTGTAGGGTCAAGATAATACATCCTGCCTAATTAGGCGTGGAAACGATAATGGAGACGGTTTTGGGCATGTGTGACATGATAGTGCAGGATTGGATAAACGAAAATTCTGGTATTTTTGGGTGAAATTTTGTAGCTGTCTTTCAGTTCCATAGTTTGTAAGAGGAGCGGAATGTTTTAGAAAAAGTTAGCATTGTAGTATCACTTAATTATTTGTATACATGATACATCCATAGAGCCACGTTAGTTACAAAATATGATGGAAATAACAAGTTCACATTGTGTGCGATCCAGAAACAAAGAAAGATTTTTTTCCTTACGATCTGGTTTAATTTGCCATAATGAGATTGAAATCAATGCATACCGTAACCAATCTATCAGCACCTTCCAAAAAACCTCCTCAACAAAAATGTCTTTCCCAACTAAACCAACATTCCCATAGAGCGACAGGGGAACACAAACGCGTCGACACATAATTTTTCAATTTGCCCAGTTAAAACGTTTTGGAGATTGATTAATAAATCTCCCTGCGTTGGGGTGGATTATCGAGTTAGGCCCGCACCCTCAGCCGCCCTTCCGAGAAATGTGCATGATCTCAGATGTTTATCGTGTTTATATGTATAGCTATAAATGCTAAGCCGAGACAAATTAGGGAAGCCGCGGGTGTTCTGAGCTAGGTCGTTTCATTGGTTTTAATTACTAGTCTTGTTTGTACCATTTTAGGTCTGGGTTTTGGTGTTTTGCTTCTGTGTTTTATTAGCATTTTAATATAATGTTTTTTTTCACTTGAATATAATTATGAATATGCAATATTATAATTATGTTGATCTTATAAAGCTATTGCTGTTATTCCGTCGGTATGATTTAATCTGCTTCTTCTTTGTCTGGTGTTTATTCTTTTTACATTTTTTTATATACATTTTTTACATTACAAAAAATATTGTTTACTAATGTTTTCAATTTGTCGTTGATTACTATAAACCTTGCTCTATAAGTGTTCATCCTAAATTACCTCCATGCAGAGTAATACCAGATCAGGTTTAAATGCAATAATACTGAACTACAAATCTTCGGTGCTGACCTTACCTTACAAATGGTACATGCACATAATACGGTCAGAAGCAAACTTGGTAGTTAACAGCGCAGTATCAATAGCTGAACGTGTACAAACGACACAAGCCGTCGGGGTCTCGAATTACGTTACCGAATCGTTACGTGCCAAATAAATTCCGGCTCTTTGAACACCCTACTACGGAACCGCGAACAGTTGAACTAATGCTTCAGGGATTTTATTTACATGTGAACAGAAACAAAAAGAATGGGGACGTTTCATTGACTTTTTATTGAGTGATGCAAACTGAAAAAGAGAATTCTTTTTGTGGATGCAAAATTCATAAATGTTGCCTGATGCATTCTATAAACTTACAGACAGATTTACAGAGTAGTATATCGTTAAAGTGTCTCTGATATCATAAATGTTATCACAATTTTATCTGCCTATAATTCTTTTCAAACATTTAACATTATAAAATAACCCCCAATTCCACTTCACTAACATCCATCCATGAAGCCCAATCAACATTTATCTGACACAACGTAACATTAGAAGCAAACCTATCAAGTATATCATACAAACACCTGCTCTCATTGAATTTACACAAAACCTTAGTAGGGGAAAGTACCCCTCGTGTAGATTTAGGTGCAAGTGTGCTTGTGGACACTGCACTTGTGCCGGACGCCCCGCCACGAACAATATGGGTCCGACGTCGGACATTTGTTCGATCATATCGATATCAGATAACAATGTCAGGTCGTTACGATTATTATGATTTTTGTTTGCACTGTCTTTATGGGTATTGTCGTTCAGGTGTTGATTCAGGGGTTTAGTTACATGTGTTGCATTGTTTGCGGTTTTGTTTTTGTGCTTTTCACTAGTTGCGTTATGAGGGGGTTAATTTGGACTGGTATTTAAGAATTCTTTACCTTTCTAAATATTAAACACATTATCGGCTTATGATTTTTATGCAAGTGCAGACTGCTAACATACGGATAATATTGAATAGGTAAAATATAATTTTATTTAAGGTTATATTTATGAAGATGACAGACCGTGTTCTTTAAATTATACATGAATAGTAGAGACTTCTATGGTTTGCAAATTGCTAGCATCTTGTATCAGCATAAAATGCAACTAAACATACTGCGGAGCATTCCAAGTATCGATAGCTATGTATTTCCGTGAGCAAATGAGATCCCCGATCAAAAAAATTTAATATAATAACACATTTCAAATACAAGCAATTTTACCAATTCCAAATCGGTTGGGAAATAGCTGCGACCAAAACATTTTGGCTTTGAATTTGAACAGTATTACAGGTAATGATTACGAATGCTGGCACTTCTCAGGTGTCGGTCATCACCAGAGGCGAGGGAGATTACCGTCGCTGACCAGCCCCGAGGGTGGATCAATGGAATATTAATTGCTTTTAAAGAGGCACAGGATTATGGGAATAATTGGACCCGTTGACGGCCAACGCGTGATCGTTTATTCATTGCTTTTCAAGCAATAACTTTATGTAATAGAGCTGCAAATTGTGCAGCTGTTAGTCTATGTCGAGTTTAGATATGTAATAATGTATTTCGATATCGAACTATTGGAAATATAATTATCGAAATAGCATATAGAATAGCAGCTCATTGCAATAACTAAGAACATTTACCAGATAGCCAATACCGAGAGATTACTGCAGCGTAAATTTTCGCTTAGTTTGAATTATTATCACAAATACTGATTTACGTTAGAAATTTCAACACTTCTTCTTTTCGAGTCGATGGTAAACTAATTTGTTTAAATCTAAATACGCTGCGCCCAGTAGTTGGCCACACCAACTGCAGCGTCGTTGGCGAGGTTCAAGTCCTCCAAAGTGCAGGTGTCCGGACACTTTGGGCACTCTAGCAGGTGTGGCATTGTCTGATCGGAAAGGCCGCACTCACACCGGATATCGGAAGGGTCTATGATCCCCCATTTAGCTAGATTGTGTTTGCAGCGACCTACCTGGGTTCGCAATCGGTTCAGTGCTTTCCAGGCAGGCCACTGCAGGTTGCCTCCGGGCGGCAGATGTTCCTGAACCTTTATATAGTTGTCTGGCGGTGGGTGCTGTTCTTTCCAGATCTTGCATCGTGCTCCAGACGGTGTTTCATTGCTTGCCTGTGTGCTCCGGAGAAAACTCTTCCGGCTCTTAAGCCTACCCGGGTCTGTTGTGTGTTTGTAGAGAGGGTGTCGGGTGTCAGTCTCCTGAACATGCTTCTCAACTGAACATGCGACAGCCCTTCTTACAGCAGGTGGAGCGATACCAACCAGCGGGTAGAGCCTGTTGAGTGGGGTTGGTTTTAGGCATCCCGATATTATACGACACGTCTCGTTGAGCGCTGTGTCGACTTGCCTTGCATGGGCTGATCGATGCCACACTGTGCATGCAAATTCACCGGCAGAAAAACATAATGACATACCAGTCGTGCGTAGTACATCAGGAGCCGCTCCCCAATGGGTAGAAATAAGGCGACGCAGCAGATTATTACGCGTCCCGACCTTTTGTTTTGTGTTAAAGCACTGTAGCTTATACGTTAGTGACCTGTCTAGCGTAACACCTAGGTATTTAGGGTACGGACAATGTTCTATATTTGTCCCCCTCCATGAAATATTTAGAAGTCGGTGTGAATGCTTGTTACGGAGGTGAAAAGCGCATGATTGTGTTTTTGACGGGTTTGGTCGAAGGGCATTAGCGTCGTAGTATTTACCCAGTGAATCTAGTGCCAGTGTTAATTTATGCTCAACATCCTCAAACGACGTTGATTGGGCTGCCAAGGCTAGGTCATCTGCATAAAGAAAGCGTTCTGTGTGTTGGGTGGTAGGTTGGTCGTTGGTATATATGTTGAAAAGTGTTGGCGCCAGTACACTGCCCTGGGGAAGACCATTTTTTTGGAGTCGCCACCTGCTTTTACTCGCCTGGAAGCATACCTGGAAGCGACGGTTGTGCAGAAGTTCGCTCAGGATTTTGACGAAGCCTTGATCGTTGGTGAGGTTATCTACTTTAACAAGCAATCTTTTGATATTAATTGTGTCGTAAGCCGCAGAGAGATCGACAAATACGACTCCAGTGATTTTATTGGCCTCATATCCATCTTCCAAGTACTGAGTGAGTCGGAGAACCTGGCTGGAGCACGACTTGCCCGGTCTAAACCCAGCCTGCTCGGGTATCAACTTCGACTCAATAACTGGGGTAAGGCGGTTTAGCAGCAATCTCTCAAAAAGCTTATAAGTGTGACACAGTAGAGATATTGGTCGATAGCTTTTGGGGTCGTCCGGCACTTTACCTGGTTTTGGAAGCGCAACCACTTTTGCTTTTCTCCAGTGTTTAGGTATTAGAGCAGTACTCAGGCATGTGTTAAACAAATTTAGGAGCCAGGATACAGCTATTGGACCAAGGTGTTTAATTTGTTCGACTCTGAGATCGTCGACTCCGGCTGCCTTATTGTTCTTGAGGTTTTTTATGGCATGAATGATGTCGCTTAGCGTAAAAGGCTTGCTGATTTCGCTGGTGTTCCTGGACGTCTTGACTGTTTTTTGTGGCCTCGGTAATCTGTGTGGCGGTTTCCCATTAAGTAACAAGTGGTGGGCTATTTTGTTGGCTGTCACAAATCCCTGGTTGACTGGTTCCGGTGGGTCTCCAGTAAGGCGCTGTATTGTGGACCAGGCTTTCTTACTGTTGTGAGTCATGTTGGTATTGGTCACAGTGCTAATCCACTTTTCCCTTCGATTTTCCCTGACTACAGACACAAGCTCTTCTCCAGCTATAATAGTGTCTTCAGAGAACGGATCTTTTTCGTACAGGTCTTCGTACGTTTTAAGGAGATCTGACGCTTCTTGACTTAGGCCAGGTATATATGAAGTCCGGCAGCCTCTGGGTATGCAATGGCGAGAGACAGTCCAGATAGTGTCTACAAACTTTTCGTAATTAGAATGTAGAGGTTCTATATCACGCAGTTTTTCATCTACGTCTGTTGAAAACTTTTCCCAGTTGGCTTTTGCAAAATTAAAACGGGGCTTGAAGGGCACTTGGGTGGGTTTGAGTGCAGCACAAATTCTGCAGGTGATAGGTCTGTGCTGCGTTCTAGGAATGGGTTGACCCACTTCTTTAAGGCTCAATGAACTAATATTACCACTAACAAAAATCAGATCTGGGTTGTATCCGCGTTGCCAACGTCGGCTGTTAAAGGAAGCTGGATGTTTGGCATTATGTATAAGAGTTAGTTCTGAAGCGTCGGCCCATTGCTCAACGGAGTTACCGTCGGCATTAGTTTCACGGTACCCCCAGGAAGTGCTGTGACTATTAAAGTCCCCGACTACTATTTTGGTGCTTCTACTGTCAAAATTTGGGGTTTTATGAAAATCAAAAGGTTGATTAGGGGGTTTATATATTGATGTCACAGTGCAAGTTCCTATATCTATGGTCATATTTTCTATTGAGCTTTCATTATTCCACGTTGCAGATAGAACGGTTATCTTGGGATTAACAAAGATTGCGCTGCCATATTGTGCGTGGGGTATCTCCAAAGCCAGCGTCATTCCATCGATGTGAGGTCGTAATTGTTCAGTGCCACGGTGGGTTTCTTGGATACATAGGATGTCGCAATTGTTATCTTGGCAGAGCTGGGACAACAGCCGCGACTTAGTATCGGAAAATCCTTCGATATTAATAGAAGTAATAGTGAGAGCAGGCTTTAAAAGCCGGTGGTGTGTGCTGTTAGAAAAGCCAGTTTTGTTGTTTGGCCCTGAAAAGGGCCGTTGGTTTGGCCCTGAGAAGGGCCGTTGGTCATGACTCCGAAGAGAGGATTTTGGGTTTACCATCGTGGTGAAAGGATTAGTCAGCTAGACTCTGCGTTACCGAGTGCTAGCTGTCCAGGGTGCGCCGGACGTTTTGTATCGTGGTACGATTTATGTTAACGCCGCTCGTGGAGGCTCCTTTCATGCCCCCCCATTTCAACACTAATAAAATAGAATAGGTAAAAGAGGGCGAGAAGAAATTTTAATTATTTAAAAAAAACTCAAAATGAGTTACGTAAAAGTATTGATGATGGTGATTTTAAAAAATCATTAGGATAATAATATCGTTCTTTAGGTAGGTATATGAAATATAAATTTAACTAAAACAACATTAATAAAGAATCAAAAAAACATGCATCCATTAAATTTGACAAATCACACCAAATTTCGTTCGACATTAATAAATGCTCAGTGATTTCGTATAAGTACGCAAAAAATCACCCTACTCCGCGTAGAGAATAGGGTTCACAAATGACGCGTGGCTTTCAATTAATTTATCAATTAAATTGACCGTGACGTGTGTCGTCAACGAGCCATCATGGGGTACTGAAAGCTGACGGAATATTTTCATTGGTGTGGTAATGACAGGTAAGCGGTATGTTCAGTGAGACTTTTTTAGTAAATATGTCTCTTTACTGGGTATTCATTTCTTTGGGTTGGTGTTGCGAAACATCGTCGCATTAAATGCGATACATGGAGATTATCCGTCTAATCTAGTCAGTAATGTTATTCTAATTTTGTTGTTTTCAAGTCATGGCCTATTTTTAATTGGCCAATGCCTGCATGATTTAAAATTGATTTGCCTAATGATGGATGATATTTTTTTTTTGCCAAAAGTAATGAATGAAACTGATGACTTTTCGCTAAAAGTAACGTTCTTCCTTGATTCAAAATCTTAACTAAACTTTTAATAGCACATTTTCCATTTTTCAATTTTTTCAGTATAAGAGAAAACAAAAATAATTTCATATCATTCACAATCGGCCGTGTCACGTGACAGCTGCGTGTCGCACCTGAGTGACGGAACGAGTGACGTCACGAGTTACGTCACGCGTTCACTCCATCGACGTGAAACATGCCGCTTTGAACAACGTTCATAAAATAAAATATATTTCCAATTTATTTTCTTTTTAAATGCTCAACTTATTTGGCTTGCTGGTAAATATTTGAATTTAAAAGTTTAAACGTGCGCAGTGTGTACCAAAGTGGTACCAAAAGATAACACACAAGGTGCAATAACATGCTGAAAAAATAGAACATGAATATTTTAAATATTTGTGTGTTTTTTTTTTTCAAATGTATTTTTTTGCATTATACTAATGCAGGAGATAAGCAAAATCATATTCACCGTTTTGAGATACCTAGGTACCGTGAGTTTTCCTAACTTTCGACTTAATTTACTTCAGGACTTTTTAAATCTTATGAGTTACGGAATTGAATAATATTTAAGTCAGGTTATATTATGCAATCAAGGCTGCCTGAAGCTTTTAAGAACTTAATGTAGCCATTCTACAAGATCCGAACTAGGTATATATGTATATATAAGAACTGCGGGTATACATTGGTACACCTCTGCCTAACCCTTCGGGGATACAGGCCTCATGATATGTTATGTACAAGATCACTCAATATTGGACTAATTAACAACTTATTTTCCAATTCCCCATAAAATAATGGTATTCATGGTACATTTTTCCTAGCATGTCATAATCGCTTGCACCTGTCAGTGAACGAACGTCACTCGCTACATCACTGTCGGTGTCATGAACTCCTATGAAAATATGTTGTTGCATTTTTTATTCAGTTTTTAGAATATGTGAAATGGTATTTAATTTATTTGTTCGTGTTGTGGAAATAAAGTAATTGTGTTGCGAACATAGCTATGGAGAGCGCTATGCTCGGGGTTTCTTTGCGCGACAGAATCCGGAATACGGAAATTCTCCAAAGAACTGGAATAACCGACATAGCTCGAAGAATATGCAAGTTGAAGTGGCAATGGGCAGGCCATATCGCTCGAAGAACCGAAAACCGCTGGGGAAGAAAGGTTCTCGAGTGGCGACCACGAACCGGAAGACGCAGCGTTGGCAGGCCTCCCACCAAGTGGACTGACGATATCGTCAAAGTTGCGGGCACCCGGTGGATGCAATTGGTGAGTTGTCGTTCATTGTGGCGTTCTAGGGGGGTGGACTTTGTTCAGCAGTGGACGTCTTCCGGCTGATGATGATGATGTTGCGAACAATTATTTTAAGTAACTTGTTTTAAATGTTTCCTTTGAAGAGCTGTATGTCCTCTTGTGATTTTATAAGCATACTAGGATGTTTAAAGAATATGCCACCATAGTTGTTTTTATATGTAGTTGCATTATCATATAAATAACATTTATGATATTTAGGTAAAATGACCCATTAACAAAATTTTAATAATTATTTAGTATTATTGGTACCAACCTTAAAAATAATTATCCTATTAATGTATACCCTTAAACATTCTATCAACGTAAAACCGTATTTTCTGTAACCCATACCTTTACAAATTGTGAGACAACTCAAGTAAGCACTAAGCATCCTACTAAATAATATAGAAAACGTCACAAGTATAGTATTTCAAGGGCTTTTCAAAGATAAAACCTCTTTACGTATTAGTTAGCGGTAGAGAGCACAACACCCTAAGAGAACGTTTTTATAAATATACGTATCATTCTCTCCCTTAATTATGTAAATAGTATTAAGCATGCTGCTTACCCACCCCAAACATAAGTGGACTTAAATAGAGCTGTATAAAATCAACTTGCAGCATGAATAAGTGGATGACGTTTGAAAATATGGTTTCTAAGATGTAGAGTAATAAAAAGGTAACCAAAAAGTGTTTGCAATTTGTTCGGATAAATATCGCAGATCTATTTTAAGTTAACTTTAAATAAATTCGCATATTATTTAACTCTCTTGTGCTTAATTTTAAGTGTGAATTTATATACGTATGCTTTTTGAAACTTCTGTTTTTTAGACCTAAACAGGGGTTTAACTGCATTATGTAAAATATGTCATAAGGGCAGGATTGGGGCTCTAATTTAAATGTGTTAATTTACTTACAAAATTATCATTTAAATATGATAATCTAATTAGTGTTGAACAGCTACATCAAAAATGTAACACAGATGTCGTGATATTTTATGTTATTAGTCAAAATCCTTATCTACTTTAGTCATTGTGTAAAATATTTCTAATCAACGAAAAACTTCGCGACGATTCGTTGGATACGATCTCCTTTCGCTGAAGCAGAGAGTAAATTTTATATTTATTTTTGTAAATATTTACGGATATTTTGGTGATATATTTTTGTGTGAACGAGTCTTCAGGGAGAAGGTGTCCACACGTTAGCGGCAGTGGAACAGCTCCCGCTTCTGTAATTATGCCGTGGCGCCAATTATCACGTTCATGCCTTTTTTATGTTGCCTTTTTTATTTTTTGCGATATTATCGATGTAATTTATTGGACGGTGTTCAATTGTAGGGTTGGCACTTCACATTATTGATGATTATTGAAGTGCACGCACCTCGCGAGTAGTGAAAGTCAAAGGACTGATTTGGAAGTTTGTTTGTAATATAAATATTCGAAATTTAGCTTTTTATTAAGCTTTACAATTACTTGAATTTTTTCAATCCACAATTACATACATATGTAAAGAAATCTTAGTTAATCAGCATGATTTTCATAAATAGCGTATAAGAATAATATAGGTCTAATCATCGCTTATAGTAACAGCGCATTTACTTTGAATAAAACTATAAAAAAGCTACCAGTAAAAAACAAATTAGATCAAAAATAAATTTATCAGATCAGTAGATGACTGGACTTTAATTAACTATAGCAATCTAAAATTAAACTTAAACAAATCTTCCATCCTGCCAACCCTATTCGCCTCGCACCGTTATCATTCCCAATCAATCAACTTATTACAAGCCCATTGCGTACTTTCACTCAAATTATAATTTCGACGAATATTAACAATGAATCAAGTTTATTTTGCGTAATGAGTCCTCTTGCAATAATAAGATACTGATTGATCATACGAATTTAAAGCCATTATTTTTTATTATTAGCCTCCTGGAAGGTTAAAATGTCTTAAATAACCTGGTTATACTTGTAATCTTTACTAATGAATATGAATTTACTCAAGTCTTTTTTTAGTTTGCATTTTCAAACTCTCCTACACTCTGCAAAGGTGTATTACAAACTAACAGATTATGTTCCTCTGTCTGTTTGAAGATTTTGATCAGTAGTTTATTGCAACCGAAACGCGCATAATTTAAAAGGAGGATTTAATTTTGTTACTTATTTAGATTTTTCCGCGATATTTTCGGCAAATATAACAGTTTACAAAAATTGGAGTATACTTTCGAGATGGTATGAATTAATTCGAACAAAATCCAGAAATTTTCTTGAAGTATTTTATCTTTTATTTATTTGTTACCAATCATTGCAAATCTCCATTTAGTATTCGTTAGGGCAATAAAAAATAAAAACGCAATTATTAAAAATGCGTTTGAAACCACTACATCAATGGGTTAGGTACCACAAATCTGTTTGTATAAGCAGGTAAACACGGTAATATTTTTAAACCCCTAAATGATGATCCTCTGCTGAATGTAATCCCTCGCCACGAGTACCGCATGCATTTTAAGGGGATACATTCATAATCAGACGAATTTTGGCAAATGTTAAAAATAAAAACAAATTTCCCTTACAGGCAGAGGAAAAATATAAATTATAAACATACATGGAAACTACTTATGAAAATAGTAAAAAAACTGGTTGATTTTTTCAGAGGATCGGAACGTCATTATTAACTGACACATTTACACGGTTCATGGCTTCTTTAAATAGCTACTTAAAAACTAAAACTCAACGTTGATGACCAAATAAGTATTATTAATTCAAGAATACCAAAATTCCATCCTGCCAGCTGTGTGCAACTAATAAAATAGAAAATATGAAAATATGGAATTAATTCTTCATACTCATATTTTTGTGGTCAAAAACAGCTGTTAACGAGCATAAAACTGTTGCTATGTAACACATTTTACGTATTTTACCGTATTCATATGACTGGTAAATAATTAATAAATAATAAGAGATGACACAAATATCGGAGCTGTATATTATGTAGTTTGGCATTTACCGGAATTTACATAAAATTATATCTAGTGAATCGAGTCAGAGTAATAAAAAAAACGCTGCGGGTAAGCTAGAATGAGTTTTCATTCGGTTATTTAATAGGATTGTAATGATATAAATAAAATAATTATATCATTACAACCCTAGCAAGTATACTGTAAAAATCAAATAAAGATCCCAGCATAAAACGTATCTAACATTTACTTGTAGTTTAAAATAGAAATTTCTATATTATTAATCGCAACTGAGTCGCATAATGAATGGGCCTGTAAGGGCGTCTGCACGCGTGCGTACGATCGTATGGGTACGACTGCGGGTAATACGCGCCTGTTATTGCTCCCGCGAACGCACCTGAGACCCAATTAAGTATCGCTGCACATGTACCACATTCTTTGTGGATTTCCCTGTCTGAGACGCTATTGAATGGGCGTCATTATGTCGTTCAATGGAACGCTTTTTGTGTCAACTGCTTCGTTATAAATATGTGTCTACTGTTTGTATACTCATTTTATTGTACAATAATCGATACTCTTTAACAATACAGTAAATTGTTACCCAATATAATAAAAACTTCAGTTTCCGAGTATTTATGTACTATCCCAGTGAAGCATAAAGTTATGAAAATCACGGGAATAATCACCGGTGTACATCGGCCGTGGTTGTAAGCAGACTTTTATTCCCCTGAATTAGGTATATTACTATAAACATGTTACGCGATAGTTTAAAAGTAAGTATTATAAAAATCAGCTCTTAAAAATTAGTAGTAAATTATTAAATTAAAAATATATTTGTTAATAACACATACGAGGCGCATCAACACAGAAAACCTAAAAAATAAACTGAAAAACCATCAAAGCGGTCACATTGCGATCACATTGACGTGCAAATCCACGGCACATAGCTATAGAAACAAAGTAATTCCCATCATATCGCGTGGCCAGACCGCTTCTGGCGCCTGAGAGAGCAAATTGGATGCGAAATCAAATAAAAAACATTCGCCGATTCGAGTAGGGGAGGTAATGTGAATGTTATGATGTATCGCCATGGCAACGGCAACTAACGCCTCTTTCCTCCTTCATTATCGGTTTTGAGTGTGACGTTAATGTTTGTGGTTTTACTTTTATGCAAATTTTTAGTAATGATCGTGTTAAAATGTGACGAAATTATTTTTATTTCGGAAGGACGGGTGATTAATTTCGTTTGAAAATAATTGCTAGTTTGTTTTTTTTTTTTTTGTAATTATCCATTCGTAAATTTCCAAAATTGCTGAAGGATTTTTTCGTTTCCAATCGGTCCAAATAAAAAACTATGTGTACTGCTGTACGTAACGGTTGAGTTTACAGCAAATGATTATCAAACTTTTTCAGTGTTTTAATAATGACGAATACCGCATTATTTTCATGGGCAGCACATATTTTAAATACTTGATTATAATTTTTTGTCAGCGGATAAATAAAGTTCTTTGCCCTCGAAACGTCAAAAACCAGTATAATAATTATAATAAAATTAATAATCATCAGCGACAATCTATCCTACCTCCATATACCATATTTGTGAGTCCCTCATAATTTCCTGGCTTCGCGCTCAGCTGGCTGTTCCGCGTCACTTGACAAGAGATCTCTATCAGGTTTTTGTGGCTCCATCCCCTATGCACAGATAACGGGGATATTATTTTTATAAAATATGCTGCGGTCATTAATATAATGTGCGAGAGTTTTTCTGTAAAAAGGTTTGTTTCACTACATCTATAATCATGTACTACACTATACAGACAAGTTAAGATAAAAATTTGTTTGTTTGTAGTTGCAGAATTCATTAAAGTTTTCTAACAATAAAAATAGGCACTTTGAAGTTCCCTTTTACTGTAAGGAATTAACTTTAAGAACTGGTTTATGATGTGTCAGAATATTTTAAATTAGTAGTTTATATTTTTTATTTTTATTATAGAAATAAATACGATGAATGGCCAACAGCCTTTTGTAAACATGTGAGTAGCAGTAAGTTAACCTAGTAACTACTATTAAAGTTTTACCAGCTTAAAGGTTAATCCACTGCTAATCTTAGTAAAGCGTTAATCACAGAGGTAGTTAGATATTTACTTGTACATTAAATACATTTTACATAAATCCAGTCTTCCAATTCTCTGCCAGAGATAAGCCTATTTATGTGTATACTCGTATATAGTTACTTGTTTTAAAATCCATGTAACTTTCATGAATAAGTGATATATCTCGTTCAATTATCAAGTCAATTTTCACACAGCCTGACGAAACTATTTAACTTCATATTGGCTCTCATTTTATAATAGACTTTTTATCGTGTGCAAAACCAAAGAAAAGGAGCTCAAATTTAAAACTTACGAACTCAGCGTTTGCAAGTAATGGGTTCTGTCTAGCTTCTCAAATCTGGACTGAACATTTCATTTGAATTAAAATGTGTTTTACCTAAGGCTCTTTTGCTCCAACTAATAATAACAAAAGATTTAATAAATTTTGAAATTAAACTTGATGTTTATAGTTCACGAGATAGAAAATTTAAAAGAATTTTCTTACATTTTATTATTTAAGACATAGCAAAAAAAAAATACAAATAAACAGTTGAATACAGAAATAACAAGTGAGGATCAGTATTCCGTTAATTATAACTGAGGCTACTGTGAAAACCCAAATAATAAATAAAGTATTTAAAACCATAATTCCCCATAAACACGTAGATACCTAACATATGTACTAGGAATTAATCAGGAGCGAGGAGGTCTCAAATTGTAGGCGACATCGATAGGTAGGCGGCGTGTCCCCTCGCATGGGTGCTGAGTGGAAACCAAAACACCAGGACCAGATCAAAGCGACAATGTCGGAGGGTGAATTTGTCTTGGTGATTCTGTAAGAGATGCCTGAAGAACTGGATGTGATGGTACAGAAATCATATTTTATGGATCTAAAGGATTAGAACCATTGTAGTTTCCTTTTTCTAAAGTTAGAGTTGACGATTGGCATAATGTTAAAGTTAATTGCTAATCTTTTTCTTCATGTATGCTAAAGCTGGCTGGACTCAAACCGAAATTTGTTCTAAGAGATGTATAATAGTAAAAAACTTCATTACTGGATCATAAGTTCCGCACGGCAAACCGAAAATGGCATAAGGAGACATGTTTAAAAAAATCTTATAATGATTATAATTACTGCCAGAACTTTGTCGCCTCCTAGTGTTTTTTTTACATTGTTCAATTCCTAAAATCTGTTGTCACTTCCAGTGTATTTCATTTCCTGTTATATCTATACTAATAAGTGCGGTGGGCGACACCGCGTCATCATTACTGCACAAAGAGGGCTCTGCAACTGCTCACAACATCTGTATATCGGAATTATTCGACACCGGGATTTTGGTTGTTTTATGCGATTGAAGGGATTATGAATAAAGGTATAGAAATTGCTTCTTTATTCCGTAGGAGGTAACGCTTTATTTCTAGGTGCGTATGTAATAGAGTTACAAAATGGACTGATAGACTCATTAAAATAACAAATGAATAGCGTTTAACCTTTTGCTGATATGTCTGAGGTTCTTTAGAACCGGATGAAACAAAAAAGTCTTCTTAAAATTCAAAACAAACGACTGTCAATTACTTGAAGACTAAAACAATTTGAACAAAATCGAATCCTTGATTCAACCCAACAATGTGATCTTGTCTACAGTTATTTGGAACAAGGTACTGATGCAGTATATTTTTATTGCATGGCCGTGCATGCGAGCACTTGATAACAAACAGTTCATTAGTCACGGGGCCTGTAGCATCAACATCCACTGTTTGTGGTACACGGCGGTATTTAGATGTCTGTCTGTGTCCTGTTTCGAGTTGTGTTTTATATATTATTGAAGTCGGTTGTAGAAATAAGTATTGCATTGTTATGTGTTTGATTATAAGCAAGTCCAAATTTCCTTTGGCCATTTTGTAAGAATGCTCTGTATACCAAATTGTTTGGTACCAGGTTCATGTAAAGATAGCACCAATTGTAGTTCCAAATATTGCATCGATATTTATTATAAATAAGTTTATTAGCAATTATAATGAATAAATAAATAAATGCGGACAACATCACATACATTGTTCTGCACCCAAAGTAAGTTGCTAAAGCACTTGTGTTATGGAATTCAGATACAACGAAGGTACCACAAACACCCAGACCCGAGACAGTGTAGAAATGTGATTTTCTACATTGACCCGTCCGGGGATCGAACCCGGGACCTCAGAGCTACCGACACCTTGAAACCGGTGCGTACGCCACTCGACCACGGAGGTCGTAATGTTGTTCAGATTTACCTTTGGAACTAACAGGATGAGAATAGTCGAAAATTATGGTGCCTGCATAAAATTAGCGCAAAAACTTTTTTGTCCATAAAAATATATTTCAGGTATCTATTATTTGTTGTTGTTATCTATTAGTTGTCTGTGGAATCTAGAAAGCAGTAGGTTCTAGACTGGTAATGGTATACAGTTGGTATACTTGATCCGAGTACTCACATCAAGGACCTGTGGCCTCGATGGGCGAGCTAATTGATAGTCTGTTTGACTGACAGCAGTTAGTAAATAATACTGTCTTATACTGTTAGCTAAGTGATCAAACGTCATACTCCGAATCATTTATAATTTTAAATCAAAATAAATGCTATTTTTAGATTTATCCAATACAACTCAAACACAAATTCTATATTTCTGTAATAATAATTAATAAACTCGCTTTAAAAATGATGTATTTTTGCGTGTTTAATCTCTTTTTTAAAGTACTTATTTAAAAAATAAATATTAAGTAGTAAATACTTATAAAAAGGTAATAGATTTATCGTCCATAATAATTATTTGCATTTTCTCATACATACAGTCTGTACCTACGCATAGGTCGTGCTTAGGGCATCACCTGCGCGGACTAATTAAGTAGTCAAGTGCTAATAAGCTGACCTAACTAACCTAATACGCTGCAAACTAAGAGCAAGAGCTTAAAGTAGGATGTAATTTTGTTTATTTATTTAGTACAAAATCTCTCAAATGACAAACATTGTATGCGTAGTGTTTTAAGATTTAAAAATAACACCGTCTTGGTTGATTGACTAGTCAACACATTCAGTAGTGCAGAATAATTGAGTTAAACTAGCACTGTGTAATAGACATCTTCGTCGATTTGTACTGAAGGTTATAAACAGCCGAAATATGTATTGCAAAATTGTTCCGTCTATTTAGTTTATCTTCTGCTGTAAAGTGAACTGATTCATAGCTTGCAAGACACGACAATCCAAATTTTAATAGTCACATAAGAAACACCCAATTTAGACCAAGACGCGGGATACGATCTATAATTATTAATCACAGTACATTTCTTTAAAATAACTCAACTAAGTTAAATGCAACACCAAGTTTACACTTCAATCTGTCTCCCCGTACACAAGACAAGCAAGAATTAAACAAACACCCAGATTTCCGATATTAAGCATGAATGGAGTATCTCTGAACACACAGATACAATGTACCTACCTATGTCTGTAGTCTTAGTAACAACTCGCAACATATGATTTACAAACATGTCTCGCTCGCATGCAAATGCTGAGTTGAATCTGTATCATTTATGACGGCGCTGAGTGCAGGCTACTAGCTGTTAATGTGGACACGTGATTATACCGTGAGTTGCTTTCGAATCGGGTACTATTAATATCAGAGGGTTAAAAGCGTGAAAATGTATAGGATTTGGGAGTCAAAAGCTAAGTAAGTATATAATTTTTTTTAAGCGGTGCTAATATTGATGATAAAATAGTTTAACAGCGAAAAAAGCGTTCTTTTTGAAAGAGGATAAAAGGAGTCACTTTTCCCCCAAATAAATAAAATAATGCTATGAAATATAATGATAAAATATTGGATTATTCCCCGCTACACAATCAGCATAATAATTATTATAATTCAACTATATTTGCATTTTATTAACTAATCATGAGTCACATGATTAGTTAATAAAATGCAAAGGATTTTTTATCTAGCTTTCCTACCTTTTGTATGTTCTTTGTTCGAGCTTAAAGTAGATCTACATTACAATCGTGTTACGATGGTAGAAGCCCCGCGTTACGAGGCTGCCCGCATCGTCGATGAGATTTCACTGTATGTAAATAGCTTGCATCTGTTTATTTACTATTTTTTGCATCATTTTCATCCGTACAGGCGTTTGTGAGGCTCTATCATGCAGGTTTTAAGTAAACAATCCAATGTTATGGAGTCCTGCGGCTAAATAACACTGCATGTTAAAAGATTCGTGTTTTATTTTTTGAAGGGTACATTTTTATATTATGTTTTGCAAGATTTTGTTTACATTTGATTAAAAGAAGATAAGATTAATATTTGCTTCTTTTTAAATACGAATTTACGGATGTATTAAGTTTTCTTGTTGACGTTTTGAGTTTGTTTTACACCAAAAACAGTTTTTTTACACTTACAAAGGAATCACAGATGCCTAATCAAAGTTATTGGGTGGCTCTACGTTTATCTACTAAGGATACCCTAATGATTCATAAATGACGGCAACTAAGTACTGAAAAACACTACGTCACAAAGACCTTCCCGTACCTATTCAAACATTTCAAATCCTTTGTCTAAGCTTCTCTGTCTTGCAAACTTACAATCTTGTACTACTATATTTCAACCAGCAAAGTCCAAAGCTCAACACTAGCTTAGTCAAAGAGCCAAGAACATACCTTTGCCATTTGTTATCTGTGGATGTACATGACAAAAGCTGTTCACACACTAACACCCTATTTGTAGAACCACAATTTTTTTGTTTCATTCTCAAATTAGAGCAAACAGATCTATTTTCATGTTTGTTTGTGCAATAACCCAGAGGTGCAATAAGTATCCCTGGGGAGCTAATCGTTAGTAGCTAAATTGTTTTCTTGTCAGCTGGCAGATGGCAGCCATATTGTTTTGGACGTCAAATCAAGTTTACAATAGTTAGGGTAGCCGGAGGCGTATTCTGTTTTTAATGAAGAATAATAAATCTTTTCTAGGTATTTTGATCTTTGTTATACGCTCTCTTTTATATTATCAAATTGATAATTTGCTTGGCAACTTGAATTTTATATAACAACTCTACACTACCATGGCTATTGTTTGGTAATCTTTTTCGTGTTATTATTTGTTTTTTTTTCTGAATACAAAGGAAAAGCATGGAGCTTTTTCTACCATCTCTACAAAAATATTAGTGTACCACCACCATGTACAGCTAAAGCTCTACCTCTGCGACATAAAATGAAATCTTCAATCGAACAATTATCAATCATTATCGCTTACTACTGTTACAACTCTACTACTTCGACGCCAATAGTCGGTTCCTCACAGAATAAGTCCACCAGCTCCGAACATAACAAATGATCGTTCCGCATCAATTTGTCTGGAAGTCGTTAAAATCGCGTTTCCTCTTATTAATTTCTGCTCCCCTAGTACTAGGAGTCGCGACACGCACAGACATACGCCACGGGCAAACCAGAAATACGTTGTTATAGTCAAATTTACGATATTGATAGATGTTCCTGCCGTGGTCGGGGATTGATAAAAAAATGTCGTTTGTCGTTTTGATGGTTGGGTGTTCGGTGGATCGAATTTAGACCTTATTAGTGGTATCTACGGTTTAAATTTGATTGGTGATAATTTGGACTAACTGTAGATAGCATATGTTTATAATAAAGTTTTATTGAGGGGATTTGTATGCACAAAGGTGCGTATCCATTCTGAATTAATACGCTATACTAATGTAACTTACATACACTAACGCAGAGCTATATTTCACATTATTAGTCTCATAGTAGTTTAAAAAGGTTGCATTAAATAAAATACTGAAAACTAGATCTTGGCAAATCACTAAATCACGTAAGCAATACCTAGTTATTTTCCACTAATTTTCATTATCTCAAAATAACAGCGATTAAAAGCATACACCTTATAATGTAATTAAATACGCGCCGCTTATAGTGTTAGTACATATATTTTAAAAATATGTAAAAAACATCCATAAACTGCCAACATATACAATCAAAGCATAATATAACTGGGGTAGCAATAACCTACCAGTATTAAAATTTATACGCACACCCAACAACTGTTATTAAATATAAGTATGATATCCTTTGATATCACAATAGTGCGTCGTACATCACTGCAGGCCGATTCAAGGCTTATATTTCTTTACAGTTTCTAACACCCTAAAACACCTTGTAACGTTACTATGTGTTTACACAAAGTCACCTAACATTCACCTTGGAGACTTGGCATCGAGTTTTCTCACGCATTTATATAACTGCAATTACCATCCTTGTGTCCATTTATCTTCATCCAATTATCTTCCTAGTTTCCTAATTCTAAGATTTTTGTTTTTTTTTTTGTTGATGCTATTATATTTGTCTGTGTTGTATCCCTTATGTTTTAGGTTTAAAATGCTTTATGACACAATTGTGTCCTTACAGCATTTTATTGTTGCAATAGCCCAGTAGTACAGATAATTTGTAGTAAGTACACAAATTATCCACAGTCTTATTCTTTGTAAAACAATTGCACGCTAAGGCTATAAATTACTTAGTAGATGGAAAGACTGCAATTCTAATTTTATTGTCCTATAAAACTTCAATTCCTTCTGTTTATAGGTATTTTACCTTAAAGAAAAATACATACATTGAATGTAATTAATCAGTAATCGATTTTATCAATTACAATGTTCTGGGCCAGATGAGTATTTCATTTCTCGTCCCAAAAATTTTCGATCGACTTCTCGACCATTTGCATCTATAGACATTTATTGCAGACATCATCTAATTGTTTCCCATGGTACGGGACTAGGATTTATTCCCCCAACACAAACTTCCGACACCATTTGAAATTCATTCTTCACAGGAACGTGTGATGTAATAAAAAATCTGGCAAGGGCGATGCTATTCTGTAGGCATGATTCTGTATGTAGATAAACTTATCTTATAGCTGAGCAAACGGTTTTTAACATTCTCGATGTAGAACATCACAAACATACTACAAAAAATAACTGCCATTGATCGACATGCAAAAAAGAAGCAAAAATAAATACAGTGGATAATAATAAAAGAAAAAAAAATCGTATTCAATCATACTACATAATTAGAAGAAAAAAGAACTAAAGAAAGAAATCAATAAAATGAAATAAATTTAAACTCAAATAATCCCAAATAATAATACTTTAATAGATACATCGCAGATCATTAAATAGTTCTACGTAAGTATAGAATAGAATATTACTATAATTTCCCAGTTTATTAAACGCATAAAAACTATTCAAGCGTTTACTTATTTTTTTCGACCGATGCAACCCTAAAATAGCTTCACATATAAGGCACTGGCTGTATGATAAATTATGCACCCCTCGATTTCGAGATTGCTAGCGCGATGCATTAACGTTACCCCGTTTGATATATATTTTTTACGTCAAGGTAAATGTGAGTCAAATGACTATTATGGCTTAATAGACCAGTGCGTCATAAAGACGAGTTGATGGTACCGACATTTCATTTTATATGTTTTCCTTCGTTAGTAGGCCAGTATATTTGGCCTGTATTGCAGCTGGTTCGTTAAAATTTCTTACGTGTTGACCATAACCAGGTATTTTTTAATGGTCCAAAAATGGTACTTTGTAGTACTCTTCTATCACTTACCATATATTCATGACATATGGAATAGAAATGTAGAATAAAATAACAAAATCTGACCACTGATCAGCGCCATAAGAGAACCATACCTTATTTAAAGTATTTAACAAAAGATTTGCCTTGATTAAAGAATGCAAACTACACAACAGCATACCAAAATGATTGAAATACCAAAATGAGACGCCTGATATTAAAATATTAAATATTCTCTACCCAACAGGAAATTAAAGCGAATTGAAAATTTAAGAACAGGTATTAACCATTAATGATGACATTACGTATAGACCGTCCTTTACGACTGTTGTAGAAAACGAATAAAGCAGAGGAATTGATAGATTAAGCGAGCCTTTTATACAACACTGGTATGCAAGAGGACTATAACTATGCATTGATAAGGCCATGTGAAACTGAGTAATTGTCACGTCAACTTATCATATTACACGTTTAATCTTTCGGAAATGAGGAAATGTCAGCGTTCAATCAGCGCCAGCGCCAACCCCATCATCTCGTAGAACCTAACTGATGGTACTTTCAAACCAAAACTTATTTAATTTCTAACAGTTCCAACCAATATTGTTTCCAAATCCAAAGTTTTAATCGTATCATTGTCTAGCTACCAATATTGTTTTAGTTTCACCTTCAACAACTCTTTAATGTTACCAAAACTTATCGATTTCCAAGACATTTTCTGTACTGATTCAACTTCTGATATGACTAACACAAAATCACATACTTATTTCAAGCTTAGATGTTCATGATTATAGTATTCTGCATCCCTTTTCCGTAATGTATTCTTGGTAGTGGCGCCACGGGCCCCTGCCCTCTTAGCTGAATCACTGCGACGTAATAGAGTGTAAATTTATTTATCTCCCACACCGTGACTGTCTTTATTTGGAGCTAATGTTTTCATTTCATTATACTAATCGGCATTATCGTTTCGCGGTCGTTGAAATAACAAGGATTTGATTTGAATTGATGTTTCTAGTGGGGTGTGTATTGTGATTGTCTATTTTAGTAGGTGGTATTGCGTAGATGTGTGGGTGATTTATTTTTGACAGTATTTGATATAGATATTTGTTAATTAGATTAAACTTAGATACTGTTTATTGATTTGATCTACCAACATACAAAGGCTGAACGATTAAAATAAAAACACATCATACTTATCATTCTAGCCTAAGTACCTACTCAAAACCAACACTTTTCTTATAAACGCAGATTTAAGAATACATTCAGAAATCATATTGCAAAAGTTACAGAAGAACACCTATATTCAATTAAGTCAGAAATTGCTAAGCTATTTTCACCTACTTGCTACTGAAAACTCCGATTCGAAACAATTCAGGTAGAAATATTATGTAAAGTTCTGCCACAAAAAGCCTCTAAACCGAGCATTTCCTTTCAAACCTTAACATTAACAGAACTACGTGCAATTAAACCACAAAAGAGTCGTTCTGATGTACCGAGCAGACCTGGTTACGACACAATCAACGATTATTGCTGCAAGTTATTCAAACGTATCTTTTGACGCTGTTGCCCTTACTACGACAATCATTAGAAAATTGATTCGATTTATATCGGAGGCTTTGGATCTGTTTTGGCTTTATATCTAGATGTCAAAGACCGTTTCATTTTTCAATAAGTGTTGTTAATATTGCGAGGTAAATTTTGTTAATAATATTAGTCATCAGAAATCTAAAAGACAATACAATTTATAAATGAATTACTTTAAAGGTTTTGTAATAAAGTAGTAGTAAACTACAGTATAGAAATTATTATCAGCCTTGAAATCATGTACACTAAACTTTCGAAATTGTCGGGATTTTTTTCTTGATAGTTGATTTAACCAGGGTTTAGCCCAGCAATGGGGCAATATAAGCTAATAATAAATAAATGCATTCGACTTCTCGTGGTAACGTTAGGGCGTTCTGTCAGATTATACATCAAATCCCTTCTGTTTCCGCTACGTCTGTATACAAAAGCGTCTTGATGAGCTAATGGAGGCTCGTGACCGCACAAATTGTCTACAGACTTTGTTATAAACCATATTGGTGGCATTTTGCTCAATTTATCATGCATACGATAATAACCTTCCATACTATGGTAATTAAACCTATTTTCCTATAAATTTATGTAAACCTAGTTTTCCCAAAAGAATAAAAGTTTAAGCTATGATAAGCTCCTCTAGTGGGCTAGTACAAGTTAATAGACTTCTGTTGACCTTGGTGACTCTCTCAAACATGCTAAACACTGTAATATGCTTTGTTTAGAGTTTGTTTAGAGACCGCATAAATTAAATTAATTAAAATTACAAACATCCCTTTTTATCCTTAAGCAAACCTTAAACGGTCAGCAGCATAAAGGACAATTGTAACTGAATCCTTTGTACCTTAAAATAAACAGTAATTATAGAATTAATACTTGACATGCACATGGACAGAAAATCAACTTGGATCAGCTTTCAGATTGGCATTGGACTAGACTGGATTTAGGAAAAGAAAATCTAAATTTCATAGACCGAAAAACTATGAGTCAATCTTCCGAACTTCTTTGTTACATATTGTGATACCTATGATTGTTTATGAAAGCTGAAAACAAACGAAGGTTACATGCCAAACGTACAATATTGTACATCGATACGAAGGCAACCCAAAACTGTTTGGAAGATATCAATATCCTATTTAAGACCCGTATTCTACTATCAGACAATAAACAGAACTCAACGACTGTCATGGGTATTATGCAAACGGTTCCGATAGCATTACGAATTCTAGGGACGGGTCAGCGTTGCCCACCCATCTAAATCTAAGCCTCGAGGTACGTTGCTTAACTTAGTATATTTGACTTTATTTACTGATTTGTGGCAAGTGGTGGTATTTTTTATAGGTTTACTGGATTTATTTAAGCTTTAGCAGTTAACAATAGATTACGAGTAAGGAACGGCGCCTCGCTAAATAGGTACCACTGTAGGGCCTTATACTTAAATTGTAACAATACAAGCCCTACTTGGTAAGGTCTGTGTATTATTCAGGTTCGCTCCAAACAAATTTTATGCACTTGAATGGCGTGAAAAAGCTTTTACAAGTACTAACTTGTATGAAAGTTAGGGTTGGTACCTGAAAAATTACATAATATTTCGGAATATAAAGTTGTATGGTATAAATGATTTCAATTAAAAAAATAACACCGTATTTAAAAGACAGCCGTAAGATCAGAAGTAAACTTAGTCATCTTCCTTTGTCCGTCGCCATTAGTAGCTTCATCTTGTAATGTTCGCTAGTAATTGTAACTCTAAAACGTATGTATATTGTTGTCTATTGTTATATTGACTCTTTTCATACAAGTATTTAATAACTATTTTATTCAGCAACAAAAAGTATGCGTCTAAATTAATTATTCTTTCAAAAACACAATAATAACGCCTGGATGCCTATATTTCACGAAAAACTTCAAGTGAAAAATACAGTTTCCTTTAACAAAAAATGTTAAAATTTTGGTCAGCCCTAGTGCTGCAAGCTTGGCGCCACCCGTACCCGTGTTAATCGACTCTTACGACAGGTCAACTACCAACTTAGCAACTTAGCTTCAAGCTAATCTGTAAAGGGACCTACAGAAATATATAGGTACCTTAAATGATCATCCTCTAACCCTGTTTATAATTTGATATTTTAATAAGTAAATAAAGCCAAATAGGTCTCGTGTTAAAATGAACTGTATTTTGGATTGATTGGAACTTTTAAACAGTTTCTTAATAAAGTAACTGACTAATTTTTAGCTAAACATGAGAAAAGCAAGATTTAGAATAAATGTGAATGAATAGTACCACGTTTTTAAATTATGAATGTAACATTGTCACGTGTTATACGTTCTGAAGACAGATATAATTTAATTGTTACTAACATGTTCATTGAAAACCGACGTCAATAACTCATTTGTCTACAAACAAACGTACTGTATATGGATACCTAATACTAATACCATAAAACAAATATCACTATAAACATATGGGATGTTACCGTATCCTTACTTCCGTAAACTATTGTCTTATTACATGTCATTAAAGAGATTAGAGGCTATTGACATTAGAACAATATTTTAGTAATTACTTTAAACTAGTATCAGGAATAATGAATCACAAAGGAGGATTCTGCCTGTGATCATGACACCTGTAAAGCCGTTGAAACGTCGGCATTAAAACCTAAATATATACCGAGAAATAATTCGTAAAAAGTATTGTCATTTCAGTGTTTAAAATTCGCGTAAACGTCGGGAAATAATAGGTAATTACGAGTAGGTACCCGAATGTAGGAAATCACGTTTTAAATGAACACATTATACAGTTTTAGAGTATATTAAATCAATGTGAAAGTAGCTCGTGAGAAATGGCTCCATTTAAGAAAGGTATCCGCACCTATAATTCTGTGCCTGATAAGGAAAATCGATTAATTAACTGACCATTACACCTGGAAATCATTTGCAACAAGTTGCTATCTAACCGCGTTTCGATCTTATCAGCAATGCTATAGATGAATTGCTATTCGGTTGCTATATACAGTATACGTAATTGGTCGATAAATTATAAGACTACAGGAAATTGGTGGACAATATGTAAGCGATAGCGGGATCAATTCGGGATTCGAAAATGGTTAGTTCGGGTGATTTGAAAACAATTCACGTTATCGCTGTCTTGGAGTATTTTCGTCATTAATGCTATTTAAACCGAAGAACATAGCGATAAAGTTAAACGAAGCCATATCAAGAATCAAACATTTCACAATTTTCACCAAGCAACCGCAACTTTCAAACATCAATCATTTAAAGACCAGGTCCTTTCTAAGTTACAATTTTATAGTGATGTTCACAAAGAAGTGATAATTTTCTCTATTGTGATAAAAATATCGAACGCTGAAATAGAATTTTAGGCTAGTTTACCTACAAAAATTTACTACTATATTTTAAAACGCGAAATCTTCCACCTCGTACCTCACTCTAATCTGCAAGGCCACGTGCGTGCTGTATTATTATGTTATTATTTGTCTAGTTCGCAATAAGTCGACAGATAACGATGTTTACTTTACATAGCATTTAATCTATTACCCTCGTTACTGCTACGGTTTTGGAAACTTGACTCAATTTATATGGAAAATAAATAGCAATTTAGGTGTCACCATTATTAACACAAAATAAAAAATAAGTGGAACTCGAAAAGTAGGCTAAGAAGACTCTGGCGAGATGACATAGACTGCTATTTGCCGAATTAGTAGGAAAAGACAAAATAGAGCCTGAAACAAATTAAGGAAGACCTAGCATAGGAACAAACATTTGTCAGAAAGAAAATACACATAAAAAAGATTTTGAACACATCGTCAAGAAAACAAAAAAGATTATCTAGCCTGTACTGTCCAAAATACACACGGAAAATAACATATTCATTATTATCATGTTCAGCTTCTAAGGAAATTCTATTGTCAAATTTCTGGGAAAATTCCCTATCAGTAGATACTCGACTTACATAACTAAAACCTTTTTTATCTCCGACATTATCTCTAAGTTGGCGGAATCCTTCAACATGATGTATACATGTGACTTAATGTGGTAAAGTACTTACCGCATTTAGGGCTTCCATCTCGTAAGGGCTCAGCTTGTATGAAGCATCGGAGCCTACCAAACGTGGTGATGACCTGGAAAGAAAGAAAATACTTTTTTTGAATATCACTATTAATTTTGGAATCTCTATTACTATACTAACTGCCTCGTTGGCCTAGTGGCGCTAAGCGCGACTGCTACGCTAGAGATCTTGGGTTCGATTCCCGAGTCGACCAAGGTGTTATTAGGTTTTTCTATGAAATTCTCAGTAGCAGGTCGGGGTTTGGATTTGTGCCCGGTTAGTGGCAACAGGCTCACCCCCTATTACATGGGACCTAAACATATCGGCGAACCGTGGGTGTACATTGGTACACCTCTGCCTAACCCTTCGGGGATACAGGCGTGATGATATGTTATGTTATATTACTATATATCCTAGAAAAATCGGCAACGGCAAGTGAGAAGGTTTAAAAAAAAGACATTTTGTAATTTCAAGTAAACTTATCTGAATATCAATCAGTATTAATTTTTGATAATTTTTTATCTAAGGAGCATCGGCACGTGAGAGAGTATTTAAAAATGCTAGTTAATTTGGAACAAGATAGGAATAATCCGAATCCGCCTTTCTAAACAATGTCTTAAAATCTTTCATATTTTAATTTTCCTCACCATGAAAATTAAACATCATCTTCCTCATAATTCCAGAATGATTTTACGTTTGTTCTCAAAACATCTTAACCTCTGAAACCAGGTCAAACATCACCTGCACCTGGATTGGCCGTCATTTCCACGACGGTACTTATATATCTCGCCATGCGAAACAATTATTCTGGCCCGACGGTTCCTATCTGCTCTATACGAGAGTTTTGTTTTTCATTATTTTTAGGTGTGATGTTTCCTGCTTTTTTGTATACTTCTTAGTAGAGTTTTGTACCACATTATGTGAATTTCAAGACACTACTAACATTTTTACAAACAGTCATTCAAGGAGCTGATAAAGACACACTCGTGATTGATTGACATAATTTTCTGAGATTTGATTTTTTAGCTTAATACAAGAGCTTTCAAATTTATTGTTTTAAAGTTCCATTTGGTTTCAATAAAACTTGCCTTTGTTGGATTTTCCCATCGTTTCGCCATTCTATCTGAACATTAAAGTTTTATGTTGTATACCGAATGATCCAAGCACTAAACATCTCGTAAACTATAGGTTCGAATCTTTATTTATGTAGCCGTTAATTGTGACCCCCACAGGACTTCCGAGGTTGCTGTCCATTGTGCTGCTAGAACAAAGCTTTAATAAAACACTTTATGCTCGGATAGTAGCATTTTTCATGCACTAAGAAGTTTTTAACGATGTACTTTTTGGGGACTTCTTTCAGATTAAAGTGCTTGTTGTTCTTGCTTCACTACCACTACTATTTTTGTGAAATTGGTTACACCTTATTTCAACTTCAATGCAAAGCTATACATTCCTACAGTTAATACACAAACTATCTTTAATAAGCCAAAAATATCATCAATAAAATCAGCTGGAGTATCATCATGGATATCAGTGACAATTTGATAGCCGCAGGCCGATTAAGGGACTTGACCAAAAGAAGATTAACGCAAAATTTTATCCACCTAGTATCGGTTACTTATTACCTTCAAACTTCAAATAACCTGATAAACCTTTTATTCCTCAAAACGTATACACATTCAACAAAGAAACACGATCCTACAATAAAACAAAACGGAATTCAGCAATGCACAACGTTACCTCACAATGTGGCTTCGGGGAACTGACTTCTAGATTTCAGTGGCATACGGTGCATAAACAGTTGAAACACCAAATAAATCGTAGAAACAGTTCGCTATAGCGGCTTTAATTATTAACATTCATAAATGTTGGTAAGTGAATTTATGAATGTGTGGCTCACGGCTGGGGCGGAGTCCCTGTGACGGCATATTAATAATTTGAAATTGTTGTTTCATATAATGATATAAGAATGAACTTTTAGGTGCAATAGGTTAATTATTTTCACTTTTTGCCTTTCTGAAATTCTCAAGCACGTAATTGCTTGATGTAACGTAACGTAATGAATTGATTAAGCTCCGTCTATTTAATTACAAAATGTGTGACTATAATATAGCTAGAACACTCTGTCTACGAATGAAATTATAATCATGAATGAATAAAATCTTGCTAAAAGCTAACTGACACTACAAATTAATGTAATCCAACCTAAATTAAGGCAACTTCAAATTATCTTTAAAGTTAATTCAACTAAAGAAGTCAATGGCACTGTCCTATATAGCTTAAAACTCCTTATCGTTGATTAAATTGACTCTAAACAAAATAAGCAACACTTTTTCGTACGAATACATAACAAAACTCCTCTACAATATATTATTATTACAAAAACCGATATAAAATCGCTTATCGCTTCAAGAGAGGACCCACAGCGCTCAGGTAAGACAAATACGCTCATTTCCTGCGGAGAGGGCGCCCGAACGTCCGTACCGACAAATTGTGCTCACACATCCTTATTCCAAATGTTTTCCAACTATTTGTTTGCTGTAAACTGAAACGTCTGCATGCCTATTCTAAAGGTAACTAGGCATTTCTATGTTTTTAATGAATAAATTAATTGTGTCGTCAAAAATTAAACACTTGGTCAGTAAGGTTCTGTAAACTGATTACGAAAAATATAATAGTTAGGTAGGTTATTTTTTTTTTTTGCTAACCTGTAATTATTTTCCGATCTTACCTAGAGGGTATTTTTAGCTGAGCATTAATCTTGAAATTTAGGTCTAATTTAGGTAAAGTTATTTTAGATCGAATAGCTATTTAATGGTAGATTTTATCAAACTATATTTAAAAGGTCACCCTGTACAGAAATATAGAGCAGTATAGAAAAATAATTATCAAAAACCATTAAGGGTGATCAAGCTTAAAACAGAGACCATTGACATTTAACAATACTAATTCACTTCATCAATTTGGTATCAGTACATAATCTTTTAAGCTTTAAACTTTAGCACCTAGTACCTACACCAAGAGTCATATAGATTTATAACTTATAATTTTCTTAAGCGCCTTTACCAGCTTTATAAGAAATAAAAACTTTTTGATTGTAAACAAATTTTATTATTATAGAGTTGTCTACATAAAGCCAGTATTTGTCTATCAGAATAGTACCGTCGCCGGCGGTAACGGCAGAAAGTTTGCCGCCTTTTATTCATTACGCTTATGCGGTAAGAAATTCAACTTTTTTCCCTTTCCCGCCTCGTTGACAGATCGCCGAGCGATTTGCTTTCGTGTCGAAGGGATTTCAAACCTTTGGGTGTGTTCCTTGATATATTGTTTTAGATATTTTTGACTCGTCATAACATATATAGACTAGTGCCTTTTAACTACGCGTATTTAGTTTCCAACATAAGTACTTATGTTACTTGCGATTTCTACGAGTCTAATCTTCTTTTGTTTCGTCTATTTCCAAGCTATGATCGTGTCTTCTTCCAACATAATTATTGCAGAAGTTAACTTGATACTGACAACCCATTTTCTGTAAAATGTATAGGATCATTTATTTAAACAAATAAAATGCTTTGTTGTGGATGGTAACATAACATCCCATTTATGTCCGTTTTCTTGTTGCAATGACGTGGTTAATTCGTTTTAAAATCAAAATATAAACTATCGTAGTTGATTCAGAACTTGTTTTGAACGTTTTCAAATTCGGTTCGTAGTTAAATGTTTGATTTAAAGTTTCATATTTTATTTGATTTTTATACTTTTCTATAAAATGTGTTTTGATACTTATAGATGGTAGCAGATCAATATAATATGAAGAAGTCATGTTATGACTATTTCAAAAACCAATAAAACTCATGCACTTTGGAAAGTTTTTATTCCTAGTGAATAAAATTAAATAAAGAGTCTTATATAATTTAAAATCAATCTTATTCTCAAACCTTGAAAGATCAAAACCATTGAATTTCATTCTACAAATAATAATTTATTAATAAAAAGTTTGACAAACGAATGAAGATCAAAATATGACTCACTTTATTTTTACATACAGTCATGTATTCGTAATATAATAATAATAATCCAGCCTATAAATGTCCCACTGCTGGGCACAGGCCGCTTCCCATATAGAGAAGGCACGAGCATTGATCACCATGCTTGCTCTCTGCGGGTTGGTGATTTCAGATCCCAAATTTTGGAATCCAGGTTTCCTCACGATGTTTTCCTTCACCGTTAGTCAGAAGTGTCTCAGAATAATTAAGAAAGTACATATAACTTTTTGAAAAGTTACATTGGTATTGCCCGGGTTCGAAACTGCAACCTCGTGCATACAAATCTGTTCATTGAACCGCTAGGCCACCACGACTTCTTCATGTATTCATATGTCAAATAAAGTGGAAAACCGCACCACAGTAGATTATAAATGAGTTTTATATATGAGCCGGTAGGGCAAAACCCTCTGTTTTCTCAAGAACGAACTCCTGTTCAAAATATCTTTCTCCAACAAAATCTAATCTTTGCGTAATGTCTAGATCTTGGGACAAGTAAAAAGTCCCCCTTAGGTCGAAGGTAACAGAATTAGGCGCGACGAAAGAGGCCGCTAGTTGAATTTTGATAGTTTTGGCGTTGGACAACATTACTTCTTAAACTCACTATTTCTTTTCTTGATATTATTTTTTATACTTTCGCAGGATGTAAATAAAACTAAAAGCTCTATTGAGGATATTTAAAGATAATTATTGATTAACTGAAATACCAACAACCACAGCAATTGATGTCATAGTTCATTAAATGCAGAGAATTTCAGAATTTATTTTGATCAATTTAATGCAGAACTATGTCATCATCTTCCGAGCCTTTTCCCAACACTGTTGGGGTCGTTTTCCAGTCTAACCGGATTCAGTTGAATACTGTATTTTAACATAGAGCGACTGCCTATCTGACCTCCAGAAACCATTTTACTGGGTAAAAAAGTATCCCATGGTAAAGCAGAACTTAAGTATCAGTAAATGATTTTGAAAAGGAAGTTTCCTGACATGATGTTTCTTACTCGCTTCAAACACCAGCTTAAGAAAGCGAGTGAGCAAATAGTATGAGTACTAGGGCGACATAGCGACCAAGATGTCTACCGGCCCGCGGGCTGTCTACACACTTATTAAGATTCTGACGACGTAGCACGATGTAGATGCAATAATCTTTGCCGGTTAGACACTCACGCTTACAGGAGTTTGATAGAAAATTATCTTGTTATGTTCAGTAATTGTATTGGGAGTTCAGACTGCGAGGACGTGTTTAGTCTTGACAAAATATTGGTAAAGTTCGAAGTCGAATAGAGGTGAAAAACTAATAACGAAGAAATGTTTGGTGACTTGTTGACTACGTACTTACAAAATTCCAATCTGAAAACTGGAAGCGAAATAGTAAATGGCATTAGTATTGTTTTTGCAAATTTGGGTAAATTCAAAAAGTCAATTAAAAGAAAAGTAAATAATAAGTAAAGAATAGCAACACTCATAAAATATTTGCAACATGATTCTAGAATTTGTGACTTCCTCGAATAGGAATCAGACACCAACAAGATACTGCATTTATAACATAAACAAACAAATGCCATGATCTAAGACATTGTAACAGTCGAACCCAGTGTATAATAATTACAATTTCTATTCTAACAATAACTTCCCTTTCTAAAGAACTCGCCTGCTTATACAACGACCTTTCAAGTACTAGGGTCAACTGTATTCATCGTTCGACATTTCAACATTGCACAACATTACTTTGTTGTCAACGAAAACAATGAATAGGCATACCGTGATCACAGCAACAACAATGATCCATAACCACTATCGAATTTAGAAACTAGGAAAATAGAGTTCTCTGCTGGGGTATATAAAGTTGATAATGAGATGACAAGAATTTGAAGACACGAAAATTAGTGCAGCGAAATATTTTCAAAGTAAATGAGCACACGTGTTGGTGTAGGTGTCTATGCTTAGGTATTCTAAAGGACAAAATATGAAAATAAAATAAATAGTTAAAGTAAAATAGTTCGAGCCCTTATATTTAGTCCGAATATAGAAAGACAACAATGAAAGACACAATACCTGCAAAATACTGTACTGTTAAATTAAATATATGTGTATTTATATTTTCTATGGGGCCTAGTTGCCTGAGGCAAATAAATAAAAAAAAAAACTAGCATGAACAGTGTTATTCAATACCTGTCTCAATTATTGACTTTGGAAACTAGCTATACTTTATTATAGTCAAACGCAAATTTCATATTGTTTATGGCTCCATGCCTTGATCAGAAATTTCAAAAAAATAGACATACTTTGCGAAAACAATCGAATCAATCAAATAGTTTATTTGTTATCACAGGTAAAAACAAAGGGTTTGCTTACTTTGTTTAGACACAATATTTGTAATAAACACTGAGACAAGATGTATAACTTGTCAATATTTAAGGACGGTAAACATCGAGCATTAGGATGATGACAATATCTACTACAGCGTCATCTATTACCAGGGTAGGTAGTAACAGACACATTACCTTTATAAGCAAGGGAGTCGTTAATGAATATACTCGTATACCATCAAGCAAGGTGTATTTAGACGAAATTTTGACCGTAACAGTAGATTTTTTTTCTGATCCTCTGTCATCGTCGTCTTCAAAGTTCCTTATGAGATATTTAAGTTAATCTTCGTTATTAAAAAGGCCATAACTTAATCGGCATTCATACTTTTAGTTTAAAGTGGGTTCATAGTTTTAGTGTATTTGTGTCTTTAAAAACAGTCTCTTCTAAGACCTTTAACATGGTTCCCATACCAATCGCAGTATTTGTTCTGTGTCTCTCAGACGTCACGACTAACATCCAACTAATAATCTGTTGCGACACTTTCGCGTGCATTTGGAGTGCTTGTTTATTTCTTGCACACAAACAGATGGGCCCCGTTATTTTACTAGAGTACTGGTTCTAGAATCTTGAGGTAGATGAGTCATAGAGGATGGATTTAGGTTTGAATGACCTGAACATGCATTCGAAGATTGCTTGGCACATGAATTGGTGAAACATGAAAGTATGATGAAAAATCTAATGTCTTTTGTGGTATATCCAAGACGGGTTTTATAGTTAATTAACAAGCAGAAGGCCACCAAGGAAAAAAGTCACAAATAAAAAACAACAACATTTTGTATTTTAGTGAAAACTTTTCCTAATAATCCAAACCCTAATAATACTTAAAACCATACGACAAATTCCGCGTCAACTTCACCTCTAAGTTATTATATGCAAATTGTATTTAGTAATTCCTTAATTGGGGAGCGGTCTGGTGTCTAAACAGGGATGTAAATTAACACCCCCGACAAAAATAACAGTTTGAGAGGAACATCTGTCAAAACATTGATGCTTCGTCACTCGTTCGCTACGGCTATCCTGTGATGAATTACTGCAGAATATTATGCCGATATTAAACGACCCTTTTAGCCGCCTATTTGATTCAGTGAGGTTCAGTTCTATATAGTGATCTGTTTCGTCTGATATTTTTTGTTGAAACGGAGATTTGTTACTTGGAAAGTGGCAGTGATATTGGCCCTACTGTCTCTAATTGAAAATATCTTTAGAAAAATATTTTCATATTAGTTTGTGAAGTGGTCGTAAATGATCGTTTCGTAATGTTTAGAAATGTGGCATTCAAAAAAACTTGAAGCCACGACAACTAAAAGCGAAGTTTAATGAATGAAACCTCCTTACTTTCATAACTCTTATCACACGACAAACAGGCCTTCGTAAAATCTTCCGGCTAACTTGAAGTTAGCCACAAAAATGTCAGCTTGTTTGACCAACAACGCGTTAAATTAAAGAACGAGGAGAAAAGGGCAGTCCTTGATATGACTAATAAATTTTACACATTATTATTTCATGAAGTTGAGAAAATGGAGCAGTTCTACTGTTTATGTAACAACAGTTATGTTTTCTTGCAAACCTTTAAAAAATAACTCTAGGAATGAAACGAAAGCGTAACTTTATGAGTCCCGTAAATTGAATAAATGCAAAGATGCTTATCTGTTAAACTTGTTTTTGTTTCTATGTACTTGCGAAAGAAGAAGAAATTCATGTTTGCCACCAATTTACCTTCAAGGAGCCATTAGGACTTGACCTCTCTCAATCTATTTTCGTCTCAATACCCACATTTAATATTAAATATCGGCGCTATATGAGGAAGGGAAACATCAGACATGTATCGGTTTCACATTAGCATCGACCTTGCGAGGGTTCCACTTTATTTTTATAGCAGCTCTATTGTGGTATGGATCAGTTTTCAAAGGTCCTTTACGCTTAAACCCGTCCCATGACAGTTTGAGGGTTAAATACGTTTTTGGATGCGTTAACAAATCGTTCTGGAGGGTTCGAAATGTACGGAAGAAGGAGTCTTTATGTCTTATGGAGAATTTTCATGGGTCATTTGCGTGCTAAGCTTCGTTATCATCTAAGCAAAGATTTGGGTCAAATGCGATGCAAAACAGGTTATCACAGCACTTAAAATAATGATGTGTGCGTATTTCTTGTTTATAGGGCTTTCTTTGTGGTATAACGAAATTATTTTTGTAAAACCCTTTGGGACGTTGGCACTGTTCGCTTTATGGTTTGGATATTTGGGTCAGACTAGTTTATAACGTAGAAAGCATGACGGTAATAGCAAAAACATCATTGTTGTGAGATAGGTCACCCAGTGATTAAGGGCAATACAGAAGGTAAACAGCTAACAAACAGTCTTTGAATATATTTTGGTTTTCTGTAAGTGTCTTCCTTCGTTGTACTATTCTTGCATATGTTTGGAAACCGTTCTACCCCGACATATTTTTATATAACCCTCAAATTTCAGTCAAAAACATCGTTTTAGTAACTCAACAAAAAACATAAAAAGAAATTGTTTTCCTAACAGTTCCTTAGTAACAATATGGCGATCACATATCCGGCGAAATACGGACGAAAAGCGCTTGTCTAATATTTTTTATATGTTATTACACATATTATGTCCCCGGCTCTTATATAGACGGTTTTATCGTCTTAATATACTCGTTCATTGTGTTGAGAGTAATCGCTTTTTTGAAGTGTGTATTCTTATTTTATTTTTATTATGATATACGGTTTTATTACAAATTGTCGTCGCTTATTCTGAGGTTATTTTCCGTGATGTGTCAGTCTTTTATGAGAATATTTTCTTTCGTAATTTAAGTAGGAAAAATTTGGCTTTGTATGAGAAGGTCCTTACAAATAATGTGATACTATGTATTTAAGTAAACAAATAGGGAAGAAAAGGTAGACATATTAAGGGTACGTGATAAGTTTGTCTTGCTGTGGTTACTACCTAATAAGTGGTTGAGATGAGCATTATGGTCCATACATTATTAACTGCTAATAAAATGTCAAGTCAATAAAACAGTTAAATTTATAACCGTAAATAGTACTTAAATGATCATCTATCAGAAGTCTATGAAGACATAATAGCAGGCATTTGATTGATGACAGACATAAATATTCGCGACCACGCGAGCGAATCCGCGTCTATAATGCTTAATACACACATTCACACATCTTGACGGCATACTCGGTCACCGCTGGGCGTTGAATTATAGCAACTCCTTTACTATTTAATACCAACTTAAAAGCACCACCCCTAAACTGATTGATAAAGAATTATAAACCTTAAGGTAACAGCGTAAAGATGATTCCAGTTTGTAATAACGGTAGATGTAAGTTGGTATCACTCCAATAGGTCTGCGGTTGAAACGTCTTTGAATAATTTATTGGTTAGATTTAATACTGGCTATTGTATTGCATTCGGTAGTACTTGGCTTGTTTCCACTGACTTAATGGTTATTGGCGATTTTAATGGCAACTACCTTGTTTGAAATGTGACTGTGTCTAGACCAACATTTTAGTGGTTTGCTCTATTCCTTAACGGGGTAAATCAAAAATGCATGGGAGCTGTGTAAATTAAATCAGATGAATGATGTATTTATAAAATGTAATGATTGTTCTTTCTTCAGCTAGGCAAAAATATGGTAGGAAATTTGCTCCAGCTCGACTACAGCTACTTCTGATCATCATCATCAGCCTCTGTTCAGTCAGCTCATGAGCTACGTCTGCCATACTTACATCAAGAAGGTTATTTTTTTACGTACTATTTACTTAGTAACACATTTACTTAGATGTTTATGGTATCTGACGGACAATGCAAGAGCTTTAAGTTCAGCAATGGCCATCTATCGAACCACACTTTTCATTAATTTGGTTTTACTTATAGATTTTTGTAAAGCCGGGATGCTCCATTGGACCATTGCCCAATTGAAATTTGAGGCTGAAATTATAGGGATACACCAAAATAAAAAAAGTCTGGTATGTACTTTGCTCGCCGTCAATCACACCCAAACAAGAACCTTTACCCAACAAGTGCAATGGACACGTACTTTCGCGATAGCATCCGCGATCAGCAGATAGGACGCGTATGATCGAGGAGCGTCTTCGCAACAAGCTCATCGCCTCACAATGAGACCTTATCAGTCTGAGGTACCTGTAACTATCAACTACAGGTACAGGTACAGGTTATATAAGTTGGGTCTCAAAGGGAAAGGCAAGTCCTAAGTTTCTATCTTATAAAGCACAGTTCGGGCTTGGCTGTTGTCTCAGTTTTTGTTAGACGCATAATTCCAAAAATGTCAGAAACGCAAAGAAAAAACGTAGATAGGGAAGAATAGCTATAAATAAAAGTGGAGGGCAAAATTCAACATTATCAAATAAGTTTTAAAAATTTAATTAGTCAATGGGTATACATCTCAATGGACTTTTTAAATGAGGGATTTTTTAACCCAATTCAAAGATCTGGCGAGATTGTACATTGATTGGAATCGTTAGTAATTTAATAAAAATAGGTCGTTTTACAGCAGTTAATAATTTTTGTTCTACAAACTAAAAGAATTCCTTTCACTACATAGGGTATCTAACATAAAGAATAAAACTTGAATACAAAGTTTTGAACTCGCCATTTTATTAAGATCTCACAAAATCGTATAAGCCAAAGAATTCTAATAAAGAGATTCAAACAAGGTAACGGAATTCTTAATATAACTTGTAGTGAAGTTTTCAGGGATTTCATTACTGATATTATACCATTGTGTACCTATATGAAGTTTGAAATATTTCATCTTTTAAATAAAATAGTTGAATAACCTTTATTTTGCAACGTATATTTTTGCTTGCAGTAGGGGCAATGAACTATTGCGCTATGCTACTTCACTTCTAGGTTTTTGGAAGTAGATTTAAGCTTTACGTATTTAGATGAAAAATAAGTACCTACCTTGCAAGCTAACTTGAGAAAATAGTTGAAAGTGCAAGTAAATACCACTAACTAAGAAAACCCACCTAAACGAAAGTTCGGAAAAATTTCAAATGCAATTTAATCAATGGTCACACTACTTCATAGAGCACAATTCACATACCATAGCACATTATTACCTATTTGTATCAAGTTGAATTAACACTGTTGTACTTTCCTAAATCAAAACTAATATCTACTTCTACTACTAAATACACACGTATGTCTATATCCATATAGGCCATATTATTTATGTATTTTTTTTTTATTTTTAAAAGTCTAAAATTCTAAAGTAAAAATATATTCCTATACTTTTAAAACAAACTGATCTTAGAGATAAGTCTAAACAGACCACTATGATATCATAAAATACAGAATAGAAAAATGTGCTTGTCTAGAAAAATGGTTTCCATTAGAGCTAGCTCACATGCACTTTAATATTATAGGTACCTACCTAGGTACCGGTATAGCGAAGTATGTGATACTGCAGTTAAGCAACGACCTAATGGATGAACTTGTGAATGCATGTGTCAGATATTTATACTGTGGCTTTTCAGATGATTACGTTGCATATTTTTCTTATTTATCAGAAAGACAACGCCAAGTTTACATTTAATAAGTATTTTGGGCAAACTAGAAATTAATTATTTTATAATGGTGCAGCAGGTGCTTAGGTACTAAGTATTATTATTCTAACCTAATATTTTGTTACTTACCATTTTTTTATTCTACCTGTAACGATTCATGATCACTGGGCAATTTCAATAACTTTGATTGCTGCTAAGCAGTGCATGAATTTCCTTAACTAGAAATAAATTAGTACAATCAATTACACTAATAAATTCCCAACGAAATTCAGTGCTGCCATCTTCCTAGTGTCATCAGGACTATATTAAACCACGACATAAAGTTGCCACTAGATGGCGCTCGAGAAACATTTGTAACAACGCCATCTATAAGCGTGACCATGTACCACCAATGTTTTCCTAATGATTCTGTTTTGTAAAATAGATGGCGCTAGGACATCATAAACAAGTGTGCAAGGAAATAGAGTTGTAAGTTTACCTAAAATTTTTCATTCAAGACTAACATAAAAGAGAACCCTACATTTTCATAAAAGTCATTTTTCAAGTATTTACCTGCTAACTAAATTTTATTTTAAATTTTATTAACAATATGTACAGAATACCTTAAAATATTTACAATACTATAAAAACTAAGCCTACATATTAAATAAAAAAAATTATATACTAAATAAAACTAAGCACTAAAATAAGGCGTCAAAAAATTCACCCACGTCGCTGTCGACTGGGAGTGTGCCCAAAAGGCTGGCAGCATTGCCACGTTGTATGGCAATGCTTATGCGCTGACCTAGGTAGAAGCCAGCCTTTGGGTCACACGAAGTGTCAACCAGGCGTTTGGATAAATCTTTAAAAAAACTGTGTGCACTCGGACCCCACGGACCAAGTGTCTCAACCCCAAACGGCTCGAATATATAACTTCCAACTAGGTTGGAATATTTCCGCCGCTTGAGGTTCTCAGCAGCCGCAGCAGCAGCGCCAGCACAGCACGACGTGCTAGGAAGATGGGAAGGCGCAAGAGTATCGACGCAAGTAGCGTCCCACACTAAAGGCCTACCCACCTTCCACGGGAACAAAGACATGCCGTCCGGTCTCTTGCCGTCGTCGCGTACCAGGCCATTGGGTTCGAGTACAGCCGGAACGCCCACGGCGACAAGAGCTCGTCGGATAATATCGTTTATATTAGCATGCCGCGCCATGCGGCCCGCGCTACGGCTACATGACAGGCCGTGGTGTCCGAGGCTGTTGACAACTTCGCCACAGTGACAGCGATGCGGGGTACAAGACGAAGCCCCCAGGCGTAGAGCAGCAGCAAGGCGGAAAGTAGTGTCGTCGAACAAGGTGCCTATGTGCCTACATTTTTATTTCTTTCCTAATCTTAATGTATCTTTCTTCATCATCAGCCGGAAGAAATCTTTGTTCATGACAATTATTTTATTTATTAAAAAAAAAAAAAAGTACCATTTTACGTTTTGTCTACGCTCCTGCGTCTATGTTCGAAGAAAAATTTTGCGCTAATATGAAACATAAAACTGAAGTCGAATTGCATCAAAAATTGCCCCTGTCGCCCCCGACTCGTAACGAATAAACGTTGCATTTTATAAGTTGTCTTATATCTGCACCCTAACGCGTCAGTACTTATCTTTGGGTTTTTATAGCCGCAGTAATCGGCTCGGTTTACTATGTGCACGCACGCCACACACACGTCGTGTGTGCATGTGTAGGTAATGCACCCCACAACGCAGTGCATAGTGGCCTTTATGACGCTACAGGTACACTCAGGGTTGGCATTGCGAAATATATTTTGGAACAATCAATTTATCCTCGAACAATAATGCTTTGGTCATGAGAGTTGTATAATAATAATTCTGAACGAGCGCATCTTTATACACAGATATAGGTACCATCCAAGTACATCCTGAACAAAATCATAAAGCTAAGTAATTTGCAACCAGTTACCAAATGAAGATAACTAATATAATAGTGCAAGAGGACAGTTAATTAGGTAAATATGATAAACGTGAATTTCATTTAACAAATGGTACGCATCAATTCACACACAATACAAAATATATCGACCAAATAAAAACAAAAGCTACCCTACCCATAAAACTTTCAAGATTCAAATCAAGCCAAATACAACGAGAAGCCATCACAGGTTGCAGCCCTACGTAGATGCACTTGTACGTAAAACTGAGTTGAGACACGTCCGCAGGCAATTAGACATACATTCGCACCCTCGGTGTCGCCCGCCATTCTCTATTTGCGTCTCATTGTACTCAATGATCGTCGACCACGAAGCGATGTTACTTAATATTTTTCCTTTTGTACGGTGTTATGAGCTTGCTCTAGATGTGAGGTTTTTTATCTTTGTTTAGGCGTGAGAGCTTTTGTTTCGTAATGATACGTTTTGGTTGACTTTGATTCTGAGATAGCATTGTTTGAAGTGTTTGGTAATACTTACTTAGCCGTCTTCAGTCCTACCTATACATATAGGCTAGACTGAAGACCGCTAGGTAAGTATGAATAGTCATGGAAATCTTTTCAGTTTCTACTCATAAATTTAAACACTATCCTATCTGAAAATAGAGTAGTTAATATTGGTAAAAAGTGTAAGTTCACTTACTAATTATTTTGCAACAGAACCAAGCTACATAATAATTTGAAAGTCATTCACAAACAATCACTAACAAAACTTACAACAATCTATTTCAACCAACACCTATTCAACGTCAAACCGAACCACACAATTCATAATTCACACAACATAATAACCCAAACAGGTTCATTCACAAAAAGAAGCAAACAAGTCCATTGATCCAATGAGCATGATTCACAGTAACACAATTGTTCGCAGTTGGACGTCCGGCGACTTTGATCTCGAACTCGAATCCTGGCAGTATCGAGAGGAAACAGGTGCCGAAAGTTATGATCGCTTTTATTAGAAGCCCTTTGATTTTGAGGTAGAACTGCTCAAGTACGCGGAACCGATGATGTAAGATGTAATCATGTAACATTTTTAGCGTAAACAGAAGTTAAAAACAAAAGCGGACATTATGGCACGTGTACTAATTTGGACCAGTTTATTAACATTTTTTATTGGCTTATTTTCTTTAATGTTTGCCTTACATACCTTGCAAAATTTTGGGTGTGCGGATTTGGGAATACATATATATAGCCCACTTTTGACCGAGATCGGATGAATGACAACCGAAAATTAAGAAGCCTATGTACAAAACCTAAAAACCCTATAAAAGGCGGTGCATAAAGAGAAAACCTGTAGATATCTGACATGAACACAAATAATGCAACTAAGATGAATCGATGAAATTAACCACCCATATCACCAAGTAACGTTAAGATATACACAGAATGTAGGATTGTTTAAGATTAGTCATACCAGCTATAATACCTTCAGCGAACGCCACAAATGTTATACTCCGTTACAAAGGTAAAAATAACATCAGAATAGCCAGACCGATGAAATACTAATAGTTTTAAATCATCGTAAAATCTCAAAAGAGTCAAAGCAAAATATAAATAACTAAACTCCGTGTAAAATGGAAGCGGAGAAATGGGATTTCTTCTTTAAACGTTAAGTTGCAAACGTCAACTGAAAATATTTAATTAAAAGCTGCTTTTTGCAGGCTAATTAGCTTAAATCTAAATGATGCAAAGTATTCATTGCTGAGTCTTTAGGATAAAGAAACTGAGTCAGTAGTCTGAATGCAGTTTAAATTTAAGCAAGTCTCTCTTTTGTATTTGAATTAAGCTCGATCTTATCTATTTACTTGGTTGTCTAATGATTGTGTCGTTTGTACTATCTGACTTTGGAATGGGCCTAATAGCTTTTACCAATTAGTTAGAAAGCCACGAAGTCCATTCTTATACACAGGTAGAGCAAGAATAGAGCTCAATGAAAAACCGACGGTTTCCAAACTTTGAATGACTTAGGTACTCATGTGTTGTGAATAAGTTAGCCAAGGGTATAATTTCTTAATGATTATACTAAGATCAGTATGTCTATTTTGTAAATAATTTCGATATCAAGCTTCACCTGAGTGATAATAAAACTCATTTCAAAAGTGAACCCTATTAGCCTTGATTTTGAATTCAAATTTGAGAATACGTTTTTGACATCTCACTGCGGATTCCGCTGTCGAGATACGAACATAATGTTACAGAATAGCATTACAGATCATTGGCATAATTTTTATACTCAATCGCATGATGAAGGAAGTATATGTTAAAAATTTTTTCGTAATAAGTTATGGCAATTTATATCGTACTAAACAAGAATTTAAATACTTAAAGAACTGCATATTCGTTACATTGATGATATTATTCATCATGATTATGGCCCCGTATGGGTACGACGAAAAATGTATTTCAACCTCCGAAGAACTAAGTATACCATAGTTAGACCACATAGGTTAGTTACAAGTAGATACTGAAAATACTTCAAAATTAAAGTCACAATTTATATTTTCCAATTGCACGTGGCCAATAAAGTTTTGATGCTGGCGGCAGAATTAAGAGAATTGAAGTTATATTGGCCAATGTCGGTTAGGTTATAACGTTAAAATTTAATTAGTGGGTGACCAAGCTTGCCGCAACTTGCCACAATTTTCTTGCACTTTTATTATCTGTTTCTATTTAACCTTGTTTGAAGAAAGTGTTTTGTAGTAAGTATTTTTTCACTATAGATTTAAAGGGATGATTAAATAGATAAATTTAAAAGTAACTATTATGGCTTATTTATGTACTTAGGTACTGTTAATCAAATGTAAATGAAATCAAAAACAAACTATCTCCTATTTTTGACGAATAAATGAAAATTACGGAAGGGAACTGCATAAGACTGAAGTGCGACTTAAAACCTTTTTTACGTATTAGAATGACGTTTAAAATCACCCAGTTTTTTTATTCAACGAGATCGGTAAAAAGAGCCTACCGCATGCACATTGCATGTGTACCAATTAAATATTTTGATAGAAAAATTAACTCATCAAAATCCACCACTAAAACTATACCGCACCAATTTATTAGGTAAAACAGGAGCACAATCGTGCGAACACGTGTGGTGCGCACGCGCCGGTCTGCCACCGGAACCACATGGCGAGATCAAACGGAACACCGGACGCGACGCCATATTGTCCTCGTAATGTGCATCTTATTTACAAGTACTGTTTTTGCACTAGTATTAATAGAGGTGGAATTATAAAAATAAGTTTTATAGGACGATTGCAGGATGTATAGGTATAGTTTAATCAATACTATTTTTCATGGTTGCGGACTCCTGGCAGTGCCAACGGTGTTTTTTTTATAATAATTGACTATTTTTTGTACGTCTTGTTTTGTTTGATCTACTTACTGAAATGGAATCAAAATTTTCAGACATACTTTTCAAACACCTAAATATTTTTTTATAAAAATATTAAAACATCTACACTTCATACTTTTATTATAATCATCGATCCATAATCTTACAGCACTACTTTTTCATTCAAAATCTTATCTAAAAGTAGTGTCTCACAGGAATCGCTATTTCGACACCTCTCTCACTGTCAGGATGGCCGAGCGGTCTAAGGCGCTGCGTTCAGGTCGCAGTCCACTTCTGTGGGCGTGGGTTCGAATCCCACTTCTGACAAATTCTTTTTGTATTTTAATAGTCGCATAATTTGTCTTTTGAAGTTATTTAAGCCATAATTATGTAAAAAATGTCGTTATTGAGATACAACTTGTAGATAACGTAATGACTTGTTCTTTGTATTTGTTATCAGCTGACAGTGGTTTCTTTTTATCCACGTTTCAATGGTGTATTTGTACTTATCATCTCAATACAAAATACACAATATTATTATCTTATGCGTTGAGGAATAAACAAAGAACTACCAAAGTTCTGGTTGATTGATCTGATTCAATTAGATTTTAAATAAAGTATAAAATTGTGTACAAGGTATCCAGTATTTTTTTTCATTTATTACATTAAAAAGCCATATTGTAATTAAATCACGATGTAATTTATTTAATTTGATTTATGAAGTAAATTAACTAAATAAAGGACAAAAATATATAATTAAATATTTAAAAACAAAAATAAAATTAAAATTCAGTAAATAATAATTATTAAATAATTAAACCACTGCCCTTAAATATATTACTGCTTTAACTAAAAGGAGAGACACTAATTCATTTGTAATTCACAAACTCGTGCAAAGTGATACAATTTCAACTAAATTCCTTTGTGATAAGGTGCATATTCTATTAAAAACCTGATTAACAGTCTAAAATGTATGTTATTTCGAACAAAGTGATACTGGTATAGGTATTAATAAGCTATATTGTCCAAAGAATACCGGCATAATGACCGCTTCAATGGTTAATGTAAGGTGAAGTGTAAAGGCTATAGATTGCTGGATATGACATTGCAATATAAAACTTAAAATCTCCTAGATAAAGTTTAAAATTGAAGATCTAATGAGAGAAATTCTTATTTATTAAAAAGGCTTTATTTCAATTGTTTTAGTTAAGAAACTAGATCAGGCTTGTTCCGTAGTGAGAGCTGGGTTAATATTAATATGAATTAAATTGACTAGAAGTTAGATTCATCAGCCAATTACCAGTGCCCGACATACTGAAGTTTGATCTACGTATGTGACAAACATATTTTGTTGGTTCCAATATGTTCAGTCAAAAAAATAATGTACAATTTATAAGCAACTTTTTGAATGATTTTCTCTTCAATTCTAGATTGGTAAATGTAAACATGCGATGAAAAAATTATTTCAAACACTTCCTTAGTCTTGTAAATATATTTCTTATTATTGAACAACAAAAATTTCGCTATGTAGGTACAAGTTCGGGACTCGTAATTATTCATATTTCTTTTTAATATTGTGTCATTGATTGCAACAAAATATCCCATACAATGACATGTATTTATTTTTTATTTATTTTTATTGAATTTTAAAACATTACATAGTTGGAGATACAATACAATATCCCACAAAACCAGTTCAGTGGTTTGACTGTGGGAGCACCGTTTTAATTTTTCAACAACTATATTAGTTAAGTATCTTTATATATGTAGTTTACATTATATAGTATTTTTATGTATGTAGTTTACATTAATATCTTTATATATGTAGTTTACATTAATATAGTATTTTTATGTATGTAGTTTACATTAATATCTTTATATATGTAGTTTATTTCTATAGTAGGACAAGTTTACATTTATTAAATTTTTATATTAACTAAATATGTGTATTTAAAGTAAATATTTATTTTATAGTCTAGACATAATAAAGTGTTTAAGATTATTTTTAAATTTCACATTATCTTTTTCAAGCCTAATGTCCGCTGGTAAGTTATTTAATATATATGGCACACGTTTTTTGAGTGTTCTATCTCCAAAATAATTACTAATTTTGGGAACATTAAATTTACCAGCGGTCATTGACCGAGTGTTATGAACATTTGTTATCGGTGATAGGTTATGCTCGTTTTTACCATGTTGGTTTATCAAAAGAAGGTATTTGTGTTTTACACTAGCGGGTAATATGTTACATATTGTTGAGGAGCACAGTATTTATAGTTATAGATTAGATTAAGATGACAAAATGTAGTCATATGTTACTGTCAGCGATTGCGCAACGCAGCCATACTTTTGTACGGGCGTTGAGACTGGTTAACGAAGGCGAGTGTGTGGGAGTAGCGGGGTAGCCCACCCGCGTACTCCGCCTGCGACCGTGTTTGGCCGCAGGTAGTAAGTGCAAGTAGCGGGATAGCCCACCCGCGTACTCCGCCTACGACCGTGTTTGGCCGCAGGTGGGCAGTGAGAATAGCGGGGTGACCCACCCGAGTACTCCGCCTACGACCGCTCGTATAAGAGTAGGTGTGTTGCGCATTAGCTTGGTAGTTCAGCTTGGTAGTTCAGCAGTAGTTCAGCAGTAGTTCAGTAGTTGCGTTCAATATTGTCGGTCGTAATGCCCAATTGTGTGCATACTTTCAATATTGTTAAATCCTTGCTGTAATTACCCGCCGTAATTGTGAAATTGTGAATCTGTGAAAGAAACTCCTGTGATTTGTGTGTTTGTAATAAAAGTGCCTTCAAGCAGCCTCAACTGTGTTTTAGTGTGTCAGTATTCCCTGATTCAACAAACCCCCGCGCCTGAATAGAGTCGCATCCTCTTACACATTTTGGTCCTTCGAGCCGGATCAGGGAATCAGACTACGGATATATCGTCGACACGCACGATGAGTGAGAAGAGCGCTGTTACAACCAGGAGCAAGTTGCGGCGTATTGAAGCCCTGAGAAGACGGGCTATGGAAGCGGACTCCGGCGTGCCATCAGATAGGGCTCCGGGTTCGCCGTCTATCGCACCAACTCTGCATCAAGACCAGACGCAAGTCATCCCACTGACGGGCCCGGGACGTATTGTCGACCACCGGGACATGTCGACGCCAGTGCGGTCGGTGACAGCGAGAAGATCTGGGGCCAGTGTAGCGTCATCGAGGAGCGGCCCAAAGAGTGCCGACTATCTACGACGCAGGGCCGAATATGAAGCAGAGAAGGAGTTAGTGCGCATGAAGGAGAAGCTAGTGCAGAAGAAGCTGGAAGCGGACCTAGCAGAGATCGACGCCGCCGCCGACGAGGAGATTTACTCCGAAGCGGATGATACAGTGTGTCGAGTAGAGGAGTGGGTAACACATACCACGCCTGTTGCAACCAGTCAAGAGCAAGTTCGGACAAGTCGAGACATGCCGCCGCCCGGACTGCAAACTCAGGTACCTACCTCAGAAATACTAAGTGAAGTGATAAGACGGCCGTACGCTAATATGGACGCGAGTGTGTCCGCGACCGCGCCGCCGCCCGAGCGAGCGCCCGCGCCTATCGTATGTGCGCCCGCGACCGTTCCGCTTCGTGACACCGCGCGTCCGGCGCCCACGGCTGTACACGCTAGTGCCGCGCACGCACCGTTTCATAACCCAACTGAGTGGGACACGGGCGTGGAAGAGGCGGACAGGACCAAGACGACGCGAGACCGAAAAATTGATCAGCTGGCCGAAGCGATCGCGAGCATTGCGCGTCCACGGCCTATACCCAGACAGGCGTATGAGTTGCCGCAATTTAAAGGTGACCCGGCAGAGTGGCTGTGTTATAAGAACATGTATTTTGACACGACTACACTCTACGACTTTAAACCGCATGAAAACCTCGCTCGGCTCAAGACGTCGCTACAAGGAGAAGCGAGAGTAGCAGTCGAAGACCTATTACGGGCATCGGCTAGCCCGTCGGAGATTATTAAGACTTTAGACGAAGAATACGGGCACCCGAACTTGATCCTCGAGTGTGCACTCAAGAAGGTTCGCGAGCTGCCGAGAGTTACGGAGAGCGGCCGCGAGTTAAGAAGATTTTCGACAACCGTGAGAAATTGTGTCTCGTTACTAAAGAGCGTGCGGGCCAACGGGTACCTAAACAACCCACAGCTAGTGAGTGAACTATTGTGCAAGCTCACACCCGTACAACGAGCACAATACGGCGACTTCGCGATGGGAATGGCAACCGGTCAAGGCTTAGATATGAGAGTGTCGCCGAGCTTAGAGATGTTGTCTGAGTTTCTGAGTCATCTCGCGCGCGCCTCATCATTCTACATCCAAATGGACATGAATCAACCGGCGGTATTGACAAGCCGACCTCGGGTCAGCGTGCCGCCAACGAAGACGACGAAGTATCCTCAGCGCCTGCATGTGCAAGTGAGTGCAGATAACAGCACCCGGTCACAACCCGCTGAGGAACCGTGCATTGTGTGCCAGGAGAAGCACGCGATCGAGGCCTGCAAGAAGTTTGGAGCTTTGGAAATGAACGATCGGTGGGCAGTCGTCAAGGAAAAACGGCTGTGTTTTAACTGCCTGAGCGCGAGGCACTCAAAGAGAAACTGTCGTCGGATGAAGTGCCCCAAATGCAATTACGCACACCATGTGCTACTGCATCAAGAGCGGAAGCCAGAGAGCGTCACTAACGTAAGTGATTATATTGGGAAGGCGCTACTGAAGATACTCCCAGTTAATATCGTCGTCGAAGGAAGAGAGCAGCCCTGCTACGCGCTGCTGGACGACGGCGCCACTGTGTCACTCATCGATAGCTCTCTGGCCGGGGACGCGAAAGGCAAGCGAGTGCCATTGACAGTTCGAAGTGCGCGCGGACATCAAATAACAGACAGTGAGTCGCGAGTGTTAAGTGTTGAAGTGCGCGGTCCCAACGGACATCTTCATAACATCAAGTGTCGTACGTTGAAAAATATGGACCTGCCCTCTCAGTCTGTGCCCGCCGCCGTCATGTCGGAGCACGCCCACCTCCGCGACTTGGGCTGCGAAGCGATGGAGGGAGCTAAGCCGCTGTTGTTGCTGGGCCAGGACAATTGGGAGCTGCTGATCGGCAGGGAGACCCGCCGAGGGAAGTCAGGTAAGCCAGTAGCCTCTTTGACCTCGTTAGGCTGGGTTGTGCACGGGCCCCTAGGTTTAGGTAGACGCACTAAGCATTCGATAAACTGTGCTGTAGAGTCGAACGAAGATTTACATAACTTAGTTAAGCGACAGTTCGAGTTAGAAGCAATAGGCATATCGGAGACGCCACGCAAGCATGAGGACGTGGAACGCGCCACGCGCATCCTTGACACCACCAGCCGTCAATCAGTGGACGGAGCGTGGGAGGTGGGTCTGTTGTGGCGGAGGGACAACCCTCTGTTACCAGACAACTTTGAAAGCGCACGCCATCGATTGGCGGGCATAATGCGTCGGTTTAGTAAAGATAGGGCCTACGCAGAAGCATACGAAGCCCAAATAAATAGATTGATCGCAGAGGGATACGCGAGTAGAGTAGAAGGAGGTGCCGGCACCGAACCAGTGTGGTACTTGCCCCACTTCGGGGTCACTAATCCCAACAAGCCCGGCAAACTACGCTTAGTTTTTGACGCCGCCGCTAAATATAACGGGACGTCATTAAACGACCAACTCCTCACAGGACCTGACCTATTGAACCCGCTGTTAGGGGTATTGCTTAGGTTTAGGTTAGGACCCGTCGCCTTCACAGCAGATATAGCCGACATGTTCCTGCGGGTTAAAATACGAGAGCAGGACCGCGGCGCTCAGCGGTTTCTGTGGACACCGAAGGGTGACGGGCAGCCGAGTATATATCAAATGAACTCCATGATATTCGGAGCAGTGTCATCGCCGACCTCAGCGATCTATGTACTTAATAAGAACGCTGACAAGTACATAGACACGCATCCAGGTGCAGTCGCGGCGATACACAATAACCATTATATGGATGACTATCTGGACAGCACATGGTCAGTCGCACCACATCTAGTGACCCACATCCACGCCGAGGGCGGTTTCGTCATACGGGGGTGGGTCACGAACTCTCAGGAGCTGCGCGACAGACTGTGCTCCGAGATCCCAGACAAGGTGTCATTAGACAAAGGCGAGAACGGCGTAGAGAGGACGCTTGGACTAACATGGTCGCCCGCCGCTGACAAATTGGCCTTCGACCTCTCTTTCAAACGTTTACCGAAGGAGATAACCGAGGGGCGGGTGGTACCCACGAAACGTGAATTCTTAAGATTTATTATGTCGATTTTCGATCCATTAGGCTTTTTGTACCCTTGCGTGATTCAGTCTCGTGTGCTAATGAAAAAGATATGGCAGACTAACATAGGATGGGACGAGCCCCTAAAGGAAACAGAGGCACGCTGTTGGTTCCAATGGTTGAGCAACCTACAGTCCCTTGCCGACGTCTCCGTTCCCAGGTGGTACGGGTTGAGTACAGGCCACCTGGAGATGCACGCTTTCGGAGACGCGAGTGAGTCCGCGTATGCGGCCGTAGTATACATTGTAGGTACAAACGTTTCTGGAAGCCGAGACGTCTCGATAGTCATAGGAAAGGCTAGAGTAGCGCCACAGAAATTAGTCTCCATCCCGCGGTTAGAACTGCAGGCAGCTGTGTTAGCTTGCAGGTTAGCCGACACTGTAGAGAGAGAGTTAGGCACTGTCATACATAGGAAAAATTTATGGACTGATAGTAAAACAGTACTTAAATGGATAAACTCGGAAGCAACCGAATTCCAACGATTTGTGTCACATCGATTAGCCGAGATAGATAGGAGGTCAAAGAGGTCACACTGGCGCTGGGTCCCTTCGGCGATGAACCCAGCCGACAAGGCAACCAGATTTGACTGGCCCGGCGACTGTAGCCAATGGCTGCAGGGCCCGTCGTTCCTTCGCTGTCCGCAGGAGCAGTGGCCGGTGTGTGACGACTCTGGCGGAGTGGCGGAAGCAGATCTCGAGCGGGTTCAGCAGGTGCACGCGACGGGCACTCCCTCAGAGCCGGTGTTGACTTACGCCCGGCTGCCAACATGGACGCGGGCTCTGTACGTGGTGGCCAGAATATTAATATTCTCCGAGCGCTGCCGTAAGCGTCGGCGGTCCCCTGACGTGACCGCCGACGACCTCGGCGAGGCGAGACTTCGACTGCTGCGCCTAGCGCAAGCGGAGAGCTACGAGGCGGACATTGCAGCTTTGCAGAGCGCCCGCCCGTTGCCTGCCAACAGCAGGCTGCACGCGCTAGACCCAATGATGTACGAAGACGGACTGCTGCGGGTGCGTGGCAGGATGAGGGCTTGCAGCGAGCTGAGTCAGCGCTGCAAGGTAGAGAGGGCGAAGCCCAGCACGCCCAGGATGGGCGATCTACCTAGCCGGCCCCTCGCCTACGTGAGTGGCGACCTGGACTGGCCAGTGGTTCTGACACCCAACCATCTCCTGCTGGGCACAGCCGCGGGAGATGCACCGTCTATGAGAAGCGTGTGGCGCCGGGCGAGCACGCTGGCCGACGCCTTCTGGAGGCGGTGGCTGCGCGAGTGCTTGCCGACGCTGCGGCGCCGCAATGGTTGGACGGCGAACGGTCCGAACGTTGGAGTGAGTGGAGTGGTGCTGTGCTGTGTGCCGTGGCGTCATCCAAAGTGTTTACTCTGGTGCGGAGTGGTAGATGTAAAGACGAATCACGGTGTCCTGCGCAGACCCGTCGTTAAGTTAGTAGTGCTCCCAACCGATGGATGTATGGTCGGTTGAACCCTCATACGGGGGGTGGAGATGTTGAGGAGCACAGTATTTATAGTTATAGATTAGATTAAGATGACAAAATGTAGTCATATGTTACTGTCAGCGATTGCGCAACGCAGCCATACTTTTGTACGGGCGTTGAGACTGGTTAACGAAGGCGAGTGTGTGGGAGTAGCGGGGTAGCCCACCCGCGTACTCCGCCTGCGACCGTGTTTGGCCGCAGGTAGTAAGTGCAAGTAGCGGGATAGCCCACCCGCGTACTCCGCCTACGACCGTGTTTGGCCGCAGGTGGGCAGTGAGAATAGCGGGGTGACCCACCCGAGTACTCCGCCTACGACCGCTCGTATAAGAGTAGGTGTGTTGCGCATTAGCTTGGTAGTTCAGCTTGGTAGTTCAGCAGTAGTTCAGCAGTAGTTCAGTAGTTGCGTTCAATATTGTCGGTCGTAATGCCCAATTGTGTGCATACTTTCAATATTGTTAAATCCTTGCTGTAATTACCCGCCGTAATTGTGAAATTGTGAATCTGTGAAAGAAACTCCTGTGATTTGTGTGTTTGTAATAAAAGTGCCTTCAAGCAGCCTCAACTGTGTTTTAGTGTGTCAGTATTCCCTGATTCAACAAACCCCCGCGCCTGAATAGAGTCGCATCCTCTTACACACATATTTTAAATAGTTTTCTATAGTCACCTTTACAGCTTGCTTTAGTCTTTTTTGTAACCATTAATTTAAGAAATCTTATTTGTAGGGTTTCTATTTTATCAATGTAAGTTTTAAATGTTAATCCATAACTGTCGAGAGCATAACCTATTACTGATTCAACTAGAGCTAAATAAATACACCTTAATATCTTTATAGGAACCCGGAAACTTAAATGATAGAATTTGCTTAATAATATTCTTAACTTATTACAAATAAAATTAACGTGATGAGACCATGAAAAACTTTCATCTATTTTAACTCCGAGGTAGGTTACAGATTTTACACATTCAATAGGTTTACAGTGACAGTCTTTTATGTTTTTATGTAGACAATAATACTCATGGGCAAATAAATTAAGTGGTGTGATATTAAGTTGTGAATATGGAGAACGAATTATTAAGAGTTTTGTTTTCTCGGAATTAAGGATGATGCCATTGTCGTGCGACCATTTCACAACTGCGTCTATGTCCTGTTGAACTAACTGAAAAGTTTCATAAATATCAGTACCCGCGCGTAGCACACATAGGTCGTCCGCGTACATGTATGCTGAGCAATGCTGAAGCACTCCTCGTAGGCTGTTGACGTGCATGAGGTAGCAGAGAGGCGCGCAGCCCGAGCCCTGCGGCACCCCGCTGCACACCTGCGTGCTGTCACTGAGCGCGTCGCCGACCTTGACGCAGTACGAGCGGTCTGTGAGGTAGTCACGGAACCATTGGTTCAGTGCTCCTCCCACGCCACACTCGTCCATTGCATTAAGAAGAGTAGTTTTTTGCAAAGTATCAAAAGCTTTTCTATAATCAAAAAATATACTTATTACAATTTGTTTATCCTCTAAGTAGTTATTAATTTCATCTGTAAACTTTGATAATAATGTTCCTGTACTTTTTCCTTTTAAAAACCCATGTTGCGAATTGTCTATAATATTATTTTGTTGTAAATATGTACCTAATTGTTTAACGATGCATTTTTCCATAATTTTATCGATGCTTGAGATTATAGCTATAGGTCTGTAGTTAGATGCGTTTTTATAGTCTCCTTTTTTGTGTATTGGACGAATAATTGCTTCCTTTAATTTAGCCGGAAATTTATGTGTCCTCACGGACATGTTCATAAGTTTGGCCAGCACGGGACTCACCTTATCTACTACTAGTTTTATATCTGACATGCGCACAAGATCAGAACCCGGTGATTTATTACTACTCATGTTTTTAATAATACTTTTTATATCACTAGGGGTGACGGGTTGCCATCTCATACACATATTTAAAGCTTTTATGTACTGTCCTCGGTCTAACCATGTTTCATTACATTTGTGCCTTATTTGTTTAATTTCTTCTGAGAAAGTATTTGCAAAAATGTTACTTATGTCTTTAGTAGTTCCTAGTCTATTCATATTCGAAATTATTATATTATCTATTGACTGTTTTGTATTTCCTATTAGGCTATTTATTTTTTCCCATAACTTCTTTATATTATTCTTACATTCTAAAATACTATCCTTATCATATTCATTTTTACTTCTATTTATAGCTTTTTGACATTTATTCCTAAATTTAGTGTAATTCAGTCTTTTTAACATGTTTTTTGGTTCATTACTCCATATTTGAAATAGTCTATCTCTTTCCTTTATCATAGCTTTTAAGTTATTATGAATCCACGGTTTGTTTCTCTCACTATTATTCTTATTTATAGTTTTATAACAATCATTGTATATATTTAAAAATATTTGACAGAACGCATTATATAATTCATGTGGACATTCGATTGATAACAGATCGTCAAAATCAGCCTGTATTAGTCTTTCTCTGACCATATTGTTGTCAAGAACTCGCTTACTTTGCGCACCATTATGCCTAATATTTTGTGACGAGTATTTTGACGGCGTGCGTTTCCATTCCACTATAGCAGATACGAAATAATGATCCGACATTTTGTGTTTTATTACAGCTGAGTTGATACAGTATATATTATTTGCTCTGATGTATATGTGATCTATGCAGGATTGGACAACTTTACCTAATAATATTTCTTGTCTTGTTACGTCATTTATGCATTTTGTGAAACCATATTCAGAAATTAAATTCTCATACAGAATTACATTTTGATCAGAGTGATTTAAAAGGTTTATGTTCATATCACCGCACATTATTACTTTTGAATTACGAGGCAATTTCTCTAAAAGGTTACGAAGTTCAATAATGAATTGTTTTATTTTGTCTTGTTTATTAACTTTAGGTGGTCTATAAATTGATATAAGGTATATTTTTTCATTATGATGTTTGATTGTAATGGAAACGCACTCCGCCGCTTGCATACCAGAAGCGAGTGTTGTTGTCTCGCTCACACAGGCACCCAGCGACTCGCGGGTATACACGAGCACTCCGCCACCGCTGCGGCCCGTTCTGGTATATGCGTTGATTTTGTATCCGGGAATATTGTAAAATGATAATAACAAATAATTTATGTTTGGTTCAGTTAAAACTATGACATCTAGAGTACTAATACTACTGTTTACGATTAATAGTAATTCACTAAAATGTTTTTGAATTGAACGAATATTTATATGTAGGACGCTGAGAAACGTTTTGTTTACAATGTTTAACGATGTAAGCCAACTATTCACGTCATTGACACAGCTATATTTCACAATATTTTCGGTAATTAAATCAATATTGTTTGAATCCGCGAATTTTGAATATTGAATTTAATAGGTTTAACAATAAATTTTATAATAGTAAAGTGTAGGTAGTCAAAACCAAGTAACTACAATTGCAGTTACTTAGTCTTAACTAACTCACTTAATTCACTTTGATACTTGATCCATATAGCTTTGTCACCTTCCGCTTTTTTAACAAGAATTTTGCCGTTCGTTACCCATATGTATTTGAAGATACCCTGTAGTTGTTGTTTCGCGTTCCATAACAATGTTGATGTAAATTCCATATTCCTCTTTAAAACTACAAATCTTAGTCATGATAAACACATCTAGCGTTCGTTCTTTTCACCCCGTCTGCTGATGGCACTTGAATGCTGGCCTGAAGCCGGCGTGCATTTTTTACGAGGAACCAACTAACAATGCCGCGGTATGGCTACTTGAGGATCCTTAGGCTCTTGTGGTATGCCTACGTTCTTAGAATTGAGGATTTGCTGGATGTAATAGTAGGATTGATGTTGTGGTTGATCTGTAGTATTTGTTATATTAAATAGGTATTTGTATTCTTTAATGAGTGTTTGAGTTTTTTCATCGATTTTTATATCTATCTCCGTTTCGTCCGCTTCTAAACTTAGGTTTAGCTAAATATGTATGTAATGCTAATTTTAACATAGAGATAACAATATTCAATTCAATCGAAAAGGTTCCAACGTAGTATGCATACAGTACATATTTCCAAATATATTTTTTCCTAAAACCACTTCAAATTGTTTCGAATAGAAATGAAAACAAGTCAGAAAGTAACCAGGTCACGTCACGGCACACCAATTTAATTATCTCTCATAAATTGCACCCTTCGTAGGTAACATAACTATAATTTCCAACTTAGTACCAATTAACCGCTAAACTAGAGCACGTTCCATTGCTTAGCCGTCACCATGATTCCACAGTTTTATTTCAACTCAAAGGACGTAAACTGCAATGGAGTTGAAAAAGTCTCTTTATTTAAAAAGTCGTTAATTCATTGCGTGACACGTCGAAAGTCGAAACGCGTCAAAATATGAATACCTTGTTTACTGGATTTATTAATGCTTTACGCAGACGACACAGTCAACGGTAATAGACTGACGGTAGGGTGCGCGATGGTGCAAGTTACTAGAGATTTACAGAGAATATAGGAAGCCAGTAATATAAGCCTCGACGACTTTAAATTTAAGTTTTTCTAACCATACAATGTCCAGACATCATATAAGCAATGGCCTATGGATAAGTCCACTACTCCATAGTAAAGTCACGTTGTCTTTTGATCAACCATATACTAATATATCTAAATAATATGGAATCTAGAAAAAAAAAAAAACACAAAAATCTTCTGTAATTAGATACATTAGATTTTTGTAGGTTTTTTTTCTGATCCTGTGATCACACAAAAAATACAATTGATATTTTTTGTGTGATCACGTTCGATTTCTTGATTTTTTCCTCTCGTTAGTTTCCTTAGTCAACGGATCCCTTTTTTTCATTTAACTCTATCTATAATAATATCTAAACCCGCTAGCCTCTCTTCCCTTATACCACCAAGTAATCGCCACACGTGAATATGTTTGTGCGTTGCTGTCATCGAAAATGCACAGACTACCTTCACAGTTCATGTGGGCTTTAATTTTTTACATGCATTACCGCGGTCAAAGTAAAATATTTATTTATAAAGAGCCACCCGAATGGGTTGCGTACACATCTGGTGTGTCTAATGACGGGGGCGTGAATGGACATTTTTTATCTAAATAGTAATAGGTTTTTTAATTAATAAGCATCCCTGACGCCTTTGTTTGGGGATACATATCCCTGTTTGATAGAGATTTGATTCAGCCATTTTAATCGCATAAGATAAATAAGTTTTGTTGGTTAGGATTGTCTAAAAGAATCGCTTAATATTTTATGTAGTACCCATGGCAAACATCGGTGCTTGTTTGACACAAGTTGCAAGTGACGAAATTTTACACAGACTCTTTGGAAATTGGAATTCCGGTTTGTAAATTTTAATTAAAAGCAAAATACCTATGTAGTGCTAGGAAATCAATGCAATATTTTTATTTTCAATCTGACCTACTGATTTCTGGAACCAATTCTTGAACTTTATGTATATTAAAAAGCACTCAGTATTATATAAACCCATCCTCTTTATAATTGAATCTAGCCTCAAGTGATCACCTGGAAAAGACTACCAGGCTTTATAATCTTCAAGAATATAAAAGATGACATCCCAGGAATTTATAAAAGTATCTTAGCTCTAATAAAAACCTTGTTTACTTTAATATGAAGTAAGTACAGTATGCTTCACTGAATTCCTTGAAATCCAAACTGAGCACTTGTAAGAGTGCAGTTAATAACTTTGGAGTATATTGTTTCACGTTTACCGTTTGTTATTGTCTTGCGACAAATTGCTTTAGGTATTATATTTTGTTAAACTTTACGACATCGAAGAAAATGATGTTATAAAAATAGGTAGGTACCTAAGAAGAAATCGAATAACGAAAATAGTTCTAAGGCTTTTGAAATGGAATGAAAAGTGTTACATAAAACACACGCACAGTTGAACCCACTTTGCCATAGTAAAGCAATATAATTTAACAGCGAAATGTCGTTTAGTGTTGCTCCGGTTGGGGGCCTTAAGGTCCTCGCCAATAGTCTGGTGAAGCAGTCAAAGCTTGCACTCAGGCTAACTGCAAAGATCTCTACCAAAAAAACAATACATTATTATTATTATTTATTTAATAAGGCACAAGGTACATTTTATGAAATACAAAAAGTCCAACAAAACTATATTTGCATAGTTTGTCTGTTGGATCGTAACATTAAATAACATTTTAACCTTATAATGTAGGTAACATTACTGTTACCAACACACAAGAATAAATGGTAGGTAAGAGTTACGTGAAATACCACCAATAATTGAATAAAACGATAAAATTCATGTTCCTTCTATAAAATTAATACTTTAATGCCACCGGCCACTACTTTGTTTTTTATATTTTACAATGTAAGTTACTGGAAAATTAGACATCGCGTGCTGAATATGAAAGTTCACGAAAAGGGCAATGTCTGGCTAGCTCGAAACTCACCTATCTAAATATTACCACATATCGACGGCTATAATTGGCTTACAGTTTCTAATAATTCATTTAATATTAAATGAGTGTAACATTTATTTATGCTTTCTCTGAAAGAAGGAAATATTTTGATCATAATGTTTTAAACTCCTTATTGTTAGAAAGCGAAAAACTACTTTGTACTTTTTATTTCTATATGGCAAAAAAAAAAGCTGAACCTAAATCCTGCCAAAGTATTGCTTATTCATATAATATATTTGATGAGAGATTGTTTTATTACCTATAGGTAATCACAGTCTCGATCCAGGTATTCATTTTCCAGAATTTTAGATTGGAAGAAGTTATGATCGACGAAAATTGTCTATGTGTTTCACGAATATTCACCTAATTATGTTACAAAGAAGTAACAGCTCAAAACAGAGGTTGGTCAATGAACCAGATCCGAGGCTGTCAATCCTGTCATCATTCAGCTTTCACATCCAGACGTTGGACAGTAGGTTCCCAGTCACATGATATGGTTCAACTTGCAACCAAAACAACGGTATCGGTTACGGTATGCCCCGTTTGTCAAGTTAACTATTACAAATGGTTCTCAACACTCCTAGTTCCCTGGTACTGATTGCTGTGATCTCGTGTCTAACAGTGTATGGAGATTCCTGTAATTAATGGTTCTGGAGCAGTGTTCCAGTTATATCAGATTTCAGTATGAAGCTGACAGAACGCAGGTCGTTGTTTTTTTTATGAAGAAATTATGATTTTGAAATGAAGAACTTAATGTAATTGTGGCTTAACCATAATCTAAAGTAAATATGTTTTATTTCATACTTAAATACGGTACTTACCTAACTAATCAGTATGCTAGAAATATTTTTCCATTATGTAGATTCCATATTTAATCCAGTTACAAACATCAGGAAACAAACATTAAAAACGAATACAACTCCAATCCCAACAGAAACTCAACAAAACTAATCCAATAATAAACAGGACATCCTCCAAATCTCGCAAACAGTTCCTTTTCATTATATTAATGTAGATTAGATCCTCAAAATGCGAGAATTGTAATAAGATCTCAATTTACATGAAACAAGGGCCAAAGTTCACAGCTTATAAGGCCAATCCCAATCTCCGGTCGTCCGTGCTAAGTGTCATTACAGTATTTGAACGCGAGAGATGTCTGAAGGGACTTCAAAGGGACCTTTGTTATGAACTGTTTTCAATTTGTCTCTAAACAATTTATGAGCAGATATTTTAATAAATAGGTTCTGCTACATTTTTTTATATTTAATTCTATAAGGTAGGTAAAAACAAAATACAATCAAGAGAACCATTCACCTCAGTAGTACCTTCACTCTCGTATTCGCTGTTGCAAATCTTGTCGCTGTATTTTTGTGTATTAAGACGCAAACAATTACAGATTTACTAAATGGCAGTTTAACTACGAGAAAATTATATTAGTAGATGCCCAGCATTAAAACATCAAACATAACGAAAGTCGGGGAGCATTTAGGACCCCTGTTTGTAAATTATCTAAAAACGTTTTGCATTCGTTCAGAAATCTATGTTACATTTGCCATAATAGGCAAAGCCAAACTAAATAATTTACTATACACATGGATCTAATAAGAAACTTCTTTGAAATGTATCGCTACATGTGGTTTCTGTAGATACCGGTACGTGTATTTACATTGAACGATTTTATACTGTTTCTGTTTGTGTGGTCTACATAAATTATCCCACCTTATTTATGGACTGTTTCTTCCTATACAATTGCTAGGCCTTTGTTGTGTTTTAGTTTTGTTTTGCCTTCAATCACATGCAAAAGATTACCTTTTTCCTTATTCCCAATATCAAATTCTTTCCACAAAATTCCAACAAAAGATACCTAATTGTTATAGATAGTAAGAGTCTACGGCAAAACCTATTCCATTACAGCTAGTTGGAGATAGTTCAGCAACGGTTATAAAAACCTTCCTGATTATACGGCCAAACTATTTCACTGCAGAGCAAAAACCCTTCCCGCCCCTTTCATCTTCGTATTATTCAAATAAATATTTGGTGAGTTTTTATATAAGTTATAGCATCATGATTGAGATTTACTATCTTATCTTCCCAAACCACTTCACTATTAATACCTTAGTAGATTCCCTTCTAGATGAAACTAGAAAATATTATTCTTAGAAGACTTTCACATAATTCTCAACCCATTTTTCCTATTTTCGTAAATTCATCGTCAACATGTAGGAGTACCAAAGTACCAACATATTACTTACGTGGGTTTAAAAATATAAGAGTAAAATCTTTTTACCTGGGCTGATGCACTGCTTCCTTGGGCGGAGGCATCGGCGTGGGGATCCGCCGCCCGCCCCGCAGCCCGCTGCCACTCATCCTGCCACCGATTGCCCTTAGGGCGGAACTGGAAAAAAGTTGCACTCTTTAGGGCGGAACGAAAAAAAGCATAATTCTTTAGGAGACAACGGCTTTTTATTGAGAATATAGTTATACGCTTGCCCCATTCTCAAAGCTTCCTTTGTCAGTTTTTTATTTTGTCAATTAAAATTCGCTGTAATGGGATCGGAAGGATGAATAAGGCTTTGAGGGAACTTAGCGACTCTTCTGTGTATTATTTACTTGGATATAACATTTCTTTGCTTTGTCATTCATTTTAGCAAACAATTTTAACTGCTTACTGTTGTTGGCAACAAAATACATACTAAAGACAAGTTTATTGTTTATTAAATTACTTTGTGAATAAAATTAGGAATTTCACGCATCGAATACTTATTGAACACAACCCTAGATCACTTGAACTTAATTACTTATGTTTTATAAACGTGGTACTTTCTCAGTCTAGACGGACCAACGGCGATACCTTATACCACTTAATCCAATGAAAATTAAATATTACATGTTAAGATAAATCCTTTATAATAGAAACGATTTTATTTTACAGATTGAAAGAGGATTTTCTTGCAGTTTCAAGTTTTTAACAGTAAGTCTCGATGAACGTTGTTTCGGTAAGGAATTTATCTGTTAATAATTTTATTTAAACAACATTTATTGAGCACCTACCTTTTGCTAGCACTTTTTAATTTTACATTTGTAAAACACCTAAAAATTTAGCAACGCGGTAGCTGACGACTAAAGTAATAAACCAAAATATACTTTTAGATAACACTCAGTAATTATACTGTGTTATTTAAATCAGACAAATAGTATTTGAATTAATAACATCTATTAATACGGGTTACATCTAATATAAGAACAAACTCTAAATATTAAAACTTACATAAAAAAAAACGGCGTCAAAGAACTCATCGTCATCCTTGTCAATGGCGGAGAACGTGCCTAGAAGTCTGGCAGCATTGCCAAGTTGAATGGCTATGCCGATTCTCTGTGCAAGGAACAAACCAGCCCTCTGATCACGAGTAGATCATCTATTATGTATTAAATATCCTTTACGCCGAAATTCAAATCAAATCAATAAAATAACTTACATCGTCATGATTCCATATATGTATCTATATAATACTATCATTAAATATCAGTGTTCGAACAATTTATTGATAAGTTCTCGAATGTCGCTCACGTATCAAATTTATAACAGAGACACAAACAAACGAAATTACTGTAATTAAGACATGTTTCAGTGCAAAATCATTCGAACTGTGCGGAGCAAGTTCAATAACCTTTTGTATTTAGTGTTATCGCCTTAACGATACCTGCTACTTTAGTTTAATATACACGTATTACTGTCGTATTTGTTAATAGCATTACATTTAGATACTGTATATATACTAACAGATTTTAACGAAAATTTAAACAACCAATGAATTCATGGACCATTTATTTTTAAAAACTTATTATAATAACATTTACATTCAAGAGCTAAAATCTTTCTGTACAATTATTTCTTAGAGCATACTTTTATCAAATATAAAAAAAAGCCTTACTCTTGTGATGCTATCGGAGATGCCTGGCTAGTTTCAGACCTAATCCAGGTTTCTAATTATACACCGTTTTAATATTTAATAACAGTTAATATTCACATGATATTATTATAAAAATACAATTTCAAAAGAAACATAATAGGTTACCACAAAATTTTACCTAAATACCAAAACAACAACACACTACACCGCTATCGCTACTAATGATTGTCAAGCAAAGACAAACATCAACAAAACGAAACTCTAACAGTAGAGCATAAAGTTGAAAATCCTTTGTTAAAAGGCAGTGTATTTTTGCAATGCTAGGATACATCAGTCAAATAGCTGTAGCAACGTTAGCTGTATTGTGATGGGTCTCAAAGCCTCCATTGGAGTCGTCGGGTTTGTTCCCAGTAACAAGGAACCTAGATTCAACGGTGATAGCGGACGTTTTTGTTCCTCATGTTTCACTCTTTCTATAGGAACGGAGAATTATGGTTTTTAGTTCTGTCCTGTCAATAGTTTGTTGGGAAAAGATTGGTGAGATTGCTCCACAATGCGATTGGAAAGACAATATCGAATCAGAAAATTCAAAATTCAAATGTGGTTTTTTGTAGGACATAGGTAAACATAAGAACAGGTGTCAATAATAATCCTACTAATATTATAAATGTGAAAGTTTGTGAGAATGGATGTGTGGATGTTTGTTACTCTTTCACGCAAAAACTACTGAATGGATTTTAATGAAACTTTACAATACTGTAGTTTATACATCGGAATAACACAAGGCTACAATTTATGAAAATTAAGATAGTGTATGAATTGTCATTCACGCAGGTGAAACTGCCGAGCACAGCTAGTAATAAATAGAACGCTATGTCTTGCCATCAACGATAATAAAAAAAACTCTACCTTATAAGTTAGTAAGTTAGAAAAAGTACGAAGAAAAGAAGGTACATAAAGACTTTATGAAGATTTAATACTAGGTTAATTTAAATAGTGTTACAATTTTAATGGTATTGGAAAAAAGTTGCATAAAAGCCTGCAAGGAGAGTAATCAAAGCCCTACGAAGGCTCGCTGCGTTTCATTATGTGACAAATGAATGTCCTAGATAGAGGTTACAAGGATGCAATATTGCATAATACACACTGCAGACATAGGTAATTACTATCATGACGATATTACAACCTAAGATTTGGAAAATCTAACCAGTTTCACAAGATTCGTGGAAAAAGGTAAAAGAAAATCATTTTTTTATAATTTGCATTTCAACGAGAATATGATGATAAACTGTTACATTTTCAACACAAATATTGACTTATCAATATTATAATGTACATAAAATAATTTATTGCTGTAAATATTCAAGTCGGAAATTTCACGTAATGATGTATAAAACAAATATTTATATTAATATAATCGAATAAAGTTTACTTAAAATTAGGAATATTCCATGAAGCATGAAATAACGATTGAAAATTCTGAATTAGCCCATCAATTTCGGATATTGCGTTTGCACAGCCAACTATCAAAATATTGTGCTAATAGCCCTATGTTAACTGCCTGCCAGCGCTGTGCGACCGTAAATTATAAAATTATATTATCCTCTCTATTTTGTATTGAAAAAGCGACTGTATTGACATTTAACAGGAGTTATGTAAAGGAAGAAGTTTTGTAAGGAAGGATAAATACACCAAGTTTATCTTCAGATTTTTTTATATCAATGGCGAAGTTACCAGTTGCCAGGTATCTAGATTTAATTCCATCAATATTCTTAAAAAGTAAGCCTAAATTATGCAAATATTTCAAGAGCATCTGCAAAATAAATGGCGTTTACAATGTTACGTAAACCTTAAAAACTCTACCTTCGCAAAATCTGCCAAATTTTCACTTTTCGTGAAACATTAGACAACTTGAGACGAAGAGGCTGAAATAGCAACCATTTAGAGTAAGAAACAAGTGAGTCTTGATTCTATGCGCATTCAGAACATGAAAAGATGAAAACGCAGCTGATGTTATCAGGACCATCTGAATTACAGCTCTGCCTGACTGACCGACTTCTTAACCGTAAACGTAAAAAAAAACCTACAGAAAAGCATTCCTAAACGTTGCTCAAATGTAGAAATATTTTTTGGTGAAAAGAAAATTTGACAGTTCTGTATTTAAAAATGGAAGTGTTTCATCGTGGCTATTTAAATTACTTGTCTTTTCTAACATAAGTGACAAAATAAAAAAAAAAACTTTCTCTCTTTAAAAATCGTTCTTTATTTTCACGATACAAAGTAAATTTTCGTTGGATTTAAATGTAAGTTAGGACCAAATCCATCGACCCTTCAGATTGACCGTGAAATGGGGAATTTGTTGAATGCCTATATCTGCACAGGAATAGTCATTTACAAAGGCGTGAGCTTGAGCTCTTTTAAAATTACAACTTTCTGTTTCTAATCAGTGATTTTGAATCCATAGAGCCAACACTTAGAATTTCAGCACGAATTAGTACGGTTCTCTGAATATTCAAGTGAAGTAAATATTTTGAAGGATGGGGGAGTTACATTATGCAAAAAATCTTAAGACAAGATAAGTAACCAACGCAGCGTAATGTTTAAAATTCCTAGTGTTCATGAAAGTAAAGAGGTGTGAATGGGTAGGAATTACGCTGCAGCTATTAATAGTTACTTTACCGTGGTTAAATAACGCCATACAACGTGACAACGCATACATTTGAATATCCTTTAGTTTATTATTCAATAGGTTTTTAATTATGGAGTTTTTCTATCTTTATTTTTTTTTATTTTTCTAGTGACTTCATTTTCATTTTTGTTACTAAGGTTTTTTTTTCTGGCGTTCTTCCATTTGCAGTTACATATAAAGCTTTTGAGGTCTATTCTATTCTATATTTTGTTCTACTACAAATAACTTTTTACTTTTATGTCAAACAAATCTTTTCCAATTTAATGTATAAAATGTAGTGTCATTATGATTGTTATTCCTAATCTGTAGTGCTTAAATAAGTAAATAGGAAGGTGATTAAACTTCACCCTTTTTAAAAACAGACGTTAAAAATGTCAGCGCAAAAGTCGTGACTAGGCATAGCTCTACCCATCTCGCAGTTTTAGACTTAATTAGATATAATCATTTAAATAATGAGTCGGATGCCTGGCGTGAATCCACAATAGAGATAGTACATGAGCTGAATTTAATTATTATACTCTTATCAAGGTGTGAGCTAAGCGTCAATAAATGTAGTCGTACTCAAGAATTACTTAACCCTTGACTAAATGCTTTCTAGAATAATATATTTGCTATGTTTTGTATTTGTATTGATTTTTAAACGACTCCAAAAAAAGGAGGTTGTCAATTCCACAGTTTGTTTTTTGTAGATAGATATATTTGTCTCGAAATATTTGGGCAGTAGAAGATCAATTGCAATAAACATCTTTTTTATCAGTAAGGTATTCCTCAGACGAGATCCCCCATATTTAAAAGTAAATTAAATAAAAAAACTTGAAAGTCGGTTCCCTTCCACATTTATGTGGAATTCAATGTTATGTAGGTAAGTATACAACGATTATATACATTGAATTGTCTAGACCAGAAAATTTTGAAACAAATAGCACTTTTCGAATGTCAGAATCAGCTGGACCCTTTCATTTTGTAGTGTTATAAATGGCAAGAAGAAATCGCGGGTTTTCCTCGGACTTGGTTCTCAGTATTAACTTTTTCTTTAGCTTGAGACATAACTACCTTATGTAGAAACAGTGTTTTTAAAAGAATATGACTGTTTTAACCAAGTGTGTGAAAGAATATGATGTTTCTTTTTAAAGTTTTACAATCAAAACATTGCACACTATTCCGATTATAAAAATGGCTACACACAGCTACAAAAGACATTCCAAAATCGTAAAAAAAATATCTCAAATTTCAATTGTATAAAAGTAGAGTTTAAAAAGGTATTGAAATTCGAGATTATATCGTTTATTAGCATAAATTGAGTTTATATTGTTTTCGTTTGTAACATGTCAGCAACAACACTGCAAATACCTTGTTGGTAGCTATTGGATGTTTGTACCTTCGTCTTGTCCACACTTTTGCCGTCTTATTTATACGATAGCAATTGTATACAGCGTGGCGCTACAATGGTGACATTAATTTAACACACGTGTAGGGCTAGTACCCTTTAATCATATTGATTATAATAGAATAAAATAACTCGTAAATTGAAAAAAAATTTTTTTTAACAAACTAAAGGATAAAAAATATAACTAAAATTGGGATCACCCTTGCAAAAAAATCATTCATGAAATTACTTACCTAGCTGGCTTAAGTTAACTCGAAGAACCGACAAAGGGATATCTCTTTCCTTTAAAGTATTGCTTATTCATTTTAATTTAATTGATGCGATGTTATGATCCGTGATCTCGGCAAATGACCGCTGCGCGACAGTTCTTTAAGTACAGGTTGCTCCAAAATGCTATTTTATAAAACTTTAAATAAATCCGCAAATAACAACGTTTAATGGAAACATAATTTCTTCATGAAACAAAAATGTGAAAACCTATATGTGTGTTAAATTAATGTCACCATTGTAGCGCCACGCTACAGCGCTGTAGACATATATATAGATTACTTAGTATCAAAATTATAGCTTACGAACGTATATTAACGTAAAAAGTAACGGAAAAAGTATAATAACATATAGTAACGTAAAAAGGTCGTTGATACGTAACAAGATTTCCGTAATTTCGACCAAAAATTGTCGAGTCGGCGAGTTTGTTACGGGCACATATTGAGTGGATGTTAACTCAATAACCGCGGTCTGCCTGCCCAAGGCGTGATGAGGTAGAAAGGTAATCGGGGACGCTTTTTCATTCAATATTTGATGCAGTAATAAAAGCTTACTGATGAAATGCGACGTGTAGGTTGTAGACTTAAATGTAGATGGTGTTACATGTTATCTGAGAAGGGTCTATTCTTGACGAAGACTAGATCAGATTGGTATCACTTATTACCGTAGAAAACTTGTTCATCGTAAGAATACAAATAGATTAGTTTCATAAAAAAAAAAATATACAGCTTAGCCAGTACTCAGGTCTTTAAAAATGTAGGGTAGAAGAATAAAAACTAGTAAATTAAGTGCGAAAAATATGTAAAGAAATACGAATATGGATCTATTATTTCAATGATAGACATAAGAGCGCGTACTAAACTCGTTAACTGGGCTAAACTGATCTACAAACGATTTAAGAAGGTAGAGAGAAAAAAAACTCCTTAAACCAAAATTCTAAGTAATAAATTAAATGTAAAAACCAAGTTTCTCAAACCAAAACTGTAAAAACAAATGCGCCTCATTCCAAGCGAGATTAAAAGTCAGCGGAGAGCGATTCGTTGTCGCGCTCGTAAGCAATAGACCGTGTCGCTATCTATTCACTTGATACCGACTTTTTTGTATTAACAAGCGCTGTTTGCTGTGTTACATAAACAGTAGACTAAGCAGGACAGCATTTATTAAGTATATTGACAAATATTCGGGTCTGCTGGCAGAAATTTCCTAAGAAATAATTGTGTTTATAATTTCGAAGCGATGTGATCGGGTGGACTTTTTACTGATTAGTTATCAGTAAAAAGTTATTACGGTTTTAGGTGAAGAGAAATCGGGGAAAATAACCCGAATTTTGATTTCTGATTTCTTTTTTTTTTGTATTATTAGACAACGTCGAATGTTCGTACAACGTCGAGTCAGATTGGCTAAATAAAACAAGGTATATTCAGCATGTAGACACAACAATCTGTATCAAATTTATTGGTAAGTAGATACTATTCATCTCCTCCATCATTACCTTTGAATATCGAGCTCATTACCCATCCTTTTTACTCATTCCCGACACAAAAGAGAGGGACGATTGCGAGGGAATTATATGCAATTTCATTGACTAGAAATGAGAATACCATTTTCCAAGTCTAGTCCGTTAAACGAGGATATTGAAATTTTATAGGCAAAGTGCTTTATCTTCAAAATCGATTAGGTCTTTATATTAAGGCTTTTGTCTTGGTATTTTATGCAATGATTTAATACGGGAAGCGAGAATTGGATTAAACAAGCATATTGGCAGATGAGGTCGTATAGAAGTTGATTTTCCAGGGAACCAAATGCCTCGTCACATACATATTTTAGAACATAGATATAGGGCCTCTTTTTACTGAACTCTAATTTTGATAGGCATTTCTTACCTATACATTGTAAGACTAGTAAGACCGACACAAACATTGACACATTTAGACAATAGACACAAACACTCGTTAGTCACGCATATTTGTGTATGTTATGCCTTCTCAGAACGAACTCTACGAGGACTCTACCAGACAAGGCGACAAACAGTTCATTAGCGTCTGCAAATGATTGATACTAGACTTGATACTGACTGGCTATGAATTGGTAAATGGATCAAAAAGAAGTTGATACTGTACAAGGTGATGCGCGAAAGGATTTCATCAAAAGAATTAGAGACACCATTGTTAATGGGTAGTTGAACTTCATAGACCCGAGAAAAACAACCTCTATTTTATACATATATCTGTTCTATTTTATACATTTTTCATGTATTTTTTTTTTCATTATTGAACAGATATCCATAAGTAATTCTTATTTTTCGCGAATGAACGTGCAAGATTTAAGGAAGTATGTAGCTAGCATCGCTTACACAGTTCACAACATAAAAATGTCAAGAACTCAGACATTTCAATATGAAACAGAATTTTGAATATTGAAAACCGCACTCCTGAAATCTTCTTATCAGACAATCCTTCACAAAAAACAAGTAATAAAACAATAAAGAAAACGCAGACTTCAAAAACAATACTAAGACAGACAATGCTAAGGAAAAAAGCAGTAATTAGTAGGTAATCTGAGTTAAAACACTCTTTTGTTTCAACGATGCTTCTTTCTTGGATTGCATTAGCATAATGGATAATATTATGGAGATTAATGTTTTTTTAAATAAGCTGAATGATACACTTTTAAAACGAATAGAATTTACAATAACTTTATTTTTGTTGAAAAAATCTATCTACCTATATTTATTAGAACCGGAAGATGCAACGTTGGCAGGCCCCCCACCAGGTGGACTGACGATATCGTCAAAGTTGCGGGCACCCGGTGGATGCAATTGGCGAGTTGTTGTTCATTGTGGTGTTCTAGGGGGAGGCCTTTGTTCAGCAGTGGACGTCTTCCGGCTGATGATGAGGATGATGATATTTATTTCAAGCCGAAGATTTGTTTGCTTTCGTCTTCTTTAGGCGCATCTTTTGTGATCGGTCTATTAATACTCATCATATAAAATTAGCTTGCAATGTCTAGAATAAAAACCAAAACTTATTTACGATATTAAACAACTATTAGTCACAAATAAATGCCATAATTTGTATAGAAATAAATAATGTATGGTACAAGGCAGTAATCGTGCATCGTAGCTTGCTGCCATGCTTATGTTAATTAAGATTTAAAAGTTAAAACTGTCACAGAATGCCTCGTGAGTCTGCAGTGTTGTCAGTCACTTGTTTCCAGTGTCGAAACAAATGACTGCAATTTAGTTGCAATTTTTACCTAATGACTCCTATGAAGAAATCTTGCACTATACTTGAAATTCTAAAAGCTCATTTTGAAGATCCCTTTTTACACTTATACTGGCTCCATTATTATTTTTTTATATATCGTCAGTTTAGTCTAAAGAGGATTGCGTGACATTTTGCAACAGGGAGACCTGTTGAAAATATTTTGTCGCATTATTTCCAAATTAATAGGCAAAGTGGTTACTGAACTAATAGAAATTGAATTGACTGTTTGCCTTTCTGATTAATTTTGCTGCGAGCTACATCACTTCTGCATTTTTCCATTTAGCTGAATTAAATTTGAAGTGTTGGCAGTTATTCATATAGAAAACCAAGCTAATGGAAGACGCAGTTGTTCAATAGACGAACATTTGGAATATATAAAAAACTGTCACACTTCTATCAGTCTCTACTTAACCAGCTAAACTCGTGATGCTCAAAAAAAAATAACGTTTTACAATTGAATGTAAATAAAGATTATTTCCTCACCCGTTAAACTTAAAAAAAAGACACAAAATAGAACTAAAATATTGCTATGATCTTTTCTTGTCAATCAATAATATAATCTACACTTATAACTACAGAAAAAAGCTCCTACTTTACAATATCTAACAGCACCCACAAATTTCCATTTCCAACCAGAAACTATGAACTCAGACAAACTTGGAAACTACTTCTAAATATTACTTAGCGTTAACTTCCTCCGAACAAGCCGTTGTTTGTATTCATTATGTTATGTGTACACTTAAATGATTAGTGCAAGTAAACTGCAGGAAACATTACAAAGTTGCGATTCATAGAACGTACTCGACTAGGTAAAACTTCCGTCGAAGAAATGCAATAAGGACTATTTTAAATAGCTTTGGAAATAACGAACATGGAAAAAAAATGTCACACACTAGTCATATTTCCAGATTTTCATTGCGTTTTACAGTCAGGAAACACATAGCGTAAAGTTATTGCAAGAAGCATCATGAATGGTAATGAGCTCTGATTTTCATGGGAAAGTCACCATAGGGGTTGTAAAATATTTGAACTATGAATTACCAGAATCAACTTGCAATTTATTATGACTAGTAAAAAGCCTTAAAATGGTGAAAATCAACTGCAAAAAATTTCAGACTTTTTATTCTCAAGGATCTCTTCGTGATTATTGCAAATACCAATGACTTTATTTCCTTGAACAAAACTCAAGCTAATTTAGAAAAAATATCTTTTTCATAAAATAGTATGTAATATAAAATGTGTATGCCAAGCTTCAGTGAGCGCAAGGTTTTCGTCTGCGATCTATCTCTTGAGAGCACCTCTAATTAGCGCCACAGCTAAGTGCACTCGATTCCCCGCTGAATAAATATTGTCAGACTTCTAGATTTCAGTCTGTCTGTGTGCAATTCGCATATGATATGTGTGCAATAGAAAAAGTTGCACAAATGCACTAGCATAAAGATCTGTGCTGTAAAAGAGGTGGACAAATTCACTGGAAAAATTTACCGTGAGACGTTTGATTTTTATGCAGTAGACATCTTCTTAAAGGTTCCTATTATGGGTGTCACGTTGGTTCCGTAGTGATTAGAAAGGGATTAAAACGAAAACGGAGAAATATGCAAATTTATTTAGATACACGTTGTTTCTCTGGTGTTCAACACTAGAGGTAACTATTGACTGTTTTCACGACAACATCATAAAATTTGTTAGAAATAGAAAATCTAAGGATCCGTGAAAGTGGAACTTTTAAACTTTGTGTAATTAATAACTGTGTTGTATTACACCTGTATTTGAATACACATTGTAATTTTAAGTCATATATAAAACATTTCACACACTTTTATACTAGAGAATGCTCTGCTGCTTCCTATCTGTCCACGGCGGCACCGGTGACAAAATAAAGGCAGAACCAAGCTCAGTGATTTCATTTAATCGCTAGCAGCTTTCCTAATTGTTGAAAACAAAAGGCAATCAGCAAACGAAACCGGAAACCAGCTGAATGAAAGCAGTGTACCAATGTACAGTGGGCAATGCTTGGACCGTACATCGCTAGTCCTCGGCAATGAGCCAAGAACTGCCAAGAAGCTAGCGTGTCGAGGAATTTCCTTACGAAGTAAATAAATACACTTAAATGTCATTCATTCATGAAGCACATTCCTGGCATTCGTGTTATCTATGTCAAGCTGGTAATTCATGGTAATGGAGTCGCTTGGACGTGTAATGAGGATGAAAGCTGTGGCTTGCTGGATATGACAGTTGTCTTACGAAGAGAAAACTAAAAAAATATCTTCATTTGTAAACCGATTTCAAAAGAAGGAGGTACGCAATTCGCCTGCACGTATTCTATGCATTCTTGTTTTGCGATATCTACAGCAATTGAGGATCGTTTTAGTAATTTTTTTTTGTCATAATACCTCAGAAGTGTTTTGTTTTAAATCAAGTTTCATCAAAATCGATAAAATTATTTTTATTAAATTCGTTTTTCTTCTACTTATGTGCAATCAACAATCATTATTGGTATAATAGTTAGTGGAATGTTTTCATGAAACCATAACCATAAATCAATGTACAAGAACAACCTAAAAGTACATGCCTTACACAGTGATAAAAGATAATGTACGCATACTTAAGTAAAATTAGTCTAAAAAGCATATTCAAGTTAGAGAACTCCACAACTTGTAGAACAACATTAAGTCAACTCGTTAAAGTACGAGTTTCAGAATTCTAATTTAAGTACTAAACATTAGGTGTACTAAAGTTTCGAAGTTTAGGTTCACTTGCTGATATTCTTTGATAGAAAGCTACTGAATTTGAGATTGAGTTTTAGCAGTCTGACTATGGAAAGGAACATTATGTATGTATAATGATTGAGTTTTGACATTAACACGAATATTAGACATTGAAATAAAACTACTTTTACGGATTTTATCGCGGTTTCTATTAAGATTTTAGATCCCGAAGTTTCGATACCTTTGCAGGAGTCTGCTTGTGACCATGATAACTGCAAAGGTGTCGAAACGTCAGGAACTAAAATTTAAACACCATCCACGATAAAATCCGTAAAAGTAGTTTTATTTTAATAAGTTATTTAAGCTACTATATATTTGAATTGACACAAAATAACAGATATTTTACATATTCAAATAATAAATACTGACAGTCAATTTACAATAATAATAATACGCAAACAAAAATAATGCAGAACATTTAATTTGTAACGGAAAGCAGTTAGTACATATTTGTATTGCAAATGAATCCCCCTCTATTGACTTAGGCACATCAATAAGGCAGCCATTTTGTTCGCTGTTTATTTAAAAATCAGCGTAAAGAGGACTTTTCTATGTACAAATACGAATGTTTGCTCACTTCTATTTTGTTTTGGGAATATTTGCGGAGGAGATCACTTGTACTGTGTAATAGTTTGGGTTGCTTGATGTTACGTCAATCTTGTTTCGTTTTGGAAGATTTTGTCTAGTGTTTCGTTAATATCGAATATTAATATTATCTAAAGATAGAAACTGCAATAAATCAAACCAATTTTTTTTTTTAATCTGTTCTTTGTTTTATTCGGAGTTTGGAAATCGTGACAATTGATAATAAGCTTATTGTATTGATAAATTGAATTGTATTTCTGAAAATGCTGTACAATATTAAGTTAAACAAATTATTAAAACAAAGAAACATACTTGAAAATAGGAAAAGCTGATGAAGTCAGGGTTTATTGCAAATTAGAAATTCCATTGTTCGCATTGATTTTTTAGCTTTAAAGTGCAGAATAATACTGCTCATAATTTTATTATCTTTCTGGTTCGTATTTAATTAAATTTAACATTTTATTACAATTAAAAATAAATCTTAAAATATTTACAATAATAAAAAACTAAGCCTACACAATAAATAAGAAAAATTATAAACTAAAATAAGGCATCAAAAAATTCATCCACGTCGCTGTCGACTGGGAGTGTGCCCAAAAGGCTGGCAGCATTGCCACGTTGTATGGCAATGCTTATGCGCTGACCTAGGTAGAAGCCAGCCTTTGGGCCACGCGAAGTGTCAACCAGGCGTTTGGTTCGTATTTAGTTTAGCTAAGCAACGCACAAATTTTACAACAAAAAAATAAAAACAACCTATACCTTTCAAGGAGTTCCAAAAAATATGTTTACTTATAAAATAAACAGCCATTTTTACATTTGTTTACAAAGCGGCCTTTTACAAAGTAACCTGTGGTTCGTTGACTTGAATGTTATTCTTGCACCTTGATAGAGTTAGACTGTAAACAGAGTGAACACGGGGGGCCGACTCGTTTGTTTACACGATGCGCGGGCGCAATGTCTTGCAACGATTGATCCGCGGTTGGAATCGACTGACTTTAGAAGTTGTATTGCAATCTTCCTTTTTCAGTTCATTGATGATTGCTTTGGTGTGAAATTATGAAGAGGCAATGAGTTTTTACAGCAAATTAAGCCATTGCTTTTTAAATCAAGATCATTATTCTTAGAGAATAAATGAAAAAGAATTGTTGCCGAACACTTAAAAGTAGCGATAGGTAAATATTTAAGAACATATTAAAATGAAATTAGGTTTCAGTTTTCAGTAACTCATCAAGCCATTGAATCATAGTGACTTTGTGTCATATCTTTATGTATCTATAACATAAAACACATTGAATTTCGTTTATTAAAAAGTTCAACACACAAAGATGATACAGTGCAAGGAAAACCTAGCTTGTCAAAAAATCTTGTACCTAGTCGATTCTCAATTATTTTATGGACATTTACGGCAGAATAAATGCCTCATAAACAATCCTTGCTATTTATACTTCGAGAAATAGAAACAATAACAACTCCAGTCTCTTATTATGTTAACGTCCACAAACAAGAAACTTAAACTCAAGTATCTCTTGTTTCCATTCGGTTATTGCTAATTGAATTCTGTAATAACAAAAGCTTTTGAAATATAACGTATTACAACTAAAGATGATTGATTTCTAAACACAAAAGTAAATGGTAAGTTTTAATGGTGTATCTATAATCATACTTAATTATATTTTAATAAAGCTGAAGTTTTTACAAAAGCGAAATATAAAAATTAATTATTAATTCTTTTCTTGTAAAGTTAATAATGAATAATGTTTGCATGCCCTATACATATAGGCAGAATATTATGTACTGTTCAACCTAATAATTTAACATCTTTTGTATTCACTATATTCTTGCAAATAAAATGAATTTGAATTTTATATTGAATTTGAAATTTTAATCTCTGAAACAAACAGCGCGATTTTAAACAATATTCACATATACATTTGATAGCCTAGCTATGTTCTGTCGGGCTATCAAATACAAATGCACATAGCCTGTATTTTTATTTCGCTATAATCAAGAAAACAGCGGCATGAAAGTGACCTTTATTTCGCAACTAAAAAGTACTTCATTGGTTGTACCTACTGACCTACAATAAACTTTACCTAAAAAAGTATTGACAAAGTCACGTCCAAGGTAAAGTTGTTGATTAACACCTAGGGCAACTTGTTCCATCACACACTGGTATCGTTAAAAAAGGTTCTCCACTAAGTCGTAGAATAAATTAATTACATTTACTATTCATATGCATTTTTTACGATCTTCTAAATTTAGCTTTGCATAAGATTAGTATTCATAATAATTGAATTCACAGTGTTTTAACGCCAAAACTGCGCGTTACTAAACTGTTGAAACTAATAATTTAACTGACTTACTTTGAAAAGGGAAAAGGAGACCTTTCTTCAGCTGTGGGATATAGCGGACTCATTAGAATTACGGACTTAAAGTTCGTCTATCGATATTTGAAGAACTAGTCACTCAAAATGTTTCTTAATGATTATTATCTCACTCATACCCCGTTTCTGAAAGGCTGGTCAACTTATTCTATTGTCAAATTAACTGAACACGAGTGTGATTGGTTGGTCAAAAACTTATAATCAGTCACAGCGTTTAAAATGAGATTTGATACGAGATTATCTAATTTTTGTGTTGCTCCGTGTTTCTGTTAGTGGTCGTCCTTATTTGCCATTCCAATTAAAGATGTCTCTTTGACGCAATGAGCATCACACATATCTACGTAGTGCGTTGTTTCATAGGTCTTAATAGCATTGCGTTAGCGCTAATGGTTCAAGAAACTGAGAGTGTGAGGCCTTTAATTCAATCTTAGTAAGTGAAGTATGCAGAAAAATGCGGCACTTCACTTGGAGATTAAAGATCTCTCATAATGAAGTAACATTGTTTATATCTTCTACCCAGATGAGATCCGTTACTACTTACTAGATTAGAAAGAGTAAAAAGAGATCTTAGGTTTATTATTTTTTGAAATTGGGTGCAGTAAGGTTTGACAAAACGTGTATAAGTGCTTGTGGAAAGTGTGTGCTTATTAAGGAAGACAGAGAACAACTCCAAAACAAATATATATTTAAACACATTGCAATATTCATCGTATTTATTATCTAAAAAAAATCTACAGAACAGATAGCGTAATCCATCGATCAAAATCCTAATCCTAAAACAAGTGAACGCAATCTACCCGACCTGCAGTATTTTTTTAGGCACATGATGGAATGTCAAATAAAACTCTCTATCAAACAGAACTCGATAAAACATAGTTTCCCACAATGGCTATTTAAAATTTCATGCATGCGACAGCCGGCATGCAGGGTCGGCAAATTTCTGAATTTAGTTGGAACGCAAAGGAAAATAAAAAAGTAAAACTCCATGTTGGACACTCTGTGGAATATGTAGGAAATTGAAAAATATGACGGACTAAAGCCGATGATGATTCTCACTTGTTTTTAACTTTTTGTTACGCTTTTGTTGTCCGTTCTATTTTATTTGCGTTCGGTTTGGGTTGCATCAGAACTAGCTAACAGTTTTTGTTCTTTAGACATTGTTTTAAGGGAACTCGATATTTGTAATGCTATTTTATTTGTGTTGGAATCAATACCTAAATAATAAATGTTCATATTGCGCTACTGTTTAATATACTTCATCACGTACAGAACTCTATAAAATACATGTTCATGCCAATCGTACAAGATACCTTCCTTCTATAAATGACGGACCGCTTCTGAATCCAAAATATTGTGGCTATATGAAAGCTAAGAAACAGTAGTCTCAGATGTTTTTGACTTTGCAATGCTTTTTAGAAAAAATTTAGTCGTGTTGTAGATAACCTGTTATTTAGACATTATTTTCTTATCAATTAATAGATATAAGTATATGGACTGGATTTAATATGTAAGCTTGCAAAGGCAGTTTTTTTTAAACGACCTGAATCATTTGTCAATGTAAATATTGTTCTGTAGGTGTTCACTTTTTTATTTTTAGAACCAATTTCACCTATTGATGCTCTATATTACATGCAAAAACAACACTAGGTTTTACATATAAAAATAAAATTATTATCATTGCGCATTATACCTTTAAGTCTTCTCAAAAAAAGTCTCGTCCACTTTGAAGATTAAACCCTACAAATAACTATTATATTGGGAAACAGAACCACGCGCCGTATACTAATGAACATTCCTTTGGTCCAAATAAAAATGTGTTCAGTACGAGAATCACGATGTATTTAAATATGTATGTACTTCTGAAATTCAGTGGCAAAGCAAAAATACGTCTGTTCTAGCAAATGTGGCTTAACGAGCAAATGTAGCTGTTTCCAACCATGGGAATGTAGGAACACATAAGTCCTGTGTTGTGGGAGTGAGACGGCGATATTTATTTATTTGTAAACACGAAAGTGTGACAGAGATGGCTTTTGTCTGTCGTATGCTTTTTGGCAAGTTACAGTGACTTGTTAACTAGAGCCTTTGGGAATCGTATGTAAATAAGGCCTTATTGTGTTTCAATTAGGAGCTAGATTTCTATTTTATTTAAAACATTAATAATCCAGAATTTCTGTAAAATAATACATTATACATAATGAATAAAAAGATAACAAAATTCATAGGTATTAATTTGAGGATCAAACTACGTGTGTAAATAATTCAATTAATTCTAAATTCAGTTTACTTAAATTAAATTTGAAATTCAATTAAATTGAAACCTTTGTTCGCAATACAAACACGAGTCCCAAATTTGGGATGTAATAAAAGAACTAATATTCAATAATCCTCTTCAACCCTCTATAGCTAGTCTAATAAAAAATTCAAAGTTCGATTTGTTGAACAATAAGTGGGATCCAATTTAAGTTTTTGTTTACAATGTGAGGGTAGGAAGAGTTTTTACGAACCGGGGTACAATACACCCCACTTGATGATTGACGTGTTAACGCGGTCGCGTGCGTAAATTAGTTTTGGCTTACATGTTGGAAAAAAATGTGGGAAATATTATGAAACCAGTTTTTTTTTATTTTGTTATAAGTTAATATTGTTTTTCGGAGTTCCGAGCTTTGCCTGGTTAAATGGGGCGAGTTTTACAGTTTTTTAAACAACGTTTTTGTAAATTATTTTTAAAATTCTAATAAATTATTTTTAACAACTTTACCTATTTTCCGAGGTTCAGCAACGTACTAAAAAAATCAAAACCTTATTTTAGGTCAACATATTTTGTTTTCTACATTTCGTCAAAGCAACCATATTTTCTTTTTACATAATCAGAGAAATATATCAAAAACAAACCGAAACCCAGGCTGCTGAGTGGCTGGTTATCAAAGCTCGGCAAGTGTCCTTAGCTCTCGACATCTCGAGTCGCGCCCTGTCAACCGCCCGAATCTTTTTTGAGCCGCAAGCTTTTAGGGCGTTGTAAAATGTCTATATTTGTACTCGAACACGCTAGGCGTTGCGTAGGGTTGTCGAGTACATGAAAGTGCAGTAATCTTTATGCACTGTATTCTTTTTTATGCGAAATTAGTTGGGTATGAGATGTGTAGGTTAACTCTTAGTGTAAATGTAAAGGAGTTTGTCTGTTACATTTTAGCGCAAAAACAAATCAACGAACGTTGGTGGAACTTTATAGTGTTATAGCTTGTCCTTTAGAACAATACAAAGGCTATATTTTAAGCAATTTTATGGCTCAGTCGTTAGCGTTTATCAAGTAGAATAAGGGGACTAAATTACGAAAAAAAAACAAAATGGAACCATGTGTAGCTACGTGCTTAAAATGTTCAAGAAATAAATTAGGAAAGAAAATCTGAATTCCTTTTGCAGCGTCGTGTTCTGAGAAAATTTTAATCTAAAATGTATGGATAAATATTGCTTCAAGAAAATGCTTGAAAATCATATTATTTAAATTTGTTGCATCCAATTTGGTTGCGAAATAACCTTTCAATATAATAATATAAAGGATGCAAAAAGATAAATCTGATTTACTTAAGTACATACTTTGATAGTTTACCGATTTTTTTTTCATAACTTCATTTCGTTTTATCCCAAGTCCTAGCATCCATATCTAGCTCATAAATATCATAAAATGCTATCCAAAATGTCCCAAAATTTTCCCAAAACCATACTAGTTCCCAATACCAAGCATACCAAAAAATCCGAATGTAAACACCGCCTAACTATTGTTCCGACTTTTCAATAGTTCCATTGTGGACGCCGACACAGCATTGTGGGGTAGGCAGTAATGGTGCGTGCTGGCCGAACTATTGTGCGATCGCAATTTGTTTCTACCGCCAACTTTGAGGGGAATATGTCGCGTTTAGCTCCTATTTTGGCGTCTTCGCTACTTTAATGGACTGGAGTTAATAGGCTAAGCAAGTTTCCTTTTGTTGCTTTGGTTACTGGTTTTGGTAATGAAAATGAATTACGCACTTAGAAAGAGTGGGTAGATTTTATGATTTTTGATTTAATAAAAGCATCATATTATCCGACACACGGGCCAATCTAGATGCATAAGGTTTGGTCGTTTTCTTATTTCGTATAAAATTTATTATATTATGTTTTTATTTTATTAAACTTTAACGGGTTTCGGTATACACCAATTAGCCAAAAAACAGTCCGTAAACGAATTAATTTCGAGTAAAGTTCCAAGCACGAGCATTTTGACCTACTTAGCTCCGTTATTTTAGTTTTAAAACATGTTTAAACACTCATAGCTAAGTTCATAACTGCAGCCAAAGTTAACCAACAACGGGCAAAGAGTAATAAATAGCTGACAACACAGATTTTTCGCGAACATTCTGAAACTAAACTCCGTTTACAAGCGAATTGATGCGAAGTTATATGGAAGTTTCAAGCGAAGTTTCCCTTAGGTAAATACGTATGAAAACATCATTTAACCGCAGATTAGGCAAGGAAGTTCAAACAATAAGACTTGAGATACTTTGTACGGTGCAGTGTAACTAGTGGTAATGATGACATGAAAATGAATCTTATCACTATGACATGAAAGTCCAGTCATAGAGTAGTTAAACTTTGTTGATCGAGTAGTTTAACGTTCACTTACTGAGATCTTGGAGTAACCTCTGCAATTAAATTAAAAATTGACGGCTATAAATATAAACAGTTGAATTGAATCATCTTAAGCAAATATTTATGGTCATGATGGTATAGTAGCCTAATGGGAATGTAATGTCTCTTTCAGGAAAACTGATGCACTTTTCGCCAACCTTTTTTTCAAACTATGCTGGAGTCGGCTTCTAATCTTCTGTGATTCAGCTGAGCACCGTATCTTACACGAAGCGACTGCTATCTGACCTCCACACCCAATTCTACTGTGTAACAAAGTACACAGTACTACATACATAGTATAGTGCAAATATTCTCATTTAAGTCCCAACATCCTAAAGCTACGCAAAGCAGTATTTACTAGGAGCATGAAATGTTTAGCGTCGTCCACAAAATGTCTTGTTTTCCTGCCTGCAGGCTGTTAAGACGATTCGTTCCGACTTGCGGGACATTCGCCACACCTAGGGTTACTTAGTGCTGGGATATATTTGGTTTAGGGGATATTTGCAACTAATGTATGAGGTATTATTTTACTTAGTTTATTGTACTAACGGAATATTGAAATGTCAATCAGTTTGAAGAAGCCGTTAGGCTTCATGCTGTCTCTGTTAAATTACGATGTGTTGTAGCGACAGTTTGCTATTTGCTATTGAAGTTATTTGCGTTTACGGAGTTTTTCGCGTAGTTTATTCACATGAAACTCTTATGGTAAAGGTCAGTCTGCTTGCGACCACGGCCGGTGCAACCTGGTCGAAACGTCAAGCCCTAAAGGTATTTATAATGCATGTTCGCGCTAATCCCCGTTCTATAATATTAATATAAACATGCAGCGCGATAGTTTAAAAGTTATTATCTTATGGTAAAGATTGCAAAATATCTCACTTTTTTTCCTTTAAAATATAATTTTGATTTAAGAAACCGTGTTAACTTTATAAATTAATAAGACTTCGCACATAAGTAGCCTTATTAGGTTATTAAACGGCAGCTATTTCACAAAACTGACTCATGACTTATTTGTGTACCTAAGTTTATTTGCTAACGTAAGTCTTGATGTAATTTTATTACGTTTTAAAATGTAACCTTGAATAATTGAACCAAAGTATTGATTACACCCGCGTCGTCACTCAGGTCGTTTTATTTCCTTTTGTTTTCATACGGGCCCCTAATGCACTCGCGGGCATTTACCAAAACAAAGGAGTAGCCCCTAAAAACTGAGTACTTTTTTTCCAAAAAAGTTCAATGGCTGTAACACTCTTTAGAGTAATTATAAATTATTTGTTTACTTTTAGGACAATACTAGCTGAATATTTTTTAGCTATAGTAATGAAAATTTTTAAATATTTTTTTCAAGGTATTGTCGTCGGAAAAGTAAAAGTAGATAATAAGAAAATGTTCTATGTACTTGATCTGATTTTAATATGGCTTTTGTTTGCATATAAAACTAGACTACTTTAAAAAAAGGCTGTCCATCAAGTTGTGCAATTAAAATCTGAACTCAACTCTCGATTTAATATTTTTTTTTATTCTCCTATAGAAATAAATTTCGCAATATGTATTAAAACAAGTTTTCAAAATATTTCAATTCTTTAAGAAACTATCAACAACATATGGATGCAATAAATCTAAAAGACAGAAAAGTTCGAGTACGTGTTGCACATTGCAATATCGAAGACAATTGTCTAGTTTCTAACTCTACAAGGCATCTACAAAAGAAATGTAATTAGCTGAACCTTGCTACAATCAACAAAGATCTTTGCGGTCTCAGATTCCAAATCATATTAAAGCACGGGTACAAATTGTTATGTTCAATCGTACGAGAACCGTTCATTAGTGGTCTATAACTTTTTCTCTATGACGTCCTTATTGCAAACGACTAAGGTCCATTTTTGAGTGTCATTGTTATGTGTAGTAGACCGTATTAAGTGTCAATTTTGTGAATGGTATAAGATTTTTCTGAAACTATTTTCTTTACTTATATTGTTCCTTATTGATGTTTTATTTCGTTGTTTTGTACCCATAAAGGTAGACTGATAAACATGAGTGTGCAAAATAGTATGTACGATAGGGACAACATAAAATTTGTGTACAACGCTTCACGTAATGTTTCTATTTTCCTTTAAGTATTGTTATTTATTGTGTATAGTTTCTTACAGATTTTTATTAAAGAAAGTGTTTTTCTCCTACTGATAGATAGCTTTAGGGAATACCTTAAATAAGGTAACAATTAAACCTTAGTAAAGGACTAAGGAGACTCGAAACGTTTATAACTTTATTTTAATATCTAAAATATGGCGGAGCTTCGACTATATCCGTCACTCATGACAAATCATAAGGGTTTCTCGTTTTACTGCGGAACCCAAAAATGTGAGTAAATTGAGCAGCCAGACGTAACAAATTGTTTAATTAGTGTTCGCGTGACATGTTCAATCTGCCGTATTAAGTTTGCGGGTTTTAATTGGTCAAAGGCGCCAAAAATGCTACTGTATTACTAAGTATACAATTTGAGTCAGCAGAAGACACACTATCTATGAGAAAAACGAATGATTGACAGCGCACACATAAAATATAATTAGTGATGACTGATCTGTACGGTTTATTAAAATAAAAATTCCTTTTTTTTTCATCTTCGGTTTGTTCAGTAATTTCAAAAGGTGGTGCAAAAATAAAGTATTTCGGGGCTTTTAAGCATCCTTTGTCTTACAGGGGGTCGCTATCTACCGAGCTGAAATATTCGGCACGGACTACGAAAAAAAAATGGACAAAATACACATATTGTCAACATGTTTGTGGCTTCAATAAAGGTACAAATAGACTACATCATTTTATTGTCCCTTTGTACACCACTTTACTATCCTGACTCCTATTCGTCACTGCCAAGCCAAGGTCGCTTATTCTTAGTCGCAGACATTATTAAAACAGTAGCTAATAAAGATTAATTACCTACATACAAGTGAATTAGCGACGACCTTAATTAGAAGAAAGTAGTGCCAATAAACGGGACACACACTGAATAGTAAAACAGAAAATTCATTAATTATAACGTGCCTACGTCTTCGTTTTAATTATATTTCGTCAGAGAAAATTGTTTTATTACATCGAAAACTTACTTTAATTGAATTATAAATGAAGATGAAAGAAAATGTAAGCCTTGTAAAGGCAATTTATTTTTTAACTGTGGTGAATTATTCGGTATTATTTTCGATTTTTAAATATTTTTTTACCACCTCGAACAATAATTACATTATTAAATTAAATAAGTAGATGTCTAATCAATAGATATCTACAACATCACATAAATTGCTCTGAATCCATAGTAAGTAGCAAAAAATTTTTTGGAGACGGACATGTACAAAAATTACCCAGGCTATATACTATGTAGAAAAGTCGTTTTTTAAAATGGTCCGACCGGGGATCGAACTCGGACACCATTTTAAGTAGGTCTTCTGATTTCACCACATTGTCGCCTAGCTCGCTATAATTATTATCACACCAAGGTCGCCGCAATAACAAATGCCAGAGCCAGTTAAATGCAATGAGTGCAACCCCTCTCACCCACAGTGTCATGTGCACACTGCAAATTGTTATATTGCATATTGCTATTAAGTGGAATAGCAGACAAGAGCTGATTATTTTTTTGAAGATCAATCAGGATTTATTTTGGCATCTTTTATTGTTTGTAGTTCCTGGGCTTGTCATACGAACATTATTTGTAATTTTTTTCTTTAGTATTGGTGTTTTCAAAAAGCCTTTGTTATGTTTTTGAGCTTATGGATCTCACAAATATTCGAAGCAATATACTCTTTATTTCAAAACATATCTTATTCTATTCATTTTAGGTAAAATTAATGTAATTTTTAATTAACCGAGTGTAGTTAAAAAAAAACAGATCTACTCAGTAATCCATCTAATAAACAAAACACAACCAACATTTTATATTACTTGCGAATAAATACGAAAATTCAACCAATATAGGCAAATGTTTGTGTAAGAATATTTGTTTTGAATAAACAACATGTTTCGGAAATGAATGTAAGTCAAAAGCTAACTGGGGCCCAATTCCGCTATTTTTAAGTCAGTGGGTGGCAGGATAATGAACGTTCCGGTGTGTACCTAATTTTCGTAATAAGATGATTTCAGTTTAATGACAAATGTACTAGTCTAGTATGTATTACACTTATGTTTTAGTGATAAGCTTAGATTTAAGTACTATACTAGGTAATTAGTGAATATTATGTTCTGCAAACTGCTCCAACCTCTTTTTATGCTGTGACCTACTGGGTCCATATTGTTTCCAAGATATTGTTTAAACTTTTTAAGATGTCAACTGTATAACATATGGAACACAAATAAAGATTTGAATTTGAGTTTGAATTTTTACTAGTCACTGTTGTCATTGTAGTATTGCCACTGACTGTTCATTGTAGGCGTATCTGAATAGGAAATATGTCACTATAACAAGTACATTGGAACGTTCATTATCTGCCACTCACTGACTTTAAAATAGCGGAATCAGGCCCCTGTTCTCTTTTTTGCGGAAGTCATAAATCCGTTGGTGAATATCGGTTTTACTCTGTTATTTTGTTTTTTGGTCGTAAACGAAAATCTTTGGCTATCCGTTTATGAAAAGGGAAGAATGGATTTAAATAAAGGGATTAGAATGTAGGATGGATCCGAGACGAAATACACAAATTGTATAATTTTCTTATACATATTATAAAGCTAAAAAAAGGCCTACATTTATTTTATATACTGCTAACAAGCACTGAAAACTCTTCTGATTAGCCCAATAACTTTTTTGTGTTAAAGTTTTTTTATGACAAAAAAATTACTACGAGCATTGTGGACATATTTTCTTTGTATAGGTAATATCAAAATATATTTATCGCAACAGAAACGGAATATTGGAACAAGTCTATTTGTACCTCAGGACCCTAATGGATGTATTATCTTAACGACATTTCGAAATATGCATCGCCAGGTGGACAGTTTGCGTTATTCATTTGTTTTCTAACATGCGCGTACCCAGACTTCCTTCCATGATAATAATTTATGATGGCAGTTTTACGTCATAGCAGATAAGACCATTTTTGAACCGACTTCAAAAAAGAAGGAGGTACTCAATTCGACTGTATTTTTCTTTATGTTTGTTACCACAGAACTTTTGACTGGGTGAACCGATTTTAATGATTATTTTGTTATTTAAAAGCTTGTGCTTCCCATGTAGTCTCTCATTTGATGGTGGTCTAGTTTTGACAGTGAGATCCATAAAAAATAAATGTAAACTTATTTTGAGGTTGGTTTTTGTTAGAATTATTTTAAATACTATTTATTTAATATTTACTTGAATGATTTGTTGAATAAAATTGTTACGTACATAATCCCGCTGGGTAAATATTATGGTGAGATGATATTTATTTAAAATTGTTTATATGACATTATATTATTAGATCCTACTAATATTATAAATGTGAAAGTTTGTGAGAATGGATGTGTGGATGTTTGTTACTCTTTCACGCAAAAACTACTGAATGGATTATAATGAAACTTAACAATAATGTAGCTGATACATTGGAATAACACATAAGCTATAATTTATTAAGATAGTGTATGTATTTTCATTCACGCGGGAGAAACCGCGGGGCACAGCTAGTAGATAATATAATCAGATAGTAAGATAAAGATTCAGTCAACCTGAGAGATAACTGATTGTCAGAAAGACTTACATTTAATATTAATTTAGGGCTTTATCCTTTTATAACAATTTCGTCTATCACCTAAATCCTCAAAGCGAATCATAGCACAGGATTTCGTTTAATACGCAGCACTAAATTGTTTTAGATTACGTTAGGGCGAGTGCACATGACGGACCGTCCGGATCGCGGGTGGGGTGCAACCATTATTACACTGTTCGACTTACAATACGTGTGTGTATGTAGCTTTATGTTGCCTTTGAGTTTGGGCTGTTTTCACGGTCATGTGTACAAGGTTTATAAGTGTGTATGTGTGTGTGGTGAGCCCCTTTTAAATATGGAAGGTAAAAGAGATTTGATATGTTTTTTTTTATTCTTATACGGATGTACTAGTGTGCAGGCATAGAACGTAAAAAATATTTGGACAGTATTAAAATCCTGCCTCACTTAAGTTGTTTCTTTTTTAAATTAAATTTGTGTTAATTTATTTTAGTCGTAGAAACATGAAACTTGACATAATGCAAATAAATATTTCTGCATTGACACATATTTCCACTGAACCATGTTTCATTATAATGATCGTCCTATCAATACATATCATTATTTTACATCCATGTTAAAACTGTGTCAGGTTGATTCAATGATCTCATACATTTTTTCAAATGAATTTATTTTTCTATCGCATACCTTCAACTTTACATTTTATACGTATAATTATGTTTTGTATTGCAGCTAAACTACATAATCATATATGAATTTGATGTAATCTAAAATTCTAAAACACATTCTTCGTAACTCATTGTAAAAACATCGAAGCGAAATGAATGTGGGCGTAGCATTGAATCCCAAATTGTTTACATGTAGCCAGGGCACGTGCCGACCACAGAGCCAGGGGGATGCACTTCAATACCGACAGATTATTACTGGACCAGACTCTATTATACTATATAACTAATGGTATATCTATGCCGTGCCGAAAACGCAGTGTTTTTAGTTCAAAAACAGTAATTAAGTCATTAAGAGAGAGAAAGATTTAAGCAAGTTTTTCATGTGATTGTTTGTCCTAAATCAGTGATTCCGATAGTTTTAAGATAATATTAAATTTGAGACAGTATTAACAGAAGAAATAAGCGCCATTATTTGACACTGTTATGCTACGACGCTGGGTTCATACTAGTGCTCACACTTCACAGTTCATAGTCTACTAGGTGCACTCTATAGTTTAATTATTTATACTCTACGACCAGGATGGTAGCGAGGTAGACCAACGATGTTACAGACGAAAATGTTGTGTACTTGTTCATCTTCTGCTATTGTTAAATACTGTAAATAGGTGCATTCCGTAGATCAGTCAATGTACAGAATTCTTTATATCTTAAAACCAATTAAATTATTCTTCAAGGGCTTGTTTTGTTTGCATTTTTTTATTAAGTATAAGATATGTTTTGTGTAGTATAAAAGTGGGCATATTTTTATTCAAAAATTTAAAGATCTTCAAAGACGATATTCGAGGGTAGAGATTAAAGAACCCAAAAAACGTAAGGGCTTTGACAAAATAATGATATCATAACTTGAATGCCTTTGTTGAAAACTTTGTTGTACTTTTGATGTTTTCTGTACAATAGACCGCATGGAGATAATGCTGAATTAAAATAGCCTTTATTTTAAAGTACTAAGGTTAGTTTTTGAATATCGTTATTTATGTGAAGGTTTGTTCGTACAAATATTACTCTATAAAAATAATACCGTCGGTATTTATACAGCATACCGTTGTTGATGTTATTCTGAGATGGGGTACAACCACAAACGTGGGGCACTATCCAGTGTCCCTTGGCACATGATTTCAGGAAGAACTGTATTTTATTTGAATCAATTTTATTCACATACAACTCATTTTATGGCACTGCAATATACTTGAAATTCGTTAGGTGAGAGAAAATGTAGAGCAAAAAGATAACCAAATTAAATAGGAAGCCAAAAAGGTCAATTATTTATTTATCTTAATTTACATTAAAGGAGATAGTAATAATTCAGCCTATTAACGTCCCACTGCTAGGTACAGGCCTCTTTCTCTACAGAGAAGTCACGAGCATTGATCACAACGCTTGCTCATTACGGATTGGCGATTTCAGCTACCATCTTGGAATACAGGTTTCCTAAAGATGTTTTCCTTCACCGAATGTCAGAAGTGTCTTAGAATAATTAATGAAGCACATGTAACTTTGAAAAAGCCACCTTGGTACTTGACTGGGTTCGAACCTTCAGCCTTGTGCTTGTTAATTTATACTCATATAAAAATAAATTATTTCGTTACTAAATTAAAATTAGCTTCATATACAAGGTAACGTTGTAAATATTGCACCTAGGGGTGCATATTAGAGGAAGCTTGGTAGACGCGACTGCACTTGCAAAATTAATGGCAATCCAGCTGGGCTGAGTGGCGAAGATTTACATGGGTGCTACGTAAATTAATAAGGATTTAATACCAGTAAATAGCATGTTAAAATTGTATATTGGGTCTACAATATAAATAAGGCTTTATTTCTAAACCACTAAGGCACATATTGGTTTTAAGTCTCGTATTAAATTTGTTTTTTTTGTAAGCTCTATTAAACTATCTTCGGCAATTTGAAAACACAATGAACGGATCAGGATAACGCAAAAAAAATCTTTGTTCAAAATAACTGATTTAAATATAATATTATGTAAAAATTTACAAAATGCTGAATCGTATGTAGCTGTAATTTATATTGGACCACCTTTGAGGTATATCCTATGGGTCACAAAAATATTATTTTTATTACTAAGAAAGCCAACGCCGCCGACCTATGAAACTTGCCCCTTTTGAAAGCGGCTAAAAAACTAATTAAATACCCTAAAATCAATAAGACTAGAATAAATATGTATTTTATGTCCTATTTGTCTAATACGTCAGTAATGTTTGTCTTGCACTCCTAGGGTGCATTTGACAAAGAGGGGAGAGAGGGCACCATTCAACCCGGTATTAGTACCAGCTGACCTTGCGAATAAGCCGGGGTAAAATAAATGCGAATCACGGACAGATGAAACTTATTTTGATAAAATAGTTGTTACAAAGTAATTTATTAAAGAAATTAACGGCGTTTAGCGAAATTTATTGTATATTCCTTGAGGTATGGGGAAAATACAATAATTTTAATTTTATTTTAATATTAAGATGAAAAATACAGGGTGTAAAGATTTTTTTAAGCGTTTATTTTCTTATTGCCGCTCTCAGAGAAATATTGGTAATTAAAAGTTTGCTTTATAACAATACAATTGTATCTATAAATGGTACCAATTTAAATCATTTTTCTTGAGATCGACGGTTATCAAATAAATAGAAGAAGAGCGACAAAATCCTAATAATAAATCCTATGATAACTAAAACATACTCGTTATTAATTGGCAGGGTAGAGAGCTTATAAATTATTTGTTAGAGTCAACTGGAGCGCATATTATGTTGCGATACTGGGGGAGCAAGAATACTCTGCACGCTTCGTTATTAGCGCACCAGCTGATTTTAATATACTATTTGAAATGCAAATACTCTGGTACATACTTAAACTATATCACCGCATTTCTTTTTGCTCTATACAATCGATTTTTGCTACATACTTCGCATTTATCATCATTTTTGTGTAACTGGCTGCTTAAAGTGGTGTGGGTAAAATGATGCATGTGTGGGTGCATTTTGGGCAAAAGCCATGTCCAGCAGAGGACCAGGCAAAGCTGTTCCTTATATTGGATTTGGAGCTTAAAATTTATTGCATGTCGTCCATGGATACATAGCGAAAGAAGTTTGGAAGAAGCTAGGGTAGGGCTTTGACAAGATATCGCGGTAGTTTGCATTGCTTTCCCGCCTGGTCTTCAGCATAAGGGAAGGGTGAAGTAATCCGGTGGTTTTATCCGTGAAGAGTCCTCGATCCAGGGCGGAGGAAATCCATGAGGATTTCCCCGGTCAAAAAAAGTCCTCTGGTAAGTAACTCGTCAAAATTTTTGCTTATCATGGTTAAAAAAACTGTTCAACTTTTATCTGTATTAGTAATTTTAATTATTAGTTTTATTTTTATTAGGTCATTTAATACCCTCTAAATGTAATGTACGGATTTCAGAAAACATTAAAAATGATAACATAGGTAAATGACAAAAGTTGCTTACGGTGTAATAAACAGTTAAACATTTTAAGTATTTTTACCGAAAATGTACCAAATTAATATCCGCCAAATTAAAACTTTTTCCAGTGTTTAAGGTTCTTTACTTAATTGACATAATTTGCATCGTAAATCGCGTTCGTTCGGATATCGAACACTGACAAGATTTTAATCTATGGTAATGGAAGCGGTTCCAAGAATTCATTAACTTTGTACCTCGGGATTATTAAATAATTATATTATTTTCAGTTCTTTGTACGAACATATTTTTTTTTATTAAATAACTTATTTTTTATTGGTTTCGCTGATTTAAATACTTTTCAACTATGAATTTTTCAAATAATTTGTTATAAGTTTGTCAACAATTTTACTTAAAACTTATGAAGTACATAAGTACTTAACATAAATGTCATCATTGTATTCTTGTCTATGGGTTATTGAGTCACTTATTTCTTGTCTCCAGTCAAGGTTAGGAATTATCGGACTGATAATACAGGAATTTTCTTTGATAAAGATGCCATTAAGGCTGATATCCTCAAATATTTATTAGACTACCTTCAAAGTAACGCAAACTACCCTTGTTTCTGTTGTTTTAAAATATTTTATTGTAACTATTGAAGTAGGATTACTATAACTTAGTAAGTTTATTAATAACAAAATATCTTACCTAAAACTTTACGTCCAACAAACAAAAAAGGAACACAAAACATCACTCACGTTAAAACAAAATTTAAAACTCAAATCGAACAATTTCGAAATTCAAACTCCGATAAAGTTCGTTACGCGGCAATCGATCACGCGAGGGACGCGCGCTCCGGCCGGTCACCGCACCAACTCTGCCGGGATTCGGGAACAGGACTACTTGAACGGGAAAAAGCGGGAAAAAAGTGTAACCATTATGCTACGCTTTTACATCCTTTTTTAATTTCGATAGCGATGCCATTTTATGAAAATTAAAAAGTTTTTTTGCTAGGTTCGGCTTATGAATATTATAATCTGTCTTAGTGATATTTATTTTCGTTTAGTTCCTGAATAATGTAACGTTAAAATCGGGATTTTAGAATAGCACACGTAAACAAACTAAGGTAAATATTATTTTTTTATGTCTGGGTACGTTTTTTCAGGAAATCGTTTGTAAGTTTTTCAGTTAATTTATCTGGGAAAGAAATAAGTTAATCCTGGCAATTTAGTCAATCACTTGTTTGTTTATGTAAAATGTCGTCAGAACTAACAAACGTTTTACAAACATTCGCAGGGTTTACATTGGATCTTACTGAAAATGATGATAAAAATAGAATAATATACATTTTTAAGTGTGTACCCCGACTGATAAGAATAGAACTAAATTAGTAGTCTATTTTAGGTAAAGTAAAATAATCGTTATGGATCATAACACAAAAATAATGTTTGACTACATTTTTACCAACAAAAATATCTTTTAGCTTTATAATGATAACTTGATTACAGTGGCATCTCTACTGTAACTTTAGAACTACTTCTAAGTAACACGAAAGTTGACTCGGGTCGTTTGTGAGTGGCGCCAATAGATGGCGCTATTACAACATTAGGTACATGTTGCGCTATCAAAAGCTCGTAAATGTATTCTTTATCATCAATGTCATAATAAATTACACGTATAACAGCTTTTAAAGAATAATAAAACATTTACTTTTATTAAAACGCGTAGGACCAATTTATAGGCATTGTGACTTTTGTTGCTTTTTTATTCGTTTAAAAATCAGGTCTGACGGACTATCATTCTGAAATATCTTGCGGCCTATTTAATTATCGTGCTTACAATGAAAATATAAGTCAGTAACTTTGATAGCCGTTCTCCCACGTACTACACTTTAGTAGAGAGAGCATGGCACTCATAAAATTTCACATAACTTATTGCCTGGTACCTAACTTGTCGTGGTCCATTTTAAGTGTTCATAATAAATTAACGGTCTGGAGATCCTCCATTACTAGAACTATTTATGGGTTAGGTACGTGTATTCGAAATTTTATTGGTAAACGAAATTTGGAGACGAAATAACTTTACGTACTTGCAGCTGATTTTCACATTTTTTGGTGACCAAATGACGGAATGAAGTTTACAGAGACATTTCAATTTCTTAAATAACGTTAACCAAAATACTTGGGGTATCTACAACTGTTTATCCCTGTGCACACAAGCGATACCTTTTATTAAGTACCTAGAGGTAAAGAAAAAATCTTTAATAGGTAGAGGATAGGGTCTATGTATAAAATGTAGAAAAAGCTGTTAGGCACCAAATCGGTAACTAATTAAGATTTTTATCAAAAGTAACTTGTTCTGATACATGTTCAAACTTTATTATACAAAGTTACCAGGCTTTATGGTATTTTTATGACTTGAAATAAAACCTTACGACTATCTCGAATCTTAGTTACTGCAGATACAGGTACACTGTCTGTCTTACTAGATTGATTTTACAATGATGCTCAAATTCTTCTACTAAAAGCACATAATTCTGAAACGTACCTATGTGTTTGTAGGTCTAGTGCCGATCCGGGATAAGAAATGATAGAAAAAGGCTGATTTTAACTAGTCTCTATACGAAAACACATTCATGGTTTATGTAAATGTTTATAGAGCGACATTTTTTTTTTAATATTGATCGCGTTCGTTTCTGTACATTGACGCAGATTCTAAGAAGGGGACTGAAAATACAAATATGCAAAGTCAGACGTGAGCCAGCATTTTGGACGAAGCTCCTTGAATTGAAACATGACGACATTAATGCAAACGGTCTTATTACAAATAATTTTACTTTCCTTAGAGAAAAGTGGCCATTTGCCAAATGTTTTCACTTCTCAAAAGCGCAGATAGAATGAAAATTTGCCAACTCAGTCGTAGCTATAAAAATAAACAGTCTGTGAACGAAACATATTTGGGAAGCTTTCAAAGTATTAATTTCACGGTCTTGCGTTTAACGAGGTAAACAGTATTCTAATAAAATTATCATAATACTTGACATGTTCATCGGGATCACACTCGATAAGGTAATCTCCCAATCGAAAGTCAAATACATAAGTTTAAGCTTAACATGATAAGGTAAATGGAACAGTTAAACTAAAAGTTTTTAGTCAAAATTTAAATTTATTTATTTTAGATTTGTATTTTAGATTCAAAAGTTCCGATAGAAACTTCCTAACCGTCCATCATTAGCCGATCAAGTTATAGGAACTTGATTCGAAACGACAGGATGGAAGCCGACTGGTATCGTACCAAGTATCGTACTTTCATAGTGAACCCGGTTGGGTGCATTATGGACCGGTTACTAGAAGTTAGTTGCCAGGCAACCTCGGCATGTCTAGACACTGACCAGGGAGAACAATGCAGTGAGAGGGCCAGCCATCGTGCACAGTACGTCGATTCCAACCAAACTGTGCAAGTTCTATTTTGGTACGGTGTCGAGGACCGATACGCGCATGACCGGCAGCTATCTGTATTACTCTGTGAACTGGGTTCAGTCCGCACGCCGCACCAACGAGCGCGGCCGCGCGCCGCGTACCGACAACACAAATAATAACAAACGCGACGCGAGAACAAACGCCTCACAGAAAACGAGTGTGATCCAATCAGTGCTACATTCCTCATTTCAATACGAATAGTTTTTATTAAAAAAAAAAACAAAATGCGACGAAACGTCAAAATCCTGTTCCTAATAGGAGCTGTGTGGATGTTTTTCCTATTTTATTATATGCAGCCTGATTCAGCACAATCCAAGGTATGTTGATTTATTGATGTTTCTTTGGTCTTCATTTGGAATTTCGCCAAATTGGTGGAGCGTTGTTTATCAATGATCAGCTGTTAGGTTAAGGATCGCTGCAACCTCCGGTGGGGTTGCACTGCGCATGTCACGAGCCTCCCACGCGACATGTGATAGCTGCAGCCTATATACTAAAAATACTATAATTTAATTATTAGTAAAAGTGTGTAATTATAATAAATATCAAAATTATTCAGTTACCTTGACCTGACTAGTCTAAAAAATATAAAAATGAGACTTTCGCGTGAGATAGTTGCGACTTACAGCCAGTTTCAAAATAACACAGATTGGAGGCTAATTACTACTTAGAATAAAATTGCATATACGCTATAAAAAATACCTGCAAGATTATACATGCTCTTCAGATTTCTAATATACATGTTAGTGATTATCCTAGTGATTAATGAGATGCATAGATTAATCTACAAAGATGTCGATAAAAATAACATCGAGATTAATTAATTGACGTATTCAAGTCCGTTTAATTATAGGTATCACAATAACTTAAAATGGTTACTAGTAGCTAATTATAGTTTTGAACGGAAACGCAATCAATCATTATTGATAGGAGCAAATAAAATTTGCCAAAAACATCAACTGCGTGCGACTTTTGAATTAAGAATGAGTTTCCGAACGACACATTGCAAGATTACGATAAATTAATGTTTATTAACACTAAATAGTACTAGAAGTAGTAATACGCGATTAAAAAGCAGTTACTTACGTTTTTTTTTAAACAATTAGAATTCAGAACAATTAATTTTCGTTTGCAAAAAGAACAAGTTATTTTTAGCATGGCAAAGTTCGTTTACGTAAACTCGTATTATCATTTAAATTAACTTTATATTTCATATTGTATGACATTCTGAACTGCATGCAAAATTTTAATATCACAACTTTTTTCATTTTACCGTATTTGGATTATTATAATATTATAGAAATAATTTTATGGAACAGACATGTAAATATATGTAAAAGTTACATTCATATTTTTGTCGTAAGTTTAAAATATTAGAAATGTATTGTGCGGTTTCTTACCTAATGATATCTTAAGAAGATAACTATCTGTTTACGTAAATGCAAATAACGTCTTTATTAGACTGTTCATTTTCACCTGTACTTTGAGATAACACTGCGGAATCACAGATTTATTATTATCAAAACAACGGAAGTATTATTTACTTTACAACAGTTTAATACTTACTAAGTATTTGGTTAGACAAATATTTTTTGTAAATTTTTTGCAAAACCTAGTCTAAAATGTATGAAAATATTATTTTATGTATAACATGGGTATCTTGCATAACTTTCTATCCCACGCTTAATAAACTATCATCTTGTTGAAGTTCCTGGTATATTATATTTTCCATCTTTCAATAATAAATCACACACGTTATGAATGACATCAGATTAACAGAAACAACCTTACTACCTCCATATTTCTCCTATTCTATAAGTCGTGAGAATTTAAACAAAACCTCTTCCGTGATGTTAAGTAAATAATAGCGATACTTAGCACGATTTAAATTTGAATGAAAAATAATGTCATTTATTTAATCTATTTCACAAATCAAAAATACTGGCTTCTAACCAAATAGCCAATAAAAAAAGCAAATGAACCAGTCGACATTGAAAAAAAAAAAACTAGAATTTTGAAAAACGAAAGGCTGGGTGACGTAAAACAAAAACAAGTGAGCATGCGCCAGTCGACGTCAATGGCATTATAATACGCACTGCAATAGTTTCTGGAAGCCATGGAACGAATCCGATATGTTTGCATTCTTGTCGAAGGTATGGCTACGGACAAGGCTGCCTTGTTATACAAAGAAGATAAGCAAAGCTAGATTAGCGGGATGTGCGGTGCACTGAATTACAATTAGGATTAGGCAGGAATTCCATGGCAGTTTATGTGTATGAAGTAATGGCAGTATATAGAAATTACTATGGAGGAATTATGATGAGTTATGTGTAGGAAATGATGCACCAGAGTAGGTTTATAATATTAACGACATCGATTTATTTTTGGAATAATAATATGCGCTCAATATTTTGTATCCATGATTGTGTCTTACTATCACAACTCTTTTAAAGAACTGCTGCCTGACATAATGATGACAAAAGAAATTTTAGATATCGGAGTATTTACTATTTCATTGCCAATCATTTTTTGGTTAATCCCATAACAACTAGTGCAGCCTCCATGTTTACTTGACTACATTTTGGTCAAGGTCTTTCGATAATACCACGCTAAACTATTCGTAACTACCGTTTTCCTTAATGCATGCTTTTAATGACTTTGTTACGCAAAAGTAATGAAGTCTGTTTGTGTATTTTTTAGGTATTATTAAAAATTTATGCGAAAATCCAACTTCGATTACATTGCTTTTCCGTTTTTGGCTTGCAATCGATTTTGGATGCTCTAAAATTATTTATTCATCCATATACCTTGTGAGTTGGTTTGTTCTATAGCTTATATGTAAACTGGTTATAGATTATAGATTGGTATTTCTTGCACAACGACAATTAGAGGCCACACCGAGCTTGTTAAGCAGTCGATCCCAATCAGATGAGATTGAAATTGTGAGAATCATCATGGAAAGTGGCGCTAGGATAGTATAGTATAATAGTAGGGCCATAAAATCTTCTAAATGTTTATTTTAATTAATTACATCACTTAGAAAAAGGTCAAATAATACACATTTTTTTTACCTTTTATTAACATAGTGATCGACAATATTATTATCCATTATAGTAAATTAAAAAAGTGCATTGCAACTAATAACGGTAAAGATGTAGACGACCTTTTGCATGGAAACAAATACGAAATTCTTAAAATTCTGCAACATTCGAGTTGTAAAATTGTCTTACGGTACTTAGTAATCTATAAAAAAATAGTTTCTATTCCTAAAAGGCCGTTTGCAACGATAGCAATAGCCATAGACTTTGACCGTTAGAAATTGTTTCCTATTCGGACCCCTACTGACATAATCTAATGATACGGTGTAAAGGTGAAAACATCGTTAGCTTACGTCAAGGCATCGTAGATCGTTCTCAAATTATAGGTTATGGGATTCGATTCGACAGCGTAAAGTACATTCAGTCACTTAATGTTATTTGTGAAGAGGGAATTGTAAGTAAAAGTGATTGAAGATGCTTTGATGGAGATAAAGTGGTTATAATATGTATTAAAATATGACAGCAAAAGATCATAAAAAATGTTTCTTAATTGTAAATATGTAATAAACGTAATGCAAGAAGCAGAACTTTACCTAAGTAAAATACCTATTGACTTTTTTATGGAATAATGCACTTGTTTCTACATGTGAAATTTTTGTTTATTCAAACAGCAATTTATGTTATCAATTTAGGTCTTGCATCGCTTTTTATTTCGTTACTACAAAAGACGAATAAAATTTTATTACAGAAACCGTAGTCTATTAAATGACGTTTGTCTAAAATATTGCATCATATCAAACATGACGTAACACCGGTGTGTTAATCTTAAATCCAATTACGTTAGTGAATTATATTTTATATGAAATATTAGCAACTGCGGAAGTTCTTGCACTAGAACCGAAATAGTGTATCTTTGACCATTCTTTTTTGTTCTTACAATGTGTCACGTAATACTATAGTCACCGCTCTGACTTCTTTATTGGGTAACTAACAATAATATAATTGAAGACTTTTTATAAAGTATGCAACCAAGTTAGGGCTCTTTTCATTCCTTTATCTATACTGCATCTTTAACGTTTCTGTGTCCTTCATGCATGTTATCACACGTACCTAAGTTTATTTTAATTATCCTACTAGTCTATTCAGTACTTCGATATAAAATTCTACTGCTTCTAACCCATATTCCAGACATTGCATCCCTGTTTATTATTCCTATATTAATTTAATGTTTCATAACATTACCTTGTTAGACTGACAAGTAATCAAACGTCATTTTTTATTTCTACGAGTGGAATATAAGTTTCTCGGAGTCTTATTTTTGGAGCCATAGAATATATTTAATTTTATAGCACTACAAGATTGGACTCACTTAAAGGTTTAGTATTCTGTCTTTATTTCTCTTTTGGCTTCTTTCCAGTACGTATTCTGGCAAAGACAAGAATTTTATAGAAACCGGATAAGATCAATTTGACCGATAATCATTTTTATTACTCACTGATAATAGTTACTTTGTTAATTATCTTGTTATGACAAAAACACAAACTACTGCTAAAGCTGGATATATAAAATGTAACAGTAGAAGATTTGATTCTATAAATACTTTGTAAACAGATTATAAGTAAATATCCGGGTATAAACATGTAAGATCACTTACTTATATATATCTCGGACAAATGAAACATAGTTACAATGACGTGTGAAGATATTTAACGACCTAGTGATGCAACTGCCGCGGCATGCCGTTTATATTCGAGAACTCACATTAAGCTAGCTGACAGCCTTACATTCTTTTCTAGACTATTTTTATTTTATTTTAACTAGAATAGTATCTAAAACAAAATCCAAACTGTTTTTATTTCTTATAAACCGAAAACAGGCGCTCAAGAAACGTTACGTTAAATCTACTGACTCTAATTGCTCGGTTCCAGTGTCCTTCCTAAAGAGAAGAGCCGGCAAGTAATTCCATAGGTTACTCTTTTGAAAACTAAATTGTTACAATTATTTGTATATTATTGGTTTAATATTCGTATAACCTAATTAGTTTTAATTTTGATACTATTTGTCCATTTATATATAAGTATACTATTTAGCTTTTGCCCACGGCTACCGGGCTACGGTGCGGGTGCTTATCGCGATAAAAGTAGCTAATATCCTTATGAATTTAGCTTACCCCAAGTCTTATCTATATTAGCCAAGAATCTGTAATAGACAGACTGGCATACCTTCAGCTGCTTTTGCATTTATAATATTAGTATGTTTATGTTTTAGTTGTTTGCTAAAATACATTAAACTTATTTATTACATTGCTAACGAAAATTTTACAATCATTAAGTTTTTAATGGAATTATTTGTGTTCAATTCCGATTGTAGTTGATTTTAATATGTAATTTTAATAGTTAAAGTTATTAAATAATCATTACATTCATATAGGCTACTTATAATGAGAACATTATTTTAATTGCGGTAAAATTATATCCCATTTAATATACGTAATTACTAATTAGGCATATCGCTTTGAAATTGCACCGACTGATGTGGTCAAACGATTTATAATTTACTGACTATTAAGTACTAACTATCATAATTATAGTACTAAGTGTGTTGTTTAAGAAATGTTCTAACAGCCAATTCAATCGTATGTTGTAAAAAAAGTAGAAATATACATTATGGTATATTTTCACTCCTTAGAGCATACATAAGAAACTAGAGTGAGCCTATCAGAGTATGAACGTAAGCACTAGTGTGATATGGTTTTTTCGTGAATTACGTATGAAGATGGAGCTTGCCATTTTATATTTTTTTTATATTATCCTAACAATGTCAAAACCATCGATATTTTCGTATATAAGTTTCTCGTTCCGCGAAAATTAACTTAAATCAGTAAACGAATGTATTAGGTTCAGACTAAAAACTGCTCTCGCTAGTCACAAGGGGAAACTAGCGATAGTAGTAGTCTATGTATATAGTACGTCAATGTTACACTCTAAAACTGGATGTCAACAAACTAACCTTATATGAACATAAGGAAGGTTGAATACATAACCATATATATAACATATATGTACTAGGTATGTACAACTTCCTAAGCCTTTTTTTCATCGTAACATGCACTGCTAGTATTTCGCGCTACTGTTTAATCTACTTTAAAATAATGTTTGTTAGAACTCTATGAAATAAATTAATGTGAAAGGTCGTGTCAAACTGTCCGTTATAATTTCACAACCAAACCTCAAAATCTATTACAATATTTTACATGAAGATTAATGTAGAAATAAATATTATGAGACTGCTTTTATAGAGATAGATGGTCGAATAGGTACCTTAAAAAATATTATTATAACGTGTTTATCCTGACCCATTCAATTCCTTTCGAGTCATTTTATCTTGTTTGAAGTATTTTAAGGAAAGTAAAGAGTACCTTTTATCCTGAGGACGAGTCAATATTTGTGTTGGTTTCAACGTTTAGCTTCGGTTTGAGTTTGACCTTCCATGTGACAATAACCGACCCTGGGCTATTGACCCCACGTATTTTTACTTAGTAATAAATTTTGTGATAAAAGCGTGACAAAAGCATGAATTTTAATAGAGATTGTTTTTTTCTTGATGCCACTTTTTAATGTGCCAGTGTTATAAGCAAGTTTTAATACGATTTTTAATTTTAAATTACAGAATAAAAGTAATGGTTTTTAAATCCCAATTTAATTGGCAAAATTAGCCTCAGATCGGTCGGTACTTTCTACCGACAAACAAATATTGGTTCGTAAAAGATTAAAACACTAAGTAGGTATATTTTACTTGCGTAATCAAGGAAGAATGAAATTATGTTCACAATATGCGATAATGAGACACCGAGATTCTTTTGTACAGTGAAAAAAATACTTGAAATATTTTCGAAATTGCCATTTGTCACAACGTAGAGCAATTTCATCTACTTTCCACTTAGCGCATTCACGTAAATGTGTTCAGAATTAGCGCCTCCATTGTAACTTTTGACGTTTCAGAAAACATGAGTAAAAAACCATGTGACATAGTATCTAGTTTTTGCGAAATCACGGTTCAAGTTTAGTAAGTGGGTCAAACAAATTCTTGTAAATATTTGGCTGAAGAATGCCGAGAGAATACTTTTTAGACCATTAGGTCACAGCAAATACCCTCTAGAAGGAGTCCTAAAAGGACCGTCGCCTGCCGGAGCTGCGCTGAGAATGCTTAGCGATACCGCGGCTCCCGCAAAGGCGAGAAGGGGACCGGGGTGTTTTTGGCCGGTGCAAGTCCGACATATCCCCACGTCGTGCCCTCGACGTGGGTCGAAATTATTAGATTCATCAAATTATCAACCCGAAATAACTATAACAATTTTAACATTCCTTTTTACCGATACTGTAAAATAAGAAAAATGTGAGCCTTTTCTGATAAAAATAATATGAAGTAAATTAACTGGCTGGTTTTACAGCTTAATGTAGCAAATTGCCTTAATCCATTAAAACTAAAATTCGAATCCAGTTTGCTTCTATTTCAATTTCGTAGAGTTCTGTAGTAAAGGTATGACGTATAAGGTACTTGACATTCGATCTACTTGGTCCATATTAATTGGTCTAAAAGACGAATTAGCTCATTTAGTTTTATGCTCCTAATTTGCAAGGTTAATTTGATGAAGGCGTCTGTCTCGACATATTGTATTAATGAAATATGATGTTTTGACCGTTTCTAAATGTTTAGTTTGAATTTAGATCTCTTAAATCATAGATCTTTGTTAATTTGGATTTTGAGGTTTAGAACCTTAAAAAACTTATTTCCCAAAAAAACTACAGTTTATTAAAATTTTAAAAGGTTAAAAGATATAGGGTAAGTATTTAGTTTCCATTTGTTAAAATATATCTCTTTAGCGATTGAGTTTAAATTCTTTTTCATTGGTAAATATTAGGTACAGAACATTTCTATGAAATCAAGGCATGTATTTATCAAGTAAATACGTAGTTCGATATTGAATTGATTGATTCGAAGAAAATAATTTATTGATACCATGAAAAGAGGTTTCATATAATGATAAGTAAAGACCCAAGACTCGCAAAATGAGCATTTCTTTTTTTTGTAACCAAACACTAATGGCCTCTCCTAACACGATAAACAGAAAGTTTATACCTCAAACATTACAAGTGGGTGCAGGGCGGGAAAGGGACGGACATATCGCGGGGACAGAGACAGGTGTCTGCTGACTACCCCAAGTTAAAGGAATCGGAGGGTGATCCGATCAATATAACCACGCTTGGGGTTCGGCGGCAGTTGTAGAGAAAACTGCAGTTCATTGACGCGGCTCACTTGCAAATATTATAAAAGTACTTAATTATTCATAGTTGTTGAAAAAAATATAATTATTAGTTTTGTTTTTTTGTTTATTCCATCAAACATGGAACGATCTGGTGTGTTACTTGGTCAATAGAAAAATCACAAGAAAATAAGTATGAATACTTTCGGATGTTTAAACACCATAGTATACCAATTCCGTCGCATATTTTAAGCTCAAAATAAACTGTCATACACTTAACTCGATTAAAAGTAGCATAATGCCTCAAATGAACCGGAAAAATAAGACAAACGTATTATTCTTACTAAAGAACACGTAATTGTAAACAAAAGGAAGTCGGAATTACCAAATGACATAATCTATGTTGTTTTACTTTTACTTTATTTACATCCAAAGAGGTTATCTACCTGTTATCAGTAGTCACATGGTTTCGCCATACTGTAGCTTACGATGGTAAATATTTAAGTAGCTAAAGTTGTCACGAGACGCTAAAGATACAGATAATGAAATCATCTGATTCTACCAAGAATTGTTATATTACATTTTTTTTATCAAAACACGTGCTGTGTATTAATTAGGTATATCATTTTATGTATTACCCTAATAAACACTTTAACTTTAATCGTAACTTGCTTATTTTAAGCTGTTTGTTTGCGTAGTGGCAACTGCATGCTCAATCTCATATAAATACTATTCAAATTAGTTTATACACACAACAAAGTAAGTTCTAAAAGAAAGCAAACCTCACACTCAAATACAAAAAAAAAAAATATTATACATAAATATCCAGCTATACAAACATGTATAGCTTGTGCATACAATTAGAGCAATATACACTAAAAACAAAAGAGCAACTATAACTAGCAGTGCATATTCTACCACAGATACAACCAACATTTCTAAGAAATTACACATTTTGCTAACTAAAAGAGAATTTCCGTTTACCTTTTTTCTTTCGTACCTCGTTTAAGCACGCGCGTGTCGTATTCCACCCCTTTGTAGGCAATTTACGCCATGATATATTAACAAAGGAAACATCCTTTTACACTAGAAACACTTTTTAAGGGCACTTACTTTTTAACCGACTTTAAAAAAGGAGGACCTCCTTTTTAGACTGTATTTTTTGTTACCTCATTTACTTTCGCCTGGGTGAACCGATTTTAATAATTATTTTTTATTCGAAAGCTAGTGCTGCCAGTGTGGTCCCATCATAATCTATATTCTATACATCTATATCTATACATATAATAAAAATGTAGAAAAGTGGTGTCTGTACAATGGAAAGACATGTTAAAAAAGTAGCAGGGGTTGTTATTAGATCGATGCCGAACCCGAAATTGTAATCATTATTTTTTTTGTCTGTTTGTCTCTTGTCTGTGTGTTTGTGCACGCTAATATCAGAAACAGCTCATTTGATTTAGATGCGGTTTTCACTAATATATTGTAGTTATTGTAGTTAGTCACTTAACATTTAGTGTTTATTTCGTGTCAATCGGTTCATAAATACAAAAGTTATGTCATATAACGTTCTAAACAAATAGCAATTTTCACAAAAAAAAAACTTATTTTCTAAGTTTGGTCATCCACGCGAACGAAGTCGCGGGCACAGCTAGTCAGAAATAAATATAAGACTCTTTTTGAAGTCGGTTTTATTTTGTTAGAATTATGGTAATGACAAAATACGCGCTACTCATCTACCATTCTTAAAAGAACTTTGGTCAGTAACCACTAGGCTACTACTGCAATATATCTTTTATTCATAATTGTTTTATATTTATGACTTAAGGACCGATTAGATAGCGGAAGTCTCTATTTAAAGGCGTTATAAAATCTATTAAAGTTATTATGCAATGGATAAATGTATTTTTATTACGACACTACATGGCCTCATGAAGTGAACTGTTCCTTATTTTAAGTAACACAGTAAGATCGTCAGGCTGGTTTTGTGTATCTATGGATATCGTTTAAAAAACGCCTTATTTTTAGCTGAACTAAAATAGTATATGATAAAACTGACTGAAATTAAATAATAAAAACTGACTCGTGTCCTGTTTTGAACATATATAGGATAGGATAGAGGACATAGTATACATAGTTAGGTTATTGTTATAAATAGGTCATGATTTTTGTATGCCGCTTTTTTATTTTGATTTATTCCTAGTTCTAAATTTCCATTTTTGTTTTATTAGAATGAGCTGAATCCTGTGTTCTACAGCGCTGGGCATGGACAGGTTCGTAGATTTGTACTACCCACCTATCTCTTCTTCGTCTCAGCTTAAGCTCATTTCTCAGAAACTCTTGCTATGGTGTTGGTCAACGTGGACGCTTGGCTTGGTCAACTGGGTTGACTGCCCAGGCTGGTCTAAACGTTCTTGTATCGTCATTCAAGGCTTTTCACTTGCTTACCGCATCCTTACATCTTCCTTCTTATAATATTAATAAGTTCCTCGAATTGTTAAACACTTTATTCTTCACAATTATCGACCCTTCCGCTCCAGTAATTGATAAAAGCTTTTTATAATGAAATATCGGTTTCTGGTAAATTAATCAGGCTTTTGTGAAAGCATATTCTCGGTAATCATCTGCAATACTGAAATAGAGTTCGTCGAAAAGCTGGTTCCCTATTAAATGGAACTTAACATCATTATCTGGAATTCCTACCACAAACTTCCATTTGCTAGGATCGTGACCCACTTATTTTGCTTCATTCACTCTCATCACATACATCATGTATGTCTATAGGTTTAGGGCACTTTTGACCTGAATTTTCCGGATCATCTCCAAATAGCTTATCTCTTTGATGTCATATTCTCCTAGTAAGTAATTTTTCTTCTGGTTTTTACGCTATATTTTAGATCAAAATCATTATACCATCAAGAAATTTTAATACATATTATAATCAAAAAGAAAATATGGGTATAACACACATGATTTCAACTTATAAAAAAATCATACGTTTTTTTTTAGCCTAAATTAGATCCCACAGACTGACTGGGCAAACTCCTTTCCTTTCTTCTTCTAAACCTCTCTGTATTTATCTGACGGTATTTACAATGCTAAAATTCTACCAGAAGAATTAGCTAACAATAATTCAATAAAAGATTTTTTTTTAACAAATTGCAATAGCTTGTAAAATGACGAAGGTGCTGTTTATTTGTAAGAAGTTCCCGATCCTTGAAGGGTATTTTGATAAGACCCATAAAACTCCAGTAAAGCAGTTTAGTACCCACTTCTGTATGCAGCAATCCGGATCTTTATTTTAAGAGGTCTCGATATTCCAAACACGAATAAGAAAGTGAACATTTTAATCCGAGTCACGACTGTTTCATCGTAAATAACTATTCATAAAAACGTCATTTTGTTTTGTTCGCTTTTGGGGATATCCTGTCTTACAAGGCCATCGCGTAAAGTATTGTGTAACTTTGGTTTTATATAAAAACCTCCTTATTTTGCTTTTGATTTTTAGTAATTCGTTTGAAATTAAGGTTCCTCAAGGAACTACCGAAGATTTTTTTTATGGATAGGCATGAGCCTCACACTTCACAGTATTCGTCGTCATGATAATTTAAACATAAGATATTTTTCGTCAATTTTTAATGCCAATTTAAAATATATTATGTACTTATCAAGTCTGCTAGTTATCCGACTATTTGCGACTTACCGTTTCGCTTACAGTTAACAAAAGAAATTTCGCTGAAAACGTTAAAAATGCAAAAACAGTTGGAGCGTGAATCTTAGACGTCCTCCTCGGTAACAAAATGATGCAGTTTAATGAGATTCCTGTTATGAATGTATAGTGCAGTAGACGTATAACTGCATAAGCCGCTTACACTGCAGGTTAAAAATAAAGGAGGGAAATGAAGTCCTAGATTCTCGGCTGAAATGCAATCTTTGTGCTTGTTGCAATATTTCAGTTGCAGACAGCGAGTGCAGTTCATTGTGTAACAGTTTTAAAGATTTCGTCGTGTCATGAAATAAATTCAAATTTGGAACGGTCTGTTGTTATGAATCTTTAAATTCTTTGTTTTTTTGTTACCATGCAGTCTTTTGCGAAATGTTTTCTCTTTGATGTTAGGTACTAGTTTTTTTTTAAGAGTTTAGTCTTGCATGTATTTACTTCTTGACTTATGGTAACAGGACCTACTCATTGCCACTTTGTTAATTCCCCAAGGAAGGTACTACATACAAGTTAGTACAAGTACCTTAAGTTATCTAAAATCATGTAAATAAAAGGTACTTATTTACTAATTCAAACCCTATCACTGTGTGACCTACATTTTATACAGGTTTGGTTCGAACATAACTATTGTTTAAGTTGGTTGATATAGGACATGTTAATATTCAATGAAATATCAATTGACGTATGAAATGGCACAAAGGGACAGTACCATTTAATATTAGTGGGTGTATTGATATTTCTTGGAAATAACTTATTCAGTGCACTTGAAACTACGAACTCAATGATATAATAATAATCCAACGTATAAACGTCCCACTGATAGGCACAGGCCTTTTCCCATATAGAGAAGGCACGAGGATTGATCACCACGCTTGCTGTCTGCGGATTGGTGATTTCAGATCCCAAATTATCATCATATTCACGCCTGCATCCCCGAAGGGGTAGGCAGAGGTGTATCAATGTACACCCACAGTTGATCCCAAATTTGTCCAATGATATGTCATTTACAATGTAATTTCTCTTTGCAGCCGTGTCAAAGTAAGATATTGTAATTTAAATACTCACAATAAATAGTATTTCCCGTTCCAAAGAAGAAGTATAAACGTAGAATGTTAGACAAGCTATTAAGTATATTTATTAGGTTCATAAAGTCAGGTGTATATGCAAATTCCGTTTATTTATCTATCTTGATAGTATTAACAGTAATTAACCCTTCACCTTATCATCGGCCATTTTGTTTTAGTCAGTTCAATATTTATGCGTATTGCTTACATGCGTGTATGTATGGATGTCTGTTGCAAATTTATTTCCATGTAGGAAGAAACTTTTACTATTTATAAATGTTTTAGTGCAGACAAAGTTTTACCGAACAGCCTTTTGAAACGTTCAACATTGAAACGGTGCATATTAAATGATAAGTATTGTCATTTTTAATTATAGGATTAAAAACGGCGAATAAGATGCTAGGTTTCTAGTAACATTTAGACTAATATCCGTATCTTAAAATTGGACATCACTAATAGAATTCGACTTTTATAGAATTACTATTGATTTCAGAGTAGTGATGTAATGTTTTCCGCATAACAAAAATGAATCTGCTGAAAGTCAAAATATGAAGTGGTAGGTACAGCCAAAGTGATAGGACAGTTTCGAATAAAATTTGACGATACAACAATAGCCTCGTCCTAAACTCTCGTCCCTTTTTGGTGCGTGACCATCGTGGTCTGTTCAATATTTAACGGTTTAATCACACAATTGGAGTCGCGTGACAATCTTCACCTAGTTCTTGAGCTTCCGTTTATTAGCATTGTTTATAAACGTTTTGCGACAAGTTATTGTCCCAATGAGGTCAATGACCGTTTATATTTGGTCACAAAAAGTGCAGTGGCCGTAGTATATAAAAAATATAGCGGTATAACAATAATAGAGAGTCGTTTGTATAAAAAGTGGAGTGAAGTCAACACCGTGACAATACCAACTAATGTGAAGGTTTATGTAAGAGTTAGCCTCATAATGTTTCTAAGAATATGGCAGCTAATTTCTTAAATAGTAAGGTTATCATGTGGCAGAATACTCAAACGTTAATGAGCTTTAAGTCTTTGACACTTTTAGGTGTTAAGTTGTGACAGACATGCATTTAAGAACGTCCTAAAGTTAATTTGAGATTTATTATTTGTGAAAATCGATCGGCAGCAAAACGTAAGAACATTGCACATACCATAGAAAAGTAAGAAGTCACTTTATTTAAAAACCAGCGCTTTGGCAGTCATTTTACAGTTTCTAAACGCCTGTTCCCGTAAATTCATATTTCACTGATTATAAAATTTACTCTCTACTAAGTAAATAGGTACTACAAACAAATCAAGCTACAAAAATATTTGTTTATTCTTATTATGTCAGAGGAAATTCGTCGTTACGCGAGAGTTACATCGGAAATAAACACTAGTTAATAAAAACATTACATAAATATTTTTTATGAGTATATTTTCTTATGTTATTGACAACATTGTCGAGTGGCATACACAGCGGTCTTTAAAGTGTCGCTAGCTCTGAAGTCCTGGGTTCGACTCCGGACCGGTAAAGGTAAAAAACCTTCTTATTTTATGTCGGATCTGCTTGTAAGTGGTACCTTCGTTGGCTCTGATTCCATAAGCACTTTTCTATGGCAAATTACTTTAATTTCAGAGCTATGTAGGTGCTGTTGGCCACATTTATTTATTCATTCATCACATAGTATTTTTCACATGTATTTAAATAAAACTTGTATGACGTAAAAGAACCTTTGCTTATTACAAATGTAGAGCTCATTGTTGCTTGATAATGTAACGTATGTGAACAAATTTAGAGCAGAGTGAGAAATATTCAGATTGACGCAATTGCTGTGACTTTGATTGTACTTTCTATGAAAATTATGTAAAGTTATAATTGAGACTTGCAATTGCGGCCAAACATCGAACAACTTTAGTTTTTTTTTAGAATAACTTGCATTTCATCTTCTAGCCTACTAAGACGATAAACACCTCAAAATAGGTAAGCTCAATAAAACACAACTTATGATCAAAAGCATAGCACAAATACCTCAAATCATGAAATTAATTTAATAATAAATTTTATTGACAAGTAAAATGACAGTTCGTTTTTCCCAGTAAGAGCGAGATTTTACAAACTGCTGAGACTGATAGGCTTTCCAAACCAATTATATGAAAAGTGAACCAGAAAATTAACCTTCTTTCTGTATATCCGTTCCAGTGGACTAAGCATACCATTGGTACCAACTTACTATAACCGAATTCTTTATGAGACACAATCCATTTCCAATTCCGTTACTAGTCACGTAACGCACTTTCCATGCCGCATCATAGCAACCGTTAACTTTAAGTGCTCTCATAGACCGCGATAAATATTACTTCAAACGAAAATACTGCAATCATCATAAAAATAAAGTTAAGTATATGTACTGCCACTTACTACCTTTGGTCAATCACATACCGGACGGAATTTAGTCTTAGCGATTGCAAAATAGTTCATTGTACTAAAGTATTTCCTATTGTGCGTGTAGATAAATACAAAACAGCATCACTAGTAGCGTATATTGAGACTGAAACAAATATAAGCGTACTACTTAAAAAAAATCTCTTGATAAGGTTAAAAAAAGGCTCAATCATTTCTGACTACCAGTCTTACCATGGGATACTATTTTACCCAGTAAAATGACTCAGGAGGTCAGATAGGTAGTCGCTCCATGTAAAATACGGTATGCAGCTAAATCCGGTAAGACTGGAAGCCGACCACAACATAGGTGGGAGTAGGCTCGGCAGATGATGATGAGGGTTCGACAATAAAAACACCGTTGTATAACAGCCCATCACTATTTCACTTACCTCTTTACAAACATAACAGAATACAAAACAAATGACAACATGCAAAACGGAACACAAACTGGCGTGCTTTAAATTGGGTGTTCGTTAAAAGGCAGCACACGTGCGCTGGACTTTACGCCGGCCGTACCCACTAACCTAATCTGCTGTGTATAATCTGTGGCCGTAGTGGAACCTCGTGAGAACATGTCACGTCAACGTATTTACAGTTTTTTTTCCATGAAGTTACATTTACTATGGATTTTACTACAATTCAAGTAGCATTGTGGTAGATTTAACGAATTAGGTTACATTTGAATTTGGTTGCAGAAAGGAATATAATCTTAATTTTTTATATAGTATGGATTTCTATATTTAATAAGGGATTTCCTATGTTAAAACCAGCCTGATTATCCTCGTACAGGAAACAAAAAAAAAAGCACTCTTTTATACCTACTATAGAACTATGATAAGCAGCTACATTTATCTGAACAGAAAATTAGCTCATTGCACCATTACTCAAGTTAATTAGTAGTATGTTCCTAATTACAGCATTCGTATTTAGGCTACAAAGGCCGCCATATCTTAATATTATTAGTACGTGTGGCGAATTAATTACACGCCCAGACGTAACATAGAGGGTGCTTTGCTTTTACGAGAACGTAAACTATGAGAGCCGTTGCATTGGATGGGTTACGTATTCCGTGCAGGAACATACTGTATACTGTGTTGTATTGTTGCTGTTGGAAGAATTAGAAACTTGTGTTAAATATACATATATGACAGTACTAATATAATTTTGTAATAATACTGGCCTGTAAATGTCTTATTGCTAGTCATAGGCGATTTCCGATATAGGGGTGAAGCCGTAGTCCAGTTTTATTCTGTTAAAGAAAATAATAAATAGAGAAAAGGGACGAAATTAGTATTGATGGTGATTAGAGTCAGATCAGAGTGGTGACTCTTGGTCACTTGCGGGTCGCCAAGGTCAAGAGGAATGACAATGATGCAAAAACAAAAGAACAAGTAAATAAACAAACTTGACTGACGTGACATCTTGACGTAATTGTAGGTAACATGAAAGTCGATCATTCTCGTTTGTTAGAAACAATAATCCGCCGTTCTACACCTGTAAACAAATATGTTACTTTAACGAGCTCAATATTTTTTGCTTTGATAGCTCTATTGTGAATGAATTGCAACTGGAGAACTCTTGCACTTAGATATATTCTTAAACAAATAAGACTTAGGTGAAGTCCTGGAGTAGAACGTCAGGTTTGCTCCAGGTCCTGAAGAGGATAGCAGGTAGATAGCAAATACGTTCCCACGGTACATTAAGAATAAGAAGTTCATGAAAAAGTGACTCAAATATTACATAAAGACTTCAGCTTGGTGAAACCCTAAGTAGCATAAATAGTCAAACAAGACGACTCTGAAAACATGACGAAAATGCTGTAAGGAAGTGGAACGTCGCAAAAACAGATGGTTATCTTTGATATAATTAATTTACCGCATCTCAGCCACCGAGAGACGGAGTGACGCAATCTGGGTCAGATCAAACATCTTTATACTGATAAGAGAATCTTGATTCTAAGTTAACTTCTTAACAAAAGGAGTAGTTACTCGTAATAGTTTAGAATGCTTTTACTGCCTTATGTAAATATGTTTGTTTGGTGGGCCTTTTTGGAGATTTTTTTTATGGAATTTCAACTATTATCTCTAAGTATGGAATCATATAGTCATTCAGATCAAGTTAAGTATCGTTTAGATAAATGGCTTTGTTTGTTTGTTGGAGTGTTTTGGATTCCAGTGCCATTCGTTAAAATGCTACTTCTTGACTTTGTTCTACACTGCACACTATCTAGTACTAGTCGTTATAGTTAATGTTAAAATAGAGTATTATAAATGGTCTGTGCTAAGCGTAACTATGCAGTAAAACAGCTCTAAGAAATAATTATGTAAAATAGGACCACTGCAAGATCTAAGTCTTTTATTAGTAAAAAGTATACTTTTTGGACAAATTTCAATGGTTTTGCTGTCAATCAATTAACTTAAACAAATGAAAACTCATTGAACAAATAAGGAAACGAATCATAGTAAACAGAGCGTTACAGGAAATAAAAAGCGAAGTATTGAATGTTACGCAAGTCTTACTTTGAATAATCAATAAATCTAATACGAAACGGATTCATCACGATGCAACCGCTAGAACCAATCAGACTGTTTGTCAATTCATCGTGACAAGCTTCACTGCACTCTGTTCCGTTGGTATTAACAGTCATTATTCTTTGGTATTCATTTATTATATCTGTAAAGGTTAATATAGACTACGACATTTTCTCGAGCATTTCTGTGTAATGTAACGTTCCTACGAATGCTCGGCGTTATGTTACGGGTCACAGCGAGTGTGCATTTACACATATCGGTCTACCTTGCTTTCATTATTCTTTGAAATGTTACACCAATACGCTCGACGAAATTGTACAATAGGCTGTAACAAAGAGGCGAGCGTGCTCGACGTTTGGATACTACTAGAACATATCGCAGAGCGGCTCGTTGTTCTGTTACAAGTAAATGTTGTAGTCTATAGTCACCTTTAAATATTTGTGAAATTAATGAAGATAATAAGTTAGGAGGTATTACTTGTCTTTACTGCTAAAATCTTAAGCGGATCAATTTTAGTGTAAATTTAAGTTACAAACATATTATTTAGGTACATTATTTTGTAATACGTACTATCATAATAGAATTAACTTTGTGCACAAATAGACACACGAACTCACAAAAAATATCTAACAAAATAAGTTAGGGGCGTCCGTTTCAATTTTGTTTGTATTTGCATACACAAAGGTTAAACAACAAAACAATTATATTATTTTGTTTAGTAATCCATTGGTTACACGTAAATTTAAACAAGAACCGATTTCAGTTAGATTAATATTGAATCTCTGAGGTCTAAATGACAAAAAACAAAACTTGAAATTGAGCCACAACTGCCCGAGATACAACGTAATAAACATACAGTCGAATTGAAAACCTCCTTCATTTCGAAGTCGCGAAAAAATCCCTCAGTAAACAATAGTTTACATAAAGAAGTGGAAAGAGAAAGAAAAGTCTTCTTTACTGTAAGTATTAAAGCGTCAAAAACTACGAAATTTAATCTGCATCTAGATCTGATTACCCATCCAATATTACTATGATAATCATCGCAATAATCCCTCAGCAATTCAATTTGTTCCCGTCATCCCCTGTATCCCTGATGAATATTCAGTAATGAATTCCCACTACCGCGTGCATTGCTGACGGCTATACAAATTCAGTTCCGAAAAACGTAGCGAAACCGGAATGTATTAAAAACCGAGTGCTTTCAACACCACACTGAATTAACACTTTTGTGCGCCCTGTTCGCGATCGTGATTAATTAAAACTGTATTTTCAGCTACATTTTACAGTGCAAGTTATTTTTATACAGGTATTATGTATATGTACATTATTTTTATTAAAAAAATATATGTATATGCACGGTTTGAATCCGTGAATATGTATAATAAATATTAAGTGCTTGTCTTTGTCTATAGGAAATTGAATTTCCCAGTAAAATGGTTAGAATAGGTCAGATAGGCAGTCTGTTCATGTAAAATACGGTGTTCAGCTAAATCCGGACTTTTTTACATAGGTGTTATACAATTCACTAAAAAGTATTTACAGATTGTACCAAGTGATCGCATTTCCCTAAGTTGGGTTTGCAATATCCGACAGCTCGCCCGCAAATTAGCGACCCAATTAGTAAAGCTAAATTTGCGGGTTCAATCCCTAAGTCGGACAAAATGTTTATGTTCTACACATGAGAAATCTGTTCCGGTATAATTTATTTGTTTTAAACATTTTCATCAAATATGTCTCTAAAGTAAATGTGATGTAGAAAAAATTAAATCTTTGTCAGAGACTAAACCTAAAAACTTATGAAGAGATACCTCTTGATATACTGCAATGTAAATAAAAGCTTATATAAAATTCTTATTTTACTGCACTTCTAGTCTACCTCCTTCAGGTCTGTGGTCTTTAAAGCCTTTATCTTATTAAATAGCAACATAAAGTAATCAGTGTTTCCTAGAACACGTTGGTAAAATATATTCACTACCGCCCAGCTGACCTACTTTACCAACTTCAATAGGTATATAAATTAAATTCTAGTTTCTTGTTTTGCATACCCCTGGTAGCTTGTCACTATTATATCCTTTCATTAATTGTTAATTAAATTTGACAATAGAATCATAATGCTATTCAATTCAGGTTCAATCAATTCGGGTTGTCATGGCAACTGATTGTTTCTTTTCGAGATTTTGTTATTTTGATTTAAGCATTTTTGATGATTGATTGATCAGGTGTTCAGTTTATGTAAAAAACAAGTAGGCTTATGTATTATGCCTATTTAGAAAATGAATGTATACATATTTTATTGTGTAGACGTATCGTCGTGTAAAACATTATCATATATCATCTGTTTAATATACACCACTGCTATATAGGCCCTTGCACCCTATATAGGCCAACCTTTGTTCGTGCTATTTTTATGTCTAGTAGAATTATTGGCAACCATTCGGATATTTTCCATTAACGGCATGAATAAAAACTCACTTTCATACCAAACCACCATAGCTCACCGTAATCCATTTTCACTTGTAACGAAAGCGATCTATGGGGAAAGTGTAACATCATTGTGACCGTGGAATCTGCTCCACCCCATGAAGCATGGTTTCTCTATAATTAATCTGTTTCTTGGTAACAATGAAGCCACTTTATACCTTTTGACAACGTTCGTGATTTACGCCTGATTGGACAAGAGGTCACTTCAGGTCACAAGGCTCTTCTTAGGTCGATCAGATTTTTCAGGGGCACGATTTCTCCGTAAGTTTATTAACCTTTAGTTTGAGTTTGTAGTCATGTTAGAATTCAAATGGTTACAAAATACAGGCCATAATCTTATCGTAAAATTTTGTAGGTAAATAATAATTTCGAGGATAATGAACACATTTCGTATGTTTTCCGTCTAGGTATATTAAAATTGATATGCATCAAATGAATTTGTTCTCAAAATAACCAAGCTACGTATTTATAAATTAATTTAAACAAAATTAATTGACATTTAATTTTCAAAACTCCCCATTTGTCATTTCAAAAAGTTTACCTTATAATTAATTTCAAAATAGTCGAGCTGTACTACGTTGCCAAATACCTAGCTTTTACACTAGGTACTCATTTTAAAAAGTGAAGAATTTAATGCAGGAGTATAGATAAAATAAAAACAAAAACACATGACGATTTGCTAATAACTAGAGGTCGAAGGAAGCTCAGTAGTACATTACTCAATTGACTGTAACTGGCAGGACGGGAATGGGATCAGAGCACTATGACACATACTACTCCTATACAACTATGTAAGGTCCCATTAATATAGGTGGACAAACTTTTAGAAATCATACAGACTACCAAAATACAAGGACAATAGTAAGTAAAAACCCATTAGACATAAGAAAAAAATAATCTGGTAACGAAAATGCACTAAAAATGTTGGTTACCAACAAAGGTTGGTAACCACCAAATGCATTAACTGATTTTTATTTCTTGTAACGATTTATGTGACGATTCCAAAAAGTTGTCCACCTATTGTAATGGAACCCTATGTATAAACTCATATTATATTGCATAAAAAGCGTGATCATTATTTACTAATTAAAGTTACAGTACTGTACCTAATTCGCGTGAAAAAGGACTAATCGTATGTTTATTGAAGCATTTTAAACCAAGGTTTTACTATAAAATACAATAGGCATATCTAATTTGGTGGTTACATGCTCTGGTTAGAAATTACATGAGCTGATTATTTTGTAAATGAATTTAAGAACTACACGTTTTTTTTAAATTCTGCGTTTCGAATCCCGACGAAAGAACATTGCTGATGATTTTGTTAATTCTAAAGAGATCTTTATAAATAGTAGATAAAACTATGTCGATAGCGTCAGTTTTTAAAATACAACATACTACATCATAAATATCATAATTGTGTTATTTGGTTAAGAATTACGTTTCCACGGACGAACTAAGGCGCAGGCCAGACAGAAGAGACGTAAGATGCAGACGGGGCGTGGACATTTGTCTCTATCGCGTCCGTTTCATAAAAAATTATAGAAGCGTCGCGACGCAAAACATTCAGAAGAGACGGGGCGCGGGCGCGACGCTTCTATACATTTTATATGAAAGAGACAAATGTCCGCGCCCCGTCTGCGTCTTACGTCTCTTCTGTCTGACCTGCGCCCTACAGGTACACGGACAGACAGAAGGACAAGACTAGTTTGTGTCTCCCCCTATTGCGACCGCTTTTTAAAATAAGATACATTCAATATTTAATATAACTGATACATTATATTATTATCATTATACGAGCACATCATAAATTATAAGTATCATTGAATATGTCATTATGCATAATGTGTGAACTTTATTTACTTTGTCAGAGGTTATCTACATAATCGTGATGAATTCAATATTGTATGAATATTCTATTAATTCTACATTGACTTTATATATACATACTAAGTACACATATGTAAAACATACATAGTATGAGAGATCATAGTCCGATAAGTCAACATAATCTTTCCTGCTACTAATTCTATACAAAGATGTTTTTTCCTCGTAGCGTAATGAAATACAAACAAAATGTGTGGATATCTTAGATTGGCAACCAGACTTACTTGACCTCTCTGAAGTTTGGCGTTTAATAGAGCACTGGCCGCATACCCAAACTAGGATGATATACTGGTCAAGCAGTAAGACAGTGATCAACATACTTGGACTACTCGAGCTGTCGACTGATGTCGTGCGATAGCGACTCCTGCCCGATCGCCTTTTGTTTTGTAGCTCGAAGTTGAATTGCTGAAGTAGTCCATGTATATGAACATGTGTTATACTATATAAGTATATCTGTATATAGTTCATAGTTATAAAAGTCAGTAGAATGGTTTCGCCACTTGAAACAGTCAATACTGTTTCAAGCAGTAAGTGCAAGGTGGGTCTAAGTCAGAGAGAAGAAATGGTGCGTTGTAGCAAACTTCAGTTCGTTCAACTTACATTGGCCGTGGTAATCCGGTTGTAAGGATAATGTATGGCTACCGTAAGAGCAGGAACTTCCTTTAATTAGTAAAGTATGGCACACTACGTGTTTCGTTTCGTGTACGTTTTGCTAGTAATTGGGTTACGGAGGTCAGAGGGCCTGACCCATCATGGCTTTAAATTGAGATATTCGTACAGAAACGAAAACATAAAACCATAAAATTATGTTATTGTTCTATATTTTCTTTACAAGTACGGATTTCTAAAGGCATTTACAATTCGCTTAAGTTATGCAAACTAATTTCAAACCATAACAAAACTAATGTAAATTTCTCACTGTTTAATTCATTTTATAAGGGGTCAGAGCAATGTGACGGTAACACGATGTTGCAACATGTTAGAGCGGTGCATCTGCATTACAAAATGCCTTTCAAACTTCTAGGAAGTATTTCGAATGTCTGTAATGCAAGTTTTAGTGAATCGTGTTACGGTTTTGAAAGCATTCTGCTTGGGAGGTATAACTTCGGGCCCTTTCGTATTATTTCGGATGACCTCGGGAATGAATAGCTTGCATTGTTCGTTCAAATTGTAGGTATTTCATTTAAATGTTTTGAGTTCTATGTTCATCTTATATTGATCTATGTTTTTTTTTCTTGCAGGTAAGGAAACACTAATTTGACGATGTTTTTGGTGACATTAATTTTGTGCACGTAAGTTGTCAAACTATTTGATAGGCAGTTATTCTCAAAATATATCTAGGTACTATATTAAAATAATCCTGGTTCGTTCCGCCATAAAAAGGTATTACCAGTTGATATAAATTAATCTGAAAATAATTATAAATTATTGTTGCTTCATGTGAGCCGATTACATGAAGCGGCATACAAATAGAAATAGCTACAATAATCCATCTTGTGTGGTATATTTTATTGAAAACTATAACTCTATCGCACACATAATGTTTATGGCAAAATATTAACACCTTGCATAATCCTTTTATGTTCTAAACCTGGCCATGCGAGGCCACGTCAGTCCAATGCCAAATAAGCTAAGTCAAGTTTAAAGAAACAAATAACATCGGTATTCGTGTACAAACAATAATAATATAATAATATTCCAGGACATCTCACACACGGCTGTCTGATCCCAAGCTAAGCAGAGCTTGTGTTATGGTAACCAGACAACTGATAAACATACTTATATATTTCTAAATACATACATCTTATAGATAAAATACACCCAGAATAGAATTTACTGTTTCTACTTTAATTGGAAAACAGACTTAATTGTACTTCCTACTAAGACACTACCTTTTAAAATTAAACTGAATAGTTTTTGGTAAGTTTCCAACTAATAGTAAGATAAATATGCCAAAGTTAAGGAAAACACATAAAAAATATACCATCGTCAATAGGTGTTTTGTTTCACTCTGCTAGACTCAAACCTGTATTATTATTAACTAACTAACTAACCCATTCCATACAAAAAAAAATGTATAAAACTGGAAATTAATTTTATAAAACATTAAACTTCCGATAATAACAAGATATTATGATTACATTTTCATTTGAATATGTCATGATGACATGCAATGATGTAACATTCTGATTCTGTCACAAGTCACATCACTAGTTTAAACCTGATCTAATCCAAGGTTACACATACTTGTGTCTCGTACTTGGCAATGACTTTAAAAAGAATATGTTATAAGAATATTCTAGGTAGGAAATATGAAGGATTTATGTTGTTTACATACTCACAATCAACAAGCGTAGTGTGTAGTGTCTATAATAATATAATAATAAATTCTTTATTTCAGACCAAAGATCCATACAAATGTGTTAGTAATTTCTTAGCCTAATGTTAGTAGAAAACAATTATTAATATTTATCAATTATTGACATGGACATCAGGACGCACATGTCTACTTGCCCAGTGTCTAATAAACGGCCCATCAATTTTGTCTGCCAGTGTAGCTAGTATACTATTAGGACTGTCCCTGAATCGCCGCATCATGGATGCACATCACTTGCGTATGATGGCAGTCATCTACTCTGGCCTCGGCCAGCCGGAGGGATGCACTACACCATCGAGGCAGTCCCAACAGCATCCTCAGCGCATTATTATATTGAACGTGCAGAGTGTTGTAAGCCTTCTGCGTATACTTCACTCACAAGCTGCACGAGTAAAACGACTGGCAATATGCTCTAAATAAGGTCAGTTTTACTTGACTAGTGCATCGAGCAAACCTGCGGGCGAGCATGTTACATCTGGTTGCCAACGCTCTGTGCTCCCTATCAATATCCTGATCATCAGTCAGAGAATCCGTGACTACATTCCCGAGGTACTTAAATTGAGTGACAACTTTTAGAGGAGAATCGCGAAGCGTAACAGGTGGAATATAGGCAGGTGTATTATTTCGTACCTTAAACACAATTACTTCACTCTTTCTCACTCATTCAAGTCATGGCCCTCCGCATATCTCTCACAGACAGCCAGCAGCTATAGGTAGGGTACTCTACTCTTTGTCAATCAAGCAAGTGACAGCAAAAGTATTTCGCTTATCCAACATATTGTAATATTTGTAACAAGACATTGTGTAAACCAACTAGATCACCTTTTTTGACCGACACAAACCCGCGAATTACATCGCAACTGCACCAAAGGCGAGTAACTTATTAAGTAAATTGGTGAAATGTCGCAAAGTCGTGAGAAAGGGGCCAATGTACAGAGCAGAAAAACGTTAAATAACTCCATTGTTCCGTTGCGCGATTCAAATGCAGTGTGTTAGTGTTTTTGTTAGTCTGTGACATTGGTTTAGTTAGAAAGACCGTTTCGTGATCTTGATACATTTTCTATACACTTTTACTGGCTTGTGTTTTATGGTTTTTAGTGATGAATGTTGAAAGATTATCGTTTTATTTTCCCACACTTTGTATGAGCCAGTTGAAGTTTATTTTCATCGGGTTTTCTTTTGTTAATGTTGTAAATGGTAATGTTATTTTTACTGGCATGTGCTTGCCATGCAGTTACGACAAGTTTATGGAGTTTCTTGACGGTTTTTCTCCTTTTTAAGAGTTTGGAAAGTCTCCTTGTGCTTTAAAAGCGTTAAAGTTAAAGCTTTATTTTAATAAGCCTATAACAAACTTGTAATAAGCTGTTTTAGCATTTCATAAGAACGTAAATAAGCAGCCATTGAAAAAAAAAAAAAACATAGTTTAATAAATAAATAAATGGAAAAATTATTTCCTTAAACATATTTCCACAGAAAAAAAACTCCTTTTATAAGCTAAATGTCACGTTTCAGTTTTGTTATGAAAATCGCTCATTTCAAGTTAAATTGAAGAAAGTTTTGTTAACATAAAACTTATAACGCGAGGAAATTTCCACATTGGCGAGGTTTCAGCCTTTTACTTTAAGTTTAAAGGAAAACATAGGAAATCATGAAAAAAAGAGAATTTCCTGGAATTCACGTGGAAAGGAAAATTTCGACGATTTTTGCTTAAATTAATTTGAATTACGTTTTTGTGAAAGAGTTTTACATAAAAATGAGAAATCGGTGTATAATAAATTGATATCAATAAAAATAAGTTACATGTTAGCAGTCATTATATCTTTTCTTATGGAGTACAAGTGTTTTTTTTTTTCATTTAAATAACATGAATACATTTCATCGTTAACAATTAACTCAAAAACAAATTACATATTCTTAACTTTCACTAAAATTAATTGAAATAGATATAAATTGAATCCGTTTTCAAATTTCACAACAATTTCATATAACAATAACATTATTAAATCAAATAAAATTGATATAACCATCGAAACTATCAATTAATATTGACATTCTGTTAGCTATTTGTAAAATAAAATTTTATAGAAACGATAAATTTATTAAATATTATTTGTGTTCATAACAGTTTTGTACACTTCACAATAATAATTAAGAATTTGATTGATATTCGGTATAAAATTAATTCTCAAGAATTATTGTAAAATGTAAGTATTGTAATGGTTTTGTAAATAAATATCAATGAATTTTTACATTAACGTTATTTTTACTAGTTAATTGATTTTAAGAATAGAGCATACACATTCTATTAAATTTATATATTTTATTATATTCTAAAAAAAAATATTAGTTTTAATATTGTTAGTAGCTAATTAATATTTACCTAATGTTTATTGGGTATTTTTACTAGCTTAGCTCAGTCATAACTTTTGGATATATTTTACTGTTTTCATAAAATAAATATTGACGTCTAAACGTAAGTTGAATGTATAAACTATAATCATAATAGTAATATAATTATGTATACATACGGTAGAGGATTTATTCAGCTAAGACTCTTTTGATTTCACTGTGCTAATTAAAAGTGTCTATGTGGGTTAATCTGGGCCTTCTTCATTTACTTAGTTAAGATTTTTTTTTCTAAAGTATGTACTTCTTAGTTGGTTTTAAATTACTTTATCTATTGTATGAAACGCGCGCCGTGGATTGAAACAATTATATCAATCATGAACGAACCTGTTTTCTACATTAATTGATCACCTGACATATTTAGTTACAGTAGTCTAGTTTTTAACTAAAGTTTCTATGTAAATGATTCTGTAGCTAACAAACATTTATGTAGTTTTTGTTAGAAAAAAATCATAAGAATATAAATCTTGAAACTTATTTATATAAAGATTGTTGTTAACTTGATTGGATGTTATTTTATCATATAAATATTGACATATGTTGTGTAAATGTTCTTAATATTTATAAGCAATAGTTGGATCCTTTACTTTCATACTGTTATATAAAATGTCGATAGAATAAGTAGCTACACTTTTTATTCAGTAAAAATTGATATCATTTGGCCGTCATAGCGTGATTGAGTAGCAGACATTTAGACATTCAAACATAACTTTCACATGTGTTTTTATTATAAAAACCCGTCGTATATATCAACTACTGGACTACCAAGAAATATAAAAAATTATAACATGTACACTGTACAGCCATTGAAAAAACTAGTATGTAGGTACCTATATTCAGTCTCATTGGATTAATGTACAGTCAAATAACTTGACAGCTGCTTTATGTCAAAGTTTCGTTAAGTTCACTTTTGTTACTTATTGCTCTATCTACTATTTTATTTGTTATTTTTTTAGCCGGTTACAGTACATTGCAGTTTATAATTCTCGTTTGACACTAAATGCGCAGTGTTTCGCTTTGTTCCGCAACTCGCAGGACATTTATTTCTATCATTGTCTAAATTATACCTGATTTTTAAGAACTGGACGAAAATTATAATTACTGCATTGAGCAAAAAAATATAAATATAATTTTTACTATTTTTAGCTTTTGTCGGTTCACTGCAGGGCAAAGGCCTCCCTTTTCTCCTTCCAATTCTCCCGGTCCTGGGCTATAATTTCCATTAAAAAATATTATTCATATAATAATAATTATTGTTGTGAATAAATTTAATCTTTCGTCTAATTTATTAACGTGTAAGGATTTTTTTCCTATTAAACGTTACTGAAAAAACTTAGTGTATATATAAAAAATACCTTCCTTTCAGGAATAAAGTGATAATACAAATCATTATTATGTCAAGTATTGATTGCTTTTATAACTCTTAACCCAGTTAACTTGTAACTTGAGAGAGCAGAGCCTTCAGCCTACTCTTATTACCTCAAACAAAAAAGGCGCAAATGGGACACGTTTCACCGAATTATTTACACAAAGGCTTACATAATATTGTAGAGCCGTCATTTGTTAAATGGTTACTTTTAGGCTGTTTAGTTTTGTTATATTGTGAGCAATATGAGATACTTTCTTTTCAAGATCCGTACAGTAAGTACGGTACTAACATCGTTTAAAATTGTTTGAGTAAGTAACAAAAAAAAATTGAAGAATTTGGATGAGGTTTTCACTCCTGAATCCCAAAAAGAAAAATAAATTAGAACATAAGAAAAAAAAATAAGATAATTAAAATCATTGCATTCATAAAAACATATGATGTTTTGGATACTGAGAAAGAAGAAAAGAAGAATTAAAGGCGTTAAATTATTTAATTAAATTAGTTCACTTATAATAGCAGCTATTCTGCAAACTGTACATAAGAATACAAAATAATTTTAAATTGCTATATTGGACTAAGGTCGTACAGTATTTCGAATAGCCTTGTGCTCAAATGGTTTTTATTCAATTTATTTTACCCTTAATCAATCAATCTACGTAACTCATTGAATACCTTTTTTATATGTTTACCTATAAGTGATTGATTTAAAAACATACGCTCCGTTCTCCGCCTTTATTCACGTGCCTTTATACTTAGTCTTAGGCACATATGTTAGAATGGCCTTGACTTTAGGCCCACAATGCGTCATAATAGAAACTGGTACCTTTCACTAGTTTACTTCGAAGGTTTCAGTGACCTTGATAATGTACATCTTCTTTTTCGTGACATCAACTAACTGTTTCATGACAACTGAGAAAAAATTGTAAATGTAGTCTTGGCAGGAAACTTGGACGTCAAAGGTGCAGTAAGTATGACAAAAGAGGCTCTAAAAAAGCTTTTTAAGGCAACATTTTTTGTTCAAGTGAAAACTATTTTATTTACCTGAAAAATGCTTTCCAAGAAGGGCACCAAGTTGCCTGCACTAGGAAAATGACGGACAAATATTATAAATACGAACTATCCTTATAATTTGCTGCTAGGTATATGAATCTAGTGAGACTGAAAGTACACCAAATACAGTTGTAACAAACGCTAGTCCGAATAATGTAGAACACTGTCCTAAATACAAACATTTTACGCCAGCAACCTACCAAAAAACAATATTAGTCACAACACTAGCATGTAAATGTGTGAGTGTACGTTACTACCGCTCCGTATCACTCGGAACATATCTAACAAGATGTCACGTTTTTATTACTGCTATTTGGAAGAGAACCCACTGCTTTATATAAAATACAAAAAAATAATATTCCGTATAATATGTAAACAAAGTGCAAGGGATTATAGACCTTATGTAGTTAAATGATAGTATTTAATTGTACACCTCTGCCTAACCCTTTGGGGATACAGGCGTGATGGTATGTTATTTTGTTTTGTATAAAATATCTATGTTAGTCTGTAAGGTATATGTCTATGGGCCTTAGTAGCCTAAAAATAAATGATTTATTATTATTAATTGGAAACCATAATGCTTAATCAATATGACTTGTTTTTGCTGGAATCGAATTTGATCGCAAACCAGCTAATTAGATAAAGTTTAATTAATTGATTAACAGAAGCGCCATTGTCACTCATGTTATTTTTGTGTCCCCTTTTAAATACACGGTAATGAACACCCTTAAAGTTTCTTAAAAATCCGTTTTAGTATTTCTACCGTAAAGTTTAAAATGCTAAGAAAACCAACTGAAAGCACAATCACTTTAAAACTTGGTCTTATAAACATTAAATCCGTGTGTAATTGTACACCGCAAAACTCAGATCACATTGTTTGATGTGATCTGAGCCGCAAAAGCAGAGTAAAATAATGACTTGTTTAGAATTATCGTGCGAGTTGCAATACATTGCCGCCTATGGTCGATTACCTATGTCACCATAGCAACGCTGCCCCGCAATGTAGCAAGTCTTATGATATTTGCTCACGTAGTCTAAAACGAGTGAGATTGTACGGGATTCTCGTTCGAGATGTGTAGGTCAGGAATTTCAAACCACTTTTACTATTACGTCATCAAGTGGCTTCATTAGACATCAACATTGTTTTGTTATAATGTTGAATTGTTCTTTGTTTTGTTCATTCATAGCAAATTATATTAGGTATGATGAGGGTTATATAAATATGTGTGAAAGGTTTCTTATACGTTGCATCGTATTTATCTCATTTGTTAAGTGTTGGGGAAATAGAGTGTAAAGATTATGTAGATTAATTCATTTTTAACATGCTGTGTTTGCTTACAATGAAAGTAGACACTCAAAGATTTATTTTTTGTTTGTGCAGTAAAATGTTTATTCATAAAATTATAGTTGAGGGGAACTGAAAATCTTGATTATTATTAAATTGTTAGGTGGCCATGTCGACAGTTTCTCAAAACTCTTTCAGGTCTCCAAAACATTACGAAAAATAGAGTAATCAATTAAAATCAAAGTCTCTTTGCACGACACCTAAAGGTTGATATGGGTTAAGTTAAACCCATCTATCCTTCCAACTATCCCTTTGAAAAATACATTTCCCTTGATTGATTACATCCAGATTTAAATAATGTTTTAAATATTCGATTTAGTTATCGGCAAAGGAATGTTACAGAAATCTAGCAGCTAGACTAGCAAGTAATTATAATGAAAGTGTATTCTTATAATCTTCGTTTATCGTAGAATGTTGTCTCATTTCAATACTGGACATATTATAAGATTTTTATCTCAAAACGACCATGTTTATAATATGTAATAGGTGCTTAATGTCGTGAAATTAATCGATATATTGTAAACAGTCTGACTGAATATTCATTCACATAATTTTGTTTTATAATACACGGCTTTGCTTTAATTTATTTTTGTTGTTTAAAGGTCCTGAACTGTTAATATTATCTTATTATTTTTAAGCTTATATGTATGTAAACAGCCAGAATTAATGCATAGGATAAAATCCCTTTGAATCGGAGGGGTAGGTTCCCTGGGGATGTTTCTGTTTCCATGGCCGCGCAAAGCCGCTGGGCAAAGCTAGTGAATCAATAAATTGAAAAGGGAATGACTGGACGTTTTGTTGACCTACTTTGCATTGGTCGCTGATAAGCGAGGGACGATTGTTATTTCTGAAATGGATATTTCTTTGACGTGTATTGTAATAAGGAGAGTAGCTCTCGTCCAACATGTCAATGGCCAATGTCGTCCGAGTTGTCAAAAAAAAACATATCAATTCATATGCGGCGACTCGTCTCACGCTTCTTTTTCTGAGAAAATTTAAACTTTTTCAACGTTTATTACATACCCTTCCTTCAGGACTCTTGTTTTTTTAAGGACTGGTCCTATTATTCACTATATGGCTAGTACGTGTGTGTCCACTGTCAGTATGTTCAAAATATCTGAAAATCTGAATTTTGATATCGAATAATAATTATGTCATACCTACATACTAACTGTAGGTAGATGATGTGGTGTAAAATGAAATGTCCAATGCTTAACCTGCGGTTGTTCGTATAACTACTGTTTTGACATCTATCGTTTAAATAAATGCTGTAATTGTAATGTAGTGGTTTCACTATTGTTGCATATAAACGCACCTTTCAACGGATAACGCAAATCCGACCGCGGCATTAAAATAAAGCGCGCATTGCGTAGTACATGCAGTAGATATCCATTTATGGTGTCTATTAAATGCAAATAATGTATTGCTTTAAAAGAGTCGTTTATGTTTGAAATGCTTCGGTCAGTTTATTTCAAAATATTTTTCTTTATGTATAGAATAGAAGGTAAGATAGCTCTTTTATTGATCCGTTCATATTCTTATCATCAGCAGCCTTGTACAACCTAATTTTTTTTTACTCTTTTACCATCATTTTCAACATCTACCTAAATAAATGATTTTCTGTTGAAAATAAGTCGAATTATTTTGATAACATCAAAAACTAAATTAATTCCTATACATAGGTATGTGTAATATTCTATTATTTTTAATGTATCACATCCTAACCTTTATTCAGCTTACACAAAGCGAGTAATGCGTTTGAACTACAAACGTAGTCCGTGATAAATATATAATCATATTCATTTCCTGCAACATTATGATCCAGCATTCACTCAATGTGGTCAAATTGTTGGTCCTTTGTGAATTGATGGTGACTCATAGATGACCTCTATATGCACACGCTAAAGAACTTGAGCACTGTCACATAGAAATCGTTAAAAAAAAATTGAAGGTTTTTTACAATTTAAGAAATTGACAAAGAAAATGTCGTGTTGGGCTCGCGGTTTAATGAACGGATTTGTATGCACAAGATTGCAGGTTCGAACCCAGGCAAGCACCAATATGACTTTTTCAAAGTTATATGTACTTTCTTAATTATTCTAAGACACTTCTGACAGACGGTGAAGGAAACATGATTCCAAAATTTGGGATCTGAAATCGCCAATCCGCAGTGAGCAAGCGTGGTGATCAATACTCGTGCCTTCTCTATATTGGAAGAGGCCTGTGCCCAGTAGTGGTTCGTTTATAGGCTGTATTATTATACAATTCAAGTATATTTTTCTAAATTATTTTTTCTCAAACAAACAAAATACTATACTATTTAAAACTGTTAACTCCTATTGTACTATACTGACAAATACTTTTTTTTCCTTTAACCGGCAACCAATCTTTTGATGAAGAAATAACTTACTTGCTTTAGCCAGAACCGTAACACGGTAACATTTTTTGCATGGATCAATTTAAAATACAAAATAAATTTCTTAAAATAATATACTTTCATATTCCTTTCAGATACGGCATATATTGCACACGACACTAAAAACTTAAATTTAAAACACAGTAGAGTCCGACTAGGCCACTGAGTTTATTTCAGAGTCTAAATCTAGATGCGGTATTAAGGTTTGTCCATGCAACTAGGTCAAACAATTATAACAACGAAGTCAGTCCATATTTATTAATATTCGAGTTTCTATTTTTGTGACTCAATGGGCCATTTGTTGCATAATAATAATAATCCAGCCTATAAACGTCCCACTGCTGGGCACAGGCCTCTTCCCATATAGAGAAGGCGTGAGCATTGATCACCACGCTTGCTCCCTGCGGATTGGCGATTTCAGATCCCAAATTTTAAAATCCAGGTTTCCTCACGATGTTTTCCTTCACTGTTTGTCAGAAGTGTCTTAGAATAATTAAGAAAGATTAACAGTTGTTGCATGTTATATGTTTTTATACATTTTTATTCATTTCTATACATTTCAGTCACGTTAGTTTCCTATTCGTTTGTTCACGACGTGACCTTTTGCGTGACGATCAGAGTTTTAGATTAAGATTAGGCCTCTTTGTTTGTCTGCTGTAAAAATAAGTTGGTACTTGATTATTGTTAAGCTTTCACTGGCTGTTCAATTTTTTTATAAAAAAATTACTTATATTTAAACTAGCTTTAGAACGTGGTTATCTTCAAAAAAACCTACCAAAATAAATCATTTTTAGCTAGCCTAAGTTTTCAAAACATTTCGAGCTTTTCACTTGATTTTTGTTTGCTTTTTCTGTGTGGCCTATTTTAAACTGCTATCCATTTACTAACTACCTAGAAGTATATTTTTGAACCACAACACTTTTATACTCAAACTATCTCTAGTTACAAGACTAAGGTACTATGTAAGACATTATGACATTAACAAACTAACATTTAATTTTAATTTCCCACGCTTTGCTTTCGCTAAAGTAATAAAAGAAAGAGAACATTGTTACGCGCGCACCATATAATTCCCTTATAAGTTGGATGCCAAATGTCAAGATTCTACGCTGATATTAAAGTACAGTCGTAATGAAAAGGTTTCGTGTAGTTTGGCTACCACATTGAAAACTAAAGTTAGTCATCGTTCGTTTAGTCATTATTCGTTATAGGTTTTTACTTAAGAAAGGATGTTTATCATTACTTAGGAATTGTGAAATATTAAGAGAGCTATAATTAGTAAATGCTACATTACAGAATATAGCTATGTTTTAGTTAACTTACTTTAAATTAAATTAACTTCAAACTAAATGTTTATGCAAAATCTCAACTTAATAGAAAATCGGGAAATGGGTGAAATTTAACATCTTACATATTGAGCTACATGTGAACCTAATAAAAGCGTGTTAAACATTCCTCACCGCTACACACCGTATTTCGCGACTGTACCGTAATGTCAATTCGTGTCACGTGACTTACGCATTTAGCGCGAGTGTCGTAATATTCGTCGTCTCATGAAAGTTCTAATGTCCTTGCTTTCTTCTCATACCGCTCACTTTCTATGCTGCCCTATAATATGGCTTCATGTTACTATTGTTTTAACGCCATTTAGATACCTCATTGTTATTATTTTAGTGGACGTTTTTAAGTTACGGTGACCTAATGACTTAATGATTGTCAAAAATCAACATAATAATAGAACAGTCGGGACTGACGGCTTACGCACTCTCAACAACACTCTGTATGTTTTCATATGATCACCTATATACAGACTAACTGCAATGATCACAGCTTGATCTGCATAATTGCATAAACCGTGTGACTCACACTTAGCCAGAAGCCCCTACAAAATTAATTATCACCCATAATCAACAATCACAACTCTACAATCACATACTTTATTACTCTCTTTGTAACCATTATGCTCATAACTTAAATAAAACCCACGTGCTCAGAGTAATTCTCAAAGAGCAAGCAAATATTTGCTTAAAACATTAACTGCTTGACATTGGCGCTCAATGAAAAGACTTTAATGTATGTATGAACTTGTTCAACTAGTACAAAACAAATATTATAGTTAGTAGTGTATGTTACGAACTTATGACTTTAGTATTTGACTAACGCGGTGGCCTTTAAGCTGAGCCAGATTTATGTACAAAAGATTTTACAAGTAGCAATTTTTTTATTGTATATTAAAATATTATGTGCCTATAACGTAGGAGCTTAGAAGTCAAAGGGACAATGACCTAACGCATTACTACATAAGCAAAGAAATAAATGAATGCGGATAACATCACATACATTGTTCTGAACCCAAAGAAAGTAGCTATTAGCACTTGTGTTATAGGATTAAGAAACAACGAAGATATCACAAACACCCAGAACCGAGACAATGTAGAAACGTGAGTTCCAACATTGACCCGTCCGGGGATCGAACCCGGGACCAAAGAGCTAGCGACACCTTGAGAACCGGTGCGTGCGCCACTCGACCACGGAGGTTGTCAGAAGGCAAAAACAAAGTAATAAAATTGAATTTAAACTACTTAACAAATCTACGCCTATTTAAAAATAAAAATCACTAGCATACATTATTATAGTATCCCAAAATATATAATTACGTATAATGATAGCGATTCACGCATCTTTACAGTAAAAAAATAATAAACACACGTTTATTACGATCCGTTTAGAATGGAAACCGACATTACATAAACATTTTATAACAAGCCCCGGATTTCCGTGCGAGCACCGCCGCGGCAAAAGCTTGTTAAATAAATATCAATGTGATTTATTTATTAAGGAAGAATGCGTATGATTCTAATCTAAATAGATACCTTTATTGAAGTCACTTTCTCTTGGACTATTATGACTTTATTATTTCAAATGTTAAGCAGAATTTATCATGAAATACGCAGAATCACTTATGAAGTTTATGTTATGACTGCCTCGTTGATCTAGTGGTGCTAAGCACGACTGCTACGCTAGAGGTCTTGGGTTTGATTCCCGAGTCGACCAAGGTGTTATTGGGTTATTCTATGAATTTCTCAGTAGCAGGTCGGAGTTTGGATTTGTGCCCGGTTAGTGGCAATAGGCTCGCCCCCTATTACATGGTACCTAAACATATCGGCGAACTGTGGGTGTACATTGGTACACCTCTGCCTACCCATTCGGGGATACAGGCATGATGCTATGTTTTATTATAACTTTATTATTTCAAATGGTAAGCAGAATTTATTATGGTAGCAAATATCATGAAATACGCAGAATCACTTATGAAGTTTATGTTATACTAGTTTTTAAGCGCTGTTTCTCTCGAGTGGCTATTGGTTATCGCGGAAAAAAATAGGCTATGTTGTTCCTAACAATTGAAATAAGCAAAAAAGCCGTCTCGACTACTGCATTTGGTAAGTTAATAGACCAAAATGATAATAGAAAAACTGTAGAAAAAATATTTAATTACATATTGTCTAATGTAATGTAGGCTAGAATGTCTGTCTATGTCTTTATATAACTGCGCATGTCTGAGCTAACTTATACATAATTAAGTTCACAAGAGTATGTGTGAACCGAGTTTACAGTATAAAATATTCATGTAATTTAACGTTGTTTAGCTGTGGACTAGGTCATTCAGAGCCCGCTTCGAATACATAATACTTTATGCTGGCAGCCCCGCTTGCATGATAATTTGACAGTTGATTCGTAAGACGGCGGTATGAATACCTAACCCTGGTTGAATAACATCTTACAAATACTGCAATATCCTACCATTTTGCAATACTACTTTATACACTATCGAGAATAATAAAAACACAATTTTTGGAAAAAAATATGTGTCATTTCAAGTTACAATTGAGAATGTGAGTTGCTAAAGATGAAGACAGGTTTTCATACTTGCATAAAGTAAATAATTAAGCCTCTTTTAGAAACGGCTTTCTGGTTCAAATATTTCTATCTATTTTATTAAGTATTTTCCCAAACCATGTTTTGATCGGCTCTGAAAGCGCCTGCCTATTTGACATTTGTATCCTGTGTTAACTATCAAACAAAAAACAGTTGACGTACCTATTACCTTATTACTATAGTCATTGCTAAATATCGTTTGGAAGTATTATTATATTGAATAGTTTCCTGTGCTATTAACTGTATAATAACGATACACTTGACTAGCCGTTACAACTTGAGCGATTGGTAAGTGATACACGCACATTACATCAAACGTAAATAGTACATATGATTAGTAGCTATAAATATATTTAATTATTAAACAATACATAAAGAAATTTCAAATTTTCCACCATTTGTTGGAAAACTAACAATTAAATATCTATCGTTTAAATAGTCGCAAAGAAATACATATTATGTGTCTAACAGCCAAGTGTAAAAAATTATGTGTAAACGCTCTAGTGCACTGTCATATTTTGTATTTGACAGGCACTGACGGTTCTTTTTATAATATTGCTAACTATGTTCGTTGGCAGTCCGTAATGTAATTTAGCAAAATAAGAAACAAACAACAGTTGCAGTGTGTGTGGCCAGCATTACGGCGCGGTAGTATTGCGTGCAATAAAACAAAATAAATAGCAACAAAAACGTAAAGCATAGGTTCGTCTATGATCCTTCCCTGCCAAATCTCTTATGACCCTTTCAGATCACCACTCTAAGTCTTCTTTGGTCTCACATTCAAATCAATTATCCAATTACATCTACATGAACATTTACCGTCCTGACCAAGGTAGCCACCTCAGTTTCTGTGGTATAATAGAAATGCACGCGTCATTCATTAAAGTTAAGATGTCGACTCTTGTCTCTTGTCGGCGGGGTTGATGCAGTTCGCCCCACTTGCAGTTTGCTTGAGTGGCTGTCTTCTGCTTTTACAATGTCGTACTTTTTACTGACTAGACAACCAAGCTTAGTTTTTAGTTATTATTTGACCGATAAGCTTGTTTGTACCTGAAATAGTTGATGTTGATTTCGATGCAAAGAATTTTAATCAAATAGTTGGACTGTTAAATACTCAAACGAAATTTAATTATAAGTCGCCAAAACGTTTGTGCTGTATGCTGTCACTTTAAGGTGAAATTATGAAAAAGATACTCTTTTTAAGATCGTATAGTTAAATTTACTCTTTGTGTCAGTTATTAAAAATAGAAATAAAAATTTCAATATATTTTTACTAAACAAGACTCCTATACAATAAGGAACCTTCAACTTTTGATTCGTAAACATGTAACAAACTTAGAACAAACCAACTGGTACCAAGGCTTCTCACTTTCAAATTCAATATCACAAAAGGGAACCCGTATTATTTATCATTCTACTTAGTAACTAAGTTACTTAGAACCTAATCAAGGATACTAGACTCACGAGTAAGGATCACGAGCAAATAGCAACGTGCGCGGTTCGCCATTAATTAATTTTAGCGCTCGAATCAAAGTAAAGAGGTTTTACGACGAATTATCACTTGAGGGCGCTGTGGTCGAATATTTGACACGTATTTGGGTCAACGAGTATCGGAAAATGATGATAATGGCCAAATATTTTTTGTTGGTATGCTTGAATAAGTAAAGTCAATAAGTTACCAACTTTACTCTAAACACTAATATCCTTTAATTCTATATTGCCTATATACCATCACGCCTGTATTCCCCGAAGGGTTAGGCAGAGGTGTACCAATGTACACCCACAGTTCGCCGGTATGTTTATGTCCCATGTAATATTGGGCGAGCCTATTGCTATTATTGGCACAAATCCAAACTCCGACCTGAAGAACCTGATAAACCCAATAACACCTTGGTCGACTTGGGAATCGAACGCAAAACCTCTAGCGTAGCAGTCGCGCTTAGAACCACTAGGCCAACGAGGCAGTTTACTATATTATCAACATTTAGAATACTTTAAGTTTTCTTTGGGATAGCGACGAGATAAAGGTTACATTACATGAGATGCACAGATCGCCATCACGCATCCCGGAATAGTGTTGTTCGGTATTCCAGTTGTAGTGATGCGACGTAGTCATCGATAACATAATATTATTATGTTTCTATAACAGAATGCATTTCTGCCCTTTTGCCATTATTTACAAAGTAATCATAATATTACGAACATATTTCATTGCGGCTTAAATTAGAAAATCATTTCTTGAAAGTGTTTAATTCAGGCTTTCTATGATGAAATAATGTGAAGTCTGATAATAACAGTACGTCGTATTTAGTATTGATTTCTCACCAGTTTCCAATGCACCAGACCGGTTGCAAGAACCAGAATCAGAGCTTTCTTCACTGTTCATATAATCTTGGTATACAACGTTATACAGGGTGTTACCGAAAGCCTATCTATCCAATATAAGCGAAGAGTAGATATTGAATCATAACATACGTGTCATCACACTACGAGGGTCAATATCCTTTTATGTCACTCGATAATTGTTGGGATACATCGCTTCAGGGGTCTAATTATGATTTTTTATTTTATTTTATTTTATTAGGGGAGCTTACAAACACATACAAATAGTGACACAAATCAGATTAATAAATGACACTAACAAGCTTCCACTTTCTACAGAAGTTATGAGAATTTAAGATCAATTATTTAATTAATATATTTTGAGCTGAAATGTAAACCGACTCCATATGAGATGTACTCGTCGTTTGAATAGGTATATCGTTTTGGAAACAGCCTTTATAAACCATGATACTTTAAGCAATATTATGAACTAATCACAAAACAGATACAGAAGGTAATAAAGCAACGATACTTAACATCGTAAGCAATAACTTATTAATTAAAATAATTTCTTATTTCAAATCAGAGTCGTGCGCAATCGATTTCGAACTAAATCAATCTTAAACAAGGTAATAGCTAGAAGACTTGAGTAATTAAACGTTTACATAATTCGTAAAAAGTTTCAAAGAGAAAACATTCAGATTACTGACCTACGACAGTCAATTCGACATAATTGATTTGTACAGTAACCATTGCGCACTGGAAAAACGTATACTTTTCTTTCAAGGCGTTCAAACAAGCAATGTATAATACACAAATGTCAAATTAACAGCTCTCTTTATGCAGGCGTGTTTTGTTTTAAAACTAGACATCAATTACATAGACGCGGTCGGATATGTAATAAAATTACATAATAATAATATAAACATAACTCTTTATAATTGAGCCACTTACGCGAATGGTCATTAGAAAACATACTGCTTATTAAAAATATAAGTGCTTTTTTAAGCAAAGTAATCTGCATTTCTTGTTACGTAGCTGTAATTTAAATTTGCTTTGAACTACCGCGGGCTAGACTTATAATTTGCCTGGTAGAAATGTAAAAGTTTTTGAAGTATTTTTTTTTATATTTCTTTTATACTGAGCCTCTTTTGAAATAAAGGAATAAAAAGGGTAGACATTTGCAATACAGCCTGTGGGCCAATTGCACGCGGCGGGTTGTGAGTGTTCTGAGAGTTCAGTTCAACAACGCCTTCAGGATGTTGATGGGACTGCCTCGCTATTGCAGTGCGTCAGCAATGTTTGCAGAAGCGCATGTCGACGATTACTATGCCATAATTAGAAAAAGAGCGGCGTCGCTGATGCGTAGAGTGAGAGACAGTCCCAACAGCTACTTGAGGGCGGTTGCAGAGCACGTAGAGAGCCCTATATGGAGGCATTGGATTCGCCTACATATAGGATAATTTTAGTTTTACTTTAGTTTGTTTGCCTTTGTTTTAGTATTTTGTGTATGACTAACATAGTTCGTAAGTACCTGTGTATTACTAACACTCTATGGACTATCTTGGTCTGAAATAAATTATTATTATTATTATTATATTATTATTTGTAATACTTACCAATTAAAAGTACATAGATAACATTAACAATGTAAAACTACGTCATTAGGTACAACCCTATTATTAATTAACATAGCTAAACTGGAACTAAAATTACTGATAAATTTATGATTGATTGAAATTTCCCAGAAGCAGCTAAAGCTCTATTAATTAAATTCTAAGCGACCCCTAGGCACTCATATAACAACTAAGTTAATTTTATTCAAAACATAATTTTGTATGAAATATCGAACTTTTTCAAACCGACTGACATTGTTATTCGAACAAGGACGAAAATGATTTCCCTTCATTTTTATCTTTCATTTTATTGACAAAGCCTTCTTTTGTTGCAGGTATGAATCGCTGGTATAATAGAGAACCTTTTTGGTACGAAAAGCACCACTTGTCAAGTTGGACGTAATCTACAATCGACCGAAACTCCAATGACAAGACTTAAAAAGAACTCCTTGTGCTTCATAAAAATTGTAATATTCTTTCAAAGGTATTTGACTTTCTTAGTGTATTTGATACTTATAAAGGTAGACTCAAACTTCCTTCAAGTATTTGTTACAAAGACTTTCTTTACAAAAGTACTTTTAGAATTACAAGGGTTAACAAACAAATGAGCACTATATGGTATAATCTGCTGAGCATAATTCTCCTTGACAACGTACTTCAAACACAAGTCATTTTGTGCTCTTATGTAAAGAGAACAAAGCAGATATATTTCGCCTATTAACTATTCAAACAAATAAATAATCGGAACTACATAGGTAACATTACCCAACTCATTTAGTTTCATTACGTCATTAAATACGGACATTCAATACTCTCGCACAACCAGGCCGTAGTGCAGGCAATACTATTAAACCTAATACTAATTAGTATAGAAATACGCTATTACCATAAATGTCAGATCCAGTTATTTGATAACAATTCACTTTCATTCAAATGCTGAATGTTGATGCGATATTACGCAATGATAATTACAAGCGTAGTAAAGTTTGTAAAAAGTTTCTAATTGTTGTTATAAGGCATTATCTAGTCTTCATTTATGTTCATTCGGTAAAACAAATAAGTGGAAGGGAATAGTAGCTAAGCAAAAGACGACGTAGATAGTCAGTTGTTAGCCCTGACTTTTACAAATTGATCTTTGACAGTAAAATATCTATAGAGAAGAGTGGATGGGTTGTGGATACTAGGTCTGCTTACCTAGTATCCACAACCCACCCATAAGTCCTCGTAAAATACTGGTATTACCTAAATCTAGGCTAACTAGAAGTCAACTACATCTGTTGAGCAAAAAATAAGTAGCAGCTTAGATAGATCACATTTCATTATTCTAAGTGGTAGCAACTTACAAGACGTTATCTACAGATCGATAGATAATAACTCATGAAACAAGCTAGACCGCAACTGCAAGCAACATGATGCAAGATTAGTCTTGAAAACTTAGGCATGTTGCAAGATGAAAGCATTCCTGAAATGCCGGTTACATAAACCTCATCATGTGCGCCATATTAGTGGTTATTTGTGGCAACAATGTGTGACTGCTGTCATCAGAATTACACGCAACGTCATTTGTCTGACTTGGAACCAAGAATTCAATGACTTGTGTTTCGTATGTAATTTAATTATCCAATTTGGCAAATTAGATATTGTATAACAATGTGTTGTCTACTTTCCGATGTAATACCAAAAAAATAGGTTTTTATCGTTGATGGTGAGTTGCCTCGTTAAAGTCACCATACGGATTGTAATCCTTTTCTTTTTATTTGCTACTGGTTTTTCGACATTCCCAGTCAGTTGTAAAGGTCTTTTTTTATTCTTTCAAACCCTTCGTCCTACGTCTCTGGCTAATTGCTTGAAAATGCATTTAGATCATCCCAAATTAGGTAACTATTGTTTCAGAATTGAAACCTTTTCGCTGTTTTGTGCCTAGTGACTGACGTCTAGTACACGATAGAATTTAAGTCTACACATTACGAGAGCAAATTAAGCTTGATGTGCCAAAACTAATTACTTAGTCTTTAAAAAAAGGATTACATAACATTCGATAAACCCAATTACAAAGTGAAATAAAAATTATTACAAACTATTGACATTCAATTTTGAACAGTAATTCTTGATCGTTAAAGTCCAAATTTATATGATACTACCTTTTAGTTTTTAGCTTAATTGCTTTATCACATAAAAACTGACATAGATGTACAGTGATGAGATGAAATCGTTAGACGTTGATCGTAAACATTAAATAAGAGAGGTAAGTGCTTAGATGTATAAGCATGTACCATACTAATTTATAATGTTTGTATAAATTACTGACTGGTATTTTAATACGTTAATTGCCAATCATGCTAAATAACATGCTATAATAATCCCAGTTTCTCTAGTACAGAAATATAAAAGAACTTTATGAAAATCATAACATGAGAAAAGTATTCTTTCATCTGTATTATCCATACTGTATACTTAGGTACAAGATACAGAACATTATTCATAATGAAGTAACAAATGACGACCGATAAAAAGTATACTCAATACTACTATTCCGTCACCTACAGACGCACAGTCATGAGCAAAAATATGTATATGTTACGGTAAATGTGATTAATTGAAAATTATTAATAATTTTACAAAATTATTAATAATAATCACATGTTTTGGTAATTATTAATAATTCTCGACACATATTGGTAAAAGTGATAAAATAAATAAAAACCCAATGTTTTTTGACCAGCAGGTATTTATTTATATTATTCACTCTTACCCTGACATATACACTGACTTATAAACTTGGTTAATGTTTCTTTAATTTATAAAAATATATGTGATGGGTACATACGTCGTCGCTCGCTTCGCTCGCTCTGTTGCAAGGTCACAATATCGAACCTAACCTAACCTATTGATCTCCGTCACAAAGTCGAACCTAATCAAGCATACTAAATAATCAGCCCCGCAACCCTTGGCCACTTATTACATTTATCACTACTAGGGTTAAATTATTAATGAAAACCGACAAATGTGATTAATTTATCACTTTTACCTCGACTTTCGGTAATTATTAATAATAATCGATAATTATTAATAATCTTCAATTAATCACATTTACCGTAACATATACACTCTCCTATTTTTGACCAATTTTTTACTTCACTTTACTTTACTTTACTTCACACGAAGAAATTATTAAAGTCATCAGTCTGCCCGTGACCATGATACCTGCAAAGGTGTCGAAACGTCGGGACCTAAATCTAAAATAAAAACCGCGAAAAAATCCGTAAAAAGTAGTTTTATTTCAATCCGCAAAAGTTTGTTTAAAATATGGACGAAATTAACAACCAATGAACTTAATATCAACATAGTGACAGCATCGTTGTCTATAACTAGAGCATATAGACTGAGATGCACTAACCTTGATACGATCGCAGCTCGCGTAATCAAAGAGATTGTGACGTCACATATGTGCATTCATTATTTGGAGACGTGTGGAGAAATAATTGCTTTTGCACTCGTAGAATTCCATTGGGTTATTTGAGATGTAGATTTTATGGTACACATACAATATAGTTTATATGCTTTATAAGACCAATTAATTTATAAGATACAGACTACCTTGAGCCGACTACCACATCATTTTTATAAAATCCGAAATGAAATGTGGTTAAAAACATATTCCTATTCCACGAGATTTTGTGACTCATTCTAAAATATTGTCTTATTGTCACATACTAATATGTGTCAATAAAGTTTATGTACTAAAAACCAATACCGACATTTTGAACTATTCATCAAATTTTAGTACCCATATACAATGAATGTTCTCTTAATGACTTGGCAATTAAAAACTAACGCCCACATTTCATGTAACAATCGTTAGGTAACCTACTAAACTATAGACCGTATAAAGATGTACATACATGTTCTTAATTCTCTCGATTATCTACATCACACCTCTAATTACATATTGCAATCGAAATCGCGAAGAATCGGTATTATGGTTTCAGAGCGGGTGTCTCGCAACTTCATTGTTGTGCAGACAATGCAACATTTCGCCACATCACTATCTCAAGTCTATCGCGATTCACATCACTAGACCAAGGTTTATCTTGTCTTGTCTAGCTTAGAAAATATTGCCTTATTTGGAATAAGGCTACGTGGAATATATAATGGATTGAAAACTTTTTAAATTTCTCCTTTTTTTGGGTTTCAAAAATGATCAGTATTTATATTTCAAAAGTCATTTTTATTTAAATAAATGTATGCGAATACATGTTTTTTAAACATTGAACTCACAGTTTTCCAAACATTGACCAGACCTACGTTAAAACTTTTTTAGCGAATTGTAAAAAAGCCTTTAAAATATTGAACTAGAAATCGTTTCAAAACTCAGAACCGACGTATGACGTTTTCGAATTCGACTTCCAATTCAATTGTAACGTCGTTTCGATAACTCGGGTATTGCCGGAACAAAGGGGAGCAAAGGCAAGCCAGGTAGACGTAAAGCGACGGTACAGCAAATTCGATCCTCGCTAAATGTAGATTCAAGTAATATTGATGGAAGCTTTGCTTTCAGCTTTGAGGTAGCATTTATATCGGCTACTAGCTTGTCTGCGCCTTTTGGATCAGTAAATATTGTAGCTTCTTTGTAAGACTATACGCTATGAGAAGAAGCTGTTGCTATGACAACAGTGAGACTGGATATCTAGTAGTATATCTTTGCTAGGTTCTTGGGTTTTGTATAAATAGTAGCTCGTATCACTAGATCCAGAGCTCTCTCGATTTCAAAACAGAACTCTGTTTTCTGAGCCATATTTAAACAAAGCTATGTTACGAAATCCTTATTTTTGTATGAAATTGATCACACTTCATCCAGTCACTTTTTCATACCTTCTCTTATGCCTTAAGGCTTGTACCTTAAAACATTTTAGATTAACAGTTTATGTGCTTACAACACAGCATTACGTTGTAAATCCTGCCGGACGTTTTAATCGCCGCTTCAATTAGAGCCAGCCTTCCTGATCATTACAACATTGAATAGGCATTGGTTTTCCCTTTTGATCTGCAAGTTATAACAACAGTGACTGATGCAACGGTAGCTTCATGCAATTTACATACAACATCGACAAGTGAACATCGCACAGAAAATTGTCCGTTATTACTCTATGTCATTTGAACCTTAGGTATGCCACGGGAATTTAAACCTTATTGCATTGAAATAGAAGATACTGATGTGGAAACTGCTTACATGAATATAATGATTGGTTACCGTTAATGTGCAGTGTGTGAGATAATTAACGGGAGTCAGTAGCATCTGCAAGGTTTTAATGATGGAAGACAAATTACTGTATTTCTACATAGCTATGTCAATAGACTCAGTCCTTTGATATGAGGAACGTAAGGTGACAGAAAATTAAAAAAAAAAGGTGTTTTTGAATTTCCTTCATTAAATTATAATAAGTCACTGGCACGAGTTTTTTGAGACTGAAATGAAAAAATATATAAGACATGAATACATTTCTACCCAAACGTACACAGGTTCACGTAACTTAAGGTCTCCAATTCTACATGAATATAAATGGGGCATTTCAGATCCTTTCGCCCATGTGCAGCTGTGCTCTCTAATAGGCTGCATCCAAATAGACTGCGACAGACCTAATTGATCGATTGCGCCTAATAATATAACCATTCTATTGAGGCAATTGATTCAAACTACACACTAAAGTTCCTATTGCCTATTGAGTTCTGCAATCTACATAATATACCTTTATAAGTAAATAAAATTACTATCTTTATAGTGTTTTCGATTATTCGATTATTATTCGATATTCAACGAAAAACACTTGAAATTTCATTTTCCATAATCAGTTAACCAGCCAAGTTACGTTTCCCCAATTATATGTAAACCATTATGGTATCGGCCAACCACTTTAAATAAAATAAAGATTTTCACTGAATTTCCAGATCAAATTCACTTTAAAACAAACCCCAGGCTTACATTAAAACGATTTTCATACCGTTGAAGATCCCTGATCCATTGAAGCGGGTATTCAAATACGAGCTGCCATTAATCGGATTGAGCTCGAAGTAATTGGCTCTATCTCGTCAATCACTTTCACTAGCACCTGTTATCCGGATTTGCTCTCTAATTGTAGGAATGTGGCTTGAATAAACATGTAACGTAATCCAGTCTGATATTGATAAGTATTATGAAATAAAATCAACCATTCTCTTTGGAACAATTCGGTGGACGAATCAAGATTGGACTGAAAGGTGAACTGGTTTTTCCGGTCTTTGATGTAATGAGAAGAGTTTTGATACAGTTCTCGTATGAACAAAGATAAAGATTAAACATATTCTTGATGTTATTAAATGTCATCAACAATGATTGAAATATAATAAAAAGCATCTTTACTACTAAGTACACGGCATACGTATTTCAACACAGCGAAAGGAAAATGTAAAAAAAAACGAATCAATATGAAGGCAATGACTAGCTTTATGTAAACCACTAAAAGAAGAAACCACAAAATGGTTTGAAAAGAAAACATGTCACATTTAATAACATCGGTATCGATGCAAACGGTTCTGTTTGTGGTGAGGGCTCACGACTGCGTTTGACTGCTCAACCACACGGTTGACGTTGCGACAGTGTAAGTGCAAGATCGGCCCCGTTCTGCCGAGATGTGGTTCTTTGCCATATTGCACAGATATCGATTGAGTTGGTTAATTGTCTAGCGTAAATCGATATCTAGATGTTTTAGACTCGTGTTTGAAAGCGATAAACTAGGTTTTATCGCATATGTTTTCATTTGAGAAGAGTAATTTTCTGAGACAGCGAAATATTAACTGGTATTATTTTTCCCCATGCTTGCAAAATTTGTACTGTTTCCAAATGTTTGAAATAGAAAAGAGGTCAGGTACTGTTGACAGCATATTTCTAAAATGTTAACTCAAAATAGCATTCCTTTAGCCTGGCATTTTCTTAATATGGTTTCAGCTGAATACCCTTTATATTAGAATATAATATTTTACATGGAACTACTGCCTCCAAATCGCATTTTACTGGGCAACAAAATATTCCGTGATAAGACTGGTTACTGGTTCCTGAAAATGACAATATGCTCTCCTTAAATATTGGCTCTAAGTTTAGAGCAAATATTTATAACCTCTGCTGTCCAATCACTTGGCCACAGTGCCAACTAGGTCGTTTAAAATTGTCTAAAAGCTCAAACCTGCGGTTTGTTGTGCATACCTAGGGCGTACCTAGGAATGCAGAGTTTACATTAAATTACGATAGGCTGAAAACATGCGTTATTATGAATACATTTTGAATTGAAGTACAATGGACATCAATGATATTAAAATTTCTATTGTTTAGCCGTTGACAATCAATGAGTCAGGCAGATCTGTGAAGCCCAGACAATTAGCTAATGTACGCAAATCATATTCGTAAATGTCTATGAATAAACATTACATTTTTATGTTAAATGCTTGGCTCGGAATGTTTATTCATATTATAGATACGTGGATAATGTTTTGTATCTTTTTCTGGAATGTAACTTTTATGACATAAAATATATAAAACCATCGGAATTTTATTAAAAAAAACATATATTTTTGCGACGGAGATTAAATATGTCTATTTAAATAAATATTGCGATATATCACTATTCGCTTCTAGGTTACTTTATCCCTCTTATGCTTTCCAACCTTAGTACTACTAAGTTTGATTTGACCTTAAATGCAATGTACTGAATGTAACATAATGATATTTATTATCATACTTCTAGTTTGTTAACCCTATTTATGGCTTTCGAAATAAGGCTATAAGCAATGCTACATTTTATTGGAAATTTCTAATTCCGATCCTGGGTCTTAGCCAATTCTTTTCTTTTTCAAATAAAAAAGTTAATTACTTGGTTTGAGCGGAATTGCGACTGTCTGGGGTAGGGTAGTACCTACTGGAGATAGTTTAAGTGACCCAATTAATCTGTTGATTAGAATTTAAAGAAGGATTGCTTGGTTTACTTGAACGAAATGAAGAATTCGGAAACAATTCTCGTATTTTTTAATTATTCAATGTAGTTTCCAAACACATTTTTTCTATTAAGTAGTTTATTTATCCATAGTTGGTCGATCTTTTTTTATATGTAGCAACATAGCCGCCATTTTTTTTTTTTCGATGTGTTTTAATGCAATATTATATAATATTTTTTACCAGTTACCAGTTACCACAACTCGATATAATTATAGTCCTCTAAAATACTTCAATAATAATTAACCTATAGAACAATTTTTTAATTATTTACCCCTATGTTCCACGGAGTTCCACCATTAGAAAACAGTAAAGCCTTGCGTATCACCCGGTATCCGGTACCCGGTATCCGGTATCCGTAACAAACTGGATAGTTATCAGCACCGGTCTGGCTCGACACATCCACTGAGCTTTTACTTTTGTACTTACAGAGGCAACTATTATAGTTTATGGCGTGAAGGTTTGTTAATTGGAAAGGTATTTATTGATGCTTTATGGAACTGGTACAAAAAACTAATTTGATGATAGTACTGTATATTATACTTATATATGATTTTCTATCATTCATACATTATGATTTTAGACGAAAGTGAAATTTTATTTTTCTCTTGTTTGTTCGTCCTGTATATAATAATTTAATACCGGCCTTTTTATATACCTAAGCATACACAAAAAAAAAAAAAAAGATTTTTGTTTGCATGCGCTTTTCTCTGATACTACCAGTCGAATTAGAAAACACAACCTATTTGCTTTTAATCATAATTTTCGAGGCAGGTTACATAGGCCTTTTAATTAACATCACTTGTCTTTCAAATAAAACTAATTTTCACTGATTCTGTCAAGGTTTAATTTTAGGTCCTGAGGTTCGACACCTTTGCAGGTATCATGGTCACGGGCAGACTTCATCACATGCAGGCATCACTTGCCTTCTGAGTAAATAATATAAAGTACAAACTAACAAGTTTCAAAACACATCAATTGACACAGCCTTTTTGTTTGCTTATGAAACTTTTTATTTGCGTTTGTTAATTTTACTGCATCTGTATTCCAATATAAAATAAAATTGATTCAAATAACCATTAAGGCTAGCTACGTCCTAGCGAGGTTTATGCAATTTTCTTTGACTATATTAGTACCTATTGGTATTCTATACATAGAAATATAAATGGTCAGCTACTATGGGCATTCCATTTGAAAATAACATCACGTAAAATACTACTTGGTCGATGTCGAGATATTTAAATCAGAAGACCCATACGCAGTGTCTTAAAACTTAAACTTTAAAAATGTGCAGTTGTGTTTGTATCAAATATTTGTAAATACAAAACCGATACTAAATACAGGAACAAAAATACTCAATGATATATATATCTAATATTTAACGGTCATAATATTTAACAACTACAACAACATAATAAATCCAATTAGCGCTTAAAACATGTTATAAATGATGTATATAACAAACAGTGTAATGAATATCTCGTTTGTCTGCCACCTATTAAACAACTCTTAATCAAATGTATTTAATTTACATACAAGGACACTGCACCAGACGAACCTATAGTAATAAATCAAGAGTTGATTGGATAAGCAATTGTAATCATAATTGTATGTGCAATAAAGTTTAAATTGTGTTGCACCAAATAACGTATGTGTAGGGTTGTGACTCGATAAATTGTATTTAATGAAAGTACCTATCTACCGATTTAAACTTACGAATTAGATCAACAAAGCGTAGCAAGTAGCTGTGGGAGTCTATGTTTGTTTATTATTGACTTTAAAAAGCTTTGCGATCACTACATGTCAGTGCCAACTGGTATGACTTACTATGAAGATAATGAGAAGGAAAAGTGGAAGCAAAATTCTAAGCATTTATGACTTCTAACAGAAAAAATAGAAATAGCTATATAAGTATGTAGGCTTAAAATATAAAAACATTTACAAAATTGAGAGAAAAGTTTCCTTTTAAACTTAAATAGCACGTACCAACCCTAAAACCTTGCTGACCGAACAAGCTGGATCGTGACTAGAACGAGTGAACAAGTCACTTTCCAAACACGTTTAGCAGATCCGAACCATTTCTAGAGAAACCGCCAGTTTGTAGCAAGGAAATAGTCGACGATGTGAGATCCTATAATACGTGATAATATGCATTAAGCTAACATGGCTGGTGTTGATAGGACTTTTCCTTTTATGTGCTTTCTAAGTGATTTAGACTTGAATTCGGATGAGACTGGCATAGGACCAGAGAGAATGGCTTGTGAGAAGAGAGGCCTATGCCCAGCTGTTGTATGACAAAGGCTGCGGATAATAAAGAGCTTTAAAGCAAAGGAAAATGTTGTGAAAAAAGCATTTGAAGTATGAAAATATTCGAGACTCTTATGTGCAATAGTCGTTCCAAAATGTATAAAATCCTGCTTAGTAAGACAATATATTTCTAAATGCACGGCAAAAACTTGACGTAAACGGTTGCATTTAGTAGTTTTCATCATAGAAGTATTATAACAAATCACGAATGTAATTGATTAACTATAGAAAATATACTTACAAAACTTTTATGCAACAACGATACACAAGAAATATACATCCTACTGTTAATTAAATTCACACTTGAAAAATGCAATTTAGTAGGGACTTGCAACGCGCTCTCATCCTACATAATTGAAACCGCATAATTGCAGATGTTCAAAAGAATTTGAAAATAATGTTCGGCCTTGACATACAATGTAGATACATTGCTTTGTAAAAGTATTGGTGAATGTACTAAGAGTATTTTGAGTATTGCTTCACGTTTTAATAGCTGGTAATAATTTAGTTGACGAAGGCTTCACCGCAAGAGTAACAAGGCTGAAGATTAATGTGAACTGACTGACTTTTAACCTTAAATTTTTCAGATAACTCTTCTTATACCAACTTTTTAGATATTACGGCAGTCACAGGTTCTGTGATGGATACACCAAATTGTATATGCGTTTATGGTCAAAAGGGTATTGGCAAACAAAGAAAACAGAATTTGAAAAACAAAGTCAAGAGCCTAAGTAGTCACAACACACAAATTTAATTGATTAAACAACTCCGGATATAGAGAATAATCTTTTTTGTCTGCACTTTTTGTATCTACATTGATATCTATTTTGGAATTATATAACCGAAAATAATTTGAATACTTTTACTTCATGACCTTTAATTAACTCTAATGTTCACGATATCGTGAGGATCGTAGGAGTGTGAAACAAATTGATGCGTGTACTTATTAAAGCAATTGACCTTCTATTGGATTCGAGGTGCCTTACTATTCAAGTCACGCTTTCTGAGCCTACTGCGGAAGACATGGTTGGATATGGTCATTTTGAAACTAACGCCACACAATCTTGGTCACAGCTGCGAAAGCAGACCATAATTTTGAACTCCAAAATCGGTCCCAAAATCTCAAATTCCCAAGTAATAAACGAGTATTTATTTATATATGTATAGAGTCCCGTAGATGTAGATCCCGAGTAAAAAGTTTTAAATGTAACTAGTACTAGCATTTTTTAATCGAAAAATACTTAAAAGGAAACTCCCTTAGGAATCTGCATTGGGTATCAGCATTAAGCATATCACGCACATGATCGCTATTCCGACAACCAATCTTTTAGATGCCCATAGATTTTATGTGCGTGTCTGTCTATGTATGTAAAGTCAGCAACCTAATGTATTGGAGTTTGTTAAGGCAAGTTCACTAACGTATCTTCATTGATTACTAGTTGAAAACCTCATATTTCTTTCCTATGATATTTGGATCCCGCTTTTTCTTCTGGCCATTAGATTCCATCTCAAAATATACCTACTTCTTCACAAAACATTATTCATGTTTCTGCTCTATTACAACTCCACACATTTACATTCATGCCTATTTGCGTTGTACGCTCATCATACATTTTCCTCGTATCCGTGCACTTTCCTTTCTGACCTTTACGTAACAAGCTGCCAAAGAGCATCGGATATCAAATTAGCTTGTCAACTTGGAGGAAATATGGTGGCATAGACCTTGTACTAAAAATACATGGTAAAGAGGTTTTACTATAAATAGATGGTCGGTGGTCCCACGGGAAGGCAGAAGTATAAAATTTATGGGTCGTCGACACTTATCCGCTACATCTTCGAGATCTCCCCAATGACCTCTGGAGTAGCAATTCCATTTCCAATATAGAACTGACCTTTTAAAAATATTGCAGTCGTAAATAGGAAATGTATCAATCCTTTTTTGCATAATTGGTTCTGACAAAAAATGGGTTACTTTGTTAATTTTGTAGTTTCTGATAAATGTTGCGATTGGCGCGAATTAAACGAAAAATATTATTCAAAACTTTCTTAATCAAACCATATTCTAAATTAGTGTTTTAAGGTCTAATATACCTATTCGTCAGCCTCGAAATTTGTCTAACTGCCTGTCAAAGACCGCAGCTAAGCTCGAAGTTTTGCAAAATTTTTAATCCTATGACCATACAATATTCCAATATCAAAATTAAATGTGATCAAAAAGTTATTTTTAAACAGCTTAAACTAAAGCCACTTTACGCCTGTACTACATTTACGTTCATTCCCATCATCCCCTCGTATACAAACAGATTATATAATATATAATATATAATAAATTGACTGCACGTGTTTTGTTTAGGTTTTTATACAATTTCATGCTTTGCGGCTTTAATTGAACAATAGTTGGACCTGAGAAAGTGCGACGTCGGATGTGAGAATAAAATTGATTAGCAATTAGGATAAAATTATTTTTCCATGGTTTAAAATTTGATCTATTATTTAGGTACCGATGAATTCTATAGCCGGAATTTAGGTTCCATTCTACATCCGTTAGTTGCTTCTTGCTGTTTCGTTTCTAGTATAGTTTTTTCAATTGTCAGTGGTGTGATTTAAGGAAGTAGGAGTATTCAGGACATTCAGTAAATAACTTAATTTAGACCCTGGGTTAGAACTTACAGCCTTGTGCATAAACCTACGGTATGCAACCATCAATTTCGTCCTAATTCATTCTAAAACACAAAACACAGTAATTTGTGTCCTTAACGACCGGATGTTTTGCTTCTCTGCTTTTAAATCACTCAGTAAATAACCCATAAAGTCTTGAGCTGTCAATCATTAATCAAATTTAAATTAACACGTTATGTCCGACTCAAACACATTATTTTGATAAATGCAATTTATTTACACAAGCAATATTAAACGATTAATCAGAACATTAATGGTACTATCGCGAAATCATTAAAAATACATTGGTTTCTTTCATTTTCACATGATATTCAATTTATGACTAAGTAATTTAACACATTTCCTTTTATCTGACATGAGAAATTCCTATTGACTTATTGAGATGCTAATGAGAATGGCAACTAACATATATTTATTACGTGTAATAGCAATTACATCGGGAAACAATAATTCAATCATGTCAATTAAAAGGCTTCATTATAAAAACATAATTTTAATTTGTTGTTTATTTCGTTTAAGTGTAAATATAATGAGCATTGCTTTTTATAATGAATGTCGTATTATATTTAGTGTTTTACATTGTAGGTGTGTGTTGGAAGAAAAATTGCTTTCAGGCGGGTAACAAAAATCTGAAAATGTTACCACGGAACTAAATTTGGAATAATTGTAAATTTAACAAAAAAATTACCAGTAATTTATAGATTTTATTTGAATACGGCTTACTTTTTTTCCGTAATTATTATATTCATATTTCAACACAATAAATACCAATGTTTCTCAATATAATTGCGGCATGATTTATAATTAGTTATTAAAGCAAAATTAAGTTGTAATAACTTTTGGTTTAATTAAACGGCGCTGAGTTTTTGATGCATGAATGAATATTTATTTTATTTTATTACACTTATATGACGTCCTTCGTCTGTCAATCATAAATAATTTTAAATATTGTCATATATTGTCACGGTCTAGAAACAAACGTCATTTGATCGTTTGATGCATTGACGTACTATATACATAGACTGCTACTATCGCTAGTTTCCCCTTGTGCCAAGCGAGAGCAGTTTTTAGTCTGAACTTGGTACATTCGTTTACTGATTTAAGTTAATTTTCGCGCAACGAGAAACTTATATACGAAAATATCGCTGGTTTGGACATTGTTAGGATAATATTAGTGTTTTAAATAGACTTTTTAAGACGGCAAGCCCCATCTTCATACAAAATTCACGAAAAAACTAGTTCACACTAGTGCTTACGTTCAAACTCTGAAAGAGAACTAGAGTGAGCAATGCCATCAAACCTTAGAAGGTTTGATGGCATTTATGAACACTACTTCAAGTGAAACCATTAGTAAAGGTCATTTTGTATCGGAGATATGTAGCACAAATCATTTCATTTATTTCGTTTTTACCTGATATTTTAGTAAGATTAGCAACTATCAAGATTTGCTCTTCTGTCTTTCTCTTCACCAACATTACGAACAAACATATAATTTTCTACAAAATCAGTACGAATTACATCAGCAATCTCAGTAAGCATTGCGCAATATGATTGATGTCTGCTACCACGGTACCACTGCAATAGCCTGCGTGAGTTGGATGCTAAATTACTTGAGACCTAACGACCAACTGATCTTCGTGTACACTGTAGAATATACATGGCATGTTCAGACATTTGTTAGTTATGACGTCACAGTCATGTATTCACCTTTAACTCGACCTATATGTATAATGATGTATGTATGTAGCGTTTGTTTCATGTATAATGCGCTTCTACGATCCTAAATTCAAGATAGTGATCTTGAATTTAGGATTGTTTATAAATGAAATCTTTCTTCAGTTTAGGGTGATTAAAACGCATTAAGTCCTTCTTAATGCAATAAATAATAAAGTTTTAATATTAATTCAGTGACAAAATTGAGATGAAAAGATATAACTAATTGAATCGAGAAGTTTTGGGCATAAAACTATTCATACTTTCGTAGCAAGCCAGATTTATTAAACCTACGCAATATCGTTCAGCTGGCCATAAAAAGAAGAGATGCCTCATATGTCCTTAATTTTCATAAATTAATTTGCTTGTTTTTAAAATGTCGTTTATTTTTGTTCACTTAGAAAGTAACCACCAAAACAATCTTTAAACATTAGTGGTAACGGACTGGTCTCGATCATTGTAACTAGATTTGATTGTATAACGTGTGTTTTTCTCAATAGAGTATTTAGTATTATTTAATGTTATTTACATATTCGTTTCACTAACAGTTTTATTTGTAGATCCTTGTAGGCTTATCTTAGTTTCTTTTTTATTGCATGCATCACGAGTTAAAGGGTTAAATAAAACCAGCAGATGCACGCTGATAGATATTTATGTAGTATAGCCTACAGCTATATATTGAATACTAATTAAACCAAACCCGCTGGGCAAAAAGTGTCTATTGATGTACTTTTTCCGCTGAAAACTTTATTGACCAAAGCAAATAGCACTCAAGACTTCTCTTCTTGATTTAACTCGGTTATTCCAAACTACAAATGGCCTCTTTGATTACTTAATTTACAATCAAATGTAGGTACGCAAAGCAATAAATATTAAGACATTACCATAACTCCTGTTTACTTTCCAACCTTTTTTATAACCTAGTTACACTTTCTGACCGTTTATCAATAACACTTTGACATATCCTGTATTTCAGCACTGAGGTTTATTTTTATTATGCCGTGTAACCGTTGACATGCAAACATACTAACGCCGTTTGTCCACCGGCGCCGACACCGGCAGAACGAGAGTATTGGTTTCTTAGGTTTACGCGAATATTAGGCATTGAAATTAAACTACTTTTTACGGATTTTTTCGGGGAGCAGTCTGCCCGAGAACGTGATACCTGCAAAAGTGTCGAAACATCGGGATCTAAAATCTTAATATAAAAAGAGAACAAATCCGTAAAAAGTAGTTTTACTTCAAGAACGAGAATAGCAAAGCAACAGCAGAATGTTAACAATTCTAGCTAGGAAAATGATGTATATAACTATATACGTATTGCCATACCATTATAGAGCTTTAAAATTAAACAGCAATAAGATTAGGATTATTGATCTCCGCGAGAAATTGTTTTGTTTGCTGACCTTTTAGTTCCCAGTGTCGAGATGGCCGACAGCGGTGGACAAACGACCTAACCGTCATAAAGTAATAAATTCACATGATTATTTCCTTACACAAGCCATTCTTATTCACGCACAATTTCCCACAGTCTCGAAGCAAAAAATCTTGCTTTAATTGATCTAAAGTTGTTTTTTGCAAACTCTCATGGGTTCTAGTCAGCAAATTGACCATGTCATCAATTAATATGTAAAATTGTATGGGCTAGTTGTACCTAGTTTTTCTTGTTTTCTTTGTTATTTTTATAATTTTATTGATGTATGATTTGTTTCTAGTTTCACCATGGAGTATTGTATTGTATTGCCAGCGTGTGTGTATGTGTGTGTGTGTGTAGTGTATGTGTTGTGAAGGGCAGACAGTCTAGTCACTTCACGCAAAATACCGATAGGTTCTACACATACATACTGGTGTTTTTGGTCATGAAAATGATTAAGAAAGTCTAAAAAAATATCTTGAGATAGTATTATAATGTAAGCACAATTTAAGGAGTTAGAATCGTTACTAAAGTAACTCTGTAAAGACTATTGGTAGTTGTAACAAACCACTTGCCACGATTGGCGCAATGCGTTTATTTGATCTCCGCAAGGAAACGGTTCCCGCAGTGTTTGTCTATCTGTTAGGTTCTCAAATACTTTTGTCATATTGCGTCATAATTTCGATAATACAGTGATACTATTTCTTGTGTAAAATACATCTACGAGTACAATACACTACTAATAATACTTTAGAAATAAGAAGCACGTCATCTTTTAAAAAACAAAATAATATGGATCTGTCAGCTCCAAACTGTATTTTGTAACACAATAAAATGAAAGTACAGCGAAAGATAGAGTCTTAAAAACAAAATATAAATAAATAAAAAAACATTAAGTTCTATCAATAAAATATAAAAAGAGCACTAGAAAAGTACTTTTAAGTTTACTACCTATAAAAGAGTGTTATAGAGCTATTTATAAGCCTTATCTTAATCGGCTATCTCTGACAGACGACTTACGTTAACAAATTAACAAATAAAAGCCTTACGCTCTCAAAAGAAAATTCAAAGGAATTACATAACAAGAAAACACACACAATTGCTAGGTTTTGTAACTCGCATATCAGCACACTGAAATGATTTTTTGTCTATTAAATGTCCGCGGCGAAGTTCTTGTGATGATCTAGTCAGTTATGCAGGACGCACGTGGCCTTAAATCTCAAAGGACAGGCAGGTTTGGAGGACGGAGTGGGAGGCCTTTGCCCAGCAGTAGGATCTGATGTGGGCTATACAAAAAAAAAATTAAGAGCAGTAATATAAAAATATTATCACATTCACAATACATACGACTAATATAATGGTAGACCACAAATCAAATTTATTGTTACCGCGCTAATAGCTTCAATTAATACCATCAGTTTACATAGTTGGTTTTCCCTATTACCTAGACATACCTATTTTAGCTTTAATGCCAAACATCGGAAAATACGTGAAAACCAGTGTATAAATAGATTACATTAATTTCTATGCAAATAAAGTTTATCATAGTACCTAGGTAGCTGCCATACTCACAGACGTTGATAGTTACTTAAGAGATTCCTTATTATCTGTTTAGTAAACCAGCTGGAAGTAGACTTGTGAATCGATTTAGGGCATTGCTTGTATCGATTTAAATAAGTCAACTCTTAGATCTCGTAGAGAAAGCTTAAGTAAATCAATAGTAAGGAATTGGTTAAATAACAAATGACAACCCTGATGCAGCAGTAAGAGGCTGTACATTTACTTGCATTAGGAAATACTTACGTACATCTAAAAACGTAAATCTCGTATCTAACCACATAACAAGTTAGACTAATTCGACATAAAAATCTTCCGTCTCTTTCCTACTACTTATGTAAGAGAGGGACAGCGTCATTAAAACTATTTCAATGCTATGTAATGGACAAGCGTGTTTGTCTATAAACTTCCAATTACGTTCAGTTTCGACACATGATAGTGAAAGTCTCTTCGTATCCTTCTGACCGAATAAATTGTGATAAATATTTAATGTGGCTTTCGTAATACTGAAGCGTTTACTTAGGCGTCGTTTGTTTTATTTCGTACATTAGGCTGATCTAGATAACAATGAAAATATATATTAAATCAATATTATATGAATACTAAACGAATGACTCGTATGTAACCCGATCGATGCCGTATATTTTTTCTTTTTTCCTACTGGCATGAAAAGGTCTGAGTGCTCGAAAAAAAAAAAAAACAGATATTCTTTTCTATAAAACAATATCTGCGTATTACTCTTTTCAAACATATTGTCACCAATCGCGTTCCAAACCTTAGTAAGCGATGCTTTACCTAATCGATTGTTCCGGCTTATTTAATCTTAATCGTATTTCTTCTCTTATGTTGGCACAGAGATTTACATCCCGACAGTTTTATTTGGCAATCAAAGTGAAATATCACGTAACGTGACCTGATTAGTTGATAAACTTAACTTTATTCATTAAAACAGTTCAATTACATGAGTCGTTGGGAAACGGAAAATTTACTGCTCCAAATTTTTAATTACTTTTCCAGATTTTTTAAAAGAAATGTGTCACGTGGTGTTAATTCTAAACCTTCGTCTTAGCATAACTATTTAAGTATGTAATCAAGCAAGCAATAAACTATTGAGTATTGACTATTGACATAACTAAAGCAATTATCTTAACAATGGCATTCCTTTACCATAAACAGTCAACTTGACATATCCAAATAGTTGACTTTATATGTATATTAAATATGTGTGTATTACATTAAAATAGAAGCAAAGCTTTTTCTTAATCTATTTTATCCACAAGTTCCCTCTTCCTAAGCCTTTATTGACATCTATTTCGTTAATCGTAAAGCCTATTTTGGATCGGCCTATTTCAGAAGATTGCTGTCTAGGTCCTTGCAAACATAAACCTTGGACTCCCTATGATGTAGTTGTCCTTAAGTTACTAGTCTTAGCAATAAATACCTATTGTATTGTGCAGTAAATGTGTTGTGGAGGTCAGATAGATAATCACTAAAATACCCATATTTAGTAAAGTCCAGTGAGGTCCGGTCCGGTATTAATGGACTGAGAGCCGCAATACAGAAAAAGAAAAAACAATCAAACGAAAACCAAATATTTTAAAAGAAATCACATTACATAAACTCATACTAAACAATCCACCATTAAATTCTCTAACTATCAATTACGTACTAAAAGATGATCTTCGCACGTGGGCAGTAAATTAGTGACTAGTCCAGTTACTGGGCGATAGTGAAAGCGGCGAGTAGAGTGGCGGCGCGCGGCGGTCAGCCCGCGTCCTTGGCTTGTTACAACACCGCATTACTGGGATCCGGTTATTACCAGCTTAAGCCTCGTTCAGAATGAGCTAGTGACTGGCTAGTAGGTACTTGAGTGGAATTGGGGTAGTGGTTTGTTTGTGCTCTAATTAGGTTTGTTATAAGAGGACGAATTGTACGCTTTTTTATTTTTATTCAAAATTGAAATTCAATTTATTTTGAAATTCGTCAACTTGCACCACTTGGGTCATAGGGTTGTAGAACGAATTACTCAATTAATTCGCTATTTTTTCTACTTCTCCTTAGTGCAGTGTTTGGTGATGAATGATTATTTTTATCAGAAAAAATTAGTTACTACGTCTACAGTTTTTCTATTATATTTTTCTTTGTATCTATTTAATGAAGGTTTCCCTCAGGGTGTGAAGATGAAAAATGATCCTTCATGCTCTGTAATTAAGTCTTAGCTGAGTCACTGTGTCAAAACTTGGCATTTAATAAGTAACAAACATTAATTACCATTGGAAATAATAAGCTAAAGGGACCTATTGTGAAAAATAGATTTTTCCAAGTTACGAATTAAAGGTTTTTTTTATTTCCATTTATAACACATCATTATGTTTAGAAATACGTATTTTTTTTTTGTTAAGTAATGTTATAGTTTTCATTGTGACACATTACACAGTAAAATATACACGTCATTCATATCATGAATCGCACATATTCATTAAAAATCAATAAAATATAATAATGTAATTATTATTCCACGCACGATACGCCTTAGTTCACTTATGTACCGTTATTTAAACAATGGAATGCGACATGGTGGCACAAATTAGTCCGGAAGGCGAGTCCTAGTGATTTACTGGCGAAATAAAACAAAAGACTATTAAATATTGGTATAATTTGAAATAGTGTGATGTCTATCGAAATAGGAACTGAGAATTATAATTATGCAGCTAGGGAAGCATATGGTTTTCACGCATTTAAATAGATGCCTAAAGGCTATATAAATACCTATTAATACTGCAGATTTTTTTACATCACTAGTATAATTACATACATTTTAGTTTTATATTATTTCTAGCTCTTATCACTTATTTCGCGAATTCCGGTTAACCAGTAATTGGCGACTGTGTAAGTCTTAGACATACTCGTAGCTATTAATATACATAAGCATTACTGTACACAGAAGCTGTTGGTAAACCCTATTAAATAAACAAATAAATAAATTACGAGCAAAATTATGGATACATTTTTTACTTGATTTTCTCTTTATTCTAGATTGGTAGAACATGATAATTTTGAAGACTATTTTTTTATCTGAATCATCAAACAAAATCTTCTCTTGCTTAATTTGATATACAATTTCGCTGTGTGTATAAATATTTTTCTTATAGTTCACAATACTGTTCATGAAATTGGTCTAGATCACTTGACGATAGTTTTTCACACATCCGTCTTATTCCATGGTCTTACAAACACGATAAGCTTTTTCCGGTTGTTATTTGAATACTGATTGCTGTCGTTAAGGCGCTTGAACCATAAAAGATTTAAGTAAGTATGAATGAAAAATCACACTAATTTTCCAGTGTTAGTTTTACGGTATAGCGTCTAAAGGTCAAGTTAAAGGATACACTTTAGTTTAACTTTAGAAGGTTACTGCCCCTACGCAAAATACGAACTTCTGTAGTCAAACTAACACAACTTTATGTATAATTGTATGTATTTAGAAATATGTATTATACATATTATGTTATTTAGTTTTTTTCGTGGCTACAATACAGGGTCTATCTAATATGGAAAAAGACGGCCATGTTTGAGTTGTCCCAAGATACTAAATTGTGTTTAGCTATTAATATTAAATGTTAGAAGAAACATACTAAAAGCAGCTGTATTCTAGAAAATATCGCTGATAGCTACATCATACTTTAAATGTCACTTGATTGACATGTGTCCTTGTATAGTCACTTAAACACTACCTACGTCAAATAACTTTAGCTCGTAAATGTTTAGTGACTGATCCAACCTTTACGACTTATTTATTGATATTAACATCTTATTTTATCATCGATTCATCTTGGAATACTGTCCTTAAGTTATTGTGGTCTTAAAGTTTAAATATGAAAATCAAAGACACAAAACCAAAATCTGAAAACAAAATAAAATGGGAGAAGATAACTTTTTCCTACATTTCGTAGTCGACCCTCTTAATCTTAAGCATGTACAAACAAGAACAACAATACTCTTTTTATTAAAATCTCTTTGCAACGTCGCCAAGTACTTAAATCTAAAGTAAAGTCGCACTACATCTTTAAAGTGCAAATTGTAGAAACAAAATACATCTTGAATACATAGTATGAAGTCGTTTCCGCCGTCTGCTTGCTTGAATCTTTGAAACTACTCAACAGATTTTAATGCAGTTTGCAGCAATATAATAATATAGAGTGATTCAAAAGGAAGATTTAACTATAATATGTATAATACACGCATTTAATAGTACTCAAAGGCCGAGAAATTCCGGGTACCATGCGAAGCCCTAGAGGGTTAGTAGGAGGGTTAGTTAAATTTATGTCCACTGTCTTCGAGTACTCGCCTCGTGTGAACGCTCCTTTAATCTTTAGCGTGCTGATGAACTTGTGCGGCTTATTGTTAGCGAAGTTGAGCTCGACACTCGGCATCAACCGTGTCACTGCGATCGTGTCACTGGTCACCGTGTCACTGGTCACCATGTCACTGGCCACCGTGTCACTATTGTGATAGTTTCATTAGTCATAAGTTCATAACTCATGTTATAATGCTGATGTTATAATGTTATTATTACATGTAATTGTATTAGAATTGATAACGTTCTTGCGAAACTTTTTGTTATAGAAAGCCTGTTTTATTTGGAATAACAAGGAAATTGTTTTTTTCTTAAACAAATGTACTAGCACTCAACAAACACTTCGCGGCACTAAGTTATTTTTGGTTGATAAATCGAAAAAAACATCACTAATATTAAAACCCGATAGCAAAAATTAATAATTGTAAACGAAAAAGTAATAAAAGATATACCATTAGACACATAACTGTCGCGTAATGACATAGGAACATAACAATTTGACATCACGGTTGCTTGAACTAAATTGTATAAAGAGGAAGACAGACCTATCTACTATTTCCTTTTTAAACAAACATACGCTCGAACATAAGTAATATGCCGTATGTGTCGTTTTCAAAATATTACTTTTATTTTTGTAAAAATCTAGACACGCTCAAGTAGGTGTTCAAAGTCAAATTAATTAAAACTTTTGGGCCCATTAAATTTACATTCATGCGTGCTAAAAATTATCATATTTATATCTTACGCAAAAATAAAATAATTAAAATAAAAAGCTAAAGTACCTAATATAGCATTTATCACATAATTAAATGACATAAAAGATATGAGGCGCTTACAAAACCAAACCTTTACTAACGTCAATATTTGCTACCATAAGTACCTTTATTAATACTAACTATTTAATGATTTATCGATAATAATGAGATGTAATTAATAGAAATGCTTAATTTTTAATATCATAATTAAATGTTATAATGTGCAATAATACAATGTAATTGAATTCATCATACACTAGGTTACAGCAAATAGATAAAGATATATAAAAGAAACATAATAAAATACGCAAAATTTATTATATATAAAATAATTAGCATATTCCTACTCTCTCTTACTTTTGCTGTGCCCGACAGGGTCCATAATTCGCTGTGAGCTTACTGAATAATTAACCACCCCTGTTACATACTGCCTCGTTGGCCTAGTGGTGCTAAGCACGCCTGCTACGCTAGAGGTCTTGGGTTCGATTCCCGGGTCGACCAAGGTGTTATTGGGTTTTTCTATGACATTCTCAGTAGCAGGTCGGAGTTTGGATTTGTGCCCGGTTAGTGGCAATAGGCTCGCCCCCTATTACATGGGACCTAAAACATATCGGCGAACTGTGGGTGTACATTGGTACGCCTCTGCCTACCCCTTCGGGGATACAGGCGTGATGATATGTTATGTTACATTACGCTATGCACAAAAAAATTAAATTAATCATAAAAAGGAATAAAGACAAAACAATTGACACGTGTTTACTAGCTGTCAATGAAAAACCGGAAAAACTCGAGCAAAATAATTGTAGCGCAATTATAGAATCACTCGTAGCGTACACTTGAGGCCATAATAATGACTAACATCTCACAGCTTAGCCAACGGTAAAGTAATAGGGCTGGTACACACTTACATAAGTCATTAATTAAGATTTTTTATGTCCTTTTTTTAGTAGTTGTAGTAGGTACTAAATTTTGGTACTCATATTCAGCAATTAAATTGATTGGAGTTGAATAATTATTTAAACATAAAATAACAATCCCATATAGACGGTTTGGTAACATCAGATGTAGTCCAAATTAATCTTTAATAGTGCTATTACGAACATTTATACGTAATGTAAATGATTGCTACATTCTTGTAACTGTTCGGTATATCGGTCAGTACAATACAATTTTAGATGTAGATAATTAACTTTGTATAATTTGTACAATATGACCCCGACAATATGTATGCCATGGTTCATGGAAACATAAACATTCTAAACGTTATCCAACACAAAAGTATCTCATATAATATTTTAACTTAAAACTGTAGACGAGTAAAGCAAACACCAAATACAATAAAAAGTATTAATTTACGCTCGATTAAGCGAAGCCATAAAACAAGAAAAAGAAATTACTCTATTTAAATTTAGAACGTCAGTCAGTGTATCTGTCACGCAAGGTCTCAGATTACAGTGACATAACAGCCCTAAGTTACCGCCAAGTTGTCAAACCCAGACCGAATCGGTCACGGCCCACGGAGCACAACATTATACACGCATTACACTGCTGTGCCACACACTTGTACTTTCAATGCACTGCAGTGTACACTTCCTAAGTCATTGTTGGAAATACGGGGTTTCGTGTGAGAGCGAACCGCCTTCTAGATGCGTAATTGTATTTAAATTGCACGGTCATGCTTGCATTATTGTAGGATAATCTTCGAGTTGTACATTCAGTCGATGATCGACTTAAAGCATCGTTGTTTTTGTAAGCTTTGAGAAAAATGTGAGATCCAACTAGGTACTTACTTGTAATTATTATAAATCACTCAGAATAGAAATTTAGATAATTTTATATTACGGCTCATTTCCATCTACTATTTACTTTCTTTATGTATACTAGACAAAAAGCTCCATTGTCTCAGTGTTATTTTCTTTAAGGATCATTTTGTATTTCTCGGCGGATGTTTGCCTAAACTAAGCATCGACTGTCATGTTAACAATCCAAACAATCTCTACCTTTGATCGTAAAAAGAGTAATCAAATTATAGCCAGTAATTATATAGCTAAAGTTCCACTATTATTGCTAACTTAATGATGAGTCTTTTTGTTATGAAAAGTTAATACAACACTGCTTTTAAATTAGCCTCAGCTGTTCTAGAAACATTCTATTGATTTTCATTCCGCCCAGACTACTATTAATAAAATAACATTCCAATTTGAAATCAGACTATCATTTAAAAAAATACAAATGAAAATAAATGACACATCATTTAAAAATAAATCGTTTTTTATGAAAAAAAAAAAACAGATGAACATCGGTGACAAAAGACTAAAAACTATTTTAAGAAGCATGTTCTGCTATCAAGGTATATCTTAGAAAACTCTGGTAAAACTAGTTTTTATTATAATGTTACTTGTTTGAAGTGTCCAGTATCTACATAAATATTAGTCACTATGTTGTTTGTTAAGAGTTGGAAGACAAAATACGGCTTTCCTGTGACAGTTTGAGAATTTACCGGTCCCACATGACATGTGACATTGCTCGGAATATTTAATGCTATGAGCTTTTGTAGCCTACAAAAGTTTTAGGAAAGGCTTAGTTTAGTTATTTTCATACTTTTCATACAAAGAACAATAATACATTTTAATAAGTTATAACATATCATCACACCTGTATCCCCGAGGGGTAGGCAGAGGTGTACCAATGTACACCCACAGTTCACCCATGTAATAGGGGGCGAGCCTATTGCCACTAACCGGGCACAAATCCAAACTCCAACCTGCTACTGAGAGTTTCATAGAAAAACCAATAACACCTTGGTCGACTCGGGAATCGAACCCAAGACCTCTAGCGTAGCAGTCGCACTCAGCACCACTAGGCCAACGAGGCAGTCTAATAAGTTATACTTCCTTTAAAAATACTCTATATAAATGTGCTAATATGAAATTTAATACTGTAAACGGAAAGTCGAGTATCTTATTTCAACTATTACTTAAGACAATAATTATTAAATAAAAATAGGTGACCTTACCTTTTACCTTTATTCCATACATAATGTAACACATTACGCAATTTAAAACATTTAATTACTGACCTCAAAGGTAATCCTGTAGAAATAAACTTTGATTACTGCGTAGGCTTTAATGGATAACGTTAAAGCCATCAATGCACTTTCACTGGTTACACTATTAGCAAGCTAATCTGTTGCACGTAGAAAGCTGTACACAAACCAGATGAGTATTTCTCTATATAAAATAACTAGCTTTATCCTGCGTCTCCACCCGTAGATTAGCGCTGCAAAAACTACTCTACCTATATCCTTTCTTAAAATTCAAGCTTATTCCATCCATAACAAATTTCATCAAAATAGTTAAAGTGATTTAGACGTAAAAGCACAACAGATCAACTTTCGCATTTCAAACTTTATTATGGATATGAAATAGAAACCAGGAACTGTAGATAGAGGCGTGAAATCAAATCAATTGAAATATTCTAAGATTAGGCTATCCATAATACTTAATGCCTTTCAAATATTTCGAAGAACTGCAATATCATTACAGTTACATAAACATATCATTTATAATGATTCAGTATAGAAAATCATCAGCAAATGACCTGACCTACTTGCTAGTAATCATTTTGCACATTCGATACCACAAAAATAAAGTTTTTCATAATATTCTTCGTACTATGATGATTTATAAATACATCAATTTCATCATCTATACATAAAAGCAACCTATGAAACTTTAATAGGAATTCATATGTTGGTTTTAATGAGAATTATTAGGGATGCAATGACCTGGATTTAATTTAACATATTTCATTATGGAACTATATTTTAACGTTCTTGCCACAAGTGCCATCTGAGGCTGGTTTTCACATAGGAATTATTGCTTCACATTTGAGTGACTTTAAATTCTGCCCCGATATTGTTTTCTGAGGTTTACGAGAATATTAGACATTGAAATAAAACTGCATTTACTACTACAGTCAAACTGTTCAAAACAGTTTTGTGGACCAATGTATAAACATAAGTCTATTTTTTTGTACTTAATTATTATAAATAAATAAAATAAATAATAATAATTTAACGGATTTTATCACAGTAAATATTTAGGTTTTGCCTGCCAACATTATAATTAAGTTTTACCATCTTAACTCGAAAAAAGTCACAATTTCCGTTGCACGGTAATTACATCTTAAATATTATGAGTATGATATCTGACCTTCTTCGTAGATGTCTAATCATTCGAGATAACTGCACATTCTAGATTATTGATAGCTTTCAAGTGCAGGATGCGTTTGAGATGCGATGTTATGATACGCTAAGTAGACAGGCTTTAGATCTCGCGATACTATCAGGTCAGTCTGAATTAATGGGTTTTCTATTTACATTTTAAATGTAATAAAAAATGACTACAACCTGATTAAATGTTGAACTATTCGTACAGACATGAATCCATAGTATTAATGTAGATATTTTGTGATGAAATTACTTGAGCGGATTTTGGTTTAAAAAACCTAGCTTTCTTTTCTTAATTTGGAGGATATGAGTTTTTTAATACCTAACAATATGTGCCATACATAGGTGTCGTATATTTATATATACTTAGATGAATAGTCTTCTTAGTACATAATAAGATTATTTAAAAAGTCTTATAGCCGACTATACTGTTTGAATGTTGTGTATTACCAAATGTAAGGATTATGGAAGTCAGGTAGGTAGGCAGCTCTTTATAGCCATGCCTAAGTGTACATCAATTTTTGGTGAAACTAGAAGTCGACCTCAAAATGTTGAAAAAGGCTAGAAAGAAGACGTAAAAATGTATCGAATATACAGATTTAAAAGCAATGTGGCTCTAAAATCAGCTCCGAAACTTTTGTGACCGAATTGCAATATCAAAATACTATACCTACCTCCGCGAATCACATAAAACGTTAAACATAAAATCGAAACTGAATACCTATGCCATAACATAATGTATTCTTAAACACGATCTTACGAAATGTGATGACATTATACCTTAAACCAGTTTAATTAACATACAGATTTAAACCATAAAGTGTGTTAGAGAGATCATGTCAAGGTTAAGAGAAACGAACGATGGAAACTGGACACAAGGTTAATATAGATTTTTCACAATATATATATTACGCAGACATTACAAGATAAACGTATTAATATAATGCGTAAGGCATGCTTTTGAAAACGATCATCAAAATGTGTGATGATATTATGTGTGTGTAATATCAAAAACTGACCTTTGCTTGTAAGTAAGGTGTGATGTCGGATATAGGTTTAAAAATATGATCATTTTCTTTTCATCCCTTACTTATTATTTACTTAAATTTGTATATGGATGAGGTATAACTTCTTAAATTGTGTAAAACTTGATCTAGATAAGTCATCAAATTTTTATCATTGGTGTTAAAAAACTTTTTTTCTCGGCTCATGTTTGATAGCAATGATGTGTTTTTTGTCTGATATTAATTAAATAGTATCTTATTTTAGTAAACAAGTTTTTAAAGATAACATTTTATAACAGACTTGTTGTCATCTTTCCAGAAACAAATAGAATTCTTACATAACAACCGGTCCTGAGCTTGTTTTTTTTTACGATTTTCTTTTAATGAGTTTGCTTATAAACAAGCCTGTCTCTATATTAATTGAGTCAGTAATTTATAGCAAAATTTTAAAAGACATTTTTTTACTTTTTCTTTCAATAAAAACGAAAATACTGGTCGTGTCAAAAAACATAAACATCAATAGACTAGAAAAAAAAACTGCTATTTACTCATTAAGGAATAAGACTCTTGAATACATGAGATAAATAAATAATAATAATTTAACAAGTGCCAAATCAATAACACTTGGACGAAATAATAAGATAAATTAGAAGAGCGAAAAAGAAACGCGAAAGCACTTCACTTTAACTTGAGAATTGATTGTCAAATATATTAGTTACGTCTAAAAAGTACATTTATAAAAGTCTCAGAGGTATTTTATGGACTTGCAAAGAGCTCTAACAGAAATACATCATATTCTTAAGAACTCTTTACCTTAATACCTTCGGCCATTACAGTACATGGCCATAAAACTACCCCGTCCATTCTTCAATATAAAAGCCTCCATTTCTAGAGTATGGATGCTATTTACTATTCAACGAGCTTTTAAAGGTCCTTTAGTTAGCAATGCGTAGAGACTTAATGAATAAAATATCAGGTTTGTAAACAACTATACTTCAACTGCCGTACTCATATACTTTAGTAAAGGATTCCTTATTATTGATATCGATTTAAGTGAAGCAACCTGATTCCTGACAGTTTGCTTGACTTTCCTAAAAAGATATCGGAAACAAGAAATCCTATAAGTAATCATAACCTCTTAGAGTACATCTGTCTCTGTTTATTTACTAAATAGAGAACTTAGCGAATACGTTTAATTGCGTAAAAAGTAGTTTAAGACGAGATTATGTGTCCGGTTGTCAAAACCATAAATATTTAATAACTATTTTATGAAATTCTAGTAGTCTTTCAGCAATAGTAATATATTTTCTATCATAAAAAAAAACATTCCTCTAACGTTACCATTTAAAAAAATCATAAAAAGCTTAACAGTTGCAAAGCAGAGTTCATTTTGAACGAGTGTACATTGAGTTGTGTGTGCAGAGTTATCGTACCGTGTTCGTTTGTTCGTAAGCGGAGTACGGGAGCACGGGAGTACAGTTTGTCGAACATGGTACACTGGTCGCAGACTACATGTTGACTGCTGCTTGTTAGTTACACGTAAATGTTTGTGGTAGAAGATATACTGAGTTCTGACAGGTGATACATACTAATGTTTAATGTGACAGCGATTTTCTATGTTTTTTATGCTCACGGCTAAACCGATGAACCCATTTGGATGAAATTCGGTACGGAGTAAGCTTAAGTCCTAAGATAGGTCATGCTACTTTTTAGCGTGGTTATCGATATCACTGTGGGTTTGTAATCAAAGCTAAAATAGTTTAAGACTATTTAGCATCACTATACTCAAAAGAACTGGGCGCAACACATAGGCACAGGATGTATAACATGTATAAGTTATAGACTTTTTTTTTTCCTTTCGACTGACAATATTTTACAGTAACAGTACATGTGCAAATAGACAGCTAATATAATATAAAACTTGACCCAATAAAAAAAGGCAACAGCAATAAAAAACAATAATATCAATTAACAAAAAACAATATCCGGTAACTGGCCACTCACTTTGGCTGTGGTAAGTGGTTCGTGTGGCCTTACAATGTTACATGCATTGTGTGTGGTAACAATGAATATAGGAGTATACAATATCAAGCTCTGGGAATGGGGATGGTATCGCCACAGATCACGTAAAGCCAGCAACTACTCATATGCAAACAGCGCGTGTAAACATGGGCCATGCATCAACTGAGGTTGCATTTACTGCATCTCCAAGAGCGGAGGAAGGAAAGAGATAAGGAGAAATGAATGGAAATATTACACACAAAGTTCAACTGCTCTAATTTTCAAATTCCACTTAAATGAGAAAAAAACGACAAGAAGACCAAATATTCCAAGTGTTACGTAGAGGTCATACCTATCCAAAAAGACTGAATAGTACGTCTGATAAAGAGTCAGTTTACAAAATTACAGCTCAAATTGAGTTAATTCAATAAAGAATAATTAAGTAATTTTTCTTATTTTGCCTCTCCGACACAATAAATAACCATTCTAACTTTTAAGTATTCTACATCTAGAACATTCGTTTTCATTTCCTGTCTTCCACATAAATGCATGTTCAATATTGCCACAGTAATAACCTCAGCGTCATCTTGTTACAGGAAGAAAACATAGCCCTTCGTCTGATCAAACAGCACTCAGACGTCGAGGAACCAGAGAGCAGTCCCGCGTCCCCCGAGGAGGTGTACAACACTGGTCACACCAACACTGGGACTACAGGCCGGTCTTATTTCGACGAGGCTGGTTATGTAGCTGCCGGCAGCAAGGACTCCGACCCTTACGTGAGGAACAGGTTCAACCAGGCCGCGTCTGATAACCTGCCTAGTAATAGGCCGGTGCCTGATACGAGGAATGCTATGTGAGTAGATAAATATGTATTTTTTTTGGTGATAGTTAAGATGTTTTAAGAAACACTTACATCTCATATAATGAAGTCATTAAAGATATTGAGAGAAAAGTGATTTCAAATCAACACTTAGTAGGTACATGAATGAAAAACTTGTAAGGCTTGTAAATACAGGTTCCTAATAACTACTCAAAAACTATTCTTAAATACTGTAGTTAATTAGATTGGTGGACAAAGAACGTTGAAAATTTGGCCTAAAAAATATTGTGTAGAGATATGGTATAGTGTAGTGTAGAAAACGTAATTAACGATGAACCATGTAGATTTCATAACAACTTAGAAGAGCTATGCTTGTCAAGTATAAGTAATAAGCAGTCACTCAGAAATGCTTCATTCGCCTAGAATACTGAGCTCCGTAAAATTTTAATAATATCTATCTGACTTAATGTGGGAATAATAATTTAGCTCATAATTTAATAGATTCGCATAGAAACAGAGCCTTTTGATCATAAAATATTCTTCGGAATTCAATTAAGTCTTTGTTCAATAAAGCTGACTAAAGATAATAACTAATTATGCCTTGAACCCTGACCCAAAGTCAAATGACCCAAAAACTATAATTACTTTGAAAATTTCAACGATGACAAATTAACAAAAACCACTCACTTGTAAAAAGTAAAATCATGAATGTCAGTAATTGGCAATTTAAAAAAATGTTTACAATAATTTCCATGCCACTCGTCCAATACTGACGGAACCCGTTTAATAAAGTGTTTTAATTGCTACTGCAAAATTGATTCGTTTTCAATTCCCGGCACTGGTTTTGTTGCGATGCAAAACACTATGGGCTTTATAAAGGGAAAACAATTGCTCTGCGTATATTGCTGTGAATTGGACGCAAAATATCCGAATAACTGAACGAAATATTTTCTTTTTATTAATTGATACGAGCTCGTGTTGCTGCATGGACTAATGAACATTTTTGTTTTGATTTTTGCTGCTCTCCGAGTTTATTGGCAAACAGTGTAACCGTAATGTTAGGTACCCACATATATTAATCCCGCCTATAAACGCGTCCTACTGCTGGGCACAGGCCTCTTCCCCATATAAAGAAGGCATGAGCGTTGATTACCACGCTTGCTCACTGCGGATTGGCGATTTCAGATCCCAAATTTTGGTATCCAGGTTTCCTCACGATGTTTTCCTTCACCGTTTGTCAGAAGTGTCTTAGAATAATTAAGAAAGTACATATAACTTTGAAAAAGCCACATTGGTACTTGCCTGGGTTCGAACCTGCAACCTTTAGCATACAAATCCGTTCATTGAACCGCTAGGCCACCACGACATCCCGCAAGGCCACCACGGTGCCCACATATCTACGTTGAACTGGGAAACAAAAGGCAAACGATTTCAAGTGATCCAAAATAAAATTAGAATGTTTCCTTATCCTAAAATCTAATGTGAATAATAGAAACCTCTTTAGTGACAGAACATCTCTAAAACTCAGGTGCACAAGATTAGTGGTTCCCCATACAACGTTATTTCTAACCCTTTAGGTACTCGTTAATGGGTTTTCCGTGTAATAGAGAATACTACCTAAAACCTTTTATAACCATATTTATTTTCCAAATTCGTTTAATCCATTAAACAGCCTCAAATACAGCAGTTGGTCTTAACCTACATTTTTTATCGAGATGACCACAGACCAATACAAATATAGACCAGGCGTTCGAAAAACAGCGATTTGCAAGGCAATTGGTTTCAAGGGTTCTGTACCCAAAGGGACTCTATATCTTTGGGCCTGCAGTCCTTTCGTCCGTCTGTTTCTCTATAGGGTTATGAAACGGTAGAGTTGACACTTTCACAAAGTTTTCATATCCTGCGGTTATTATAAAAAGTAATTAGTGTCATGTCTTGTACGTTTGCACTAGACCGGTTTTCATTAAAACAAAGGGAGTAATTGCTTTTTAAATTTCTTATTTTTTCCTACAATTTTATTCAGAAGCCGGGTTCTCATTTATATACTTTCTTTGGTCTGTGGTCATGACATGAAGAAGTGCAGTGTCAGTGGTCGACCTTTTACGTAACTCGCGTTAGTTAAAGATATACAACCTGCATCGCTTGGACCTTGCCATAATGCTCAATGCCAGTCAGTGAAGATTCTGCAATGATATTCAATTACTGGTGGAATGAGCTTGATATTGATTACGAAAAAAAGTTTAAGGTGATGCGTTTAACCGCCCGTTACCGGCCTTTTTTCCCTGTTATAAAACAAGTTTTATAGAGCCATTTCTAACTTTAAGGACCTAAATAAAATATAGGTTTTAGATAAATCCTTTATCGATGGCAATCAACGGATGGAGACACTATACGTAAATTTTTATTTGATACATAATCCCTATATGATACATACTGCTTTATGTGATAGATGTTATACTTATTGCCTTAAGGCAAGGATTCTAATCTAGAAAGATCTCTACCAAATATATATATATATATATATATATATATATATATTTGGTAGAGATCTTTGCAGTTAGCCTGAGCGCAGGCTTATCCTTAAATTATACATCCCAACGTATTATATAGGACTTTGAAGTATCGAATACATGAAAACAAAAAGCATGACCTAAAACTGATACTTATCAAGATTTTGTAAATTGATATCACAGACCGAATAGGCACTTAGGGATACCTACTTCTATATACATTATTTTGTAGTTTTAATCTGCTCTACATTAATATTAACACTAAAATTTTAATTACCAGTAACAATATACAAAAGGTAAATTTTCCGACATACAATTTTAATGGAATCCCCTTCATCCAAATGAATCCGAAATGTTTCATAAAGGCTAGCTTATGTGGAGTTAATTAATAGCTAATGACCTAGTTTCCAGTTAAACAATATTATTATGTAGTCTGTGTGACCAACAGATTTTGGAGTTGCAGTTAATGAGCATCTATTAGTTATGTAAAGGTCCTAGTATATTTTAGGAAATGTTATAAAGATAAAACTATCTAAGGATTCAAATGACATATATGTTATTTGTTATCTTTTTGTGCAACAGGAACAGTCTCATACCAACTCCAACATACCAACATTGTATTTTTTGGATCCTTTAATGTTAAGTACTTTTTAACCGACTTCAAAAGAAGGAGGTTCTCAATTCTATAGTATTCTTTTTTCTACCTAGATTATAAAAAAGATGTCAAAGATAAATACCTTAGCTTTCAGGTAGTTTCATTTCTTTCTGACAAACATGTTAATATAATGAATATAATTTGTGTTGTCCCCAGGTGTCGACTGAAGAAGTACGATGACGACCTGCCTCAGACGAGCATCATCATCACGTTCCACAACGAGGCGAGGTCCACGCTACTACGAACTATTGTCAGGTATGTACTATTAGTAAAGCAAATATTCAATAATGTACAACATACAAAGAGCAAAGCAGGGTTACAGTTTTTAGATATAGAAAATCAAAGCAAGTGAACCGATATTCGTGATCTTTGATTGGTTCGATTCAATGTTAAGCAGAATCATTGAACGAAAATGAAACCTCATTAAATAATTTTAATGAGGTGAGGAAGGTAATCCTTGACATAATACAAATATTAAAATTTGCAGTAAACCTAAATATGAAGATTTTAGTTTCTTGATCGGTTTTTAGTGTTTATAACAATTTTGTACTAAATTATGTGTCACCCACTCCTAGGCTTTATTTATGTGATTTTTAACTGTGTCTTTATCTTGCAGTGTCCTCAATAGAAGTCCGGAGCATCTGATCAAAGAAATTATTCTAGTCGACGACTTCAGTGATAATCGTAAGTATTATTTAAAATCATTTTCAAACTACTTTGTTATAAATAGAGTTGATCAAATATTTACAAAACCACTATTATTGTTCAGTGTTTCGAAATGTCCTCGAAAAGTGGTCAGCTTAATTAACCTAGACTTCATTCACACGATGGACGTGGTGTGGCTTATTTAATAACTGAAATAACTGCATTATTTTAGTATGCTTAAAAAAGATTAATGTGTCACGTTATTCGACCTTGGCTGTGGCCGTGACAAAGTCACTGAACAACTTTTATTTCGGTTGTTAATAAAGACACAAGTATTCATACATAATAGGTAGAGCTGTAAGTATACGTATATGCAAAGAAAATGCTTACAAAGTTAAAGTATCTAAGAGTGACTTGGAGGCTTTCAAGAATATAAAATGAACAGTACTTACGCTCATTACGATGTTAACACACAAGATTTGTTAACAAACTTTGAGACATGCTTAACTCATACTTAATTACTTCCTAACATCTAACACCCGTATTCATGAACGTTACTGTGAGGTCTCATAGTGCGCGCGGACGCACAGGGACACAAAAACCTAATCATAAACAATACTTGAGGGACGAACGACACTATGCGCTCATTATAATCAACGCACAGATAAAGTAGCTCGCTAGCTACTTTACGCAACGCATAGTGCGACAAATCAACACTTGACAAACTGGTATCGAGTATAAGGTTATGTTTGTAGTGATTTGTGATACGCTTATTTGCACATAATATAGTAGAGAAACGCAGATAATCTTAGAGGTTTTTAAAGGTCGTAAATAAAGCTATAATTTGTTCTCTTTCCGAAGAAGTAAATGGTGACTTCTTTGAGCTGAAAGAAAACAATACGTGTTAATATTTTCACAACGTTGACTATGGAACAAACAGAAACATACAATAATATATGAGTGCTTACCATGTTTTGGGTAATTTCGTAGTCATTATAGACAAAAAATGTTGAAAATAATGTAAAACTGTTAAAATGTTTTTATTTTGAAAAAATCGCGGTTGACGTTTAATCTGTCAGTCAACCCGAGTGAAGTCGCATCACATCGTTAACCAATCACAGCGCCGCATTCAATGCTATGAGTCCGCACAGCAAAGGGTCCGCTAAGTATTGTTTATGAAATGAATGGCCTGCCATGACGAACGCAGTGAGAAATGCCTTACTTAGCATAGTGTTGCTGCCATACTTATGTAAGTAGCGTTCTTGAATACGGGTGTAAGTAGCGCACGTAAGTCATAAAGTATAATTTATTGTAAAAGTTTTAACAAAAGACGGCTAGGTGTACAAGATAACAAACAATACCGATGGAAAAGATCACCAATTTCACAGCCATCTTAGTAAGATATCATAAACCATCTAATAGAACTTCAAATTCTCGTAAACACAAAGTTACACATACAATTTGAAATTTCATTAGGTCATCAAGAAAACAAAGTTATATTCAACATCTACATACCTTTTGTCATTCGACCAAAGTTTGGTAACACGCCACCACATTTCAAAATTACAGAATCATCGCAATAACTTATATACTTTAAATGCTGCAAAAGTAGATGGGAACATATTTTTGTTACATAAGTGAGCAACAAAATAAAACAAAAAGGATTGTAGTGAAAGGCCGGCAAACTAAAAGTCGAATTTGGTAAATTAACAGCCAAGTTCGAAAATGTAAATTGTGTAATTTCAAAAATAATTATAATTTGAATGCTTAATTTCAACATGACTACATTTTAAGGATACTTAGCAGACGGATCTGTTAAATATGTTAAGTTCATATGTCACGTAACATCCGTAGAAATGTGAACGAAACAGCTGTTTATCACCTTGTTGCCAAATCTTTGGAATGCGTAATAGGTCAGCATTTCAATAATAATAAGATCCGCTATTGTGGACTTGTCATTGAAAAAGCTTATGTTACTTAACTGATGTGCTGTTTCAGATAAAACAATACAGATATACAATATAATATTGAGAATAAAATATCCAACCTTGATAAATTAGGTTACATAAAATAAAACGATTTTAAAATTGTCAGCTTTATACCTCACAATGTCTCCTTTAATAAAGCAAAGAGTATATTTAAAAGTTACATTCGAAAATGCATCTTCATTCAAAATCAGAGCACGCCTTCTGTAACTTACGAACATGCAACCACAACTTGGCTGGCGTACTTCCAACAGTTCCAACTAAATACCGCTCTCACAATGTTAACTTTTTCCCAGCAACAATACTAAATCATTACCAGTGTTGTGAATTCCACTCTTATTTAATTCAACAAAACACTCGATTCGCATGGTTATCCACACAATAGTTACAGAGCCAATTAATTTTCGCTTCTCATAATAAATTGTGAAATTCCAACAATTAAATTAGTCCAAAACCACAGCTCGTATTCGCAAATGTTGTGCCAATTAATTAACTGAATATCGCTATTAATTTGAGTGTGTGACTAAATGGTGTAAAGCGTTGTTTCTGTAGCTACTGTCGCGTGAATTTGTTTAACAAGTTAAAGTGGGCAGGGAAACGTAAAGGATAACACATAGTATCCTTTTTTATGGTCTAAATGTTTTTGGTATTTGTTGCCTTCTCATTTCGTTGTATAATAATACAGCAACAAGGTTTTCGTGGCTCAGATACGCTTTCTACAAATAATTAAGGCCGTAAATAAACACCAAAAAATATTACACTAACATTTTAGCTGTACGATAGCATAACCTTCTTTGCATTCGTATTCTTTGCACCCGACGTCGCAGCGTGGGACCCTTAGCACGGGGCATGGCATCCCGTCGCCCGAGGACCGCGTCTTAACTTTGTTGTCCCAAGCGTGCTTTACATACTAATTGACTTGTTCACATACTCCAAGAGCCTTAGCGCCGCGCCAGTGTTATCCGCCTAAGTAAGTTCAAGGCTGTTTGACAGACTTTTCTAGAAACCTCTCTTATAAAACATGACATCATTCTAATAATGATATTTTACAACTCATGAATACGCTAATTTACTATCAGCTGTTTTGTTTCTGGTCTGTTATATCTCAGCCAAGTTTACGAAGCAGTTGAATTGTCCATCATACTTGAAATTTTTAACTGTCCCTTCAGATACCCACATTTGATTTGTAAGACCGTTTGTCTCAGGCCAAGGCTCCTTTTCCACGCCCTTTTGTCCTGAGTCTGTTTAGAGCAGCTTTTCGCTACGATATGTACTAACTGTACAACCTAGACATATCTTTAAGATCAATAAAACCGTGATTAATTTCTTTATTTCTTATGTACAGCGGATGATGGCGCAGCTCTCCGCGCGATCCGCAAAGTGAAGGTGATCCGCAACACGAAGCGCGAGGGGCTGATGCGGTCGCGCGTGCGGGGCGCCGACGCCGCGCTCGCGCCCGTGCTCACCTTCCTGGACTCGCACGTCGAGTGCAACGCGCACTGGCTCGAGCCGCTGCTGCAGAGGGTTAAGGAGGTACGTACCCTACAAGAATTCAATAACTGGCCTGTTGGTCTATTCAAGTCTATTGGTTGGTGACCCTGACTGCTAAACCAGAGGTTGTAGGTTTGATTCCAACCATGGAAGCTAAGCAGTGTGAGTTGTCTCAGGATAATAATATTCATTCTATAGACGATGAATTTCCACAATCTGGTTTCCTTACTCGTCTGCTTTGCATTATAATGGCATTGTATAATAAGGTTTGTATGGTTTACAGATTGATGTGGATGATTCGTACATTTCATGCTAGTACAATATGTGCAAATCATCCAATAATCCAGAGATCATTAATTTAACAAACATTACATTAGAAGAAAATCTGATTTTGTTAGTATGTACAAAGTATCAAACCAAGTCTGGCATCTTGTTAAGTTTGACTTATAAGGTGCTAACATAATTTAAGTTATTCTTCGACATTTATATAACGTTTGTAGAGCATCTGCCATATATTATGGTAATTTAAATCATTCAATAAAAATTGTATTAAGATCAAGGCCTTACTTGTGAATCTATAAATTCTGACATTTAAACTTTAAAGCAAGTCCGCTCAAGTTGAATCTTCTGAATCTATAATTTTACAACTAACAATGAAGCTTGCTTTGAATTTGTAACTTAACATTCACTTTTGAGTTCCTAGTGCTTCTCAAAGTTATGTGTAGAATATTCTATTATATCCGTTGTAAAAGTATTATCGGGGGGCACGGCAGTGCCCCCGCCAAGTCGAGCGCGAAGCAAGCACTGCCGTACCATCCTTTACTGGAACCATTTCGCCGCATTTTTAGGCCCCTATTTGAGAAACTTTGGATAAGACTAGAACGTAGAAATTTTTGGTATCCATTTAGCTGTAATTATATACTTTAAATCTAAAATTTCAGGTCTGTAGGTCATTTAGTTCCAAAGTTAAGCGAAACCAAACTTTCGCATTTACGACACTCACTCACTCATGATCATCAAAATAGAACTAGTACTTCCCATTAACTCAGAGAGCTGAAATTTGGTAAAGAGTTAGGGTTTAATGGCCACATAAAGGGAAAACTATAAAAACTAGGATAATCGAAGATCTGGAGTAGCTGGTGACCCTCATTAGAAAGCACACACACGAGCCCAAGCAAACTATTAGAGATCGACATACAGCCTTTACAAAAAATATTTAACTTGGTGGAGCCCAAAAATCTAAGGTCTGACGTATCTGATGAAGAACCCTCAGCTGGTTTCAGCTGTATTAGAGATATGGTAATGCCCCCTTATACTATTCGTACTTAAAACAATCGACTGTCATTGCAAAAATCCAGAGTAGTGGGTCACATCTCCTAATTAAGTCTAGCCTATAGTGTACCGCTGCTAGGCGAATGCCTCTCCTTCTGCTTTTAAGAGGAACGGTGGGGGACTTTTCTCCATACAAACGCTCTCGTCTATTTTTCGCTGGTTTCTAAACTTAGTATGAATATTTTTATAATGAAATAATGATTTCCAGTGTGTGCAGGAAGTAATGTAAATGTATGTCAATTTATTTTCATTTTTTAAGAAAGCTCTTTTTACAAAATCTTTATGATTTACCTGGATCAAGGCAACAAAAACTACAGCTGCCTTATTTTGAAGAGTTAAGAGTTAGTAGTCACTAACGAATTGTGTTATGAAGTGATCATTGGGCATTGAGTAAAAACAATAAGTAATAATAATCACAAGTAAATATACCATGCCTAGCGGTTCAATGAACGGATTTGTATGCACAAGGTTGCAGGTTCGAACCCAGGCAAGTACCAATGTGGCTTTTTCAAAGTTATATGTACTTTCTTAATTATTCTAAGACACTTCTGACAAACGGTGAAGGAAAACATCGTGAGGAAACCTGGATTCCAAAATTGGGATCTGAAATCGCCAATCCGCAGAGAGTAAGCGTGGTGATCAATGCTCATGCCTTCTCTATATGGGAAGAGGCCTGTGCCCAGCAGTGGGACGTTTATAGTCTGGATTATTATAAGGAAGTACTATAGAAGATGCCACAGATATAATATAATATTTTTACGCCATACTTCACTCATTGTCTGCAAAGGGCATCAAACTTACGTAAAGAAAAATAGTAAACAAAAACACATTCTAATCATTATTTATGCGTGTTGTGAAAAAATGCACGACAAAAATGTAAACCATTCAAAATATTTGTATGTATATAATATTTAATTAAAAAAGATAAGTTACAAAAACACAAAAAGGGTATCTTGCCTTAGATTTGAACTGGCAGCAAGAAAGCTTGGTTGTAGTACGATTGGGAATTAATATTCCCAATCGTACTACAACCAAGCTGTTTACTACTACGGCTTGTGTTTCAAAAAGTTCATCATATGGCTCCCTTTTACTGTCATGGTTACCCCTTGTTTATACGTCAATAATAAATTCCAATTTACGAGTGCAGATGATAAAATGATTTTGGTAATTATGTAGACAACTATACGAAACGAGCGCGCTTTGACATTAGTTTTATCACACACTGTCAAATTACGCTCACATTCACAAACCTTGCGGTAGAACGATAGCACTACTTTCTTCAATAACCGAACTTTCAAAAGTCTTTCCGTCAGCGTTCCCTCTTAATACGCATATAAATAAAATTAAAGGAAAGCTCTGGATAAGACTAGACTGGCTTTTATACTTATACTTACAACTTTACAAGAAGATATAGTAGAAAGATTAACTTTATTCTACTCGAACATAACACAAATTAAATAAACAAATTACACTAAAATATTAATTTCGCTCAAGATTTGTATCATGCATTGGACTAAGAGTGGTGGTAATACCCGCACACGTCGCTAGATTAGCAAGTTGTTATTATAAAAATTCGAAGATTTGAATAGGTTAGGAAGTTTATGATTAGTGACGGATTATAATATTAATAAAGTGTGGCGTACTCCTTCCACAAACCTTCTTCCTAAAATATTTATTTTTAATGATTGTCATGGTGACGAAAAATAACACGTCTGTCAGATATCGGTTTTTACCTAAAGAAATATAATAAGGGTTTTTAAATCGTGTAAGAATTATAAAGAGAATTATGACTAAAATGTATAAGGCATTATCCTCGATATTTGTATATCATTTAATGACATTATTATAAAGTTAAAATATTAGTTATGATAAAATAAGTGGTTGCATTGTGAGACAACCCGTTTTCCCGCCAACGCTAGCTGTGATTCGGCGCGTCATCGCTAGTTACGGAGAGTTGAAAATAAATATTGAAAATCGGCTTTCCTAAATAAAACTTATAGTATTACTCAAATATTAAGTAATACTGCTAGAAAAGAAAGAATTGTAATAGAAAAATATACACACATATATGTACATAAAAATTACTCCTAAAAAGAAAAAAAGTTGTCAAATAAGAAAATCTAATAAAATAATAATAATATTCCGAGACATCTCACACACGGTTGTCTGATCCCAAGCTAAGCAGAGCTTGTGTTATGGTAACCAGACAACTGATAAACATACTTATATATTTCTAAATACATACATATTATAGATAAATTACACCCAGACACCGAACATATGATCGTGCTCATCACACAAACATTTGTCTCGGGTGGGAATCGAACCCACGACCTCCGGTATAGCAGTCAGGGTCTCTAACCACTAGACTAACAGGCCCGGCATATAAATCAATATACGTTTCTACAAAAAGAAGTGAAATCCCATCAAAAACATTCTGTAAAAAACTAGCCAAGTCTCGATGGAGCTGCTTGTTTATCTCTAAAAAGTAATGAAATCTAGACAAAGTCGTACCAAGTCTAAGGTTCCTTACTGCGATTTCTTTATTATTCTAGTTAATGTTGTGTGACTTGGCCGTTGAAGGGAACACAAGGGTACAAAACCAGGTGCTTCATGACACCATTGCACCTATCTATCGCCAGGACCACCACCCATTGACGATGGAAAATTACCATTTTGAAAACGTTTATTCAATAACCAGTCAATTGTAGGCTTAAGCTGCGTATATCAATAATACTTATGTATAGGAGCCATATACAAAACTGAATAAAAAAAAATTCAAAGTAGACGGACTTCTAAGATAATCATTGAGAGAAGTTCGTCTGTACGTCTATATTATGTTAGATCAGTGCTCGATGAGACGCTCCAAAAAAAAGAGAGCAGAAGTCAGCATTGTCAATGCTGAATGCATATGTTGCATAATCAACAACAACCTTAAATGAGGTACTAGTTTCCAATTACCAATACCAGTATGGGCTATAATCTGGCTTAAAAAACATAGGTAGTATCAATGTGTAAACAATCCTAACTTGTGCACACTAACGTATGAAGAATGTTCAACGGCCAAGTCACACAACATTAACTAGAATAATAAAGAAATCGCAGTAAGGAACCTTAGACTTGGTACGACTTTGTCTAGATTTCATTACTTTTTAGAGATAAACAAGCAGCTCCATCGAGACTTGGCTAGTTTTTTACAGAATGTTTTTGATGGGATGTCTTATACATAAAACTACGCTATAAAAACAAAAGACTGCCTCAATTCAAACACATGGCATTCAAACTCAGTTTAGCTGTCAGTCATGATCGTTTTATTAACATTAAATAATACTTTTGATGTGACGGTCCATACTTTGAGAAACGGTTCTAACAAATTCTAAAGAACATAACGATCTAAACATTGCGAATTACTTTTATATCATGTCGAGTGAATCTAAGCGAATTCGAATAGGAGCAAAATGTCAAGACGTTTCGAAATCGCGCTAATCTATTTTATGCAATGCTCAAATGATATTGTAATTGTATGAAGTATGGCAATCGTGAATAGTGAATACATTGTGAATTTAAAATTAGGTATAAGTGCCATAAGGACGGTTAATTTCGTGAATTGAAAGGGTAGATTAGCAGTTAGAAAAGCATAATCAGAACTTTTAAATATGGTTTGCTCGTTAGGTCGTCTCATACATTACCAATTAACAAGTAAGGTTTTTGATTCATAAATGTTTGTATTATCGGCTTAAAACTTCTGCTCGAAAATTATCTACATTACTAAGTACAGAAATAGATTTTAATTTTGACTCTCAGATTAGTTCAGACTTTTTTTTAAAATCTAATGACACAATAATAAGCCTTACCAAAAGTTTGATATAATTGTCGAGTTAATTTGTCTGTCACAAATATTCCGACTTTATTTAAAAACACTACAGTTTAAACTTTGCCATAATTCTTATAAAACTGTTGTCTCAATATAGACTTAACTTTTTCATATTTTGTTAATATAAATAAAATGAAAAGTTAATATAGAGCTCACTTAATAAACAAGTAAAATGTGTGCGATCGACGTGAAATGTAAGCGAGCGGCACTCGGTCGCCTGGTACGGTAATGTCAAGGCTTGCCGCAGACGTGATGGTATTTTGATGCGCTGCAGTGCAAGTTACAAATAAGACGGGTTCTGTTTTGACTAGATTGAGTGAACGTATGTCATTTAATACTGGATTTATACGTAAAAAAATATGTTGAAATAATAAATAACATACATTTATATGTTAGCTACACATAAAAATTTAGGTTGTGTATAATTGCAGGTAAATTTTAGTAGTAGTAAAAGTAAGTTTTGATGAACTTATGGATTTCAACAACTTTTAGCTGAACAGCCTAAAGTTACTGTCGATGCAAAGTATGCCAGTTTGCTATTAGATTCTGATATCAAACTAGCATTTACAGCCTATAAATAGCGGACTATTACAAATCGATACTATTATCATAACAAATTATATTTCGTCTATTCCACCGTGCAGGCAAAGAGTAAACACTTTTTATTTGATTTTTTCTATTCTGAAACTACAATAACAATCTGATGCCACATAATGATTGGTAGACATGCAAAAACACATTTTAATGGTTCGTTCGTCGTACTAAAGTTATGTAGAGGGAAAAAACATAAATCTTTGGACTGCCGATTCCGGTGCGGCGTAACTTACACGTATTATATGATACCGAAGTGGTTATTTATTTATTTTTCACTATAGCCTAACCACCAAAAAGGTTTATGACAGAATACTACAATATCAATCAATGAGGTATTCACAAAGGCTCAAACGATTTAGCCACTTCAATTGGGACTTAAAAGATTTTTACACCATTTTAAATTTAAAGTTCTAGGTATGTAAATTACGATTATTTCAAATAACGTTTTCAGATTGTATTTAGAATTGTTCGTAAAAACAGTTCTGCGTATACACAGGCTTTCCCTATTATATGTCTAAAATTATAGTGTAGAACTATTTTTTAAAGGGCAAGGGCAAACTTTGACGTCATGATGTGCTATGAGTCATCTAAAATGACGTCAATAGATAATTCGATCGTCAATTCATGACTGAGCAATTTTTTCAGCTCTAACAATCAGTTATTTTCCAAAAAGTAACTTTCACCTAACACCAAATTCTCAAATTAACTGCAACATGCATAAAAATGTAGGCGTTAAATTAAATGATTATTTCTTTGAAAAGTACATTACTAAATTACATTTGAACTTTAAAATACAAAGTAAATTGTTGGGTGGTCTTCCCAAAACAGCTTGTCGACAAGAATTGTTAACATTGCATGACAGCTTGACATCATAATAAGTGTATTCTTTGAAAGTCACTTGTTTGTGTTATATAACATGCCTAATTTGTTATGGTTTATGGTCCTCAAGTGCATTTTATTGTTAGTTAAATAAACATGTGACACAAATATTATTTTGTAAGCAGAATATTGAAGTTAATAAGTTATTTCTCATTTTTAAATGGAGGTCTTATTTTTGCGGCCTTGAGTAAATGTACCTAAGTTAAAGTAAGTTGAAGCCGCAAAAAAAGTTTAATTTGAAAATTATTCCACATTTGTTCCAAATTCAAATAAACGTATTCAGCCATTACGCTGTCAATGAGTGATATCTTAAGACATCCGTATTTTTCGATGTTCTTTTTTCTTTTTTCTTGTTGTAGTTCAAGGTTGCCTATTTAAATGACAAAAAAAGTAGACCAAGGCATTTAATTTCTAGCAATTTGCTACCCGATAATATAAATAAAAATAACATGGCTGCTTTGTAATGTAAATTGTTTAGGTTATGTACTCAAACAGAAATAGCAAGTTGAAAAAAATAAACAAGTTTTCAAAACAGGTAAACCTTATATTCTATGAATAGGAAACAATTTTATGAGTGACCTAGTTTTATTTAACCATGATCCTTTGAAATACAGCCGGAAATGTTAAAAGTTGAACAAACCGTGAAATACCTGGAACCAGTTTTATTTCAAAGTAAAAAGTAAAATAATATAAACCAGAACCGGTTTGTTGTTTTTCCACTCTATGGCTTTAAAGTTTAATATTGGTTTGTGGTTACGGCAGAATTTATTTTCAAAAAACAATTTTACCGCTAACAGTGGATAAAAACCTCCAAAAAATATCTTCGCAAATACACTTTTTTTACGTCATGTTATGGTATCAAAATAAATAGTTAAAGTTATATTATACACAAAATTTGACATATAATTTGAGTGGAATGAAATATAACGAAGATTTATCTATTTTACTCCTAGAACAAGAGTAGGAAAACTAATCTTTATTTACAATTATCGACGTGTTAATACTGGCAGTTAACGATAAACACTACATAAGTACAACGTCAAACGGGGCATTACTCAACGAGGTTGCATTTGAAACTATAGAGTGAGCCTATCAGAGTTTAAACCGTAAGCACTAGTGTGAACAAGTGTTGTCGTGAATTATGTATGAAGATGGAGCTTGCCGTTTTAAAAAATCTATCTAAAACACTAATATTATCCTAACAATGTCAAAACCATCGATTTTTTCTTATATAAGTTTCTCGTTGGGCGAAAATTAACTTAAATGAAAAACGAAATGTACTAGGATCAGACTAAAAACTGCTCTCGCTCGGCACAAGGGGAACCTAGCGATAGTAGCAGTCTGTGCATATCATACGTCGATGGCATTACTTTTCCCCGTAATCTATGATTGACACACGTAACGAATCGCATTAAATATTGGTTTAATCGCTCATAATATCAGTCAATATTTCTTTAAATTGGTAGGCGTTAATTAAACCTTATATATGACTAAATATTTTATAGATAATAACCTTGTGTTGACCTTTGTCATATTGCGGATATTGAACGAAAAGAATACACAAAAATATATTAAGCGTTCAAGTGACATTTATAAAAATAAACATGCAGCGCTGTTCGAAATTTTAATTTTGACGCTTGTATGAAAACCTGTTTGCAGGGTTCTAGATTATTCTTTGTACCCAAATATAAAAAAAAATGCGTTTTTTATTTTTATTTTACAGCTATTTTGCAAATTAGCAAAGTTTTTATTTGCTTATCAAAACTTTTAAATTTTTTTATCTACTGCCAGTTTTAGCTACCTATGTCTTAACGTTCCTGTGTATTTTTTTTTTTATGAAATGATGTTAGTTATTCTCATATTAAAATAAGTTCTTAGAAACATCTACTCCAGTATTATTATCTCTAACTTTGCTTCTCGACAAATCGTTTACCATCTTAATGCATAAACTACGAATAATATTGCAAATCACGTTTATGGCTAATATTACATAAAGCCCGGCTAAATTGGGCTATAAGGAGAACGATTACAATAATGAGGTTATTCCGTGGCTCTATGGATAGCCATAGAGTGAATGCGTACTAGATGTCGTAACTAATAGGCGCCAATAATGTAATAAGCTTCTGAAGTCTGTTACCCAACGAGGTTGCATTTGAAACTATAGAGTGAGCCTATCAGAGTTTAAACCGTAAGCACTAGTGTGAACAAGTGCTGTCGTAAATTATGTATAAAGATGGAGCTTGCCGTTTTAAAAAAAACTATCTAAAACACTAATATTATCCTAACAATGTCAAAACCATCGATATTTTCTTATATAAGTTTTTCTTTGCGCGAAAATTAACTTAAATGAAAAACGAAATGTACTAGGATCAGACTAAAAACTGCTCTCGCTTGGCACAAGGGGAACCTAGCGATAGTAGCAGTCTATGCATATCATACGTCGATGCTGTTACCTAATGCTTGTTTTGACTTGTCATACAATAACCAGTAAGAGAAATATGTAAAAACATTTACGTAAATAAAAAATAAGATTATATGGTACGGGGTAAGACAGAGGTAAAAAACTAACCCTGAGAACCCACTTTTATAAACTGCTTATGATAAATGTAAATATGGTTAATAAATAAAATAAAAACGATACCAGCCCGTAATGTTCCCACTGCTAGGTGCAAGCTTCTTGCCACATAGGGAAGTAATGAGCATTTATCATCAATTGCCCAATTGAGGTTTGCTGATTTCAGACTCAATATCAGAACTCAGGCTTTTCTCATACTATTTTTCTAGACCGATTGTCGATGATGTTTTAGAATAAATATCTTTTAATAATTCACATTGTCCCTTGCCTATACGATTCCGGTCATCGAACCGCAAGGCCACCATAACATTTTTAATTGCAAATTACATGTATCCATGTCAATACGCGAATTAACTAAAGTATGTAAATGTGTAATGAACTAATGATGCGCTATAAATATTTAAATGTCTCGCAAAGTTATACCGGTTTTACATCCGTTCGGTAAAACCCTATTATAGAAAAATCATCGGTTTTGAATTCTGAGAATGATATTTAATTAAATTAGCGTTCTTAAACATCATATTCATGGGACAGTGGTTATTATTATTGTAATAAACGTAAAATAAGTATTTTTTTTAGATAGCGTCTATTTTAATCCTCAAATTTTACATAACATAACATATCATCACGCCTGTATCCCCGAAGGGGTGGGCAGAGGTGTACCAATGTACACCCACAGTTCGCCGATATGTTTAGGTCCCATGTAATAGGGGGCCAGCCTATTGCCACTTACCGGGCACTAATTTTGTACTCTCAAATGGACTTCAATATTAAAATCATTGTTAATAAGATTATTTATTATAAAATAGGTACTTAATATTATTCAAATAACTATAGGTAATAAATATCTAGACATAAGTACCTTATGCAATCATACACAAAATCTTGCGAGGTTGGCTAATTTTGTGTAGTTCTAAAACTTGTAATTTGTTTGTAAATTACAGCATTTGTTTATAATGATGTACAGTTTATTAAGCCGCTTGTTTTTGCTACATGGTAATTTGTGTTTAAATGCCAGCCGAATATATTAAAAGAACATTTAGTTGATTAACACGACATTGGTAGACCTATACTAACAAAAAAGTACAATCTTTGGCCCCGAAATTATTAACTTATCTATAGACCAGAGGAATTTTATACAATGTGTACGGCATACTGACATAAGTCTTCAGTATATTCAGACAAAAAATCGAAAAATAAAGAATTTATTTATTTGTCTCATCCATAATTTAATAAAAACAAAAGAAAAATCTGCGGGCAGGTAAAGCTCTTTTTTCCACAGCAACGCAAATAAATTACGAGTATCATACCTAACTTAATATTTTAAGAATATAATATAACCTACAGATAACCTACACATATATTAATTACGTAGAATAAAATTTCCTTGTTATTCTAAAAAACCAAAAAAAAATGAAATCCTAAAGTAATTTAGTGACGCTCAACGCTTCTCTGCTTATAATAGCCGTACATAATTAGTTTAAATGCTTTTAAAAGAAAAGTTAGCAAAACCAACCATAAAAATCATTTAAAAGAAAAAACTTGACACGTGCCTAAAGGCACGAGAGATCATTTATCATTGCTCGCTTAAAAAAAAAAACAAATGTGTCAACACTGTACAGCCAGAGAAAACAAAATGGATTCGCTTTTTAATATGTCAAAAGATCAATAAAAATATTGTATAAACCAGATTTCATTCATGCTAATTATTAAAAAGGAATTACATCATTCTCAAGATTAAAAAATAGGTAAACCGTTGTTTAAGGTATGTTTTCATTTTCTTGTTTAATATCTGTTTAGGACGTGAAAATTGGAACGTATTTCAATTAATTACCATCATCGCATTTTACTGTTTCTATCTACAACTAAAAATAATTATCAGGCAAATAAATATCTAATGCTAATCCTTTCATTGCTAGCCGTACCAAAGAGCATTAATCAGTGTATAGACTCGGCCACGGCAGTATAATAAGATAAAACAAAAACAAACATGGCGTCTGTTGCAAAATGTGTAACGTTGGAAAGTAACTTCACGTAATGTTACAGATACCGATGCAGTGATTGTGTGGTACAAGCTATAAAATAAGGCGACCAAAGTATTTTAATTTTCGCAGATGTGTAAAATTTATGTAGATTTTCTATTTACTTACCCGTGCTATTGTTGTTTTCTTAAATGCATAACGGTGAACAACGAACAATCCCATACTTATAAAGTTGAACATCACAGATTTGTTATAAAATCATTAAAAACCACCACGTAAACACTAAAATACCGACGACCAATTTATTTTTATTAAATACAAAGTAATTAAGAATACGGTACAACACAAACTTACAAGTTTGACGTTTTTACTAACTTGACAGTTGACAATAGACTTTAAAAAAAACATTGACTTAGGTAACGTAGCAAGAGCTCCCATAAGTCGAACGTTTACATTTGAGTTTACGTATATCGAATAATACCAACGTACTACAAAATTAGGACATCAATTTGTATGGACTACCATTCCCAAATCTCTATCATATCAGCCCGGAATCACCCACTGCTAGGTATAGGCCTCCCCTTTTTTCTGCCATTGTTTTCTGTCTGGTGCCTCCCTCATCCAGGTGGTTCCCATAACCTTGGCTATTTCGTCAAATCCCTTATACTAGGGCTGCAATCCGCTATCTCTTTTAACTTGGACCATAGCAGTTGCTCAAGCGTGGTGAACGGAAGATAGTGCAGTGCGTTGTGCAACGCTGATCATCGGGATCCCTTCACCCGACCACTCCTGGCTGTTGGCAACCACGTAACTTATATACATTGATTTATCGACACTACTATCCTATTAAATGTTATGTATGATGAACAGTGTAATTTCTAATTAATCGAAATAATAATGTCGACAATCTTAGGTGATTTATTATTTTAACTCGGGGAAAATGTACGAAAATTAGCTGTGAGACAAAGTTCATCGAGCGATTTTTTTTTGTACTGTAATTGAAATCCTAAAGCCGTGTGTTTTAATTTTAATAAATGTTTAAATATGATAACTCTTATTACTATATATTTATTATATTAGTGTGATGTTTAGGTTTTTGCAATATCCAACGCTAATCTATCTTTGACGTTTATCCTACTCATAATTAAATAACAAATAAGATAGTAAGCCTAACTCTACAACTGCAGCTTTAAACATGCTTTATAAATGGAAAAGCAAAAAAAAGTCAAGGCATAATACAGCCGTTAAAAAAATATATATCTTTACATTACTGTGCAAGAGGCATCACTGGTGTTTGAATTTCGAAATATAATCCAATCTCCGCTGATTACATGTACAATCATCTACAAAAGGTAATAGTTATTTAGATTTTTTATAGAATTACGACACAATTTTTTTTGTGATAATCAATTTAAGTACAAAACAAATAACATTACTAGATTTATCTCGATTTTTTATGTTATGAACTTTTTTAGCTATGTATTCAATGACCATTTCCGCCGGCGACTGTACGGACGTTCACTTTATACGGATACTGCTTAATGAGTCTCACTTGGATTGGATTCTTTACGCAAAATTTTACGGCCTTCTCCGGTATTTATTGCTTATTAAGTACTTGTGCATTTAAGTAAATCATGCACATTAAAATAATTTGATTCCTATGACATGGAAATGAATAAGAATCCAAGAAATTTTATCACGCTTTTTCTGTGCATATATAGGTACCCTAATTCTCATTTAAAAAGCTACATTTTTGGCATATAACCTAGGATAAAAGCAAAAATAAATCTTGAATTTTCAGCCCTTTGTGTGATCTAGCTTTTAGCTGTAAAATATTACCATTCACAAAAAGCTTTGAATTATTACTGCGCCGCCGCCGTGCATATAGACTGAAATTATTTTTTAAATAAAAATCCTTGTGCTTTTGTAGAGTTCTCGTATTCCTTGCTACAAAAGGTTTTTAATTTTATATGACAATTGATAAACTTTAATTTAGATGTAAATTAAGAAATATAGCAACATCTTAGAGGATAAGACTTTTTAGCTTGCAACTTACCAAAGATCAAACACATTAAAAGGTATCACACTTGTTTCCGTACAATACTCATCATCTATCAATAGAAGATATCCTCAGTATTTCATGAGATAAGAATTAAAAACCACCTACAAAACGTGATTGATATCTTGACGATAGTTGTTGCGAACACTTGTATAGAAAGCTACGCACGTAGGGCAATCGATTCGAGTCGGTAATTAAAAAGGTGAAAACCCTGACAGTACACTTGGCATTGAAATGAAAGAATAATAGTTCTGCAGTCCGAGGCCTTTCAACTTGACCATTACGTCATGTGGCCTGAGTTTACAAGTTATGTCAATGTCACAGCGCTCGTTAATTTATGTGAAAGTTTTGCCGATATCCTTTATTGGAAAACGACTTTAATAGATTCTCTATAGGACATAAATTGTAAATTAAATATTTATATTTTAATGTACTTTATAAACTTTTAGTTAAATTGTTCAACTGAAAATGACGATATTAATACACTGAGTAAGACTTTTGACTAGTCAGTTAGGTAAATAATTGTAATTAAAATTATCTGTGAGGCAATTTTGATATAAGGTTTTTATTATAAGCCCATTCATGTTTATACGAAAACAGCCTTTTGTTGTTAGAGTATAAAAAAGTTTTTGTATACTTAAACTTTTAACGAGGCCTTTTATTTGATCATGGTATTGAAAAAGGTAACTGGTAGTTATTGTTACAAGTTTTAATTAGAAAACCTATTTTTAAAATTAAATGGTTATTTTTAAGTATTATTTTATAAACTAGATGTTTTTTTTGCTTTGGATTTACAGGACTTAAGTAACTAAGTAATACAACATAACAATTTCGGAAAACTTGAGTCTCGTCAGGAAACTCTACATTTGATGATCCTTCAGAAAAAAACCTTCTCTCTTACATGAACCTTTCCTACGACCAAACATAAAACCGTTCAATAAAATATATTTTTATTGACATTTGTTAAAAATGCCTTGATTTATAAAACTTAGTTTATTTGTTTTAGAAATCAATTCAAAGCACTGTCATCTTCAAAATTATAGTGAACGTTCTTGGCATTTACAAACAGCCTGAAAGTATGAACTGTTACAGCCTCACGAATATCGGTCACGGCAATACACTTTTAATAAACTTATGTTACGTCGCGCCAGCAATAAATAACATTGAAAAACCAATATATCTAATTATCGGTATATTTATTTCGGTTTTTACAATACGAGAATCATGTGTGTCATTGTGTGTGTTTTAAGAATATTGTACGTTTGATGCAATCTCAATTAGCTATTTATTTTATTTATTTATTTCTTTCGGGAAAACAAATAGATACACATTATGTCTTAATAATAAATATTACAGATAGGTACTAATGTATAAATGTGTAAATCACAACGTTGTCCACATATTAAGGCTATGATATTAATATCTTAGAACTTTGTACATACTCTTTAACTTTAACGTAGCTATGTATTACATCGATAAACACTTCCATAAGCCTACCGATTACAATTTACATAAATAATGTCAGCATTCGGTTTCACAAGACCACAAAATCATTCGGTTTCATAGATAAACTGTTTCACATTAGCATATAATGGTAACTGGTAACATTACCGGTGATCACTAGAATGTATCACTTACCACTGTAATAATATACATTAGATAGTCTGTATTAAGATAAAAACTATCATTACAAAGCTACACCTCATGTAATGTAACATAAATATGTTTTGCACTGCACTAACAAATCTGCGGTAAATTGAGCGTGACATTATTCAGTTATAATTTATGATTTCCTGGCAACACTAGTTATTACGTCAATAGGGCTTAGCTTAAATGTCAAATGTAGGTGTATCATAGTAGGTACGATAGATGCTTTTTAATAATATAGTTGTTGACGATCATTGTCCGTGACTTGCGGAGCTATCGTGGCACCAAATTAATTTTTAAGATCTATTATGTACTCTCTAAATATTTCATAGTCCAAAAATAGTTCAAAGATTTTTTTGTGCAAAAAAAAAACGTTTTTTTTTTTCTTGTAAATTGATCATTAATTTATTACTTTGTTTACAGGACCCAACCCGCGTAGTATGCCCCGTGATCGACGTGATCAGTATGGACACATTCCAGTACATCGGTGCGTCGGCGGACCTGCGCGGCGGCTTCGACTGGAACCTGGTGTTCAAGGTAACCCGCTCACTGACCAACTGTCGCTTTTAAATCGTATGGTGATGTAACTTTGTGGCTTCGGGTATTTATGATTGATAAAAATATTGGTTGATGGTAGAGTAAAATGTCTTTCTCGAAACGAAAACGAGACCTCAATGTTAAGGACAAAATCTTCTACAGGGAGAAACTCGACCCAAGGTAAACAGATGCCCGACTAAAAACTGAGTTTCGAATAAAAAGAGTCAAAAACCTTAAGTATAACAAAAAAGTTTCAGGAGAACAACTACTATCTTTCGACTATTCCTTAATAAAGTGGACCGGAAGACCCTCATAAATATTTACATTTCAGTAAAACTGTCAGAGCTTGCTTAGCTTAACGGCAGCGGACTTTACTTCAAAGAAAATGTGGATTACGTATAAAATCTAGACAAAGTAATAAACTAAAAAAAGTAAAATAAATAGCATATTTTTCCAAAATAATAATAACATAACATAACATATCATAACGCCTGTATCCCCGAAGGGGTAGGCAGAGGCGTACCAATGTACACCCACAGTTCGCCGATATGTTTTAGGTCCCATGTAATAGGGGGCGAGCCTATTGCCACTAACCGGGCACAAATCCAAACTCCGACCTGCTACTGAGAATTTCATAGAAAAACCCAATAACACCTTGGTCGACTCGGGAATCGAACCCAAGACCTCTAGCGTAGCAGGCATGCTTAGCACCACTAGGCCAACGAGGCAGTTTAAGTTCCAAAATAATAATGATCAATAAATTTAATTTCCAGTGGGAATATCTATCGCACGCGGAACGCAGCGCGCGGCTCAGCGATCCGACCCAAGTGATAAGGACGCCGATGATCGCCGGCGGTCTGTTCAGCATGGACCGCAAGTACTTCAGCACGCTCGGCAAGTACGACATGAAGATGGACGTCTGGGGAGGGGAGAACCTCGAGATTTCCTTCAGGTGAGATATAACGCACCTATTCTACTTTATAGCTCGACTCACCGGATTTTATACCAGTTTCGGACTCAACTAGGTTAACTCCGAAATTACGAATTTCGGACTCATCCGGAAACTAAGTCACTCAGCCTTACCAATCTTAGATTACAAGTAATTAAAAAAGTTATGTTATGTTTTCACGTAACAAATTAAATTGTTTTATTTTCCTAAATTTCATGTTCAGGAGTGTTAAAAACCGTCGTCTTTCAAATGAAAATGTAGCATTATTGCACTAGATTAAAATTTTGAACACAATAAAATAAATAGATTTTAATTTGAAAAGATCACTGATAAACCAGATGCAGTGCACACCGAACAATAAACTCATTGTTTTAATTATCTATTGCGCAGTTATACATACTAATTAACTTTGAGCGCGATGACAATAACCCAGTTCTATATTATTGTTAGCTGACAAATATCAAGTTTTGAAATAGGCAATTAGAATTAATACGTTAATTAACCTTCATAAGATATCATGAGCTAACGTCATTCTACTATTCCAAATTAAAAACTAAAAAAAAACTCCTCTCAAGTTTAGAAAATTGCATAGGTATTACTTTCAATGTACTGTTCTACAAATTTTCATAAATAGCTAAAGACCCATCTCAATCACATAATTTTCAAATTAATAAAAAGAAATCGCAATACCATCGGTCCATTCATTTATGACTACGATGCCAGAGATAGACACACAGACGAAAAGTCAAACACATACCATTCATCCTTTTTCGTGAGTTAAAAAGGCATGAAATTTCAAATTCTTAATTATAATTTCAGGGTCTGGCAATGCGGCGGTTCTTTAGAAATAGTGCCATGTTCCCGTGTCGGCCACGTCTTCCGGAAGCGTCATCCTTACACCTTCCCCGGAGGATCTGGTGCGGTCTTCGCGAGGAACACCAGGCGAGCTGCAGAAGTCTGGATGGATGATTACAAGGAACTGTACTACCGTTCGCAGCCGTTGGCCAAACAGGTGGACTTTGGAGAGTAAGTGTTGATTTTATGAAAACCTTGAAACTAGCTACTGATAAATAACTTGGAGCCATAAACTACTAAAAAAAAAATTGCGACAAATTACGGTACAACGGTTACTTAAAGTTGAGTCTCTGTTACATGTTTTACTCAATTTTGGTTTTGTGTATGTGTACCAGTATAAGTTATGCACAATTTATTTAAAGAAACTATCTAATAGGTTTAGGCCTAGCCTAGCCTAAAAGTTGTTTCTACCATCATAATATTATTAGCTTGACTAAATAATAAATATTTGTCTTCATAATACGTCATAAACTCACAAAACATTAGGGCCTGTACCCCTTACATCATGTTCATGGTTCCGCATATTAATAAAACACAAAATATGACATTTATAACACGCAATCCTGTGCTTAGAAGGTCTGGTCGGAAAGCTTCACGCCACAGCGATCATCATTATAAAGCCGGAACCCCACCGCTGCGCACGGAGAGGCTGTGCACGTGTGTTCAGCTTCGCTTTAGTACAAAATGTATGAGAGCGTTTCCACCGCAGCGCACGGACATGCTACGCAGCAATTGACGTCATAAACACACGCGTAGCTAACTCGAATAGGCGGAACGTAGCTCAGCCACGTGGCCGACCCACGCATCCCAGCTGCGTGGGTCGGCCATTTCTCGGCGACCCACGACTATGTACAGTCTCGAGCAAAAATATGTACACACATAATATTGTTAAGAAATTATTATAAGAATAAGCTACTATAAATAAGAGGTACAATTAATGTTCCTGGTATATATACATACATTTAAGTTGTGTTAAGTATAATTTATGTAAGAACTAAGTTATTTATAATTCATATAAGTAAAACAGATGTTACTACACAATACCTAAATTATATTGTTACTCGGAAGCGCTATTGTCTATATTATAAAAATAATATATTGACTTGAAGTCAAATATTATTTTTTATAAAAAAAAAAATTTTACTATTTTATTTTCAAGTGTCATCTGTCAGTATGCATTGATTGCCAGATGGCAGAAGAGATTCGACAAAAAAACTCACTAATTTCGTTTAACAATTTCGCATATTATTATGTATACATAATTTTGCTCGTGACTGTACCCCATGCATAGCTACGAGCTGCGTGGCCGACACATCCGTGTCCGTGCGCCTCAGTGGAAACGGAGACCGACGCCGCCGAACTAATGAACCCACGCGGCAGAGGTGAGCCACGCATCCGTGCACAGCCTGCGCAGCGGTGGGGTTCCGGCTTTATACATTATTAACGAAAATTTCTATTTAGGTTTCTATTATGTTAACACCACTTCCTTACTTTCAGAGCCGATATTATACAATTATTTGACACTTTTGAGTAAATGAATATATTGCTCTTTTCGATTGAACTTTTGTGTGACAAAAGGGAAAAAACTTACTCTTAGCCAAACATTTCATGACTCTTTTTGAATATCTCTCCAAACCTTGCGTAATCTCGTTTCGAAATTTTCTTAACTATATTGTATTTACTTATCTCCTTATTTTCCCAGCATATCTGAGCGGGTAGGTCTCCGCCACAAGCTGCACTGCAAGCCGTTCCGGTGGTACCTGGAGCACGTGTACCCTGAGCTGCAAGTGCCAGCCCTGACAGAACCGTCCCATGTCATCAAGCAAGGAGTTAGGTGCTTAGACACCATGGGCCATCTTGTAGGTGGACCTTTAGGTACGTTAAAGCCTGTGATTCTTCTCAACTTGATATTGAAGTGACACCATTTCCTTCCACTAGCATCCAATGTACCAAAATAATTTCTTAAGCAAGTGGCCACGTCTGAAGGTTGCACTATAGTTAGATTTTTATTTATGACCAATTGAACCAGTATCTAACTGTTCTAAAAAACTAAGTAAGTATAAAACATTAAGCATACCTTAATTCTTTCCAGGAATGTATCCATGCCACTACACAGGTGGTAACCAGGAGTGGCGCTTCGAGAAGGGCATGATCCGTCACCACCGGCTGTGCGTGTCGCTGTCGTCCGCCGACCGCGTGACGGCCGTGCTGGCCGCCTGCGAGCCCTCCGACGACACGCAGGTCTGGCGGCGGCAGGGCTCCCTCATCCGACACACCAAGCTCGACGCCTGCCTCGACACCGACAGACCCTCCTTATACTTGGAACAGTGCGATGAAGACAAACCCAGCCAACAGTTCATATTCTAAACTGTAACGCGAAACTAGTGAGAATCTAAACCATCCTCTTCCAAGGAAAATACGCTTTCTGATGAAAGTATTATGAAGACGAAAGATAAAAGTTTCTTCAAGAAGAAACATCTCATAGTTGATATTAAAACAGTATTTTATTCCCGATTTCAATTTATAAACATTCCTTTATTGTAATCGTATACAGTGTATATTGCTCTTAGTTTTTAATTATTTCATGCAGCAAATTGTTAACGGGAATAAAATACTGTGTGGAAGGGCCGCTTGCAAATGAGACGGCGTGATAAGAGTCCTTATGAAATAATGATAGTGATGTGAGCATTATCAGGGATATAGTCACAAATAAGACTTGTAACACTTCGCTTTACATCACGTTAGCTTCGGTACTCATCGCAGTACTATTTAATTATAATTAGGCACCAAACTCTTCCTTGACACGTAGGTGGTGCCAAATTAATTTACCATTTTTGTAAATATTGTTTTAAGAACTTTTAACATTCCATTTCTTATCTTTGAAAGACACTTCATGGTGCCTGTTTTTTTTTCTACTGTTTTTCTTTTAGCATCTTATGCGTTATGATCTGTAAATTTTGTATTTATTTTTATTATCATGTAATTTAATTGATGCGATATTCACTAAAACCTTAGTATATAGTAGTTACCATTATAATAGTTAATTCACTATAAGTGCCGGGAATGTGGAATGTGGATATATTTAGGAATAGAAGAATGAAATTGTCGGGTGTTGGAAGTTTCTTCGTAACTAATTATAATCGATTTTTATAATCAGAATCTTAAATATAGGTATTTTTTAATAGATATCCTTGTTTTAAAGAACAAATTTTAGAGCTTGGTTTCAATCTCTCAACTGTTTCTTTTGATATTATCCAATTCTTAAATCTGATTTTGATCTGCAATATGTTTTGTAATATTATTTTTAACTATGATCTTAGTTATATTAGCAATCTGTTATTTTCGAGTTTTTCTGTTTTCATTCATTTAACTTTGTCTTCATTATCATTTCATTATGATATAACAATATTATTTAATTTGAACGAAATGTTCTCGCCTTACAGTACAAGCTACGATCACAATTGTTAATATTAAGTTCATTGTAAGTTTGATTTATTATGATTTAAGATATTATGAACGTAGTTAACAAAACAAATAGCTTTTTATATAAAACTTAATCATTTTAGTTTAAGAAAATTCGTATCAAAAGTCATGGCCTAATGAAAATTATCATCTACTAGCATATTTGTAAAGTAGACTTATTGTTTAATACTCGTTATTATAAGTTAGATATTTTTATTTACAATTGTTAATTTTAATTTCTCAAAGAAGTATTAATTTATTGTAAATACATTTCGTACTTTTGTATTTTTCTATCTGTTTCTTTTAAATTGTAGAATGATATCGGTGTACCAACCAAAGGGTCAAGACGAGTGAATGATTCAGCGCAAGGTTACCAACCGAATAAAAAATGTCGTTAATCGATTACAAGATACTGCCATGATATTATTATGAAATGAATTCCCTAAAATTGGCCCAATGAATTAAATAGGTATTAATATAGTAGGTAATAATAATGCTCAATATTATTCTGAAACTAAATCGCCGCTTGAACGAATTTTATGATTAAAGACAATATCATAGTTACTAAATCAAGGATACTGAAATTTATAGATACTAATACATTCAAATAACTCGATATGAGTGAAAAAGACAAAATGTTATCACTACTAAGCTTGTATTTTCATTTTAAATAGCATCTTTAAATTAAATTATTATTTTGTAATCATTTGAATCTCTATAGCACGGATATTTTATTTTTCTTCCTTCTGATTTGATAAAACTATGTTGTGTCAATAAAAATATAAGTATATAAATAACCATAATATTAAAGCAAGCTACTTTCTTATGAAGTAAAAATACAATATGAAAATATTATGTCATCTGGGCAGCTTTTTCTAGTTATATTCATTATAGACTTAACAATTAAATTATAGATAGTTGCACATGTAAATGAATGTTGCGTTCATTGCCAATACAAACATTCCCAATTAATACTAGTTAGAACACAAGTTATGTAAATAAGTAAAATACCTATTGATATGACTAGCGTACTTTGTACTTATGACAAAAATATGACTTACAACTACTATGGAACTGTTTGAATAATAAACACTTGTACCCAATTAATCGGATTTTCGGAGATGGCCCAATTGTTTCGGACTCAACCCTACGGTATCGCGCTACTAATTGCTACTGCGAAGCCTGTTTGAGTCCGAAAATTCGGTACTCTGTGAAAACCTAATTTGAGTACCGCTGTTTATTTTTAACAGTAATATTTCTCACGATAGTTTTAATACAAAAATACTAGAGAATCGAATACGATTGATATACGTCATCGAGTGCACGATAGCACCTAGAGCACAATAAGTAGGGGGATAGAAAGTTCTGAACTTTATGAAAATTATTATTTTTGTTAAGCGGCAAATTGACTGCCCTAGTCAAATTTTGTTGATGTTTTTTTTTTGTTCTCTGATAAACAAATGCGTGATTTTATTTTAGTGAGAATTCCATTTGGTAAATAAAATACGTTTGAAGGACAAGATTTGTTTTATTCGTTGTTGTTTTTAGCAAATCCTAAAAAAATGGTCATATCAGAATATAATATGAAAACACTCGACCGAGACATCGATTAGAATCGAAAAGAAAACAAGCCTTGAAGTTCATCCATCAATTTATATTTGTTTCAAATAAAGAAGATTTACAATCAGTCTTAAAAATATCCTCATCCTGCAAAATGTAAGTTTATAAGATCATACCAAATAATGGTAGACATACGATTAAAACGATTGTACCTCTTAACTATAAATTATATAAAAATATAAAAATCCTATCTAAATTCTATCACACTGGGGTTGCTCTTACTTCCTTCCTTTGGTTCAAACACACATTAAAATCTTTAGAAACGTTATTATATAACAGGGACCGAAGATAATAAGGAAAGCTAATTTTTCAAATCCGCTAAAATTGCTAGTGTCGCAAAAGGTCTATCTTTCATTCCTTACCAATGAGAGACAAGCTACGGACTTGTGATTGGTGGAAAATTTTATATTTACTTCACTTGACAATAACCACCCTATGGGATTTTTGAAATCGGTAGTTCTTATTCAATAGAAGCTGCTTGAAAGTTGAAGAATTTTTGACTTTTCTGAACTCCCTGATGTCAACTACAGATCTCAGAGAATCTTCTGTCGACAATTGAATAAATGGACTTGAGTCCCAGACTAAAGATCTCAACACATTCACATAATTTTTAAATTTCAATCATATTGTTTATTAATTTAGCACCTTACCCAATAGATTTCATGCAAACAAAGAAATAGGAACCACTTCGTACCTACATTATGCTATCACAGTGGTTTAATCTACCATTTTTAAAACAACATTAGAACACTAATTTTATAAAAATCTTATGCACTATTTAAGATATCCATAAATTATTATTATACGGGGTAACTTAATAACATAATAAGTAAGTATAGTTTGGAAATCGATCCAAATTAGGCTGTTCACTGGGCAATTAGACTGGTATAATCTACCATAATATTCTGAATGATATGATACAGTCACCATGGCAAAATTGAAAGAGGTTATAGGTTCTTATATAATGAAAGCCTTTAAAAAGCTAGACCATTAATCTCGGAGGCGAAGACACAAATCTAGGAATTTTTAACAGAACACAGATTCAGTTGATAATTTTTAGGCTATCGGTGACTTACACTTCAAACCTCTTAAGAAATCAGCGACTTACATAAACTATGTATTCACTTACAACTAACTTAAAATCACTAAGTACGAAGCACTAGGAATAAGAACTCATTTTCGTTTTCACGAAGTCTCCAATAACTTTGATGGCCCTAAATGCGTAGTTAGGCGAGAGTCGCTGGCGCAAGAGATAGTACCCCGTGAGGTTCATGGCAAGAAGAATGAAGACTAAGACGCCGAAGTCCACCCAGAACGAGATGCCTGACATACCCATCAGTTTTACGAAGTAGCTGGAAATAGGATAAACATGTTAGATTTTCCATTAACGAAATTAAAAAAAATCTGAGATTAAGTAAGCTTCCAAATAAATTTTAACTGTGTTTTATAAAAAGATAATAATACATTTAGTTATTTTTATAGCATGTTCCGGTAATAATAGCTCTGAAACTGCGGCTTAGTGAGATCAAAATGGAACAAATTCAGAAGCAGTCGACTTTTAAACCAAATATTGAGTACCGCTCAAATAATTACCTGAAATGCTAACAAATGTTTTATGCGCATCAATTCAATCTCATTTACTTATCCAGAACGCGAATCTGACCATAAAGACCAGTAAGTTTTTTCTTTTTTTTTTCTAAATTAATAATTATCAAAACTGTTTAACATGGTCTACTTACGCCACATTCTTATACTCGCAGTAATCCACATGTTCGGGACACACGAGGTCGTCTCTCGGCGCGCCGTAGATGGCGGCCACCAGACCCTCGATGCCGTAGCGCAGGAAGGAACACGCTCGCGCCAGTCGCCACACTATGGGTAGGGGATCGTCACCGCTGCCGATGCCGTAGACTGCTAGCAGCATGAGAGGCACGCTCATTGCTGGACCCATGAACACTGAGTTCTGGAATTAAGCGTAACGATGGTTTGAATTATCTTACTCAACCAAATCTAAATAGGTATTTTGTGCCTGAAGAAAATATTTAGGGTTTTCAAAGAAAAATACCTACTCTCCACTGAAATGCACAGTTTTAAGCGGTTTATGCCTCACAGTGATAGATTAGATATAAAGAAATAAAGAAGTGTAGATTTGTCCAGTTTAGGTTTTTTGAAACTAATATTGACCCGATAGACCGCAAATACCCTGAGAGAGAATATTGACCTGGCCGACCGCTTTAAAGTGATTAGACCTGACGCAATCATTCATTAAGAAACAATCGACAAATAACTCAAAATAAAATACATAATACTCACAACAACACTCAACATAGACGATATCACAGTCCCCATAGACTCCGATATCAGAGCTATCAGAATACACGTAGAACTGAACATGGCTATCCTGTCGAGCTCCATAGGCTGTGACGTCATGGGATACGTTATGACCAGGTACATGAGGCTGAAGAATATCGTGGCGGGGGTCCGTGATATGACGAGGGCAGCATAGTAGGGCTTTAAGCCGTACCAACGGTTGAAGTATTCTCGTTTTACTAGTTGGACTTCCGTTGGAACTGTTGAGGAAGAGATCGTTGAATTAGATGACGATGGTCATGGTATTATGAGATGTAATTGATTGAGATGAGATATAATTTGATGAGATTATGAATGGATTATAGAATCAAATATAAATAAGCTTTAAGTAGATCTGTCAATTTATTTCAAGTTGAAACTGTAATTAAAAACAAATATCTTCACACACTTATAAACTAATAGGATTTAGATCATAAATTAAATCATGAATATAAATCAAAGACAGAATCAATAGAATGGCATGAATTTAACGCTCAAACCAATTTTACTACCATTGAAAAAAATACGATTGCTGATATTGATAATAAAACAAAAACAGTAAACAAACTTAAACTAATACTCACAGGCAAGTAAGACAGGCATCATAGGGATGTAAAGCATGGCAATAGTACAGGCGTAGCAGAAGCCGAAGTTGAATATAGTCTTGGAGGCGTCGTAGCCCATCTTGTTGAACAGCCCGCCCACTATGAAGCCCACGAACAGGTGCATGCCGACCCGCAGCCATAGGTAACTCTGGAAGATGAGGAAAAAGGTTCAATATTAGTTATTATTGCGAGTGTGGTTTCTCTCCCCAAAACATGGATCACTTGTTGAGTTGCCCATCGTGTCCTACCTGTACACGCAAGGACCTGTACAATGCTACAGATAATGCTATCAACAGTACTGGTCCGGGAAAATTTAATATTGCCGTTTAACAACACGCTAAAAAGAAGATTAGAAAACATATTTAAATGTTCCGAAAGTGAACCTCCTTTTGGGCAAAGCCGCAGTTGGGTAAAAAGGGGAAACGGAGTGCATGTTAAAGACTAAGGACGGATTTCCGTATAAAGAATATGCTCAAAAGTATCCTGGGTTTCATCCCTATCAGATTTAGAAACGAAATTGCAAATAGGATTATTAAATTTAATTTATTTGAAGTGCGTTGAACAATGAAGTCCCGTTTGCTAGTAAATAAGATTATGTTACTGTTGTGGGTCTTTGAAGCGGTTTTGTTAAACACTTCAAAACCATTTTAATTGTGGTAAATAAAAATTCAAATAGTGTAGAAAAAAGATTATTTACGGTGTTTAATTTATTTATGTTTCTGAGTCAGACTTAAATGTTACAAGATGATTGTGAATAGTTTTTGTTACATTAAATGAAATAGTGGTTAATTAACATTTACATGTGACTTAATTTATTACCTACTCCATGCTTAAAATAACACAATTTGTATATTTATTACTGCTAACTCTGTTCAGAATAAGTGTAATTTTTGTTGTCTTTTAATAATGTGGGTAAACGGAAAATCGTAATTTTAGTTTTTACTTAAATATTATATTTGGGTTCCTTCGTTGATTCTTCTTGTTAATTGTTCCTTGCTTTGTTTTTATTTTTCAACTTGCGAATTTCAGATTTTATTTAATTCCATTTAATTTTAATATAATTAACTTTATTCCACTTTTGACGGGGTGGAACAATCATTCTAACTACACAAAGAATAATCTCAGAAAAATATTGTGGATCATACACACTACAAGTTTGTCCCATGTAGACACCCTGACCCACAGCTGATGATATATACCAGATGGCATTCGACAAACTGGATCAATTCTCATTCATCCTTCGCAAGCTTAATACCCAAAATAGTCCTCACCTTATTCCTAACAGTCTGTAGCAGCATCCTCTTCAGCAGCACCACAAACTGCTGGCAGGAAGAGCAGCCATGCTTATAATTATGCTGGTCCACACATCCACCCGTGTTCAACTGCTCAATCTCCATTTCTTGCATCTCATTGGACTGGCCTTCTTCGATAGCGTATGTTCTCCATCGATGGTTCCTGCCATTCTCTACTGCCGATACCATTCGGTCTACATGGGAGCCGTACTCGCCGCTTGATACTTCGATTACTGTAATGGAAATGTTTTTGGTTAATTCATACTGTCATTGGACATATAATTATGACGAGTCTTAATATGGGATACTGTGTTTCCCAGTAAATGGGTTGTGGGGGTCAGATAGGCAGTCGCTCCATTTAAAATACGGTATTCAGCTGAATCCGGTTAGACTGGTAGCTGACCCCAACATAGTTGGAAAAAGGCTCGGGACATATAATAAATAACAATAATTCCAGCCTCTAAACGTTTCAATACTGGGCACAGGCCATTTCCCAAATAGAGAAGCTACGAGCATTGATAACACAAGCGCGTTTATCAATGCAAGCGATTTAGGGATTGGCGATTTCAGATCTCAATTTTGGATCCAGATCATTGGAGACTGTTTTATTGATTTGTAAATAAATATAATTACGATCCTATTGTATGTAGTTTAAATAACATGTTTTGTTATTTTTCGCATGCTAACCACCCACGAATTTTTTTTCCACAAGTATTATAATTAATTACAGAAACTTGTAAGTTAGGACACGTAATGTAACCCGTCTAACTTAATTACAAATATAATATCTTTATTACGTTAACAAGACTACTTACAACCAAAAAACTATTCCACGCAAAAACAGGGCACAACTATTATGGCACAGTCGTTAACGAAAAACATGCAATGTTGCTTATTATAATCACATGGAATTCTTTGGCAATTTATAAGTGCCATAAGTAGGTTAGGTCTTGTTCTAAAAGTGAAAGGACATGGTTTCAATTAGATCTTCATTGTTTCAAATTGTGCTAATAACTTCTTACGGAATGATGATATAACATAACTCTTTGGAATCGGATGAATCCAATAACCGACCAAAAATAGCATTCTACAAACATAAAATTTAAGATTTTTTTTAACGATACCTCGCCCCATAATGTTTCTGGGCTAGTTTTTACTTAGGGTCCTATTAAATATAGGAAACTGTGTTAAGACCCAGACTAATTATTATCAAGACATTGTGAATCCTTGCCGTAAACATATTGTTTTGAATGTGTTATGGGCATTTTTTACCAGAACGTCACGTCTTAAAATAATAAGTTACCACGCAGTTATACAACAGCAAAACATACAATGTTACCGAGACAATATAATAACACATTAGTGTGACCTAAGACGGTAACCTCTACATCATGCGTAGTTATAATATTATGACAATATTCATGTAATTGGCCAATTTTATATTTATTTACCTATACATTATAAAAATTATATCCAACTTAATTGAGCAATTTGTTTCATTATGGAAATTAAACTTTGTGCAAACAAAGATTTGTGTTACTAAGAGTTTATACCTCGTGTGTTTGTCTTTCTTATAAAATTTTTCAATAAATAATTAAAATACTTGTAATTTAATTTCTTATATTCTGATCTAGGTAGAATTTAGTTTAGCAGAAGCTTGCTTTTGGCAAAGTCAATTATTGTTATTATATTATAATATTTCGTATGAAAAGCGTCAGGGAGAGTATTTTTCAATAAGCCGATAAAACTAAAACTACTCTCGGATACACTTTTTAAATTATAAATATATCAGAAAACAGTAGCGAGTTTTTCGAGATAAAGTAGTGGGTCCAATTTTTCACCCTAAATAGAAAAACTCGCCTAAGATATAAAGCCATACTCACTAAAATCCGCCGGATTATAAGTCTTGGGGCAGGGTAACTGCAGTTCATGCAGGAACGGCACCACAGCAGCCGCGGCGCCCTGGTAAGCACAGCGGCCGCCAGCCACCACATACACATGGTCGAGCTCCGCGAACAGACGAGCTGATGGCGTGTGCAGGGAGCAGACTACTGTCCGACCCCCGCGGGCTACGCGCTTGAGGAGGGAGATGCAGGTGGAGGATGCTACGTCATCTAGACCACTGGAATAGAAGTAAAGTTGTAATATAGCTGTAGAAGAATGAGCAAAATAGAAGGATGGACGTCGTAACCTATAATGTAAGAGTTTGGAATTTGTCGATCCTTGCATAAATTCAATGTTTATTGATGTTCATTGGATAAAAAGTGTCATTATCGAAAGAAAGAGTCTGACTGTAAAATATGTTATCGAAATTATTCCAGTCAGCTACGACGCAACCTAATTCGATAGAGCAATTTTGGGCCAGCAATACAAAATTTGTGTTTAAATAACATAATAAACGATTTGGATCTAAATATCGTGATAAACGTTTTAAAATATTCAAGCTCATCCGAAAAGTACAACGTCAGGGAAAACCTGCTTATTAAAAGTCGATGTCGAACCTTCTAGAACAAATTACATGACTTAATGAACTGAACAAACTGAATTAACACTACGCATTACACTACTCAACCGTGTTAATGTTCAATAGCGCGTATCAAGTTACGTGTTTATCACGTATTACATAAACACTTACGTGGTGGGTTCATCCAGGAATATGACAGGCGGGTTGTTCAGCAGTTCCAAGGCTATTGATATGCGTTTCCTTTCACCCCCTGATAGTCTTTCAGTTGCTGTGTTTCTTGCTTTCTGTAGCCTAAGCAGTTGGATGATTTCCTCAACCTGTAACAGGGTATTTTTATCATTTTCATGTTGCTTTTTTTATTTTTATATTTATTTTTTGGTAGAGATCCTTGAGATTCTTTTTATATCCTTTTGTTTTATACTTTGGTCTTGAAAAAATATGTAAAAAAATAAAAATCTTGGAAATATTCTCACGGAAAAGGATACATAACTCAAAATAGATACACATATTTTGAATGACGTCAAGGAAGTAAAAATCAAAACTTTTCAAAATCGCTACGCAAAAATATAGTTTAGTTAAAATATCTATATTTTTAGAAAAGAAACAGGTTTACTTACAACGAAGCCATGAAAGATATATCACATTTCGGTAATTTTGACATACTACAAAAAATTATCGAACTTTGTGTCCAGTGAGGACTGTCACTTATCTATTTTCACTTAGGCATAACAAATTCTCACACACACAAGTTCAAGATACCCATAGGTTCAAAACAGATCACTTACAATAACAGCCTTCTTCTCCCTAGTCATGTCGACTCCCAGCTTGAGATCAGCAGCAATGAGCATGGCTTCCTCCACAGTGATGTACGGCTGCAGTAGGTCCTCCTGCATGATGTACCGGGACAGCTTCCGGAACTGCCGCAGGTCACGGGGTTCGCCATTGGTGGAGATGACGCCAGATGCGCCCGTCACTCTGGGGGGGCGGGATATTTGTTATTTGGTATTTACAAGATTTTGGAGTCTTCTTTTTAAAAGAGTTTTCTTTGTTAAAAGAGTACCATACTAGTAGTCATAGCATTAGTTACTGAATCTCAAGTTCGGGTACTGAGGGTCTCTGTTTTTTTAATGACATTTATTTATTCGTAACTTGAATTCATAAAATACTTGTGTATAGTAGTATAGAAAACTACACAGTAGAATAGACTAATAATTGTAAGTTCTAGGAAAATTGTATAAAAGTAATATTTCTCTTTTGTTTATTTGTAATTTAACTTTAAAAGTTCTTTTACTCGCTTTACGAACTCACCAAAGTACAGAGCAATCACTTACAAATAAAGTTTAACTATCAAAACCAACAATTCTATTTATAAAGCCATACAATTTTAAATTAAGCGTACACTTATCATTCATAAATGACAAACAAAACAGTAAATACATATTTTATGGACGGTAATATATTTTTATTACAACATAAAACTTTGTCTGACTTAATTAAAGGACCGCAAAAACCATGTTCCATTCAATAAAGTTTGCAGATATTTATAATTTTTACGATGTACAAGTTAGATCGTGTATTCAATCAAACTTCGAGAATAATTAAAATTGATTAAAAACGTTTAGTATCTGAATTATAAACTGTATACAATTTTACTGCGGCCTAAAAGCGAATCAATATTTTTTGTGGACTGTTTTATATTTCGAGGTAGAGAAACAAGTTATTTTTAATAACCTTATAGGAACTTACGGGTAATTAGTAAGACCCAACTTATGGACTAACATAATAAGTACAGCCTTCTGGGCACGTTCCCCGCCATTGACAAGGATGACGATGAGTTCTTTGACGCCTGTTAGTTTTTATTTATGTAAGTTTTAATTTTAGTATAGTTGGAGTTTGCTCTTATATTAAAAAAGTAATTTACAGCAAATGATATCATAAGTACATATTTATTATATGTAATGGCACACCATATTAACGCGCGCACACGTATATGAGCCTTGCATCTCCAGTCACGCGATTTAAGTAGGCTATACAAATATACCGGCAATTAACTGAGGCCTCGGACACTAAAACTATGATCTATGGAGACACGTTTGAGTTTGACGTCATTTGACTTTATATTACCTAGAGATGCAAATAGATATTCTAAAGTTAGTCCCGCTTGAACGCTTCCGTAAACCTTTAACATTAAAGATGTTTAAAGGCAGTACTGAAAATTGGTAATCCTTTTTTAATTAAATGTAAAAAACTCTACACTTTGCCTTTTTTTCTAGCCATTTCTGTCCCACTAGAGGGCAAAGGCCTCTCTCTACCCTCCATCCATTTCTTTCTGGTTAGAAGAAAAACTGGCTTTATAAACAGTCTATTAAAACTTAAACTTTTTTATTGTACCAAAATATAATTTTCAGTAATTTGATATAATTAATAAATAATATATTACCTGTAACCAGCTAAAATGTTGAGGAGAGTACTCTTGCCAGCGCCCGAAGGTCCCAAGATGGCCGTCAGCTGCCCTGAACGAAAGTCGCCGTTTATACTCCGCAAGATTATCTTTGAACCTGAAAAGAAACCATTATTTTAGTTCTTATTTATTTTTAAAGCCGGCTAACGTTACACTGAAAAACAATAAATTTAATTTCCTTTTTTTTTATTAGTTATATTTCAAATAGACAAGGATAATAAAGAAAATTAAGGGTTTTAGGTAACGTTAAAGTAGCTACAAATAGACGAACTCCGTGGTCGAGTGGCGTAAGCGCCTTTTTTCAAGGTGTCGCCAGCTCCCGGGTTCGATCCCCGGAAGGGACAATGTAGAAACCAACTTTTCTACATTGCCTCGGGTCTGGGTGTTTGTGGTCACTTTTATTTTTCAAGGCTTAATGTGTAGGTGTCATGTTAAAAACACACTCAACTAAAGTCAGTCAGCGTATGTTTATCAAAGCACTTAATTTATTCACTTTAATTGGCCAAAGTCTGCATTTTTGCTATATCATCTGGCAAATAAACAGTCTGCAAGAATAAACGGCTAAATAACCTTAATTGCATAGGAAGTCATACTGGTGTGTTTTACCTTATTCTTTTTATTGAATAAAATTGTCATTTGTTGCAGCTGCGAGATACGTCCATAAAAAAGTTAGGTAGTTAAGTTTACACGCTTTAGTTTTGTAAATTTTTCGAGATATCAAAAACAGACCAAAATATTTACTCAAGACGACACTTTCCTGTTACTATTTTTACTGTGTCTTTCTCTCTTTCTCCTTCATAATATCAACACAGTTTTAAAGTAAATTGATCAATATGTACTCCTGATACAGAATATTTCCTACGAGGAAAAATATAAAATGCCATGATCAACCTCGGAACGCAAGACCTTAGGCTTGGTAATCGCTTCTATGGCAACAAGATCAATAGGCATTTTGTAGGGGTCCGTAAACTATGTCCTAAAACCCTTAGGATTAATATTTTCTATATATTTGTTGAATCATTGACTTACTGCAGTGATGTTTTGTCGGACACAATCCAAACAAAATAATAAATAAAAAAAAGGTTATAATATTTCTTCTCGCGTCAATCATGCTAAAAATATACTTAATTATCGATCGAAAATTGCAATCTGTGGCCGTAGTAACATACGTGATAATTACAAGCACTGGCATTCAGGAACTATTCAATTATGTGCGTAACATAAATACTATTATTTGTATGATAATTTCAATAATAATTGCAAAATAAAAATATGTAGGTGTGCTTCAGATTAGCAACACATTAAGGAAACAAGACAAAACATGTGAATTTATAATAGATATAGTAAATTTTATAAATGTTAAACTATTAAGTAACTTACGTTCTATAATTAATAAAACCATGAGCAAGCATTAATTACGAGTCAATGAACATAAACCTTTTATTTCTTATTTTTCATAGCTGATGACACTTATTGTAATGGAAAAACATGATTTTTATTAATACAATACGATTTCAGAAACATCCGCTCATCTTTCTTAGTCATAGTAAATCAAGATTAAACAACACGATAAAGTTATCACATTGCTGGTATCAAATTCCAAATACAACGTTCACAGCTAGGTGCACCCACTTGCGACAGAGTTGACTATTGTCTAAAAAGGGCAAGTTCGTTAGTAAACCTTATATAGAAGTGCCATCATTTTCACAAAAAAAAAACAAAAGTTTTTTTTAATTAAAACATCCATCAGCAATTATTTGCCTGTTAGGGTAAAAAAAGAATTTCCCAAAACTTATAACAGTATAGGTTTGTTTTAGATTACTCTGATTATCTACACTAGTAGACATATAAATGTTCCTACAAAATAAAAAAAAACATTGCAACACCTACAATACAATTCAGGAATATTGTACTTAAAGTACGGAACCCTAAACTGTTGATTTGAATGGCGATATCACATCGCTATCATCATTCATTATTTTCGCAACATCCCACAGACGAGTCTTGCAACGAAACTTGCATTTTGCAACGCCATAACCGTATAGAAATCGTTATATTGAGTTAGATCTAGAACAGACACGGTTTGTACACGTTTTAATGAGTTATTTAATAATTTAACTCCATTGCGTTGCAAAATTAAAGCAAGGACTGCCATGTTTATTTATTTAAAATAATTAACTTTAAGTACAAGGTGGTATTTCGGTTTATGGTACTCTTGACCTGGCCTTTTTCATTAACACTCGCCTTATGCACTTTTTTCATACATCGTTCTTCATTCATTCTCTCCACATAGCCAAGCTATCTCAGCATACCTTTCTTAATTTTTGTCTCAACATCCATCATCTGAGATACGTATGGATGAAGACATCCACATTACCATCCATCCCTCCTCTTACATTTCCTTTCCTACCGGAAAGACGAATGCTAAATGCTTATTAATATATTCTTTACATAATACTTTCAACTCAGCCAATTGCGGTTCTCAGCTGGACATAAGCGTCTTCTAAATTACGCCACAACACCATATCCTCCGGCTTGCACTATCTTCTTTTAATATTTTTACAGTCATAACTTATCTACTGATGTGTAACTAGTTTCTTTTTACGGAAGACGTCGGTTACCCATTATTGAAGTATTTTTGACACTATGGCATTAACAGCAAACAAAAACGAAACGCACCCAAACCAGTTTTATAGCATAGCGCTAAATTACATTAACTTCGTTATAAAAATAATAACGAATAGGTACCTACATTTTTTGCCCAAAACATTTTTCCATAGCTCATTATCATCAACTATGGAATTCAGTTTTTAAACGAATGACGCAAAAACGCACTTTTTTGTTTTTGAAATGGCATTTATGTTCATGCAAAATAAATAACGTCACTAGTCATGTACTCATTAATTAAGGTTTTCTATTAGCCTTTGATCGATCAGTTTCATGATACTGACGTATGAGTATGCATTACAAATAAGTTTTATTTGACAAAAAACATAACAGGCCAAGTCATTTTTTATGAATCAGGTATAATTTATATTATATTATTAAAAAATACTAGTCGAGTGAGATCAAAAGGCAAGTTGGTCATATAAGTGTTTATATTATAATTGAATACTTAAAAAAAAAACTATGTAAAAAAGCACAAGAACAAAATTGACATTCTAATGGTTGCATCATTTTAGATTACAACAAAAGGAAAGAGTACTTAGAACATAAATCAACATTTTCATAACAAAAAATTGGTATTTTTTGTTTATTATTCTGGTGAATAACTAATTATATTATTAAAAACTGCTACTTAATCACTTAACACATTATAAATAAGCATGTACAACAAACATCCACATATTATTATAACTATTGTACAAAATGATAGGCTTTAGAAACTGAACTAAATGAGACAAATCTTGAACGGAGCAGATAGCATTACGAAATCTTAAAATTCAAGGCTTTGCTTAGAGATTGTCGGTATGTATGATAAAATGGGGTCCAAGGATAGCTGCAGCGGCACTGACTATCGTGTTTGACGAATTCGTACCGCTGCTACTGAGATCGGTTCACGGAATATTAGATAAGTGCTAAATGTGTGGTAAACAAATGATAAAGGTTTGCGAGCTTTTTTATTTATTTATAGGGTCGGTGAGTCAGGCGGATGGAAGCTACAGATAATGAAAATCGCCAGTAGTCATGAGTTAAAAATATTCTACTTTGATGTATTTTAAGTTTGAATTCTAATTAGGACTGTCTCGTTGGCCTAGTGGTGCTAAGCGCGACTGCTACGCTAGAGGTCTTGGGTTCGATTCCCGAGTCGACCAAGGTGTTATTGGGTTTTTCCATGAAATTCTCAGTAGCAGGTCGGAGTTTGGATTTGTGCCCGGTTAGTGGCAATAGGCTCGCCCCCTATTACATGGGACCTAAACATATCGGCGAACTGTGGGTGTACATTGGTATACCTCTGCCTACCCCTTCGGGGATACAGGCGTGATGATATGTTATGTTATGTTAATTCTAATTAGGTACTCAGATCAAATTGAAATTATTGTTCCATCAAGTTGTAATTAAAATTGTTCATGTATTTATTGTTGTATTTACTTTGTCCCGATCACCGCAAAAAATGACATCACATATGCATAGTTTTTGTACGTGCATATTACAAATTGTCATACAAAGTTTAAAGTATTAGCATAAGTCATACTCAATAACACTGCTCAAAATACCAATCTAACTAAACCAATCAGTTACTGTTGTCACGATCACAAATACCACCAAAAACGTCTATTATTATTCTAGTATCATATGCACCTATACTTAGTAACTACGAAGCGTGTTTACATGTATATTTTTAAAACCGTCAAGTATTTAGCATTAGAACAATAGCGTATGGTTTGAAGGGTCACGAGAGGTCAGGCGGCTGCACTCATCCAGTCGTCGAAACCACTCATTACTCTTTAATTGTTGCGTCCTTATGAAAAACACTTTTCTATATACTACCGCTATTTATTTATACACCGTAATGAATATTGACTCTATAATTAAGTTAATTATATCTTAATGAAAATATTAGACATTGGACTTCCTTGGCTTTTAACCTGCAACCTTGTTCTTAGAAATACTCTTATTAAACTGGTTGACATGGCTATATTATTATTAAATATGATCAAATTAAATAACTTTATATTTCTCATAACTCGCAGTAAGCTTCTGTTATTGTTACCATTCCGTTACATACAGAAATCCCAGTTGCAATTTTGACATACAAAATACGAACAAAATAGTTCCCGAGTTCATCCATTGATTTTCGGTCTTGTCTGTTCCAATTCAAGGCAAAGTCCTTTTACTCTCCTCCCAACTTTTAAAGTAATTCAGGATCCTCGATTTAATCGTTCCTGAATTTAGGAAGGTGTAATCGCAATCAGTTTTTCTAATTTCGCAATAAGGCTTCCTAATTCAGAGACTAAATTCGGAAGAAATCATACGAAATTGACAAACATTTTGCCAACTAAGAGACAATGCAGTTATAATGAGTTTTAAGCACATAAGATACTTAGTTATCACAAACTAAAAGGTTATGTGACTTCTACTTTCACACAAGGCCCTTTCTCCTCAGCCAAGTTACAGCGTGAGTGGAATCGTTAACATAACACATTGTTAGTTTTTCTTACACGTTTTTGCTGCAATTGTATTCTTCCGTATCTCTGCCTTTGGTTTTGTAATACGCTACTCGTTTGCCTTACAAACTATACTCAAATTAGTATATTTTGTAGTCTTAATATTCTTACTGATGATACTGCTATTAATGTTGCAACAAAGTGTACCCATGTATTACTTATAACATGTTTCTACTATCGAAAGGTGCCTCTTGCCATAAAGAGAAGGCGCGAGCACTGATCACCATGCTTGCTCTCTGAGGGTTGGCGATTTCCGATTTTAGAATCCTGGTTTCCTCACGATGATATCCTTCACCGTTTGTCAGAAGTGAAGTAAAATAATTAAGAAAGTACATGTAACTTCGAAAAGTTACATTGGTACTTTCCCGGGTTCGTACCTGCATACAAATCCGTTCATAGAACCGCTAGGCCACCACGACGTTTGGTACACATCATCGATAATTTATTTTTTGTTATTTACCTATTTTATTTTTTCGAAAGTAATAATATGTTTTCCTTATTAGCTAATAGTATTGCTAATATTTGTACATCAGAGCAATAAAATTAAATAGGCGTTGGATTTGCCAAGTGTTTATTTAATGTCTATTCATAAGAAACAGAATTGCATCCTAACACCATATTTTGCAATGTTTCGCAAACGGAAAATGCAATAACACTGTTTTAGCCATTTGCAGCTAGTTCCATGAGGTCTCCTTATGTCGATGTATTATGATGAAGTTGCAAAACACATGTCATCATATCATTGCTTTGTTCTCATGCAATATTATTGAGCAAAAAACAAATAAATGATCTTTTTACCATATTTTTGAATCATCTTTTGGAAACCACAATCCCCCGTGATAAAAAGGTACTACGGTTTCACTAAGTTCTAATGAAAAACTGTTAATATAATAAATTATGAACTTGACCTTGAAAACTCAATTATAACTTGCCTTAAAATTAGAAACATAAGAAGACCGTTTAAAATACCATTAAGTAGTACGAGTTAAGAAACAAAACAACATATAAATTGAACAACAAACATTATTATTTCACAATTAAGATTTTGTATCACTTTATTTCTGTTTCTATATTCATCATCTTCGTTGTCAATGGCGGGAAAGGTGCACAGACGGCTGGCAGCATTGCCACATTAAGTGCCGATTCTCTGTGCAAGGAACTCACCAGCAATCTGATCACGAGTAGAGCCAAACGTTTTGAGAGTTATTTAAAAGATTCATTTTTCATTAAGATTAAGTTTTATTATTATGTACCTATATATGGTATTGTACCATATACGATAGCATTGTCCTTACACCTGTACGCTGGATGACCTTATACGCTACTGATAATACAGTTCTAGTGGCAAAGTTCTAGGCTCGCATAAATTAATCGCTGTTGACATGATAACAAGCATATGACATCAAATGCAGATAGCTTTTTTACATATACATAACAAACAGTTGATAGAAAACACATAAACATGCTCAATTACCTTTCTGGAGTTAATGTGAGACTAATTTATATAAAACACGTAATTACTTTACATTTTAATTCCACACTTAGTACTTTTTAATCAATCTATCTCTGCTTCTCAGTTATTCCGACTGAGAAACACAACTCTCTCAAATTAAGCAGTGTGTGTAACAGGCAAACTGCACTATATTCCTCCATGACCTATGCAACTACATAATGAAACATTATCTCAAAGTAAACTGTAATACGAACAAACATCAAACAAATGTACGTACTAACCTATCTAACTTACGCAACGTTGTGCTCTCTAGCTGTTATGCCGCCATAATACCGGTAAATAAACTAGCGGAACGCAAAAATTTATGCTACAAACGTGTTTGCCACTAATTAATACTTTCCAGAAAATGTTGACGTCACATGTTTGTAAACGTACTTTTTTAGCTCTTATGTTAATTAGGCATAACGGACCACAAATGGATGACTTATTAATTTAAGCTGAAAATCAATACGCACAGAAGCCTTATGCAGAAATGGTAGGTTTGTTAGGCTCATGTAGGTGATACATCACCCCATGTAGGTGGTACAGAAAGTATTAATCTCAGAATGACGCTTCTTTCCTTTCAAGCTGCCTGCACAAACTGCGGTAAACCCCTAACTAAAATACGCCTATTTTTAGAAAACAAAACATGTTTACAACATTTAATACATGTAAAAAAATAATTAAAAACACTTTACCCGTACAGAATGTGGCATTAAAAATGTAATTAGGTAAGCAAAAAAGTTTATTTTAAAACAACACATTAGCTAAATAATGCAACCGTTTGTACATCATTAATACGCAGAGGTTCACTCAAAACTCTTGAACCCGTGAACATGTTTGCATAAGGTCAATCACCACAGGTATTAAACACGTTAACCGATTACCATTTATTTGGCTTTCGAAATGTGTCAGTGGTAACGTAAAACAATAGTTTATAAATTACTAGCTGTTCATGTCCGCCATTTTGCTCAACTCAAGAATAGAGCAATCAAAATAGTCTTACAAGTAATTTTGAAATCTGACTTTTAGGATCGAGTATAAATAAACAAACTCTTCAGCTTTATGAATTATGATATTAGTAAAGTTTATTACCTAGGTACTAATAATTATTGCTACACCTGACACCTGTAATAATAATCTGCAGACAGTAATTTTAGATGTATACCTGTCTTGCAATATCGGGCATTCACACTTACATTACCCGCCTGTTGCCAAGCTACTGCCAATCAAATAAATAGCCCATTTATACGAAACCTATGTGGCTTCGATTGGCAATAAGTAACCGCTGGCAGTTACACTGACCCCGTTGGGAAAAGCGTGAGGACATAGCGAATTCTATCGTATTTTCTTACCGGTTGGTAAACACGTGAGCTCGTAGCGTCCAATCTTGTTGACACAAACAGTCACGTGGAAGGAATAATGATGGGAAAATGTATCGATACAATTTTTTAGTTGCTTGTTATGGTGCTGATAGCGATTTTCCAGCGCGTGCGGCGTTTTAATGATGTTACACGCGTATTCGAAACATGTACACACAATATTTGGTACGCGTTTTGACAGAATCTGTCACTCCCCAACCGCTTCTTTTATTTTCTACATTGTCGTTACCTTATTATGTATAGTTTGAAATTCATATAGTTTTTGCACCTGAATATCCACAATAATTATCATTATTTTATTTCTTTATTGTCCGCATTTATTATTATTATATATATTTTTTGGTAAATAGGTATCGATAAAGCGCAGTCCCGAACAACACTGCTCTCCGGTCACGTGCAGCTTTCTAAAGATTGACCAATGTTCTCGCAGGCTACAGTAATTATACGCCAAGTCTTGCCGCGCACGCGTATTGCCACAGTAGCCAAGAGGCTGTGATCTTACCGTAAACATTCTGTAATTAAATTACCTACTTTAATACCTACTATAAATAAAATAATAAGGAAACCCGACAACATGTTAATATCAATAGAAAAAGCGACATTAATTGATTGCTGATATCTATTCTGCAGTTGGCAAAAAATATCGTTGGCATTAATTAAAGATAAAAACCATTTCGACCATCCACTTTAATAAGAAAAAACTTCGTCGAGTTTTGACTCTGTATTAGACATTAATATGTCTATTTGTTTAAAAAGGTATATGCCTGAGACAGGCTCACTAATTACCTCGTTAAACTTATAACTTCCTATTTTCAATTAATTTAAATGACCAACAGTATCACTACAAAAGTACAGTGCAATAACTGCATTACCTTGGGTTTACCCGAATTGTACCGAATAGGTTAAAAGTAGAGTGGTTTTAAAAGCACGTCTTGTCCAAGGAGCTTCTATTTTTACTTTAAAACGACTTTTTATATTTATTTTAAAATAGTAATTCTGTGCGTAAATATTTGAAGGTTTGTTTTCCTCGCTATACAACTCTGTCACCTTTATGACTATAAATTAAATTTAAATGTGGATCGTATTACGTAATAACTCATTAAATACCACTGAGTATCTCTATAAAATATTTTTTGTATGTTAAAAGCTCTATTTATAAATTTTTTGTAAGGAGACAAAAACATGATAAGGAAAGCAAGGTGAAGTTTAAAATAATCATTTTTCTCTTAATTATAATTTAAATATTTACACAATTTTATCGCTTGCATAATTATTGCAATGACACTGGCGAACATAAAAACGGAAATAATTCGACCCAATTTTGATAACGACATGTGGATCACTTTTGTTATCAGTACAGAAACCTGTTATTATTTGTATATGTTATCAACATTTTTGGCATATAAAACCCGAATGTTTTCCGGCACTAAGTAGACCATTAGTTCACGTTAATGTCGCAAATATTTATTAATTCTAGGTATATTCCATCAATTAAGACTATTTATAAGTTACTGCAAAACTTTAAAGTTGTCAGGTGTTAAACCGTATTTGAATTTAAATAATTATAAATTACATTGGTTAGAAATATAAACAAAATATAATAAATAAATAAGAGATATCCTCCAGTCGGTGTCGTAACAAACAGGGATCATAATTCCATTAGTATTTAATTGTATAAACAGTTAAACGTATTGACTATTTGTTATTACTATTATAGATAATGTTCTGTTAATGTAACATCAATTTCCTGTAATTTTTAGATGCGCAGCGCAACACGTGTGCCATGACTCATGTAATAGACCAACACTGCTAAATAATTATAATATTATTGTTGAGGTAATCAGTTACATTATTATCATTGTTCCTCTAAATTATTACAATATTTGAGTAAAAAAATGTTCATAGTTATTTTTTGCAGTGATTAGTGTGTATAAATCGCAAGTTTACATACTTGATTTGCAAGATGATAAAAATTTAATTAAAAATGTTGCGTATTTCCTTATGTCTAAGACTTAACTAGAGGCTTTATATCCTTTGTTACGGTACCCCTGAATTAAGAATTATAGTTCAAGTATGCAAATTTTAATCTTTATAGACTCTGTCAGTGGGTCGTTAAGAACCTACGGTTTTTTGTTTACAATTTTTGCACATTCGTCTAAAAAAACCTTGTTTATTTGGGTCTTAAAAATCGACACAGAATAAATTATGTGCCAATTTTATACTGACAAACCTTACGGCTTAAAGAGATTTTCTTATAAATAATGCGTCAAATATATGCACGCTAAGTACATAAGGAATGTAGTGGCAGATTCATATTTGATGGAAAAGGAGTTTTGCACTGCAATGGGACATTAAGAACTCTGGCTTGTCAACTACTCACTCTTTCCATTCTGCACGGTGTACGAGAGGTCCTGGAAGGCAAGGTTGATGGGGGGTCTCTGCGGCAGGTGGGAGAGGTGAGCGTGCCCGAGGGCGCGGGAGTTCACCTCCACTGTGCTCGACATGGTGACTCAAACTGACATCCTCTGGGGCACACACTGCAATAAAAGAAAACATCAAAATTATAGATATTTTTTCAGACTTTTGAAAACCGTCTCTTGGTTATCGATCCAGTGTACCAAAGAATTTACTCTGGAACCTACTCCAAAATTCTAAAGAATATGATAAAACTTTAAAATAGATATCACGGATGTCTTGTATATTTCTATACCGGATAATTTCACATGATTTATGTGCTTACGAATGACAAAATTATATGGTTTAGGGAAAACCAACGATGGACACAGACAGGTTATACATTTCGGATGTTAATGGATAACAATCGATAGGTCAAGGTACAGCAACGTTTGCCGAGGTCTTTCCGTAGGTGGTTAACCAGAAAGCACGTGAGGCCCATGGGTCATTTCCATCAAAAGAGACTAATGATAGAGAGCTGTGTTTGCGCAAAAACAATGAACAAGTCATTTCATTGCAGTATCAGGTACTGTTTTTGTCATTAACTAAATAGCATGCATACTAACACAAAAAAAACTGTATAATTTGTGAAACTGCAACCACAGAGCTGTTATTTCACGGCCATATAACAACAGGTAGGTGTCTGTTACCACAACTGCCTTCACAATACATTTGGCAAAAAGATATTATGTTACGTAAGAACACAAAAGACTAGAAAAATGGCATTGACACAGATACGGGTCAAGTTTGTCTGTCTAAGAATTTATGTAATCATATTTTTTGCAAGTCATTCGTTATTCTGCAAATGTAATAAGTAAACAATTGCTGAGTAAATAATTATGTTGCATTACATTGATGTTAATTGAATGCACCCGATTTCTAAAATAATCATACAAGCATACTTATACAACCTTTTTATGGTGCATATCATTAGAATAATAAACAAGGCGAAATGTAAAAAGTATGTATAATCAAGATAAAAAAAAAAACATAGTTTTCGATCCCACACATACTCAAAACACAAACACAGACCTTGTTGCAAAAAATCTTGATCGATCTAAACGCATTTGGAATTACCATAATTTTAAGGACATCCAAAATTTTGAACTCATTGCAACGACTTCCCTCCAGGAAATTATTAATAATTTTGATCAATGATATTTTTTGAATAATGCGCTCGATATTGGAGGTTGTGCCGCACCTAGATCTCGCCTTGGATATGTAAATAGCCATGCACAAATATCTTTAGAGCTTGTTAGAGGCTTTAGATGACCCCATCGTTACGGTGAAGAACCGAACAGTTTAGCAAATATTGGAAGTCCGTTGAAACAATAAATTGATCGATCAGATATAATTTTTTAAATGTTCACTTTTCTTGCATAATGTTGCAGCCAGAATGAGGAGCAGAAAAGAAAAATCGGCCGGTTTAAGTCAGTCAGAGGATCATCCCTTTTGATGAGCTATTACACGAATTACTTCAATCTGAAATATTTGTAGCCTATACGATTTTTAATAAACTGCTTTTATGTTTTTAGGTATTTGTGTATATTATCATGACATTCTAAACTACATTCTAGTGCTAATATTAATAGTCGCAACCGCAAGCCAAAAACAACTTTATAACGTAATTTAGACCTTATAAAACAAATACTCAGCTCAACCGTGAGTAGCTTACCAACAAAATATCCGTATTTTGTGTTCACGGCTAGATCGCAGATAAAACCAAAATTTTGTGCATACAACGCATGCGTATATGCACACCCGGCACTTACAAAGAATCTTAAAATCACTGACTTGCGTCTGTTTACAGAAAACAAACAAGTTGTTCGAAGGTGGACTTAACCTAATTGGCCTAATGCCTAGTACAAGTAGCGTAAGGCCAACAATGTTACAGCTTTTGAATTTACCTTACACATCCATGAATAAAATCGCAGTACAATTAAGGAAAAGGACAATATAATCCTTTTCGACGCAAGAAAATTTAAACTCGGACTAATATCCGCAAATACTTTAATCACCTACCAAAATATGGAGATGAAGGCAATAAAAACGAGACGCTTTATGCAATTGATAACTATGATGAAGACATCGGCGACCGCACGTTAAGTACAACTCTCGCTATCACTAGTGCGCGTGCGCGAAGCGTGTGGTTCCACTTCAACGGATTATACCTTTCACTCGTCACGTGTTTGCTCCAATACACACGGTTGTGTACTAACAACGTAAGGAATGCAACACTTGCCTGAGCCAGGAGCGTATTTTAGCGGTTTATTAAGTTTCTGGTGTGTTAGCAATGTGTTCATGATTAGACGTTTTCCAATTTTGTTGAACTTCTCCTACACATTATCTTTGAGATTGATTGGTTAGTTTGATTTATCACAAGTTTCTATCGATCAAAAAGATTCAATATAAAAACATTTTTTACAAAACTAGACCTTTAACCGTTCTGCAAATTTTTGCGTTTACAGTCTATCATCGCACACTATATTTTATAACTCGTATGAACAATATGCAATCTAGCGACCTTAAACGGCTTATAGTTTATTGCACGGCCATATACTATGGATTAAAAAGAAAATTGGTTGCTCTCAATTGCCTTATTGTTAAGTTACCTAGGGAGAATATTACTTTAAATTGTAATAAAATACCTTGCTCTAGTATTGTAGAGTAACTTATATAACATTTATGAAAAAAAGTGTTTTTGTAACGATTCCCGCATCAATATATTTGGTTACTGTATCGCGGTAGACTTGGAATAAGCATTTGTTGATCACAGTAAGGATTGAACCCGCAACACGTCACACACTGTGGTATTTGGCATCGTGACTTATTATACCACTCAGCTACCCGTGCAGTCAAAAGTTTGTTCGACATAAGTATTTCGTCCTGTGTTTCTAAAATTACTTAACACAAAACACATTTACGTTGCTGTAAGATCAAAGAGCACTATTACATAGATTATACATGTCCATGAAAACGCATGCATAATTAACATTTGCGTTCGTACGAGGTAATTATTCATAGGTGCAAATTGAATAATAGCGTCAAGATTTTAGTACTAACGTTTTTCAGAGAAGTCGTTTTACCATACCTATAACGTTTTATGGGGTATTATTATACAAAAGAAACTTGATATTTAAATATTCTACCTATGACGTATATTCCTTTTATAGTATCATAGTTATTTATAAATACCGTAACGGTTTAATTCTCGACACCAGGTTAGTGTCGACTGATGATTAAGGACTTCTATAAATTGGGTCCACAATAAGCAAAACCGTTATGTTTAAAATAAATTAGAAACATAGTATAGGTATAGTTATCCTTTATATACTTTGCTAAGAATACATCGATTAAATAATTAGCACCAGCTATTTGTCTACAATACACAACAACAAAGCACCGTAAGGAATATTCTTTAAAACATACGTTCGCGAATATTCATATTATTACAATACACATATTGCATAGAATTACGAGATAAGTAACGTGGTAAAGTGGTTGCTTCCTGAGCTCAGGGCCGTGGATTCGATACTTTGGTAATAGCAGCCAACTTGTATATGCAATCATTATAAATTTTATACCCACCTAAGTATTTTTCTATGAAATACATATTAGGCAGATAAGTGTCATCAGAATTAAGATAGAAAAGCTTGGAGTTATTGAGGTTTTCCTATGTGTAGAAAATTACCCTAAAAAGGTAATTTTAGTGAAAACAGATATTGATTGTAGATGACATAAAATTTGAATAAAAAATTTTTGCAGAAAATATGCGTCACTAAACATATTTATCTAGTAAATTACATTATAGTATTATTCAGTGTCATTTAACATGCAAAAACATTTTTATTTCATTATTATACTTAATTACATGTAGGTATTGTTCACTTAAATAAATATTTAAATGTCGCTGAATGCGTCACAGTTTGTTTTCAACAGAGAGATTTTTTTATAAAATTGCATTTAAATAACGGAAATAGGTAGGTATGTAACTTTTCACAAGTGTATGTTATAATGTTTTAGCTATGCAAGTATGAATTCCTTGGATGAAGTTGGATGGCTAACTAACTATCGTTGTCAATATTAGAAAATTAATATAAAACAGCTAAGTCATCAGTTTAAATGCCAACGACCAGAAGGTTATCCAACCAGTTATTGACCTTCCGTAAGCAATGTGGTGTTCAAAGTACAGTTTTTTTTTAATTATAATGATCCGTCTTAGTTAAAACTTAATTTGCATATACAGCCTAAAGTTTAAACACTTCCTTTTCATGATTTATGGCCTAAAGACTTGATTAATTGACAATAATTATTTTTTGTCCCACATCGAACATCAGATTTGATTATAAATTGATGGCAATTCGAATATTGATTTCCTTGATGCCGATTTTTGATGGTTTTTTTTTTAATCTTGAACGGTCAAATTTTATAACACGTCCATAGAAGCTCGTGGCTAAGTTTAAGCCACGTGTAAGCTTCGACCGATATTAATGACCGAGGTTAAACCGCTACAGTTAGTCCGTTGATGGGTGACCATTTGTAAACTTACCGAGACTCCTCCTTGCCTCGGAAAGCACGTTAAGGTCCTTGGTCCCGACAGTCATACGTTGACCCTTAACATTTGCTAAGCTGACAACTCTGGTACACTTTGTTACCCAGCAAAAAATATTCAAATATAGTCGATACTTGTGATGGTTTCCTTAACATTAATTAATTATGACATATAACATACTCTACTCAAATAAAGAAATATGATACACCTACATTTAATAAAAATAAACTAAAAATAATTTAGGCCTAAACATCGAACTGGCAATTTTGCACAGGATGAGAGAAATATAGAGTTATGATTCATAATAATATGGTATGCTTTATGAGATACGGATACTCACAATCTGCAGCTCAATGAATGTCAGACGATAAGACAGACTAAATCTTATTGAGCTGACCTCCGTACATTGCTAGGGCTTTAAGATGGAACAAAATTTTTGATACTAATACCGCAAAAAAAAGTATAAGGATTGTGATGAGATTTACGTGTGTATCAGTGTCCGAATTTGATGTGGTTTATTTTTCGTTTGTAGCTTTATGTCCTCGAGATCGTTTTTAGCTGTAATTTATCAACATTATTTTCCTGTATATTAATATTATCTTGTCCAAAATTTAGATGAAAGGTTATCAGGTTTCCTGATTTTAAATACGCTTTTCAAGTCTCGTTTAGGACGTGATATCATACCTTGAAATTCATGATTTATGATTATACAAAATAATAAATTGATGGGTGTTAATTTTTACCTAACCACTTTTTGCGACAAGCTATAAATTGTTAATGAATTTTTTAACAAGATGTTTGATTAATTAATTTGAATATTTTTATAGTCATACACACCCACTTTTTTACTTGCATTATTTTGTTTATTTATAATATCTTATCTTAGGTAGTTATAGGTATCCTAATCATAGGTACTATTATGATCGCATGCAATCATTTTAAATCACAAAACTAGTAATGAGAAGATACTGTTTCCAGTACAGATAGTTACTATAGCGATTGTAACTAATATTTACTTGTAAATGTTAAAGTATGTGCGGTTTGTTTGTTCATAGTTAAGTAACATGCTTGCATGAAGCAACGCGTGACACGCAGAATGCATCGGTTGTTCTTGAAGAGACCGTAAAGTTTGAACAAGGTAGTGTATAAGCGAATAGATACGTCTATTCAACATGTAATAGATAGTAGTTCGTTTTTATACTGTAATACATGTGCAGTAATACTTCCTCAAACTTTTTATTTTCATCGTCAAAACTACAGTGGTCCAAGTGCCGCCGCACTAGCTCTATATTACAATTCTAAATATTTTAAGTGGCAATGCTGTACGTATATATAAAATTATTATGGGTTCTTTACAAGGATCCTTAGAAATGTTAATTGTTACGAAATTCATACACACGAATTGGAACGGGGTAATAAGATCATTACCCCGTTTATAGAGACGATAACCTTAATTAGCAAATAAATTATAAAAGTAGGTTGATATTACTTTTAATGAGAATGATTAATATTTCATCTCAGAGTGAGTGTCTGATTTGTATTTCTTCTATGATATTACGCACCCTCTCCTTATAATAAAAACGAATGAGTAAATACACAACACATGTTTTGCAAGTTCCCAATCAGTAAAATAGGTGGTGTATTTCTAGAACCTTTTTCGGGCGTCAACACTTACCCACAAAAGAGACATTGCTTTTTAGTTAAAAGTATTTACTGACCCTGAAACCTTATTAAAAGGTAGTTTAATTAAAGCTTATTTAAACTCATAGCAGTTTCGATTGAGATTGAATCAGTTTTACTGGTCAATTTTTGTTGTAGGATCAAGGTCGTGACCCAAAGTTAAAGCCAATTTATTTAGCTAAAACAAGTAACAAATAAATAAAATCTAGATAAATAAACTTGAGTATTTAAATTAATTTATTAGTTATTAGATAACTAGAAGCATTTAAATAAGGCGTTTAAAATTTAACTTAACTTAAATCAAGGTTTTTGGCAGTAATTACATAGAGATGAAAATGAGAACATTTTGGGTGTTAAGTATCAAAAGTCTGGGAATGTAGTCGACCTCAGTGGTGCCATGAGTCACTAGTGTTGCGACACTCGCCACCAATACTCTTATCAGCTAGAATGTATGTCAGCATCGATAGGAGAAATTGTTTATTTTGTTAAACACTATTTTTATTCGTATTTTTTATTTACGGCTGAGTATATTTGAATTCCTAATGTAACGATAAAACTCCATTATACGGAGGTAAATACAGAAATAAAAGACAATTTTTTGTCTTTATTTATTTATAGGGTTTTTGTCTGTTTAGAATATATTAATTTATGAAATAGCTAAATTTTAAATTACTTATCTAACTCAAAATAGTTGTAGGAGAGACAATCAGATATACCTAATCTTAACACAGTTAATTAATGGTCAATTAAATGTTGACGCAGTTAAATAATATGACTATAAATCTTAGTTACTACGTTAATCTACCAACGTTAGTGGTAGGTTCTGAAATGCATATAGGTATTACATAAACATAGGAATACAGACTGCAGTAATTCAATACGTAAGCCTACAATTATGTTGTTTAACAAAAAAACACGGATTTTTATCAAAAATTAAATAACCGTATAGTTAAAAAATATTTGCCAACCTTGTGACAAGTTTTTACATGACAACCTTATATTCATAATGATCATTTTAATAGTATTTGACATATCCTGACATTGCATTTTATGCATTCATTTGCTTACGTGAGCACAAAAACTAAAATATACGTGGTACAAAATTTATGATTTATTTTCGTTTTGGGGAAAAAAAACTGCTATAATCACACACTTCCTAAACCTATTAAATACATAATTTATTTAGTGTAGTCCTAAATTTCAGCTTCTTATTGAAGAAAACTGTATCTAGAATGCATCAGGATATGATTAATTAATTGCTAAATATAAGTTTATATTCTTTAAATGTTAAGACTATGTAAGCATTGACTATAAAAATGAATTTTTGCATGCCTAATAGGTAGAGCGTAGTAGGGTCCTATTATTATATTATATTTTTACCATCTGTATTGTTAACACATATGTTCTGCAAATAAAGACTTATTATTATTAATTAAGGGTTTTGGTTCAGGTAAAAAATGGAGCAAGTATGAAGTAAAATTTGCGTCCTAAAGTTTTTTTGACAATATACTGCAATTTTCATAACATAACAGACATACCAGTCTATAACCTTCTGAATCAAGTTAATAAATTACGCCGAAAACAGAAAATAAGATAATTTATATTTAAAGGAACCCGTTAATCCTTGACACTGATGATCTTTGACAGTAGAAAAACTTGTTATATTTACTGGAGTAGTTGATTTATATTTAAGTAACATAATAAATTTTATCCACATAATTGTAAGCATTTTGTCTGATAAAAATCAATATCATATTATTTTTTATTAGTATAATATATTATTTTATTAAAATAATAACATAAATTTTTGGGTATATTTGGTTTTCCTTAATAGGACAAAGAAATAGGAAAGCTTTTGGTTAATACCTTTCTTCAAATAAAAATATTGGCGCTAAAAGTTTTCGCTACAATGCTTACAGGATAAGGCTACTTCGTTTTGAAATAATCTGAAGTCTGGATAATAAATAAACTAGATCTATGTAACTGAGACGTTTGTTTCGACGTTCGACGTTTTTATTTAGTTATGCTAGTAATTTGGTAAATCCAGACAATAAAACAAAATAAGCTAGTCCTTGAAATCGATTTTAGGTAATATATCCGAGTTTACAGGTCTTTATTTCAATGAAAATACAAATGCCAGACACGTCTATGAAAATTAACATAATCCTCGCATAAGTAAAAAATAATGCACAAATATGTCTTTTGTGCATCAGAATAACATTGACACGCCATTTAAAGTGATATATTAACACGGAAACATAAATTTTAATAATATTAGTATTAATATTTTCTGGTGTTATTGATCAGGGATTAGTTTTACAACAAATTGTTTAGTCAAAATTTATTTGTTCTAATACGTTAACTTGTGTAACAAGTTTCGAGGTTACGAAAATCTGTTTTAATAAAGACGCATTTAGGGTTACGTATCAAATTGATATTCAAGAGTTCTAGAACGGCAGTTTAATTTAAAACAACATGTATCTTAAGGTAAAAATCTAAACAAACATATACTAACTTACCGGTAGTCAAGTTCGATTCCAGTTAAAGCAAAAACTAAAGAATAATAATTAGTGTACTTGATTAATTTGCATATGATAAGATAAGGAACTATAAGACTTGAAACATTAGAGTAAAAAAACAGACAGATATTTTATTGACAATATCGATTGCAAAAATATTTCTAAACCTGTTCACCTAACATAAATTATAAATTTAAATATTATTCATTGACATCACACACCTCTGCTGTACCTACGTTACTAGGTCAAAATATACGAAATTAGATGTTAATGTAGCTAATCGCTGAATTAGGATTAACTTATCGACCTGTAACTAATAAATTCCGAAAAATAAAGTCTAAACAGTTATATGATTAATTAGTTTTTTGTACAGCCCTAGCTTTTGGGAAAAAGGAGAAGTAAACAAGTGATTTTATTAAATAAGAAATCTTTTAGCTTCCGCTATCATCATGGCAGAGGCAATGAGAAGGTCTACCAACACTAAAAGGACACATCAATTTTTAATAGATAACATCTCCCTGCCCTCTTCCAATTAGTTATTTTACAGAATTAACACTGAATAAATGAATTTGTATCCGTTATTTTAGGCCCTCTTACGGGTTCGCTTTTGGACCCTGCTGCAAATTGCAGCAAAGGACCTAATGACAGGTAGCTTATAAACCATGACGCTTACTTTCTCAGCTCGGAGATGTGTTTGACAACATTGCTTCAGCGCTTGCGCAACGACTGTCGATCATTGCAAACGCTAGGTTGCATAGCATTGTTACAGCTATTACTAACTGCTTGTGCTGAAATATTTACAGCTCTGGGAATAACCTAAAATGTAGAGCCTTAACGGAACTAACTAATGCTTTAATTAACCCTGAAGTACACGTTGAATTTAACATTCGGACTTTGCTCTCTATTTTATATTATTCTGTCAATACTGACCAATTAAAATAGATCAGTAATCAAGAGTTAATTATAGAAGTTAGTGAAAAAAAATGCAATATACACTAATTGCGGATGAACGGATTTAGTTATTAGGCTGAATTGGAGGCAATTATGCAAATATTAATTACTAGATTGTTCTAAACTTAGAATAGGCATTTATTTAGACAGAGTATTTACTAGGAAAACGTTAATCAATATAATAATAGCTATTAAAAATCCTTTATAGCAAAGTTAAAGGTTGTAGGATACGCCTAGGTATGTTCAATTTTAGATATTATGTCAACGATCATTTTAATTCCATAGTTAAACTGAGGACCAAAGAACAAACATAAATAGAATGCATGACTAAATAAATTAAGGAGCGAATAAATGAATGAAAGGAACGTATAGTTGTAAATGATTGGGGTCAGCGCCACACGCACACAATCGGGTCAACTCGTAGTTTACAATATTCGAGTGACCCGCGCTATCTAAGTTCTTATTTTACATACGTAAAATGTCATACATGTCAACCCGCTACTGCCTCCTCGGCTTTCTTTGAGATTTCCGGCTTTAGGAACACAGGTAATAAATATAAGTTTTACTAAAATAATGGTAGTCAATAGGTAAAGATAAGTAAAATGTTTTTTTTTTTTTTGAGTTCTGATAAAGATGAAACATCAATACACCAGGGTCTAAAACAAAGTCCTGAAGTGCAACTCTGTCCTAATTATTAATTAAATAAAAAATGTTGCTTATCATGACCGGGTTTTACGCATCCCTACTCAAACGCCACTCAGATCTTTTTCGATTGTAAATTACAGCTGACATATGATAAAGGGTTCGAGCGTTATTCTTCAAAATGATTATACATTATTCTTTCACGAAATAAGATAAAAAAAGTTCTCAATACACGTATTCGGAGAATACCGCTGTGGTATAAATAGAAAGGGTTTTTTGGAGAAAGAGTTTGATGACCCCAACAAAATAATGGTTATCCTTAGAGTTAAGCATAATGCATCAAAGATAATTATATTTCCCAAATTAGAACCACGTCATGTTGCACATTTGGTGCAAGGTAATGTAATGAAATTACCAATAAGGAAAAATGCATGTTTTATTTTGAAACTTTGATATTCACACAAGAAACAGTACAAAGCTTCCGATACAAGACAATGTACTTTTATTATGTCAGAAATTAAGAAAGTAAACAGAAAACTTTTACATTTAAAATTAAATAGCACTATTACTTATTGCTTAAAAGCAACACCGGAACAAACTCCATATAGTTTTTTTTTATAATCTCACAGATACTTATAAGCTAGGGAACTAGGACTTTTGTACACCACAAGTAACAAAATATCTTTACTTTCATATCGTATTCATTTACATATTATATATTTTTGAAACAAGGAGAGCTTTTTTAAAATCGTCAAACTTACGCAGAGTGAGCGTAAACGCAAAAAAGACCCATCGATACAATCAGCGACTTAAAATATTGCAATAATAACAACCTATGACTTTACTTAGGTCATGTGTCAAACCTTCAAATTATTAAACTATCATTTCAAATCATAACATAAAAATACAAAAAATTAACAATGAAACAAAAAAAACGAATGAACGTGTGAAACTCATTAATAACACCTATAAACAACTCTTAATTGCAGTAAATGTAACCATTCCATCGTCTAAAATACTATTGAATGTCTATTTATATAAACGTATTTAGTAAACAGCTGAACGTACCTTATAACTTTCAATCGTTAGATAACTGGAACAGCAAATTGCGAACAACGAAACACAGCTCACTGAAGGTTCAATAAACAATAAAAACTTGAATTAAAACTATTGATATATTGCACTTATATTTACTGTTTATTTTTTAATTTTCTTATTTGTTTATATCGTTTTACGTCGAGATTTACGCGTGCGTCGAGTAACCGCAAGCAACGATTGTGAACTAAGGACGAGTGAAGCCGAGCCGACAGACTAGCTACTATAGTTCGCAGCTGTTTTGATACAGTCCATGTATGCCGGTAGCAACAGTCTGATCTATTCTCCTGAGATCAAGTAGTGACTGGAATTAAGATATCATTTATTGGATGTACATAATTTCGATAATTTAATTCATTTTATACATCGTTTAATAAAGGTTAAATGTCACGATTAATCTCCCAAAAAACTAACAAAAACATTGCAGTCGGAGAACTTTATAAAAGTTTAAATTCTGGACTGAGATTTTTTTAAATTTGCTTAGCTTTGTCAGCAGGTTGCTTATAATGTTGTTTTTTTTTATAAAATAATTTCCAGCTGCAACCGTTCGGCAGTAAAACCTGTGTGAGATGGACAACTTACAGTCGGACACGTAATGTACAGCAATAGGGCTTTGTTATATGAGTATAAGCTAGAAAGCTAGTTTTCATAGTAAACAGATAATAAAAATGTATCACTTTCTAACTGTTGCTTTGCATGCTTATGATAAAATTCAGTACTTAACGGGAATTTACGCGAACTTCCTATTGATGTTATAAAAATGTATATCTTAAAATTAAGAAATGCTTAGTTTCTTAGTATGGAATTTAATAAAATAAAATCAATGTAAACCAAAGGCAAGTACATTATTTAAATCTTTTGCTTTTTTTAATGATTTACGTAAATTTTAATAATTAAGGAAGTTTTCTTTTGCCAGTCTCAGCTTTTTAGCTTTTGTCAGCAAGGTCAGCTAGATATTAGTGTCCACTTCTATAGATTAATTTGTTTTTGTATGGTTATACACATACACTATATACTACGGGCATACATAGCATAGAATATGTATTTAAATTAAACAATTTGGCATTTGCTTATCACAAACGATATGATATGAATATTTTCTTTCTACTTAATGACTAAATGTTGCAAAATTAATTTAAATATTCATAAAATGAGTAAAATGGCAAATCCTGTTAATAAACAAAACATTAAGATATTAATTGTTCTGTATTATTACTAGGAATTATAGGAATTTCTAATATAAAACAGCTGTTTATGCTCTTAAAAGTTTCTTAGGTTACGTACGTCTGTTGAAGACGAATAAACTTTTGTCTCCTAAAGATTAAAGTACAAAATAGCAATATTGTAGCGTATTTGACTAGCAACTTTAATAGTGGACGCAGCAGGATTTGAAATTAATAAAGAGTCTTGACGTTTACGAAATATCATTAACTCAATTGACGTATACTGAATATTTAAATACAATGTTAAGCAACTAATACAAGTGAAAATCCATTTACATGACTAACTACTTAAACTCTACCATTTTTGTATACGTAGTGTAAAAAAGGTAGTTTTAAAGTAAAAACACAAAGTCTAGACATTTATTAATAATACATATTCATCTAATGAACCGCACCTACGATGCTTTAATGTCAGAATATGTCTGCATAGTATTTCTTAACAAACTACAAGTCGTATGAACTAACCGAGAGGCCAATGTCCCAACAAGTTGCATTAGTCCGGTTACGCTCATGTTCGGATACATTCATAGTCACGTGTCTACTTCAGTTACGCCTGACTTGCAGTGTGCTTGCAGTCAATTGAACCTGGTTACACAGCCTACTAACATTACTAATACACGTGATTATTTGTGTCCTTTTGGCTTTGTTCGTTATTTGTAAGGGTCAGGGAGATTGTTTCAGGTATTTGTTGATTTGATTTTGCACAGTATGGTATCTTGGTATAGTTTCCTTAGAGTTGGTTAAATTGGTAGAATACTGCATTCAGCTGAATCCCGAAAGACTGAAAGCCAACTCCAACATAGTTGGGAAAAGGCTAGGCAGGTGGTAAATGGTACATGTAATTAAACATTTTACAATTATTTAGTTCAATTTCAATTCCACGGCAATTTTGTTCTTATGTGAGCCTTTAATAAATGTAGTCTAAGGTGTAAATTGTAGAAACAATGAAACATGTTTTAGTTATATTATACTGCCTTATTATATTTACATAACCCTTTGTTGCTTAGTCGTAATTGATCTCACTTGAGTCAAGTTCACAGAAATAACGAATCATAAAAAACAAACAATTATTTACAGCATAAGCCAATTAATTATTGTTGAGAGTAAAATAAGGACATTATACTTTGAAATAACTAAGATTTAATGTGAAAATATGACATTATGACAAGATTTTGTGCGATATAAATTAAATGTTGTGTAAATTTTTCGTTTCATAGACAAGATAGCATTGAAGCCTAACTTCCTTATAGTGTTCCTTATTTCAGTGCATTAAAAAGGTTCAGTATTACGTCATCACATTTTAGCTATGTTGCATGACTTGCAATTCTTTCTATGCGACGATTCGAAGGTTTTGTCTGCGCTTGAGATATTTACTTACCCTTGATATATTATTGTATGAGTTCTGTGTAAAAAAATACATTATCAAATATCATGATAAGGTTATATGGTTTTGTCAGTCCAAAAATAACGAAGGATATTTTCGTCTTATTACTTGAAAAAGAAAATATTAAGATACTCTTCATAACTATATTCTGAGAGCACTGCAGGATAATAGTTTTGTAACTGTTTTTAAATCCTGTTAAGTTTGATCCCTCTCGGAAAAAATCTAATAGACTTTTCTAATACTAAAATAGCAACAAGATTATTGCCAAGTTCGATATATTATTATTTTGAACATAAAAATACAACACCTACATAATCTGCCTCGGTGGCCTAGTGGTGCTAAGCGCGCCTGCTACGCTAGAGGTCTTGGGTTCGATTCCCGAGTCGACCAAGGTGTTATTGGGTTTTTCTATGAAATTCTCAGTAGCAGGTCGGAGTTTGGATTTGTGCCCGGGAAGTGGCAATAGGCTCGCCCCCTATTACATGGGACCTAAACATATCGGCGAACTGTGGGTGTACATTGGTACACCTCTGCCTACCCCTTCGGGGATACAGGCGTGATGATGATATATACCTACATAATGCATCTATCGAAAAGCGCAATGTTTTGCTTTTAAACAGCTTATTTCCTTTCTTGTGAGTTGTGACCCGCAAGCCCTCTATGCAAATTATGATGCTGGTTGCGTTGAGGCTTGGGACACGATTGAGTAATAAACATTCAGACTTATACTATTCATATTACCATCAAGTCGACGAATAACAAAAACTGATTTGAAAACCTTTAGAAATAGATGGAATTTTAAAATTACCATGATCGTAAATATTTAATTAAATTTAGGTACAAGTATAACAGAGATCAATTATAACGTAAGGAGGTGGAACTTCATTTTTAATTTACCGAGTGTTGACAGATCGTATTATAGGACAATTAGAACGAGGTCATTAATAAAACAATTGCTAATCGGAGCGCACTCTTGATCATACTAATAGTCAATATCCGTATCCGAGAGCGCACGCAATAGGAATCGAGTTTTTTAATCGATTGTGAGCGCAGTTTAATCGATTGTTTTAAAAATAACAGTTGCTAGGTATCTATTATTTTGTTATTGATTTTACGACGCAAAGACAGTCACTAATAAATAGGCACGTTACAATAATTTCACAAAGATGAATACAGACCCACGGAAAAACTTAAATAAAGGCTATTCTTACATTTAGCACCAGGACTGATTAAATGCTACGATAAATAACCCTAATGGCTTGTTTAAACACAAACAAAGCTACAAAAAGCAGCTCTACCGGTTGTCCACATACTTCAAAAGTCTAGACACTGCAAGTGACCTTAACCGAGAATAAAATGCCGCCTCTGACCATTTCAAATCAAAAACATGGAATCAACATCTTAACGATACATTTTCACAAGCAATTAGTTATAAAGAAACCAACCTTGTCGCTGCGACCTAGAGGGATACATAATAATTATGTCATACTACATGCTATTGCATAATAAATTATTTATTATATTTCAAATGAATATGTAAAGATTTTTATTCTTTCGTCGCACGGAAAATAAGTTTCAATAGGACTCGGCTGTCTTACGATAATCTTTGCACTCATAATGTCCTTGCAATTCTTACAACTAGTCTAACCTAGGGATTACCATACTACCTAGGTAATGGGTCGCGGAGGTCAGAAAGGCAGTCAATCCATGTAAAACACTAGTAGATAGTCAGCTGAACAAGGTAAAAAAGAAGTCCACTCAGACACAGTTAAAGGAAAAACAGTAAAAGAACTAGAAGTACGATCTAATTTTATAGCATCCATCTTTTACTCTGCAATGCATGTAACATAGGTATAAATTAACAACTCTGATTAACTAAGTATATGTCTAGAAACATATCATGGATACTCCAGTCATAAGAATATATTCAATCACGTTTTAAAGAGCCAAAAGGCAAATAGCATGCAATTTTCCTAGTATACTAAATCTAACAAAATAAATCGAATAGATAAGAAAGCAGATAAGACCTAAAATCTCATATTCAAATATAGGCTACACTTACAAGAAACATTGTTGTGAGTTATAGAAAAACTTGTTTCTGATTAAGTCACCTTGCTATTGGTATCCATTTTACATAATATCTCATAACATTTAATTACAACATACCATAAAATTACAAAATGAATATTTAAGTCTCGCATCCAACTCGTGGAACACAGCTACCGTCATATAAAAGCTATATTTTTTTAGTATTTTTTTAGTTAACTAGTAATTAGTTCTAAAATCTGCATGCTAATTAAACTTAGCAAAATGTGTGTTTCGCTATGTACCTACCTAATATTCCAACTTTTGTACCACATTTTTGGCAAATAAATATATTTGATTTGATTTGATAGTAGAAGGTTTGCAATTAGGCTGAGCGCAGGTTTTAACCGGACTTTAGCAAGAAAATGACGGCCTCCAGCCAGAGCAATAGGAAATAGTAACTACGTCAGGAAAGTTCACTAAGGGCAGGCACCCCCTGCGGGGTCCGGATCTCGACTTAGTGCGTTGCTAAGAACCTTAATAAAGCAAAGAAACAGGGGATTTGACCGGCTCGGCCCTGTCTTAGAAAAGCGCAAATAATTAATTTATTCTAATACCATATCCTATGCTCAGCGAAATGAAATTAATATGTTTAAATAAAGGGAAAATGTTAGAAGGTTGCAAAAGGATCGTATTAAATTAAGTAGCACTTCACCGTTCTAGTACATTTATATCATGCTAAAATACCGTATCGGCGTCGTTTGCCGTTTAGGTAACAATGGCAAAAGTAAGTGGTTTCTTACAGGAACACGCCAATTACGCTCAGACTGTTCACTTCACTCTCTCCAATGAACGAATACGAATGAAATTGAGATGACTAATGATCATAATGTAATACTTTTATTGCTAGATTTGCGTTTTTCTTTATTTGGGTCTACCTATTTTTGTGAATTATGATGTCATATATAAATAATATTTCTTTTACTTCAATGTTGCCTAACAATTTTAGGGTTGAAATTCGTGTAGCTCTCGAAATTACCACGAGAATATTGTTAACACGCATCACATTCAATACTGTATCATGAATTTATACGTGGAAAATAAATTAACGATGTATAACGAATACCTGCAATGCAGTACTTTCTAGTAATTGGCTGTGTCTCTGGTATTCGTATCGAGCGACAGTTTATCGACCATTTAATGAAGTCCAACTTAGGTGTCATATTTTTAAACATAGCTTATTGTCTCACATATCAAAGTTTTAAATAACGAAAGTTATTTAGGGTTAATACCTCAATGAACACATAATTAAATTTACAATAACATCCGCATTTTAAAACGGTCAAGCGAGGGGCATTGCTCTTTCATATCAGCTTCAGTTTTGTTTAAAGGTCGTAAGTTCAACAAATACATTACATGTAATGATCAGTGAAATGTGTTACGCAATCATATTAGTATCTAACACCTTTCTATGCCTTGAAGATTATTACGCTCCCTCATAGGACTATTAAAAATGTCGACTCCGCTAAAATAGTACTCTTCACATATTTCTAATCAACCATCTCTTTGCAGCATGACATCCGATCTATCTGGGTTACTGTCACATAACTGAGAGACTCTGTGGGCTGAAACCAGCTGTTAGTTAAGATCTCATTGTTTAGTAATAGGCCGTACCGATCGATCGACCATTAAGGTAAAGCTACAGTTACCGACTATCCATTTACGTACGAGACCTCCGAGTGCTTTGGAAAGCACCCTAGGGTGCTGGACCTGTCATGCTGTCATGTGCTGATCTCTGTCAGCTCTTGAGTCCAATATTTTGATAACTTGTCTGACCATATGTTACCGTATTACGCAGTAAGTGGGTTGTGTAGGACAGAGTTTGGCAATCGTTACATGTAAACACTGGTATTTCGAAGGGCCCAAAGTTTTGGAAACACTAAAATTGAACATCATTACCCCGGAAAATACCCGTTAATTTGGTAAGAATCTACATTTTTGGTATAATTATTTGGAATCTTTAACAGACAAAATTAAATCTTTGGTTTTTTATTTAATAGATTTGATTTCACCTAAAAAAACTGACAATGTAGTAAATAGAAAATACTGAAACGCCTTTTTTACAGCAAAAAAAAAACAAAACGCTTACCACAACGATCCCCTCTACTCGTATGTAGCAACTTTTCGCGACGATCAAAATACGGAACCCACGGTTAAACGAGAGTTTAAATTAACTGGTTCGGTGACACTGACCCACAACACAGTTTCTCAAGAAAATGTGTCATTAATTATGGAGACAACGTCATATGGTAATGACTAGGCATTTATTTTTTACTGTTTTCTTAGAAAATTATTTACTAAATGTCTAGTAAGGCGATGGAAACTGCAAGTCTCGGTTACACATAAGGTCATATGTATGGTATCTTTATTAGGTATTAGGAAGGTTAACAATACAGAAGGTGGCATGATGTTGAAAGCTCAGAATAAACATATCTCTTTTGTTTTGAAACCTTTTTACGTATTTTTAAGTGACAAATGAATGTATTTGGTGCAATATAAACGCTGACTTGTCAGTGTTATTTTCTGGTTGATTCTATACGTCAACCATGATGACGCATAAAGTTATGGAGTTCGTTAACCTTAAGGGCAAGAGGTTAATACGTCTCTTTAAAGATACTTCCAATACGAACTATAAAAAACAACAACAATGTATAGAAAATTGTGAATATCATCAGTAATTTTTAAACAAATATAATATAAAAACCTTATAGTTTAATCTTTTGATATGTAAAATAATATATAAACATTGAAACATATTTTTATTGTTTAAGATATAAATTGCTCAGCAACACAGCGACCTAGGCATAAATCCTAGGTAGTATTACATGCACTAAGTACAGTAATCACTAATCGCATATCCACAATGGTTCGTTGCACTGTCTTGTTCCCATTTAAATTTAACGCAAAACTAAACCCTATCGCAATACCTTTAAGGTATCATTTACGTCCAATGCTTCACCATAATCATTAATAATGGATGGGCAATAGGTCGCTTTTTTTCTATTTATGGAGCTGTGTACAAGTTAGAAAAAAAACAATTGACGATTCGAGTATAATTGCAGTGTACAAATACGGTGAGTTAAAACGGAAATTTGCTATAACTTGATTCAAACACCAAAGAACCATACTTGTAATCGAGTGAAAATTAATACGGTCAGTTAAAAAATAAAAAAACCCGACTGCATAAAAACACTTTAAATAAAAACTGAAAAGTAAAAAATAAGTACAACAAAATTAACACTTTTTAGTTAAATCATAACACGTCTCAGAGCTGTTTCTTAAGGTTTCACCAGCGTACCAAGAGAACGTTTGGATAAAGAACAATTTCTCACATAATATTTTTATACGTAAATGATATACCATTTTGGAATCCTCGTTACAAGCCCTTTAATTTGATACTCATATTGTAGCAAACATATATATATTTTTTTACCTCAATCTATGGCACCTCGTGGCCGCCATGTTGGTTTTTGTTTCACGTGACATATCTAAGAACACTTGGGTAATCGATACGAATCCAACGATACCCTAATTATCGACATCCATTTGGCCGTTTCAAAGATATGAGGTAATAAAAATATTACACACATACATACATACATACAAGATACGCGCGAAAAATATAACCCTTCTTGGCAGTCGGGTAAAAACTCATTTCAAGTAAAGAGTTACCACATGTCATAACAACAAGAGAAGACGAAATATTCACTCTCATGCTCATAGATCCTGCAAAAATACCTAACCACAAAAAAAACATAAACCAGAAGTATTTTGTTAGACGGATACTTATAATAACATACATCTTAATTACCTTTAAGTATATAGAATGACACCTAATTAGGTGACATGGCCTAGACCCTTGCAACTCTGTTTACACTAGTTATTACTATGAGACATTTAATATCATGGTTCATAATGTTTCATCATTTGTGTTCCGCCCTATAACATGCTCATTTACTTGTACTAATCAAACACGATTCGAAAAACATTTTTATTTTAAAATGGGCGACGAAACGAATGCGATAAGTTACATTAAAACATAATTATAAGACATCTTCATTTGTTATGATTATGGCAATCAAACAAACTACAAAACTCACAGGAAGGCCAAGATTCGAATCAATATGACAACTTAAATATGTAGTTAGAATATTTAGATTCATTTGGATTAAATATTATTTATTGCTGCTACTAATGAGTCAGGCCAAAGAACTTTTGAAACAAGGCAATTAAAAAACTATTTTAAAAAATCCAGCCGCCCTCATTCATGTTTGACTTGCACAGTATTACTCTAGATCCAACTGAATAGCCTAACTAAAAAGTTATTTGTCGAGGTTCGAGAATAGACTCTCTTTGATTTTCTCCTCTCAACTTAGAATCCAAACAATCTCAAAGGTTTTCCTTTATCATCAATAGGAATAAAATTTGTAGACTACGCCTCTGTTCAGGAATCGGAATAGGTTTTTCGAGTACTTTTGTAAAAGAAACCTCTGCTCAGCGGGCTCAGCCTCTCAAAATAATAATCTAATGTAGATCAGTAAGATAATATTTATGTAACTGTAACAACAGGCGAGAGCGCATGTATGGAGAAAAACCACCTACAAAGAGCCAGACCTGCAAGAGCATTCTGTGGTTTCCTTCTAGGAAAATACTTTAGGTGCGCTGATTTTCCCAAAAATCGTGGTAAAATAAAAATAACGAATTATAAGTCATTATTAAAGCAATTAATTTTTATGTCTTCGTAAATAACCTATAGGTAAATGTATTTTGGAACTGATTATGATCTCATGTACTTCTTACATGTCGCCTACCTTAACATTCATGAAATTGACTAAATCATCGTTAATGTCAAACATACTGTCGGGACCCTGCTAAGCGGTGATTAATAACTAATGGCAAGCGTTTTTGATACTGCTTTCATTTAAGTTCCCACTATACAAAATGTTGGTCGTGTTCTTTATAACATCTTTCTTCTGCTGCACTGGATATTGTTTCAATATATTACCTCCTCCATCGCTTAATGATAGCATTCTTCAATGCGTGACAAGTATTATCCATGAATATTTCACAGAAGGAAAAGTTATAACTCACGTGGGCAATAATGTAGACGATGAAGAACTCTTGCGATTTATCAATAACGCAAACATTATAACGACGGTTTCGCGGCAAACAACGATGGCGACAATTGTCCCACACGAAGCATACTTAATATCGGCTAATAATGCATCTCATTTCGCTAAGCAATTCCCAAATATTACCAAAGAACCAGCATGGAACCCAATGGCTCGTTTCATAATCATTGTGCTGGAGCTGAAAGAATCAGATCTTGAAGTGGTCTTCGATACCTTACTAAGATGGCACGTAATAAACGTGTTGGTTGTAAACGCTACCGAAGACCCTCTGTTGTACACGTACAATCCTTACGACAACTACAACTGCGGCAGACGTTACGATACTGTCATAAGCTACGGAAAATGTTCGCGCGCTCACCAATCTAACCTGTACCCGGAGAAGGTGGTCACAGGACTAAGAAACTGTACCGTAAACGTCGTAATTTCACATTGGCCACCGTTTACAATAGTGTATGAAAAAGACTCAAATAATCTCTCATCCGCTTTTGCAAAAGGCGCCGAACCGTACTTATTCCGAATAATGGGAGAGACAGAAGGATTCGATATCAATCTAATTGACGACTATGAATCTGAACTTTTTCCTACTGTTTCTTCAGATATGATTGCTACCGGAACGCTGAAGAAATTACAAGACAATGAAGTTGACGCTGTTATGGGCGGCATGCTGTTAACACCTTCTCGCGCGTTGGCATTTGGTTTTATAAACGGACACCTTGGCTACACCGATGAGATTAGATTTATAGTCAAACGAGCGTCTTTAATGCCGGCTTGGAAATACCTATATCTAGAATTTAGTTTAACAGTCTGGGTTCTCTTAATTCTTTGTCTACTTATTACATCTGTATTAGTAATATTACTACAACGGTCAGAAGATAAGAGCTACATAGTATTTTGGATGTTAGAATACTTAACATCGCGTGGACGGAATTTCCGATGTCGACTGGCGGTAAAGTATGTCCTAATGCTTTGGGTGTGGTTCTCGTACTTAGTAAGCACATTCTACCAGTCTAGTCTTGTTAGTCTGATCACTAATCCTGTCCAAGCATACCAAATTTCAACAGAAGAAGATATAGTGAAGTTCAATCTCAAACCTTGTTTCAGCACAGTAATGGGATTATATTACATAGAATCCATACAATCTAATGACGAATTCTCTGGCAGCGCTGAATGCAGCAATATGAATGACAGCATAAAATCAGTCATGAATTCTGATAATTTGTACACTATCATGCTCTACGGAGCTTATCTGTATAACAGGCAGCATTTTTATAATAAGTACGGCAGACCTAAGATTATGTCATTACCGAAGCCATATTCCAAAGTGATTTACGCTATTTACGTTGACAAATCTTTTCCTATAATACAAAAGTTACGTCGACAAGCACTACTACTGAGGGAAAGCGGGATCGTGGATAAAATTCTGGGTGATATGTACTACTTACAAAAGATTAAACATATATATCATGCCAAAGAATTCCAAGGAAATATGATTCTTCCTTGGAGAGTCTATGCTGTTGGATACGGCATTTCGATAGCCACACTAGTTTTAGAAATTATATGTCTTAAAAGATAATTTCTTTGAATAAACCGAACTACTCAGGTACATCTGTGTTTTAAATTAATTTTCTAGTGGCGTTAAGTCTACCTTGTGAACTATTTCGTTCATAACAATATACATAAATAAACAGTAATAGCGTTGTTCCCTCGAGTTTGTCTGTGATAATTTCTTGTGGGTTGGATACATAGAAATACTTTTACTTATACTATTAATTTGTTACTTTTAATTTGTTGTAAAAGATAATTGGAGTACAAAAACAGATTTTAAACACATCCTAAGTTTACTGAAATACATAAATTTCTACCTAGGATATACATTAGGATATCGAAAATTCAAACAAAATTCAAATTTAGAGAAGATATCACCTACTAGGCATACAATAATACACAAAATGAAAAGAGCAAAGTCTAGAACACCGTGAGCTCAGAATGTAAATGTAACGTCGAAATAGAAATATTATTGAAAACACGAATAACAACACCATCTGTCAAGACGAATACCACCACAGTATACCCTTGACATAGTCTTTTCACCTGCAAAAGCGTCAAAACGTTGGAAGCCCCAATACAACCCTTTAAAACTTAAAAGATCTCCGCAGAAACAATATGGAGACATATAATAACAAACATTAATTTCTAAAAATAATAAATACATATAAAGTGTCATTTTTAATCTCTTCAATAAGTTTGAAATAAAAAAAAACAAGGTGATATAAATGTAATGTGGAAAGCATACGCAAGACAAGAAGGAATAAAAATAAGAGTACAACTAGGGTGTAGTAGTATTCACGAAGATTCCCCAGTGCCTGAAACCCCGACTTTTCAACCAATGACATGTGTCTTGCCCACATGAACCTACGGTGCCAAAACATGGACGCTGACAAAGGAGACTGTTCACCGAATGCGAGTAGCACAAAGAGCCATGGAGCGAGCTATGCTCGACATCAATCTGTTAGACCGAGTTCGTAGCACTGAAATCCACCGTCGGACAAAAGTGTTCGAAGTCGGGGACCTGGCAATACGACTCAAATGGAGTTCAAATGGAGTTGGGCAGGACACCTAGCTAGACATACTGATAGTCGATGGACTAAAATTCTAACTGAATGGTGGCCAAGAACAGTGCGAAGAAGTCAGGGGACGACCGAGAGCACGTTGGGTTGACGACATAGTCAAGGTAATGAGAACCACATGGATGAGGGACGCGCAAGTCAAAGTCAAAGTCAAAGTCAAAGTCCTTTATTTGCCAAGATAGAAAACAATGGCAGAAAATGGGGAGGCCTATACCCAGCTGTGGGTTTGAATTGAAATTCCGGGCTGAAATAATTATGATGATGATACGCAAGACAGATATCATTATTCATGTGTCATTACATGATTACAGCATATGTCAATCAAAGAAACATTCTAAACACAGATCCAAATCAGTATAATTACTTAATCGATGTAGGTAAAATATGAGATCCATTTAGATAAAAATATTATTAATTGACCTAACTAATGAGATGTTAAAGTAAAACAATAGAACAAATAAAAACTAAAAACATCATTACATAACAAAACAACAAGAAATGCAGACCTAAGTACATTCAACATGTTGATCTTAATTCTATTGTTTTCTGCATTATTCTTAAATTGCAAATGTGCAAATATAACGATAACTGAAACTCAATCCGGTAGTCAGAATTTAGTCAAATGTATAACCGCTGCAGTAGAGAAATACTTTACGGCAAGAGCAAGCTTCGCATTCGTTGACATGAATTCTGATGATGACAAGCTTTTGAGTGGACTCCATATGACACCTACCGTGCCTTTTATAATAAGACAACCAACAGCACGACTACTAGTCAAATTCAGTGGATATCTCATAACTGCATGGAGCGTTGAAGACTTCTGTAATGGTTTAAAGAATATGATCAAGGATTTGAAATGGAACCCCTCAGCACGTTTTTTGATTGTAATAAAATCACTAAAAGAAATTGAACTAAAAACGATGTTCGACGTGCTGTTAAAAGAACATATGATCAACGTAGTTGTAGTAAACGGCACAGACGACGCGTTTCTATACACTTACAATCCCTACGACCACTACGCTTGTAGCAGGTACTACAAACAGATTGAATTCCTGGGAGCGTGCTTACAAACCGACAGCAATCTATTTCCTAATAAATTAGTGACAGGATTACGAAACTGTACTCTACATGCCTCCGTCCCACATCGACCACCTTATGCTATAAATCCTGCTAGGGTTAAAAAAGGAACTAGAATGGGAACTGAACAATACGCATTTAAATTAATGAGTGAATTAGAAGAATTTAACATTAATTATACTTACGATTTTGACTTCAATAGTTATACGACTATTACTCCTGACGTGAAAATCGATGGGCCTTTGGAAAAGCTTTATAATGGCGAAGCTGATGTCATGTTCGGAAGCGCTTTGTTAGTGGCAGCACGAATAGAAGCTTTCACATATATAAGTGGTTACTTAGATGTGAATGATGAAATCGTATTTTTAGTGAAAAGGGCACCAAATATACCTGCCTGGAAAACCCTCTATCTGGTGTTCCAGCCCCCCGTATGGTTTCTTCTTACAACTTTTCATTTATTATATGCATTAACTATAGTTAAATTACTTGGGACGAGAGACGCAACAATTATAGTGCTGAAATTGTTAGTAAGTTTTGTTGGTCACGGGTGTAAAATCCCTCGTGCCAATAATAAATATTGTGCCGCCTGGATACAGTGCTTATTCTTAACATGGATATGGTTCGTGTATCTCATTAACAGTTTCTACCAGTCCAATCTCTACAGTTTTATTACAAATCCGGTAAGAGAATACCAGATAGCAAATGAAAAAGATTTGGTTAAGTACAACATGAAACCATGCCTGCCTTCTTCAACGGCCGGTTATTTACATTCTGAATATAATGAAACTATTGTTGTAAATACTAATGAGCCCAAATGTACCGATCCCTATAAGTATTTAAAAACGATAAGCAAATCAAACGAAGTTTTCTCGCTTGCCCAAAAAACCCTCTATGATTACTACAAAAGAAATTATTATGATACATTCGGCAATCCAATGATGTATTCTTTCGACAAACCGTACTCTAAAGTTATCATAGGAATGTATTTTTATAAGGGCTTTCCCGTTACAGAAAGAATGAAAAAATTGGCGAATAGGCTTCACGAAACTGGCATACTAAAAAAAAGTATAAATGATCAACAGTATGCATTAAAAATTAAACAGAGATATCAAGCAAAGCCGTTTCAATATATGATTGTGGTTCCATGGTTTACTTATAGTGTGGGTTGCAGCTTGGCTATGATCACATTCATTATTGAAATACTTTACTACAAATATTATAATGCTTAATTTTAGCTTAACCATGTCCTAATTAATATCACTAAATGTATCTCTATATAATCACCATAGTATAGTTAGTCCGTAATTACAATATACAGTCACATGGTCAAATGTGTTCAATGGGGCAGGGAATTATTTATTTAAAAGAAGACCAGTCTTTTGGCTGATAATGATGATGACAAGTAAGTACCCATGTCCTCACACGTTCATTAAATAGGTACAAATAAAATGCATACAATAATTGTATCAATCACAATTGTGAAAAAAATGTTGAAAAAAAGGCCTTTCCTACACGCAACATTGCCATCACACCTAAGTTTAATATGTACAACTAAAGAAATACCCTGTGTCGCATGTCATCGTTGTCAATGCGGTGAGACAGTCGACAACCTCGGTCACCATGGCCTGTCCTGCAGCAAGAGCGCAGGGCGTATATCTCGCCACTCAAATTTGAATGACATAATTCGTCGTGCTCTTGTCACCGCCGGTGTACCAGCTGTTTTGGAACCCAATGGTTTGGTGCGCGGCGATGGCAAGAGACCTGACGGTATGTCATTGCTGCCTTGGAAATTGGGTCGGCCTTTGGTGTGGGACGCAACGTGCGTCGACACCCTTGCGCCGTCCCACGTTCTAAGTTCAGCAGCCTCTCCTGGCGCTGCTGCTGGAGCTGCGGAGACCCTTAAGCGGCGGAAGTATAATAACATTGTGGGTGATTATATTTTCGAGCCGTTTGGGGTTGAAACGCTCGGGTCATGGGGTCCGAGCGCACGAAATCTTTTCAAAGAACTTTCCAAACGTTTGGTAGAATCTACTCGTGATCAGAGGGCTGGTTTGTTCCTTGCACAGAGAATCGGCATAGCCATTCAACGTGGCAATGCAGCCAGCCTTCTGGGCACGTTCCCCGCCATTGACAAGGATGACGATGAGTTCTTTGACGCCATTTAGTTTTTATTTATGTAAGTTTTAATTTTAGTATAGTTAGAGTTTGTTCTTATATTAGACTAAAGAAATTGATTTATATTTGTTTAAAGCATTTTCTCTTATTCTTAGGTTGGTACAGTTATCTATATTCCATCTATCTATATTTATAAAAATGAAAAGCTAAATGTGTTGGTAAGCGCATAACTCAATAACAATTTGTGTGTTTTCTACATTGTCTCGGTGTCTCAGATGTTTGTGATAACTTCGTCTCTTATTTCTACAAAACATTTATTTTGGGTTCAGAGCAATTTATTTGATGTTGTTCACATTTTTTATTGATTGTATTATATACTATGCAGTACTAGTATTAAAAATGCAAAAGTGACTTTCCCTCCGTCTGTTGGTGACAAATTCAAAACAAACATAGTAATAAAATAAAGCACCTAGTAATTTTAAGAAATTGGCTACACACTTTTTAGTTGGTTGATTAGAAAATGAAAGTTTGTCTGAAACTTGGCCATTTTTAAAGCTTCATAGCAAATGATTTCGAATTATTAAGAACGTTAACAATCATAATAATGTATTTTATATTTTTAAATGTATATTTTTTTTTATTTATTTAAAAATGTATTTTATATGTATATTGTAAAATTAAGAAATAATAATAAAATTTAAGTTAGGGTGTGTATCTATCTAAGTTGCGTGAAATAAATAATAAATAAACTATAAATTTAAACCCTAGTTTTATTTTATTCACAGATTACCAATACCAAAATGTGTTTCGGAACTAATTGTCTCCAATCGGTAGAAGTAATTGGGCTTTGAACTACTTTCTAAATATTTATTGATATTTTGTTCATATACCTACTTTTTAAGAACTTTCTATAGCTACAGTAGATAGATACATCTCAATGTGTTACCTCCTCGGACGTTTAATGATAGTAACTACCATTTATAAATTTGACACAGAAGTTTAAGTTATAATATTACAATTGGGCAATAAAGTTCATGATGAGGAACTTTTGGGACCTAGCAACAATATCAACATGTCTTCAGATATCATAAAGGCTATCTCTCAACACAAACGACTCCAATCACAAACGCTACATAAGTCATTTTTGATAGTCGCTTAAGCATTCGGGAACATATCAACTGGACCTTAAATGTGCTTTTGCAAGCCATAAGAGCAAAGGTGTATAGTATAAACTGTATAGTAGCATGTCCTAGACCATAACATAGCCTAGACCCTTACTACTTTGTTAACACCATTGTGTATTGTAGGCCTTTTATATCATGATTAATGTAATGAATTTTTCGTTTCCGCTGTCATAATTAACCTGTTTACAAGGTGCTGATATTAGTATATAAAACATATTATTAAATAGGCCATTAGTCTTAGTCGATTAAACGCAAGGAAGACAAACACCATTACTCATTTTATAATCGAATCATATTCGTCAATCTAAGAAACATTCTAAAACATAGAAAAAGATTCAAATCAACATAATTTCTTAATCGATGTAGGTAAAATATTAGATCCATTTGTATAAAAATATTATTAATTGACCCAACTAATGAGTCGTTGAAAAGATAAAAACTACAAACATAGCGAGAAACATAATAAAAGGAGACACCAAGAAATGCAGACCTAATTACATCCAACATGTTGATCGTACTCATATTATTTTCTACATTATTATCAAATTGCAAATGTTCAAATATAACAATTGATATAACAGTGAATAAGACTCAACCCAATAGTCAGGGTTTGGTCAAATGCATAACCGCTGCAGTAGAGAAATACTTTACGGCAAGAGCAAGCTTCGCATTCGTTGACATGAATTCTGATGATGACGACCTTTTGAGAGGTATCCATACGACACCTACCGTGTCATTTATAATAAGAAAACCAACAGCACGACTACCTGTTAAGTTCGGTGGATATCTCATAACTGCATGGAGCGTTGAAGACTTCTGTAATGGTTTAAAGAATATGATCAAGGATTTGAAATGGAACCCCTCAGCACGTTTCTTGATTGTAATAAAATCACTAAATGAAATTGAACTAAAAAAGATCTTCGACGAGCTGTTTAAACAACATATGATTAACGTAGTTGTAGTAAAAGGCACAGACGACGCGTTTCTATACACTTACAATCCCTACGACCACTACGCTTGTGGCAGGTACTATAAACAGATTGAATTCCTGGGAGCGTGCTTACAAACCGACAGCAATCTATTTCCTAATAAACTAGTGACAGGATTACGAAACTGTACTCTACATGCCTCCGTCCCAGATCGACCACCTTATGGTATAAACCCTGATCTTGTGAAACAAGGATATAAATTGGGAGCTGAACAACGCGTGTTTCAATTGATAAGCGAAGCAGAAGAATTCAACGTAAATTATACTTATGATTTTGACTATGATTTTTTTACAACTATTACTCCTGACATGAAAATCGATGGGCCTTTGGAGAAGCTTTATAAAGGTGAAGCTGATGTCATGTTCGGAGGTGCGTTGTTAGTTGCAGCACGCATAGAAGCTTTCACGTACATAAGTGGTTACTTAGATGTGAATGATGAAATCGTATTTGTAGTGAAGAAGGCGTCAAAAATACCCGCCTGGGAAACCCTCTATATGGTGTTTCAGCCCCAAGTATGGTTACTGCTGATAACATTTTATGCAGTGTATTCAGTGATACTCATTAAATTACTAGGAGTCAACGATGCATCGAGTATAATTTTGAAGCTGTTAGTACATATGGTTGGGCACGGGTGTAAAATTCCCCGTGTCAATAATAAATATTGTGCCGCTTGGGCACGGTACTTGTTTTTGATATGGATATGGTTCGTATATCTTATTAACAGTTTTTACCAGTCTAGTCTCTTTAGCTGTATTACACATCCGTTAAAACAATACCAGATAGCAAACGAAAAAGATTTAATTAAGTTCAACATTCAACCATGCATGACCAATGGAATAATTCGTTATTTACGTACTGAATACAATGAAACTATTAATGTAAATACTAATGAGCCCAATTGTAACGATCCGGCGTTATTTATGAAGACAGTAAAGGAATCTAGTCAATTTTACTCGCTTTGTCAAAAATCACAATTTGATTACTACAAAAGGATTTATTACGACCAATACGGTATGCCATATTTGCATTCCTTCAACACACCTTACGCTAAAATTATCTTTGGAATATTCTTTTACAAAGGGTTTCCTCTTTCTACAAGAATGAAAGGAATTGCAAGTCGACTTTTCGAAAGCGGTATAGTAGAGAAGAGTATAAACGATCAACACTATGCCTTAAGAATTAAACAGAGATATCAAGCAGAGCAGTTTCAATACATGATTGTAATTCCATGGTTTACTTATGGTGTTGGTTGTAGCCTGACTATGATAACATTCATTAGTGAATTGGTTTATGCAAAATATGGCAAAGTTTAATTTTGGCTTAATACAACCGCGGGGCTTTCCTGTATGTCACATATTCTAGATATTAGCAGTAGCTAACTATACTATTCATCGACAGCATACCGGTGAGTGAAATTTCTAAATGGTGTTTGAAATTTTCATGGATTTTGAGCAACTAAATTAGTATGAAATTTTAGTTTTCCTACTTTGCGTGTTGTTTAATTTTTATATCTTTGGGAATAATTGATAATATGTTTTTTTTTTAATCCATCGGTCGTTTTAACTATGTATTTATAGTGTACGTTCTCTCATCATAATGACCTCTACTGAAATTCTTCACTGAATTTGAAATACACAAAATCTTTGGAGTCAAACAATTAAAGGCAGTTCCCACACGCAACATTGTCATCAAAACATCTTTTTAAATATAAATTATCAATAAGAAATTACTTCTACCAGAGCATTTCCAATCACAATATACCGTACCAAGTTGATCACATTTTAATTATATAACAAATGACATAATCATATAGTCTAGTAATATTTATATTTGTATAAAATGATTTATAATTCCAATTATGTTAAATGTAACGAGTGAGTACACATTATTATTGAACAAATTGTAGTTTAATCATATTATTATTAGTAGTTGAGCAGTAGCTACTGTATAAGCACCACATTTTGTTGTCTACCATTAGGCATAAGGAAACATAAGTATTCAATTGAGTTATTCATCCACTAAGATAATAAATAAATTGATAAACAAAAAACAGGCAAGAACGTATATAAGCAAGGTTTATTAGTTTAAAAGCATGAAATTTTAGTAAATTGACGGTGATATCAATCACATTCGCTTCATTGCTGCAAAATGTGGTTCGCGTGCATTCTGTTGTCCGTGCTTAACATATCAGGACAATGTGAAAACATTATGGAAACACGCTATTCCGATTACGAACATGGGCTAGCGCAGTGTGTTACTAACATACTCAAAGAATACTACACCGAAAGAAAACTAACTTATGTAGAAATGGAAAGTAATGATGACGAACTCTTAAAAGAGATTCACTTAACAACTGCATTTTCGCTGATATCAAGAAGTTCAAATTTCCAACCCAACCTACCAAATCAAGGATATTTGATTACCTCATGGAACGTGACTACCTTCACAAACGGTTTCAAGAATCTCCTAATGGACCCAAAGTGGAACCCATACACACGGTTTGTGGTCGTCATCCGTTCGCTGCCACTTAACGAACTTCGGAACGTCTTCGACGTGCTACTAAAAAATCATATCAACAACGTTGTAGTCGTCAACGGTACAGACGATGCTCATCTCTACACCTACGACCCATTCAACAACCATGCGTGCGGCAAATACTACAGTGAAGTCATCAACTATGGCCCATGCTCAACCGCCAAACAAAATCTGTACCCGGAAAAAATAAGCGACAGACTAAAAAACTGCACATTCTTAGCATCACTGAGTCATCGACCACCTTTAAGTATCGACCCTGCAAGAACAGAAGGGAAAAAGTTGTTGGGAACAGAAGCATACATATTTAAAGTGCTAATGGAAAAAGAAAACGTGAATTTCATATTTAACTACAATTATAACGGCGATATATTTTCTACAGTTGCACCTAACATGACTGCAATTGGCCCAATGAATATGCTTCAGAATAATGAAACCCATGTGATAGTAGGTGGCATGATGATGGTGGCAGCGAGGGCAGCCGCTTTCAGTTACCTCGGCGGCTATCATGAATACAATAACGAAATACGGTTTATTGTTAAGAGTGCATCGTTAGTTCCAGTTTGGAAAAGCGTCTATATAGAATTTGATATTACTGTGTGGGTGTTGTTACTGTTAACTCTTATTGTCTATTCTATGATTTTGATATATTTTCTTCGTGATATGGATAGAGGTCAATTGGTCATGGACCTGCTTGATAACTTGCTGTCACATGGACGACATATCCCTAGTCGAACATTGGTTAAATGTATTCTATTGGTATGGATTTGGTTTGCGTACCTTATAAATACCTTTTATCAATCTAGTCTTGTCAGCCTTACAACGGATCCGAGCAAAGAGTACCAAGTTGCAGATGATAAAGATTTAGTAGACTACAAATATGAGCCTTGTTTTAGTCCTGCACTCCGAAAATTCTTACTATCTGAAGCTGTTAGGAACCATAGTACAATTCCTGCAGAGAGAAAAGGGTGCAGCACAACTGCAGAAGCAATGCAAACCATAAGTAGAACCAAAGGTTTATACACGATGGTACCAAATTACGTATATTTATACAACATGAAAAGTTTCAACGATAAGTGGGGTGAACCCTTGATTTACCCCTTTGAGAAACCTTATGCCAGATTTCTATTTTGTTTTTATTTCTATAAAGGCTTTCCTATTTCGAAACGGCTTCGACTAAACGCTATAAAAATGAGAGAGAGCGGGTTGGCCGATAAAAGCCTCAGTGATCTGTACTTTCAACGTTCTCTAAAACAAAGATTTTCTCAGAAAGAATTTGAAGTAAGGTTTACTCTTCCCTGGCGTGTGTATGTCGTTGGTTCTGCAATTTCCACGGTTACATTTTTATTAGAACTTGTGCCTAAGAATGTTTGGCCCAAGTGTCGTATACAATTGGTTTAATAACAACGTTCTCAAGATATGTTGGCTTTGCCTCCCAGACTCGCTAGATTCGTGATTTCGTGAGTCTTGTTCTATGCCATATATAAATAACGCGCCATCTAATAATAATACTTCAGAAATTATATTTCGTTGAATATTGAAGTTAATGACTTACATAAATTTACATTTTCATCATTTACAGATTCCTATGTAATCAGTAATAAACCTTTGTCGCAGGTAGAAATGTGCTTAGGGCTTGCAGAAATAAATTAATATAAAGAATAGATTTTTTAGGTACTTGAACAATTCTTCATTATATTTTAGTCACGGTGTGCATCTAGGTAAATAGCGTTAAATAAATAAATGATGTATAAAAACCTTGTTTTATTTACTTCGTAGATAACCAATACATGTGTATGTTGAGACTCAATATCTCTAATTACTTACTAATCACGTAATTTTGACATGTCGCCAGCCCAAAGGGTTATAACAAGGACCCAATCATCGTTACTGTCGGTAAAGCTGTCATTATCGCTTATCTGGATCCAGACACCTGGTCAGGACCCAGATAAGTGGTGATTATAACAAACTAATGACAAACCTTTTTGATACTTCTGTCATTCAAGTATCCACTACACAAAATGTTGGTCGTTTACATAGTAACATTTTTCTTATGCCACGGTGGACACTGCCTCAATATGTTACGTCCTCCATCGTTTAATGATAGTGTTCTGCAATGTGCAACAAGTATTATAAATGAATATTTCACAGAAGGAAAAGTTATAACACACGTGGGCAATAATGTAGACGATGAAGAACTTTTGGGAGCTATAAATAACGCAAACATTATAACCATGGTGTCACGACAAGCATCGATAAAGTTAATTATCCCACACGAAGCATACTTAATATCAGCCAATGATGCAACTCATTTTGCTAAACAATTTCCAAAGATTACGAAAGAATCAGCATGGAATCCACTGGCCCGTTTCTTAATCATTGTGCTGGAGCTGAAAGAATCAGATCTTGAAGTGGTCTTCGACACCTTACTAAGATGGCACGTAATAAACGTGTTGGTTGTAAACGCTACCGAAGACCCTCTGCTGTACACATACAATCCTTACAACAACTACAACTGCGGCAGACGCTACGATACTGTCATAAGCTACGGAAAATGTTCGCGCGCTCACCAATCTAACCTGTACCCGGAGAAGATAGTAACAGGACTAAGAAACTGTACCTTAAACGTCGTCATACAACATTGGCCCCCATATTCAATAGTGTATTCGAAAGATTCAAATAATATTTCATCCGCTCTTGCAAAAGGCGCCGAGCCGTACTTATTTCGAATAATGGGAGAGATAGAAGGATTCCAAGTCAATGTAGTAGACGATTTTGATGGAAACACAATTCCTACCGTGTCTTCAGATATGATGGCTACCGGAATACTGAAGAAATTACAAGACAACGAAGTTGATGCTGTTATGGGCGGCATGCTGTTAACACCTTCTCGTGCTCTGGCATTTAGTTTTATAGACGGACACCTTGGCTTCACCGACGAAATCAGATTTATAGTCAAACGAGCTTCTTTAATGCCGCCTTGGAAATACCTTTATCTTGAATTTAATTTAACAGTCTGGGTTCTCTTAACTCTTTGCTTACTTATTACTTCAGTATTAGTAATATTACTTCTTCGTTTAGAAGATAAGAGCTACGTAGTGTTTTGGATGTTAGAAACTTTAACATCGCATGGACGGAATTTCCGATGTCGACTGGCGGTAAAGTATGTCCTAATTCTATGGGTGTGGTTCTCGTACTTAGTAAGTACGTTCTACCAGTCTAGTCTCGTTAGTCTGACCACTAATCCTGTTCGTGAATACCAAATTTTGACAGAAGAAGATATAGTGAAATACAATCTTAAACCTTGTTTCAGCACAGAAATGGGAGTGTATTACCTAGAATCCATTCAATCTAATCACGAATACTCTGGCAGCGCTGAATGTAGCGATATGATAGAAAGTGTTAAATCCGTCATGAATACCGATAATTTATACACTATCATGCTCTACGGAGCTTATTTGTATCACCAGCAGAACTTTTACAATCAATACGGCAGACCTATGGTTATGCCGTTACCGAAACCATATTCTCAAGTGATTTACGCTACTTATGTTGACAAAGGATTTCCTTTGCTACACACGTTACGATGCCAAGCATTTCAACTTAGGGAAAACGGTATCGTGGGTAAAATTCTGGGTGATATGTATTACTTACAGAGGATAAAACACATATTTATTGCTAAAGAATTTCGAGCATTTCTGATTCTTCCTTGGAAAGTCTATGGTATTGGATACCTTATATCTATGGTCACCTTTGTTATAGAAATTGTATGTCATAAAAAATAACTGTTTTGAGTACACATACATCTTATGACCTATACCAGTTTTTAATTAACTGATCCCTGCAACAGCGCACATCGCAGTTTCCTAATGAAACCTACCTTTGGGTATAGAAACCCAATCAACATAGAATAAAAACAAGAAAAATTTTCAAGTGTTTGTCACATACCTGTTTACGGTAATTATTAGTTAACATTTTTGTTCCAGGTCGTAAATCATAAAAATATCACGTGTACAATTTTTTAATACAATAGCCTCACATCAGCATACATTTCGTTGTTGGACCAGAGTACTTTTTGTATACAGACAACTTGGACATAACGAAAGCCAAACAGCACCATATAATTAGAACATAAACATTCTACTGTTGTACATCCTCTGGAGATTGGCCCTTACGTTTACGTGCTATGCGTCAGAAAGTATTTGACATACATTTCAATCCTGAGAACTCACATTTATTTTCTTAATTCCTACTCTTTTGGATTACTGATGAGACAAAAGGGAAAACTTAAGATGACAACAGAATAATATGTCACTTGAAAATAAGAACGTACAATTACGTGGTTGCAAGATAGTTCGACGACATAGTTAAAGTCGCGGTTCAATTCTGGAAGAAGCTGGCACAGGACCGTAGAAAATGGCACGAAAAAAGGGAGGCCTATGTCCAGCAGTGGGAGGACACGGGCTGTGGATGATGATTATTACGTGGTTACTTTGCTTACTTAAATAAATATTTCCATTACTTTCCATTGAAGAAACAATAGTGTAACATTATTTGTCACCGTGTGATTGTGATCAATAATTATAATATAGTCATTTATAACGACTTCTCACTTGTCGATTGGCCATTTTGATTACCATTTTTGAAATCCATATTTCTTCACGATGCTTTCCTTCACCGATTATAATAGAATAACGTCATCCTCGGCTGGGTAAGTCTATTACAATGTGTGCCAATAATATTTTTCGGCTGAGCGCGTACAGCGCTAACATAACTTCCCGGATACGTATGCAGGCGTATCTGATTGAAGCGATAATAGATGCCTATTACCTAACACACTTAGACCTAGGTACACTGCAACATTGTAAATGGCTAGACCATTTTGTACCCCTTACGAAAATGAGGCATTGTTTTTTTTTATTTGATCGTCCTGATTTCTAGATCGGTTTTTTTTTCATTAATATTGCATTATATAACAGTGTCAGATATTTTGTGAGTTTATATGTTTTTATTGACAGGATATATTCGGTATTTTACATGATGGGCACAAAATGAAGTCTAGTACCCGCACCAGTAGGAATTAATGATATACCGTTTGAAAGGTATTTTGGGTGGATTCAGAACTAAAATAAATATGAAACAACAATTGGTGTATTTTTTTTTTTCTTATTGTTTGATCCCGACTAACAACGGAGTTTTATATATTTAATGTGTTTTTTTTTTTCATTTTCCTACATTTCTTGTAGTCTTAGAAAGAGGTTTCCAACGATGGTTAATTCATTTTTATTGGACACTAGCAAACCCAGCGAACTCCGTTTCGCCACCAGATGGCTTCGTTTTATGTTACATTTCGTTTGGTGATTCAAAGATGAAGATTTTTTTGTTTCCTGAATTTTCTTAGCTATAAACCTTACGGAGCCCGAGACCTTTCCAACGAATACAAAACCGTGGAAATTGGTTCGTGCATTCTGGAGTTATAGCGTCAGGAAGGAAAACCCGACTTATTTTTATATAGTAGATGAGTACCAAAACACCCATCCTCTGCATACCTTTACCCATCCTCTGCATACCTTTACCCATCCACCTCTGTTTTTCTATCTTTCCTGTCCATCCAAAGATTTCGAATCAGCGATGAGACTGCCATCGCCACTAATGTGTATTACATTAATGCCGTAACTCTAACGGTGTACAGAAAGAAATTAATTTGTTCTATTATTATACAACTATCTTTTACATGGAAATAAATTAGCATCTAAATACAAATGGTTAGTTATTCAAATATTGCATAGATACTAAATATCTAAGTAACTAAATAAAGGAATAATAAATAGTTTTAAATACACAAATAAATACACAAAAAATGATCTTTATAAACCATTTATTTAAAAAAAATAGATAGGTACAAAACATCATACATTCTATAACCATTACATCTAACCGTATCAATAATTAATTGGACCACAATATTAATCTAAATAATTACATCTCTAAGTACAATGAATATTACCATGATCCCTGAATGCGAAGTCTTAACTAATTGCTAGGCAACGGTAATTTACGTAACTAAACGAAAAGCTTTATGAAAATAAACTAATTAAGAAAAATATATAAATAAAATATCATTGTTAAATATAACAGTATAAGTTTCAGGCACAAAGGTTTTGTTAAGATATTTAGAACAGTCTATTTTATTGTCACAGTACAATTGTTACATAAATTACCGTCAACGCTAGCATCGAAAATTAAGTCTATCTTTGATATAAATTTAACGGCAAGCCGGTAAGGCAAGAAGAACAAATTCTGAGCAAATTTGAATAACAGTATGTTTCATAACCTTGTCTTAATTGGATGGTATCAGATCTTGTAAACAGGGAAATAAACAGCATAGTTGAACTGGATGGATAATATAATTGCATTCATAAATATAAAGGCCACATAATAAGTCCTTGATTTATTTATTGATATAAAATTATTGAAATCGATACCCTTTTTAATTAACTGTAGTTTATATATATTTGCTGCACAATTTTCATTATTTATCACACGACTATCACATTTCAGTGTTCGATAAACATCGAAAAAAGGTCTAAAAAAATGTGAAGAAATTGAATCAAATGAGGCCGTGGAGTTGTTAGGCACTTTCGTCGAATTTAATTAATTGTCATGAATATAAAATACTAATATAATTTTAATATTAGTTCATTACACCTACTTTGACAGTCGATAGTATTAATAGGGGCGAGCGCAACCTTCATAAATATTAATGTAGGCGTAATTTTACCTTTCTACTTCTTGCATTATAACCTGTATTGTCTAAATATAATAGGACGCTAGCTTCATGCCGTACCTCTTAATAAACTTGTGGAAACGATACCATATTTCATAACATATTCGAAATCTAACATGTTTTTATCACAATAACTGCGTAAACATAATTAACTACAGATTGTTACTTTGCCTTTGTATCAACTTCTGTGTTCTTGAAACGCAAATAATTGAGCTTTGATTTATAATTTCAGACACCTTTGGTATAAGTTCGATTTAGCATCAAGTGTTACATACTCAATCTTGCACCATAAGAAGTCGATTTACGATTGTAGGACAAAGTGGCAACCCTAACTTAGATTAGATTGTCGTTTGGTATTCTACTCTAAATACGTGTAGGTAGGGTAGGTGTGAGTGGATATCTTATCTGGTGGCCTTGAGCTTCCAGCGCAGGAAGAGGAAGGCGGAGATGCGCAGCACGAGGAAGATCAGGCACAGCGCCGCGATGTCCAGCGTGAAGTCCGCGTTCAACATGTCCAGCTCTTCTAGAGTTGTTTCCGGGTTCTTGAAGTGGCAGTAAGTCTGGGGGACGGGGAAAACCACATTATATACTGAATAAAATTACAGACGTGGTTGATGCAGCAAAATCTAGTTAAGATAACGGCAAAGATTAATGGCAAAAATATCGCATACTTCTTGCGACGTTAAATATCTTTATACATATAGCATCTTAATCTTTGACCGATGTTTATTTAATGTTCTGGTTGGACTTGTAAATACTTATTATTTACGACGTACGTCATAACGTCCGTGCAATATTCTATTCTATTAAAAAATGTGGAAATAATAGGTTGTTTCGAAAGAGTGGAACAGTTACGGATACAAATTATTTTAAAACAAACTTTTCAAATGAAACTACCAAAAGTAGTGGCGTATGACGTCACATTAGACTCACCTGATGACACTTAAGCTTGGGCCTGTCGAAGGAGTAGGTGGCGAGCGCCGTGCCCTCGAACCCGTAGCGGATGTAGGAGAGGTACGTGATCCAGCGCAGGTACACCGGGATCGCGTTGAACGACACGAAGAACCCGCTGAACAGCAGGAACGGTACCGACATCACGGGCGCTAAGAATACGCCGTTCTGGAAGGTAAAAATGATGTTTAGTATGTTGCTCTTGAAGCGATGCTGACGTGTGCATATTTAATATAGGGCTAAAAACAGAACTGAATTTACCTGAACATTCATAGCAGCACCGACAACAAGTCCCACACTCTGCGCCACGAAGGAGATGAGCAGACACGACGAGAGGAACATCGCGAACCGGAACCACACCGGCGGCTGTGACGTCAGCAGGTACACTATCACCACGTAGATTATGCAGAATATTGCCTGGAAATGTAACATGTAATGTTAGAAAAGTTGTACATAATATTTTGCAAACATATAATTTTAATTTTCTAGTTTTTTTTTTTTATTATTTGCCTGTAATAGCCACAAAGGACCCATTGACTAGTGTTTTGATAGTTTACAGGCAAAAATTTAGTTTAATATCCGGCCATTACTTTAACCGTGGTTTTAAACAAAATTAAGCTATTATAGTTAGTCATATACTTATCACGGCTATATGCATTTATTTTTTTGATTTATGCATATTTTTTTTATGTTTGTACTTCCGGACGGACAATTTTAATAATATTATATCCGTCTAATAAAACTCAAGGCTGAGTCTGATTTTGATACCAACGAAGTCTGATAAAAATAAAACATTTATTTATTTAATCTACCAAAATCATACCAATAAATAATTTATACCATTCATTTCATTGCAATAAATAACACACCAGTTAACTTAATTAAGATAATTATAATAATGGCGTCATTACCTGGAACGGTATGTCAGAGACGGTGATTGCCAAATAGTAAGACCGTAGCGAGTACCACCGATTAAAGTGTTCTTTCACCAGCACAGGCATCTCAAGGGGAACTGGAAACCATTAACAATTATTACAACACGCTTTATCACATATTTTATAGTCAATCATTATCATTAATATTGGCAGGAATTTAATCTTTATTGTCTAAGGGTTAAGGTTGAAATTTGATGATGCTTTTAATTCATTGATAATCCTCATTTTGTTCTGAGATTTGTTCATGTCTTTTCTGTTATGTTACACGTGTAATATCGACCTTCTCAATGCTATGAGATAGATTAATGTTTAGGCACCATTATTAATTTTGTTGATAGGTGCAAAACCAGTTTTAGTTAGCCACAACAACATAACTTGAATTTTAATCATTGATATACCAGGAAGTTTTTTTAAGTGTAGTTATAAGAGAAATAGTTATCGTGCAAATTAATTAATAAAATTTGCAATTTGATTATTTAATAGTTAAGTAAGTTGTTGGCATGCATATCAATTCGGAGCTGCCCTTGTATGGGGTCGAAGAGTTAAAAGAAAAGTTGCAAACATTTTATACAAGTAAAGTTTACGAATTAATTTCAGGATAATCTCCAGGAAAGGAAAAGGAGCAACGTAGCGATTTAATCTGATAAATATTGAACATAATCTTCACACTGCTAAAGTCCATCAACATTTCTAGAGGAGACAAAATAGACATGAAATATATTGAACATATTGTATGTGAAACGTTCAACACTACTCATCACATCACACTACGCTTATAACGAGAGGCCTAAGTCGCAGAGTCGCTATCTCTACAAAACGATTATATTAACAAAGTTGGTACATAAAGTATACTCACAACTAAGTATAGTGATGGTCATAGACGTGTACATAAGGAACAACATGTTAAAGAACAAGAAGCCGAGGTTGGAGAGCACTTTGGAGCCGTCGTCACCGATGTCGTAGTACAGCGCGCCGATCAGGAAACCGACCAGGATGTGAGCGAACAGACGGAGGTACATGAGAGTCTGTTGACAAGGGTGTACGTTAGAAATATAATACATAATACACGCGATATGTACTATATAATATGTCCCTTCGGTTCGATAGCCAGATCCCCATTTTATAAATGTTGGCTGATCATTAAAAATAACCCTGTAATTAAACATGAATAGATGGGAATGTAATTCAAAATACTTGTAAAATTGACTTCTATTGTATCGATTCAGACCTTCTCTTTCATCTTGATCTGAAATAATTACTTTCAAAAACCTCAGTGGCACTTATCAGTAACACTAAGTTTTTCTGAGTAAGTAATATAATATTTAAATGTACTTTATAATGTTATAAGGTACATTTAAATATTAATAGTAATATAATATAAATAGGCCCATTTTTTACCACAGGAAATTTAAATATGTATGATACTCATTGCGAAAAGACCAATGGTAATATAATGGCACTCAACAGACTAAACGAAGGAAGATTGAATAAAGCAGGATATTATATTCATCCTGTAAAACGATACTTCTTATTATTTGCACTTGTCTTGTTGTACAACGACTATAAACTACATTGTATAGACATTATGGACATTGCAGATGTGTAGTAACACATTAGGTGTGTTTAAACTATGCATGAATGCACTTAACTTGCTAAAAGTACATAATACGGTGTGTTATCTGTTTTTATTATAATATTCTTATGTTTTTATGTGGAGAAATGTATTGTATTACAATAGTTGGGATTGGCTATAACCACACAATTATAATAAGTTGTCCAACAGTATTCTGCATTTATGCCATTTATGTATTTCGATATAGTATGTCACAGATATCAAAGGTCACGCAAATAACTGTCGAGAAAATATCTTGGACATGACCTACTTACTTAGACAAGTCAAAGTAAAGTAAGTAGGTAATGTATATTTTTACTGTAAAAAATGAACATATTTTTCGACTAACCTTGCCCTATAAATAGAAACAGTTCTAATTTTAATGCAAATGTAATTTTAATATTATAATTAGTATTAATATTTTCAGACTTACATACTCATCTGCCTACATAAAAACCAACGAATGTTTCTAAAATTCATAGTTAATGTGTTCCGAACCGTTACTTTATACGTGCTTACGGTCCACGGTCGTTGCCCTAAGAATGTTTATTTTTTTGGTTGTTGCAAAGAGTTATTTATAGTGGTTGGAACAAAAAATAGGTAACGGGTCAATGCAAATGACAAATATTCTTTAATTTAAACAAAGTGTCTGTACCTGAATAATATTTAAAGTAATTTATCTTTATAATCAGTGCCAATTCGTTTATTAAACAGTGTCAAATGTATATTTAAATAAATTCTAGTTACAAAAATTTACCTATTGATTTATAATAACTGTACATTTTTCAACAATGTTGGGTATACCCTTAATAAAATGGAAGGCCCTTTGCCTGACAACAGTGAACCCTATTGTCGAAACATCAACAATTTCAGACCTTTGGACACACGACATGAATGCATCATGTCACCATGAGTCACAGAACCTACAACACAACTGTCCTCTGCAATACATTTCTATAAACATCAACACTTATTGTTATATCAACAAAAAAAACAATAGCTTACCCAATCTCTCCTGCTGAACAGCAGCGTCCGTTTCAGTACCACCCAGAATTGTGTGAGTTCAGATGTAGCGTATCTCTTGGGGGAGCCTTCTCCGCCGAGGAGGGCGACCTCCACGTTGTCCTGTTTCTCAGAGTCCATTTGTACGACTAGCGGGTCACCTGGAGATAGACAGAATAAGGATAACATACTATTCCATACCATCTCATACAATCTTGCTTGCAAATGTTTGAACTGCAGACTCGTGTTTTTTGCAAATAAACGATCTTTATCTTTGGAAAACTGTTTGAACTGGTCAGTCTCCAGCTACGACATTTATACTAAATTCCAGTCAAAGCCTGCGCTTAGGCTAACTGCAAAGATATCTACCAAAAAAAGCAACGACCTTACACAATGTAGGAAAGTTTCAAATAAGCAGTTTGTTTACAGGTTGCTGCTGAAAATGACTTGTCATCCTGGGTCTGATTTTAAACATACTACAAAATTGTAATTAGCACTACTTGCTTTATAATTACGATATAACTTGTTGTTAAATACAGCTATAAGCTATATGTTTATTTTATTTTATGCTTTTGGTCATGGTAAACAACACCTAGTTAGCAACAATAACTATTTGAAAATAGCTGTGTACTAGGATGTGTCCTAGTAGTAACTTAAGTAATATAATGTTCGATATTTTAGTTGTTAGAAGTATAATATCTTGTTTTTTGGTACAAATACAATCGATTCTAAAAGTCGATACAGATCAACAGCAATTGCATTACATTGCTTGGTAGGTTTTAAGGCCAGACACGTCTCAAGAGAAATTAAACCCCTATTTAATTAACTATATATTGCAGACAGACATTAAATAAAAACAAAGATATCCATAACCTTCATACACACCGGAGACAAGACGATAGGGTTAAATGTCAAGGCGCGACACTATGAAGTAAGCACGTGTATTTACATCCTATATCTCATGTCTGTATGTATAGAGCAGATACAATCTCTGTAATATAATATAATAAGGATCAAAGTCCGTTTACAGCCTTTTAGTGCAAAAAACTCCAAAATACTTTAGTAGTTAGTTAGGTTAAAAAATGTCGCGTAAAAATGCTGAATAAACTTAATAAAGACAACGATAATGGGGAAGAACTGACTAGACTGACTCTATTCTGTAGTTCAATTCATCTAGCATGACACTGTTGTTTATAGATGAAATATTTGGCAGTGATATGAAATATACACGAATGCACTGTTTGGGACAGCTTGTTGTGGATCATATCAACTAAAGCGAATCTACCGAGTGGTCTTTTCTAAGAAAAAACGCTGTAAATATTCGTCTTTAAAAACATCATTTTAAGCAATTTACAGTCACACAACATGTCAGTAACTTGGTATGTTCTGCCTTTATTTATAACATTACTTCTAGACTAGCATAGAAACGTTACTACGGTAACTAATTATATAATCTAAAGCATAATTATGTGATTCACTTTAAACATACGGTCATAGTTCATATCATGAGTATTGTATAAACAGTCGGTTATCGGTGTACCGTGGTTGTGCAACCCTTTTCATGAACGATGACCAAACCATGAGTGGAATATGGAGTATATTGTTATGGACTTTGAACCATATACCAGCTCCTACTTTTAATCTCTAATATTCCCACCAAAACATACATTTTCGTAATAAGTATGACTCACTCAGTTATTGGAATTGTATGATAGAATAAAACGAATTTATTGTGTATTCTGTCATAATAAGAGATATGTCAAAATTTTACTACGTTATCGCTTTATCAATATAGCAATTTTATATCGTGAACACCTAATAGTTGCACAAGCAGTTAAAGCCCCATGTTAAGTATAGAAATCTATTGGGTATAAATAAATAATTAATGTCAGAGGTATTCAGAAACTAAATTATTCTCTGTATTTAACCAGATATTTTTTTACTCATAACTTAGGTATCTAAATTTCAATTCTCTATGAGTAATTTAACTTGTAGTATCCCAGCAAATAAAAATATTCCACCACGACCAGACCGAAACACTTATTCACACAAAGACAATAGGCAATCATATAGTTACTAGCTAAATTACTTTATTTAAATTATCTCACTTAAGTTTATTTTAATCCTTTAGTTTTTATAGCAGCCCAAGGATTTCTAATCGTCCGCAGTAATTATTCAAAGTTCTCACTAATATTTTTTATACCCAACATTATTACATTACATATTACATTTTCTTACAAACCATTTAGTTATTCATCTTAGCATTCCTATAATGCCTGAAAGAGATTCAGGGGTGTCCTTTAGAGTCTTACACACCCTGATACTGAACGGATCATATGTTCAATAAAGGCAATGAATGAACGAGTAGGTACATTTAAGATCTAGCATCTAATAGAATTGCTATCAATATAATATAAACATGATTAGAGAGTGCAACAAACAGGATGCAACGCGTTACCTCTGATCTTTGTTATCTTCTAGACTCGAGCGCATGACAGTTAATCATACTTATGTTAAAGCCATATATTTGATAGTTTGGTGAGTCAGGCGAAAATGTTATCTAACTGATATGAAAGTCTTATTATCGGATAGAATCGATGAGGTAATGGTCCTATGACAAATTCTCCTTGTCAATATCGTGTATCTGAGAACCATAAATCCGCGAGACGGTAGATATCTCCAAAAAAAAAGCCTGTCCTTTATAATTAAGACAATCCTAATTTAATACATTGCAGGAAACATTTGTCCCCTAAACGTGTTAAATGTGTTGTTGCAAAACTTGTCGTAGCTGTTGTCAACTGTGAACTTGCGTGCCTCTTAATTATGAAATTATGATTATTATGTAAGGCCAGCACGCGAAGACGTTGAATATAATGTATTCAAGTTGTGTCTATCCATATTCCATATATTCTTAATCAACCACTTCCGGAAGTATTGAATATGTATAGGTTTATGACGTCACATTTCGTGTCGAGGCCGTTCTGTATGTTTTTATGATCCATCGTTAAATATGTGATAACATTGATAATGATTTAAATTGGATTCTTGAAAGCAACATTCTTGGATTATCCTAGATTTAAAGCAATCGATGGCCGTGTTAGGAAAGGTCCTAATCGCGGCGTTTTACATAATACCACAAAATATATATTTTTTGAGCAATTTAACTATCTATTAAATGAATAAACTGATGAATATCTACATTTCCATGATTGTTATAATAGTCTTTATGGACTATTAGTTGAGCGGCATCCATTAAGTAAACGCATTACTATAATTGACGCAGACCACTATCAAAGGGTTATATAAACGTTAGAGAAAGGTCGTTCATATGTGCCACAGCCAGATCATTTTTACTGACCAAACACAGCAATGAATGACAAACATAAATCATCACTTTCTTAATTATTCTAAGACACTTCTGACTAAAGGTGAAGGAAAACATCGTGAGGAAACCTGGATTCCAAAATTTGGGATTTGAAATCGCCAACCCGCAGGGAGCAAGCGTGGTGATCAATGCTCGTGCCTTCTCTTTATGGGAAGAGGCCTGTGCCCAGCAGGCTGGAATTTATAACTCATAAAAGTACAAAGTAATCTTACCTTTAGCAATTTCGCTAGCAGCATACTGCAGGATTCCGTTCTGAAGGTTTCCGTTTCCATTGTTCGTTCCGTTGTTATCCCTAAACTTCTCCTGAACTTGCGCGAGGTCGTTCTTGTTCCATTCCTTGCTGAGAGACTCCTCCATAGCTTGCTTGTTGTTGTAGTCGGGCACCTTGCTGTCGGGGAAAGGTACGCCGTTTCTGAAAAGAAATGGATATTATGGCTTTTTGATCATGGTGAAAATGATAAAGTTCAATTTTGTAGATATTGCTTGTGAAAAAGTTTAAGGAAGAGCAATAAGTGTAGCACGTTAAAATTAACGCTGTTTCCATCCTGCATAAGTATAACACATGATTCATCTCTATTGTCTAATTGTTGTTTGTCGTTTGGTCAGCGAATGTGTTAATTAATATAGACGCGTGCCGAGATGGCGAGCACAAGTAACCTAAAATCAACTACTAAAACATGAACAACTAAGTACACGTGGATCAAGGGCTAACAAATACTCCATTTACAACATAACATACCATCACGCCTGTATACGCCACGGGTTAGGCAAAGGTGTACCATTGTTGTCCCACAACTCACCTGATATCGTTCTGTCCATTGTTGATGGCCCGCACCAGCTTGCCAGTGTTGTCGCCGTACTCGCCGCACGACACTTCAATGATGAACGAAGCGGGGTTGTGATACGACGGACACTGCAGGCTCAGGCTGCCCAGCCATTCAACTGTTAAACATATCCACGTTATTGATATACCCTTATAGATTCCAGTAAGAAAGAAAAACAGAATGAATCGTTTTAAATGTAATACAAGAGTCTGGAAAGTCTAAAGTGAGACAGGTTAAGGCAATTAGTATAATTAACATTGTTGTGTTATTTTCTCCAATAAGAATTTGTATTTATTTAAGTTATTTATGAAACGCTGTAAACCACTGCCGAATAAGATACATCCGTTAAAAATAACCGCAACTTGTTTACTATATTTATGAAACTGAATTATGTATTTAGGCAGTTTAAAGAATGTGAATAATTAATCACGATGTCAGTGACATGATATATTGTTATAAACAACGGATTGCTGTAAATACTTCTGCGGCAGTAAACAAATATTTTATAAAGAATATAAATCTTTCTCCTCAATGTAGCAAGAGCCAGACACTTTTTTGAACATAAATCTATCTTATACCGTGACACGTTACAGTTAAAAAAGTTGTCTTTTGGTTCCTTTATGATCACTTAGTGGCAATAAATGGACACTTTAAAACAATAATTCTAATAATCAAAAAGCTTACCAAGTCTGCCTGTGCTGCCCTGGTAGACGCACTGCCCATCAGCCAAAGTGTACAAATGATCGAACATCTCGAACAATCTGGCAGAAGGCTGGTGGATGGTACAGATGATGGTCCTGCCTCCCCTGGCCAAGGTCTTCAGTAAGGATATACATTGGAAGCAAGAGGAACTGTCCAAGCCTGACGTGGGCTCGTCGAAGAACATGATAGGAGGGTTGTTCACCAGTTCTAAGGCTATCGAGAGACGCTTCTTCTGTCCTCCTGAGAGGTTCGATGTCATTGTCTTGTGATGCTCCGAGAGGCCCAAGGTTTCGAGGATCTCTTGGATCTGAAAACGATCATGATTTACTAATCGTCGACTTTGTGCTGAGGATAAAATTAAATAAATTACTTAATGAATTTAGTAGAACCCAAGGCGAGGGAAGGTCTTGAGCCAAATCGAACATTTAAGTTACAGTAGACACGAAACTAAGAACAAAAGTTCTGTTTTTTGTGTTTCATTTTATATAAATAAGTTTTCTGTTATTTACTACTAAGGGATGAATTTTCGCTCAGTAGGTCAGTCTAAAAATCAAAAACTGTAATCACTGTTGTTATAGTATCACATACCACTTCCTCCTTATCGGCGCTGGTGGTAGCACTCGGCAGCTTCAAGGCGGTGGCCACAGACATGGCCTCTTCCACCGTGAGGTTCCCGTGCAGCTGGTTGTCCTGCATGATGTAGCACGACAGCTTGCGGAAACTCGACAGGTTGCGCTCCATACCGTTCACTGTGATACTGCCTTCCATTCCTGAGGTTCTGAGGAAGGAGGGACAAGTCAGTTTTGTTTACAAAGGCTTTTTACATGGTAAGATATTTATGGCGGTGCTAGGGACTGAACCTTTTTCTACGAGTATGAGTCAAATCTAGTTTGAGATTTAATGTTACACTTAGAAACCGCCAAAGTAAGGTAAATATGAATTCTTAATGTTTTACTTAAAATTTATAATTTTATTCCTGTATCTAGCTTTTATGCAGTTATTTCTGCTTATTCTTTTCCCCAATAAAGGTTAGAATAGTTTTTTGTAGCATTCAAGTACAAAGTACATCACAGAATGTCACCTTCGTCGTATAAAAGTTGCATGGCCTCCAAAATATATGTGCATCATTATGTTATACCGGAGACATAAATACTTACACAAATATTGCAAAACATACAAATATGAGACTTGGGTTTATTTTTCGTACATTTAGTAGAATTTTGCACATAATAGTTGGTAATTACTGGGTAGAACAGCTTAAGCTTAAATCTACAAAACATTGAGAGTTCTTCAGTACAGGTATGGCGTTCAATGACTATGTTTCACAAGTATCTATTAGTTCCACACAGTTATTCTGCCTCCTTGAATAATAGAAAATGGCTACGGATCGATCATTTATACTTGACATCGTTGCCCAGTATCCGTGCCACATTTCTAGTGCCATATAATTAAACAATTATATAATCGATAAAAAATAGTTAGGTACTTTAGGACATGAAGATGAAAGAAAACATATTCCTCGTTTAAATCAATCAAATCAACATGAGAATTTCTTAATATTCTGGCAATCCTCGTCTTAATGCAGTGTTTTGATTGGTTGACAGTATTTTGGACAACCAATTATATTAGTTGACGTTATGAGATTCAATTAAACACCCTTTCAGAAACCAAGGGGAAATTTGATATGTTTGAAATAGGTTCAATGTCTCCATCTACAGTAGGTATAATATAAGTCGTGCGTCAGCTGTAGGTCTGTATCATGTATGTCATGCGTGTACATCGTTTTTTGTAACAACCATAATTCAGAAACAAAAACTCTCATGAATAAATTATAATCTGTTAGAACCAAAAATCCTGTCGTGTTTTCCTCGTTCAAACAAAAAATATTTTAAAGACTCATTGCAACATTAACGAAATCAAACGACGAATGCTTTCGAAATATTTATAATTATTGTGAATAAAGGCGTATGTCGTACAATACCTATCGGATTACTGAATACCTTTTCAGTCAATATTTTATTATTATGTAACACCTTATCTAAAACACTACGATCCAATTTATAATAATAATATAAGGTGTTTGGCCTGCAGTGGGACAACTGCAGACTAGTATTATATTTAATATACCAACGTATGTTTTATTTTGGAGAATTCATTGACATCTTCGTTAGGTCTTTGTCCTAAGTTCGTAACCGGACAAAACCGGCCTCTAAGCAGCATCAGAGGGGAGGCCAAAAACAAAATAAAAACCACAGCTAACCAGAATTCAGTTTTTGTTATAGTATAAAGAATTTAGTGTACTAAATAAAAAGTGGAATTTAATACATTAACCTTCTATCCATACATCAATAATATGTGATCAAAAATATAGCAGTATTTAATGAAAATACCGTGAAGCAGTCAAAGCCTGCGCTACGTACGCATTAAGCCTGAACTGCGTACATCTCTTACAGAATTTTGGAAAGGCCCATGCATGTTTTATCCATGCTGTGTAAGGACCATGGACATTAGACAATAAAACTCAAAGAATGAAAATAACTAAAACAGACGTGTATGTAAGTGTCTAACGTACAATATCCATAAACTACACGTACAATGATTGAATTATACATTAAACAAGATAACTTGTTCAATATCGCTTTGATACCAAGGTAAATGACCATTGCATCCTTTCATTGCTTTCACAAGTCATGTTGTAGCAAATAAAAATGCAATAAAAAACCAAGATTGTGAATCGATAGTAATAAAAGTTACAGTTATTGGAATATCTCATTTAATTTGAAGTGCAACACATACATACGTTTCAAGACTTTTGCATAACTAGGTTATTTACACTTGTCTAAACTTTTATCTGCAGTTTATATCAATTATGGCTAGTAGATGACTTTTACGGTTTTCCTACGGCTTTCCCAGAACTACCTATGTGATCATCCCGAAGTTCAATAACCTTCTTATTAGCTAACCAAATTGCATGCACATCGGTTTAGGCTTAAAAGGTAACAGACTAGAATATTAATTGAAATGAGTATGTGTTATGCCTTTAGTACATAGGACGTTCGATTATATGCGAATATCTTGGCATGCATAAAGCATTTACTATTATCAGACCTTTCTACAGATTTGCACAAGCTTTCTATCAGTTATACAACTATATGCAAATACAGAACTTAAACCTTGAAAATGCTAGTCTTCTGTATGACGTCAAACAATTATTAATTATTCCGGTTTTGCTTAAACATGTTATTAAGTATCTATATTGGGATCTTGTTTTCTTTTAAGTCGTTTTCGTGTGTTTTGTTCCTTAATCACTGTACTTGAGTAAAGATTACTTTTAAATAAATAACTATTATATTGTTAGTTATTTACCTGTAATCGCATCTCGGCTGAGAAATACTGCTATGCTACTAAATTCGAATGTTATAAAGTTTGTTTGTTGTTTTAATATGGAAATAACTTTTCTTTATTTTCAAATCAGCTTCGTCGCAATTTTAATTATTCAACATTCAGAGATTGCTCTCAAATGTTGTTGAAGTTTTAAATGTATTCAATAGAAACAGATAGTGAACATATTTCTCTAGGATATACATGTCCTACGACTCTAGTTTATAAAAAAGATCGCAATAGTACAAGAACTGCGTAAATGGTAGCGGTCGGACGCTCGACCCACTTACTACGATTGCCGTGATAAACAAGTCCGGTTGCGATGTGAAAACAATTATTTATTATACCCATGGATTACTAATGAGTCGAGGTCTGTATGTCACAGATAACTTACTCATTGTTTATCCAGGAAGTATTCTCAGAAGTTTAGTTTTATAATTCTGACGGTATTGTTATCAAAACGACCCGGCAACAATATCCAATACCATATTCAACAAACTAATTATCTTCTTGCAAATTAAGATTTTAATGACTTCGATTAATTTTAAGCAGAAATAATATATCAAAATATTTGTAAATTGAACTTGTTTTTGGGAAGGTAAATAAGTATCCAAATTACAAGGGCACAACAAAAATAGCACGCAATGCAAAAAATATAACTGGTTCTTGTTTAAAATATGTAGGTATTATACTCAAGAGCAATAATTATATTATTTATTAACTGCAGATTAATTATTGCATTGTTTGTTTATTGTGGAAACTTGAGACGGTAGTAATATTTCTTACATCTTTAATCAATCTTTTAATGTAAGGCTTTTTAAGATAATTAACTAAAAGTGTCAGCATTTTTGATAATTTAATAGAGCATCAGTATCTTTGGAGGAGGCAGGAGCATACATTTTTATAAGCTTGAAGGACACAATACAAAGAAAAATCAATATTAAAGATACCTATGATTGTTTAGAGAACTTCCGTATCAAAAATATTTGTTTACCAGCCCTTTGACCAGTAATACACTGACATTGAAACAACGAAGCAATGTCATAAGATATATAAAATGACGTACCCAATTAAAAGTCTTAAACACGATATAAAGCTGAACATGTTATTAAATCAAACCAGTTTCTTTTGATGAAGGTAAAAAATGTATCTGTGACACAACTTTATAAGGAATTAATACGAGATACAAAACAGCCATGAACATTTTTTTTTTGTACTTACGTAGTACCATAGAACTAGAAATAAATTATTAAATTATTCAGTGCTGTTAATAAATAATAACTAATCATTTATTTCTTAAATGTATAAAAAATTGCATTGGCTTTAAGCTAAAAAAATTATAAGCCAAAGTTCGTGGCAGGAAGTTTTCGATAAATAATTAGGTATGCTAATGTGTGAAGACCTTCCTTTATATCTATACATCGATTGAAATATTGGGTTTGTTTTAACAACGATCTTGAAATAAACCCAGTCTCTAGCTGTCCTATTTTACTTTTGCTAACTGGAATTGAATAACAATTGAATGTTTATTTTCCTAAGCCACCAACGAATTGTTGGCAACAAATTCTTAAAGTATTATAAAGTGAAATAACTGCAGGAATGATGAATATCAAAGTTGTAGTGACATAGTTAGCTTATGCGTTCAAATTACGTAACTTATGTGTCGCAAGTTGGCAGCTATGAGAGACACGATGGCACTAGGACATCACAAATATGACTATAACAAGTACCACATGAGTACATACACTATTTAGTACAACTGACGTAAGGTAGGAATTTACGTAATACGTACGTGATGAGTTATATATTAAGGTACTAGTATAATACTGATATCAACAAACGTATATCTGAGGTTTGCTACGCTACATTTGTAACGTAAAAATCATGTGATGTTCTCAAAAAACCCGTACTGTATGTTCCTTACATAATATTAAGAAATATCAAATTCTGTGTTGGTAATATTTATCTTAAGCGAAACGTTAACTAGTTAAATATGTAAGATACATTCTGTTAGCTGTGACTATAAGTGCTGAAAAATACTAGGGTACCTTACCAGTAAAATAAATAGATATATTTTTAAACACGTAACGATCGATAAGTATTCGAATTATTGTGTTCCCCAGAGATCTATCTGTGCAAGAAAATTATCTTCTCAAAATGAATCACTAATTTATTAATCGATTTAGTAATTTTCCTTTATAACCATTTATCATCGCATCCTAACGATACATTATTTACAACAAAGTATTGATACGCAAGTATATTAAAATCTAGATTAACATTACACCATTTTGTAATAGGATACCGTCGTAAATTTGCAACACCGTAAGTAATATGCGTTGTAATCAATTAAACATAATATTCTATTTATTCGCAAGACATTCAAGCTTATGTGACAGTCACTAGGCGAAACAAAAACCTACTCAAACTGGTTATACTTACTAAAATTAATTATAATGACTATAACTTTTTGTGGTGGAGTTTCGTATCTGTAGAAAAATGTTGGGTTATACCTGAATGTTAAATCAAATTAGCCAATTACGACAGCTTGGACAGTTTTCGACGTTGACTTGAAGTTCAACTTGTAACTGTTTCACTTCGAAGCTAAAGCCTTATGAAGAGACAGAATTAACTTTAGTCTAAACACCGCCTTTGTTTACTTCATAGTTTGCAACTTTGATTGCCACTGACCATTCCAAGCAAAAATATTCTGTAAGTTCTTATATGTCACTAGCTGAATCAATTTAAAATTGTTTAACAGTTCATTCTTTAGCTTGCTGTAGTATAATATAAACTTACTTGTATCCTGTAAGAATGTTCAGAAGTGTGGACTTTCCGGCACCGGACGGCCCCATAATGGCCGTCAGCTCGCCGGAGCGCAGCCGGCCGGAGACCGACTTGAGAATCGTCTTCACATCTATAAAAAGAAATTAATAAATCAATACTAAAGACTTTTGGTAGACCTTAATAAATAAACTTAATTAAAGAGACCCGAAGTTGTCCGTAAGCTTTAAGTGATTAATCTCTCTTTTTGATTTATTTAAATAATATTAAACAGACACATACATCATTTGTTAGTTTACGGTTGTTTTACAATTTGTTTCCGTCTGTATAAAACTTTGGAGAACTGTTGTGGTATGTACAATTTATCAACATCTATGGTATATGTAATAATTCAACTAGTTTATCTAAAAGTAAATGCAGAGTGTAATTAACTAGTCAGATTTTTTGTATCACATATTTTTTTTTATTGATTTTTTTTTTTCTAAATTTAGTTATGTCATTAATACTAATTCATAAAACGTATTTTCAAAGGTTTGATAAAACTAAACGACATTTTTTTAATATAGGAAATAATATACTGAAAATATACTTAAATAACACAAAGACCTTTATGTTTAAGTAATTACGTTGATAATTTAATCAACTAAAATGGTAGCTCAAAGGTCACATTTTGTACGGTTCACAGGCCTGGGTGTAGTGCAAAAAATATGTTATTGTGTGAGAACGAACGTTGACTTAAAGACTCATTTTATTTTAAAATTCCATCGCTTCCTTACTTCCTTGTTAAATAAGACTTGAATAATCTCAAATAAGTTGGTAAATCATAAATCAATCAACTTCATCGATGTGATTTAAAAGTCAAATTGCAACTGTATGTTCATGCATAATTTACGCTGTACGAAGAAACAACAATTTTAAACTAAATTTCACAGAGGTTTAAGAATCGGTTCTAAATTGCCACTACCTACTTTCTCGATAGCAATGGTTGTGAAAAGAGAAATTATGATGCGAAATTCACCAAAACATGTCAAGTCACCACTTGATGTAAAAATTCGCAAACCGATTGTGATTCATATTTATTTACATTCTTAATGCTGGAAATAAATGAGATATCATCATAATCTAAGGCATCCCTATTTAGCCATAAAATTATGTAAAAATCTAAATCTTTAGTAGAGAAAATCATCTAATAGATACGGACTGGTTTTTTATTTTGGGCAACATAGAAGCTACTAGCAGTAACTAATCTTGTTTAATTACTTTTAAATTTGTAAGTTACACAGTGGAGTTACGGGTTAAACTCGAAGTAACACCATTAGTCTGACCGGTTTTCCTCATTCTAAGAGTACTCTTACATCTTGCGCAGTGCAATGAATTGATGTGCCGACTTATGTTTATTTAACTGAGCCATGTATAATAAATGTTATTGAAGATACCCAGTGTTGAACAACGACCTTCCGGCTTATCGACATTGCCACGACTTATGTAGATCAGAATATATCTGGATGAGTATTCATAGGCATGTACCTATATCCCTTAAAGCTAAATACCTTGATAAAAATATAATTTCTGTTCCCTAAATTGTTTCTGCAGTCAACTACTCCGAGTGTTATAGTTATTGAAACTTTAAGGTTTGACAGGGACAAAAAAGCAAGAGTCGGAAGGGAACAGTTTTCCGCCTTGGACATTCTTATTTAATAACAACTCTACCTTGAGGTATAATTTTCCTCCAGTATCGTAAGTATTCAACCTACAGCAGACATGACAGTTAGAAAATTTTAATATTATTATCATTGATAAGAAAGTTCACCAAACCCTAATTGTTTTGGAATTTCTATGTAGAATCTAGCTACTGACAAATTAAAATTGACATTAATGCCCTTTTAAAAGAATAAACAAAATCTTAGCTTCCTTTTTCCTGTTATAAAAACCTCTATTTTAAAATGAGTTCTTACAAACACCGCAAATCTTGAGTCGTAAACGTAACTTGAATATAAATAGCTTACACGCGTACCTAAGTAGAGTCCTTTGTCACTTCAAACATTACTCATCCTTTGGCAAAGTCCACTTCCCATATGGGCTTTAGATTGTATACTATCGATTGTATTGTTACATTCCATGATCTATGTTGTACTACTTACTCAGAAGTGCCAGGAAAAAGATCCCAAACTAGCAGTTTAGTATGTGTCTTTAATGACTAAAAATTTTAATACCAAGTGTGATTTCTCTTAGCGAATATACCTATGTATAAAACTATTTGCTATAATGTCGAAAGTGTTGAATAAAGTAGTCAAACGTAAATTACAGTTGAATGACACAGTTGCAGCACCTTAGAAATACAGTTATATCAACGTATGTTTTGCTTCAACTGACTTCTACAAAAGACCTTCAACAAGGGACAGAAAGAAACAATAACGATGTCTATAGCAACCGTCGTAATTGCTTACAACAATTAACATTGCAAGTACAAGGGTCAAATGCAGACTTACAAGTATTTATAACACGTTATCGTACCTAATTAGTTGCATGCAAACTCTTCACTTCTTGCTGCTAATGAGAATTATAGTTTATAACAACTTGTTTTTTTAATATTAGTCAATAATTTTAGTATAAGATTGAAAAAATACTGGAGGAGTAAAGAATATTTTTTCCGTATATCTTATATTCTATTAGTTAAAAATAGATTTCGTTTATAAATATCCAGGTTTATGCTTTATGCTTCGTTAACAATAATAAAATTATATATTTTCTGATGAATACACGCTTTTTTGTTGTTATTCTAAGCTTATATTTGTACAATGACACTGACGTACCCACATTATACTATTGTTCGCGACTTAATGCCCGATTATATTAATAGAATAAATTAAATTACAATTAGGTACATTCCCAGAAACAAAAAAGTTACTGATTTTAAGCCTTGTTAGCATTCGTTTACTGGCCTGAAAATTGTTTATTTGGAAGTAAATATAATTATTTTTTTAAGTATATAGCTAGACTCTAGCTTATTTAGTATCTCATGTGTTCGCTCAGTTTCGATAACATCAAGACTACTCTCGACAACCGTATCACGAATAATCACGAGAGAATCACTAGTTTATGTGAGTGATCGCATGCAACGACATGAAACAATTTTCCAGTGCATAAACGTGTAAACTCTCTATATAAATGACTTCGTGTTAATGAGATAGAACTAATAATGGCCGACTAGGAGCCAACGAGGTCGTTAAAACATGTCAACTAGATAAGTTATCTATAAAGCCGCACCAGCTGATCCAATGCTTACGGAATAAAACGATAACTTTAAATAAAGTTGATACGGAAATTTTTAAAATTTATTATGTCAATAAACATTAAATCAGAAAAGTGAACACAATATGGCTAAAGTTTGATTCCAAGATAAATGTACAAATAAGTTTCAAAGTCCAAAACAGTATAAAAGCATAAAGTTATTGTTACACAGATTTATCATGTAAGGTCATCATAAGTAGAGCAACCAACAACAACATACATTAATTGCGACAAAGAGTTATTGCTAAAGAGTCATTTATTAGAAATAATTTAATGAAAAGAATAAAACTATAAATTACTTAATAAAAAAGTATAATTACATCCTGATAATTGCATGTAACACAACCTCCACCGTAAATGGCTGGCACTCAATCTGTGTTATTTTCTTTTTCTACAACAGGCAGAACTTCATACTGTCATAATATTTCTGGAGAAAATTCAAGTATATATTTTTTCCGTCATATTATAAAAAAAGAAGATGATATATCCTGTCCCCAGACAAGAACTCTTAAATTCACTACGACACAATTCTTTTATTTCATCAATAAAAACTTAACGTATAAATTAACGACGACGCATAAGGTTGCTTTCCACATTTGGTGATTTTATCATTTCTCTGTGTTTAAATTCCTCTTCCTGCTTATTGTAAAGGTGAAGTGCATAATTAAAGTTTAATATCAAAGAACTTCTTTCTCATTCTGCGTATTTACTTTTCCTTAAATCTTGACATTTGGTTTACCTTCATCTTTCAATAATATATTGGCTATTTTTGGTATTACCTTTTTTGCTCCTCATTATAAATGAGCTTAATTTTAAAACTATTTACATATGCAAGTACATTTTGCATTTTAAAATGACGCTATTTATACGACACGAGACGATACGATAGAGATCGTGGATTTTGGCAAGGCCATAAATATTATTGTTTTTCCGCTAATATTCTGATACACTTTTGTTGTTGTATTAAAATGCGCAGCTTATATCTATCTGGTAACACAGAAGCTAGATTAGTAAAACTAAAATAGCCTTGGTCTATTAATGACTTCAATTTATCGGTTTATATCCAATCAATTATTTGATTTGATAAATATGAAACAAAAACAAGCAAGTGGAGTAAGGAATGGCCACAATGCAAACGTAGTAAGAAGACAGAAAGGCAATTCCGTGACAGTTATGTTCAAAAATGTACATTACTTATCCTAGTTAAGTAATACTGTGATAATGTTTATTAATCCTTGTTTATGGGCCCGTGCAACAACTAATGTAGGTTATCTAATGACAGAATATCTTTGTATAATAATATGATAATTAAAATCCCTATCGTAAATTATAACCGTGCAATTTCCAACTGTAATTACGATCTACTCATTACTACCCTTCGTAAAAAGCAATGAACTTATTAATAGAAAATCTTTTCAGTGTTATTAAATGGCTTTTATTTAAAGTTGTTATTTCTTTTACGGTTTATCTAATCAAAAACAAAAATGTGATGGTCATTTTAACCGCTGTTAAATGTGGTTTTCCCTATCTGAAGTAACTGCCCATCTAGTTCTACATATCTATGGATAAATTACGTGTCCTTATAGCAATACTATGGTAATTTATTTAAACAACATAGCTTAAATGAATAAATGTGTTAGTAATGGACAGATACAAAGTTATCGAGATTCTGAAGACACCGACTAATGTTTTATTTTGTGTGGCATGTTATAAAGATTCAAAATAGAGACTTTCAAAAGCAAGTAATGTGACGTAAGGATATATTAAGGATCAATGAGAGGAAACAGTGATGATAACAAAAATACAATAAACAAAACAATAATTCAAAACCTTTTTCCTGGTGTATTAATAAAGGAAAAAAATACTAAAACCAAGGCAACTCTATAAAACTATCAATCATATCTTCGAAAGCATGGAATGATCGTAAATATGTTATCAAACTGAGTGGATAATTAAAAAGTATTCGTTTCTCAATTCCTGCCTTGACTATATGATAAGCGTTACCTGTTCTTATCAAAAGATTAAGGTATTAATGTCAATTATATCTTACTGTGTGACTATTTGACTTTCAAAATGTGATATATTTACTAATTGATAAATACTTCTACACGTTATTTGATTGTGTTACTGACGCTAAATAGCGTGGGAACGGACATTTAAGAACCTTAGTTGTAATAAGTTCAGTCCTATACATCTCGGAGGATAAATAAGCGGAGAGTTGAGATTCTCCCATGGCGACAAACTAACCAAGTGAGAAATATGTCTGATGCATTGGAATCTGTCAACCATGCCACAATTTTTTTTATACAGTAACCATTTATTATATATTATTGTAACAGCTATTTTTCGCTAATAATCAAAATCACAAGAAGAAAAGGCGGAAAAAATATTAACTAACAAAGGTCAATCGGTCGCTGGGACCTAGCAACATTATAGCATAATTTAATAATCAAGGTGATAATGAGCAAATACTTGCTTAATGACATTGATAAAATCTTTAATTATCAAATTTTAACTTGGAATATTTTGAGGACAGTCGTACTACCGGGTTTCATTTCCTTTTGATATTCAGAACATTTATACGCCTGAGTTAACGATGCCTAGAATATGTGTTATTCATCATATTTAAAGCAACATTTACTAACATACAACTTCTATTTATTTATTCTCACTTTGTAGGATCATGATTCATGAGTGTCATAGTATTTACTTTAACTGTTAAATTTAAAAAACATTATTGGCTTTTTATGTTATCACATGAAAATGAGTCAGATTTAGCATTGCGTTTTAATATCATAGGTACTACAACGAGATAGATATGGGAAGATAGAGTACTTGTATTAGTCATCATCGCCACTATGTTTATAACAAAACAAAAGTTGAGAAGAGTTCAAGATAAATAAAAAAGATTAACGATTAAAGTACTAAAAATAAAACATTTTGCAGGAATTGTAAACGCGATTTATATAAAACTATTATATGTATAACGAGAAAAGTAACAATTATACAAACGTGGATAAAATGATACTACAAGTTACTAGTAGAAATGCTAAGAAGAATAATTCAACCGCCCAAAACGTTGTCATAGATGAAACCAGTACATAACAACAGAGACATACGACCGACCATAACCAATTACAGCGGAAGAAGTAAATTGTTTGTGGACGCCTACCTATACGTACGAATAAGTGTTTCCTTATCCGTTTCATGAATAAACTACAAGTCTGCCGGCCTACTTGATGTCGTCTATTGGACAATACATGTGGATCAAAGACGCAGATCTTGTTGGAAGATTTGTGTCTGAACTCTGGCTCAATATGGAGCAAAAGAAAAGGAAAAAATATGAGAGTGTCTTTGATGAACACATAGATAGAAATTTTAGCTGACTAGCAGCCATAATAATAAATTAAATGTTGTGGTTGAATTAAAAATTGAGTTTAACACTTTAAAGGTAAACATAACTGTTGCGGTGCATAAACAGTACATCACTTGTTAGATGAAATACTGTAAACACTTTCATACAAAGTTTGTCTAAAAAAAATAATCAAACTCTCCAACCGTACTTTCACCCGACCAAAAACAGACGTTTCTAAAGTGTAGTTACTATCAAATACCCCGTTACATTCGCGAATTTTGACACAATTTTAGACAAAACTAAGCTGCCTATTCTTTGTCTTGCATGTTTGATTTTCTGCTAGAAGCTAACATCATCGTGCAAGCGAATTACGATCGTGCGTATTAGCCGGAAACGGCCACTCTGATACATAAGTGTCCTAATTACAACTATTGTGAGCACTTGTATGGGGACATAGACATAATAAAAACCAAAAAAATAACATACGTTTTTTTTCAATTGGCAAAATCACGCGCCGTGACACGTTTCAAAACAAATCACGTGTAGAATGGGTTGGGGGCAAAAGACCAAGTGTATAATTACTGTAGATGAAGCAACGTCATCTAAATGCTGTAACCAAGTAACAAGTCTGGTCTAACCTTGGTTGACAAGGATAAATACAGCTTCATGACCATTCGCAACTGCAATTATATTATATCCGTAGAAAAAATTGCAAAAATTGTCAACAAAGCGTAATAAGGATTTCAAACACAAGGATTTGGCTCCTCTCCCAAAAATACATCCACAGTATTAAAGCGAAAACAAAATTTCTGCCAATTTTGTTAAAGCCAGAAAATTACACGAAAGAAATAGTGTACAAAAAATTAACATGGTAAGCTTAAATCATGATTAATAGCTTGAATATTTATAAAGATAAAAGCTTCGACGTGAGGGTAAAACATGGATGCTGTTTAAAGTTTATTGAAGGTAACTTCTGGGTCATCGCTCGATGTCGGCTTTATGATGGGGCAACGCAGCAGGAAATGAGGAAAACAAAGTACAACAATGGGTTCCTTCGGCACGCAATCATGCCGATCATCGAAACGTATATCTTGAATGTTGACGCAAATATGATTATTTGTATGGTGGTCATAATTCTATAAAACCACATTTTCATTTGAGCACAGAAATGTTTCAAATGCGTCCAGTTCTAATAATAATGAACAAAGACATGGAGGTAATAACAACATTTGAAGTTAAAGTAGTGTCGCATTAAGTCTTAATTACTGCATAATGATTTAATCTAACTAATTTCAAAACCGGTATTATTCGTAGATTTGATATAACTTGTTTTTGTGAGTCGTAATAGAACTCTAGATGCAAAAGTGTAAAAATATTGAAATCCAACATAGAAATCCAACATAGAAATGTCTGTTGTTATATGTGTAATACAATAAGAATCTGATAAACAAGAATTGTTTACCAGAAATCTTGAATGGTAAACAAGGAAAGGTGGTGACGTTTGTCTTGTAGGGTTGCTAGAAATATGGAGTATGAATCAAAGACCTTTTGAAACATGGTACTTTCTAAGAACATAATTGAGAGTTCGAGATTTAACATAATTGAGAAAATCCATTACATAAGTTAAATTGCACGGGGTTATATGATATCTCATCTATGTCAATCAGTATTATTAGTTGAGTTATTATTTTCGGGTAAGCGGGTATTCTGATCACTAAGCAATTATGTATCGTCCTTATGACTTACAACTACGGAATTTTCAGACTTGGTAAAGTTTCGAAACGTAAAATACATCCGCCTTAATACATGTGTTCAAATGCATAATACGGAGCTTATGTAGAACTGATACGAATGGCACCTACTAATCAATAAAGATAATGTTTTATGCATCGCTTTATTTTCCAGTTGTATCGCTAGCTTATCGACTAAAACCGTAATGTGACAACTCTCACGACACGTGGGTAACAATAGTTTGTATTAACTCAGTCAACTTCATTATCGTTCTTTGCCTTTTTATTATCTTTCTTGTCTTCTTCAGAGGCCTTGTGACATATAATTAGATCTTATTTATCACAACTCATAACAAAAGAAAATGTACAAAGATTTTTCGCTGCTTGACTAAAGTCATCAGAATTTTGAATTGATATTTCAGATCAGTAAATGCTAATAATTTTATTTAGTTTTTATCTAAGCCTTGAATAAAACTGACAAAAGCTATTTATAGTTTAATTAATTCCGATTAAGTGACTACAAAAGTCAATCGTAATCTTGGAGTTTAAGGAAATATAATCATTGAGGTCATAGGTATAGATCGCCTCATTAATACGGACATTATTAATGATTTAGACATCGTTACAAACATTCATTATCTATGTTATTTTAAATAATTAATGACAGTTGTTTACTGAAATGAAATCAATAATAGAAATCTATCGAAGTACCTTACATCTATTGTTTAATACTTTTATTGTAATTTTTTCTTAGTAGGTCTGACTGACTAATGAGCAAAGGCCTTCCCCAAGTCCATCTTCGAGATCTTTTTGTTTATGCTGTTTGTATAAAATAATAATAATGGTAAACTTACTGCTTTTTCTGCCCTCCTGCACTTTGTAGGTGAGGTCTGTGAACGCCAAGTCCACCGGCGGTCTCTTCGGCAGATGTGTGAGAGTCTTGTGCTGTGCCGGGGTGATGGTCACCTTTAAACTCCCTTTCCTGTCGGAGATAATGGGCTTAGTGTCCACTGGCCCCGGAAGGCACGATTCTTTGTCCACTTTCATTTTGAACAAAACACAATGGATTTTATTTAAACTAAGAAACTCAGTTGGTCATTCGTACGTCACAAAGAAGCAGATAAATGTATGAATGCGATAGCTGACGCGCGTCTCGCGCCGATTCCGCGCGCGCACTGATCGCAACCGAGCGCTCGACTGAGTACCTCCCCCCAGGGACGTTCGCAGAGGTGACGTCGACTGATTAGCTACCAGTTTTGAACTTTGGCTTGTAATGTCCATACATCATATGGATGTTGTGCATAGCTTACTTGTATGCTATGATGAAATACAAAAGGGGGTCATAAAAAGGGTTCCCTAATTGTCTATTCATGCTCAATGAATCTGTTTGAGGCTTAGCATGTTGTTAAGAGAACTAAAGTGCATAGACATCAATCTTGATCCAAAAATAGATGTAGGTAATATAAAAATATACAACATAAAACAATAAGGAAAGCAATCAAGTATAACGAAATTAACAATTCGCTTTTTTAATATCTGTAAAAACTAGTTTACTTAATGTCAAATTAAAACATTATTTGTCATTAAATAACTATTTAAAATTCTAAAGTTGAAACATGTTACATATTTTGTAACTAATAAGACAAGAAAAAATAAATTGAATAAATGCAAAGGAAGGAGGCAATTGAGTATTAATAAAATAAGCTACTGGTCTCTATAGCATTTTTAATTTAAGATTACAATGTTGAAGGCCAAGTTGTATAACAATTTTGTATTGCACATACAAAAGTTGTGTGTAACTTTTTATTAGTTTCATGTGTGTACTTAGAACTCCAAATGACTATATCATAGATAATTAAGATATTGTAATTTAAGAGATGGGGGATTTTTTAGACCTTTTAAAATGACTTCAAAATGTTACACAATATAACTAGTAATGTTTTTTTTTTTTCATAATCGGCTTTGTCCTTTGGTGTAGACTAAAATCACATTTCTTTTTCTACCCTTGCGATTTCCTGAATTTCTAAATTGTTTTTTTTTTTTATTCTAATTGGTCATAGCTACTTTGAATTTTTGTATGTTTTTCTTTAGCTTACAACACACACACTTGTAGACTTGTGCTTTTGAAAAATAATGTTAAGATCTTTTTATTTCGTCTTGATATTTTTTAATAAAAAAAAATATTATTGTTATGTCTTTTTATTTATTATTTAGCTTTTAAACATCAAAACTTGGACATCATAGGTTACAACACTGGTTATAATAATTAGGGTCTAGTAAAATTCTACCGAGGCTTTGAGTAGTTTTGATTACCACATAAAAGCAGTATTAGAGGATATAATGATACAAATGCTGATGCCTAGATGAGGTAATTATAAATTATTGTCTATCAGTAAGTATCACTTTTGTTTAGGCTAGTAAATTGTATCACAGATATAGGAGTTATTTTTATTATTATAGTATCAAGCTATGTGAATATAACAACCCGTTTTATGGTGCTCAAGAGTTAAGAATAACTTTCTACAGAATTTCGTAACGAATGGAGCCAAATTAAATATAACGTCAGCTTTCCCTTTAAATAGACTTTACTTTATTATTTGTAGATAGGAAATGGGCAATTCTGGGTATGAGTGGGCTATTTGATAAATAACGCCACACAAAAGATGTTAAATATAGTAGGTCAGGTACCTACATAATGTTTAGATACGTTGCAGAGAACAAAGTTGCGAAATACGCATATATTTCGTAAGTTAACTTACCTCAGATTGTTGAGAATATACACGTTATCCATCGTGACCACTTCATAAAAATACAAACTTGTTTAACCGCAATTTGAATTAACTAAAACAAAAGCGAATCGCTATTCAAAACAAAATAATGTGTGATGGTAGGCCATACACAAAACTACGATACTTTCTCCAGAATGAACGTAGTGAAAAGAGATGGTGAGATGTACTGTTCGAAAGAGAGACTAAGACAGATATATTGTTTTTATTGACATTGACAGCTGTTGCATATTTCGGCCATGTCGATTGTCATGCAAACTTTTTACAGATTATTTTTAAGTGTATTCACTTCACATACATACCCCTCAAAATTTACGTTCTACAGAATCAAAAACTATATTATTTGTAAAAGTAACCATTGGTGATCTGCTGATTGCTACATTTTAAAACCATCCTCATTGAATAATCGTTTACGATACAATGGTACATCATTTTTTTTAATTGGTAACAGTTGCAAAATTTCTATAATTTATCACTTAACTTTTAATAGTACATCTAGTGTGTATTATTAAAAATTAAAAGAAAACAATTTTTAAATTTATTTATTTGGTGACGTTAGCAATATTTTGAACAATAACTATAATAGTACCTTCATGTCAAAATAGACGTCATCGAGAATGCTGCCGTAGTAGTAATTTAATACCAAAATAGTAAAAACCTTTTTTTAGTTATCGTGCAAATCACTTTTATTTATTTTATTTTCGCCATTCACTTCCGAGTATATACCTCCCTTTCCTTCTTCCAATTGTCCCGGTCTTGGTCCGGTCCCGATTGGATTTGTGTAGGTACTGGATTGATCATGACTACCTAATAATTGAGTAATTATAAATAAATTGTTGGAAGCAATTACTCTAATTTAAACATTTCTACTCTTACTTATAATAGACAATCCATCATATTTATTTTGTAACCCTTTTTATAAACAACTTATAGATTCAATAGGCTACTGTGACTTTCGATTTTTCGCTCCAAACTGGTAGCCTCTAATATGTATATTGACGTCATATTAACAGAAAGAAATAAATGTCATTTCAAGCTTTTTCTAAAATTTGAAATGAGATTTCATAGTCCATAATATATAATTATGCGTATAGAGTAAAATTCAAATGTAACATCAAAAAACGATATGTAATTGCCTCTGGTATATTGATATATTTACTTAAGAGAAAAAAAAATGTCACATGACAGGCAGATTTGAAAATATAAATGAAGCCCATGTTTTTATAACCAATTATTAACAAATACGTATTCCAGGCTCTTAACCTCTATTGGTATAATTTCATAAATTAATTTTGATCAGTCAAACTTAGTTACAGCCCAACATTTTTTATCCATCTTTTCGTCGTAACTCGTGCACATTTCGAAGCTTGAAATAGAACAAGTACTACTTGTTATATTTCAAGCTTCGAAATATTAATATTAAAATATTTTATTAATTATTTTTTAATAATTAATTTATTAATAGATAAATTTATTATTAATAGATGAATTTATAATTTATCGATTAATAAAATATTTATATATATGAAGGGAATTATGACAGTGGATGAAGCGAAACAAGTATGTAAGGATCGTAGCAAGTGGAAAGAAGTGGTCTCTGCCTACCCCTACGGGAAACAGGCGTGATTATATGTATGTATGTATGTATGTATGTAATAAAATATTTTAAGAAAAACCCTTTTCGACCCGAACGTGTGATATAATGTAGGTTTTACTATTACATGACCAAATACCATATGAAACTGAAAATATTCATAACAGTTGCAAAAATAAAGAACTTGAAAAAAATATATATCTTATAGTAGCATTTTATGTATTATGTAGTCGCACAAATTAAAACTACCATATGAAAGTCAAAACAGATACTGATTGCCTGTCACTGTGACTGTATTTTTACGTAAATTTACGTCAAACAAAATTGAACAAATAATGTGAATAGCTATTAATGATAAAAGATTGAATAATGAAACTGTGAAAAAAATAATTCTAAAACAAAATGGAGAGCGTTACAGTGAGTGATATAATTATAAGTTCTTTGTTATTAAGTGTACTGTTAAGTTATTATAACTGTTCATTGTTCTTAATTTTATTGTTTCAGAATTTTTCTGTATCGCTTATCAAAGGTTTCATAGACAGTTTACGTGGTGTAACTGTATTATTATATTTAGATAAAGAGATTAATGAGCGCGCCCTCAGCCGCTCGCCACTGACGGAATTCGAAAACACAAAAAATAAACAAAAGCAACCAAAAGTAAAACAGTAAGTTCAATGTTTAATTAATCGTTAGTTTATAATGAGGGCAGCAGTCACGTTGTTTTAGAATGTATGCCAATTAACATAAATTAATCGTAGTATGAAATTAATATAACTTAAGTTTTATTTTATTGTTATTCTTTCACTCTGTTTACAGAAGCCTAGTTCTTTTATTTAATAAAAAATAATGATATGTTTCTATTAAATAATGTTATTTTAATGAACAAAGAGTACTATTAGAATTCTCATTTAAAGTATACAGTAAAACCAGATTTGTTTATTAACAATGGCATCTACACATGGTATTTATTTAGTAACATGCCACTTACATATTTTACTTTTAGGTTTTTGTCATTAGAAGTTATACTTACTACTCAACCTCAATACTATTATTGAATTATTATTAGGTATTTTATGCTTCTATATTTCTTTATTATTATAAAAACTTGATTTTGAAATAGTTTTGGGAAGGACTCTCAGTTTCACATAAAACAGACAAAAACCATTTCTAGATTAATAATTTAAAAGAATAACTTTCTGACCACAAAAACCTGTAAATACTTAGCAACTACTTATCTTAATCTAAAGAGTTCTTATGCTTAAAATAATTATCTCTTCATTACCTTATGAGTTACACAAAGTTTTGTTCCAGGGAATCAAAAGTACTTACAAGGGTGTTACAATCATGCATCCTAAACGGCTTTATATTTTTGCTTAGCATATTAATCTTTGAGTATGTATTATTGCCGGCGGTCAAGTACTTAGTCACGGTGGTGTTTGGTCACAATCCCGGAGTGGCCCATAATGTGTGGGCGTGGATGCAGCCGTTCCTCTCCATGACCTTCCGGATGATATGGGTGCTCCCGCTGTTCTTGTTGAGTAAACTAGTCAACAGTTTGTGGTTTCAGGTGAGTTTATTCAATAATTTGACCTTTTGCAGAGTAGAGTTGGTGTAAAAACCAAATGATATCTATTTATTTAGTTGCTGTTTTAGAGTATGAAACAGAAATTCAAGCCAAGTCCACCCAGCCACTCAAAGATCAGTCAGTGTTGGCCATATTAAAAATGTACACATCTTTACAGAAATCAATGATTTTTTACTATTTATAATAAATAACTTAGAACATGTATGCATATCAAATTATATCTCGGCCCATTTGATTAACAATATTATTGTTTTTCAATAACTAAGGTCAATGTGTGACATCATCATCACAATAAGTTCACTGATTTGTTTTTGTAATGTAGGAACTTATGCAGTTATGTATACACATAAAAATAATTAGGTATTTAATATACTAGTATTTAAATATTTTGTTAATTAAAATATTTAATTAAACACTTTAGTGTATAGTAAAGAATTCATTTCTTTATCCTAAGCATCCTTAGAGTTTTCATTTAAAAGAAGGAATTAATTCAAAGTGGGCTAAGACTGCTGACAAAGTTACTTTTAATATTCTTTATTTATATATTAATATTTTATATTCCTTAGCACAGACTGTGAAACTAAGTAGTCCTTTATTAAAACTACAACTGTATCAATACTTAGAATATTCATTTTCAACAATATATACGTTGTACTAAAATATAATTCGGAAGTACGTGTTACACAGTTGCTTAATACATATTAATAAACCATATTATTTACATAAACTCAAGGTGCTTGTTGTTTGAAGATTCGATTCCAAGTTGTGCACGGTCATTGTTGCAATTTATCGGTGTGTTGATTGATGTTCAAATAAATATTATAGGGATTGTAGTGAACCACGTACATGGAGTGGTATCTTACAATCTCCATTAGAATATTATTATTGTATATAATTAAATGCTCTTGTCATGGACTTACATTTACTTACTATTGGTGTGGTAAAATTGTTTTTAAATATTAGTAAATATACCCAGTCATCCTTCCGCGGCAGGATTTTTAAATGCTTTAATTTAATGCATAGGTAGGATGACTAAGTAAAACCACGCAATTACTAACAGTTGCATAAAATTCAGAAGATTAGAAAAACCCGTTTTTCTACTCATATTATTTTATGTTAAATAATATTTAAGCAATACGGAGGTCTTAACTCTGTTACTCTGCATTGAACTGAAACATCTGATAATCATAGTTTTAGGAAAATAAAGCCGTTTTCTTCTTTAACTGCCCCGTTGGCCTAGTGGTGCTAAGCGCGACAGCTGCGCTAGAGGTCTTGGGTTCGATTTCCAAGTCGACCAAGGTGTTATTGGGTTTTTCTATTAAATCCTCAATAGCAGGTCGGAATCGCCCCCTATTACATAGGACCTAAACATACCGGCGAACTATGGGTGTACAATGGTGCACCTCTGTCTAACCCTTCGGGGATACAGGCGTGATGGTATGTTTATGTTAAGGAACAACTATCTTTATTAAATGTCTTCTCTCGTAGGACATAGCAGACAGCGCGTACCGCCACCGGCGCGGGCGGCCGCAGTTCATGTCCAGCGTCAGCAAGATCATCGCTGACTCCCTCTTCAGTTTGCTGGTGCAAGCCTTATTCTTAGTACAGGTAAGCATTTACTGACAATTGTGGTGAGGAGAGACTCAACGCAGCCCTAACAAGAGCGGACATGGAAGGAGGGTAGAGAAGCCTTGGCTCTGCAGTTAGAAAGAAATCGTCAGAAAAAATATATAAATATAAACACCAGAAACATGTCCATGCACCAGCACGGACATGTTTTGGTTTCTTGGGGAGACAGTAACACTAGTATCAGCTTATTTAGCTACGAGCCTATCATCTCTTGTACATAGAATACGACTAATATTATGATAAGCACTTGAAGTTAAAACTAATAAAACTTTAGATCAAATAGGTCTCGGCGCGAAGATATAAATCTGCAAATTGGGAACTTCCATAAAAGATAGGCTTTTAGTATCGCCATTTCAAATCTCCATAAAAGACCTAACATTTTAAAAGATTCTCACGAACTTCTCCTACAATAAGATTTCGTTTCGTTCCAGAGTATGTTAGTAAGTATGTTGCCTATCACGTACATAGGCGAGCTGCTGTGCCTAGTCCACATGTGCCTGCTGTACTCCCTCTACTCGTTCGAGTACAAGTGGTTCAACATGGGCTGGGAGCTGCACAAGCGACTGACCTTCATCGAGACCAACTGGCCTTACTTCTTGGGCTTCGGACTGCCTCTAGCCGTTTTAACGCAGATACCACAGTCGTATATTATAAGGTGAGTCTTTAAAAATTTCATTTCAAACTACTACACTTTTAAGCCTTATATTCAGGCCCTATGCAAAATTCGTGTCTGCGCTAGACACGACGCATTCTGTCATAAGGAACTTAAATGTCTTGTCTTTAGCAGACAAGACAAGTTTTTGTTCCTAATTACTGACACAGATGCTGGCGTAGTGCGAGAGCAAATTATGTAAAAAAAGTCGTATCGAACTTTGTACGACAGTTTCTTAGAATTTGTAGTGCTACCTAAAATTATTTCGTAGATAAGAACTTAATTTAACTCGTTCAGTCACTTAGGTAGAAACCATTGAATTTACTTTGTAGCACTAATGTTACGTTATTTAAATATCAGTACCAACATAATATAAAATGTTTATACTTTGTAAAGCTATACAAAGTATGCCAATAAATTACTTAAAGTTGATTTATACTAAACCTAATTCTTTGTAAAATATTACTGCCTATATAAGAATCTCCGTGTCGGCTACGCTCAGTACAATATATGGACGCAAGTTCATATTCCATCGAGAATGTTGATAATTATCGATAAGAAGATATTATTAATAGTGTTCGGACTATGATTATCATTAAGTTTCAATGTCATTACCGTGTCATATCACGAATTACCTACGTGTACGTGAGGGTTTTATAAACACAATAAAACTATTTTACACCTGAACCCAAGATAAAGTACGTGTTGGTACTAAAACGGTCTTATAATACACGCAGTTTATCTAAAACAGGTTAAAACTTCGATAAACTAGAGAATATAAGAGGTTCAAAGTCTAGCCTGGTTTTCGGATAAACCGCTTTTTGTTATAAAACCAAAAATTACTTACCTACTGACATATATTTTATTATTCGAGGCTAAATAAAGGAATATAATTATCCTTATGTTTTAAAAAGCAATGCATAATATCAAGCAAATTAATTATAAAGGAAATTCTTTCGTTTCCTTGACATATACAAATTCTTTGTCTCGGATGTCCGGAAATATTGATACCACGAGACAATTACATTTTACTTTACATTCCATAATAATTTACTCCTACTCTTTACACACCTTAATAATTAACTGAGTTCCGCATTCGATTAACCATTTTCCGGTTACTAGTAAACCTACCTGATATTTAGCACCTTTTCCTTAAAAAATCATTCAATTCTGCGATAAGTGACGCAGAGCATAGTTCAAGATCAACGTATTAAAAGGTTAATATGATGCCACAAATTTCAACATTTATAAAACACCATGATTCTCCTTATATGGCTTAAAGATAATGAGATCATACAACCTTCTATATTAATGAATTAAGTACATTTCCGGATGGTAAATGCTGGTATGAATTATAGAAGTGGCAAATCTGGATGACAATGAACAGTAAAATATAATTGGCATTTACCAATGGCACCAATGCTCCTCTCGCGTAGGCGCTGCCTTAATCATCTGTCATAAGTCTAAGGCCAAAAAAATATTGGAATATTCTTATTCTACACAACTAACACAACCCGCTGGATTTTTGATATTGGATAAGTCACTGAATTCTCTATCAGGGATACTTATTACTTCCCTTCGTAATAGTGGCAGGTTTCTAAACGAACTAAATATATTGAATCCATTTATTTTTAACATGTCAACTTAACATATTTTATTTCTAATTCCAGTGGATGCGTGTTCTCCATATTCTTCCCCGTATTTATTTTGAGCGGGAACGAAGCTACGCCCGTTATAGGAAGGTGAGAGATTTATTTTTATATTTCTTTTCATGTCCCCCAAAACTAAACTGCAGCTGTGTCTACAGATCTCATTTGCTACTGTGTATTTAGTAGTTATGTGGACAAAACTCCAAATGTCTATATATATTTTATGTTTCTTTTTTTGTTTCACCTGTACCCAAATACAATTTAAATTATGCGTCATAACCATGACGAATACATGTTTTTTCTGTCATATAATCTCAGCTGAACATAGTGCTAAAAATAATATAATTATAGTAACACAAATGTAGCTTATATTTGTTCCAAAAATGCCGTAATCCATGCTAGTTCCTTCTCTATATCAAAAGAGACCTGTATGTCATTTATAGACCGGTATGTGAATGGTATTATGTTACTATGGGCTATGAATACACAAGGTTTACTATCGCCACGACACGACAAGAAGGTCATTTGTCTATAAAACTGTTAACTGCTTTAAGTGCATAGAGCAGTATTTTTCAAAAGAATAATTATTAACATTAGATAAAACTTCTGTATTTTATTTTCAGCGAGTACCCTCTCCGTCTATTCTCGCCTGTAGTGGCGATATCCAACGGCATGTTCCGCTTCGTCCGGCAAGGAGCCGAGGTGGTCACGCAGCGCAACAGGTGACCGCCAACGGAGCCCTAACTTATATCTAGTAGCTACTGGTGCAGGGTTGTGCAAACTTAGTCTTGTGATAGTCATATACGAATATATATCTTATTTTTATATTTGCGACTTATTTTGAGTTCAAGAAGGCTGGATTGGCATTTGACATTAAGCATTGCGTACCAAACAAGCTCTTTTTCATATAATTTACAAGCAATGCTATAAATAAATGTCAAATCAAATTCACAAGCTTTTTCATTTTAAGCTCAGTAAGTTCTATAAATGGAATGTTTTAAAATTGTTAAATTGGCAGCACTGAAATAGACGGCCAGTGTTGTCGATATGTTTTTAAACATTTGAAAATCGAACGGTTTTAGCGCTGTGGGTTTGTTTAAAGAGAGTTGAATTGATTTTAACTCCTTTCTCATCTTTTAGGGGTAGTTAAAGAAAATGGTTGCCTCAAATTTTCTTTAGAAAAATCATGAATTAAAATTTTAAAAGACATTAACATTTAGAAATCATTGAACACGTTTAAACGGTGCAACAAAAACATGTTAAAAAAAAAATTGAAATCAAATTGTCAGTTCGAAAATGTTAGTTACAATCTCTTTTTAGTTTATAATAATCAAATAAATACATGCCATCAAATTGCTATACCACAAGTAGTAGAACAATTTTATTAGAGGCATGCTTCTGATTTATACTTTTTTGTTGTTATGTTATTATTTATTTTACAAATAATAATATGAATAGGTATTTTATAGGAATGTTACGAATTATGACATATCATAGCAAACTACTTCTCACGCCGTTGTCTTGTTTTAATGCAGATGAAAATTACATTGATTGCCAAGTAATATTAAGGGTCTGTTCCACAACCAAACATTTTATTACCTTAATGTTATTTTTTATCAATAATAGTTGATATATTTTTATACCAGCTATTTACTCTTCAAACAGCATAATAAATCCTTTTTATTTTTTAATAACATCATATTAAATTGGAAGACGTGGTGAAACAGGCCCTTAATATATTTGCACAACCCTGTAAATGATTTGGTAAACGGCAATTGTGTTGTCCAACATATATTTATATATATTGTGCTCATAAATGCTCGCGATGCTCATATTGTTATGTCAAAGACGGCTAAGACGGGGAAAGACTTGAATAACTATCCAATATATTTACACGGTAAAAATAAATAATGACATTAAAAAAAAAAGAATTTATTTGCGGCCTTTCATGTGTTGAGAAATATTTTTATACATGTGGTTAAAATTTGGCCTCCATATTTTATTTATGGCTAAATTGTAACGAAATTTGTCAGAGCATAAAGTCATGATAATTTTTTTCAACAACACACTAACTTAAAAATATTTTACTATTATTCTTTTTTTTAAATTGTGTTCTTTATTGTGCATTAAAATAGTTTCGTCATGTTGCTATATCTTAATGATTTTAAATACTGTCCTCAATTTTTAAATTGATTATTAACGGGTGTTAATATTGGATAGTAATTCAGTAATTAATGATTAGTAAGTATATTAAAATGGTGCCTGGATTTATTCACATTTATATATTCAAGTTGTAATGAGTGATCGCTTGTTAAGATGTAATTATAGTTTTTATTACAAATATAATTACAATCATTCTCATTTAGAAATATCTAAAATTGTGATTGCTTTTTTTAAGTACATGACATTATTTATTAAACGGACTGACTGATCTGTTGGTGTATAATTATTTTACCCTTTACTTTGGTTTTACTTTAATAGTATACATAAAGCATGGTTATAATTGTATTAACTCAATAATGAATGATGAATGCTTCTTCCTTCAATATCAAAAAATACCTCTGTCACTGGAACGTCAAATATTTTTTTAATAGAACATTTTAACATGTTCTAGAAAAATACAGCAAAGCGATCAAGGTTCAAATACAAATGAAACTGCAAAATTCTGTCACATAAATAATGTATTTAAATTCATTCATACGTCAACAAATTATCACATTTTAAACGAAACATTCTAACCGAGTACACATTTGTCTATAACTTAGGTACATTGAATAAGGACGAACATACAGATTGTTAAGGGTATATAAGGGCAAGATCTTCTCTTGAGTTATAACAAATACAATGTAGACATCTATTATTACAGATAATGTTGTGTTCTTATTCGATATAATTGGACTTATGTCTATGGCGTATTGATGCATTTTTTTTTATAGGTATTTTATAATGTGTATGACCGTTTCCCCCATCTGTAATTTATCTAACTATCGTCCCCACTATGTATATTATTAATATGTAGGTATTATGTATACTTAGAATGTAATCCACAAAATTGACCGATATATTATATAACATAAAAATCCTATGATTTTATCATGTCTATAACATAATAATATGTTGTTATTTAGTTACTATTTATTTTAGAAATTAAATTCCCTGTTTTCATGTCATAAAACGAAATGAAAATAGGAAAACTTATAGATTGCGCACATTTATAAACATTTAGATGCAACAAAATATACTAAAAGTATAAAAGTACATATAAATTTATTTAGTAATAATTATTAAACAAATAAAAATTTAATCCTACAAGTTGCATACATTGTATATACCCGAAATTGAAGTTTGGAATTTGCATTAGGCAGTTAAACGAATGGAAATAATATAGCATTAGCATGCTAGCATCACACTGACCACACATTATCTTATAACTCTGACCTAACTGCATGTAGGTATCTTAAGTCTATGTAGTTATATACTAGGACACAAAAGAAAATATAATGACAAATCGTACAAAAAATCAAGTATAATTCAGTTATATAAAATTGCAAAATTATATTGCATTGTTTCTTTAACTGCCACATATACCGCTTTTACTATAACTAATATTTATTTATGCTTCAATAAAATATGCACTTTAGCATCGAACCAGTACATAGTTTCATACTTTGCATTGCTCTAAGTAAGCTTTATTTTCAATAAAGCTGATTTTCTTGGACATCGAATAAATTATAAATAAAACCATACTTTTGGTTACAAAAGTATATACATTGATCGTGTTTCTACGTTCTAGACATTACAAAACGTACACAATATCATAAATAAAATACATTATTTACTATGTTTGATTATAAAGATCAGCAACACAGCCTGAATTGTACAACTGAAATACAATTTTTTTTGGAAATAGCACCCGAAAAATCAAAATTAAAATCAGGTTCAAACTGATTTGAGTAATATCGCGTTAATATATAAATACGTATATAGCTATAAAATATTCGTATAAACTTAACCATACATTGTTCTACTAAAGTAGTCATTAAATCTAATTGAGATCTAACACATTATATAAACTTAAACAATTAATTGGTAACGAATATTTCTTATTTATTTTGTTACTAGATATTGCATTTGAATTTGGGAGATATCATTTTTCTTAGAATTACAAATAACGTAAACTGACAAATTATAAAAATTGCATTTTCTCTTCACAATATTTTTAATAAGTGACATCGCTTTTCAACTGAGTAATATGGAAGGTAATTGAAATATTGAGTCCCAAACCAAAAAATAAAATTAATAATTCTGAACAAATATATTCGTCAATTATTCTGGCGTTCATATAAAACTTATATAGGATCTACTTGTTTCATACATATCTCAGGTTTCATACAGTTACAAAAACAATATAAAAAAGCGGTCGTATAAATGATTACAAGTCACTAAAATATTAATTCCATATTTACTTATAACAAATTATACTTAAACGCATAACAGGCAGTAAAATAAATTAGGAATGTTTTTCATTCATAAAATGAGCTTAATTTGTACACATAAGCATAATAAATAGTTCGTGTTGTATGGTGCCAATCTCATTAAATAAGTATCTCGTTAAGGATTGTACGCCAGTAGTAAGAAATAATTACAAAATAAATCTTACTGTATTGAAATATAGTTGTTTTGGATATCAGCTTTGCTATTATTTCATGTTAAGATAACACTGATGTTTGTTTGTAAATACAGCCACAAATAAGCGTTAGGTACGAAACATGAACGACGCAGTTAAAGACAAATCATTGGAAGCGTCGTTTAAGATATTAGATAGTACTATATTCTCTGGGTTCTGATAAGCTTATTGATTAGTCTTGCAGAAACCAAGATTCGGTTTGATTTTCGTAATTATTTTTTAATGGTAACTTAACGAAACTGTAGAAAGCATATCTACACAAAAAAATACTTTTAAAGTATTTGTTAGCTAAACATCTGCAGTCATAATTAGCTAAACTACGTTTTTATTTAAATAAGATATGATACAGGAAGCCACGATTAGACTAATGTAATGAGGCAATTATGAATACATCGTTAACGGTATAACACATAGACTAATGATCTTGTTTATAATTAGTAAGTATTGCAAAGAAAGATAACATTTTATAAAGTATCTTGTTTTTTACTTAGCTGGTAAAAGATAGAATTTTGAGCCTTACGAGTCGATTGTACTTTTACTAAAAGGCTGGCCTATTTTTATTTTTAATAATTAACGCATATTTGATGTTCAATTATGCCAATGTTATGTTCAGTTTCTCGCAGCACGGTAATATTTATAATTGTCTCATAACATTTCGATAAATTTAAATTATACAATTATGTATTATAATAAAGGCTAAATAGTCCAAATACATTTACTTGTCTTTATGAAGAACCAAGCAAATGTTTTTAGTATTTTAGTAGAATGGAAGGCGCGGTTTTGTATAACACAGTTAATGTCACGATACAAGCCAGTACCGCCCGCAGCCTAGTAATACTTTCCTTCTGGTATATAGACAAATAAATAACATTATATCTACATACATAATTAATCTCTATTGTGTATAAAATAATTATCACCTACACATCACGTTGCAACTTAAAGAAAACAAAATTAAAACTGTATTAGATATTCAAAAGGATAATCGTATTAAATATAGCTACAATAGAAAATAAAAATACGATTAAAACTCCTTGAATTAAAACGAACTGGCCATTATTTTTATCTTTTTTGTGGCAACTGTCATTGTTTCGAAATTCGAATGTAGTGTTATCGAACACATGGCTTATTACTTTCAAAAGTTGATGATTAATAACTTTTTCAGTACACGTAGGTACAAAATAAATAACCCACATTGGAGCCAATATGTATGTAGATGTAAGTATTTGCCAACATACCTATACCCATGCCATTCCCCAGTCTGTCTACAGTAGATGTACTAGCAGCATACCGACGGCCGCGCCCACACATAGACCAACACTCAGCATTGTGGCGATCAGACCTGACGCCTTCTCGCGTTCATGAAGTTCTACGACCCTGGAAAAAATATACAAACTTTTTAGGGATAAGGTTTTGATAAATAAGAGCATTACATAAATTGTACTTTCTTTTGAACCATATCAGCCAGCATTTGATATGAACTTTGATTTTTACCAAAATGTTCACTTCTACTCGTAAAAGGAAATATGTTTTATTGATGTTATAATATTCTTGGAGTAATTAAACATTGGGATCTGAAATCGCCAATCCGCAGAGAGCAAGCGTGGTGATCAATGCTCGTGCCTTCCCTATATGGGAAGAGGCCTGTGCCCAGCAGTGGGACGTTTATAGGCTGGATTATTATTATTATTATAATTAAACCTTTATCGCTTTTTGTGCGTCTGTAAATAACCTTATTCATATAAATATTTTGCTACATTTAACATGGAGGAAGTATGTACGAGTATATAAAATAGCACTGTTATACGATAATAATACCTATTCGTACATACATTGTTTTTATCATAGAAAGTAGTGATAACCTAATTAGCTGTGTACGACTCTCTAGTCGGGTCACATAATTATCGTTGCTATAAACACGTGGCTAGTAATTCGATTTGTGTATGTAAATAGCACTTACGTTAGTCATGTTTTTAGACTTGTAGATATTTAACTGTTCCGAGTCTATTGCTGATTTAATCATTAAAGATCAAATCAGAACGAAAATCAAAATGTAGCTTTGTTTTAAATCTCATTTATGCTTTAGCTTTTAACCCAAGACACAATTATACAGTACTGAGTGAATCATTAATAATGAGTTAACTTGTCTATGATTTTGTATTTAACGTTGAACACACTTAACACATTCATGTTTGTAAATTTTTTACTTAAAAATACTAAGCTAGTTATAAAGAATCATTGCTTGGAGGCTGCAAATACAGGCGAAAGGAGGCTTATAGTAACTTTTATACATAGACTTGTAAAACAATCTCCTTTGATTCACACCGCCACCTATTATGTCCGTCAGCCTACTGGCTCCAGCTATTATTAATTGGTTCATTGGCTAGAGATTAGATGGATATTGTTCCATCACCACCCACTTACCTGGTAGAGTTGATCATGACGATGTTGGTGATGTATCCATTGGTGAAGGCGAACACGATCATGATGATGATGTACTCCCAGTCCCAGAGGAACAGCACGGGCAGGTGCTTGCGCGGCTGAGCGTTGCACAGCATCAGCATTGGCTACCAGTAACTTACCTGGTAGAGTTGATCATGACGATGTTGGTGATGTATCCATTGGTGAAGGCGAACACGATCATGATGATGATGTACTCCCAGTCCCAGAGGAACAGCACGGGCAGGTGCTTGCGCGGCTGAGCGTTGCACAGCATCAGCATTGGCTACCAGTAACTTACCTGGTAGAGTTGATCATGACGATGTTGGTGATGTATCCATTGGTGAAGGCGAACACGATCATGATGATGATGTACTCCCAGTCCCAGAGGAACAGCACGGGCAGGTGCTTGCGCGGCTGAGCGTTGCACAGCATCAGCATTGGCTACCAGTAACTTACCTGGTAGAGTTGATCATGACGATGTTGGTGATGTATCCATTGGTGAAGGCGAACACGATCATGATGATGATGTACTCCCAGTCCCAGAGGAACAGCACGGGCAGGTGCTTGCGCGGCTGAGCGTTGCACAGCATCAGCATTGGCTACCAGTAACTTACCTGGTAGAGTTGATCATGACGATGTTGGTGATGTATCCATTGGTGAAGGCGAACACGATCATGATGATGATGTACTCCCAGTCCCAGAGGAACAGCACGGGCAGGTGCTTGCGCGGCTGAGCGTTGCACAGCATCAGCATTGGCTACCAGTAACTTACCTGGTAGAGTTGATCATGACGATGTTGGTGATGTATCCATTGGTGAAGGCGAACACGATCATGATGATGATGTACTCCCAGTCCCAGAGGAACAGCACGGGCAGGTGCTTGCGCGGCTGAGCGTTGCACAGCATCAGCATTGGCTACCAGTAACTTACCTGGTAGAGTTGATCATGACGATGTTGGTGATGTATCCATTGGTGAAGGCGAACACGATCATGATGATGATGTACTCCCAGTCCCAGAGGAACAGCACGGGCAGGTGCTTGCGCGGCTGAGCGTTGCACAGCATCAGCATTGGCTACCAGTAACTTACCTGGTAGAGTTGATCATGACGATGTTGGTGATGTATCCATTGGTGAAGGCGAACACGATCATGATGATGATGTACTCCCAGTCCCAGAGGAACAGCACGGGCAGGTGCTTGCGCGGCTGAGCGTTGCACAGCATCAGCATTGGCTCCCAGTAACTTACCTGGTAGAGTTGATCATGACGATGTTGGTGATGTATCCATTGGTGAAGGCGAACACGATCATGATGATGATGTACTCCCAGTCCCAGAGGAACAGCACGGGCAGGTGCTTGCGCGGCTGAGCGTTGCACAGCATCAGCATTGGTACGCCGATGATGCGAAGGACGCTGGCGCCAGCTATTATCCATTGGTTCACTGGCTGAAGGTAAGATAATGTTGAAATTAGGAGGCTATTATATAATTTTTTTACTTCATCTACAGTACTGGTCTACATGTTTGGTTTGTGTGTATGTGATTTAAAATATTGTGAACATTTTCCGACCTTTTCCCTGGGCTAAGTTTGTTTATTGAAGAAGACTCCGAGTCTAATCAGTTTTTAAGGAACATCAAAATATATTTGCATTTGTTTAAAAACTAATTTTAGTATCCAGAAGCTTAAATATTACTTTGTAAAAGAAAAGATATCTTGTGTAAGATACTCACTCGTAATAAGAATCCAGCTACCAATCGTCCAGCGTAATCACCACAATTGAATATCAAATAGTTCACAACTGGTACGAAGAATATATCTGAAAAATAAACATTAATTTAATTAACCATTATTGTGGAAACTGGGACTTGTCTACAGACCAATATAGGTCTTATTTCCATTCGCTTAAGACCTTCAAAAAGTACGTAAATACTTACTATTCCAATCAGTTCCCGTCGTAGCCGGATGAGATTCGACCAGGACAGTAACAGCTGGATAAACAGCCATACTAATAGCGAAGACCGCGAATATACTGAAGGCGTACACCCAAATCTTCTTGATAATCACTGTCATGAACACCTCCCTATGTCGGTTGGAGGCAATACCGCCGCAGCCGCGCAGAATATGATATGTAAAGAAGTCAATCTTATACAGCATGATGTAGGAAGCCAGTGATGTGATGACCATAATATCGGCTATCACGAAGTATATGAGCGCGCTGTGTAGCGGCGATATTTTGAAGGCTAGGGATATGATTTGGGCGACGGCCGCGATAATGCCGCCCAGTGATTGGCCGCTGACGACCGCTGCCATGTACTCTTTAGAGAATCTGCTGGCGATGCCTACGAGCCCTCCGATAAAGACTGCGCTGGCAGCTGAAAACAAAAAAAGACTTAAAGACGAGAAGCAAGTTTAATTTAAATTATTGTTTTATTATTTTGGAGTATAAAGGAAACCTACAGCTGAATGCTTGAGAACATAGTCATAACACATTGAACTGTCAAACGAAAATAGTAAATAAATGCGGGCATTTCCCTGAACCCAAACTAAGTAAAGCACTTGTGTTATGGACTTCAGAAACAACGAAGGTACCACAAACATCCAGACCCGGGACAATGTAGAAAAATGGGTTTCTACATTGACCCACCCAGGGATCGAACCCGGGACCTCAGAGCTCTCGACCACGGAGGTCGCCAAAAAAGGAAATACTATTGCTTATCGGTCACCGGTGACCGAAGCGGCGCTCTATTCTTAAAAACTAAAGGATATGTATAAGTTGGTGGATTCTGGAGTGAATAATATTGTTTCTTGAAACTAAAGATTGTTCTATAATAAATTTGTGTTAACTTGCGCAGGTATAGCCTGGACCGTTGAATCGGTTGAAACACATAACAACAAAATTAGCCGGTTATTGCACTTCAAAAATAGCGTCGAATGAAGGTTAAATCATGTTATAGATAAAAAAGAAACTGGTTTACATCCACGATAATGTCATAGGAGTGACCGCATGTATTAGGCATCTACTTGTGGAAAATTAAACACCTACATAAAATAACGATATCCTTGTAAACAGTTAATTTGATATGGATATAGTAAACTATTTTCAGGTGTTCAGCATAGTTAAAAGTTTTGGCTAATAACAAGTTACGGATGTATACCAACCTACTTGATACAAATATGTCAACTAAGTATATTAATCAACTGTAGTGCTATTCTGTGACATTATTTTCATATCTCGATAACGGAATCCGCGGTGAGATGTCAAATACGTATTCTCAAATTTGAATTTTAAATCAAGGACAATTGAGTTCACTTTTGAAATGAGCTTTATTGCCACTCAGGTGAAGCCCGATACCGAAATTGTTTACAGAATAGACATACTGTAGTGCGACAAGAGTAAGCAGATTATAACATAACGTTTTTTGAACGCCTTTTTTGATTAATGAAAAACAAAAACATTTTGATTTTGAATCCTTTTACGAATACAATACATAATAAATCTGGATATCCTTAGGTTACATTTATTTGAACCCACAGGTATTTTTCTTATGAGGCATACAGGATATTTCCTTTTATATGTCTTCCTATTTAACTCAGGATATTATTGTCGGTATTTAAGCTTGTTTGTTCTACTCGGTTTTACCTACATGACAAAAACAAACTGTGTGCTGTAAAAGTAACAAATATGGAAAAACCCTATCTCTAACTTCTCAGATTAATCATTTATCATCTTTATTTGATCTGGCAAACCGTGTCTATAGAAATATACAGATATGTATTTATTTTGATTTAACTTTAAAATGTCTATCTATTATTAATTACTTTTATTTTACCCGTTCTTTATCGATTGTATCGAATTAATTACACTAGTATACACAAGACAAGGCACAGTGTTTCCAATAGAGTGAAAAAAAAAACTGGTTTTGTTAAGTCTAAACCTAATTAACTACGATCAATATTACCCGATGGCATACCTAAAATTGTCGCAGTCACAAAACCTAAAAAACATTAATTAATTAAGGTCTGTAATTTATTAAGTACCTAATAATAAACTATGTTTTTTGTCCATCTATATTTAAATGATATTTCGGACTGGTTCTTATCTTATAGCACATAATATTTAAATATTAAATCAGGTAATAAAAACTAACTATACTATATTGAGGTATGCTATGCTAATAATAAAAAGTACCTAACTACAAAGTATAGGATATGTGAGGCCTCTCTCTGAGGACTGCCTCATTGGCCTAGTGGTGCTAAGCGCGACTGCTACGCTAGAGGTCTTGGGTTCGATTCCCGAGTCGACCAAGGTGTTATTGGGTTTTTCTATGAAATTCTCAGTAGCAGGTCGGAGTTTGGATTTGCACCCGGTAAGTGGCAATAGGCTCGCCCCCTATTACATGGGACCTAAACATATCGGCGAACTGGGGTGTACATTGGTACACCTCTGCCTACCCCTTCGGGGATACAGGCGTGATGATATGTTATGTGAGGCCTCTATCGATCTGTTTATACGTCAGCCGAATCTAAGGAAAACATTGAGGTCTAACAAGCGCTTGTTTATAATGACACGTGACCTAGATATAAGTTATCAGACCATCGGCGAGGGCCAGGGAAAAATTATGCACATCTGCATCTAATTTGCAAGTTATTTACATTAAGATAATCCGCTTTTGCTTGTTTATATCATTTTGGTATGCGAAAATCTTATTAGATGCGTATCTGTTGTAATTAGTTGTTTTGTTTAAAATACTTATAATTAGAAAATATTTGCATGGTGCGGATAAAAATGTCAGTGGTGAATAGAGAGAAATTGACAAACGTATTTTTGCTACGACGTTATGCAAAGGCAAATATTTAAACATGAAAGCAGTATTCATTGAATGGGTTGAAATCAATTAATGAAAAAAAGCCATTACACAAAATTGTATCTATTAACCCTGTCGTTTCCGACCATTTGTTTTCTGCTCATTTTGCAGACCAATAGTAAAATAAATCCAACTATGTACTTACCAGTCATAATAACAACTGAAACCATAGTGACGATAAAGAACGTGTTCTGCCATTCATCAGTGTTCACTTGTACCAAGGAGGTTGTCACCAGGAAGCATATGGTCACCACTATCAAGGATCCTTGTAGCCTTGCCTTTAATGGCACCCTGAAATAAATGTTATATTTAAATTTGTCCACATTTCGTTTTAAATTTGATTTTTTGTTTCTTCTAAAGCTCTTTTATGACTCATTTGGATGTTAGGATTTCTGATTTGAAGAGGTGCTTAAAGTGTAGTATGGTCTCTGTCTGTGGCATATTAGTCCCAAATAATAGAACAATTATTAATTATGCAATGCAATTAAGATGGCTCTTATCTGTTATTAAAGTAATCAGTTAATAGTAGCTCTTAAAAAACGACTTCTTAATTTCTTTAATTTACTTCCTTTAAGTTGGTTATTAGGTGTTTATATCTCCTTTGGGTCTAAATTAAAATATATTTTGGTCCAAGTTGGTTTGGATCTTTACCAAATACGTAGTGCATACAAGTATGAGTCAAGACTCATTATGATGGCCTCATAATAAACAAGTGAATCAGGTTTCAGCTTTGGTTTACTATTAGAAACTATAAAGTAAAAATTATTTATTTGTTAGCTTGCCTACTTTATTTTCTTCATTCATAGTAAACTTTTATTCAATACTGATGAATAAAAAATATTTCTTTATTTAGCAGTAGCCAGCATAGTGAAGAATTGCTATGAAGGTATTAGGTATAGCAATACAAAAATGTAATTCAGTTCATGGTCAGAAAATTCAAGGCAACTATTTGTTTGTTTAGTTATCAGGACTATGATGATTGTGGTAATTATTCATAAATAATGATAATCTAATAATTTTGCATAGAACTAAAGAGGTCTCATTCGCACGGCATTCTTGAAACTCGGTTTTTTATCTATCATTAAAGAGCCTCCTGTCAGTGTGTTGAAATAGGAAGTTGATATAATTTAATACCTTTATAGTTTTAAATAGTAACATATACATAGTGTGTGAGATGTCCCGGAATATTGTTATTATTATATATACATACATTTACATCTTTGCTGACACTGGTGCACATACATCCCTACTACATTATTGCATTCCCATATCTAGTCTTCTATAAATATTTCTTAACTACTTACTAATAATCAAGCAGTATACTTACAAATGTCCATACAAAGAGTTCAGGATCAGAAACAATAAGTTAGGAATAGCAGTCGCCACATTGAGATATGAGGTGAACTCCGCCTGGAACTGTGTCTTCCGCACCATCGAGAGCATAGTGACATTACTTGGTGACACATCACGGAACTTATACATCCAGTACTAAAATAAACAAAGCATGTTTAGTTAATGATATAAGAACACATGATAGGAAATGTAATGATTATGGTTTGCTTTTATTTAAGTAGGCCCATAGGAGGAGGAACAATTTGCTTATTGGTGAACGAATATTGTTGATATTTTACCGTAACAAATTATTTTATTAGTGAAGTTATAGTGGTAAACATATAAGGAAAGAGAAACTGGTCAAAGAAGGGAGAATTATAAATTAAAACTGGCTGTTTAGGTATTGTAAAATTAGAAACAGACAAATATTCCAATTAAAAATTAACAAAGACCTCATTCTAATACAAAAAAGACCATGAAGGATTTTTTTTTAATTTTATCCTTTAGAGTAAATAAAATGGTACTTACATCATTAGCAGTGATCAAAAAATTCCAGGGCACTAGGGAGGTGACCCCAAACAAATAGAAGAGTATATAAACAATGCAGTAATTGTCTCGCGGCTGCTCGCCCGTGTCCAAAACCTTCGTCGAACATGAGTCAGTCACTAACTCTCTCTCCTCGGAATCATCGATAACTTCCTCGTCATTCTCAATATTATCTAAAGCTTCAGTGTTTATAGACCCTGCCGCGTCCATCGTCACAACTAAATACTCTAATTATTTCAAATATTGTTATACGTAATTTTTTTGTGATCACAATCAGTAATCACTTTGAAGGTCTAGGTCGTATTACATATAAACACAGTATTTTTTGTTTCACACACTTTGGTTTGCTTATGGAGACACGTTCACTATTCACTTAGCATTGTAGGAGTAACATTATTTAATAAATTCGATTTATGTTTGGTTTCTTTTGCTTACGAATGTTTCGTTCGACTCCGAGTTACGATCGAATATTGAATAACAACAGCTGTCAATAATGTCAATGCGTCAAATTCCTTCCACCAACCACAGCCAACTGCCACAGATAAAGTATTTTTAGTTTCGTTCGTTTCGTTTCACTTCGTTCATGTACATTATGATTCATGTTCGAATTACGTTGCAATTTGCATCTTCGAATGATAAAACTATGATTCAACTTATTATCTTTATCACGGTTATTACAAAACACACCTGTGAGTTCATTCATATTGTTAAGCGGAAAGGTAGGTATAATAATTGTGGGGCAGAATAAACCTTCACAATATATTTTTAGGAAGGTATTTCGTTTTTTGAATAATAGAGGTCTTGAAGTTTTGATCAACTAATTTATTATGTTTAAATTTTGTGTATTTTATAATCAACGTACACAAAACCTGTAAAACATGTAATTCTCTAGGTTTGGATTTCGTAAAGAAGTTTAAAACTTGCGCATGGGATTCGAACCTGCGTCTGTTAGATAAATCTGTTAATAAGGCTAGCTGTATAGTAGTGACAACGTGGTCTAGTCATTTTTTTTATTTAAATCTGATATATTGGGAAACTATTTACACTTCAAATAATCATGTTTTGTTAATAAATAAAACAAATTTTCGTATGAAAATACTGTATTTTATTAATGTTTCATTTATCAGTTATTTATATTTGTCATATCAATTATTTACCTAAATTAAGATTTACTATTCTTGTACAATTTACATTTAAAGCATGAACATTAGGTCATTATTTTATACATGTTTTCATGTAAAAACTTAGTAAAATAGAAAATTATGTAAGACATACGCATGATTTAATAAATATACCTAAGTAATTACTGCAAAATAATAGTATCAAGTGATGTAAGATAGCATTTGTCTCATTAAAAATTAACATGACCACATAATTAAAATACTTGTGTGCATATACATCTGTAGAGGACAAACTCCGTAAAGGTATAAAAAAGATTGAACATATAAAACTATTTAAACTTACACATAACTAATGTATATGGAAAGACTGTACCTTAAAACTAATTTAAAATTACAATTTGTCGAATAACATTCATAAAACGTTCAACACAAGGACGGACGTGCACAATACGTATCTAATATTGCATCATATATTAATTACAATTAAAAGTATACGCCTTTTAGGTACTCATATATTTGTGATACATGCACGATTGACTTAACAACAACTTATTTATAAGGCATCCATTTCTTCGTAAGGCGTTACGTTAGAATTTAATTTGTTTACTTCATTATGAGATCGATCACCTCTGGTAATTTATATAGTCGTCATGACTTAAATATACATACAAATAGTATCTAAAACTAACTACAAGGACAGAATAGAAAGATGGAATGTTAGAAGTTTACAAGGCACTTGATTTAGATATAAAACACGAAGTAAATGCATGAAAAATTATATAAATCGATAAAGACATCATAACTCAGTCTTTTCATTGCTTTTCCTATACGATAGTGTGATCAACTCCTTTTCAACAAGCGGCCATCTTGGGCCATGTTAAGTAACTTTTTATCGAACCTCTTTTTTAGAGTTCTTTATTTTAATTTATGGCCTCTGCTACATAGCAGTTTCTAAAGGTTGACTGTGTGATCTGCTTGCTTCGGACATCGGTATCGGACTGGATTCGGAGTCCTCAAAGTCGAAGTTCGTTTCGAGTAATGCTTCGGATTTGGATCTGTGGTGCAGTTCTGGTAGTGGCGAGTCTTCGAACTCCCTGGACAGGTCCTGAGGGCTGGAGTCGTAGCTGGGGATGTTGTCGGAGGCGGTGGTGTCGTAGGCGCTGGAGTACACTGGCGGGTGCGGCGGACTGGGCAGGTTGTCTTCGTAGTATTGTTGCTGATCTGAGGACGGAAAATAGGTTAAGTATGGTTTAGGTGCTTATATGCATTTTAGTAGGTATAAAAGAATAGGTTCTTAAAAATTGTTTTTTTAAGTGTTTATTTTACAGTTAAGTATGTTGGTGTTAGCTTCTCAATACTTCACGGTTTACATGAAAATCTCCAAGTTGATGTTCCTTTGTCGACTATAATATATTAGATTGAGGCACGATGGGGCTGACGTGTCCTTGCGGACAAAATGATCTTTTAGGTATAAAGATTAAAAAAAAAACATGTGTTTATTTTGTAAAATTTTAGAATTTAATTTAAAATTACCTGCAACATTATTCCTCTGCCCAAACGTCGTAGTCGGAGCCGCTCCCGGCTGCGGCTGTTCCGGCATTTTCGACCTCAACTCCATTAAGAACGACAGCTTCGGCTGCGCGCCATAACTGGCGGCCGGGGCCCCATACTGGTATATCTTACCAGCTCGCTCCAACTGTCGCTTAAGGTCCCCATCATCAGAATTATCCCTTAACGGTAACGTATCTGATGTGAAGTACTGAGAGTCGTTGTGAGGGGATAAGGTGTACTCGTCAGGCGGTCTGATGCCTTCGTGGTGATGTAGTATAGGTATCTCTTCTGTTGCCACTGTGTTTATTGAAGGAGCTCCACTGGCTGTTCCTGAGTTATCTCTGTACCCTTCGTTTCTGAAGGCTAAGTTCCCGTATTGCCGTGTATTGCTTTGTGGAACAGAGTATTCCGGTGTGATTGGTTTTTTAACGAAGGTTGTGTGTGTGAGCGGCATGACGTTAGTGTTAGGGTTGTGGGCTTCGTAAATGTCGAAGCTCTGGTTGTCGTCGAGAGAGGAGTTGAACTGGCTCTTCTCCATGGATTCCATTGATGTGGTGGAGGCTAACATCTTTCTGTAGTCCGAGCCTTTGTTCAATGTGTCGGTTGAGCGAGTACTCTGTGAAAGGGTAACACATGGTAAATGTTTGAAGAACTAAAGTAAAATGGCTCTTTTTATTTATTTCTTAGTACATTGCTTAATACGAAACAGGGCTCAAAATATTGTATGTTAATTTAACACTAGTATTATAGGACAATCTTACCATCTGTGCCATTTTCCTCCGGTAGGGAGTATCGGGGAAGCCACCGTTGATGCTGCCGATAGACCGGACAGAGTGCAGCGACTGCCGAATGGAGTTCCGACGCTCTAATCTTTGGACGTGTCTGTGTAACAAAACTCTCAATTACTATAGGTAAAAAGAATCCAGAAAGAGCAATCCATTTCCAATTAGCCATGTTCTGGAATCAAATTTTCTAAAGTAAAATGGAATATATATCTCACCTGTGCTTAGACTTGGAGTACCAGCAGACGAGAGCAGCGGCCACTAGCACCACGGCCGCCAGCAACACGCCTATGAAGGCCACGGCGAGCGTGTCACCCCGCCATGACATAGGGTCTATTGTTATCTTTGGATCTGGAAAAATAATTTTGTACTTATATTTCTTATTTTGATTGTCCCATTGCATGACAAAGTCTGCCTCCTTTAATTAGGAGAGGTAGTATAGTTTCCCAATTGCTTCTTGTACTCACAATCCTAATTAGTAGGTATACCTACCTGTTTTGAGGATCTTATAAGACTTGAATTCTACTTCCTTTAAAAAACTTATATCTGTGTCATAGAACAGAGACTTTTTTCTCGTAGATAAGTATAGTGCACTGAAATGGCACCAACCAAAGTTGTAAAAAAAATAAACAGTTAACTTTAGTCGTCTGGGAATCGAACCCAATACTCCGATATATTTTTTTTACTTCGAAGCTGATCTAGTTCAAACAATCTTATTAGACCAACTCACCAATTTCACATATAAACGAATTCTTCTGATTACAATCAGTGATCTCGACACTGGAGAAGGCGAAGGACGTGCACTGCGACACATATCCAATATGGTTGACCCAGACGCGGTCGCCATATTGGAACCATTGGTTCTGCCGGCTGATGAACTCGTAAAGTGCCGCGTAGTTACCCGACACGTACGGCATTGACGCGTTGTCCGACTGAGAGACAAAGAAAATAATAAAAAACCTGGTAACGTTTCACTGAGGGCGAAAGGGGTTAAAAAAGGTTTTTTTTGTATGAAAGGCGAAAGGGATGTAAAAAGTGGTTTTGAAGAAAAAAGGGTCGATTGTTGACCTGTTTTTCTATGGTATTTTTTGTTGTTTTTATAAATCTTTGTTAATCATATCACATTAGTGTCAATCGGTGTTAGCTTGATTAATTGAGGGTGAGGCGTATTGTAGGATTCCACCGGTTCATATGTTTTAAAACAAAATATCGACGTTTTACGGCGAAGTTTGAATCATGTAAATTGTCTATCATTTTTGTTTAATATTATTTATTATAAGTTTTAGATTATGCTTGAAACGAATACCTAAGGTATACCTTAGAATAGGATATATCCTATTCTCATCAAAAAGCTACCTGCCTAAAATAAAAACCACTTTGCATTTACCTTAAAAACTATTACTAGGAACCAACTTTAAAGTATATCAAAACAAATAAGACAAAACAAAGTTTGACATCGATATTCAGTAAAAAAGTCTACTCGCTCGTTTTGGTGTCAGGTTTGAAGCAATATTATTATTATAGACGGGGCGACTTTTGAGGGTTGAAACCGGTTATGAGAAGTTACGTTGAGGGGTGTCTGACCAGTGATGTTATGGTTATATTTCATGGTGTTTTTAAATTGGAGGTTCAATCAAAATATGATGGGAGCTTGGCCAAAGCAGCAACAAATCAATGGTTCAGCAATAAATTATTCAACTTATCGAGTAAATAACAAAAGTTTATGAAGTAAGACCTATTAGGTAACAACGGTGGTATAAAGCACACCTTACTGCATTAAATAAAAAACTATTTTAATGATTATCTTGATCGTATTTGTATTGACGGTGTTAAGGTAAGCTATCTCTTTCCTCGCTATATTATCTAGATACAATGGTATATACCACTTTGTTCACAACAAAAACAGGAAGAGACACATAAGTTTACTTTATTCACCTGGATGATCTCATCTAGGTGCACAAAGTGGATTATACCGGTACAACAGGGGTAGGTACTCACCAAACAGAAATTCCTGGCCTCCTCATACGTCATGGGAGCCCCAACATACATGTAACAGGTCCCGGACACGGCATCCCAGCCGGGCGGGCACTTCCCTTCGCCTAACACCGTCAGGTTGTTCATGTAGAAGGGCCGGTAGTCCACCTCCAGTAGCAAGGGGTTGTCGCTCTGGTCGCGAATACGACCGGCGACAGCTAGCGTCTCGTTGTAACTCCAATAATTGTGCTTCGCGTCTATACGGGTACGCCAGAGGTCGAGGGCACTGGAAGAATGGAATTAATGTTGAAACACTTTAGGAGTAAGTACCGAAATAGTGTGAAAAACAGTGCAAATGAATTGATTGTCTAAGAGAGTTGTGAACTAACAGCTACGGTTAAACTATGGAACACAAATGAGTAATGATTGAAAGTATTGTAATATTTTGTAAGTTGAAGTTAGCTTCATTAGAAAACAAGTTACTGTTAATGAGCTTACAATGTGATTAGTGTAATATTAAGTGTGGTGAAGTGCGAGTAATTCTTTTGTTAACAGTTATGTACCTGAAGGTACTAATAACTAAATAGGGTTAGGATTTCGACGAATTTTGTTTAGAGTGCATTGTGTAGATATAGAATATAAGGCTTGGTAATTTTAACCCATTCTAAATAAAAAGCCACGAGAAGATTAAAAGTTATGCTCATACCCATTAGAAAATAGTTAGCGCCCAAAGAAAAAATACCACAAAATTCCTTACTAAGTCGTTAGGAATAACGCAGCTCAAGAAAGCGTGTAAAGAAAATAAGATGCTTAAGAAAAGACATGCAATGCAAGAAAATGATGGTAATTATGATGAATGAAAATGTAGTCGAAGATAAAACATTTGTCACACTAGAATCGCATTTTCTAACAATGACGAACTCTGAGCGGTGTAAGAAGCGTTACTAAGTACCTACGTGTTGCTTGTTTGTGTTTATTTCTTTGTGTTGTCTTGTGTTCCGTACTAAATAAATAATCTTTCTATTTCTATTTCTACAGCTCAATTTGCAAGAAATAGTCTGAGCTATCCCCTTTCGCGAATTCAGTATGATACTGGGTTTCAGTCTAACCGGATTAAGCTCAATACCGCATTTTGACCCAAGACCAAAAATATTAGAAAAAAAAGTAATGCTAGGAGAGCCATATCGCGCCCTGCCTGTCCCAAAAGTGGAATATTGGAATCGTTATAAATTGCGATTCTAGTGCAAAATAAATAAAATTGAATATAGCCGAATAAAACTTACCTCATGACAGTTGGATTATAGTCAACAAAGCTATGTCCGGGCAGCCATGCAACAAAAACATGCAAGTAAGATAAATGCTTAAATTAAGTAGTACATGCAGGGATTACCACATTGAAAGGTGTTTCTTTTGACGTCCATGTTATGCAAGGGGAAAGGAAAGCACATTTTATGGGAAATACTAAAATTTATTAAATCAGGAATTACATTAGCCACAGATTTATGTAAATTCCCAAGAGTACTATCTACCCTGTTGACTGCTAAATAATAACTGAGGCTAATAAAAAGAATCTCCGAAGACAACACCCATTCATTCAAAACCCAGGAATTTTAATCTAATGTACTATTTTTGGTTCTGAATTCCCGATATCAAAAGTCAATTTACTATGTCTGTACTCTAAGCTTTTTGAGCAGGATAATCGCCTTTGTGAAAACAAGACGCCGCTACGCACAGTGTAGTGTGCCATCTCATTTCCACATCAGAAACATTCCTGCTTTTAGAGCTGATAGTAAGCGCTGAAAGTGTAAGTGAAAAGTTAACCCTCCTTATACTACATATAAGCGATTGGAGGTACTTACATGGATCGATTGACTGTGATCATTTCGTAATCGTTGTCGGGGTTAAAGAAGATGTTATCCACATAGTTCTGGCCAGCCGTTCCTGCTACTATAGTAGCTCGGCCTTCCCGGTCTGTTGCGTAGTTCCTATAAGTAAAAAAATATTCGTTTTAATAGAAAATATAATTTTGTGTTGTATCTCGAACTGGACACATACAAAAAGGATTACAACAACTAGCTCTTACTATAAACTTGTTGAAAAGTTCAGGTTCAAAATATAAATGTTTTAAATAAATAATTGACCATTGTCAGATCGTTTTGTCGAAATACAGTTTTTCGTTCTTATGGAACTATACTTTATTCAAATAGTATAAGAAGTGGCCTTAGTACAGTAGACAAATAAAACTTATTTACTGTAAGGTCAATCTTTCTTGGATGAACTTGGAACCCTATCTAATACGAATCAAAAAAGTAAAAACTCACTTATAAAATCCGTTATGCGACGTAGTCTGGTAAATCGGCAGCCTAACTTTATCGAACCCAGACACTTCTAAGATCCGCATCCCGGTGTTATCATGCACATAGTTGTGCGTGAAGTTGGAGACCACTTGGCGGAGGATGATGACGTCACTGTACGGTACGCGGTTGCGGGTGAAGTAGTTGCGGTATATCGTGACCTCCTGATAGGGGGAGGATTGGCGGCCTGGAAGAAGTCATTGGTTAGTTTAAAGTGTGTTATACATCTGATGTAGTTTTAGGGTAAAGTCATGTTCTAACTGACTTCAAGAGGAGGAATATTCTCAATTGGAATGTTAAGTTTTTTTGTTCGTATGTTTGTAACACAAAATCAACGGCAAATGTGCATCGATTAAAAAAAAAAACTTTACCAAGAATATGACAAGATTTTTTCATGATGTTGCTACCACATGAAAGATGAATTATATAGGAGAGCTTACCTTCGACTTTCAGGCATGGCAAGTCATGGTTAGCGAAGAACAGGTTGTTGTGTATCCATCCGCGAAGCGAGGTCGCACTTCCTCTGGAGTCGGCTCGGACCAGTAAACCTCCAACGTTGTTACGCACCAAGTTGTTCTAGTAAATATTAATTAATTATTAAAAATTTATACGACAATGGCAAAAAAGAAAAATTAGCTCTACATATCCAATCAAAAATATAAGTTTTTTATGCAAAGGACTTTAATAACCATCTAATAGCCAACATATACAATTACAAACCCCTAACATAATTTATTGCTCAATTATCCCTTTACTTCAAGCAGCATTTTCTGTCAAACTACCCACCCTTCGTCAAACTACCCACACTAACATTGTATCAGAAAGGTATTTATAAAGGTTTACTCACTCTAAACACCAACGTCTGTGTATTCTGCACATCCACTCTGACAGCTGACTGGCAGGTCGTGAAGTTACCGTACAGCTTCAGACAGTTGTTTATGATCTCGTTCCTAGTGATAGCGACCAGTGGGTTCACCTCGCCCACTGACTGGTATGTTATGGCTCCGTCTCGGTTGTTCACGAACTCGCTGCTTGATATATTGTGCTGGACGTCGCGGTCTGCAAAAACGAATTAGAAATAAACCTCAACTTTTCTAAAAAAATAAGGGCTTTTTGAGATAAATGGGTTTTCTGTACAAAACATATTTTTAATCAGTCCGCAAGAGTCTTTTTTGTTTTAGAAAAACTTTTACTTGTATTATATAATTTAAAGCTAACAATTTGATGACCCAAGAAAATAAGAGTATTGATAAAATAAAGGTAAAGAATACTTACTGAATCCAATAGCAGATATCGGCAAAGTTACGATTTCAGCGATAAATCCATGTACAGCGGACGCTCCATTCGCAAACAGAGAAACACTCAAACTAGCGCCATCAGTCTTAAACAGTTTCTTCTCATCAGGCGACCCGTTCTCCAAGTAGCCAATCATAGGAGCAGTAATATTGTAAATATCTCCGTCGTATAGCGTCAAGGAGTCGCGTTTGCCATAATTCTGAGTGTGGTTAAACAGATTGAATTGTAACAATCGGAATCCAAATGGCTTCACCCTGTACATGCTCTTGAAGATCTTCACGCAATTCACCGGATTGTTGTCGTATTTGTAGTACAACAACACTCGTTCTTCAACAGTTATCATCTTAGTACTATCGCAAATGTCGATGAGTGAAAAGAGGTGGTAAGGTAGATTCAGATCCTTCAGTGGCGTAAAACTAGACTCATCAGATTCCCTTCCTTCCCCAGTCAACGATATGGCACTGACTCCTTCCCCCAATGTATCATTCACGGAATTAAACATCATGTTTATTGTATCGGTGGGTGACACTAAGTTAATACCGTGATGAGCACATTTTGTAATATTTACATTTTGTATTTTAGGATTCTTCACTATACTTTGTATAGCAGGAGATTTCTCATTGTGCAGTATACCGGCGCCAATTATTTGTACGTGGTATAACTCGCTTTCGGATTTTTTCATTGTTTCATGTGTATGGTGGTCGTGAATCCGGTGCTCATACAAGGAATATTCGAATTCTGGGTTAGCGAACCTTATGCCGCCCCAATATTCTAACGAATCCTCTAAGTTTCTTGTTCCACAATGTATGAACACGAATTCGGAATCCCATTTACATTCATGTCTGTGGCCATACAACTGTCCATTTAATCTAATTGGACAGTCTTCGTAACGATCTTCAGTTCCTACACACTGCAAGGGTTCTGGCCACGACCAAATCCGTGACAAAGAGTTGCTGTGATATTCTACCCTGCGGTCACGGTCAAAAAACACATTTATTGGATCAAAACCCAGCTCCCGACACACTACCTGCGCATTTCTTTCAGTAAATCGATTATCACACATTGGCACCCACTGGAGGGTTGTCTTATTGTAATATTCTAAGAAACCCTCGTTCGTTTTTTCTGCTGTGTTATCAACAATAGAACAATTCCTTCCAGTACATAGCCTTATCGAATTTTGTATGGCTAATGATTCTAATTGACGTCTATGTTTGTGGTGACTTGGGGAATACTGACTGACGTCTCTTTTAGTTATTCGGTTAAGTTCCACATTTGGTTCTGGAGATAATGGTCTCATTACTATTGGTGCCTGACTGTGACCAATGGCTAGGAGGGTGCCCATAACCAGAATTCCTACATTTGGTGCAAATTCTAATATAACACCGGGACTTATCGTTAGAATGGTGTTAGGCATAACGGTTATATCGGATTTGACAATGTATGGAGCAATTCGCGATTCAATGGTATAGTTCGCTAATAACCGTCCACCTAACTCTCTATTGTCAATGACATTAGTAGGACTAAACGAAGCAGAAACACTAGCATCCATGTCATCTTCCAGTAAGTAAGGTAGATAAGTAGCGATAGCATGATTATTCCAATCATCGAAATCAAATATTTGCCTCCTTATTTCGTCTTCAACTGTACTTCCCCACCAGTTTTCTGTGACGTCCAACAAGTTATCTATTTTCGCAGTCTTAATGCCTGCTAGCAACGTATACTCGAGCGCATTGTTTCCAAACAAGTTTCTGCTTACTTTCACCTTCTGTATTCCTTTAAAGCCTATTACGTATGTAGGATCTACACTTCTAATTAAGCCTCCTCTACTAACTTGTGATAGTATGTGCTTGTTATTCTTTACGTGGTTATGAATAAATAACGCGTAGACAATACCCATTATTTCACTTTGACTATCCATATTAAATTTCACCATAAACTGACCGTTATTTCTTTCAATAAAGTTTCCATCGATCATCATTTTCTTCTCCATACCTTGGATGGAGACTAAACCAGTCTTGCAGATATTGTCAGTGAAGATATTCTTAGTTATGTTGACTTCCGCAAAATGGCCATCTACAACGAGCGCAAAGTTTTGGTTGTTACGCCATGTGTTATTGTGCATGTATACTGAGTGAGTGAAATTTTCATTGTACTGCCATACATAAGGTAGGCCTATATCAAACCCTCCGTGTTTGTTCCTCTCTATAGTGTTATCCTGAAGAATATAGTGATACAAATTGTTTGAACTCCTCAAATCTCTAGCAAAGTGATATATTCCTCTACCGTTGTCTGTGATCAAACTGCTGTTGACCATAATAGTTATTTCAGTAATATTGCTGTCGTGAATATCCCAGAATGGAGTATTGACATAAATTGCTTCTTCTTTATTATGAGCTATTTCACAATTAAATATTTTAATACTTTCGTTGGCTTTCCGCAAAAAGTGATCACCCAATTCATTGAGATAGCGATTGTAATATAAAGCTTTAATGCCTTTTGTATTTCCTTTTATCTTTGAATTTATAACTTGTAGCGTCGGGACAGGGCCTTTCACAATTCTGTTTCTAAGGTTTTGTAATGGAGCTACAATAGTGCTTACAACTAACACGACTCCTCCTAAGGCATTCGTTCCACTTTCATATGTAAGCACGACTCCGAAACTATTACTTGTCGTCGGGAACGTCGATAAATCACGATCGAGACACCACTTGACGCTTCCTTCATTGATATTTTGCGAGTCATATATGCAAATGTTTTCTGTTGAGAAATTGTGAATAGGATTTAGAAGTTGTAAGCCAAGAACATAGCCTGGATTGCATTTAATGTTGTATGATTTAACCACGTTCTCTCCGTAACGTTTTGTGAAAACAATGTGTCTTGTTTCACCGTTTACTAAACTGATATCTGTTTCATATTCTGGTACCATAATTGGGTGATAATTAGATTCGTCCATATTGAATCCAGGATCCAAATTGAACCATCCGGCTATTTCTCTTTGTTGCGAACCAGGAATGTGAGGGTTATGCGAGATACCAGCTAAGTTATTATTTTCAATCACAGATCCATATACTTTTAGGCCAAGCTGTTTGAAACTAATACCGCTTCCTCTGTTATTGCTAAATTCGGAGTTGCGGACAGTATTAACTGCATCAGCTCCATATAAGTCTGAGTACAGTATTCCTAAACCATCATGATAGTTGTTTGTTATTCTGATACTTTCGAAACTGTGTCTAGCAAAATCGATCTGAAGAGCTGGTTTAAATAGATTGGATGAATAATCTAAAAGACCGGCTTTCTCCACAGTTACGTACTGTAAATCAGCTCTTTCAGCTATCACGCTGAACCTTACTCCGGCCCAACTGGTTTCATAGCATCTTATACCGACATCATTCTCATGCGTACAAGAATTTTCAAAGTGTTCTTTAGTTTCCGCTTTACATTTTGTTATATCATTATCAAATTCTGTACATTCGACGTTCGATAATATTATATCTTCTGTAATACCAGCAGATGGTATCTCATTGGGCTCTAAGAACCAATCGTTAGGATTCAAAGCAAGTCCAAGTTGATTGCAGACTAAGGCGGCGTTTATAATGTTCCATCTGTAATTGCATACTGTTCCCCATTTATCATCTATTCGTACTTGTAATCTGCCTTCATGTTGGGTTCTTCCTCCCAAAAGTCTTATGGGCACAATAGGTTCAGTGTATCCTGGTGTGGTTGGTTCAAAGTCTGTTTCGTAAACACTTTCGTTAGTCATCACGACTTCCTCTTTTAAAGTAAACGTTATATCATTGGGACGTTTTCCTCTTGCGTCCAATTTCCCCGCAACCATAATTCCGATAGCCGGCGGGAATTTTAATATAACGCCTGATTGTAAAACTAGTTTTCCTCCAGGACGGATATTTATATCTTTATTAACGTCGTACTCTCCTTGTCGAAGAATTTCTATTCCTTCAACTTCACCGCCGACTACGTAAGTACCCGGTACATTGAACTGCGGCACATAAAGTGAGTTATAATTTATCTGAGTAGCCCCAGGATTGCTACTATGTAGTAAATATGGCATGTAAATAATTTTAGCTAAGTTATACCTATCTTTTCTATGGAACAATCTATTGTATACTTTTTCTTCTTCGCCGTAGCCAAGCCAGTTGTAGGTACAGTTCAATATTTTACTCTGATCTTCAACGTGCGATCCTATTTCATATTGTGCTTCTGGATTATTTATGATATTTCTGAATACGTCAATGTTACTTGACGCTAATACTATTGTGGCGGCAACTCTACTTCTTGGTGTCAGTCTCGACGATATTCCTTCTACCGGCTCAAAAGGTTCTCTTATTTTATTATCACGTAGGAAGTTTCTGGAAAATAGTATGTATTGAAGATCACTATATGGAGATAAACCAAGATTCACGACGAAGGGTCCCTTATTTCCGAAGAAATAATTGTGTTGAATATGGAATCGAGCCGGTAAGATTTCAAATTCTTCTAAATATTTTCCTTCTATTCGATTCAGGATAACTATTGCACCGTAATTTCCATGTTCAAAATAGTTATATTCTATCCGTCCATTTATATTGAGAGCTGGCAGGATTTTTAGAGGTACTCTTTGGTTTTCATAAAATCTATTATGTCCTACTTGTAAATTGAGCAATCTTGACGGATTATTATACTTCCAGCAGGTAAATATTTCTATCGTGCTTTCAACGCTTGAATTAAACCAATTGCCGGTGATGTTCACCCAACTGTCTCCACAAAAGTTTCCGTGTAGTATACCGACGTCCAAGTTTTTAAATATTTCTGAATATTCGACAGCTGTAGTTTGATTTACTGGTATATATTCCGTTTCTTGAGTATTATTAATCCATACGGCAATACCATACCCTTGATTTGAACTTAGTATACTTCTCGACACGTTTCTGTTGCCTCCTGTTACAGTAATGTTTATACCGTCTCCTTGGTTAAAGGAAATTCTACTTTCAGTTACATTTACATCTCCTGCTCCACTAACGACTTGAAGTCCGGCAACATGATTATTATTGGATATAGAAGTGCGATGAATGTGGATCTGCGATCTCAGGTTTTCTATGGCCACACCTCTTCCATTGTTGTCCGATATAATAGTGTCGGTTACATTTAAATCATATGTTTTACTGGTGCCTGAGGTCAACCTCAAAAAGCCCGTAATATCGGTCCTCGTGTTGGCATGAAACCTCACGTACATGCGGTTCCTCGTTGACGTAACACTTTGCGGTCGAGTGTGATTTCGAATGCTGAATGCCAATAAAAGTTTATCCTCCGTTGTTAAACCGTCGTATATAAACAATTTACCGGTATTGTTGTGATTAGTCAGGAGTTTAATAAAGCTCAGAGTAAGTACGTGGTCTGGTCGTGTATAAAACTTTTGATGGCAATCCCTTTCCATATTAGAATAGCGTGATTGTTCAATTGACATTTGAATTGGAAATGTCTGGCTGGGCGTAGAAGCTAATGTGCATAAGTCGAATATTTCGCTCCTGTCGAGCCTTTCATCGATATTCATTTCGTGCACCACGTATTTGACCCCATCGCCGCCGTTGTCGTGAATCAAGCAATTCTCGATCCTAGCCATGCCATACGTAGAATTCACATACACGCCATATCCTCTATTGTTTTGAATCGTGCAATTGTTTATAACTATGGGAGCGTTGGGTGACGTCACATTAATCGCATTGAATGCCGCGTTCGATATTTCTATGTCTTCCATAACAGGTGGGACTCCAATAATATCTAAGGCACTTGTTGCATTGTTATCTCTACCTAGACCTGCATACTTTATAGTCACGTGTTCTAGTCTAGACATTGACGTAGGAACGTATAGAGTATTTACAGCCGTGAGTATTCGTTCGTATACGGCGTTTTCGAAGCGTATTCCTCTCCAATGCCGTCTGGCACCTGAGAGGTCGTTGACATCGTGGTGTGGCGAGCATTGGATGGCGAGATCTGGATGATAGTCGCATACACCTGAGCCTAGCTGTCTAGAGTTCCAATCACATTGGAAAAGATCGTATTCAGTTCCTTTACACTTTGGTTCTTCAAATAAAAGTCTTGCTCTCCTTTCGGGTTGGCGATCCATCCAGTTGTAGAAGGAGCCACCCATGAAGCCTAGTTGCCTGCAAGCCGTTTCCATGTCGTTGATCGTCCAACTGAAAGTAATAAAATAATATTTATTGTGTGAACTAATAAACACAGTAGTTAACCAAACAATACAGCGGAAAATAAACAAATTAAAATGGGTAAGTATCTCAACAAATATTAAATCAGCACATATATTTTTGTTATTGGCTAATGTTTAAACACATGTTATCGATAGTAAATATTTGTTAGTACTAACTTTCTGGAGTTTGTGCATACTGATCGCCATTGCCCTCGATGTAACAATTGCACTCTTCCCACCAAGATGGATGGTCCATCAACTAAACGGATATCTGGAAATGGCCTTGCAGCACTACCCAGCTCCTCTGCACTTGTGAACGTTATTCCGTTTTGATGTTCACCCTGAAATTAAAAGAAACACTATAAGATACGAGTAAATTATACGAGACCTATTAAAAACCGTTTTAATTATTATTCTGGTTGAATGAGACATTTTATAGAAAAGTATTAGTGCCAAGAATCTGTCGTAAACAGTGTAAAAACGTGATAAAGTAGTTTTATTTATTACCGTTTCAACAAAACAATATCGTGTTAATGACCGCTTGCACCTAACCGGCTCGCAGATCGAAATTCATGTAGTATTTAGGTAATGGAAAAGCGAGGAAAATTATATCGTGGCATTTATGTAGGTAGTATCACTTTCCCATCAATAAACACAATCGTGCTTTATATTCATGCCTATTACGGTAACTGGAAGCTTTACAACCGGTCCCGTCTTGATCTATAGTATCAGCGACTACCATTTCTACTTATGGTAAGAAGGGATGCGTGCATCGTAAAATCAAACCTATCTTCTGTATCTTTTTTGTTTGCCTCAAACATTTGTATAAAACTGTATGTTTTTTGCTATAAGAACGGATATTTGGATACTAATACGTTTTGCGCCAGAAATATATTAAAATTGCAAAAATAATGGAGATGGCTTCTATCCTAAACTGGACAAATAAAATATTTTCTCTATATCTGGTTCAATGAACCCGTTCAACAGATTCAAGCTTAGCCTATAATAGTTTATCAGGAAATAAAACGCTGTAATTAAACTCAACAAAAGAAATTCTGCAACGAATGCTGTTAGATGCGGACTTCAATTACTCATTTTAGTATCACTTTATTAAAAAACATAATTAGGTACCTTCTTTATTAATTGGTACTGAATGAAAGTGGCGATAGGTGGATAAGAAATAATTGATATACGGAAGATGCAACTCAAAAAAATTATAAGTTCTTGACCTATTTTCGAAAATTCTTAACTCAAAGCGGATGCTATCTTCAAATTGCAACAAAAGGCATTGATGTGCAAATCTAAAGATCATATCGTATTGTTGTTTATTTCACAAGACATCGATTAGAGAGTAGGCGAAGCACTCAGGGTGAACCAACAAGAATAGACGAATGTGTGAAGCAAGAATTTACAAATACCTTTTTAAAGTTAATGTTATTTGTGAATTCACCTGTCCGTGACTGTATGTGGTGTGCATGTAGACAACGGTTTTGAGTATATTTCTCCTAAAACATCCTGTGCAAGCTGTGTTGTGCAAATAGAAAAAAGCTTGTTATCTCTGCCAAGCGGACATGGTGCGTGGGTCGATGATAGCAGGAATTTAGTAACTTGGTTACTTACTATATTTATTTGGTAGCGGTAATTAATTATTACAAAGTTTTATGAAAATGCTAAATGGCAAAATCTAGTCTTTCTGCACGTTCTAAATTACTTTTGGGTACCTAATTAGGTATGACGATATTCATAGTTACATGTAAGTAAAGTGTTATCAAAAAGTGAGCAATTATAACGATAATTATAAATTAAAACTAGACTGTCAAAACATATGATAAATGGACAAATATTTACATAATTATATTGGACAATGGTCCTCGACACTATGGTAGGTAGTCATTTGACATGATGCATCGCGCACGTATTTCATCGTACACGCACGATGCGCCCTTGCACTTCGTCGCTATGGCTTCCTGCCTTTTCACACCACCCTATTCATATGGTCACGATCTACTGCCCAACTGTTACCTAACCGCTGCTAAATTGGAATATGCATGATGTAATTCCAATTTAGGGGAACGATCGAATTCTATGGATATTTAATTGAGACATGTCGGTTAACAGCAGTTGAATATTCGCAAAATGTAGAGCAAAATGTAAACTGAAATCTTCAAAGGCATGAGAATACTAAGGCGTTACATATTCTAGTCAAATACATATAATATGACTACATTATTTTGTACAAGCCTGAATAGCCTAGACGTTGTCGTTGGCGTAACATGTAGGCGTCAAGTCTAGGTGTTTCGCAATGAACTGTCTGAACTTTAAGACTGTCCGTTCAAGTTTCAAAGAACTGAGAACTAAAAAGGTGGGCTGAACACTTTCGAAATCTATAAAAATCTGAGTGTAAAACCAAACATGTAGCACGCGTACCACTTTTTTACTTAACCCGAAATTAAAGTATTTGCGTGTTCACGACCGCTCAACACAATACTCAAAATACAATTTTAATTCTATACACGTCGCTGAATATTTTAAGGCAGGTCGCCAGACGTCCGTTAAATCGTTACGCGAGGCTAACTATCTACGACTCATAAAAACCCCCACGAGATCCAATACCGGTAAAAAAGCTAAAGGACGAGGCAAGGACACCGGTTTGAACTGTGAGTCAGCAGTTAAGTATGATAAGTATACGAGCTTGCTTGAGGCTTTCTTTGTATCACATTTTTTTGTAATCCAGGTTTATCATATTGAATAGTAGAGAAACCCATTTTACTAAATCTTTCGAATCCTCATCGGTTTTTCAGGGATGCTCATTGACCTGTGTGCGTGTCAACTTGAATAATAAATGAAAAGTTACGTAATGTTTCAACTTTAGCAAAATGACGTAAGTCATTGTAGGCTGCGATTTTGGAAGTCTTGCCATTAATTTTGAGAACTTGAAAGGCGAAGCCACTCGTTTTTGAGACCAAGGTAACATGTTCAATACTAAAACATTTTATTAAGTCTTAAAAGAGCTAATATCAGGGATTTACAAAAATATAAATAACGTTAGTTCTGTATATTAAATAATAGAGAAGAATACTTCAGTAGGTTCATCAATCAACTCTAACTCACAATTATGTTTTTTTGTCTACAAACTGACTATAGAGACAAAGAAATTCAACTTTTGTTTTTGGTGAAGACGTAGGATGCAACGCTTTTTCCTGTCTTATGTGAGGAATAAATCAGTGACTAGCATAAACCAAGCACATTATGCCATTTCATGCTTATTTATAATCGCCAATGAAGGTCAATGTCAGAAATATAATTTGAGCAGACGATTACCATTTCTATAACTTCTGTTACATAATAGCATGTCTCGCCTACATTGTATTATTTGAAGACTTATGATTGATGTTTTGCAGTATCATTTAAACCACGGCAAGTTTTTTATTGATTTAAACGACGGTATTTATTAGTTGGATCACGCATCCTTGTCTAGGAGAGTTCTAGTAAGTTTTTTTGTACGTTCTAGTAATAAGTATCTTATAGGAATATCAGAAAATCTTAGCGGAAACTCTTGTCCCATTAATACGTTACTCTTTAATTTAATTTTTGGCATTCATTACCGATTCTAAACATGAAGTATGGTCTAATTTTTTTCAACGTGAGACCAATGTCCAGGTGCACTCGATGTAGGATATTTATATTCAGAGAAGAACTCAGCAGAAACGATATATAGGTATACATCAATTGTCACTACTATTGTCTTTTATTCTTAGTTTACGGTATTGGACGTTGAAGGCAAATTCCAAGTGTAATGGCAGTCACTTCCTGCGGCGACCGCGTCGCGTGGAATCCCAAATGAGGGCTTGGATATGTCGGGGGAGTTATTGTTGTTGTATACTATTGCAAGACAAGTTACCTACTTATATAAATGGCGTCATATCATGCAACTGGGAGCAGCTGAAATACTGATCCATTATGCCTAATATTTCAACTGCAAATTTAAATAAAGATATCAAAAAATCGTAAAGTTTTATTGATCGACACTTGTCTCAATTTAGATGGTTAAAATAATATTGGATCATTTAATTTCAAACGGTCTAGACGTGTGTCGTATGTCGATGTAGAATGTGAACAAAACATGTGACTTCGTTCGCCAAATGACAACATTTACGCTTTTTGCGCACTAATTACTTAAGAAGGGATCTATGGGCACTAAGCTCGCTGATTAGAGAAATTCTTGAACAAAGTGTCTGGACTAGCGGTCCATGCTTCCGCCGATTTCTCCTGCACCATGGATCGTGCTCGTTATCCGCAAGTAATTTATACAACTGCTATTTATGGCTGTCTGGATTCCCATGCCTCGGTCACGCTGGCTGCTTTAAAACCAACTAGATGTGTACTATAAATAGGTATGTACTTAATCAAAACAAACAGAATAAAAGTTGTTTGGAGGCTATGACATAAGTTGAGTCTTACTTTCCACATTATACATGTAAGTAAACTAATTACTAAGTACATTTGCTCAACTAGAAATTGTAAAAGTACTGAAGCTGCGTACATACCGAATGAAACTAGATGTCGATATAACTGTATTTAAATTTAATAAAATGCTCCACAGGAAGCCATGAAACAATTAATGTAGAACAATTGACGTCCGAGTTGCGAATTGAACCGGCACTAAAGCACAGTTTTTATAAACACCATAATAAAAGGATTAATTATCGTGGAACTATGTCCAGTGACTGTTTCCCAAATGAACAACAAAATTGATAGAGATCTTTTTTGTAATGGACACTGAAAACTGTGTTAATTAACGGTTAAATCTAGCTCAAGATATTAACGAAATAAAGATCAGCAAATACCTAAGCATAAAGTCACTACAGAAAACATAGCAAAATTTTTTTGTTTTTTACTAACATGAGAAAGAAGTTATAACCTTTCTGGTCTCCCAGGTAATTAACTTAAATATAAGTACCCACATTAACTATTGACATGAATATCTAGGTACAGTTACGGCCTTACACCTACAGTCAAAAGTTCATTGTTCTCTGACCTGCCAAATTATAACCACCGTCTGCAATGCTGTGCAAATCATTTTGTAAGCATTGTCATAAATACAATAAACCGTGTTACAATTTCCAGGAAACAGTTTCTAAATTTTAGGCTTTTTTTTCGTAAGACAGGACGGGGTTGATTGAGCAAGATAAATTTCAACCGCGTTATGTGATAACGGATGTCTAATCTCGAAATGCAAATCCTGTTTTGAGTTTAAAGGCTTTTTAAAATAAGTTAGCTGGTTGCAATAGTCTAGTTTTCTTGTTGGACACTACGTAAAATGGAGGTGTATCGTATCCTTCCTCTAATTACTTCACATTTTTTTATAGGACTATCCTTAGATTATGATTTCACTTGCATGATCAAACTTGGCAAGCACATTAGTAGCTATAGGTAGAAGGCCTTAATGGTACATCCTATCAATTTATACTTGGTTATCTATCATCATAAAGCAATCATCAACCTCTCTACCCACCTCTACCTTATCCGTTATACAATCAGACATAACACATTTTATCAATAGCTGTCATATGTATTATGTATTTAACTTACAGTAATATTATGATATTAATTAAAAAAAAAAAATGAAAAAACCTTATTTTCAATACCATTATTCCAAAATATGTAAAGTAAAAAGCGCTTAGAGAAAAAAAAATGAATCATAAATTCTTTGTGTTCATATTTCCTACCTAAACAACTGTTTACATAGGAATCTTAACAAGCCGCAAAGCATGAGGCATTATTGAAGCTCTTATAATGGATTACGACATCACGATCCTGACTTGGTAAATATTCGTGTTGCAGCAAATATTACCAGGTTGTTTACCTAACAAGCTCGGAGAAATAGCCGTTTTACTTAACCGCCTTTCTGCTATTCTCGATTTGATTTTATGTTTTATTTTCACGATATCATTGGAAATCGTTTCTTTTTTTTCAGATCAATATCAGAAACTGCTTCGCTAGAAAAGATACAAATCAAAAGGAAATGTCATCATAATAGAGGCTTTTACCAGTCACGAGTATTTTTCACAGATCAACGTAGAGCGAGTCCATTTGTCACGCTTTTCACAATCGCAACCAGAGCGGGACGATGGTAGTCTCCCGTGCCAAATGTCAAGCGACACTAAAAAGCCGCACTCAGATGCTACGCATAGTTTTCTTTTTACTTAGTAGGGTGATCAAAAACTATAGATTCACTCATCGTCGAATTTCGGTTCTACTATTCGATTTCTTCCTATGTTATCAGTCAGTTAAACAAGAAGCATGTTCTAATAAGCGTCTAATCAGCTTCATATCAATAGAATAAACATTGACAAATAATATCTATTAGTACCAACTACACTTAAGTTCCGGAAGGTGCGGTCTTGATAGCGCATTTTGATACTGTTTCATAAATTCCTTTTACTATCATTTGTCACCTTTGTAATGTGGTTAGAAACAACGCTGACACTACTTATTGTGTGGATGACACAATAGCCTTTGTCCTGGATGTTTATCCCAGGTGTGTTGTAGGTACACGTTCATACGAATCCCAAGACATTTATTTCTCAACTCTCTTTTGAGGCCGAGTATTAGGGTCACAAACCCCAGACTTCTATTTGATTTATTAGTCAAAAATAATGCATTCTATTTGTAGACGTTTCATTCATAAGAAATTGTTTTTATTGAATAGCATGTAGTGTAGGCAAGGAAGTGAATAAAACGCTTATTGGGCAGAAGTTTGTTTACAAATTCAGATCGTAAGGGATTTGAGTTTATAATAAAGAATAATTAACGACTAATAATACCTATAAGCACATACTATACAGATTACGTTGTGTTTAATTAGGAATTAGGTATTTATATTTAACACAATATTCTCAAATAACACGGCAACTATAACATTTTGCGGAAACTATAACAATACAAAAACTTCTAGAATTACTGATACGTGATCGGCAGAGCCTTTACAGTTTTTTTGTGGAAAATAAAATGCAGCGCAGCATGAACTGGGTTCTGGTATGAATGGAGTCGTTTACGCAAACCACTGACTCGAACGAACCTTGTCGACGTAACCTCGAGTAAAATATACGGTACAAGTAACAGGAAATTGAGTAATCAACACTAAATATAAATATTTACGTGATTATGTAGAAATTAAAACGAATATTTCGATGGTATAAGTCAAAAGCAATTCATCTGTTACTACAGACGCACCTGTAAATGTGTGGACAATTTTACCATTTGAGACTTGATATATTCGTTTTTTTTTTCACAAAAATGCCTACATGACACTTTATTGACTGTCAAAAACATAAGTAAGCCAATAATTAATATTGCGAATGACGCTAACACAGGGTTCAAAGTGATTACCCAGTAGCCTACCTAACCTAGATATAAATGATGTTAACACAAACATATTCATCTTTTACAGCGTGATGAACAATGGTGAAAGTAAAAGCTGAATGTAATAATTACTTTACTGCGAATCTTAATCATGTTTGTTTGAAGATTGTTGCTGCAGCTGTAATATCTGGTTATTAATATTACGAGAACCATTAAGATTGTTTATATATAGTTCTACGAGGCGTGTATAAAAGTGCATAAGCTGCGCAATGCGTCTTGCGCAACATTTGTCTGCGGCACATTCACTGGATTCTAAAGGTGGCATCCTTTGAGAAATGTAGTTACAAGACTTATTGTTCAGCTTCTTTGGAAGTTGAAATTCATTACATTAAATGGAGTACAAATACCTCAGAAATAAGAAGTAGATAATAGGTCATTTGAACATTCACCTTGTAGGTAATTGGATACGTGTGAAAAATTAAACTATAAGAGCGGTTCTTGTATAAGTCCAGACAATAACAAGAAAATTGTAAGCCTAGTAAACAAATTAAGTGTTTTATTCTTAACGAAGTAAATATAACTCTCAAATAAGTACATAACACAGGCCAGCAAACAATTATTTTAGATAAAATAACTTTCAAATCGTGCAAAACGGATTCGTTGCATAAAAAGAAACAAATTGCGTTATAGCAAATATCTAACCATTAAATACAATGTTTCATAATCCAATAGAAAAAAACAATATACAAAGCATTTCGGACTAAACTTTCAGGCAAACTAATAGGTAATCATTTATTATTCGAGACACAAACATGAGTATGAAATAAATATTCAATAAACGATATTATGCCAGATAGAACAACCAAGAAGAAATTGTTCACGAGAAACACGAGAAAAGACAAAAGAATTCATAACATTTCACCGCCGCGTTCGATCAACATTCAAGTTCAAGATACAACAGTTTTACACCTGCCCACTGTTCCACATCATGACTCTACTAACTGGATAACAGAGACGAAACATACAATCATGGAACAAAATTGTCACTTAAACACATCGCAAATCAGGGTTTAAGACAGCATGAAACACGAGCGTCAAGCAAGGCGTAACTGCAGGCCCCGTAACGAGATCGCAGCGATACCGCGAGACATTGAACTCACACCCACCGCTAAGGTTTCCAGGCCGTTTGTTATACCATCGCGTTATTAGAGCAACATGAACCTCCGACGAAAAACACCGATCTCTATTATACTGCATGTTACGTTTCTTATCGGAAATCTTAACCGTCTGGGTTGATTTAGAACGGCGTTGCTTTGATATTATTACCGGGATTCTGATTAGAAAATGTTGAACTCAACTATTACTTACGACTAGAAAATAGTAATGTTAGTTTTAGATTTATTTCATTAGCGAGCAAGTATAGATTTGTAGTTAGAGAAATAAACGGATTCGATCTACTAGCTTTTGATCCAATTACATAATTGGATCAAAAGCTATAAAGCCGACTAATAGGCATCTTTTCGATGTGAGCAAACTAGCCACAACAATTACTTGGAAGTGGAATTAGCAAGGATTCATTGATTCACAAGGTCTAACACATAAAGTGTTATCTAAAGCAAGCATTTAAACTATTAAATATCTTTAAAATTCTGTTCTCACGGAATTTATACCGTTGATCTGTTTTGGGAAACAAATTCTCTGTTCGGTTTTGTATCATTCGTGTTCATAATATCGTTTCGATTTTATGAAATCCATTGTGACCAAGGGAAACAATTATTAATTGCAGAAGCTTATTTTTTGGGGCCATGCTATCTATTCATAAAACTATATGATAAATATTAATAGCCGCGTAATTCAATATATTCTAGTGTTACACATTTCCATCCAGTTTGTGACTACCCATGTGTGACGTACTTGCTTGAAATTGCGTAACATCTCATACCAAACCTAACCGCAACCCAGTTTAGCTGCAAAATCAATGACCTACTCTGTGCTGTTAGCTGGACGTGATCGTGACCTCGAAAATTACCGAAACAAGATGACTGTTCGGAGAAATTGTCCGTACTTCGAACAAAAGAATTATTTCCGCATTCGGTCTACTAATTAATTTCACAAATAGTCTCAGTCAATTTCTCTGCATATAAATTGATTTGAAGCAACTACGTACCTACTAGATAGTTTACTGTCTTAACCTGTTACTCTAGTTTAAAAGGAAGTTTAATCTTTATCTTGATTTCAAGGAAATTGAATTGTAGTGTTACAAATCTGCCTCATGCTGATACATTGCTATTACTTCGCAGAAATAGGAAGGATATATAAATATCATGTGTCATCACTATCAAAGAATGTAATGTACTTAAACAGAAGCTGATAAGAGTTTTGAACAATGTAGCGGAAGTCCAGTGACACTACGATATAAAATGTTTAATTTACAGAGTGATAGGAACTATAGGATGTCCCCAGTAAACACATATGACAAGATGTGACTCATCTAGGCCGTCACAAGCCTCCAAGGTGCATATTATGAAAGAGAGCGCGAATCGTTTAAAATCAAACTTTCACTGAAATTTTGTGCAGTTCTCGGCAATTGAATATTTGAAAGCAATTTTGGAGATAGACAGATGCAATAGTAGTTTGTATGTCATATATCATAAATTTCTCAATACTTTACACATATTCCGACAAAAGTTAAAGATTTAAGGAATGGACCGGTCATTGCAACTTACACCAGTAACTGGAATTGATCTTGTGCAGGATATAGAACAACTCTACCGGTAAACATTGTTCATTAAGGTTAATTAACAGGTTTAACTTTAATGTCATCTAAGATCGCAGGATATGAGTCATCGAATCAGTGACGCCATATTAAAAACTATCACGAAATGATTCAGAGAAATCATTTGCATATGAGATTGCCCATTAAAAACATATTCCGATTTCAAAAACTAATTGATGACCTTGTTAAACTATTTGATTCATTTTATGAACTAAAATAAGGCTACATAGTCGTAGTTGAAATATTTAATATGTTAGTATAACTGTTTTACCTGCCGATGTAAAATGTTGTAATTGTTTAAACAAGAAATAATAGTAAACCATTACTCATAGTAATTCAAACTGCATGTTGAGGTTATCAAAGTGTAATAGGTCCTAGTACTTTATAGTGGAATCAATCAAAAGCTTTCTAGAGCAAATATTGATTGCACATTATTATTCATGCGACTGATGCTAGACAAGCAATTATAATATTTCGCAGGAACATGGCCAATTTATTTACATTTAGAACATCAAGGTTTTTTCCAATTATATAAAACTTAACTAGGTATATGTATACTAGAAATAAGAGAAAAAAATCAAACGTTAAAATAAATAAATCTTAAAAACTATAGCATCAAAATTTTCATCCACATCGCTGTTGATTGGGAGCGTGACCAAAAGACTGGCAGCATTGCCACGTTTAATGATAGGTAATGCTTAGTCTTTGACCTAGGTAGAAGCCAGACTTTGAGTCACGCAAAGGCCACTATTGGCCTGAAGAAATTTGATTTTCTGACATCAAGTGGACCATTAATCGCCCTTTAGAAAACTGAAGAAAAGGGTATAGGTCCTGTTTTGTTTTAGAATATGTTTAAAATTTCTATCATCTCTTAATGACTTTAGACACATTGACGTAAATTGCAATGGATTTCCACAGTATTTATGGAGAATTATTTTTTATTTAACATAATAAGCATTCAGATTGTAGTATACCTACTCAGTAACTAGCTATAGGGAAGTTTATATGCTATTAAGTAAAAACCACAAGTGATTCATTAGTTAAATAAGAGTATTGATCGTTCTTGATTCACCTCCTCATGACGTATGAAATCTCATACGTGACATACGCACAAACAATAGGCGGCAAAACGTACATTATCCTAGCTGTGTCATTGTATATTAATAGCAGGTATTCTAACTAGGTAGGTACAGAGGCACTTGTCCCTTGTGTAAAAAAATATTACAATCAAAATGTTTGAAGGACAGTTGAGATCGGACTAGTACCTAAATAAAATAATCGCCCTGATTCGCAAAAATACAACATATGCAAGCCACACTTTTTTTTTTTTTTTTATAAATAATGTGGACAACTTCACATACATTGCTCTGAACCCAAAGTAAGTAGCTATGAAGCACTTGTGTTATGGAATTCAGAAACAACGAAGGTACCACAAACACCCAGACCCGAGACAATGTAGAAAAGTGACTTTGACCCGTCCGGGGATCGAACCCGGGACCTCAGAGCTAGCGACACCTTGAAAACCGGTGCGTACGCCTCTCGACCACGGAGATCGTCACTTGGAGTTGTTTTCGAAAAACATTTTTAGGTACTAGATCAATCTGCGCGAAAATAATGTACAAGATAGTAGAATGGTATTAGAATTTCGCTAACGCACCTAGACTTGCTCCAACGGAATTTATTTGTCACAGTTAATCAATACTTTTCCAACACAATCTAAGAAACGTGTTAGTTAATGCTGTAGATTTAGGTTCATTAACCTAAGAAAATAGTTGTTTTACATAAAAGAACAAAGGATCTCGTGAGGACAACTCAACGACTATTATCAGGGGTCATTAAATGCAAATCCAGTCCTTATGATTCAGAGTAAGCGCCGCAGCCGCTCGATAATAACCTTCAAGGTTGCTGTACGGTATTGGAATAAATAGGTTATGTTAGCCAGTCATCCGAGACCGTTGAGTGTCTTCTAGTAACTGTAGTTCAAAATGGATGGATTACGGTGAGCGATAAGGGGTCATTAGCTGCCGCCAGGTGCAACATGCACCTTTCCAAGCGCTTAAATGCGATAACCCAAGAAAATATTTTTAAATGCTTTTTACGTCTCCCAAGAAAAAGTAGAACTTAGAAAAATATTGGAAATAATTCGGACTCAGACTTGTCTAAGCAACACTATTGTGGTTGTGGTACCAAAACGCGTTTGTAGTAAGAATGTATAACTAGGAGAGTACCATTGATACAGTTTATCTTGTTTACAGATCTTGACACAATTATGATACGAGTTCTAACACCATAGCCGTTTTTGGCTAGATAGATAAGAAAATTGTTACAAACGTTTCCTTAGTACAAAGATCATTAAATTTCGTTGAGATTTCCGAAACAGTGAACCGTCTCTTTCACTCTATGCAGATGTTGACAGGTTGAGCTTACGCCAAAATAGCGAATATAACTACCTATACAAAAAAGTAACTGAAGCAGTGAAAGTTGTGCATGTAAACGTTCATTTTCCGTGGTGAACCAAACTGCAAAAATAAATCACGTAATGTTACTTTCGTCGAACTCAATCTTTTGTGGTCAATGCAAAAAGTTTTTATGACTAATAAGAATTTAGTATTGGAATCATGCATTCTCATAATAACTGTTTCATTAGTTTTGAGTATAAGAAACTTATTCAAAACATAGTAGAAGTAGGACAAGGATCTTTAAGTCTCTATCGATACTATGTTAAATTCCAAAGCTTTGTGGAGTATAGTAAGTACGGTAAGCTCTAAACGTTGAAAACAATCAACAACTTACTGGTAATTGCTTGCAATTAGTGTAATTATCGTAAGTATATCGTAATCTGAGGCAATGCATTTTGGACTATTAACTAAGTGGCTAGGGAACAAAAATGCTAATAATTTTTGCGTACTTGTTGATGACTTATTCATAAACTTTTCTACTATTGTAGTAGTCCCTTTGTGCCTTATAAACACAATGAACTAACGTGGGATACTTTTCTCCGATCAAATTGCATTCAACCGTGGAAGCCCGGATTCCATTCTAGAGAATCAGACATGCGTAATTTAATCTTTTATTCTGTAATGCACATCAAAGGTAATGTTATGTTGTATGAAATCAAATGTAAATTGTGCAAGTAATCATAACTGCACAATATGAAGAACCCACTTTATGATCAACATGAAAATTTAAATGACATAATTATCTTCGAAAGCACTTAGCGAGCACTTTCAGAATGTTTATTCCGAAATAATTAAGGGGCAATTTGCTATCGAAATTAATCCGTTTTCCTTACAATCATTATGATACTTTCGTTTCAATTAGTCTTATAAAAACCTCTTTCGTAAAAGCTAAACGGATAGATAGGGATTTAGATAATCTTAAGGAACAACTTCTTCCGACGTAATGGAAGGAAGTAATCTATCGTAAAACACAGGAGGGGAGTGATTTGTCCAAGCTGATTGAATTAGCGAAAGGATGTCGCACCAATCCCGGGGTCGGCGCGGGTCAGGTGCCGCCGGCGCCTTTATACCATCAGCTGCCATCATTAACACGTGTACCTCATCAACATGTGCTGCATTACTCATTGATTAAAGCCCGTACTCTAACAGTTACCAAGTAATGCTTACAACCTCATTTATTTATGTTACTACAGAAGACTCGCTGTAGGAAGCACGAACCATAATATGGTTCGTGCTTCCTATAGCATTTGACTATTTCTGACAGTCACTTTTGTCTTTTTATCATGAATCAATGTTTCAGAGTGAATGATTGAATTATTAAGGCACAAATAGGTAAAGGAGTAGTAGTTTAGTGTACGTAATATGTCTAGACAGTCTAACATTTTAAAGAATGAAACTGAATGCCGCACGCAATTTATAAACATTCGAGTTGAAAATAAATGCGGCATTTTAATCAGCTTATTATAATTAACAGGTTGTCTAGGTGACTTTACCGATGTCTGTCGCAGAGAGTAGGTAGCCGATTTTTAAGAATGCTTGCAAAATAAAATCCATCAGATCCAAGATTGTGAAAGGAATATTTTTAAGATTATTCATTGTTTCCTTGTTTATGAAAGTATGACAACCGGAGAATAATTCAATATTTGCTAAAAATTTAGTTCAAGAGCTGGATGATAGTGCTTTATTTCGCAATGTTATATAAACTCTTTAAATATTTGCTCGACACACAAACAGGTGAGTAAATCAATATCAGTTGAATGGGCTCGATACGCCGCCCTTATCAAAACAAGGTACGTGCCGTTATCAAAAACTTATCAATGCTTGTTTATCAAAGGATAGTGTGATCAATAGTTTGACAGGATTTTTTTGGGAACTGTTCAAGGGAAACAATAGACTATAATTAGTGTTTAAAGACTTTATTGGTAAATATAATAATAATATTAAATGAGTTGGTATTCCAATCATTTTTTTTTGTAAAGTTTAAATAAGAAACCATTTGATCAAAATAAAAAACAAGCAATTTCTAATGCAATTTCTTTGCTCTAATACTCCAATGAGAATCTAACTTGAACTACTCTAGTGCTACCTACAAAACTAGAACGCAAGTTTTGAGTAAATCTATAAATAAAATTCCAGTTATTGATCTCAGTATAAGTTAGGTAGGATATCTACCTGTAAGGTATGTAACGGCTACAAATTAACAAGCCATTATAATCACTCAGCACGCAGAGGTGACGCTACAATGAAGTATGCAAGGAGCAACTTACGGTACTTTTCTCCGAGGACCTATCTATTTACTAAGTTATCTGGGAAGTACGAAGCTTATCGAATAGTTTTTTAAGTATTTTAGATGCCTGTACTCACCACGGCGACTAGCTTCCCGCGCACCGTAATGCCGATCATCGGCGCGAACCTGACTTCGACTCCGGGCTCCACCACCAGCTCAGCATCTCTTTCAATCAGCAGGTCATCCCGCAACAAGTACGGACTACCGTCAGGCTTCCATACCGTGCGTCCCCCGGTCAACACTCCGCCCGGCAACTCTGTCAGTCCTAACGACTTATTCAGATAAGGCTCTGCCGATGCCGACCCTAGCTCTTGTCCTTTACATTCACTAAAGCAACACACAACCGTTATGCTGAACACTAACACTGTCCTCCACTTATATTTGGTGTCGCTGAACTGACTGTGTCTCTTCTGCACCCCCATATCTTTACAGCACTTCATTATTCACTAACTGAACACAAAAATATTCATTTCACTTTTATTAACGCTCCTCACCTGCAGCAACCTATTTTAAAACCTATCCAAACATCGCACAGGTGACTTGCCACTATGCGACACAACACATTTCCGTAAATAAAGTTATAGTTATTTTTGAAACATCAAATAAATAAGACAATTTGAATCAAAACAATTCATAACGAAACAAAGGTGGGGCTAGTAAAATAAAACAAGCAAAAATACGCGCTACCGCGCGACCGTTGAACGAAGTCGTTTGGCCGGTTTCTTTCGTGTTGATTCCTCCTCCCCTACCCTCCTCATGGATCGGCCTCACTCACTCACTCATTCTATCAAGCAACAGCCTTCTCCCCACTACTTTTGTTTGATGCGTGCCACCTTGTGTACAGCCTGATCATGACGTCACGAATATTTACTTTGTGTTGCTTATAACGGAACGTTACAACATAGACAATCGAACGATTTTTAGAATGAACTAATAAAATAAAATTTTGCTAGATTTATAAAGTTGATCGGTGAATAAAAACAAGCATTGCTTTACATTGTTAAGAATACACAATTGCAACTTGCATTATTAGAAAAATACCTTTAGCTATAATTAGGTTTCTTCACTAGTACATAGAATCTCAGAATAATTAGAATATAATAATTATTATTCTATTATTCTAAGATAATTTATTAAAAATAAATATTTCATGCTGGTATTGATTTCGCAGTGACAATAAGTTTTAAAAGAAATTAGTGGCTATATTTTGCAATTAAATTAGGAATAATAACCAAAGGCCGAGTTTGTTTCATTAAATAAAAACAAACAATATTTTAGATACTAAAATGAGATATAATAGATACTATAAATGATTTTAAATAGTGACGCTCACAAAATACATTTATTTATATTATTGATTGGCGTTCCAGTCTGAGTGGGAAGCGTTCCCTTTTAGTACATTCATTCGTTCTTTCCCTTAAATCGTAAACTGGGTAAAAACTCTTTGTGTACAAAAGCAACTTTTCAATATTCAGTCAATGCTATATTTACAAAATAGAAATATTAAATCAAATTGTAAAATTATGCCTAAAGAAATAATTTCGTAATCGTAATTTATATAATTTTGTTGCAACACTGACTACTATGCTACGGTGGGAACCATTCATTCATATATTCCGTTGGGTTTCTCTAACGATCGTTCATTCACTCATAAATTTCGTCGACTCTTTTATGTCTTCACAATTTATATTTAAAATAGTTGAAATATAGTTATAAATTAGGTAATTTTAGGTCGATTTTAATTCCTTTTCATTTTTATATCAACGTTTCACGTAAGTTTTCATAAACAATCAAGTTATAAATGTTCTATTGTAATTGTTGGCGTGGCGTGGCAATGCTTGTGCAGTGTCGACATTTTGTTTTCTTCATTGTATTTATATATTTATTTCTGTGCGAAGTACGATCGCGGCGCAATTAGTTTAACGATCAATAACTTCCCTTTTCTGATTGTGATCCATTTACGTGTAATTGAACTGAAATTATTCATTTCTAGATTACAACACAATCATGAGTTCTGGTGGTACTCGCGTGTATGTCGGCGGATTAGTAGAAGGCATCAAGAAGGAAGACCTCGAAAGAGAATTTGATAAATACGGAAAACTGAACTCCGTTTGGGTGGCACTCAACCCTCCGGGTTTTGCATTCATAGAATTTGAGAACTTGCAGGAGGCTGAGGATGCGTGTAGCGCGATGAATGGATTCGAGATGTTAGGCGCGACCCTCAAAGTAGAGATCTCTAGGAAGCGAGATGGGCCCCGCAGGGGTGGCGGTTTCCGAGGAGGACGCGGCGGCGGCAACTTCAGGGGTCGCGGCTTTGGCGGCCCGCCCGGCGGCGGCAACAGATCCTTCAACTCGTACGGCGGCGGCCGGCCCTACAATCGCAACAACCAGCGCGATGAGTACGGCTCCGGCGGCGGTAACTTCAGATCTAGGTCGCCATTGTCTCGATATTAATTTAGTATTAGTTTTATGTTAGGTGTTAGTGTTATCGTAATCTGAAGCCTTCCTAAGTGTTAAATTCAATGTCTGGTAAAAACTGGGGGTTCAATATTAATACTAGGAGGTGTTCCATTGATGTCTCAAGGAATTAGAGGTAATAGCTTTTTATTTATCTTTAATTACTAGATGTGACTAAACTTAACATTATATCTGTCTAATTAGTATTTGAATGTAACTCGTATTTGATTGATTCAATAAATTTATGTGAAGACAACTTCTGTTGTTTTTTCACTTATTCATCCTAGTGTATATCATATTATATTGATAAGTGTAGTGAACGATTTGTGTATGTAATAATAACCTAACAACATGTTACTTTTGCTCTTTCAATGGATGAAAGTCATCATGTAAGTTCATCATCTTTTGCAAACCCTTTCTTAAAGAGGACATGTCAACAGATTGTAATTAAGTTCATTTTTGTTACAGTTCCTTGGATCAGTGATCTCGGGTCATTTGATTTGTCGAGAAGTTAATGCAAGAACAATCCTTCAGTGATTACTTAACATTCTGCCTAAGCACCCTAATTGCTAAGTTTCTTTAAAAAAATATATGATTATATAATTCATTTAGATTTTTATTATGTCCATACAAAATGACATCACAAAAATTATTCTTATCACTTATACATCTAAATCAATTAAATTACGATGGGCTGCTGAGACATGCCATGAGTAATTCCATTTTGTTCAAGAAGTTTTTGCCTTCCATTTTTTCTAATTTAATTTCTTTGAAGGCTCCTCCAAGATGTTCCCACTTCTTGTCTTGAACCAGTTCACTGGTAAAGAAGTCTTTCCTTGGTGATTGAGCGATAAATACTTGGATACCAACCGATGGCTCACATCTAATTGCTATCATTCTGTCACCTGAAAAATTAAAATCAAAATTACATACACATTTCAATATGAAACTATACAAAATACTCAAAAACAAGTATTGCTAAACAAAAAACCTACCATTTGGTGATGCAAGAAGACAAGAAGAAGCATTCCCTAATGGCTCCACAGGGCCTGATCCTAGATGTGAGCTGCTGGCAAGCAATTGCCAGCCCATACACCGGCCAACAGCTTGCACTGCGGTCATCTGGTGCTGATATATCTGTAAAATGTGGTTGGTTATCTAAGATATCTTTATCAGTCATTGCTCTACATGGTGCACTAACTTTTGGGCCTTCAACGTAAGTAAAGTATTATTAAGTCTGGGACAAGACATTGGGTACATGACACACGCGGCTAACACAAGTGCTTATCTAATTAGCACATAACCTAATACATCATACAATCACATTATTTACTTTACAGAAGAGTTTAAAAACAAAAAATAATACTTGTTGTCAAATGTTTAACCCAGTTTGCTAAGTCATTCTAGATTTAGATAATAACTAACTAACAAAGTCATAATAACTTTACCTGGCAATAAATGAGATCTCTTAATTCCTGCAATTCATAAGACAGATGTCTGACTTTGCCATCACGGCAAATACATTTGAGAGTCTTTTCTCCGACGTGTACTACCAGCGAGGTTCTGCAGACTGCGTCGTACCTGCACATAGGATAACAATCTTTAACAACTAAAAATGAAATAGGTTATGTTTTTGTACTGGCCTCTAAAATACCACATTGCCATGTGGGTTTGGTATCACTGTATTTGGTATACTGATATAATATTATACAAGGTTACTAACAAACGATTTTCTAATCATTTGTCCGCATTTATTTATTATGTCCACCCAAGATCTCTCAGACAACTGTTAGATGTACATAGGGCTCCGTACAAATATAGCAGATTTTGTGGATTTAGGTTCCGTTGTCAGAAGATCCCATAATTTTTCATTTGTAACTTGTCTAACTCAACGTTTTCAGCTTTGCTACTAAACAGCAATACTAAGTGCAAAAGATTTTATCATAATACCTGAAACACACAACATTTTGAAGTGACACCGCTAATCTAATATTCGTGGTAGTTCTTACCTGTTGCAGGGATTGTTTGGGTTATGTTTTGAACCCCTAGCTTGACATAACACATACCAATAGACCATTCATATGGAAATGCCTGGCAATACAATTAATGTTTATAAAATAAACTGATTAATTAAAAGAGCTTACCCATAAGCCATAATATTGATCTTAACACATGATTGTGTAGGGCTGTTCAGAGCATTCCAGTGTGACACAATCAGTGGGTCTTTGACCTGAATAGAAAAATAAATGAATAAAATGAATTACTAATTCGAATTATACATTATTTAAATTTCTAGAGACAGAAGCATGGTAAAACAAGAAGTTTGTATTTTCATGTCTAGAGATCTCTGAGAGAAGCAATCTGGTAGAGCTAGATTGTGAAAAATGACAATGTAGAAGTTTTGCCAATTTTAATATGACCATTGATCATCCATCATCTTAAGACTAAAGTTGTATTACAAACAACATAATGCAGTTGGTTTTTTTTTTGTATTTATTTTAGCACCCACCCCTTATGCATTGTACCCATAAATGACTATTCCGTAAGGTACAGATATTATTGCCTGTTGCTGATTTTTACCAGCCTACCTACTGATTTGTTTTAGAATCTGTTGTGTTTTATATATTTCATGTTATCTAGTTAGTAGCGAAGGAAATTGTTGAACTGATTGAATTGTACAACAATGGTCCTAAAAACCAAAATAAAAATATGCAATTTCCTGTCGACTTAACTAACCTCTTTAGCAATAGTGTCAAGTACATATTCACTACGCCTTCGCATAAAGAAGTGTTGTGCCTGCTGTATTATTTGTTCCAGTAGGGACTGTTCCTTACTCATGTCCAGTAACTCGTAGCGATCGGCTGCCATAGGGCCTAAAATACACAAATAAAAATTAACAAATGTATATTTATGTGAGAAGGTACCATTTAATTACGTCGTAGCATCTGTAACGGACGAAGAAGTAAAAGACGTTTGACGAAAAGATGCTTTATTGTTTTTGTTTCTTTTTATTGCTTTACCTGCCAGGCAGCGGCGTTTGGAAGGTCCTAGTGGGCCGGTGGCAGGGTGTGGGAAAGGATGGTGGGTGTTAGCGTGGTGCACGGCTCGCAGCAGCTGGTGTAAAGAATGTTCTAGAACGTGGTCGTGGTCAGACTTGCCAGTTGCACTTTCAGGCTAGAATCATACATAGAATATTATACACAGAGTTAAATAAAAATAAAAATGCCTTTTCTCAGATATATAAAGTATTTCCTTATTACTTTTCATGAATCCAGGACAATCTACTGCAGAAAAAGATTGAAACTATAATTTGATACAAACCTTGACAACTTCTGGGTTAGCATTGTTGTTATTTTGACCGTTGTTGTGACACAATCCGATCAACAGTTGAATGCCAGGTAACACCTAAAAATAGAAACATTGTTCATTGAATTGGATTTCAAAACATAGCATTATTACTTGAAATGGTTAGATGATATTTAAGTACCTTTAGGGGCATGGGCCTCTTTACTTTGTTACTTATTGAGGCCATAATCCATAATTTGAATTATATTCAAAACAGTGGGGGTATTTTATTACATGGGATATTCTACTAAATGTAGAGTTCATCAAAGTCTTCTTTACTTACGGTGGCCATAATCTGGTTGCCAACAACCATATGAGGTATAGACGCGTCCAGCTGCACAGCTTCCGCCGCTAGCCTCGCGAACAGCTCTTTACAAAAAAGCACATTCTGAGCGGCTTCGAGCTTCTGCTGCCAATGCAGTTCTGCACCATCACCTGGTAATGTCCCCGGGCAGTTGATGGCGGCGGAGCTAAGTGTGGCTGTTACTACGTCTTCTTGTTCTATAAAACGATATTGTAGTGTTAAATAGTCATGTTACGAGATTGAACTAAGTTTGGTTGATGGAGTAGGCACTAGTGTAATGTTTTATTACAATAACCAGTACCTAAATAGGTACAAAAAGGTGACGACTTTTATTTTGTGTCACCATTAAGACATGCAGTTACTTAGAAGATTGTTCTACAACTATTATGTATATTGTGCTGATGCTGCATTATATACATTATTTTTTTTTGTTAGCCTGAGCGCAGTCTTTGACTGCTTCACCAGACTTTTGTGCTGCATTCTACTCAAGTCACATACAATACTTTATTGCATTAACGTTTGAAGAAATTATGAATATTTTTTGAAATTTTGAAATACAGGACATAACTTAAAATATATGTTTTTGTGTACCTTTTTGACACAACACAGAGATGAATGCTACGCCCTGCAGTTCTGGCGGCACTGTGACCCGCAACGCAGACGGCACGGGTCCAGCCGCGCTCATCGCTTGAGCTATCTGCTCCTCAGGGGCTTTGGTTACCTATGGATAACAATATTATTGGAATTATAATATACAATATATTATGCTAAAGTAAAATATCACATCTTTGATATAGTTGTTCAGATGAACAAAATACAAAAGATCTTAGTTTTGTTAAATTTATTGATTCATATTGAGAAACAAAAAAACTTCATTTAAACAAATAGACATAGGGATAAAATAAAAATTCATTAGCTGTTTTCTGACGCTTTTGTCTTAGTGGAAGCCTTTATCGCGACAAAAAGTAACCTATACCATGCCCTTTTTTTGGGTTCAAGTTTTGTCAAAAACGGTTTGTATGTGAAACCGTGAAAGTATATCAGACTGAGTTACTTTCGCATTTTTAATAATTAAATGGATATTTATTGAAAAAAAAACTTAATTCAAATACTTTTTTGTTTATATACTTGCAAATTACAGATAGCAAATTATTGGTTTTATCACTTAAAATACCAACCTCAAAAACTCCAGTCTGGCTAAACTTGGAGCCCGCAGTACGGTAACTGAGATCTCCAACAATAGTATTAGAGACTTTCTTCAGTCTCCAGTTCTGGCGCAACCTCAACAGGTCTATGTGGAAGTCAGGCATGTTACGGGTCATCCTCATGGTCTCACTGGCCCGGAGACGCTCCACACCAGCCAGGAGTACTGCTGCTGCAGCACCAAGAGCCTTCTTCCTGCCATAGACTTGGACCATTGGTCTACCTTCAACCTGTTCTGGTTGCACTGGGTCTAGAACCTGAAAAATACAATTTTAAACATGATTTCTGTTTTATTAATAGTTTGTTTGATATAAATATGACCAACCACTGGGCAAATATTTCTTCCGATAAAGAGATAGAACAAGCATTATCATCTCACATAGATTTTGGAATCTAGGTTTTCTCACATTAATTATTATTATGGGAGGGTCAAAAATGGCACCAAGTGTTTCGTGTAATGATACACTTGGCTGTCTAGCCAGTTTGCTAGAACTTGACTTGACAAGCGGCTGTGTGTCTAGATTGTTAGTAGTGTCTTGATAAGTATGCAGGCACATGAATCTTTGAAAGTCACATAAGTGTGTAAGTAACCTACTTACTAGAAATGAAACTGCAACTGTGTGCTCGCAAATCCAGACATTGAACTGCTCTCAGCCAAGAGGTCATCAGAAGTATTTGTATGATGTGGACTTGATATTATACTTATGCCACATAAGTTCAAGATGCATGTACATCATGCTTAATATAAGAAAAAGGGCCACCAAAATGATTTATTGGTGACTATCAGTATCATTTTATTGACGGCTAGGAAGCATGTTTGTTGCATATCACAAAAATTTGGTAAGCAAATTTAATGTGCGTACTAGACAGAAACCATAATATTACTATGATTGTAATGTATCAAATAGTTAATAGGTTAACTCAGGCTTTTATATTAACAATCACTGACTAAAATGCATTAAAACCAATTGCAATACACATGCCCAGATGCCAGATCAAAATGTTTTAGATTGCATATAAGATCTCCCATACAATAAAAAAAATTGTATGTTTCTATTTTAATCATAACTTTAATTTATATTACTTCTAATACTTTTGTTATCCCGTTACTTACCATATACCTCTTTTCCTTAGCAATGCTAAGTACATCAGACAACACACTGACTTCAGTGAGTGCATTTCTGAGTTTATTTCTTATTGAGTCCCAAGGCCACAAGCTGGACTGGTACCCTGGCTCCTTGTTCTCGTCCTCAGACTTGGAATCAGAACTACTTTCACCTTCCTTCTTGATATTACAAAACTCATCTTCAGACTTAGCAAAATCTATCTTTTGTGCTAAACGGGCGAGATTCTCTGACATAGACAGAGGCCTGCAAGTTAATACAAAATTAATTTAACATTTGAAATATAAACTCGAACTTTATGTACAAGTATGTTGAAGTAAATGGAGTAAAACTTACGCTTGGTATATCTCTTGGCCATCATAAGTAATTTCTTGAATCTGATTTTCAATAGGAGCCTCTATTGATATGTTTACCGAATTTGCCATTGTAGTATTCTATATTATAATTTTACATAATATTTACAACATACAAATTGCAGTTCGGCAAAATCTAACTACAACAACGAGTTAACATAAATGTTTACACTGATCATTAACATGTAGCGTTAATGTTATGTGCCCGAAACATTGTATTTAAGTTTAAGAAATATTCATCCAATTACACATTCACCTTTTTAATACAAATAGGTGAACGAGTATCACAAATGCACCAACAAATCAACGTATAACGAACTGTCAGAAAATAAAAATATCAACGAGGTTGCATTTGAAACTATAGAGTGAGCCTATCAGAGTTTAAACCGTAAGCACTAGTATGAACAAGTGTTGTCGTGAATTATGTATGCAGACGGAGCTTGCCGTTTTAAAAATATATCTAAAACACTAATATTATCCTAACAATGTCAAAACCATCGATATTTTCTTATATAAGTGTCTCGTTGCGCGAAAATTAACTTAAATGAAAAACGAAATGTACTAGGATCAGACTAAAAACTGCTCTCGCTTGGCACAAGGGGAACCTAGCGATAGTAGCAGTCTATGCATATCATACGTCGATGAAAAATATTTTCTTTGACATTTGCGGTTTTTTTTCTTTTTAAAGTGGTTTGTAGCATCAACACTTTTGCTCCTTCATGATAATTTTATTGTTAACTGGGTTTTCTTTTGTTTATAAAAAATAACTTAAATGAGAACGTTTAATTTAAATACAATATTAATAACTACATTTCATGTTTTTAAATGAAATGTCAGAATAATTTAAGATCAACATGTGTACTCAAATGAACTGCGACTGAACCTCGACGAGTCGACGCCCCAACCAATGGTTGTCATGTAATTTTCTATCGACATTTTGTACGAGGAATTAACATTACACTTTTATTAGAAGTTGAATCGATTCCATTCGAAATGAAAATCCATAGTGAATTATAATATCGTATAGATCTATGATAGCCTAAAACTCTTTTTTGTGTGTTTCTGCTTTAGTTTAATCAAGTAATTATTCAATATGACAGATCGAGTAATAGCGGTAAGTGGAATAGCCGTAGAATTTAATTATTTCCGTCACACGAGATGTTCTCACTCACTAACTAAACACTGTAACTCGATCAGATCTTGGCGCAATTCGTGCTCTACTACTCATTGCATTGTCGCTTTATTAATGATGAGGCGAATAATTTTCGAATTACTACGAATGAGTTCCCTTCTCATATTATAATAATATCTCAAACACTTATCTTAGTTGTATATGACTACTATATCTAGGTAATGTTATGTTACAATGCATGCCTTGAATGTGCGCAAATACTACTTGTTTATTATATTGAATCTATTCCATTATTTACTTCAAAATCTATCCAAGTCCACTACATTATAGATAAACTCACATATGAATTCTGGAATGCAACTTAAATCTTTACCATCTTCCGTAATCATTTTGTAAATTTTCCTCATATTATTACTGGGCAAAGACAACTTATGGTATGGCCCACAGGTCCTGATAGCTAACACACACTATAAGTGTTTGTGAATAATATTTTTATAACACAAGTTTATTTAATTTCCAGTCCCGTCCCAGCTTGGAGCAGGTGACAGCCATAGTGGACTTTATGGAGAAGCATCCAGCGCTAGCCTTAGGTCAGTTGAGGGGATTGGAGGGGAGGGATAAAAGTAAAAGACTATGGTTTAAACTGACCAGGATAGTTAATAATTTATCTGGCCCCACTAGGCCTATGAAGTCTTGGATTAAAGTAAGTTTAGCAGATTCTTCCAGTTATATGAATATTTTTGAGGACTTTGAATCCTACACAAAACCCAAATTATTTAAATTCTAATTTTTATTATAAAGCATTTAACACATTTAAATATTTCCCAGTATTTTAAAGAGGTATGGCAATAGACCATTCTGCTAATACTTAATATATTATCAGTAGTCATAATATTTTATCCACTAGCATTTAGCACAGAGCAACAAGGCTACAAACAAAACAAACACAGTTTCCTAATTAAATATTAATTTAATCTGTTTTTTTCAGTATTGGGCTGATAAAAAGTCTACAGTGAGGGCAAAGGTGCTAAGTTGTAGTGACGCTAACCCTATTAGCCTGTGCTCCAATGTTGAGAAGAAGATATGGGATCTGTTTCTTGCCAACGATTCTGGTAGTAAGTATATCATAAAAAAAAAACTATGCTATCTAGCACTATAGACAAAAAAAATATAGAATAGTGAACACACACATGGTGCAGTGATATTCAGCTCACTATATTCCTACTAACAATACAAATGCAGAAAGAGAACACAAAATCCAGTAAATCACTTGTACAAGCTTCAATAAATTAAATCTATGTTTTTTATTGGGCTTCACAATTAATCATAGTACCTACAGGCTTACCATAATCTAACAAAAAATGTTATGTAATATCAGGTGAAGCAGTCAAAGCCCGTACACAAGCTTTCTGCATCTCCTCCAAAGAGCTTATATCTTGACTAATGGGTGCATAATATCTGGTGAAGCAGTTGCCCGCACACATTCTCCATAGATGTTTTCCAAAAATGTCTGTGTATCCTAAATAAATGGCCAATTTTCCAGAGTCCCGTGGTGCAGTGAAGCAGGAGTCTAGCTATGTTGAGGAGACTTACTACAAGGAGGACAGTATGGAAGAGAACCATGTAGAGTCAGACCCTGTGCTAGCCTTCGAAGAACCAGTCATGGATGCTGATGAGAGGCAGATGGCTATTATGGAGAAACTGGTAAATAATTATAACTTGAGTGTTATGAAACTTTTTGTTGTGTAGACTATTAGTACAAAATACAGCAAATTTTTCGTGGGTAGTATATAAGTAGTAGTAGGATAAGTAAGATGGTACCAATTACTACCTATACAGCAATATTTCAGAATTATATTTTAATTTTTATATGGCAACACTTTTGGTTCCCTATTAAGACAGTGTTACTGAATTTTAAAAGAAAAAAAGTTGTTTACTAGAAATAGTAAACAACTTTTTTTCTTTTAAAATTTTACTATTGTATAAATAGCTTCATGTCAAATGGTTGTTTGCAGGTAAAGGTGATGAGTGACCAGGCAGCAGCACTGACGCAGCTGGCGCACGCGTCGCACCTCAGCGCGCAAGCCATGAACAGGCTGGCAGATGCCTCGCAAGTACAGGTACTGATAAGCATATTATTTGTTAATAAATATTTACCTTTAAATATTTATTTAATTCTTTCATAGATTTTTGTACAGGGAAATAAAGTCGTAATCTGACAAACTAGTTCAGTTTTAACATAGAATTCAGTTATCTGAATTCTATGTTAAAACTGAACTGAAACTCTATGTTAAAACTGAACTTTTAACATAGAATGCAGTTATCTGAATTCTATGTTAAAACTGAACTGAGCTTTGTATCGCTGAAAATGCTCCTTTACCTTATTTAATGAAATAAAGGCGAGTCTTAAATGAATAGATGAGACTACATACCCTTGACCCTGGGTGCTTGTCTTGTCACCATATAATTATAGATAGGCCAGGCCATCTATCTATAATTTTATGGTAGCGAGACTAGCATTTCCTATAAGGCCTATTTTACATTAGCGTTTTCGTATACTATAATAGTCTACCATATTTCCTCTCCCCCAGGCGCGAGCAATGGACCGCCTAGCGACCACCTTCGAGACGATAGGCGCCTCCACACACGACGTCCGCAACGCTATCGTCGACATCGACGCCACTATGAAACGCTTCTACACGACATCACCTACTTAGCATACGTACCAATGAACTGTCGACTATCACCCGCTTCGGCTAACTTCGGCTGAGTTCGGGTATGTTCGTGTCGGTTCGAAATTTGGATTGTCATTAGTGTTGCCATGTATTGTGATTTTACGAGTGTAGGTTTGTAATCAATAGTTTTTGCGTAAAGGTAAACTTTTAGAAGACAATTATTTAAGTGGATTGTATATAATATTATATTTTTTGTTTAGTTCGATAAAGATTCATAGATTTTTGCATTTTCATACTATTTGTAATTCGTCGATTATATCTTACCTTACCATGTTTGAACATGAAACAGATATCATATAAATAGATATTTAGTGTAGTGTTTCTAATGTAATATGTAACTAAAAGTCATAGTACTGTTTTTCAGAAAAGTAAAAGTTATATAGTAACTAAAGTTTCATATTCTGTTATGTAAGAACACATGTAAATACATAAGGGGACAAAAAACAATTTAGTAAGGTACATTGGAAAGTACCTATGCATATTCTGCTTAGCTCTTTAAATAAAAACAATATTTTATGTCCGTATTACTTAGAGCACATTAAGTACATAAAGTAAAGAAACAGATTTTACGTTATATATTTTATTTAAAATTAAATCACATAACTTGTATACCTCTACACTCGTACATCTAGTTTTTGCATAGTTCTAATTACAATATTTATTTGGCAACTATATATATAACATAACATAATTTTAATTAATTTGCTATAACCTGGTTTAATTCAGCTGACCGATGTTGCAAAATCTACAAAATCTTATTTTTTATTGTAGAAGTATAATAATGTAAAGTATAATACATGACCTTACACAGTATTAAATTGCATTATAGGTAAATGCCTTTTTGCTGTGACATTGTAGAGTCAATGCGAAAAGAGAACCTCCGTGGCGTAAACTAACAATAAAATCATTCAATTAAATAATTATGAAGACGGCATCGTACAATATAATGTTCTAACATGATAATAATTATGTAAGTACAGTAATTAAACACAGCAGCGCCCTCTGTCCCACGACGGTTCTCTTTCCGCATAGATCATCTTGTAACCATATGGCATTGAGTTACAATAAAGAATAAGTAGAAAAAAAGTCGCACAAATAAGGTTTTGTGAATGGTAATTTATAGTTTATATGCCAATGTAGCCAATTCATTGATAAACAGGTAAAACAAGGAGACATGCTTCAAATGTCTGCCTTATTTTTGTATTCAAAAGCATTTTGATAAATAACACGTAAAATCGAATGTATAAAAAGCGCAGTTGAAGGAAAACTATTAAGAAAACAGATAGGTATGTGACTAAGTAGTATAATATATTAAGATTTAATGTGTATAAAAGTCGATAGATTATAAATTTAATAAAATCATTTATATTAGAACCTAGTTTTATTGTATGATAAAAATGGTTTCCTATGTAATACTTTTCGTATTTATACCTAAGTAGGTAAAGGAAAATGCATTTCATAGAATGCAATTTCTTTTACGTAGGTCTAGGAATTTTGCTAAAGTGTGATTAATAGATAATTTTGGCAATCGTCTTTAACTAGGCATGTATTACAGTATTGCACTTTACACCTACTATTATAGTAAAATAAGTACCCTACGACGGAGGGAATAAGGGTGAAAATTGCTTATGGAAAAATACAAAAGTTAGTCCCTTCTTAAAATCTTAAAATTCAGCCCCTATTCACCCCGTTATACTGGTATATAAAATCGCACTAATACTAAGCATCTAAATATGGCTTTCCAAGTTCTTGGACTCAATCTTTGGATATCCATAGCATTCATTGGCCCTGATTCTGTTAAACACCAACAAAGTTTTCTTAGCCATCGGAATCTTCAGTCGTACTTAATTAAAAAAGGACACACGAAAATTAGAGTTGTTAAATTAGGTTCCAACTAAAATGTTTGGTTGCATATAGCACCGTGTGCACTACAAGACTGATGTGCTAAAAGAAAACTAATTCGAGTTCAGTTTTATTGTTGATCTTTTTCCATGTTGGATAATACTTAAATATGGCAAACTTTAATTTAGACTTAGTTTTAGTTCAAGAGAATCAGCGCCATTTTCTACAGTTCACAGTAATTAACCACTAGAATAGCAAGTGTCTATCATCTAAGATATTTAAGTATTTGCGTCAGTATTGGGTTCCTTCTGTTTCTCGTCTGGTTGGCGTCTGGCTTCGTACCCTCGACTCCCTTAGCGTACGGCGGCTCAGGGTTTGTGCGCAGGAAGAAGTTGCCTTTTGCTCTGAAAAAGATAAATGAAACTCACTGACTAGTTTGATTTGATATTTCTGATGAATTTCTGGTTGCTCTGTAAAAGTATGCGAATTTTGAGAGTATTTTTTTTATTATTTTATCTGACTCCTTAGCGACGGTTCCAAGGTACAACCAATTTCAAAAGTCAATATATTTAAGGATAGTAAATCTACTTAAGGATTCAATTAAAATCGGTTGTTATATAGGTTTTAATTTGTTAACACTGAAGTGTGTTCTACACTTCGACCTTGCTCATAAGTCCACAGTTGTAGGTACTTCACTGATGAACCATAGGTACTTACAAATTTTATCAAGTGCTTTTAAGATGTTTGAATGTAATTTAATAGATACTTAAGTGTATAAAAAGTTTACCTACATCCTTGTTGGATGTAAAACTTACATTATCTCATCGTTGCGTATATGAAAATGCAAGTCACCTAGCTTAAGTACCACGCAATTGGATACATCTTTGTGTGTACAGAATCTTGCAAAATTATTTAAGGTTTCATTAAGTTGTTATTCGATGAATGTTTTTTTTTCAAAATAATTTTGTTCGCTATTATTGTATCATACTTAGGTGTCATGAGTGTAAGATGCTTATAATTCAATTATTTAGGTTCTTATTGAAATCTAAAAAAGTTGAGGTCAGTTTATTCTACAAAAAAACGGTAAACAAAAATCATCCTAGGAAAAAATATAAGTACAAGACGATTAGGTAACGATTATAATTATTTTCCGTTCCATTGAGTGTTAGTTTTTGTGGTTATTTCAATTAAGAACCTTCCTATGTTCAGCATTATTTGGGAACCGCCTACCTGTGGCCTTTTATTATGTAATGTCATATAATTACATAATCGAAATCTGTAGCATGTATGCTTTGCAAATTGTGGTATGTAAAAGAAAATAAAAATACTGTTGACGCGAACGTGTCGACCTGCTGACCTTGTTGCTTGAGAATTTCCCGACTCTTTCAACCCATTCCATTCCCTCAAAAGTCTTGTCCAGTACCTAACCAGTTTCACTTAAATTTCTAAATGCCAAATTTACCATTTGCCTTGGTAATTTTCCCAAGCTTACCTCGTGTTGGTTAAATCTCCTATGTAGATGGTTTGGTTGGTCTGTCCGTTGGTCGCGACCCATTCCTCGAAGTCAGTAGCGGAGGCAGCCACGAAGGCTGTGGGCGAGCCGAGGGACTCCACGTAGTAGCGCCAAGAACGATCGTGACTGCATAAATCTGTGAAGATGAGAATGATAATATTTTATTGGTAATGCGTTGTAAATAGTTGTAATGTATGTTGTCTGCCTGTCGTAGAAGTTAAAGCACCTGCTTCTTTTTTTAACTATAGCAGCCTTATTATTTTAAAGAAAATCAGCAAACTCTACGAAAACAAAATGATAGGTTTGACCACCATGACATTGTTTCTTCATTATCATTATAAGTGTACTTATCTAATATTGAGCGATTGACTGTCTTTATTCTTTATTCGCCTGCCCTCAAATCAAACTTTAAATAACTGTTTTGTAACTTTCAGTACCGTGACTGCTAATGGCCCGGACTACCGCGGTTTGGGAATGAATCAAAATACTCTGAATTAGACTTTGTCTACAAATATGACCTCTTCCTGCCATGGGCAACATAAACATGGGCAATAAAAGTCAGCCTTACCCTCAGTACTGAACATAGCAAAGTCCCCAGGTGGGCAGCCTGGCTGCGAGCCGCTGTTGCCATTATAGTTGGGCCAGATATCAACAGAACCGGTGGAGGCGCTGGTGCCGTAGCCGCCCGGGTCAGTGTGCAGGATGTCCACGAAGCGCGCGCACGTGCGGTCCAGTCCGCTCTGGATCGCTAGGGTCCCTTCAAATAGAGCTCTAGCTGGGTCTAGACCGGTTATCCTGGAAGGAGTAGAAAAATTGGTAGGAGATACTGCACGAGTATGTTCTGAAATGGTTCTGAACCTAGATATTGTGGCCGTTAGAGATTGTCAGTCAACAATGTTAGTAGCGAGGTTGATCGAGGTTCTTCAGCCCCAGCTTTTTTTAAACTAGGGACGACTAAGTACTTCCACTTACTAACATACCAGATACCAATATTTTTCGTATATATTTTTATCTGATTTCCATGCCCATATTAGGTGAAAATTTAAAGGGCTGCCATTTTAAAGTGGAAATATTTAGAGATTTTCATTAACACTTGGCATTGAAAACAATGCAAAATCTCATTTTTATTTGTACAGATTGATGTTTCATCTTCGAAGCAAAAGTTATAGCACTTACTATATATTATGTTATAGTATTTTCGTAGAGATGCCTACGAGGAAAACAATCATTACATTCTGTTACATCGATGTCCTTATTGATATTATAAAGGTCGACAGTGCTAATGAATACAAATGATTGTTACATTAGATACAAAAGTAACTGCCGTAGATTATAATTAGAGACCTAGAAATGACCTGATACTAAGGAATACCTTAACTAACCATTAACTTTACTGAGTGTCGGCAAGAAAAGGTGTCTGAACCCTCGACTACTACTACAAAGGTCAATATTTTCCATGGTCTTTCTCCTAACACTAAACTTGGTATCCGTCAATTTTTTCTTTCAACTTCATATGTAATTACCTATTATGCGTTGCAGTTGTTATTGCCTTAATAAAAATAGTATCTAAGCCTGTTGAGTTTGGTAATCATAATGTCAATATTTGCCCAAGAATTAAGAGTTTATAGTGAGTGCTTAACTAATATCAATCTTTATGCAATTGCGTACCAAAATAATACAAGTCAATAAAGATACTAAGGACTTTTGTAAGTCACCTTAGGATGCACCTATTCAGCTAGAATAGTTAGTTTTTTACATTAAAAATACAAGTAGCTACGTACCAAAACATTAATTAATTTTATGTTTTTGTAGTCGCATATTTGCAGTACACTTTTGATATATATATGCTTTGCATTCCACCTTTGAGCATCGTTTTATAGACAATTCCACACGTTCTAAGAAAAAAACATGATGATCACATGAGAATAATTATGTTCCAACTTGTAGGTATACATAACCTTCCAATTTAGCCGAGCAAGCTTTAGTAGCTTAGCTCGCGGCTCCAGAAAAGGGCTGTTCCCCTTAAGTTTTTTCAGTTGGTGCAAGTCCGACATCTCCCTACATCGCGTGTCGTGCCCTCGGCCTGGGTTAGAAATGACATTTTCAACCCTTAAATAAATGAAATAGAGAGGAGAAATTACCTGGCTACAATTTGTCCGCTCTCCCTAGTCCGCCTTCCAGCGAACGCCATGATCTGTGCTCCAAGAGAGTGGCCCACAAGATGCAGGTCGTTCATGCTGATGCCAGCTTTGGTCAACGCCATCAGTGATTCACCCAGTTTTCTGCCGATCTAAATAAAACAAGTTATAATATACTACTTCAATAAGTTATCCACCTGTGGTTTTCGTTGTTAACATTTGCGATTTGACACCCGCATTGTTTTTATTTAGCTGCGTAAATAGGAATCTTGTCCAGGAAGAAAATAACAAAAGGATTACATGTTCAAAATGGCAGTAGATGAAAAGTTTTATTCTCATTGAATTTTGGATGTAGATACAATTGTAAGGGATTGATTACGTAACAGACTTGCATTAATGAAAATGCACAATGGCTTCAATTCAAGCATTGAATGCCAAAGTATTATGCCATCATCACTATCGACCATTGTTCAAACAGAATTTTAAATTAAATAGAGTTCATCAACCTGTAAATAACATTTTGACAATGAAGTGAAAATTGCCCTCCATAACATTTGCATTTTAATTTATTCGTCACTACGATATACCTACGAATTTATAAAAAATCTTAGTAAACATATGCAGTCGATGAGTTTATATTTTTGTCCTTTTCTATTATTTAAAATGACTCCCTCATTATGGAATCTAATCATTGTGGTTCCACAAACAAGAACAAAGACTATTGTGTTGTGGGACATACAAATGCTTGTCTCGTGCGGGGATCGAACCCGGAGCGTGTCGCGCACATTGATAAATTATCGTGGTCACCATTCCGCTATCCGTAACTACAGGTCCGTCAGCACATCACTATGTAAGCTGCACCATTTTGTCCAGGACCATTGTTACGAGTTCCTACGTGATATCAGTTCTACTGACAATTTGGTGATACGAGTACATCAACAAATAAATCTTCTGCATAATAAAACGTGACAGATTCATACTTTGCAAGTCAATAGTCAATTACGGGTAAACCACAACAGTAAAAGATAAAACTACGATTCGACGTAGTCTCAGTAGATGTTTTGTGAAATACCGTAAATGATAATCTTAGAGTTTAACTTGTTTATAGATTTTTTGTCCTTGTTACCATTCAGCAACAATATATGATCTCTCATTATAAATGCAAATATCCTAATGAGAATTTTGATTTTTTGCCATTCTGATAATTTAGTTACGGGTGATGAATAATGCACTATTTATAATTTATAGCTTGCAAACTTGTCTGGAATTGGGCCTATGCAGATTATATGCTAAGGTTAAATTAATTTCGCGTTCAAACCTAAATATGACTTTTTATGTAAATTATCATCTCTCTTTATAATCATTGAAGGAAGCTTTTCGTGTGCGCAAGGCCTAGGTTATCAAACCGAGTTTGAAAATGAAAAGTACCTGAGTCAAATATCGGTTCTAACCAAAGAACAACTTCACACTTACATTTAACTAAGAATCAGAATTCAAAATATAAAACGCTAAAAGACTCTACAATACCTTCTTAGCATTAGGTACGGCATAGAGCGCGTACCCTAGCGGTATCCCAAGCAGACCGCTTCTGGCCTCGTTCTCCCAGTCCAGGAGTATCACATTCCTCTTCTTCTTGTCTATGTAGGCTTGCAGGACGGCTGTGGTGGCTGGGCCTGCGGACTTGCCCTGGTAGCCGAACGTGTAGACTACTGTCGGTAGACCAGTGTTGAGGCAAGGAGTCAGCTCCAGTGGGGTTTCCAATTGGGTCACTAGGTAGTTGTCTAGCGATCTGTAAGAGAATCAATGTATTATTTATTGAGCATTAATGAATGCAAAAAAAAATGTATTAAAAGTAACGGAACGGAATTACTCCTTTCCTTTCAAATATTAGTTTTCTGAAAAATACTTCCATCACTTAAGGGTCAAAGATATTTTGTTGTTGTTAAATACATATAAATGTGGGAGAAGCCACTTTTCATAGCTAATATGGGTTTGAAACAATGACTCTAATCCAAGAAAATGGCCTACTAATGCTAGTACCTAGCCATGAATTAACTTGATTATCAAGGTTTCTAATAAACAGCCTAAGTTACAGTTGATTGCACATACTTAATTTATTGATGCAACCGACCAATATTGCATACGCAACGGCGTTAGAATCCTGCCGATTTCATTATTTATTCATCCTAATCACGTTATTTTGACGTAAGAGATAGGTACAAAGGTTTACATAAAATATATATATATATAAATATAAGTCAAACAGTGGTTTAAATCGCAAGAGCAAGTTCAGGGTTGTATAAAGCTGATCTTAAACCTTCGCGTGTCTTAAGTTACACAGTTCGACATAAGAAAAAAAAAAAGGAAAAAAAATGTGTGCCTATTGTATCTATAAAACCATAATAGAATCAACAACATCAGGAAGTATTCACTGATCTGCATAAAACATGCGTCTCACGAAAACTCTACATGAGCCTTGGAATTGAGATTAATTGTAGGAAAACACATTCGGGACATGTAGCCAACATTATTTGAAGGTTAATAGATCAGTTTTCATATGAAATACGAACATCAAATGATCTGGGCTTCCTTAAATCTGTTTTTCCCTTTAAATTCTAATGTCTCAAAAGACAACTTTTCATGCGTCCTAAGACTTGTTTCTTTTTTAACTTTGATTATACTTGGTGACTACATACACAGTCCTTTATTAGGTACTTTTCCTAGTATTGCTTAGGCTACTCGTAAAATAATTAGGGATTAGGATAATTGGATTTTGAAACAAGCAACATTATCGTTCCTTAATTACCGACCGATAGGTTTCCGCTTCGCAATCGAAATTAGTAAAGCGACAGGAAATAACAGTCTGTCTGTCTGTTGCTTTCTGAGGTTTACGCGAATTTTAGACATTAAATAAAACTGCTTTAACGCATTTTATCGCGGTACAAAGTTAGGTTTTAGTTCCCGACGTTTCGACGCTTTTGCCTGTCATCAACATCAACAAAAGTAGTTTTATTTCACTGTCTGTCTGTATTGAACAATACACTAGGCATTGAACCAGTCGAATAGTTAGGTAGGCCAGATATTTTTATTAGTTTAGGGTTAGTTTCCTCTGATTATATAGGTTTGTAAAAACATAAATGTTGAGTAAACGAGTTGTAAAACAGTGGTTAGAGGTGTATAGTTTCGCGCCCTAATAATTACTACACAGTGTTTATAGTAACGAAAGTCTTCAGTCTATTTATCTGGAAAATTGTAACTTATATCACTACACACTTATTAACCAAAAAGGTAAACAGGTACCTAGAATGTGTTGTATTTTTGTTATCCTATTTTCTGGCAAAAATATAGGTGATGGACGTGATGGTCATTGTGTATTTAATCGATTTGGTAAACAGTAAGATATTTTGCGCAATGATAAATTTTACTCAGATCTTAAAAATGCTCTGTCAGAAAAAAATAGCGAGTCATGACCTTTATCAATGATAGGGCGATGCTTCTTTGATTTTTGCGTCATTATTTGTACCGTGCATTAACATCCCTGTTTCTGAATCACCCTGATTTTTACTGCGTCACTAAACGGGCCGTGGAAGCCAGGTAGCCACTACAAAAGCCATAATACTGGCTGCTTCCAACTGGATTCTTTTAGCCAACCAACTTGAGCAAGGTTACATAGAAAAAGACTGTACCTATATGTATTTTATATTAATAAGACTATATATGTATATTCTTCTTAACATACATAATTCCATGTATTATGTCTTTTGTATAATACACAATTAGACCCGCATGACTAAGTCTGCCGAATCTCCTAGTACAATTTCGTATTCTTTACAGCAATAAAGCAACTAAGGCTGTTGATGATGACACTGGCCGCGTGTGATATGAGTTGAACAGCCGGTCATCCGCGTCAACGTCACAGTCGCACGCGCAGTAACGTAGCGGTGTCGGCATCGAGGCCAGCGTGAACTTGAGTTCAACGTAGATCACTGGGTGATACGATTTCTGACTGTTTACCTCTTAGTTTTATTTAAAACTGATGGGTATTATTCTTACGACAAAAGGTTTTTTTTTTAATTTATTTATATCCAATATAAGAATTCAGAGAGAGCAGCTTCCATTTAGAATATCTTAGAGATATAACGGGTTAAGATTGTGAATTTTCAGTGAGCATGTTTTTTGTCTATTCTGTGTAAAATAGGTGAAGGAATATTAAAAACCTGGAATTAAAAACATTTAGCCAAAGTTGCCGTAACATAAACATAACAAACATTTACTAGTGGTCGAAGACTTATCACAGAAAGGCCTTGCATGACTCTGAGAAATTATTATTTTTAATCGTTTTTTTAATTGTCATCACGGCACATTCTTCATGTAACATGTGTGCCAGGGTTTAGACTTGATAAATAGAGCAGTGTGTGTTGACATTCATTGTTACCTTTTGTTCATTCAAGCCGAGCGGTCAGTGTGTGGATGGGTAATTAATTAATTTTGTTGATGCTGTACAGTATTTAAATGTTATGTACCTTTATCATAACGAAATCTCCTCTCCTCTCTATTCTATTATTCTCATGTATTTCTTCTAAATTTAATGGAAATACTCGAGTTAATTTCAGTGTTTTGGTTTCCCCGATTTATTTTACCATTTTATTTAGGGACTCACCCGCATAGCGAAAAAGGTCTGGAAGTCTTTGAAATTCTTATTTTATTGTTTTCTCCCTTCTATATTTGGTTCTATTTCTTTTCCTTCCTTGCATAATTACTTGCTTCTTTATTTTTAATGAATTGTACTATGACTCTTCATTGATTCCGTGGCTAAAGTTATTCGATATTTCGTTTTTGGAACAAAAGGTTTAAGTTGCGTAGTTGATTCCATTTGCAATGGCAGTACGCAGGTGATTGGCATTCTGTATTGTGTCCGTTGCCTACTATTGCGTCGAGTTACGTTGCTATTGTTTAAATCAGATCTCTGACTTTTGGATTTCCTGTCACGACCATTGTTTAAGTTGCGATCATCCTAAGACTGACTTGGACTGTTATTTAAGAAATTAAACTGTGTTGTTGACTAGTGGGAAACAATATGTCATCCGCTTTGAAATTACTTGTATTTTAAATAGTTTAAAACGTATTTAAAATAATGAGATAAGTTGGTAGTAAAATTATGACACAAAATTAAAGTGAATTGCTACAGACTTTGTTTTGAAAGTAACACTTACATAACGTCACTGTTGAAAATTAAACATGCAATATTTAAACAGTTAGATAAAATGTTTTTGTCAGTCAGTCCAACAACTTAATTTAAGAGTTACCAAGGAGATATGACTTTTTATAACAGCCGGTAATAAAATAAACACAATATGCGTATTTTTTCAACGGCTTCGCATTGTCGACCATAGACTGTTTATATTAAAACGACTTAAGAAAAAAGATGGAGCGTTTACCAGTCCGCAACGTTTTCCGGTGGCTGAATAACGTTAAAACACAGAACCCTCCTTTTTAGGCACCACCGCAGTCGGCTAATAAGATCGATCGGTAATAGTGCAGTCGCTTAATACCCTGCGGTACTTGCGTATTGCGTATTACAAAGACGCACCTCTTGGCTCTTATACGCATGGATTAATCTATTACATAAAGTGTGCCCTATAATTCCACTTCGTATGACCTTCGGTTATGGACATAATTTCTCCACGAGTTTGACGAGTTTCGCATTCTAGTGACGTAACGTGTTATGTCAAGAAGTAATGTTGGTAGGTCGCTAGCTAATCGGTATTGTGTGCAAGGTGAGTTCTGATCGGGTCAGTTAATAAAATGTTATTTTATTTGTTTTATACTATTTTAAGTCTGCTTGCGACCACGGCCGGTGTAACCTGGTCGAAACGTACAGCCCAAAAAAGTTGTTTATGCATGTTCGCGCGTATTCCCTTTAAATAATAGTACTATACATGCCGCGCGATAGTTTGAAAGTAATTTGTTTTTTTTTTTACATTTAGATAATCTTGCAGTTTTGTTTACGGTTCACGTGTGACTGACAGATCTTGTGTCATAAAGATAGTGTTCTTATTTTAAAATTATCGTGCATTCTGTAAATAGGTTGTGTTTGTTGTTTTTTAACTTTTATGACATTATGAAAGTTGCCATAATGATAAAGCCAGTAAGCTACCTCTATAAATTATTTAATTAAAATATAATTCCCTGTGACGTTTTTTATGAACGATCTAAAAAAAGTTTACCAAGACATTAATAGTAGATAAGATTTATGTTAATATGTAATACAAGTGACAACAATTACCGTGTTTTTTTGTTATATTATTTTAATGATTTACTTTGTAATAAATGTTTTTATAATTTCCTTACCCATTGTAACATCGTAAAAATGCAGCTTGTGTGAACTGGACCAAGCCTGAAATAGATAATTATTATGAGAATATATTTAATAGTACCAAAACATGATCATTGTATGCTTGTGTTAATTTATGAATAGTTTGTTATTATTATAACTTCCTTTGGCTGTGTTAAGGCTTACATCATATTTTAACAAAGGGTTTTTTTGTGACCGTCATATGAATATATTTCTTTAATTTATTTATGCTTCAAATAATTTTAGTAATCTTTCGTGCTCAGCTCTTTGTCCTTAAAACCAACTAATATAACCACCTAATCATTGCATTAAATATTAAATAGCGGAAAATGAGTAACAATACATTGCTCGTGCCATCTCTATATGGGAAGAAGCCTGTACCCAGCAGTGGGACGTTTATAGGCTGTATTATTATTATTTTAATATTATTAATGTTATAAGTTTTACAAGTAAAAAATGCACATCGTTATATATTTCAACGGTAATATATGTTATAGTCTACCGAGTGACATAATTGTCTTTTCTTAAATAATTATTAGGTAACTATTGCATTTAGAAGTAAAAATTATATTAAACTAGGTATATATTATTATCGTCATCCATAGAAAATAAATAAAAATAAATACTAACACATTAATACTAAAGACGTTTTGAAAACGTAACTCTTCATTGCACTACACATTTTTATTTCACTCTCTACACTTTCATAATACTTAATTTAAAAAATAAAGTACAGTCGTAGAAAAGAATTAAACTTTTCCTTGTCACTTAAATATATTTTTAAATGCAGAATAAAATTTAAATTGTTCCCGACGAGTTCGAATAACAATTTACACAAAATGTAAAAATAATTTAAAATTAATTATTTAAAATTATCGTGAATTTTCCCGCCGCGTATCGCGGCTGCCGCACGTGTGTTCGGATGCGATGCGCGCGCAGCGGTCTAATTTCACGATACTACTGATAACGGAAATGGCGATGATATATAAATTAACCGCCGTGTCACTACACATAGCCTTGGCATTATTTTACCTATAAGCTTAGCTATTTATTTATTTTAGGCGATTAGATAAATAGCTACAGTATTTTTGTTGCCCTTAAATAAAATATAAAACAAACAATTGTTTAATTTTATTTACACAAAACGCTTATTGTTTATTTAAGTTAGGGTTCACGAATGCCAAAAATACCAACTATTCATTGAGGAAATGTAATGTAACCTATCATCCAGAAAACTGCATTTTACTAATAGAGCAATACATGTTTTTTTAAATGAAGTACATTATTAGATTATCGTCTTCTTATCCTTGTTCTTTTCCCATGTCCGAGTCGACTTCGGCGTCATATAATATGAAAAATATTACATTTAGTACCCATACAGAAGGTAGGTACATAGCATATAGCTTTCTATTATATCATACCTAGTAGCAAACAAACCAACATGGTCCTATATCATTTGGTGCATCTTGAAATGAACTGTGTTCCAACAACAAGGTTTTAAAAAATAAATGGCAGGGAACTATAAGTTACGAAAAAAAGAGCATTGATAAATAGGTGTTATATGTTCAGCCCGAAACCCGGAAGATATAGGATGAAATAAATCTGTGAACAAATATGTCAACGATAAAATCAAGTGTAAGACAACCTTTGATTATTCGGCCAAGGGCAGGTTGAACTTGCGAAATTATTGTTCCGTGTTAGCTATTGTTCTTGTGTATCTACCCATTCAGCAGTCACAAGTTATGTCGCAGAGATTCATTCATATTTTTATTTTTTTATTTTTTTATTAGCCTACATGGGATCCCACTGCTGGGCAAAGGCCTCCCCCTCCGTCCTCCAAACCTATCTATCCATTGCGATTTCTGGCCACGTGCGACCCGCATACATTCATATAAGGGTGAATTTCCCAAATGCCTTATTTTTTTGTCTTCGTTGAAATTAGTATTTGAAAAAAGGAATATAGTTGTGAATTATTTTTTTTAGTATTCAATAGGTAGTTATTGGGTTGTGGCAAAAATATGATTTGCCTAGGACTATTACAAAGGTAGAAATAAAATACATAAACCTCATTTTTTTGCAAATCGGTGCTGTCCCACTACTTTTTTTGCAAACAAAACAGCTTATACACTAATAAAAATAAATAAATTAGGCATATAACTTATTCTATTTCATAGAATATTAGTTTGTTAATTAATATATAGCATATTTTATTACATAATTAACGATTGTTATTACTGAGAGGCACAAACGTACTTGTCCTGAAAAATATTCTCATATCGCTGGACAAAAGTAATTCAAACATAACTTTACATAGACGAGTCGGACAGCATCCCCACCCCAATTGTATTTCCCTCGTTGGTGTGTGCTAGTGGGCAGTCAGGATAGAAGTGTGTTAAATCACTGCATATGTCCACCAAAACTGTAAGAACGCCATTTCAGTGACTCCCGGACAATTATTTTATATAATCGGTGGCTGTATTTTTCTAGTGTAATGAGTTGCTTTTTTATTGTTATTTGGTTCTAACAGAGGTAGTCAGTGAATTAGCTTCATTTTCTGTTATTGAATTTATCCTATATATTATGCTTTTTTTATAATTTTCTAAAAAGTGTGTATTTTCTCATGTCGCTGTTCTCATATCGCTGTAATCGGTGGTCTTTTTTACCACCGATGTGATAATTTACACCGAAATGATAAGAAAAAATCAATCGGTGGCATATATCTAATATCGGTGTCTGGATTCATGATGAACAGACAGTTTTGTCACATCGGTGGATCATTTTATCATCTCGGTGAGTCGTTCTATCATCTCGGTGAGTCGTTATCTCATATCGGTAGATCCCGTGTCATTTCGTTAAGTATACAAAGAAACAATGGCACATACAAACATACATACAGACACATACATATATACCTACATACAAACATTCGAACATACATACATACAAGGTAAGTTTACCTACATAGACTGCCAAAATCATTACCACGATACTACTGGGTAGTAGAAGATGGATAAATAAATGTATCATTAAGGGAGGTCTGTATTCGGTAATACGTCCATAGGCTGAGATGATGATGGTGAGGTGGAGCAATTGAACGCATTAAAAGTCACCATGGCAAAAAAAAAAATAGTATAAAAAAATAGTAAGTACGTAATAATAAATAACAAAATAATTAATAGCTAAAAAGAAAACATAATAGTAGCTTAATTTTGTTTAAGAATGCCGAGGCCAAAACTAAAAGATGAGGAGAAAATCAGGTGGAATAGGTTGCTGGAAAGAATAAGCAAAGCTTAAATCAAAAGTGATTCTGTGTTAAGAGAGGAGGCATTTAAGAGAACGTTTAGTTAGACTTACATATGAGATTTTTGTTTTTTTTTTCATATTTCATTCAATAAAGACAATGATAATAAAAATAATCATTATTTTTTTAATTTGAAGTACCTCTAGAAAACGTAAAAATAGGTACATAATTTCGAAAATACATTTTTATTTTATATCTAAGAACTTAAGTTCTCTTTGGATGTGATCTACCCTAAGTTCAGATCTTCATTTCTAAGTCACCTTTAAGTACCTACTAACTATTTCCTTTTCGATGTTCAAAGGTGAATAGATTATCATATCGCTGGATATGTACATCATTTCAGTGGATACACTTATCATATCGGAGTACAAAAAAAATAATCGGTGCCGGTTTTTCACATCGGTGGAAACCAAAATTCAAACTGAATTTTCTCCTCAGTCTTAAATGATACGTTGATGATATTAAATTTGGGGACATTTTGTATCCTAAAGATTACATAAAACCTGAAAAATCTACAAAAAAATAAAAATTGTAAAAGTTCACCGATATGATAAGAAAAATGGCATTTGTTGAAATTCACCCATAAATAAATAAATCTGCTTCTAAATGCAAACCTCCAAGTAATTGATTTAGGTTGGAGGTTCAAAAACAAATTTCCATTTAGGTACATAGATAGCATAATAGGTCTTCACAAAAAAAGAATGATTGTCGTCTATGCATTCCTAAACCATTGGTTAAATTTTACTTCAAAGGGTATTTTAAGTATCGTGGTGTTCAGTTAAATAAGTCGATTCTCAAAATTCAAAGAGTTATCTACTTAAATCTTTAATAAGGAATCCCTTAAGTGACCACTAACATCTCTGAGTGCAGCAGTAGAGAGTTAGATTATTGGTTTTTACTAGTTTGAAGTAGGTTACTTCTTTTCCTTCCTTTCTTCTGTACACATACACCTAATAGAGATCAGAGATTATATTATTCATAAACCTTTATAAAAATATACTTTTATTCACATAATAATGTGATCTTAACTTTGTTTCACATGACATTTGTATTTATATTTATTTACATGAAAACTACCAACAAAATAATACGTAGGTTAACATTAGAAATAAAACTCTAACACTAGTTTAAACATTTTAATTAAATAATTTATGTACACAAACAATAGTTTTAAAAATAAAAAATAAATAACTGATGCTGCTAATTTTTTAAGAAGTTTCCGTCGGCAATAGCAAAATTCTTGAAAATTGGCGATCAACAATGTGCTACACAATTAATAAACAACAAATAATAAAAACATAGAAAAATATTTACAGCAAAGTTAAATAATTACAAAATACTTAAGGTTATTAAAGAAGCTTTTGTTTGTGTGGCTATAGGACTGGGATCAGGTTTCAGACCTTCCTCCTTCCTGCCGTATGGCGGCTGACCATTTGTGGTTAGGTAATATAAACCGTAGTACCTGGAAAATTACAACAAGATTGTAAATGAAAAGAAATTATGGAAAAAAAAATGAAATAAAAGGTTCTAATTGGAAATAAGACATTTATGATATCACGTCCCTAGATACTTATGATAACTACTGTCTACATAAATTTCAATTTAATTTTTAATTTAATGAATTTAACACATTTACGAAGTTTCTAAGCTTGGCATTCCACACACTGGTTATAACTAAAATTTTTTATTTATATTGACCCCGAGCTTTCCCATTGCATTACTTTCTGCTCTCCTTTTTTCATAACTGGCTGATTGGGGCCAATCACTGAGTTATCAATCTATCTATTAAGCCCGTGTTATGCCACTGCATGACAAAAGCCTCCCTCTCCCTTTTCCACGCACTTCTGTCTTGAGCTAGGATGGCAAGTCCATTCGGTAGGAGTATAGTTGGTCTCTCTGAGTTATCAATATCATCATCAGCATCTCCCGAGCCATTTCCCAACTAAGTTGGGGTCGGCTACCAGTCATACCGGATTCCGTATTTTACATGGAGCGACTGCATGAATGCATATCTGACCTCCACAACCCATTTTACTGGGAAATACAGTATCCCATAGTAAGACTGGTTGTCAGAATTGACTTAACGACTGCGTTATCAATATCAATAGAAAGAAAAGACATACGTTGTGTTGGTATAATCCCCGATGGGGGTGACTCTTATCGGCGCGCCGTTGTTCTTCACCCACGTGGGGTAGTCGGGTGCATTGCTGGCTAGCAAGTCATACGGGGTGGATAGAGCCTGGATCCACAGGTCGCGGGAGCGGTCGTGACTGCACAGTCCTGAGGATGAGAATGTTGTTGACTGTTATATAGGATCGCATCAAGGTCTCAGTTCTATCAATAGTTAAGTAGAACAGTAAACTATTCGAAACTGCACCGCAACGATTTTGGAACTATACAATTTTGTCCATTGTTCGGTGTTCGTTAAAACGTCCATGAGTCATTTATACCGCAATATTATGTACATTACTATGGAGACTTTAATCAATATTATTTGCTATTAATAAGGCTGTTGAATCACAGACAGAACAGTTCACGACGCAGATAATTATTATAGTTTAAATTATGTAATTATTAGGGTATTAGATCAGGAAGTAAAATGATAAAGAAGAAGACTTAAAATGGTACCGTCAGGTGATAAAGGCAAGAAAATTCCTTCTTTGCATCCCGGCTGTACTTTCTTTCCGTAATTGGGGTAGAAGTCGATAGTGCCAGTGGCTGTCTCCATGCCGTACAGCGTGGGGTTCGTGTGGATGATGTCCACGAAGGCAGCACAGCCCTTCTCGAGGCGCGGGTACAGTGGCGAAGCTATTGGTCCGTCAAACAAGGGCTTCGCAGGATCGAGGCCGGTGATGCTGGAATATTTACCACCACATTTGCTAATATTGTCAACAAGAATATTTTTAAAATCAAACATATTTCAAAATGGACAATTTTATATTACAGGTATAAAAGTAAGTACCTTTGTCTAAAAGAAGTATTTGCATGGCAGACTATCAAGCATAAGTTATTCAATTTTGGAATTCGTTTAATAAAGTAGCATCTATAGCGTATATGGCAAATTTACCAAGGAATCTATTAACCCTTTTTAAATATTTTAATCTCACTTACCGAGGAATTGTCATATTATTTTTTTTCAGCCTTCTACCAGTCTGACCTACCATATGTGCGCCCAGAGAGTGTCCGACTAGCTGCAGAGAACTGAGCTTCAAACCGGCATTTATTAGTTTTATCAATAAGTCTCCAAACTCATTTCCTATCTGGAATACCAAAGATTTTAAACATCAACCTTGATATTCATGTATTCAATTGGCAGAGAAACATTACAAATTATTTTCTTTTACGAAGTTAATTTATCAATCTTGAATGTTTAAAACAGTAATATCTCGACATAATCTTATAAAATAGTCAAATTCACACTAAAATTAGTTCTCTCAAGTTTTTGAAAACATGTGCATATACATCAGTCCTGTATTTTTTGCTTTTTATTAAGAACAAATGCTTAAGAAAAATAAAACTTACATCCAAAGCTTTAAGGCTGACAGTTGAGTAATTGGGAAAAATAATCCCATCAGCTTCTTTGGTCCAGTCTACCACACAAAAGTTTCTGTCACGGCGCGCTGTGTAAGCATTTACGACGGACACGGTACCATTCTTCTCGAGACTACCCGTGAACCCAAACGTGTACATGAGTGTACGCAGGTCAAGTTTAAAGCATGCTTCGTTGGCGGTAAATAGTTGGACATTGTCTGCCGGTATTACAATTTGATTATCGTAAGAACTGTAAAAAAAATACAAATTTTAATCATGTAACATGTTTAGACAAGTGACTAAATGACTTTTTCAGTTTAACCCCATGTCATAACATGACATATCCTCACGCCCGTATCCCGAAGGGTTAGGCAGAGGTGTACCAATGTACACCCACAGTTCGTTTAGGTCCCATGTAATAGGGGGCGAGCCTATTTCCACTAATTGGGCACAAATCCAAACTCGGACATGACCTCTAGCGTAGCAGTCGCGCTTAGCACCACTAGGCCAACGAGGCAGTCTACTAGGCCAACGAGGCAGTTTTAGTCCCAGATTATATTTGGCCGACCCAGAGTGATTTAAAGATTTAGAGTGATATGACAACTGTAGTATGTTTTTTAAGTAAGGACTACTTTATTTTAAAACATTGTTGTTAATAATATGTAACAGTAGTCGATGTAATAGATATTGTTTAACGTTCTGCTTTTTGTACAATACTGTTTAGAAATGTTCTTAAATGTTATGATAGGTTTCCTATCGACTGTTCATTAGATAGTAAGTAACAGTATAATATATCATCATAATAATTTCATACCCTACTTTCATATGCTACTTAGTTTATCATCCTAACTTTCAGGCAAATGGTTTGTCTACACATAGTAAACGTAATTTTTAATATTTGCTAACATAGGTTCCTAAACTTTTCTGTTTTCAGTAACAATTGTATGAAGACAAACATCTGCTGATCACAGACTAGCCACACAACAGAAAATTTAATAATTGACGTTTTAACTTTATGTCTATTATTTATAAATGACTTTGATTTACACTTACCCACAGAAGCACACGAGTCGCCACGCATGTGTAAACTGCAGTGCAGCTGTAAATGTAGATTGTAACGTGGCGTTATCAATTCAATGTTAGTCAACTTCAAATATACAAAGTGTTACCCAAAGAGTATATCCATCCGAAAGGGGTGGAGACTACATCTGGTATAAAGTCAGCTTACAAAATATTAACTCAAAATGAGTTCGAGTTGTTTCAGTTTGAGATTATATTCTTAAAAACTCATTTATTTTTTTTGTGAGCTTTCTCTGTTTACAGAGATTTGATTAAAACCGTATACGTGTCATACATTATTGTTGGTAATAAATATAAGATACTTACAAAGAACAATAACTGATATTTTCCAAAAATCTTGTAACATTATGACGATTATATTTAACTGTATATGACTAGAACGAAGTAGTTTCAGCAAACCGCGCCTTCAGGCTTCACTGAAGCCAACTAGGACGCTTTTCCAATACCTATGACTTATATAGATAACTGAAATTACAAAAAATAAACACACTTGTACATATATATCAGTTATAGTATTTATTCAAGATAAACATTAATAATTTATTCGTTTCAGAAAATACACATGTTTTCTATCTGTTTTGCCTACGTATTTGTACTATTTCAATAAACACGCTTGTTGACTTTATACTGTGACTAAAATATGTGTTTTCTGAAAAACGTACACTCGATCAAGAAGTTAATGAATATTGTAGGGCTCATTGTGTGGAAATCCATATCGAATGCATTTTTTTGCAAAACCAATGTGAACGCACAAACACAGCTATACAGGTATTGCCTTTAGGTACATAGGACTGTATGCAAACTGCATCGTTGCCCTAGTGGTGCTAAGCGCGACTGCTACGCTAGAGGTCTTGGGTTCGATATCCGAGTCGACCAAGGTGTTATTGGGTTTTTCTATGATATTCTCAGTAGCAGGTCGGAGTTTGGATTTGTGCCCGGTTAGTGGCAATAGGCTCGCCCCCTATTACATGGGACCTAAACATACCGGCGAACTGTGGGTGTACATTGGTACACCTCTGCCTGCCCCTTCGGGGATACAGGCGTGATTTTATGTTATGTTATGCATAGTTTGCCTCATACCCATTTTAAATACGACCTTAAAAAATGTCATCAAATTGTTCTGTCTTGAACTTACAGTATTTAGTCATACTTCATGAAAAATCAATTTAAACAGCTGGGTTTGTGTAAACTAGATGATATGATATATAATGATGCGAAAAACGTCGAAATTTGTCATACATCTTAGACTGACTCTTGTCTCTTGTTATTGTCAAAAGAATAATTTACCGCTATATAAATTTATTAATATTTCAAGTCCAATAACCTTGTTAAAATATGTGTTTTTGAGTCTATGCTTCAGATTGCTTTTTTTTTGTTCTAGTATTTCCTTTTCTAAATTGGTAAAAAAATGTATAAAAAGTATGGGAAAAAATAAATAAACCAATTTACGTAAAAATTGCACTGATTTTATTTTAAAACAATACAGTTACACAAATACACAACACGTTTATTTATAAAAATAGTAGTAGTAATAAATTAGTCTTATTACACTAAACAACGCTAAACTGGAAAAATAACCGCTGTTCTTAATAACTAGCGCTAATTCGTTATTCCTACTAACTAAACGTTATCCATACAATTAACTTAACAACGTTTAAGTTAAAAACTAATTATTATTATACATATAAAGATTGGGTCCTGCTGCAAGCGACGATTACACTTTTTGTAGTTTAGTTATGAACGTGGTAAAAAGGCACTTTGTTTTTAGAGTAGCTAGTAGGTTGAAATATTTGAATCATAATGCAAAATTAACAGACTGTTAAATAAGGTATACGTCCACTGTGGACTTTTCAAAATCTGGTCTTTTGTTTTATTAATCATTTATTTTACTTTGTGTTATGCCTATCAATAAAATCTGGTAGTTGTTTAGGTAAGTATTTATTTCGTAAAACAAGAGAACAAATAACATAAACTTTAAAAGTATTCCTGAACTTTATTCATCGATCGCTTGCATACAGACCTGTCTTCGTATAAATATCAATACACCATCCATTCCTTACTCATGGATCCACTTGGTCATCACAATTCACAAGTGAAACAAATTATAAATTGCTATTTCGTATAAAATGGAAGTCAATTCACTCAACACAAATGTGTTTTACGAGTACAAATTTTAATTCAAAGTTATTTAATGCTTAAAAGGATTTAATACTGGCAATAATACTGCAAACACACTTTTGATACTAAATAATATTAATAAATAAACTACATTACATTTATATGTAAAAGAGACGTAGACACACTAAATGTCTAATCTACGTCTTTTTTAAATATATTCTGTCGCTGGGCTGGTGGAAGAAATTTCATTTGCATTAAATATTCCACTTTGTTCCCCTGGGTGATACAATTCCAAGGTGAACAAATTACACAGAAAAAGTCAACTCATATCACCCAGGTGATATTACCTGGGTGATATGAGTCCGAGGTGAAATGAGGAGACACAAAAGTCTACTTTGTTCAAAGTGGAATATAGCGAAATAAGCAGTACCTTTGTACCTATTTGTTTTCGTAGCTGTCTGTTGTGTGTACATTAACTTATAAATAAATAAATACATTAATTTTGGTAAAAACTACAGAGATCCGTATCAAACTTATTTTCTGGAACACCAAAATCAATCTCCAAATCACCTACTCAAAAATGATACCAAAACAATTCAATCGTCCAATATGAAATTCGATTTAGTTACAAAATTCATCACTCCTTTACACGTATATCTAAAAGTTCGCCTGTAGTTCCAGTCACTACAATATTCAAAAGCTTACACTATTTATTTACAAGATCTGTCTCCAAAACTCCGAAACAATATCGGAATATTTTGGAAATTGAGGAAATTGGAGTTTAGAAATCTGTCCTCAATTCAACAGGTTTCTCCGGAGAGAATACTCCATTGTCTTACAGTAGAGTATATTACATTTGTACACTGCTTCCCTAAAGTTTCGCCCCTAACTTTCAAGGCGGCGCTGCAGATATATTATTGGGAACGACCTCGGATACATTGTCTGCGGAATCCTCCCCGTTCTCCTTGTTCACTGGCTCGTCAGGCTCGTCCCTCATCAGCGCTCGGTACTTCTTGGCGATCACCTCCCAGTCAACCACGTTTTCGATCTTCGTCGCGTTGTTGAAACTTAACTGGGAGCCCATTGGACTGAGGTGGACCACTGACAGCCGCGTTGAATCTAAATATAAAAGAAATTATTACCGTGCTGGATTGTAGGCAGAACTCTAGTTATTTTATTACTTAACTATTTTATGTATAACTTGTAATGTTTGGAATAAATTATATATAGGATAGTATGGTAAGTTCTTTGACCAGCCATAACTAAGTAAACTGTCAATCGAAATTGACTACCTAAAAGCTACTTGTTCCTTTATACTCAGTATAAAGTTCTCATATCCATATCCATTTTCACACCTTTGAGACCTTAATAGTAAAGAAGACTAGTCTGCACTTGATACCTATTTTCCAGTTCATATAAACTTACCCTTGGGTACGACCTGACCCCTCTTGACCTTCGACAGCCACTTGGCCCCCGCCTTGGACCGCGCGCTCATCTGGTCCTGTCTCTGCAAACCGATCATATGCACCAAGCTTGGTCGCTTCTTTTTGCTCAATCGGTCCTGGTGCGAAAGTTCTTAGTTAGAAATGAGGTGAAATGCTGTACCGACAGACCAGTATCGTTGTGATTCTGATGTGGTGTTGTATGTTGTGTTATGTGTTGTATTAATGTGCGGTAAAGTTGATATTGAGTTAAAAGGTCTAATATCTACTCAAGCCTTTAAGATGTTCGGCAAAAGCAGACTTCGTCGTCAATACATGATCTATATGCGTCAACAACTCAAAATGACCAAACTACAGCTGTTATGTTTTATAAGAATGTTTGTTTTGATATCTAAAATAAACCTTAAATTTCTAAATTTTCCATAATAAATAACATAATTATGCAAATGTATTAAGGTTGATCTCATAATACGCAATAAAGAAAACTAAAAATAGCTTAATGGTCAAAAATATCTTCCTTATGGGGTAAATATCTAGAATTGATGAATACCTGCGTAAATTAATGTTAATTTGTTGTTGTTTTGTATTGTTGTGTTAAGTGAGGCAGTGGAGTCATCTAAGACAAGGCGTTATATAAAATAATATGATATAAATAGAAAGATGCGTAATTGTTTTTTTGTAAAAAATATCATGTGTTGTGTAGAAGCATAGTATAAGTGTGTATTCTAATTACGTAAAAGTAAGAGTAAAGAGTATTTTGATTAAAAATATATAACAATAAAAATCACTATTCTACTTAATATATAAGTACATACGTATACTCATGAAATACGTACTAAATATATGATCGTTAAGAAATATTGAAGTATTGATTGCAAAGGCATATGGCGTATGGCGTATGGCAGTAGATTGTTATACTACTATTACTAAGCAGTAAGTACGTGAATGTCTAAGTACATACTGTTTCTATAATCGATGCTATGCCGCCACAAAACTAGATTATAAACTTTATAGCCTTTTCATTCAGTCTAACTGATCGAATTGAATTCATTCTTGGAACACGGATTTTTGGTCCTTGTCATCGTAATTTTCTTTCCCTCTTAGTATACTCGGAGTAATAGGCATCTCTATTTCATCCATTCATCTCTATCAGCCATCATCTACCGCTGTTTTTGTATTAACAACAATCACTTACAATTATACTGCCATCATCTTAGTTTTATTTATTTTACTTTACACAATCCTCTCAAAATTTTTGTTCTCTTTCGTACTTCTTTATTCTGCTTACCTTGTATAAAAATAGATATAAACGTGTTCTCACCTTACACCTTGCGATGAGCCACATAAGCCAAGTGGTGACAAGGTTCAGTGGCGACGGGGCGGTGTTGGTTCGATGCATGTTGCGAATCAACTTTGATAGGCCGTACTTCCACTCAATGTCAGATTGTGCCTGAAAATGTATGTTTATTAACACCAAATATAATGATAAGTGTGCAGTTTATCTACATACTTGGATTATTATATGTTAGCTGGAGGAGTAAGATCCAGTCCATATTCAGAGACAAGTTGATTTAGCTGCCTAAATTAGCAATTTATGAATTTACACTAGGGTTTACAATTCTACATCTTGCCCAAAATTTAATAAATAAATGGGTTAATTTATTAACTCGTTCTATGATAAAAATCTACTTAGATAAAAATAAAATAAAATTCATAAACTTTTACTTTTGAAGTGGATATTTAAATTTTACAGAAATCCGTCATCGTTTCGTCAAGCAAATATCTAACTATCAGAAGAAGCTCGTTGCGTTGGTGTTATTTAGATTGCATTTAGTTCAGTTTTAGTAGTATTTATATTTCAGTTTATTTCATATTTTTCTCGTGCAATAATTGCCTATTTAATTAATTACATCATTTCTATTCATGCGTGTACCATCGTGATAGCAGATAGTAAAAACTATATCAAGACGTTTCTACAATCGTTAACATCGATAGAACTTCTAATTTTTAAAAACGATTTTTTAATTTAATATAATAAATAAAAACATAACCCTTCTTGGCAGTCGGGTAAAAAACTGTGATACACTTCGGCCTTTTATGTAAACGATTGCAGAAATATTACTCAGCTTGGCACTCAAGATACATTTTATACACAATTTATTAAAATTTTATTTAAATATTAGTTATTTATTCATGAATAGCAATAAACTACCTGGTGAAGTTTTTTAATTATTTATATTTAATCGTTGCGTTAAGTTCTTTGTTGATTGGTGTCGGTATGCAAGCGACGTTCTCGTCATGTTTTAATCTGTTCACGCGTTACCTGGATCCTCTGGTACGTGTCTGACATCATAGCGATGAGCAGATTGATGAGTACCACCACCGACACCAGCATGTAGATCCCGAACACGATTTTAAACAGGTAATTGGTCCAGGCCGGCTGGACGTTACTATCGTTGCGGTGCACCCGCGTCTGGTCCGTCGTCGTCTGCCCGAACACCGCGAAGAACAGCAGCTCGAACGAATACAGTGGGTTCATAGTAACTGCGAACAAAAGATCAGAGCTCTGGGCGACACGTAGTTACCTGTATGCGTTGGTAAGTGTCCGACATCATCGCAATGAGGAGCGTTATTAGCACCACGACCGACATCAGTAAGTACGCCCCGAACACGAACTTGAATAGGTTCTGAGTCCACAGCGGCCGCACGCTGGACACGTAGTTAAGGTCCGACAATGTTATTTGTCCGAAAAGTGCGAAGAACAGTTTCTCCAACGCCTCGACCGGTGACAACGTCGCTAGAAGACAACACGCAACATGGACCACGGTCTTTGTAACTCGACACGAAAGAAACGCCGGGGTAGGTTGATGCATGGTACAATATGCCTGTATATAACTGTATGCGACTTCGAAGATTTCGTTTAAAATTGATGTATTAGTGTTTGTTGTTCTACTCTTGCATCAATCTTCCCGCAAATCTAAGAATCTAGGACGACTAAGTCCTGTCTATGTACGGATGAGACAGATTGATACGGTTGTGTGATTCTTTCTGTACATTGGTATAAAAAAGTGTGTGTATAATTGTTTATCAATCAATATATAAAAATAATATGTGTTGTGTTCCAATTAGCGGTAGAAAATTTGGTAAGATACTTATTATACCAGTGCATCAATCCGCCCCGTCCCGTCTAGGACTATCTAACTAGGACATCGAGAGCGTGGGCGCGCCAGAGGGCGCCACAGTGACGACAAACAGCCAAACATATCCGAAACATAAAGTGGTACCTCGGTATGGTGTAACAAACGCAGGACAGTAAGCCAGCCGCGGCATGCGCAAATCAAACTTGCTCCATCAAATGCGGTGAGGTCGGCCACTCATTCCACTAAAACTATTATTGTGACGCGCAATGCATGTTCTGTGTCCACATCTGAAACCACGGCCCTCGTAAAGCTTTAGTGGGGATGCGATGCAGAAGATGCATTGTGTATAAGATAGACATCAAATACTCTAACCACCGAACACTTACACGTGCCATAGTATTATATGAAAATAAAAATCTGAAAGTTATGGCGAGGCGAAGTGTCTTGTATATTACAGAGACCTAACATTCCACATTCCAATCGAGGTAGCAACAGTTATCTAATGGAATGTATAAAACGCTAACGATGATAACATTCTCGATGTGATAACACTGAAGCTTGCAAGCGGATGCACGTATCAATCGGAACAAATAAAAACAAGTAAAACAAGCACATCGAGTTGTAATGCGATCATCGTAAGGAAAATGACATTCATGTTATGTGAACAAAATTAAACAATACAGTTTGGTTCGTGTGGCGGACTTACGTCCTGTAGGCCCTTGTTTCCTCCTGTACGATTCCCCAGAAAGTGTATTTTGCCACTGATCATACGCTTGTCGTTTCAATCGTAGAGTTTCTAGTATGGCAACAAGTATAACGTTAAATGTATGAATTACTAAACATGATCTACGAACATGAATGAATAGATTCAATGGTTGATGTATCATATGAGTAGGCAACACTGTACAATGGATTCACACTCACCGTCGGAGAAGAGTCTCTTCCTTGCTTGTCTGGCGTATTTATTGTCTTCTGCCTTGTTTATATTTCTGAACGGCTGATTCAATGCAACTATATGCATCGAGAAGCCGAACACGAATATCGCTAAAACGGCAAGAAACCTTCCGAGATCTTTCATCAGATCTCCTATGATAATGGCCCATGGACCGAAGAGGTGGTGGAACGATAAGAAATCTAATATCTGAACGCAAGCTAATAGAAACGATAACGCAAAACATTGATTTCTACAATACATTAGCGTTGGCCAATACTTAGGTAGTACGAATATCCATCCTACAACGTGTGTCGCCACACCGATCATACCTAATAATAATACAGCTATCTTGATCCACCCTAAACCAGATTTGTCACTTGGATTGGTGAGCTCGAAGAGCAGGAGACCGCTCAAACAAATGAGCAGCATCCACTCGTACCACCTTGGTATTAAACTATCCCTAAATATTGAATTATAAATTGGCGTTATCGCTACTAAAGATAACAATATCATGAGATAAATATGTGAAGTTAAATACGACATGAACTTAATTATTGGAATCTTATTGTATTTATGGCCTAATGGAAGAGAAAACACCACCCAGACGGGTGGACAAACTATGAACGCGAAAAAAAGGAACATAATTTTGATGCCAGTCCACTTGAGGCTCCCTCTCCAGAGTTCCTGTAAACAAGAGAAGCATTGAACATCATCACATGTTTGGCTCGTCAAGTGTCTGTGTAATAGGGAAGTTACCTATTTTTTACCTGAAGATATCTCTGAACCACTGTGTGGGCTATGACCTCTTTCTGCTCGCTTTCTATTAAAACGTCTAAGAACTCAATGTTCCTATTGTCAGTAGCGGTGAGGATGTGTCCGGCGGACTCCGCGCCGGCCGCTAGCGCCAGCAGCTCGGTGGCCATCGCTTCACATTGTTTTCCTGCCGCTATAAGGTCTTTGGCACGCTCCTTTTCCTGTTAAAGCGAAAACGTGTTTAGAATATAAATTGATTGACCAGTCACTAATCAATAAGTCAAAGGCTCATACCTTAGTAGATAAGTTAATATAAATATTTGATAATTTTGCTGCAGTGTCGACGGGCGCCGGTGACACCAACACGAACTCCTCGATGGGTATGTTGTTGTGGTTTTTTGAACACACCATAAGGTTGTACACGAACCTCTTGTCATCCATCAGTGACTGAGTGTCGTGCTCTTTGTGCAGCAAGTATTCGAGGACATCGTTGTGGTTTTCCGAGGCGGCGAACCATATTGGAGCACAATTAAGGTTCGTTTCGCTTTTCGGCGACGCTCCTGACTCACACAACAGCTTTACCACATTTAAATGCCCAGCTTTTGCTGCACAATGTAACGGTGTCCATCCGTTTTTATCCGTTGCGTTTATTTCTGCACCTTGCCCCAGTAATACTTCTACCATTTGGTAGTGACCGTGGGTCGAGGCTATGTGTAAGCCTGTTTTGCCATGTCGGTCTGTACTTTGGAGTAATTCTGCTGATCTGCTTAGAAGTAGACCTACTATAGACATGTGACCTCCGAAGCATGCGAGATGAAGAGGATTAAAACCCTGAAATAAAAAAGAGTAAGCTGTAATAATGAGTCCTTAAACTTGTATAAAATATTTAAGTACTTACATTTTCATTACTCGCAGCGTCCACTTGCACTCCAGCAGAGTTGAGCAGTAATCGCACAACGTTTTCGTTACCATTGTAAGCAGCAAGATGTAAGGGAGTAAGACCAGACTCAGCTCCTAGCTCAGGAACTAGTGACATTCCCGTCGGAGCTTCAGACTTCACTGTTCCTGGCACATGGGACAGCAGTTCTCGAACGGTTTCTGTAGTAAACATGGAATATTGTAAATAAATGTTTTTATATTTACATGAAACAACTTATTTAGGGAATAGTATTTTGTTACCGGCTTGTCCATAATATGCGGCTATGTGCAGAGGAGTGAGTCCCAGCTTTTTGCTTGATATCCGCAATGTATTCGTTGATCTCATAACGTCTAATACATTGGTATGTCCGTACTGAGCTGCTAAATGCACTGCGGTAAGTCCTGTTCGGTTCTCATCAGTGCAAGACGCTCCTGCCCTAACTAGAACCCTCACTACATCTGCGTGACCACCTTCCGCAGCCAACTGCAGTGGCGTAGAGTCATTTAACTTATTCCTAGCCGATATCACACCTGTTCTATCAAACTTCATGAGCTCTTCAATCACTTTAACTGAACCTTGAATAGCCGCTATATGAGCACACGTGTTCCCATCCTTCGTCGTAGCCATAACTAAGTTTGGATGTTGTTGGAGAAAAAGTTGGACGACTTCGTTGTAATTATTTTGGGCAGCTGCGTGTATAGGTTTCTGTCCTAACTCGTCGGTAGCGTCGATGTTGGCTCCAAGTTCAAGTAGCAGTTTGCACACTTCAATCTGACCACTCGCTGCCGCTAAATGTAACGGAGTCTGTTTCTTTAACGTTAAGACATCAATCATAGCGTTGTGATCTCGTATTAAAAATTTGACTAGATGTGCGTACCCGTTCATTGCTGCTAAATGGAGTGCTGTTCTACCGTTCCTCGCTTTAGAGTTTATAAAAGCTTTATTTGTTAGGAGTGCATCACACACTTGTAAGAAGCCATGTTCAGCAGCAAGGTGTAAGGCTGATCTGCCTTCTGTATCAAACACGTCTACCCTCGCATGGTTCGATAGTAATGTACTAACAAGCTCCATGTGACCTCTGTGACACGCTATGAGTAAGGGGGTCCAGCCTATTGAGTTCTGCTTGTTTAGTGCTCTGCTGACGTCCGCTGCCGATATGTGCGCAATCATCTCAGTCATGACGTCATTGTTGCCGGCGATGGCACAAAAATGAAATGCCGTTTCATAATTATGTTTTGTTATCAATTTTACGTCGGCACCGTTTTCTATGAGCAACTTGACGACTTGTCTGTCTGCTGTCGGTATTTTGACCTCTTCTTTTGTTATTTTGCAAGCGAAGTGGAGCGCGCTGGCACCGTCTTCGTCGATTGAATCGATATATGTTATGGCGACACTTTCACCTTTGTGGTCTTTGACGAATTCTATTAAATGTCGGACGACGTCCGGTTTACAACTTCTACAGGCCATGTGAAGGGGTGTTTCACCGCTCTAAAAACGAAACATAAATTAAGTTATTATTCTAATTGAGTGATTTCAAAATGATAAATAGACTCTTGAGTTAAGATGTTGACGCAACCACTTAACCTTTGATAATCGCAAGTATAGTTAATGTTTAATTTAAGGTCATCTTATTTTGTTTGAGCTTATTACCTTCGTTTTCCTAAGTGGGTCCCCTCCATCTTCCAGCAGTAGGACCAGTGTGGCGAGGTTCCCATACTTGGCAGCCACGTGCACTGGCGTCTGACCATCCTCTGTCGCTTTGTTGGGACCAGCCCCGGATTTCAGCAACATTAAGGCACATTTGTCACCTAAAGAAAGACGTGTTATTTTTTATGACTCCGAAGTTAACACTTAGTATGTACTGCCATTTGAAGATGAGATACGGATTATCGTTATCCGTAATCTAGTGACACCTATGCCATAAGATCTTCAGAGACATGTTTTATGTTTAGGCAGTTTGTTCTCACAGTTTCAACGATAAGTATTTAAGAATTCACATCGATTTAAATAAAGAATAATAACATATGCCTATGCTGTAAAAATGTAATGTACTGCTAAACCTAAATATGCCTATGCTGTAAAAATGTAATGTACTGCTAAACACCTACACTACGTATACAATGCATAAGCCCACGGATCTTATGCTTTTTCTTCAATTTGAATCTACCAGAAACCCGAACATACCATCAGGTATCCTAGCAACGATATGTAGCACGGTTTCCCTCTGCTTGCCGCCGCGCACGTGCACGTCAGCGCCTTAGCCCAGCAGGGTCTCCACTACGGCCGGCTTGCACTACTCTACCGCTATGTGGAGCGCCTAGTCTACAGTTACAGGTAATAACTACGAACCATCAGGTATCCTAGCAGCGATATGTAGCGCGGTTTCCCTCTGCTTGCCGCCGCGCACGTGCACGTCAGCGCCGTAGCCCAGCAGGGTCTCCACCACGGCTGGCTTGCACGACTCTACCGCTATGTGGAGAGCTGTGTAGTTGTCCTGAAGATAATAATATGTTTATAGTAAAACACTTTTTTGTACACCATGTTTTAAAGGAAATTGATAGATAGTATGATAACTTTTGGTGGATTGAAAAAAAAAGCATTTTGCGCTGAACCCAAATTGGGAAAGGGGCGGGATGAGGAAGAAGTTATGACATAACATCTTTTAGTATGGTAAATTATTTAAAACAGGTGAACGGCTACTTTAATTATTTCCTTTTCGTTTCTATTGAGTTTAAGAGTTAGGATTTATTCGTAGAAATAATTCGTTTGCCTGAAAATCACACAGTTTCAGCTTGAGTTTTGTGTGTATAGCTCAGTCAAATCAAAATACACTATAAGTTTACCGCCATAAGTTTCAATTCACCTAAACTAGGGAAAAGCTTACATTAGTAGTGACGTCGACACTCTCTCCCTTCTGCAGCAGCGTGTTGATGATGCCGACGTGGCCGTACCGCGCCGCTGTGTGGATACTCCGAGCTCCGTCCTGAAATTATGGAGATTGTACTTTATTTTCATATACGGTAGGTACATAATAGAATAGCTTATGTATGACTCTCAAGGGCTTTCTGAAATTGCGGGAAACAAAAAGTTCCTAAAAGCTTTCTCACTTTGAAATTAGTTTGAAACTAAATAATCCAAACGTTTATCCACACTTATGTTATACATTTTCAGTCATCTCTCTGTAGGAGAAGAACGTTTTTGTACCTGTAGCTGTGGCTTTAGAATGTTTGCTATTTTGTGTATGTACATGTACGAACTATTTTTGTAAGAAATAAATGGCTAAGTAACAAATGTAAAACATTATTACAGTAAAAAGTCAGTTAACCCTCGCACACTGTCTGTACGTATAAACTTCAACCCTAGTTCCACATCGGGCATATCCGGCACATCCGGTACATCCGGCACACGCGGATCTGTTGACATTAGTACGCAACGCCGCAGTCCGCCGGATGTCCGGATGTCTCATAGCCTAGATATACAGTGCATAGCTAACATAACTATTTTTGTACTCGTGTTTCGCTTGGATAACGTGTATACTATAAATATGTACATAAACATTGCATATAAAGCATTAATTATTATACCTAGGAAGGGCACGCATGGTATACAAAAAAATAATTAGAAGAAACATTCATATTTCTATCCTAAATTAATATCATTTCGCAGCGGCATCGCTATCTGAATCGGGACTGGCAATAACTGAATAGGTAAGGTAACAGTTTTATAGTAAAAAATAAATAAGCCGTTCCCAAAGTTATCGTAAGTAGATACCTAATCAGACCAAATTTTGCTATTAAACAAATGAAATCCTTCTGGAAATCCAGGAAACAGATTTGCCTCATTCAACATTAAAAAAAAAAGTTTCAACAATCCAATGTGAGAACGATCTATCTTAATTATAAATTATAATAGTAATCTAGATCTATTAGATGTACATTTAGGTACAAACAATTGTAACGCTAGCTTTAAAATAAGTCTAAGGTTGTGCTACATTGTGAAATATATTTAATTGCTAATGCACTGGCGATGAAATTAAACACGCAACGTCATAAAATGCTTTCGTGCGAGGAGCCAAGAAACTCGAACAATAAACAGCCTGTCACGGACACAAAGGGAACTTTTCTTATTGTAAGAAAGAGACGGAACATTTGTTCAGGATAGTAAAGGAACTTTTGCTATTGAAAGAAAGAGATAGAACATTTACACAGGATGCGCAGATTGATAGATAGATTAGTAAATGAGAATCGGGTTGTTAAAACTTTGTCAGTTATTGCTGTCAATTAATTTATTGCGTTACGGCCAAACATGTTGGATAATCGCTTTTAGTTTTGCTGTTCTGTCTATCGAAATAATTATCGGCAAACGTCTTTAGAGACATAGTTGTCGTGCTATGTATCGACAAGGAATACATAATAGTACACCTGTAATTACTGTCCAATAAAATAATCGCATCCTGTACGTTACCTAGGTACATAATAATAATTATAAAGCGAGCTTTGAACTACTGTTTTTTTACTACTTTACAAAGTTTAATAATTCAATGAAAGCCCATTTAAGAGGCCGTTAAGTTTATCCTTCACTGGTAATGTTGCGAAGAGGTTTAAATACCAATAAAACTAAACTGCAAAATTATCCATGAACTGAATGGGCATCATCCACGTATTTGCAGTTATGCGAATACGATATTGACTTGGGGACAATGGGTTATATATTACCAAGGTTCTATGCTAAATAATATCAATAGATTTTTAGTAAAATTCTACAATAAGCAGGACAAAATTGTTAAATGATAAAAAAATACTCTGTTATTGGGATTCACAACAAACTCATCAAACATTGTGCTTATCTATTACTTTTCTTATAACTACATGGGAAATTGTTTAACTGGCTTTATTAAGAGTATGGACCTCATATATTTTGTGGTTCGATACTTATGAGATTTTTTTTTAAAAACTTCCCATGTTTTGGTAATTTATTGTTAAGATGACTTGTATAAGATGATTTGTATCTTATTTCATGTATTTTTTTTACAAGACAAAAAATAGGCTGGAATCATACTGTGCTGGTAAAATGTTGTAAATGGATGTTAAAAGCTTAAAAAAATCTGAAGAAGACGAGTTACAGAACTCATTCTACGCCTTTCTACGTACCTTATTGGGCATATGCAGGTACACTCCTTTCTTGAACAGCATCATGGCGCAGTCCGCATGTCCGTTGAGTGACGCGATGTGCATCAGCGTGCTGCCATCCTTCGTCCGCTCGAAGATGGAGGCTTTGAACTTGTCCGCCAGCAGCTCGATGATCGCCGCGTGCCCGTTCTCCGCCGCCAAGTGCATCGGGGTCCGGTCTGGAAAGGAAGTATGATTAGTACACTGAACTTTATACAGCAAGTACGATTATGAAATTAGAGGATGGTAGGTAGACTGTGTTAGAGAAGATTTTTCTCTCTGCAACTTATTTATAGATGCTTCTTCCTTCGATTTGAATAGAACTAAAATATAGGTCTAAAACGTCATAAAATTATGCTATGCATACAAAGAAATTACTTCGGAGAAATTGAGCAATATTACCTACATTGCGCTTCAAAAATCTGAACACGCGATGTTGATACCGCTCATTTTGATACATGCATATGTATTATGATGCAGAATACCTAGTTCTTTTTTTATTTTGTCATAGGTTTTGGGCCTCACCTTCATTATCAGCAATAGCAGCATTCGCCCTAACTCCATAGAAGTACTTGACGAGCGGCTCGTCTCCCTCGGCGGCGGCGATGTGCAGCGCGGTCTGTCCGGCGCCATTGACGGCGTCCACGGCCGCGCCGTAGTCCACCAGGATGCGCGCCATGTCCACGTCCCGCCGGCGCGCCGCCAGGTGCAGGGCTGTGTCCCCCGCGGGGGTGCAGGCCTGAGTGGCACACGGGTTGTTAAACTGCTGGGATTAGTAGCCAGGTCTCTCGTCTTAATGGAGTTGGCGAAAGCGAGGCGAGTGGCTTCAAACATTGGTGATTACTAGTTTGTTGAAATAGAAATGCATTGTAAGCTGATTTCAAGATACGTTGTAAAAATTAACGAAATTATAAATTTATAGGAATAGTCAAATGTTATCACATAACACATGATTTGATCACATGTTCTGCTTTGGTAACTATTTAATTAAAATAAGTAAATAAACTTTAAAATAATGCAACTAAACAAAAACCAGAATAACGTAACGTATTAAATAATGCATGCTTACAGTGCAGAGTGCAGTTGCATAACAAGCGTAGAGAAGGTGTCTTGCATATGGTATCGCACAGCGCCGAGGCTGCGGTCACTACGGGCGCTCACAAACCTTGAGCTGTTCGGCGGTCTGAGCGCTGAGCAGCTCGCGCACCATGCTCTGGTTGCCGGCCTCCACTGCCAGCAGCAGCGGGACCTTCCCCCTCTGGAACACCATGTCGCGAATTAGCTTTTTCCATTCCTTCTGTTTGGCGCGTTCTTTGTTGAGCTCGATGTAGCTGGTCTCGAGCTTCAGCAGGTCCTTAGCGTTGGCGGGCGACGTGCGCGCGTGGCAGCCGTGGCTGGCGCTCGCGGGCGCGTCCCGGCCGCCACCGCTCATGGCGCCCGCTCGGGGCCCGCACTGCACTCCATGCGCCGCCCTCTACCACTAACAACTCACGCCATGCATTGCGGCGTGCAACTGCACGGTTCGCTTCCAAGCCGTGGCACCACAGACAATAATACCCGATTTATGTGCATCGCAATCTTCGCAGGCGACTAGACAATAACGTATAATCGATCGTCTATCGTGCTTCTCACTGAATACCGATGCATTTCAAATTGACACGATTTCCGACTTAGTAAGTAGCCTGCATCACGCTCAGACCGAGTGATACGTACTTGATCCTCCATGAGCACTCGAGTGCTAGCTACGCGTCCGAGTGTCGGAGGCCATGGCAAAGCTGCCTTCCTCTAGTCGTGACGAAGGACCGACTGAGACGTATTGTATTAAAATTAGTAATTTTGAATTTCAGCGGTGACGTTGTAACTAATATTCAGCGAGTGATTTGCATTGTAAATTCGCGCTGTGACGTTTACTCGGCGGCTAAAGCTCGACGGATAATTAGCTAGTTTCTATTCGTACAGGGTGGCTCGTTCCTGCTGGCGGAATGTCCTTAAAACGTCAGCCTTGGGGTGACGCCGCGCCGCACGACGTTTGCGTTTCACTCGAATATAGTCATAATTAGTAATTGTCAGATTATTTTTGTCAGATAATGCGGGTTGCGTCAAATGATGGTACGATTAGTTTGAAAGTTTTATTAGTTGGCAGGCATAGGGTTGATTCAGCTTACAGTGTTAGCGTAGAGTTTTGTTTACAGGTTGTGTTTTAGGGTGTTTTTGGGGGTAGTTCCTGAATCGGGCGGTTGGCGGTGCCAGGCGGCGCGGCTGCACGCGATGCCTGCGACGACGCTGCATCCACGCCCGTTCACCACTCTCGTATTTACAAATCATAACTCTAATGACTGCGCCATAAAGCTTAAGATTTATTGTAAACAATTCGCATCGGTCGTTTAGTTTTACTATTTCAAATTTGCATACATTTATGTATTCTAGGCAAATATATAGATAGAGGTAGGCATCGGTCGTCGTACTTACAGCAGACAGTAAATGACCTTTGTGCAAAGAAGATCAAAAAACTTTTGAATGAAGTATTTAACTTGCAAATTTTTTGACATCCTTGCGAAAATCCTTAAAGAAAGTCTTAACTTTAACTTTTGGTTAAAACTATACATTTGTTTCTGGCTTTGTTTACGTACGAACTTTATTATAGTCAGGAACTGATTTTATAAAATATTTCTTTACTTTAGTTAAATCCTATTAATTCTATTCACATAAATAAAGTATCCAAGTTGAACAACATTCATAGTCTTATTCTACCAACTACATCTGCTTACCCCATCAACTCGCAGTCTGATGTCCTTCCCTGCAGCAGTAAGCAGCGCCCTGAGGATGCTGGTGGCTGTCCCCGTCTGTCTGCTGGCCACTAAGTGCACAGCCGTTTGTTGCCGACTCTGCAAAACGCTTGCCGTTAAAACAACAGTTAAAAGTACGTTTGTTGGCTCAGCAAAGTTTATGACAACTTAACACGACTCGTGGTAATGATGCTAGGCAAATCTAGTTCATTAATGTACTCGTGTAAAGGCCTATGTACTGTTTATTGGATTTAAGAAGTACAAATATGAAAAACGAGAAGAAAGCCTTTATCATATAGGACCAATACTGATTAACAAACAGTTTATATTTTAATCGTTAACAACACTTTACGGATGTAAATAATTAAAAAAAAAAAACTTCACATAAATTGCTCTGAACCCTAAGTATTAAGAGCCAGACCCGAGACAAAAAGAAAAGTAATTTTCTACATTATCCCATCTGAGGATCGAACCACAGAAGTAAGTCACTTGATTGCAGAGTCCTGGCATAATAAGGGTGTTAATTACAGGTTAATAAGTCAATGTGCTTGTACGTTACAGTAATTGCTTTTAAATATATTTAAGGTATAACAACAGATCTCACCCCTCCAGTAGCGAACGGATCGACGCCTCTCTTCGACAGCAGTAGTTTGACGATATCCTCTCGCGAGTACATCGCTGATATGTGGAGCACATTGTAGTTGTCCTGCGGGAGACATAATAAAATTAGAAATTGTTATGATAAATTACAAAACTAATATTACCAATAGTAAAAATAAGTCTAGTAAACAAGTTATGTACAGTCACGAGCAAAAATATGTATACACTTTACAATTTTACATTGATTTTCTCTTTAACTCTAGATAGGCATTGTAAAACCAGTTATGAAGAAGTTATTAAAAACAGTTCCTTAATTGTGCACATATTTATCTTTTTGAGTTTCAACACAAAAATCTTGCTAATTTTATGTTGCAATGTGTAAACAAATTTTTGCTCGTAACTGTACTTAGTTTTGCTTACAAAGGTCGTAACGCCATCTTTGTTCGAAGGTTTGAACTATGAAGCTTTCAATTCAATACCATAAAATATAGTTATTTTACAGAGACATTATGTTTGAAAAAGTAAGTTACACAGATTTACCGAGGATGTTTATAGGTTATTTTCATTTTCATACTTATTTTAATCCGTATTACATAGTTACATAATATGGTAATAATATAGTATGCAGATACTTATCGACCGCTCGTTCCTTTAATGACTATTTAATAACGGCACTTTCAAGGTCACGCAAAATGAGAAAGAATCAACCCTTAGCAGACTGGAATTATATCAAATTCTAATTAAATGGTACTTTTTCACCACAATTTTCTTTTTAATAAGATACCTCTATTGTCACTAAAAAAATTGATATGTCTTATAGATATTCAACCAAAAACAGTAAAAAATGATCATTATTTTTATGGTTTCGCAGTTTTTAATAAGTTATTTAGTTTTAACTAGCGACTGGTACGAATCTAGATCGAAATTAGTTCCAAATAAGTTTTATAGCAAAAAAGAAATGGAAAAACGTAGACACCATAAAATGTTCCAAATTTCAGAGGTAGCTTCTAGCAATATGCTGTTATAGCACTCATAAATATTAGATTGCGGAGAAACCTACGTTTCTTAGTATTGCTTAATTTGTATAATGTTTGTATGTGAGTTGCAAGAATTTTGATTCTAGATTTTAACTGATATTTACATAGAAAAATAAACAAGGAGAAATTGAAGAGACTATGTTTATAAACATTTACAAGAAATAAATTTATTTATTCAGAATGGTGAACTTGTAAACACATTTTGTGGATATCGTAAAATCGGCTTGCGTATTCTCACCATAGTTAACATAAAATTAACTTAACGTAACTTTCGTATGGCTACGAAATTGCTACGAAAGTAGTTTTTTGAAAATAAGAATAAAAACTGTACTTATGTAAAACATAGAGCTTAGAATTTATATTTAACTTATAGTTGATAATTTATGCTTTGTTCCCTTTTGAAAATAAAGTTTAGAGACTTCTTATATGACGGAAATAGCCTACAGCTACGCTATGAAGCGTAGCACGTGGCGTAGCAACAAGATAAGTGTTGCATTTTTCCTTTACAAGTATAAATAAGTTTACGAATACATGAAAGAAATTTTCTTTTTTTATAAACTTTTCCTTAACATAAATTTTAAGCAATATACGCGAACGTTGTCTCATTCGCGTATATCGCTTAAAATTAACATAATCAAAGTTTAGATATACGGATAAGTGTGGCATGTGTAACAAACACATTATGGTCAAACGGGGATTAAACCAACGACCCTGAGCCCGACATACATATGCAGATACAATTTCCCTACGAAATTCCTACGCGTAGCAAATGTGTTATGTTATATACCTACGAGTTCTACGTGTTATGTTATATATGTGTTGTGTTATGTTTGCTTGATAGATCGCGTGCGTTAGTCCAGCTAAGACATTAGCTTTCTTAATCAATATGTGTGCAGACCTACATATAGGACTATAATTGTTGCTTACATTTGTTACACACGATTTTATGCTTTCAATAGCCTTTTAAATGTAGTAGGAAACTATTTAAAACATTTACGCTAGCAACAGAACCAATTTTGTTTAGATATATTTAAAAAAATAAATCTTTCCGACAGTTTTTATAAGACCAGATTGTTCCATCTCCTTCCACAAATATTCAGATATCATAGCCGGAATAAGAATCATCTCGATAACGTCGGCTTTCCAACAAAAAACGCATCATAATCAGTCCATTAGTTGAAGAGTTACGATGCTATAGAAAGGCAGAACGTCAACGCTGGGGAAGTCGGGTTTTAAAATGGATTTCTTCAAACATTACCGTTTAAGAAGATGTGCAAATCTTTGAGTGGCTATCAACTGAATATATTTGCTACTTGTAAACAATTTTAGTAGTCTCTTTCCTTTCTTAGTTATTACTTACCTACGAATTTACGAAAACTTGTGATTGATTAGTGAATCTACTCTAAGTCAGCAAATGTTTTGGTCAATGTTAATTTCTTTCCTTTCACAACATTTTTAAAAGAACTTAGAGTGACGAAAACTTGTTAAGACTATAACAAATAGCTTGAGTGGTGCGTAGGCATGTGTAATTCGTTTGTTGCGTGTTGTGGTCGCTCTGGTCACCTCGCGCCAATTGTTGCTCTTAATGCCACGGGCCACTGACTCACGGAGTGAATCAAAGAGTTTGCATCGTAAGTATGGATGATTACCCGTAACTACCCCTGAGTAACGATGACGAAAGAACCAATGAGTAACGGTCAAGTTATTGTACCCTGGGTAAAGTGACCTTGGTGTTCGAACGATGGAAAAGCCCTGCAATAGTGTATGGGTCAAACATTTATTCGTTAGACAATGTGTGAGAAGATTGACATTAATAAAATCATTCTGATGAGACATGCTACAAACTCATTTAACAAATATTTCTTTTTTAGCAGAATCTAAGATGAAAAAATACACCACCTCAAGATAGATTTTCCTTATGAAGTACGCTACATATATAACATAGATTTGAGAAAAGTAGAATTACAAAATACTGCATTTCAATAAAGACATCTAGAATATTTTGCATCATTTAGTACCTTTAAGTTATACAGCGGGCAAAATAATTGGTGTGTCAAAAAACATAAGTCATTCAAACACCTTTTAAAGCTTCTGTTGGTAAGTATGAATTGGAAAGAAAATAAAACATGAAGTTGAAGAAGTAATTAGGTACTTTTGCTTATCGCTATATGCAGCAATCAACGCGGAAAAACTTCTTGTAGATACTAATCTAAAGAAAAGAAATACAGCTGAAATTGCAGGCTTCATTAAAAGGTGGGAATTGTATGTATTAGTGTGTACTGTAGGGGTAGCGATAGCTAATGTATGTTGGTAAAAATGTGATGTTAGGTTGTAATTTTAAAGGTGATGCATTTTCCAAGTAATTTATTTTTAGATTTTTGATTGCTTTTTTAGTCTTTTAAATAATAGCCGCTAGTTTTTTTATTCTATTCATTGGTGTATAATTTATTTGTTAATGATAAGTGTCTCCTAAACTTCACAATACTATTTAGATTAACTAAGAAATTTCAATCAATGAGGTATACTTATTGATTGAAATTTAGGTAATAAAGAGACATTATAAAAATTTAAATTTCACTGATTCTATAAAAATTACAGGAAACTTTAAGGCCTATAAAGGTATTTATAAACGTTCGTACTTATTTCCGTTTAGTAATAACACTATCATAGCAATAAACCCAAAACGACCAAACACTAACACCGAATTCGGGTCACGACTACTTCCTTTAGATAAAATAATCGACGATACCTAATGTTTACAGCGAATACAATACATATCTTGGAATCGCCTTCATAATGCATTTTCTTATGGAGTTGGCCTGGACTGGCCTATTACAGGTTATGAGCATAAATTGCCTGAGCCCCGCTATCAGGCCATCTGTGACGGCGAGCTTGGTGCCCGAGCTATAACTTAGCGGTATTAGGTAGAGGCTCCACTGAAAGATAGCCAGTTACAGAAAAATAAAAAATTACACATTTAATTTTTACATCATTGGATGTCATGAAATGAACAGGTTTGGCGAGTATTTGTTGTATTTTGGAAACATAAAATGAATATAAAAATTAGGGATTGTTAATTGTGACTTTGTCTTTGTCAAAATCTAATACGTAAACTTCGACATCCAGGTGATACCTAGTGTTATAATATCATGTTACGTACCTTATGCAGTGTCTCATATTCAGCGTAACTCACGCATTGAGTAACAAAATGTTATTAAAATTACACATGTCAGACTTAATGACTATTCCCTGTTTTCCACAAGCTTTAACAAGCGACAAAATATGCGACACACATTGGTGCGTGTTACGTGAAAACGGCAGTAAACAACTAAGTTACGGGCTCTGGTGTCAAATGTTATCATTTTTATTGTTGCATCTAATTTATTAACATGTATTATTATATAATTATAATTTTTGTAACGTCTACTTAGTTATTTGAACTTCTTTAAGCTGTGCGGGCTATCGGGTCCATATTGTGTCTATACTATAAGAAATTGTACCACCTGTTATGTAACATATGGAATGCTAATAAAGATTTGAGTATTGAGTATTATGGACAGTTAATTTTTATTTCCCATAATTATTTCAAAGGGGTTCAAACTAAAAAGGCTTTTACATGAAAAAAAATAACTTGAAAACGGAAAATGGGTATTTACCACACGGACTACGACTGCTTGAAGCGGTCGACAAAAAAAGAAAACAAGTAGTTGACAACTAGCTGCTCGAGCTTGGACAATTATTGTCAACATCTATTTATCAAAGAGAATACAGCTTAATCACTTAAAATGTTGAATAAGGTTCGACGTACTCATAGGTACAGAAATTCACACAAACACATAGACAACTCTTATGCTTGTCTTTAGTTAAAATATATTAATATTTAGTAAAATAGAAAAAAATATATTTTTCTATTTTTTTTCTGTAAAATATTACAAAGATCTCAATAGCCGGTTGTGGACGAGTGCCTTTACAGCGGCGGCGTGCCACGCCTCATAGGAAATTACCCTTTCGTTCTAGTTTGCTTTGTTTCAAGACGCGAACCTACTTACATACCGTTAATTGTCAACCCCTTCAATATTAAAAATGATTGAATTAATTATAAAGTTATACTACTTTTTAAAAATACCTATTTGTTGTGTTTCGAAATCGCTCTACATTGACACGATTACTAACTTTTACATTTTATGTTTTCTTTATCTAAATAGGTCGTCACAATAGGACATTTAATTGCTATTGTGCGATAATATTTTTAATAGCCATTTCATTAACGTTTCATTTATATGCAATTTAAATTCGTAGGTATATCAGAATTTTGTACCTATAAAAAAATACAAACATTTACAAACATGTTGAAAATCGAAAAGTGATCAAAGACAAAACAATCTTATATTTGATAAGATTGTTTTGTCTCTCACCAATAAAAAAGTATCAAATATTCACACATATATACAGATCAAAAAATAACTCCCCTTTTTTGGATTTACCGCAGTCTGCCAACAAGGATTCACGATTTTTTTTTGTAATATTTATTGAAATCTGTGACTTATTACAAAGCTGTTAAGAAACATATTTGGATGTATTTAAAGTAAAATAGCATCGTGTTTGTTATGTGACTCACATTATTTCTGGCGCCGACATCGGATCCGAGTTCGATGAGCCGCTCCACGAAGGAGGTTCGGTTGTCCTTCACCGCGTACATGAGAGGTGTCATGCCCGTAGTCTGCAAACAAATAAATATACATAAGTTCATATACAATATAGACAAACATTGCAAGGGATTTGAGCGTAAAACTATGTAAAGAATATCATGACGGTACTTGGGAAAACTCAGTCCACTATCCAACAGTAGTGGACTGACAGGCTGTGTAAGCTGATATGAGTTGAATGTCAACTGAAATTGGAGAGAACGACTGATTGTCGTATGGGAAAATATCATGAGAGATAAATGTTTGCCATTCTTGTGTGTTGTACTAATAAGAGAATGGATCAGCCGGTGCTATTTTGTGAATATAATAATAATATAATATAATAATATTCCGGGACATCTCACACACGGTTGTCTGATCCCAAGCTAAGCAGAGCTTGTGTTATGGTAACCAGACAACTGATAAACATACTTATATATTTCTATATACATACATATTATAGATAAATTACACCCAGACACCGAACCAATGATCGTGCTCCTCACACAAACATTTGTCCCGAACCCACGACCTCCGGTATAGCAGTCAGGGTCTCGTCTTATTTAATAAGTCTTTTCCTAAATATGTTACTTATATACAATTTGTATAAGTGTGTATCCTATCATCAGTAGTAACATATTCTATAAAAATATCTAAAACGGTTATTTATTTAGCTTTAACAAAAACTTTATTATCCGCCCATAAACGAAAAATGTATACGTAAGTTACCAATATAAAATTACCCTATAATAATTACATAACTGCCCTTGACCTTCACACATAGCAAGTGCATCGCCACACCCATTCATTAAGCGAAGATAACATAAACATATTAAGGACGGTAATTACTTCCATACAACATATTCCTAGTCGTTATAAATCAGAATTACTGTGAAAATGCTTCAAGTAATAATTGTCCGTGAACGTCTCTTGAAACTTGGCTTCGTGCTGATAAATAGGCGTTGGGGTGTGGTCCAATGTAATAGAGGTAGCGGGTAATAATATGCAGTGGTGTAATGAGAATTTATGACAGCTAATCGTATTTCGCAGAAATTGTTTTTAAAAAGTGATGCCAGTAATTTATAGCCGTGAAATTGTTTTTAACTGCAATCCAGTATTTTACAATGGATTTATGCCACATTTTATAAAAAAGGATTGCAAAATTGCGAAGGAGGTAAAACTATTTTTGTTTGAAATAAGTGTGGAACTACCTAAATCCTTTTTGAAATAACCTGTTAGTTAAAACTGTTGAGTTAAGCCCTCAAACCCAAAATGTATTGGTATAAAGTTGTGTAAAAAAGGCAGTACTGTCAAGAAGTATGCTGACCTACTGTCAGCTTACTTCTTGTTAGTTTTAAATATATATCGATAATAATTGTGAACAGTTGTAAATATTTAATCGCTAATTGCTCGTGGCATAGAGTCGATCGTTATTAGATTGGCAGGCAAGGGGTTGCTCGAGCGCCGAGAAGTGTTTATAAAGCTCGCGAGCGTGGCATGTATTAATTATTGCAACGATCCTTACAAACTTACTGCTGTTTTTAATTGTATTTTATTTTTGTTGCGACACGCATTCATCATTATAACTAGGTAATTTATTGAATAGAAGTATTGCTTTTTGACATTTAAACTATAACAAGTAGATTAGCATAATGTAATTGTGCCTAACTATTTAGAAGAATAAAACAATCCAGTAAATTTTTACTGTCTCCAGAAAATTGGGCACTCGAGTTTCTAACTTTCGCAGGTACTAGCTTTTTCCCTCGGCGCCGCGAATGTCAAAAGTAGCATGCCTTCTTGGTTCCCAAGCTAACTCCAAACCTAGGTTCATTAGAATCGGTTCAGCGGTTAAGTGAACAGATAGAGTTACGATCGCATTTATAACACTGGTAAAAAATGTGTTATCCGTAATGCGTAGTTATTATTTTATAACTACTAAACCTACATTTACAGCCAGCCACTAGAAACTAGGACAGCAAGGCTGTTGTAAAAAGCACAAAAAACCTTAAGTAACTTATTTGGGTGGCATCTATCGGAATTTCCACGAAATTGATGAACTAGACAAACAGAAGCGGTCGGCAGATGGCGCTCAGTGACTCTCAAGTTTATTTATTGAATATTCAAATAGCAAGCGATTCGCGAGTAATAGCGAAACGGTTTCAAGTACAAGGTTATGATGCTTCGAGAAAATGAATTGTTTCATATTTTATAGTAAAAGGTACATTCATGTAATGCTTAAAGTAGTGTATTATCATAAGCCATTATTTGACGTAGCTGAAATCCTAAAGGATTTCCTTAAAAAAAGTGTAAGGGTAACTCTCAAACAGGAGAAGTGAATCTTTTATTTAGACTAAAACAACTAAGGTGCTTTAAGTCTAAGGTGCACTTAGGCCCTTTTCCAGTGAGTAGAACACAAATACAGTGCATTGGTTCCTTAAAAGACTAAGTGAAACTAGCAGTTCACCATTAATAGGCGACATCTGATAGGTGTTATGGGGCATAATATAATCTTCTTTTATTTTGGAAAAAGAATTTGGTCACATGAAAAGCCAAGAAGCTAGAACAAACAGACGATGTCGGGGACACAACTAGTTTTGCAAGAAAATGGACATTAGTTTATTAGCTTTGTAATTTCATACTAGAACAAATGTTCTTGATAAATGCCCGCGAAAATTGGGGTTACAGTGAGGTGAAATAGTTTATGTAAATTAGATTAAATTATAGTAATTTACTACAAGTAGGCACACTATAAATTTATTTGCTGTCTGCATTAAGTTCTAACCGTAACTGCAATGCTCAGATTTTTTGTTTCATAATTTACTTTTTTCAACTGTAATTTTCGTATTAAATTGTGCTTTAGTATGTTACATGCAATACTTTTAATATATTTTAAGTTATTTAGCGTGTTTTTAAAAATTAATAACTATAATCATTAACTTGTCGTAATTTAAAGCATGTAGGTAGGTAATTGATTTGCAGTATTTAAAAGAAAAAATACTTATTTTGAAGCCTTTAAATCTTATTTTGTAGTTTTACAGTATGAAAAGTTAGACCATCTAAAATTCCAAAAATATTTTATTTTTTTAGACATATTTTTGTAGGACCTAATGTTGCAACATTCAATTTTTCTAAGGAATAATTTAGAACGAAGTCTGGATTAACTTCGTAGGACAATGTATGTCCTGTCATGCAGAAATTAGGTTAACGCGGTGTACTCATTGTACCCAACCATTTTAAAGTACGTCGTGATTATATTAATATAACTACAATTAATTATACATAAATGAAGGTGTAATACCGTAACGTGTATACAGTGAATACATTTCCTAGTATTTGGCGCACCTGAATATGTTTTGCATACAGTGTTGTTCATAGCGTTCCCGGCATAATGGCCTGTGTAATTAAGGTCGGTTTTTATGAAAAATGAAGCTATTTTGAATGATATTTTGTGCTTTATTTAATGTGTTATTCGTATTTCAGTTTTGTTTAATGTGATTCTAATTTCAGTGCTATTTAGTTTGAGCACATGAAGAACCAATTTGAATAATGTAGGGACTATGCAATTTATATTAATGTTCATTTTACTGCAATGTAAGGTAATACAGATTTCAAAGAAATATGATGACGTGTTTCTCATTATTTGGTAATTACCTTCTAAGGGGTTAACTTTTTGTCTTTGAGATTGAAGGCACGCGAATCCAACCTGTAATTATTTTATAACCTTGTAAGCCTCATATTCTTATCGTCCAAGAGGCAGCGCCAGGTTGACGTGCAGTTGTATGCATCTTTGTAGCATCATAACTAGGATTATAAAAAAATGCCATCATGGTTCAAATAACATGACCGTATAATATGACGAAAAAGAGGAGGCCTATACCCAGCAGTGGGAGAAAAAGGGCTGTGGATGATGATGGTTCAAATATCATGTAAAGGGTCCGTTTTTAACAGTATTGGAAATACGCACATATCATGTTAGGAAATTTAAGGCTCTCTAATCATTTTTATCTAATTCATTTTTATTACATTTCTACTTATACGTACTTTAGCTAGACCTAAAAGGTAGGTATTTAAGGCTGCTAAGAAAACATTTAAACTAAATATAAAATAACATTGCGAAAAAATTACAATCAACATTAATCATGACCATCCAATTTCCTGATATCCTGAAATTCAGGTCGAAACGCTTTTCATGAACTTCCCGTAGTTGGCAATATCCGGCTTTTAGTCGATTAATACTCATCAGGTTAACTGGCTTGCTTACATCCGGGGGTGAGGCGACCCAGGTGACGGTGACGCAGCCTTTTGTAATTGCTTCGTTGGTCAGGGACCATTTGACAAGTTAGTCATACATGACGAGCCATTTTTTGGCGATCGTTGCTTCATATTTTAATAATGACTAGAAATATAAAGAACATAGGTACAATTTTCGTGGAAGTTTCCATAATTTATTGTTGTATGTTATTATTTCTAGACCTTTGTTTATTGGAAATGTTCATTGTAAAGTTATAGTCATTTAGAGGTTTAAAAATGCTTAACATTAATCGAGCGGTCAATGACATTGAACGCTCATCTTTGAATATGGATTTCCATACTAAAATGTCGTTTTCACAATATTAATTACAAAATACATTTAATAATCATTGAAATAAACAATATTATCATGAATAGATTAAAATACAAATTATAGAAAAGCAATAACAAAATTAAATTCACAAACAAGAACTAATCACTACAACGCTCATCCTACATACAACCGTCGCTCACATCGCACGTCAAAAAGACATCAACGCTGTCAATATCTGTTTGGCACCTCGCTACAGACAGGCGGGCGGAAAGCGCGCGCTGAATAATATGCGTTGAGAGGAAGGTTTAGGATTATTAGTGTTAGTATAGTTATTAGATGATTGGTATGGGTCAGTTATTGTGTTTAGACAATGTATAATGATGATGTGTGGAGTCAATGTTGATTACTTGCAAAATATACTCCAAAATATTAGCTCAAAATTTCTGTACCTCTGAATCTAAATAAGTTTATGTAATATCCATCACATTAGGGTTGGTATTCTGCTTTATGATACCGATAACAACAAATAGGTTAAGTATGAAGTGGGGCCTTTATATTTAAGAAACTTGTTTTGTCTGATGTTCAGAAAGTGCAGAACCCTTCCTGACCTACGACTGGAACTTATCTTTTTTCTAGTAATTTCTAGTTTTATCTACAAAGGTTCAACCTTCATATTTTTGTATCTGAAGCGAGTGACGTCACCGGCTGTCTCGAGCCGAGCCAAGTCCTTGACTTACTAAAGTCAGATCTATAACTTTCATACAGACTCAATACCAAAGATTGTAGCTAAAAATACCTAACTATTTATGGTGAATTACTTTTTTTTTATTAACCGACTTTAAAATAAGGAGACTTTGAGGTATGTTTTTATAGTGATACACTTGTTTATTTTTATTATGTTTATATATATGGTTATACATTTTTGTTTGTTTATTATTTTGATCCTGAACTCCCATGTCCCACTTGTAGATTAAAGAAAAACATTTTGCTATCGGTATACATCTTACATTAAAGTCGTTTTTCTAATCAAATAGTATAAAAAATACCATGAATGTCCATAACGAAATTTCCAACTTTATAATTTCCTGCAACATTTCTGTAGACAAAATCTAGTTTTTCATAATCAAATTACAAAGTAACAAGAAAACTTTGATTGAATTCACACACACACAGCAACCTCAATACAATCACAACTTCATGAAATAGGCTTTACTCCGCATTTGATTGTTGCTTTGTAAATTGCCGGGTCCTTGACTTGGCCTTCAGATTACGTGGCCTATTTAGTTGACTCGATTGATAGCGCGGATAACACTAACTGCTTGGGACTTGCAGATTATGTTCTTTATGGAGTAATCTTTAATGAAAATTATAAGTGTACATCTAAACTTATACTTTTCATTAAAGATTATTCCATACAGAAAGATATGATCTATCAATAAATAAAATATATATTTGATAGAGCTACTTTTTGTAATAAGTAACTTGAAATCAAAGGTATTTATTGTGAAACAGTAGTAACAGAGTTGTTACAGGTAAAGTACAACAACTTGTTTAATAAAATTCTATGTCAAACGGAATTTCAGATAAAAAGCTTAATTTTGGGCCTATGCAGTATACAGTCCTATTTAAGTTCCATATTTAAATCGTATTGCAGTATTCATTCCGTAGTAATAGCGCCTAAAATATTTACTACGGCCGTCTTTACTAAACAGCTAAAAACAAAAGAATGTGTTCCTTACTAAAATACACCATTCATTAACATTTCGCCGACAGAAACTTAGGAAAAGGTAAAAAATGGGTTCAACACCTTTCAGGAATGCACGCGGTAATAATAGGCTTCACACGATATTATATACAAGAGGTAATTCAAAACGCATTCTACTCCTAGAAAGTAGAATATAAGGGTGATAAGTATGTCGAGTTGAGCACCACCTCCTTTTGAAGACGGTCAAAGAATGAGTGAAATTCAACACATCATCATCATCATTTCCCGAGCCTTTTCCCAACTATTTTGGGGTCGGTTACCAGTCTTACCGTATTTCGCTGAATACCGTATTTTACGTGGAGCAACTGCCTATCAGACCTCTAGAACCCGTTTTACTGGGTAATACAGTGCCCCGTAGCAAGACTGGTTGTTAGAATTGACTTAACAACTGCCAACGATCATCGTATGACAGTCGGGAACAACGGCTTAATGTGCTTTCCGAGGCACGGAGGAGTCTCGGTACGTTCATAAATGGTCACCCATCCACGGACCAATCACAGCGAGCGCCGCCTAACCTTTATTATCGGTCGAACCGTACGGCTTACACTTAGCCACGAGCACCTCGAGTGAGATTGAACTAAACTCGCGTTATAGTATTTTTTTATTTTTCAAATAGCTTATTTGATTTATTGAAGACTACGTGTTAGAACGATATTCCAATAAATCAAGTTAATACAATTTTATCTCAAACATCAACTTGGCAGCATTCCAATACATTTACATAACTTCAGTACAAGGCTTCTATGCTTCTGTAAAATTGTATGAAACTACCTTCACAGTGCATCGCATGCATGGCTATGACTAAATATTAAAGTTTGACTGACAACGAACCATGAATTATGATTAGATACCACCAAAAATGTGGGGTTACCTCGCTTCAACAAGAATTTTTATTTTAGTGTTTAGAATACTAATCTTCGACTTTACAGGTCAAAGGTCTGTTGCAATTCTGAGGTTTTATATTTTTTGTTATTTCTCAAAATTAAGAAATACTCAAGGAAAATAGCACAAGTTTAAATACTATCTTTCTGATAATAAGCGGGCAAATCAGGTGATCTATTTTTATTATTTAAAAAGTAGTACAATACCAGTACATTGTATAGTTTGGTATGAAAGATTTTAATTTATATTACTTTTTAGTAGAAGAATCTAGAACTACAACAAAAACATTTTCAAACGACGAGTTTTTCCTTGTTTTTGGTACTTTCAAGAGATTGTTATGTGTGTTTCGCTAGTACACCCTAACACTCATTTTCATGTGTAGTTAGGTGTGAACACTAAATATACTCGTAGTTAGTTTCATAGTGTACGTGTAAAATTCCGATGGAATTTCAAGGGTTAGAAAAGAAAATATACGTAAAAAACTCATTTTTGCATTTGTAATTGTTTGTAGACCCGTCTGGCTCTGATCGATGTCAGCCTGTGACACAGATTACGCAGCTAGTTCTATTATTTCTGCTTTACATGGCATTAAGTATATTTTTATTCTATTTAATATACATGTAATAAATCATATTTTTTTATTGTTTTATAGCTGCTTTTACTCTTGGAGCTTTTATTGCGTTGAGGGTAATTTGGGTATTATAATCGTAGTGAACCGATATTACAAGTCATTCATTACACTAAAAAAAATGGCGTATATTAAGTAAATTTAGTTCTGACCTATTTCTATGGTATAATTTTTGGTTAAGCCAATTTCAATAGTAGGAATATTCGTACATACAAATGTATATTATTATGTCTGAATGATTTTCAAAAGGGGAGACACTGCTAAGCTGTTGCACGTTTTGGTTTACACACACGCAACGCACTAGTCGATAAATAAGTTTTATACAGTTGAATATGGGTTTAAGCCTAGTAAGTTTAGCATTCATAATAGATTTCTTGATTTTAAAACAATGTAAGTTTTAAAAGTAAAGTCTGTAGTGTGTGTGTAGTGTGTAAACCGACCACTAAAATAATATTTTTTTTTAATATCTTTAGTCACAAGTACTTGCGGAAGTAATAAAAGAAAGCGTTTTGAAGCAGTTAAATATTTTGCACGTTTCACTAAAACTCAAAACAAATATAAAAGCAAAGTTTAATGTTCGTTTTATGTATTTCGTGCAATGTTTTTGAGAAACCAATAAAAAAGGGATATGTCATAAAATTTTGTATTCATATCAAAACGAAAGAAGATTATGACTGTAAAAGAAGTTCAAAGCATGCATCTACTTGTAAGTGACTTAAAACGACATTGATTATAGAAAATTAAGTGTTTTAAAGTTCCCTATTTACGTAATCATTCAACACCTACGTAGCCTGTATTTATTACTTAGATTTTGCCATGACCTCAAAAGCATAAAATTGTGCACCTAAAAATAAATTAACGTAAACGGAAGACTTTCTAAAAGAGAAACTAAGTTACTTATAATTGATTTCCTTCGATTTTTATCAACAAGTAAACTAACATCGACTACACATACTTCCAATTAATGCCGCATAACTGACCGAACCGCGGAACTCGGCGGCCGACCAAACTAAGTAATGAAGTAAAACACAAGAATTTCTGTATTTTTACGAGTCCCCAAGTTCTCTCATTCCGGCATTAGAAATGGCCTTTAATATTAGACAGGTCAGCAGTAGCCAAGGATGTGGTGGACCCAAGGTCGAAAATCTCCCATCGATTACTGAGTAAGGCAGGCAGGCACGCAAAACTCCTAGCCTCTTACCCTTGACACAGAAATGGTCAGTTCGCGGCTTATATATTCGATTTACAGCCTAAATGTAGGCCGGGACGTGAAAATATCGTTTTTAGGCGGAAATAGGGGTCGTTTGGTGCGGCGCCTACGTCCGCGCTCCGCTGGTAGCGACGCTTGACGAGTTCACGTTTATGGAATGCTTACAGACTAGTACACTATTTTTATAACATTACCACTCGTTTTAGGGTTGAATATTCTAGAGTTACATTATTAATTAATAAAATAGCAAATAAATATTTCTGACTCAGATTCTGGAAAAAAAATTGTACAAAAATTAGGCATGCCCTTGGCGAGGGTATTGTGACGATATTTGTTATTTTCTTAAATTTTCATTAATTGGATATTCAATATTAGACTATATATTTTATATTATCTACTAGAATACCTACGTAGATAATATAAAATCGAAGTATACACTACTGCTGAATGTTATGAAAAGAAAGTAATTTCAAATTGTGTTTGTATGGAATATTTTTTCAGTAACGCATCTCTAACAACCTTATTTTGATGATGGTTTCCCCATCAAACTAAGCAGATTTGTTTACAATTTCAAAACCAAAACGACATCTTCGACGATTCTTACATCTATCAATCAAAGTCTAATGTTGAATTGAAACTTCAACACCGTATAAATCCAGTGTATTAAGTCCTGTAACGATTTTACTCGAGAGTGGAGTCGACGCGCCGTCTGGCACACTTAGAGCACGCCACGTCACAGCCAACACTACAAGACTTAGCCTCTAATTGACCAGTATTGCTAGCATGCCGCTATATAGTAAGCGAACCAAAATAGAATTATTTTATGTCTTGTGATTTACACACTTGAATGACCAATAATCTGTGTCGAGCTTTATTCATTATTTTGGAAAGGAAAAATAAGAGAGAGATTTTACTGAAAAACATAGCTTTACACCTATTAGTTTATTCTTTTCCTATGACATACAGGCAAATATAGCTTTATCAATGGATTGAGTCCGACTAAACCAAATTTTTCGGACAAGTTATCTACTATATTCGAAAAAATTTTGTCTCTTTTTTTAAAATCAGTCATGTACATAACCTATACTATTTTAGCATGGACAACATATAATATTTTAGAAATAAACTGTTTACCTATTTCTTTATAGTTTTAGGTAAATGAGGCATTATTCCGGTCAAAACTTACCTGCAACATACAAGGTTTTATTCTGCAACAGCAAACGTAGCAATAGGAGCGAAAGCTTTGTCGATTAACATCGATATCAAGATCAATACTTCAATTTTCGGCCTAACAGGGCCTCTAGAACCAAACAACATGCAACTCTAGGAAGTTTCCGAACAACAATCGAATATTGATTTATGCTCACTAAGTCTCGAGAATTCAAATGAAAGAGGTGTATCTCACGCGAATAGCAAAACAAATCATATATGGCCATAGTTGTGATCGATCCGGTTCCCGGTGACTCCGTGAGGCAGTAAAAACGTGGAAAGATGTCTCGCGGAGCGACAGACACGCGATCCGTTGCCAAGATATCGAACCTACAGCCCTCCCTGTAAGGAGCACGGATTTTTACGAACCCTCGCGATTATATTATATTAGTGTTGAAACACCATAAGTTTTCGAAAATAGGCCACGATTCCCTTTGTTTGGAAATATTTTTAGGGAAATGTATTGATGTTTTGCTTAAAATTATGGGTTTCTGAGGAAAATTGGTCGGTGTTTTGATGAGTTTTGGTGATAAACGATTATTATAGATAATCAAAATAAATAAAGTGGTAGACAAATGTATCAAGAATTGGCAGAGAATGCTTTAAGTGTACAGATACACCTACATTATTATCTGCCAACTCTTTAAAACTTACTTATTGGATACGTTTTTTACATAAAAAGAAAGTTTGTCTAATGTTTCTGATTAACTTTAATCAAGTAAAAATTATCGTCATTACATACATACTGTTAAAAAAGGAGTTACCTAACAGTAAAACATGCATTATTATCGAACAATATTTATTTTCAGTTGGGTCTGTTTGTGTTTATTTAGTTAAATCAAACTAAATGAGGTGATTGCTGTGTTTATTTTAGACTAACCCAAAATAAACAACATTCTAAAATCCCAGACAGTGCTAACTAACATCTAAAAAACATGAAGAATCGAGCCGTTTAAAAATCACTATTACATTTCAATGTAATCATTTTTATTGACCATCTGCAATGAAAAACAAAACGAAATCTGAGTAAACAAACTTAAAAAACAGAAAGAAAAGATTCCGTAACGAGGTTTTTGAGCGATCTATAGACGAGTGTATAACGTGATTGAAAGCTATCTAATAAAAATTCTGCCGTAATCGCAACGATCTGCCATGCCTCAAATATACGAGTCTTGCCAGTTTTAGGTAGTCGAACATCAGGAAGTTTCGGTAACGTTATATCTTCAGAGCTAACGCCTAAACAAATGAACTTAGAAAATATTTGATTTATTCTATCGAAGGTAATGGCTTCATGTAGCGACTGATAAAGTTTGTGGCTTTATGTTGGTAGTCCGTATCGGTCATGATTTATCAGATAGTCCATTATCTGAATACGAATTTAATGTACTGTTTTGGTATCATGGTAACAGTTTAGACCGTTTTGGATGAAAGTTTTCGAGGGCTTTCGCCTCGGTAACCCATAGCCACGCGGGCAACGAAAATTACAAAAAAATATACATTACATTTTGATGATTAACATTTTTTTATGCTGCGAAAATTGATCTCCTCCATATTATTTTGAATTTTGAGACACTTCAGAAACAATACGTATTAGCCTGACTCGTGGGCCTCACACCTTTCAAGACAAAAGTAACTTTTAAACTGATTTAAATATAAAGTTACTTAATGAAGATCGTCACTTTGTTGTAGTTCAAGTTTTTATTGTTGTTTATAAGAAAACTTTTGTTATAGGTAGGTACATATGAAGGAACCTACGTGATGAATAACATAAAAACATACAATTATTGTACTCAGTATAAAATATGTGACCAGAAAAAGTGCGTTTGTCTAACATTGTTTTTGTTTTATTAAAATTAATAATAATACTTGTTCAATGACAAAGCTTTATACGAAACCAAAATATTGTTTCTTCAGAATCAGTAGCCGAATCGAATGCAATGCGAGTGTGCAAAACAAAAAACAAGCTTTATGTTTTAAAGGCATGGTAGATTTGTTCGAAATGTAAAAAAAATATATTCGTCGTGAACATAGTTTTCGCAAGAACGAGGCAAGGTAACAAAGCTCGTAATTTCGCGAGTTTTCACGATACCATTTTGAATTTTTGTGCTGAGGTTACTGAAAGGATACGTATCGTTTTCAGTATAGAGTAAAAACAAAGTGTATTTATGTTTTCATAGAAAGCTTTCGCAACATAATTAAATGTGTAACTTAGTAAAATGTGAATAATCATTCGTCATTCATTTTTTTTTATTTATACTCCACTCAAGAGTAAGGACTTGATTGAACAGGCATTTAACGAATAACCTTTATTCACATTTTGAAGGTGCTTAAACTGCCGTGTTTATTATCCATTGTAGCTTTAGAATTCAGTTTAAAGACACTTCAATATTGATAAAGCATTGGATAACTGTTGAATTGCAATAACAACCACCTGTGCCTGTACCAGGGAATCTTGAAGCAGTACTGTTGCCATTGTGGAAGAGAGAGGGCGCACTATCCTACGCGTAGTTCCGTCTCGCTTGCACGACAGCAACAATCGTGTTTTATGAGTTCATGGCAAACGCGTAGTACCTATTTGTTTAGTATTAAAATCTATTTCAGATATTTTCAGTGCTTAATAATTTATCTATGAAAACAAATAGCACCGTCACTTTTCACACAGGAATAAGGCAATTAATTGATCTACATAATTCTATGTAGAGTAAAGAAATTTAAGAGCGTAGTATAAAGAATGAATGACTTAACCTTTATCAAGAAGATCATAAGGTGATATTAAGAGCTATTGAGAGTTAAACATCGTAAAAAAACAAACCAAAAATCTCTGTTATTTGCTTACTACAAGACAGATATAAAGGAATAACATGAATGGCAAGAAAAACCTTGCATGACATAAGTCCAAAAATAAAAATAATAACACTTTAAAATTTAAATGATAATAATATTATAATGCTTTAATAATTAAAGTTAAAATAATTAATAAAAATCACTAAAGATACTTCAATAAATTAGAGCTTTAAGAGTATTATTTCAACAATCCTTGACAATGGCGGTACGATATCCGCAACAATTGATAACTCTAATCGTAACTCTTACTATCGAAGCTTTTAGTGTTATCTACGAATACAGACAACCGTGAATCAATTATAATTGTTTGTTTTGATAACATTTCCTAACAAATCAGAATACACTATACTACATAGACGATATGTAGGAAATCGAACGCTCTAAAGTTCAATAGCAAATCATTTCATTTTTTAGCTCCTCTTTCGACATTATGCGATAGAGTGATTGTGCTCGGTTTTTTTCCTAGAAGTGCAGTGTGGTCTAAGTGATCTTTCCACGTGCATTATAAGTATTACACATATGTATAATTTGCTGTTCAGTTATTTAACATTACACAGTCATGATCAGTTGATTTGATCACAGATTGAATTGATTAGTCTTTTAGAAACTTTGAAGATCTTTCAAAATCATTCAAGGAAACGTAGAATTCAAAACAATGTATAAACTGTGTCTGTGCAGCAAATTATTTGAAATCTGTTAATAGGTGCCCGCGTAAAACGGTAACAAACATACACGCAAATTTCAAGTTAGGTAGTAAATAGTATTATTTAGTAAATTAAACGAGATGCATGAGTAGAACCTCTGAGACTGTGATATTAAGAACATTTTTCGGACATCAGAGTGAGATGTACCTATATCGACAGATAGTATCGTCTCTTTTTCAGACGAAGCTGTTTAAGTTTTAACACTTCATAAGTACAGTCATAGCAATAGTTTTATGAAGTTATTATACGAAGTGAGTTGAAGGTTTCCCTCAAAACTAAGACCTTTGGCTACAGCGAGCGGCAACGAAAATATGAAGGACATCTATAATACGTGTGCCTGGAATTAATTTGGACTCAAAACAAGGCCACTGTTATGTGTAATAAAATACTGGGTAGGGTTGGCTCCTATACTTTATGAGGTAGCCAGAAGTAGTTGCTCGGAAAGTGATTAGCATAAAATATTATCGAAGTCATAATGAAGAACTAGATCTGATAAAGATGGAACTAGAAATATAAAGTAACCAGTTACTGCTTATTGGTGTTTTGTTTTTCGAAAAGATATGATCTCTAATGGATTGATAATCTTGCGCATCAAAAATATTTAGAGAGCTCTTCTTTTCTCCAACATAAGTTATGCAGGGCCCGACAGGGACCAAAATGGATGCAATTTTTACATTGATATAAGTTCATCCGACATTAAAACATTGTGAAAACAATAATGTACTTATTATTGACATAATAACTTAACAATTTTTTTAAAAGCTGTAAATTATGGTTAATGTTCCAATGTGTCTTCAATTTACTTTTTCACCAAGCCGAAGAGTACATGGTGCAAGCTATGCATACATTTCGACGGTAGACACCGAAACAAAAACTAAAGTAGAACGTCTGGAGTAAGTTAACCACCCGTTATAGATCAAATAGATTAGTGTGTTCATTGATAAATACAATAAACATAGTGCATTATGTTCTACAAGTAGTTGCAGAATTATACATCTACAAATGTTTCAATAGACAGTAGCTTCATTGGTTTACCCAGTCAAGGAGCGTCAGGGCGGTAACCTGGATACTGGCAGAATAAAACAACTCCTAAAGCACGAAATGTTCGCCCGATAGCCGAAAACGTTCCATTTTCAGTGCTTTCATTAGTCATGCTTGGTTTTTCGTTTAAGAAGCGAATACAGGTAGCTAAATTTTAGGGAAATGTATTACACCGATAATTTATGTCATAAAATTGTAAGAAACACGTGAAAAAGGCATTTGGAAGATGTATGTGATATTACCGGGTCCAGGATGCCCGCCATGGGCACGGAGACGGCATCCTCTCCGCCGGCCGCCACCAGCTTCTCCAGCACCTTGAGCGTCTGCTCCACGGCCGGCCACTCCCCCTTCTGCGCCTGCATGAGGATCTTGGCCGCCACGTCCCGGATGTTGATCCCCGCACTCGGCGGCTTGACCACGCTCTCCACTCCATTGTTCTCCTTAACCTCCTTTTTATCACCATTGTTAGAAGAAGTCTCATCTTTGGCTTCCTCTGCGGCCTTAACCGGCGGATTCTTGTCTTCGTCCGGGATCTTCTTAGGGGGGCCCTTGCCTCCCTTCTTCCCGCCGGCGGCCTGAGACATCGTCACATAACAGTATCACATTTACGAAGCACTACACAAGGTATCACGAACGGCCATGGCTCGAGCTTGCCGAGTATGTTATTCGTTGGGCGGGCGGAGCATGACTGCGGCACGATTGCGTAGCGCCAGCCGATTTCTTGCATGATTCGAGTAAATAAAGGCGACGGTGCGCCCGGCTGGATTTACAAACAAACTCCCGCGAGCGATGTCTCAGAACGTCCCATGCATTGACCCATTTATTTTCTGTCATCGGACCCCTGCTTGTAAATTGGAGTTCAAAGTTCCTATAAAAAGTTCAGACATTAATTCTCATTTTTCCTTAATCGATTGCGTTTTTTGAAAGTTATCACTGCGTTTAATGTGTCAGCATAGGGAACGATAGTCTCATGACAAATTTTTGAAATAAATGAATTCAAATATCGCTTCTGTAGTTTATGAGAGCTAAAATGAAAATCTGTAATGCCGCTCTTCGGTATTGCCTTACAGAATATGAACTGCAATATTCGGTAAAACTATATGTTAACTCGCAGAATAATATAAGTTGCGACATACAGAAATGTTAACATAAATTATCATACGATAAGGTGTTTTTCAATGCAATTAACTTTTATAGAACTTACTTTCTTTGCATTCATTCTATTTAATTTCGCTAATAGTTTCATTTCTAAATTTTAATCTATTATCGCAAAGCGAATTCAATTGTTCAGTTTGACATGATATGATATACCGAGGTGTTGCAATTTACTAATGACATTAAACTGCCAGTCAGGGCGCGATGAGTTAACGGTTTTTTCTGCGTTCCAATTTCGAAGGACGAATTAAAAACAAAATCCTTTTCGAGGTTACCAATTAATTTAATTTAAAAGAGTATTTATTGTTACCCAATAGCTAACCAAGTCGAAAATAGAATTGATTGCTATAGCTGACGTATACGCATAGTATTTTCGTAATAAATTAAGGAATAAGGTTAATGTTAGCGTAATTTTGAAACATAAATATCTAAGGATCACCTAGATCTTTCACCTTTCGACCTTGTTAGAGAGAACAGGAAAGCGGAAAATACATTTGTAACGCATTTTCTACCTAGATGTGTATCGTGGCCTTAGGAGGTCGGGGGAAATTTGCATGTTTCGTCACACGGGGGCGGGGGGCGCGCGGGGGCGCGGGGGGCGGCGTCGCGTGCGCCCCACGCGCCACTTCCGGAGCGGGGGCGGCGCGGCCTCGATTCAGCCACCGCCAAGATCAGATACCAAAAAGAATACAAAGACTTGACCGTGGTCCGTTATATTACGTACATAATTTGTGTGTAATATAACCCCACAGAGGTGTCCTTACATATGTGGGAATTACAGATCCATAGCTTTCGGATTAGCTGAAGAGCCCTTTGAAATTAAGTCAGATCTTATCGGGAAAGTTTTAGAAGGCACTTGTATTTGTTAGCTGGACTATCGCTGTCCTTGCGAAGGTTACTAAGACTGTGATTCTCTGTTAGAGTCACAATTCTGGGCAATAGTTACCTACTTATGTTTACACTTGGCCTGACGAATTGACGGCAGGTAGACTCGAGTCAGTGACAGGATGGTGGCCAAGACATGGCAAAAGACATGTCGGTCGTCCGGGAGCAAAGCGTCATAGTAGATTAAAGTTACGGATCGAGCCTGGATGCGGCTGGCACACGACTGAAGAAAATGACACGAGAACGAAGAGGCCTATGGCCGGTCAGCGGATGATGATGATGACGATGGTAACTAAAGAATATATTACAATAACAGTAATTCTATTCTCAACAGATATTTATGTAAGTTAGCCATTGACGTCATAATATTGACAAACAAACAAATTGTAGTAAAAAACACCCTTCTTACTAAAAACATTTGTCAAAATAATTGACAAATACCACAATTAATCTGTTTTCAAACATGACATAAATCATAGACATCCATGCCCTATACATAGATTCCACTCTTGCGCACTGCATAGATACAGACCCGGTTTCTTAAACCTATAATTAATGAACCTTCAGTATTTATGACGAATATTTTGTATGGAGGTTAGGTTTATTTAGTAGGGAAGTGTAGAAGAGCCGTTTCCTGCCTTGGTTAGAAACAATGATAGGTTTTTTATGTATAGTTAGTAAGGTGTACTTAAGAATTAGAATATCAGACTAAGAACAAGTTTGGGAACCTGTATTTAAAATGTGCATCCGAATGCATGGTCAATGCCTCTACTCTCTTATGTAAAGAGGTTTTCTGGCTTTCTGGCCACCTGAGGGATAATAAATCGGCAATATGTTTACAGTGCCCTAAACGCACTTACGCCACTAAACTAATTTGGTAAGTTAATTTTCAATATAAATGTGTACAATCAAGAGTGATAAGAATGTTTATAAATATCGTTGTAAAGTAAGCAATTATCAGTTTGTCAGTGCTTCTCTGAGTGTCGAGTTGTGTTCTGTGTTACGATGTGGAGAAAATATACTTTGCTCGCTAAGAGGCTGAATTATATTGGTGGTAACAGGTAATTAAGTACATGTGGTCTTCTAATTATATATATACTTTCTGAACAAATACTGCTAGATAAACTCAGATTCCTTACAAAGCTAACATGATGAATAAACTTGTTCAATATGTGCAATAACAGTCGTCGTTCTTAATAATTGGTGCATTTATGTCAGGACTCTATAAATTTAATTAAGTATTTAAGTCAAACTCATAATTACTAATTATAGAAAGTTTATAAGTACTGTCAGTTTTGGAGCTACCAATCTAGTGCTAACACACAAGTGTTTATCTACAGCGGATAATAGATATTACAATTGTTTATCGGTTATCAAATTGTTCAGGTTATTAATAATGTAATGAACTTTGTCATTATTTATTAGTAAAATATTTAGACAATTTACAAATTCGTCTGATTGGAGGTACCAATGTTTCTTCTGATTTTTTTAAATGTTACATCAGTCATAATAACATCAATCAGTAGATTGCACTTAAAATTATATTTGTTTGTCTCCTAATATTGACGATATAGCAAACAGAGTACATTATGACGTTATGTAATGTAAATAACGAATGCAGGCAACAATAGTACTTATTACCAGGATGTTATTAAGGTCCCACTATTAAAAAAAATCTTATCATACATAGAATACCACGCTAGCACACTTGTAATCCTTGTAGTATAAACATGTAGTTTCCACATAAATGTATGTGATATAATTCATTTTGTAAATAAACAACAGATGTTTGTTCGCTGTGATAAGCTGTTTATAACATAAACAAATGCGAAACGGTAGGACTTTTATGGAATGTGATTGTACGACCGGTTATAGAAGCCGGTTGTGAGGTATAGGGCTCGTTGACTCTTAGATAGATAATAATATTATTTTGCGATCAGGGTCGAAATAAAAGTAGATAATGTTAGTATTTCTTGCATCCATATTAAACTACTCAGCTCCCGTGTGTTTAGGGCTTAGGGGTGCGAATTATAAAAGTTGTCAAGACCAGATTAATCAATGAATGTGTCTTATAATAATGAACAGATACAGTATAGTAAGTTTTGCTTTTGTATTACATTATCCATATATTGGTTACATTTTGCTAGTTTGACGCTGCGTTATGCGTACTATAAAGCTATTGGTATTGCTGTTTTTCTGCCAGTTTTCCTCGAAGAAACACCAAGAAATACATTATTAATTACATTCAACTTGCATGTTATCATTCTCGAAATAAATATCATCTTTATAAATAATTAAAATTAAAAATGTACAGATAGTATACAGGATTACAATTTACAGATGTCACACATGATTTTGCCATGCTAAAATGGTCTTTAGGCCTAAACGAATAAACATGCGTACTGACATATAAACATTGCAAGTGAGAAAAGCCTGTAATGTAATGTAATGTATGCCAAAATGTTTACCTGATAATTAAAATAATCATCTCTTTTCGGTATGTTTCTCAGCTAAGACAGCAGCTGAGAAACATGCCGAAAATCAAAAAATCATAGCAAAGGGGCGGGTTCATTAAGATGTCCAATCGTCTCATTTTTTTTAAAAAGGAAGTCATTTAAAGTAAGGACCCTACAATTTGTATCATAGTATCAATAGTTAGCAACAAGACACATACCTACAAGGCGTTTTGATCTTATCTGTCTTCTTTATTGAAAGATTAAGATGTTTATTAATTTGTGTGAATAATGATGACAATACACAATATTTGTGATTATTGTAGGCCATTAACCATTTACGACAACTATGGATATAAACTCGTACCTATCTAATTATTAGATAAACTTTGCTTTTATCATAATATATATATATGGTAATAATTTTGGAAGTTAAAAACCCTTTTTCCAGTTTACGATAAATCTGAAATTGACAATGCCTAGGTACCTAAGTGAGGATTGGTACTTATAACAAATTTTGTTATAAACATAAAAAAGATTGTACTTTTGATAGTATTCATCATAATAGGCCTAGTACTGCATACAAGGATAACTTTGATGTATATCTTAACATAATCTAATAGAGGCTGCAATGCTACATTATGTACCTGTTCCAATCGTTATTCAACTTTAAACCTTAGTCATTAAGACTCCTTATAGTTTGTCAAGTTCATTGTAAAATTGTTAAGAATTTCAAGTTGTTACGAACTATTATCTGTGTGGATATAATTACAAGCTATGTATGAAAACATGGAATGCAGTTTATTACATTTTCCCGTGACCCGTTGCAAAAAATTACTTTATGAACTATTTTTTTTCCGCAACAAAGATGAAAAGCATGTCATATTATTACACTACGAAAATCGTTGTTTTAAAATGAAGCATTTTTTCATTTAATGAATCAAAATTGATGTGGTCTCTTATTTTTTCGCTAAGCCTTACATTCTTGGGAGAGAAAAAATAACCAGCCAAAATTGTAACTTTGATTTTAAAAGTTGCGATAAATACTTACCTAATTGTTTCTAAAGCTATTAATTTTTTGTCAGAAAGAAATTCTTTTATGATGTTTATTCCAAAGAAAACATTTAGATTGAAATAGGAACGGTACCTGCAATGGAAAATATTACATCAAGTATTTTAACGCTGGCCCCTAAACAAAATTAAGATATTGTTAATCTTTATAGCATCTGAATAATGGTAACGTAAGGTTCCATTAAAAGGCATTTACATGGATCTAACACAGTTTCATTCACTGAATGACTATTACCTGACCTGTTAAAAAATAGATTGTAAATAGTAAATTGGAAAGTGTTTTTTATAGTCAATGTTGCCTTTTTTCCCTATATTTCTTCGTTAGAATAATAAGTGACTGCAGTATTTCTATACCAAAAATTCTCATACGATACTTATAGAACGATAAAAAAATTGCGGGGCATACTGAGTTAGTAGATTTAAAATTAATATAGCTTTAAAATTTATTTAAAATGTTATTTTTCAAGCATTTCCTTCTAAATAACGGCACTTCTTGTGTGTGTGTGTGTTATGTTATTTGCCACTGTTATGAGCTACTAGGGATTAGCTAAACTAATTCCTTTATCTGCCTGTTATTTATTTTATTTTGATTAACGCAATAGAAGTATGCTTGTGTACATTTACTATCTAATGAATCTACTAACTACTTACTGTTATACCGCGGCCGCGTTTGCGTAAAGATTTTCAAGCCTACGAACAAGATCCTATTTATAAACTAACTAAATAATGCCTTTTATGAGAAAACACAAGGATTCTCCATTTTTTTGTTAGGTTAGGTTAGTTAAAAGCATCTGGCGCTAAGCATTCAGTTTTGGAAACTGCTTTAGCAAGAATGGTGACCAATGCTTGTTCCTTCTCTGAAAACGTGATTTGGGTGGTTCAATGTATCATCCTAATTCTACATTTCAAGAAGAAATATAAATGCATGTACTGTGGGTTTTCTTCGATATGTTAACAAAAATATAGGTTCATTTGACCTTATAAAGACAAGGAACTAATAAAGATTGTATTATCTAATAAACGATATATAAGCAAACAAATGAAATAAGATAAGACTAGTGATAATCCTTTAAACCAGTCGGTAAATATACTCTCGGTGTGGTTAGTAGGTAATAGTGCAGTCTTACCGATACATACATATTATAGCACGATTCAATTTTTATGACCAAAGAAAGTCTTTTTACGCGAATGTATGTTAGTATAATATTAATGCATTCATTATTCAGTGCATTGTGGCATTTGCATATCCTTTTGTGCATTTACAACGAACAATAAGTTCAATAACATGGCACTGGATGGCATTGGCCTGCAAAAAACTTGCAATTGCTGTTCAATGAATGTTTAAATAATAACAAAAGACGGTAACTGTGTAGAGAGAATGCAATCATCTATTTAATTTGTAAAAAAAATTGTCGGGTTAGTAACACCGTTTATAAATCAAGAAACTCAAATCTTTGATTTGTCTTCACCAAATAATAGGCTCTCACCTAAAGCAAAACCTTAACAGAAATTATGTATATTTATATATATATTTTTAATCTCTTCGGATGTAGAGTTAATCTTTGTTTCTTAATGCTATAATCAATGCGTGTTACAGAAATATCATTTTTGCTGTAAAAAATATTTATGACCTCCTAGATGGGCTCGTCAAATCCAGTCGGCGGCTGGTCAGAGCTACCTTCACAACCCTGGCTCGGAGCCGCTGGTACACGACTCGCTGGGCGAGGTCATCTACCAGTCCGCTAGCAAGTACCCTGACAGGATCGCCGTCAAGTCTCTCCATGAGAACGTATCGCTGACGTACGAGGAGCTGCTGCGACAGGTCAGTGTGCTGAAGCTGTTTGAAAAAGTCTTGATAGCCTAAGAGATAAATGCCAAGAGGAAAGGGAGGCCTTTGTTCTACAGTAAGATTATGTCTCATGATAATAAGGTAATAAAAGGTGAGAACACCTCAATTAATAGTAGCAATGGTCTCTATTTGATAAGATTATCATTGCTTGAGGGTTTTTTTTTTTCGAGACGTATGTGTTTTGAAATATGTAATGAAAAGTAAGCCCTTTAATTCCTCCTACTATAGTCCAATATTTTACTTAAATTATCTTAAAAGTGTTTTTATGCAAACGCTACAAACAACACTAATATCTACAGACATGCTAACTATACTAACGTGAAAACTTCTACCAATTTTAAGCGTCGTCTTTCCTTTATTACAGGCTGATTCTCTAGGGTGTGCGCTTCGAGCCCAGGGTCTAGAGAAGGGTGACAGACTGGGAATATGGACACACAACAACACCGCCTGGATAGTGGCCGTGGTCGCCGCCGCCAGGGCCGGCCTTATCTCTGTAAACTATATTTAAATAATTCCTACAAACAGTTTAATTTCATGATAAGATCGGCAAAGGATTGTTATGAATGCAAAGATGAGTCATATCGATATAATTGATGCTGTACTAACTGAACAAGAAAATGAAGATAACTATTCTCTTTTAATTCAGTAAATAGTAGACATTGATCTGGTAATAAATTGAGGGATGACTACTTTCTGAGGTCTTCTGAATGAACCCACCCTTACATTGCATTCTTAGACTGTCCGGCCGATCGGACTAGGCACTTGAGAATTTGTATTTCTGCTAAATCTATTTTGGTTCTAAGATATTCTCAAAATCTTCATCCAAGAGTCAACTTACACTCTCTCAAATATATGTATTTCATCTTTTAAAGGTCCTCATAAATCCAGTATACGAGAAGAACGAGCTGACCTACTGCATCAACAAGACCCAGATGAAGAGTCTGCTGATAGGCGAAGAGCTTCCGAACAGGAGTTACTACGGGACCCTGGCGCAAGTCATACCTGAAATACAGAACAGCACGCCGGGATCCTTGAAGTCTCAAGAAGTCCCGAGTTTGACCTCTATTATTAGTGCAGGAAAACACAAATTGGCGTAAATATTATTTATATTACTTTCCCCAGTGGGGTTTTTGTTTAAGAAAGAGAATCATCTTTGTCATTTGATATTGGTTTTGGCTAAATTGGGTTTCCAAGTTTCATATTGTCATAGCAACGTACAATACTTATTTATAAGTACGCCCGAGGGTGATCACACAGGCCACCGTGTGGGACCAATCACTTTTTTTACCCTTAAGACAAAACCTAAAATGTGTATGTATGCGTCATCACAACTCCCAAACGATTTCGGACGGAGACATTTGTTTGAAAGGAAATTTATTATGTGTAATAATGGATTATGCTACGTGTGAGTACGTGTACTAGACTTCAGAAAATAATATGTTTATCGTTTTCTCCTAGATGTGTTATTATTAATTTATATTTTATCTGGCTGCCTGCCTGAGTTTTTTAGTATGTCATTGTGTTATTACAAATTTAACAATCTTATTTATTCTTCCACAGAGGCACAACTCCGTTAGAGACACTGACAGCGGGGTCTGGCAGCCAGATATCTCAGTACGGGAGCGACGTCACGTCCGGTGACGGCTGCCTCATACACTTCACCTCGGGTACCACTGGTGAGCTTTGAGAGGTACCTACTTATAAGTTTTAGGAAATTCAACTGTAATGCTTAAGTATAAGATTCAGTTTTGCGCTACAACTGTAGGTACATCCTTTGTGACCGTTTTCAATTTTCCACATTAGCATACAGAATATATTTGTTTTTGTTAAACTAACATAAGCTAGGAATTAAAAAGAGAAGTATTAATTAGTAAAGATAAGTCTGTATATAGATTATATTGAAGAGCTTAATAAGTAATAACTATTTATGGAAAATTATTTCTCATTATTTTTTTAATGGATTCATTTTTGCAAGGTAAGTATGGGAGGAGTTTGCTCAGTTTTGGGATTATGTAGACCAAATATACATGATTAATAGATTATGTAAAAAAAACACCTTAATAATTTGCACGATTTGAAGGTCAACATTAGTATTAGTCTAGTCTTTAAAGGGTTATCATATTAACAATATAGATATATATCAAATTAATGACTTAAAATACCTTACAACAATTACGTATTTCTATCTAGAGATAAAAAATATCGCAGTTAAGGACTATACCAGACTAATTCTGATAAGCTATCATTAAGTAAGTGTTAAATCTAAAACCAAAGTTGAAAGTACAATAATATTATGATCGGAACTAAAATGTAGAGACTCATTAATTTACGAAGAATTTTTTAAAATATATTGTGCTATTGTTTCCGTAAATGTGTTTATACATTATGAATAAAATCTTTCATACCAATTTTATCTTAAAAATGATAAATAAAGCCAAAATTGTTGAGCTGTCTTTAAGTGATGCTCCGTCGTTCATGTGGCCTTTTATTTTTATTAATTTAATCTTTTTAAATAGGAAATTCAGTCTCTCATTCTCTATAACTCCATCTTAGTAACCTAATCCTATATTCGCAGGTGACCCAAAAGCAGCTCTGGACTCGCACTTCGGGGTAGTAAACAACACATACTTCATTGGCAAGAGACTAACACTCCACGAGGGACCACACACAGTTTGTGTGCAGGTATACTATAATATCTTATACATACTATCTTTATCAACAAACTTCAAAAGGAGAGGTGCTCATTTCCTCTGTATGTTTTTATAGTTGACGACCTCCGTGGTCGAGTGGCGTACGCACCGGTTTCAATATGTCGCTAGCTCTGAGGTCCCGGGTTCGATCCCCGGACGGGTCAATGTAGAAACCAACTTTTCTACATTGTCTCGGGTCTGGGTGTTTGTGGTACCTTCGTTGTTTCTGAATTCCATAACACAAGTGCTTCAGCTACTTACTTTGGGTTCAGTGCAATGTATGTGATGTTGTCCGCATTTATTTATAGTATGTATTTTACGCGACATCTAAGAAAATTGTGTAAATAAAGGATCAGTAGCTTTGTACTTTTTTTATGTCATTAGTAATTTTTCAACATTTAAGAAGAAAACAATTCTTTTTATTATTGAAATCAGTGCTACTGATGTAAAAGACTCTCTTTAACGCCATCTAGTTGACGACGTGCGTACTATTATGAAGCAGGCTCTTTATTGTAGAGCTCGCAAGTCAGACCACTGAAAGTCCTTCTTTGGTAGATCTTTTAGTGCCGACCTGTAGCCGTCAGGTCGCAGCAGAATTTTAAGGAAAGTACCACTGTACCACCGAATGAAAAATAAGGTCCAGCGATAAGTGTCGATAGGTTTGTAGGAGATACAGTGAATTATTCCCATTTAAAACAGTGAAGCCCATTATAGATATTTTGTGTTGAAGATATTCATAGTTGTTCAGAATTCATTATTTCCGTCCTGTGAATAACATACCCATTCGTAAGTTTTGCCATATAATAAGGACATAATTATAGACGTTATGATACGCGCAATTTAGCCACCAAATAAATTGTATTGACGTTGATATCATGACAGCTAATTATTAACTTGTATTAATGTGACATCTTATTAAATACCTACAGGTTAAAAAACTATTACGTACACGATTTAATTCGACACACTACCTGCAATAAATGGCAATTCTAACTACTTACATAAAAATATGGTCATTTATCTTCTGTCAAAGAACTATATTTTTTTATAAGTAGTACTTACTCCAGATGTATACCTTCTATTCTATTGTTCTTTTAGCCTACATAAGAACTCACAGCTGCCAAAGGCCTCCCTTTCCTTCTGCTTATCTCTTTTTATTTAGTGAGATCTATACTATACTAATAACTAAATGTTTCAGGTGCCATTGTTCCACGCGCTGGGTTCTGTAGTCACCATCCAGGCTGCCATCAGGCACGGCTCTACCTTGGTCCTCTCGTCTCCTACCTACAACATCGATGCTAATATCAACGCCTTGTTTGCTGAAAAGTAAGTCAAAAACCACGAAAGAAAGTCACTAACTGCCACAGAAGACCAGAACTCTGAGATTTGGCTTCCTACTTAATTTAAACCTATACTAAGAGAGCCATAAGTAACCATTAATGTTTTTAAAATTCAATAAACTTGTTCTTTGAAGTTTTATATTAATCTACTGCATCATATGTTCACGAATAATGAGCATCACAGAGCAAGGTAGAGAGGATTACTTTATTCTGTGAGGCCTGATGTCTTTTAATGATCGATTTACACCAACGGAGCGAATGCTGATTATATTCCTCACCCCAGAAAATTCTATAAGAGTTTCAAACAATTTTATGTGGTGTGGGAACATAAATAATGATCCTCTGATGTTAATCGGCCCATAGGCCTTTTTTAGTTCGATTTTCAAAACGTTTTTCTTTTTCAAATGTCGTCGTCATTAATGTAGACAGTATTATTCTTGGACTACATACTGTTTTGGTTTTCCTTAACGAAAACTCCTTTCCTAGATGTACAGTTATCACCGGTACACCTACGATGTACGTGGACATGCTGGCGAAGGTGAAGACCATGGGCGAGGTGCCGTCCAAGCTGCGCGTGGCGCTGGCGGCCGGCGCGCCCTGCAGCCCACAACTCATCCGGGACCTCGGGAAGTACCTCAAAACTGAGTCTGTTAAGGTTAGCTCAATATTTTTTTTGAAAAGCAAATGATTATTAATATTTAATAATATAATGCGGAAAACATCATATACATTGCTCTGAACCCAAATTAAGTAGCTAAAGCACTTGTGCTATGGAGTTCAGAAACAACGAAGGTAGGTACTAAAAAGCCGGATTACCAGACCGGAGGCAATGTAGAAAATTTGGTTTCTACATTGACCCGTCTAGGGATCAAACCCGAGACTAAAGCTAGCGACACCCTGAAGCTGAACCTGAACCGTTGTGTACGTCACTTGACCACGGAGGTCGTCTATATGATATTAAATATGCTTACGTCTAAAATTTTGCAATTTTGTCTTTTATACTTCTCAGGGTCTATATGGTATGACAGAGACGACAGCGAGCGTCTTCCAGAGCATCGATGGAGACAGCATAGACTTGGTGGCAGAAACCGTTGGCTACATACAGGACCACGTTGAAGTCAAGGTAACGTAAAACTTCTGCTGTTTAGTGTACTAATTTTGAATCATTATGTGCTTCAATTAGAGCGCAGTTACAGTACAGTAAAATTACAGTATTTCAATGACATTTTAAATATTCATTTGCAAAAGATTTTTAGAAGAACATAGACTAAGCTACATATTAATCAAAATAAAATTATACTTGGCTGAATTTAATCAAGAGTAATAAACACAAGAGTAAACCTATTTTAAATTTCTCCCATGTTGTGTACCAGGTGGTAGATGAGAACGACAACACAGTCCCGTTCGGCAGCCCCGGCGAGCTGGTGGTGCGCGGGTACAACAGCATGCTCTGCTACTGGGGCGAGCCCGAGAAGACGCGACAGACCATCAGCGAAGACGGCTGGCTCAAAACTGGGTAATTATACATATATTACATTTATTTATTAGGTCAGGTAGGATACTACTTGCCTTGCATTTGTATCCTTTAAACAACTACTATCTGACCCAGCAGACTTCGTACTGCCTCAATCGATAAAACAACTTTTTTATTTATTTAATTACGACCGTTTTCATATTTATTCATCTCTTAAACCTTACCTGGGCTTCCACAAAAAATTCCATACCAAATTTAACCAAATCGGTCCAGCCGTTCTCGAGTTTTAGTGAGAAGTTAAAGAAAGTTCATTTTTATATATGTATATAGATAGAAGATAGATAGATTGGATGTTTTGAGAGTCTAAAACGGTCACATGGCAATTATCGCGTTATTTACTAATAGACCTGAAGCAAAATGCTAAAGAAAAAAATCTTATTACTTGAAATAGATAAAGTTCTAGTTTAGTTTTACAGAGCACAATTTTTATTTATATATTTATTAGATACTGATATACAGAAGACAGTGCAAAAATGAGTAACCAGATAAAAATCCTGCGAAATTTGTACTTCCATTCGGCAATTTAATAGCTTTCCTTTTTTATATTACCCATGACAATGACATTATGACACACTCAATGTAACCAAAATCATATATGAGTATATTTAATGCATATTCATTAAAAAAAATCTTATATTCAAGCATTAACAACAAAGGCATACTTTACTGGTGACGTTAAAATTTATTACAATTTGTTTGGCGATGATTCCTTTGACCTTGAATTTTAAAACAAAAGATATGTAATGTATTGGTTGTTTTAGGGACAAATTTACGATTAGTGAAGATGGCTACGGACGCATCGTGGGTCGGCTCAAGGATATTATCATAAGAGGAGGAGAAAACATCGCGCCAAAGGAAATCGAAGACTTGTTGAACACACATCCAGACATCATTGAAAGTCAGGTGAGAACTATAAGTAAACAGTATGACAAATCGACAGGCCTGTAGGTGTAGTGGTTAGAGATCCTGACTGCTATACTGGAGGTCGTGGGTTCGATTCCCACCCGGGACAAATGTTTGTGTGATGAGCACGATCATTTATTCGGTGTCTGGGTGTAATTTATCTGTAATATGTATGTATTTAGAAATATATAAGTATGTTTATCAGTTGTCAGGTTTCCATAACACAAGCTCTGCTTAGCTTGGGATCAGGCAACCGTGTGTGAGATGTCCCGGAATATTATTATTATCCTGTTATTTCTGTTCCGTGATTATTATTATTATATCTTAAGCACATTTCAACATAAATAGATAAGGTCAACATAGATACAGAGGCATGGTAACCTATTTTTAAAGGTAGTCGATGAACTTTTAATGATAAAGGGCTTGTCTGATTGTAAAACGCCGCTAATTACTAAAATTATCGGTGTCAAAATAAGTAATAATATATGGAGTGTTATTGAACAATACCTACATGTAATTTGCAAATTATCAACATAGTTACCACCGAACAGTGTTTTGAAAAAAATACCGATAACTATTGCACAATCACGAGTAAATATATGTATGTATATGCACACAGCGAAATTTTAAGAACTCAAAATGACAATATGTGCATAATTAAGGAACTGTTTTCAGTGTGTCTTCATAACAAGATGGACAATATCAATTTAGAATTAAAGAAAAAAAACAATAATTTTGCTCGTGACCTTATACAACTACTGCTTAGTACTATACAATACCTTTATAATACTACTACTACATGCAATTCTAATTCACCTTTTTTTCTTAGGTAATTGGAGTTCCCGACGAAAGGCTAGGTGAAGACCTTTGCGCGGTCCTCAGAATCAGGGAAGGAGCTACAGTCACGGTTGATGACATCAGAAGTCACTGCACCGGCCACCTGGCCAGGTTCAAGATACCCAGACAACTGAAGATCGCAGACGAGTTCCCCAAGACAGCTTCCGGGAAAATACAGAAATATCAGCTCAGAAATTTAGTGGTGTCGGGAAAATTGTAGAGTAATAAATTTGTTATTTATTTTTTTATTATTGTTTTTTTTCATTATTTTAATTCCGATTTTCTTTTCCTTGAAATCTTTAGTTTACAGTGAGATATCATGTTTAACCGCCTATTTTTTACAATGGGCATTAAAAGTGAATTAATTCTTGCTAACATATCTCAGGATTCTAGAGAAAAAAATATTTTTGTCTTTTGTTTTAACATTTGATTTAACATTACTAATATTTTCTAGGACTGCAAGCATTTCCCTATTACTTAGATAGGTTTAGAACAATCAGGGATACCTATATCAACACAACTAGGCAATGTGTAGACAGGTGCAGTCTCCGCACAAATCAGAATAAAACAAGCCCATCTCTAACGTGAAACAATCGATTTCTGTACTCATCGATTTTAGAACATTTCATGCGAATCGATATATTGAAAAGGCACGTAAATGATTAATCAGTAGTTGTCCAGTCGTCGCCCGTATCACATCCAGGATGTTGCTACTATTGTTGATACTTGCTATTACGATAGCTATTTGTTTACATCTGTATTTTCGATACAGCAGTGGTGGACGGTTAATTCATAAATTCAAAGGCCCCCAAGGAATATTTCTGTTTGGGAATATTTTAGATATATTCATTTCTCCTGGTAAGTACCTATTGATTTAATAGATTTTATAAAATTAAATGAAACTTAATTTGCCAAAATTTAATTAAAATCATTTATTACTCTAAATTCTATATTTATCTTATTTATTATTACAAATTGTAAATTTTAATTTTTTTTCCTTTTCTATTTATGAATCTAATAAATAATGTTATGATCTCTTATAATATAGTTACGAAGATAAAAGAAATCTATTTTTATTAGTCGGAGTTCCAATCACAATTATTATCGTGAAAATTAGTTTTACACAAATTAAAGTAAGATGCAATTTTTGATAATTTGTAATTTGTATATAAATTACTGAGTATGTTTTAAATAAAACGCATACCTAAAACATCAGATAAAGTTTATCAGGTACATGATTATATTATGCAATAAATAGGTTAATTATGAGTGTAATAAGCTGTGACCCATTGAGAGGTCTTCATAGGAATGTATCAATAGTTTCTCTTGTTTACTAATCTATAACGGAAAGAGTTAAATAACGTCGTTGTCTCCTATGTACCTGCTAGTACTAGCATAAAAGACCTACGTTATGCTAGGTAAACCTATGTGACTATACCTAGCATTATGTAGAATATTAGAATATAAATTCTAAAATAGATCTTCCATAGTTATTTATAGTACCTAGTTTCATTATAATTTTATTAGAATTTGAATCCATGTTTAATGTCTTCACGCACTAGATGTTTTACGTGTGCAAGCTAACAGTAAATTCTAGAGATCATGATTTTCATTAGGTACTGTTTGCCGGTTGTTAGATATTTTATATCAATCGCAATAGAGCACCCATTGCTTCTATGTCCAGACTTAAACCAATTTAAATAACCGATCATAACCGATGTAGTATCTTACAAAACATAAGCAATATCTAAACTTTCTTCGCCTAATCAAAGAAGTTCATACTAAATTGACTAGGTATATTTATTACTAACTTCTTCATAAGGCTATGCAGATTAAGGGACTGTAAATCCTTTTTTTATGCTTGTAATTGTACCCATAATTATTTTTTCAGAGGAAATATTTAAGACTCAAATAAAATGGCGGAAAATGTACGGCAACATCTTCAAGCTGCACGGTCTGCACTACCGAGCCGTGTACCTATATAAGCCAGAGTATGTTGAGGTTGGTATAATATAATAAAAAAAAACATATGAAAAATGACTAAAAATCTCTAAGTGAACCTTAAGGCTCGTGTACGAGTATATTATAACTAGCGGACCGTCCCGGATTCGCACGAGTATTTATTAAAATATTATACTTAAACACACACCGACACATAATAAGCGTACATAAAAAAACATAACAGAAAGTTTTCTTTTTTGTAAAATCTATTGCATTTTTTGTTATATATTCGTTTAAACTTGATTTATGAGGTTTTTTTTTAACATCTTGGTTTACGGATTTTGTCGCGGTTTATTTTGATTTTAGGTCTCGACGTCCCGTACAAAAATAGTTCTATTTCAATGCGTAACATTCGCGTATACCTAAGAAAGAAATATTTTAGTAATAGTATATAATAATAGTTTTAGTAAGGATCCCTAATCTTTTCTAGCAATAAATAGTTTTGTTACTCGGGGTGAATGTAGCTTTTTATCAATAATAATAAAAGTTTACGGCGTCAAAACAATACTAACTAAGCATAGTTTCACTTATAATTTAAAAATATGTATAAGGTGAAATCTTTTATAAAGAATTTTCCAACCGTTTGGTAGAATCTACTCGTGATCAGAGGGCTGGTTTGTTCCTTGCACAGAGAATCGGCATAGCCATTCAACGTGGCAATGCTGCCAGCTTTCTGGGCACGTTTCCCGACATTGACAAGGATGACGATGAGTTCTTTGACGCCTGTTAGTTTTTATTTATGTAAGTTTTAATTTTAGTATAGTTAGAGTTTGTTCTTATATTAGATTTAATTGTGTATTAATAAAACAATCACTAGCTAGGTAGGAATTAAAACTATGGCAATGTGTCAGAAAATAATAAACTGAACGTTTGAAATAAAATAAGGTGAAACATTAATTAATTATAGAAGAGAGTGTATTTGTACCTTTTTGCCTCTACATATAAAAATATAACAAAAACGAGATACATTTATATACCCTCAAAACAGCTGGCTGAAAACACTTAATAAAAATTAATTCCGATATAGACGGCTGAGCTTAGAAACATTTTATTTGATAAAGATATGAAGGGACAAAGTTTTTAAAACTAAAAATATGTTTTATCTACGTTGACCTAATAGAAGGTCAATGTTTATCTACAAGTTTTATGTTACTCCGTAGTTCTTAACATCTTTGATTTTATTATTATCTACGAAATATTATGAGCCAAATAAAAGATAAAAGTTTTGATTTTATATCTGACCCGAATTATCTTGGTAGGTACATACATCGGTAAAAGCTTTTTTAAATAAAAAATGTCATATTCAACATCACATTCCCATCTGTAACTTTGTAACGAAAAATACATAGTTACTAATTTACACCAAGGACTCGGATAACAGCTTTTAACTAAAATTGACTAATCTGTAGCCTAATGTAGGTTCATGAGCTCCATCCTATCCCATGGCACTTTACGCATCAGTCTTTGAGTTCATTTGTCATTTCCAAAAGTGCGTTCGCGCAAATGTTCTTTGCCCAAATGTTGTGCATAAAAGTGTCGTACCACCTCCAAAAGGACAATGGGCACCTTATTATGGAGACTATTTTCACGCTGTATACAAAAAAAAAGGTGAAATCGAATGTCTCTAGTTTAAGATAGTGTAGGTCGCATTACTGTGAGTATAGTCTGACGCAAGAGAAGAGTGCCTGGAAGGATATGGGGAAGGCCTTTGCCCAGCATTGTGTCATTGTTCTTTGACCTACAAATTAATGTTAAAAAATAAATAATAATAAGTACATGAAATTAAAAGTGGGGTGGTTTGGGCGTGTTGGTTTTATTTATTTAATTAAGATTTAATTTTAGTTTAGTCAGAGTTTGTTATTGTATTAGATTTAATTAAGTTAGATGAAACAACACATTACAAAAAGTGCGTTATAACTTAACAATTTAAATCTAGTTTGCTTTGTGTACACAAGTTTTCACAAACTGGATTAGGATATGCATATGAACTTTTTATTTTATTTTAAATAAGAAGAATATTAATGTCGTTCAAATAATCCATGTGTAATAAGCATATTTAATCGTTAATCTACAGGTAGTACTATCATCAACACGGTATCTAGAGAAGCGAATGCCGTATACCTTCTTGCACCCGTGGCTAGGAGAAGGACTATTGACCAGTGCAGGTAAACATATAATTCATAGCATCTTTTTATCTAATTTAGCGCGTTTTCTGTTTCTTAAGCCATTACGTTGGGTTAAACTAATAATTTGTACACTATCACTGTTGCAATAGAATGCAAATTTAATCCGAAAATGTTTCCACCCCTTGGCCTTGTCTTGAATCGTAATAAATAGTAATTGCACTCATCATTCATATAAACAATAATACTGCTTTCAAATTAACAGTTTAAAACATTGCTGATAGCAAACAACAGAAAAATATAGTTAGGTAACTACTCGAAGCAAAATAATCTTCAGAACGGAATATTATAAAAAAAACAGTAACAAAAAAACCGTATTTTTTTTTTGGAAAAAGAGTATGATAACAAACGACAGAATTTTTTTTAGGTACCTACTTAGCATAATAATCTTGCGAACGGAATATTATAAAAATAAATACACATTATGAATCATAGCATTTATCTGTGGGATATATTATTAAAATTATGATAAACTGCTTCTTTGTATTCAAATTGACTACTAACATACCGTTACTTCAGAAAAAAACATACCATCACGCCTGTATCCCCAAGGGGCTAGGCAGAGGTGTACCAATGTACACCCACAGTTCGCCGGTGTGTTTAGGTCCCATGTATTAGGGGGCGAGCCTATTGTACTTAAACGGTTCCAGGTGAGAAATGGCAGCATCGCCGTAAGCTCCTGACTCCTGCCTTCCACTTTCTGATCCTGAAGAAGTTTTTCGTGACCTTCTGCGAGAGGACGAGGGAGCTGATGAAGACCATGGAGAAGGAGGCCGACAAGGATAGAACGGACCTGTTCCCGCTGCTGAGCAAAGCTACTCTTAGTATTATGTGTGGTACGTTCTGTTATTATTGCACTATCTCTCAATTCGAAAACCCACAATATACTTCTGTTAAGCGCATATAGACTACGGGCCCATGAACAAAATCAATGGGTCATATGAACCACCAGGTGACGTATATAGGACGATAGAAGAGCATAAAATAATAAGATTCAGCACTATGCCGTCACTTGTGATCAGTCCAACTGGGTGCTGGTGAGCATTCAAAAGTGCAGCTAGAGTAAGTACATTGTGGTCATTTATTTCTGTACGGCATTGTTACCATCGAATAGATCCATGAAAAATAATAAGAAAGCGCGCAGTGCCGTACAAAAATGGTGGTCCAAAAAGTTGGTATTTTAGTTTTACTTTCTGTCAATTTCCAGGGTAAATTTGGTCATTTGATTCTGTACGGCGTCAGTTTCATACTGTTTCAATACAGCTTCTAATCCATTATCTAAAAAATAGAGAAATCTAGATACATAGTTATTTTATTTAGAGTTGTACTATAATATAAATACGATTATGCATCCAAGTGAAATAATACATGCATTCTGTCTACCATTCCAGAAACATCAATGGGCACCACTCCCGAGGAAGACATAGAATCTTTAACAAACAAGTATTTCAAACCAGTCCACACTCTATCCAGCATCATAATCTACCGCGTCACAAGGCTCTGGCTCTTCAATGATTCATTCTTCCAATTCAGTAACGTTTCTAAAATACAGAGCTTAGCACTAAAGTCCTTGAATAACTTTACCACACAAATCATTCAGTATAGAAGGAAGTATAGGAATGAGAATCGTTCGTCTGACACTCTTGGAGAGGAGAATGATGATGTTTATGGTAAAAAGGCTAAGCTGGCGATGTTGGACCTGTTGTTGGATGAAGAAAAGAATGGAAGGATCGATGAGAAGGGGATCCGAGAGGAAGTTGATACCTTCATGTTTGAAGTAAGATATTTTGTTATAAATAAGAGGGGCTCGTGGCTAAGTGTGCCAATAATACAGTAGTGGGTGTACATACCCAGTAAAACGGGTTGTGGCGGTCAGAAACTCAGTCGCTATATGTAAATACGGTATTTAGCTAAACCCGGTAAGACCAGAGCCGACTCCAACATATTTGGGAAAAGGCTAGGTTAATAAGGTGTGGCTACATACAAAAGTAGAATTGAGTAAAGTCATGATGCCAAAATCAAAAGATTTGGGCCTAATTGCAGAAGCAACAAAATTTTAAATTAAAAAGGTTATTTGTTTGAGAGATCTCTGGATGGAATCCGCGTACAATATAATAACATATATGTATAGACATCTTATGGGTTTACGGCGCTACTGTAGTGCCTCGGAAATGTTCGCGGAGGCCCGGATTAACACGTTTAATGCCATCCAGAGACATCGAATCGCATCGTTCCTGGCCAGGGTTGACAGCTGTGGAAACAACATCATCAAGGAACTTGCTCACAGATTGCACACCACCGATACGTATAAGCGATGGTTAGAAATAGCTGCCTAAATACATAGCTTGTTCAATAATAGGGTTATATTAAAAATGATCTCAACTCTCAAGTAAGAATATGATAGTTAGTAGTATGTTTATTTAGTTGCCATTTAATGTTGTTTGTTACTGTTTTTCTTATTTTTATGTCTGTTTTAATTTTATTTTTATTATCTTTATTTTTGTTTTGTTAACTTTGTAATTTTTGTGTATGGACCTTGTGTCTGCAATAAAGATTTTTATTATTATTTCTTTATTTTACAATAAACATATAAAATACATTTTTAAATATATAAAAAAGAAAATATACATTTAAAAATATAAAATATAGTGTCCAACCGGCCTCGGGACAGGGTCCAAGCTGCCGGTGGTTAGGACTCCAGAGAGAGGAACTATTATTTATTATTATTATTATTATTATAACTGTACTTTTTTGGCTTTTTGTTGTTATGGCAATTATTAATGATTTATTGCAGGGTCACGACACTACGGCAACAGCCCTCTGTTTCATAGTATTGAGCTTGGCAAACGAGCAGAAGATACAGGTACATTCTTAACCTTTCTTCTGGATGTAAATAAACATTACCGTTTTTTATTTTATTGACAGTTAAAATTTGTTTTTCAGCTCCAGGCTAGGGAAGAGATGAGAAGTATTTTCGGAGATTCCCAGAGGACGCCAACCATTGAAGACTTGTCTAAAATGAAGTATTTGGAATGTTGCATTAAAGAGTCCCTACGCCTGTATCCTAGCGTACATTTCTTCTCAAGGTATTTGACTGAGGACGTTAAAATTGGTATGTATCAACAAATTGCCAAAACACTGAGTACCTAGATTTATTTTGTTTTAGTTAAATAATAATAATTCCAGCCTAAAAGGTGCCACTGCTGGACACAGGCCTCTTCTCGTGTAGAGAAGGCAAGAAGATTATTTTTAGTTGAGTTAGGAAAATATTGTAAATAAAACCAAGCTTTTACAGAAGTAGACAGATAATATGTACTGTAAATACTATTTTTTCTTAATTATAATAACTGATAAAAAGACTAAAAAGAAGTTCATTTTTGTAATTTAGAAAACGTACCTTAGTCTCAAGAAGATAAGGTTCAAATCGTTGTCTTTTTTTTTTCATTTTTTACTTTAAATATTACAGAAGACCACGTGATCCCTCGCGATACGATGTGCAATTTCAACGTGTTCGACATCCACCGCAACCCCGAGGTGTTCCCTGACCCTGAGGTGTTCATGCCGGAGAGGTTCCTCCCGGAGAACTGCGCCAACCGCCATCCCTACGCGTACATACCTTTCAGTGCTGGGCCCAGGAACTGTATAGGTGAGTAGAAACTATAATATGCATATAATTTTATGTCGACTGTAAGTTCTAAATAACAAAACGTGGCTTTATTTCAAGTGACTACAGTAAAGTTGATTTACGAAAATTGTAACATTTCTTATTTCATTTTTTAAACCTCAGAGTTTAACTTTAAGAAAAGTAGCGTTATATCATAATTTTATTTTATACATTTTTAAAAATTCCTAAAGAAAATTATTTGGTTACATGAATTACAATTCAAATTATTTGTACTTTCATATAAAATAACCGCAGATAAAAGATTTATTTTTTTATTACATATCAAATAATTTTGCTAAATAAGTTAAACATCTATTAATTTGTATGATTTCAGGACAAAAGTTCGCCATGATGGAACTCAAGACAGTAATATCGAGTGTCCTCCGCCATTTCCACTTGGAACCTATCACGAGGCGACAGGACCTCGTCTTCACACCTGATCTAGTTCTGCGAACCAACCACCCTGTATATGTCAAGTTTTGTAAACTTAATGACATAAACTGAAGAAGAAATAATTATAATTTTAAACATAACTTATAAACATATGTAACTTTTTTTAAATAATAAATCGCTGTGATGGAAATAAAGACCAGACAGACAGACAGACAGTACCTAATGAAGATAAACCGGTAAAAAAAACCTGAGTTAATTCAAGCCAATCCATACGTTTATATAGTCCGCTGAAGCTCAGTCAAAGCCTGCGGTCAGGCTAACTGCAAAGATCTCTACCAAAGAAAACCATACATAATATGTGCAGTTTTGCAATAGAAATAGCAGAGTGGAGCAGAGTGGAACAACTAATAATTGTACTGCAATCTACGACTTAGCATTCTCGCGGGAAATTACCGTAACAATTATTAAATATGAAAAAAAAAGGACAAGCACAAGATGTCGTCCGGTATTTTCATTTATTTATGCTGGTTCGCTTTTCTAAATATTATTTTTATAATTACATAATTATATATTTTTCAATCTTTAAGTAAGATACTATTATACTCAAACAGCATTTCTGTAACGAAAGTAGAACAATATATTATTACGAACTCTATAATATCATGGTATCAATTATTATACTTAAAACAAATATTAAAATCATTTTATAATGGTACTGTTGTTTTATTTTCCTTGGATTATGAAGTAGAATCTGATAGAAATAAGTTTTTCTACAAAAAAACTTTTTTAGGAGACAAGTAGAGTTTAAGCTTGCTGGGCTCAAAATATGATTGAAAATAATCAAAGAAGCGCAAACACAATGGTATCACATCGTTTTATTTGAGATTTCCTATAGCTAATATGATGATAACTATGGAAGATGATTTAAGATACCAATTACTTGAAAACTAAACGTACTCAAATGATATCAACATTACAAAATTCTTAAAATATTTTTATGACATTTACACTGCTTATTCATGTTTACAGAGATCTAACATCGTATAAAGTTACACTGTTTCGGATTTAAATATAAGCCCGCGGTATTCTAGAGTCAACAACTTGTTTTTTTCATTTGTTTTATCAAAGAAGTTTGCTGCCATGGAAATAAAGACATGGCTGGCAACCAGACACTTGAATTCAAAAAATAAAAGAAATATCATATTTATGTGCGTTATTTGAAAAGTAATAATTTAATGATTTAAAATTGCGTGATAAATAGGAATAAATTGTTTAGATTTCCGAAGGAGTTAAAATTTTATGATCTCTGGATTATTTTTTGGTACGGTCTATGTATTATATCTATATTTTTTTTCTTAATGTTTTTTATTTCATAAGTTGACAGGAACTTTTAAATTATAATATGTATTACATAGAAAGTTCTAGTTTAACGCATGTTTCGTGCAATATGCATAGTATAACCCCTGATTGCACAATTACAATACATTTAAGAAAAAAGATTTAAATAATATGTTGACTTTCTCATAAGTCTCCAAATCCCTATTGGTACATACACACATTATATCTAAGATCGTCACGTTTGTTTGAGATTCGATATTTGGTTAATATTTATCCATTTTGATAATACGGCTTGTTTGCTGGGTGTTTGAAGACGATTTTTCAGTTAGCACGTTGTTTTTCTTTATTCTTCTGTTCCATAGTTTCTGCAAATTGGTTTAATAAGATTATAAATGGTTTAGATTCGGAAGAATCATGTGTACACGACCTACGGCCCCAAATTTGAAATACTTAGATAAATTACATCTAGGTAATGATAACCGAAATTAGAATCGACTAATATGTCGCGTCACTATTACCGGAAAAACTGTCAACACTACATTGCATTGTATAATGGCGGCGCGTGCGATTCTCGTTGTAGTAGTCTCTTGCATTGTATAAATTATTAATATTGATTCGCTGTCGCTGGCCTTCCAAAGTATTGTAATTGTAATGTTGAATCCATGTTAATGATAATATATTGTAAAGTTTAAAGCATCCATTTCCTTCTAACAGTAAATATATGCAAGAAACAACTTTTTTTTCATGCGTTAGTTTATAGTCCTATACTTTAGTCACTACTATTAGTTTTGCATTGTAAGATGCAAAAATAGAACGTATTGCTGCTACAGTCAAAATATGTTAGAATAGTCATAAAATCATAAAAATAAAATAATCATTCAAAGAAGATAAATTTTGGTGACTTAAAGAATTTTCTGCATACGCCTACTCACCTTGAGCGCTTTTCTGAACTTGGTAGACATGACACTGAACAGCAGAGGATTGAGGACAGCCGTGAACCAGCTGTTGAACATCGCGATCTTATGCGCGGGGCCCCAGTACTGCAACAACTAATTCAATATTACGTATAAAGGTAGATAATACTTGGCTGTTCTCAAGGAACACCTGATTAGTTTAATTCCAAATAGAGCCCTAAATCAGGAGCTCCATGCTCGTCTGTGTAACGAGCCCGATAACAATTTCTCATACTAGAATGCATGTAAAACTAATAAACTTACAGAAGTATTTAATTTTAAAACAGTAAACGATATAGAAAATTAACCATTAATGGATTTTCTTAGTAGCAAAGAGGAAGTAAATCAAAGTAATGTAAATTATTCACATGATATAAACGCAACATTTACACCTCACCTTCTGGGTTTTTGAGAAATCTTCTGTGTCAACTGCCACCAGCACTGTTCTGATGAGGAAGTACGGAAGCCAGCAGATTACGAATGACACTGTCAGAGCTACTAAACAAGAAAACTTGTGTTATTTAAATAAAACAAACAAAAAGAAGATGCATCTCTTTTAAAATAAAAACTCACTTACTGATAAGTTTGTTGACCTTGTTCCTGTTGCTCCCATTGTTTAGTACTGTGTCTTTAAAGTTATACTTCGGATTGTTATCATTTACTTTGAAAGCTATCATAGTGTAGACAAACGTCATTATAGCCAGTGGTATGATGAATGTGACCACCGCCATCACCGCTGTCAACAGCTTGGATAAATCATTCGGCATTATAAAGCAAATCAAATTGTTTCCAGTATCGAACACATCAAGCGTAAAAAATGATGGCAACGTTTCTAGTAAGGCTATTATCCAAATTATTGCAATTATTTTTCCCACTCTTCGCCATACAGGTGTGCCTTTCAACATCATCGGATAGCATATAGCTATGTACCTCTCGATAGAGAGAGCCGTCATCACCAGAATCCCATTGTTCCAAAGAACGGTCACCACCATAAAATGGATGCATATTATAAACTTGCAAGTCATCTTCCCATACTCGAACTTAACGAAGTCCGAGCCTTGACTCAGAATTTGGTAGATGAAGATCAGAATAGGGAAGGTCACCAAGAGATCTGACACAGCCAAGTTAAATAGGTAGTAGTTTGTGGCGGTATGCATGGACCTGTCCGAGTAGATGACAATGCACGTTAGCACATTACCAACGAGGCTTCCAATAAAGATGATGAACAATGCCACACAGTATATCACTAGAACGAAATAAGGTTCCTCAAAGAAGGCAATTTTGGTAAAACCGCGCGACTCTTCTGAAGCATTCACACTCGTTTCGTTCACCATTTTGAAAAAGTCAGGTATTTTCGAATGCATCTTAGTAACTTTAACTGAAGCTAATTAACCAGTTTTCCTTGTGGTTTGACACCGACTGGCTAACACTAAGCGTGATGGTCAATGTTTGTATAACACATTGGTGATATTACGTTTTATCAACGAAGTAGTTTACCCAACAGTGTACACAAACGATTAACTAGATTAATTTCTCGACCTGACGTATAGGCTTTCGTACGCTGAACTATTTACTCGGTTCCAAAAAATAATTGCTAATTAAAAGGCTACTACTTGCTGCTACAGCAACTCTGAATGCTCATAATATATTCGATGAAGGATTTTGCCAGATAGTTACTTAATCTTAATGCTGTCTGACCATTTCACGAGCTTGAGAAACTACTTAAAAGCTAGAGTTAGTTAAGCTTGTCGTATGGTAGGTTTCATTAATTAGCACTGTTGCTAATTGAGCTTCTTACATTTATTTGTTACCGACCATATTCTGCTAATATGACCTCAATGACCGAGTACTAGTCATTTGGTAACCGATCGAGCTTTCAATAATGGGCTCGTTACTATGGCGTCAGGAGTTGAACTTTTGACTTAAATAGTATACTGTAACTATCCCACAGGCTAGGTCAAGGGCAAGGTCCTTTTTTATTAGTTAAATTCAAAATGACGACCTTACATTAATTAACTATGAAAGTTATTTTTCCATTTAGTTAGATGGCAATTTACAGATTTTGTGAACTTAGTGAAAATATTAAATCATTATACCATGTGTTCAGTGGTTCAGTGGTCGGTATGTCGTTTTTTATTTATAATAGTTTATCATGGCTTATTTGTTTAAACAGAACCTTGTGAACAAAATGATTCAGCGGTAACTTATTTTTAGTTAATTTTATCTATTATTGTGCAATGATTGCTTTGAATTTAGTACTAGGTTTGCTCTCTGCAGTATTGAACTTGTATGTGTTACAATATAGTATATTTTCAATAGCTTTATGCTTTTGACTACATAGAAGAGATTTGCTAGCTCACAACTCAAAAAAATTAATACGGATATAAATAAAATTTAGATTAAATAACCTTTTTTTGCACTTTCCTGTTTGTATTTTCAAAAGGAATTTGATAACGATACTTGTATATTTTGGGACAATTACATACTTAGTGAGAAGGTGAAGGTTGTGACGTATAAGGAAGTTCAAGAGTTGGCACTCGATAGGAGGAAATGGAAGGACCTGCACCGACAAGAGCTAGGCTCTTAAATTACAGACGAGACATACTTAGTATATACTAATCTAAGTAGCAGGCCTTTTTAAATGAAAATGACACGAACTTGTTAATATCAACTTATTTATTAAACATAGAAAATCTTCACATTACAATTTTATTTACAAGCCTAACATTGATTACATATTATTTACATTATACACTTCCACCAATTTGCGTAATATAAGCATATTTATCTTTGGAGCATTCCTACAGCAGGTACTTAGTTAAACAGAAAATTATATCAGTTTAATTTTTGCTTACAACACTAATAAAATATACTAAATATTTTTTAATTCATTCATTCAAATTAAGACACTTATGACATCATAGAAATCTCTTTCTGTCTCGTCGTACACGAAGTTTTTTGACAAAGCCAGTTCCGCTTTTATATGCTACGTGAACAAACCCTTCCTGGTGAGTATTAAAGAAATATATTGAAACTAATTAACTGCTTAATTTAATGTCGGAGAATATATAAATTGAAATCAAACTCAAACAGATCATGATTAGCAGTCTTCATGACTATTAATATGTAGCTCTAACTGTGTCTAAAAAAACTTATTTTAATTAATATCAGTCAATCCGGAAAAAATCTCTAATTTTGTACTAAAAAAATATTCTATCGATTTAGTGGTCCTTAAGTACAAACATCTATCTAACGGGTCCCCATTAAGAGAGCACAATCATTTACTTTTTTAAATGGCTTTATAATTAAATTTTGAGTATTACAGCGATATTCCGCTCAATTCCCTTAGTGGGTATACAACACACATTCATCATATTACTGGTAGAAATCACCTTCTAATTTCTTGAGCGCATAACAGCGTTTTTTTTTACTGGGGACAAATTCTTTTGGGCATGTTTAGGCCAATTTACGGCCTCATTTTAACAGTACTTTTAGTTTAACTGTTGGTGGGAAGGAACCATCCGTGTAAACACTTGGGGACGGGTGAGGGTGTGTTGAAGGTCGCCCGCGCCATCTCCGTCATGGTCTTCGCATCTAGGACCAGTAAGGCCACTGTCTGTGTGATCTCACCGCCCCATACTACTGCACATAGAAGAATTCCGTCGTCTTCATCCTGAAGAAAAAAATATTTTTGAACATAGGTGCCTATGTACAGATTTGGTTTCATTTGTCCAATAGGTTTCCGCCATTTGGTATTTTTATCAAAACTTTGAACTTAAGAGATTATTCTGTTGGCATTCTTATCCTTAGGTATTTTATACAATAAAATTGACTGACTTTTTTTATTTGTTGGACAAACCTTAGCATTAGGCGAGGGCACAAATATCGGCTCACTCGGGTAACAATTAGTTTGGCACCACGTCTTCGTTTCACCGGTCTTTGTATCTACCTTTATCACCTGGAACATAACATTTGTTTAATGAAAAATTATTCCACTGTAACTGCGACTGTTTCAATAGCTTTAGTACTGGAAATTATTTAAGACTTCGAGTCAAATGGATGTTCTATTTTTCAATAATTTATATTGAGCGGCAACTAGGATGGGTGCATGCAATCCCCAATATTAGTTGCAAAAGGCTAGGATAAGTACGTACACGAACAAAGAAGAATAAAATAACTTTGTCTTACGGTTCCAGGGTTCTCAGCATCCACATCTGAGCTGATGGCGTAGAAATATCTGTAGTATTTAGCTGCAAGCAAAAATATTCAAATTAAATTGATTTAAAGGAACAAAACCAAATTAAAAAAATACTAATTGTGCGGCTACAAAAGTTTAAAAAAAAAAACTGGGTCGCAATATTAGCGCCAACCTCCAAGACGGGTCCTGTCCTTTGATCCTTGAACCAAATCGGTCAGATTCAATAGTGGCGATAAAATTGGTCAGCTGATTGAAGTATGTCTGTTATGTATTAGTTACTTACCATTATGCAGATCGTAGTGTATCCTGGGAGTCTCGCAGCCGATGTCAGCCAGAATGCTGGGTTCAATCCTGGTCAGGTTGGGAGCGTCTAATGACACCTGTAGTCTCTTCGGTTTTGCTCGGAACCATTCCGCGTAGTCTGCATTGCTTTGCATAGTCTATAAAATTGATTTTTTGTCTATAAATTTGATTGATAGTTTGTTTTATAGGTTATTCAAAGACGAATGAGGAGTTATTTTTGGATCTTCAGGCAGGTTCATATAAACACATGTTTGACTTAGAAATTTTATCCTCCATTTTGCAGTTATAGTCCCATACGGCAGGTTTTATAAAAGCTACCCACAAAGTACACGAGACTCACCTCAATGGCCTGAACATACATGGCGTCCACGACCTTCGCGTCCTTGTAGGCACAGAGGTCGACCACCAGCTGGCCTTCATGCTCGTAGCAGTTGATGATGTGCAGGAAGAACAGCGTGTCGGTGCGGAACCGCTTCACCTCCTTGCCGGTCGTGCGGCTGAGCAGGACTACGTGGGTCTGGAAGTTAATAGGACAGCATTTTACAGGGACTTTCTTTTAGATTACCTTGTCTTTGTTTTTTTGACTTTGCACAGTGCACCTATACCTAATTTTCTACAAAATTGTTTCAGCCATTTGGAGTAGTTGAGCACACGCTTTCCCTTATATAAATGAACTATTAACATGCAAGGGATTTTCTCTATAATGAAATATCTCATACTCTCCTAGATTTAATAACTTTGTATGAAGAAATTTACTCATGAATTTGCAAAAAAAGCTAACGTGACTGAAGTAACCAATTAATTATTTTGAGATCTAAAAAGTCTCATAAAATTGACGTACGTAACTAAACTACTATAATCAGTGCTTATATTCATGTAGATAGGTATATAAATAAAATAATAAGTTACCTCGTATTCAGGGTACCACTTAAGGCTGGCGGCGAGCTTGTCGTTATTGATGAGGTTCGCCATCAGACCGTACACGGAGATCGACAGCGGCTGCTCCACAATCACGAAGTAGTTCTCAGTTATACCTGAAAAAAAAACAAATACCACTCAGACTCTAGAAGATACAAAACTACTTTAGTACGGAGATAGCTATTTTTGGACCTACTAAAGTGTCATTCCAAAATCAAAATTAAAAGAAAATAACTTACGTCAGTCAGATTGGTGTCAGTAGAAACTTATTGTAAGGTTTTAAGGACATAAGGAAGTAAGACTGAATATAATTTACCAGGAAGTATATTTAAGCTCAGTTCTACTCACCGAAAGTATGCATGTAAGCAGGATGAAGTGTCCAGCGAGGCGCCATTGTGGCCACAATGTGAGCGCTTTTGAACATGTCACCTGAAACATGGTAAATAATAGTCTAACTCCAAAGTAGAGCTAACAAAACAGACCTATATCATTGAACCCTTTGGTTTAATTTTAATATATGTCTAAGAAAGAATAGTCACCTTTCTCTGTGAACGGGAATTTGGCAACGACGTGCCGTATTCTGCCTTTTACAACTGACATTCCAACGTTGTAAACATCGCCTGAAATACAAGAAAAACAATGTTTTTAATACAAAATCAAATAAAACAGAATGTAAAAATGTATACATAAACGAACTTAAACATGTGTTGCTAGCATAATACAATAACAACATTATTATATGTTAGGGTTCATATTTTTTTTTACAATAATTCATTCAAATGTTTATAATTAGTTTAATATTATCACTTGCCATCTTTTATTTAATTTGTGTTCCCATATTTTTTTTACAATCACTAAGTAAATAGTTTTATTTTATAAGTTAGTCGAATGTTATTTTTTATCTGTAATTGTTTTGTTTTTGTCAACAATGGCAGCTTGATAAAATATTGTGCCGGGGGGGTTTAAAAAAAAACAGCGGGACCGACTCCCGCGTTTTTTGAAAAAGAAAAAAAGGTGAATGTTTAGGGTGTAAGGGTTTACTTATGTGCTATTGTACCTAATTATTTCTGTTCTTTGTTTCGTCAAATAAATAACATTGTATTCGACATCTTCGGTTGTGTCATTTCTACTCAAGATCACTTCGCCTGCTACCTACGTGTATAGCTTACAATTCAGAAGTGGAGTAACAGCTCTATTAACGCCCAGTTGATCATGGACGAGACAATACTGCATGGAAGTCAGGATTTGGGCCGAAGAAGACTCCATACGCCCGAATCTATGGAAAATAGAAGTCGGAATCGAATAAGAAGCAACAGCCATCTGAGAAGCCGCAGTCCGCCTCGCTACAGGGATCGAGAACAAGAATCAAGCAGTGAGCGGGTGAAGATTCTGGAGCGACAGTTATTGGAAGAACGGCAACGACTTCTTCGTCTCGAGGGACGAAATAGGAGCAGCAGTCGCCGTGACGAGCGAGCCACGTCGTCACGACGGGTCATCGAGAGACGCAGCCGCAGCCGCAGCCGTCGTTCGCCGCGCCCGCGTCGAGCGACACCGGAGGAGCATGTCGAGCATCGTGCTGAGCGTCGAAGAGTCGCCGGAAATTATACAAGGTCACGTAGTCCTTCCTTATCTAAACAGCATTTAGTTGATATTTTCAAATGTTTAAAAGACAGCTTGGCTTCACAACCGTCAACTCAACATAAATTGTTATCAACTCAAAAAGTCGACCATATGAACATATTGCCTAACTTTAATCCATCAACAAAGAATCAACGCATTGATGTCTGGCTTAGAAAAGTAAATGAATGTGCGAGCGTGTACGGTTGGGATGACAAAACTATTGTACATTTTGCTATGCAAAAACTCCAAGGCCTTGCTAAAACATGGTATGAAGGACTAAATTCAGTTTTGTTTTCCTGGCGCGAGTGGCAGGAAAAATTAATGAATGCTTTTCCCTGCGAGTTAAATTACGGTCAGGCCTTGGAGGAGATGCTTAAAAGAAAGAGTAGATATAATGAGCCGATAGAGGTTTACTTTTATGAAAAGTTAGCTTTAATTAACCAATGCGATATTGTCGATAAACGTGCAGTTGACTGTATAATTCATGGAATCAGTGATAGAACTCTTAAATCCGGTGCCTTAGCATTGCGGTGCTCTCACCCCGATCAACTTTTACAATTTTTAATAAGTAGCAAAGACTCGTGCCTGCCTTTAGATCGATATCAGAATAGGAACAAAACCGACATTGCAAATACTTCTAGTGGCCAGCTTAATCATAGAACAAACACTAAACCAAGCACCGCCTCAGGCTGCTATAATTGCAAAGAGAAGGGACATAGTTTCTTATTTTGTCCCAAGCCTCTTCTTAAGTGTAGTTTTTGTTATAAAGTAGGTCATACTGCAGAAAACTGTTTCAGTAAATCTGAAAACAAAGCTGTGAAAACAAGTGGTCCTGTATCAAATACTATGTGCATTGATGTTATACATTCAGAAAACTTATCGAGTCCAAATTCTAAGTTTATAAAAGAAGTAATAATCAATAATAATTCGTACAGAGCTTTCGTTGATTTTGGAAGTGAGGTTTCGCTTGTGAAAGATTCCGAGGTTAGAAAACTAGGTGTTACTCATGATTTTCGTCCATCGTTACTGAAAGGGTTTGGAAATGGTATCATAGAATCATTGGGCTCATTGATGCTTAATGTTAGTGTAGACGGAGTTATTGCTCAAGTAGAATGTAAGGTTATACAAGACGACTTGTTAGATTCCAGTATTGATATACTTATAGGCCAGACGTATACAGAACAACCCCACATTTTAGTTCTTAAGAATTCAAGTAGTCTTCAGTTTATAGATTCCGGTAGAGAAATGCCGTTTGCAGATGTTGACTTTGTTGACCTCACGTACGTGATCAAAACTAGGGGTATTATCGAGCTTTATGGCCCAGCTTCAGTAAGGGCACGAATAGAACCTCCTCTTAGTGGTAGTGTTGTTTTTAGGAATAGTATTGCGGGTAAACCAACCAAACAGTACTTTATTAGAGGAGGAATCCATAAGTGTCAAGGTGATGTTATTAATATAATTATGTCACCGTGCTCTAACCAATGCTGGCTTCCAGCCAATAAAATCCTATGTCGGGCAAAACAGGTAGAAGTTGTTAACAGGGTAGTAGTCAATCCTCCCGAAATGCCCGTGACAATAGAAGGTGATTTCAATGAAAATCTGATTCATGTCGGTGATAGGGTACCAGATGATGTAAAACAGAACTTGTTGGAGCTATTGAGGAATTACAGAAGTTGTTTTGCATCATCACTTAGGGATTTAGGTTGTACCAACGCGACTGAAATGAAGATTGAGCTAAACAGTCAACGTCCAGTAGTTTATCGTCCCTATAGGTTGTCACACCATGAGCGCGAAAAGGTTAGGTCAATGATCAAAGACATGATGGATGCAGATATTGTCAGGGAGTCAGTTTCTGCGTATGCTAGTCCGATTCTGCTAGTTCGGAAGAAGGACGGTTCACTCAGAATGTGTGTAGACTATCGGATGCTCAATTCCATTACAGTAAAGGAAAGGTACCCAATGCCTGTAATTGAAGATGAGATAGCACGTCTAAGTGGGCAAGCTTGCTTTATAACTTTAGATTTACAGTCAGGATACTATCAGGTGCCTATCTCGGAACAAAGCAAACATCTTACTTCATTCGTTACCCCGGACGGCCAGTTCGAGTTTAATCGAATGCCGTTCGGATTGGCTAATGCACCTGCCGTATTTCAACGAATGATTAATTCAATATTAGGGTCCGCGCGTTTCACTAAGGCAGCGGCATACATTGACGATGTCTTGATATTTGGAAAGGACGCGAGTGAGTGCCTAGAACGGCTTGCTGAAGTGTTGGAAATTATTAAGAACGCTAATCTCACTTTGAACCTTTCAAAATGTCACTTCTTGCTGGACCGCATAAACTACTTAGGCTATGAAATTAGTGCAGCTGGAGTTAGGCCAGGCGAAGAAAAGATTAGTAGTGTGAAAAATTTCCCTAGACCTGAAAACGTGCACAATGTCCGGCAATTTCTTGGCCTATCAAGTTATTTTCGCAAATTCATAAGAGATTTCGCTCGAATCGCTTTTCCTCTTAGTAAACTGTTAAAAAAGGACGCTGTCTGGTCTTGGGGTGACTCTCAGGAGGAAGCTTTCGTAACCTTGAAGTCAAAGTTAGTTGATAGACCTATTCTAACAATATACGATCCTGCGGCAGAAACAGAGCTGCATACAGATGCGAGTAGGTTAGGCATTGGAGGAATACTGTTACAGCGGTTGAAGGAGGGCGAGCCATTTCGTCCAGTGGCCTATTACAGTAGGCAGACTTCTCCTGAGGAGAAAAATTTTCACTCTTATGAATTAGAAACCCTAGCGGTAGTATGTTCTCTACGTAAGTTCCGTGTCTATTTGTTAGGGAAAATGTTTAAAATCGTTACAGATTGTAGTGCTCTACGCTCTACGTTTTCGAAGCGTGACCTGATCCCAAGAATAGCGCGCTGGTGGCTCTTGCTGCAAGAATTCCAGTGTGAGATTGAGTATAGGGCCGGTTCGAGAATGGGACACGTAGATGCTCTATCCCGAAACCCTGAAAGTAGTCTTACGCAGGGCGCCGCTACCGTTATGTCTATAACTAGCGAGGACTGGCTACATACACTCCAACTAGGTGACTCTGAACTTTGTCGAATACGCAACATATTGACTAGTAACTTAGATGAGAAGGGTCTAAAATATATTCGGGATAATTTTGTTTTAAGGGATAACAAACTGTTTCGTTGTGTAGGTGCTAACAAAGACGATATGCGCTGGGTGGTGCCAAAAGGTGCGAGGTGGCAGGTGTGTCGTATGAATCACGACGATATCGGTCATTTCGGTGTAGAAAAGACTCTTGAAAGAATCAAGAAAAACTTCTGGTTCGGTAAAATGTCCAAGTTCGTAAAGAAATACGTAAATTCGTGCATAGAATGCGCTTATGCAAAAAACCAGTCAAATACGCGTGAAGGTTTTCTACACCCTATTACTAAAATAGATGTGCCATTTCATACGATGCACGTTGACCACCTTGGGCCTTTTGTTAAATCTAAAAGGGGCTATACCCACTTGCTCGTTATGGTGGAATCGTTCACAAAATTTTGTTTTCTTAAACCGGTTAGAAATACTAGCAGTACGAATACAATAAAAGCTCTAGAAGATGTTTTCTTCACTTTTAGAACCCCTGATCGTCTTATTAGTGATCGCGGTAGTTGTTTCACTTCTAACTCGTTTCGCAAATTTTGTCTAGATAAAGGTACAAAGCATATTCTAAACTCCGTCGCCAGTCCTAGGTCAAACGGCCAAGTGGAGCGGTACAACCGCACCATACTAGATTCTTTAAAGGCTATGACCGTAAAATATGGCGAAAAAGAATGGGATAGTTTTTTAGGCAAAATTCAATGGGGGCTTAATAATACCGTCCATAAAACCACCGGTAAAACGCCTTCAGAGATATTATTTGGTACAGCAATTAATAGCGAATCGAAACCTATCCTTAACGAACTCTCAATAAGTCCACGGGAGCAATGTGATGTTTCCATTATGCGCCAAGAAGTCAAAGAAAGAATCGACCGTGAGCAAGCGAAACAGAAACAAGCTTATGATAAAGGTAGACGGCCAGCTCGAACCTATTGCGATGGTGACCTAGTTAAAATCACTAAAACTTGTTTCAATAATGATGGGCAAAGCAAAAAGCTTATGCCTTCTTACATAGGGCCTTATCGTGTGACAAGAGTCTTAGGCAAAGATAGGTATAGGGTAGCACCAATCCCAGGTTTGGCTAGTACACAAAACAAACGGCCCACGACGGTCGCAGCAGACCGAATGAAGCCGTGGATACATATAGATGCATTACAGGTTAACGAATCCGATCTCAGTAATACTGAGGATGACGACTAATAAGCAATGTATTCTTTGAAAATTTTTACTAAAGAATATTTTCTTATGTCTTGTTTTGTGAAGGTGTATGGCTACAGATATATTTATTTTGTTACAGGTACGACACGAGAATCGATCGGTTCGTGTCCTGTAAACAAAGATAAGTTCATTTAAAATCTTGCTAGCAGCCACAAGTAAATCGATCGTCTTGTAGGCTGACAGTAGAATCCCTGTTTAATCGATCGTTCAGGGTTAAGTTTGGGCAATCCGATTAATCGATCGTTCGGACCCCAAGTAGATGATTAACGTTAATGTGTAGAGAGAACGCATAAATCGATCGTTGCGTTCTGGCACATGATACGTTGAGAGAAAAGCACTGATTCAATGAGTTACATTTATGAGAAGTCTGTTTATTAATATTACTATTTTTTAAGCTAATCTCTAATGGATTGTATTTGCTGAACTAATTTCGTAAAGTTATAAATGTTTCATTGTGTGATAAGTCGACAAATTAATTTCACTGTTATATACATTTTGTTTTTTTTTTTATTTTTCAACTAGTTATTGTTCATTTTTTGTTGTATGTTATTACCTTTTATAATTTCTGTACTATTTCACTTTTATGATTCATCATTAATGATCAGATTCTGTAAAAAAATAAAAAATAATTGTAATTGTATTGATAATGTTATTCAGACTGCATGTACATACTTAACTGGCCAACACTTACTCCGATTGTTAGGGTGCCCTGGCGGCGTACGCGGGGACGCGCACGTTGTCAGGACGGTCGATTGTTAGGGTTCATATTTTTTTTTACAATAATTCATTCAAATGTTTATAATTAGTTTAATATTATCACTTGCCATCTTTTATTTAATTTGTGTTCCCATATTTTTTTTACAATCACTAAGTAAATAGTTTTATTTTATAAGTTAGTCGAATATTATTTTTTATCTGTAATTGTTTTGTTTTTGTCAACAATGGCAGCTTGATAAAATATTGTGCCGGGGGGGTTTAAAAAAAAACAGCGGGACCGACTCCCGCGTTTTTTGAAAAAGAAAAAAAGGTGAATGTTTAGGGTGTAAGGGTTTACTTATGTGCTATTGTACCTAATTATTTCTGTTCTTTGTTTCGTCAAATAAATAACATTGTATTCGACATCTTCGGTTGTGTCATTTCTACTCAAGATCACTTCGCCTGCTACCTACGTGTATAGCTTACATATATTAATTTGAAACAGTTTGCTTAGTATAAGTTAAGACCTGATTAACCCTCAAAATTGATGCTGCTACTAGAAATTTAAGTAAAATAAATAAAAAAATGAGGCCTGAATGCTATGTGAGTAATTGTTTTATTTATTGCCTTTTTATAAATAAGTTATATCTCACCGTTGGGCATGACGTGAGGATGTGACGTATGGTTGACGAGTGCCACGCAGTCAGTCATATTCCTCTGCTCGAGAGTGTCCAGGGTTACCGTATCCACTCTGAAATTAATAACATAAGGGTATTTGTAGAGCCAGAAAAAACGTTTATTATTTATTGCCATTATTGTGTATTAATAAATTTATAAAAATAATTTTAAATTATTAATTAACTCTATTGTTTTAATCGTCATCATTGCTCATTACATTTATCTTTATAGGATAGGTTTAGGTTTAGCTACCTACATTCGAAATTCAGTGACTATAATAATACTAAAAGGACTAACAGGAAAATGGAACATATCCAATTCTAAAAATAAACAAAATCCCAAAACATGGCACGCGATGCATCGCAAAAAAAAAACTACCAGTATATTCATTCTCAATTCAAATTCCAGTTTTGGTTTTTTAATCTTATAATATTGCAAGTGAATGACCTAACCCAAACAACCGAAAAGGTTTGTTACACATGACAAACCTGCATAGTGCGATGTTTTTTGCGATGTTATGAAATGAGGATTAACTTCAAATTCGCACGTGGGTGGATCAGAGTATAGCTCTGTATGGCTTCGTCTATATTCATGCACCATTTCACACAGTGGGAATACCTAGATTATTCTAATCATCTATTTATATAAGACTAGGTACTCTGTAGGTTCCTTTTATTGCCGTTAAGCTTCTTTTAAGGGAAAAGTTATTTCGAATTTATTATTTTTTTCCTTCATTAGAAAGGAAAAATTAATTGAATTTACGAGAATTCTACGGATTAATCCCATATATCCTTAACTGGTTTGGATATTCCTCTTAAAATATTTATAATAATATTATTATGAAGATAATATAAGCTTAACAAAGCCAAGTTGTGTCGCACGTGTTTAGTCGTGAGATTAAAAAAAACAAAAGCAGACACAAAGGTGAATGCCCTTCGAATATCTGTATTTTTTTATACCTCCATCGAGGGTCGGGTTTAAAAGTTATGCTACATTACATATCTAGGTATTTTGCTTTTTTTTTTACTGGTCGCATAATCGAACGCACACAGAATTCGGGAATTATATAGCGTTGGCAAAAACCTCTCGTGTGGTTTTTTGGACATGTGACATCGTTATTTTGAAACTGGATTTAAATATTGATATTTTTTTTGTATTTATATTCAGAATGGAATTTTGTCGAGAATGGATCCAATTAACGCTCATATATGCAAGCTACCTACCTCATCAGTTCTTAAACATTTAGAGCTTTTATCTCGTTAAACTTAACAAATGTGGATCTATTTAAAACACATTTTATCCTAGAATTTTGTTGTTATGATTTTTATAACATCTGTGCTTCAACACCCTTCTCCGTCAAGACCAGAGCTCCTATTAATTGAATACCCGCTTTTGTTCTCCCAATCAACAATATTCTTTCTGTAATAAGTGTTTGTTACTTGTCCAGGATGTTCTTACCTGTGGATGATGGGCGCTTCAGTGAAGGCATACACTTCATCACCGAAGGGATACAGGGATATCATGGCGTTGTCTGACATGTGCTCTCCTGGGTTGAAGAATGCTGCAACCCTGTAATTACAAATAAATACATTACATGAGGGTCTACCCGCGATTTAACCTTCTGTAATCACTTGGGTATTTTATTACATATTTATTATCAGCTAGTACAACTACCTAAATAATTTCTATTTTACAGTTTTATTGTAATAATCCTTGAACCCACAAGTTTTCAGTCAATTTGTACCTTGAAGAAGTCTTATTTGCGACCTTCAAAGTTGCTAAAAATCTTAGCCTGTATGTTCAAAACAGAAACTGAAACGGCAAGAAAGACGCCAGACACGTATTATCTGATAATCCTATAAATACCTACCCATATTTACTGCATCGCCATTATTATGCGATATTTCAGATTGGCATAAGATTGACCAGATTGTGCAATAGAATAATACAGAAGCAAGTTTAATCTTATCAATATTATAATACCATACTTATGAAACTAAAGTGTTCCGTTGCACTGATCAAAGTATTGTACGTGATCTCAAATCAATTGCTTTGGTAATTTAACTAGTCGGTACCTACAGCAACTATCTTTCAGGTTGCTTTTTCGTCAGTAACTAAGCTCATTTGACGTTTTGAAAGAGCCTAAAAAATTTGAGTCGGGGCCTTCGAAGTCCTTAGCAATATAATATCATGAATTATGATTTTTATTGTTTATTATTACAGATTTATTTTATATAGAATAGTTACCTATCAAATATAGTGTGGCAAGGGTCGGGCACCGACTTGGTCCCGAACTCGTTGACGACGATGCGCTGCGCCGCGCGGTTCTTCCGCAGCGTGTTGGTTCGCAGAAACCGGCACTGGTACGTTACGGTGCCATCGTCGATCGCGAATCTACGGATAAAGAGAAAATAAATTCATAGGTAATATAATTTATGTTTGATCCAAAGATAGTTTGTTACGTACATCAAACAAAAAAGCACAGTAATATTCGTTTCTAATTAAAACTTAAGAAAAAGATGCGTTAAGATGTTAGTATACAGTAGTGGATTAATTTTCTTATTGTTTTATCAATTAAGATTTCAGTTCAAAAATCTTTCCCATTGCACATTATTTGGCCACGAAAAATTGAATAAAAAAATATCCCAGCTAAATACATTCGTAAAATTTTAAATAACAGCATTTATTTACCAGAACATTTACTTTGAGTTTATAAATATACAATTTTCAGCGGACTAAGGAGTTAATCTATTAACTTTTCATTTTGCTAGGCACTTCTCCAAGATCACCACTTGCTATAAATATATAAGGAAGACGAATGTATGGGTTGACGACACCGGGACCAGATGGGACAATAAAAACTAACGGACTCGTCCCCTTCACTCTCCCCTACAATCTGCAGTTATTGCAGGAAATCATTTGTAATAAGGAACCCACTACGGATATAGAGCAAAACGTTTTTATGATTTATTAAGTAATTGACCATATAAGTTTTTTTTTCTTCGTTATTTCTCAAGGTATTTCATACTGTAATATTATAAAATAAGGGTAGAATCCACGGGTATAAATTCTCTATTTTATGACTGCATGCAACTTAGGAAAGAACTGCCTAAACTGCATTCAGTCTGATTAGTGCATTATATGAAAGGCAGTCTGATTTTAACAATGATAAATAACGCTTTTCGTTCGAATTACGTATATTTCTTCTAGGTTTAATTAAATGACTGTTTGTTACTATTTATTGTTGAAACAATAACATTTTGCACAAATATTTTTATTAAATTACTAGGCCCGTTATTATACTACATAATGGTGTTGTGTAATTAGTTACGCACTGCCAATTACCGTAGTGCAGATTGATACCCTAGCATAATCATTTTTTTTTTGTTTTTTATTCACAAAAGTTTTTTGACCAAAGCTAACCCGGATATGTACAATCGTCTGGGCCTCAATTCAGCTATTTGAAATGCATGTAAGTGGTCGGTTAGTGTACTTGTTATTGTGCCTAATTTTAGTATACAGATAAGCCTACAATAAAATATCATTTAGCTTTCGAAGAGAATGGTCGTTATGACAGCAAAATGCCAACTATCGTAAAAATGATCACATGAAGCAGATCATTCGGTCAACTTAAGCCACTCTAATAACTGAATCGAGGCTTTGAAGTATTATGAGTGACGTCACAGTCTGATACTAAACAACAAATGAAAAACTTTATATAATTACGATAAGAAAACCAAAATAAACTCGAAGTTTTGTTCTTAATTATCATACAACCTCTCCTGTGTTATTGGATTTATGAAGATTATGCTTATCTACGTAAAGTCCAATGCCCCAGTGAAATGACTGCGAGCTGATTTGTTTCGGTGGCGACCTATTATATTGTTTTGCTATCATAGGTGAGATGATAAAGTAAACAATTCTTTAATTAATGAATTTTAGTGTCAGGTGAGAGTGGTAACTACGGTAACTACTATTAATAGGACTGTAAACAAGATAGACGCTGTTGTACCTACTTATTCACCAACTATAGTCACAGACACATAAGAACAAAAGTATTGAGATTATTTTCCATAGAAACAAGAAAAAATATAATTAATTATAATGCATATTCACACGTGCACAAAACCGATTATACAATTCACGTGAGTGATAAACGAATTTGATTCGTATCACTAAATGCGTGCAACTGTGCATGTAATACAAAACAAAGAGAATAATAATATGCAAATCTCCAATTCATCAAGATGCCGACTGACGCCACACCATTGTAAGGCGCCTATCGTCTAAGTTTTCGCGACGACAAGTCCTAAATTTTGAGGGAGTAATTATTGCAAAATTGCTGTTTTGTCTGTTGCATTTAAGCTGTTTTTTACATAACGTACCATCACGCCTGTATCCCCGAAGGGTTTGGCGAAGGTGTACCAATGAACACCCACTGTTCGCCGGTATGTTTAGGTCCAATGTAATGGAAGGCGAGCCTATCAGTAACCGGGCACAAATCCAAACTCCGACCTGCTACTGAGAATTTCATAGAAAAACCCAATAACACCTGGTCGACTTGGGATCGAACCCAAGACCTCTTGCGTTGCAGTCGCGCTTAGAACCACTAGGTCAACGAGGCAGTTAGTGCTTTTTTATACTTTAAGTTCATTTTTAAGTATTAAAGTTCTGGAATTGTCTAGGTATAGTATTTACCTGTGCAGCAGCGCAGAACTGTCAAAGAGATGCTCAAACCGCATGGTGCCGACGTTAAGACATCCTGGTCCATTGCGGAGTAGGGTACCGCGAAGCCACGATGGGATTTCACCTGGAAAAGAACAATATTTTTTCATTATGTATTACTAAGATTGATTGGTCGGAGTCCTGTAAAAGAATGATGTGTTGTCTTTTTATTTTAGTTTCTTTTAATAAAACAGGCCGCGCAACTACTCGGGATACGGGAATTTGACAGCTTCGACTAGTTACATGAATTAGATTTGTATTATTATGGCTCATAACATGTCCCACAGCTAGGCAAAGGCTTTCCTCCGCTTTAAATGGTTAAGATGAACTCTTTTATAAAATATTAGTTTTGGTAAAATAAAAACAAAATTTTTATTCAGTCAAGTATAAGACAAAATTAAAGCAATTTGCGCATTCGAATGGCATTTGTGCATCGCAATCTACGTCAGCTGCCTTAATTACCTATTTTACCTGCAAAGTATTAAGTAAATGACCTCTAACTATTAAGAAAATCATTTTAGGTACAATTGAAATCAACCTACTGAATATTAGAGGTACTGAAAATATATTGAGATTCTTGAACCCAAATTAGCAAACGAATAACATAGTCATACACATTTTAGCAAGACCATTACCGGCACCATGAACTTTTAAAGCAGAATTATTTCTGTTGTGGAAACGAGATGGAACACTACTATCCGCATAGCGGTGTCTCGCTTCTACAACGGAAGTTGATACTATGGTAGGCGAGCTTTAATTAGAATTCAGGTAGGTATGTGCAATCAAACTATTTATAAATAAAGCTCAGTGCTATATTTACTTAAAGAGAAACAGAATGAGCAAAAAATAGTTTACGTAGATGTCTGGCCAAAGTTCGGCGTTTTAGAAGTAAACAAAAAGATACTCTGAAATAATGTAAATAAAACACAAAGAGCTAGCGAGTAGTACAGACTCAATAGTAAACAGATTAACAGTTTTTTATATACTATTTGGCGACTGTAAATTAAGATTTTTTTTAATTTGATAATAATTATGGCCACATCTGCCGCATGTCAGACGACCAATGGGCCAAACAAACGACCCAATGGGTCCCTTTAAATGGCAAAAGACATCGGGGTAGACCCAGGCGGAGATTGCGGTACGAACTGGAGGCCTTTGATGAGGAGTGGATGACCACAGCCCTAACCAGAGAGAAGTGGAAGAGGGTAGATAGGCCTTTGCCCTGCAGTGGGAAGAAATGGCTAGTAAAAAAAAAAATGAGCGTGACGTATTATATATTTCGATCATGCTATGGTAACTATTGTTCGTGATTTTAAATTGGATATTGCAAACCCGCTACTATCCTATAAAAGTACTTACGTAACTGATATTAATAAGTATAATTTGCACGTGTTACCCCTGGGATTACCACAGTGCATTTAACTTTTTCCCTTAAGAATTACCTACTCGTAACTTCTAAATCAATAGTCTTCATTAACATTTATGTTGATATAAATTACATAACAAGGATAATATTATTTTTATTACCTAAATCAACTTATCGCCTTGTTCCTTCCTGTTAAGTGAGTAACAACAACAGTTGAAAAATACCCAAAAAATATGTATTGCAATTTTTGCGTACTTATCATGTTAGAACTACGATGAAAAAAGATTTCATTTACGAATACTACATACATTAATTACGTTTTTAATCCATAACAACAACACTATATTTATTAACCTACCTACCAAATTACTTTTTACTTCATATAACTCTATACAATAAATCAATAATCGTAGTCGACCCACACCTCACTCTCACTGTGTTATTTACAAAATCTATTGACTGTATACTCAAATACCACTCAATTTTAAGAAGCCATTAAGTACCTAGCGCGCAATCTTAAGGATCTTAGGAGTACCTAATATACAGACAAACAGATTTCTGTCGGTAAAAAAAAATAAGACATCTACTGCGGCTAGTCTGACTCCATACTTTGACTGTTACGCCGGACTTTTACTTTTTGCAGTTGCATTTCAGTATTCGGGATTCTCTCTCGTCTTTAAAAGTATAATGTATATTTTTTATACTAATTGATTATCAACATACCTGTCATGGTCCCTTCCAAGGGCTCGGAGACCTCCTCCTCGCAGGATCGAAGCCAGACCGACGCATCGCAGTTCGGATACAACTTGTCTCCGGTAGCTGCCATTTCGCTAAAACTATACACCAATTTTATACTATGCTATCTAAATGGACCCCACTATTTCAGTGTTTGTTAATCAACCGGTCAATAAATATATTATGTATAAATTGCGTCGTAAAAAAACTCACAATAACGTAGAGTCATTTTTACTTGTATTTTCAGGACTTTTACAACGACTGCAAGACCATATTTTTATTATGACCGGTTTAATCGACAGTAAATAAGGCTTTCGTTGAACACTATGTTTGCGTGAAAAAATATAAACTACGTTCGTTTTAAATATCGATTAAGCTCCACAGAACTTACAGAGCATTTATTTTATAAAATATCGAATTAAATCGCTTTCGATTGACGCACGAACATGACGACGAATTTAATAATTTTCGCACCACAACACAACCTTGAACGAATCCACCATAGAAAACAAAACAATTTGATTCTATAGAATCAAACCCCTTCACTTACCTTGAATTTGCAAATCCTAGAACCAAAAATATTATGCTTATAACACAATCACAATTTTTGTTTTTTGGTTTGTGTTAAGACGCGTTGTTCGCTAGACGAGGTGTGATAGACTGTAGGGGTGGAGTGCTCCCGGCCACGGTCACGGCGCGACCTTCAACGTCGACTGCGCGGCAACAACACTGCAGCCTGATACGACTCCAGAGTATATATAAACACTTACCAAATAAAGATTATCGCACGCTTGCGATTTCACGCGGTATTGGGATATTTATTTTGTTAATTAATAATCTTTCAGCTGCATTTTTTTAGTAATATGAGATCTGATAGTTTAATTAATTTAATTTGACGATTTTACTTTTGTGTAGTTACTCAAATCAACTAGTATCTAATTTATTTACAGATTTGTTCTGTTATATTTCTCTACATAGTATATGTACTTATTCAGGAGTTACAGAAAATTACACAGCCATAGGTAAAATATTTATTAAAATACTGTTCAAGGTCTAGCAGTACTAGACCTAAAATGTGATAAAGAAATATTATTAAATGTCTTTTATTTACTTTAATTAGTAAACAATAACAAAACGCTAAAAGCTTCGCTAAGCAACAACCTATACATTTTCTACTAACATATTTATGACTTATTACTAGAGATTACAGGTCAAACAATTAAATAGTAATATTTCCTCGTAACCATAACAAAATGCGAAACTCGTTCAAGGGAAAAAGGTTATTTAAATAGACTCGGTTATTACGTTATTAGCAACTCATTAGATAGGAAATATGTAAACAAAACGCCTCTTCATTACAGAAATAGAAACAAGTGTTTAATAGACTGGAAGATCTAAATGGTCTAAACGTAGTCATGGCAACCATTAATTAATGCTACTAGTACATAAAGGTGTACTTTCGAAGACACACTAAAGTTCAGGTTAAATAGCAGACCACTTTGTGGCTTATTAAATTTTTTTGTAACGAATATACAACAAAAATAATTCTAAATTTATGAAACCTAGAGCGAAATTGTAGGAAATTGCTGGGGGATTTTAAATTTGGTATTTTTTATAAATCACTAATTGCTCTTTGGGAGCCGCTGAATAACGGTCTGAAGATAATAATAATTAACTATTCTAGGTGTTACAAAATTTACGAAACAGTTGCGACTTTGTATAATTATTATATATGTTAACTTTAATATATTAAGATTGCATTATCTCGACCGATTGCAAGTGACTGTGCTCTTCTTAAATGATTTCAAATCAATCCATCATTATGTGTGATAAAAATAATATGTATGATAAAAACCTCGTAATCGATAAGAAAACTTCTTCAGACAAACTCAATGTTGTTTATAATATTTAATTTAACAGTTATGGTTGCTAGGCAACGCTGGCTTTGTTATTAAACATGCAAAGTAAACAATGGTTTGGAAGGAATGATGTTATCTTGGATATCAAGCAATTCATCATTTTTATCATTAATAAATGTAAACAATGTAACAAACAGCCTTTGCTTTAAATTTTAGTTTAAAGCAAAGGCTGTTTGTTACATAATGTAATGTACATAATGTTTGTTACGTAAGCAAGTAGCTAAAGTATGAACTAAAGAACTGTAATCCAGGGATCAAACCCGAGATATCAGAGCTGGTGACACCTTCGAAGTGGTGTGTACTCCACTCGACCACGGAGATTAAACTAAGGTTTTGTTTTGTCTGTTTATAACAGAATTGTTAGGCTAAAGCCTCTTATTTAAGTTCTCAAACCTTGGTTATCTCGTCTTAAAGACTTGTTTTATATCATAATTTTTTATCATAATAAAGAAATAATGTGAAAATGCTTTCCACTTTAATCTTCCATCGTATGTGACAGTTATATTATATCAGTAGTTCATGTAAGGTTTTCCAGTCACTTGTTATCAGTGTGCAAAGGCAAGGCGCAGAGGTATGAATGCAAAGATATTTGTGGGGGGGATTATAATAACGCATAATGAATTAGGCTTGCTCCCGCGGGATTTTTTTTTAAGGACAGGTAATGCGTGATAAACATTTCTAAGCCACACTTACTCCTTCCAACTTCTAACTAATAATAATGTTGTTATAAATTTCCATGCCGAACAAAGTAGGCGTAATATGAAGAACTGTATTAATTTGTAAGATGTAAACACCATATTTCAAGCATATAAATAAGTTCTATTCTATTCTATTCCATCTTATACTGCTATTAGATTCAAAGAAGAATATACGTACTATAGAAATAAAAACATATGTGCATATATGTACCTATTTAACATGCCTAAAACGTGATTTCTGTAATCTTGTAATAAAAGTTTTGCTATCTAATTCTGTTAACCTTCAAATAATTATTTTAATTAGGTACCTAATTCTTACAATCTTTATAACAACAAATACTTAGACCTGCATTATATGTACATTTTTAAATAGATTGCTACCAGATAAAATAATAATCCATGTAAACCGTTTTTTTATAATAATAGGTATAGAACCCAGAGATAGAGCAGCTCCATAAATCGATGCGACTTGTGAAAAATGTTTACAGTATTTATTAAATTAAATTATGTTTTTTACAATAGAAATATAAAAATTAAATGAATTTTCAAGTCATAGAAAGGCTTTTGTAGGTCTACTGAAAACAATTTCAGTAATTCATGACGATTTATCAGGACTCTTTACAACTTACATAAACTACATTTAAAATTTAATCAATATACTTCACAACCCCTTTCGTTTAATTGTAAGTGGGGTTAGCTTACTTTGCACGGCTTCTGTAATTACGCCGTAAGAAAATACACTCTTTGAAACATACCAATACTGAAAAAAAACCTAGTTAAGAGAAAAAATGACCTTACATAAAGAATTTTACAACTGCATACTCGAAAAAATAAACAACATGTAATTGGATATTATAAGCATCTCGTCTTCATAATTGCGTCGTTAACCTACCTCAATATTTATAGTCTAAACTTAGATGTAATATAGCTTCATGTTTTACAAATAAAAATCCTAAGACACTAATTATGATTTTGGGTACAAATAAAATATGAATTTATATTATCAAAGCAAAAACCATTCCTTAAAAATGCTTTAGACTTTATAATTTTAAATATTCTCTGCTTTATTGGTATTTTATAGGTTTTATACGAAGTTAGGTACATACTTAAAAAGTCAGGACTATTGTTTTAACTTTCGAGAGACACGTAGGTGTCGTAGGTCCTATATTCGTCTACCTGATTAGTGCCTACCTGCTTCACTCAACAAACAATTCTCTACTTAATAATAAATAAAAGTACAATTATTAAATATCACATGTTTATTTAACCATTTCTTTCGCAAACAATCTATATAAAATAATACGAGAGTGTAGCGGCGCGAATCCAGATCGATCCTGACATTGAAACTCAAGTTCCGGGTTGCGTAGTATAGCTATTGCGCATGGATCAAACATAGCCTGTAGCGGGTAGCGATAAACATACATCTTAGAGTTGATTACAATTATTTGCAAGACAAAGAACGTTTGCCTAACTACAGATAGACTGACTGCGAACAATAGATCACTTAAGAGTTTCGCAAATTATATGCTACCTAATTTCCTACCTGTAGGGGATATACTTAAGTTATTAATTCTACTTTCTGTGTTTAAAGCACCAATTACACAAGCTCAACATATCACGGTCCACTTCTGAAGACAGGCATCTCCCAAGAAACGATACAAAGACAATCTACGTTAAGATTGTAGAGCCTTGTCTTCTACATATTCATAATTATGTTTGTAATATTACGTACGGATATAAAATTTGGTTGTTTTTTTATACATAAAGCATCAACTTGGACCGGTTGGTACCGCCACGTGGGAGGATAATCTCCCGGCGAGGGGGCCTTGTCCCCGGCGACCTTCCCCCGCACAAGGCCACGTTTCAAGTCCAGGCATTCACTCCGCTGTGGGGAACGCCCGGGAAACTCGCTCGGATAGAAAATGAAATTGCCTATTTATATAATGAGCGGTGGATTTACTTGTATAATATAAGCACAAAAGAATTATGGATATTGTTTCGGTATCTTAGATTACTCTTTCTACTTAATAAATAAGAAAACAAAACAAATAATTTTTTTTTGGTACAAACAAAATGATGAATATTTTGCCTATCAAAAAATCTAATTTCAACGGCAACGGGTTTAAATTTTCATTTCTTGCATAACATAACATATTCTTAAGTACTTAATTGATCACTAACTGTAAAGGCTTAAGTGACTCTTTCTATATATTCATTATATCACAAACCACGGGTATACCTATCAATTTAAAGGATATACTCGTTCGTATAAAATTTACAATAAATATAATGTGGCCCATGTATCCCGCCTCGCCCTTCGCTGCGGCCACGACATATGATACCTTCTTACTTCTGACCTCAGCCGCGGTCAATGTTACAAATTGCCTATCGATTGGGATGCCCTTCATTTTGTAGAGAGTATCATCTTCTAGAAAGTTCGACGTTATTCGTAGCTTTTACTTAATTAAACTTTTACAGGCTTTGGTAGAGTGTGTGTTTGTATATCATTAGCTAATCAAATTGAGTACAGGTAGTAGCTATGTTTTTTTTCTAAAAGACGGCCAATATTAAAGTATTAATTAATGACAGGGAAGGTTTCCATCAAAATTGGTTACATTAACTTCAAATTGAAGTCTCCGTTAACACACACAATAAATTAAAGGGAACAAATTAAACTATGAGGTGTATAGGAAGGTCTAAACGTATTGTTATAAATAGGTTTGCTGTTAGTTGGAATAAATGCTAGGAAGAATTTTATAGACGTGACGTGGGCGTGGGTTAATTAACTTAGCCTCATATCGTTCACCCCAGGAAAGGCTTTGACTCAGTGCCTACCCAATTTAAACTTTATATATATTGCTTACGTAAAATACTTTAATATATTTTTTTCGAGCCCCATCATTTATCTTTTTATACAAGGTGTTAACGAAAGGTTAACAATATCCATCCAAAAGGTGTAAAGGGTAGAACATCTGGTATAGAGTTAATTTAGATTTCGGTAATACCCTCTTTATTAGAAAGTAATTAATAAGATTGTTATGTATACTTCTGCAGTCCTAAATTATTATCGGTCTTACATGTCCAATCTAGATATTATTATCTCTCTTTACTATAATTGACCAGACTTGATTTTGTCAACTAGGTCGACAAACAAGCTTAATATCTTAGTCGATATCGATAGTATAGACTATTCTATTTAGAGATTATGATTTTAATACAGAAACTCGTCGTCACCGTCGCGGAGTACATTGACTTTGATCAGTTCAAACACATAAGGTGAACGAACTCTTGAAGCCAAATATGGAATGTGCATAGTGCATCATATCAATCTTGATTGTAATTCACGACTGACGAGTATAAGTTCTGATAAATTTTCAAATTACTTATTCAATCAGCTGGAAAATGATCGAGTGCCGTAAAAGTTATAACAATTAAATTTAGGAATATTTTCTTCAATTATTTAGTTTGCAGATATTCTGCAAACAAAACAAAAATAATCGTCACCTTTTGAACTAAAGAGATATCAATGTCTTAAATATCATGTTTCTGTGCATTTTTTGTCCTCAGGGTATCTAAGGTGAACCTTACCTTATGACCTGACCTAATGTCTGATACCTCCTCTATTGCTCGACTGACTCAGTCAAGAAACAATAACAACATGCTTTTACATTGTATTTACTTTTCGATTCAAAAAGGATAGTAGTATTGCAATAAAAATTCTTGCTATTTTTATATAGATTTTGACGTTCTATGGATGCTGGTAGACGTTCCATGAAAAAATAGTTAATTACTCCGGATTATAGCAGTTGATCGATCTCGTTATTTTTTGCTGGTCAAAGGCTTGCAAATCTTTTCATGCCATCTTCTTTATAAGCTGCCAATTTAATGACCGATAATCTGTGTAAAACAATATTGAAAATTGGCCATTATCTTTGTACATTGTTCAATGTGTATTACATAAGTCCACTCCGCTCTCTCTACAAATTGTGTTTGTGTGTGTGTTTTGCATCTGGGTGTTGTGAGATAACAGCGTATCTTCAGACAACCCGTGTTACGCAAACAACGCTATCAAAAAAATTAAAAACAAATCTGTTATCATCTCCTAAATGTCTGGATCCGGGTACCTACTATAGGTACAGACGACAAGATTAGTAAGATCAAGACACCATGTCTGGGCAAACATGATTGTAAGGATTACTCTATCATAATCTTAATCGGTAATTGGTTTAGTTTACATTGACTAACTTATATAAACAAAAGACACGCGACCCACACTCCGACGATCACCTGCAAACGATGATGAAATACTTTCCATTGCTATTTTAACTCTTTAATCCGTCGCCAATGATATAAAGCAGGAATAGATATACCAAATTTTAATTTGCAAAATGTTATATATTATAAACTAAACCAAAAGAATACATAATCTCAACAAGATTCAATAAATACACACTACAGATTGGGTCTATTGCTACAGCTACGAAACTAACACGTGCTACAAGCTACACCGACCTCCGCTACAGACTACGCTCAGTAGTCTAGCTACAGCTACGCCTAGTTAGCTTCTATGACTCATCCATTAAGTTACAAATATTATATCGTCTAGAAGCCTTATAATCAGCCTATCACGTGGTCGCAAGACTCGTGCGAGGAAACATGTTCGAGTGGCGTTTCATTTCACGTGACTCGAGAGTCGCGAGTTGTAAACGTGCTTTTTTTAATCAAAGCATTGGTAAAAACGTGGGTAAAGTTGTCATAATAGGGCATTATTTATTAGGCAAAGACGTCACTAGGCTTACTGTATTAGTAAACATAAAGTGATACAAATAAGTAGAACGAATGGAAGCTGAAATATAATAGAGTTTAATTGGATTTAGAATAAGACCTAGATTATGAAAATAAAACGATTGATTATCAGTTTTATACTTATTTATTGTTTTTCAATTTAAACGTAAATGTTAACACTTTAGACAATAATAGTTTTTGTGTAAATTATACGATTTTTATAGTTACGTAATGCGTGTTTTCATTGTTTTTTAATTAGTTGATTATCTTAAACGCACCATATATTTTTTACAGCTTTACATATTTAAGCATTTTTTCCATTTAAACAAAAACATAATAAATATTTTAATGCGTTTAAGAATTAAAAATTAAGTCAGAATAAAACAATTGTGTACGCATGTACTGATAAGGAAACCAAAATAGGCAACCGTTTAAAAACAATCTATACAAAAACACTAAAATTTTATCTCGAAAACCAATAAGTGTAAAACAAGATGCACTTGACAATTGAAGTAAAGTCAATAGTTTCATTGCATTTGGTGAACTGAAAGCTACAAGTACGTGTAGCGGTGTGCTTTTTCGAACTTCGTTTATACGACACTAATGACAACACACAGTTCTTGATCAACACTACAGAAATGTCTTATGAGTTAATAGTCTGGATAGTGTCTGTATGTTGTAAGATATACCCTACACTCGGACCACTCGTCTAAAGCGCCCTGTAAGCGATCAAGCATGCTTTAGTTAAGCTCTTGCTTGACAAGCAATAGAACGAGTAAACACGCCAATAAGCAAAGATTTTCATGAAGCAAGATTTTCATCAAGCAAGGTTCTCATCAAGTAACATTTTCATCAAGCAAAATTTTCATCGAACAAGATTTTCATCAAACAAGATTTTCATCAAGCAAGATTTTCATCAAGCTAGGTTCTCACCAAGCAAGCAAACGCGTGAAGCAAAGCGGCAGACGATCAAAGTGCTTGACAAACAGCATCATCGTCAATCACTTATCATGTACTGAGTGTAAGGTATCTTAGTGTCAGTTTCCAAGTCACTAGTTCCTGCAGGACTTGCCGGTCTTGGGCTGACACACCTCGCAGTGTGGCGGACACTTCGGCGGGCCGCAGACCTTGCACGGGTGCAGGTGGTATTCGTCGCCGCACGCGTAGCAGCGACCCAGGTTCAACATGTCTTCTAAGTCGCATCTAGTTGAAGAGAAATTTATAAAAGTTAGTCTGTGATAAATTATAATAGCTAAGATGATAGATAAATACCTAGAGAATAAATAAAAACGACCTAAATGTTTGTTTTAAAGCATTTTACTAAGAGAAAGTTTTGGGTAGCTGTTTGACTTAAAAGTGCATGCTTAGTTATGTGACCCTAAAGTTTTATCACAATTTGAACAATGGTTTATGAAAGTTTAGAGGATAAATGTGAGAAATGTTTTTTTATATAAATATTCTTTATATTATTTTGAATAAATTACACCTTGATGCAATCTTAATTAAATAACAAATGATTATGTCTAATCTAATCTAGTAAGTAATTATTAACACTGTTACCTACCGCTAAACTATTAATAGATTTTAAATTATTGTTTTGTAGGTATAATTTTATGAAATAATAGGATTATTACTTAAGCTCCAGTGTCTATCTGAAAGATAAAAAGAAGAGCTCATGCATTTATTAAAAACATTATTTATTTATATTTTAATATGAATAAACCGGACACGATACAATCAAACTAAGCTAATTTTTTGTAACTTCTTAAGATAATATAATCTATACGAATAATTAGTTACTGAGATAAACGCGAATGTAAGCACAGACACAGACTGGCCGTGTCTGGGACACTTGCAAAGGCGTCGTCGCGAAACGTCGGGAACTACAACCTCAATAATGCGCCTTGCAATTCGTCCCGAAAAAAAACATACTAATAAATTATAGAATATACAAAGGTACGGAAAGGTGCCAAGAAACAGAATTCGGCTATTCTGTGTAAAAAGTACTTCATCATCATCATCATACACAGCGCTTTTAATTCCACTGCTGGGCATAGGCCTCCCCTTTTTCCTGCCATATTATACGGTCCTGTGCCAGCCTCATCCAGACTCGACCCAAGACTTTAATTATGTCGTCGGCCCATCTTGCTCCCGGACGACCGACGCTTATTTTGCCATGTCTTGACCATTATTCCGTAGAAAGTACTTTCTTACACCAAATCTTCGGTACCAGAACGTTAAAAAAAACAACAAACAATGCAGTAGCAGATATCGAAAGCCTTCCTTACTTGCTTTCCTCGAGCAGCCTCTTCTCAGCCTCATTGAGCGTGGGCACCGCGTACTCCACGATGCCGCCCTTGCCAACCGTGACGGGGGAAGCGCATATCGGCATGTTGTAACACTTCTCGGGGCTCTCTTGCTCCACTAGGGCACTGTCTATGAACGTCGGCTTCTCGAAGAGACCTAGATAATTAAGATAAGGTGCATTGTAGTAAGACAAAGATAAATGGCGTGATACAACGCTTAGCCGAATGCCATCCTAGGAAGTGATCCGCTAAAGAAGATGATAGCTTAAAAAATGCCTAGAAGAAAATAGCAATCAAAGCTTAACGTTAAAGAGAAGTCAATCTACTTAACATTCTATAGTAGGTAGTAATTAAGACAATAGGTACCTACTGACGAGGTTTTTCTTTATAACATGTTATAGTACTTGATCAGCCATTCAAGCTTTAGTACGCACTAGGTATACCGATAATGTATATAAGGTAGATACTAGATAAGGTAAAGAAATACCTTTCATGATGTTGATGACAAATCTGGCCGTGGAGAAGCCTATGGACAGATGACCCTGCTCGTTGTTGCTCTTCACTTTGCAGATGATTTCGTCTGCTTCACGGACCAGTCGCGTTAAGCAGTCCGTTTGCGTCTGTTTACAATAATGTTATATTAAATAGCTCTTTAAACGAGGGATCTACTAAAAACATAAAGAGCGTATGTCTACTTTTGCATATTTCTGAATGATGTGATCGTTGTCAACGGAAGCCACTGTCGCCTAACTGGTCTAATTTTGCAATCATTCCGATGTTAACATAAATAGTAGAATAGGTGATTCTCAAAAAAGTTGTATTCTCAAGGGTGAACTCTGTCAACAACGTCGAACAAAATCTCCTGGAAACAAGCAGACTTATGTAAGTAGCCCTTTGCTTACTTGTGGAAAGTTCCCGGCTTTACCAGCTGAGAAGACCGGGACCCTGGTACAGCGGCCAGTACCGCAGACGACGGGCAGCGTGCTCTTGGCGGGGTCGGCGCCCGTGATCGCGCAGAACAGCTGGTTCGCGCGCATGGCGTTGATCGCGTTCACTCCGAGCACGCGGCGCCGGCTGTATACGCCGGCCATGCGCAATGTCTGCGAATAGGACATGGTTGGCTCTCGATGGGGTTAAAAGAAGCTCTAAACTAGTTAGGGTATGTCGGATTTTGGACGAGATTTTAATATTATTATATACTGATTTTGATTGATTAACTTGTTATGATGTCATTCGAGACTAATCGAGACAAGCGTATGAATATGTAAAGTGTATGTAATTTATTTGCATTGCATAGTATCTTTTTTTTCGCTGACTTAATGTACCTACAAATTAGAATAATAGATATGACGTAAATCTTATTATTCTGTTTTTCTGGGCCTGTTTATGTCGTGCATTTTATCTTACGCGAAAAAAAATAACAAAACAAAAGGGTGAAAGGTTAATCTTACTTAGTCTCAACAAAATTACGTCAATATCAAGAAACTTACCTGTCGTTCCATTTTAATTAATGAAAATCAGTTAAGTATATTTTTATATAATTTTTATGTAACCTCTATTTCCTATTTCCTATCTCTTATCTCTAATCTTCTTAGAAAGCACAGTTGAAATGAAGAAGACTTTTCTTTTTTGAAGTTTGTTAATCTTATAACTTCTTTCACTGAAGAGCTAGGAAGAAGCATGAAACAAATAGGTAGATACTAACATGTAAGCACAACGCAAAGTTACAGTCAACGGGCGGAGTCTGCAGCGCGACTATAGCTTGTGGACAGAACTGCGCGACGGCGAGGGTGACGGTGCGCACGTGCTGCATGTTCTGGAAGAACAGGTCGCGGTCCAGCGTGTTGCAGCAGGGAGGCAGCAGGTACGCGCCGCCGCAGATAAGGACCACGTCTGCGTTCTGAAGGGAAGTAGAGTTCAGTGCCATTGCTATAGTTAGCTAGCTATAAAATAATGTGCTAATTACATCTTTTAGCTCTAGTATCGTCATTCGTGTATTTTATTCATGTACGATTGCAGAGAGATTGGCATATTGACAATTTTCTGATTTGCAAACTGAAAAGGATCTTAGATTGTGTGTAAACAGGTTCTTACAGGAACCTAATCTGGTCATCTGGTCAATGTCTATGCATTGCCTGGTAATGCTTGTTAAAAACAGATTCAAAGATTTAGATACTGTCAGTAGGTAGAATATTACATAGTAGCGTTCTCTTTTTATTTTTTTGTAATGTAGTAAGTTTACCCAAATTAGAATAGATCTCTGGTACATAACAGTCTTACAGGATACCAACCACAACTTTTTCAAAAATGAAAAAGACCTAGTCATCATTTAATGTGTCTTACATGCAGGGCATCCTTAAGGAACATGCGTCCCTGATAAGCCTCGATCTCAGTGCTGGTGTCCATGTGGGCGAGGTCGTTGGCCACGCCGAGCACGCAGCGGTCCGGGATGTCGTCGTACATGGCCAGGGTTCGTATCACCTTCTGCTGCTTGAGGAACAAGCACGCGATGCGGCCTACGTCGCTTCCCGCACCAACTACCGTCACCTGTCAGTGGGATTCCTATCAGCCAATACATTCAACGAACCCTGACAAGTTCAACTACCCCCCTATGTCTTTCTCCATGTTACAGACCGTGCCTTTGCTTAAGTATTTTCATAAGGTTCTACAATTAAGCCGTGAAAAGTCGATGTTATTAGATATTATATTATTTTGTTAGTAACAAGTTAACGATACAATACGTTAGTTTCTACTAGAATATACCCAAATAAAAACGTAGTATCATCATCAACACAGTTCTTCCACCCAGAAATAGGTACCTTGATCACGACTATCGCTTACAGTAAATGAGACGTGAAACCGCAACATTACGTGAACAAGCTATCAACTGTCAACCACAGACCTTTTGCGGCGGGAACCGGGGCACAGGACAAAACCTCTCGCACTCCTTTTCCATCTGAGCAAAGGCCTTGGAGATCACGAAGTTCTTGTAACCATGGACCTGATCACACCTCGGAAGGCAAGACCTAGGCCTCGCCTTCATAGTTCGCGTAAAGCCACTGTACGCGTAGCGATACATCTTGCTAAAATTTAGATCTAATTCGTTTTTAAGAAATTTTATACATTTGATTTTAATTAATTTTCACCGATTTTTACATTGTTACTCTGACATTATATTATATACTGACATATTAAGTTTTGATAGATAAAATTGATAGGTCGGAAGAGAAGAATAGATCCATAGATTTTTGCAAGTAAATAGCTTTCATATGACAGACGTGGAGTGCTTTATCGTTTTATTTGGTGTCTGAAGCTGAGCTCATAAGTTAATTTTGAATAAGCCTTTGTAGTATCGCCCCTATATGTTTAATTCCTTTTGGCAGATGAGTAGATGTTCTACTTATCCCTTCAAGGGACGCCTGTTTGTCGTGTTCTGCAAAAAAACCTTAATCATGACGGTAAATAGTAATTTCAAACAAAAGACCTTAGCTTCTTGCTTGCAGAGGTTTAGTGCTTGGTGATTTTATATTGTAGTCTGCTTGTATATTTAATTATTCCGAGTGTATATTTTATATCCTTTAAGTTTTATTTATATACGCACCGAACAGACGACAAAACTTTAAAGTGTGAGGTAAAGTTGAAAATTCACATCTAATGTCGTTTCAACTTCTGTAATGTAGAATAAAGGGTAAGTAATAAAACAACAAATAGAACAGACATCAATTTAATAGATATAAGTTTGACCTATATATTATGTTTAACATTCATATTGATTATTATTATATTGTCTACCCATATACAGGCATACTTGTTTATGTATAGATACAACACGGAGGAATTAAAAATGACTAGAACTATAGAGAGTGAAAGCCGCCCAACTCTTGTTGTCTTATATTGTGGAACTAAGTACACGGCTCATATCTGTACCTACGATGCTTTGTTACTCTTAAATGGTGTAGACAAATAATGCGATGAAAGTGGAAGTAATAATAATAATGTTATTTATTTCTCTAGTAATTGCAATATACACATTTTTTTATTTCTCTTAGCAATGGGGAAGAACGAATTGTAATTACAAATCAGAATGTAAAATATTACCGAAGCCAACTGCGTCAGTAAAACAAAATATTGTCATGCAGCAGTCATGTACAGATGTCAAGATTCAGTACATTTTATATTTCCCACTATTGTTCTACAATTCATACCATTTAAAAGTAACACAACATAATAAATACAAGATTTGTGATATTAAATTCAATCGTAGGTACATAGGACACACCTCAAGTAATCTATTGCTTCATTACAATACAATATTTTGACAACCTTCTAAATAAATCATACTTGTGATAAATAACTACACAAATGGAACAAACATTTGCGCATCAAGTGCTGACTGAATAAAGAAAACTTCAATAATATGTAACAGTACGTCAAACATGGCATACAACTTAATACCATTATTGATTTTATAAAACCTTCAATAAACAAACACACTAATAATAAAATTTACTGATATTCTCTGGCACACAAAATACAAAAAAAAAACTTATGATAAACAGATCTTTGCTAAGATTCAATAAGTGCTACTAAAATCTAGAAAATATTAACTCAACAAAATAACAACATTCTTTTAAACACTCTTCTTACACATCAAAATATTCACAAAACATTTATTTTATGGTTACTTAAAATGCCCGCGACCTTTCAGTCGGTGAAATAAAATTAAATATTTGAGAAAAACAATGTGGCGCTTCAAAACATCGCAATCAAAATACATCACTTATTAATAAATAAAACTAATTAATCAATGTCTTAAAAATTTCAAATGGCGCGAAAACCTGTTACTTCCGAATAATAAATAATAAAGCAAGTATGACACAAGTCTAGTGCAATCAAAAAGCTTAAAATGGCCAAAAAATCATAACATTTATGGCGGAAATTTGTAACTTCCATAAACATAGCTACCAATTTACTAATGTCGCAAAAATCACTTATAAATTACAAACCTAAAATCACAAAACGGTACCTACGTATAAATAATAAACAATCCTTTCTTACTAACTATATCAGAACTTAATCCAAAACATGACTCTTTACAATAAAAATGCTTTCAACATTATTATAAAGTAAAATAATTAAAATAAAATTTATGTTGACCCAATTTATTAATAAATTAATTGAATTTAAATTTTCGTAAATCATTAAAAATAATAAATTAAAAATACATTATTAAATTAATTGTAAATCAAAACAAACGTAGTATATATTTACTTGTATCACAAATAAAATTTTAACTTTAATAGAGCCAAAAATATTGCTCCATTCTGGTTAGTATTTCCAATCAAGCAATAGTTTTGTTTATCCGTTACTGTAATTTCCCTAGTGTGGAAAAATTTCACTATCGCCTATAATCAGATTTTGGAATATAGCATTACAAATAATTGATTCAAAAACTTAACAACGTACACGGTACATTAGGAATTCACAAGCAGATCGTACGTGATCGTATATGTATTCTTTTTCGTAAAAGTTATTTTATAAACACGGCTGCTTTAAGCATCTCTTGCTAGTTCCTACATTAGTTAATATACACCCTCATAAGTCTGAGTAAAGAAAATAGGCATATAAAGAGAAACACGGTACATTGCCTTGAAGATTTCGAAATCGCGCTTAGTCTTAAACTGTCTGACTCCGGACACCCAACTTATGAATCGATTATCCCCTCCCCAAAAACACTGCAAAGATTTCGTTTAAAGAGGTTTGTAATGCTATATCCAAGGACTAGTACGTCTTAGCCACTATTGGGCGGCTCTCTGTCGGGAAGCGATACAGGATCCCTAACACAGACATCCACTGCAGCTCCGAACAGTTACAACTACCTCTCATAATATTCACAACCCGCTACTAGCGTCGCTTATTAAGTAGATCATAAGAAATGTGCCGATCACTTGAATCTCTCCGCTTGTGCTGGTTTGTACGTTTACTTGACTGTAGATAATATAGCCAGTCCCTTTTAGTAGACTGCTGGTAAGACCATGTTACCTTATGATGCAGTGCGGTTTCTTTTTATAATTCATTACTGACATGTATCTTCAGTACCACTTGTCAAGATCTAAGTGACAGACTAAACAAGAAAGTAAGATTTCATTTCTCAGCTATTTTGCAACAACTATATTCTGATGTAGAATATTTAGTATTTACCCAAATGCCAAGAAAAGGGTCCTGTTGTTAGATTAGTGTTTACATATTTTATTGCACAGGTGCCTTTTTTATTGATTGAATTTCGTTTGTTATGTAGCGTAGCAACCCCAACGAAGATAAAGAACAAAGGTACCTGAACTCCAAGATCTAGTGACAATTTTTGACAAGTGGTAAGTATGTTGTTTAAATACAAAACAGTTCAAGCGGAGTCATAGTACATACCTATCCTTAGTAACTAGCTAGGTATATTAATGTTACAACGGCATGACTCCGTAATGCGTTAGACGAGACATTACACAGTCTACACATTACAGTAGATATAATTAAAATTTGTAAACATGTAGGAAACGACATCAAAAATATACGTTCTAAAATCGGCTTGAAAAATATAGGTTAGTCTGTAATCTGCATAACAGTATGAAAGAAGCGAAAATAAATAGTTAATAAAGTCTTGTATAAATAAAGCGTTAATACAAATAAATCCGCAACCGTACGAGAACTATGTAAACATGTCTAAAAATCGTCAATGTATAACATCGAAAACTATAAGAAGTATAAAAAGCATCAAGCAGGAAGGATCGATGAGAGTAGATTCAGTACAAAGTATGAGCAAATAAGAACAGACGAACATACTGTCCACATAAAAATTCGAAGCAATTGAAGAAAAAACACCCTTCGACAAGTAGTCATTGAGTAAAGAGCAAGTACAGTAGGAACACAACTACCAACGACAGACGTACACAAGTGGCTAGGACACCGACGCTCACTGTACCTGCGCGGTCAACGTAACAGACTCGCTAAAAGCACAAACTGCAAAAGCAAGACCAAGTAAGAATCGCTACTGAACACTAAATACATTTCACGCAGCTTAGCTCGCGAACTAACATCACTCGAAGTATAACAATAGAATAGTCTAGGAGATATAGTTATTACAATAAATATAATCAGATAACTCTTTAAAAAATAAATAGTCAATATAAATGTAACAAGTATACGAGTTTCACTTAACGACTAAGTTTTAGTGTAACCTAGCACTCAAGATTATCCTACATAGAATGATCTGTGTACCAATCATCACGCCATCGAAGCTGCAGTCGGATTACAATATTATATACTACGAGATAACCCTTACGTCTAGTTGGCAGAATCACACGAACTTTGAATAGGTATTCATTATACAATGTAGCCAAACATCAAGACCACAGCGATATACTACACGAATAAATATTTAAAGCAGGACAGATAATATAATTTAGAATAAAATATATCAATATACTCTTAAATAGACAATAAATATTATATAAAAATATTAGGGCAATTTTGGGGCATGTCGTCCAACCCAAGTGACATGAGTTTGGGTTCACGAGGGACATTACACGAAACAAATCGAAAAGTTCGCTAACGATTGCGAATTAAACTTTAGAATTTTAAAAGTAACAAAAAGCTTAGGCCTTTCGTCAAATAAGGGTCAATACAAGTGCGAAGATGCTGTGGTTCTAATCATAACATACGTGACCTACATCTTACCTAAAGACAATAATTTAATTACACAAGGCAAGAACAAGTCATGTTTCACTTCAAACATCCGTATATCTACTCGTTACACTGATATTATTCTATCTACGTCTAATTCAATCATTTGTGTCAACGAACTGGAATAACAATGCCAAAAACGGGTCATTAGAAGAGATATACTTGCTTAAATAGTTGTGGACGTCGGGAAAACAGTTAAATCGAGTGAAAATTCAAAATTCTGCCTTTGAACGAACCATTTGTCAAATCTATTGGTTCTCACTATTCTTACAAGTGTAGCCCGTGATGCTCAGTGTATTGCAGTTTTAGACTGCGTCCACACTGTAGCGTGCACGCCAAGTACAAACACACTCGAAAAGAGATGCTTTGATATCACTACAATCAACGTTTGCTGACAAGATGTGTAATACTCTAAATAATCCCATGTGCCTACAGCTGAAATCTAAAACAAACACGTGTATTAACCACAGAATCTAGACTACGTTCAACTCACAATGTGTAGAACTCGTTACTCGTGCATTTCGACATAACAGTTAATTCATATAATGCGACGTAGTGCCGCGTATTAAGCTCATCAGGTTGTCGATCTAAACGAATGCTACGAAGCTAGGTCACACTCAGCCATCCTCCTCGCTACCGGTGAAGTGCCTATAAATTACGAACCTAATCATCACAAGTTTCCAATGGGAATCTATATTACATCCATAGTATTATTACGCCTAAACACATTGATATAACCTCACATTTCTCTATATTAAGTTTAGCATCTATTGTGTCAAATACATACGTTACAGCATAGACAGATCAATAAATATAGTCGAGAGATAGTAGAGGTTCCCTGTTTCCATTTTTTTACTTTCTTGTTTTAAATCAAGATTATTCGTGGCGTGGCTAGCCGCGGGCACAAGCCGGCGGCTCAACACTATTACAATCAGTTCTCTTATAGTTAATGTTACGTTTGTCTTTAAATGCTTCCTTCTTAATCTCAATAAACATCAATTCAAACCACGCCACAAATAATCCTAACACCGTCTAAAATTTAATTTTAACAATAATAAATGTATTATAAAGTAGGTTTAAAAGTTAATAAATACATGGGACCGAAAAATCATTACATTCATGGCACTTATTCGATAACTAGTATTTTGTACAGAAAACATTTTGATAAATATAATAAAAATAATGGCCACTCTCTTTAGTCACTGACCACCAGTGATTAAAAATATATTATGTGTATCGTGCCGTGCGGTTCATTTATTTCACACTTCAATAAACAAACGCTACAAGTTTTACTTGTTAAACATGAGATAACTGCTTAAAGGAAAAGCAAGTGCTTACGAAGGCGTCCACGGCACGACACACTTCAAAAATGGATGACAAGGCAAGTATAGTCAAGACTCGAAATCTAAATATCGATAAATGGACCAAATCGAAAATCGCATGAAACTATTGTACTGCAAGTTTCGCCGTAACTTTACATCCTAATTGAAATTACCTAAAGTTTGGCAACTACTAAATATAGATATCCCCTAAAATCGGTCCGGAAAGTGCATAAGTCAGTGTATTAGCAACAGCCGAATCATAAGTTAGTATTGCACTATCAAGTTACATGTGTTGCTCACTTGGACACATTGCTTGAAACCAAGAACACTTGACATGAGGTAGTGTTGCAATGGATAGAGAAACAAAAACGTGTCAAAGTGAGCACTCGCCTTAAACCTATGTAAAGTAGTGAATATCATAATATTATTTATTGCAATCTTCGTTTAGAGGAGACGGATGTAAACACTATTTATACTATATTATTGCTGGTACTTATTGATCAATTCGACTCGCAAAAATGAAACATCTAGAAACACTACAGGGGAGACTATATTATTGAAAATTATTATTATTACATCTGCGTCTAATCTACTCTAACTAGAAGTTAAAGAACAAATTTCCACGTTACCAAGAAACGAAATTGTGACGATTCAAAATCTTACTCGCTACCAAGTTTAAGTGGTAATGTTCAGTAACATTTAAGTACTTTGAGCCTATGAAGAAGCACCATTGAATAAAACATCCTACATTATAAATAAAACCCGTAATACAGTTACATATTCCACTAATGAAGCCACGTGACTCGTAAACTATTGGAAGCGTTCTATGTTCATTACTATTGATATTGCTACTACTCTGTTGCCCACTAGTGCAATTAATTTAGTCTCGCCAAGTCTTTCCCTGACAAACTAGCGTACAATCAGAATTAAGTTCAGTCCTGTCATTTTAACGGATCATTTATTAATATCAACGTGTATTTATTTGTCATACATGGCGTCTTATTTATCTTCGGTCATAGTAAATGCTTGACTAGACAGACATACTGCTTACAAAAGAGAAAGATATAACGAGACTACAATTAACGTAGTATGAACAGACTATGGGCCGTTCGGAAATAAAAGGAAGACTTATTCAACGAAATACGATATTAAATTTTTATTATTAATATTAAAATCCTTATCAATACGTTTGGAAGTACATAAGATCTGTGTTAAAACCATCGAACAGAGCTACTAACTACTAGAGGCTCGTCTAAGGCTGCTATTACAAGACACAAGCCTTTGATAATACTATTGGCAGTGAATTGTAACTTAAATATTTTAAATGGTGTTGTCATTGGCACGATACCATAATTTTGGAATTATAGTGATTATTGTTTGAAACTTTGTTGACGGCAAACAACTTGACGTCCATCGAGTACACGTACAGGCACAAACAAAGAGAGGGGCGTGATTAATCAACCAATCACGAGCGTGGAAATTTATCACGCTAGATAGCCCACCAATGAGACGAAAGAACTTGCGCATTACCTCTGGCTGGAGGCTTTAAGGTCCTCGCCAAAAGTCCGGTGAAGCAGTCAAAGCCTGCGCTCGGGCTAACTGCAAAGATCTCCAGACCAAAAAAAACTTGCGCATTAGACGTCATATGTCAAGCAATTTGCCGCCAACTCTCACAAGGCCACAAAAACGTATATCAACTTCTTCCTACAGTTCAAAGTTTAGGTAAACCGACTATTGCTTGTGAACTAATAAACTAACTATTACATTCTAAGTTGTATTGTCTATATAGTTGTGTTTGAAACTTGTCTTTCGAGACTGACTAAACGTTATTTGGAGTTTCACCACTAGGTCAGATATCAGTGCAATGGCCCATATTACTATACCTACCTATATAACGGCGTTTAATGACTAAGCGAAAAAATGGAATGTTAATTCTACAACCTACTGTTACTGACATCTGTTAGTACGATTAAACAATGCAAAGTAAGCCGTTATACATAATATATGATACTCATAAATACTACACGGATGATATACGCTGTGTAATTTTAGTGACCAATCATTTATGGAAAGGGAGCTATTCTTTTTAAGGATATCGCAAATTAGGTTTTGAAATCACACCTTTAAAACTTTAAAAGCTTAATGCAAATGACTTTTCATTATTCTTTAGGACAAGTCAGATATTATAATGTATTTTTAATGTTTTCACTGAACATATTTTTTTTATCCTGACGCTAAAACTACACAGGGTATGTTCCTACATTAATATATTAAAACGTGACAATCAAAATGTAAAACGCACGTGTTGTATTATGTCCGTACCTAATTTGTAACGAGTGCATTACAAAACATTTACATCAATTCCAATAAATCAATTAATAAACTTTTATAAGTATTCTGAATATTATAAACAATAGATTTTTAAACTTTCTCCTTTCGAAAAGCATTCACTAACCAGAAAATATTGGAATAACCATCATAAGAATCAATTTCATAATAATTTAAATTTTACTGTATATGGAATTAATATTAGCTACACCTACATACATGTATATAAAGGAAGATCTATTAGTGAGATTGTACGAAATAATTAGGTACGAGATAAATTACCCTCTGAAAACCAGTATGTTGTGCATTAGATATGTATAGAGCCGGCCGCCGGCGCGCCACACGCCGGACGGCGGGAAAGCGTTAGTACATCATGCGACCGCTATCGACTAATTCAATTAAATGCAGTAATACAAAGATTTCCAAGACACACTTCTTACGATAAATATAGGTACATTACGAGGACAATCTTAACGTTAAACGAGAAGTATTCGCGCTGAACGGGAGCTTCGTATCGCGGCCGGGTCGGCGAGCCTATGAGATTGGTGTCGTTGCCGCCGGCCGCAGCTCCTCACGCGGTAATATCACAGATGCCTACCAGCACGCGCCGCAGCCACGCGCCGGACTCGCGCCGCTGCCGGGTCGCACTCGCGCCGACCCGCGCCCGCTCTAGCCCGAGCCCGCGCCCGGCCCCGCTCCGCCGCACATGCGCTCCAGCTCCAGCAGGTCCTGCAACACCACATACGCCTAATTAAAAGGGGAAGCGGGAAGAACATGTGTAACGAGCTAAACCGTCGCTGCGGACCAGTACAAAGCCGGCATGCCAATCCACCTTTCCCAGAACAGAGGTTTAGGCCATGAAGATTTCCAGAGACGAAGAAGGGTATAGAAGGAAAATGCGATAGACTGATAGGTGCCCGCCCACCGCTGTAACCGGTAAGAGTTTGGCACGCCTCACCTTGCAGGTCGGAGTCGGAGTCGGGGTCGTGTTCGGGGTCGTGTTCAGGGTCGTAGTCGGGGTCCAGGAGGTCAGTGAGTACCTGTTCGCGGCGCTTGAGCAGCAGCTGCAGCAGTCGCTCGTGTGCGCGCGCCAGCTGCTCGCGCCGGCCCGCGTACTTCTGCTCCAGCCGGCAGCACTCCGCCACGCCGCGCTCCACGCTCTACGTGTGACATAACACTAGTTAGACTGGATACCATTAACGTACTATATACATAGACTGCTACTATCACTAGTTTCCCCTTGTGCCAAGCGTGAGCAGTTTTTAGTCTGAACCAAGTACATTCGTTTACTGATTTAAGATTATTTTCGCGCAACAAGAAACTTATATACGAAAATATCGCAGGTTTAGACATTGTTAGGATAGCATTAGTGTTTTAAATCGGCAAGCTCCATCTTCATAAATAATTCACGACAAAACTAGTTCACACTAGTGCTTACGTTAAAACTCTGATAGGCTCACTCTAAGCTAGATACACAATGTTCGGTAGGAGCGGAACAGGGTCGCATTTGAGGCACTAAAATAAGCCGCCCGTATCGAACCACGCGACCCACTCTGGGTAGAGCCCGTCTTAAAACATTGATACACTTGTCACTTTACTTAAATTTATTTGACATGCATGTAGTTCAACATAGCTAGTTGCATTTTTGACATTGCGGATAACATACAGGGGAACGATCCCCTGTAAAAGATAAAGATATAACAGTGTTAAAAGTAACTAAAATCCGATTTCATTTATATCGACGGTAACAACTCGATTTCAGATTTCAAAGTATTCAAGCGTAAACCCAATGTAAAACTCACCTGAGAATGTATCTCCCGTTTGATTCTGTTGATCTCATCCTTATCCCTGTTAGTCTTCTTAGCTAGTGCCTTAACATCTTCTTTCCGCGAATTCGCTAATCTAGTTAATATTTCCTTCTTCTCCACATCTAGTAAATCCTGGAAACAACTAATGATAAGTATTCAACTCTAGGCCAGAAGTGCTCGGACGAGGGAAGGGACCTTTGGGAAAGGTAAAGACCTTGCAGAGGGACAAGGCGGGCTTCATAGTAGTTCATAGGTAGATAAATTAGTAGCTTTTGGAAAAATCACAGAGGGCATACTTTCATTTAAAATATTTTGAAACTTGTTTATTAAGAAGTAATATTACGAGTTCAGCTTCAACCCGTGTCCGTATAAACTGGAACCAATTTGGACATTTTAAACTGCGAAGGCGGAGAATCTCAAAATGTTTATAACAATTTTATGAGTGGGCAAAATAACATAAAAGTTAACGGTAGTGGTTAAACAAAAGTGAAGCTATATCTTACAGCGAGCGCTTTCATCTGCGCGTGCTGGTCGGCGCGCACGTGCTTCTCGAGCGCGGCGTAGACGGCGTGGTGGCACTTGACGCGCAGCTCGCGCTCCAGCGCCGCCACCTCCGCGCACGCCGCACTCGCCGCACTGCTGCCCTCCTCTGTGCTCAGCTGACTCTCGCTGCTGCTCATACAACGGGAGTGTTATACATCACATACGCAACTCATAACTAGAGAGGGACGGGAGAGTGGCGAATTATTCAAGTTATTACACCAATAATTTGATGTCAGATGATTGACATGAAAAATTTTATATCAATTATTAAACTAATACATTTTAAGCTGAATTTCGTAAACTAACTGTATGCCAAATGCACTCTTCCACACTTTTGGATTGATTACCCTTTTAGTAAAAGGTAAATCAGGTTGAGAAAGTGCACATCATTGGCTAACATCTTACTGCTCCTAATTACTTTAGTAAAAGTTTCAAATTATGAAGTCTTACCAGAAAACGGACAAGATATTTGAATAACATAATTCATAGACCATGTGCAAAAAAAAATTGCAACAAATTATCTATTCATAATACACTACCGACATCAGTATATAACAGGCTAAAACTTACATATTCTTCGACGACAGTCGCTTCACGAGCTTGTTAGGGACATAGAACTTGGAGGTGGGCGGTTTCTTCTCCTTGTCGTACTTGCGTCGCAACGCGTCTAGCTTGCGCGACAGCTCCTGTTGCTTCTCGCGCACGATCTTCAGCGAGAGAAGCGCTTCAAGCGCCTCCGCTAGCGACTCGTCTGATTGAGTGCCGTTGGTTTTGCTTTCCGTTTCTAGAAGGGAAATGGATTGGTTGATATTTTTGTGGATCTGCATATCGTCGAAATAGTTTTAATTAATGTAAAAAAGAACCGAAGTCACGTGGGACCACCTCTGACTTCTGAGGTGTACCCTAGTAAAAATATCTTTTGGATTCGTTCCTCAATTGACTTAGATATCCCGTGATAAACATACAGACAAAATCTACAGACAAATTAAGACCTCCTCAAAAAGATTATTTAACTTAAGCATCAAATCAAGCGAAGTCAGACCAATTTGGGGAGGATAAACAATTTTAAAAAAGTGCAATAACAGAAAAAAAGCACCGCAAAGTATATAATTCAAGGTTACATCTTTTAATAAACGGAATTACTAATTTAAAGGTACTTTAAGGTACTTACCATGAGTATTCTTGTCATTAGTAGTAGGTAAAGGTGATGAGATTATCTCACTTTCAATGAGTGACTGGCTTATGGTCGCGTTGTCTTTCAATGGGCTACCCTCTGGAGCGTCGTCTGCCCTGATCTAGAATTACATGATATTGTTTAATAATGTTTATAGTATGATTTTTTGAGATAACTCATACACGGATTTCTGGATAGTTTGTTACGGTTCTGTCGGAAAACTGTGTAGACGTTTTTGCGGGGCATATTATTAAGTTTATGTTCATGATATATCCTTCCTAATTCTTATGCTATTTGAATGTATCTGAATGAAACTTTACAACAATGTAGCTAATACATCCGAATAACACTTAGGCTTTAATTTGCCATTGGTATGTGCCAATGGTTTGGCCGTGTGGTATCCGGCTTAGACTTGACCATCCCCACTCCTCCCGTGGGTAACGTAAGAGGTCGCTAAGGGAAAAATCTAGAAAATGGGCAGCAGCGTCTTCTGTAACTTGACCAACAATACTGCGACCCCAGGCTGCCTGCCAAGAGTGGGGATTATGGCAACCCCCCCCCCTCTCCAGGGGGGAGGCCTTTGTTCAGTAGTGGACGTCTTCCGGCTTATGATAATGATGATGATAATTTGAAAAAGATACTGTGTGAATTGTCCAAAATATTGCACATTCACGCGCGTGTAACCGCGAAGCACAGCTAGAAATAAATAAAATACTTAATTTAACATATAAAATACAGTATATGTTACCGGATGCACGCTATTCCGCTTATCGGTCTTGTCGGGTCGGTCGGTGCGGTCGGGGCGGTCGGGGCGCGCGTCGCTCGGCACGTCCGTGTCCTCCGTGAGCTTGGCCAGCTGGTGCTCGCGCTTGTCCAGCTCGCTCTGGTACTTTATAGGGTTGGCTAGGGCCTCTGCCAGCTCCGACAGCCGGTCTGGCACGTAATCCTGACGTAAGAAAACATTTATTAACATATTTCAACTGTAGAAATGTTTGTTCAACACAAAGTACGACACTAAAGAACACAGTCCTAAGGTAACCAAAAAATTTAGTTTTGGAAAGAAAATAGGACAGTAAAGAGCCAGTTCCCGTAGTCCCGAAGCACAGATTCCCGTAGTCACGTCTAAAAAGACGGGACGGACGAATAGGGTTAATAAAATACACAACACGAAATAAACTTTTAGTAGTTCCTTGCCTTATATTAACGATCCTAGCACTAAACCATGCAATATGTGATGAAATGCTAGGTGGTCACCCTACATTGTTGGGAAGACCTCATTGGACTTCAAAAGTAACTCGACCCCGAATTTGTTACAGCTCTTCTTTTCAGATGTAGTTCTTCTTCGTATGAATGATATTTTGGAACCATGCGACTAGAACTACTTTACGTTTTACTGGTTTACTGGAAATGAAAAAAAATGACTTGTCACTTTTAATTTTAAACCATGTGTGGACAAGATGGGGGTACACATTACACATGGTTATTAAATTAGAAATGATTTCATTTCTGAAAGGGCGATCAACAGAAAATTAGTTAAACATGCGTCAAGACCAATTTCAAGTGCTGTCATTGCTTGTCTTGACGTCGTTTTACATTTTTTTTATAAGTCTTTCAGAAACCGGTTATAGATTATTTCAAAGTATTAGTTCAAAGTACCTTGACTACAACAAGTAGCAGTAGACTGGCGGGCAGGGGCAGGCCCAGTTCTGTTCGTAGGTTGACGTGACGGTAACCGGGGCATAACCCCAGTACTGGTAGCACGCGGTGCCCTACCAGCCGGCCGCTTTCTTCGTGAGCTGCGATGCGGATCATCGCAAGCTCGGGTAGGACCACCTATGGAGTGAGAAAAAAAATATTACTCAAAATATCATCGAAGGTGAACAAGAGAATTGTTTGTATATACGAGTGGTGGTAGCTTTTTTTCCTTGGCCCATACTGTCCTACTGCAGGTATAGGTCTCCCCCAATTCCTACAGTTAACAGTATATAAATTAATTTATTTTTACTTGCTTACTTTTAGCTGAAACATTGCGTAATTTAAGAAAGGATGCTTTCGATGGCAATATACTTATCAAAAAGCTACAAGTTGGAAAACGGGTTTTGGTGATAAATTGTTTTCAAAAAAGATTCTATGTACGAGAAAATATTATCTAACTAATTATATTACCCAGTTATTTCAGTCATAACGCAAACATCATAACGCTAATAAAAAAAAAACCTACATCATAGTTTCTACAGTAGGTAATAAAAATAATAGTATTTATTCATATCTCTAAAACGTTGTAGTGAGTCATAAAAGAGGAAAGCCAACAATCAACTTCACATCTTTATTATCAACGTTGCCAAAACGATGACTAACACACTAAAAAAGCCATCAATTTATTTCATAAAAACTTTTCAGTATAAAACATACGGGATCCGTTTATCGCGCCCTCCGTTTAAAAGGTTTTAAACGGTTTTTGTCTATTATACACGGAAACAGCGTAACAACAGGCGGAATCAAGGTTAATGGTCTATTGTAGAAAAACTGAACTACTGTGTAACTGGCTGTGAATTTTAGTTAATTCTGCCAACCAGTCTTACTACGGGATACTATGTTTCCCAGTAAAATGGGTTGTAGAGGTCAGATAGGCAGTCGCTCCGTGTAAAATACTTCATACAATAAACGTAGTAAATATAAAAGTCATAAATGTCTAAACATTTGTTTGTGCACGTGAATATCTGTACATTAAAGCCGTACATAATACAGGTTCGAGATTTATACGCTGTCAAATAATAGAAATTTGTATTCGAATCGTAAATATATTTATCATGGTAATTTATGTCTATGAGTGAATTATAGATTTCCGTATTGCATTGCCATTAGACAAGCTATGTTAGCATTTATGTGCACTTACTTTATATTGAGTGTAGGTACGATATATATTGAGAAACATTATAAATTAGAATTGTTTGTTTGGAAATCAAATAGTAATGAGTATCTAATGCTTGTATAGTAAGGAATTTGTTTACGAAATTCAGCATGTTTAAGGTATTAAACTTTACTGAATAATTAACCCTCAACTTCACCATCGGCGTACTGGCTAAACGATTGGTTTAATGCTAGTGCAACAATCCAATCGTTAGTAGGTTTGCTGTTTTATAATGATTACCTTCACGGCAACAATAGTTATTTTCTCGGCAGACACACGACCAATTATGCTTTTAATTAAATATTATTATTATTTTTTAACCTAGCGATCGATGTCATCCAAATATTAAGAACTTAAAACTATTTATCGTCTAAAATCTAACGCCTCCATTAAACTCAGTTAAATCAAACAATTTGTAAAGCCCCTAGGATTTCATTTACATTGAGATATCACACTTAATCCCAAAACACTAACAATAAACTAATTATCCGCATTACAGTAATGTTCAAACATCGCTAATTGCTCTCGTAAAGTGAATCAGTAGCTAGCCACTATTCTGATGGCAATGCCGGCGCTACGATTGACGTGTAAACACGAGTGGCAGTGACGGGGAACACGTGGCCGCTGAAAGATGCCGACATCCAAGCGTATGAATGTTGGAAATTACAATACAATGCATTCCATTCTTGCAAAAAGTTATTTTTGGTAAATAATCGGAATAACAATATTATATTCTTATAGGTATTAACGTAATAAAAATAGCAAGCTCTATCTCTGAGACATTTGATAGAAATATTTAAGGATACGAGTCCATTGCAATCTTAATAGCTATCAATATTTCATGTAACTTAGTTGCCTATATCCTTTACCATTTTTTTACGTAATTCGCCTCGATGGTTTTATTTCTGAACCTTGTCTATTTTAGAACTCTGAATAAAAAGCAGTTGACGCAAAAAGATGCATTTTTAGTCGGGTAACCGGAAATCGCTGCCAATAATATCAGATAATTGTTATGTGATTTTGGAATTATCGAAGAGTCTCGATGAAACTCAGCGCATATCAGTGCGGCGGCAATGACTCAAAACAAACCGAAAATTAATATCTCTAGACTCAGATGTCACGAATACCTAATCTAATCTATTGATTGTATATGATTATGAATCAGTAATGAACTACAATTGAAATAAAGGCACGAGGACAAACCATAGGAGGCTAAAAGGTTAGAAGACGCGGAATGAGTATTTAGACATTACAATAACATGTCTATTTGACATCTGCAAATGCTAGCAAAACATACTGTATTGGAAATTGTAAAATATTAAACATGACATCACCCTCCGTCCTTTACAATGACAAAAGATCACAACCTTTATAAAAATAGTTTCTATTTTAAACCTATACCTATGGGAACTTCAACGCATAATAAGCACGCGATAAGTCTCTAATTAATTTTAGTACTTGTGAGGGATCCCAAAGCGTATATTGAACAAAACAAACAACACATCACGTCAGCTGTAAAGTTTGACATTGACCTTTATTTTCAAACAACCAAAAGTGATTATCCTAATCACTAACAAAACAACGTGCGTATAAATGAAAATTTGACATTGACCTTCATTTTCGGAAAAAAGGATGATCTTACTAACATCCATTAAATAGAACGTCGTTCAGACAACAAATACTTTGAAATGTATCTTTATTCACATGACAATAAGGGTGACTTTCCGAATCTCTGGCAGAGCATCGCACTTAAAAAAAACATTTTGACATTGACCCTTATTTCCCAAGTAATAAAACTCTCATTCCTACACAAAAACTAACCTTCTTAAACACGAACGGTTCCTCTCCATACACCGGGTTGATCCCGTTATTCGGCGCAACTCTCGTCCGGAACTTCTTGCGCACAGTGTCAGCTGGGAGGCCGAACATGTCGACCTCGACGTAGGTGCCGCAGCGCTTGTCAGTCAGCAGCTGTCCGGAGAGTACGGTCACTGATAGTGTGCCAGCTATTATGCCGTCCACTGTGCTTTCCGCGAACGGGTCGAGGCGACGATCCTGGAATGGTAATTTATATTGTAGTTATGTAGGCAACAAAAAATATGCTATTAAAAATAAAAAAGTTTTTTTTTTAATTTATCCAATAGTTACTACGCTTAATGTGTTTTAAATTTTCTTAAGTGGAGAATTCATCTGTCGACTAAAATAATAAAGTTGTGTAAACAAAAATTGCCTCTTTTTTTTCAAGTGTACTCCATGTACTTAAGCTACAATAACGTATGACCCTTTTGTCTAAAGAAATGATTTATTGTTGATTTGGGCTAAACACTCAAAATAGATGAAACATTTTACACGAATTTGAGAGTTCATGTAAACAACATGAAAATGTACCAAATCGGAGTAAATAACACGTGGAAATGAATCAAACATTGATGTTTTGTAAACACGATTTCACTTTAATTCGATACGCAATACGATTTGAGGGTATCGATAACGGAATTATGAGTTTATTGCGATGCCCGACTTTTGATAATAGATAAGTATTTACTCTAATAAAATAAGAAGCATCGTTTTCAATTTTAGTCGTCATGTTGCTGTAATGATCCGTCCTTCCATTCGCATCCATCTCTTTTTAGGCCTTCCCCTATTTAAGTATGTGAGTTTCACTAACATCGTAACTACAGGGTGGCAGGACGGACAATGCCACGGGCCCCCGACCCAAGAGGGCCCCGGCCCAAGAGGTCGCAAGCTCACATTATTTTCGTGTTTATACCTGAGCATTTTATTCAGTGTCGTAAAGTGACTTGGTGGGGTTCCAAATTTACATGGTGGGGCAAACAAATGTAGAAATTTAATTCAAGTTAGTACAAATTGGCATTAATTTTCATAAAACAGATGTTAGTTCCTTACCTTTCTTCGCATAAACTCTGGTTTCAGTAGATACCCGCATCGCCGATTGTACTCATACGTTCCCAGATTGAGTTGCATCGCCAGGTCTAGCGTCTGGTAGTTAAGCGCCACTAATTGGCACCCAGCGTTCCAGAAAACCTGTTATACAAAGACTTATTAAATAGTTGAATACACATAAATGCGATAAATGACTGACTCTAATAACCACCCCTGAGGAGTCCCTATCGAGATCAAGAAGACTTTTTTCAGTCGATTAACAAAAGGCGTGGAAATCGCATGATAAAAAAACATAGCCTAATTGAGAACTTCCTGCTTTTGAAGTTGGTTAGAAAATATAAAACTATCGGAAGATACTTGATTTAGTTCATTTTCTTGGAATTATTCAATTAGATAACTGGTTTAAAACCACCAAATTAATCGTAATAAAAGGCTATTAAGGTATGTAATTTGTCCAAGCAGACTGTCAGGCGCCTTCGTTCATTTCAATTGATTATTGTTTTTATATTGATCAAGAACGTAATGGGTGTAACAAATTATTGTAAGTGAATTTGAATATCACCCTAAATTTTTTAGTGCATCATTAATATCAAAAGTCATACACGAAAAGGGATTACAATTAATTTATTATAAGGCACCATTTTCCAAGGGAATTCAGCAGCAATACTGAAAAATAAACATGAAAAAGAGACGGTTAAATGAAAATCGCGCCTTAATTTCAAAGTATTAAGGTCTATTATCGTAATTCTTTGTTGCCTAAGTCTTACCTGTGGCATGAAGTTAGACGAGTCGAACCGAGTTCCCGCGGGGTAGACTCGCGACAACTGGTGTTTGTTGTAGTTCACGAACTCAATCGGGCGCTCCTTCAACAGCGTCGTCGCTTGTTTCTCGTCGAACGAAGACATCTCGTAGAAACGGTTCTTTTCTATTTACAAATAAAATATAACGATAATGATAATGACTCTATTATTTTTAATTACATAGTTAAAAAAGTAATAAAATTAAAGTACATAACTAGGTATAATTTATGTAAATAAATTCACATGTTATTATCCAGTAGAATTTCAATTGCCAGAAAAATTGTCGTTAAAGATATATAGCCGTTACAGTAATCACTTTTTTATTTGTTACGCCTAGACTTTTAAACCGATATTCAAAGTTAACCTCGCATTTAGTCGGTATATTTCACTTTGTTTATATGAGTGATATAGTTACAAGGGGATGAATTACATAATTTTTGTCAACTCATATCACCTGGGTGAATTGCGTCCGAGATGAAATGAAGGGACACAAAAATCTACTTTGTCCACAAACTGTTATATGCCATTTATTATTTAGTCCCATCCCACATTAGACTAAAAAGTTGGACCTGCAAGCCTTTTAAAGGACCGGGTATCTAATAATAATTGAGAGATGAAATGAAGCAGAACTGACTCTCGGAGTTCTCGAAGGAGCTGAAGTGCACGGGCTGCACGTAGTTGACGAGCGCGGAGATCTCGGCGCCGGCGTGCGTCTCGCGCGCGTCCTCGCCCGCCGCGCTGTCCGCGCCGCCCGCCTCCTCCTCGCCCGACGAGCTCTCCGAGTCCGACGACTCCGACGAGCCTTGCCGGGCCAGCTGGTGAAGGGATATCACGTTATTACTACAAAAATGTAGGCTTATAATTATGTTATTTCTACATGGGGCTACCAGAAATCGAAAATCCGCTAGGGTCGCTAGCATCGCATCACGTATATTTGGCATTCTACAGCAATGTCCTGATGCCAGACTAGAAAGCTTTTCGCTATGTTGCCGTCCCATCGGATTATGCGAGTGTAGGGAAATAATTTAAAATTAGTTTAGGAAAACAAGAAAGTGGACCGATATACTATGAATTGATTGAAGAAGGTATTGATAACAATTTAAGCATCGGAGATCTCAAGCAAAAAACCTTATCTAATAACCAACCAACAGCCTACAGTTTACATAATCAATTAATTAGAAAGGGAATTCGTGTCTCATGTCATGTGCACGCAAAATCTTTATTAAATCAGGAAGGAAATCGATAATATTTTCTTCGAGATTAACTGCCGAAATCATAAATCGATCGTGTAAGTAGGATACAGCTGGCATGGTTTATTATCATACGATAAATATTTCTAACAAACATGATAAATCGTAACGATAAAACAACTAAATACTACGCCTCGATTTTTTTATCTTTCTTATGTTTGATCCTCCGAAAATTCTAGTAAAAAGATATGTGTCTTAGACACATTCGCGAAACTACGGTTATAATACTAGATCAGAATCAAATAGTCTGTAAAAGAATCGGTTTCCATAGTATAAAAAGTAGCAAATCCAGTAAAACTTCCTTAGATGTATTTCGCATTTTATTGAATTCGGTTAAAGGTAGATAAAACCAATACAGCAAGATTTTTATGCTGCGAATTTTACTTAATGTAATTAAATGGGAGGCGATTTTCACTATAGTATTGTTTGATTACTATCGGTTGTAAAGTAATTAAAGTGTTTATTTATCTATTAAGTATACTGGTATACTAACAACAGCAGCTGCGATGACTTCCCCGTTCCCCTGCGGCACCTCCGGCCGCGGCTCGCTCTCCTCCGACGCCACCGAGTCGTCCTTCTTGTGGTGGTGGTGGTGCTTCTTCTTGTTCTTTATTATTATCTTGTTGCGCAGGAACGACGGCGGCGGCAGCTCCCCTCCTATATCACACGTCAAGTAATTATACTAACAACAGTCACATACAGGTCGAAGGAACTTTCCCAATCGACTAATGATTGTTGATGTTATTAATTCATTGTTGTGACCACAAAAAGTAATTTAAATAACATAAGACATAAAACTAATTTGTTATCGTACTACAAAAACAATAGTACTTTATTTACCAAACAATTTTGTGACACAGTTTTTCGACTTGAACTCATAAACGCAAATCTTTGTTTTCAAAACCTATACTCTGTAATAAAATTCCAGTATCCTAATACCCCGGTTTAACGGACACGTTTATTGACCAATGATTTATATCTGTTCACACCAAAGCACTATACGCTTGAATGCGACGACCAAAATACGCATGTCTGTCGATGCACGTTTTAAATAGTAATACATTTACTCGATCAGTTCAAGCTAATAAACGTAAGCACGCCTTAAAAGTCAAGGACCGATTAAAACAACATACAAAGTATACGTTTGATGCCGTAGCCCGTACATGTAGTAGGTGATAGGTATAGAGAAAACAAACTGTCTCATAGTGTTTACACGCCATGAGGCGGCAGATGCTTGGTTGATCGCCAACGTAAATACTGCAGGTGGACCGGACCAACTTCAAAGTACGGAGCGCCGAACACGCTGCGTCAATAGGCCCAAATAGATCATCACATCAAATATTCTAATACTAGGCAATATAGAAATAACTGACTATTCGGCTTTTGCGTCATCGATATGCTAAATAAAGGTCAATGTATTAAAAATCCTTGTGCTTAATCAATGTCATGAATAAAAGCCTGTCGACAGACAAATAATACGTCATTTCCGTCTATAAAATCAAATCATAATCAATTGCTCTTCGTAGTCATTCAATAAATTTGATGCACACCTTATAATGTTTGGACGGTGCGGCTGAAAGATTAATGGGCGTTGAACGCAAACAGTCTATCCAATCTTAAACAGCATCTTTAATATGAGCGGTAAACGATGAGCGTTTACCTTACGACCTGCCTCACTGGCGCGTATCTCGCACGTGCCAGCTTTACAACTTTCTGGCAAACCTACATAATGCAGACAAATAACACGTCTTCAAGTACCTAAATTGATAAATCTTAGATCCAAAGCAAACACCGTTATTTTCACTCTATGAACGCTAGACTAAATATTAATTTAAAGACTTATATTTCGTCTAGCGTAACGTCGTAAATCTTTATTATTACTCATATCCCTGTACCTAGATATAGAGCACATTATCAGATTAGTTTCTAGAAGAGCTCAGACACGTCGCACGGTCCTTGAGTAAACATAACCGTATTTATTAAAACAGGGACTTTATGTTGTAAAACATTAATGCATAGCTATTATTGTTTTCTTTTTCTTTAATGCGAATGCTTTATAATATGAGACATACTTATAATAGGGATCTCAGATAAAAATAAATGTGAAAAAGAAATAAAAACTGCGAATGAAGGCATATTATCGTAGTAATATTATAAAGAGCAGTTCGTAAAATGACGACGGCTACAAGACGGCTCTATTTGAAAATGGCTTTATGAATATTTAATACATTCATCAACAGAATTAATAAATTTATAGGTATTCTGGCATTAATTCCTTCAGCATGTGCTATGTACATAAACAATTAACTAACAGCTTATGATCATGTAATAAAATAGATTATTTCGACGAGATATTCAGATATAATCGAAATAATCTGTGCAACGTGGTATCCCCGCGTGACTTTTTCTGGCATTTTAGTTTTATTTTTTTCTCCTTAGGAATATCTCCAGAGTGCGAAATCGTTTCAGCTGCTCTCGAGATTTGCGCTTAGCAACACATTCAGCGATTCATTTTTATAATATAGATTTAGACTTACGAGCCATACATATTGTGTCAAATTAAAATCTCTTGTAATATCTCTGGAACTACCTAAACTATCTATCGATAGGTTAAAGAAATGGGTCGCACATACAAAACACTTACCAGGTTCTAGTTGGTGTGAATCAAGAGGTTTATCGAGCAACATATCTCCGAATATTTCCCTACAGTAGTTGGCGATCTTGGCTTGCTGTCGCGGATTGCAATGGTTCTCGAAGCTCAGTATCACGGGGTAGTCCGACGTCTTGAAGGCGCTCTCCGCTATCGCTTCCAGCACTTCCTTGGCATTGATCTCCGGCACGAACGTATATCCGTGTACGATTACGGGCTCGTCGGTGCGCCCGTTCCAGAAGTCGAGCTCCACACATCTGTGTGCAATATGTTTGTTATCATTATTTGTGGTAGTATCCCATATTACGCCATATTTTTTTATTAGGATATTTCTGTTTTATCTATTTCAATTTATATTCATTGAAAAAAAGTTATGTAAATATAAAATAAATCTACATACTGTAAAGTCGTTGGTTATACTTATTATTCAAATTCATATTTAGAGAAAAAAAACAATTTCTATCTATTCTGATATTATTTTAATCAAATGCAAATAAAAGAATATTGAAAGTAACATAGTTAAACAAATATAAAAAGTGCGCATGTAAAACCTGTATCCAAACATTAACATACATTTTCATAAGCTAACATTTATCATGTGGTTAAGGTCGATTCACACCGATGATATCGATAGCCGAGCGTTCGATACCGCTCTAATTGGATTTATTATTAAAAACGCATAGAAACATTATTATGTAGATATTTTTATAAACAAATTAGATTCGATAGCAACGTAATTAGTGCTACAACAAGTTCGGGCGGAATGCGGCGGATTAACTTGTACACAAACACCAATCAATCAGGTTTACACACAATGCTCTTTTTAACAACCTGTTTGGAATATAATATATTAGATAAAGGTGCTTACATTCGCGATGTTTTCCGATCTATACGTACGATCAAACAATCGTGTAAATGTTTAGAAAAGTACGGATCAACATTCGTTCGGAAATATCGATAGATAAAATGTAACAATAAGGTCAAGCCAATTTGTTGCCAACTGGCGTTCTCTATCAACGAAATTGTACAACAAATCGAGAAATCTATGGATAGCTTTACTGGCAAAAGTCGACCAAATGAAATTGCCTAGTTCAAAGAACCAATTGCATTGCATTGTATGTTAAAACTGAACCAAACAATGCCAACTATGCGGATATTTAAATTAACTGTAACATATCAATAGACCAAAAGTAAATACATACTCACACTAAGAAGAATACATAATAACAGTTTGTATACAAGAGAGGAGCGTGCGAATTATAAGGATAGGTATTTCTCCTATTATAATAACTATGTAATTGTGCAGTACAATCAAATAAAAAATCTCAAAACATAGGCATCGTAGAAATCACAGTCGGATAAATTCAAATGGTCTAGACTTTTTATAACAATTACAAGGAAGCGGTCTCATGGCCGAGGTGAGTCTACCACCATTCAGACGGGTCATCGACTCTTACTTCTTTATAATAAGGCGCATATTGCAATAGCATTCCTTCTCACAAAAGAATTTAAGACCTAAGGTCTCCACGCCTCCAAAATTCGTCAGGATTGCTACCGCACTTTGCACTCAAGCTACGCTAATATTATCACCGTTCGTATTTATCATACGTGCGGTTTGGTTACGGGAAAATTATAGAGTTTGTAGGTATTATAGCACCACATTAAATATTACATTATATTTACTTTACATAATAATACCTTATTGAATAATTATGTAGAGTAAATATAAATTGTGGGTATTAATTGGCGCCGTTCAAAAATCTGCCGTCTTTTTCCCTCCATTGCGGCTTTATTTATCCAGAAAGATATATATTTCTATTTTAATTTAAAATGTCTCCTCATTTATTAATGCAACTCACACTACTGTCTGGCAACATAATCATTCAACTATCTAACCATATCCTCTTGTACAAAAAAAGCTATAAACTCAGTTCATTATACTAGAGCTTGACCAAACTTCTTTACCTCTCTACCGAATTAAACTCAGATCATTGCGCAGCTAATAACTTCAACATCCTCCACACTTCATCTACTACTTTACTTAATGCCAGGATAACCAATAAAAAAGTTATAAAGATGTCACAAACCTGCATCCAGCCAGCAAGCTCTGCCTGTATATCTCGACGCTTGATTTCCCAGTAATCTGATGTCCCGTAAGATAAGTATTATGAGAACTGTTGATGAAGTAATGCGCTAAAGGTTGCTCCATATCGTCACATAGGTCCAACTTGTTTGGCGCCACTATCGGGTTGTCTTCAGACATTAGAAACCTGGAAATAATAAGGAATTTATTCCTATTTCCTACATACATTTGTACAGGTGTCGTGGTGTACTAGCGGTTCAACAATGAATTTGTATACACAAGGTTGCAGGTTCGAACCCAGGCAACTACTTCGTAATTATTATAAGACAGTTCTGACAAACGGTGAAGGAAAACATCGTGAGGAAAACTGAATTCCAAAATTGGGATCTGAAATCGCCAATCCGCATAGAGCAAGCGTGGAGATGAATGCTCGTGCTCAATGCTTCTCTATATGAGAAGAGGCCTGTGCCCAGCGGTGGGACGTTTATAGGCTGGTTTATTACATACATTTGTTTACACGTCATTACACGAAAGTGGAAATGCGTGATCGTGAGATATAGAAGTGTTAGTTTGGACTACTTTGTGAATCACCTGTCGTTAATTTATTATCTTATTGATAGCTTTGTTTCAATGATAACGTGTTTACTCATTGAATTGTAGGTTTGAATAGTTTTTGGTCGTTTTGTATGAACTTTAGTTAAAGGCTCATCTTTATTTTTATCTATTTAATAAAATCATAAGTTGAAATTCGACGCAATTTGCCAAATTATGACATCACTAGAACTGGATGTAAAATTTGAGACTAAAAAGGTTTTAAAAACTACTTAAGGAAAAAAATATTGATACTTTCTGTTTTGGCATCTGATAAAGAGTCAATAACATAACTTTTCCTTATTTTTTTTTGACTGCGTGAACTTTATTTTGAGCCTATTTCCAAGAGTGTAATCCAAACATTTTGACAGCTACCTGTCATATATTATGTTGCTGGAAATCGATTTAAATAAAGATTTTCCTGTTTTAAACCGTTATACTGAATAGCATATTTGAAAAAAAAAGGCCAAAATAGAAATGTTTTTATAAATGTATTGTCCAGAACCTCGATTTTTGTCAAGAATCGAGACTAGCTAGTGGGTCAATTTCTGTAAAAGTTACATCCAAGTAATTGTGATACAAAAAGAAATAGTTTTAAATTTTTGTTTGTTGTCCAGGGAGAACCATATATTAAATGAAACCAAACAGGTTATTGCTCAAACAAATGAATCTCCATACTATATTTAGTAACATAGTAAACGACGTCATCAAAAATCTTTGACTATAATAATCAAATTTCGTTACATAACATTCCAGTTTATGTAAATCGGTTATCACTTAATTTAAATAACACGTGATACGAACCTTAAAAATCCATCGAAAGTGAGTTGCGACCGTTGTTGATGATATTTATTATGTTCGTAGGTCTTTATTAGGTCTTTGGCACGTTGCAGGTCTGCGTAAGGATGTAGGATCTCATTGAGTCGCGGGTCCCTCTGTACTTCGTTGAGAAAGTCCACCAGTTGGGTGGCGGACAGATGCGGCTTGCCATCCGTACTGAAAACAAAAGAATCCGCTATCAGACTTGCCTTGACCGACTGATGTTATCTGTATTGTGCGAATTTCCTGCGGTTTTGCCCTTTCAAGGGCGCTTTGTTTAGTAAAAATGTAGGTAGAGTTGAGTGACCTTTTTGTGTTGTGATGGGTAGAGATATAAATATCTCCTATGTATACCGGCTTAGCTTTGTAACGCATTATATTGGTATAACATAAATAGGAAGATACTAAGGCGTTTACTACTTTGTCAGTTTAGTACTTTAGAAATATAAAGGATTAATTAATTATTCTAAAAACGGCATATTTGCAAAACTCTTAAATTAACATTCACATAAACATCTTTATATTCATGAAAAACAATATATAGGTCGAAAGTGTAGCCAATCTTTGTACAAGGAAAAATAAAGAGATGAAATGGCCGGTAATTCTAACCATCTAACGAACGGTCATTAGTATAATGCGAAATATACATAAATATGCCAAACATACTCATTCTCCCGCGGTGAATTACCAATATCTTCGTATCAATGGCTTGTATTTTATCGTAATATGCAAATAACATTTTCACGAAACCATAACCTGGTATTTTTGTCGGTTTTCCTACACGAATTAATGAAAATATCTTGAGTCATCTGACGATTATTTACCTACACACGTATGCCTTAACCTATAATAAACGTAATTTTACGACGACCGCTATCATTTTATGTAATAAAGTAATAATATCGGAAAAATCCGCATCGCGTTAATCAAATGATTTAACAAATTACAATTAAGTGAAGTAAAACAAAACATAGATAACCTATGTAGCTATGTAGTTATTGATGTGGTATGTGCTGTACAATTGTGATTTATGCGGAGTCAAATGGTTGATGAGGTTAACGCGACCCGGCAACCCGAACAATTATAACTAATTGTCGGCCGCGGGCTCACCCGCGACCTTTTTAAACACCTCTCACGGGAGCTGATTCATTCTATTTATAGTACACGGTATTTACCCGCTCTATATATATATTTACCTGTGCAACGCTAATCTCGGACTAGAATAACATGGAAGGGATTATCAAATTAGATATTTATTTTTGTGCGGAGAAATTACTTACTTTCTCTATTTAATTACCTTTATAATGACTAGTATTATCTTCAGGCATAGTACCATAAATCGTTTGTAATAGACACAAAGGCCTTTGAAATTAAAATATTCTTCAGTGTTTACGTTTCATTTACAACTGCTGTTTAAAATTAAAATTAGAAATATAAGATACAATTAACGTTTTAGTAATTAGTTAATGTCCAAAAAAGACCCAGGGGAAAAATGAGGGGAATCGCCTACACAATTAAATATTACCCGTCCTAGCTTAGTGCCTACCTGCCTACATTATTTATACAGTGTTTAGTTCTTCTATTTAAGTTTTGAAATAAGATTTCTTTAGTTATTTATGTAATAGAAAAGGGAACGGGTTATTCCTAGTAGTAAGTAGTAATAACAGTTCAACGAAGCGTGGCCGTCAGCCTGTCCGTACACATTGCAATTATATTGTCTGATAAACTAACACTACAATAAACGTGAGCTCGAGTAGTTGCTGAAGATTTGGCTCTAATAAAGTTCCGCCTCGTTGAAAGGATAATTAAAAATGAACAACAGATCAACTAATCTAAAACAGATTACATTGCCTACAAGAAACGAGGCGTGAATATACAAAATCATGACAAGTGCCTACCTATTAAGGCAGTGCCAATTATAGTTTTTATAAAGAATACCCAAGTGATTATTTTAAGACTGTACTGAAGAGAACTAATGGAGCGCTTAATGCCTCGTCGTAGGAAAATGCTGTGATACAAATTATGTTCTTCATCTCAGAAAGTTTTCACGTAGAAGAAATGAATTTACAGGAAAAATTACAACATACTTATCGGGATTAAAAGTTTTCGCACTTTTGTATTTATTTTATTGTTACTTCTTGAAACTACGGGACGCATGTAAAAAAATATATCTCAAAAGAAAAAACTAATACGTATGTGTACTGTGCTTATGAATAACAATAAGCAAAAGAAAAAACAAAACGTTAGGTCTACGCTTAGTTTGGACCAAGTACAAAATGGTATTTTTTTTCATACATCTATGGTGTGTCATGCCCAGTGACAAATTATTTCAAATAGTTAATAAGAACCTAATGATAACAAATAATACAAATTACATACACAAATTAGGTATATGCAGCCATAACTGAACTTCAAAAACAGGGCAGAAAATATAAAATCACAGCTGAAAATTATTTCTCAAAATCCAGAGAATATTAAGTGAATGGGCAACTAGCTAACTGCTAGTATTGATTTAAAGGTCATGAGAGGCGCAATACTCGCAATCCGCTCCAGAGTTTATGATTAACTTCGAAACATTCAACTGGAACAGCCATTCAAGGGTGGAAAGCAATTTTTAATTAAGTTTGTCAAACTATGAATCCATAATAACATAGGGTATTATAACAAAGGCCGTTTGTATTATGTATAATAGATGTTGTTTACCTAATATTTCGTTTACAAGTTAGCTTCAAGTAATCAAATTGTGGTTCCCGGCTAAGAACAGATCATCCCTTGTCACTCGCAAGTGTCGTATAAAATGACTCCTTATTTTTTTCTGATTAAATAAAATATGAACTCTATATGAGATTAAAATACACATATTAAATGAGGCTTATAAATAATTTGGAATAAAATGAATAAATCATAAACTTTAGCTTTATCATAGAATAGTGTGAATTATATATTTCTCTTATCAGGTATGCGAACAATGACTATATTTTACCTGTTAAATTACTATTTTAAATAGGCATTTTTATAATTAATTTAAAAAAATATTATAACAATTGAACGGGTAAACGTTATCGTAAACGGTCCATTTGTTTTCCTAGCATATAATATTCTATTATTTACACAGCCTTAATAACGTAATAAAGTATTCTGTTTAATAATTAACCCCGCGAGAGTTACACTCTAGAGAAGCGAATAAATCGATTCTGTTTCTTAAAACGCTTAGCGTATCTCCACAGCAGTTTAGCCTGACCATTAAACATCGATACGAAAAGAGATTTACAGAGTCAAGACGAACCACTTTGAATTTATTAATTAAATCACGAAATTCAAATGACTATAATATAAATAACCAACAGCGTCGCTAATTTTGAGCCTAAATAGTCAACATGGAAGTCGTGATCACCGAAATATGTCAACATCATGATTAGCACACAAATGTAAATTGTTCATGTAAAAAGGTAATAAGTATTTACTAATTAAATATGAGTTACAAGGTTGGAGGTCTTGTATCCATGTGTAAGACACGCACGGTTCAAATGTGCGCAAAGTCCGGCTGTACTAAAGCTCACATCTATCCGCTAAGGATCCAAATTGCTTAACACTTTTTTTATTCCGGAATTTGCTAAAAAATTGAAGTTCGTCGATAAGTTCAGTAGTAAAAATCTTAAGCTATTACTAAATTAGGAGCAGCCAGTTTACCTCTTCATGACAAAAATGGCCTGCCTAGTATTTTTCTTATTGTCAAATTTGCATTTGGGGTCAGAAAAAATATATTAAAATATTATTATATTAAACCTGAATTGTCCCACTGCTGGGCAAAGGCCTGCTTCCGTTCTTTCCATCGGTCTCGGTCTTTAGCTACCTTCTACCAATTACAAAGGTAGAAAAAAAATAGAAAGGATTTTTTAGAAAAGTGGTATACTTACAGATTGTTAAATATCTTCTGTACTTCAGTCCTCTGCGTGAGGTTCTTATAGAAGGCGAAGAAGTCTTCGAACAGGAACTTGCACTGGCTGATGGTGTCGTTCTTCCCTGTCGGCAAGCCTGACTCGCTGAGAGCCTTCTCCACGCGTTTCTTGTCCTCCTTGTTCTGTGCTAATAGCTTCACGATGCTGGATCAAGCAATAACAGTCATTATAGAACTTTATATTTTCTTCCTTTTTGTACATGAATCTTAATTTACAAGGGTTTGACTTACAACTCATATACGATGAGAATTTTGAGTTATTCTTACGACTAAAACAAATCTCTACAAACAATTACGGACCCCTTTAAAACTTCATTCCAGCTTTGCATGCATAATATGCATTTTCACGGAGCAACTGGTTGACCAGGGAATTTGAAGGCTAGTAGAAAAATATCAGTTAAAGTTAACAAAGGGTAAATCTACACTAATGTGCAAACACCTACATTAATTAACAGTAATGATGGACACAATGTCCCTAATCGTACAGTTAGCTCACTGCGCTTAAGAGAGTAAAGATATCAACTGTCTGCACTCAACGTAATCGGCTGGTAATCGAAAGGTCGTGACTAAAATATTTACAACCGTTGCGAACCGAAGTAGGAAATAGGAAGGATTAGTACCTACTACGTTATTTGTATAATACAAAATCTGTATCAACTGACACTTTGAATTTTAAAGTACATTATTTTAAGGACTCAGAAAAAGTCCAACAAGTTACAGTAATTGTATTACCGCAAAAAGGACATTAGTGTAAATTATGGTACGCGGTGGTCGGGTTAAAGTAATTCCCTTCAATTCCCAGATTGAGAAAAGGATAATTTGGTTTTTATGAAAGACTTACGCCATCCCGATATTGTTTGGTACTTGAAGATGTTTATGGCAATATTATTACTACAGCTAATGAAAACAAAACACTGTCTACAATCTCTAGTTTCTTAGTAAAAGACAGACATTGTTTGTTAAAAATACATACGTTTGTAAGAAATTACAAGTCTCTTGTTTTATTTATAAGGATTTATATCGATCAGTGCGGTTAGGAAAGTGGTTGACAACAGAGTCGTGGTGGTTAATGTCAAATGTCAAGTGCCTGGTGTTACGACGAAACTATACTTGTTTTGAATACAAATAATAGTTGCCCCTTGACATAATAAAGCAGTTTGTTCATCCGTCCACATGGCTCATTAGAGAGATCCACAAGTTGAGGATTTCATCACGATAAGAAATAAATTTACGATATATACCCATTGTACATATATAGGAGTATAATAAAGACAGCAGGGATTTGTAAAGAAATCGTCTTCAACCTAAAGTCTATTGCTATTCCTCGGGTAAAATGCCAAACTCTACAACAAAAAATTTCGTAACAAAAATCTTAAGTCTCAAATAAACTGACAGTGCCAAAGGCACTCAACTAAATTAGGATTGCGCTATTTAATACATTGAATCGAAAATGTTGTAACATTGATACACTTTTTACCTCCTAACGTGTAAAGCACAATACATGCTATCTAATTATATCCACAAAACATACAAACAAATTAGTTGGTTAATTTAATTTGTACAATGATTCAATAATGCAGCCATTGTTTTGGCGAGAAAATAATCAGCCGGCGATACCCATGATTCATTAATTCCCAAGGCAACATCTCTTTACTGACAAAATAAACAATATTGTGAAGGTCGACGTCGTAATGTTTTATAATATTCAAATACTTTCATTGAAATGTTTTGTTAGGAGCATACATTCTTTCTGTCTATACCACTTTGTTCAGGTTTTTCCTAATTCCATTCGTTTACATGTTACGTATAAACAACCACCATACATTTAATACATAAAGTAGGTACATCTGTATCCTAATTTTAACGTTAATCATAAAATTAAATATATAAAGAAATCAAAAGCAACTTGTAGCACAAAAACGACCAAAAACTTCAAATCAAATAAAGACAAACAATAAAAAACAAATAGCTACCGATATTAATAGAAGTCTATTCCAAGGCAAACTGCCTCAATTTTTGAATTTGAATTTAAACACGCGTTACATAAGAATGGTAACCTCTCAAGATGTTTTAGTGTCATAACTGGCATAGCTCACATAAGTACGGGCATCACGACACGCGGCAAAAGAATACAAGTAAACACGCCGCGTCCGCGTAAATAAACAATACTTCTTCAATAAAGCTTCGTTTCCACTAGCATACCGTACCGTACTGTACCGTACCGACAGAACATTTCGCTTAAAATCCGTTCGAGGCAATTTTTTTAGTTGCTCGCAATAAAACAAAAGAAACCTGCTTTCAATGCACGTCACTACGAGCCCTTGTTCTGAAAAAAGAACGAAATGATCGTTTGATGCGTTTTCATTCATCGGTTGAACGAACATTTGCTCGTTCCGAATCGTTTGGAACGGTGAGTGAAAACGTGGCTTTACGAGGCGGCGAACAACGAGCGAGTCGACAACCTTCATGCGTTTGTTATGCATGAACAGTGAGAATCTTCCACTTTAGGGTTCAGTACAAACAACACCAAAACACAACGCGTGCAAATTTATGTGTTTACTTCAGGTTCATGTTTTTGGAGACAAAATGCCTCGTAAACACTACATTACCGTGCCCCGGGCGGGTGCTGCCGGGCGGGTGCTGCCACAGGTATTTTTTATGTTGATGACAAAAGTACCTTAACCCATTACCTTAGAGGTTTCACAATATGGAATAAATTTCCTTATATCAATATGACTTCAAAGTCATAGGTAACAAACACATAATTTTCAAGGTAAGTACATTAACGTCCAATAAGTTTGACACAGACATGTCAACTTAGTTTGACGACGGTTTGGCCCAACACGTCCTAATCAATTTCTCACATGAAGATAACAATAGGTGATGCGACAGCTATCATAAATACTCCCCTAGCGACGCAGTAGCGAAAAACAAAGACAACTAACAAATGGGAATTTATAAACGTTCGGAAAATTCTTGTGTACGGCTACGGAATCACTAAGACAAGGAAAACAGTTACCGCCGGACGATCTTAACATTGAGGTTTACGCGGAGCAAATAGCTAATCATATTCATCACAGTATCCATTAACTTCGCTAATGATTTACACCACTGCGTTTTAAGAAGAGATTATTTAATAGCAGCGGGTGCGATTTACTGCGAGTCCGGCTGAGCACGACATAAATACATTAAATCAGCTGTTTATCTCCTCGCGCACAAGTCGTAAAAGTCAAAGGGTTACTATATTGCTAAACTGTTTAACCAGGTCTATTAATGCAACAACGTTATCATTAAAATAAAGATATTTTAGCTAAGCCGTAATTAAATATGTTGGCTCTGCATGCAACAGCTCTTTGAATCAGGTCAACAAAAGCAAACGAAGCGCACGTATTCCAAGTGCAGTTTGTTTTAATGCTCTTAAAGTTTTGTCTCTACGTATTGACTCCGTACATCCCATTAAACGCTAGAGAATGATAACGATATTACGTATATATAGAGAGTATGCAGTAAAATAAAACCTGCCCTTATCAATGAACGTTAAAAAACTATAAATAAGTGACATAAAGTGGGAAGACGTAAGTTTCGAGTACTTACTTTTTAACGAGAATTTTCCCCGACTTGTCCGCTTTAAGTGTGATCTTCGTGTGTAACTTCTCCAGGAACTTGATCGTCGGATTGTTCAGTTGGTTCAAGTTGTACGCCATCGTGAACAAACCTTCGGTCCATAGCTGTCAACAATATAAAACGATATAAAACCGCCCCTTAATTAAACCTGTGTTTACAAACCCAATAATAAACTGAATCAAAGAAAGTCTACATCGCACACCCACATAAAAGTCAGCTAAAACTTAAATCTTGGGCGAAATCGGTCATTAATTATTCAAGACATCTGTAAATAACTTTATCCGCAATCGTCGGATAAAGAAACCGTTAACGTTTAATTCAAGAACATTAGATAGGAATGTTACGAAGTAAAATATCACGTATTGGTAGGGTTACATTTACATAGCACGCTACATTAAGTAAGTAGTCATAAATTTAAAAGCTGTTATGTGTCGGAGGGGCACCACATGAAACGTCTCCGCTGATAAAATGTAAGTAAGTGTGACAGCAAATAAACATGGCATGGAACGTGACATAGTCACCTAAGTGCTTTTAAAGTAAGGTACCATTTTAATTACATTGTCAAAACATTCAACATGTCGTATGCATACATGAAAGGGTAACAATCGACTAACAGTATAATATTAAACAGAACTCTTGTATCAAACAAAGTTTCCTTGTGGAATATAATCGTACATTAATAATACTGAGCAAATCATAGAAACCGAGTACCTACTAATAACATACAATCTCCGATGTTAATATATAATGGTATTATATCACAAGCATGACTTTAATTAATATAATCATTTATTCATGTAAAAGAATGCTTCATTTCACATTAATTTGCCGCTCAAAAGCTCACACATTACCGGATTAGCTTAAATAGCCTGGCCGTCGCGAATTTGCGATGACTTATAAGTTTATAAAAAAGGAACAATACTTAAATAAATATTTATATTAGGACATGCTTCAAGCGTACTCTTTGAATCTGGCAAATCTGGTGACATATCGTAGCAATGCCGCGTCTATTCACATCTGCTTTACTAACACAACCGTTAAAAATTTATCATTGTCTCCATGAAACAGTTACGCAAAATTTATTTTAATACTTTTCTAACTAATGTTTCGGTAACGACACGTGTAACATAATGGTATAATCAAATCTTTGAGGCCTTGTTATTAATAAAACTAAAAGCAGTGGCTATATAATATGAAACAGGCTGGCTTGCCGAATGCATCCATTAATTAACTCGTGGTATGTATAATAGATATCGCCTCTCTCTGGCAACGGGCTTGATTATGATGTATGAAACACATCCGTGTAATATTATGCTTGTGGAATTTTCGGAATATCTTTATTATCTACCATATTTTATCATGCTTTCCTTCCTCTTTTCTATACTGAACTCTCTGATCTAAGATATTACTTTATTAAAAGTGTTCATCTATTTCCATAATGCCTTTGTTCCATAGCCGAACCAACCGAATCCCATCTAAAAGCATTTTACTTCAGGCCATGCAAATGCGTCTAAAAAAAGATATATATCCTTAAAAAGGTATATATTCCGACAGATTTTCCTGGAAATAATACACTTGACTAGTCCCTATCGGTAGAGTCATCTTGTCTGATCAAAATCTCAAACACGTAAAGCTTATAAATTGTACTGAATACAAAGTCAATCCATTTAGTCTAACAAAAAAGGTTACCAATTGTCACACACAGTCTGTAGCTAGACAGTCTGTAACTTTCCGCAAGTAATGAAATTGAATTCAATCACGGAATTAGTGCAAACTGCAAAGTATGCGAGCGCACCCCTACAAACACAATACTAGCTTCGACGAACACAAAGCAATAGAGAAAAAAGTTTTCTTCTGGCGCAGCAGCGTTACGCCTACGACGCGGATTTGGTTCACTCTGCTGAGCACAGATATCAAAAACGTACAAACCATACTATTGTGTGGCTACCTCCACCCGGACTCGTATACGTGAGACTGTTTGTTATTCCGGCGACATTGTCCTGGCCTACGTTAAAAACGCCCATCAAGACTTTTCATCAAACTGCGTTAACGAAATGCTGGTTGCCGCTTAGAATTAATCGTCAAAAGCTTTTCTACTAACACAGAAATCTGTTAGTCTGAGCATCACGTGCAAACACATTCAAAGCAATTAGCAGATTGGAGTGTTTAATAGCACTGGGGGTTTCTAACTAATGTATTAACTGTGTCAGTCAGCAACTTACCTGTGCAATTTCCTTTCTAGTGCAGCAGAAATTTATGAACGTAACGTTGACGAAATCGGCGCCATGACATACGGTGACAGTCTTATCCTCTAGAGATCCTTGAGAGCCGATCAGCACTACGTTGCGTATCTTTGGATCCTGTAAACAAACATTATTTTAACTGAATGTAAATAGAAATGGAAGTGAAGAACTGGACTGGACGAATGATATTCAAATTAAATATTACGACGAATTGCAAAATTTTCCAAAAATAACTGCAACTTAATCTTTATATTAATCAATAACAAATGATATTGGTTTCTTAGGTTTACGCGAATGTTAGACATTGAATAAAACTACTTTTTACGGATTTTTTCGCGGTTTTAATTTTAGATTATTATATATATTTATTAAATCTAAAATTAAAACCGCGAAAAAATCCGTAAAAAGTAGTTTTATTCAACAATAACAAATGATTTCTCGTTGAACTTTAGTCGGCACGACACGAAGTATAAACGTTTACATTTTATTGATTTTTGCAATGTACCACCGTATGGGTCACTAAACCGAGCTAATAACAGTGGATAGCACTACTCGCAACGTATCGACAGATGGGCTCACGAGACCAAACGCCACCATAACGAACATTTTTATTGAACTCCGACCGACCTCGAACACAACACTATTTATTATTTATTATGAAATAAAAAAACGTACATCTATTTAGAATGGAATCCATATATTTTATTTAGAATAGAATCTTTAGTTTGAAATGATAACAATGACATAATATGAAGATTTTATAAGGCAAGCACGTGATATGCAATTGTAAGTTTGTGTTTAAACAAATTTATTTTATTCCCACGTCTCGTTCATTCAGGTTTATTTTTATTCATAGTAGCACCGGTAGCAACATAGCCCCGGAGCGCTTCCCGTGTTTTTCGCTCGTTATCAAGATGTTGCTGGAGCGAGTTTATCAACATGAAAAAGTATCTAACAGGTTGCTCCAAAGTTTTTAGTTGGAAACAATAGAGTTTAATTAAAATCTGACGAAGCTATACACAAACCGGGAGCAACTAGACAATAAGTTATTTAATTCTTAAACAGGAATACAATTACTGAATCGATAATTTGAAACTGATTCATTTGGTATACTTATGTACCAAATGAAATGATATCATATAGATGAAGTCAAAAGGAAGTAAACTATACAGGAATTACAAATGTCAGCTGAAGGTAAAGATTAAACATAACGTATTTACTGTTAGGGCTCGTGGTTCAATGGTTAGGTTTACCAGTCATGTGGTTACAATGAGGCGAGGTAGCGCTCGCCGCAGGCATGTCTTAAATGTGGCCTTTGAAGTTCCCTGCAAGCTATATGTTCTGTTATATGTAAAAGAAACTGTCCCGTTTGTCATGCAAAAATGTATGACAGTCGTTACCCAGTGAAAGGGTCTGACAGCTGATGTTTGGGTATCCTAAATAGGGTTGAAAAGGGCAGTCGGCGGCGGTCAGATCGTGTAATTAAAAATTAATAATATAAATACTTAAATAAGAAGTCCAAATAATTTTCCCGACAATCTACCTATACAAAAATTTAAACCTTTATTTTTGTCAATTCTCACGGCTTATCCGCAAATTTTCATTCACACAACGTAAATGTTCTAAAACGATGGTCGGTCATAAATGGGGCAAACGATTTTATTTATATAGAAGACAGATAGATTGAGAACAATGAAATTAAAACAATTATTTTATAATGCCATGGATCGGACGTATCGATACCTAGGCGGACGAGTCATTGGTCCGCGCCGTAGACGTCAATTAAAATAACATGACAGTTACGGTACAACGTGCCCAGTAAAGTAGGTCACGAGTTAGGATCGGGAGATATTATTTTGAAATATTTATGCGCTGATTATCTGACAGCAGAGGCGGCAGACAAAATGAGATGCTCATTACTCGAAGCAGGGCGCGAGCCAATGATGAACACAGATTTTAATGAATACAAAAACGCGCACATTTTTCATGATTGTAACTAAATATGACTTCTGAGGAAACACAGTGACAATACTTTTCAGATTTGTGAAATGATTAAACACAAAAATATTTAAAGCATCCCGCCAAATTACAATGAGTAATGGTTCGAATACAGTTTCTCTTACACCTACATTGGCGTTGCTTTGTTAGCGTAAATAGTACTGTTGCGACTCTGGAGATCGATAGTTTGAACTGCAAAAAGTAATAGATTGCAGCTTAAATACGTTCGCCGTATCTCCTAGGTTCTGCAAGCTCGCATCATTAGCGCTCTAGTCGGGACTTTTGAATAATACATTCTGTAATTCCAATTGTGACACAATTCATTCTTGTACTCTCTTTGAAACACCATGTTTTCGAGCAGTCCAAGAATTAAAAATGCACACAAAACGGTATGAGATTTTCATTGCTTGCCTTATCTGATGAATTTAGGATAAATAAATAAATGAGTGGAACGCGTGGATTATATTACACAGTAAATTTCAAAAATGGGACGAATTACGTACTAAAGAGTAAAACTTATAACTTAGTATCAGCAAGTTTTTTGGCTTACCCCGTAAAATGAATGACTATAACTATTGTGATACTCAACACAACAGTCATGTTCCCTACTACTATTATTACAACGTTATCTCCAAAAAACTACGTATATAATAAAATACGGCTGATGACGAATAGTTGGCTACACGTGTCGACGACTGCAATTTGCTCTTTTTTCAGAGGAAGTTAGCTAAAAAAGCAGCCGCGATCTGGGGCGTATCACAGCTTGTACTTTATGCCCGGCGTGGGAACAACGGAAACTCATAATCATACAATAAACCACAACTAGCGGGTGTGTCGCATTAATATAGAACGTGGTTAAACCTACGCGAAAAATTAAATTCCCCATGTTTTAGGCACCTACGACTGAAAATCTCACATTCTAGAACGGTCAAACGTTTCGTTATGCAGTCGGTACTTCGGTTCTCTTCACACGTCCTTACCTAAGAATATACCTTACTCTCCCCATAGGTGTCGTAATGGCGCCTAATGCATTCCTTGCGGTAGTTTACTAGCTGCATCCACGTGTATTCTATTCACATAATTTGATAGCGATAAACATCCCGTCTGTCAAGGGTAGCGATAATGACATCGGGGCTACGGTTTGCGACCCATTCAACAGTGCCCACCCGATTATTAGGTCAGTGAAGTTTATAAAAGCTTTTATGGTTGTAGTTCGCAAATTGAAAATTTAATAATGCCTCTAAGCCGTATGTTTCGTTAATCTTTGAACAAGGACCTACAGCGTTTTCAATCCAAATGATGTTTTAACACGTCAATCATATCAGCAAACAAAACTAAAAGTATAATTCTCTTCGATTGTAGTAAAACTCGTTTGTTTTATTCCCAGTAAACATTTCCACAATTAACTTTATTGAAATGTTTTCACATTTCCAGAAAACCGCAAAGAAATTGACGGCTCTTAAAAATATGCAGGAAGAAGCTCGAATGGAATTTTAAAGATAAACGAGTAAAGAGATTTGTTTTAAATATGTAAACAGTAAACGTTTTCGATACTTCAACTGTCCTCTATAATAAAATCAGATTATATATACAAAGAAACAGAACTTGTGGCATCGGTGTCGAAGCTTTAATTTATAGTTAACATAGATTTTTCTAAAATTAGTGCATGACACGGAATCGATAACGATCGGTCAGGCGGTAATGTTACCGCACCGCCATACGGCCTGTACGTATCACAAGCCGCTGACATATTTTGTTAACAATAACTTTATATGTATAGCGGGATTAGCAGGGACGTTTATAATAGAACACTAACTTAAGAGGAAAGGAAGATCTTTTCTCCATACTAACTCTCTCTCTCCTCTCTTCCTTTTTTAAGATAAGTTATATTCAAAGGGACTAGAATCTACTTAAAAAGTGCCTATTCCGAACCGCAGTTTTCAGAGGCGCTTTTTTTTAGAATTTGACCACTATAATTATCGACATACTAATATTTTTTTGATATTTAGAGGGCTTAAGGCGGTTATAAAAAGATGTTAAGGGTAGCGTACCTACAAAACATGGAACCTTTATAGGATCAGTATTTTGTCAGTCTGTCCATCTGTCACAGGCAATTTGCTACGAAACGATTAGACCGATTGAATTGAAAGTTGGTGAATATATTATTCGATGTACCTACCAAAAATTAAGGTGTGTTTTGAGGATAATTAGAACAATAAATTTTGGCAAATCATATTTTTAGAAATTTTGTATTAAGAGGAAAGAAGTATTTTCCCCTTACAAATGCTCTCGCTTGTTTTTTTCTGCTGTATTAAATTATAATAAAGATTTTCATAGACAATTCTAATTAGCAATACACTTAAGAATGTGTTAGATACTTAGATTAAAATTAAAACTTTCAAATAAATACTCAAATACTAAATAGTAAGACGTGATTTCTAAAGTAGAAATTATTCATTGAACAGTGTATAGGTTAATCTCTTGAACCGAAACTCATGATATACTGACATGAATATAGAACATGCGAGGATTAACTTGTACGTGGGGCGCGTACTACCACACCACACGTCCCAGCGAAGACAGCTTAAGGATATGCCCTACTATATTCCGATATTACGATCCGTCTATTTATTTTAGAGATGTGTAGAAGGATCTTGTACCAATATTTGAGCACATACAAAAACGTATGAACATACTCAATTTGTCAAGAAGCGAAAATATAACACACTTTGGCCCAGCGCAGGTAAAACTCGGAATAGCCCCAATAAAGCGAGTCCACAGCAAAATGACACAGTTATCTTATTATAGGCGAGACGAGGTTAGGTCAAATGTATCCAAATCCATCGAAATATTTTTGTGCAGATATTGTTGAAAGTGGAACAGACCAAGTTAATTCTGAAATAGCCAGATTTTATCGAATGCCGCCTGAGACGAGTAATACAAATACTCTTTATTGCACCCATACATTGGACTTATCGCAATCGGCGATCTGTTCCAGACAACCTTACTAGGATAAAAAATCTTTATTGGTAGAATCTGCTAGCCTATCGTAATTTTCTAAGGCAAATTAGTCTAACGTTCTAATAAGCTATGGTGTCATACATGCCTCATTAAAGAAAATACAAGCTTTTAGAGAAAGTTTTATTGAGGCTTTTAGAGGCACTGAAAAAAATTAAGATATGTTTGGAATTATGACGTAAATGAAATACGGATTCTGAAGTGGTTTAGACGCTGGATCTATAAAACTCTAACTGATATTGTTAACTCCTCTTTTTGTTATTAACCATTTTTTGAATAGTGCATAAATGCGTTTAGATAATAGACCTAAAGACATGTTAACATGTAGTTACGTCAAAATATAAACAGAATAGTAACCCCTAATTATCTGTTTTATTTCCAATGATTATACGTAAGTTTACTGCTTACAATGCTAAGACAATAACTGATGAAAAACGCGGCAATACCTACAGTGATAAGAGAAATGATATCAATGTATTCGTATCACGAGCGCACACATACTCATGTGAACAATGAGGAATATTAAATAATACCACGATATAGATCATATCATATTGTCCTTTGCATCTGCAATCTGCATCTGAATGTCGAAATGCAAAATGAAATATTCGAACGATCCCTGATATAAAACTTTTAAATATGAGATAATTTATTTCTACTGCATAATGCATCCGTAATGTCTGTCCTCCGACTAAAATGGGTCATTCTAATACTTCTTGTGGATTTTATGAAAATAGACTCAGAAAATCCATTGGATATATTTAAGAGGAAACTTAACGTTTTCTATCTAAAAGTAGTCTTACAAGATTTTAACAATGACATTGTTTGCGTTGCATCGTAGGTACGTACCCATTATGTAATGAAAGGCTTCCTGACCTTTCAGGTTTAATCTAACAGTGTCTTGAGCGAGATCTGCCTGCATATTAGATATCTACCCATTGTACAGTACGAGAAGCTAGCAATTAAGGCGAAGCGAAGCCACCAATACCCTCAACCCCACAAGACAGCCTCTTTGCGTCGGAGTTATTAAAATGCTAAAATATACTAATGTTGATCGTCCCAAAATTAGGCTAACAACATTCAGAATAAATAGAAAACATAATGTATATATAAATCTATTGGTAACGTTGGTATAGAGCGACAAACTTATGTTGTCGTAAAACTTGTTTCTCCTCGCAACGTTAACTTACCCATTTAAATGTCGTCAGTGTGGACGAGTGCAGGAAACGCGAATTTTACTTGCACTAAAATATTTCAGTATTTTACAAGAATACCTAAGTGTAAGCTAAAGCTGAGTAAAGCACATATGAGTGGTCGTTATAGGTAAAATATCGGGCCACGCCACTCCACCGGTGTTTGCTTTGGGTACCTTATATAATGTTGACCGGACAATGTCTACATTCCACACCTTTGAAACGGCACCTTCCATTGTAGTTAAACTTTAGGGATTAGGGTGACTTTCTTGGCACCAATCTAGTCTTTCTTTGTACTTGGGTTAGGTATCAAAAATTCTAATATAAACTTTTATCCTAGGTGAAGGTTTGGAAACAAATTTTGCATAGGTACAGCATCGATATAACCTCATTTAAATTTGACTGTCATAACATCCGTCAATGGCTCTCCCCCCTCGAAGTTCTCAGTCAAATAAAAAGGGGACCGTATAGTAGACAGGCTGATCGAGGCACAAGACCCATATTCCTGAATATTCCTGAAGTAAAATTATAATTATAAGCCTACTTGTTTGTTGATACTTGCCAACTAAATGTGTCCTATTTGTTAAGAATCCGTTTTGAGCAAACGTTATACAGAATTTATTGCACCAATAAATAATATCTTTGACATCTGTCTGACAAATATGCCTTTGTAGTTTCTGCCTTTTCAATTATATAGCTTTATATTTTATACCAAGAAATAACCACTAACAGTCAATAGCTAATTGTAGTTTGAAAACGAATTTTAGAATCGAAACATCGAACATTACCAAAGGGAAAAGACGATCATTAATTGGGAAGTTTTTCTTCCCCATTATTATTGTATTGAAATTGTATTAAATTGATCTGATTTAATGTTTAATAAACAACAAAGAAACTGTTGATTTAATCATTTGATCAGAATACTTTGATTTCGGTAATCGATTACCTATTAATGTCCTAGTTTTGTGATATATAATCTGTTTTACCGTTTTGACAAAACTGTATTAAAATACAATCAACGGACATGGTAGTTAATGTGACCACATCTTGGAAAACGCTTTTTAATCTTAACACAGGAAACCAATAAAAAATAATCACTATACTTACGTTCACAATTTACACGAGATAACAAGCTTTATTTGAAAGATTAGAAACAGATTTCTCTCCTAATAACTTTAAACATTCAGGGAATAAACACGACTATGAACAAGCAATATTACTTAATTACCTACTTTATAATTAATAAGCCAGAACATACACGTTCCTGTACATGTTAATAACCATTAATTAAATTTAAAAAATGGCTTACAAACCACATAAGCTAGATATGCCAGCGCTGCTATGTAATTAATTACAAGTACAAGCGATAAGCCAATGATATTAAGTGATATTAATGATTGGATTTTACACCATTTTTTTACGTTTATTAGATACTTTGACACGCTATGTATGTAATTAGGTACTACTAACTACCAAAAAAAAACAAAAAAGAAATAGCTAGAAAACGGAAGTGACCAAATCTATGAGAAGACTTTAAGGATATAATGCTCTAGAATTCGATCGAAGCGGAAATGTTTTCAGAAAACCAGTTGCATTTCTTGGAAAAAGATTTCGTAGAGAAATAGTAGTCTAGTAGCGGACAATAAGTTGCTACAAAACGGCCCGCGGCTAAAGAAACTGTCCATATTGTGACCTCCTTTTGTAGTTCAGATTCATATTAGGAAAATGGGATGAGATTTTAAGTAGAATATTGAAAAGGGCAACATGAATACTGGCGACGTCGGGTTCTCCTGTAGATATAAAAAGAAAACAATTTTGTATTCTTTGGCAGGCTTAGTAGCCAATTTTTTACCAAGTCATAATATATTAATGCTCCAAAATATACATAAGCTTTCTGTTTCACTACGGAATTTATACTTGTCGTAATTAAAAGTAAATGAAGTCCCTTATGACTAGTGTTCTATAATCAACTGAACTGACTTTCGTAGGGCAGTTATTTGGTCGAGGAAGTATCGGTGGTGGCATTAGTATTAGTGAAATTACAAGTTACCGCGCCCTATAATTTAATGTCCCGTCATGGCATCACAGGCCCCTCCGCCCGCAGCAATGTACACGATATTGACACTTTATGGTTCCATAACATGAAACGTCTTAATAAAACTGTCAATATTTACGCAAACAGCCTGTTTGATTTCTAGTTCGTTTATACCGTATTATATGGGGTGTAAATTGTCGACTACACATAGAAAACTTCGGCTAACTGCAGAGTACACATCTAAGCCTACAAAGTTTGACGAAACTTTCCATACTGGGTAGGTATAAAAGTAACTTAGAATTATTCGAACACGTTAATAAGCAGAACAATGGACATGCCAACATGGTTACAAAGATCTTCGTACATTTTAGGGGAGGGAAAGTTGTAGAAATCTAGCTAGAAGGAAATATATACCTGAATGTAATCAACTTAATTACGTCAAAGTTAACACCACCTGGCCGGTGAGGCACTAAAAAGAAATTACATTGCGGACTTCGGCCTGTAGTAAACAAGCATTGATGACGACGTTAAATGTTCACGACCAATACCGTGTTCATTCCCCGTCATCTTCGCCTTGGAACTTTAAAAATCTAAACTTTCAGAACGTTCAGCAACTTTTATTATAAATGGTATAGGAGGAAGTTAGATATTGACCAACCGAAGCGGGCCGCGTGTCGTTGCTATTTTCACGATGATCGATACTGAGAACTAAAATTAAATAATTGTCTGGGGAGAATGCTAAACACAATTAATTGAAACAGTTTTCCGTTCTATTTTCAGATTCACTTAGTTCCTGCTTTTTATAACTACTATTCAGACCATTCGAATCTTCCTACTCGTAGTGGGAAAAGATTTTCGTCAGTTCCGTAAAGTTTTAGTTTAATTCGAAAATAATAAGCACTAACGTGAATATAATTGCGACACTTGACAAAGTTTCAAGTCTGCAATTATTTTTGTAAATTGCTAGGCGGCCGCGGGCCGGGGTTTCTCGACTTTATCGCATTTAAATCTGGCTGAATTCGAAATCTGAGTACTTGTGTGAGCATTGCCAAGTTTGGCTGAACGAGTTACAGCGAAAGATACGAATCCAATACGAACTTCATACAAAATATTAATGTAGCGAAGTTTAATGTTGCAAGTTAATATTGAATTACATTATAAGGAGCCAAACACTGATGACAAGTGTTGTTTGTTTTTGTATTTATATCAACAGGTTTGTTACGACGTATACTTTAACGAGGAGCTAAATCTTATGTTAGCAGTGGAGCGTTAGTGTTTCGGGATGTTAAATGAGGTCTAACGAAACAGCAGGGATGAGGATTTACTCAGCGGCTCAAAGTTTTATTGCACAGTGGGCCCTGGCAATAGGCCAGGACAACGCTTATAAGTAAAGTAAATCTTATTTGGTCTCCTTCGTCATCTTCTTTGTCTTGGGGGTTTTTACGGCAGTTGCCTGGATTATACGGAGAATACCGGATGACGAAACTTAAGACAAGCATTTAGAATATAATATATCTGGATATAAAAGACAAACGTTTCTATCCCAATTCCCATCTCTTTATATCGTTTTGAATTATTAAATAACAACGTTGATCATCGAGACACCCGTTTGAATAGAGCACAAAAATCTTTCAGAGTTCATATGGATACGTTAACCATCGTGACATCGTGACCACGTTATCTATTGGTAAAAGAAATGCTACACCTATGAAACTCCGTTCTATCGATAGATCTAATCTTACTTATCATCGCACATGTGAATGTCGACTTTGGTTCCAATAAAACCACTTTCGCGACATCCCTAATTGAAAGGGATGGTGGCCCGTTCTTTATCTCCGGCCACACGGCGAAATCTTATTTGGACTTCGATTTCCGAACAAATACTACAATTTGTATAGTGGAATATTGCTTTATTTACGTTGCTAGGGGAAAATCGGAATAGAACAAGTAATCAAATATGCAAATACCGGTTCGAAAATTTTTATTTCGTCGTTTTTCGAGTGAATTTCCGATGCTCTGTGTTTTTAAGGGAAGCAATGAAAAGTATAAGTCACTTACTGCATGTGCATGAGGCAGTCACTTACTGAATAAATAAACATTGATGACATATTTAATTTATAAAGAGGTAACATGGTTTTCAAATTATACTTACTGTAAAACAATAGACTATTAGTATTTAATATGACTCTATTGTTTTAAGGTTGCAGGAATTGATTTTGTTACTGACATAATTGCAACTTTATTTATGTTATTTTATAGCAAAAAAAAAGTAGTCTTCAAAAACAAAGTAATGTTAATGGAAAATGTCTTTTACAGAGGTAATTAAAAAATAGTAGACCAGTGTTTTTGCATATTTATGTAAACAAACACACTGGACAAACATGCACATAGGTACATAAAAATATCGAAAATTTCAAGTTATTGTAAATTTTCACACAATCCTGGTATCATGAGACCCAATCATCTACATCTGCTTTATTTATGGTTTTTTAATATTAAAACTGCTACAGTAAATAGATTTTGACTGTTCACCCAATTTACAATATAAAAAATCTACCAAAACTTACACAGTAGGTACAATCCTTAAGATCTAAGTACTTACTTTTGGAACTTTAGCATGGGATCCGGTCCTGACGTCCCTGATGGTGGCTATGTCCAGCATCTCCACCTCCATGTTCTGGTCCGTCCAGTACAGGTAGTAGCCCTTGGAGTCCACCCGCAAGGTGACCGGCAGGCCTGTCCCTGAGTCCTGTATGATAATAATAATGTTTGAAGATTTGTGATTGTGACATATTTATGTCTAAATGTTTTTGTTTATAAAGGTTATTTGTTTTTATAATTTATTATAAATTTGTTGAGTAAAAATGCATTAGTAAGTAATTACCCAGTTTAATTTAGTAAAGTAAAATATAAGAATAAATTATTTAACTATATCTAGAGACAATTTTATTTAAATACTTTTTATTCTTTTTAAGGACTTAAACATAAAACAATTTATACTTTTATTTTTTTGTAGTGAACATACAAATATATTGTGACAAGTTTTTTTTTATAAATATGTAATGTTACTTCATAGAAAATAAAATAAAAAATTATCTAAGTATTTTTCAGGTCTAAATATTCAGTAAAAATAATATTTTTTTTAATAAGTTTCTACTTTCTTTAATTGCTTATAAGTAAATAAAAGGCAGTATTAAAAAAATATGTATATACCAGATTCCTATTAGACAGACTACTTTTTAGGTAAATTGATAACATTTAATAAAAGTTCAATATAACTTTTCTTACGTACACAAAATAACATACCTATTTTTTAAATACCAAGCAACAAAAATCTCGTATAAAAAAGTATACAAAAAAAATATAAAATACCTCATCCCACTTGATGAATTTCTCGCCCTCCTGTAAAGCCTTCGGCACTTCAATCGGCTTTAAACTAACTCTAGCAGATCTCGTTATCGTACTCATCGTGAATAATAAACACAATTATGCGAAAATAATATCACTATTGTAGATCAAAACCGTCATCTTCCTCTCTGAGCACAGATCTATCTGCGAAATCTATGAATGGCACGTTCAACAGACGAACACTGAGTGAATACAGACAAACTACTATTTGATATTAAATCAATAACGACTAACATAATATTAGAACATTATCCGCGATAAATAACACCTGCCTAATTACTAACAAACAATGATTTTTCCCACATACTCTATCTCGACGAGACCACCAAAAATCCAGAATGTCAAAATGTACTAAGCACCATAGTGAAGTGCACGATTGTCTCGTAATTTCGATAAAATATCGAGAAGAACCAAAAGCCTGCGCTCAGGCTAACTGCAAAGATCTCTACCAAAAGAAAAAAAAAAAAAAAGAAGAACCAATCAAACATTAGTTCATAAAACATAAACATAAATGAATTTTATTACAAATAGAACTCAATTTATCTCAAACCATTGATGTTTTTTTCATTCGTCTCACCTAGTATATTTTTACTATTTTAATTAATCTAACGAAATATATATAATACATGAGACAAGACGATAAACCAGGTTTCCCCAATTTATTAATTGTAACTTGCCAATAAATTACAACAAAACAGATTTCTCAATTAATTTTTGGACTTGAATCATATAATATAATCGTACGCCACTGTAAATTTTCAGTATTAGTCTTGACCAATCCTAATTTCTGCTATAAAATCGTATAAAATAAAATGAAAAATATTCTAAAAATTTGTTATTTATAAGATATTGCAATATGATGCCTCACGAAAGTTTGGAACACTCTTTTAATTTTATCAAAGAAACTTAATCGATACTTTTCAAAAGGTATGGTAACGTCACTACAGCTGATACGGCTGTATAAATGTATTTCATTGCCATTGGACAATACCATAGTGATGTTTATAAGATCGACTAAGTTAAAAGTAGCACTTGTTTTTAAAAAAAACCAAATGAATAGATGGCATTTTAAAACTAATCGTCGTAAATAGTCTGGATAAATACAAAAGGGAATCAATTAGCAGATTTTGCAGTGACATATTATAATAACATTTCGGGACCACTCACACACGGTTATCTGATCCCAAGCTAAGCAGAGCTTGTGTTGAAAAAAAATGGTAATCTGACAACTGATACATATACTTATATATTTCTAAATACATACATATTATTATAGATAAATTACAACCAAACACATAACAAATTTTAATGATCGTGCTCATCACACAATATTTTCGTATCCGTTCAATTCCGTTCCTTTTTTTGGATACTTAAATATTGTTTCTGTTTACCTTCATAGAACGTAGTGGTTATGTACCCTTTGTAAAGGAATAACATTTCAAAGGACTTATGGCCAGATAGCTATTTTGATGGAGTAATGAATAGGTAATGGATACATTTTTGTTTAACGTTTAATCGACTAACCCGATTTTCAATGGATCTCGGTGCAGCAGAACTATCCTTTTATCAACGTCATTGTCAATTTTGACATTACTTGACATTAATGACATTTGCCAGTGCCAGTTGAATTTTAGTTGGCAAGCGGTATCGGTGATCTTTGTAAACGGTTTGTTGGATTTATTCCATTCTTCGTGAATTACTCCAATTGTTTATAACTTACAACCATACTCACTTTATAGGAGTGTAGCACTAGTATTGCTTTATCACTTTCTAAAATGTCTGAATCTGAAAACACCGATGTTGTTGATCAAGAAGTGAAACATGAACATAGTCCTCGAAAGCGAATTAGACATCGTAAGAAACATCTGTATGATAATATTCTGAAACAAATGGAGTTCTACTTTAGCGACGCAAACCTAACGAAAGACAGGTTCCTCGCAGACCTGGTGAAAAAAAATCCTTATGTGCCTTTGGATATGTTTCTTAAATTCAACAAAATTCGTACGTTAACGCAGGATATTAGTGATATAGCGAAAGCTATGAAGAATTCCACATTGTTGGAGTTATCTGAAGATAAATTGAAGGTAACCTTTCCATTTCATTAGTGTTAATGTTACCATCTAACTAACCTTCTCTGGTATTGTGATTGCTGAGGCACTTTTAATCATATAGAACTCTGTGTTTTCCAGGTTAAGAGAAAAACTGCAGTGTTGCCATATGATGCAGACTCTAGGACTGTGTATGTGGAATCTATTCCAGTAACTGCCAGCAGAGAATGGCTGCAACGTGTGTTCTCTGACTATGGTCATGTTGCCTACATCTCACTGCCAAAGTTTAAAAATTCACAGAAAATTAAGGTAAAAGAATAGATGTTCTGTACTGAACAAGACAGTAAACGAAAATAAACAGCTTTTTTTTTCTCAAATTATGTTATTAACATCAATAATAACATTCTTCTTGAACTTGAGAGCTATACTTTTTAAGATTTAGAAAGCTATCACATTTTTTTGACAGTGTTATCAGTATATTAATTTATCCAGTAAATAATATGTGAAAATAAAACAAGTTTAATATACAAAAGCAATTAAATATTCTAATTATTTTATTTCCAGCAGTGGGACATTTATAGGCTGGATTATTATTATAATTATTATTATTTTATTTCCTTAAATTACAGGGTTTTGCCTTCATAGAATTCAACCAACCAGAGGATGCTCAAAAATGCATAAATACATTTACAAAAATGGGATGCAAGCTACCCACTTGTATGCCACCAGAAGACCTTTCTTCTATAAAGATGTTCTCGGTTGATGAGCCTTCTGACGATGTACTGGAAAAGGAAGTCAAAGAAGATTCTGAGCCTCCTAAAAAGAAGAAGAAGAAGGACAAGAAGGCCCCTCAGAAGAACTTAGAATTGAAGCTTGGTAGTGAATCTGATAGTGAAAAGAGAGTGGAGACACCTTCTGTAAGTTAAACTCAATATTTTAAGTATAATCATCAATTTGTATCTGTTGAGATTAAAAGAGATTTATACTATACATTGAAATAGAATAATACATACATGAAATCAGGATGGAACTTACAGGTATTAATAGATTTAAAGGATTTTTTGCTAATTGGAAACTTTAATTTTGTTTTTCATATTTCAGGATGAAAACAAAAGCATAGCCAGTGTAACAACACCAACAGAGGTATTTAATCATTACTATTCCACAAACCTTATTTGCAGTAAAAATATATTAAATTCATTATAGACTATAACTGAAACTTCTATTATTTCTTTTAGGAAAATAAAATACTAGATCTAGAATCTAAAGACGAGATGACTAGTCATGATGAAGGAAAGGAAGAGTCAGACGACTCTCCAAGGAAGAAGAAAGCTAGAAAACGTACCGCCAAAGAACGTAGCAAAGCTAAGAACAACCTAAGTAAGAACGAAGCACCTAGAGGTGCACTGTGGGGCTTACAAGTGCTGTCGAAATGTGAATGGAAGGCTCTGAGGAATAAGTACTTGAATTTACAGAGGAAATACATGAAGGAGATGAAGGCGAATCTCCATAATAAGAAGCATCAGTATTCTAGTATACCTGCCCCAGCAGCGGCATCTGTTGAAGTTGATCCAGGTAATAATGCTGAGTCTTATGTTGTTTTATGTTGTTAAATTTATTGGTATATAATTTTCTATAATTTTTTATTATTGACTATTGCCATTTCTGTTAGGGTGCGTCCCCATACGACGAACGAGCAGCTCGCAAGCTGCTCGTGTTGTGCTTGTGACACACCCTTACATTATCTAGTTTGGCATCTTTTGTAAAGTTTCTCTATATAAACTCTATAGGTTTTTTTATTCCTGAACCAATGGATGAAAATGGTGATTTATGTGTAGGTCTGTATTTTTATAATGATATGTTTTTAATGTGTTTCAGGTTTGCCTTCGGCACCAGCAGAGGGATCCAAGAGCATAGCCGCCATAGAGAAATTGCCGGGATTATTTGTGAAAGAGATGCTTTCAGAACCATGCTTAGATGTGAGGCTCACTAAGAGGACGGTAAGTTTAAATTACGATAGGTACCATTATTATTATAAGCTTTGTTTGTTTTTAGTTATTTTAATAAACGTCAATTATGGGAATAATTGTACCAAGAAAGTTCGATAAGCATGTAGTGGATATGTTTAGTAGCCTTTGAATGTATGCTTACTAAACAATAAGTTAGTTTAAATAAATGTTTATATATTTTATGTTACAGATAAGAAGCAACGTCCACGCATTACACGTCGATGTAAAAGAGGGTCAGTCGGAAGCTATCATCAGGTTCGATACTCCGAAAGCGGCTGAAGAGGTATTTTTTGTTTCTATACATCATCGTAAATCAAGGAGCACAATATATGGTCTTGTATCTAGCTGTCTTGTATCTAGCTGAATAAATATTTTTTTAGAAAATGCTTGATTTAGGTAGGACATTTGACTTCACGGGAAAAATTTACTTCCATACATTTTTAACTGATTTCCATCATTGTTTTCTCTTTGCAACAGGGATTTATTTGCTAGCTTCTTTAATGAGCATATGATATTTGCTCCGCAGTACTGCGCGGACAGTGCTCGCATAGCGCGCGTACTGTCGGGCGCGGAGGAGCAGGAGCAGTGGGCGCGGGCGGAGGGCGCGCTGAGCGTGCGGCGCGCGCGGGGGCGCGTGCGCCTGCTGGCGCGCCACGACACGCGCCCCGCGCCCCCAGCGCTCGCGCCCGCCTCGCCGCAGCCCACGCACACGCATATACGCTTCGAAGACGAATAGATACCGGCGAAGCTTATCAAGATCAACTAGCCTGTTACGCTGAAATGGGAAAATTGTGCCAAAACACTCTTGCACTATAGAAATGGATTCAGTTTAAACAATTTTACTAGAATTGATTTAACATTTTCCATATTGCCTAAGTTGATTGGGTTATTATTTTTTTACATGTAGTTAGTAGTATACTGTTAACACTACATTATAACTCAAAGAGCTAATAATTGTAAATACCCTTAAGAAAAGTGTAGGTAAAACAAGTTATTAAAGGAAATTGAATACAAAACATATACAAGTTTTTTGTATTTTATAATAATGTTTTTAGGTCAACATCATCAATCATTACATACATGAGATGCATATTACTCAAGACAAAATCGGGACCTCTAGAACAAAATCCGTTAGGTAAATAAAATACATTAATGTTATAAAAGGAAATTTAATACATTAAATAAATGCCAACATCAAGTTCAGTCTTAAAAATAAGTTTGCTTATATCTTAATAATACAGGAGGCACTGGCACTTCAGTTTTATCAAAAATTAATTTATATATCTTACAAGCTAACACATTCAATACAACATAATATAAAACTTACGTATTGCTAAAGACCTGTATTATACAACCTGATTTAGTTATCCTTATCATTTAAATAAGCTGCCAGTGTTAGGATACAATGCCGTTGCTTACACCAGTTAAATGTACTATTAAAGACTTCTCTTTTGATCTAATTGAGGCCATTATAAACATGACTTAAGATTATCTTGATAAAGATTAGATTAAGTACCAAGTATTTAACAAATTATCTATATTATAGACGAAAATGATTTTATACACATTCTGATTTCGATTATCGCGGAACATCAATATTAAACAACAACACAAAATTATAAAATAATTCTTATAGCAAAGTACATAAAGAGCACCAAATGTCTAAGTAAAATTACTTACTGTGTGATATTGAACTGTTTATCTAAGTACTTGATTACATTAAAATAGAACAAATAATTAAAACTGTTAGCAAATTAATTGTATCACATTATACAAAATTAACACAACATTAATTTATTATTATTTACACAGAGGTAGATTTATTTAATTCACTTATTTACTACGACGCTTCCATATGTCTATGCACAGTGACAGGGGCTATTATACTGTTCTTGCCGCAAGGCAGAACAGTTATATTTAAATCGCCAGCTTTTAACCGGGGTTTTATTTTTGCTGGCAAAGGACAGCTTACGTCAGATTTTGTATCGTCTGATAAAACGATCGGCTCATTCACTGAGAACCCAGTAGCCTCAGAATCTTCGTGAGGGGTCATGGTGGAATACCCGTGATCTGAGCCACCAGCCGTGTGGGGCCTCCTGTACCCCGTCACCACTCGGTACGGTGATATAGGGGCTTCTATCTCCATGGCTGGTAACAATTTATCTTGGCCCGACAGGTCATGCATGTCATCCGATTGCAAGTGACTCATTTGAACATCTGCATCGTGCCATGTCTCTGCTGGACCATCGACGTACAAATTATGGCAACTGGCGGTTGTGACGTTTTGTCTATAACAATATATGGCAACGGCAATTACTAAGCTCACAGTGACTATACAGCCTGCGATCGGACCAATAGCAGAGTAGTTTCCAAAAGCATCTCTATTCACGTGGCCCAAGGTTCCCTCCCCGTAAGGAGTGACGGCGCCTAAAACTCCATTGAAACACGTGGATTGAGAAGTACAGAATGGCGCCGATAACGGAGTCCTGCCGTCGGCATCTATTTGACACCATTCGCAACCCAAAACACCTAAACAAGACGAATGCGTTAAATAAGTTTCGCATTGGAAATCGAAACAAGATTTTAAATTCTCCGCAAAATTATGGAAGTAATGCGATTTGTGATTGTTGTTTTCTAGCATCATGCCACAGAGAGCTATTTCTTGATTAAACCGTGAAACATTTGAGTTAGAATAGAATAGAATAGAATAGAAAGATTATTTATTTAGTACGGAACACAAGGCAACACAAAGAAATAAACACAAACAAGCAACACAAAAAAACAAGGTCAATAAAAAAGTAGTAATAATAAAAAGTACAAATACACAATTTCAACGGTGTTGTCGAGCATACAGTACCAAAAAGGTCACCAACTCAGCATATGCTAGGTGTGGTACACCCAGCGCTGGTTTTCAGTTGGAACCCCACAGTGACACACGGACGTAGGCAAGCATATATACACATAAATATTTATAAAATGTTAGTAACAATAATTAAAATACTTAAAATAACGATACAAGATAATTACAAAGTAATATATCTATCAATGCAGCTATAGAAAAAAAGAAAGATGTGAAGGGTAAGAATAAATATAAAAATGTCAGATGGAGGTAATATGTCATTTGGGTTGATATAAAACGGGAAACCAGCACGATATCTAACTCTTTAACAAAGAAGACTTTGGCTCGTGAACTTCTAAGGAAATTTATTTAACTTGAAGTGCCAGTCAGTGAACCAAACTCAGCCTGTAGCAAGCGGGGAATATCGTAAGTACTATAAGAGTATTATTAATAATTTATATAAATGTAAAAACTAAAATAAAATGTTAAATTAAAATTGCGTGATAAATGAACTAAAAAATAAATAATTATATAAAAGACTTATCAATATCTATAGAATTAAAATTAATCTGTGAATTTAAAATGAATGATTTTAAGTGGATTCTAAAAGCGGTAATTGTTTTCAGGTTTCTGATCGGCGGAGGGATGTTATTCCAACATTTGGAAGCTGCATAACGAAAACTACCCCGGAAGGCGGCAGTGCCATGCTGCGGTATAGCCAGTTGCTGCGCACAACGTCTACCCTCGCGTTGCCGGTGATCGTTTACCCACCTTAGTTTCAAGTGCAGGTATGAAGGGCATTTATATTTAATTACGCCAAAAAGAAGACACGCAAGATGTAATTTACGCCGTGATTTCATTTTAAGAATATTATGTTTATTTAAAACGGGTGTGATGTGGCTCCTTGGTGGTACATTAAAGCAATATCGTGCGCAGGCATTTTGCACTCTTTGGATCAGCCTCTTGGTGCGTGCTAAGAGTCTAGGTCCTATAACAGTGTCCGCGTAATTGAGTTTAGACAAAACCAGGCTGTCGACTAGCTGCACTCGTAATTCCTCGCTAATGTATGGACGCATTCTGTATAGGACTTTTAACTTATAAAAGCAAGATCTAACGCAGTTCGAGATGTGAGTCTCAAAGTTTAGACTTTCGTCAACGATTACCCCTAAATTCCGCGCCTCTCTGACGCGTTCAATAGGTTGTCCCATAACAGTTACGTCGCCATGGTCCAAGTTGACCTTACCCAGCTGACCTTTTGAACCGTAAAGTATATATTTAGTCTTGGCTGGGTTAAGGAAAAGAGAGTTTTGTTCTGACCAATCTACTATCCTTACTAAATCTTTATTGATAGATTTTAGTGCATCTTCACATTCGTGTGGTTTAAAGGAAATATATAATTGCAGGTCATCTGCATACATATGGTACTTGCAATTTTCTATGGCTTTAACTATGTCGGCGCAGTATAAACTGAATAACGTAGGGCCCAATATAGATCCTTGTGGAACGCCCCTCTCCACAGCAGATATATCCGAAAAGATACTAGATCCATGCGCTCCGCGAGTTTCGACAAGTTGGTAGCGATTTCGGAGATAGCTGTCAAACCATTTAATTGTGCGCGCATCAAACCCATAGTACGACATCTTTGAGAGCAGGAGAGTTAAATTTATACTGTCAAATGCCCTAGAATAGTCCAGCAGGACCATAAGTGTACAGCAACCCTCATCCTGAGCTGACAAAATATCATCCGTAACATCTAAAAGCGCGGTTGTAGTACTGTGACCTCTTCTAAAACCTGATTGCTTCTCAGGGAGTATTCTATTTTTCTCGAGGTATTCTATAAGTTGGGCGTTTATTATTTTTTCGACTATTTTTGAGAGAAAAGGCAATATGCTAATTGGTCTTAGATCTTTTATATTGTTAGGGTTTGCTGTTTTTGGTATAGGGCGCACAACTGCTGTTTTCCAAAGTTCAGGGAAGGTAGATTGCGAGATAGAAGCATTAACAATAGACGTGAGCGCAAGTAAGGTATGAGGCAGTGTCAGCAGAAACATGTTTAAAGTAATGTGGTCGAAGCCTTCAGCATTTGATTTTATTTTAGATAAAGTCTTAGTAATATCAGTTTGTTCTACAGTTTTAATGGAAAATACGCAATCACTATATCTGTGCCATTCGTAGTACGTCAAGTAGGATAAAGGAACCGTAACATCTCCTGGAATATTTAAGAAATGAGAATTAATTATATTCGGGTCATTGAAATGTTGGGGTAGTTCTTGTTTATTTTGAAAAGGCAATAAGGTTGACTTAAGGTTTTTCCATAGAATAGTGGGATTTTTAATTTGTTTATTAATATTTAATTTAAAATAAGCCGACTTTTCATAAAATAGTGATTTATTTACTAGACCTTTTAATTGTGCATAGTACTGTTTCTTACTGTCCGTTTTCATGCGTCTATACCTCACATGGGCCTGATCGCGCAAACGCATCATCAATTTAATATTTTCAGTTATCCAAGGATAACGTCTTTCCCTTAAAACCAAAGCTTTACTCGGTGCGTGCTTGTCAAAAAGAGATAATATATTTCCACTAAATTGAAATGCTGCATCATTGATGTCGTCAATCATCGATGTCGCAAACCAATCAGTGGAGTTCAAATCCTCAATAAAAGCCTCATTATTCATCTTGTCCAGATTTCTACGTAAGACATACCTGGGAACTATTTTTTCTTTCCTAAAGTTAAAAACCGTAGAAATAAAAGCATGTGCACCGAGTGCCTCGATCCACTCCACCGCTTGACTAACCACAGTTGCGTCTGTGCATACCAAATCTATTAACGTCTTGCTAGTAGATGTGAAATGAGTAGCCGACTGTACCGTTTGATTTAGGCTGAGACTGTTAAGGAACGTGTTTAGTTTTGCGGTTTTAGGGTCTGTGAGATTGAGACAGTTGATGTTAAAATCACCGAGCAAAATGAAGTGATTGCACGTTGACAACGAACTAAGAGACAAAGTTAACGCGTCAAGGAAAACATCAACGTTAAACCATGGCGGCCGATAGGCTGTTCCAATTCCAATTTTAGTCCCGTTAATGGTCATTATTAGCCACATTTGCTCGACTGAGGTGTGAAGGGGATCGACAGGGTGTGGGTGATAGCGTACTGTAATACCTCGCTTAATATAGAAGCCCACACCGCCGCCGCGGCCGCCGCGTACGCTAGTCGGGCGCGGCACATGTCGCAGCCGGTACCCAGGCACCACGGGCGCGCGACCCTCCTCGCCAAGTTTGAGCCACGTTTCGTTAATTGCCATGAGGCAAACGTTATGACGCGAGTTAGGACATTCGTAAAGTTCTGAACTGCATTCACAGGGGCACTCGCACTCAGTTTGTTCCATGCGATTGCAATTTAGACAAAGTCGGTCTACCATACTGCATGGGCAGAAAGCGCCGACACTGCAAGACGCGTTGACTAGGCCGATGAAAGCATTTGTGCCAGGGATGGCAGCTATATAATAATGAACACAATGATCTCCTGACACTACATTAGAGAGCACATTAGGCAGAGAAGTATTAAATTCATAAAACCGTTGTATAGTTTTGTCGTAAAAATTATTGCACAGTCTTTTTGTAACAAAACCCTTATGATTTAACATGTCGATTGCAATCATGGATTCCTTATGAGTGATATGCTGTTGTTCTATAGGCCCAGAGCTATTAGGATCCATTAATCCAGGATGAGACACCAAATATCCCCTATTATTCATTATAAAACATTTTACATATGACATGGCACAGAGAGGTAAACTATCAATAAGAAGTTTATATAAAAATCCCATAGTAACATCCATTGAAACAACCATAGTTGGGTAGAAGGAACTTTTTACTGCATATGATATGGACACAACATAGCCAGCTCCACCAACATCTAAGTTGGGAGGTGTAAGAATAATCTTGTCAGGGTTCTCTAAAGCATATGTATACCATGGCCTCCTCACTGGCTCATAATCATACTCTAATACAGTTCCAGGGAACATCACCATGACTCCACTCTCTGTCACTGCATATCGTCTGACTATGTATTTAGAGTAGGGTCCATGCAAGTGTTGTCTTTTATAGTATGACAAAATAGAGTTGAGAAAACCAACATCTTGCTGAATCTCATTCTTAAGGCCTGGATTAGAAAGGAGGCCATGAGCTACACTTTTTAAATAAGCTAGATAGTTTTGCATGTATGTGACTGCCTCTTGTCCATCGCCCATATCATATAAGTAGGTGAAAGGTGACTGGAAGCTGGAAGGACTTAAATACACAGTACCCTGATCAATAGTAGCTATCTGTTTAAAATGCCTGCACATCTTTCCTGCTTTAGGAGGAAATAAATCCAACCTGTGGAACAATATCTCCTTATTACTTCTGGTAAAAAATATATTAGTTTTGTTAAACACAGCTGGTTCTAATCTCTCTGATACAATACACACAATATACAAATTTCCTATCCATTTCCATGAGTAAATAATTGATTTAGTGGAGTTTTGTTCAGACATAGTTAAATTGCCTGCATTATTTGATAACATCTCTGCTTTTACAGTTGTTATAAATGAGTATGTTTCTACATTTTCCAGTTTAGTAAACTTTATTTTATCTGAGGCTGATTCAGGCCTAGGGAAGAAAGTGTGCATTAACACTATACCTGCAAAGTCCATAACAAAGGCTCTTTTACGTTCATTTGATCCCTTGAAGTATACAATATCTTCTGCAAGGTCTGACCAATATAAATCTAATCCGAGTACTCCACCTGTTGTAGGTAGAACTAAAGATATCATAAAGTCCCTTTCTGTTGCCTCCCACACTGGACCTTCTATCTTAATCTCCTTGCTGCCGTAATGTCCAGGCAGCAAAGATATAAATGCAGAAGCTACTTGCCCAACAACACCACTGTCATTGATATGCAGTCTCATAACAGAGTGATTGTTTGTGTGAGTATGCCACTTGTCAATGTGCAATATACCCAATGAACTGTTCTTGTCAGCTTGATTCTCATAAATTAATCCAATTGCAAACTTTAAGCTATCATCTTTGTTTGAAGAGTATGGAAAAATTTTGAGCCATGTTTCATTCTTTAATACTTTTGTGTCCGTTAAGAAAATAAACAGTTTGCGGTGAGGTAAATCCCTTTGTAATAACAAATTTTTGAGCTCTTTATTTAATGTTAGAGGTGAAATATTTGTGGAAGCAACATCTAAGGAAGATAAATATTCCCTCAACAATAGTTTGTTGTTTTCTGTGGCATTTCCTAGATCTGACATTCCATCTGTGCTGCAAGTGTCTTCAAATTTAAGGAATTCTGTCATATTTGTCATCTTGAGAGCTATCATATCAGAATCTTGCAGAGCATACACTGTCTCTTTAGCAACATGCACAGCATGCTGTAATGAGTCCTCTCTCATGTTGTTATCAATTATAAACACTACCAACTTAGGATCAGGATGCACTATCTTATGATATAAGTACCTCAGGTTAGAATGTGGCATTGTTGTACAATCTTTATCAGTAGCATAGTCCATGTGAGATAGGAAATATTGTCTCTTAACTTTTAAATCCTTAAAACGACCCATTATTTTGTTTTTGGGATCCTGTGAAGGCAAGTTCTCGTATACATTGTAACTCTTAATAAATACAGACTTACGAATAGAGTTGAATGGACAAGGATGTGTGAAGGACGGAGTACTGTTGTCGTTAATAACATTGTTCATATCGCGGAGTATGTTCGTAGCCGATGATAACTTGTAGCTGAGCTTCTCGGCGATGCTGGTCAGGACCTCATTGTCAGTGGTTTGATAGCGGCTCACTTTATACGCGGTCCGGATCTCGAAATGCGCCGTATATTCGCTGCCGAGTTCCTTCACCACTATTTCACTAAATTTACTCGCTAAAGTATCTGATAGCTTGCGAACACATAACTTGTAATCACCACGACTGTTAGTTCTAGTACAGTTATCGCTTTGAGCAAGGATCACACGGACGCCGAAACTCGTCGTAATCATAAATAACAACGATAAAAGCTTCATCTTGTCGGCATTATCTTTGATCCGCACTCACACTATAATTATTGTCATCATGGACGCATATTTCTGTAATAAGAGGTCCTTTGTAATTTAAGCACTACAATATTTACATGTTTCACTTTGAAATACTTCATCGATGCTTTTAGGAATTACTGTTTAGAATAAAAAAACAACAAACAAATCGTCCTCCACAATCCACACGTCTCACAAAGCTGAGTAAAATTGACATCATAGAGAAATATATTAAGATTGACATTTATCAAAATAAACATGGCGCCGGAAAACGTTTAGTTACTGCATTGTAAAATATCTAAGTGATGAGTTCTGTACGTTTAATTATTCTTACAACAATTTAACATTTAAAATGTTAGTATGTACTTAAAAAGACAGAAAGAATAGCTTAAATTTAATTTAAAGAGGCATATATTACAGATATGAAAAAAATATAAATTGAATAATGATATTGTCCGGGAGTCATATGACATACAGTACTGAGAAAAGAGCAATGAAATTTACGTTGATCATGTTGATATTTGTTTGTTGCAAAGGATAATACAGTATTATAGGGGTATAAGGGGTACAATACTATATTCTACTGTATAATTCGTTATATGAATCTTGTATACATGTAATCTGAGGCAGGAGACCGACATAACCCAGTACCTACTAGCTATGTAAAATATTTGATATGCCTAAAGATTAAGTTTCATTTTTTTCCATATAAGAGCACTTCTTTTTTTAAACCTAAGTGTATCTCGATCTTTTGTGCAACCATTCGCGTATGTTTCATTTAAATTTGGCTAAAATGTGGTTTGTAATTTCTAAGTAGGTACTTCTAAGGTCCAACCGGTAACCCGGCGACTCTAAGTACATGACTATTTAATACGAACGAATATATAGTTATAGAAAAGAACATCAAAAGCTGTAAATTTGCTAAAATGTTGTAATTAAATAAAGACGCTGTACAACACAACACTATAGGCGACAAATAATTAATCGAAGATATTTTAGCAAGTTGTTCTGCATTGTTTTGTAACGCACCCCAAGGTCTCCCCAAGGTTTCACTTTGGCTTTTCATTCGTAGGTCTCGGCCTTGGTGTCAAAATGGTCATTGATATATAGCCTTTCCCTAATCTGGTTAGCCGTAAAAGTAATAGAGTTTTATAGATTCTTTTTTCACTTGAAAAAAGGTCAATGCGTGATTGAAAAATGCGAATAATTGGATCAGTATTTAGGTAAACCGAATAAATGTGGCACTCGAAGCATTCTTTATACCCTACTTAATAACGTTATTACCCACCTACTTACTTTTTGGTTAGGTAGGTACTTACGAAATAAAACACAATTCTTAAGTAACTAGTTGCCTACTGTAACTATTCTACATAGCTACTCATAAACAGAACCCACTAGCTACTACTTATTACTTATAGTTATTTATACATATTATCTACCTGCTTAGTTTCTCTGTAAAAACTTTTATTCATGTTTACAACTTTTTAGTTTGAAACGACGGCTTAGCGCGACTTTATTATAATGAATCACCTGTAAACTTATGGAAAATGGAACAGTTTCGCTTACTTTAATAGGCATATTTTCATGCAAATTAGTATTATGGTAATCGGCAAGTACGAGTATTATTATGTTAAAAGGAGCTACGTGTATATGTGTTCACGTATATCCGTAGCCCTTGCACGTAGTTATGTGTTTCCATCGATTGGTCAGGGGCGGCGTGGCTTACCGTCCGACCATTAACCCAGTTGTGTGTCGCGACGCGGCCCGGCCGGGCACGCGAGCCGTCGCCGTCAGTCCAACACCATGCAACTGCCCGAAACACCGCCGCCGCCGCTCGCTCCGCTGTGGGACCGCGTGCTGCGGGCCCGCGCCCTGCCGCCAGACCTCGACGTCGAGCTGCTCTACGTCGCCATACGGGACCGGCTCACACACCCCGAGTGGGAAGTGCGTCTCCATGCACTCCGAGTCTTAGCCGATCTTCTGCCGCTCTCCGGGAACGCTCTGTCTTTTCCGTTCGATCAGGTGGTCGACAACTTGGGGCACAACTCACCCAACGTCCGAAAAGCTGCATTAGATGCCCTGAAAGTTTTCTGCACGCATTGCGAAGATGTGGAATGTGCGGCACGTGCGATTTTAGATAAATGTTCCTATCACAACATAAGACCTCACTCTGCAAACATTGACACAAAAGTGAACGTTATTACTGGTTTAATATTATCCATACCTTCTGTCATGGGCATACTAAAAAGACGACACGCGCACTTAGATATGTTTCCAATATTTCAAGTTTTAGGAGAAAAGCTATTTGACCATGTGCACAGAGACGTAGCCCAGCGCTCTCTACTAAAGCTGAGAAGAGCTTGTGGGCCACGTGATTACATGATGTATCTATCTCAATTAGATTCTAAGGTCCAAGATAAATTCCGACATTTGTGTGAAACTTATGATGAGGATTCTATGGATGTATATTATGCACCGAGGAAAACTGCCTATAGAAATAACAACAATCAACCTTTAGTAAAAATTAATCACGTTTTTAATAATTCCCATACTGGGCCTATTCGTGTGTCAACAGATTCTTCTTCAGAAGATTCTTTTGGACCTATACCTTTTTACAATAACAATTTTGCTAAAGTTATAATTGAAACTGAGATCAAATTTGATTCTGATACTGCTATCACAATGACCGTTTTAGAAGAGAATGAGACTGAATCTGATAAGAATACAGGAAGTGAGGACGACTATGATAGTTCAGACCGAAATATGTTGAAATATAGTGACGGCGATTCCGAGGACACTGATGTTGTTGTTAAAAAAGTGCGTTTCGGAGGTGAAAGTGTAAAAATAAGGACACCGGATAGCGACAACCTTATAACAAGCGAGGAAGATAACAATATTCAGGATATAAAACCCTTGAGAAAGGACAACTTTAAAGAAATCACATCTTCAGTAACACCTGTCATAGTAAGCAGGATGAATGAAATAAGACGGGAGGCGTTAGAGCGGGAATCCCAAATGAAACAAGCGAAAAAGAGTGGCATACCACTGCCTGTTATTCCGAATAAAGTGCAAACACAAGTTCAAGTAACTAAATACAACCCTAAGTTAAAATCGAAGTCTTTGAGCGAGTTGTACGATTACTTTAAATCAAAGAATGATGAGCAAGATGGTAAATCCCAAGAAATGTCAGGACTTGCGTTGTCGCTGGCTGAAGTGCGTTCTCCGGAGAAGTCGGGACGCAGTTCTCGTAGTCCTGTAGAGCCTCACAAAGAGGTAGAGGTTCTACATAATTTGCAAAGGAGTCCATCTGTGTCACCGCGTCGTCATCAAACCAGGGTAGAGTTGGAACGTGATGGGTGAGTAACGTATTTATAACCCTCTTTCGTCATTTGAATGTAGCATGATGGCTTTAAATACAGGAGTTAACATTTTGTGGGATAAATAGGTTCGTGTTAAGTCTTCTGGCATCGTCACCGCCTAAGGAGACCGACATTTTAACCCCTCGAACCCCAACGCCCCTGCGAGCTCACTACGACTGGGAAGAACTAGGCGTCGTGCCGCAACACGTGTCTGATCAACTACATAACACGGTAACAAGTTAATTAATAACCCTAATAATTATGATGGATGTGTAATCAAAAACACTTAACTAGTTGATCTTAAAAGGCACGAAAGTTTACAATTAAGAATGTCTCTGATTAAATAGCCAACAAAATATTTACCTATAAAACTATTTTCTTTACATAAATAGTTATTTACACTTCTTTCGAACCGCGAAAATTACTGGCCCCTGAAAGTTTAAGAACTGTTCTGTTTTGTTTATTGTTAATTATTATAGGATTTCCGTTGACTAATTAAAGTTCAGGTTGTAGAGTAGGAGCACATTTTTAATTAAAATAAATAAACAAATGTGGATACCGTCCGTGGATCGAACCTGGGTCAGAGTAGGACAGACGTTGGAAACTAGTCTGTACGCCGCTCGACCACGTCCGTCAAAATATTCACGTGTTGACATACTGTAGGAGAACTGGATAGCGGCAGTGAGGGCAGCAGACCAGCTCCACAGCACGTTACTGGAGAGCAGCAGCGTGAGGAAGGTGGAGCCGGCGGCGCTTTCGCTGGTGCAGCACATGTGGGCGCTCAGCGACGAGGTATGGCCGGAAGATATCAAAGCAAAATAGCCCTTATGTTGCTCGTTCCTAGGTGTCAATGTGCTCTGGTATAACCGTAAGACATAAACCTCTACACATATAACTAAGAATTTACGAGCACCCGAGCGAAGGCGAGCTCGCCTTCCATTTTGAACTTTATTTTACAAGAAGTTCCAGCGATATGTATCGCATCTCTCTTTTGGGTGAGAGCTCTAAGTAGTGGTTAAGAGAGTAAACTTTAAATAAAATATATAAGTATACTGTTCACTACCAGAGATAGTTTGCATGGTGCGAATGCTGTTTGCCCGCATTAAAGCTCCATTCGCTATTCTTTTCACTACCAGTGTCACAGTACAGCCTAAACGATAAACTTAAACAAATATTTATGATAATTCATAAGTAGGTACTATACACATGGGGGTGTGTAGGGAAGGTACTAAGTAAGGCATTATTTAGCAATTTTTTTTAAGTTAATTCTTAAATGCTTAACCGCTTTTTACAATATCTTTAATTAACAGATTTTTAAGTAATAATACTGATTCAATACGACCGTTCACATAAATATAATTAGTATTTCGTCTCTAAGTATTTCTAGATGGTATATGATAGATGGATATAATGGTAGCCATTAGTTGTCAGGTCAATTAGATATACCTAGTTAATTATTTGGGTGCCGCACAACGCATAGTACAATTAGGTATAAGTATCAAGTAGTGTTTGTAAGTTAATGACCTGTCTACCACTATTGTCATGTAAAATTCATTTTATGAATCTGCTTTAATAGGGACGAACCCTATTCGCTTTGCGTGTTAAAGTTGCTGATAAAAATACAGTACTTACCTACCAGTATCGCGTATTATGTGCAGGTAGCCATTATAAATACACCGGTACCGTATATAATGTCTAGACTTTTTGAATACCACGAATAAGTAGGTTGGTATATTATCTATTCGTGTAAGTGCTTACATTTGCGGTGGCGTAAAGCATAACGCTGTTTTTTTACGAAGGTTTATTTAAAAATTAAAATGTTCACTGTTGGTGCCCAACGTGGGACTCCAAATAGTGCAAGAGCATGCACTATTTTAATTTCATTCAACTTGAAATTTTAAACTATGTGTAATCCAGACGACCATATTACTTATCTGATCTCAAAATAATAACAAATTTGGGTGCTTTTGTCTAGTATGGAGTAGCAAAGCGAGTGACAATACATTATTAGTTGGATTCTGTGACCGTCCTCGATAACGTGCCAATCTCTACTCTCTATAACTCATGTGTCAAAGTAACTTATAATTTTTCCTATTTAATATGTAGGCTTAGTTTTTATAGTATTGTAAATATTTTAAGGTATTCTGTACATATTGTTTATGCAGATAATAAAAATAAATTTGTCAATGTAACTACAAACTGGATATCTTCCTGCAGGTGGCAGCAGCTAGAGCCCCGGCCGAGGGTGCAGTCTGCGCCCTAGTGCGGGGAGCGAGCAGCGACTGTGCGCGACAACTCCTGCCCGCGCTCATATCGCGGATGGCCAGGGAACCGCTTCCTGCAGCATTACCACACGCGTTGTTACAGCGACTGGCACTGCACCACATCGTCGACTTGATATTTGATCCGAGTATGATCGGTGTAAGTGATATTTTCATATAACGTGTTCTAAAGTTATGTATATGGATTTTGAAATTTGATCGTAAATTAGGTTATGTTTACCGTACAAGCAGCCCAATAAATGTAGTCTTGAACACACAACCTACTTTTCGGCACCATATTTGGGTCTTGCTATTTCAGCAATTCAGCATTTATGTTAAAACTTCCACCCCTATTTGGCCAAAACATTGTATTGATAATTGATATTGTAAGGAAAGATTTAGGTATTGGACTGAAAAAACTAAGACTGCAAGATCTAACTTGGTTTTACCACCTTATCATAATCAGCTTAAAGTTTACTTTTCCTAAGCCTAATCCTCGTCGGTTGTATTTTCTTTTAGCTCTTTACATCCAATCTTTTTTTTATCAGGTATCAGGAGATACAGAAGAGATTCAGAGCGCTCAGCTGCGCGCCGCCCTGTGCCTGGCGAGGGCAGCCGGCCCGGCCGCCGTGCTGTCAGCTGTCAGGCGGAGGCTGGCTGGCACCGCGAGAGCTGACGTCTTCTGTAATAAAGTAAGTGGGATAAACTTAATGATAATTAACATTATTATTTTCGGTAAGCCCTCGCAATTTCTCTTAAGGACTTTTCGGCACAAAAATGGATCGTGTTTTTTTGCACATTTTTTTTTATAAAATATTAAAATTATTAGACCTTCGATTATAGACCTTTCATCCGGATTCGTTAGATAGTTTGTGTGAAGAAGGAACAAACATCCAATATACAAGCTTTCATGTTTATAATATTAAAAGGAATTTAGAACAAATACCATTTTGAGGGGCAATTCAGTTCAATAACTTTTAAAATTGAACTGGAGCTACTAATAGAAGGCTTTTAAAAATGTATGAAGATATACAGTATCTAAAGATTTTTTTGTTATTAGGGATATAGGAAAAACTGTTACCGGTCCCTGATAGTATGTTTTCCAATAAATTATTTTTGTTACAGTTGAGGGAAAGATTAAGTCGACCTATTGAAAACATCAGACCAAGCCACGTCACAAGGTAAGTTTCCATTGCTATTTTTCGTGTCTTAATAGACACTGTCTACTTCATTTAATGTTCCCATCGCCTAGCGGAGTTATTATGATCGATGAATTTGTAAGGAATGCTTCTTTTCGTGCTAGGAGCTCTCAGTTGCCAGTGCCAGTGAGACGTCGAGCTCGGTCCACCCCTCCCCCCGCCGCACCGCTTCCTCCAAGGAGGCTGAGACCGCTACCAGACTCCGCGCCTCTACCCGGTAAGATGAAGATTAAGATACGTTATTGTCTTATACGTCTACAGTGGTAACAAATCGTCACAGGTTGACAGCCTAATTTCAGAGCTGTAAGGTTGATTACCCCCTAAAGCTAAGGCTATGAAAGTTTATTTGGTATCTATATGTTCCTATGTACGAGTATGTATCAAGTATTTAGGTACTGATTTATTAAGCCACTGATTGACGATTTCTATTGTATATTAGGGTACGTATATATTATGTATGTTTTGGATGGCAGTGAAATAACTGAAGTTAATTATTTAGAATTTCGATCAAAATGTGATTAGGTTCAATCGATTAGTGAAAAGAAATAAATTAAAATGGTCTATAAAGTTTCCAAGTAATTGGATATGACTTCGCTTGATTATAGAACAACATTCGAATGTTTGTTTTTCAATGTGATGACAAGGTACTTAGTACAAGGGATGTACTGCAATATATACTGTTAAGTTAATCGATTAGATTGTTTGACATGGACGAAGGTTATTATTATTTATTTATTTATTTATTTATTTATTTAAAAAATTACAAAATAGAACTTATACATAAAATATCGCCAAACTGTACAGCAGTTTGTTGGCGATAATAGCGCTCTTTAGTAACAAAATTATTTAGCAATTGTGTATTTATTATAATAGATATGTAACAATATATATACATATGTGTAACACTTATTATTATTTCTGACTTATTATTATTCATATTATATCTTGTTATAGTGTTGTGTTTCTTATCGATGTAATTTCGCAGGTGCGTCGCAGCCTGGTAGAGACTACATCCTAAAGCGTCTGTCTCCAATTCCTCTAAGTGAAAGGTCAGTCAGCACCCATTTATGTACTGCTTCAGGTGTAAAGAGTTTTGTTGTGTGTCTTGATTTAGCTACCAAGGTTAAGTGTTGGATAGTTGGTGACCCGCTGCGACTGTGTTGTTCCCGAACATACTAACGTATTTGCTGATACGCGCCCCAAGCACAAAAGTAGAGTCCAGTCATACCTCAAATGAAAATGTATTTACTTCAACCACGTGCTAACTTTGTAATCTTAAATCATAAATTGTAGAACAACCAACGGTAATTTATAAGTTCCAAGTTCCAATTAAATATTTAGCACCAAAACTCCCTCACAAAACGATTACCCCAACCTTCACAAAAAGTAATAAGTATGAACAAAGTTTCCTACCCCAAGTCAAGTGCCATTCAGAACAGTGACCTTCAAATTGTGGGAACCGATACAACTGGAGTTCCGCTTATAAACTGTTGTTAGGTATACTCGAAGAAACACTGCATAATTAAACAATGCCTTTAGCCGTGTAATGAATTGATTTCCCGGGGTTAAATCTCAATGTCCGGTGTTTTTTGACCTCCCAGACTATCGTAACTAATTGAACGGGTACTCACAAGTGAAATTGTCAAGGAGACATGTTTGTAATTTGTGTTCGATCGGCAAACATTAGTCAGCACGTTTTAATATCTACTTTTTTTTTATAATCTACGTAAACAATGTATCACAATGATATTCTAATAAATTTTATTATAATATCATTGATGTATCAGGAATTCTTCAGTTTTAGAAATGAGAAATGGAGGATTTATAAGCGATTTTTTCACAATGACGTTAGTCCATGCGGGGAGCGAACCCGCATCATGTCGTGCACAGTTCTAAGTAAATGGTATGGTGAATTATATCATTCGAACAATCATGTATCTTCTGACATCTTAAAATAGAATAGTTTTTCAATGTCAGAAGAGACAATTATCTTCGCATTTAGCACCTTACGTTCTCATAATTACGTTGTACGTTTTTAATGTGACTGCAATTATTTTATATTTCTAGACCGCAAATGTCCTGAATAAATTATGGTATATTAGAAGCTGTCCCTAACAATTATAGTATGAAGCTACGTCGGTACTACGCAGCCCAGTAATTATAATACGGCAAATTTATGTAATTACCTTCTAGATAGACATTTGCTTGAATTAGAAGGGGGGGGTTTTGAATAAAATTTCATTTTACCCCGTGCCAATGCAAAATTGATATTTAAAGAGAACGAAATGTCATTTGACATTTTAATCGGTTAGAATTAAATCCAATCCACATGCTATTGTCCTAGTCTTTGTGCAACGTTGAAAACATGTTAAGAAACCTGGAGTCAGAGATTTCCCTTGATCCATGATTACGACTTTCTTCACTTCGCTTTCACCCCATTCCTTTATTATTCTCAGATCTTAACCGTAAATAATAAAAGCTATAAGTTATAACCACTAAACCATTAGGTGTTATCACGGCATATCGCCAAGGTTTATTAGTGTTGACAGCCATCGAAACACCTTAATTTCAGTAAACCTTGGACAGGACTGGTTGATGTTTTATTACAATAGAATCATGTTAATTCGTGCCCCAATTTCGTATTTAGAATTTCTAGCAGTTCTGACAGCCAGCTGACCGGTAGCGCTCGATTGTTATCTACGTAAATGTTCCCGCCAATTACACCGAGAGTCACTCACCCCTATTCCGAAGTCTGACTAACAAATCTAGCAATCGATATAAAAGAATTATGGGGTGAAACACTCGAACGCATGAGTAACGCCTTTCGAGAAAACTCATTCGACCTCGAAGTAAACGCCAACATTTTACTGAGACATAGGACCATTTGAACTCTAGACTTATAATTATTTATTTATGTCTAGAACAATATAATTATTGTTAGGGCGTGAGTTGTCGCGTGGCAACGAGATGTCATGACGCGACACAATATCGTAGCACCCTTGAAGATTAGAGAGCTAATAAGTTAAGAAATAAGAACTTCAACCTCGCCATAATCTAGGTACATAGGTCCTGTGTACAACTTGCTAAACGATTGTTTCGATGAGTTTTGCTCACTCACTGACTTACAACAAGTTCTCGATCGGTACCTATTTCTTTAATTGTGGATTGTAAGTTTTTAGATTAAATACAGAACCCCTAATCACCCATGTCTTTTTTCCTTAGTACTCTACTAATCCAAGGCTTTACGATACAAATGTCAGAGTGCGTACTCACCCCGCTTAGCGTGTAGGCTTATCAATTTGTCGAATTGTAGTGGGTAATCTGAAAATTGATTAGGGTTTAGTATAGGTACCCTAACATTCCGACCTGCTTAATATTTAATGCTTAAAGCTAAATCAGTCTGACCCTTATCAAATTTGACGGTTCATTAGCTAGCCAACTAGGTATTAAATGGAGGTTAGACGTGTGATTGGGTTCTTAAACGCCTTCACAACAGTCACACACAACGCACAGTCCAGAGTAATGGATGTAATAGCGTGCCACCACTAACCTACATTTTGTAGTTAAATTATTGTCCCACTTTCATTCAGAGCGTTTATGAACCACCGACAAGACGACCTATTTACGTTATCGAGTGATCGCTCTACATTCGTGCTCAGCAAACACCGGCTAACAGTCCTTAATCGTCAATTAATGTTATTAAATTACCACTTAGTTCCTTTAGGTTCGACTTTATGTGCTGAAATAATGCACTTAGGCAGGCAGAAGTACTGCAATACCTAATTTAGATTTTCTGAAAATATCAGTTTGGCTTACGCTGACTAATTGAGTCTTACTCATATCACGAACCACTTGACTAATGGCTCCTTTACCGCGGTTGAAGTTCTGTGGAGCTAATCTGCATAATATGCAGGTATTGTGAGTTCATCAACATAGGGCCAATTGATCGTGGGTGGTAGGGTGTACATGTAAGTAAGGTGTAGTAGTGTCGGCGGCGGGCGGCGGCGGGTCGCGGGCGTCAGTCGCGGAGCAGCCGCGGCGGCACGCGCTCGGCGCCATGTTGCGCTGGTGCTGCCCCCGCCCCGCCGTGCAGCCCTCGCCCCCCGCCCTCGCGCTAGACCTCGTCGCCGACCTACCCCCGCACACGCGGTAATTTATGACTCGATCGACGGCCTGCACGTAAACAAACAAAACCCGTGTCGGTTTTGATTAAAGTCCTTATGTTTATGTTCACAGGGACTCCAGTGCGCTTACCAGCTACGACGAAGGTGAAACAGAAAAGAAATCGTCCTCATTCAAGGATGAGACTGATGCAAAAGTTTCAAACCGCTCTAAGGAACCGAATCTCGAGGATGATGCGGAAGCTATACCGTCTCCACCACGCTCGCCCTCCATCCAGGTTGAAGACTATTCCGAGAAATCAAACCCTTCGCCACGTAGCGGACGATCATTGTTACAAGTCGAACCGTCGCCTCCACCAGTAGCGGGAAGCGACGGGGCCTCCACTGGACATGAATCTCTCGAATCTACTAGCACTGTTGTTGAGGTTTCGCCGGCACGGAAGACAGAGAGGGGACGACCCTCACCTACGCCACCTAGAAGTAACGCAGCCACCCCGGCAAGAAGTAGAAACCCGTCGCCGGAGCCCGTGAGCGACGTGTACGAGGAGCAGCCGCAGCCCAGCGAGCGAGACGTGCGCACCGCGCTCGCCGAGTGCATCGTACCCGCCAGGCACGAGGACTGGGAGGTGATCGTCAGCGGCCTGGTGGAGACCGAGCGCCTCGCTGCCGACACATCAGCCCGTGCGCCCGCGGCCAGCTGGCGAGGAGCGGCGCGCTCGGCCGCCGTACACGTGCGGTCCCTGCGGTCGAGGGTGGCGCGCGCCGCGTGCTGCACGCTGGGCGCACTGTACGAGCACCGCGGGCGGGCGCTCGACCCCGAACTGGAAGAAGCGGCAAGTGCTTTACTAGAGCGATGCGCGGACGTCAACCGATTTCTAAGAGCAGACGCCGCAAGTGCGCTGGCGAGGCTAGCATGCGGTGGTAGTGAGGTGCGCTCGGTGCTGGCACTGACGCGGCGTGGAGCTGCGCACCGCGCGGGGCCGGTGCGGGCGGCCGCGGCGGCGGCGCTGGCGCGGCTGGTGCGGCACGGCGGCGCCACGCGCGCGCTTAGCCTGCCCGGGGAGGCGCGCACGGCGCTGCTGCGCTCCGCGGGCGAGCTGCTGGCGGATGCCAACGCTGACACCCGAATGCATGCGCGCCAGCTCTGCCTAGCGCTCGGTGAGGATATGCGCTTCAAACAAATGCTCAAAGAGGCGATGACACCGTCTCGTTATCGCGCTATTGAAAAATATGTTGACAAGTTGCGTTACCGATAGCGACTAAGTACCTAAGCGGGGAGCAAGAAAACTTACAAGTATCCGTCCAGTAACATTTATAAAATAATTTACTGTAAACTGATCTCCTGAACTTAAAAGTTCCTCCCGACAAACTCCTTCAGAGAATACGTGAAATGAATTGAAAAATGTGAATCTGACTGAAATATGCGAAAGGTATTTTTGTAGTAAAAATAAATAAATATACATACCTTATATGTGACAATGGTAGGCACATGAAGTTAAATTGTTATCCTCCAATGGAGCGAACTTTATTATAATATATAAACAGCTATTAATTTATAAACTTTTATTAGGAAATAAAATTCTTAAAATAAAGTTGTGTTTTTATTACTATACCTTTGCACTGCATGACAAACTTACCTACTAAAGTTAAATTACATTTCTAACTCGATAGTAACACGAAAGTAACTCAGAGGTAAGTTAACCCAGGGCCAATCTGTCGCTGCGGCATCACCGTAGCAATGTCCGTAGCGAAGGCGTAGCGGCAGTATTAAAAGTAAATAAAATCACATCCAACCTCAAACTCTCTTTATCCCTATATGTCTTGACAATTGACAACTTCAAATAAAAATCAGCCAAAATCGAGATCAGACCTAAACTAAAATGTTTTGTAAACCTTAATTCTGATGGAGAACCAAAATTACACAAACAATATGCTCAACTTGTAAACAGCTATGAGACACGAGTTGTCGACCGCATCCCTGGTGAAGTTGATGTCATTCCTGTTCTGGAACTGGATGTACATAACGACGGTAGAGAACGCACCCGGAAAGAATCCCGAATGGTGCTCGAGAGTGGTGACGCTACTTCACAGTAGCCTCGCCACTCTCGGGGGACTGACGCAGTGCAAGTGCTCAAGCCTGTCACTATGGAATTTAACCAGTAAGTTTGTGGTGAAGTCAGTTCTTATCAAGCAAAGGTTAATAAGCACGCAACGGCGAATTAGTCATATAGGTAACCACAGTAGCAAATGATACACGCCTTGCGCACCAATGCTTTCTTTTTGTAAAACGATACAGTGGTATCAAAACGATAAACTTAAATTCGAACTTATAGGACAGTACCGTAAGTTTTAGCAGGTTAATACCAAACATTTGATATCCTAAAACAATCCCCTGGATAGAATTTGCTACGCCTTGCCTGAACACAATATGGAAACCGCTCATACTGAAAACTAAAACCTACATTATTTTACTTTGTGTGCATAATGCCGATATTTGCAACATACATAATTTAAAGAGACCTATGATGATGATATATAGCGCACCCATAGATTACCTACCCCATTGTTTGTCACTCTCTTCCATTCCGCATTCGAGACAAAAAGTGGAAGCAGGCAATGTGAAAAAAAAATTCAGTGCTTGGTACTTATTGACTATTTAACTGTAATGCTTGACTGTTCAACTGGAACATTTTAAATTATAGGAAGAGTACTGCCTTGTCAGTACATGTTGATGGTATGGTCGTGGGGCTACTTCGCGTTCGACCTGCTGTGGTGCCTGGTGTACTGGACCGACAGCATCATCATGTTGTGCCACCACTCGTGCGCCCTCTTCGCCATAACTAGATACATGCAGAAGGATCACACTGGGTGCACGTTTGCCTGCACACTGGTGCTTCTGGAGATCACTAACCCTCTTCTTCAAATACGATGGTTAGTATATTCTTATTATGTGATTGTAAGTTTCGATTAGGTTGATTTGTAGAGTTCGGGTAGATACAAGAGAGTAGGTACCTACATACAGTGTGGAATTTCTACGGCAGTTTATTGATAAATAGGGTACTTATAACTGTATAAAATGTTCTGTTCTGAATTTTCACAATTTTAATCGTAAGTCTTATCTACCTACCTTATTTCTTTAAAGGCATATTGGTACCCTTAGGTAGGTAGTATCATTAGTTTGTCCTTCTAATGAAAATTGTATTTCATTTGCTTAAGTAGGTATTAAATTAATAAGTATGTACTTACAATACGTGGTGAAAGGTAACCCTATTTAGGTATTAATTACCTACCCTAATATGTATTACAAAAACTATTAAAAATATCGTCCTTGAACTTAACATTGCCTATTCTTTCACATTTCCTTTCATGCATTACCTTGAAAATAATTCTAATATAACGATATTATTCTATCGATAAAATAAATATTTACTCATTGGGATTATATTCTGTAAGCACGTAAGTACCTACTGTAGAATGTAGATAGAATTTATTAGGCATTCTTAAAGCCTCTGTTGCAGATAGTCTGTACGGAAACACAAACGTCTTAGGGTGCACCATTACTACGTCAGGAATTATGCTAGCACTTAATATTTTCAACAGCCAACTTAATAATTGTTTTATGGAATATGTTTTAGTTAAAATGCATGTTGTTAGCTTTCTTCGTAACGAGGACGGTTTTATTTTCGATTTGAATTTCAAAGCAGTTTATATTCAAACTAGGAGGTGCACTAGTCGTTTTTCCATAAATACCTAAATGTATCTTTATATTACTCCATTTCCAGGTTCCTAAAACACCACGGTTATGGAAAAACCAAACTGTATTTCGCAGTGGAGGTGGCTTACCTAACAATGTTCCTAGTGTTACGTGCGGTACTGGGTACCTACCTAATGTTCTGGATCTTCACACATAGCTACTTTGATTGGGAGGAGAAACTTATGTCCCTTTCGTTCTATGTTGTCTCCATGATTTTCGTGTACGACATAGCTGGCTATATCCGTTACAGATACAAACATGAACTTGTGAGTATTGCTTGATCATTTTTGTTTAGCTCACAAAGCTGAGTGGTCATAAAAGGACGCTAAGTTTTTGTGTCTTTTCCTTTATAGTTCTGAAATGTCAATCGATTTTGCGTTTTATTTATCGGCTCAGCTGAGATAATTTGTCCAAGTTTCATCAAGTTTAGTTGGACACATTTATAAAAAGGACGCCTCTATAAAACGACGCCGCAGTTTGGAGAAATTTCTTAGAAAAATTAAAATGGATTTTATGAACTGTTTTTCCTCCTTTCAGACTGACTTTAAGGAATTCTACTATGCAACATGTCTACCTGATGATATGTTCGTTGAAATTAAAGGCCCAAGTGATACAGCAGCCCCTGTTACCTCACCAGCCCCCGTTACCTCACCAGCAACCAGCCAGAATAAAATGAAAACTGAACCTGTTCGAAAAGATGAGCTTGATAAATCACATTTTTGCTAGAAATATAGTCAAAACTGTGCTACATTAAATGGCAATAATATTGCTAGGATAGTCAGCACATCCCACTATATTTCATGTGCAAACAAAAAACAAGTAAAATAGAAAGAAAAAAAGACGAAAAATTATATAAATTTTTATTTAAACAAATCTTCATATTACATAACTATGTAATAATTTTAAGTCAATATTGAAATGAACACCAGAAGGGTGTAAGTAAAATGATTAATATATTGAGACAATACTAATCAGTCATACAAAAGATTAGTTTAAGTGTTTTTTTATGAATTCATGACATACACTCTTGTGGAAGACAGTATTTATAAAGTTATTATAAAGTAATGTATATTGTCATAATTTATTAAGTTATTGTTTCCAGTAAAATGACTAACTGATGGTATGTTTCAAACCTGTTTTAATTTTTATTATTATTTAAGAAAGTACATTTAAGTGTAAAAGAAAATAGAATTTATTCTAAATATCAAGTATTTTGGATAAATTTAAAAGTATAACTTTTTTTAATTCAAAATACTGTAGGTCAGTTTATACAACACAGAAATATCATTAACCTATCCTATGTTAGCAATTTAGGTGACAAAAATAGATAAGTTTTAATAACTTCACCTATGGTAGCTGCCTTTCTTTCCGTGATTTCTCCTGTCTCTCCAGTTGCCAGAGTTTTTATTCCTATTGTCTTTATTTCTATTATAATTGTCAGGATGTGGGTCTCTCGGTCGATATTCATCTCTATGACCCTTCTCTTTAGGCCTGTATGGGTGATGCCGATGAGACCAGTTGCCCTGTAAGCTTGCTATCACCAATCTATCGTTAGGGTCTGGTGCTTGCCGTGCCATGTTAACAGATTTAAAGTCTTCGTCATTCAAATGATCAGTCATATCAGCAAATTGTTTAGCTATATTAACTTGTTGAGGGAATTCTATTGGTGGTTCTAGTCCATAACATCTTATAGGCGGCGGCAGTATCGCCATGCGACCCCTGTTTTGAAGCGTTAGTGTCCTATGAAATAATGAGGTACCACGAAATAAGTTTATCGCGTAAGGCACTGACACTTCATGACAATAAGTGATAAATGCGAAGTTTTTCTGGCGTCCATCTCGATCTCTTGGTATCCTCACTTTTTCCAATGGCCCTGCCTGTTTATGTAACAAAACAATTGTAATAAGTAAATTGAGGTTATTTTGGAATAAAGTTAATTACTAAATATGCGTCGAAGCATTTGTACGAACCTGCAAAAACAATTCGTATAATATTTCTTCAGTGACTTGTTCTGGTAAGTTACCACACCAAATGGTTCTATTATCGTCATCAATCATTTTGATTAAGTCAATTCTAAAACCAACTTATTTTATGAACAGTTATTTATTACTTAATATTGTAAATTGGAATTGCTATGCTACCAATTAAAATCAGTCAACAAGAAAAGTGAAGTGACAGCAAAGTGACAGTCAAAACTCAAAACACGCCACAGAACTCGTCTGCTGCACCAGTTTATGAATTAACATTTTTACAAAACATAAATGGATGTGACCAAAATATTTCGTCAACACGGTTAATCTTTTTTCTACTGTTGTTATACTGTACTTGTCTCAGTGTATAACTTGAATTTCATCTATACATAATGTACAGTTACTGGGTCTAGTGTTTTATTGATATTTGCTGGCTTCGTGCATGGTAATGTGATGATGGTAGGTAGGTACCTACCTAGGTACTTAGACTAATTATTACTCTAAGTGATGGTAATAATGGCAATACTGTATCTTACCATGCGTCGCGTTGTGCCTTGCCTGACGTTTCTCTGACAGTGACAGAAAGATTTATTTGCTTGCTGGCCTAATCACAAATTTGTCTGTAATTAGTTCCTTAGTAAAAATCCCAAAAATGCGTGGATCTGTACGTATCTGAGTTATAATTAGTCGCGTACATTTTAATTCTAGTTACTACGTAAACGTTTTGGACTGCTTTAAGGTTTAACTCCAAGCGGCACCATGGAAGACTCCAGTAAATACCAACAGATGCAAGATGAAATGTCCAGGTCAGTTGTATATTGCCAATTATCCCTGTAATTGCCTATTTAGCAAAGAAAAACAGCTTAAAAACTGAAATCTCAAGGGAACGACACACAGCTGCAGGTCCATTATGATATCACCAGATTCTTAATTGTATTGTATACCATGCGTATACTATCCGATAACAATAATGAATGCAGGTCAAGAATTGCGCGGTTCGAAATTAAGGCTTGTTATTCAATATTCTAGCTAGTATAATCGATGTATGGGGGATAATCACCAAGCATAATAATTTGTAAATAGAAGAGAATGTAGTATTTTAAAATTTCAAGTCTTTTCAAACCTATCTCTCCCATTAACCTTTCTTATAGTAAGAAAGGGCATACGCTGCTAATTAACTAGTTACTATTTTATTTTAATATGGTATATTTAGTCGGTGACATTTTCATAGCTGTTGAAGTTACAGGTTGCCTCAATAATGATCTTACTACTTATCTACTCCCATTCTTCCAATCATTTTATCATGGCTTATTCCTTTATACATAAAATGGGTCAAGTTTAGCATCTTCATCAAACAACATTTGGCAAATAAAGAATCCTTTTAATTAATTAATAATAAATAAAGATATCTTATAGTGCATCCGGTATGTCGAAATACATCAATGGGGCCTATCAATCACCTACTCCAAGTTGTTTGTGTAGTGCTTGTTCGGTGGGCGTTAGTAAGATTTGGGTGCACTTAAAAAAAATCTTGATGTAATCATAATCAAAGCACAAAACAAACCTCAGACAGAATATCGCATATAATTAAGTTTTTAATAACTGTCTGACACAACAACTTACCACATGACAGGTTCGAGGCGGAGATATCCGGCGGCGACCCTGTGGGCGCGGCGGTGTCCCGTGCGGTGATCGGCGCGGCCACGTTCGGCGCCGTGCAGCAGCAGCTGGAGCGCGCCGCCGCGCCCGTCATGCCGGCCTTCGACATGTCCATGATGTACCCGACAGTGCCGCCGCCGCCGCCACCGCCCTCTATTATGGTGCCTTCACAGGTCAGACTCTATTTCTAAATCGCCTTTAATGGCCTATTATGTATTTTGATAGTTCAATTTTGTCATCGTCGAAGATTGGGTCCAGTAAGTCCCTTCATCGATAACGACGAACTTCATATCTAGTGGCGTCCACACGAATTTCAAGGAGTCACCAGCTGTGAGCACTCATGTTCGACCTCCTGGTGTAATATAGGAAATCACTTTTTCTCAGAGCATTGTGTGTAATAAGTGAGTTTGACCACATTTATTTACCTTTCTTTACAGTTAGTTTACATCTTTACTGTAAAAAGTGGAATTGTAGGTATATAAAAAGCAACAATCTTAACTATAAACATTCACAGTGACCACAGTCCAGTTGCTGTTTTGGAAGATAAGCCAATATGTTACTACGCTAGGCTACAATCTTGAAGGCCACTAACCACAGTGTTTCACAAGACTTGCTTTAAAAGTTATCCCATAATTCATATGATCTGAAATGTAAACCAACCATCTACCATCCTCTAGGTACGCATACGTCCAGGCGGTCCCAGCGAAGGCGGGTTCCCGCCAGCTCTATCATTCCTGCGACCAGGCCTGCCGGGGCCGCAGCTGATCCCGCCGCCGCCGCCCAAGCCGCAGCCAGTCGTACTATCCGCGGCACCGAAGCTCTACAAACAGCCTAAGGAAGATGAGGAGAAGAAGGAGAAAGAAAGTCGGAAGAGGGTATGTGATGATATCTGACGTCTATTATGTCCACGTTTAACTATTTACACTGCACATATATGCAGTACATATAGGTTAGTCATTTTGCATGACTGAACAATTTTTCATCTTAGATTGACTATTTTATCTAATTTCATTGAAATTGTACCGTAAGTATGATCTTTTTAGTCAAACAGTCAACCTATCAATTTTTTGTGCTTTTTATAGTTCTGAAATGAACTTCGTGTCCTTTTGTAGTTTCAGTCAAAAATGAAGCTCTTGAAAGGAATGTATTTGACTCAAGATTGCAATGTTATTTTAAGCAAATATAAAAAAAAAACAGTTATACAAAAGGTGGACATGATATTCTCTACCAGTCGACATGTCGTTTTTCAAATAAACACAGCTTCCAGTTCTACACTCAAAAATCCTGCACACTAAAACACTTATTTCCTTCACAGAAGCGCAGTCCGCCGCCGCCGCCGCCGCGGCCGGAGCCGGTGGTGGAGCCCCCGCCCGCGCTGCCGCCGCCGCCGCCCACCATCAGCGTGCCCGACCCCGTCACCAAGCCCAAGAAGGAGAAGAAGAATAGGAAGGTATGTGGAACAAACTAGTTTGGATCATTTGTTTCTGTTTCTTTTTGAAAGTAGTCGAGCGATCTGACATCTGCCTTCCTGTTTATAATAATTATGTTTTTTAATTACTTAACTTCCTAAATGCAATAATTTGGATGTCTTTAAAAATATTAAGGTCACTCTAGTTACCAAGATAGTGTGTTTAAACTCCTGTCCTGACCTAATAAATAAGGATCAATATTTTTTGTATACAGGTTGTGAGAACAGCTGGTGGTCAAGTTTGGGAGGACGTAACACTGTTGGACTGGCCTGACGATGACTTCCGCATGTTCTGCGGAGATCTAGGCAATGACGTCACTGATGAACTGCTTGTGAGTATATTTTTCTCTTAACTAGTGGAAAGTGGTGGTAATAGCGGATAGGGTGTTTTAAGCAATGAGATGATAAAATATAGGCCAAAATTATAGTTCTTAACACATGATAAATAGCAACCAAGTGTACTTGTGTACTTCCTGCTGTGTAGCAGGATTTAAACAAATAACTATATTGAAAAGAGGTTTTGACTTTTTGAAAATGGTCACAAAGGCGTCCTAAAACTGAATTTTGTTTCCAGACGCGAACATTCAGTAAATACAGTTCGTTTCAAAGAGCTAAAGTGATTCGAGACAAGCGGACGAACAAGAGCAAAGGGTTCGGCTTCGTCAGCTTCAAGGATCCAGGCGACTTTATTAAGGCCATGAAGGAAATGGATGGTAAGTTATTTTAAATATTAAAAGTATTACAGCTGAAAAAAAAAAACATTGACATGAATTTCATTAAATGTAATAATATATATTATTATGGCCTTTGCCCAGCAGAGGGACACTATAGGCTAGGAAAAAAAAAGAATACATTAAGAGCCTGTAGTGTCCCACTGCAAGGCAAAGGCCTCCCTTCCCTCCTTCCACTTATGTCTCTGGTTTCCTCTCTATTGCTACCTGGGACCAGTTCCACGCGAAGGAATCCAGTTTTTCCCGCTATCTTCCTTTAGGTCTGCCGCGAGGTCTCTTTTTGATCATTTGATGCATAAACGTAAATAAAATATATAATTTCAGGGCGCTATGTTGGCAGTCGACCAATCAAACTGCGGAAGAGTACGTGGCGTACTCGCTCCCTCGACGTCGTAAGAAAGAAGGAGAAAGAAAAGGCAGCTCTGCTCTCTCTACTCATGTCTGGCAACAAGAGCTGACAACACTAGTCACTGTGTTACCCTTAATAAAATAATCCTTAGGGTTGCCATAGGAAAAAAAGTTTTTTGTGATTCTGTAGTCTTTTATCATCTGGCAACACTTACATTTAATAGCTTCAAAAGAAAAGTGTAAATAGATTAAAAAAGCTATAGTTTATGGCTAACATTGTGTCGTTCCTTCAATAAGTCCAGTACAAGTAGGAATTAAATAAATTCAGTGTATTTTATCATGAAATTATTATAATTGAAGACTTTGATAGATGAATTGCATCTCCTTTTATTATCTAACGCCGTTGGTCTAACTGATGAGTTCTCTGAGTGATGTGTTCAAAGTAGATTCCTTGACTTGTAAACCCTAGGTATAAACTTAGCTTATATTTTATTATAATAAATAGGTTTATGTGAACTGTTGTTTTATTAAAATCTCCAAACACCCATAGTGCCTAAGCACTGTATCTAATTCATCTCACACTATGATCATACACACATACTTATCAGAGCATAAGTCTTTTTTCAAGTTTCCCATTTACATTTGAAAACAGTCTAAAATGTATTTACAAGCTATGAAGATAATTATTGCGAAAGGTATTTAATAAAATCTAAGTCTTGTTCAAAAACAACTTTATTTAATAGTAATAATTTAATCCATACTACTAAATGTTAAGGTCTTTGGCTAAACTTCTCCAATCTATACACATTTATTTTATACTTAATATTTTTTCTCGAATAAATATACAATTTCTGGTAATCTACTAAAAATACCAAAATAATTTTGTTATGTAACCTATTGTTTAACTTTGTCGATTCTAACAAATTAATTACAAAATAGTTTCAATGTAATTGCAGAACATTTTGTACATAGGTTTAAAGCTAACACGTCCACATTCGATCTGTTACGAGCTTGTTTACAGGTATAAAATTTTACCATAACAATATACGCAGACTCAAAGGCTGAGCTCTACACGCGCCACTTCAGGTAACTTCAAAACCGAACAGTTTGCTTAAAGATTCGCAGTCAACTCGATGTTCTTATCCATATAGCAACCTATATTCTACCTACACTAGTGTATAATAGTCAGTATCGTTGTGCGTGTAGCGGGGCCCCCGCAGCCTGACGGGGCGGGGTCGCTTGCGCGGCGGGGCCTCGGCGTGTGCGGTGGCGGCGGCGGCGTACAGCTCGTCCAGGCAGCAGCGCGGGTCGCCCTCCTGCACGCCCGACGTGTGCGGACAGAACGGGGTCGCGAAGTCTTCTAAGCAATATGCACCTGATGCACTGAAATGGTAGAATTTGGAGTTTATGAGTATAGTGGGAACGGCAGATTAGATACATACTTGAATCAAGAACAGACAACATCAAGATTATACTTTTTGAAAGAATAATAATACACTATAGTGTAATTATCATCATCATCAATTTAAGAGCCATGCTCTTGTTGGTGCAGCTCTTCTTACAGTGTATGAACTACATTGTATATTTTTTTGTATGTAGGTAACCGGTTTACTGTTTAGTGTCCCACTGGCAAAGGTCTGCAACGCCTGAAATCTAGAGTCAAGCAGTCCTTTTTCCAGATTATTTTTTATCTAAGATGCGAGAGAGTAAAATTAAAGAAAAATCTGAGAATAATAACATGTAGGTACATGACGCGTTTATTGTAGAACTGAGAAAGATAACACTTTTCATGGTGGATAATTTGCTTGAGTGAGAGGTATGAAGGAGAAGTCTATGAATGATAGCAGGACTAGCACAGAAACATAAAACAATTCAGTTAAAGTGAGGAGCAAATACAATGTGTGAGTTTCCTTACGTCATGGGCGCGGGTTGTCCGATGGGCACGGGTAGCGCGGAGGCCCGCGCGGGCGGCACGCGCACGGAGCAGCGGCGGCCGCACGGCGCCGCGTCGCGCGCGCGGAACAGACTCTCCGCCTGGTAGCAGATCGACCAGATGTGGCTGCATAGCGCTTCGTCTGGAGGAGGGATATTATGTTAATACTCGAGCTATCATGTTTAAGGATTAGCGCGTGCAAATCATTTCGCATCCAGTGGCGCAGGGTATATAGGTTACTATGCCACTGGGTGCGAAATGCTGGAGGTTCGATCCCCTCACGATCTGCTCTGAGTCTACTGTTCGCGTATGTGAATTGAATCTGTGACAATCTCCTAAATAGAGGAATGCTATCCCTGGTGGGAGAGCTACTCGTATGTAAAAAGAAATGTTGAATTTGGTATGTTATGTTCATTCATCATTTAAAATTTATTTTGAGATCTTTCTACTACTGCTATAGGTATATTTTAGTTTAGAATCCTTAATTAAAGAACTCCATTTTAAATGGTTCTTCATTACTCAACTTTTGTAACAACTAAGCTCTAAAACACTCAGTATCTAAACATTAAAATAATATTATTCAAATTAATACCAAACCTGGTTTTAGAAACCCAGACAAGACCTCAAAAGTAATTGTTAACGTTAACAACAGCTAGGTATGTATACTCACTAGGCGTATCCTCACAGTACGGCTGGCTCCTGCCGCCGTTGAGACAGAAGTCAGCGTGTCCGAGCCTCGCGGCCTCCCCGTAGCGGCCGGCGTTGGTGTGCAGCACGTGCACCGCGCGCGCGTCGCCCGGGTCCAGCCGGAGCGCCGGCGCTGAGCGGATCAGGGGGCGAGCGGGGTCCAACCCTGGAACATTATGAATAGAAGTAGGTATAAAGAATGGTTCAAGTTTCGATTTAAAAATATGTAAAAAAAATTGAACAATTAATGTTTTTTTCGAAAATGTCTTGGGCTTCTTTATCTCTCTAGATCTAATCCAATTTAATCTTGCACCTTAGGTAGGAAAATATAGTAATCTTAAAGTTATAAGGTTTTTTTCAGTTTTAATCGAACCTAAAAGTCCTGCCTTATTATCTCAGTAAAGCTGGCGGTTTTTTTTTTAAATAACCTTTCATGTGTCCCACTGCAGGGCAAAGGTCTCCCCCAATTTGCTCCAAGCTGTTCCGACTGGAGCCATCTCCCACCAACCCGGCAGATAGCGATCGATGGCGGAATTAACTTCTGAAAATATCAGAGTTGCATTTTTCATACATACCTATAATCCTATTGAGTCTAAACGTCAAGAAATTGGCAATGATGCCACACAAGTGAGCACCAAGCGAGTGTCCCACACAGGTGAGGTTGTCAGTCCTGAGGCCGGCGCGGCGGAGTACGGAGAGAGCGTCGGCCACGCAGCGGGCGACCGGCCGAAGGTTGTGCACCGCTGCTACGTAGCAGGGAGGCTGGCAGAGCGCGCCCCAGTCCAACATGAACACGTTGTAGCCACCGCGACGGAGGTACGCTGCGAAGTACAAAGAAAATCATGGAAAGACTTGATACACTTAATAAATAACGGTTTAATGTCGATGCTGTTCTTCAAATTGAGTAGATCCCATTCTCAAGCTAATTAAGAACTCGTTAATTGTGACTTGAATTTTGGGACACGTCTCATTTGCCAAGGGTGTACAAGCCGTGCAATTCTTTATGGAAATTGATCATAGTAGCATGTTCCATGAGACGGAAGGAGAGAGAATATGTAATAATAATATGAACAACATCACATACATTGCTATGAACCCAAAGTAAATATTTAAAGCACTTGTGTTATGGAATTCAGAAACAACGAAGGTATAACATACACCCAAACCCGAGACAATGTAGAAAAGTGATATTTCAACATAGTCCCGTCCGGGGACCGAACCCGGGACCTCAGAGCGACACCTTGAAAAAAGGTGTGTACACCACTCGACCACGGAGGTCGTCAATACGTGATTATTTGTTATGTTCGCATGATAGGATAATTTGCAAACAATATGCATCCCTCATTCCTATGAATATACTTAGAAGTAGAATGGTAACGAATGTTGTACTTATAGAACTCTATTCTGATACCATTTTTACGACTGTCAACTGATAGTTAGTTCAATGAACTGTAAAAGTGCAACACAGAGAAAGCCGTGGGAGCTGCCGAGCTCAGCGCATTGTAATGCGGCGCGTGCGCAGCTCGCTGTTCCTGCCGTCACGTGGTGAGCCGATACTGTGCGGTGAACAAGACAACACTTTCACCTTTGGCGATGTTCCAGGAGAATCTAATCATGGTAATTGGTGAACACCTCTTTGTTTGTTGCGGTTTACCATAAGCCTGTTTCGTTTAAGAGATGAAAGTGACAGATGGCTTGACTAAGTTCTATGCTCATACATCTGTGAGGAGTAGTAAGCAGATACTCAAGTTAGCCTTTTTTCTTTTTGTTTAGGAGACAAGTTAAAGTTTAATTGTTATTATAATATAACGGTTACTACGGAAGTGGACATACCAGAACGTTCGTTGCATTCGCACCTTAAACTGACAGTGCACGTAATGCATTCACTGCACCATTTATGAGTAAATAGAACATCAATCGAAGCAGCTCACATACAGCTACTTCAAATTCGAGGAACGAAAAGTAGTTATTTTTAAAATGGATGCTGCCTGCTCCCCTATACTATACTTTTAAATAACAATATGTTCAATCAAGAACACATTTGAACATACAAAAACAAAAACTAGTAACGTAGTAGCTACATAGCGAATAATCAATTTTTAACCGTCTTCCAAAAAGGAGTAGCGTCTCTGCAAGACTATATATTTTTTTATCAAGCAATAAGTGATGTCTGCTTACCATCTCTGAGCACCACGATGGGTAATGTTTCGTCTCCTCCCGCATAACCATGGACCAAGAGGATGTTCTCGTGTGCAGGGTCCCAGCCACTCTGCCGCAGCCAGTCCTGACTGTTTAGGTCTACCTAGAAACAAGCAAGCATAGTGATTTTACTTTTATTTATTAATTCTGTTTAAACCGAAGTGTTCTGTGTCTTTTCAGTCTTATTTGACTTCACGTAATTCTTATCCGCCCATCACAAAATTAATTGTATCTAAGTACGTAAGCAAGTAAGTACTGCATACTTTGCGGTATTTTTAATAGTATTTACCCGTTGTATTTATTATTAGAAAACGTGGTAGCTGGAATATAGCGTCCTCACCCTCCAGGACGTGATGGAGGCCAACAACCGAGCCAGCCTGGTGGCGAAACTTAGTCAAACATAATATAAGGGACTATCTCTAAAAAAACGGAAAATATAGTAGTTGCTGGTTATAAATCAAACAAACGCATCTCTGTACAGTCACATAGGCTTGACACAAATATTTTCATGCCGAACAGCAAACTACGCATCTATCTATTCGTAAATCTGACCCACGACCTTTGTATGCAAACGCGGCCAATTATTTTTACAAAACAAATGTTGTTTTTCTAGAAGATTGTTACTTAAATTTTATTTATTACTTTGTTATGGTATGTTTCTTGTTGCGCAACTAATCACAAAGTTAACATGTCATGCGGGTCTTGCATAAAGATTTTGCAAGAAAATGTACGATTGTGCTCAGTGCACAGAGCATGCACTCTATAATTGAGTTACTTAGTAGCAGTGCACGACTGGAGGGAATTTTCTAATTAGATACATGTACCAAGGGTTAGATTATGTGTTACGTGTAGCAACCGAGACATGTCTGAAACTCTCCTTTTTATAGATTTGAACCTGTATGGAGATTAATTTTGAATTTGGTGTTTTGCACTATGATATCTTAATTTTTGTTCTACCAATCAGTCTAAGATAACATGCAATGTGTTACGAACTGGGATCGAACCCGCGCTTCGCTATCCGTTCAGTGTTTTGTTTAGCGACTTTAGTACGGAGTCAGGTGAGAGTAAGCTAAAACGGGTCCTGTCTTTGTTTTGCTTTACTTGTCAGCGACGAGCCAAATAGTAAGTAGGTAACACGATTCACATTAGGAACTTGTAGATACAGTTCTATGAATGGGCAGCGTGTTCGCAATAACATATGAGTCCCATAAAGGAGACCGCAGTGACAGTCCCCGCGAGGACAACTAGCGGTATTTTGGACGCATTCTTTGTTACCGTCGCACTTCCTACATCATAATGAGAAAAAAGTGAAACTTTTGTCTGTGGTCCGCGCAGGTACGCGGGTATCGCACCCGCATACACAGGTACAAACTACGGGGTAGAAATACCTCGCAAATCATTGCCTATGCAAAAATTCATCCATAAAAAACCTTGCCATTGTTTTTCAAATCTGATGGTTATTTATGTCTATGCTAATATTGACCCAGCTTATCTCAAAACCTCGGTAATGTTCTAGAGTTGACGCAAAATTATTGAACATTTGCGCATGACCATTGAAGATTACTCAATTGAAAATACTAACAGGCAATGCGTTGGTCACAGCTGATGAAACACGACAATGAACTAATTTAAATTCATTATTATTACGAGTGAAGTTAGGATTAGAGTTAGGCTTTTTATGAAAATCTAGGTTCTAAAGGGCTTACAAAATTAGGAACTAGCTAATTGTATGTAACAGAATGATCGCTCGCTTGTTCCTGTAACCAAGCAAGCGATCATTCTTTATAATGTACAAATAGTTATCAAATGAAGTTGTATTGTTTCCCATTGTTGCTCATCGCGTAGGTGTTTAGCAGGATGTCGAAAATATTTTTTACATGCATTATCTAAATCTTGAACTGTCAACATAATTAACACCCGTGAGAACTTTGGCTATGATCACAATGCATCATACAAATAATTTGCAATATTCCTTTCTATTGCCGGCAAGTAATTGCACATGACACGATAGTGAAGTGCGTAAACGCATGTAGATATTATTAAAATTATGCAATTTTGATGTAATATTATTCAGCCGATACTGACTGCAGGACTAGGTTTCTTCTCAGTTCTTATACAGAAAACAAAGGACCATTGATCGCGAGTTCGGTATTTTAATTCCAAAAAATTGAAATATTTGGAAAAATTATGGAGATAATATATCCATTGTTAGGTAGTGGGTATCATCAATAGGCTTGAATGCGTAAAAAACACTTATATCACAGGTTGTTATGAACGTTATTGCAAGTCTTCCTATGGGTACTATATTACCCAATAAAATGGTTGTGGAGGTCACATAGGCAGCCGTTTCATGTAAATACGGTTTTCAGCTGAATCCAGTAAGACTAGAAGCTGACCAGAACATAATTGCAAAAAGGCTAGGCAGATGATGGTATGTACATTACTTACTGCAACATCTGCTGTTTTGGGAGAGACTTAATCCTAACAGTGAATCAGTATTAGCACGACATAATTAATGAATAATTATATTATGAACTACTTATTAATAACGTAATACTTACAACATTCTTAACTGGATCCGCTTCAGTGTACAGATGCAGGTTCACGTCAGGGTCGGGGCAAACCTCCTTGTCGCGCCGCCACACGCAATCCTCAAATGTGGCATTCATGTAGTTATCACTGTGCAAGAGGAGCGCCTCCTTGATTGGATGCCGCTGTGATAGCACACCTGGATGGACAAAACAAATGACAATATTAATCCTGATTGTGATGTCAATTTTAAGTTTGTTAGTGGTCAAATCTCTGAAGTACGGAGCTAAGATGCGGAAAAACAGTTGCCAGTCTTTTCAGTTTGTAGGTGGACCGAAAGAGTTATGTATCGTCATATTTCGCTATTCAGGGTCACAGAGGGCAATAATATGCAGGGGTCAGTGCTAGGATTACTGTCACCTTCACACTTTTGATCTTAAAAAGTCTTTCGGTACACGCAACGGTTCGGTACTTGCAACCTTTTGGCTCTACATCATTTGATTGCCACAAACAAGTGCGACATAATAATTAAATAGAAAAACATGTTATAACTTTGTATAATTACTGATATTAGGTATCTACAATTCCATAAAATAACTAAAACATAAAACGACGAAACATAAACAATTCTAATTAATTTTGGCATTTTGTAGAGATATTAAAATAATCACTACTTACTCTAAATGTCGTGGCGAGGTATTAAAATATTGAAAAAATGTGTGATTTTACAGCTTCTGATGGGTATAAATAACAGAAAACTTTGTATAAATTACATAACATATGTTTGTGGCTATTTATATGCTACTATTATGGTTATTTACATGTTTATGCAACATTTTAAGAGAAACTATAGCCAGAACAGCATAAAAATAAGGAAAGGGAATGGATTGTGTAGTCAACAGATTGATACAGCTTCTATTGAATATGCAACTGTTAACTGACGATGCACTTATGCATACTATGTAACTCTTCTGATATAACGTCATCGTGGGATCTATGTCTTATCATCACGGCTGTTCTCTGAAGGTATAGGCAGAATTGACTTATGTTTATTCACAAAATTATGTCGATTGTTCATGGTCTCTCCATATTTCATGGTTTGGAGGGTCTGAAGATATAGCCGATTTACCCTTACTTTGACTTATCGTTGCGTCGTACAATTATTAAGATATTCAATATTAGACACTGAAATCGCAATGATATTTGCCTAGATTTAAGCCTCTACTTTCGTGCGTGTGATCGGGCGAAATCTTTTATTGCTAAATAGAAATATGTTATCGGTTAAATCGTACCTGGTTTAATTATTATTACTTAAAAACTTATTTAACTATACGCAACTATCTACAAAACTGCGAGCCAGTTACCAAAATATTACCAAAACTCAATAAACTCACAATTAAAAACGAATTTCATACAAAAGTAGGGCAGTCAAATATAACAAAACCGAATAAAGTGTTTTGCAAGAACATGTGTTTACGTACCTTGCAGTAATATCGCGAGGCAGGCGAGGTGAGCCGAGGTTCCGCGAGCCATCCTTACCGCCCAGTGCGCGCCGAAGCACTGAGCCGCAGCAAGGAGGGGGCATACCCAGGTATCGAAACTCCTTGCATACGCTTACCACATCACCTGAGTGGAATGGTGATGAGTGGTAAGAGTGAAATGTTCAATTTATGAGATCTTCCGTCATGTTTGTAAATAATTTGTTACATAATTTGGAAGAAATACGAATACTAAACATTCTTATACAGTTTATATGAATTTCAATAAGTTTATTTTTATTACACCTACCCTACATCGGTTATTAAATTATACTTGTAGTCAGGAACTTGCGGAGTCTTCTTGTGATTTATATAGATAGAAGAATTGACTTTACGAACGGTTTGTATTGCTCGATTCATTTGAAACATGTCCTAATATCCAAAACAGTCCCAGAACATTTCAATAAGGCATATCTTTTTTTTTTACAAGATTTTCGTAACGACTCTATCTTACATAAACTTACCGCTCTACCTAGCAAAAAAGGTTTTCAGTGGCATTCTAAATACGTCATAAACGAATTAAATGTATTTCTTTATAATTTAAAATATATAATTCGCACGCAAGAAGTATTCAATTTCAATACAGTACAGGGCGGAACACTAAAGTAGTGGAACGCCTGCCAAATATATTGCAATGCGTGAACTCATGGATTGTTTGCTCTTTCACTATAATAGGCGCTACTAGGTAAATTAAGATTTTCAGAAAATGTACTTATCAGGTAGTTTATAGCGTAATACCAAATTCAAAAATAAATGTAAGGTAAGAATAAAAATCTTAAAGTGGGATGAAGCACTCAAAGACTTCGCTCAAGCTAACAGCGTGGATCTCTTCCAAAAAATAACATAAAATCTGAAAAACATACTTATTACTTATGTACTAACGACAGAAAATTTGCCATCTGTAATAATAATCACGCTACTGCTTATTGCGTAGGTAAGTTGAATTTAGAGACTAATATACTAAATAAATATATGTTGTCGGTAGATGTATTCCGATTGCAAAGTTTTTGTAGAGTTAGTAAAATGACATCGAAACTGCAGACTGACAATGGACGCATGCTGTAGACAGAATCTAAAGGATTGCGTTGGAGAGCATTATGAAAAGGTTGGAATGCGATACAATCAAATGTATGAATAGATGAGAGCAATCCTAGCAGCTGCGCCTGCGCCAATAAAGTACTCTGTGGACTGCGAGTCTCCGTCAGATGTGAGTAGCTGATGCGGGACAAGTGTGCGTGGTATCACTGTGTGCTATAACTTGAAGACAATGATGGCTCGTACGTACAACGATGTGTAAGTGTGCGTGTGCGCAGGTGAGACGGCGGCGGCAGAGCGGGACGCCGCACCGCGAGAGCCTCCGCGCCGCGCAGGTAGAGCGGCCCGGAGCCAGTCCGAGACACGCGCCCCGCGCGCGCCCGCGTTGTGCCGTCGTACATACGGTCACGCATAACCTGCTTCCTAAAAACAACATCACATAAACGCAGATTTCCGACTCTTGTGGTTACAATGTTGACACGAGACAGCCTATCGTGTTTCTGATCAGTGTTTATCGAGTGTTTTGGTGAATATAACGAACTACGTTAAAGTTAATTGCGCGAATGCCACGCTCTACAGCCTACGCAGCCGGCGGCGTTCCCCTCCTCTGTTCATTCAAGGACCAATCGTTGAACTCATGCCGTCTCAGCTTTCGCAGCTACGTGATCTGCAGATTTGGAAATGAGCTCCGTAAACACAAAGGGATGTTTTGACTGAGCTTAAAGCTGTAGACGAAACGGTTTTACTACAATGTCAATCAATCAGAACACAGGCCAATTTAATAAACAGAAGCAGCAACTAGGTAAACAAGGTCCAGAACCGGTCAACTTTCCACCGCGTTATCATCCGCCTCCGCTTGCCGCAGGCGGCTCCAAACTAGCCACTATCGACGCGTCCGTCAAAGAGTACAAACCACCTTACGCCGGGAAACCTATCGATCCTAGCAAACTGCAGTATCCCCTGTTGGCGCATGGTGCAGGGCCGGGTTCATACAGTGGGGGTCCGATACCTTTGATGAAATATCCCCAAGGCTATCCCCCAGGATATCCTCAACCTTCTGGAGCACTGCGTATGCAACGACCGTCCGCTGAAATAGTGACAAAAGCTGTTATTCACGAACCTGTAGAACCTACTACAAGAGCAAGAAGTGCAGACGACATACAGCGAGCGCAGCGTAATCTTGAAGAGGAGCAAATACATAGAAGATCCGCGGACATGCTCAAGTTCACCAAACGTGTCGAACCCGAGGGTCCTCGAGCATCGACTGACCAGAAACGACAGATTCAAGCGCTTTTAGCACAGATAAAAGCGTTAAAAGAAGCTAACCGCCGATTAAGCGAGGACAACCAGGAACTACGGGACCTATGTTGCTTTTTAGACGACGATCGTCAAAAAGGTCGAAAATTGGCTCGCGAATGGCAACGATTTGGACGCTATACAGCATCCGTAATGAGACAAGAAGTGTCTGCATATCAAAATAAGTTAAGGCAATTGGACGATAAACAGCAAGAATTGATCCGGGATAACTTGGAATTAAAAGAGTTATGTCTATACCTGGATGAAGAACGCGAGAGGAGTACGTGTGTTAACTGCGGACGAGCAGCTGGTCGAGAGAGAGATGACGGTGACGGGAGCAGCAGCGGGACTAACGCCGAAGAGGGTTCACGAAGCGCACTGCCGATACCCATCACTCATCCCCAACTGGCTGAACGTACCGTACAATATGTGAAAGACTTGGAACAAAAAGTAAGGCGATTGGAGGCCGAAAAAGGTCTCGGAACTGTGGGGAACGATCGTCCTGAAGCTGTAGTACGAGCTCTGCAGGTTTTAGAAGTGAGGGAGAGAGTAGAACGTGAACGGAGAAGACCAGCGCCTGACCTAGATTCGGGAGAGCAAGCCCTAGTGCGAGAAATGTGTAACGTGGTGTGGGGCAAACTCGAGGACGCGCCACCGCAGGCACCGCCGCGCTAATAACAAACATAAACAATAAACAAATGTTATCTAGTTTAGTGTTAAAGTGGGTTCTGTCAAAATAAGGTGAACGAGTGAATAAAAAGTTGTTTTAAATCAATGCAGATGGAATCCGACTTGAACGAGGTCATCGGAGCCGCTGCGTCTCGTGACCTAAAGAGCAGAACTGTGTCGACCTTATAAGTATAAAAGCAAATGAATTTAGTTAGCGTTAAGGCCCTTAGAGACGTTTATTTAAGAGATGCATTACTTGCCACAACATAATGCAGCGAGAAACCGAAAAGTACAAAATTTACCTTACGAAATGTAACTTTAGTGCATTAGATTTAGGAGTAATTTTCGTGTCTTTCATAACATTTCTTTAAACGTATAATAATTGTTTCTCTTGCTTCAATAATTGTTAAAAATCATAGATTTATAAAATTATTTATAGAAAATGTTTCAGATATTGGTTAATTATGATGAGGCTATAATATCGACATAATAAATTAGTCTGTGATCTTTTGTGGGCTGGTATAATGTTCGGACACTTTTAGTGCACAACTAGCGTTACTTTTACGAATGTTTTAGGATGAATGTTTCCATTGGTATGCAAAAACAGAATCCCCAGACTCCAAAATAATCTAAACAAGTGTTACAAAATTGGTTATAAGCATAATATTGAAACTTTAACTTGTGTATCTTTTTGTACAACATTGATTGCCTTGCGTCTAGTCAGCCATTGATTCACACGGTTTTTTTGTTGTATTTAATTTAAGTTATCCCAGCTCACTTAACTCGTTCCATTTGCATAGCTTGCTTCAGTTTTGAGTTTAATGTGTTATTAATTTATTCAAACATGGGTGTGTGAGAAATAAAGATATTTCTGTTTATTTTGTATTCTATGATTTAATTTGTTTTAAAAGGAGTTTATACTACTTTCATCTAACGCAGCCTGTTTTAGAACTGGCCATTGGTTGGTGATTTTTGTGTGTCAACTAGCTGTCAGTGTTATTTGATATTTTCACAACAAACAACAAAATTGAATTGAATAGAAACTATGCCACCAGGAGAAGAAAAAGGGGAAGGACCCGAGGATGTTGATACTATCGGGGTAATTTAAATATCACTGCTACAACAGCTAATTCTGAGATCTAAATTGTCTCACTCTTAGTAGTAGTTTAGGAGCTACTCAATAGCATTAGATTAGATTAGGACAGTGCTGTTTAGCAGTTTGACTGTACAGAGGCATAAGCTTTATGTAGAGCAAGCACAACAAGTACTTTTAGTACCTACCTAAATCAAGTATTTCAAACAATTAATACTTTTCCTTAACTACAATCCTATCTTAGTACCTATATTTACATCTACATATAACACAGGTCGATAGATATATCAGGTATCACAGGTGCATAATATTCTGTGGTGGTATCAGTTTCGTACTTACTACTTAAGTATTAGCTGTGGTTTTACTTCCTAGGTACCTACTAGGTATTAGACATTGATACGTTTCCAAAATACATTTTAACGTAGATCCTTAATCCTATCTACTTACTACCCTAGTGAAGAACTGAGATGTCTTGATTTGTGATACAAACAAAAAAGTACATAGGTAATTGTAGGTGACATTCCTAAAGCTCAATAAATAAATAGGAAGATAGGTATACAGGATGGCCTTACTCAAAGAGCAAAACAGCTGTAGAGTAGAGAACTTCGATAATATACTTGGGTATAGAGAACTTTGCCGAGTAGAGGAGTAGTGACGACAAAAAAACCATTATTATTTACTGAAATTCCAAGATCTATGTGGGTAAACGCAATGCTGACGGCGAGAGACACGGAGAGGGCTGGGCCGTGCTGCCCAACGGGGACTACTACACCGGCTGCTACTGCCGCGGCATGAGGAACGGGAAGGGCCTCTACGTGTTCAAGAACGCGGCCCGTTACGAAGGTATGAGAGAAAACAGCAAAAAGCAATGCTATGTAAGTAGGTATGTGCATAACTCTGGCTCTATATTCGGTGCACTATGGGTATTCGAGATTTTTGGAATGCGAAGACTCGAGGTATTTGGAATTTGCAAGTATGTTTGTCTTTTAAAAGAGCTCATTTTTGTGTCACTTCCTATTTTGATAAATTTTCGAACTGAAATCGTGCGATAAACAATTGTACCCAAAATGTACCTAAGCTCGGATTACATGTATCTATCTATCATCAATTTATTTATGTAATTTCATAATACTTTAACAACACTGAATGTATTTTATATACTTTCAGGAGAATGGCGTCGAGCTATGAAATATGGAGTGGGGCGCATGGTGTACCCCGACGGATCCCGCTACGAGGGAGACTGGAGACACGACCTCAAGCAAGGGTTCGGCGCCTACTACTACCCCAACGGCGACATCTACGAGGGTGCCTGGTTCAAAGGCAAGCGACACGGACTAGGCACATACTTCTTCGCCGAATTCCAAATAAAATTCATGGGAACGTGGCTCGAAGGCGTCATACAAGGCCCCGGGCAAATCATTTACCCTCGCTATCGGTACCACGGCTCCTGGTTAAAGGGAAAGCCGAAAGGCCCGGGATGCTTCGTGTTTGATACCAATTGTATGCAACATGGCTTCTACCTGCTAATTAAGGATCCAGATTCAGAAGAGCTGGGTGAAGGCGAGGAAGAAAAAGATGAAAAGGATGCTAAGGTCGGGGTGGAGGAAGAGGAGGAAATGGAGATTGACGAGACAGCAGGTGAGATGCTAAAACTTGTTATAACACGTTTGAAATTCAAACAAATTGCAACGTGTGGGTTCAGTTCCTAGCGTATCTTACTTGCCTAATATGCAAAATCTTAAACAAGCTTTTACAAGTCACATTTTTATTGAGGTCATCGAACGGTAGGTAGGTAGGTATGTATAGACCTTGTTCTAATATGTTTTATATCATTCTTTACAATTATTGGGTTGCAATTTTAAACGTGATTTTAATTATTATATCTGTTATAAAAGGCAATGCTAACTGAATGCAATTTTTTGATGTTGCACTATAACAGTAAGCAGCTAAAACCACATACAAAGTTAAACTTACCCCTTTTTTCCATTCCAGGTAAAATAGCAACATGGCGGGCCCGCAACGTCACGGCTTACATGGCGGAGTTCCTCCCGCCAGAGCCGGTCCCGCTGCCAGTCCACGACTCGGTGCCTTCCCTCACGGACGAGAGCTGCGCGGACACTGACGTCATGCAGTTCGACCTACCCTCGGTCGTGCCCGAAGACGAAGGAGGCGATGACAATGACTCCTGGCTGTTGCATAGACAACAGTTCTTGGAGGAACCTGAGCAAAAAGACTGAATGTTTTATCCTGACACACATGATGTTAAATCATGTTTAATTTATATACCTAGGTACCTGCATTTTAATAAACTTCTGCCATTTTACTCATGAAGACTCTAAAAAAGGGTAGTTTTAATTTATGCAAAAGTAGGAAATCTGTACTTTTTAATTAATTAAATAAACCCATATTTTACTAAATGAATTGCCTTTGATTCTTTTTTTATTGAATGGTGTCTCCATTATCAAAAAGGTACATACAAAGTTACCTACGTAGTTTTGAAACTAAAATGGAAGTAGAATTCAAATAGAGCCGACCCGACCTCATAAAATTAAAACTAGGCAGGAATATGATGAATAAAAGTGCAAACTGCAGTTATTTTGCTTTAAGCTTTAATGATAACCATAAATTAAAAAGTTTTGTAGATTAAGTTACCTTACAAGATCATACATTTCCTCCTTCAACTTTCTGTATTTAGGAGTACTTACCCATTACCTACTTGAAACCTATTAATTGAGATAATGACATTTGAGTTTGATAAAAAATTTAATAGCTGTGTAACTTGTCTGTAATTTTATTAACCCATATTAAAGTAAAAAATAAATCCTTCTGTATAATATTTCCAAAAAAGCACTTTTATATCATACAACTCAACTAATTGGTACATGCCAACTTCATACAGTTTACAAATAACATACAAAATTATTAGGGAAGGACCCTCGGAAGAGAAATTATGAATAAAACCAGAAACATAAGTCTTAGATTATTTATTTAAATAGCAAAATAAAATTACTTCTACATTCAACTCATTCATCTTGTGCATCATTGAAAACATTTAACTGACTATTATTTTAGTTTCAAGGCGTGTGTGTTTCAATACACTGCTATTTCATAAGACTATGTTTATCAGTAATAACATGCATATAGTTATATTATAAAACTATTATCATATCTTTTGTAGTATATTCAAACAACTATGCTATCATCGTGTTCATATTTAGGGCAGGATGAATGTTGATCTTGTTTTACAAAACAATTACATCACTATTGTTAAGTCACTATCTTTTATTTATTTGAGCAAGGAGTTTAACTGCTATGTAAGCAGTGAAATGATCAGCTAGCTTGTATGTCTGGCACGGTATCCCACATCCTGACACCAACACATGCACTCCACACATCATTATTTATTGCTAGTCACGCAGTAATAAGGCAAATGCCCAAAGACAACAAGGCCATCATACTGGAATCCAATCACCTTAAACTACACTGAACATGTTCTAATAACTATTTATAGTTGTAACAATTATTATATTTCTATTTAAGTCTTGTTATTGACATACTTTATTAAGTAGATTAGTCTTTGTCACAAACACATTAACCAGTAATTGGATTCTATTACAATATGCATATTATTACTATACAGCTTTCTTGTGCTGCGCATTTTGTACCTAATAGAGTATTATGGTTGAGGGTTTGGAGGTGGATTGTTATTGGCAGAGGTGTTGCTCTCAAAAGTACTCTTATTCTTCAATAAATATGCCGCTAAGTAGTTGATGGGGTCTGGAGGCCTCTCCTTGGCGAGTGCGGAGAGACCCTGCAACAATATTGGCACAACAGTCTGGTCGAGGTATTGACGAGTAGGAAGCGCGTTGAGGTCAATTCTGGATTTTCGGTTGGCGTTTGATTCATTCTCTTTTTCCATTGATATTATTTTCTGTGAACACAAAGTTATGAATGAAACATGAGTATTTTTGCAGTTTAAATAGCAAGGATTTCGGCAAAAAGATTACCAGTTCGCCATTAATTACGAGACTTAGTAGTTTCTTTAAGTTTAAAGGTATAGACGTTGGTACTAACCCTTACGGATTCAGGTATCTTGGACGGCGGTTGCTCTTCCTTGGCGGCTTGGTTTGCTTGCAAAGAGGTATCGGACATCGGTTGTAACTATCAAAGCGACATCAAATTATTATATAATTAAATTAATCTTTAACTTTAACTAGTTTTTAATAAAAGCACATACGTAGACACACGGAGAACAATCAAAGCCGAGATGTTTATTTTCAGAATGAAATGTCAAGCAAAACTCAAAACATGATTTTTATTTGTCACTATATTAAACTTGGGTACGTGTCTTTTGCGACTTTTAAATTAGCTAAAGAGACAATGAAATTAGGTTGCTAAATATTAATTTAATATCTTCTCATCTATTCATAATAATACGCTTTCACTTTAAGTTACTTACAACAAGATTAAACCACAATGACCGCCGCGCCGCGCCGCGCGCTGTTGCCTTAGTTAAATGTAGACTACGAAATTTACGATGGCAACACTGATTTGCTCATTTAAAATAAATTGTAAGTTTAATTAATAATAATTCTTGCAAACCTAGATATAAAAATTCTGTTATTTTGCCTAGAAGTTTAGACTTGATATAAACAATGATAATCAACATTTACATCCAAAAATTCTACATATTTCTAAAGGGGGCAAAAAGAAGAGCAGTTGGAGCTCGACCATAAAAATCCCAAATGTAACATCAAGAAATGTAATTAAATAAACAAAAATCGCTACAACTTTTGAAAAAATGAGGTGACCTTTGAATATAACCATAGTTTAAAAAATATTTTGCTTTGGATTAAAAGGTATAAAATAATTTGTTTGCCCTAGGCCTCCTAGACCAAAAGCTGGGTACGCCCTTGTTCATGAGACTTTACACCGACTATGTGACGACCCCCTGGCACCAAAGCTGGATCCGCCCTTGTGTAACATTAATAATAATAATGTTTATTTATTAGAAAGAATATAACAATACAGCAAATTGGCGAGCCACAAACTAAGCAGAGCTTGTATCTTGTGGATGAAGGTTGTTTTAAAACATATTTAAAAATAACTGTATTCATTGAACTTGTTTCTCATTCCTAGTATTTTTGGAAGCACTGTGATTTTCATTTGTTTCACAGAGCAAAGTAATTTTTGTTTACTGTTGACTCGCCAATTACCCTACTTTGCTCTGTGACGCTGTGACGCTAATATTCAGAGTATGTTGAAATGAAAGATTATATTTCCACCTAGTAATTTCTAGTAAACCATTTTTGTTAACTAATAAAGTTTATTTTATCTCATAAAAATGGCATAGGTAGTAAAAAAGTTACTCTAAGTAGGTATTTTTGTACACAACAAAAACTGTAAGTACAACTGTTCCAGTTTTAGTTTGGCTTCTAGGATTTTGTAGGTACCTCATTACATGCAACAGCATGAGCGCATTATACATGACATACTTTTTACTATGCAAAACTAAAAAATATGTTGGTTGGAGGCTTTCGAGGTAACATAGAGGACAGGAGACAGATTATAGGGGGTTGATGAAAGGAAGCGGTAAACTGGGCAGTAGTGACTTATTCAATATTAATTTAAATTTTTAAAAGCCCCCCTGAGCTTGGGGTTACAAATTTAAGTCTGGTGAGAAGATTAAAGCACAAGTCAAACCCTGCATTCTGGTTAAATAAGCATAGCGTACATATTGTAATTAGACAGCCAAAGTCCAAAACCTCAAACAATAACAAAAAAATTAAACCGCCGAAAACACTGAAAAGCAAAAAATAAGAATCCTTTTTTTATTTAATCTTAATAACTAAGTTCTTAAACGAATGTGAGTATACCTAAATAATTTTGAGGCGGCGCCAAACTATCAATTAACAAAGATCACAAAATTACCTTCAAATTTATATGGGACTAACTTTGGAGTATACCCTTTCCAATAAAAAAAGAATGATCAAAATCGGACTACTCAGTAAAAAGATATGCGTGATCATACATAAAAAAAAAAATATACGCGTCGAATTGAGAACCTCCTCTGTTTTCGTCGGTTAAAAATATAATGTAAGTGTTTCTTAATAAACTAGTCTCGTGTATGTGTTATTGCAATTACCTTCACGATTTATATTGTCTACATCATATTAAACTTAAGGTGTCACGAATGTCTTCAGTCTTGCATTAGCAGACGTCATTAATGTGTTTTTGTAGTAATTTGATACTATTAGTATGTTGACTATAGCTCACTGGCTCCCATAGTCACCGGTGTAATATTTGATACACAAATACATGTGTAAATATTTAACTCGGTTGGTTTTACTAGTTTCGTATGAATAAAAATGCGTCATCAGTTTATTTACAAAAGTTTTATTTTAACTTAATAAATACAGTTAATTCTTCAATCAACTTCATTAGTAATACATTGGTATAACCACTACTTTACATCACTGTTGGGGTTGCCATGTTAATATCTAAAAATATTTCGTAGAGGTTGCTGCTACAGACTAATTAACTTTTATTTTTAAGATTGTTAAATACAATGACTATCCCAAATTAGCTTATCGCAGTACAGTCCGTTTTACGTCAGTGGTAATACTTAAATACAGCGCATCTCTTATTTTCTTAACAAAAGTACCTATGTAATAACAGGTGGTTGTTGTAGCTACATATTACCACGGAAGTTTAAAAGTACATACTACCTACGTATCGGTGTTAACACTCAGCTGCTAGAGACAAAGAGATGCCTAACGCTCGAAATTAATAACCCATTTGTGGTATTCCCTAATACAGAATTAAAGATTAAAAAGTCCATTAAAATTATGTACAAAGTTGGTACACAAAAATAGATGGATGGGTTTTGAACTTCGAGCGCTAGTCATTCCTTTATGTTAATTCTGCACACATTCCATTAACTCCTATTTGTTAGGCATCAGGTATTGACATTATAGATATTTAAAGAGTATCTAGCTGTCTTCGGCAACCCAAGTCTGTCCTTAGTCCACAAAGATGACAACTTGTTTATAATAACAATCACGGAATCAAATAGTACAGGTGTTTCATACATTGTCGCCTTCCAAACAAATCCAAAAGAATCACACATTGGAAATGCAAATGGGAAATCCTTGCATTTTTTCCGTCCATGTAATCTTTGTGTATGTATTTGGCTAAAATCAGAAAACATTTAAACGGAGGCAATGTATTAAAAAAAAACCTAAAACGATAATGACAAAATTCAAAAACGTTCCATTATGTGACGTTTTTTATTTTTTTTTATCTTAACTGTCATTATCTTCAGCTGTTTTTTTCGCACTCCGTCTTCATTTATTTGGTCTATGGTTAGGCGCAACATTATCTGTATTAGTCCGTCAAGTGTACAATATAGTAGGTTATGTCCGCAGGTAGTGCGGCGGTGGGGGTGGCGGGGGCGCGGGACGGAGACGCGGTCCTCGCTCCAGCTGCCGCCGCCATGATGCCATAGCCTCGCTCAGAGTCCAAAGCTCGGAGAGTAAGGAGAGGTCCAGCTGCCGTAGACTAGCCTGGAAATAGATAAAGATATATTTAGTTATGGTTATTTGGTAACTAGAGTAAAACTTAATGTTTAGTGTTAAAGATAATCTTAGAGATGACAATACTTGGGATAACAAGTATTGTTGGTGGCGATTGCCGCTTAGATCTAATGATCACCTAACACGAGAAGTACTTTTCACTTTACGAGACAAGGTGCTTATAAGTAAATATTATCTTCAAAAATTACGGTTTCTATGAAACTAAAAATTATACTGATTGGCACAATTCTCAGTTAACTAAAATTCTCAAGAAAAGATTAAAATATATTGTAAACGAATAAAAAAAGAAATAACGGAAAAAGCAATCATGCCACCATCAATATGGGAATTCATGCATCAACAGTTAACTTAATTTCTCAAGTGCTTTGAGTTGGTACTGAGAGTCGGTCAGAGAAAGTAAAGAAATTATAAGGATCCTAGTTTACATACGAAGGGGCGTGAGTACCTACACGCATGAAACAAAACGCAACGCAGCTGTACCGCAGCAATAGTTGAATAAGAACTAGGCGCGTTCAGTTTAGGTGTTTATTACCATGACCTGATAAACAGGTACGTTATTTAAATACTGTAGAATCCAGTTAATGTAAACATTGGTTAGTTATCGACTGATCAACCTATAATGTAACACGTGGGCCGATTTATCTATTCGGTACACATTGTATAATTAATCAAAGATTTAATTATCTTATTTTTTAGACTTAATTATGTGCATAACGTAGATCACGTATATTAGGTATCCATATATATTAGCTATTTCTTAAAGGAACTGGAAGAATAAATTACTTGCCATTAGATTATGCGATTAAAAATAAAAGAACATTGGAATGTAACAGTGGAATTATTTTTGAAACATTTGAAAATCAGCCCATTATGTCGAATCTAAAATGTGTAGTAAATAATAGTAAGGTATCATGCACAGAACAATTTCTATATAAAATGAATGACAACAGTCTGTTCGAGGCGACCTTCCGCGAGCGTTCTGGTCGATTGCGTTAGATAGGAATGCAGCACGATCACGACTGTATGTGGGACGCAGAAATAACCGAACAACTTATTGATATTACCTACACAACACCCGACACATTCACGACGCACGCGGCGCTCCACGACAACTCTATCTAGCACCGAAATAGGTAATTAGCTGTAACGTTACTATCTCATAAAATGTTTAGAACCGACAAGACCTATTAAAAACCAAACGGTTTTGTAAAACAAACCGTTAGATATTTTTTATTTCTAAAGAGTTTTAAAAGTGACACACTCAGCAACTTCAGTCAAAAGCTCATTGAAAGAAATTATTTCATTTATCTTCAAAGACCGAGTCAGAGTCAGCAACATTTTATTATATTACTTTCATTACTTAACCGTACTTATATAATAATGATCTAACGAAAGTAAATTAAATTACTCTTAGTAACAATTTATTTGGATCACGTCATAAATTGAGCGACAGCATCGCCATAACAAAGATGTTACATCTATTATTCAACGAACAATTAAGTCACTGATCACATCGAGGCATTCGAAGAGATTTGAAATAGAAATGTAATGAATGATTGCATGAAATCCAATGCAACACGAGAGAAAATTAACGTAGCTTGCAATCCCGATGAGAATGTTTCGGAAAAGAGGGAAAGCACCTATCGAGTTGTGGTTCACGCTTCGCCGGAGACGCGCGACCAAGCAAGGCTGCCCCAGCCGTCCGAGTAATTAGCATGCACTCGTCAGCTCAAATCATACGCTGACGAGATGAAACGCGTAAAGAGAAATTTGATCGGTGTTCAATTTACCATCACGAATTAATCACAAGATTTTCCATTACAACTGTTGTTAATCAAATTTACAATGACGTAATCAATTTAACTACAAGATTTGCTCATGACTATTTGACACAATGATAGTCTTCAGACGTGGAAATAAATTGATTATTTGTCCTCAACAAGTGTATGAATGCCGGGAACCAATTTCAACCACTTTGTATTCAGATTGTGAAGAGCACGCCAAGTGGTACAATAGAATGTAATTTGCTGTAAGTAGAAAATACATTTCTACAAATCGAATTCTTAATAAAACTATTGGGTCGCGGCAAATATTTTGATAATGTGCGTATGCGTGAAGGAAGAAAACACATGTTCGTGTGGAATTTGTAATTATAAATGTGCGCACAGTGGAGACATGTAGTTGAAATGTTGGGTAAACATTTGGATCTGCCAGTTTTGCCAAATGGTTCACATGTAAACAGATTGAAGGTTAAATAATTATGCCAGGCAGAAAAGAAAATAATCGATTTTATGAGCTGAATGAAATAGTTTCGTAATTGATGGCTATACAGCCAGAAGTTTATCGCTTTATGACGTACGCTTAACATATTTTCAGCAAAAAGTGTTCCACCACAGGTTTTTATATATACCGTTGATTTAAGGCAGTAAGTAGGTAGAAGGTTATTGCATACATTTAATTAGGTAAGTGAAAGTGTTCGTGACAAATCGTAGTTAAAAATGTAATCTAACGCTGCATGGCAATCTATGCAGCGATATTACCGTAATTTCCCTTAAAATAGACCATTACAATATGGCAGACAGAGGGGTAGAAAATGGTAATTTAATTAGCTTTTCCACACCCCTTCACGGCACTGGACAATAAAAAAGGTTCCAAGGGAAAGAAAAGTTATTTCCTTTGTGATTCAACTGAGGATGTGAAAACCTTTAACTTTAAATATTGACGGGATCTCGTTAAATTGTCAACACTCGATAAAAGTAAATTCATTCCCTACAAATTGCATCAAAGGGCTGGTGTTGAGCACCTAGAGAACAGTAAAAGATGCTTAATAGTTCTGAGAAGGAAAGCAAGCGGTTACATTAACAATTGTGGCGAGTTGTTGTAACAACAACTAGTTCAAAGGAAACTCCTATTTGTGCACCGCGTCCGGTCTATTGTGTACAGACGCGTCTATAGTTGGACTTTATTTATTTTAAGGTACAATTATAGCCTTATTTTAAACTTTAAGCTAACGATACCTTAAGGAGTTTCGGATTTCTTGCACACTGGCATATGCATATCCGATTTGAATAAGAAAATCCCTGCACAAACATTTCTTAAATGTAGAGAGGAATAATACATACGCTTGACTTAGTGCTAAAAATCTTCTGGAGCTTTAACTTTATGATCTTGATTGTCTACAAATAGCTAGAGAAAAGCAAAACAAAGTAGAGGACCTGAACAAAAAGTAAAGTAAAAACATGTTATGGCCGTACATACTGTCAGCGTAACATACAATTACATCCTATAATATAAATATAATCTCCGGCAAGAATAATTGATAATTTAATTACGATACACATAAAAACAGTGTAAGTGAAATGATCCCACGCAGATCTAGTTGAGACCAAGTGTAACCTAATAGCTGGCCACCGGTTCCGGTAGTGTCTAAGACCCAAGAATCAGTTTTATTTATGCAAACTTTCTTCACAACAAGTAATCCGATCGGTACTGAGCAACCTTGCGGTTTTAATAGCGAATATTGTAGATTTGTATTAAAATTTGCAGTGCAGTTATTTTTAATGGCCCAATTGGTACAGGTCATTGCAGTCGGATGATGCCAATGATCCCTAATTGGCTTGGTTTCAATTTCGACATGCACACATTCGACATTAATATTTCATATGAAACGGAAATAGCGCAGAGATGAGGGAAAACTGAATTGGATCATATGCATCACTGTTTATCGTTCGCTGCCTAGAGAACATTAAAGTTATCTCGACATGATATCATACACGTATTTATTATAGCGATGGGATTTCTGGTCAAATGGAATAAATACAACATTAAGAACCCATGAACCGAACATGATAGGGCATAAATTGTACGAATTACCGTTATGTTGTATACAAGTTGCTATTTCTCTTGTTTGTAAGCATGTACCGGGTGCCGGCGCCGGCGCCACCGAAGCACCCACGTGTCTCCCATATAATTTGAATTCAATACATCGCCTCGAGATGCCTACATGATAAGTTCGGAGGACCGGAAGAAAGTATTATTATCATACGTCGTGCCACCCATTTATGGTGCGGCCACAACTTGTTGTCTAGTCATTATGTACTATCAAACTTCCAAAACGTAAACTGAATGACGGTTTAATTTCGAAAACTCAATAGAAACTAGTTTTGCAGCGTGCAACTTGGTCTAGATTAGGTAATTTACTATACCTATATTAACTTTCTTATTTTTTTTTTACATTTTGATATCTAGGTTATGTTTATTTTCTAGTTAGTGTTTTACACTGTTATATATATATTCAATATATGGGCTAAATCGTAATATTTCCAAGAAAAGACAACGAGGTAAAAGTTCAGGAGTTTATTGTTAATGAAAACTGAAGGACAGTGGAGATATCTTATGATAACAAACATTGTCTAGCACCGATGGGTCAATGCAGTGCAATGCCACCGGCGCAGTGGTGGGTGCTGTCATCGTGCCAACATGTATGTTTAAGTATTGAGTACAGTTAGCGCAAGTGTGCGTTAGAAAAACGTATCGACCTCGTGGGACCAGTCCACCCACGGCCTGTACAATCCAGTCCTCGTATTTTTCCCTAAGTTAGTACGCTTTCTGTGAATTGTGAATGATCACTGAGTCTGTTAACTTTCAATGAACACCACTTAGACGTTTACCGGTAAAATAACACGTCTTAAACATTTTAGACGTCGATCCAAATAGAGAAGTAAAGATTTAGGACAAGTTATTTGAGTTACATTTACAACTCGTCAAGTTGTTCACCTTAATAAATGTTTGAATGGAATTTAAGTTTGTCGCAGGTACACGCGCACGTGTTTCGTGTAGGATATACCGAATCCGGTTCGAGACAACTTTAATAACAGAGAATTATCGCTGCAGAATCCCAAATAGCTTTTCATGAGCTAATATACCTGTTTCCTATTATATGTATTCAAAAGGTGAGGTCGACAAACAGAAAATATATCTTTAAAAGAATTTGATGCGGATCAAGTAACAGCTGAAAGTTCTCGAGTACATTAGTAGTTTTGTAGGTCTGAGTGTATCCACATGTTATTCGCTTTACGATTCATTTTGGTGTACACTAGCAGGTCGCCCCTCCCCTGAGCTCAAGTCGCAGGTTGCGCGCGTGCCGACGCAATTAACAACATGTCCGCAGCTGCACATCACATTTTTTACAACGCTTGGATCCTTTTCAAATAGAACTAACGAAAAGAGTTTTTATGGCTTGTTTAGTCATTTCATACTTAAATAGCAAAACTGGCTATTAATCTGAAGAGTTTTTGCAAATATATGACGTCATAAGGCATCGAATGCTTCCTAAACAATGGACGACCACACGCCCCATTTTTGCAATGCAGTTTAACCAGTTTCGGCGCGCTAAGCCGACAGGTGTGTTGTAGGACGTTTTAAGGACTTCAAGGTGTTCTGTGGTAAATGCAGTATCAACGATCAATAGTTTAGTATCCCGATGCATGTAGGTGCGTCGCAAGTGGCCAGTCTCCTTACAAGGTCGTCGAGCAGCAGGTTGTTCTGCCAACGTAGCGGAAGTCTGCGACCACCGTTAATAAAATAGTAGTACCTATCAATAAAGGTGCGCCTTACGGTTTATCCATTTTACTAGAAGGCAGTCATTCTATCCTTTCGAATTACATGGAATAAATAGAACAGGTAAACGACATTTTTAAGCTGCAAAACCTCAGCAATGGCTAAGATAATGTACTGATGTGAAATGCTTGGCTTTTTCTTGTTGATAAGCAGAATGAGTCGTCAATTAAGATAAATATCGTTTCGTGTCGTGCTTACAAACAAACGATGGAAGTTATGTACTGATAAATCATAATGACGCATTTTTCACTTGCCCATTTAGTACATATTTTTAAATGCGATTACGTTGTTTAATTCAGTAAATGTGAGACTAGATTTAATCTGTTGTGTCATATAATGGCTTTGTACTTTCATAATACAAACACTTATTGCAAATTGCTTTAATATAATAATCATATTCGTGTATTTAACAAAACCTGTTATGCTGTTTACAATAAACTAGCATACAGAATGTTATAATCTGCTCATAGATAATTATATTATTTAGACCTCACACAAGGACTTTCAATAATATAAATTTAAAAAATGATTTATTTATAAACATTTATGTATTTCAGTAAAACGCTAACGCATAAGTTATACGCAATACATAAAATTTCATGTTTAAAATTTCAGTTTTTATAAAAAAACGATTGGTATCTGGTATTTAATATTTATTAAAATAAAACGTTATAAAGGTCCGTCAATTGGTCTAAACATACTTCAATGACAAACAATAGTGGTTTGACCAGTCAAGTGCCGTGCCGACTAGATAGTATCGCGAAGGTCGGAATAGCAAATAGAAACAATACTGCAATATTGACTGACTCGAAACGGATTTGTGTGATAAATAAAGAACAAAAACAGGAAAAAAAGTATTTAAACAAGGATTATTTTATAACTTAGTATTACTGTTTAGCAACCGTCTTATAACTTTATTTGTGCAAACTTTTATCTTGCAATGTATGTATGTGAAAGAAAAACCTCTAATGTACTCATACGTACAGTAGGTTCTCACACAAGATTGTTAAAAAATAAAAAAGAAACTAGCTGTGCCCTGCGGTTTCACCCGCATGAATACCTAGGTCCCGTTCCCGGTGCCTTATGTTTGGCCGGTGATTACCTACTTACTTATTTTTTGTATGCGCAATTTCCCATTTATTTTCATAAAAACCTTCTCCTGATAACTAACACAACAAAAAAAGAATGAGCGAAATCGGTACAGGCGTTATTGAGTTATGCGCTTACCAACACATTTTGCGATTCATTTTTATATATTAGATGGAATGCATAATTTATTAAGTGTTAATTTTTAACACAGTTAGGGCATCTAATTGTGATTTACCTATCTTAATCGTCTATCCACCCTTAGAGGAAGAGGTATCGTAAATAAACATAATTATTGATATTTACTAAGCACCTATGTACTTAACGATAACTTTCGTTAGGCATTGTGTTTGTGTGATAACGTGTGATAACACTAACGATTATCTACAGCGACTACTACTTGAGTTGTGTCTAGTAGCGTATTTAAACTTTAAATTATTCGAATTTCTCAGTAATTTGATAATACATTGGCTTCCAAAGTGAAAACCAAACAGTATTTAGGAATAACGTTGATACATACTAGTATTACAAGTAGTATCGCAAATTAGTTATCATTAATAAATAAATAGATTTATTGCTACAGCTTTCGTGTCCTGTTTTGTAGATCAGTATAATGAGAGACCAAAACAACCCGTCACAGCGCTGATTTTCAGACATTTCTACTCCCTAAGTTGTCATACGAGTTACAGAGTTACAGTCCAAGGAAAACCTGTGATTTGATTTTCAATATACATTTACTGCAAATGTACATTATATACCTACCCTGTTTTTTTTTCGTAGATGGATGATATTAGCATGTCTATATGGACACATATCAATGAAACCATTATTTTAAAGTGTGAAGTGATGAGGTTTCCATAGTATTTAGCGGTCAACTGTGGCGCAGCATATCTGTAATCGCTGAATCACATTGGCCGCAGTCCCGCATTGCTATTAGTAAACAAACATGGTGCTATATGAATCATTAGTAGGTATTCTGTTTGCTATCAGTTGGATAATGGATTTTATTCTTATGCACCGAAAATAGTCTTAATTAGCATAAAAACCAGTTTCTTTATAATTTGGAAGCTCGATCACGAAGCTAATCGAAATCCAATTATTAATTTTATTTATATAGAATCAAACGTATTTTTATTACGTTTTAATATATTGGATTTATCATTATACTCACAATGGTGAATAAATGCTAAACCGAAACCTATTGCGACGTTGGAAATCGATGTATTTATTTAAGGTAAACAGTATTTCATTAACTGCAACTAGAATTTGGTTAGTACCAAACACAGATGATTAGGTAAGGTCGTAATTGTGTTATTGTTTTAATAATAAAACGAAGTGTGAATTAATTACAATAATAACAGAACGAATTCAACCTTGAAAAGGATGTCCTCGTATCGCTAGCAGATAATGCGCGTGGGCAGTGTATAAAGCACATTATCCCATCACTCACGTATCTTTGTTATTGAAGCAAATCGCTGAACATTTTGCTTTGGTTCATGTACATCAAATGATTCAATGTGGAATATGATTCAGGGTTATTTCAGTAACTGTTGGGTAGCTACTACCTAATTGAACCTGTTCCTACCTGATGCTATGACGCATGGGTTTATTTGGCATTTTTCAATACACGCTACTACTATGAGGCATAAACTATTCTATATTAGGTTTATTGATGTTTTATTTAGCCATAGAGAAATCAAGCGTGGGAATTTTACTACATATAATATTGACGGCTCATATAAATATAGTTTATTTATATTGTAACTGTTTGAATAATGGAACGAAGTTCGACCAGCATCTAAGCGGAAAAATTAACATAAACATTTGTCGAACAGCCATTGCGTAGGCCAGTGTAAAAACTTCACCCACCTACGTCACTGATGTAGGAAATGAGACCCCAAACGACGGAGTCAATGGCCGCGCGAAGGTGTGTGTTTACACAGCCCATCGATCAACCCATGGGGTGATAGTACAGGCGACAGGGAATTAACCAGCGCCATACTACTGAACTAATTGAATGCAGAGCATCCCTAAACGAATAACACATGATGTAAGTACATACTAATGCAGCCTTTATTTAATGTTACGTGATTCAGCCCATTCTTTTGTTTATATTTAGGAACAGAGAGCGGGACATCCGCCCAACCGAAGTAAATAGTAAAAACAATGCATTGTGTCTCCATTACGGAACATAAAGAGCCACACTGTCTACGAAAGAAGACAATGACACAACATGGTCGCAGGATAGTGATGTATTGAATAGAACGCGTCAGACGCGCCGGAGCCAGCCACGGAGACAATGGACATGCGTGTCGAGTTAAGTTGTTTAATTACTTGCCAAAGATATAAAAAGTACCAAAAGTAACCCAAGGCTAACACTAAACGATACAACTGTTGCGATATCAACAAAATTCCAAAGAAAATGTTATTATTTTAGGACAACAACAACACAATAGGTTTTTTTTTATTCGTGGTGTAATCCATCATGGTTATCGTTCCGCCATGGTCAGAACCCGAGGCATTTCGAATTGGTGCTTTTACATTGGTATTATCACAATGGCTACTAATACGAATAAATACGAATACGAAGGTTTTTTGAGGCGCAAGGCGTTAAGGAAACAATAACTTTTTTTGAACATTCTTGGTCACGTGCTCGTCAGCTTAGGTCGCATCATATGAAAGCTGGGGCATGAATGGCGTACAAGAGCGGCATAAATAAACAATCCCGATAACTTTACATGCGGCACACGCTCGTCTCAGATTTGGCCGGTCGACCGCTGTTGAGCCGACCTTAAGCTATGTGGCACAAGGCATGCACGCACTACGCCGCTTCATCGTTTGATTAAATTTAATAAAAATAGGATTCTAACAAAAAATATCTTAAATACACCTTTGAACGATGACTAGCCACAAGTGTTAGTAAATACAAGGGTAAAATTTAAAAGTGTAAGTCGTTGCATTTGGAGATAGGAAGTCATATCTCTCGTAAGAGGTAAAAATCATAAATAAACTATGTAAAAAGTTTTAGGCATAATGATTTTGTGACCATTCATGGTCTTTTAAAACCACCTTCACAAGAAAAGCAGGCAATTAGCATTTAGCTCGAACGCCGTGACCTTTCAACAAGGTCGTATCTAAATCTAGTTTAGCAAATTACAAAAGAATCGCTGCGAGTCACAATGAATTGCAGAAAATGTAGTCTGTTTATGATACTACATACCAGTACCTTGTTGCTTTCCCATGTAAACACTTATTATTCTAGGTCAAAAGCTTTTCGGAAACATGTAAACTTTCTGCATGTACTCAATTTTATCCAAAGCTGTTGCGCCGAAATTTAAAAAGAAGTGAACACCGATCACGAATTTTGAATCACGCAGAAAAAAAAAACAATAGACTGTTTATAAAAAGTGTGACGTAAAAGAGTTGAATACAGAATAAGTAAGAAAAGTGAAATGTGCCGAGGAGTAACATAATGATGCTAAATTAATGCGATCTTAATGATCAATTAGCGGGCGTGGATCCTTGCGCGGACGCCGCGTCGGTCGTTGGCAGTGCGAATTTAGACGTTGAAAAGGTCGACAATGACTCACGATATGATTCGTGTATGCCACTCGGACAGACGTGAATATACTTAAAATATGGATAAATGGAGGCGGCTGAGCATAAACACACGTAAGAGATATTTCTTTTTTATTTCATAGTTAAAACTTGTTGCATATGTTGCTTGGTTTTTTTTGTACATCACAGATGATGAAATGATACTTCCAGTCGATAGAAAGTACAGGCAACCAAATTGAATTCATATTTAGTTTTAGTTGTTGCCTTATAAATTATGAAGAAAATAATCAGATACCTAACTCATACACATGTGACGTAAGTGAATTTTATATTATTACAAAAATATATAATGTTTAATTGTCAGTGCCTGTCTACCCCTTATTTCGAGAAAAGGCGCGACTCTATGTAAATGTAACATACTAGCGAAATAGTGAAATCGTTGTTAATAGTATCTTCAAGGCCTCCGTAAGGAAAACACCAATAACATTGGCATCAGAAATGTTGTCATAAGGAATATTTTAATCCATTTATAAAACATTTTATATTTCCATTTTGGTGTATAGCACTCCAATATTGGCGAGGAAATGAAATTGAACAGGCGCAGATCTGTTCTGATAAGATTTAGCGGAGATTATCTTACAACCGTAAAGCCACGGGTAAGCTTTCGCAAGCGTATATAACACAATGAAATAAATCCCTGACTCAATCAATTGATTTATACTCATAACGGATTATAATATAATACACATTTAGTTCACCTTGTTTTCTAATAATATCATCAGATTTATATGTGCCCAGGCTCACCATATGTTATCAACATAACACTAGAACCTATACAGGTACCTTATACATAAGATCAAGCGAATATTTTAAAAGCTAGGACGATTCCCTCGGATTTCAGTCATGTTGGGAATTTAATTTAAACTCAACGTCAACACAACTTCATCTAACACCGTCCAACCGTTAAGGCGAGATCGACTAACATCACAAGTTCTTTTATAAATTCATCTTTGATATTTACAACCAGGAAGTACAATTTCCTCTGTAAAATTTCCGGCCTATTCGTTCTAATACTTCAATACAATCAACTTGTATAACCTCTTTATAATATGGCGGAGGGCGGCGAACGTTGTCGCGGTTTAGATGCGCGGACGAAATACGATCCCCGAGAACGAGTTTGTGGTGCCTTGTTGGTTCTGAACAATGCATCATAAAATTCATTGCGAACTTTTTATAGGTACTTTCAATATAATATTACGTAACTTTTCACATCCTACTTGAATAAGTTTACTTCCAATAACGTTAGTAAATCAAAGTCATATTTAATTCAGTGGTTGCTTTGGGAACTAAAAAGTTACTTCTCATATTGAAGTACCTGTTAAATGGGTTTAATAAATTGCAAGAACTTGCTTGACTCATGGAAGGCTTCCCTGGGTGGTGAACAGTAAAAAACTCCTAGAAAAAGTTTAGTTTTGCGTTGTAGAGCCGTATAAATGGCGACTGAGTCACAGGCGCCTTAGGCCTCGAGGTCTTTAGTCGCGCTCCGGTGAGCACTATGACGGAATAGAAACAATAGCCTTCTCACGGCGCACATTATATTTCTCCATCTTACTGGCGACTTTACGTTGAATAATACAGTAAATATTATTTCCTGTACAATTAATACTGGATCACTGATCGCTCGCAGCCGCGCTTAAAGCTCACGAAAACTACACTTTCCTCTCCAAACGTGGAGCATTGCGAAAGGATGTTTTGAGAGGTAACTCAAAGTATAGCATTATCGCTAACATTGTAATGGCGTATTGTTACTTCTGATGTTACGTTATGAGATGAACAAAGTAGGAACCGCCAATAAAATAACATCTCATGGTCGTTATACGGAACACTGAACGTAAACAAATAGCAGCTCGTTCCACATTATATTGGTAACGGATATACATTCGGATGCAGTAATTACGTTTCCTTGGTCAGCATATTGATCACGTGTGCCGCGGGGTACATACTGTGAATATTTTAAATGTTAAGGTTCATGTTAAGCTTTGGTACAAAAAAGCTGATACCTACGTTTAATCAAAATAAATTCAATTAATGGAATTCAAACTTCTACTGGCTTCTGAAATATATTTTAATGAGTACCTAGCAACAAATATTTCCAAAAAAATCATTAACTTGTTGATGGTACAAAGCCTTTCCCTTTTGTAGTACAAGTATACAAGTACTTCCTGAATTCCGGAGGCGGTTGTTCAATAACATCGCGACGTGGGAATCAGTGACAAGTAGGTTCGGTCTTCTCGACCTGGTTCCATTCACGTGCCGGCGCACTTCCACTGATACTCTGAATGTGTAAGTGAACGAATTTTAAGCACAGTCGACAATGGCCAAGTGTTATTGAGATCAGAAGCCTAAATTGTACTTTTGCAGATAAAATGTTGTTGTTTAGCTGTTTCTTATGAAAACTTGTAACAGGTAGACTTTTATTACACCCATTTCTTTGTGCTTTCAGCATCGTTTAATAAACGCAGTATGCCGAAGAGCAACATCACAATTATGTTTGGCAGTTCAACAAAGACTGTTACAAACATGTTTGAGATAATCTTCAAAATATTATCTGTGGACGTCTCGATGTGAGGAACGGTGTTTAAAAAACAGTATCTCGAGCTAGATCATCGAGGCTAATACAGTTGTAGATAATCAATAAAAATGAGCAGCTATTAGCATCGTATATGTATTTTAATGGTGTCTGAGGGAGTCGTGAGTCACGGCACGCGAGTCGCGGCCGACCCGCCTTATGAAAGAGAGCACATGAATGGGTCATTAGGGAAGCGCAGCCTAAACGTTGCTTACTACGACGTTGATGTATTACGACCGATGTTACAAAATCCATACAATCTAGTGCAGGAAATGACAAAGCTCACGTTTTTCTTGCGCACTCACTGTCTTCACCACGGTTGCAGACATTTTATGTAAAACCCATAATTTACCGTTACGAATTAAGCATCGTCGTTAAATTCGATTAAACGTAAAATTTACATAAACAGCCTCATTTAAAGAGTATTAAGTAATGGTTATGAAATCAAGATTTGTTTAACTAAGAAAAGCTGGATATATTTTTGTGAATTTTAAATATTGGTTTAGAAGCACGTTTTCCAAATCACAGAAGAAAGCGTGACGGTGTGTTGGACAGTAAAAGTGTTGCTAAACGAACAGGCTGTTGGGACGCGAGATTGATTGTTTATTAAACAGAAGAAAGAAAACGAAAATTAACGGATGATTGTTCGCAGAACATTTAATGTAGAGTCACGCGCCGTTTAGTTGCCCTTCGACCGAGCTGTATAAAGATGTAAACACGTTTGTGATTCCTGAATTCATATAATACACTCATAAATACTGAATTTTTTGTCTAACTTCAAAGCTCCGTATGTACAAAATTTATAACCGAAAATATGCCTTAGATCTGAAGACTTTTGCATATTAACGTCAAAATATTTAAAACGAATCTGTTGGCACCCAGACGGAACATTAATTCTGATATTATAAATAAGAACATGTTTGTTTATCTTTCTTTTATGCTGATCATACGAAAGACTACATCTTTTGCCTACATCTATACTTAAATTATAAGGGACCTTCACTTAACTGCTAATATTTTATGTATACATAGTACTGCTAGAGATAAAATTTTGACAAGTGCCAGTAATATATCTTAGGAATATTATAGTGATATAAGTGATGCTATAATCATAATCACTTACAAGAACCCCATATTACTGTTTAATACACTTCATTTTTACGACCATAATAAATAATTAGTACAATATTTATCGTTATTAATTTCTTGCAGCAGTTTCGTATTTATGTTCTCGCGTTGGGTGGGTAATCAAATCGAATGTGTTAATTGCTTTACCAAGCTTCCAAATGATGGTAAAGATAAGTGGTTCACTTTAGTTCCGATGTGACAAAGACATTCTTCATGAACTGTTATTTACATTGATAGTATATAAGTGAAGTCCTGTGTGCCTTAAATGGTTCATCATCATCATCCAGCCTATAAACGCCCACTGCTGAGCACAGGCCTCTTCCCATATAGAGAAGACATGAGCATTGATCACCACGCTTGCTCTCTGCGGATTGGCGATTTCCGATCCCAAATTTTGGAATCCAGGTTTCCTCACGATGTTTTTCCTTCACCGTTTGTCAGAAGTGTCTTAGAATAATTAAGAAAGTACACATAACTTTGAAAAAGCCTCATTGGTACTTGCCTGGGTTCGAACCTGCAACCTTGTGCATACAAATCCATTCATTGAACCGCTAGGCCACCACGACATTTACGTTAAATGGTTATGACAATAGAAATAGACAAATCATATAAGTTTTCGCCCAAATTAGTAGATATTTGTACGCTCCACTTTGCTCATGACCTTGGTAAGTATTTGTATTTCTTGTCTAATACGTCTCAAATTGGATAATAAGTAAAATACTTATGTTTTTTTATACTTGACCTTTCAGACGCCGCAGACAAAACAAAAACTCGTTTTAGAGTTAAATTTACTTGATTTGAAGCTAGACAAAAAAAATAACCTATTCTACATTTACTTGATAACTAGGTAAAATCTAAACACAGTTAAGGGTCAACACTCGAAGCCTTTCCGAGTGTCGTTTACAAATCGATCCTGCGATACTTAAAACGTCCGGCACACCCCGATAGCAGTTAACTTCGCTACCCTAATGTAACAACCATCCCTTTTTCAGGGGAGTCACCGCTCACCACTATACTACAACAAATAACACGATAAGGAACAAATTGCTGAAAAATACAGTTCGATTTCATTGAAATAAAAACAAAATTCTAACTTGAATAGTATTATGTCTAGCTTCCGAGGTCTCGAGTGCCTATTGTTATATTTCTACTAAATAATAAGTTTACGGAACAGCGTCGAAGTTATTTACAATCACGATTTATACTTATCCACCAACGATTGATAGCTATTGGCTATTGTCTTTGACTGTATGGTAAAGATCCTGTGGCTTCCCAAGGATTAAAGGAAGCCCATTTCCTTTCCCAGGAGCTTAGCTCTAGTTAGCTTTTAATCGTGAAAGCGATATAATTTTGCACTTCTAACTTTAGTAAAGCAGGATGGATACTGTGCAATCCCGATGTCGAACATAGGTAAGTTCTACAAGTGTGTGCCCACCAATAGGGCCTTTATGTAACCATTACAAAATGATAGAAACCGAACGAAACATGTTGACGGTAGCGGAGTCTTCAGATTTGCGGCGCATTATGCAACCGCCATAAGTATCACAAGTATTCGTGCATACCATTAGCCTACATCGCTGATGTTGTCGTGTTCAAGGGCTGTATACTGGATTCACACTTTTTCAAGAAAGGAATTTCAAAAACATACTTGAATTAATCGTGAGGGAACGTGTTTGCATGATAAATGCAACGAGATGCGAGTTGAAAGAAAGTTTGTGGTTTGCACCGAGATATCGACAGCACGTTAATGACTTGCACGCTTGGCCCAAAGAGGATTAATCCAAATGTAGGTGAAATTTTGTTCGAATATGACACGTGAAAGTAGTCGGGAGCGTGCGTGTGCGCGCGTCCGGCGGCCATGATGCGCAACCGACACGCGCCATTGCGCGCGCGCAGATGCACCGCGGTGATTCAATCAGCTGTCCTTTATCACTAAACTATGCAAGGAAACTTTAAAAATAATACAAATTAAGGTGACGACATAGTAGTTAGACAACGGCTCTATTGTAGTGCACCAATTTCGTAATTAGTTTTTTGTTTTCAAGTCATAATATAAATATTGGAACATTGCATCTGTTGCTCACAAGCGTTTTTCTAAATAGATTACGCAATACGGATGTTAATATATTCGTTTAATAGTAGTTTCAATTCGTTAGCAGCTAATTGAACATAAACATTAATAACGGCAAGTGCTAAAGAAAGTGACAGTAGCGAGTCTATAACTGATTTCAATGATATTCATATTCGGTTGGTCCATGTTCATCAACATCAGTGGTACACTTTAGAAGGTAATATGAGAGCAATCATGCCAAAATGCTATTAAAATACGGGTGTTTTATCTTTAGAAAAACTTGATTTCTTTTTCGACTATTCCAACAAGATTAATAACACAAAAAGTAGTAGTTATTAAATTTAATAGCGGTAAAACGTTTCCGTGGCAGTGGAAGTAGTAATTAACAATATTTTATAATTAGCTTCCGTTATAAAAATCATAAAATGATCACGTTTACTTTCTCAAAAGTTGGAGCGCTAGTTGTTTCTAAGAATACGGGACGACGGGACCGTATAGATAAGAAAATACACTGACAGCAAACAAGAATAAGGTTCTATTACGACACGTGAGCATGGCACAGGATCGCTAATGGAACAGATAACACGTGTCGAGAGCGCAGGCTCTCCGCACAGGTGCTAACGGCGCATGCAGGTTAGTCGCTCCGACCCACGGCGTGTGAGGAAACGAAGACCCATCACTCAAGTGTAACCAAACTAGTCGCTCAATAATCCACGTGCTAAATAACACCGACAAATACTTAAACCAGCATTGTTGACGAAACAACGGAAAAAATAGCCCACTTTTGAAAACTATTCGTCCAGATCATTTATTTGCGCGTACGAAGAAATGCTTAGTTAAGGCAACATGGTAACATTTTACGACAAAAACTACGTTTTCAACAGAAATAATAAATAGCTTTACATTATGTCTTTCAGCAGAAGACAAAACTATAAATTTTTCAACAGAAATTACGAAACAGACAGAAGTTAAATTAAATGACTCTACTACTAGACTGTTGACTTTATTTTTTAACCGACGAAAACAGAGGAGGTTCTCAATTCGACGCGTATATTTTTTTTTTTTTTATGTATGATCACGCACATCTTTTTACTGAGTAGTCCGATTTTGATAATTCTTTTTCTATTAGAAAGAGTATACTCCAAAGTTGGTCCCATATAAATTTGAAAAAAGAATTCCCACCCTAAGGGTGGAAAAACAGGGGTTAATTGATTGTTCACGCACTGATCGTAATGTATTACCACGCGTAACTTTTTACAGAGTAGTTCTATTTTGATAATTCTTTCTTTATTGGGTAGGCTATACCTAGAAGTTGGTCCCATATAAATTTGGAAAAAATATTCCAATCCTAAGGGTAGAAAAACAGGGATATATTGATTGTTCACTAACTGATTTTAATATATGACCACGCGTAACTTATTACAGAACAGTCTGATTTTGATAAATCTTTTTTGAAGCTGGTCCCATATAATTTTACTCTAAGGTTGGGAAATTAGGGGTGATTTATTGTTCACTCACAGATTTGAACACAAAAAAAAAGTAGTTAGCTATTTTAAAAATAATAAATATTTCAGCATGTAGCAATTAGTATATAATAGCCACAAAAAAATATAAAATAAAAACTTTTTAACAAAAAAATTAAACCGCCGAAAACACTGAAAAGCAAAAAATAAGAAACCTTTTTTTTATTTAATCTTAATAACTAAGTTCTTAAACGAATGTGAGTATACCTAAATAATTTTGAGGCGGCGCCAAACTATAAATTAACAAAGATCACAAAATTACCTTAAAAATAAAGAAACAACCAAATCAAAAACGCTATATACTATAATTATATTCTTTACTTACCACCTACTAATTCCATTGTGGAAAGCAAATAAAAGTTAAGAGTTCGAGTTTGAATCAACTTAACAATGCAATGAAATCTCCAGCGATATACATTAAAATTTCTAAAAAAATTAAGTACCTATACAAGGTGTAAAATAATATTGATCATAGCCTCAGACACCCCAATTAGATTATTAAATTATAATATCCTTATGTGGCCTATAATTTAATTTAGACGAACCAAACCTATAAATTTTTCATCTAATAGATGCCCGACTTTACGTTGAACGTTTGGTCGTATTAACCTACGCACGCACACAGGCGCGCTCACTCGATTGTTCGTCAGCTGTTTAGGCACTAGTTCATTGATCGAACATTCTAACTAAACTCAAATTTTCTCTAATACCTAACTACTGTTCACACTAAGCTGGATATTATCATGGTATAAGTTATTGACAGTTTTCTAACTAGTAAAATAGGTTTCTATGTTTTCGTCACAAATCCAGACTGATCGGACGTTTTGATGATTCGATGTTTGATGTGTGTGTTAAGAAGTAAATTAAACATAATAAATTAGACATAATAACGGTATGTTACTTTAAATCGGTGTGCGACTTTCAACCGTTTGAGATGTAGGTACTTATCGTCAATAACGTAGCGTGGAGGGGTTGGCGCCCGAGTCGCCGTACCTATTACACTCGTAGGTAATTAAACGCGGCATAAAAGGAATTAGAACAAAGTTGTAGGTACTTACAAAACTGAACATTATGTAGAAACACTAACTTTCTTTGTTTCTTCGTCACATTCACAACAATGGTTCAATAATCTGCCGTATTTTTCGATTCACTTTAGGTCTTACCGGCTTTTTCAAGGTATTTTAGTTAGTTTAGTACTCGAGTATCACTGTTCACTGTCACAAACGCGAGTTTTATTTTACTTTTGAGGTCATCGACAGTTGTTACCTAATTGTACTAGCGATTTTATAACAGCCACAAATAAAAATCCTCTGGCGTCCACTCCCCTTATCAGAGAGACCACTACATGGGTCCCCAGCTACCTATCCATCAGGTGCAATACTTCACGTCAAGGTCACAAGTCACAACATAAATAAAAAACATTCACAGCACGCTGTCGGCGGATGACTAATCGTCTTTGATGTTAGGCGGGCGGTTGCCGCTCTTGGCGCTGCTGCAGCGCGAGCGGCCGCGGCGCGTGCGGCGCTCATTGGTCAGAGGGTGGCGGGAAATGTTTGCGTCTCACTCGCATGCATTATGTTTACATTAGCAAATGACGTACAATATTTTTTTAGGGGTTTCGCGTCTTTTTGACACAACAATGTAAAATGCCGACTGCAAAGTCGGAAGTACATTTAGATAAGCTTTATTTCGTTGCAGTAAGTTCCAAATTTCTTTGAATATTTATTATTCGCGTTCTAACAATTTAAATATTTAAAATGTTTTATGGTTTATGTGTGCGTAAGAAAACTAGCGACGTACGAGAAATACAAATTGGACTTTATTCCTTTGACTTAAGGTTCAAATTACTTTAAACTAAAGATTAAATTGATTTGTTATGTTTCTAATTCAACACTTGTGAAGGAAGTTTTCCTGAAAAATTAACATGATTTTTTTTTTCGGAATTCGATTAAGATGCCTATTCTGAACCGACTACTTCCTTAACTAGCATCAATTGTATTACACCTTGTATATCGTAATTAATTAATTTGCCTGTTTGGCGCCGACTCGAAATTACTTAGGTATACTCACATTCGTTTAAGAACTTAGTTATTAAGATTAAATAAAAAAAAGGTTTCTTATTTTTTGCTTTTCAGTGTTTTCGGCGGTTTAATTTTTTTGTTAAAAAGTTTTTATAGCATGTCTCCGATTCCCGAAATACGTATATTTTGACCAAATAACAATAGATATTATTAGTTCAAATTAGATTGGTGTAGCCTGTTGAATCCAATTACGTAGGATATTAGTTTAGTCAGCGATAGCCGGCAGAGTCGGTCATGTAATTGATGAGTTGTTAAGTTGTCAGTAATCCAATCGTGAGGCATTATGTCAGTGTTGTTGTGGGGTCGACGGACTTTCAATCAACTGCTCCGTGGACAATGGTTGACATGAATTTTTATGATGCAGTCTATAATATAATGGTCCCATTAGCCAATTTAGTTCAATTAGTGGTTGTAGCTGAGATTTGTTGTTTTGATTTCCATTGCGGCAGATTGTTTTGTATGTCCCGGTTCCACAAACGGAATAGAAAAAAATAAAAAGAGTTTACTATGTAGTCTGAAACAAAGTGTGACGACTATTAAAACAACGGTAAATTAATGTCGTCTGTCGTATTAGAATGCCGACAAAAAACGTCGAATGATAGAACTTGCTTGAGTAAACGAGCCGTGTCGTCTATCAAACATAAGTTTAAACAGTTTGTTTTGCTTAATGCCCTGTTGACTTTGTTATTTATAGATGGTGTAGTGAGTTTTTGGGGCCGCCCTCAATGTTGCATGCGTCTACTAAGTCAAAGATAATCTGATAGCTTAATAAACCAGGCGAGTGACATTTTATCACATCTTTCTACGATGTCATTGGGGTTTATTACGCCTGTTAAAATCGTATTACGTACGAGGGGTTAAATGCTGGACGAAGACGTCATCCTGGTGATATTAAACTTCTAATACCAGGCACAAAATTATTACCTACTTTTTGTTTTATGCTGGCTTGTTTTAATATTTCGAACATGATAATTCAGGCTTTTAAGCAAAACATGTGCCTGCGAAGGGTAATTACAGTGGCCAGTATGTTTAATAGCCATTTAGGTGAGCCGATAGCGCACGTCCTTCGCGTCACGAGGCACGGGTCCCTCGTATTCTTATACTCTGGTGGCTAATCTGGCGTAACCGTAATGGACAGAAAGTTCTAAGAACAATGTTACACTAAGTATACCGTACACTTAAAACCTCGTTAAGTACGGTCGGGATAGGCTCATTGTTTCTAGGTTGACTACCTAAGTAGCTTAACACATAAGACTATTTAAAACACTTTACATAATTTTAAGCCTAAGTGATTTAAGTGAGATGTTAAACTAGAAATAAAGGTGACATTTTATAGAAGTTACGCATTAGTTAAAAGCTTTATCATCGTAAACTAAGATGTGAAGGGATCCCAAAATTAACACCGAAATGACATCACAGTTTGAAAATAGTCTGTCCTTAAAATACGTATATCATTTTCTCATTACCGACGTTAACGGAGCACAGCCGCTGCGCTGTCCATTGCATTTGATAATTTTTGTCTAATCTGGTTACAGCTGTGACGTAACTCGCCCCCGGGTGTCGCTCGTGCTAAAAATACCGGCACGTGCGTCCCTCCAGGCGACATACTCTCGATATACGATGGCTCCTACTACATATCATAAATTATAATCAAGATTGCATTTCATTAGTTTCTGTTTTTGCTAAATTATTACAGAATTTTAGAAAAAGGTAGAGCTCGTATTTTTGTTTAACGATTTTTGATCAAAATTAGTATCAATATGTTCCGTTGTTAATAGTATACGAAATTCATCAAATCCTTTAATTGTAAAAAAATAAAGCAACATATTTTTATGGTTACATCCACTGTATTTGATACAACAAAGTAAATCTCACACTTTAATAAAAGTGGAATTGGTAGCTACAACCAGCATGAAGATATCTAATCGAAACATGAAAGCCCAACTACTAATAACAATAAATGTCATAATGCCGATAAACTTAAACTGGATCAAAGAATCAAAATACCCGGTGACGATTATGAACCGGTGTCTTTTAGGCGAGTTATTCTTGTTAACATCCTGGCTTCGCTTGCCAACGCGGATGGAGAACTCTGACATTTGACAGCCAGGAGAGGGTTAGTTGCTATCCCGTTCGTGTAATGAACACTGCCTGAATCATACTGACATTTACGAATATTTAAAGAGCAAATTTTGGATCGAATTAGAACGCAGTAGCCATGGCGCGATGGCGCCGTGTCAACTCTTGATTTAAGAACTCTGTTGCAGATTGAAATTCTAAACATTACTGCTGGGCCGAGTGAGACGACTATTATAAAATGAAATTCGCTTAAGACGATGATAATGAACTAGTGTCATTTAAGTGAGTTATTATCGTAGTAGGGGTTAACATCCTGGCGCTTGTTGCCAACGCGGATACAGCTCGAGACAATGCGGGTAGAGGGTTAATCGTTATACTGTTCCGTCAATCGTCACCAACATTCTACAGCAGTTTAGAAGGGCATATGGGAGGCAATGTATTAGTTAAACGATTTATATCCTCTTAAAGTACTCTACAAGCTGTGTAGGGCATCTAATAGTTGTAATGATGATGGTCGTAGATTTGAAAGAAAGAGCAAATGTATCCCAATTAAATTGGAATAGTTTTTTGCTTTGAAACATTAAAGGTATCAAAGATACCGATCAGTTGAAACAAAGCTGGTAGAGTGATATAGTCAAGTTTTTGTACATGCGTTTTTGTTGAATATTTCTCAGTTCATACGCACGGCACGTGAGTTAAAACTTGTTGTTGTCTGCTCTCCTTTTTAGTCCAGACAAAATCAGTTAACAAGCATAATTTGCAGGTCAATTACATATTACAAGTAGTGAAGTAAAAGCACAACAAACTGCTTATGGGTGCGTTTAAACAATTGCGTGGGAAGACGATGTTGTACAAAGACATAGAAAGTCGCTATCTCTTTGGGATGTCCAGATAACAAGCTTTCATAATATGTCCAAAGTGGGTAACGTGAAGATGTTTCTAACGGCGTATTGACGACTACACGAATGTAGGTTCGATTGCTATAAAGCTTAGGGAATTCCGTACTTTAAAAGTTGTGTGCAACGTTAAGCTTGTAGTAAAATAAGAATGCTGCAGTTAATATTATATTGTAGCCAATGATATTCTAATAAACAGATATGTTATACGCGTGCAATCGTGAAGACTCGACCACTTTTTTCGATTGTTTTGTATGTGTACAACATATCTGTTAATTAGAATATCATTGATTGTAGCTAAAAGTTTCTTTATTCTTATCAGAATAAGAAAAAAAATATGCCATGAAAGAAAAATATAAAAAAACTGACATCATACATTTAAATTTTAGTTACAGTTAACTACACACATGATCATTTATCAATTAAATTCGCATTCTCAAGCATAAAATGTATGGAGCTCAAATTACGAGGTCAATCACCAACTGGGGCCTTTATATATTAATAAAGGTGGTTCTGATTCAGCGAAACAGTTTTCAGGAACTTTATTCAAATCTTAAGACCTAATTCGTATTTAAACATTAGAATGCAAGGCAAAATCAAACAAATTCTAGATTTAAAATCAGATAATATGCTAATTAAAATTAGTTCAGTCAATAAATCACTCATAAGGCGTTGTAGAGTGCGTGAGCAGGGCCCTAAGCAATTACTTCAGAAAATTGTTCAGGGTGCTTAGATAGTTAACATACTAAAAGTCCTGACGTCTAGGGGGTGAGGCGGAGTGGGGGGAGGGGTTTAAAGCACCCATTTTTCAGTTTTTCGCTAATATCTTTTAAATGGTGCGTCATGGAGATAAGAAGTCTTCTACGCAATGAAAGCTAATAAAATTATGTACAACTTTTATCTTCTGCACTTTTTAAAATTCCTACCTATTTTCGAACTACACGTTCCGGAAGAGTGAAAATTGAAAAAAACTTCTTCGATTGAATACTACCTTTTGTATACTACTTCCTTCACGTTATTTGGGGATCTAGATACGCGGCAGCAAGTCAAGCAAAGTTCAAGTAAAAAAACTGGCTAACCAGCGCCAAGTGTATCATTACACGAACCACTTGGTGCCACTTTTGATCCTTCTATAACTCAAAACCTCTTTCACGTAAACACATAAAAATAAGTGTGTTTAATTATATCTATAAGGACATTTAGAAGCCCAAATTTCATGAAGCTAGCTCAAACGGTTGTTAAGATATGAAGTCAAAAAGTCGTAAATATAAGCAGCACCTTTGTACATAATTTTTAAATACGAAATATTCCTATGTTGTGTGTACATAAATGATTAAATAAATAAAAAAAAAAAAAATAAATTTTAGCACTGACTGACTGACATAATAATATAGTACCTAAACCTAACCTACTTCCAGATGTCCTAGAAGAATGAAATTAAGTAAATTAATATAATTAAAAGTAGGAAAAAATCTGAAAACAAAAAAAAAGAAAAAATATGGAGGTCCCAATACAAAAAAAAAAAAAAAAAAATTGTAGCGTTGGAACCGTTACAAGCAGATATTTGAAACTATTCCAATGCATGTATTACTATATTTAGCAAAAATAATAATAAATATATTGGCATAGTTTATGACTGTTTTGACTTTCATATCTTAATAACCGTTTGAGCTAGCTTCATGAAATTTGGGCTCCTAGATGTCCTTATGGATATCATTAAACACATTTAGTTTTATGTGATTACGTTAAAGAGGTTTTGAGTTATAGAAGGGTCAAAAGTGGCACCAAGTGGTTCGTGTAATGATACACTTGGCGCTGGTTAGCCAGTTCCTTTACTTGAACTTGGCTTGACTTGCTGCCGCGTGTCTAGATCCCCAAATAACCTGAAGGAAGTAGTATACAAAAAGTAGTAATCAATCGAAGAAGTTTTTTTCAATTTTCACTCTTCCGGAACGTGTAGATCGAAAATAGGTAGGAATTTGAAAAAGTGCAGAAGATAAAAGTTGTACATAAATTTATAAGCTTTCATTGCGTAGAAGACTTCTTATCTCCATGACGCACCGTTTAAAATATATTAGCGAAAAACTGAAAAATGGGAACTTTAAACCCCTCCCCCCACTCCACCTCACAGCCTAGACGTCAGGACTTTTAGTATGCTAAATATCTAAGCAGCCTGAACAATTTTCTGAAGTAATTGCTTAGGGCCTTGCTCACGCACTCTACAATCTCTTTGTTGACTGGACTAAATATCATTAAATATAATAACGTAACATTTAATTGGCTGGCAACATTTTAAAAAGAAAAATACTGACAGCTACTCCATAAGGAGGTTGTAATTATAAAAAGTATAATTTAGACTAAACTTTTTGCTGGCGACTTTATCGATCGTTTCATACAAGGATATGGCATAACATAGACTAGCATTGGCGGGCTGTTTAATCACACGTTAAAGAATCGCAACGTGATTTAGAAACCGGTATAACTTAATATCAGGTTGCTGGACTGAGTAAGGTACGGTAATGGTGTTGGTACGACTATTTGATTGTTGGTAGTTTTTCTCACACTACTATTTAAGTACTTCGGGCGTACAGTTATTTACTCATTGGTTCGTTTACACTGCGCTTTGCAACGCGACTTGTAAGGCGCGCTGGGTACTTCAGAAAGTCATACTTTCGGGATTATTTCTGGGACAAAGTTAACGTACCTAGTTAACATAGTTTATAATAATAATATAATATAATAATATCCCGGGACATCTCACACACGGTTGTCTGATCCCAAGCTAAGCAGAGCTTGTGTTATGGTAACCAGACAACTGATAAACATACTTATATATTTCTAAATACATACATATTATAGATAAATTACACCCAGACACCGAACAAATGATCGTGCTCATCACACAAACTTTTGTCCCGGGTGGGAATCGAACCCACGACCTCCGGTATAGCAGTCAGGGTCTCTAACCACTAGACCAACAGGCCCGTCGTTTATAGAAATAATGAACAAATATTTCTTTTAAATCTAAGTTACAGAGGGATCGACCTGTGTCACGTGATGGCACTGGTAGGTGATTAATCATTATAACGTTACCTAAAATATTTATAGTAAATTTTTATTAACAAAAAGTTTACCCACAAAGATTGACTTAAAAGTTCTGTCACCAACTTCAAAGTTTGACACATTTTAAGTATAAGATATAAAAAAAAATCTCATAGATTGTGTCAAACAGATACGAGGCGACCACGTGCCACCTACGCACATGCTAACGAAGATTCATATAAATGCAAACAAGATTACGACATGCACGTAACTTGTACGGTGTTAAACCGGATCTATCATACAGTTGCATATATCGAGGCGATTTCTATAAAATATTACTATTTTGTATTCATATAGGACGTTACGTATGATTATGTAACTATGTTCTTATTTTTGGGGCAATTTGGAAAATTTTGATTTTTAAGGTTGGTCGATTAGTTTCATAAGCCAAATTTTAAACGAAATTAACATGGAAATGTGAGATATGGTATTGTTGCTTATGGCTTTTTGAACTGCACATTATTTCACACTTATATTCTTTCGTTTTTTTTTAATTTGATCCTTATTTTATTTAATAAGATAAGTTTCCGAAGCTATTTAACGAATGTTATAACTGAAGATTCATGTATAAGAGAAGATTAAAAACTTAAAAGCGAAGACACAATTAATCATACAACAGTGCAACCGGCATCTCACAGATGCTAGGGCTTCAATCAAACTAACGGTGGCTAAAAATCTGCAATGTAGATAGGCGTTAAACGTATGCTTGCTGGATGCCAAGACTATAATTGCATTGTGCATCACCAAAGCCTCGTCGGTTACCTAACACAGACGCTGAGAACACCTGCAAAATACTGCAATTAATTTAAACTCTGACCTCATTGCTGAATGACGTTCAGATGATCTTCAGATCAGAATTGGCAGAGTTATTGTATTGATCGGTTTGGAAGAGGTTGGGGTTTCATCAAGATCTATTGTCAGACATATTAAATCACAATTTTGGGTCATGTGTAACCAGTCATTCTAGTGCTATCAGGAAAATAATAAAAAAATATTCTATGAAGAGTCAGTCGTTATTCAAAGAATCCGTTTACGTGTATGGTACAATAAGATCAACATAAATACACCTTTGATAACAGCTTGTGATACCGAGAATACGTGAAGGGAAAACTTACGAGTCCTCATCACAACTTTACGATAGTATTAGTGAAAGTAATATTTTTTGCCTTTTTAGAAAGGTTTACACTTTTATTTTTACTGCCGAAATAAGATAAAATTGCCAAAACGAGAGATAAACAACGATAATATTGATTACGTGGTGAACGTGGTGTGGGATGCAAATTATTCCAAGGTCTTTAAGACTAGTGATAATTGCTATGAGAGCCGTTATTATACACCTTGTACATGAAACCACGACTAGTATGATCTGTCTACTTTGTGAAATATTAACACTCGTCGTGCGCAGCAAAAACATCTAATGTTTCAACCTACATAGTTTTTGCTGACAACAATTAACACGCTATTTTATTGCGAAAAGAAATTTACTTTTTCTATACAACCGCGACAATATAGCTGCAACCGAAACAAGAAAAAAACCTCGTTGAATGAACAGACATCCAACAAAATGAGAACTCAATAAGCAAATTGCGCACAACAGGTTCTAAAGTACTAGGAGAAAAGAAAAATCGAACCGTAAACGATTAAGAAGACCTATAAGGACAACGCGGGCAGTGCAATACTTGTAGACAATTCAATTGAATGGTTTACGTCACAAATAGAGTTGTCGGCGAGACCTTTCTCATTGTCAAGCTTGTGGTCTATGACACTACATAATGGCACATAGTATACGTACGTGATAGTAAGCTGTATGTTACGAGTTTTTGCGTCATGCACCGAGCGCTGCGCTATGCGATAATGATGTGTTATTATCTATGACTTCCATGTACCAGGTGTTACTTGCATGTCTTTATGTCTTGCTTTTGACGTTATTATTGACCTGTTAGTAAAACTTACAAGAGTGAAGTCCCGATTATTTTTTTTTATTGTGCTTAATAGGTGCATTAGGAAATGCATGCGTCAGTTTCTTCTGTGTAATACGTATGACATAGAGACAAGTAGATAAGGCACGGGCGCCAGACGGTGGCTGGTGTGGTTTATAATGTTCTAGTGTACAGAAATATGAGAATGAGATTAAACGAACCACGAAATGCGTAATGAGGAATTATTATGTTCGTTATTGCGGGCACTAGAACTAAGATTGTTGTCGATATTATTTGGGGTTTATATGCAGTAGGAAAACGATCCTTATTTTTATTAAACAATCATATACAGAACAAAACATCGGTCGATAAAACCGCAGTGACTGAAACAATTGTTTATTGCACACACGCGACACAGATAAGTAATATACCTATCTTAATCGGCCCATTAGTTGTATCTGCCCCACTTTGATATGCATTCTTCGTTGTTTTTAATTTGTAGCAATAAAAGTTGCGATAAACGGATTGATTTTCGATTTCCTATACTGCCAAACAAGCTCGTAAGAAGTGAACGTGCCGCGAGCTCTCCCTACATGTTCGGCAAACGGCCGATAAGCCCAAATGTATGAACAACATCTGTTTTTTAAACTGCGCTCGTGTCTGCTGTGTGTACATTATTTATTCTACGTTGCCACGTTTGTATTGGAACACTGGGGAGCTATTCTATTTTCGGTGTCACTACTTCTAGTATCTATAAAATTGCTGTCTTTAGGAACGTTGTACTATCGATAAGTAAACTTTCATTGCCTGGGTACGGCCGAACTAAGTGTCCTTATTAGGTAGCGGAATGTGAAGCCCACATTTTTCCTTTCATCATAACCTAAAGCTGTTTTAACTGCCAAAAAAGGTAATTTTATATCGCCGTTGTTTAAAATACCAACGAAATTGAGTTTGGTTATATTAAACGTCTATGTGAACATAAAACATTCTGTATTTTATGAAACCGTAAAATTATATTCCGGTGTTAAAATGGGAAAGCTTAAACTATTGCTGCTTGCAGTAGCGCCAGAGAACAACATAAAACACACTACACTACACATAAATATAACAAAACAGTACTACTACATATTTACGTTACGTAAAGAGACGTCTCGTCAACTCACCATTTCTTTCTTCAAATAGGCGAGTTGAGAGTCCAGGTCTGTGGGGGGTTTGTCGGAGGGCGGTGAAGGTGTCTCCTGCAGGTCAGGCTCGCCGTCAGCGAAGCCGCTGAGGCTCTTCGGGAGAGGCGGCAGTCCTTGCAAAGACATGGTGCTGATCGCCCGGAACTGCTTACGTAGTCTGTCAGAAAATTTATCGGGTTTAAAATAATAGAGGATATAAATACTTAATATTTCAGTGGAATTTGAGGTAAGAGCTTTTGGCATAGACATACTTAACGGAATTATATCCCTGCAAATAATTCATTTGACTTTTATCTCTTTAGGTGAATCACAGGCTAGGAAATACTAGGAATACCAACAATATCCAAATATTTTTTGTAATATGAATTTAGCATATGTTAGGTAAGAATTGCTAATATGTCAAGTATTATGAGATAGTACATTAGTAATTATGACTATTGGTACCTAAGATTTATTTCTAAGTATAGCAGAAACTGCAATGAGTACCTATTACAAAATAAATAACTATGCGCACAATTAGAATTACTTTTTATTCTCATGACAGCTTCGTGTTCAGATAATTAACGAGTATATAAGTGTTTACGTTAAATCAGACCGAATGACCTTTCACACAAACAAAAATCACGGAAGAGCGCTGCAACGTTCTATTAATGAGGCAATGAATGTTAAACATTTGATTGTTTGTAAGCGATTACCTAGATTTAAGGTCGTCATCGAGTATGTACGCATAAGCCTGATCGTCGTCAGTGTTCCCGCTGGTCACAGAGGACATGGCGTAGTTATGTTCCGAGTGTTCCGAGTCCTCGGAGTCGCACTGCCCGTTGGTCTCCGCGTCCTCCACGGCGTCCAGGGCTTCCGGCACGTTGGACTGCGACCGCATCGTCTGCAACTCGTATATCAACATCTCGTGGTTGTTCATGTCCTTCATCATTTCCTTTTCCGAAGCATCGTTGCCGTTAGTCATGTTCTCAGAATCTTTCCCTTTATCTATAACAGTGTTCGCCTCGTCTTTATTATTATTCCTACTAGCAAGAATCTCTGAAATTAACATTTCAGTGACTCGCGATGTTTTTCTTTCCAGAGAATTGTTATTTTTGTTTTCATTTTCGTCCGCTTTTGGACTGGAAGGCTCCGCTTGAATGTTTGCTGTTGTATCCGCTGGGTGACTGACTTGTTTTGATGGACTATTTCGTAATCTGTCGTCAAATTCTTGGACCTCTTCTACGGATGCATAGGGTGCTTCAGAAACAGGACTTTTCGGAGGCTTCGCATCTATAGGGGACGAATATGGACTGATTTCCGGCGATACCTTACGTTTATTATTATCTACAGGACTTTTATGTACAGGTAAAGGCTTCATTGGTTTTAACTTAGGTTTCGGTGATAACGGAGGCGGAGGTGCTTTGCGTAAAGGTAGAGTTTTTTCTGCGAAACTAGATGACTTTGATACTTTACATTTTGAGTCTTGATCTAACTTGTTTGATGTTGACAGAGATCTCACAAGTATTTGTCTACATGTTTTAACAGCTTTAGAATTTAGTGATTCATTCGATCTTTTATTAGACGTCGGAGTAGGAATAGAACTACTGTCACTAGAGCTCCTTCTGGAATTTTGACCACTGGATCTTCTTTCATCGGATGAAGAGCTTCGATCGCTGATTACATCTCGGATAAACGACTTAACCCGCGCTAAACCATTTTGTTTAGGAGTCACTGTTGATTCACTGACAGTATTAGCTCGTTCTAAAGTTTTAGATTTCGGTGTATAGTGGTTATCCTTGGAGAAGGCGCGAGACTTCGTGAAGCTAGCCTTGGAGTCCGCCACAGCCTTCCTTGTTTTTGCCAGGGCCTCCGCCACCACGCTCTGGTTAGGCCGCGGAGGCACCGGAGGTGGCCCTTTAATTTTGTTGTTCTTCATCGGTTGCGTGTTGGTCTGTACCATCAGCATGCTTAAACGAAGCGTCACTCGAGCAATACTATAATATGCGTACTATAGTAGTTGGAGCGCGTCAACCAGCACCGCGTAATACACAACACTAAAGCGCTCAGTACGCGGGGCGATACGTCCGTCCCCGCGAGCGCGCGGCACTCACTGGCTACGCGCGGCCGAGTGCCGACCGCCGGCGTGTGGCGCGAGCCGGCTCAGCGCTACGTCAGCGTCACTGTCGCTCGGACTCTACGTCGCCGTCACACGGCGCACGCTACTTTGTGACTATACTCTCCTGACTTGTAAATGACTTTGTTGGTAGCTCTACCGCAGCTGTTGCGTATTGTGTAGTTGGTGCAGTAGGCACCATAAGGCCAAACAATGAGTTGACCCACACTTTTAATAATGTAAAAGTGATTGTTTACTATGAGAATGAATGCAACGGTGGCTAGCGGTCCGCGGCGTACACGACTCTGCTATTGTTGGTGATTTCGAAAGCACTCTCTGACCTATTGTTTCATGGCAATCGAAATGTTACAGTACAGTTGTTGTTTACTTGAGTTGCAAGAGGTGGTCATTATCATGTAAACATTTAGTTCAATTAGATATAAATGCTCTCTACCAATAACAAGTTGATGTGATGTTTAACTACATTGTTTTTAATTTAAAGCTCCATAGTAGGGTGACTTTGGGACTCAAAGTTTGTTAATGGATACCATGCCAAAAATGTGACTAAAATTTTAACAATTTTTAATTGCTAGATTAAAAAGCTTTGATTACATAACATGCAATGTTTGTTGATAGCTTTAAGTTATACAATAAAAAATCATAACCCACTTTGTTACATTTATGTAAATTTAATTGTTTTAAAATATATTGATTATGCAAGGCTTAAGTGTCCCACATTATTGGCTAATTGTATGATACAACTATTGAATACTTTTACTACCACACAAATTGTATCATTAAAACATTAATATCATTAATAATCATTACTATGGCATGGTTACATAAAAAAATAAACCCATGTTAATTTATTGACAGGTTTGTTCTACGAATTTCTATGAATTAATCATAGAAATTGTTATAATGGTAACTAAGTAATAATAGTTCATTTATTAATGACAACTGATTTAGGATAATGTAATATTTATTTCATTGGACTTGGTTTAACATATTTAAGTTTGTAGTTATTATGATTGGATGTTGGTATGAACAAATGAAAAACTATTGTAACACAGTGGGAATCGATTTCATTGAAATCATTATCAACATTTTCTTCCATTTATAATACTAGAAGCAAAGTCAGATAAGGAATATGTAAATAGATCACATGGAAATTTCCCATATAAGTAAACTTGTGTATCTGTGTTGGTTGTAAATGGTAACATATTAAATAGCAACAAAACACAACTAATTGTTTATAAGATTATCTAGATATTACATTGTCTTATTAGACACTTTATGAATGTGCGACTTTTAAGTTGTGAGAAACAAAGCTCTATTAAAAGAACTTAAAACAATGGCGATCAGTTGCGAAATCAAGTGTTATTGCTACTTACATTATTCCGCAATTCACTTGTTATTAAACTTCCAGTCCTGCCTGCACATGGGGCACTGCTGCTGCGGTTGCGAGTGGAGCCACTTGACGATGCAGTGGATATGGAAGCAGTGCGAGCAGGCGCCCCACACCAGCGGGCAGTCGTCTCCGGGGAGCTTGCAATCTGGACAGCAGCTGTCGAAGGGCATGCGGCAAATACCGCAGTTGTCGTCGTTGGCAACCCACCGCCAAGTCGCGACGCCCGTCCAACCTACGCATTTCATGTTTAAATACAAAATATACGTATAATCAAAACAGAAACAAGGGATGACAGAGGTTACTTACTTTTAACGGTTACTTTCATATCATAAGATTAGCATATCGCAAATTAACTAAGCCAGTAGACTTAAATACAATGAAATTACTTGAATCAAACTGAAAGAATACACTGGAAATTTATCAATACATATAACGATTCTTTGTAGGGATTCAAAATTTTATAACACTTATAACTCTAGAAAAGACAACAATCGATTATTGCTAAATCTGACAGTTTGTTTTGTAGGCATAGACAAGAAATTTTGTGATAGACTAGACACTGACAGCCTCGCAACATAGTTAAATGGTAATATTTGCGTTACAAAATTCTTACATGATTTCATCAAACGAAAAAACTTCACTATAATTGTAAATAAAATTATGTATTCTCAGATTTGTGATATTTTGACCATGTTCTTAGATATTAATTATTTTGAAGTATAAACATAAATAGATTTTCTAAACGTAATATCCAATAATGTAATGTGGCAATACCAATGTAAAAATGTCAATTGTTCTTCAATAAGTATTTGATGTGTTGGAGTTTATTTATTTTATCCCTATTTAAACAGTGTTAAAATAGTGCAGAATTAGAATTTATTATGACATCGTTCGATACAAAATATGATGTAAGTTAAATGATGTATATTCAGGGCTTAATAAATAAAAAACTCTTAAATCAATAGATAAACAACGGCTCCATCGTCAATAAATTCTTTAAAAATCTTATAACCCATTAAATCCACTAATTAGATCATGAAAAAGGTTGTTAACGTGTAATTAGAACATGATATTGAGTTACAACTGGTCTGTCATTACCTTTCAACAATGAGTCATAGGTTTACACCACAATCATAGTGATCAACACTAGATATTAAAGTGTGATTGTTTTTTAATTACCAAAATTTCATTTTTCGTTTGATGTCGTCGGTGTGCGTATGAATTAAATGTGTTTTTTTAAAGTGTCATCTCAGGCTCTAGAGTGAAGGTGTTGGCTTTGGAACATTTGTTTTATGCCTTAAGTATTGATTACTTGTGTATTTACAGATGTACCCTGCGGGGGATGTGGGTGTTGTGGAGGGTGAAATGAACATACCCACACGGGGTATGCCTTCAGGAGACAGTATGGAATTTAACACGCTTGATGAACCTATTAAAGAAACTTTTGTAAGTATTCAACAAAAAATGTTGCGGGTGTATTGTTATTTTATAAGTACATTTTAAACATGTTTTATATAGAAAATAGTAAATAGCATGGCAATGTAATGTATAAAATACTTTTAAAATTATATACCACTCAAAATTTACACTATTTGTGCAGTGTATAGTAAAAATATTAAAATTAAATATGGTACAACATGACTTTTATGTAGTCTTCACATAAATTGTTAGTATTTGAAAACAGTGGGAGTATAACAAGATTTCATAGCAAAAAAAAACATTCTTAATAAAACGAACAAAATTTCATTTATAGAAAAATTTAACTAATTATAATTGCATAATATAGAAGGAGAAACCCTTCGTTTATCACAAATAATACTAATATTTTTTTTTTCTGATATTGTTACCAAGTAAGCATAAAATTAGTGTGACTACTAAATCATAGTTATCACAAGAAACATAGTCCTTGTGTGAGTGGGAAGAGTGTCATGAGTTTAAACTTGTTGGTATTATAACTATAATAAAGTGTAGGTTTTTGTTTATCTACTATACAGATTAGTTTATTGTTTCAAATGGTTGTTGGAGAAACAACTGCATTGAGTCATTAATATTATTATCATTATATCAAGGTGTGTAACACTTACCACCATAAATAATATGGCTGCTATTTCATGTTACCTTCTTATTGTATTTACCTATAGATAGATGAAGCTAAGTAAATTATTTACATTATTTGATTAAATTCATAAGATCTAGTTTTGCATTAACAATCCAATACACTGTCATAGTAACATTAATTCAATATAAATTTCATAAAGTACCTACATAATTAATTATAGATTAACAAATTTTAATGTGGGCAATTTATTTCGACAGGTATTGCTATTCATTGCTTTTTAGGCTATACCATAAAAAATAACATCTTACCATGTAAACATTTGATGATAAAATATCCTTTAGTGAATTCATAAACCATTGTGTTATTTCATACTTTTAATAAACCAATCATAATTATTATTGTAATCAGCCAGTTCTGTAGTTGCATGGAGCAAAATGTTTCATAGAAAATAACTGATAAGAAAAACTTAGAACAAACAATGCTATAGTAAATATACAAAGAGTCCACTTAGAAATATGGTATATTCCTCTTTGTTCACCTGCGCCATATCACCTGGGTGAACAAATGCGACATTTTGGATTATTAGGGTAGACTTGTATCACCCTGCACCCATATACAAAATGATATACACACACATGGATAGTATAGTATTTTTTTTAATCAGTTTGTTGTATGTATATCAGGCATACGTAAATACTTTAAGAAAAAACAGTAAAAATGTTAATTATAATACGCGTAATATAGTAAAATACTTCAATTTAATTTTGTATTTGGGTGATACAAGTCTACCCTAGTAATCCAAAGAGTCGCATTTGTTCACTCAGGTGATATCACTCAGGTGACCAAGTGGAATATACCAGAAATAGGTAAGACATATGACTAGATTTATTCAAATCATTAATATTTATCATTTATAATTTTTAGCTTCGAGATCTGAGAGCGGTGGGAAATAAATTTTACCATGTACTTATCCCTAGAGAGAAGTCTAGTTTGTTAAAAGAATGTGAGTTACTTTTTATATTATTTTGTTTAACCTAGATTAAAGTTTATGTCCCTGTTGAATATTGAATGTTTAGATGTTTATCTGTGATTATCGGTGTTCAAGTATTAGTATTTTCCATTAGTTATCACGAATCGTTTTTCATAGAATCCAGTGCTTTGCTTTTGTTTTTGTCATCCATGGTTTTTTCAGTGGGGCTTGCATGCTTCAAATTTAACTTATAGACATTTTTATGTTGAGTAATTTTATTCATATCTTTTCTAATGTACTGTTTTTGGTGATTAGAAAGTACATATTTTTTTTATGTTTAAAATGTAATTTAATCTTCTCGTAAACAGATCTTCAATGACACAAAAAATTGAGAAATTAGAATCACTCATTTTAAAACACCAATCTGTAAAAGTAACTATTTTATCACCACAACTTTTTTTTTTTCAATATTTCCTACTTTATCAGGTTACCATAAAGTACTCTAACTAGTACTACTACACTGAAATACGGTGGTTAAAATAATATACTCGTGTTATTTTCCAGGGGATTTATGGGGCCCGCTGTTGCTATGCACCCTGATGGCGACGATCCTGCAAGGAACGGAGGCAGCTGACAACACCAATGATGGGGGCCCCGAGTTCGCTGAAGTCTTTGTACTAGTCTGGATAGGAGCCGCTGTTGTTACTATTAACTCCAAACTCCTTGGGGGCAACATGTAAGTATAGATACTTTAGTATGAGAATAAGAGCAAGCTTATCAATGTGATTGGTTCCTTTTCTAGGTCAAATCGCTGCACACATAAGTAGTGTTTAAATAAGTATATAATTAATTTTCACACATTTAAACAATTACGTATGTGTAGTGCAGGGGCCCATGTTTAGATTGATAGATATCTAGATTATTTCTGTATTTTAATTATACATCTCAATTATGCTTTAAAATAAAGATTTATTTCCCTTAGCATAGTGTAACAATGTTTTGTAATTAAGGTGTTGTGTTCCACATACTACTGTAAAAAATACTAGAAAATAAAATTAATAATTATTTTCAATGTTTAATAATTCTGGATAATTATATATTTTCATGAAGGTAAAAATACATTTAATTTATATTTCCAGCAGCAAGTGCGTTATTTAACACTACCCTACACACACACACCATTCTTTAGGCAGACAGTACTTTTTTTATTATTTAAATATCAAAAAACCCTAAATTATTTATTAATTTACCGTAAATTACTTTTTACATAAAAATTGGTTCACCCATTCTCAAGTTATTAATCGTGTGAATAACCCTACATTGTTTTATATTTTTTATTATTATTAGGACTATAAAAGAGACTAAGACCCCTGAGTTTGATACGAGATTTCTTCTCAGGGTAGTCACTTAAGAAATATCGACTTCATCTAACTTAGGAAGACATTGTAACAAAGTATTTAAGTATATAGTCCTACTTACAAGAATAATATATTTCATTTGATTTCATCATAAAGTTTTTTGTCTGTAATACAAGAAACTAATGCTTTTTTCCACATTCCAGATCGTTCTTCCAGTCGGTGTGCGTGCTGGGCTACTGCATGTTCCCGGTGGCGTTGTCGCTGGTGCTGTGCCGCGTCATACTGTTCTCCACGCAGACCACCTTCCTCTTCTTCCTGAGGCTTGTTATATCTATGATCGGCTTCATGTGGGCCACTTTTGGTAAGTTTTTTTACTGTTTTTAATAATATCATGTGATACTGGGTGGTATTTGAGTAGAAGTACAGGGGAATGACCTTGTTAGTTGTTTGACCTGGCGCGGTGTAGATATTTTTATTTGAATAAACAGAAGTTAACTTACATACGGTGAAACATAAGATCTCTTCCTGTTTTGATTTCGGTTGTAAAGTAGTTCGATATTTTTCGCATAATAATAATAACAATAATCCAGCCTATAAACGTCCCACTTCGCACAGCTTCCCATATAGAGAAGGCACGAGCATTGATCACCACGGCGTCACTCTCTGCGGCGATTGGCGATTACAGATCACAAATTAGTGAATATTTTTTTGTGTCAGATTTGAAAGTGCACAACTAAGTAGGTACTTAGATTTCAGTGCATTTTTTTTTATTGAATCGGGATTTGCTAAACTTAGCGTAGGTTGTTTATTAGATCTTCAAACCTACTTTTCGACAAGTAAGTCTAATATCGTGCAGCAGAGAGGTAATGAAAACATTTAATTATAATAATGTTAATACCTAGATTGTTTTGCTAATAACCGTTATATACACAAGGCACGTCGTTGCTATCTGCATTTTCATTGTTAACTATGCAGTAACGTGAACATATTTAGAATTCTCACAATCCAGTCCATCATATACTATTTGCTGATGCTGTTTACAAGCCGGTATCTACCTAGGAACTCATTTTAAAATAATCTCACAGAGTTCTGTAAATTAAGTGTGCCTCTAAAGGTTATATTAGCAATTAAAACAACACTAAAACTAACAAGTTATAGAAAAAGGTTTGTGATGTAACAGTATTTTCATGAAAGTAGTTTTAAAAGTTCACATAATTATTTCATAAAGGTATTTTATGTATACAAGTAGTTGACCTAAAGTAGCCAAATATTTTTGTGATTGCTTATTATTATATGGACTGTTTTCTATCTGTTATGTTTTGTCTCCAGCCGCTACAAAGTTCCTGGGTGACAGCCAGCCGGAAGGCAAGAAGGCGCTGGCCGTGTACCCCATCTGCCTGTTCTACTTCATCCTGTCGTGGCTGGTCGTGTCGCACAGCAACGTCTAGGCGGTACCGCTGTGCACGCACCTAGGGCCTAGTACCCCACTGTGCACCCAGTGGCCCCTTGTGGCCCACTGTGATCACTGACTGCTAGTGTAATTGTGAATATGTTGATAAGTGCATCGGTTCCACTCTTACTAATGATGTGTCTGTGCCAATACAATCAGTTCAAAGCTTTAAAATAGTCAGTGTTTATTATTGCACAATAGTTTATTTCATTTTGTTTAGTATTCGTTTTAGGTTTAGAAGTGCGCTTTTCACTTGTTGTATTGACATAGGGTTTATGTATTTATTCAAAGTGATTATGACGTCATCGATGTTCGGTTTTTGATACACTTACTTGTATGGTATATGGCACAATGTAAACATTCCAGTTTTAGCCTCTTTGACGTGAGTAACTAAGATTGTAGATGACATTTTTGTATATATTATCAATTAAAAAACTATTTTCCGTCTCATGGTACTTTTATTGGAATTATTATAAAACATCAATATGTATATAAAAATACATGGAATAGGAAATTCGAGACGTTTCAGTACATGTTGGTTCTACTGTGTACACTTCTAGACTAGTACAATATTTTATCAAACATCACAATAATTAAATATTAGCACAGATTATAAAGTCAGTAGGTATATATGACATTCAAAACAGAGTATAGACAGATATAGTCAAGAACATGAAAGGCAGGATACAAAGATTTGAATACACTGATTTCCACAGATATGCGTTATTACAAAACTTTGCATTCACAATAAGATTTTTAGTTCCACTATTAAATAGTCAAACTTTAAGACAAATTCAAAATGATCACTACAGACCTGCGACCATAGTAAGTTGTGCACAAATCTCGTTATAATTTACGTTTAAATATAATCATTAGATAACCTTACAAGCAAATTATCACTAATCTATCACATAAATAAGTTGTAACCACTACATGGCATGCAATGTTACGCTGCACGAAAATATCTACACGAGGCGTCGACTACTTCATTTTAAAGGTGCCCAGCATAATATGTCAAGCCTTACTTCACGACTGCTCCGTAATGGCCGCTCTTTGGAAAACATAATTTAGACAAATAATTTATAAATACAATTCAGTCATTTATCTGAATAAACAAAATTGGTAACATTAAGAAATGAATGAAGTGAATTTAATTTCTACATTTTTTAAAGCATCAGGAACGATTAGTTTTAAATACTGGCTACTAACTAGATGCATTTTATAGCTGGAAAGTGAGATTCATACACTCACGTCTCATACATAACATAATGAAGAATTAAGGGCAATAAATTCTTAGAAAACAAATTTGATTATGCCCTAACATTCTAGAACAATTATAATGATAATGGAATAAAAGCCTCAGCTTGCTTCTACACAATAAAACATCAATATAAATCATTGAACAATGAAACACTAGAATTACAACTAAAAATAAACCTGGCGTATTTTGAAGAGCTTGGTATACGTCTACGCTAAGTGTGTAGAGCTGAATCGTGGTAGTTCTACCGCCAGGATTCAGGGTAACATGATGGCGTAATATTTCTAGGGTAACAAAAAGTTCAATGGCAAAGACATGAGATGATCTACGTAATTAAAAGTGTTAGTTTAGCTGGAGTCGGAGCCGCTGGAGAGCTTGTCGGGCGTGCGCGGCGGCGTGTGCTTGGGCGAGGAGCGCGGCGGCAGCTGGTACGACATGTGCATCTGGATGGTGTCGCGCGCCTTGCGGGCGGACTTGTACGTCAGCGAGTTGGCGCGCGGCTTGCGCCGGGAGAAGTGCCGCTCCACCCACTTCAGCATCGCTAGCACCGAGTCCGTGGACGACAGACGACGCTCCGCGGAGGTCTTTGTGATGTGGGAGGATGCGATGCGGAATGTTGCCGCCATACCTTTCAGTGCCTGGAGAAATGAATCACGTTATAGAATTTGTCAACCTTGCATCTATTAAGGGAGTACAGTCAAAATTTTAAAGCTCAAAAAACAGTTTCTAAATTTCGTGTTTTGGTGATAGTTTAGCTATCAAATAGATGATTATTAATTTATGTAGTCTTTCAAAAGTACTTACCAGCATAGCATCTTCATCGGTAACGTCGTCACCAGCGTAGATAATCCTAATCCTTTCGCTCCAGTCCAAGCCGAAAGCAGTTCTCAAGATGTAAATGGATGCACGACCTGAGGACAAAGATATAATAACAATGAGCTTAGCCAGCGGACAACATTTCTCTTAAATTACTTACGCAGAATTACATCAATGACTAGGTATTTTTTTCACTCTCATCAAAAAAGTGGCGGTTAATATTCTGTTTAGATAATCTGATCAGGAATTTCATCAAGACACCCAATTTTGAAGTCGTAAGATGTTTTATCGTCTCGCAAATGATAAAAGACTCGTCGTCTTTTCCATTGGATCCTTACACCTGTCTCTAAATTTGCGCTGCTGATATATTTCTCTTAGGAAACTCCTGTTTTATCAGGACATGATCACGACATCATATTATTATGAAAGTGTGGTACATACCCTTGTCCCACTGCACGGGCGGGCGAGCCTCGAGCGCGCAGTGCGCAGGCGCGGGCGTGAAGCCGGCCGCCGTGATGAGCTTGCGCGCCTGCTCGGCCAGCGCCGGCCGCTTGGCCACCGGCGTCTCGCGGTAGTGGAACGTCAGGAGAGCTCCCTTGTTCTCTACCCATGCGCCGTCTTTGCACACCTGGGGGGAAAAATAAGAGGGGTTAAGAACTGGTAAATATGGAGCAGAACTTTTGACTGTTCCGAATTGCCGAACATTTTTGCTGAAGGTGGAAGTTAGTCAATTGAAGACCAAAAATCTGTTCAAAGTTCCGAAGGTTTTGAGCATTATAGGTTAATAAACTTCTGTCCCCATTAAGGCGTCAGCCGCTTTTCGTTCCTACACCTCCCTCAAGGTGGCGGACTTCATTAAGATTTCCCCAGATTAACAAAAAAATAATTATGCTTTTAAGAAGCTCTTTTCCTTTTTACTGCTTTAACCAAAGTTTGCGTATCTCTTTCTTACCTGTTCCTGAAGTGCTTTGAGCAGTTCGACGACCTTGTCCTGCAGTTCCATGGGCATCGGGTGCACGAACTTGCTGCCATCAGGATGCAGGATCTCCAGACCGTGGTTACCGGCGTATGTGATGCCTTCGATACCCACCTGTGAACAATAGTTTCTTACATGTAAACATGATTGCACTAAAATGTAAAGAAAAAACAACTTCCATCAGATTGATTTTTATGATATTGCTCTGAGGTATAATCAATCGATGTATATTGTCGCTGAAATCGAGCCAGAAATGCAACAGATACCACGTAAAAGACATTGAAAAGCTCCTCTTTTCGCAGATGTCTATTGTGCTATGCTAATTTTCGGTAAATTATTGCGATCGAGTAATTGATGTTGACGTATCGACTATGGTGCATCGAATTACCATGAACTGTTTACTAACGACAAGGGAGCTTGTGTAATAATGTAAATTAGTTTAGTAGGTACTTAGAACTTGCCACGTTTTGTATATTATATTATGTACCTACCTACATTTTGCATAAGTCAACCTGTGCATAAATTATTCAATGTTCATGTTTATGGAGATTATCGTTCACTAAGATAGATGTGCAGTAGTGCTAATAGATAAGCAGTGCATCAATTTAGCTTTTGTTTTTAAGGGAATTCAATGAACGAATTCACACTTATAACAGAGCAAATTAAATATATGTCTAGATGCTTACATAATATGTAATAGTCTACTTATACCATTTATAAGCATATAGAATAGAACGATATCAACAAATCCGTTCGAAAAACATGGCCGTGTGTACGCAAACATTACGTAATATTAAAACAAATGACACATAAGTATCTAGTTGGTACATAACCCGGTTGTAATAACATTATCAAGGGTGCTAGGCTACGTCAACCAATGTATATATTTTTTGTTTTAAACAATGATAACGGCTGTTAAAGTTCATGCGATAGCGGAAACCTTGTTATTTATTTGCAGAGGCTAGTCAGTCGCAGAATGTACTCTTGCACATATTTATACACAGCTGAGATATGTCAAGCTAACGGATATATTTCCTACAGTCTTAAAAAACTAAACTTTATAGTTGACTTAACACACTTATTTTGATAATTCTGTACTTCAGTTTAATACATAATATATACATATTTATGTATGACGAAATAAAGGCCACACCGACACGATGCCTACTAAGATCGCGATAATTATCGACAATCTCCGACTTAAACAGTAAACGGGTCTTTAGATCAAAGTTTATGTAAATAAATACTGAAAGAGTTATCGAATTCAGCGTTATTTTTTATATTTTGCGAGATCTGCTTGTCATCATAACAATTCATTAATTTCGATCGGATAACCTCAAGATTATTGAACAGGATCTGATTGCGGATCTTACTGCATTTTTGCTGAGACTGTTGATGTCGTGGTGTTTTTACGGGAGAAAAGACGATGCTTTGCTTGATGACTCAAAATGTTGTTGTCCATTTTACTCTTCCAAATATAACTTTGAACTGGCCAACAACTTAATCTAAGATCTAAGTTTTGGGAGTCCTCTTCTGCGGTGGCACTGGTTGCCCAATTTAACCTTCAAATATCCAACAAAACGAAAATAACTCAAAATAAAAGTGTCCTTACCATATTTTTAACATTATCGACATTCCTGCCGGATATGATAGCGATGTAGACGTCAGACATGTTGGAGAGCCGCTGCAGCGTGTGCTTGGTCTCCAGCGGCAGCGTGGCGAGGTCCGGGTGCGGCGCGATGGGCGCCAGCGTGCCGTCGTAGTCCAGGAGGAGGGCTAGCTTCTGGGTGTAGCCGATGTACCTGGAGAAGGAACAGGCGTTAATAAAGAAAAGGATAGCTAAAAAAAGTAAAGTTAGCCTCTAGCCAGGTGCTTGTAATTTATTGCTAAGCGCACTTTTCCCATCCACGCGACGTTAATTTTAAATATAAGTGTAATCTTGGATTTACAATAAGAAAATGTTTTACTGATTCAAAAGGCCCTTAAAATACATTGTAAGTATTAATGTCATGCCAACACAAAGTACTCACTTTGGAAGACTAAAAGTCGACCCCAAAATAGTTTGCGAAAAGGCTGGGTAGGCGATGACTAAGTACTCACTTTGAAAGATATTCGTCGAAGTCGTCGATGGTGACCGGCTGCATGGACGTGGCTCCGATGTCATCAGCCTCCTCCTCTAAGGAGTCCATTGCTTTGAGGAAAGCCTTCATCCAGCTGTCGACATCGTTCAGTTGTTCTCGACGACGCAGGTGGTTCATACGCACTATGCGCTCGTCTTCTGGCATTATCAAGGCCCTGGAATGCAGTTATTTAAATATTAAACAGACTCCATTTGGCAGTGAGGCATTTTGAACCTATTCACTTCTTGATTATAAAGGATTTGCAAACACACTCAGAATCAAGTTGTTTACAAGCATACTTTCGAAATGTCTGTGACAATATATACCCATAGGGCAGATAACTAATGACCAAGTAAAAAAATGTCTCGAGAAATAAGTTGTAATTCTATCGTCATATCATATATTAACACAAGTGTAGTTCCAATTGACGTCATAAAGCTCAGCCACAGTTCAAAGATAACGAGTAAAATTAGCTGTAGGCCAATACATACATATGTACCTAATAAACGTATGTAAGTATTAATGACCTGTCAATGTCTTCTGAAGGGAGAGCTGGTCACAAAGGTCAGTGACCGAGGTCATATCACGTTAGTACAATTAGGAAAGTACTCTTACCTGTGAATAACCTCAGCAGCATCATCAATCTCGTAGGGATTGCATATGAGAGCCTCGTGCATCATTTCACCAGCGCCAGCGAAAGGCGACACTATTAGGACTCCTGGGGTCTTGTTGATCTGACAAGCGACGAACTCCTTGGCGACCAGGTTCATGCCGTCTCGCAGGGGGGTGACCAGAGCGACGGCTGCGTCGCGGTAGAACGCGGCCAGCTCGTCTTGACCGACGCACCCGTAAATATATCTGTTCGAAAAAAGTTACCATGTAGATACCTTACATCGCAAAAGAACCATATTCCATCTCGGATTCCTTAAACAATACGAGGAATTTGATTAAATTAAGTGAATTGACCATATCTGAAAGATTACCTAATTGGTGACCAGTTGGGTGTGGTAAAGCTTCCATTAATCTTCCCCACAAGCTGATCCATCTCCTCCTTCAAGTCTTGGTACTCCTTGACATCCGTCCGCGACGGCACTGAGATCTGCAGGAGCACCACCTTCTCTATGTGTTCTGGATACTTCTCCAATAGCCTCTCGAAAGCTTTCAGCCTATGTACTAATCCTTTGGTATAATCCAGTCTATCAACACCTAATATTATTTGCTGGTTTGTGGAGAACACTGGTTTCGCGTTTTGTGCCAGCTGCATGAATCTGTCGAAGGGTACTCCTATGGGCAGTGGTCGTACACAAATGGTGCGGCCTCCCAATTCAACAAGCAGATTCTTTCTGTCCACACGGCAACCCAAGTTTCTTTGGCAACAGTCTATGAAGTTTAAGCAGTAATCTGTTATATGGAATCCAACCATATCACATCCTGTAAACACGAAACAAAACAACATAAGTACCAAATACAGTATTTATAAACTAAACTAAGTGTATTTTCAATTATATTGGACTTACCAAGAATTCCCTGCAATAATTCATCTGACCAGGGGAACAGTCTGAATATGTCCCATGGCGGGAAAGGAATGTGCAGGAAGAACGCTAGTTTACATTTTATGTCATCTTCTTCGACACGCTGGAAAAAGGAAACTACTATTAATCGAATGATTTAATCGCGTACTGGAGAAATGTGACTGAACAAATGTTACATATAAGCGGCGACTCATCTCAATAGTCTCATTAACCAATATTGTGAATAAATATCCGAGTATTCTGCAATTTCTACGAACCTGTCTAATCCAGTTAGCAGCTAACATAAGATGATAATCATGGACCCATACAATGGGTGGGGAACTGCCATTCTTTCCCTTCTCTTGTTTCAGGAGATGTAAAGCCCGCACAGTCTTCTCAGCGAATTCCTCGTTGATCTTGATGTACGCCTTCCAGTGGTCAGCGATGAAGGTGGCTCGGTCGGGCATGGAGTGAAAGAGAGGCCAGAACGTGCCGTTGCAGCATCCATTGTAGTAGCTGTCGAAGAGCTTCGGTTCTGCATGAATGGGTACTATCTGTAATAGGAAAATGTTCTTTAAGCACCTATTTGCGTATATTTATGTGTGCTAAATGTTTAATTATGTACACAGCAGTGACAGAAGATGCCGCGATGACAATGTTTATTTATTTGTTTTAACATAAGCCTTTTATACCGTAAATATTTAATTTATTCCAGATGTTTACGTCACATTTGTCTTTTATCGCTTATCTGATTAATTATAATTAGCATCTGCTTGATTGGAAAATAACGGCGTTTCTACTTCCGCTAGTTTCCTTTAATGAGACAATCGTCATTTCACAGCGGTTATTTAAAGGTCTGTGTTATCTTTGATGTTTCTTCTTGCTTGGGGATTGGAAAAACACAAATTCTTAACGGAAAGGTTGTAGTAATGCATTGTGAAAATTCCTGTAAGAACTGTACCTAGTAGGTATAATACTATGTTGTGTTCTCTCCCTATGTTGTAGTTGAATATAAAACTACCCCAATATAAGTATTAAATAAATATCGTCGCTTTAAATTAGGATGTGAATTTGCAATTCCTAGTAAAGTTTCGGAGTACACTACGTAAATTGGCACTATTTGTACACTACTTAGAACCCACAGTAGTGACGCTATATGCAAGGTTGAACCGATTATTTAACTTTGTATTTTAAACCGACTTTTAAAGGAGGCTCGCAATTTGACGTTATGTAATTTATTGTTACAAAGTTAGGTGATTTCTCCTGTGTTTTAAACCGATTTACAAAAATCACGGTATTTTTTTTTTTGAGAAGACAGGATTGAATTTCATTCACCAAATGTTGTTAATGTTTTTACATTATTTTTGTGTGTACTGTTTAATATAGGAAATCTACACATTTTAATGCTGCGTTTTGTGATAGGTATAACAATATCAATTTGTTTGTATCCCTAATGGGGTACTTAACAAGATATCGTTTTTATTATAACTGCGAGTAAATTAAGGTCAATGCTCATTATGTATTTCTTAACGACAGATTGTTACCTACCGTATTTTATTGCTACTTTTATTGCAAGTCCTTAAGTTCTTTATTTTGCCTCTGACGTAAATAAACGGAATCTTTGACACATAAGGTTATTTGCATTTATAAATACGTTTCTTCTATTTAGTTCTTTGTTAAAAGTCCTTTGTCCTAGTCTTATTGCTACCTATTGGGACGAAGTTAATCGCGAGTTTTTGTATGTTTAAATAGTTTCTTTAAAATGAGTCGTATCGTATTTATTTAATTTTCTAACCTTAAGTTCAGTGCTGTGGTTTGCTTAGTATTTTGGTCAACCAATCACCGTCGTGATCAGTTGATTGAGGATCAGATTATGTTTATCAGCTTTTTAGTAACCGTTGATTAATGTCAATGAAGCGATTTTTACCATCATCACTGGTTGTAGAAATATTATTTAAGTACATGGGTAGAACAAATTTTATCGTACCTTCTTGGAGAGCAAGCCGGCCGTGGGTGTCTTGTCGTTGGGGTCTGACTCAGGGATCTTCTCGTTGGGGTCATCGAGGTGGATGCCAGGCCAGCCCACCCAGATGCCGCCACCACGGATCACCACCGGAGCTACTGCTGTTACCAGCCCACCGGCACTGTAGAAAAAATAAATCTAGTAATCACACAAGTAAAATAGTCAGAGTTGAAGCCGTTCTGTGAAAATCTGAGACTGTGAAGAAAGGTGAGACTAGAAGAGAAATAAAATGACACGCAAGTGAAGTTAGTCGTGCGTAAAAAGAAAAATCCGCGATGGAAAATCTGATTTCCCTATGGAAAGTGAAAATTATAGGTTTAAAGCCTCAATTAGCTATATGGAAGCTGTTGTAACAGTATATAAACAATTCCAAATATTTATAAGTTACATGCAAATTTAAATGTCACAGTTGCCATCCGAATGACACATGTCCTCGAGGCGCATCTTCCCTAGAATCAGCGCACGGACCCGCAGTCCGCACCAATGAAGACAATCAACTACTTCCCCTAACAACTTCGAACACGTGCACGTGTCTCTATTAGTTCACGGATCAAGATCACGTTTTGTTCACACCGAGAATGATGGATGCTTTCTGCGGTTTTGCGAGAATGTTACATATTTATATAAAACAATTTTTTTATTACTGCCTTCGAAGTGATAGCGAAAAACAGAGCGGTTTGGAAAAAGCAAGGGATGGCCGTTGCTCAGTAGTGGGATCAGATCTAAGACAACGAAATCATTCAATATGTTTTGCGAAAGAATCATAATTCAAAGATAGATATTGTTGAATAGTTTAGCGGCCGCCAAACTTCAGCTATCAATGTTGTTGTTATTGTGTCTTATCTAGTTTAATTGACTTATGAAGTAACCCGTTTGATTAAAGAATATTATTTTTCATGTTATCGGTTATTATTACATAACATCACATTTAACACAAATTTTTAAAGCAAAATTTTGGATAATAATTTATTTAATTTGTCCTTAAGATTCCCTATCCTACATTGAAAAATTTGAGTAACAGTTAATCGCTACGGTAACTTCCAAAATGTTCATGACAACATGCAATTAAAAAGTGATGAAGTAGGGATAGGTTACCATAAAAATAAATATTAATAACAAATATTTTGTTCTTAAATTGAACTGCGCAATAATTTATATAAAATTATCGTGAATACGTCAAAAAAGGCAATCACAAACCAAAAGAGCAATTCATAAATCTTTTAACAAAAGCTAATGTTTTGTCCTATTTACGAACAAAAAAACCAGTTAAGATTACTATGTAACTGACAAAAGAATTGCGCACTTGGATGAGCAGAGTCCATATGACAGGGAGCAATGTTCCCTAGTAGGTTGAGTGCACGTACCAAGTCAAGCGGCACCGGTTATCCACACTCAAGGACTGTCAAGCTGGTTTTTAACCTCCTTTTAGCGTTAACCCGGCCATCGCAAGTACAAAAACGTCAACAAAAATCTTGGTCCTTACAAAGTTAAAAAATATTAACTTTTACTCATAAGACTTCGTAAAGAAAATTGTGCTCTCAGGCAGCTATAGATTATGTCAATAATTTTATGCAAGACGTAGGTACCGCGAATCTCTGTCTCTTTACAATTGAGACAAAATAAAATTATGTTAATATTTTTAATAGAATAAAGAAGCCATATATTTTAATGATAGATCAGGTAATTTTTCAATGCAAAGTCACGATTTCAATATCCGAGCCGAGCTCTTAATTTTAAATTAAAAATTCAAGTTGTTTAGAGATGGCACCATTTTCCTTTTAATATTTTAATATTTTTAATATTTTATGTATAATCTTAGTCCATTACTCTTATATCAGCAATCAGAAGCAGCAAGGAGTCGTGTTATGTAGGTTATCATATCCCATTTCGATCTAATTTTAGCTTTGTCTTGTGCTTAATTGCAGTTATCTGCGGACCTAATTAAACTATCTTCTTGTGTACCCATTTGTTGGGTTTGCAAAATTTATATTTAATATCGAAGTTTTAAGATGAAAGTCCATCAATCAATTCATTTAGGGATGTAATTTTATTTAGTGTTAATTATACGAACTAAATGAAATACGTTTACCAATTGTATCTTATCTAAGTGTGTTATTGTCAAAATATTGTACACATTGCTATTTATTCAATTAAATATGTCTTCTAGTATCATAATTGATTACTTGAACTACTTTACTGATACATCTACATAAATATTAATAGTTCATTGAACAGTTTTCCTTATTTATAATGGTTCTTATACTCGTAGTAAACTGCGTTTAACTGATTATGTTGTTGATTTTGTACAAAATAATAATTCAATATTTTAAAAGACTGTCTAAATGGCTTGGTCAATTGATTATGAATCAATTTTTGACGAACGTATTTTAATCCTCTCGATAAGACTATTCAATTTAAAAGACCTAGTTTACCTAGTGTACCTACTTTGTACCCAGTAAATAACAAGTTATATGTTTTAGTATGACTGAACATCTCTTCATATCGTCAGGATAACGTTTGTGAGTGAACATTTGCGAAAATTTGCGGCACTGTCGTATATTTTACCGTAGTTTATAGTTCGACACTAGAGCGATGGCCAAATCAGTTAATATTTAAATAGAAGATAGCATAACTTGCCACTTACCTACGCGTTATTTTATGTTATGAACTCAAGACGCGTAGATTAATCAGAACGCAAAACATAACCGCAAAAATATGATATTAAATTGTGCTTAATTGAATTGTAATTAGGTTTTACTATTTCTAATGACAACCGTTATCTAATGAAGCGTTGTTTGTTAATTTTTGTTTATATTTCTTTAACAATAAAATACCAGCCAGTTACTATGTCAAAGCTAGTGCAAAGAGGTTCTCATTCAAAGGAGTTTGAATAGCAAAAATAAATAAATCACAATAGGATCGTTATTTCACCATCGCAGCTCGGTCGTTATGAATCAATTAACTAGTGCCTGTGTGACCTTGCATCTGTATTCAAGTCCAAGGTTTAGTATTTTATACAATTCCGATGTCAACATTATCTAGGTACCTAGGTATACAAAGAACGAGCAAAACGCTTACCTATAATACAAACATAATAAAAAATTCACGACATCGTTAGGTCTCTGACAATGAGTCATGCCTTTTCAATTTAGTCGCATTTTACGTATTTTACAATGTTATTAGGAATAAGTACACAGTAACACCTGACTAAAAAAATAATCCTTGAGTGTATGAATGATGTCATAGAATCAATAAAAACATTCTAAATCAACATCATGAAATGGAATAGTAGGGTATTTTTAGAGAAAAATCAATATTTTTGCATTTGATAACGCATGGCACTGTAAATACCTCTATCGAGCATCGTAGAAACTTCCCGATTTAACATAACAGTGCCCGAAACGCCTCAGCTCTTCGAGAAACCACTACACTGATTACTTTGAAAATGAAAGTAAACCTCCATTTATATTTTGTAGTTCACTCACACAACACTAAAGATGTTCTCAAATTAATATTTCTGCATTTTGTTTACATAAATAACACCGGTAAAAACACAATTGCAATGATTCTGTACTTAATTTGTACTACGCTTCGCCTTAAAATTCATGTTATTTGTCAATGGCAATCGAGGCGAATATGGGGTCACAGTATGAGAATTCGTTTTAATAATAAAATGTTACGGTACCTGGCCTTCCTCTCCAACTCGCCGGTTTTATCATTTCTCTTCAATATGAAAGGCAGCCGGTTCGAAACAACAATCATGCTGCCTTTACTGTTGCACGCAGATCGACTGACACTACAGCTGTCTGTTCCACTCATGTTTTGCTTTCTTTGCGAACGTTACTGAACACGGCCAATCACAACGTCGACTGCACGCATGCGCGGACCCAAACGGAGGGATTTTTGAGCAATGTTTATAATCGACACCTAATTAATATTATTCTTGTCATTGCAAGTAATCGGTACGTATGAGATTCTCGCGCTGTTGTTCTGAATGTCTAAATTGACATCATCGACGGAGATCGAAGGCGTACTGTTTCTTTTGTATGCGTCGGGTGCCTTTATAGACTATAAGAGACGCGTCGCAGAAGGGCGAAGTTCTTGCTTGCGTCTGTGCGTCGGAGGTCCGCGGTGTCGTCGTAAAGGGTTATCACACTACACTGACCCCTCGAGAATTGTCTCGCATCTTATCCGACTGAAATTGCGAATTCGGTATTTGTAATCATTATGGTCGGCCTATCGCAAGCCACTGCTGGACACAGGCCTCTGCCAAGTCACACAGGACTGGGTGCTCCGCTTTGAACTAATCTCAGCCTCTTTATTCAGGTCGTCAATAGCATTGTATTTGGGGCAATGTCACATGTCCCACCTCCCTAGTGCGTGGTTTGGCCATCAGGCATTTGACAACTATATTTTAACAGTTGTATCTAATGACCCGTACTTTTTTTTTTTAAAACACTTTTTATTAATTATGAAGATTTGTGCTCGATCGGCTTCAACCATAGGTTTCAACAACTTTGTATCCAAATAAATGATTTTATATCCAAACCTATTTCTGGAGATAGCAAGGATTTTTTAATATTTACGTTCAACCGCTAGACTGTACACATATAGGTCAAATAAAGGATATGCGTACCGACAGGGGAATTAGGACATGCTAGCGCCAACTTAACCCATATAAACACTAAGGACTTAATATTATTTTTAGGTTTATGAGTATATTTAAGAACAGCAGAACGGTCTTTAGTTTTATTGCTTTACGTAGGTACACGATAACCTCTTAGTCTTTTATTGAGTGTAATTGATGGTGTAACTTGTATTAATTGTCAAACAAGTGAGCATCAGGCTCCCAAGACTGCGTTCAATATACTTTATCATGCTGATATTATTATTATGACTGAATATGCTGAGAGGCCAATGCCTACTTCGTTTGCAAGGTTGCAGACAATCCATAATATGTTACAAATTAAACTATGTAGCTAACTCCATATTATTATATTTTGTACCTAATATGAATTTTTCTATAATAATAGCTAAGTACTCTGCTTTAGACAGTCATGTGAAAAGAAAATTACAAAAGACCCTTACAAAAACATATAACCAAAAAAAAAAGATTTGTGAGTTTATTTTTTAAAGTGGTTTATTATAGCCGACTATGAGCAATTTCAATTTATTTTGGAAAAGTTCCATTTCTGGCCCTGTTGTTTCAATACTGGGAAACTTAAAGGGCTCAATAAGGAATAGTTTTGTAAACAGACTACTATGGACAACCTCTTAATAAGTTTTGGCTTGTCAAGCGATGTAATTTTAATTGAAATGAAAATGAATGAACAGGGATTGAACTGTAGAGAAGCGACACTAAGTTCATGAACGCATGCTCACTGCGTTAACGTTAAGTTATTGTCACAAGAGGCCTTGAATTATACCTACTCAGACATACAACTTAAGTAAACACAAACAGTTTAGCAACTTACTGATTATTTTATTAAAAAACATATTATTGTTATGACAAAATATGCCTAAATATCGTTGTCTATGACACGATAACAGCACATCTAGAAATGCACGGAATTAGAATATCGAACGTTCTATTTTCCATTTGGCGGGAGATATTGAGGCAAAGGTATGTTATAAAATTCCTATATTTAAAACGAGGTTTTATTTCAGTAGTTTTTCCGTGTTTTCATGACATGGTGTGGAAGTGTGGTGATTGCGTGTCGCGTGCGTGCTGGCCATGCGGCAGTCGCGTGCGGCGCTGAATCCCGTGCATGAACTGAACACGGGCTTGTGCCGAATGAATGAATGAATGACTACACCGAGGTGCCCGCGGTATGTTCGCGGCATGCATTGTTTTGTGACGCATTCGCTCGATGCTCGTGCTTAGGAGCCGGTGACGTGTCCAGCATACGTAATGCCGACTCTACCTACAGGAAACTGTTATATTGACCACAGGATAACAGAATTGTCTTAACTGATTCTTCATAGGGATATAAACTTTATTTATTTACATACAGTACATCCTTTGACTTGGTTTTAACTTAAATAGATAATATGAATTCGCTATCAGCAAAATATAAAAAAAAAACATCTAAGTAAGTAAGTATATAAATTGGTTTCTAAGGATTAAGGATTTTTTTTTATACTTAACTGCAAAAGTCAGACCACTTACTAAGGTATGTAAAACATAAAATATCAGTAAACGAATATCAACTTAGCTTAATCGAGTAAATAATTATATTTGTGAGATCACTTAGCCATCTGTCGTTAACCACAATGACAACCTGATGGCACTGGCCACTAAAAACAATTAACTGGGGGCCTGTCAGGTAAATTACATAGTTTAGATGACTCCATGATTGGCAATTAACGGAACTATTAGGAGTTTCAAATTTAGAACACGCGCTGCGTTCCTTAGCTATCAAACTCAAATACCAATTAACAAGAAGCACTAATCTTTCATGTAAATCCTTTTTTGTGTCGCATCGAGAATAAGTCCATACTAAGCTAACTATGCTTTATAGATGCATAACATGAAAAAAATACGACTGAAAGATGAGATATTCTAAAGATTTAACCTACTTACTTTTGTACAATATCCTTATTGTTAAGATTAGTTAAGAGTAACAATGATCAAACTAATTAGGGAGAATCCAGTGATTCAAACAAAGTTCCTTAAAATCATTAACTTGACGTTAATTACCAAACTCATTATAAGTGATAGCGTTTGCCGAAGTACGAAGGAAATCAAAGTAAATTTAAAAGAAATCGTAAGAAAAACACATTATGACGTATTTGAGAAGTCATTATGATCACCTTGCAATAAAACTAGTCCACAGTGGAAATGTGAGTGCTAAATACACAGTAATGAAAATATAACTATCAACGTGGAGTGGAAAATCTAACTGTTTGCTGCAATTATCATTATTAACAATGCATGATAGTTATCTATGGTGCTACAATGCTAATATCTACATCTGACTATGCGCTATATAGTTATGTACAAACCTAGGTCTTTTATGTATGTTCATATACTTTTATTATTACATTACATTCTCCTAAATCACCGACACCAATCGACGTTCTGTCGTATCTAGTTACACAAATAAATGAAAGAATTTTTATTCTTGTTACTTTTGAATTATTGAAAATGGAACCAAAGTAAATATTTATTGCATAAAACCTTAGCTCTCGAATATGATACTACATAACTGGCACTTTAAAAAAAAAGTGTTACATATTGGTATTCCAATATTAAAATTTTTGCGAAGCCATTAAATTAATTGAGTCATTTTCAAATTTTTCACGGGTTTACAAGCGCTAGGAAAAATAAGTGTATCAGGTATTTTCCTAAGTGCTCCGTGATCAATTTGGATAAGCATTATTTTATCAATGAATGGCTTACTACCTAGACGTTTGTTTGCGACCAGTGCGGTGTTGTAATCGGCACGTGTGTGTTTATCATTACCGTCTCGTTTGTTTATCTGCAGATGCTGCTGTACTTGTTAGATGCCTTCGTCGAAGGTAAGCAGTAAGGGTTACAAGGTCATACATAGGTATGTCATAAGCATTGTGCATCGGTAAGTTATTGTACTTTGTAACCTAATGAGGGCTCAAAATGTTTCAGTTGACATCTATGAAAATTTTCAACAGCTCCTAAACCTCAGTTTTACAATGGTCAATGATTAGGGTAATACCCATGTGTCTATATTTTGCACATATTACGTTCATTAATCCGCTCAAATGAGCATAAATGAAAGCCCTAACAGCTGTTACAATTGTCTCTAAGCCAGACTTCTACGATCAGTTATGTCAACAATTCAATACGAGTATGTAAGGCCAACTTGATCAATGGAAGTACTACGGCCTTTCCTACCCAGATGGGCTTAGCAACTGTAAGGCGGTGAATCAAAGAGGCGGCAGACTTGTGAATTAGTACGGGATGCGGGCTTGCAGGTAATGGTGACCTACATGGGCCGATCAGTCATTACGTGCGTAGATAAACCGATCTCACGCGATCAGCGCGTGCCGTCAACAACTTAGTTCTGACATTTGATAAACAAATGACATCTAACTCGTTTATGGCACCACGTAGTCTGAACGGCACATATGTAAACACGGTCAGGAATATTGTAGTAATACAATATTGTCCCAAACATGCCATATAGCCTTAGTTATTTAATTTGCCTTTCAGAATAATTATGTTACTAACAAATACATAGAAAAAATAGAAAAAAAATGTTACATAAATTAGTGGCACCGAAATATAAAAAAAAAATGACAAATATTTTGGTTGAAAGATTCTAGGCTACACATTTATAAAAGAAAATGGTGTCCACAAAAGCATCGTCAATTTTCAATCTTATCAGTCAGCTTTTATTATTTTGTTTACATTTTTGTAGCTAGCGTATCAATGAATTATTTGGTAAAAAGTAAACGACCGACGACGATATCAGGTAGCCCGCTTTATGGCAACCATTACTGTGTAGTAATTGTGTAAATTTCCACCGAGTAAACTCTGAAAGGTTTTCCTGTCAATTGTGTACTCAAAAACCTCTAATGATATTTTACTTACTGCATCACTCACTCCATGGACGTCAAGCTAAATTTTGTAATAAATACTCGTAGAAGAAAATACATATTGGATACCTTCGTTAAATATAAGGCTTGCATAAGGTCTATCCCAGTAGAATCGGTGTCAAGTGTTATTTATAATAATTTTGAACTGTACTTATGAAAATTCCCGAATTTTCTTACAATCAAAAATCTAGAGGAGAAAAAGTAATGATAAATCAAATCACTCTTAATTATTGAATAACAAGTTGTAGTGAATGATATGTTTACTCGAGTCGAATTTAATTACTATCATTTTAGTAGGTTTATTTACAAATTTCAGCTGTGGAAATCTACAGGCTGATAAAAAATAAAAGTTTATCAGAAAATCACCAAAACAGGTCAGCTGTTAATGAGAGTACACCTTCATAATCAGTGGCCTATCGACGGTACTCTTGTTGTTTAGTTAATGCTTAACTAAGCCTATTTATTGAAGGACTAAAACAAAACATTTTTAAAAATACATGTTTCATTTTTTGTACTTGAATATTGATTGACCTTGGGTTCTTAGTTTATTAACACTGCATAAGGGTGTGTATGAAACAGGCATTTGTGTTCAGTTACAGAAACCTTTGAGGTATGATTTATGAGAAAAAATAACCAATAAGCCTCGTATAAAAAAATAATGCACCTTGCCTCGTCCGAATAAAGAAGGAGAAGGGCAATAATAACTTTTGAACTATCGCGCTGCATGTTTATATTCATATTATAGAACTAAAATTACACCGGCCGTGGTCGCAAGCAGTCTGCTTGCGACCACGGCCGGTGTAACCCGGTCGAAACGTCAAGCCCTAAAGGTATTTATGTATGTTCGCGCTAATCTCCGGCAGAAGAATGATGAGATCGCACAATATAATATATGGGTGAATTTCCCAAATGCCTTATTTTTTTGTCTTCGTTGAAATTAGTATTTGAAAAAAGGAATATAGTTCTGAATTTTTTTTTTTAGTATTCAATAGGTAGTTATTGGGTTGTGGCAAAAATATGATTTGCCTAGGACTATTATAAAGGTATTAATAAAATACATAAACCTCTACTTTCTTGCAAATCGGTGCTGTCCCACTACTTTTTTTGCCAACAAAACAGCTTATACACTAATAAAAATAAATAAATTAGGTATGTAACTTATTCTATTCCATAGAATATTAGTTTTTTTATTAATATATAGCATATTTTATTACATAATTAACGATTGTTATTACTGAGAGGCACAAACGTACTTGTCCTGAAAAATATTCTCATATCGCTGGACAAAAGTAATTCAAACATAACTTTACATCGACGAGTCGGACAGCATCCCCACCCCAATTGTATTTCCCTCGTTGGTGTGTGCTAGTGGGCAGTCAGGATAGAAGTGGGTTAAATCGCTGCATATGCCCATCAAAACTGTAAGAACGCCATTTCAGTTACTCCCGGACAATTATTTTATATAATCGGTGGTTGCATTTTTCTAGTGTAATGAGTAGCTTTTTTATTGTTGTTTGGTTCTAACAGAGGTAGTAAGTGAATTAGCTTCATTGTCTGTTATTGAATTTATCCTAGATATTATGCATTTTTTATAATTTCCTAAAAAGTGTGTATTTTCTCATGTTGCTGTTCTCATATCGCTGTAATCGGTGGTCTTTTTTACCACCGATGTGATAATTTACACCGAAATGATAAGAAAAAATCAATCGGTGTCATATATCTAATATCGGTGTTCTGATTCGTGATCAACGCACAGTTTTGTCACATCGGTGGATTGCTTTATCATATCGGTAGATCATTTTATCATCTCGGTGAGTCATTATATCATATCGGTAGATCCCGTGTCATTTCGTTAAGTATATAAAGAAACAATGGCACATACAAACATACATACAGACACATACATATATACCTACAAACAAACATTCGTACATACATACATACAAGGTAAGTTTACCTACATAGACTGCCAAAATCATTACCACGATACCACTGGGTAGTAGAAGATGTATAAATAAATGTATCATTAAGGGAGGTCTGTATTCGGTAGTACGTCCATAGGCTGAGATGATGATGGTGAGGTGGAGCAATTGAACGCATTAAAAGTTTCTATGGCACAAAAAAAATGTTAAAAGAAATTGTAAGTACGTAATAATAAATAACAAAATAATTAATAGCTAAAAAGAAAACATAATAGAAGCTTAATTTTGTTTAAGAATGCCGAGGCCAAAACTAAAAGATGAGGAGAAAAACAGGTGGAATAGGTTGCTGGAAAGAATAAGCAAAGCTTAAATCAAAAGCGATTCTGTGTTAAGAGAGGAGTATTTAAGAAAACGTATAGCTAAACTTAGGTATGAGATTTTTGTTTTTTTTTTTTCATATTTCATTTTAATAAAGACAATGATAATAAATATAATCATTATTTTTTTAAATTTTAAGTACCTCTAGAAAACGTATAAAGTAGGTACATAATTTCAAAAATACATTTTTATTTTATATTTAAGAACTCAGTTCTCTTTGGATGTGATCTACCCTAAGTTCAGATCTTCATTTCTAAGTCACTTTTAAGTACCTACTATTTCCTTTTTAATGTTCAAAGGTGAATAAATTATCATATCGCTGGATACGTACATCATTTCGGTGGATACACTTATCATATCGATGTACAAAAAAAATAATCGGTGCCGGTTTATCACATCGGTGGAAACCAAAATTCAAACTGAATTTACTCCTCAGTCTTAAATGATACGTTGATGATATTAAATTTGGGGACATTTTGTAACCTAAAGATTACATAAAACCTGAAAAATCTACAAAAAAATGAAAATTATAAAAGTTCACCGATATGATATGAAAAATGGCATTTGTTGAAATTCACCCATATATAGAGCTCTTCATACTTACGTGCGTAATGTTTGCCTTTACTACGCCAGTGATAAGTAACATGCATTTCCTGTAAATAAAGTAAACTAAACAAACATAAGAAAACAGTGGAACTGTGCGTGGATGACAACGTGACCATTTATTTAGTTGGCACTGATAATTCGTGGATTGCGGACCTCAATTATAATGATTCAAGCATTCGTTATATAATTCGCAAAACATCAACAATCTCTTTGTCTAACTAATTATGAATGAAAGATTTTTTGTATATTATAGTCAAGTCACTGTAATAATGAGATAGAAAGTGGCAGCGTGTTAAGTGTAGCTGAAAATATTATACACGAAATTCTACCAATTCAAACATTAAGAAACAAGATAGCAATGAAAATTGTCTACCTTAAGATTAATTGTAATCAGGTCTATTATTCTATATTATGGACAACCAGGACCAAATAGGCCAGGACCGGGAGAATTGGAAAAAGGAAAGGGAGACCTTTGCTCTGCTGTGAGACGATGATGGCTGAAAATGATCACAGTTCTGCATCTCCTAAGGATATGCAACAAATAGACAATGAGTCATCTAGGAAAAAATATTAACCAGGTTTTCTGCGTCCACCATGTAACTATAATATACGCTTACTTAATTAATTTCCGTTAGGATGCAGTCATATATCTTTCCTATATTGTTTTACAGAACATCGTATTAGTTTATGACAGGTCGTTAACGGTCCTCTAATGATGTTATGGTAGGAAAGACTAGGCGGGAAATTGTGTTGGAAACTGCCAACCATTACAGTATTGTTAGTTTAGTAACGTTTGATTGCAAATAGAATTATTCCATTCCAGCTTGGGAGAGGCCTATAGTCAGTAGAAGTGGACAGCTGGCTTTTTTGATTAAAAGTCTTACAAACTTTTTGGCGCCTAAACAAATGACATTAATGTGGTGAAATGTAAACAAAGTTATTTTAACCGTCGAACATGTATTAATATTAACTTAGGATAGTTGTTTTATTACTTGCTAATTGTGTTGTAAAGTGTTGTAAAATTGTGTCGCAACAAACTTGCGTTCCCCTTTAGGTAAATTAATGTTCATTTATTTTTGGAATAAGTCCAAAATTCGTTGTTTTGTACTCGTATAAAAGATCCCAAAGACATTTACGGCGTATTAACTTACATCATGTCAGAAGGGCACCAAAAAACGGCACAAATTTGATCTTTTTGTAGGATTGTTTGGTACCTAGTCAGTATTACAGGGTATGGTATTAGCCAAGGTTAGGTCATGTGGTGATTCAAATTGTGCTCACGAAGGAAAACACCTAGATTTGACTTAAAGGATAATGTTATTAAATTAGCATACAATACATACTATTACGCTTAAACGTTTAGAGTGAACAAAAATATACGAAGTCACAAATAATATTGACAAACTTTAAGTTTTTCAATTCATCATTGCTTGTAACGTAATTTAGTTGCCGCGAGGTATTTACTGGGCATATTATCAAGTTCTAGTGGGAATAATAAAAACATCGGCTCGCTTCAATACGATAGCATCAAAGTAATGTGTTGTGGAGTGATTACGGCATGTCATGCGAGTAGGTTGTGTTCCACTGAATATTAGGATCGAGGTTGAACGGGGATTTTGAATTTAATGATAATAGAAGTTAACAGATCTGTTTTTTCAAACTGTAGAAATTAAATCTGGGCTTTGGTAAAGGAAAATAAGGTTTTAATAAAGTATGGGTACTTGAGTGTCTTCATTTTACTGTTACAAAGAGTATCTTAAATGTCTGTGTTAGTAAATAATTACTTATATTTTAGAAATAAACTTAATTTTTGTAATTGAAATCCTTGTACAATATCTAATTCAAGCTACAATTACAAAATAAAATTAAAATAACGTCATTATAAACAACCTAAAATTCAGTAAAAAGTATTTATAAAAACTAATTCCAAGGAAAATCAAGGCCATACTACGCTACGAAAGACCTCTACCAAAAAACCCGTAGCACCGTAGCACGTATTTCGTAGTCCTATGTAGACCACACAGGGTAGCAAGAAAAAGGTGTGACTGCATGTATATGACTGTGTGGGTGTAAATAAGTTCATGATGTATTAATAGCTCCTGTATCAAGTCCCTACACTTGATATGTGTGAATATTTATTGACAATAACTGTAGGTCACGTGCAGTGTCGTGCAGCCTCGGGGGGGGGGGTATCGCACCATAAATATTGTTGTTCATAAAAACCTTATGAAGCTTATCGTCCTTTACATATGTATAACGGCACATATGCTGGTTGTGAAGAGCGTTCCACTCTGTACTAACCCTTTGAGTTAAGGAAAAACCGCATAATGAAGAAAGGAGAACGCATTTGTCAGTTGAATGCAGACATACCTATTGCAAACAGACCAATTTTTTTTAACAAAGTAATTATTTATCAGTTCTTTTATATTTTACATTATAATTAAATATATTTATAAATTTTCGTAGTCACAACTAAGAAGCCTGTTAGTTCGCAGAACAGTTAGTATTTTTGGGTATTTCTGCTGGGAAATACCCAGTGATAATCAGGTTTGAATTGGCTTAGAATGTATGACATATTCTAAGGGTACGTTCACATCTGACGAACGAGCACCGAACGAGTATTTTACGAGCAGCTCGCGAGCATGACTTGAACGCACTACCTTTACCTACAATAACACCGATCACCACAAGTGCGCGAGCAGAGCGAGCTGCTCGTGTAATGCTCGTTCGGTGCTCGTTCGTCAGATGTGGAACTGAAATACCTACCTAACTACTATTCTTGTTATTGTTTACTAGAGGTTTTGGATGGATTTTTAGATCAATTTTATCGCGCAGTCTACCCGTGACTATGACACCCGCTAGGCGTCGAAACGTCGGCGACCCAATCTACATAGTAAACAACGATACGTATATACATATAATCAACCCTCTTTCCCTTTTAGGGGTAGGCAGAGACCACTTATTTCTACTTGCTACGATCCGAGCGATAAATCCGTTCAAAATATTTTTATTATTGTCGTTCAGCTCCCTACATATTTTAAGCCGTTTCTAAGCTACTACTGGTCTAGTGTCACTGTAAACTAATTTCACATCACTCTCTCCTCTTCTGGCCTCTGGGTGTTATGTTATTTACCCGGGATTGCCGGATGTATTACGGAGTATACGGATAGATTGTCGCTAATCAAGGTTGTTACTGAGATTATAATATATTTACTTTTAATACCGTGAAAACGTAAATATTTTGATGTAGAAACGCTGTCAATGTCCTATTACCACTTATGTCCGAACAAATTGTGCGAAGATTTATCGCACTAAGCACTAAAATGTTTTAATCAGAGCCACGTGACTATTCCGCTCAATAATAATGTTATTGTTTATAAAACATTAGTTCAAGAGAAAAATGTATTGAAGTAATTATGGATTCTCGGTATCTGTTACGTAAAAGAGCTCAATAGTGTTGATAATGCAATAGGTTAATAAATAAATGAGGGGCAACTTGTGGCCGCTGCGGGTCAAAGCTGTGCTCACGTGTTTTGAAGGGACCCAAGGGTATCTAAACAATGTATGTACAGACAGCCACAAAAGAATGTCACTTAGGAACTTTCAACTGATAATTTCTACAATTCTAGATTGGTAGTGTAAACATGTTGTGAACAAATTGCTTAGAAATAGTTCTCAAATCAAATTTCAATAATTTTTCCTTTAAGTTCATTTTTCGAACTAGGCAGTGTAGTACTGTATATTGTATTTAGAATAAGGGCTCAAGCTTGAAAGAAGGTTGGTATTCATAATGGAGTTCAACAAAACCTGTTTGTTTGTTATACAGTTTAGCAGTGTGTACACATCATTTATGTTCGTGACTGTACAGTGTGTACGCGTTACTATGTATAGGAATATACACATATACATAGATATTCATACACTAAGTATGTTGTAGTTATAATGCTTAAGCCTAGTTTACATGTAAAGGCTACTAGCCTCGTAAAATATAGATAAGGGTAGGTTAAGTTCAATCAATTTATTGGAGTGATTAAGCTGGATTAAAAGATTTCAGCGATTTATTTGAATTGTGTTATTGTTTTTTTACATGTTTTTAAATATATACCTAGTCTATTAGACTAACTTTTAGGTATGGTGATTCATTTAAAAAATCGTTCTACTCTTTGTATGTACTTTTTACTTATCAAGCCTGTCCTCTTCCTAGTAGTGTGTGGTCGGCGCGTATTCAGCTTTCATTCATCCCTACTTCTAGTCATCTTAGCATTCACTCTTTTCTTTCTCATATCATCTTTATAATAATATACTCTTACTGTTTAATGAAATTTTAAAATACTCGCTTTCATACTATTTACGAACATGTTCGTTTACCTGCTCCTGCGTTAATGTATTACCATTTCATCTACTACATAGGTAGTTGAAAATATCGATTTTATTGTGCTTAGATAAATTACCTCGTCACTCCAGCTATTTTTACAGCTCCATATAACAGTCGGGTAACACTGGAGCGTGTTGTTTTGCATAAGTAATTGCACGCGAACAGCAATTTTCTTACATATAAGTACATTATGTAGCTACCGCAAACATAAATGGATTTAAAACTTAGAAATATAGGTAAGGAAATAAACAGTGTATGAAAAGCACACACATTCAACACATTATTACACGCGTGTATATACACTCACAAAAACACACACACACACCCGCACGACGTGCGCACTCACCCACACATACACACATAGACATACACACTCACATTAATTATTGCTAAATGTAAAATATAATTATATTTTTTGTAACGTCTACTTAGTTATTTGTAGTTCTTTAAGCTGTGCCCTTTCGGGTCCATATTGTATCTATAATATAAGAAATTGTACCACCTGTTATGTAACATATGGAATGCTAATAAAGATTTGAGTATTTGAGTATTTGAGTATTTAAATATAATCATCATGTACTATGTAGTGTTATAGAAATCACAGCTTCACTGTTAGAAAGAGGTGGAGCTATTTGGCGGTATAGTTCCATCTCTCTTTGAACAGGACAGCCGTGATTTTAAATAGCATCAAGGCGTGAGGCAGGTAGACTGTATGTCTTTGTATATCTAGATTCAGTATTTATTGTGTGAATCTGTGAACAATAAAAGATTAAAATAATGATTCTAGTACACGTGTTGTCATTGTTATTATTATGTGCACTATGTAATTGGTTCTTCCTTTCATGGTATAATGCTCATACGACCATACTTTTGTGTGAAAAATCGACAATTTAAATAATAATAAACGTCCCACTGCTGGGCACAAGCCTCTCTCCATTTAGAGAAGGTACGAGCATTGATCGCTTGCTCATTGTAGATGGCGATTTCAAATCCCAATTTTGGATTCCAGGTTACCTCTCGATGTATTCCTACAAATCAGCAAATTAATCTTATTTTTTTTCGTCGAAACGATAAATATTTGTTTTTATTAGCTATTTTTTATAATATTCAATATCCAACACAGCTTAGTAGTAGTAGTAAGGATGTACCATTTAATGATATTTTGATCAGGATCTTATGACACATAATTGTGGAATTATTTAAAGGCAAGGCCCTTGTAAAGAAGAGCTAGTGTTTAATTTACTGCATGGAATAGAGCCGTACTACCAAACAGTGAAGCACAAGGTTAAACCCTTAAATATATAAAATATTGAGGTAGTCCGTAAGTACTGTCTGATTAGTTAACACAGACATAACGGCGACTCATTGTTTGTAACAAATATTGTTCTAACGTTTTTCTCTATAAAGCTTCGATATTTAGGTTTGTTTTGTCTTCAGGGTGAACTTAACCCGCGTATCGCTTCCCGGTAATGATTACGTTAGCGATTATATAGCACCGTATGCTCTCGTGAACACCGTTAGATAAGGAGCTTGCAACACGCTTAGAAGAATGATTGACTTTCATTGACGTCATTTAAACTAAGTACATACTTATATACATATTTAATAATATATGTCATTTATAAAATCATATAGAAACAATTTTACCTATACATATAAGTACAAAGGTACTGCTTATTTCTACAGAAATCTGCTAGCCACCCGCGATAATAGGGGTGGTAAATAATGGCACGCATCTGTGTACAACTTATTAAATTAATTAGAAATATAATTAGTATATTGTGCTCCTATGTATTTTAGCTGTCGCCTTTTGTTTACAGGTGTAAACGAAAGACTACAGAAGAATAGGAATATGAAAAAGTCCTAGTTATCGTTCGGCAAAAATCGTATGCGTTCGGATGACATCGGAGACCGGATTTTACCGAACCATGTATTGATCCCTTTAAATGCAGTATTTAAATAGCTAGTTATTCATTTGAATGATTGCCAAGTCTAGCTTATGAAAGCTAAATATTGTGGTGAAAAACCTCTTTGATGTTGACTATTTTAGTTGTCAGGTAAAATTTTCCTAGGACGATTTATTTAATGTGTTTATAGTTGCTTTCTAGACCTAAACAAAATTAGAGGAAAAGTATCATTGAAATTGTTAAATACTGAAAACTAAAGAAGATCAAAGAAAATGTCCAGTCTTAGGAAAGGCCAATAAAATAGGAACGAAGAAAACCGATTAAAGTATTAGTAGAAAGTAGAATCATTAAAATTTTCTCACATTTAATAAGGAAAGTTTATTTGATAGATTAGCAAAGATACATGAGAGATTCCATTTAAAGCTGGTTGAGGCAAAATAATGAATGGGAAATGTAGCGATGAAGCGAAAATCACATAAAGGATTTAGATCAAATTGATCTAAATAATGACCGGTTAATTATGACAGTATACAATAAACAGGATTTCCTGCGCAATTTTACTTACTACTTTTGTTATTACTCAACGCAAAAAGAGGGGTATGTAAGTTTAATTTGTAAGTGGGGTGACAAATCGCCTGTAGACATATTGGCTGATTTAAATGCGTTTTTTTTGAGCATATGCATATGGTCAAGATGATTCTTATTGTGAATTTTTCTGGTTCTGATTGAAGATAATGAGCTGCCGTCCATAGTAAACATTTAGTCGAAGTTTAATAAAATTTTCAGTTCATAGCAATTTCCAATTCTTATAATAGTTATGATTCCAGTCAACTTAAAAGAACGAAGGTTATATGTAGGTATAAATCTTGATCCGCCATAGCTCGTGCGTAGCGCCCTAGATTAGATAACCTGGTCCTTGGTGAGTCCATCTAATTATATCCGCCGATAATGATTGACGTTCAGTATCACGAACACAAATATCACCAGTTGCATGATACTGATGATACGATATCATTAAGATGTGATAATATACAATTATAAACAAACCATTTATCTGTTTAATGATGTTTATGATGTCTCCGTTATTTATGGCGGATTAGGGTGCGTTTTAATAACCACTTCCTAATGAATATTTCATACTACAAGAAATTTTAGAAAAATATATCCAGTCAGTGTGTGTAAAAAGGTGCTATGGATAGGGTCACTTTATTTTGACAACGAATAAATGATATAACTCTGGCCATATAAAAAACCACCTCCCGCTAATTATTATTTTAGAAAAAGAAAATTATAACTTACCTTTAATTTGAATTTGGAATGCAATTTAAATTTTCATTATTGCTGACTCGAATGAAAGGTCGAGATGAAAAATAATTATGTAAAAGGTTTCCTGAGGCTAGTTTTAAAACTTGGACCTCACATTGACTGCTTCTGTGATAGTAATAAAGACGGATTAATAATATTGAGCATTTAAAAATATCAAAGCCACTATCGTTTTTTTTTAATTAGGTCATAAATAAAATTAAGGCACGTGTTCTCTTAATTCATGTCACCTAATTTAATAAATGGAATTCGAACCAAAAAAGAATGTGTATTATAAATAAATAAACAATTTTCTTAAAAAACAAAAGATACGCCCACACTTTCTTGTCAGTTCAAAATAGGAATTCAACCTACATTTTTAATCTGTCTCACGGGCGAGTAAATGTTTGAACGCGCCATTACAGAGCTTTGATCAAATGAATATTATTAGGATTGAACTTGTTGTAATCGGTACGGAGCAGATTACTATCGACGCGTGGCTCCCGGACTCGAACAATGTCACGTTATACGCTTATTAATCAATTATTATTTAGAATGACTTAATTATCGATTATTAAAATCATTGTTGGGTTTGAATCTACTAAAATAAAGAATGAAACTTTTGTTGAGTTTTAAATTGCTTACAAGTTCAGCAGTTTTAAACACACACCATTTGGCATCTTCTAATTAATGAACAGTAGCTAATCGTTAGCTTATAGCTGAGTTCAAGATAACTGAGTATCTTTAATTCTTAATAACTGTTGTTTTTAACCCACTTTTTAAAGATTATTATTTCCCAATATGATAAAAACGCGAGGTGATCCCTTGATAAATGTTTGACATTTGCTTTTGAAAGATGTTTTTCATGATTTTTATTATCATTTATAACATTTTTTTATTCTAATAAATTACTACTTATTTATGTTTAACTTTAAGGATTAACCTGTAACTTTACTAAAATGATGTTATCTCTATGTTAAATGATTAGGTTGTAACAGGTCGCTACATAATAAAAAAATAAGCCGACATACGACCTACCCTATTGTTCGTGTTGTTATTACCACAAAAAAATGAATGTTCTTGTTTGTTGTTTTATTTCACACCAAAATAATATGAAAGCACAGGACGGCCTTCATCAGAATTATTCATCTTGCAGCGTGGGTATGTGGGTAATCCGAGTAGGGTTATTTGAATTAAAGGCGTTATCTTGGAGACTTTAACAAGTTTACTTGAAATAAAACTAGAATCACATAACAATAATCACTAAGGCTCTAATTAACACTCAATCACACAAAAGTACTTAGATTTACACAATGGATAGCGATTCGTCGGAAAACGTGGTGCGCCAGCGACCGCTCTATCATCTTCTCTATCAAGATGGCCGCCTCGCTACCATCGACTCGACGCTCCGCTAGAGTGACAGAGACAAGCTGCCACTCTTGATATTGAACCTCTTTGTGTGCGCCGACACGGCCATTCTGACATACGACCGTCCTCGGTCGTTATTGTTTTTCTGGAACATACAATGCTTAATCACCAAGACATCCGCTCGTCCATCCTGACAAACTACCCATTTATGACATTATGGACTTCTATCTTCACCCCTCACATCTGAATGAAACACACTGTTGCACTGGGCGGACTACTGACCAGGAATCCCTTCGACTAACCACCAACTCGCATGGTGCGATAGACCGGACTACCTGTCAGCGTCCTTTCCACCAGTCACACACAGCTGTTGCAATCAACTGGCTGGAACGTCGACCCACACAGCCCGTTCCCATACCAATCTGATGCCACCCAACTCATACTGAAGAACTCGCAGTCTGACCGTGGGCGTCGACCCGGTTCAGGCCAGCCCAAGCGATCAACTACGCTACATACCCCATGTTAAAACGTGATCTGATCAGAGGCATCGACCCAGTTAAGGCCAGCCCCATTTTTCAAACACACTACTATCAACTACTTAAAACAAAAGAAAGTGGATCACCGGATGATGTAGTCGAGGTGCTCCTTGATGAACGGCGATGAGCTCACGGCGAATCCCGTCGTAACATCTTAAGACATTTCCAACAGCGGAATGCGTTCGATGATGTTCCAAAAGCGCATGGCCGCCTTACGCGCGGTGTCTTTTACAATACTCTTTCAGTGTCTTTGTAAGTGCCATTAGTAGATCGACGCCATCAAGATACTTCTTTTCCACTATTATTTTGTTCACTGGGGCGTGGATGTCAATCAATCGGGATAAAAGCGACAATAGTTTCATTACTGGGTCGCGTTTTTTCTTTATGGTTGCCTATCTTTGGCTTTCCTATCGTTCGATCCCACTTCTGATGAAAGCACAGGACGGCCTTCATCAGAATTATTCATCTTGCAGCGTGGGTATGTGGGTAATCCGAGTAGGGTTATTTGAATTAAAGGCGTTATCTTGGAGACTTTAACAAGTTTACTTGAAATAAAACTAGAATCACATAACAATAATCACTAAGGCTCTAATTAACACTCAATCACACAAAAGTACTTAGATTTACACAATGGATAGCGATTCGTCGGAAAACGTGGTGCGCCAGCGACCGCTCTATCATCTTCTCTATCAAGATGGCCGCCTCGCTACCATCGACTCGACGCTCCGCTAGAGTGACAGAGACAAGCTGCCACTCTTGATATTGAACCTCTTTGTGTGCGCCGACAAATATACCAACCAATATTTATTGTTATGCATTTCCAAACAAATAGATAGATATCACATTGTTTTGTTATTCGAACCTATTTTCTCCAATTAAGATATTGACCTTAATTTTAAGAATGACGTAACAGTAAACAATTGTTGCAAAGGTTTTATAAACAATAACATTAACGTTGTCTTTGTTATTGTTCGATATTTTGGTTGTCTTTAATACACACTAACATAAATGTGTTAGAATGCTAGTATTAAAATTGTAGGCGTTAATTAAACATCACATAAATTGCTCTGAACCCAAAGCAAGTAGCTATAAAGCACCTGCGTTATGAAATTCAGAAAAAGCGAGGGTACCACTAACACCCAGATCCGAGACAATGTAGAAAAGTGAGTTACTACATTGACCCGCCCTTTGACCTGGGACCCGTCTTGGGATCGAACCAGGGACTTCAGAGCTTGCGATACCTTGAAAACCGGTGCGTCCTCCACTCGACCACGGAGGTCGTTATTTCTGTAGAGCAATGTGTTTCTTTGTAGTATTGCTCGTAACAAACACTCGGGCGTATGGTTTCATTATAATAATAATCGTTTATTTCAGGTATACACCCATATTACACATTACAAAATATAATATAAAAACAACCAAATCTTAAAAATATTTAGGAACTTACAAATCAGTCTACAAGTTAACAATAAAATCTAAATAAACAAAACAATTAAGTATTAAACTATGCAGCAAGTATGGAAGGCAAGTCAGGTTAGCGGCTCCGTCTGCTTTGTCCTCCTCAGTAGATGTACATTTCGGAACACGGTAGCCACAAGCTCATTAGTGCTTGCTGCTACTCGTGTGTAAAACGATGTTCTAAGCTTTTTCATTAGCTCATAGAAGTTGATAACACTGTTCTCAGCGAACATATCAGTCGCACTACACCGCCAGGGCAGGTTGAGCATGGCCCGGAAAGCATTATTGTATTGTACAGGAAGAGTGTTGTATGCACTCTTCGTGAAATTGTACCAAAGTTGGCTAGTGTAGAACGACTGACAGTATGCCTTGAAAAGGGTTATTTTTACCTGCTTTGAGCAATGGTAAAAGCGCCTATTCAGCATATAACCAGTTCTACTACTATAATTGAGTACTAACAAAGAAATTGTTTTCTTTATTGGAATTCTCGCTCTATTGAATACATTCAATATATCACCTACATAACTAATATAGGTACGGTACATTAGCTCATTTATACCTTATCTACAACGAATAACCGATTTTACTCCAGTTGAGAAAGTAGTCGGTTCAGAAAAGGCTTCGTAATCAATTTCCAAAATCTATGATATGAATCATTGAATGTGTTGCTAAGCGCAAATCTCGAGAGCAGCTGAAGCGAATTCATATTTGTTTTTAATATTCATTGATGTACGAGGATGGTTGTTACGGAGAAAACAGTTTAAATACGTATTAAAAAAATAAAGAATCGACTGTTAGGTGGTACGAAGTTCGTCAGGTCAACTAGTACTCAATAAAAACAAAATACTGAAATAATATTATACGGATTACAAAACTTTGTTCCTTTTGGAATCGAACCTACGGCATTTCGCTGTTTCTTTGAATGATAGATAAGTTTATATGGCGTGCAGTGATGTAGGCACTTGCTACAAAGGCTTTAGTAATGTGTTCGACGTTATGAATGATGATGCATTCATGCAGATAAGGACTAGGTATAATTATCTGAATATCAACGATAAAAAATGTCACGAAGGATTGATGAAAAAACCTAGGCGGACGTTTCGAGACCAAATCGGAGACGTCTTGAAAAAAGTCCCGGTCAAGAGTACCCTAAACCGAAGAGCATCAAAGGGAATAATGAAAGTTGACGAAGCGAAAAAAGTGTGTAAGGGTCGTAGCAAGTGGAAAGAAGTGGGCTCTGACCACCCCTACGGGAAAGAGGCTTGATTATATGTAATTATGTATGTATGTAAAAAAGTTACCCTAAATCATCTATAGTAGTCAGCATAGGCAGTTTCCCCTTTCAGGCCTTATTTACTATTTCTTCCATCGTGTATCTGCTGATAGAGATTTCGTTAGAAATAACCAGAACCTTTAAAAATCGGCAGATTTTTTAAGCATTGTTTTAGATACAAGTAATACTTTAGAAGTCCACCCAACAGCCAGCGTGGGAAAAGGCGGAATAATATTAGTCGCATTCAGGTGATTGCAAACAAATAATGTTTCTGAATTCAGATGACTAATTCCTGCATGTAAACAAAAATGTTATCTTGTATCTTTTTAGTTTTGTAATTTTTTGGTAATTTACCTTTAAACTATGGAAAGATACTTCATATCGATATAAATATTTATCGTCGCATTTTATAATAGTGATATTAAGCTGTTACAACAATGATTATAATTCGAATAGGTGTAATAAACTGTTTTATTGGTTATTGAATGTTGGAGAAATTTATTGTAATACGTTTTTCTATTAGAAATAATTGGTTATAAGGTACATAAAACTTCAACGCAAGAACATAGCTAACGCAACGCTGACGCAAATAAAAGCCATATTGACACTATTTCGACTCTGCACCAATTCCGCATAGTAATAAATGTATGTTTGTATAAATTTTCATTTGTCTTACTACTAATTAACGTAACAATTAAGTACTCTTTATACGCTTATGTTAACTTTAACAATGAAAAGCAAATCAACCAAAAAGATTATCATAATCTGAAAATCTTGCACGAGTACCTACATATACACTACAAACTGAGGTAGAATCGCTAAACGACTATACACATACCCAATGTTTATATCTATATGTGAGACACTGTGTGATTGTTAGGTGCATCCAGATTTGACGAACGCGCACTGAACGAGCATTACACGAACAGCTCGCGAGCGGCGCGTTCGTCAGATCTCGACGCATTCATCTAAATAAGACTTGAATGTATTTTCAAAAGTATGTCGTAAATAGGTATTAATTTAAATATTGTATTGTCTAAATACTACACTCCAAAGATTTGGTGAAAAACAATAAATGAATACCAGTATTTCCTATCACTGACAGTATCGTTCTTTGTTATCTTAATAATGTAATTAGTATTTAAGTAATAATTATTAAAACCCTATTCCTATTGAGTATTTTGTATCAATAGGGTATCCTTTCTTTACAAACAAGCACCTATATTTGATCCTACGGTGTGGCTCATTTCATTAATAGGGCGTTTTCTACAAAAATTCATGTGTTCACGTAATTAATTAAAATGACAGCAGACAAAAGTTATCAGCTGTTGAACAAACTGTATTGTTATTTTAAATAAATTTCTGGACTCTACTGATATAGGGCAATATACTGTAGATAACATTGTCTCATAGTTACTGAATATCACTGAGTACTATAACGATTTGAGTAATAGTGTGTTTACAACTCCAGTACAAACCAGACGCGCGAACTCTAAACAAAGTAAAATTTTCTAAGAATTATTACAAAAAAATTTACAGAAAGTTCTAATCTAAAAAAACGGTGTATTTATTCAATTATATTTTTTAATTAATAAATGAATTGTTAAAATAAATACCATATCATGTCAGTGTACAAAACGCCCGCGAAAATTCAAGATATTCGTTTATATGGATACTCCTTGCTGAACATAAGGCTGTGTTGGTACAGTGTGGCCTTCATCCACCTGCTGGTGACAGCTGTGGTGACCCTCTCCATCGATGTGACAGTGGACGAGAATCCCATTGTCAGGGCATACAGCCGCGTCCGCTGGAAACTGATCACATTTGTGTTCAATGTAATTAGGTTTGTTTGAATTAAACTTGAATCATAACTAAGCCGAATATTATACATGTTTCATATTATTATATTTTTGATTCCAGAACAGCACATGAAGTATTTATTGGTATAATGTGTAAACACACTATGGTCCAAAACTTAGAAAAAGTTGTAATTTTAATTGTTATTTTAATTTCAAATTGGTCGTTTTCTGGTTTGTTGCCGGATAACGTACCTTCATTTAAATGTCGACAACAAACCTCGGAGGTTAAACTCACTTGATTACAAAATTGATCTAAGGTTTCTTTGGCAGTTCTAAGCTGAAGGTAAACCAATACATAAGATGTAAAATTAGTTAAACGATGGTTCCGATACAATGTATTTTTGTTGCAGGTGGTGACTCTATTCTACTTACCTCTCTGCTTGTACTGCGATGTGCGTGATTACCACGGCCAAGTGTCTCCGCATGTGGAAAAGCTAAGACTCCTTCTGAATGAAGTCATGACTGTCTTCCTGGTTCCTGTAACTATTGTAAGTTGTTCTAATATCATGAGTTATATGATGTAGTAGGAATGCCTGAATATCACTGAAGATTATATGGTATCACTGACGATCGCCAACCCGCCTACCAAGAGTGGCGATTATGGCCAACCCCCTTAGGGGAGGCCTATGTCCAGCAGTGGACGTCTTTCGACCGAATAATGAAAACAATATATGGTATCAAAAAATCGTAGGTTGTAAGAAAAAAAATATGGCAGTCTCTGGCATGTTTATAGAAAACAAAAAAGTATTAACTATTTATTTTCAGTTTATAATCTAGATCTAAATATCCTTTGACTCAGTTCCAGTTCGATATTGCTTTTATAATAGAGTTACCTAACTGTAATTATGTTTTGAAGGTAGGTAGGTTATGTTGTGACAGTTAATAGGTGCCCATAATCGTTGAGGTCAATAACAGTCCTTGTGCCTACCATAATTACATAATATATCAATTTACATAAGCATTAGATTGGCATACAGTTAATATAAGATAGTTTTTAATTTACCAAATCGTAAATTATGAGGAAGCTAATAAATACTAAATTTAAAGGGCACGATTGCATTTCATTGAACATTCCGACTAAAAAGACAAATTCCGAAGACCGGTATCCATTTATATTTCGTTTTTAGACTTTAAATACCTTAAAAGCATCTCTTCCTTTTTTCAGTTTTCAGACGCATTGTTTTGGACATTATATTGCACGAATCCCGAAATAATAGCTCCACGGCGGCTATTAGAGTACCTGCCGTATTGGGCGCAGCATTCCTTGCACACGGTTTCCATGGTAACCGTTGTTATGGACATTATCCTCACACCAAGGAGGAGACCAGATAATATGAAGAAAGGGACGACTATACTTATTGGTTTTGGTACACTCTATAGTCTTGTGTAAGTATTAATAAAAATATTTTAGTTTAGTACCTTTCTAAAAACTAACATAATCTGGACGAAACATACAAGGAGTTGATAAACTTTTCGTACCAACTTTGAAATTTAAGTAAAGTACGCACGAAATAATATGTCATTCAATTCATTTCACATTCTATTCAAAATTCCATTCACATTCTACTAAATACATAATACTCAGATATTAGTACCTTTAATTACAAAAACATATACATTTATTTCATTACATTGATACAAATACTCCTATTATTATAATTAGCAAGTCTGATTTCCTCTGACACAATGATCTCAAAGTCAAGGATATACTTCAATTATGCATTAGTTAATTAAGATTACGACACCATCACCTTACGAATGATTATGAGACATATGTTGCAACATGTTTGCAATAATTACGTATATTATAATGTAGTTCTTCCCTATTTAGAACTACACACCAAACAGTGGCAGACTTCTATCCATAAAGTTTCTTTAAACTGCTATTACGAACTGTCAAAAATCCGCTAAGGTCTATCTGTTATTCACCAGCAATAATTGGTGGATATTGACATACGGACCTCACATAAAACTAGCAACCCTAGTGGATTTTTGACAAGCGATAGCACCAATAGAAATAACTACTAAGTTTAGGCCCAAGACAGACAGGAGAGCTGTCGGTATTAGATATGCTTAGTCATCCACAAATAGACCGCGTTTTACTTCGGCCCAAAGCCAAAAGAAGTGCACCAACCTGCACTCGCATATATGTTCCCATCGACAAATTAAATACAGCTTATTTACTAATTTCAGTGTTTTCTTTTCAGGATACACATATGCAAACTAAATGGAGAATATGTGTACGCTATTCTGGAGAATGCGAGCTTGACCCACGAGCTCATGATGTACCTCTGCTTTGTCTTAACTCTACCACTGATCTACAGGGCCCAGTGGTATCTCATAGACTTGGTATGGGGACAAAAGCCACAAAAGACCATTAAAACTAAGTAGGAGAAAATAGGATTTGTTTTTATTGGTGTCGATGTTTTAATTACTCGGTGTTGGTTGAAGACCTTGTACTTACATTGTAAAAAGGTGGCTAGTTTGAACATTCTTAGGAAGATAACATTTCGAAGTGGAATAAATACAATTTAGTTGCAGGGACCGGTTAGGCGCTTATTGCACGACCCAACTTATAGGAAACATAATTATAAAATTATTGAGGAAATCTAAATCGTTCACCATTTAAGAAGAAGCTTTTTGATATTCCTCCACTAATAGAAAATTTAATAAAAGTTTGGGAGGTATTTGAAGTACCAACTCATTAATCCCAAGTGGGTATTTCCATTTTTATCACTTAAATTTGTTTTATATACATTTTAATTCCAAAGAGTTACACTGCAGGACTTTTATTAAAAAAGAAACATCAAGTATACCAAAATTATAAACTTTATTACTAAAAAGATATTTACAAAATTATCACCGTATTCTTAATGTACTAGCTACATATGTAATAGTTCAGTACAGCCTAGTTCATAGTACTACGCCTATTTACGAATAAATACCTAATTGAGCAACTAACGATAGGCAAGTATGCTACCACAGTAATATGTGTACAGTATGTCCTACTAACTGGTAGGTACGATATATGTCAAACAACAGTATACGCTACATAACCCTATTCTTATAAGGTCGGCTAAGGTGCCACTAATGACTACAAACATTCACGTTTTAGTTATTAACTTGATTTTCAATCTTTTAGAATGTTTTATTCTGATTTCTATTCAAAAGAATATCTTGTACTGTTTTTCATTGATAAGAAAAAAAACTTTTTTTAACTCACTTTTTTGTATTTTGCTCTCACAGCCTCAAGTTCAGTATGTATGAATATTTAACTGTTGTATTAGTAAACGCTTAGTTAGTAATAAAAGAGGTCTGGAATATCTGAAGTAAGAAAACATTTTGGAAACTTATCACAGTTTTGTTACCTTTGGAGTTTGGACCCTTAACTTTATGACATATTTCATTCACTTATCTCTACAAATATAAATTTCAAGATAAACAACATATTTTATTTCCTATCCCATCTACAAAAGTACCTACAATGATTGTATTTTACAGTGGTATTGTTACTAATAATATAAATAAATTGCGTCTTTGTTTAAGATTTATCACAATCATTCATTCTAATATAATAATATACTTTCTTGTCATTTCCCTCTCTCTTTATTTTTTGTACTCGAATTATAAAATATTTTTCCCATCTTCACTTATAAGCATATTGTCGTAATTAAGGTTTTAAAGAAATAATCCGAAATGAGTCGGGCTTATCCAAAAAAATGCGCACGAGTAAACAAATAAACATATAAATAGAATGGCAATCTTAAACACATTGTACCCAAACATACAAGTACCAATCAATTCCAAATAATATCTAAATTGTTCCCTGATTCTGTTAAAAATTTATTTAATTAGTTCAGGAAAAAAGGACATATTATAACCATTTAAGCTGTCATCTCATACAGTTTTTTTCTGGCAAAGAAAATCCTAGAATTCCATTTGAATTCGGGATGTGTGATTCGCGTTACATTGCGGTTCTAATTGATAGCAATAAATATTTCATCCTGTTTTCGTTATTTAATGACACTTTACAACAGAATCAGGCCCTAGTAGACAAGTCACAATTCTATAAGCGTTAACGCTAATATGAATCGCCTGAATGACGTTAAATGTATGGAATTGACATTTCCACTTCACGTTACTTCAAGTGACTTGTCACTTCCATCCATTTGAGCAATTCGAAAAGCAACTTGTCTAAGAAGGATATATGGCTATATGTGTTTATCGCACAGCATCGAGCTTCCACTTGAGCAGAACGAAGGCGGCGATCCGCAGGATGACGACGAACAAGGAGAGCGCGAGCACGTCCCACCAGAACTCGTCCGGAGACATCGCCACCTCGTTCAGGAACGTGCGGGGGTGTCTGAGGAAATCAGAATATTTTATTAGTCTAAGGGTAAAAGCGATTGAAAGGCAACTTGCAATGCGACAAATAGGTAAAAAATATCGAGAGATATATGAGTGAACAAAATATAATGGATTAGGACCATATTTTTCAACCATTTACAAGGAAGTCTGTAAAGTTATAGAGAAAACGATTGAGAGGAAACTTGCAGTGCGACAAATAGGTAAAATTATAGAGAGATATATGCGTCAACAAAATACAATGGACAGGGACCATATGTATAAGAAACTCTAGGTAGGTTGCAATTTAGGCATATACAAATGAATCTTCACGTATATAAACCTGGTCAGCAACTGTTACAAAAAATATTCAATTTTGCCTGGTCACTATAAGAGAAGACGTATCCGTATTTTTGTGATATATCCAAGAGAAAAATAGAGTCTAGAAGTTTTAAACATAGTACTCACTTGTAATGGCAGTACAAAGCTTCATTGCAGTCGAGGATGGGCCTGTCTCGACCATAGATGGCTCCTATGAAGCCTTCCAGCCCGTATCTCAGGTAGGACACGTAGGATCCCCAGCGAAGGTACCCGGGAAGGTCCCGAAGTGTCACGCCGAAGCCAGCGAACATCATCATCGGTACTGATAGAGTGGGCCCCAAGAATGTGCCGTTCTGGAAAATTAAACCAGTCAATTAAATTCTGTAACAAATTTGCTATCTGCTGAACAGCAAAAAGAAACATCGTCGGTTTAATTTGCTATTGTCTTGAACTCAATGTTTAATCTCAAATTATAAAATATACGAACTGTCCAGCTTGTCGAGTGAAACTTATCAGATTTATCATATTTACCATTCAACTTTGATTCATTTCTATGTTTTTAATTAGAAGATCCAGATAGATCTAAGAACAGATTGCTCAGCAAGGTTAATCAACCATTAGGATCAGATAACTGGGGTTGAGTTATCCCAGGATATGATATAAACGATCAATACACTTACAACAACACTGAAGACGGCTCCTATCATGAGGCCGAAGCTCTGCGCGACGAGCACGGTGTAGAGCGAGATGGCGAAGAACATGCAGAAGCGCACCGCGTCCACCGGCTGCGACGACATCGCGTACACTATCACGCTGAATATCGCGCATGCTACTATCTGGAGAAGCAAAGAACAATTTTATAATATTGCTTACTTTTACATTATTTGCGTAAAATACTCACGGATTGTGAGAAGGGCATGGAAGGCCCATGTATGTATTTTAGACAATGAAATTACATTTATCAAGAAATCACCCTTTTCTGTTCCATGCGGACTAAGTTTATCGCAGGATATAGAATGCTTCTGGTGGTTCATTAACTCGTCGTCTTTTTAATATTCTTTTATGTAACGATTAGGTAACGGGGAACACAAACTGGGTAATCTAACCATCTATTTTTTTCCTATCTAGTCGAGTAGATAAAAATAGTTGTACTTACCGATACAGGAAGATCGACAATTGTTATGGATATGTAGTAGGACCCCAGGGAGTACCATCTGTTAAAGTGTTCTTTGGATAATATTGACATCTCATTGGGAACTGGAAATAAAACAAAGTTTAATAAACCTTAAATCATACACTAGTATTTTCGAAATCTACTCAAAGTTTGACGCTTTAGGCTTTCGTGTCCAAGTATTAAGTATAGTATAGTCAGGTAGTATTATACTTACAGGTAAGGATAGTGAGCATCATGGGAGACATCATATGGTGCATGAGGATGGCAAACAGCAGGTTATAATTCTCCAGTACTCTTGAGCCCTCGTTACCAGCGTTGATGAACAGACTTCCCAGCATAATACCTACCACTACGTTTACTAGCAAACGCAAGTGAGTCATCGTCTGGGGAAGAGCAAACAATAGAGTTAGGCAAGAAATCTCCGAATGTGAGTACCTATTTGCGATTTGTGAAATCTGGTCAATTAGGAGCCAAACCTGACCTTCATGTCAATATGGTCTGGACTTACATAGTAATATGTGCTTGTAAAATAAAAAAGAGAAGATATACAGTTTGGTGCCAAGTTATAAATAAAGAATTTTCTTTACAAAAAAAGTTAGTTTTAGGCTGTGGTTTATCCAGCTCATCAGCAACAGCTAAATTTTCAAAGCTATTCGTAAATAGAAGAAAATGTAAAACTTACTGCATCTCTTTTAGCCTTCATGAATCCTCGTTTGATGAGTACATTGAGTTGGTTAGACTGGCTGGTCTCCTCATCTCCGCCCGTGGGTTCCGAGTCCCGCAGCGCACTGAGTGGCACCAGCTTCCGCAGACCCTCCATGGACGGGATGGTCTCGAAGTCATCGAACCAGTCCAGAGCTCTGCCATTCTCGGATTTGTTGCTCATTATGTTGATCTTGTCTTGTCCGTATTCACCGCAGGATAGCTCGATAACTGTAATTGAGATTTTATGTTTTTCATTGACTGGTTTTTCACAGTAACATCATATCATCTAGAGATTTTTTAAGCATTCTAGCGACAAGTGTTCAAAGTCCAATGCTTGTAATTATTAAGATACAACTTGAGATCTACATATTTAAATACATCCGTTGGAACAGTATCGTATATATAATGTATTAATGTATTACCGTACCTACACAGATAATTAATTAATTATTTATTATAATACTACGTAGTTTACTCAGCTTGAGTTGAATAACAATAAATTTGTCGATAATTAAATAATTATGTTCACATTTATTGTTTATCAAGACAAGTTAATAAATCATTGTACTGTGTAAACACATTGAAGAATGCTCTAACTGCTTGTGATTTCCTATCAATTTAATAAATGGCAGTACATTGTTATCTTATTCGAAGACGATACCATTAAACAAATGTTAAAAGGAATGTGTGATGTTGTATGACGAAGTTTGTGGTGATACGGTCATAATTATCTGTAGGTAATTAATATATTCTTAATTGTTGAGGCAATTGAAGAAGTAAAATTACAATAGCCCAGTCCACTTCGTAACTAAATGTTTTGTACAAAACGGTACTAAGTTAACTTACTATAATCAGCAGGGTTATGATAAATAGGGCAGGGTATCCCGGCCTGCTCTAGATACGGCACCAGGTTTTTCGTGGTGCCCTGGTACATGCACCTTCCTGCCGCCAGGACGTAGACGTGGTCGAACAGAGCAAAGAGGGACGCTGACGGCTGGTGCACCGTGCATACGATGGTTCGACCCTGGTGGGCGAGGCTCCGGCAAAGTTGGACCACTTGTGTGCATGATGAACTGTCTAGACCCCTGAAAAAATTAATAAATGGATGTGTTAATATTTTTCTACAAAGGTGTTAAAATGTCGTACACTAAAATCTAAAAAAAAAACCGCATCACATCCGTAAAGAGTCGTTACTTGTTTTTTTAGTTTAGGATTTCATCATGTGGTACGACGCTTTATAACTTCCAGGATTTTTTGTTATGGACGATGAGACTACTAAGAATATACAACCGCATATTGTGTTAATGGAATAGGAAATCAATATCGCCTTCATTTCTACGTAAGTACCCATAAAACAAATGTAATTGGCGTGTCATATCCGTTTTGTAATCGACCTTTCGTAATAGAAGTATATTGATTGTTTTTGTAGGTCATTGCGATTGCTTAGTTACAAACATCAAATAATTAGAAAATGTTACTATTTTCAAAAAATGCTTGCATTATCAAAAGCATGTCACTTGTTTACATATGCAGTTCAACATTGTAGTTCATTCATGTCCAATAGCTCAGAAATCAATTCTTGTTTTCTGATTCTGTACATATGCAAAGAAACTACTTTATGGGTACTGACCTATATATTAGTTCTTTGTATATGTATATAAAACAAAGTCAGGATAATGTCACCAATTTTAATTATCTTTGATTTGTTCGCTTCGTCTCAGTATTCGTCCGAATAACAGATCAGCCGGATGACTATAAATAAAACATCGGAAACGATGCTAGGTATTTCCACAGGTACAGCTTACAGGTGCAGGTTCTTTATAAGAAGGTAACTCACGTGGTAGGCTCGTCAAGGAACATGACAAGCGGGTTGTTGATGAGCTCCAGTGCAATTGAGAGCCTCTTACGCTGCCCGCCTGACAGCTGCGCCCCGCGAGTGTTCATGTGCTCGTACAGACCCAAGTTTGTGAGGATGTCTTCAATCTGGAATAAGAATAATTGATTACACAATGAAAAAATTATCTACTTCAATGAAATGCATGTTCTTTCGATGGGTTATCGATAAAAAAGAAAAAAAATTGAGATCAATCTGGCATTGCCAGAGATAAACACACAAAAAAAAAAATTCGCATAGAGAACCTCTTCCTTTTGAAGTCGGGTAAAGGATGATGTATGTTTTGTAAATAGAGATATTTACACCATTACTGCGTTTCAGAAGAATCTAGATCACACTTAGGCCTTCAACATGATTATTATCGATATAATACACTTAATGACGCTATAATTCTTGTAACGGAAGAAATAATTCCCCATTTCTACTGACGTCACTACACAAGCTAATTTGTTTAGAGAGGAACTGCAATTCAGTTAATTGAACAGAAAAGAAACAAGTATTAAATTACAGTTTGTAACAAATAATAACATACTTTTTTTGCAGACCTTTGCTAAACCAGCTGTTTTGCGAAATATTGTAATGCTCGGCTTAAATTATGAATAATTTACAGATACTTGGGTTTAAAAACTTTAAAAATATTTTTCGGAAACAGTTTTTGTGCCTAATTAAATCTGACAACTTCAGGTAATCTAATCATGGTTTATTCATCTCACTATAACCATATAGTGAGATGAATAAATAAACCTACCTTTAATAATATGTAATGCAATCTTAACTAAAACAAATAGACAAGATTCCAAATGCCAACGCTTTTAGGGACGTTACTATTTAGATATTGGACTGTACTGATCCCGATGTTAGTTGGTCACCTACTATATTTTTACATGAATACTGCCAGCTTACAAGTTGTATCACGAAAGTTATGTTCCCAGGATTTTACATAACTAAGAATGTTCGCAATAACTTACAACTTCGCCCTTCTCGTACTTGTCGAGTTTGGTGGGCAGTTTGAGGTCGGCAGCCAGCGCCATGTTCTCGCCCACCGTCAGCAAGCCCTGCAGCCGGTCGTCCTGCTGGATGTAGCACGACATCCTCTTAAACCTCTCTGTAATTACATACAAATTGTTTCAATAAAAAGGCAAATACCATATTAAAAATAGTCAACTTTTTACATAGAAATTGTTTCAATAATAATAATAATATAATAATAATAATAATAATAGTTTATTCGCATAAAAAGTAGGTACAATTTTCAGGTGTTATATAACATAATCAAGTGATCCTTATACTTTTTACCATAACTGGCATGCAAAATAGTTTTAAGACAGATTTATGGCACAAAACAAGCTCTACAAGTACAATGTCACTATAAATCAATGGTTATTAGAATTATGAATTTAAACATTACTTAAATGAATTATTAGGAGGAATTCCAGTCGATAACTATATAATCAAAGTATATACCATTATAAATCTGTATAACATTACAAGTCAAGAGTCAATAGCATTTAAAAGAGTTTAATTATATAATTAGATGCAAAAAATATATATATATATTCTAGAATTAATTTAAACATTTATCATTTAAAAATTCGCAAACTGAGTAATAACATTTATTTATCAACAAATTCGTCATTTTTTTTTTAAAGGTTCTAGTGGTCTGTGTTTTTATGTTATCAGGTATTTTATTATATATGATCGGGCCCATACATAAAACACTTTTCTTTAATAAGGCAGTGTCATAACTATCAACATTTACCATGTTTTCATATTGTTTCCTTATTGGCCTGTTTCTAATATCAGATACTTTATTAAAAAGATGCATATTTGATTTGACGAAAGTAGCTATTTCTAAAATATAAAGCGATGGGAATGTAAGTATTTTTAAAGACTTAAACATAGGTACGCAGCTATCTGTTACTGTTAAATTACACATTGCCCTTAAGCAACGTTTTTGAGCTTTGAACACTTGTTCTCTTAGGCTACAATTCCCCCAAAATATTAAACCGAATCTCAAAATCGACGCAACTAAACCATGATATGCAACTAATCTTGTGGCCATATTTACTTTTTTGGATAAATTAAAAAGCACATACGCAGCTACACTTAATTTCTTGCATACTTCTTCTGATTGTGGTTTCCAGGTTAGTTGGCTATCTATCATTATTCCAAGGAATTTAGCAACTGCCACTTGTTCAACTTTTTGTCCATTATGATATAACTGTAGGGTTTGTGGTGGAATTCGTTGATAAAAATGCATGACATTTGTTTTTGGAATATTAATAATCAAATTATTTTGTTCAAGCCAGTGTATAATATCTGTTAATGTATTATTGATGTTTTCTTCATATGTCTTTTTGTCGAAGCATTTAATTAAGGCAGTACTATCATCAGCGAAAAGGACCATAGGGTGTTCAACGTGTCGTGGCAAATCATTAATATATAGTAAAAATAATAATGGGCCCAGCACACTGCCCTGTGGTACACCATACCTAACAATTCTTGCTTTAGATAGAATGTTTTTCTCACTCTTAGTCGTTAAGCATATTTTAGTGATTTCTGTATGCTGCTTACGGTTGCTAAGGTAAGATTTTAAGAGATTTAATACATTTCCTCTGATTCCTACTGCATTTAATTTATTGAGTAAGGTTTCGTGATCGACACAGTCAAATGCCCTCGACATATCCGTAAAGATTGCACAAACTGGTATTTTTTTATCAACATTTTGCATTATAACATTTAACAGATCATAAACAGCCATATTTATCCCTTTATTTTTTCGGAAACCTTTTTGTTCTGTACATAAGATGTCATATTTAGATAGAAAATTATTAATAGCGTCGTAAATAACTTTTTCCAGAACCTTTGAAAAAATTGGTATTAATGCAATTGGCCTATAATTAACGAGATCATTCTTATCGTTTTTTTTAAAGAGTGGTTTAACTATTACTGTTTTTAAGCTGTCCGGAAATATGCCAGAGCTAATACATGTATTTAGTATGTGACTTAAATGTGAGGCGATATCAACCGATACAAATTTTACAACCTTTGTTGATATACCATCATATCCTGTGCTATTTTTATTTTTTAAGGATTGTATCGCTCTTAAAATATCTTGCGGTAATACTGGATGCATAAACATTGAGTTAGGGTAATTTCTCAAATTCTTAGTGTTCAGTTTTGTAGTTATATTTTTTTGTGTTTGGTCAATAAAATAATCATTAAAAGCATTCGCAATCTCTGTTGGATCAGTAATGGTCTTATTCTCAAGTCTAATTTGGGAAATTGGTTCGGTAATTCGACATTTATTATTTATAACGTGCCAAGATGCTTTAGATTTATTGCTTGAGGTGTTAATAAAATGATTATTTTGCGCTTTTTGAGTTAATTTAATAATTTTGCGAAACCTGCACGAGTAGGTTTTGAAGGTGATTTTATTAGAAGTTGATGGGTCGCGTCTGTATTTCCATAATAAAAATCTTTGTTTTTTACTGCAAACTCGGATACCACGCGACACCCATTTAATGCTTTTATTTGTCTTCACATTTACCAGTTTGTATGGAAAGCAAAGATCGTATAACCAGCGAAACTGTTCAATAAAATAATTGTATGATTCATTAGCATTATTGGTTTGATACATTTCAGAAAAAGAAAGGCTTTTAAGGTAACTTTTAAACCTAGTAATATTTTCGTGGGATAGGTCTCGTTTTTTTACCCGCCAAGTATTTATTCTATATGATTTCATTACCTTAACTTCTAATAGTTGAGCAGTATGATCAGATAATGCAAAGTCCAACACATCTGGTGAACACTTTAATTGAGAGCTGCAGGCAAAATTGTCCAAACAAGTATTGCTGACGAGCCTAGTGGGTTGTCGAAGTTCTAATTTGAGATTGTAGCCCAATAGATAGTTTTCAAAATCTAAAGTCAATCTATTTCTTTTCAACGTGTCAATATACCAGGCATTACCTATATTTCATTTATGGGCAACTTTAGATCAGGGTTTAACCTCACTTGGTTGTTGTAGATCCTATTGTGGTTTTACTTGTAATTATGACCCAAGTTATTTTAAAATTATGTGTCTTCTTTCCTTATTCAAATCCATAAGATGACATTCAGAAAATAATCTTTAAACATATACATATTATTATGTAATTCTATGAACCATTTATCCTAGGATCAATGAACTGCTGTAGAAAATGTAGTGTTTCGTAATATTAAAATAAATGTCGATTTCGCATTTTTTCCAATAAGCGTAAATATAGGTATTACAGGAAAACAATAATTTATTATGTAATAATGTAATAACCTAGATAACATAATATGACTCATAAAAAAGGCAATCTGATAGCTGGTCTTAAGAACTATTCGGGTACAAAAAACCCATACTCCAAGGCCAAGAACCACTTTTGAGTCCAAATCTTAACGGCAGCTTAAAAAAAATTAAGGTATTTATGAAATACCAGTCTCAATGGTTCATAAAAAAGCTTATAACCTTCAAACTAACTAGAAAATATAAAGTAACCTAAAGTGAGCAAAGACAAACGTATCTATCAGAATGATTGAATACCTCTTTAAATTGATTAATCGATAAGTTATCATATAGCAACTATAATTAGTATCGATACGGTCATTCGATCAGAAATCATGCTTCAGTGGTTGACACGTAACATGATCGAGTGAATCGAATTGCACTTGGAGACCGGACCGAGAACTCGGGTCATGGTTACTGGATAAGGCAGGTTTGGTACTTAAACCAGTACAGCGACATTGCACTCATGCATCGCACGGTTGAGCAAGCAATGTCACTTACACCGCCAAAGTAACATGTGTATCGGTAAACAACCTGAATTCAATGCTGTTTAACGTTCATTTTGGAAAACTTGAGTTAGCATACCAAAGAAAAATATCCGATCGCTTTCATATTTAAATCGCAGATCTAATACCATGCATTGAAAGTTTCGAGATAGGTGGCGCTTAATTACGACATACATAGAAAAAATTAAGGATATTTTCCATTTAAACGATGTCCAAAAATATATTCTTTCTCAACCTTAATGAAAGTTGTAAGTTACAGTCAAGGCTTTCTTTTGATGGTTGTTTAATTATCATGTGTGTGATATAAGATAACAAATAGTAATTATATTTTCATGTTAATTACTGCCTATAAGGTTTCCGTCATTCTCAATTCTATATTTACCGAGAGCAGCACGTGAGCGCATAATTTATCACGTTAGTATCATGAATGCAATTCTAGGCTAGCAAGTTTATCTAGCGGCTAGAATCCGGGTCCTTGGTTCATAGCTAATTATTTTCACTGATAAACAAACGCGAGTCTGCTATCTAATCGTTTATTGATGCTATTAGTGTTATTCATGAAGACATTGGTTAATAGCGTGCCTCCTGTTGTTATAGGAATTCTTTACCTATGTCGACTTTAAACTTGCCTATATCAAAGTCATAAATACGATCTATCATGTAGCGTTTATTAGCAAAACATCTCACTACTAGTCCCATTGCTGTAATAGATAGCGAACCAAGTGAGTGCAGACACTTCCAAATAATTTTTGAAATGAGTCAAATCACGTGCCAGTTAATGAGGTAATAAAATATTGGCTATGCAATTGTGCACTCGCATTTTAGGAAACGCTCGATAAGATTCAGACTCAAAAGGAGTTCTTAAACATGAGATGACGGTGACAATGTTACACTGAGGTCACGACACCGCACCTTTACACATTATTACTACACACTTTACACATAGCAAGTGGAAAGAAGTGGTCTCTGCCTACCCCTACGGGAAACAGGCGTGATTACATGTATGTATGTACTTTACATATTCCTACTTACTTTGCTTTTATCTTCTCTATACTGCCCTACTGCTGGACAAAGGCCTCCCCAAAGTCCTTTCAAACAAGCGCTACGACCTTCGCGGTATGCACCCAAGTCATCCTGCCACCTTAGTTAGCTTAATATCAAATGTAACTCACTCATGATCCTCCCTCTTCCATTGATGAACACAGCTCCTCCCACGCCGGTGATGCGGTACCCAGACAGTACGTCCAGGAGCGTGGACTTTCCGGCGCCCGAGGGACCCATGATGGCCACCAGCTGCCGCGGCCGCAGTCGTCCGTGCACGCCATGGAGGATCTGTTTGCTGCCTGGAACAATTGAATAGCTGCATTTAATACATGATCAGAGGGTAGTAGGTTTGATATGTAGAATGTGGTATAAGTTTAGCTGGTGTTGTAAGAAATTTTAGCAACATCAAACCATATATAGCGTACCGTGTTATAGAAACGTATCGATTTTTGAGATCAAATAATTTATACATAAATTGGGATAGTTATTATTTAAGGAACTCTTTTTGAGCGAAAATTGTGTTAACTAACTCTGTCCAGATCATCTCCTTGTATATCGATACACCTTTTCGATAACAACCTGTATATAAATCGCTTGGTTTTTGGTAGGTATCTCTTAGCTTTTACTGGCACTAGCACAATCTTACTACGGCCCAGTTAGACACGCTTGTACATGATAATAGAGACCCAAATTTTTAACCACCCAAGTGGACAGTACAATCATAATTATTCATTAAGTTCGAACTTGATAACTACCATTATCACATCATTTACTTTTACACTCTTCATTCCCATAATTCGTCATTCCTAAGCAGTGTTGGTGTTGGCAGAACAGCACCTATTTACTTGTTGTGTGACCTATATGGTCGCCGAGTTTCCGCGGTCCATCTCAACCCTGATAACCCCGGCTGACGTCAGAGATTAGCTCCAGAGCGTTCGGATGCACTTGACGGAGCTGACCAAGCGTTACACTTAATAAGCAGTTAGTTACATCCTGTTATTAGAAATTCAAGGTTGCCTACTATCTTATGAAATTAATCATTGGCTATCTGACAATTAGAATGTCGTATTTTTTTCAGTTTTGAGATTCACAGTAATATTTTTTGTCAGTGATTTCCATCTTTACGATTTGGCCCAAATGACCGACTTTTCCTATTTTTAGAAAATAGATAGCCTGGGCCACCGATCTATCCGAATTTTGACAATAACAGTTTTATGTGAGTGACTTCTCATTTACGAGAAGGTTTTTCGTGACTGATTTTTGTATGTCTGTCATTATATGTTGAGTGCCAAAAATAACGTGCACATTTTTGATTTAATACGAGTTTATCATCAGCTTCTTATATAAACATTTAAGATAGTACACACAAATAAGCAATTGAATATTAAATTGTTACGGAAATTACTTTGACCTGTGTAAACGTGTGTATGATAATAATTATTGTTATTGTCTTTATACGAATTAATCTTATTATTTGGAACAATAATAGCCTAGTTTGCGTTTGTTTGTAGGTTACTTATTTTCTCCAATTGCGTCGAATTTCTTGTTACTAGATAGTTGATAAATTGGGTATTACTTGACTATCATAAAACCACGACTTTAATCTTATCCACACGGGTTGCTATTGCGAAATTGCACAATTATAATCAACGTAGATTACATACGATACTTAAGGCATTTCTTTGACAAATTACTGTACAATTCGTCAAAACACTATTATAACGAATACTTAGATCAGCAGGTAATTAAAATAAACATTATGTTATTTTGCACGCGAGTGTCATTTTCTCAGCAACCACTTTCAGTGCAAGTTCCTTTCATTATTGCTCAACATTTTCTAAGTAAATATTTGGTTTGCAGCATGTTTGCATTAACAAAGAAGGCTGGTGCTAACCCATCTTAAAAGTGTCTAGTTCCAGCAAGCACTAGGTACTTCATTTAATTTATCCTTTGACTTATGGATGTCCAAGTCTTGTCATCAGGTTTTTGTTTTAAATAAAATTTAAGTTTAAATGTACATTAGCAAAAAGTAATCTCATAAGACCAGATATAATTACATTCTTCCCAGTACATGGGTATACAAAATTGTACATTTTAAGCTACGTATTATTAGCCGACGGTTTGTCGATAAAGTTGTTTATAATTGAAATGCATGCTGTTATTACTGTTATGATTTAGATTGACTTACCCACGTACGAGAGCACAACATTACTATTAAGATAATTTTAACTTGCTTTTTGTTTAATTTAATTAATGGATTGACGCAATTCCATTGGACTTTAATCCTTGATTTATTGGACTTGTTTATCTGTTGCCAGCCTGAACATTAGAGTGAGGTTTTCTTTTTATAATTTGAACAATGGTTTAATAGTTGCGGAAAATAAAAAGAGGATAAATCAAAATAGATAAAAATAAATATTATTAATTGCTTCGAATATTTGTGATGTGGACCTATATACTTAATAATGATACGTGCAGATATCATAAAAATGAAGAGATATTTAACGCTTAATATTTTTTTTAAATATCTATCCTATGGGACCTAATTGGTTGGTTGGCCTAAATGGGTAGGGGTCGATTTTGAGGTAGCTAAAGAAATAAGTTTCAAGAAAAGTTAATTTTAAATTGTTAAAAGTATTAATTTCGTTGTTTAAGCAAAACTGACTAAGTTTATTAAATTCAAGCTACATAATACAATAAATATGACTTTTAAAGGTGAATGACCGCTAGTAAATACCAAGACAACGTGTCTAGCGTCTACAAATTAGGACTTTTTGCTGTAGCTTTACACAGATGGGAATCAACATAATTACAGATGGCTAATTACTTAATTTCGTGTTATAAATGGGTATTTAGTATTATGAATATGATACCATCTTCAAAATCTTTGTCCATAGCCTTAGTCATCTCAGTAGTGGGTAGATAGATATAAGCGAATGCATTTGCATGCGTTTAAATACTTATACCTATTTTTTGTGCCAAGTTAGTGCTGCTGTTGCGAGATTTTATATTTCCTGCTCATTATAAGAGACAAAAAGTCTAACGACGAGTTCCTCGCTTAAATTACTAGTTACAGTTTTTGCAATCAGCACAAAACCAAGACTTCAAATCTCTGTGGAGTACGTGCAAACTCTACATAAATATTAAAGGTAGTAAGGTACGTTCACAATATTCTCACAATACGTGTTTGAGACAAAGAGTGCGACAGATTCTATATATATTAATGTAGATTATCTGGCCGTACCATGAGCTTTAAAGCAGGACTGTCGCTGGTGAGTAAACGGTACAGCACTATGCGCAGTGTAGTACGCCGTCTCGCTTCCACAACCGCAACAGTTCTGCTTTAAGAGATCATGGTACGGCCCCTGTATCTAAGTAGCTATATGTTTCAGTGACAGACAGCGGTCTCTGAATGCGATGTTAAACACCTTTGTTGAATGTTATTGTCTCAGCTAACAGCTGATTCATGGAAACTACATAACACACTACACAGCTTTCTGACTAACTGTCACGACTTCTATAAACAAATGACTAATGTTTATATTGCAAAATCCGCTATATTGTACGGGAAGGATAATGTAAGATTTTGTTGTTCTATTTTGGATTTTCATGTTCGATTATTGTAAACCGAGACTTTTAAATTGCCTGATTCCTTAATTTTGCCTATTAAGGTCAATAAAACTATAAATAAACGTTAATTTTATAAACTTAGACGGTCAGACACTATAAGCGAGAAATCATATTGATAAAAATACCTATGGTTAAAAACAGGTTTAATTTTTATGCACGGAAACTTATTTCTGTAGCTAAGATGTGAAACGAATTACAATTTTTACAACAAATAACGATACGACTTCCTGCAAATAGCATATTAAATTGATTTTACAAACATTGGTACACGAACCAACATAGCGTAAACATTTTAAGAATATTTGTGCTCGTGCAAAGTGAGTGGTATCCATTTGAGTGTTCCATTTTATAGCCGATAAAAAGACCGATTCTTTACACAAACAAAATGATTTTACAATAACACTTTAGTAGGTACATAATCTTAAAATAACTCGTACCTTTACGGTAAAAATAATGAAAAAGAAACTGGCACATGATTTTTCAACCTGAAAAACAATTGAATTGACATTATCTTGAAAAAAAAAAAGAGAAACGAAGTTGGCAAACAATAACAAAGGAGTACTTGAAGTGTCAACAAAGGCGTTAAATTCGCGTCCATTGTTACGTCACGAGTGGAGTTGGCGGTTCGATACAACGACCCATATTCGCAGGTATCAGCTGTGGTGACGTCACGAGGTTGCTGACACCGAGCTGATAGTGTTTGCGCAGCTACTCGTGTTGGTATAATGTGGCCTTCTCTTTATCTTCACGTACCACTTGATAGTAATGCCATGCTTCTGAATTTGTCTAGTTATGAACAAGTTTCGAACAATGGATCTAAAAAGGACCTACCCCAAGACCGTAAAGGACCTAAAGGGTACTGATGATATAAGCTTTTTATTCCTTACCTTAAAAAAGGACTACTTTGGTGCCTGTCTGTCTATCAAGATGTTTTTCTAGGGTCGCGTTGTGGTTAAGCTTGAGAATATTATATTAAATAAAACAGGTCTATGATCTTTAGATGTAACAAAGCTCTTTGAGCGCAATAAAAAATGATCTATCTTTATATATAAATATGGGTAAAAAACCAAGAACTTAAGCATAAATTAGTCTTAAATGGTTATTGAATGTACATATTTAATAACAAAACCCAATGGAAGATTTACTTAATTGATAAAGCCATCAACTTTTATTATATCCAGTTTTTATCTGACTGAGAATAAAATGAATTTCCAAGTTGGTATCTTCTATTCATCTTTTTAATTTATTAACAATTCAATACTTAAACGTCATATAACAACAAACACTTACAACTACACTAAAATTAAAACTTACATAAATAAAAATAAAACACGTGTCAAAAAAATTGACATTCATTGTCTTTCCCGGACATATAACAAATAGACGTTATCAAAAATGCTACTCGTTTCATAACATACATATAGTGTAAAGTCTTCGTAGTTCTATTATTATTTTCAGCCTAAACTGTCCCACTGCAGGACAAACTCTACCCATTCCTCCACCAAGTTGTTCCCACTCCTTTTTATATTCTTCCAGTTCCAATCGAATTACTTTTATTAAATATTTATTTACATGGGGATGGTAAATAAATATTTAATAAAAGTAATTCGATTACTAATACTCATTTTATCTAACAACCTAGTTTAATTACGAGTCATAAATCGTACAAGATAGTGCTACCGTTAAAAAAATATCGATTTCAAAACCCAGATTACTTAAATCCAATTTATAACCAGATTAAGTCTGGTTTTGTAAGTTTTTTTATGTAGGCTAGATAATAATATGATATTAGTCACGTGTCTTTTTAGTTATGGCAATAGTGACAATAGTTTGATAACAATGTGGGTCATACATTGCAACACATTGTCGACGCCTGAATAAGGATTCAGAAAATGATAATAATTACCACATCACTATGTGGAAACATCTGTTCAACAAAGACCATGTTTACGTTTGTTTATGAAGACAAGCAAAGGATTATAAAGTGAATTTCCATCAATATGAGTAATGACTGGCTTGTAAGCTGTTTAATTGCATGCTGAAGCGATTTCACAGACGTCATATTAAGTTGATTGGAACTAGAAGAAACTTCGCATATTTGATCTGTGAACTTAACACAGTAGTATGTGAATATCTCTTTGGTCAATAATAATACAACTAGGCATAAATAAATCTTTTCTTATTTGTGACATTATATTTTAATTAATACTGGCCTCAAAGATAGTGTTAGTTTAATCCAAGAAAACACAAAAATACGCGATGTCGTTTTCTGAAATGTAATCTTGGTAGTAAATTGATAATACCGCATCGATATTGAAATGAAATGTATATTGGAACATGTGTGACATACCTCACGAATAAACCAAAATTATCATAGATATTACTGAGTAAAAATGTATAAAATAACACCTACTAGTATGACAATCTCCACTCTTCGAAGTCACTTAAAAATTAACCATTTTTTATTTATGTAAGTTTTAATTTTAGTATAGTTAGAGTTTGTTCTTATATTAGATTTAATTGTGTATTAATAAATACCAAGACCTATGTTTGAATCGTGTTCGTTTAAAAGTTATTTATTAAAAACGTCATGATGATATTAGTTACACGGCAATAACATGAACCTTGTATGACCTTGGTTTCTTCTAATCTATCGTTACTGGCAAATAATTAACTACAGTTGTAAGGTTATCTATCAATGAGTCAATTTCCTTCAAGCTTCACATTTAAATTATTATGAATAAATTATGTAAATTGGCACAGTACCTAATACCTGAACATTTTTGTATGCTATTTTTTATCTAATAGTACGGCATTTTTGTGCGCTAATCAGCATTGTTAAATTATGTAATAAATCATTAATTAATCTTTCGAATGCCAAGGATAAATAGATGTTATAATCCAGCATCTAAAATAATCCAATTTATTGTCTCTACAATCATAGAAAAATACAACATAGCTACAACAGCAATTAGCATATTGATAAGGTTAGAGTAATCTTTCAAGCAACCTTTAAGGGCAAGGTCGGGCGTGATGAAATCATATGTGACAATTTACTGCGGCTTTATAAAGTCCAAAGTCCACAGTAACGGCGGATAAAGTCCACGTTACAGCGGACATGTTGTAATCAGGCTGTCAAGATACCCCGCATTGTATTTGCGAGCCACTCCGGATAATCAAATACTACATCCTGTTTAACTGGGTTTGTCATACACGCTACTTATAGAAATAGATCGCATTTATTTAATGGAATTACTGGATTTAACTGTAAAGCTTCGTAACTGTAGCAATGAATTATACTCACAACTTTTCTTCTTCTATCACTCCATCTATTCAATTTTTTATGAAAATCTGTTTGGTAGTTTTTGAGTTTATTAAAAGAGAAGCGGCGCGGTGGGGTGTTTGTTTGATAATACATTTGTGTAGATTTACCGTAAGTAATAATTAGGTTTTATAAGCTAAACCAGTTTAGGAACATATTGATGGTACTTACAGATAAAATACTAACTAATTATGCTTTTTTTTATAAAAGTAGAGATATGTCATATTTTAGTATTTTAACACACCACCAAAACAATACTCAATACTCAAATCTTTGAGTACCTATTGAAAACAATTTATATTAGTGTTACTAACTTAAAGGCAACTGAAGCTGTATCTAAAATCAACCACAGCGTTGACCCTCAGAAATAAATTTGTGTAAAGCCAAACAACAAATACATTAAAACTTTACCTTTATTTAGACATGGGTTGCGTGCTACCTAAGTTTACACAAACCTTTTGAAACTCGTTTGGGAATTGCCAATACTCATCGCACTTCTAAGTTATTTGTTATAAGGGCATATTTTTGTTTACTGCTTTAGAGTGACCTACTGTAGGACGAATTATTATTATTGTTCAATTATTATTTAAGCCGTTAATATCTGTGTCAGTTTCAATTATAATAGTGGTCTATGGTCAGTTTACTTCAATGTGTATAGAGCTTACTCTTGTAGTCGTTTTCTAAAAAATATTTCTTCTTCGGGAATATTTCGGGATATCTCTTTATAATAATATGGTTACTATGCGATTTACTACGAATTAGGGCCAATTGCATATGAACATATTCTAAAAGAATAAAGATTATCTCCTATTCTATGATAATCCAAGACAGCGCTATTAAATATTCAAACACAAGTTTTGTTTTTAATTCGTCAAACCGGAAGACGAATCACCAGTTTTTTGTAAATTTATTATTATTGTCAGTAAAAAGTTTGTTTCCTGGTTGTGTGTTATTTTATGATACTTATATTTAATAAACTTTAAGCAAGAAGATAACTTATGATCTTAAAATTCAGTGTAAATTAATGGCGCCTCATATAGCAAGATTAGTTTGTTTAGACAAATTACTTAGGTTTCTGAAATTTAAGGTTAGCTTAATTAGGTATCTTAAAGTTAAGGTTATAGGTATGTTTTTTTTGTGTCTCTTTTTATTTTAAAGGTATCCAAGGTCGACGGCATTTGACCGGGGTTTTCAGACACAGTGGCAAAACACCTTGCAAGTGTTTAGACTGGTTCTGAGATGGAAGTCAGCTGAATTTTAAGGCACGCCACTTAGCCCCAACATGCTCTTAGATTAATTGGTCTACTTGTAACTTATGGAAATTATTTATGTATATTCAATCGACAATTTCTTTATGTAAAAATAACTGCAGTTCATAGCTTTTTGTTGTATGCATGTTTGTTCAAAGTAGTTTAGATTCCGGAAAAGCAGTTTGAAATATTTCATTCTAATTTCTGTGTGGACCAGTCATACCCAAAACATCAGAATATTTCTGGGCCGGCCCAGAAATATCTGGCGAGACTAGCTTGACTCTTATTTAATATAATGGGCAGCCCAGGGCTGGGAAAATGAAAGCAAAAGAAAAGGTAGGCCTTTGCTCCGCAGTGAGATGTGATGGCAGATAATAAAATAATAGATAAAAATAATGCAGTCTTTAAGTCTCAGACATAAGTCAGTGTTAAAAAGTCCGCTGAAGCAGTCAAAGCCTGCGCTCAAGCTAACTGCAAAGATTTCTACCAAAAAAAAGTCACTGTTAAAAACAAAATTTAAAACAAAATTGACCATCTGATAAAGTTGTTTGTTAAACCAATTACCATAAGCTAAGTAAATAAATTTCAAAGGTAAAATCAGGCGCAATTAACAAACAAAAAATTGAAACCGACGTCATTTTAATAAAAACCTCTTACGTGGTGCGTGTAAAAACTATCGAGTTACGTATGTCGATGGACTTTGTTCTCATCACTATCATAACGCCTACCACTTGACAGATCCTTGACTCGTGGGATTAATTATCACTGCTTAAGTGTTTATAGCCGTTCATATTAATACTTGGTCGCACGTCAATCTTCATTTAATACTTGCTTGCCACCTATCGAGTATCAGAGCTCTGTGCTCTGTGGTGCAACAAGGCTCTTCGTTGTATCTTCATATCGGTTTGTGGAGATCTCTTCAGTTTCATTCAAGATCTTATAAAGAAATTGTTGTTTAGTTATGCCGCCATTTAGTATTTAACGATATGCTTATACTGATATACCATAAAATTTACATCATGAAATAAAACGCTGGAGGTCTTGGGTTCGATTCCCAAGTCGACCATGGTGTTATTGGGTTTTCTATGAAATTCTCAGTAGCAGGTCGGAGTTTGGATTTGTGCCCGGTTAGTGGCAATAGGCTCGCCCCCTATTACATGGGACCTTAACATATCCTCTGCCTACCCCTTCGGGGATACAGGCGTAATGATATGTTATGTTATGCTATGACATAAAACCAATAGAGAACTGTACAGTGTTGGTACATGGGTGTATGTAAAGGGGGTACAATAAAGACGTTCAGTAGGTGATATTATTTACAAGCAATCATCACGGTAATTACTTTACAGAAAATTTTAAATACCTTCAGCAAGCCTGTATTACATGTATTATCTAGGTTAATGAACCCAAATTCTTATTAGACCATCTAATTTAGTATACATGGTTATTTAAATTATAAACGCAACCATATGATCCAATTGGAATACAGCAAATTATGAAGTATCAGGAAATCGGAACAACATCCCGCTTTAAATACGTAATAAGGAAAGATTTAAATAATTATAGATTTTGAGGCTCAGAACAAAGCTCAGTATTTCGCAGAGGTCAAACACATAACAGTTTATTTAATATATCGTGATATGAATACTAATCTCCACGTTTACGCGGATAGAGCAATATAATCTACTTCCTGGATAGTCACTATACACAGATCAATGTAGTTATGGACTGGAAAAGCTAGTTATGATAACGCAGTGGAAACTTACTTTGACCTAGTTGACCTATTTACTCTGGTTAATCAATGAAATGTGACTTATTTCCGGAGACATAACAATTACGTGTAAATATCTAATTATCGTGTCTCGTGTGTTGCGGATTTTTAACCGACTTCAAAGAAGGAGAAGGTACTTAATTCGATAATATTTTTTTATGTTTTTTACCGCAGGACTTTTGACTGGGTGATTGATTTTTTTTCTGACCTATTTTGGTCCCAGTTTTGGTAACGGGATCCAAGAGGCAAGGGGAATAAATATAAGGTTTATTTTGAAGTCGGTTTTTTGTCGTAAGTCACAACCTTCGTATATCTTTAAAAACACGTGACCTAACGTATGTGCATTAATTTCAAAAGAAAGTTGCTGATAAACCTTACAAGTACTTATAAGTACTTAATTTATTAATTAATTAATTTATACTTATTTGAGAAAATTTTATTCGGGTCTGCGAAGAATCATAATTAACTTATTCATGTCATACAAAAGGTACGGTACACCGTATTAGTCAGCACTTCAATATTGTATTTAATTAACGTATAATATTTATTTAAGTATTCGTAAGAAAAAGTAGTTTAATGAATGGCGAAATTAATGACCCTTATCTACAAATAAATATAATGTTTATTAGCTATCTAACAAAGTTTGGTAAATCCTCGTTCTTATGTCGGTAACAAAAGATTTTGTGCTCACAGACATGATAAAGTTAATGTATTGTTTGGGTTATCATGAATCACTGTCAGTTTAAGCAAAACAAAACAAATAGTGTTTTAGCTCCAGAATATGACATGCCTATTTACTTTTTATCTTTGTATACTATTAGTTGTAGTGTATATACTTTTAGCTGTGACAACATAAATAGTATATGTATTTACAGTTTTTTACAGGTAAACTAAGAATTTACCTTATTTTTCTCACATTTAGGGAACCCTCAAAGTACTAATGATTTCTTGGAACTCGTGTAATAGCTGATAATGTCGCGGTACCGACAAACGTTTTCTTCCAGTTTATCAAAACTAACGGTTCTAAGTTCAATAACAACAACTCACACATAATTAGTTTATTTGCCAATTGTCTATATTGTTATTCTTGTAATAGTCATTGATTCAACCAATTTCCTGAGATGGGTTGTGAAAAAATGCGTCACAATCATTTTTCAAGACGAATATTTCGTGATTAGAGAAGACTTGACGAGGAATAATAAATAGTTTTTTTTTCTTTTAATAAATAAAACAAGAAAAAAAGCAGACTTTCAGTACTGCTTTCAGAAATCGCAAGTCTTCTCGTAATAACCAAATAATTATCTTTTTTTAGGCATACAGTTTTCTTGGTAAAGCAGCTGAAGTTTAGCCACACATGGACTTATATCCGTTCTTACTCTGAAGGGACTCACGGCTTACAGGGAATTACTAGTTTAGTTAAATAAACTATAGCACTTTACACACTGTGCAGTTTATGTGATGAGTTCCCATGTGTAAACACAAGTGTCCCATTTAGTCAGACACAAGATTTAGTGTCCAATCAGCAGAACACGCGCATTGACATACATTTAGTGAGTGTACTCTAAGCTTCTATTGATGAAGTATCTATAAAATCCGTATTAAAGCTTCAAATACGCGTTACCTTTTGTAACGATGACTTGCTAGGGTCCTCTGCCCCGTATGGCCAGTTAACACGAAATTGTCGACATCCTACAAGCTCGAGGGGGCAACATAAAAACTGGACAGATCAATTGAGTTGAACGAACTGTCCGATGCATCTCACAAACAATACTTGTTCGATACTTAGTAAGTGTCGTTATCTCAACGATTTCGCGTATCTAGATAAGCGGAGTCTTATCGCATATCCGGGAATTATAGAGGTCACCCAGATATTGTAATTTCGCAACCGAATGGTAACAAATTAGTAGTAATTACGTGTTTAATAATGTAGATTTATACTTTAAGCAAATTTGACACAACAGAGTTCTATATATATGTAACTTAATTTGGTAATTAATAAACTTCTTTAATATTACTTAATTGGCAAGGTATTAACTAATTAGTTTGGAAGTATCTCGGGTGTCTTAGAACAACTATAGGAAATTATATCATTATTGACTAATTGTTTGTCTAATGACTTAATATGCTATCTTAAAATGTCCCTTAAATGGTACCTTAGTAACAAATATTATGTTTCAGTTTAATGTTAAAGGGATGTATCCACATATTGCTACAACTTTCTTGCTATTGATGATTATCAATACGACGCCTCTGACATCATAATGTGTCTTTAACTCGTGAAATAATAATTAACCTTGGCATTCTGATCATTTACTGAGAAAACAACAACACGTTATTCATTGTATTATATTGCTGGGAAAAATAGCACATTGGTCACAAGCAGTCCTTCAACATTTTGTGATCCATGCATTCATGTGGCGATAAGTGGCGATAATTCCCAAAATCCGCGGATTAGATTAAAGAGATTAAACAAATATAAGAAGCGGTGTAAATAAGTATGGACAGGTATGTAAAGCAAAATGTGAATATCTATATTTCTCAAAGAACAAGTTACATCTAATAATAATATTGTTATGGAACTTTCCTGCATTAACAGTTATACGGTGGCGCTAGAATAACATAAAGTTTCTTAAGTGTATTTATAATAGAGGTCAATTATATAAATGGGATAATTATTGTAATCTCTAAGTTATAATTATTGTAACCTAAGAAAATCTCTCTATGTAGAGCATTTGACTTGGTTTTGAGATGCTAAACGTTACTTAATAGGCAAATATGATGTGTTAATAAGATAAGCATGTTATTCTAATTAATAACTCGACAAATAAAAATAATTTACTGCCGTTTTTATTTAGTCTAGTATGTAAGTTAGTTAGTAGTTTATTACAAATGTTTTGCGTTCAGAAATGAGATAGAAAAATAAACAATATTATTTAATTATTAGCATTACACTAAGTATGTGTGTTTTTCTCACGTTAGGTTAAAAGTCAAATCTTGACGTAAACAAGAGACGATTGTAATAAATTTAAAGTAGGAACACAAAGTCATGCTTAGGTACATGGTAATAAATAAAAATGCTTTCGAGTTTTTAAGAAGTTATTTAAATAAAAATAAATACTAGATTATTATTTTCTTTAAGTTTTACTGCAATGGTATATTTTTTAAGTTGCGAGCTCTTTGAAAAACGTATTATGCAAATACATGTTTTATTCCGTTTTCGTATAACTGCACTACAGAGATCTTGGCTCTTGTTAGTCATCCCCTAACAAAGAGGATCATGACCCGCAAAAATGCACAAAGAAGTTAAGAAAATTTAAAACAATGATGAATGAACATTGATACCCAGTTGCCTAGATTTAAACCTGCTTTGTACATACCTACTGATATCATACAATGTAAGTCTGTCTATCTGTTTTCAATATAGTTAGCTTGAACTTCAATAAAGGAGGTAGGCTTTTGTTAGTATAAGATTTCACACTATAAAAAATATACCTGGTCTGTACATTTTTTAGTTTTGTTTACTACCTATTGAGCTTATCTTAGCTTGAGAGTGCTCCGTATCCAAAAACGTTGATAAATATCTGTGATTGATTGATGATTGTAGTATAAACCTAATTGTGTGCGCGTGTGAATTGTAGAGCATTAGATATTTCAAAACAATTTTGTTTTAATGGAACTCTTGGCCTGTAGTTATAGTTTTAGTATAATATATACATTTCTATGTATTTAGCCTGTTCTTAGCTAGATCTGTCTATGTAATCCACATCATTATACCGGTATCGTAAAGTATGCGATGTTGAAGATATGAATTGTTAAAACAGAGTTACTAACCATTAAAATGTATTTGTAAATAATTCGAAGGATGTTGCAGGTTGCTTAAAAGGCAGTATTATTCAATGGGTACTTATAATTAATTATGTTGAGAGCTATAAGTCACCATCGTGACTAGACTCGTCGCAACTAGATTGTTTTCATCGCGTCTTACTTTACATATTCTATCTTATATGCGCATTAGTGTAGCCGTCATTAGTTTACTACTATGTTGCAGCAATAGTCATCAATGTAATCATAATGTGTTCGGCGTTCTCAACTAGTCTTAGACTAGAGTAGAGACAAATATTCCCAGTGATCTAAGAAGACTTTAACTCAATCTTTCTACGACTCAGTTTTTCTTTTTTTCTGTCTGTGTACCGATCAAGGGTGAGCTAAGAATTGAATGAAAGTTTTCTTGTTCCCTTTTTATGTTTGACTACTGCGCTTTCCAGGCTCAACTGTTTTAGACCTAGCGACTGGGTGATATCAAAACAATCACAAAAATCTTAACCTAATTAATGTTGCTCATTACTAGCCGAGATTAAAATTAGCTATTTATTCGCAAGGTAATGAACGATCCTAATCGGTTGTAAATACTTCCAACATGTCTCACTTTACGTAAAACTTCAAGGGCATGCCAAGAAATGATAGCAATAGGTTTTGTAATAAGCAACTGCATTGAGCATACTTTCCGGTTTCTGATAATTGCCATAATTATCGCGTCATCAGTAATCTGCAAGGGATTAATTAGCAACAGTGACAAATAAGGTTATCACAACATTAGATAATCGGATAATGGTAGGTGAAAACTGCCTTTCCTAGTTTCTAAAACTTTGCCTTGCTGGTTACGGGATAAAATAATATTTTTATAGAATAGAAGATTTTTTTTTTTTTTTATTTTCAGTTGGTCGACGTCCGACAACTGTTTTTACTGGCGACTAAAAACTAAGCTACTGTCAACATATACATAATAATATTTTAGTTTAGGTAGGTACTCAGTTACTCATAGTGTTCTAACTCTATCAATGTATAGTTAGAACATTTATCTAAGTACAACGATCAAAGTACATTAACGATCATAGGTCAAAATAGGATGCGCAATGCTCTATTGCCTCGAACCTTTCCCTAGCAAAATAGTTACTTAGGCAGAGCAAGAATACAATAACATTAACACATATGGCCTGAATTAAACCTAGAGATAAAAAATATGACAACTGTCAATGTAATTAACTTCATTGGGATTTCCTTGAAACATTTCAGTAGTAGAAGTTTAGTTTTTGCCCTCTATAATCATATGGCTTCTGTGAATTCAGCCGTGTTAATTGTGATAAGGTTACATTTCAATGAGGGCCAACAACATTGGCTTTGTTTAACTGAGTATGTGAACAGTAGTCAATGTTAACACGGTAGGTTAAGAAAACCCATAATTTACATATTTTAATTTAAGTGAAGGTTTCAATTTCAATGTTAAAAATTAGGTAGAGTCGAACTTGCAACCACAGTTTAAATGCCTTGTCTTAATCCAAGGTTAACGTTTGTAAGTAATTAAGAAAAACTTAGAAGGCATTGTTTACGGGAACTTGTTATGTTATTAAATTTATTAACACTCATTATAAAACGTGTTCGCGGTCAGCTAAGCTATTTGTGTTTATCGTGAAGCCGGTGATATAATCATAACACTTCTATACGTGTTTGTATCGGATAACATTATCAAGAGGCATTACTTGCTACTAGAATTTCTTTCAGAATTCTTTATGCATTTTAGTTGAGCTAGAAAGAAACTAGGTCGGTTCATAACCTTTGCTGTAATTAGATCAGTTGGTAAACAAATTGGAATCGTGATATACTTGTAGCGTGTTAGAAATATTTTACTGAATTAAAAATACTTATTTTTCACTTTATTTCAGCGATGAAAACGTCAAACAATATGTACATTTTCTCTGTTCTGTAGATATCATAAGCAAATAATAACATGGTTTAATTACCTTTGGTGATTCCCAGTTTGACTGTACATGTGATGTTGCTGAAATGTAAGTCCACTGGGTCAGCTTTGGGGACCATGTGGAGCCCCTGCAAGGCGGCGACCGGCTGCGCGTCCCGGGAGGAGCCCTGCGCAGGGGCCGCGGGGGCCGCGGGGGCCCCGGTTGCCATGGTGACACTGGCCCCGGCACTCCCCGTTGAGTAAGCTACACTAGTTTCATCAACTATCTGCGCCCCGGCAAGCATCATTTTGTTCGCGAACTACACTTGCTCCGACTCGAATTCCGCGCGTGCGCGCTACGTTGCGTCGCGCGTTCAAATGCGCGCGCGCTTCGCTCCAACACGAAGTGGACTATTGGAACCCTTTGTCCGTTGCCGGTAAATAATTGCACACGCATTTGTTTCATTGCACGTTAATTTGTAAATGAATGTTGGACGACACTCTATTAGCATGTCTGTGTGCGTGCGTGTGGTAGTGTGCGTAGTACGATGAACAATACCCTTTATTGTAGAGTTACTCGTATTTGTTGTGAACGACAAGACAAAGATACACATTTCTCCTTTATAATAATAAATGGTCCTTTATTAGCCAAAAATAATAACTTGTTCATTTTTATGAGGTGTTTTGAAATTTACCTACCTTGGTGATTAACTCAGAGGCTACATGAACAGGTAGAGTTTTAATTATACATTTATTAGTCATATGTAATTTTGAAGAAAACTTTGGTACTGATTGTTATCTAAGTAACTTTAACTACCTATACATGCAAATGAGTAATAAACTTAGCTCATTTCCCAATAGCACAAACTCTACCAAAACACGTTATACTTCCACAGGTAGTCAATGAGAAGGTTTACTACCTATCATTATATTTTTAAGGCGCATGCAGTTCAATTTTTATTTGAGAATACAAGTTGACCTCGATGCCTTAGGTTCATGGGTTCAATGAATTTATTTATAGGTAGGTATTTCCTCTATTCTCACGAGAAACATTCATAGGAACTTAACTAGAGGTCCATTCAGCCCGTTACTTATACTCTAACCACATCAAGAACATCAAAATAAGGGTATTAATGTATCACTATTTATCAATTTGATAAGGAGAATATACTATGATAACAAATGACAGTCGATTAGTTTAGCGCTAGTAGTGACATCTATGTTTAAGTGGGAAAACTACTTAGTTAGGTATATGACTAACGCATATGTATGTACAATGTAGTGTGAAGGAATTACGGTAGGTAGCGTTACTGGCATTCCATGTCATTAGTTTTAGATAGAAAGCACAGATGGCGCTAGTAAATTATGAAAAAAAATATAGAGTTAGCTTAATTTACTTGATGTACGGTAAGATTAGAGTCACCAGGATGAAAACACGAATAATAAAATATGGTCCTTTACCTACCTGGCACTTAAAGCATTAATTTGAATGTTTTGACATAGGTACCGTGTCCGAATTCATCCATATTATCGTAGAGAGAGAGAGGCAAGGTAGAGGCACTATTCGATATTAGATCAGATAGAAGTGATTAAAAAGAAGTAGATACCTATTTGATTTAAGAACGAATAAGTTCATGTGTAGTTTTTTAAAAACACGGAACTTTTTACATTCTTCGACGAAGAAATACTGAAAGAGCTCTACATTTTTTTTAACGGTTTTTGTTAATTAACAAATATTATCATGAAACAAATTCAGGGTCAGGCGAAATTATAGCGAACTTAGTGCTTTTTTTTTTCTAAAAATACCCCTATGGTTTAAATATCTGTAGTTCTCAGTAGATAAGCAAGTATCATCCACTAGTTTGAGTTTTGTCAGAAATTTTATTATTTCCTAAAACTATTCGAAACCGCGTTTTGTTTTTGTTACAAATAATTAGTTTATTATTGAAAATAATTTGCGAATCTATATTTGGTTCTTCGCAATACATATCCTTGAAAGTGTGATCTACATTATAATTTTCTTTAAATTTCAAGAGCGACTGGTCAATTTGTATCAAGTACCGAACGTACGAGGTAACACCAATGTTATAAGTTCCGTGTTCATACAAGAATCTTGATAACCTTACGTTACTTAATCATTGTTTATGTAAGTTTACATCAAAATTCATATGCACTATAATCAACAACTAGCTATGTATTGCCTAATATAATCTGATATAAATCCGGTAGCCTTATGAGTTATGTCTTTTTCCTTAAACAGTAATTAATTAACACGCTTTCTGCCTATAAGACGCAGTTTGTCTCAGAGTAGAATAGCGGGAAAAGGTCACAAAAAATCATGAACATGCTATTGGATTTTTTCTCTATAACTTTTTATGCCATTGGTCAGATTGTGATGGGCATTTAGATTGGGTGTTTTAATGACGACCGTGAGGACTTCTCACCCAAAAATACAAACTATGTAAGGAAGTATACAGTTTTTTATTGCAAAACACTGTACCTAAAACAGGTATTACAGGCAGTCCTCCTGATTAATCAGTCCTGGAAGTCTTATATGAGTGCTCGTGCTTATATGATCGTTCAACAAAATATCTACGAAAAAAAACATCTTCATCTACTTCCCAAAACTCTTACAAAATTATTTACTTTCAGGATGTCATCAAAACCGTAGCATGTGTTTACCGATTTGTAAATTCAGCCTCCGGACAAATCAATTGGCGGTAATGAGGGGTCAGACAAGCGGACACACGCGGGCTTTCCCCACATCCTTCCCACTATCCTCGAGTGTTGCCACACCGAGCACCGCAGCATTCACGTTGCATCTACGGCCTTATTCCACTGCCATCCGTGAATTGGGCAACACCAAACAGGTTGCAATACCAACTTTAATAGCTAACTGCCATAAACGATGTTGAAGGTATTCAGGTATTTTGAAATATGACAAAAATAAGAATTTTGTTTTTGGATTCATAAATGATAAAACCTTGTGAATTGACTTTCGGATTGTTATTTTTAAATAAATAAAAAAAATTGCGAAATAAAATCTTCCACATTTATTTGCATTTTTGAGACTGAGATAAATTATAATTTGAACAATAGTAGAGTAAATTTTCTCACAGACAGAATCGTTGCATAAGAATTGTTAGGACTGCATACCGCATAGCTACGATAAAAGTATTTTTTATTATATAAATTGATGTTAAAGTCATTGTCTTGGAAAGTCTTTATCTGTAAACATCCAACAACTGATTCAACAAACTATGATATATTTTCATACAAAAAAAATCTTGGTATATGCCACGGCAAAAGATGGGTGCTGTAAGAATATTTACGAAAGGTCAACATCCTCTAATTGCCTGAATTTATCAGCGTTTCTAGTACTGTACGTCTCGAACTCACGATTGTACCAAGTTAGGCAATTCTTGCAGCAAATGGTACAGGTTGCCGTGCCAATGCATAATAACATTAACAGCCGTTAAAAAGGTCATTAACAGTGCTTTGTCTTACGGGTTTCTTTTTATTATTTTGTGTCAAAACATTATACATGGATCTTCTGTGGCATGTAGCAAAAGCCTTCGTTGTCCAGGGATAGTTCCTCTAAATATTTTTATTAAATAACCAGTATGTACTTAAAAATATCGCATTTGTCTATAATAAGCAGAAAAAAAGTAAACATATGATGTCATAATTTCTCACCAATGTATGTACACGTACAGTTGGTTAAGTAGTAGTATTCTTGTTTTACAACCATGACTATGTCCTCGTAAGGGCCACCCACCTTAGTAGGTCGTACATTGTGTCATAACTTGTTCTGTCCTAAAAGGTTAGGGTTTACAAGGATCTGATATGCATATAATATACATGTATAGGTTAACAGTCTGAAATATACAAGGATCTCCGATATCAATAGAATATCATACAAAAGGCGTACGACTCTACTTATCTTTACTGAGATATTAGATGAATCGTTGCACAAATTAAAATGGTCTACTCTATCTAGTAGGTATGTCGGCCTACATCTAACATATTGATCTAAAAACGTCAATACAGAGCGACTTGGAACCGCGACACTTAAGTAGAGCAGGTCCACTTATCTTTTTAATATTATATCTTATGTAATACTGCATTAAAATATGTTTTTGTTGTAAATCTCAGAGGTGGTTTCGTTTTATGTAACAACAGCTTTTACCTGCAAAACGTTCACGTTAGCGCCACACCTTTTCTAGAATGCCGCTCTATATCTAAAGCGCTAAATCTGAAATACCTAATTATATTGGCCATCGTCAATATAATTAAAACACAATAAATATTTATAAAGAAATTAAAATACAACAAATATTTAAAAATAACAATAAACAAAATTATTTATTCATTAAGTATATTTAATATTTGAAGATTGGAAAAAAATTAAATAAACCTGGGAGAAAATAATTATAATTATTTTTAATTAATGTGAAGGATTTGAAATATTTATCTCAATTAGTATTATAATATTATTAAAGGTTAATAATTTAAAAGGTGCATTCCTCTGAATAAATTTTGTATCTTGGCTGACTTATTTTTAGCGTGCCAATACACTTAGGTAAGGATACATTGTATATTTTCATATCAAATTAACTTGATACACAACCACAACAAAAACGAGATCTTCAATAAAATAATAAATAAATAATGATTATGTAAATTGAGCTCGCAGAAATTATGCAAAGAGTGACCGAATTCGAGGTGGATACAAAGGGGGGAAGCCAGGCACGAGGGTCATCATCACACGAACACTTTCGCTCGCTGTTCAGTGCTCGCACGGATTACGCACGTATCACACGCACAAAAACGAACTCAAAAAAATAAAAATTAAATAAAAAAAGTGCGCTAATTTAAATAAATGAAATTAAAATAACTATTGTGATATTTTTTCTGTGATTAATTAATATTTTTATTAATTTAATATTTAATCAAAATAAAATACGATTTGTTTTGTTTATTAGTTTAAATGTATATTTTATTTATGCAAAAATGTTGTCTGGTGCAAAGTGGTTAATTTTAGTTGGAATTACTGCGCTGCAAATATCCGGTAAGTTATAATATAATTATTATGTAGTACACCGGTAACGGAAGAGTGCTTGTTATTTTACTGAAATATTTAAATAGATAGGAATATACTTAATTATTTTAATTATGATTTCCTTATGCCTATTAAGTTGCAGATAAGTAAAACTATTTATTGCTTATCAGTTTTTAAATGGTTTACATAGATCTTTGGGCTATTTTGGAACGTTTTTGCGTACCAAACCTTCTTATAAATACAATAAGTGATTGATCTGTATTTTTACAAATCAATTTACTCATTGCCTATCCCAATAAGAGCCGTTGTTATTAGTAAGTTACGTTATTTATGCCAAGCATGTCTAGGCAGTTCTTACTATATCTAATACCGTAAAAATAACCATAAAACAATTGTGACTATTTGAACTTTTTTCAAATGATAACCCTTATCTGTAGGACAAACATCACAACAATATTAAACAACAATAAATACTATTCCTAAAATGTAAAGCCAATGCCTCTTTATTTGACAACTAATATTATTTAAACTTTTAAACCTACCTCAAACATTTAGGAGACAAGTTTGCAAGCATCGTAAAGGCGGCAAGGTAACTGTATAGTTTGTTATTATAGTGGGTTGCATAAGAGCGGCAACTAAGTTTGTTTTGCTGTAACCGCTCGATCAGTTCCTTATCCGCGTGCAGATGCTGCGCGGCACACGAATTGAACAGCTTAAGAAAATGTTATTGTAGGTACGAGTGAGTTTATACCGGTGTTTTTGAAAGACGATGTGTTTGTGAAATAAGTTGGTTTGAGTTTGTGTAAGAACTGAGTATTAATACTAGAAATGTTCATGGTCAATCAAATTTAAGTAAGTATCAATCTAAAAAGTAATTTTGTCGTGATGTGTTTCCTAGTTTTGCCTTAATATTTTTTTATAAATTATTCACAATATATAAGGCTGGTATTCGACATCAAATCAAATAATCACCTTTTAAAGCAATGAATCTCTACATATTATACCTACTAGTACATTTTGGAGGAACTACATTTATATTCTTAAAATATAAGGAAATTTGAAGTAAATTTGCGCGTAATTATCAAATTGAGGTCATTCATAAAGGCAATAACTTTTCCAATAATTAAGGTTTACGGAACAATTGAAACAAGGAAAAAGGCATCAACTTGAAACAGTTAAATATATGACATAAAGTTAAACTGTCAACTCGTGAACCGCGTATGCGTGAATCACAGGTGCGCGCGCACAATACTTCCGAAATGTTAGTCGGCCGACATTGGTTGCGTAAGAGTCGTCTCAAGCGGCGCAGGCGCTCGATCCGGTTTGTTTGTCACATTAGCCTGATAACCACGAGCCTTGCAGTTTATGGACCATTGTAGGTTTTTTTGGCTTTGTATTTAATTATATGGTGATGTAATACGTTTTGAAGTTATATTTTGATGTGAAATAGCGTATTTTATACAAAAAGCAAAAGTTAAAGTGAAATTTAAAAATAGATACTTGGCTAGGGTTTAAATATGTTACTTTACTTAAAAAAATAATACCATTTAATACTGACTCCTAAACTGGTATTTTTTCAGAAGTAAGATATTTTTACAGGAGGGGTCACACTGCAGGGCAATAAGGCCTTTGCCCTGTAGTGGGACAGAAATAGCCAGAAAAAAAGTAATTCTTAGATGTTTAATGTATCAATTTAAAACTGTCTCCCTATATAAAACCCACTTATTTATTTTAAAATACAATAACAGCTGTAATATAACAAAAAAAAAACATACGTAAAAAGGTACTTATTTTATAAGAAAATTTTGGCATTCGACCTTTGACCCCAGTAATTTCAGTATTGTCATTATAATATACCCGTAAATTACAGCAATTATAATATGTGACCCTTACGCCACTGTTGCCCATCACACGCACCTTTTGACCTGAAGAGTTTGATGCATGTAACTTTACAACACGCTGTAGTTATGTTCAGGTTCACAATGTCTTTGGGTCAAGGCTACTTGATGGCAATTACACGTGCGCGATGGGAATTATATATTATTTTATATGAGAAGGCTAAGCAAGGCACTCCTATTAAATAAGATTTGTTTTTGAAGAGAAAATTGAATATAATTGTAGGCCTTAAAATCATAGAATACTTTGGCATGTTTAAACAAACAACCTGTGGTTTTAATTCTTTATTATAGTTATTACTGCAACGTCTCTTTTGAAATATTTAATAAGACTTTTTTAAGTATTCCTAATCTTGAAATCCTTCATATCTGCTTCCTGTATATAGAGTACCAGAATGACATTTCAATGTCATAATTCACTTTCTAATTTATTCCAAAGCACCAATGACTGGTATGGAATCATGATGAAACTGGGAACTTAATACCTGGTCTGCCACCACTCATTAAGTAAGCGTGATGACCGAGGCTTGGCTCCTTGACTATAAATAAACTAGCCAGCATCAACAGCCAGCCATTCTCATATAAAGACATAGTCAAAGAGTCAAACAATTTTTATCGAAATCACAAAATTGAAAAGCATGTCAATTCCTAAATTACAGTAATTTAATATTACTTAAAGTATTCAGCGTGATAGTTTATAAGCTAGGAATCCCTAAACAACATTATGAATACTTATTTACTGTCTCGCAATAAAACTGGTTTAATTAGGAATTGTAAATTATTGCAACTTAATTGATTCATAACGGTAAATAAGACATAAAATAACGGAAGTTTATAATTGTTTATTTCATTGTTGTTCTAGTTCATTAAAGATACATTCTAGCACTCTTAATGAATAATTAATTGCGTCATTGACTGGCCGTGAAAACTGCATTTCAAATCACTGTGTTATAATTATCAAATAACTGCCTTATTTGATTAATTTGTTGTTTACTGGTTAAATGACCTTTGGTGTGTACATTACGACATAGAACCTACAGGTTATTGGAACTTGATCATCTATATTTCTTAATTGATTTATGGAGCTATGGTATGAATGTTTATAATGATTTTGCAATGGTATGTAACACTTAAGATATCTTTCTATTTTTTATTTAAAAGTATAATCATCTCAGAATCAAAAGAAATTGTGTTTATTAGTTATCCATAAAAATTACATACTGCAACTAAATTCAAACTTTACATATAATAAAATGCAAGTTAGAATCAGCTAAATAGCGGCTACACACCTTCATGATATTTATAAATAAGGCCCTTTGTATTAAATAATGTCAATGCTACAGAGATTGTTAAGTATATTGTTTTTAATTTAATAAGAAGTGAAGGGAAATGAGCCGTCATAAGGAGTTTTATATTCGCAAAGGATCATAAAACAGAAAATCAATGACGTATGACGTCAATGAACGGCTGTCGATATTTAAATGACTTCACACTGGAAAGCTACGAGACAGTCGACGTGTGTTAATATTCTGTGCCTTAAATAGGTATAGGTATAAAGGGTCACACAACGCAATCTGTTTACAAAGTTATCTGCCTTTCAAAACTACTTAATTAATATAAGAACCTTCGGTTGGTATGTCGAACTTGTCCAAAATAAAACTTGACACATCAAAACATGAACACAAAATTATGAAATAATAAGTACAGTATTTTTAATAAGATGTTTAAACCGTATTATTGTATAACATGTAATGTTTTAAAGCAATTATATTTTTACTTCTGTGAATTTGCCTTTCCTCAAGCTATATTGGAATAGGCTTCTAATTTTGTGTCAACCATCGAACAAAAAGTTCCTTTAGGTTTAAAAGGACAATTTGAAGCCGTATAAAGAAAAAGTATTTGTAATGTAAAATTTACAAGTTGTACGTAAATTTCATATTTAGGCCACCGTACTCCGCAAGAATCATGACGCTTTGATACGAATACATTTTCGATACATTTCGCATCTAATTTCATACAGCATAGTAGTATCCAATACCTTGTTCTTATTAAGTAAATTATAGAGTCTCAAAAGGACGAAGCATATTGACCTTCGACTATAATTATAGGTCATTTCACAACATCCGAATATATGACAAACTCTATCAATAAAGTTGCGAAAGCGATCGTTTATCGCGTATACTTACATGAGCCGGTGACCAACCACGCGTGCACTCTTTACGCAATGCATTCATCAATAGTTCGTATAGTTACAGACATAGGTGCATGTCATGCTAAAGGAATCCGATACTCGAGAATCTAGAAATTTCTGAGACTGGTTAACACCTATTTGAGCAATTGAAAAATCATCTGTCATATAACAATACCTCTTAGTTGCCTACCTGTTGCTTTGAAGTTTATTTAGTGTTCTTCCCAGCTAAATTATTTATAAGTTTTTGTACACACAACGGACATACAATAATTAACATATACTATACAGATCAAAGAGGTACAAAGCTACTGCTTATTTCAGATGAAATTTCTTCCAGCAGAACTGATACTGGAAGCATAAAACTTATAGATAGTATGAGTCCATGTTAACACACCTTTGGAGATAATAGTAGGAATAACAACCAACGTGTGAAACTTTACAATTAAATTTATATTGATCCTATCTCTCAGTACAACAGGTGGTGTAACATCGCTAGCGAGAAATACGTGTTTCGTGAATTTTTAAGAACGTTGATATTCATCAGCCATTCACAAGCACTAATCTTAGATACCCATCGCACGAAACAAACCTTAATAAACTCACAGAGCACGTAATGGGAACAAAAAAACTATACAACACCATTATTAATTCCTTACAAAACGTCGCAAGTGTACCCACATCACCCAGTATTAAGTGGTCTTTGTTTCAGTACTAATTAAATGTACTTATAGTTGAAGTATAATTGGTGGTCTCGAGTCACAGTGCGATAGGTTACAAGCGACGCTTTCACTGTTCAATCGATTCACTTGTACTTTCAACCGATACCACGCTGGAGCTGTGAACTCGTGATCTGGTTTACTATGATTATGCAACTCTATGCACTTACTTGTATCAGATGGTTGTTTTGTTTCCTATTCACTGTTTCCAAGGAAATCTGATAGTGATATCAGAGCTATAATGTGTACACAGTACGAACGTGAAGTCATTTCAACCGCCACCGCCTCACTTACATTGTACTAGTTTGTTTGCGTTCATTCACCTTCTTTGGTAAGCGTAAAGGCCATTTTATACGCAAAAAGGAAATCAGATTCAAAGTCACAAAGCCGAAACATTCCATATGACAGTAATAAGAATAAAACATAGACTTCTTACTAGGTATGCCTAGAATTTCCGGCCTAGGTTAAGAGCGATTCAGGTCACGCACGAACTCTAGACATCCCGTAACATTTGAAATTCTAATTAGATATTTTAATATGCATAGTTTCTTCAAAATTGAGCCTTTTTTTTCTGGTAGAGATCTTTGCAGTTAGCCTGAGCGCAGGCTTTGACTGCTTCACCGGACTTCAATCAAAATTGAACCTGTGCCACTAAACGTTTCTCCACATTCGTTGTAAAGATTGGAAGGTTAACTAGGAAGAATTCCTGTCACCCAACGTTGACGTTGCAGCGCCTGTAAACTATAAGCACGTAAAGAAAGAAAAAGCTTTTATTCTGCCACTTATAGGCACACACATTAAATAAAAAGTAATAATAAAAATTAAAAACAAACAAAAAAAAACAAAAAAAGAACACAACTGCGATTTCTGCTTATTGTGCGGTTTACACAAAGAACCACAAGTCTCGTTATGATAAGGTTTATGCCTTTAAATCTAAAATCAAGGAAGTTATTTTGACTATTCAAATAGCTAAAGAACTTTCATTTCTTTTAAGAAATTTCATTTTTTTTAAGTAGATGTGTGTAATATATGAAAATGAAAAATAAAAATACATTTACACCCATTTATCCTATTTCGCTTAAATCAATCAAAGGCTTTCCTTGTAAATAAATTTGATATGTAAATGTAACTATTACGGCAATCAATATATTTGGGGCATCGAGGCCAACCACTTCATGTAATAAACATGGAAGAAACAGCATGAAAGGAATGTTGTTATCTTCCAAACAACATTTGGTAACATTTGCAACAACGATCACAAAAAAATCATTAGATTGGCATCGTCTAAAATCTAAAGGTTAAATGATTTAATCAGTATTCACTTGTCTTGTAGTTATCCAAACTTTTATAAATGAGTAAACCCATGCAATTAATCTGTGCAAAAGACATTTACATTTACATTGACACACCGAGGAATGCTTCAATGACATAATATACCATAACAAATATTTTATAAACAATATTACTAGAAAAGTTCAACACCGCACCTATATTATACTTTTGTGTGAATTGTTTTTCTTTTTCGTTACACTTTTTACTGTATTTAGTTCCACGATGATACATTTACTGCGGGTCTACTAACTAATCTACGCACCGCTTCGCTTAGAAATGTCGCTTGTCGTAATTTTGAGTCGCATTCCTTCGACTTCGTCCGTTGACTAAAACATAATTAGCTTGAAATCGCAACACTTGGTCTATGTACTTCCATTTTGTAACTGTACTACACAATATATTATTGCGTGGATTTGTAAAGGAATGCCCATTCTTAATAAGTTTAGTTGCGTGATAAACATTATAATTTTTACGGTTTTAACGCTCGTATTTACGGTTGAATGTCACAATAAACGTAATGCATGAACGTTTTTACGAGGTACGAGATTTTAAGGATTTATTTTCTACTCAATAATAATAATAATAATGGTCTTGACCCGTAAATGTGGTTTAAACCAGCCATAAGGCTGAGAAAAGAAAATCTTTTCCAAAATAATAATAATATTCCAGGACATCTCACACACGGTTGTCTGATCCCAAGCTAAGCAGAGCTTGTGTTATGGTAACCAGACAACTGATAAACATACTTATATATTTCTAAATACATACATATTATAGATAAATTACGATCAATGTTTATAAAATATGTATGATTTATGAGTTGGCCTTTGTTTAGGTTCCTAGATAAAAGAATTTAGCATTTAACAACAAAGGCGTTTAGCCAAATACTTATTCCTAAGTCTTTCGAAATTACAAACAGCAAGATTCTTATTTACACATATTGCGTATAATAAGTCTGTGTTAAATTACAATGGGCAGGGATTTCGTGATAGCTTTTGTCTTTTCTTGCTAGTCGCTGATTTATGAATGTACAGGACTTTAGGAACACCTCACTGAATACCACTTAGCTATTAGCATTTAAAGTGCCTTTAGTATTAAGATATTCTTTAGTTAATGGTTTGTGGATGTTAAATAGCTTTACTTTGTATTTAAACTCATTAAAATACACACGTTAGTTTAGTTCTTCCGCCGGATCTCATCTGAGGTCGGATATTTCATAACACTAGACAAGTCTGAGTCCTTACTAACTTGACAAAAGATCATTTTCAAGATCACGCATTTAATTTATAATTCTAACATTTTCAATCCAAATAGATTTTAGAATTATTATTTAAAAATATCGGTCACCGCATTATTAATACACCATCTAAATAGTAAAACAGATTTTTTAATAAAAAAATGATTTTTGTGTTAAGATTAAGGTCACACGAATTCTAGACCTTACGTTAATTATTATAAGTTACGCCATAACTCAGAGCGGAATATATTTGCTTATATTACTGTATCAATGGTATACATATAATTGTTTTTTTTTGTATAAATATAATGTCGTATAAATACATAATTATGAATTAGATTACATCGATTTCTTTTTTGTTGTTTTATGTATATTTTTGTTACAAGTTTTAATATAAAGGTCCCGACACTTTACCTAACTCTTAGATAGTTTGTAAATTTCATTCATGGACTATTTTAAATTAATTACGATATTTTAAATATTGTCAACGAAAAGGTATGAACTCTGCAGAAAAATCTTCTCCTATAATAATATTACGTTTTAACAAATTCATGAGTAGTCTTACATAAGTCAATAATATATTACAGTTTAAACTACGAAGACTCTTATACTCTTAGTTAGGTATCACTGTATGTATAATTTAACCAACGAAAGTTCAATCATTAATATTCATACAAATATACAAATCAAGTTACGAAACCTATTCATGTCATGTTAAGGTACTCGACGACATCTCAACTACTTTTAAAAGGTCTTTGTTCTTAACATTCACCTATTACATAAATTCTATTGTTCTTGACGGAAACATTTCAATGTAAAGGCGAAAATATGAACAATCTGTTGACATAATAATAGATTTGCAAGTAATACTGTTTTTATATTATCCGATATGATATCGGTGTCGGACTCCGATATGAAATCGGAGGCAAGTAAACGTATCAAACATGTACTTAGCTTTCACACTATCCGATCCGATATCGAATATCGGATTCGTAAATTTCATATTTTTTCCTTACCGCTGTATCGTATCGGTATCCTGTCATTAGCTGATCTTTGTCACCGTTAAGTAAATTTTCACAACCAGTCTTACTAAGCGATACTGTGTTTTCCAGTAAAATGTGTTGTGGTGGCCAGATAGACAGTCGGTCATGTAAAATACGGCATTCAGCGAATTCGGTAAGACTGGTAGCCGACCCCAACATAGTTGGGAAAAGGCTCGCGAGAGATGGTATCGTATCGGTATCGGATACCGATATAGTGTCGGATAATGTGAAAACGCACTGACGGTAATGCTCGCACGTTTATGTCGAATTAGAATTGTTCTTAACAACCAGAGCGTACGTAATATTGTGCTGTCTTTACTCTTGTGTCCAATCTAACGATCTTCATTTGAAATGTGTCATTTGTCAAGGGTGTAATTATTTCAGTTAGCTTTTACTATTTACTGAAGATAGAGTGAAAATATTAAATATAGAAATACATTTTAATGACTAGTGACTGTATGCGAATGTACTTTGTTCACAAAATCACAAACATTGTTCTGAACCCCAACAATACCCAACATCTCACACATTCCTCTGAAAAAAAGCCCAGACTGTCTCGGGCATAGCAGAAAAGATGTTTTCTACATTGACCCGTCGGATGATCGAATCCGAGGACATCAAACAATTTGAAATCCGGTGTTTGCGCTCGTAAAATATAAAAATATTTTTTTTAATAAAAGAAGTTACATGAGAATCAGAAAAATCTATATTATTATGTTTACATCCTACACACGCTGTTTTACAGGAAGTCAAAAATAAATGCAAGAGCAAAGTAATTTGGTTCATTTAATTAAGGTCAGCCTTAATATTTCCGTAATACATATAGCGAATGTGGTTACCGATTTAATAAGACGAATACTAGTTGTCAGACAGCCAGACTGAAAAAAAAACTGGTCGATGTTAAAATTATATTACATCATGTGTCTTTAATTTGAATGATCAGTTATTTACCGTATATTAAATGCACTGAAATAAATATAGCAAGTAGGTAAGTTACACACAAGATTAGATTGTCTGAATATTAAACAACATATTGCGGGATCTCGTCTCGCAAACTGTTCGTGTAATGCGCGTTTACCAGCCACGCACCCTAACTAGCAGACAAGGTTATTTACCTCTAGATTCCATCTACATTGTAAATTCCTAAACAAAATAATTAATAATCCCTGTTCTTATTTGTTTCAGTTTCCACAAGCCAAGAGTCAAAGGAGAAGAAGCCGCAGTCAGTGAAGGACATCCTGAACACGACGTCATGCATCCCGCCGCCGTACAAGTGCCCCCACCACAAGATGCAGTTCTATCTGTACACCAGGTGAGTGCAAGCCTTACAGTTTCCACAAGCCAAGAGTCAAAGGAGAAGAAGCCGCAGTCAGTGAAGGACATCCTGAACACGACGTCATGCATCCCGCCGCCGTACAAGTGCCCCCACCACAAGATGCAGTTCTATCTGTACACCAGGTGAGTGCAAGCCTTACAGTTTCCACAAGCCAAGAGTCAAAGGAGAAGAAGCCGCAGTCAGTGAAGGACATCCTGAACACGACGTCATGCATCCCGCCGCCGTACAAGTGCCCCCACCACAAGATGCAGTTCTATCTGTACACCAGGTGAGTGCAAGCCTTACAGTTTCCACAAGCCAAGAGTCAAAGGAGAAGAAGCCGCAGTCAGTGAAGGACATCCTGAACACGACGTCATGCATCCCGCCGCCGTACAAGTGCCCCCACCACAAGATGCAGTTCTATCTGTACATCAGGTGAGTGCAAGCCTTTGTAATGGGTAGTCAATGTTTTAATACATGTATGACATACTTATTACATTACATGGCTATTAATGGCTTGCACAGACCACAAAAATTGCCAATGTGGTTTAGGATTGAAGTACCTATAGGTAATAAGTATGGTAGTTAGCAACGAAATACTTTAAAATTATTTCTGCTGTGGATTTCAACACCGGAGCAGGTGATTTCTAAAATAAGCTGCCTTCTTAGTTAAATAGGCAGATCTGTTGTTTGTAATTTAGATAATCATATAAACTAGATGGATTATTGTAAATACATCTCCATGTCATGAGCTTGCATTATCCGTCATACGAACTTAGTTTTGTATTAAAGAAAAATATAAGATATAACACTAGCTTAAAGCTTTAGATTCAGTCGGCTTAAGTTGGGCAATAGTGAACATTTTACTTAGACGAAATTAACATACCTTATAAATATTATAATGAAGATTATAAATACTTAACCTACACTATAGCACAAAATAAATCCTCTAGTCTTCTTTCCTGATGCCGATCACATTTCAATGTCAATTTTGCACGTTTCAATGTTATTTAAAAAATAAGCAAAGTCAAGCAATTTAATCGGGAACAGAAGCCCGACAAAGAAACCTAGATATAATAGCAAAAGCACTCACTAACGTGTACAATATATTATTATGTTTAATTAACTATGGGTTGAAATATAACAGAACAAAAAAAAAGGATTAACATTGAGAACGATACATTTTGTATTCTTTCTTGCGAGAGACCTTAATGCCGAAAACTCAGGGCTCTATCTAACCGTTTATCAATTCTGTGGTTGGTAATTCCTATAAGTGAATTGATCAATGACATCTAAAAGGTTATTCTATTTTATGCCACAATAAATACCCATCACATTTCTTGTTTTTGAGAGTTAATTAATGAAAACTGATCAGGGTGTCTTCACCTTGCTTGCCTCATAGAAAGGTCAGCTTATTACTAATATAATATTAAACACTATGAAATGAAGATTCAAGGTTATATCAGACCCATAAAAATAAAGCGATGACCTTTCATTTCAAACTATATATTTTAACGTTGAAATGTTTTGAATAATTAATAGAAGAGTTTGCATAAAATATAATCTTGAAGAAACGATTTAGGAAATAATTTTAAAGTGTTACATCCGCACTAGATATTATTTATTTACTTGAAAAATATTTACTTTATATTATGTATATCATTATTACAGAACGTGTTTGTTATTTAAACATTATTAAATTTTATTATGTAATAAAGAAATGTATCATTCATTGTGTAAATGCATCATTTGATTTTTGGAGTAAATTTGATTTTAAAATAAAAGCTTAAAAAATAGACTTCTGATCCCAAAAACGAAAGACTCCTGACAAACGACACCCATTTATCTATTTTCATTTAGCTCTTTCTCTACTTAAAAACCTTTTATGGCTTCAATTACAGGACCACTCAAGAAAAAGGCGAGTTGATAAACACTCTTGACGACAACTCCTTAGCCCGTTCCAAGTTCAACACTAAACACGAGACGAAGATCGTGGTCCATGGCTTCGGAGGAGGGAGGAACCTCTCGCCGAGCACCGACATGAGGAAAGCTTACTTCACCAGGGGCAACTACAACATCATTATAGTGGACTACGGGTCTTTAGTCAAGGAACCCTGTCTTAGTCAGGTTTGTATTTATGGAAGCATATACGGACTGTTTAAGCAGACTGCTTTCGAGCTTGTTAAATTTGGAGCGCTGTAGTACTACCCTCTCGCGCGTCACGTTAGCCTCCGACCCAGTTGTTTCTTTTTTCAATAGTACAATAAGCATTCCTTATGTATTGCATAGAACTCTATAGTTGACCATGCGTGGCATTCTATACCGTCTGCTTCTAGTAGTCCGTGAATGGTCGGTCTATGTAAGACACATACGACATATTACATATAAGAGTATACCAATGTCTTGGATACAAAAATAAGTGTGTGTAAAATTGTTGCTTAAACGTCCCGCTCTATTTATGTCGCCCTTGACATTACGAAAGTGAACATATGACACGAAAACAGCTGTAATTTCGTGGTCACGCAACAACACAAACAATACACGCTACGATAGCTTAGATAATTTGATAGTTAAGAAAAAACACTAACTTAAATAAAAATGGTTATTTTAATTTTCGTTTAAACAAACCAGGTATTTTGCACTGCAATTAAATAAGTAGTAATAAACTGACCTCGATTTGACTAAATTCCGCCTTGTCATTCATAACCGACGAATAAACTATTGCTAATAAAAGTTTATTACGAACGCCGATAGTTATAAAGCTATGCAATGCCACGAATTGGTGATCATAAATATTAATCACATTTGGCAAAGATGTGTGAGATGAGTTGTTTCAAAATTGCAGTTTTAATAAGTTAAGAAATATTCATAATTGCGACACCTATTACAATCAGCCTGAACTATCCCTCTACAGGGCAAACATTACTTTTGTTGTGCCCGAAAGGGTCCATGATTGTATCCTATTAAATGTTTACCACCTAAGCCTGCATTGTGAAATGCAATAAAGAATTGAGAATAAGGCCTGGGCCAGGGCAAAGGGGGCAAGTTGTACCGACTCATTTTGCCTTTGTCTATTCGGAACACAGCTAGGTTTTTTACTTAATTGATCTTTCTATCTTTCCAGATAGACTGGGCTCCTCGGTTTGCTGGCCTATGCATCGCTCAACTAGTGGAGTACCTGCAATACCACCCGACGAAGTCAGTGCCGCCCCACAAACTGCACACCATAGGCTACAGTGTGGGGGCCCACATACTGGGGCTGGTCGCCAACTATCTGTCCAATGGGAAGCTTGGAAGAATCACCGGTAAGTTACTCATAACATTTTGAATACCGAATGAAGTTAAACACCGAGGTTGACTAAAGCGTTAACATATCAAAGACCATGATATAAAGAAATATGTGACAAGCAAAAGGTATAGCAGTGCGTGGGGAACTCAGGCAAGAAAATATCTCTAAGGGCCAGATTGACTGAAAAATATATGATGTGGAAATTATTAGTTACTTTTGCACTGATCCGGCAGACCAGATCACCTTGATAGTGTTTACAAATTGATACCAATTTAAAGGACAAACTTTAATAATTTATTTTGCGTTATTTAAGGTGAATCGTTAATGATCACTATCAGTAAGTATCCTTAATACCGGAAACGTTTACCCTCACCATGACTTGACGTAATTATCTAAATCTTGTTGCAAAACTTTTCCGGAATCGCAATAAGCAACTTTCAATGACATCGAATTCCTAGAATGTACCTAACTAGCTTCGGTTTTTAGCATACGAATTTCAGACACGCAAATAATTTACTATAAATTTGACTGCTTAACAACTTGAATTTTCTTTATTGAACAAGGTAATTATTTAAAACAGAACTGAAACTAAATTATGTTATGTACCACTATTACTGACTCTCCTGTTTTACAGTGACAAAAGTTAGTTCTCATTCCGTTTACAAAATATCTGTGTACGCAAAAAACGTTTTGGAACCACCATATTTTTACAGTACATTCAATTTCGTACAGGTCTCGACCCAACTATATTCTTCTACATGGGTACGAACCGGTCTCGGGACCTGGACTACACTGATGCCCACTTTGTGGACATCCTGCACACCGGAGCTGGTATCCTGGGACAGTGGGGGCCCAACGGACACGCTGACTTCTACGTCAACGGTGGCTCCAGCCAACCTGGATGTGCTCATGACACTATATTCCGTAAGTAGTTAAAATACTAATATGGACTTCATAATAAACAAAAAGACCTTTTCTTGAATAATTTCCATGTATCTAGCATGCTCATAAAAAAAGTGAGTTTGGCAAATCTGCTAAAAGCTTATTTTTAATTATGAGTTAATTTTCTAGTTCCATGTAATACACTGCCCTCTCCCGGCAACTTTCTACACTATCAAACCTAATAAGAGCCACAGTTTAGCTAAATCCCCGAAGGCCTCGCTTCCAAAGCGGATTACGCCATCTAGCAGTTTATTGTGAAAGTACATTAGTCTGGTTAATACTCAAGAGATGGCTCTATTATGTAGAGCCACCTAGAGTGTAACTTAGGTACTTTTACTTTGGGGTACAGTACTATAGTAAAATCATTCATTTACAGAAACCCTATCTTGCGACCACACGAAGGTGACTCCATACTTCATAGAGTCGATCAACAGTCGCGCCGGGTTCTGGGCAGGACCCTGTTCCAGCCTGTTCTCGTATCTCATCGGCTGGTGTGAGCCCAAGGACACGGAGTATGTCCTTATGGGCGAACACGTTAGTCACAAGTAAGTATTGTAAAGAAAATAAAAAGCATTTAATTTACGCACATGACCTCATATGGCCGTGTGGGAATAGTATATAAATCAGTGAGTTACAAAGGTGTGCCTTTTCTAGAATTCATCCTATACCTACCAATCACTTATGTGGTGCCAAGATGAATTTATGATCTCAATACCGATAGACCATGTTTTTACAAACGTTTACATGAAATGTATGTTGATTGAACCAACTGTTATTAACGAAATAATTTGTTTTACTTTATTATTTATCTATTAATTTATTTTCTTTTTCAGCGCCCGAGGCGTCTACTACGTGACTACGAATGCAAAGCCGCCATACGCAAGAGGGTTCCCAGGCAAATCCAGAAGACTTAGATCCATAACCCCATACAGCTGATAGGCAACTACAACTATTAGACAAATAAAACTTACCAAAATATTTAATAAGTTAAGTAAGTAGCCATTTTCGCCGGGGATTTTAGGGGCCGATTTCACGGGCTTACGCGACTACTCGTAGTTAAGCTTCTCCAGTTCAGCTCCAATTTCTTTGACATAATGGAGTTAACGATTAATTCAGAATAGTGTGATGATTCACAAAATTCTCAATGATGATGGTGAAATCGGCCCTTGTAAGTTGGTTAAATAGTAATGTAAATGAGAAGTTTCGTTCTCCTCTGATCGTATCTTAGTAAAATACAACAGGGACAGGATAGTTTTATATTTTTCTCGACCTAGGAATTTCTTGCCCATTTTAATCTTTAGAAATAATATTTTTTGTAAATGACTTAAGCCTTACTAGGATCTACTAAAGCCTCCTATTAATCTACGCCATTATTTATGTTACAGCTTTTATTTATATAAAAAAACTTTCATTAGGACTACTTGTATAAAAAAATAATATTGAAACTAGAATTGATTATAACATTTTTTACTGCAGAATTCTGCATACCTAGTATGCCGTGTAGATAACCTTGTTTTTTGAGCATTTCATTTGTAAGCTTAATAATAGCCCTTTTATTTAAAAGATTAAAAGAGAATTTAATTTATAAAATATCAGTTACCAATAAGACAAAGGGATGAATTAATATATTTTACGTATAGGTACGTATTAATTATTTTGATAATAATAATTATTTAAATGGGGTCAAGTTACCTGTTATTATATCTCTACGGATATGATAGTGTAGTTGCTCAAAATGAGTGTTATAATTTATTTAGTAATTTAAGAAATTTGTGATACTATAGTAAATACTCTTACTTATTTAGGATTAAACAAGGACATGTGGGAAGTGTTGTGTTTTATTTATTCCTTCGTTTTCAACACTAAGATATAGATCAGTATATGTTAAACGTTATCTACTCATGATGACGAAATTACTAAGCCCTCTTACGAACTAGCGGTTAACCGCAGGGGCGGCTAGCCGCGCGGTTAGCCTCGTTTCCAGTTTTCATATGCAACTGTACGCACTTATCCGTCAAGCGGTTGCATATTAAAATGGATCGCGCGGTTAACCGGCCCCGCGGTTAACCGCAAGTGCGTAAAAGGGGATAAGAGTTTGTAATTATTGTCAAATTTTTATATGAATTATACTTAGAAATTAAATCTGCAACCGTTTAGCCGGCCCGAAATATTACTCCGGTAATTACTTTCGATGTCTTGCAAAGATTAAAGATCATAGTCATGACTAGACTGAAGTAGTGATCGGTCTTGACAATTGATATTACTCGATATACCGACACATTTTGATTTATTATTTTAACCTACCATGATTTCTACATCCGTTCATTAAATAGGCATCCGTAGAGAACGTTACTTTAATTGATATCTAATCCTTGATATATTTCGTAAGAAATAAATCGTGAAACTCTTGAAACAAAACGATTAAAAAAAAATGTAACATGACTGAAACATCGAGTTCTTTAGCAGAGAGCAGTAGGTATGCAGGTATTATATACTTAGATATAGAGCACAATAAAAACAACAGTAATTTTAAAACATATATTAGGGAAGATAATGTCACCATTTCGAAACGACTTGGATACAATTTTAACAGCTAGATAATAAGTACCTAAAAATGCATGCACAGCGTACACACTACAGCATAGAACGAACACAGGTACAAATGAGATCACTCGTTTAATACACATTTAAATAGCTACAAATAAACAGCGCAACGTTCAAATCCCTCGCAATTTACTTAGCTACAATTTTACTAAGAGACAGTAGAAAGAACATGGATATCTATCTAATACATTTAGATTTTTTCTCATTGATCTCAAGAGTCTCCTTTCTAGTCCAGCGTTTGTTAAATTTTCAGTATCGAACGCAGAATCGAACGCAGCGTCGTAAGTCAAACAAGATAAGAATTTTGAAATAAGTAGTTTTGTCGTTGGGAAGATTTGCGTTCGACGCTGAATATTTTATGAATTTTACTGCACTAAGATTATAAAATACCACAAACCGCGGCCTTTACAATGGCCGTCAAACCGTATCAAATATATAGTAGGTCAACAGCTTAATATAAAGAGGTACACATCATACGTATTTACAGTTGAATATCTTAAGTTTTTAAATCTTATACATCTAAATGAAACAAAATAACAATCTAGTATCAAACAAAGAAGTAAAACAATAATTTACTATTTACTGCATATCCTTGTACGATTCACCAAACTTAAATGGGTGATTAGATACTCGTACACGAATTAAATATGTATTTCACATTTGACTAGATTAGGCAAATACATATAAATATAAGTGTAGGTAATAGGCAACTCAGCTTGCTTACAAAAGATAAACATCATATATTAATTAGTTTTCAAATTATACTGTTTAGCTTATAAAGCTTTAAATTGGTTTAATAATGCAATGAACAATTCTGGATGCCATTATATCCTGTGACAATATAAAGTAATATGTTTGAAAATAAATTATCCAAATATACATTATACTAAGTACTCATCAATATATATTAACCAATCGTTGTATTATAGGAGTTATTTAAAACACATTCCCTTCCTTAAACTTTGCTTGTCTACATTTAAGAGTTAAATATCTTCCAAGTCAGGTAACTATATACATTTCTGTAGATTTTAACTATATTTTTTTTTTTACTACGCTGAATATATTCCTTTTGAGTTCTCCTGACAGACGCATTTATCAATTAACATATTTATTTAAATCTAAATTATCTAATATAAATAAATTGAAATATGCAAACATAAAAAAATAAGCAACCTCCTATTAAAAAGTTTAACAAAAATATCACAATCTGTACAAATATTAGATTTTAAATTCGTTACAAACTTCGTATTCAGCATAAATACAATAAATTATTTAAATATTTACAAGAAACAAGTCGAAAAAGAACAAATAAATAAAAAAACTGCTATAAAAATATATAACACCTGAGCTCAGTGCTGAAAAGAACCTTTGCCTAGAAGTAGGAAAATACAGATATATAAATACATAACTTTATATATATATTTTTGTTTTAAGCTTAAATTAATTAACTGATTTATTAATACAAGCAATATTTACATTTTAATTTAACTTAAAACATATTTCTCTTTTAAGTTTTTTAAACACCTCGAAGTGCTGAGAGTTTTATTGTTTTTTCACCTTTTATAACTACATCTAAGACTAGATTATTATTGTATGCTTTTATGTATAATTTATTATTATATTTACATACTAAGTTGATTATAGGCCAGATTGAAACTAAACTTTCTGCTTGTGACATTTTATAAGTTACTTATTATTTTACGTGTACAAAATATATGTATATTGCAATGCCGGATGAAAATACAATTTCAGGTAAAATGTTCTTTTTTATATCAAAATAGATTCTTAGAATGACTGTGAAATAAAAAATGTCATTGAGTGTTCACTGCAGAAAACTGACAAGAGATAAATAAAATTAGGTGTCGTGGTAATAAATAATATCAGTTTTTTTAAGTTACTTAGTCCGACATTGCTTATGACTATTATGGCAAAGTAACCTTGATAAAAAAAAATATACAATCCATCTAAAAAGCTTTTCTAAACTAACAGTAATTGTAAAACATCCTCCTAAATGTGTGCCTACTAATTTCAACAATAGGGTAGATGACTAGGTTTTTTATTCTCTGTGAGATAGATGAATGAATAATATTAATACTCACGTATTTTGTCTATTTTTGGCCACCAAAATCTCACGACGACACATTGATCTTAAATATCGCATGTAGTCACAATTATGTACTGTTTTGTGCGAAGGCATGACACCATGAGTTTTTATTTAGTATCTTACTGGTCAATCGGTATCGGCAAACTGGATCAAATCGATGCTGTATTTTCATACCCAGTCGTCTACCCTATTACGAGTAAAAAGACTTTCTATTGACAACAAACATTATCTAAATGAAGCTTTACTGTGAACTAAACAAGTCCTAGATCAAACGAAAAGCGACACGAATATTTACAACGTCGTTAATATCAGGACTTTGAAAGCAAATCCTTATACATGTCTAATCAGTAATTGACAAATCAGTGCTTCCATGCAAGTAATATTATATCTAAACTTACTCCTAAATATATACAGTGTCCTTAATTATTAAAATAATAAAATTAAAGACGGCGAAAATAATGTTATATGAGTGTTAAAACGTTTATCGCTCAGTTATTTATCGATAAACAGTGCATCTTCTATTAATGCTATATTTCATGATGATTTTGCTATCAAATTAATACAATATGAATACTAACATAAATCTTATTCACTATTAAAATAATCAGTAAAAAATATTAATAAAAAAGTAAAGTATTCACAAATAAATGAATTAAAATCAAACTTAATTTCAGAAGAGTTAAAAAATATTGCACGAATTAACCTAATTTTATATTATTAAATTACTTATAACATACGTTGTTATTTATCATATCTAAGGTATTGTCTTATTTATTATTATTATTTACAGCTAAGGTTCGCTTTATCAAGCTTTATTGTCACCACAGCCTTATAGAGTGAGATCACCCCGTTTAATATTATTGTCCTAACTTTAACCTAAATAAGCCTATGCTAATATATTTTATTCGATAGCTTCTATTGAGGACCAAAAATATAAACAATCTTCAAACAAATTTAAATACAAAAAGGTTCTGTTAATTTGTTTTTTGAAATATAACGCCAATATCAAACTGAACTGTTCTAAATTCATTGGTAAACAAAAGATTGAGTTTCAACCATTGACGTAAGCAAAGGTTTCCACAGCAAAAAAAAATGTTTTTTCTCACAATTGGAGGACAAAAATATATTACTTTTTACTTTCTTCTATACGTTTATAAACTGTAAAAGTGCACATCAACAAGTGCGTGGGGGATCCGTACCCTTTCCGCCATAACTTTGGACATTGTGAAAATTATCATTAGAAAGAATAGTATTAATATATAAATACATACTATATAATACAAGTTAACAAACAATCTTAATTATATACTGTGCACAATTCCCGGCCTCTCTTACTATAAAATAATATTTAAAACTCGGCTCCTATGCAATGTTTGCAGGCCGATCGTTAAAAATAGGTTCTTATGTATTCAAGAGTCTAAGGTCATTACTTGGTAGGATATAGGTTATTCCAGTGATATGCGAATATTATATTAAATTTAACAATCTTCGTCTCAACTTCAACTAAAATTAAATAAAATCGAATGACTACAAAAAAAAAATGTTCAAATCAAACATTAGAATTTAATGTTGTAATAATACTTTTTGTTCTATAACTCAATTTAACTGAGATTTTTATTTCTAACATAACAATAAAATGTTATTTTTTAAATACATATCATCACTACACACTCAAGGTTTTGACGAAGTTAGTCAAAGTATTTTACATCACAGAATTGACGGCGTAGAGATTATTTAAAACAACGACTTCTCTTTACACTATATAATTAAGTCTATCATGTTTATGTAACGAATAGTCCTGACTAATCAAATGATATCAAAATATTTGAAATTTTTTAAATGATGTTTTTAGTTATTTTTAATGAGTATTTAATTCGAAAATCACAAAAATGGGTATATTATAAAATGTATGGCGGAAAATAAATTGATCGTAATAACTTTCTTGCAAAGTATTCACAGCCAAAGATTTAAAGGCTGTCTAAGACATCGTCATATTTTACTATTATACAAACTTATGTGTTATTTTTTTTTAAAAGAACTTTGCAATGTTGTTTATGTTTACGATGCAAGAAATGCAACCTGCCTATCCACAATGTGAACTGGTGAAAAACAGGAACTGCTTACTCATAGGTACAATTAAAACAAATTGGACGTTTATGGAACTAAATAATAGAAGTTGTGTAGCTCTTTTCATATAATGTTCGGTTTATTTAAAATTAAGAAGAAGTCAAATCTGAGATGATAATTCTCACCCATGTCCAAGAACCTACATGAAGTTATATACATTATGTAGTCAATGCTTCTTTGGGATTTCCAAATTGCAATTTTAATGTGTTATTTACAAGTTATAGATAAGTTTTAAGGATCAATATTATGTGTCAAAGCATTTTATATTACTTGCGTACCTAAATATATATTTATTATGAATTTAATCAGGATTATAAAACAATTATTATTGTGATGGACTGAAATGAAATAGTTATTCGATTGCAATCTTAAATCGTAAAAGAATTGGCAATTGCCATGATTATAAATATGTATAACATTTTAGTCGTTAAATAAACCAAAGCTCATTTCAGAAACATTATTTATAATGTTATTTATTGTCTCTTGTTGTTCAAAAAGTTTTAAACGTCAATAAAATCTCTAAAATCGGCGTTTGTGTTCCATTACGCGCAATAAAATATTGAGTATTAGGAAATCAAGTCCTTAATCAAATGAGAACTCAACGATCGCATCTGAGATGGGAATTTAACATTATTTGTTATTGCTTTTTACGACCACTTTCATTCAACTTTATGAATTTATTTTTAAGTCATCTTGAATTATGTTCGTTCTTCTGAAGTCAGCCTTCTCTATGGCCTTGGGAATTTTCGGACTTTTATCCTTTTCATGAAAGACGTTGCGTATGTTGTATAGTGTAATTTGTTTAATGTACTAACTTTTTGAGTATATTGAGTTTAATCTTACTATTTTTAATTGCTATATTTGTTATTTTATTTTTTTAAGTAATCCTTTTTGGTGAATTTATTGTCATATGTTTTTTTTCTACATGTTAAATTTCGAAGATTTTCTTTTTAAATAAAGTGCGCATTTTAACAAGTGAATTGGTCTCACATACCGCCAGTCACATATTATTGTCAATACCTCAATTTGAGCCATTTTCATGAGCAAATAAATAGTTATTAAAAGGATAAATTATTGTCTTAAGATCACTTGAGACTAAATATAGGGGATTGTAGAGAAAGCAATATTTAATACTAGTGCTTAGATTACTTAGAGATAATTATTGGTTTGTTATTTTATTGTCAAACCACACCTAATGACTTATTCTAAGTTATTTTAATTATTTAATTATATGAACTTACTTACATATTACTTTATACATGCTGATAGAGCAACTTAAAGTATAGGACTGCCAAATATTCCTTAAGTGTGTGTTGTACTATATACAATCAACACTTAAGAGGCAGTAGTCAAGCTTATTATTATTAATATGCTCATGAGAGGGAACTTTCAACATTTATTTACAGAAGTAAGTAGATGATTATATTATATTATTTATCTGTGTCGAAACAATGACTAAATTAAATTGTTAACGTAACATTTTACCGGTATATTGATAATCACACATTTATCATTTATACTTAAAAAGGAATTTGGATATTTGTTTAAACAGTGACTTAAGCCAGACTTCAGTTATTGCAAAACTAGATTTTCATGAATGGATTGGTGCAATAGGTGGGTGCGTACTGATTGTATGGGAGCTTGTTAATGAAAAAAAAAATATGGGGCTACAAAATAAAACTATCTATTTTATATCTTAGTAAAATTATTCTTATCAGAAATTGTATCGACACAGATCACAAACAATTAATATACGTCATGAGCTACTTAGAAAGTAAAAAGTGCAATAATAACTTAATAAGTATATTATGCACTTTCTTAATAATTATTATTTACCTACATTAAATTATTAAATTAAAGTACCTGCAAGCTGCAACTAGGATTAACATATGTTCTAATTTATATCACATTAATATTTTGTGGGTATATGTTACAAGCTAAATCCATACAGACAAATATTTCCAATATAATATACCTTTGACGAACACTTCATTCATTCTTTTTTTTTAACGTTCACGGAAAATATTTTGCAAACAGACACTTTTTTTTGTAGTTTTTCTTGTTTTTTTCGTGGAACGATAAACCGCTTTAAAAGCCAAATTATTCACTAAGATATATATTCATTACAATAGAATAATTTATTCGAATGACTAAAGTATTATTAAGCTAAAGATTATTTTAAATATTAGTTTACCACACGCTTAGTTAAATAGGAAGGGAAATGTGTCCTAAACAACCATACTAAACATTTAATTATATAATTATAAGCACCTAATCTAAAAAGCCAAAAAATGCTTCGTAAAGTATAATTTGTAAACATATTCACAGTTTCAAATCAATGAAAATGTACTCAAGAAGCATAATTTACGAATTTCTGTAAAAGTATACTATTACCTAAACAACATAGATACATAGGGTCAAACAAACAACAACAAATAATAATAATAAGAATGATTACATTACTTCCCTTTATAGTGTTAACATTTTATTTCAATGTCTACTCCTATGATACATATACATTTACGCGTCCAATTAAATACAAGTCTAATTTTGAACAATTTAATTAATTCGTAAATATTTATAAACATTTTACAACAGTTTTATGATACTTAGTAACAAGGACTAGAAATGTTATAGTAACCATAATTTAATATAAGTACGATTTTATGAGGCAAAACTAACAATAAATTGATTACTAGGCTAAACCATTCAGTGATAAATTCAAATATTTCTACTGTGATATGCCAATATAATTTATATACACCTGTACACGTACAAATGTAAATAAAACAGGTACGTTTGGTATTCCCAACAAAAAGGAACTCAACCAAGATATCTTGTGTCGAAACTTTGAAAGCTAACAAAACCAACATCATTAAAAAAACAAGATAGTTTTAAAACAAAACACTGCTGCATAGGAATTGATTTAGAAACGAGAATTCCACTTCTAAACGCTAAACGATTTAACATACAAGCTAACAATGACAACAATGTTTATATTAATATTCCTATAAAAATACGAGTGACACGTCGATCAATGTAGGGAACTGAAGTGATAAGTTATTAGAAAATGTTTACCATTTTTAGTTACCTATGAGACACATCAATAACGAGAAAAGCATTGCTTATAGATAGCCTTATTTAAGTTGCATTTTATTACGACTACAATAAAAACAGCTTTAGTCAACTCTGAACATTTTTGTAACCTAGAATGCACGGTCAGTCATGAAAGGATGCATAGTCTTAAAGACCTATTGAACAGTCCACACAGTATTGAAATTCTAGCTTCATAATATAAATGCAACTTAAAGGAGGTTTAATATAATGTATGTTTGTTTCTACTGTTTGTAATGTGGTTCTTGTGGGGCTGTGCCGTCGTAGTACTCCTGTGCCGGCGGCTGCACGGGCTCGGCCTGGTACAGAGCTCCGGAGACGAACGGGTTGTTGGGCACGTGCGCTTGGGGCGGGGCCGCTGGTCGTGGCGGTGCGATGGCCCCGTAGCCGGGCTGGTCCGAACCCTTCAGGGGCGCTGATGGTCGCTCCGTCTTGGGTTAAAAATATTCGATTCAGAAGTCGTTCGAGAAATTTTGATGTTTAAATTCAAGAAATTTACATTTATCGTTGGTTTTTTTTTTTATTTATAGAATTCATTTCAAGATATCTTAAGGTCCAAAATATCTATTAGTCGAAAAATAAGTAATAAACTGCTTTTATCACTTATTTTCCTGCCTTGTCTTTGTTGTCTGCTTACCAGCTAGGAAACTCCTGAAAAGATGTATAAAGAAGAATATTTTGACTTACGAATGTGGTTTCATCTTCTAAACTCTTCATCTGCTGCGGTTCTTCGACTGCAGTCTCCGCCCATGGCTGCAACTCTCCCGACGCGAAGATGGCGTAGATAGTGATGCCCACAAAGTGCACCGTCGCGCCCATCAGGAACACCGCGCGCCACTCCGTTATGGCTTTCTCCAGTTTATTCTATTGAAAATTAAGGTAATGTTAATATTCATTTTAACACTAACTTTCAATCATGGAAGTGAGAAACAAAAATAGAGTCGACCTCTAGTTTGTTTAGCAGGTAATTATCAGATGTGCTAAACTTTTAATCCTAGTAATAACAAATCCGCCATACTAACTACACTGAATAAAGCCGAACTAAATAACCCGACAACTGAACAACAACTTAAGATTCAAGAGCTACCAAAATATTCATAATATTCAGATAAGCGTATCTGTAACAAATATCTGAATAACTTTCTCGACACAATGCGGTTCAGTCGTGCGTGGTGCGGGGCGGCGTGGGCTGCGGCCGTGGGCGATAATAAAGTGCTCAGCGCGAGTGTACTGCGTTCAACGCATCGTCGCGCACCCACAATCCTACTCATTGTGTATTCCGGGTGCGACTTCACGAAGCTCGATTTCCTATTTTAAATTAGCCACGGACGAACATACTTTTTGTTTCGCTTATTCGCTCCGAAAGCGATAACTACAATGGGAAGGTATTTCACGTCTCTGAATAAAATTTATTAAATATAAAAATATTATCTAATTCCTACATGTTTTATCATTTGAATCCACTTTTTTTTTATTTGCCGTACATTTGAAAAGATCACCACTACTTTTCTAAGAAATGGTTCAATAAGTAATAAATCGATCTTACCTTTTCCTGCGTCATGTAATCAATAACGATGGGTACGACGAAGCCGGCGATGGTACCGATGCCGTTGGAGAGGCCCATGAGGATGGACGCGTATCGAGGAGCGATGTCCAGGTGGTTGACGTTGTAGCCAGAGATCGCGAAGCCACTGCACGCCACGCCCAGCGTCAATTCTATGGTGGCCACGTACTAAGAAACAAGAAAACGTTATTCACAAAGTCACTTGGATCACGACGTCTGTAAAAACAAAGTTTTACGCTACTAGTATCATTTTATATTTACTTGATGCAAAGAATAGAGACCATTCCAAAATCAATTCCTGTATGTATATATATGTATCTATTGTACAATAAATTCACACATTTAAGTAAACACAAAATCAGATAAAAATATGAACAGGAACACAGTTACTAATCATATTTACCTTGTTATTAGCATAAGCGACGAGTACGAAAAAGAACGCTTCCAGCCCAAATCCTCCGCAGTTAAACAATTTCCTCACGTTGGTGGTCGTCATGATGTTATTTTTCCGCAAGTAATCTGCCATCATGCCTCCGATAGGCACCAGTGACGTCATTATTAAATGTGGAATGGCGCCAACAAACCCAGACTGAAACGACGAAATACAATAAAGCAGGAGCCACTTAAACTTAGTCTAGTTTGACGACGTTAGTGAAGTTTAGTGAAAGGAGGCTACCTCTGTGATCTGCATTTGGAATCTCGAGTTGAAATATGATGACTGGAATATGACTAGGAGACAGAAGTTCCATGTTCTGCAGAAGTTTGCTACAATGATGGCGTACACCTAAAAAAATACAATAGAGCCTTATTATATTTAAAATACACTATGTATACAGCAACAGTGAAAGAAACATATTTTATAATTGAACTTCTATAATTCCCGAAGTGTAAAAAAAACGTTAGTTAACTCACAGGTGGTGACGTAGCGAAAGCCTTCCACGGCGTGGTCCAGAAGCCAGGCATGGCAGCCTGTGTCGCGGTCCCCAGAGACTGCTCGATGTAGGTCAGCTCCTTGGAGGCGATAGTGGGGTGCTTGCTGGGCCTCTCGAACACCAGCCAGAGCCATAAAGTGTACCTGGACAAGGTAACCAAGAAAGTTACAAACAAAAATCGGAATCACTTTTTCAACTATCAAACGTAGACGGTAATGCTCATCGACACCTGCGTGGGCAATGTACAAACTATTAATAATGATTAATATTAATAACTTATAGCGCTTGAAATCTAGAATAAATTTAGAGCGATTTAATTTTGTTACATAAGAAAATATGAAATAAACTAACTTAGAACTGATCCATATGACATTAGAATGTAAGTAATGTACAAAACGTATAATTAATCTTTGTTACAAAATTAATAGCACAATTTGTTTTTTATAACTTTACAAAATTGTCCCTTTACACAATTAATAGCCAGTGAACCAAAAGTTATACAACGCAGGTGACATGATGACATTTGTGTCCATGATTTAACCAAGTATGTAGATGGTTATTTACCAGATGACTCCAGACACTCCATAGAAGTAGAACGGCGCCTGCCAGCTGATGTAGTCAGTGAGGATCCCGGAGAGAGGCATGCCGATGACGATGCCGGCGTAGGTGCCGCAGAAGGCGAGGGTCGCCAGTCGGGAGCGCTCCAGCGGGGGAGCCCACATCCTCCAGATGCCGTGGCATGAGGGGTATGTCACACCCTAGTGAAGAATACAATAGAATATTCTTTCTTGTATGTACAACATTAAAGTTACATTGTAAAAATTATAAAGAAATACACACAAAGTAACGCAAGGTAAGAAGAGGAAAAGACGCTTCCAAAATTATCAGTTACATTTTATACCTCTCTACGAGAAAGCCGTTGCCACGATGTCAAATCAAATAGAAAAGATAGATTAAAGATTTCTATGTGATATCAATGGACCCAACCTTAAAGATTTAATAGGATAGCAGTGGCATTGAAGAATCAACTAAGCCGGGATATGCGGAGACGAGCAAATACGTAGCCATGGCAACGAAGGGCCCGGTAATCCTAAAGAGGCTTTGTACTTCGGTAAGCGATGTCGACTCTACTCGAGAACGATTGACGATAGATACCGATCCTTCTGAAGGCAATCATTGAATTCGCTCCTTTGAAACCTAAAGAGAAGGTTCTATGGAAGTAATTTAAAACGCATTTTTCAACGTCAAGTATTTTAAATTAAACTTTTTTTTCAATTTTGATGTAACTAAATCTTTACTACTTAAAGGGAGCTACTTATTGATTTTTCAAAAAGGCATTTGCAATAATGGTGACTTTCCTTTTATCAAGATCGTTATTCAAAACCCATAAATAAATAAATTTTTAAATAAACACTTTTCAAAAAATAACCGGTACTCACTCCTAATTTAGTACCATTAAACTACTTCAAATTGGGGGAGTGTGAATTCCAAACGTGACAAGCGATGGATTCGACACAGTCCCCGGTTTCAAAATTTGAGCATTAGTAATAAGCCTGATCATGCGACGTCACGTCCTGAATGTCAAATGTCCTAAATTTTAAACGTGTGACGTTTTACTCGTTACATGTTACCCTACTGGTTCGTTATTTGTACTGTCTGTTTGAAATATGCCGATTCCATAACATATATATTTTTTAAAAATGGATTCACCCTAATATTTTAGAATATCTTCAAAACATGTATGAAACTTCCCTTAAAACGACTCTACTTTATTAAATAATTAATATGACTATTGTTGATTTAATATTTGTTTTAAAAATTTGCCCTGACAATGACATATTAACCAAGTACTTCCACACTTACCTCAACAAATCCCTGGGCCACTTTCAAGATGACAACCGCAGCGGGGCCCACGGACATCGCTCCAGGGATCGCCATGTTGAATATTGCTGACGTCACAATTGCCACGCCGAAGATCTTGTTAGCAGGGTACATGGAGGCGAGGAAACCGCCCGGGACTTGGGTGATGAGGTAGCCGGCGAAGTAAGACGAGTCTATTGAGGACTCTACGCTTACGGTCCATTCGAAAGGTGCCTTGTCTGTTGAGTTTTGCTAAAGAAGAAATTACATACAAATGAGTAAAAAGATCTGAGCAATATATGCAAAATCACAACACTCCTCATAAACCTTCACTTATACAAAGTTACTCTCGAACTCAAATCATTCATCAAAACATAGCGAGACATCAAGAGCATTCTTGCTATTCAGTCGTCATTTAAATTACTGGTGACTCCAATACGCATAACTACATTACCATATAACTACCATAACCACCCACACTAAAAGTACACCCATCCAAATCTAAAATTAATTTGCGAATTTTAAAGGTGGATAGATCCTCTATCAAAACCAGACTATCTGTCTATCCAGTAGCCAATTAAATGCGTGGTATACTTACAGCTTGCTTCTCCGTCATCTTGAGCTTGGCCATGCTCATGTTGCAGCGCATGCCGAACATGATGCTGAACCCGAAGCAGGCCAGCAGCGCCACCGTGTAGCGCGCGCTCAAGCACGGGCATTCTGCGCGCACGTACTTGTCTGGTACCAAACACGAACACATTTTACATCACATACTTAAAAACGGACAATAGGGTCAATAGTCCGCCAGTTAGACAATGAGAATAAAATAGACACTAAGTAAGTGTCCATTGTATTCTTTTATCAGGTTAATAAAAGAATACGACTGTAAACCGCTTTGAAGTTCAGGAGTAGGGGCTTGTGACGTCACGGTTAGGTACAATTTATGCTTAGATGTGAACGTCTCGCAAATATTGTACTCAAAATATATTTTTTTCTGGACAAAAGAAAAAATACCTCTCTAATTTTTGTTTATTATCTAAAAGGTAGACAAAAAATCAAAATTTAGTCATAATCCCTATTAAATTTGTGTTGCATTATTTTGCAGCAGTAAATGATAGTCACCTATAGCTCGTGGTGGAGGCCTGTCAGGTGATGGTGGCGTCTCCAAGTCCTCACCATCGTACATCTGGTCGTAACCCTTCTGATCGACGTGGAAGTTCTCATATTGAGTATTTCTGGAACAAAATTACAACATTGGAACACAACAAACTACAACACAAATTCAAATGCAATATAATATGATTACTCTGGTTTCAATTTATTATTCAGGTTTAATTCAAGTTTTTATATTATCTCTAGCTATTTTATTTCGAAGGCACACGTGTCATCTCAATACAAAAAAAAACAGTCTGTAACTAACTCACTGATCGGTAACGATTACGTTAAATACTAAAATAGTACGAGCATTTACTAAGTGACTATTAAATGTCCTAAATATAGACATACAAATAAATAATCCCTTATAAAGTAGAACAAAAACCGATCCACTTCCACTTAACCGCTATCACCTACAGAGATATAGACTTTCAATTAGTTTATTCCGCGTTATTCTGCGCTATTTTCTCTGTAATTGAAGCGGATGGGAAGCGACAAAGCTTGTAGGAGAAAATAAAATTAAAATGCGTCTGCCGGCTAATAGGGCTGACATGTAGGATCGCACCTGAACCCCGAGCGAGGCGCGAGAACGAAAGGTGAAAATGAAAGGTGGAAACCAATACACGTGGATCACAATAGCACATAACTACCGAATACCCATTGAAATGAAATCTGTAACGTTATCCGTAATATTTATATTATTTGACAGATTTTATTTCAACTGTCGTCAGATTTCAATAATGTTTTTGTTTACTCTTGTTAATAAAGATAAGTGAATTTTACTTAATATTAAGTTAATAAGAACGGTATTTCAAACGACTTGGTTTGTGCGTCACTGGTCAGAATGGAGCCACTCAAGGCTGCCTGATACCGAAGACGTTAAACATTTGCCTAATTCAAATATAATTCATTACTTACACAGATTACAAATACAGCGATTGGATAAATAAACACTTATTTCATTTTATGTATTGAGCTTTTTAATTCATGTTGATAAAGATTTTATTCAAATTCTTGCCAATAATAATGAGAGAGTGGTCGACTATTGCTGAACTTTTCCAACTTTGCTTCATGTCAGAGATTCTTCAGTTAGGTATCCATTGTCAGCGCAGTAAGCAGACTACCGCAGTCAATAGGAAGAGCGTCCAACTTTTATAGCTCTATTGAAATTGTTTTAAAAACTTTTGCATTATAAGAAAGAAAGGAAAATCCTGAAATATCTCTAAAGTCTTAATGAGCGTGTTGATGACTAATTTCTATAAAATATACAGACAAATAAAATTTAAATCGCATCTGAATACCAAATAATTTCCTAGCATAAAAAATACGTTTTTTTACAGGATAATTGTCTGGTATTTCAGAGCACTAACTTGCCAAAGCCTTGCCAAAAAACGAGAGTGGATTTTTGTTAGCTTCCCGAGCTAGCGCGATACCGTGGGCCCATTAGTGGGCAAATTGAATTAGTTGCCGTTGGCGTTGCGCGTCGCGACTCATTGTTTGCAAACTAATAGGCACTCCTGACGGCTCCAGCTACGGGGATTGTATTGGAAAAGCTATAACTTTATTAAGTCCTGTTTATCGCGCGGATATACGCTGCATTGCTGACTTAAACACAAGTTTTCATGCAACATGAGTAGAAACTAGTTCTTTTTTCGTTTTCATATTAAAACCATGTTACTTTTACATAATATTTATCCAATCTCCTTCTACGTGATAATACTTTTCACGCAATATTTTCATTTATTGTTATGTCCATTTTACGTTTATGATGCGATAAATATATAATAACTCAGTACTAATTCAACTTGAGATGACTCAAGCCTCACAATAAAACGGATCTTAAAAATTTAAACCCATACAACAAAACAGTTAAATTCAAAACCCATTAAATGTAGCAGTATAACGACTTGTGGGCGACGGCAGTACCTAAGTCATCGGCGTGTAAATTCATTTTTCCGCTGACAAAAGTAATAAATGTTGCTATCTGTTCGCGTCCCCCGTTTAGCGTTGTTGGTAATGAATCGTCGCATAAAAGGCATAACCAAGTGGAAACGAGGCGAGATGTGGCGTTACCCCGCGCGACACCGCGCGACGCCGCGCGACGCCGCGCGACGCCGCGCGACTCGGCGAGGCACGCGGCGTGGCGCGGCACCCCGGCCCCGGGTGACGGCTCCCCGCGCTAATGCGTTTAACTGTGACTGGACGATACCGACGTCAACAGTTGCGTTAGAACACATCTGCACGGATGTTGGCCAATTACTCAATTATCTCATTATACTAAGGGTGTTGATTTGTTTTAAAAGCTTTTTTAAGCTTTTAAGTTAATCTTTTAAAATCTGTTAGTACTTTATAGGATAAATGTTGAGCTAAACAATCTGTTAAATTATTGATTAAAAGTTTTTATAATAGAAAAGTATAGTGCTGACAGATTGACTTTCCTTTTTCGGAATATTGCTATCGTAGCCGTATTGAAATAAAAACATGTTATTATCAGTTTTGTAAGGTTGCCCCTTTAGATCAGCCCCTTGCAGTGTCGCGCCGGCGTCGCTTCATTGTGCCGCTAATGCACCCCATACACGATGCCTATAATTATGTGACGCAACTCTAAATGCCGTAATTACTATTTTGTCCCCGTTCGCCTACGTAAAATTAATGGATACAGACATTTAACTATTGAAACATTGATGTCATTAGGTCCTATTTACATATGACTAACATCTATTTGACCTAATTATAGGATCTATAAATCTTATTTACTGAAATCTAGATACCTATATTGTGTGAATAAATAAAAAAAAACTAATCCGTATGCCCATTATTGTGCATTTCTGTTTGGTTATATTTGTGTATTATATTAAAATACCGCCCGTTTCGCATGCCTCTACTGCAGATTATAAATTTTGGAGTACAAATTGAATCACTGACCGAGTTCCACTTCGCAGTGTAACTTCTAAGCCAACTTTGTCATTTGGCACTTTGCCGCCGACTTCCCGCTGAGAAGACCAAATCCTAATTTATTACTACATTTGGGGAAAAGATTTTACTCTTAATCAAAAATACCTTTGAAAGGGAAATGTAAGACTAGCATCGTGGTTTTTAAATAACTGAATTCATAAAGCGGTTGATAATAAATTTCGTTGTGAACATTAACCATGCGTATAGGTTTTCTCAACATCTCGAAGACAGAACTCCTGGATCAGACGTGAAGAGCAGGGGGGCGGGGGAGTGGGGCCGGGGGGGGGAGGTTGCGTAGATCACAATATGCACTTGAGCTTCCCCACTATGAATACCTATAGACGCCAGGGCGGTACGCGGAGACTTCTTCATTAATTAAGACTCGAGATATGAGAGTCTGTTTAATTAACGCAAAATTACATCTTTTGTGTAGATGCCAGTTAAATGATTTCTATGAATTTGTTGAAACTCATTAAGATCTATGCATAATTTTATACTATTCCCAAGATTAATACTATATCCTTTGTTGGAATGATTGTAATAACGCTTTGGATTTAAACGATTGAGTGTAACCTACTTTTATTAGGTGTTCGATTCCGTCCCTGTCGCCTCGCGCGGGAGGGGGCAGCTATTACACCCCGTAAAGCCACCCTCTCTAATTGATTTACAATTGTCGGTTAAATTTGTTTCCCGACCACCCCCTGCGATCACCGACCGCAAATGCATTTTAGGATACCGTAGATGAAAAATGTAAAACATTCAACATTCATGCTATTTGTTATAATAATTTTTTTTTATTAAATTATTTGCGATATTATGATCTATACTTACTAAGCGGTGTTCTTTTGATATCAAATAGAAAAATAATAATTACCAAAAACATCTATGTCGTAACATGACATTGTATGTGCTACGAACTTTCGTAGCGCTACGAGAAATATTTAGTAGTTGAAACTTTAGATACTTACTATTATCTTTACAGTGAAAAAGTTTGTTAAATAGAAGCCGAGTCCGTAGGCCTGTCTGTCAACGATCCGAAACCGCGTCGGATAGTGAATAAAACATGTAATAAATAAAAGTAACGTAACGACCTATTACAGCTACGCGCACTCGGATACACATACATTTATTGAGCGGGGTTTAACTGACTACAACTACGAAATTTCATAGTCCTATCTTATCAATACAATATATAAAAATAAAATGATAAAATTAAACAACAGCTATATATATTTTCAAGATCGAAACTATTCTCAATCAAATAAACTATTGACCTATTTCTTCTATAAGCCACAGTACTACAAAAATATTTTCCATCCATTAACAAAAACCTAAATATACTGTAAACTCGTTTACTAGACGACAACTGGACAATTTCCAAGAAACCTATTCATTTTGTTATAAAGAAGTCTATCCATAAATCAAGCGAATGATCTCGCATTTCGACACTCGCGAACATAATAGAGTTATGACAAAAATGGCGAGCAAGCTAAGAAATATCACTTGGTGAACCCGAGACGCTTGTTAGCGGCTCCTTGCTTTTATTTATGACCAGATTTATTTTATGGCCGTTCATGGATGCCGGGGAAATCAAATGAAAAGAGATAGCATCAAATAAAACAATAATTTCATCGATTTGCGACGCCGAACACAATATAAAGGAAAGTAACTTCACTAAGAAGTTCAACGATTCTTTGATCTTAAGTTTTCATTCCGTACTTATTATGTATTGGGTTGAGTACTTTTGCGGGAACTAATAACTATCCCTTTGACTTACATTAAGTGATGAACTATACGCACCAAGTTGTTCTATGTTGAACTCATACGTCATACGTATACGTATATGAAGCGAATACGAGTAATGAAATCGCTCGACATAAGCCAGTCTGATGAACGTGCTCCATTTCATATTTCTATTTCAAACACAATTTTTATTTTCTCTCAACTTGCATCGGCATGACAAATATCATAAAAATGGAAGGCAAACAAGACAGCGCGTTGTATTTGCGAAGTGTTCGTATTTGGCTGGTAGATTCTTACTCTCTTTGCGGCCTAATCTAGCGGGCGGCGCGCACCTCACGTCCGGGATACGCCTCTGTTGTTTCTTGATTTTCCCGTCCATTTGGAGGTTTTATATTTTATTTTGTGTAAATGTTCCGTCTGTTTTATTATTTCAGTTGTTTAGATGACTGTATTTTGAAAAACAATTCGAAAAGTATTTTAAAGGTTTTTTTTATTGTTTATGCAAATTCAACATTTTTATTTTGTGCAACAAATAAAACACAGATAAAAATAAAGCTAGAACATTCACTAACGGTATAACAGTAAATGTTATCGGCGCTCGCAAAGAGGTACGAGGCAGTAAATAAATTGAAGTGAATTCGCAAAGAAGGAAAATCCAAACAAATTCCCATTTAATCCTGGGAAAAGCGTTCCCAAATCCAGGTTAGTTGTAAATATCAATTACGCAAATACCCCGGATTAGGAAGCATAATGCTTCACGCCGGTATCGTGTGCGATTTCAAGGGGTGAATTTACTCTTCATATGCTTTTCAAATTCGGCAAGTACGATTATCAAACTTTCAAATTATTTTCTTGTGACTTAGAATCTAACATTTCAATTTAGTACCGTTAAAGAAGAAAGAGATAAGATCTAAAAGTGTATATTTGTAAAATTACTATGATATTATCATAAGTTTAATTGACATTATAATTGCAGGCAATAATTAACATGATTACTATAGTAAACGACACAGCAGTACCGTGATAAGCTTGTAAAACGTACGGCAGCAGCCAATTGAATAAAAGTCCCGAGGGCGATTTTTTCCCTCAAATCTAATAGAACTGGGGGCCGGGGACACTCGTTGAAGACTTGTAGATAATTTTAATATTCGTGTCGCAGGCCCCGGGAGCCTTGTATCGATCTCACGTCAATAATAGACCTGTTATTAGGTCACAATGTGTCTTTTAGTTCCTTATACTTTCAGCTCTTTTCACACAGCCTTATACATTGTTGGCTTTGTGTGTGCCGAAAATAGACGCGAGTGCTTTTACACTGATTGGCTCGCACTTCAGTGTAACCATTTCAGTACTTTTTATGGTTGGTAATTGTCTAAAAAGGTAAAATACATATGGATATGTGTTGCTGTATGTGTGTACGAGTATGTATCATATTTTAGGATGGTTGTGTAGTAAAAATAAATGAGTGTACCTGTGACATCGTAATGCTGTCTCCTGAGACTGTTTCTGAGGGGAACCGTGACATATGAAGACATAAATATAAGTGCGGCTTATTGTGCCGTGACAAGGGACAAGCTATTGCGAAAAAATGCTCCATTGAATTTTGAGTTATCACAAAAAAATGCGTTCCAATGAAGCTGAAATAAACATTTATGAGCTGCCAAATTCATCGTTTTTTTTTATAGAGACGATATTTTATGTCATTATTGTAACTTGTTAAAAAGAACCTTCTGCATAGGTTTTTCCGTCGCTAGTGTTAGGGACCTATTCAGCTTAATGCTTTTACTTAACGCGAAGCACTGCCTACCAGTTAGCTACAAAACCCATTTACAGTAAATTTTGTTAAATCTTGAATAAAACTTATTTTAAAGTGGAAAATTTACGCAAACTGTAAAAGTAACGTTGGTTATTAGAAGTATTGTAAAGTCAGTACTTACAGCCTACATTTCAATTGTTCACCCTGCCCTGTACTCTATTATAATAATTTGGGGTCGGCGCAATGTGTGCTTTTCTTCCATTTATCCCTTCTGCTCATCATCTAATCATTTACTCCTTTTTTTCTTACATCATCTTTCACACAAACCATCCAGCAGACATATATTTAAATCATGTAGTTATTGAACAATGCGGTTATTGTCTTTTCTTTTCAGTTCAGTACACCCTTTCTAATGATCTGACTCTAAGCTTTGTAAAGACAAAACCTCTCTAAAAATCTGTACAATTTCCTTTATCTTATAATAATACTTACAGTATTCTCCAAAACATATTCCCTTGGATTTTCTTTGTGGGATCAACAGGTGATATCAGAATTCACACCCTCGTGTCTTTTAAACGACTTACTACCTTACACTACAGTTATAGAGTCCGTATTTCAAGCGCGTTTCCGGAGGATCCGAAACACCAAGAAACAACAACCTGTGGATTTCCTTAAACACTCGAAAAAAACTTATAGTACGTTAGAGAAAAATGATCTCGAACACTGTTTAGAAGCACTGGTCTATTCGCATTTTATATCGTTGTATCAAGTCAAGAACACTTTGATTCGCAATAAAACACGTTCATTGTGTCGAAAACTTCGCTCGAATATGAGGAGGACGATTAATCAGGAGTAATTTATCGTATATTTAACGCGAACGGAGCAACGGTAGTGATGTGCCGGGAGCTGCTAACAAACTAGCCAGAAATGCGTGCCACGCTCCCTCCGTCCTCACTCACTGAGATATTCTGCAAAGACATTTGACCTGTTGCCTTTCTGACATTCTCTTAATTGTAATTACATTCATAAACGTTTTATTATCTTTTCCTTGATATTTAGAAGTCATGGTTTAAAAAGGCTTTTGATTAAAACGTATTGATTTATACGTCAACAATCAATTAAAAATAATGTCTTTAATGAAAAGCTGTGCCTATTTAATAACTTAGATAATGTTATCAAAAATCAGTTTATAATTTATAATTCAGTCACACACAAGTCAAGACAATAACGCCTACATTAGCCTGTTTGCCCGTTAAGACACAATACAATTATAATTAAGACCATTTTCATAATTAAGTACTACCTGACTTAACCAGCGGCGGCATTACCATTAATTTAATGAGCAGCGGCAATTAACGTTTCGCTTAAATACAAGACAATTTTTTTGTACGCCAGTCAGATAAAGAAGATAATAAATGCTATAAATTTTACAAAACTGCTCATCAAAATTATGAAGTAATTTTATTTGTAAAAAAGTACCGAATCACTCTGCGGATTGATCCTGTATTCTGGTGACAGGAGTGTATATAGTGCTAAGTCCTGTGCGCCAGAGCGAAACGAAACAGCATCAGAGCGAGAAAACAAAAGGGAATTCATTCAAGATCAGCTATCTTATTCTGCAAAAATTCCATGCCGATAGTAATAATCAATCTTATCTCTCCTTGTCTGTCCTTAAGGAAACTCGATATACGAGCGGGACAAAAACTGAGTATTGGACTTGGTATTTTTCGTTCTATTGCAGAATGATGCTAAAAGTCTCACGAATGCTCCAGATTCACAGACAATGCCCCAATTTATATCCAACTCACTTACTGGAGTCAGAGGAGATGGGGTAGTTAGAATAGGAAGGATGTTATACTAATATGCATATCGCGTTATTGTTTCTTTAATACTACGTTAATACCGACATGCTGAAAACTGTTTGTTACTTTAATAGATTATTTTATAACTTGTATTTTTTTTGTACTTTTCATTGCACGCGATTTAAATTAAGAATTGAATTTTTATTAAGTATCGAAGCATTGTGCACTAATGTTTTGATTTCAGTTAAAAAAAATTGCTGATAAAATAATTATTGTTACTTATAACACTCCTATTGTTCTATTTAGCGGCATTCAAGGAAATCTTTCTAATTACGAAGACCTACAATACGCCCAGTGGACTGAATATAAGTGAAACTTTTCGTATGTTACGCACACACGACGAGGAAAGTGGGGTAAAAAAATCGTCTCACAAAGCCAATTACATTAAAACATTCGGCGCGGGACAAAGGGCGAGAGAACAATGGAGCTTGGAAGGAACCCGCGATATGTCTTTCAATGCTTTTAACTTTCCACTGATGGCGGCGCAGCGAGGGAAAAATGGTGACGTCCCGCGACAAATGCCCGTGAAATAGGGATGGGACGCTGTATAACTTTTGTGTTTCGCTATTGTTTTATTTATCGATAGTTTTGTGTTTTTTTATGTTCGTTGTTGTATATTAATTTAATAAGTATTCTTTTAAGGTAGTTAATCGATAATCATTACTTGAAGTTGTGTCTCCTCTTGTTTTTTATGTAAGGTTTGAAACATTTTAGTACACATGACGATAGATGTAAAGTTAGATAATACAGCAATACGTGTACATAATCTATTTAATAAATAAAATCATTGTAAAATGGATATTTCACAGAAGGTGATTTCATCTACACAATAAATAATGATGGCTTAAAAAATATTTGTAGTTAGTTTGTTATTCCAAATTGATTACCTATCTTTTAGAAATATTTACTACTTTAGTTCTATTTTTTTTAATCCGCATTTTGATTGATTCATAATAAAAAAAACACTTATTTAAAATATAAAATCATCAATTTCTAACAACACAATTACCTATACTATACTACCCAACAAAAGTTTCATAAATGTGACAGAATAATTCTGGTTACGATATTTTTATCGATACTTTATAACCTCGGTGTCGTAGCATCACTAATAAAGAAGTGAGACGTAACCAATGGGGTATCACGGCTTGGTTGCACCGCAAACTCATTTTATAAATCGTCTGTCCGTTCGCCCGGAACCACGTGTTAACCACCCTTCTAATGCACCTCTTTTGTACACCAACACTATGAAAATCTTACAAATTACTTTTTGATAACGAAAAAAAACATGGTTTAAACTTTTTAAACATACTGTAAATTATTTCCACATTCATAGCGGTATGAAAACGGATAGGGTAAAGCTTACTTTTTGAATGGTGAAAACTAAAATATTTCTTGAAATAACGATTTTCTTAAATTGAGATAAGTAAATGTCAAATAAATACCAAGAGTTGATTTATTTTCATAATACACAGTATATTATTATGAGGAGACCAGTAGTACGAAAGAGCATTGTAAACCTATATTTGTTACCATAAAGTCCATATAGCAGAACATTTCTATCCACGAAAATCCTTTCGTGGAACATACAATAGACACAATATAGCAACGTATACATTTCTGGTCAGCACATCACATTATACTTTTATAAAAACGACCGTCCTCTCGTGAACCACTCGCTTAATAGACAGTATCAAGGCAAAGATCTTAAGTAAATCAAATCGCCCCATGAATGGCGAATGAGTCCGGGGCTTTTCACGGAGTTTTCTACAGATGACTATCACAATGGCCGGGGATCAAGAGAAACTTATCTCGGAGGAGCTTGCAAAAATGTTTCTTAATGCCTATTTAAGTTGCATCCATTTGATCGTATCGTATAACTAAGACAGTCGACTAAATTGAGACTTCTCCCCAGATTATTTTCTCAGGCTATTAATAGTAAACCTTTAAAGTGGATTACCGTAGAATTTTTTGCATTATATTATTAATACTGCTTTAAGTTTTTGTCTAGACTTTAAACAGGATAATCCAATTGCGTATCAAGCTTTAACTTTATGACAGATAGCAGGATAAAACTATTTAATGAACTTAAACTTCAGAACCATACTTTATGTAGCACATAGCTATTATAAGCGGCAGGACATGATTTAACAGACCCATAAATTATGTTATGATCGCAAGTTACGATTTTATGAATCCTAAACACTTAATAAAACCGAGCACGGTTGTAAAAGCACCCACCGCGTATTAAATGTGCAATGCGTAGCTACAAATCTGTTAGATGCGAAGTGAAACCGCGGTGAAACCCCTTCAGATGGGCGAAACATTACCGGCTTTGAAAAACAACAATAACCCTCACCATACGTATGTATGAGGATACGCAATATACTTTAAAAGTACGCCCACCACAGAGCAGGCAAATAAAAGAGGTAGCACGTTTATACAGAACCCTAAGAAAGGACGAAAAACTTTTGTATTTAAATTTCAAATAGGTATTTGAAGAAAACTCGATTGAATAATTGTATACATATTTACGTCTGTGAAGATTCAGAATGTAATTTTATGTTTGGACATAATCATAGATTTGTTTCTAAGGTACAAAACGTGTCATAATTAGAAAAATATTCAATAAAAAATCCACTATCTTACTCGTGTACTGTCAAAGAGAGTATTCCTCTTGCTTACAACTCTGTCGCCTGATTTGCATACATCCTTGTCAGCGAACGCTTTGCGCATTTTATTAACTCTACGCAACCCCTCTCTGTTTGAGAGCCACGCTATTTTCATGTTTCGGGACTACAAATGGGAATCCATTTAAATACTAAGCCTACATTTCAATACGATGTGATGTAAATGTTTATTGTAAGATTAATGAATATTGCCGAGCCGTTGTAATTAATTCATTTCAACATTTTATGACTTTTACATCCGTTTTTAAGTTAATTTCGTGATTTAAAGAGTGGGAAGTAAATATTTAAGTTGTGAAATGGTTTCCTTTTGTGTTTTCCGAAAAAGAATTTTCAATTGGAATTCTTAATTACTTCATTGTATTGAGTTGGTAATATCCACACGTAGTAAGCTCTGCCTTTGTAACTTTGTGTTCGTCGATCAAAGGCGTGCGCTGGGCGCGCGGCGGCGGATCGCTCAAGCTTCTCTTTGAGCGCGTCACTTGAGGGGCTTGCATGAAATAGACTCGATTGTACCAATACGCTTATTTGTTTGCCGTTGATCGACTACCGAGGGTTCCCCGCATCTACAAATGTAATTTTGTGGTTTCTACTACTCACGTGTTTTGATATAGACAAGTCGGAGTTTTACCTAAGTTTGAATTTCATAATACAAGGAAAGTGTTTTATGTCCATCGTAATATGATTCAATTTTGATAAACAATGTTGAGAGCGGAAAATGAATCTAATAATAGAGACGCCGCCAACGCGTCACCGTCAATTACATCAACAACTTTACTTTCTAAGTTGTCGCCCCCGAGATTGTATTTTAGATAATGGCTCGGTAATCACGTCGGTGATTTATCACGTTGCTATCTCAGCCTTCACTGTCCATTAAGCAATCTGCGAGTGCAACCCTTTGTTGTGTACATACTGGGAGGCTGCGCGTCTGCTCGCTGCTCACAATGGCGTGCGGTGACTTGAATGGAATACATCACTTGTTTAGGCTTCCGACTGTCACGTAATGTCACACATCTCTGTTAAGTTAGACCTAGGTACTAAACTCAGAGGGCTGTCATTCACTAACGCTACCTATATCTGTCTAGTAAGTATAGAGACCAATCTCGTATGTAACAACGTCGCCCTAGGGAGTAATAAACATCTGTGGACCATACAAATATTTGATCTGCTCGGCCCTATTTATAGATCGTCGCGTTAAATCGACTTGAATCGAGAGGATAAATCGCCATGGCAACTGAAGGGATTTCATTGATTTCATTAATGGTCAAGGAAGATATCACTAGCTATAACGATCAGATGATAAACCTTTTTATTTAATGTATTTTTAGACTCGAGAAATATTAAATAATCCTGATTCAAGTTATTAGATTATCATGTCCAGATTGTTTAGCAAATAAAGTTAGTGTGGAAAAATACAAGTCGCGGCATTTTTAAATTTTTCATAAAGTAATTATTAACCTCGATTCGAAAAGAAGCAAATAAAAAAAAGTTTATATGTTAAGTAGCTAAATGGCTGTAATATTTAAGTACCCTAATTCAATTTAACTAAGTTTAGTTATAATTCCTCAAGCACATACTGCAACTGCTTTTAAACAAACCGCATAAAAGTATTTTTGTACCAATAAATCAAAAATAATATTATCCAACCAACGAAACTTTACAAAGCCATTAAGTTTAAAATGTTTAAAGCGCTTAGAGTGGAGCGTGAGTGGTGGGCAACATAGTTAAGGGCACAACAATTGACATGCATTAACGGTATTTCCGGCGTCGCGGCGCTCTGACCCGCAACCTCATTACCGCCCGGAAATTCAATCGACTGCTGAAACGTCTCTCTCTATTAACTTATAACAAATATTTTACAATATTGTCTAGTGTTAAGTTAACATTTTATAATAGATCTTAAAAGTAAAGGCTTTCTTTCATTTAAAAATTAATTTATTTATAACGGAAGTGTGCATAGAAAAAAGACTGCTTAATCGTCTTAGAATTTTTATGATACCACCTCTGAGTTGCCTGAACCCTATCGATAACCAAAATAATTTCTAAAATTGATCCATAGTAGCCTTAGTTATTGCGTAACCAACAGACAAAAACAACATTATGACGAATTAAGTACCTCGTCTGTCTGAAGTTGGTTAAAATAGTTCACCTTTAATTGCGTAAAAAGAAAATTAAGTTTTCTTTCAATAAAACTTTACAGTGTTCTTTAATGTTGAACTTGAAAACAATTGTAAACACTTTCTTTCAAAATTAAAGTTAATAAAATAGTTAAGAAGTCATAAAAACTAATAACGTCTGAGATTTACGTAAAATGTTTCAATAAATTAAGTTTCAAAGTAAAAGTTTTATAGTTCACCCACACTTACATAATAATGAAACTTAATTATTAAAAATTGTATAATTTTATATTAAATTGTCGATCTATTTTACTCAAACAGACTACCGACTTATTGGTATAGGTTGATTTAGCTTAGAATGTTGCTAACCTACTTCTTTTCTGAGCCTGTTCTGTCAAAAAGCTGGGCAAAGGCTTTGAAGTCCTTCCAGTGACCATTAAATATAAATATTTTGCAAACCACAACCTTACACCAACCCATTTATATTAAAAGCCGTTTTGTAGTCCTATTCACATTTATTTACGTATCGAGTACATCGATTGATGTTAACATTGCCCGGCTATGTGAGGGTTGGAAGTACAACACGCACACCATCTGACAAGCACTCGGGACGTGACGGAAGCTGCGTCGAGTGCGAGCCGTCATGATCTCCTGATCAATAAGTCTTGCCGAACTCAAATATTTGCACACCACGTGCATTAGCGGAGATGGAGCGCAGACAAAACGATGGTCCTACTTGTACGCAGAGTAGTGAAGTGACAGAGGTGGTGAAATTAATAAATAGTTAGTAGCTAATAAAATAGTTAGTTATGTTTCTGTATCTTTATAGAATTAAATCTGTCCGTGACAATGATGACTGACTGACCTGCAAATGCGTCGAAAAGTAGGGACCTAAAATCTAAAATAAACCGCGACATCATCCGTAAAAAGTAGTTTTAATCCTAAGAATCCTAAGAAACCAATATTTAATATTGAAATTAATAAAGCTCACTTGTCTATATACTGGGTAGCGCCAAATGAGTAATAAGGACTTATTTTTTTATTACTCGTTTTTTTTAGTTATGAGAGAGAGAGATACCGAAATGTTATAGTTATCCAAAAGGGGTGAAGAGCACATCAAGTATAGAGTCAGTTAACAAAATTTGAGCTTATAATAAGTTAATTAATTTAGTTTGGTATATATTTGTACAAAAAAGGGCAACGAAAGATTACAAAAGGTTTTCTTAACCAATATTCACCACCGTAGACGTTATAAGAAATTAAGTTGAGACTTTACGTAAGTCTTTGATTTTGAACCCGTACCAATAAGTATTATTTTAAACAAAGTACGATAAAAAACATCTAGACATGCCTGAATAGTTTATTGGTCTATGGTGTTTGGATACATTGAGCGTTACGAAGGCGCAGGAAAGTGGAATGAGCGCGCGGCGCCGCGGTGTCTGCCCGCCGCGTTCTCTGGCGCCAGACATCTGTCTTTGTTTCAACAAACACGGATTTTTTGCCGCAAACTGTATTTGAAACAGCCGTGGTAGGCCGATTACTATACCCCCGCCACAGTCAAAATAACACCCTTAGGTCAAATAGTTGAAACTAACAGTATTTTCTAAGTCTCCGGGATAAATTGCACATTTATGAAGGAAATAAATATACAGAAATCTGGGTCACTTTATCTTTTTCTTGAAAAAAGACATGTCAGTAATAAAGTTTATATTACTCCAGTTAATGGAAATTACATATATTTTTCAGACCGTAGCATCTATACCCTTTTTCCCTATCAGAAATGCCTCTATTTTTATAAAGTTAAAACGAAATAGTATAATCCTAGGTAGTGCCAATAATTAAAACAATTTGTGTAAAATTATAATTAGCTAATTATGGGCCCATTTTTTAGGAATAGTACAGATCTAATCATTCTTATTTATCATTCAGTCTACGGAGGCAGCTCTATCTTAGACTGATTCAACTGTGCAACTGTGGACATAAGAGAACAGGAAACTAAACACACTAAATATTTTATAGAACAACCGGAAAGCTACATAAAATATCTCACCCATTCATCAATTTTAATTCCTACAGCGCGCTTACAAAGAGTCAAAAATAATTGACTGTCTGTTAGTCTGGCATTTGAATATAATACCTCTATACGTATAGAGTTTGTAATTTGAGCGTGTCCTTTGAAGTGGGATTAATACCGGCGGTAGGTACGCTGCGGTAGCGTCCACGCAGCAAATTAAATCTGTGTCCTTTCACAGAGGATTCTCATTACGACAATTTAGTTCCCTTAATGAGTATAAGTCAAGCCGAGGGTGGACTTTTTAATTCAGCTGTGCTAGTCAGATTTTATTGGATTTTATCATTATAATACCTTTGAAATTAGAGTAAGTTTTATGTAAGATACTATGCTGCTATATCTCAAATAAAATATCGTGTGAATATTTTTAAGAATTTATAAAATTTACTGCTGGTATGTATGTCCGTTACAATTTCTCCTCAACTTAAAATACTTAAAAAATTTAAAAACTTTAAAATAGGAGAATATGTATGTGTTAAGAACACATAATTTTTCTCTTATTTTAGATAAATAATGTTTATTTTCTTATGAATTATTAAACAAAACTAAATATAAAATAACTGTATCTAAAGACACCTAATGAAGTAATGACACAACAAAAATTCAATCAAATTATCGAACCCCCAAACATCTCAATCAAAACAGCTAATCACAAACGAATCAATAGTAGAAATGATAACAAAAATAAATAATGTATGGTGGTTTATAAGATTTATTTGCAGAGCCGCCGGCCCCCGGGCGCCGACGCTGCCGGTGCGGGCGCCGCGCCGTCCCGCCGGCCAGACTCCGCGGCGGCAGGCCTATCGATCCCGCGGGATGACGACACGATTAGCCCGGTTTACTTCGCGGATCATATCGAGGACATCTCTCTTGGAAGTCAGAAATAATGTGATAGTTTTTATTTTTGGCGATATGTAGAGTTGCTAAAGGTTAAGTGCTGTGGAATCATTGTTTCAGAGCTTTTTCATTACTTTCCTCTAACCTTTCCCAAAAGTTTTCTGGAAGAAAATGCCGTCTTGCATCAATCCAATTGTGTGTAGACACAAATTGGTATAAAAATAGATACTTTTAGACGTATTTAGTCCACTGTAACCTGGTAAATTGACTATTCTACTTAAAAAATCTTCTCTGACCTAATATCACGAACACAAGAAGCAGCTATTCCAATGATCCCTTATTTGCGTTTCTACATATTCAATAACTATAATATGAAATATGTGTCACTAATTAGCCATGTCCATTGCTACCCACATCAAGACTAGCAAAGCTTATTAATATTAAAACCTCAATGCGGATGCTTTGACGTCCAATTAGTTAGGTAACATAACACTGTGACGTCAAACTTTATGGTGAAACTGTACAGACCGCGTCTGTTTGGATACTCTAAATCATATTACACTGCTATTGTAGTTGCAACAATGCTTGTCATGTCAGTTGTTCTAAAGTCAGGTGGAACGTAAGCTGATATGTTGCTTTAGTTTTCAGTTTTCACTGAACATTTTGCAACAGTTCGAACTTTTAAATCTAATTGGGTTTTTATGTTCTAAGAATTAAACAAAAAGTAATCACATTGAAATAAAAACTACTTTTTACGGATTTTTTCGCAGTTTATTTTTAAATTTAAAGTCCCGACGTTTCGACACCTTTGCAGGTATCTTTCACGGGCAGACTGTGAAGTAGATTAGTAAAGTAGTTTTATTTCAATGTCTAACATTCGCGTAAACCTAAGAAACCAATAAGTAATCACATATTTATTACCATTTCAGTTCAGACTCAAAACTTCAAACATCCATTATTTGTTACATTTCAACAAAAAGAGACACGAGTCTCAGTGAAAATCATTAGATATAAAGAATTTCGTTTGAAACAACTACAACTCAAATCCTATTGTCAAATTAAATTCATCAATTTTATTTTTACGAAGTCAGAATCGAACTCAAATGTTTTTTTGCTTATCAAGTTTTCTCTTCTTTGTCACCTTTATTGTGGAAAAAACGTAGTTTGACATATTTCATGAGTACAATATGAAGAGTGAACTCCTTGATTTCTATAGATTTTCCCGGATATCGGTAACAGCTACCGGAGTGAAGGCACAAATTGAGGAAATATGGTTTGTTACCTGCCTGTTATTGCTCTTTGATTTTATCCTACACAGGAAATTCACTAAGCTCGGGTCAGTTGCCTTTATCGCATCGATCTTTTATCTATACTGTTCTGGCCATTTTCACAACTATAAGAAAATATTGTTTATGTTCATCAGCGAAATAATTTTTGTTATTAATAGTAAAACTAAAAAAATGAGACGGCATTTTCAAATTAATTATTTTCAAAAATAAAATTATCTAAAAATAATGTCGAAATATATTTTCGTGTGAGTAATTTCATAGACGCTCATTCTTAATATTATGCACAAACATTGGTGTATACGGTACAATTATGTTTTGCCATTGCAATTGCTTTCTACTTTAATTAAAGCTACATCGTAAAAAGAACATTGTATCAGAAATAATCGATTGTTAAGTCACATTGAACGTCCCCCCCTCATATTTTTAGCCATTTCAGCAGTCAGTTTTGTCTTGATCAAAATAAAACAAGAGCGGAGAGCAATTAATTTAGGGGTCCGCGCAGCAGCGGCCTCTAGCGTCCAATCGGGTAATTGTCGCGAGCAATATTCAAATGGCGGAAACAATTAACGTAAGTGCTGAACACGTATTTAGTTGTCTAGACATTTTCGTACCCCGTAGGAAAATAAATGGGCAGTACCCTTTTGTTCAATGTTATGGAATTTAATACATAATTTGCAAAATAAATATGTCACAGCTTCACAAGAAATGTTTTGCACTCGTAACTTGTCATATTGAATACAGTACGCAAAATCCTTTTTATATTACTTGGAGAGGTTGAAACAACATCATTGCATAAGGCTTTATGGGAGAGCTGATAAAAAAAATGTTTTTTTTTTAAGTATCCTGTTGTATTGCCTGTCAATTATATTTTTAGAGAATATAATCACCCAATTAAAATATGAATCTTCCATTAAAAGGTACTTCAGATGAAGCAGACTACCGTACAGCTTAATATTATTGTATAAAAGTGACGGCTTCCCCCTTGTCAGTTGGCTCCAAATCTCTTTTGTGTACTGCGATGACGCTACAAAGCCTGCTAATGTCTTTTAAGGACTTAGTGATTTAAACGGACTAAATAATGAACCGGCTACCCTTCTACTCTGGTTGGCAATTTATAAGCTTAAAACCGTAAAGGGATAACTCGCGAGATGCAGATGTACGTTTTATAATGTTAAAACCGAGTGGTCATTTTATACACATACTGGCCGTTTTATTTTAATAAATGCAGCATTGGTCATGCATATATAAATAACATCGGTAGTTGAAAAAATATATATAAAAGCAAACGTAATAGTTTTTCTTTAATCTTGATTATGAAGAACAAACTAGAACTTGGGCTTATACCAATGTCTATGTTTTCTCTTAAATGTAGCGAAAGTTGTAGTTAAAATAATGTGTATTAAAAAAACATCGGCCTAGATTTTAAGACATTGCAATGACTGGTCGAGACATTTATTTATTGGTAGATTTACAAAATGTCTCGTAAAGAACTACTAATTAATAAGAAAAAATAATATCAAAATAAATCTGCCATATCGATCGCTTGAGTACCCAAAGCAACTTCGCAAAGAGTATTACGATCATAAAACGAGACACGGTAAGATTTGTTCGCAAAGCACCGTAACAATATAGTTATGTGCGCGGCTGTACCGCTCGTACTTGCAGTCGGAGCGGAGTGTTCGCATGACGACACAAATCCGGATCATGTCTGTTTGTTATCAGCGCTGAGCACTCGACTGTACCTCTAGGGCTGCCACCAGCTAGCGCAGTAATCGCATTATTTATCGAATCCGGACCATTTAGTATTATGATCTGTTGTACGAAGGGATTGTTCTTACTTCTATTTAGATTATAGAAATATATATTTTTATTCATGTGAATTTTCTGTTAAAGAAAATCCTTTTTCATTAGTTTTTTTGTTATATTGTGACAATAATACGGGGAGGCTTTTGCCTAGCAATGGGACAGAACAGGCAAAAACAAGACAGTAAGCATTAGAAATATGCAGTTGGTAAAAAGCACCTTCCCCAGCAAAATAACTAGCTAGACTTAATAATTTTGCAAAGTGAAAGGAATCAGTTACGGCATAAATGAAGACTAAGGAGGGAAAGGGCCGTATATAAATCAACATTAAGATATCAGAGTTGGGAGGACAGTTTGCCACATTTTTGGGGTACAAATTGATGACGAAACGTATTTTCAACTTGGTAACTTTGAGGACATTATTTTTTTTTTCATTTAAGTACTTTGCTGTTTTTTAACGAAATTGTCCATATCGTACTATTTTACCCCCGATTAAACCTAGAAATTACCAATCTTCATTCTTAGTGACTGTTTCGAACATGAATTAATTGGTTTTATATCTTTCAGGAAGTGCGAGCTACGACCTAGATTATCGTCTATTCTCGGGTAAGAATATTTGTCATTCTACCTAAAATAGTCGTAAAATTTGAAAGCTAAATGAATTACAATATTTGCATCTCGTGCACGTTAAGACCTTAGGAAGTGGAATACTAAATACTTAAATGGTTTATACCATTTAAAACATTTCCACATTCCACTCGGAAACGAAAACTGCTATAAAAAACATAGCGCAACGGATGACAATGTTTTTGATTTTGATTTTTTTCATACATAAACTAGCAAACCCCGCGAACTCCGTTTTGCCACCAGATGGCTTCGTTTTATGTAACATTTTATTTGGTGATTAAAAGATGAAGATTTGTTTTCGTTTTCCTGAATTTTCTTTGCTATAAACCTCACGGAGTCCTAGACCTTTCCAACGAATGCAAAACCATGGAAATCGGTTCGTACGTTCTGGAGTTATAGCGTCAGGAAAGAAAACCCGACTTATTTTTATATAGTAGATATATAAAAATAAAAATATAAAAATAGTGCATAATTGTATGAGTATGATATTGTATTTAGACCATGTAACCATTCGTCGTAATATTTGCTTTTGTAACTTACGATTGGTGGACGTGAATCCAGTCTTCTCTTTCATCTTTTAAGCAATCTAACATTCTGTACCCGAAACCAAGTGTTCCTTACTACTGCAAGATCCAAGCGACTGTAGCTACATATTTTAAAATACCAAAGTGTAAAATTAATATGTTTAAACGAAGTGAAATAATCACTTCATTTTCATATAATTTATATCAAAATAGTTTTTTTTTTAGTGTAGGTGTGTATGTCGACCCTACATCTCGCATGCTCGTTAGAGAACCGTCCGAGATTTCCGCGCCCTTATATTTTATTTCGATTGCAACAAGTATTATCCGGCTGTCAATATTATCGGCGATCGGCTCGCGGCTGCCAGCTAAATTGCTTCGATTCCCCGCGCCTCGCTCAACCGTCTATTGTTTCTTTTTGTTTATACACTCTCTTCGGAGATATTATGTTTGTTTCGAAGAGATATGAAGGAATATAAATGTGTTTTTTTTTCGATTAAGTATTTTTATTCAAAGGAATTTAGTGTGAACTTGAAGTTTAAATTCCAGAAATGCATATTGCTGGACTATTTCGCTGTCGGTATGAGATCCATAGCTAGAGAGAAAATTGTTACACTCTTAAAACTAAGTTAGTTACGTTTTTCTGCATTTAAATGTTATTATAAAGTAACACATGCGCTTTTGGAATTAATATCATTTTATCTTTGTACTAACATGTTGTATTAAGTTAAATACAGTGGAATCTAAATTTTAATTAGTAATCTTAAATAAATATATATAAATGAATTGCTGTTCGTTAGTCTTGCTAAAACTAGAGAACAACTAGACCGATTTGACTAATTTTGGTATTGAATTATTTGTGGAGGCAGCACGAAGTCTGCCGGGTCAGCTACTCCGTAATAAAATCTCTATAAGTACTAAATTTAAGAAGGGCCTGCTAAGTCTACGTTTGAGTTTTCACCAATTTTACTCGTTTAGCTAAATCTGAACTTCCAATCTTCACAGAATATGTTGAGGCAAAGCAAAGTTGTTTGTAATTGAGCTATGTTAAGGGTTTGCTTCATTCCTTAAATTACGAAACGCTGAAGTGTGTAATAAAGCTTATGCATGTTCTTTGTTCTGAATCGTTAACACCTATCCCATAACCTAACTTTAGAGACATTTGAATAATAACTGAGGGCTAGAATGATCTAAATAATCTTCCTAGTCTTTTTCCATGCTATGATGGGGTCTGTTGGGGTCGGCTTCAATCTTAAAGCTGTATACCGTTTGTGCATGTAGAATTAGCTACATAATAATAGTTAAGTAATTCGGCTACGAGTATTTAACCTGTATTTAAGAATGTAGCCATATTTAAATAATAGTTGAATAAACTGTCTTTCCGTCCTTAAAAGAGAGCATCCCAGTCATGTTCTAATGCCGTCGCATCTGTGAATATACACCTAAAATATCATCACTTCCAAGTCACCGCGTATGTTGAAGAATAAATTATCGTTCTGGAATACCTACTATTTATTCAATCACAAATCTGTTATAATTTATGTTTTATGTCGTTTGTATAGCAAATTCATATTTGCATATAAAAGTCACCAAATTATCATTCTATTTCATTTCCCACTGTATATTATGGTTTTTTCTTAGCCTTTGTTAAACCGTTTTCTATATAAGCATTGCCTTAACTGCTTTGCGCTAAGTACTGCAATTGCTTTTTGGACATGGCTTTTAATTTATTTTATTACGCCTGATAATCTAATAAGCAAATTCTGCTTTAAATGTTGGATTATTTAGCCAGCATGGTAAAAATATACATTTTGTGACCCAAATTAATAAATTGTGTGAATCTTGGGCTTTTGTGAAACTAAGGAAGTCGTTCGATTTAGTGGTTGCTGAATTAGCTATAAAACCAGCTATTTTGGTCCTAGATCAAAGGACCGAATAATACTAAGTTGCCGTCGTCTATGCATGTCATGGTCTAAATAACTGCTGTACGTTTCATACTGAAAACAATGTGTAGTTTAATTAGATTTTGTTAGTATTAAGTAGAACCTAGTAAATATCTCCTTCTTTTATCTTTTAACGAACTAGTTTGAAATCCAAAAAATTTTTTTTCGATCTGTCTGAGCAAGACCGCCTTATAAGCAAATTATTTTTCTAGTACTGATTCGTACGAGAAAGATTATATGTTACACAATTTGTTGCACAGATTTCGATAGGACTTACTTGAACAGAAGGGGTTTGTTGGCGAAGAGCCCCGAGGCCTTCTCCTTCGCGGCATTGAGCCCCTGCATGGCGCCGGTCCCACGTCCCACATCAATTGACACCTTACACTAACACCTGCAACATTAAAACCATTAGTAAAATAATACTACACAATAAACCAGGAACACAAAAAACGGACTACTTTTTTCATATTACAAAGATTTTGATTAAATTTCTATGATATATTGCTGAACACAGGCACGAACATGAATCACGAGAAGAACACAAAAGAAAATAATCAATAACCTCGTTAACAATGTACCCAAACTGTTACATAATCAACCAGTATGTACTACCGACCTACCTATATAGCTATGTATGTATATACCACCACATATATATCTACATGTATTCAAAATTCACAAAAAATAGCAGCACACATAGCTCTTGCTTACTGTATTAACATTTCCACTATTAAACTGATCCCTCACAAATATAATAATTAGTACTTACATTTTTCAGTTCCCTGGCGTAGCAGCTCCGCTGTAGCGTCTGTCGATCGTGTAGCTCCCCGCGCGCCTCTATGCTTCAGCGCTACGGCTGCGCGTAGCCCCGACCGCCATTGGCTGCTACGTGTACGGACGTAGATGAAATCCGACCAATCGCAACCGGTGCTTTAAAGGGGCGGAGTTTGTCACATTTCTGAAAAATTTCAGAAAGTCCCAAAATGTACTTTGACGTCAAACACTGAAATGTAATAGAAATGCATGCAGCCGTGCCTAACGAGTACCCTTTGCTAGCACAGACCTGAACTATTTTTAGTTAAAACTGCAGCGGAATACATCGCTATGATACATTAATATCTAGTTAGTTCTCTAGAAATCAATACTGCCCGTTACAGTAATAAAGCTAGAGTGCCAACGCCTAGCACTTCATAGTTTGGCATTGATCTATCTTCATCACTATTGTTACATTTTTATGGCTTGGCAATAACACAATGACGTCAAAAAATAGACAGACTAGTTTTTAAATTAACCTATAAAAAGTGAATGGCTTGAAATAGTCTCTAGTACCTAATAGTATCTAATATTCAAAAAGTTTTACAATGAGAATGACATCATGTGTCAATTACATCATACATCACATATCATGGCTTTCCAGTATTAATTCAGTATATGAAAACCTTTTAATATTTAATTTTGAAATTAAATGTATGTATCTCAGTGGTTTTACTCTGAACCTAAACATCTACATACCAAAGTTCTATCACATATTAAAGAATTCAAATCACGTTAAAGAAACCTTACTTGATTAAGTCTAAACTGGGTTACTTCAATAAAACGTATTTAATTCAAAAAGGAACAAAACTAAAAGATTTGTTAGCAGCCTGGCTTTCAACTAATTTATCATGGATTTGAATTGAGAGCTCCATATGAATATAATTTATATCTTTATAAAGATGAAACATAATTAAAATTCTGTCTGTAAAATATAGCTAGTACTCTGTCACAGACAGGTAGGTATTTATGTCCTAATATAAACATGTAAACAAGTCTAACATGAATTTCACGAGTTAAAATAAAAAGTATAATAACAATCATGTCAATTGTCCAGTCAATTGGTGACGTCACACAATGTGATCATGTTAATTTGATTTTTAATTTATTATATGTCTTTTAAATTCACCTATCTACTATATATATTAATTGTCAACATCTGCTGCTATAACTACTGTCTAATAATAAAAATGTCATTTTAATTCGGATAAGTAACTTAACGTTTCTAAATCGATCTCAATCATTTGTAATCTGGCGAATACATTTTGAATGTAATTTAATTTGCCTCGATTGTTCCTTCTACACTTCTCCGGCTTGCCGCTTATAAGTGGGTGAAAACTACTAGCTATATTTTGATGCAGTATCTAGTTGCAGTTCAGAACATATTAATTTTTAACAGATTAAACGATTTTCAAGGAAAATTACCTTGATTCCGATTACTTTTGATAATAGATTGCAATACTCAATATCTTGCCAAAAAATAAATACCGAGTCATGACGTGTCATAATAGAAGGTCAACTAAATTTCTGACAAACTGACAAATAATATTGTAGGTGTATTTCTAAATGTTGTAATGCTCCTACTTAATTCGTTATTTTATAACAATTGCATACGTACTAGAGTTTATTTACTAGGAGAGTTTTGCTTAAAATTAAGTCATTTTACCATGTCTTCGTTACTTGAATTACCAACATGCAAACTACTTTGTCACCTACATTTGTTATGATTTTACCAGCAATAATGAGCAATTGTTAGATATTTTTTGAATTGGTTAATTATTATTTTTCAAACATGAAATTTGGAATCTCTTGGCTAGACGAGTTGTAAAAATTTCAAACAGTTTGTCTTCAATAACATAGTATTATAGAAACAATATAACAAATCGGATATAAATAAAGAGGACAAAATCAATCACAACAATGCTTCAAATGAATAAATTCGCTAAATCCTTCCCCTCGTAAATTACAATCAAATGATAATAACTTTGGCAGCCGAAGAAAGCGTTGTGTCGGTAAGCGTTTCAGTAATGCCGATATAATATGATCGTAATATCGAGCCGACTTCATTTCACGGACAGAGGAGCTCGCAAATGAAGTTTCCGCGGTCCACCGAGCCCGAAGCCATGGGTCTCCGATACCAAACCCCATCGCTGTGTGGATGCGGCAAAATATTATACAATCGTACGCTTTTGAATTCAAATCAATATGAATACTATTATAGTAAACTAGCTGTGCCCCGCGGTTTCACCCGCGTGAATGACAATACATACACTATCTTAATAAATTGTAGCTTATGTGTTATTCCGATGTATCAGCTACATTATTGTTAAGTTTCATTAAAGTCCATTCAGTAGTTTTTGCGTGAAAGAGTAATACACAAAAACATCCACACATCCATTCTCACAAACTTTCACATTTATAATATAAAGTAGGATTGAGGAGGTTTTTGTTCGTTTAAACTTGGTTTAATTTTAATGGGATCTTCACGGGCCGATAGCTAGGAATATATTGAGCATCATAAAATCTCTGTCCTTGTCGCTTTATTTTGAGAGAACTTATTAGGGTTTTGCGTAAAATTTCAAAAACTCTGGATCTATAAGGGGTAGACGAAGTATCAAGAGACAGGCAATATACATTATATTACAAAGATACTGATTAAAGTCAAATGCCTATTTAAGTTTATAACTTGCATGGCTTTATTACGTAAAATAGAATGTGTTACGTGTTTAAAACTTTACAGCACCATTTAATATAAAATATGCGAGGTTGTAATAAGTTCGAGTCTGTAAAATATGCGAACAAGATGTACTTAATATCACACTAAACTACAAAATTTACTGGATACACGTACACTACTTAAATCACAAAGTGACACGGCCATAATTCAGTAGCAATATTCCCAGTAATATATTCAGTACTAGCCATCCATTACAATGTTCGTAGCTCCGGAGCATGATTCATATCGCTACACTCGCTGCATAACGCGTACGAATCAGAATATCTGCTCATCAGACCGATTTAACTTTTTATGGGAGCTCTTTTAAACATGAATGAAACATATTTTTTGAATGTCCATCGACCGTAGAAATCGATTAAACCTTCGTAGGGTTATAAGCAATGAGTGTGCTATGCAAAAAGCTTTTTTAATGTAAAATTTATAATAACTACGCTATGTCTACGCAGCCTTTTTTATGGGAAATATGTTATTTGTAAGCCAATTAATAATATACAATTAGAATCCACGTATTTTAAATGTAGTATGACTAATTTGGTTTACTAATTTAATTTATTTACAGCATTGTGTGTAGTGTAAATACTTAGTTGAGTTAAAAAATTAAATGCCTGGGAGAAAACCGTAGAAACATACGCTATGTTTTGCAAGGCATTTTATTGCGTTTAAATAAAAACAATGACAGTGAGAGAGCGCAACAAAATTTATATCTTGATTCACCGAGACAAAAAGCTCAACAAAATGTTAAAATCTGTAAACTAAGTTTAGCGATATTATAAATTTAGCTGACAAGGCGAGACCACCCTCTGAGCACGCGATTAATGTATATTTTTATACCGTGAAACGTCAGATTAGGGGAGAGCAATCTATTTAAATAGTTTAAAAACCGCTGAGCGAGCAACTTTATCAGTGCGATCACTGTAGGCGGACAGAGCGAATTGAATTTGATAAAACAAAAAGGATTAGAAAATTTTATTCAAGATCTGATATTTTTCTTATTTAATTGAACCACAGCCAACAATTTGGAAGAGTAATTTTATGGTTTTCAGTTTTTTTTTTCAGTCATTAAACTCAGCATCTAATACTCAAGAAACCTAAAGTTGTACTTTGATTTGTTCTTGTAGAAAAATAGCTTTTTTTATAGTAACCTAGTATTTTAATAGCATGTAATGTTAAATGTAGTTTAGGGTAAAAAGAGCTCTATGTTCTTTTTCAGTATACTAAGAAATGAATTGAACAATTTTAAAAATGACGAATTTCCAGTTTCCAACATCGTTTCGAAGCACTTCATCTTCAAAAAGTGTCGCACGTGATTTTATCGCTGCGTATTATGAGTCTCGGGGCCACTTGGGGCCTCGGCAGTGATCCGGCACTCGATACAGCGCTTATGGCCTCGCTTAGCGCTGCACTTCGATGGCCCTACAGAAACAATGCGACTCCAACCTGTCCCAGTTATCGAGAGTTTAATGGCTTGATACATGCTAATGCTGTGATATTTGTTCTTTAAAATATATTTCTTGAATGTACATTACAAGAAATGATATAAAATACTTTCGGACAAAATAATTTTAGTAATGTTCAATCTTTTAGTTGGAATACCTATACAAAATCTAGGTAACGTTGAGTAGCATTAAGGTCTCCACTAAAAATCATCGGAAAAAGGTTACTAAGACTGCTCATGGTCTTTATTCTGGTAAATTTACTTCACACGGATTACATTATGTACAATGTTACACTCGGCTGATACCAGACAACTATATTGTCGAAAATCGCAATTTTGTGACACCTCATAGCTCCTCCAAACGCACCTTTTTCCAGACGATTGCCCATCACCACCACTACCTGGGGGGAAGTCCCTCTCATTCGCACCCACACAGTTTCAATCGCTCTGTCCCTCTCTTACTTGCTATTTATGACTTATTAACTCCTCTAAGGTATCATGGCAACCGCTCCCACGCCGCCGTCGCTCCACGATTTAATATAGAAAATTGTGAAGTCAACCAAGGAAAGCTCAGCACAAATTATTAAATTCCTTAAACTCGTGCCGATTCAATTTTAACTACTTCATTAGGAGGGTTAATAAATGTCAAGTCCATTTAGCCATGATTTACTGTAACAGGGATAATTTAAATAAGTACATGAACTATAAATAAACTCAATCTTATAAGTAACTACAATAATGCTATCTTTTCAGGTTTTGTTTTTTTGTAACTAATCAAGCAAAGTAGAATTGGTTTTTCTCATCGTATTATGATTTAAACGCTTTATAAGTGCTGTATTGAACAAAGGGTACCTACTGACCGCTTCTAACAATTAACTACAATATATCTATCAACAAAAACCTACTACTAATGACGAACTAATAAATATTCACAACTAAACCCAACAACAAGCCCTAGATCAAAAATAGAAAGAAAACGTTTATGTAAATGTTATTTGGTATTGAATTTAAAGAGTGCAGAGCGATACGCGCCGCAATCCGTATCGTCGAGCGCCAGATTGCGATGTTTGCCAACCGATCGCTCCTTAGGGACGAGACTCAACCTGTTCTCGCTCACAAACCAATAAAATACCCCTAAACCCTCCGATATTTATTGACTATTCACTGATAGAAAATACGTCGCTGAATTATAAAATTTTAGTAAGTGCAAAAGTGGAGTCAGTTACCGGCGTGTTAAGCTTGTGTTACCTCGATGTTGTTATAGTAATTATGATTTTAATGATACATTAATAATTTAAGAAATATTCAAGACATATTAAATCTCAAAAATCAGTGGAAGGATTAAAAACATCGCCATAAAGAAATAAACTGTAGTTGGTGGCATGAATGATTCACGCTATATTTAACTTGATAAGAAATATCTCAGATTGCATTTTCATTATTAACATCTACTGTTCTCATTATGAGGACGTGAGTGTTTTCTTTTTTACAAATAATGTTAATTAAAGGCATTTTTGAAATTTACGATTTTTCACGCGTAAATTCTTTATTTTATTGATTACGAGAAATAATTTCCAACCCTATGTCAGTCCTACAACTTAGGGAAAGGAGATATCTTATAGATAAAACAAATTATTAAATTCCCTTATAGCTCAATAATTTGGCAAGCTCTGTAAAGGTTAAGATATGAATAACTAGCTGTGTCCCGCGGTTTCACCCGCGTGAATGACAATTCATACACTATGTTTATAAATTATAGCCTATGTGTTATTCCGATGTATAAGCTACATTATTGTAAAGTTTCATTAAAATACACTCAGTAGTTTTTGCGTGAAAGAGTAACAAACATCCACACATCCATTCTCACAAACTTTCACATTTATAATATTAGTAAAGATTAGACATACACAATTAACACGCGAAAAACATAACCTGAGGTGGGACATAAACTGATGCCTAAACCGAAATCTTTGTCGTATCAGCCCCATCAAAATGATGAATCAGACCATTCTCAGACACAAACCCATCGCTTTGCTTTGGGAGTTTACAAAGTTAATATTTTGCATAATATTTGGATTCAACATGAATTTCACTAATAGCCTACAACATTATTTTTTACTTTCGTTTCTAAATTGACAAAACTGATCTAATCAGGACATATTACTTTAGAGCCAAGCTGAGCTCTGGGTTTTGGTAAAATTAAATAAGAGAATACAACAGGTACGAATAATCAATACTCGCACAGAATATATGCAATCTGTTAACAGGCATTGCAGCTGTCCTAGGCATCCGAGAGAGACCTAACAGCGAACAGTGTTGCATCTCATTTCCTCCGATGATATCGATTGATGATACATAGCAACCATTGTAATAAATAGCTATGAATGTTAATGAGTTTTCAGGTAAGGGCGGAGCTTACCGGAGCCCCGCCCCTGCCAGCCGTTGTCTTCCTCTATCCCACCCGAAATTGAATAAATTAACGCAAAATATAATTACTCTATTAGCGTTTTGTCGACGCAAACAATTCCTGACGTATAATAGTCGAAACGTTTTCAGGGGCGGGTTCGCTATTAGATTAGATTCGTTCAGTTCGGAGGGGACGCAAAAGCTTTCCATACTGATTAATATCATGATCCAAATAAAATGTTACACAAACAACATTACAGTATCTGATGTAAGATTATGTCAGCTCTCATCTTGTCACTACATTTTAAACTGGTGTTGTGGATCATCCGGCAGCTTGAACGATGTTTACACCACATTTCTGTGGAGTATCTTAGCTCATCAGATTTTATGCTTGATAACTCTTTTTGGCACATCGTTTACTGGAGGTGCCAACTGTCTCAAAGTTTTCTGTAGTCTGTTGTTGTTGGTAACCAGAAAAATCTATGAAAATAGTTTTAGAAAAAGTATATGCAGCGTTTCATATATCGAGGCAAACGATGTACGATTTGTATATATTTTTAATGATAATGTAGGCAACAAAACAAATATCACGTGTTTGCTATACCTACCTTTAGCTTGCACTGTCTCTCATGAAAACTCCCTACTTGTTCGTGCTTTAAAATTATTAAATGACTTACTGACCGGAAAGTGACCAGTTTTCAGTTTCAAATAGATGAATGTTTGTCGAGATTATTTAGAATATTTTGAGTCGTTAGATAGAAAGCGAACTCGCATTTACCCAATATTAAATGTTTTACCATTGTATTGTTTACCCAATTTTAACTGATTTTTCATTTTAAAAATTATTCGTGTCTCTTCTTTTTGTGTGTGACTTATTGTACTTCGATTCGTATAATATCTGTATTGTTGTGTAGCGCACAGCATTACAATGTAACTAAATAAATAGAAAGCCCATAATGTTTGATGATTTGACTAACAGCCCAAAGGTGGTCAACATCTAACATAAAAGTAAGACTTTAATTGAGAGAGTCTACATAAAAGATAGACTTCGACATCTTTTCCATAAGAATTAATTAAGTCAATCGAAGTAAGTCATTCGAAACAACCTGTGCTTAATTTTCTAATAATTAATTCTATTATTAAATGATAACGTTTACATTGATTTCAGGTATCATGTTGTGATAAGGTATTTAAAAATAAAACTTTTTTTACTGTCATCTAATTACTCATAAAACACGGCGTCAGACAACATGTAGTGTTAACTAAACAAAAATCAAGAAAAACCTGAACTTAATTACCGAAATCAAATTTTAGTACTAATTGGTTGACCGTTAACAAATTCGAGACGTAATAAGTTTATTTTTCTGGGACCAATTTTCTTATTTATATGATTTTTCAGGTGAAATCGAAAAACAACTCTTTCATATCTGGGTAACATTTGGTCGAAAGGCTATCATAATGTCTTAAAATTCTAATAAGTTCAGAAACTTATTTATTGTTGACATAACTCCAGGGAACATTACTTAGAGTATACATAAGAAACTAGAGTGAGCCTATCAGAGTTTGAACGTAAGCACTAGTGTGATTTTTTTTGTCGTATATTGTGTTTGAAGATGGAACTTGTCGTTTTAAGAAATCTATCTAAAACTCTAACATTATCCTAACAATGTCAAAACCCTCGATATTTTCCTATATAAGTTTCTCGCTGCGCGAAAATTAACTTAAATCAGTAAACGAATGTACTTGGTTCAGACTAAAAACTGCTCTCGCTTGGCACAAGGGGAAACTAGCGATAGTAACAGTCTATGTATATAGTACGTCAATGGAACATTACGAGTGGTTTATACTGCTAACATATAGATAAATATATTGTACTAAGCTAAAATTGTTTCATGCCCTCAATAAGCACTAAGAACTGTCGTTGTTTTATATTGAGTACCTATTTTAATATGAACTTTAACTATTTGCCTAGATACATTTTACATTAGATATTAATCAATCACTTATAAATAATTGAATAAGATTTATGCATATTTTTTTTACAAAATAATCGCACGGGGAATTAGTAAACACTCGCTTGTTCTGTAAAATATATTTAAAAAACAATCCAAAACTTAGTAGCACTCTCACAATAAATAATTCACTTTAACCTAACTTTTCAAAGTGTTATAATACCTTACAGGTGATAGTAGATGTTCTTAAAGATATCTAAATGTACTATATATACAGGAGGTAATTATTAACAACTGACCAAACTTTACTTGCAAATTGATGAATGAGTTTGTTAGGAAAAATATGGAGAGCACCTAAAACTCTAAATTATTAAATTTCAAAATCAGCCTAACAAATAACATTTATTTTAAATGTGTTACTACAACTTTTTCGGTAAAATTTTAGTACAAATTTGGCGCAGACTATGCTAGGCCGGCAATAAACACTTAAATATTGCTTTGACTTCAAAAAGTTATTGAACAGTTGTAAAGTTAGATTTTGCGCAATTTACTTCAAACTTCCTGAGTTAAAGATTAATAAGTAATTTAATTTACCCATTACATCAATTAAATGTCATTTATATTAAATATTATGTGTCTTATTTATTTTTTTATTACTTTTATGCGTCAAATATTTTGTGTTGATTATAAAGTTTTATAAACTTATTTACATTCTCATAAGTAAAGCTTACATGCAAGGCAATGTTTAAAAAGTTAGTTCTTACCTTAGACAAGAGTTTTCCAGTACACTTTAACTACCTATACTAATATTTACTACGTACACATAGTTACAATTACTTCGATTACTACGTTAATATATCTAAGTTTAAGATATTTGTTTATAAGATATGTTAATATTAATTTGATATGTTTTGTATTGATATTCCTTAGAGTGGTTGTTGCATTATATACAATTTACTCTAATTCAATACGTCAACATTAATTTGAAATGTACTAGATATGTGGATTTTTATATTTAGGTTTATCGATCCGGGGGGCATCACTCTTATGGGGAAAGGGGAATTTAAAACACTACAATAGATAGTCGCGTTTGTTTTGTTGTTAGTTGCGATGTTGTTATGGTGTGATGGTGTTTGGCGGCGATTCCGCCCTTAAGAGTGATGCGCCCCCGGCGGGCGCGCCACGTGACTGCCGGCGTTGCTGAAGCTTTGTGTTTACACCCCCCCCCCTCCCCTCCACCCCGCCACACCACGGCCACCCCCGCCGCCGAGCCATCCCCACTCGCCATATCTTTGGTAATTTCTCTGTTAAACAGGAAATCTCTCAAGTTCAGGAAAAATATCTTTCAGTAAAAAATATATCTGATACAGTTATAATTCAACCATGTATGCTGAACTCTTATAAAATGAATATTGTTAGATAGAGCAATATTTTTTTCTGGATATTTTTATACCATAAAAACTACAAAAGCAGTTACTTTCATCCTAAATTAATTGTACTGATAGCTTTTATTTTGTGTAGTTAATATAATTAAGCAAAAATTTTGCGAACATTTTTATTTTATTTACAATTACATTTTAGAAAAAAAAAAGGTAACACAAATATTGTATACAACAAACAGTATCTAACCAGCCAGTACGCACATACATTGCGCCAAGCGTTACAATCTTAGCAAAACAAACGACAATCAGCGTAATCCGTGAAATGATTTGGCGCGACCTCTAGTGAACTGGAAACTGTGATAAGGGGATTGCCGCCGTAAAAACAGAATTACCGCCAACTTTACTGAGAGAGGAACTTTATTTATTATTTTGAGACTTAGCAGGGAGTAAATGTATCGCTGCTAATTCTATTGTGAACCAATAAACGAGTTTAGTGTTACTCTGTTAGTTACTAAAATATACGGTTTCATGCGAACTTCCTATCATAATAAATCTCATCAATCTTCATGCATTGCATGCATTTGCAAATAATGAGACAATTATGAAAATTTCAAAACTTTCTATTTATTTTTTCAAGATTTACACGCATACAAACAAATTTTAAAAATGAAAATGTATGCCTTTCAATTTTTCTGTTATGCTTTCATGAATAAAACCGATTTGAAAAACCTTGGTGATATATATGAGATAATAACTATATAACAAAAATAACTTTAGGATACAAGATCCTAAAGTTATTTTTGCTACTTTTGTAACTTTGCCGCGATAACATGAAATTAGGAACTACATCGTGACTATGTATATAAGCAGAATGCATATTATTACGTGTACTTTTTACTGGTTTATTTATTGTAATATGGTGTGTTTTAAGTAAAAGATCAGTTATGTCTGATAGCAGCACAATTATGCGACTAATGGGTTTCTGCCATTAGCGACGCGCGGCGACACTGGATTGTCACGCCATCAACATAATTATTATCATACCGTATCTAGGTGCCATAATACCATTTGAAGGGATTTCTTTGGAAAAGTATTACTATTCAATTCACACCATATTGATACCAACATAAAAACAATGTTTTCCTACTTACATTTGAAATAACACACGTATTCACGAACTATTAATTATAAAAGTCTATGCACTAAAGCTTCTCAAACTTAAACTATACTCAATTTATAACTTTTAATATAAATTAAGCAGTGAGAGAAAACTTTATTTATTATTTTTAGACTGAGCAGGGAGTATCAATGCTAAATAATTGTTATTCATGTTTTTCTCTTGTTTCAAATGTAACATACAAGAGTGTTGATGTTTTTTTTTAGTAACTAATTGAAAGAAACTCGATTTGAAGTCAGGGAGCAGATAACAGAACTACTAAGTATATACGATATTTGAAATTATTATCTAGTTGGCATTTTAAGATTCCCGAATCCAGAATAGTACCAATGTGTAGATTTTCAAAGTTGCAAATACTTCGTATTTTAGGTAAACTCTCTCTCTCTCTTAGATTAACTAAGATACCAGTAAAATACATCAGTTTCTTTTCTTCGTATAGACCAAACAGTCTAGCTAGATTTAATATCGTGTAGAACTGATAGGTGTAAATTTCTTTGAGTAACTAACTATTTAATACAGGAGAAAAATTAACAAGAAAGAGTTTCATCCGTTGTAGGTACTGAAGGTATACAAGACCTTAGGGAAGAATCAAAATATGGTAAGAACGTCATCCTCCACCACCTGACTCCCTACAACCCAAGGAGCACTTACCACCTGGTAGTGATTTGCAGTGGCCTCTCTGGAAAGCCCTCAGTCGACTGTTAACCCACGTAGTCCGCTGTAAACACAACCTTGCAAAATGGGGAACAATCGATCCCTTTGAGTCTTATTGCAAATGTGGAACGCCAAACCACGATATGTCCTACTTGCTGAATTGCCCAAAGTGTCCGTACACCTGCACTTTGGATGACTTAAATCACGATGATGCCGTTATTAATATCACAACGGACTGGACCCATGTAATAAAATTTAATTTTATCATCGTCACAAAAAGAAGAAGCCGATTTTAGGCGACGACAAATTTTCACCAACGCTTTAATTATCAGATTCATTTAAAAAGCAGAAACCTTAAAGCAATAATCTGTGAATTAATGAAACTGCACAGTGGACGATTCGTTCCAATGTGATTAAAATCAGGGCTCGCCATAACCCTTTTTATATCATGCTGCGCTGCATAATATTAATTTGTTTGACTGTAACTTAATTTGTAACATTGCTGTTTTGTAACAAATTATTATTATGAAATTTAAATTATTAAATGTACTAATGTATTTTTTTATTTGATTTTACTGGGAATCTAAATTACATTTTAAAATTTATTTTGTGTTATTAGTAACTGCGCCGGGCGGTTTTACCCGCTTTATTAACGTTGTTGCGATCCTATCAGCATAAAGAGTTTGCATTATGTTATAATACAGCTTCTAACTAGGTGCACATTATTATGATGAAACGTTGAGTAGTCTTTATTATATAAACTGGATTGTCCAACATGGAACAAGCACCGACAAAAATCGTACCACTCTTTTATTGACAATGTTTCCTTACAAGTTGGGAAAAAACACAAAAGAAGTGATTCCGCTCTAATTATTAAAGAAAAATGTGCTGTGAATAATACACCTAAGATAAAGAGAAGTTGATTATAGTGCGTAATTTAATCAATGCGATTTATACGTATAATATTCTCAACTCTTCCTTCACTTAATGTTTAAAATACAAGTACCTATCAAGCGCATCTTATTCTTTTACAAACATAAAACTCTATGTTTATAAATCAAAAAATCAAAATCAAAAATCTTTTATTTAACTTAGGCTACAAAGTAGCACTTATTAAACGTCATTTTTTTTTACAAAAGACAGCACCCTAGGGGTCGGTTCATATCCGGCGGAAAAGGTAGCGCGCAACATCGGCCGCGCAACGCCAGAACGAACAAGCACACAACAAAACATCCAACCTCTCACACCTGACGCACCAAAGCGTCGTCAGGTCAGTGTGAAAGGCCGAACGCTCCGCCATGCGCCCGCCCGCCCCAGCGCCACGCGACCGACAACACGCCACCACCGCCAGATATGAACCGACCCCAAAACGCCCACCCTTCACCGCTTCCTAAGTGCTCTGGTTGAGGAGAAGAAACGGCGCAACAAACTCCCCAGTAGCACGCTGTCATTACGATAAAAATAATATCAAATAATAAAAAAATAATAAATAAGGAACCGCGCAAAGTGAACAAGTAGTTAAGGTAGATGGGTATCATACGATTAAAGAGTAAAAAAAAAATATTATAATCTACGTGGTGACCAAGGTCAGCAGAACGACCAGTCACCGCAAGCGGCACCCGTTCACGAGTATGACGCAAGGATCAGCCATCCCCTCCCTCGCCATATTAGAGGGAAGGAGGAGACCCGACCCAAGACGCCACCGCAGGCAATGACAACTAAGGGAGCATGACGAAACTGCTGCCGGTTTAAAAAAAAAAAAAAGGAATTACATTTACAAATTAGAAAAAAAAAACAAAACCCCAAGCACTGATTCACTGCACAGTCCCTTATCAAAGCGGTATTAAAATAGTACACCAATGTACATGCGTATAACTGCATTCATAATAAAACAAACTAAACAATATAATGTTGCATACAGAGTGTATGCCAATCAATTTCGAACAATAAGATTCGGTAACATGTCTTACATGTCAAATTAGCAAAGATAATAATATAATAATAATAAAAAATAATTATACAATAGTATAATTGTGTCAGGGTATAATAACATACTATCTGTATGGCAGTCAAAAATAAAGAAAAAGGAATATAAAAAATGGAAAAAGGTATATCCCAGTAATTCAATTCAGAACCGCCTTGTGTCTTTCAAGGCGACCAACAGTTTTTATCATTCAAATAGTCATTTAATGTATAGTAGGCTTTCTTACAGAGCCTTGTTTTAACTACTGATTTAAATGAATTTAATGGTAATTCTAACATACTAGGAGGCAGTTTATTGTAGATACGAATGCTAAGTCCTATAAATGAGTTATGCACCTTGTGCAGCCGGTGGGATGTAGTGCATAACTTATGCTTATTTCTAGTATTAATATTGTGTATGTCACTGTTTTTAATGTATAGGTGAATGTTTTGTCTAATGTATAATATATTGGCTAGAATAAATTGTGAGGCAACAGTTAGAATCTCAATTTCTTTAAAACGCTCCCTAAGTGAGCTATATATTGAAAAGGCTAGACTGCTTTAAGAACCTATATATTTTCTTGTTCATGTTTCCTTTGTGACTTTGCCAGGTACGTCAAACAGCACAATATAATATATGAACTGTGATGCGAGGTATAACGAGGTAACCGACCCACGCTTTGCCAGTCTCTGAGTAAAGCCTCTTATAATATTTAAGCTGGTCTAATTGGTACACTCTGAGTGATGATAATACGACTACCATTGCCTCGTTAGTATCTACTTGTTAACGTTAATAGGTACATAAAAGAGCTGTGTTTACACCGTTTACTATTACATATAATGTAAGAGCCGTTTTTGTTAAGGAAAAATACTCAAGTAAGCTGGTAATTTTACAATAACAAATTAGTGCAATGATCATTGAAACTCAATTAAAAATCCATAGCTCTTTTGAAAGTCAAAGACCTCATCATTACTGACTTTAACACCAAATAAATAGACAAAACGAAATGTCATTTTACCGAAGCTTTAATCAAAAGAAATTCAAAACAGTGATACTGCAGCCGAGCTTATTAAGAGTTATAACATTCATAACGAGTGAATGGGTGCTTCTCAAAGCCAGCCTGCGGACAAATCATTAATATGAACCGGTATTCATCACTATGGAGGCATTCAGATCGAGTGAATGCTATCCGAAAATAATCTCGGTGGGGTTCGGAAAAATAGTCGCGAGGTACCGCGGGGGACCGCGGAGGACCGCGGGGTACCACGGGGCTCCAGCGGGGGCCGCGGGGTGCGGAACAACGGGCTCGTTACGTCAGTTCCGCCGGATGTCGCCTCGTGATGCATTGTCGACGCCTTCAGAGGGTGGACATCGATGTTTTTATTTTCATCACAAACATTAATATGTTCATTCGGCCGTATTTTATTTATTACGATACGTTGAACAGAACAAATTACTTGCTGGACGCCAAAGATTTATAACATACTTGCTTGCAAAATTATTATGGGGTTTCCTTGGTTACGGATGTAATGTTTACGCATCATACTTCCATTGTTACATTGACATAAAAGATCATTTAAGTCCGATTTATAGATCAGTTAAATATTGACGAGATCGTCAATTGTAATACTAGCTGACCCGGCGATGTTTTTTATTTTTTCTCTTCTCTTCTTTCGTTAGAACAATCCACGTACGGTCGGTTCAGCTGCTTTTGAGATTTGCGCTTAGCAACTTACACATACTCACTCAATCAATTTTATACTATAGATTTTCGTACTGCGCAGTATATAAGATCTTTTATTTTAAGAATGTTTTACAATGTTATAGGACGGTTTTTTTTTTGAAAAAGTAAAATAGCTATACAACAAAATTGACATTTTTTCTAAGGACATTAGTTTATTGATCATTTCACCGTTTGGTATAAAAGGGTATGCTGTGTCATTGTCCAATATAATGTAAACATTATGTGAACAGGGCTAAAGAGGTTTAAATCCCCTTCACGGTGGTTAGTGTACCTCTAACGTGTGCGACATCCTTCCACATGAGCGAGCATGATTCATCAGGGCCCATTCACACTGAGCTCTGGATTCAGCTGCGGTTTAGCTAGGGATGACGCTACCAAAACATTTTCAGCAAAACTGCTTTTTAACATCGTCCTTGTAAAAATATATATACCCAAGGCTTCTCCTCATATTAGAGCAGACAACTAGCATTTACCGCGATTATGGGTTGGATTAATTAGTATCCCATTCTTTATTTCACGCCATAATAGTGTATCTTTTCAAAAGGTTATCTCAGTTATTACATGAGAAAAATAAAACAGTTTTTATGTAAAATAATAAAACTTTTATTCCAAAAATAAACATTAGATGTAATTACAAGTGATAAATAATACTGTAATTGAATAACATTTAAATTTTTTCATGTTATTCAATTTAAAAAAGAGCAGTATTGAAATCTCGTAGCTAAGTGCTACGAAATTTTTCGTTGTAGCAATCAGATGATAAGTTTTATCCAGGTGTAAGAATGTAAAATATATTTTATTAATTACATTTTATTAATATCAGCTTCAGCTCAACAAATATCAATTCTTGTTTCATCAATCAATTTTTTATTTTTATTCTTTACACATAAAAATACAGAAAAAAAGATTAAACCATAAAACAAAAAAGAATAATTAATTTTCAATATTACAAAAACAAATATTAATGACCTTGAAATAAACATTCAGTTACACATTTACCGTTGCCGTTGACGTTGACGTGTGGTCGGCATCTTCCCCGCACTACGTTCGACGTTCGGTTGAGCCGTCGTCGCCGGATTACCGTGATTTCCCGAGGGGGTTCGACCTAAAAGACACCTCCGTTGCATCCACATTATTACTTTCCCATACTGCGGACAGCTGCTGACGCGTTGAGCACTCGTAATTATTTTGTGACGTAATAATTATTGCGGATAAACGTCGGATGTGGCCGTAATGTTATGTATGGTGGTGGGATTATTAATGTTCTTGTTCAGTTTATAACATTGATTATTTATTGAATAATAGAGAGTTTATGATTTTAATAAAAATATTTTGTAATGCGATTAATTCTGTCAATTTTAGTACCATCATGCATGGTAATTAACAGAGACCGACGGATTATAACATTCGGACAACATGACATGGTCATCAAGGTACGAGTATTGTATTCATATTCCTTCATATAATTTCTAAAATTGATTATTATACTTGAAAACCGATTAAATTAATTCCAAGTAAACCTAAAAAATCCGTGTTAAATACAAACCCGGGTAATTCAACAAAATGAAATATGTCAACGTCAGCTGGGGTATCAAATAACGAGGGCTGCTTCTTTATGACAATTATGTCGTGAGTGGCGACTAGACAGTAGACTCATAAGTCTTCATTACGCGCGTCCAAGTCGCGGGCGCGGCGAAACTTTGATGAGTCGATACCGAGCTTAGAGATGATCCTCTGTCAGTGTCCCCCCTCCTCACCCCCCGCCCCTCTTCCGCCCAGTTTGCTTCAGCTTCATGGAAACTGCATCTCATCGTATCGATTACATTATAGCTTGGAGGAAATAAGTACCTAGCTACTAACATTTTATTACTTTTAATTTTGACAATCGCTACTTTTTAAGAATGGCATGTTTATAGGTGACAAACAAACATTCAAATTTTACCTTAATTGGGAGCTTTGGGATGTGATATCAATCATCTACCAGCAAGCATAAACAATACTTAATTTCTCATGTATATCTCCTAATTATAGGAAACTTGTAACGGAGTTGGTTCCTACTAACTGAGATTAATTAGCCTTCTGCGCAGGAGTTGACGTTTGATACTCAGTGTTTCTGAGGCAGGTGGGTAGCTAGATATGATATATTTGGATCAACGGACCAACACTGCAATAAATAGCAAGTAAGAAAAATCTTATTTTAAAACATTATATTTTCTTCCTCAACTTTTGTTTATACTTAAATATTCAGATAAAATGGAACTGATCATCATTACTGCTTTGTTCTAAAAGCAAAGTTTAAATTTAATACATCACAACAAATTTGAGAACTCTCATTAAAAGTGACGAATCATTAGGGAGCGTGACAATAGGATAATGTTACCATCGTTATTACTGGTTCTATGCGAATTAATTACGACTCTATCATAATATAGAAAGACACTATAGTCGTTTCCTATAGAAATGTGTATGAAAATAATTGTGTTTATTGAAAAAAAATGTGTTTCCTTGAGTGTTTCGTTTCTGTGGGTCACAAAATAGAGCTAAATATATATAGTTGTAGGCTTAGTTTTTTTAATTACCTATTGTAAATATCTTAAGTTTATTTTTTAATAGTAATATAGTATGTTTTATTAATTATTAAATAAATGCCTATTCTATAAACATTGTTTAAAAATTTCTTGAAGTAAAATATCTTTAAATTTACTTAGAGTGATTTCAGCAATTGAACTCTTATGTGCCTCTCCTATCGATATACTGTCATTTGTTTCATATCACTCGGTTTACTAGTATGCAGGAACGATAACCGTTTGTAGTCGGGTTCACCCAGACTATACAGTTTAAAAGAGTCACTGCTTAAATATTTCAATAACCATGTCGGATACAGGGATATTGAAACAGTTGATCTGCAATTTGAATGGAATCCCCCGCTAAGCCGAACATCACACATCAGCATTCGTAACGCGTATCCATCATTATCATATTGAGCGAGCATTCGAAATACGGAAGCGAGTCGGGAATAGCCGGGAGGCGCAACGATATTGCTGTTTGCCGCCGACAAATATTTGGACGGCCGGCCTCCCGCCCCGCTACTTACTGGAGTTAAATCAATATTTAAATAATTTCAAACTTTGATTAATTTGCAGATATATTGTTTGCAATGATGTCGTGGGTTTGGATTAGCGGATTTATAATGTTTTAATGTTGTGCCCCGCTCTCTGTAATATGTTTATAAATGTTGGCATTCTTGCTTTCATTGTTTTCTCTATTCTTTATTAGGCCAGGCCTAAATAGCATGGTTTATTCGCAAACTTTGGTATACCTTAGGTTGCACCATAATAGTTATTAGGTAATTGTCGACGATGGTGATGATGTTCATTGCTAAACACTCGCTTTGCAACATTCTATAACATTAAATTACACTTCTAACAATATTATAAAAATTACTGAAACTCTAAGTCTTCCGTATATTTTAAGAACTATTTGAAAGTCTTTTTCGAAGGCCTTTTGAAAATGTTTTTCAAACTTTTACAAAGATTAGTATGAGTATTTTTTCTTCAAATGTAGTGTTTAACACTGACACATTTAGGTACATTAAATGATGAGTACTTAATGCATTCCATCAGTGCATACCAAATGAATCCCAACATAAACGTTACAGAGTGTGAGCATGGCGGGTACATTGTTCTAAACTGTGGCTATTAACCGGTTTTAGGGTATGAATGTTTTATGCGGCTCGGTGTCACCCGGCTCCCGAGGGAAGGGTACATACAAAACTCTACTAGCACTTAATTAAGGGGAAGCAACGGAGGGAATAGATTTTAATTAATATTACGCGGTGATTCGCTTCGAGACCTTATTGTTTAGCTCAGATTGAAAACTACTGGCGAGTAGATACAATCGGTTTCTTATTTATCCTGCGATACGTATTAATTTACTTATAATAATGTAAATCATCAAGAAACCTACTTACGTTTAATCACTGAAACCATTTGTACCCATATTATTTTCTCTTTTGCAAAAGAGTGTAACGCTTAAGGAAATCTGCAGAATTTATTTACATTTATAGCATACAAAGTAAGCTTAATCTAAATAAACTTCCGATCAAAGAAAATTTGTGTATCTTACTTACAAACAAACTAGCCAACTCACTTAATACTTCCGAGACCAAGTAGCGTAAGAATACAAAGAAAAGGGAATATTCTTTTGAGAATTTAAATAAATTTTCACTGAAGAGGGAGAGAGCCAGCTCCCGTTACAAAAAGGAAAACGAGTGCTAATAAAAATGCCAGAGTAAAAAAACGTGCATTTTTAAAGCAGTGTCGGTTTAAATTCAGTTCCGGGTTACTAATATTACAATATTACTCATTGCGTTACAGGAGTAGCGGGGGCAAAACAGCTAATGTCATATTGTTATTTTAACTTTTCAGGAAAGATCCCGAAATGTGATAAATTAAAATTACAATTAAAAGCTACACTACGGTTGTAAGACCGACCGTAATATGTTTCAGCATCAGAATTCACTTACCCCACAATACATTTTTAGTAAGATCATAATTTACACTGATCTATATAAATTACATACGTCGACAATCGGGTGTTTTATTTTCTATACATATATACTATAAGTTAACCGATTTTCATTATGAACAACAACTGATTTATAAATTGGTATATCTAGATTTTAACTAAAGCGTTCAAAGAAGAGAAACACAGATTAATTAGATAATTATAGATAACAGCGCTATTTCTAAATTTAATATCGTACCAATATCTAATGATGAAACTTTTAACTGCTAAATAGGTACTTGTTAATAGCCCGTCGATTTCGGTGATGGGTCAGTGCAATATCGCCCCCTACCATTAGACGTGAGCAAACAACACTCACAGCTCGAGTAGCTCTCATCTCGGCAATATTGGACCTTTGTTTTACATAATAATGTTACTTTACTAATGGAGATTCAAATAAAATGTTTCTTGTGCTGCTAAATATACATTTATACATTCTTCTTAGCGGATCGATCAATGGCTATTTTCGTCGTAGGTAGCTAGATTTTTGTGGACCAGCACTCAGCCACGCTGACAGCGTTATCTGTAGCATCGTACAAGTCCTGGCTGACTGTACTGGTGGTGGGACACACTGGACAGCTCAATAAATGAGCCATGGTTTGGGGGTAGGTACCGCACCCACAAGGCTCTTGTGTTCTTTAACCCCACCGATACATATTTTCTTTACACCGGCCGACTTGGGTCCGGAGTCTATTCATAGATTTCCACGTTAGCCATGGTAAGCTGTTACCGGGGCGTAGTTTCTCGGGTGGAGGTATAGACAATGAGGTTGGGTTTCTCTCCTTCCAGAGTCAGAGCCTGGTCTCCGGGGCATTGTCATTTATTTATACCTGCAACATAAGTAACTTAGGTGCTTGGTGGGTACAATCTGTAACACAACAAAATCAGAGATTGCAAATTCATACCAAAATTTCATCATTTGGTTCAATCAAACTAAAAGTAGATATCATTAAATTCACCTACCTACATAGTCGTAGTACACCTACCTAATTATACTTATACATTGATACGCAAAAAGTTTCTAAGTAGGTAACTTGAAGTACATTTTACACAGTTGAATGTGTACCTACCCAGACATAGATACGGCGATAAGCCTTTAGGAAAAACTTTTCAACTACATTCGACACTTTTTTTATACAAAAACCTCATTGCAAAAAGCCAAACGCCGATCGCCCTCTACTTAGGTAGTGACGTACGTGAAGTCAACGGGGGCGATTCGTCACGCGGTCACACACCACCATTAATTTCTATAGAAAATACACTGGACCTTTTACAGTCCTTTCGATAACATCAGAACTACATTAGTGCCGTTTTTCATGTCGTGCCCGGTCTTTATATCGTTATTTTAAAATAAACATCAAATACTTAGGTATAGGCAGGTAAATAAATCACTTGGGTGCATTTAAGTTTCATTTAGTTTTTGGACGTGTTTTCCTGTTTAGCGCAAAAGATTTCAAGACATTGTAGTAGCTACATGAATATAATCATAAAAGCTACATCAAATCTATAGTATGACAATGAAACAACAATACAATAAACAAAAAACAAATTAACAAAAACAAGGGGGCTTGCCCCTTATTATAGAAAATTCCTAATTATTTTCGAAATACTGAACAGACCTCACAAAATTATAAGTTAACTCAAAAAAAAAACATCAGAAAAGGTATATTCGTTCAAGAGCTACAATGCCACAAACATACGGACCGACACATCAATCTAAAACCGTCTAGCGTCGGGCTATAAAAAAACTATAGCACATCTACCGTACTGCGAGTATCGCAATGTATCGTAATTTATTTACTCTGTCTGTTAATTTTTACCAAACACTCAAAACCAAATACGCATGACAATCTTTTTTAAAAATTAATAGATCAAAGCGCCATCTTGTAGTTACGCTGACATTCAGAATTCATGATTAGTTCACTGTTGTGACAACAGATGACGACACTTGAGGAGTTGAGATTTAAGATGATAGGTATAAAATATATAAAAAATACTATTTAAGGCAACGAAATGCGTAGCATCTCTAGTACGTCTGTGGGCAACGAAGATGGAAGATATAAGAAGTTGATACGTTACTACCATTCATGCCATTTGTCAATCGAGATTGGAGGCATGTTTTAAATATGGCGCCATTTTGTCAGATCATAATAAATTATACATTTTATAAACTGGTCTATGACTGAAAACCACAAATTAAATTCACAAATATTATATTTATTATTGTTTAAAAAAGGCGCCACAGGTCTAAGCTTTGCACAATGAACTTGTTCATCGTTGGGGTTATCGATTTCAGTCGCCCGTAGAACCACTCTATATAATGTTGCCAACGTAAAAGTGTAATGACTGAAATTATAATAACTAATTATTTCATTTGTCATCTTACCATTAACTTTGATAACAAACTATACCCAGATCAGGCAAATCTCTTTTCTCCATTGATGATGCAAAGATTGTCAAACAAACTAGAAGGAGATCCAGTGCCTGGTATCAACTACACAAGGATATCATATCAATAAATACTTTACAGAAAACAATTTAATTATCACGTCTTACCCAATAAATTAATAAACCTTTTTCATTTAGATTTTTCTCGTTTTAATACCTTGGCAATACTTTTTATTTTTGGCAATATTATTTTCGTTTTGCTTCAAAAAATAAGGTCGATATTTTTATGACAAAAACAAATAACTATCGATATTTAGCAGCAACATTGACAATATCACAGCTCTACCAACATATTTCGGTTTTTATTTTTTTTCTTTCTGCGAAGCGCGCGTGCATGGTACACTCAAAACTTTGTAATTGCTAATACTGCAAGTTTTGTTTTACTTTTAGTCGATAACCATAAAATTTCTGCAATCTTCATTGGATAAATAAGGTAAGTTACTTGCCACAGCTTTATTAAACACAATATTAGAGACAGCCTGGGACCTCTACCTCCTGACTCCTAGGGTCGCCATTTTTAAGCCCTATTTTTGGTAAAATAAGTTAGGATTATGTTTCTCCAAGACTTTGAGTCCTGTCTGAATTGTTTTCTTGCCTGTGTGAACACATTTAAATCTCTCATGCCTAAATAAATTGTTTTTGAGAATTTTAAAACTTTTAAGTAGGTACCTTCAACAGTTTCTTTTGTACGAAAGTAGTTTGAAACACAAAATCTATCTTACATATTTATATTCCTTCTTTAGCATTCAAACTTAAATGGAAATGCGCAGAGATTTCTTAAAGTTAGTGATCGTTTATATTAATTTCATCTACCTACCTAGCAAAATTTCGTCGTGTAAGCGTTACGTGTTGAAATAATATAAACACACACGTAAACAAAATTAACATGCAATAAGCATGCTGGATCCCGTTTGGTAGAAATATCATATATCAGGTGCATACAATATTGACCTTGAGAGAAGGGCCGCGAAAATTTCTTAAACATGTTCCTTTATCATTTAAATGAGATGCGCTTTCTAATCGGGCAATAACAATCAAATGTTGTATGTATTTACGAACATGTTTTTATAAAACTAGTATGGAATATTAAGTAGTATAGATGGAGAATTATTTTAACTAACAAGTTATAATATAGGTAGATAATTTTGACTTTATTTATTATGTAGACTGAGAGCCTATGATGGCCATACCTTTGCTATTTTATAAAAGCTTAAAGTAACTATACAGGTGAGAACGACCAGCATCTATAGAGTTTGGGTTGTGCTTATCTGGGCTGGGTTTTAATTTTCCTTTACTAAAGAAAAAATAGTAGGTACCTACATACAGTGGACTTTCAATATGTCTGGCAAGATGTAGAAACCATTAAAACTGTCCGTACCTGTTACCTGCACTGATAGCAACAACCCATTTTCTAGTTGCTGGCTGTTCTCACCTGTATAGGGGACATGAAAATTTCATATTTTACATGGGCTTTTGCTCTAATTGGTTTGTGTAGTGTAACATAACATGGACACAGCTTAAGCTTTTATACTTAAAGATCATGATCACAATAAACATTGTACAACAAGATAGCTGTGCAGTACGTATTTGAACATAGAATAGAATGAACTTAATTGTACAATTTTAAAATTACATAACCATAATAAAGAACATTAATAGTGAACAGACTACCTACATACTCTTAAACAATATTGTTACTATGTTCTGATACCCATGTCTAAAATAATTAGTTAACAATAATGTTGATCAGGAGTACTGTTGGAAAAGGACTATTTAAGTGGAACAGTAGTTAATAGTGACATGGAACAGCACATACAGGATACAGATAGTAGAATCATGATAAAACAAAATGAAAAAGGCTTGAAATAGAAAATAAAATAAACACTAGTGATTACTTTTGTTCAATACACTCTTTTTGCACTTGTCCTGATATTATTTTTTTAGCACATATGTATATAAGCCTTAATATTAAATTAATAACTTGGTCTTAGATGTCCGAACGTGGGCGTGGGCGAGCACGCGGGCTCGCGGGTAGAGGCGGTGATAATGCAGCAGCTCCAGCGCGTAGACCAGGAGAAAGACCTCAAGGTCCGCCACAACAGCAGCAGCAAGGCCCTTTGGGACCCCGTCCTCAACCACCTTCTGCGTGGGGACCACCCACTGTCGCTCCGCCTGTAAGAGCCGGTGTGCCGACACCGACGGTGCAGGCTGGCAGAGCATCGCACCGTACTACGCCTACCACCCATCAGGATCATCCCGGGGATGTGGACGTCCAACAGCGAATGCAGGCTATGCAAATTGGTGAGTAACACTTGTTGTACCTTAACACATTGAAATGAGTGTTATTACTTTACATGTTTTTTGTTTTATTTAGCACCACAACCTGGTGCCAGTGGTGACCCAAGCTCTTCAGTGATTGGACGTGGATCGCGTCGTGGAGGCGGCAGGGTTTTGCCTGAACAAATAACTGTCCTAAGAACCCGCCCTACTACAATTCAATCAAAGAAAGGTACATATTTTGTTTCTGATTTTCATTTCTATTTACTATACTATACTTATTTAGTCTGTTGAGTAGCAACAGCTTAAGTACACACAATGATCGGAATTTAAAATTTGTTGAGGTGTCCTAATATAATATTGCATTTTGTAGGCACATCGGGCACTGTAATTGATTTAAAGGCCAACTACTTCACTGTGCAGACTACACCGCAGTGGTGTTTATACCAATATCATGTAGACTTCTCTCCGGAGGAAGATAACACTGCGATTCGCAAAGGCTTGTTGCGTATTCATGCCAAAACACTTGGAGGGTAAGTTGTACACTTACTAATTTTTTTGTATTCCTACGATGTTGAATGCTAACAAGATAGTTGGTAAAATTCATATTTATAGTAGACTATAATGTGCATGTAAATACACATATTGTGAAGTTTGTTTTAATTTTGGTTCATTGGCAACAATTACAACAACTTCACACTATAAACTTTCAAGTTTCACTTACATAAATTTGTTTATTGTAAGTCTTCACACCCTCACTTCCGATGCAGACATTCAAAGTTATATTTAACCAATTCCTATGCACCATTGTAGATATCTATTTGATGGTACAGTTTTGTACACTGTGAAGAGATTACATCCAGACCCCCTGGAACTGTACTCTGACCGCAAGACTGATAATGAGCGTATGAGAATTATGATCAAGGTTTGTTGTAGTTTTCAATTATTATTAATACAGAATAAATATAGTATATGAAAGCAAAAAAATATTATTTATTTTCGATTCAATACTTAAATCTAATAGACCAACAAACACAACTGACAGGCTTAAAAACATTCATCATCCATCATCCTTGTAAATATATTGTATTATTGAAAGTTCTAATAAAAGTTTCAATTCTGAACTTTCGACGTTTAAGACATTTAGTAGAAAGTAGTATAATGAATATGTGTTTTCTTACAGTTGACTTGTGATGTGAGTCCAGGTGACTATCACTATATACAAGTGTTTAATATAATTATACGAAAGTGCTTCAATTTATTAAACCTGCAACTGATGGGCAGGGACTTCTTTGACCCTGCTGCTAAGGTAACTCATCACAGATGTATAATAATTGTGAAAAAAAAATCTTATCTATACTTGAGTGTCCAATACAAAAAGTAGTTTGTACAAAATCATTAAATATTTTTTTTAGGTTGACATACCTGAATATAGGCTTCAAATCTGGCCTGGTTATAAGACTACTATTAACCAGTACGAGGACCGTTTATTGATGGTCACTGAGATCACACACAAGGTAAGTTAATTTCATTTAAACATCAGTCATTTCTAAGAATAAAGAAAAATACACCGTGAAAATTGAATGGTTGTTTTCCCGCGGCAGGACGATTACCCATCAGTAGTACTATCGAAATACAAAGTTTAACTTAAAAAACATAATGTTTTTTTTTTCAAATCATAAAAAAAGTATTCATAAACTCGAAAGAGCGATAATCAATAGTAGTTCACTAACTAGAGATCACGTAGCCACCTGTAGGTAACACGAAACGCACACGCCGCCGCCACGTGTTGTCGGCAAACTTACAAAGAAAGAATCAATAATAAATGTTCAGAGGAAAATAAGCTCTCGGTCATGGTGATACGGTATAAATTAGCTTGCATGCACGCGGCAAGCGCCGAAACACAATAGAATGCCGCCAAATGTTGCGCTCTGTGCCTACGGCTTAGTACCTATTACTTATTAGTTAGTGTTCTGTGCGCGAACGTCGATGACGTCAAGTGATGAATGTGCGATGAAAGTGCTCAACACAGAAGGACTGCATCCTTATCATTTTATTTTCGTGGCGGGCCACACCCTTGGCCTCCGAGGAGCCCGGCCTTGACTCCCTTGGACTTTTATTTGTGGCTTGAGCTCAAGAACTTGGTGTATCGTGAGGAACACCAAACACGCGACTCTTTGATAAGTGCGATAGTGGACGCTTTTAATATCGTGAGACGTGACAGAGACACTTTAATGAAACTGAAAGACAATCAGTTAAAACGTGTTCGTTTGTGCATTGAACGTAGTGGTTTACATTTCGAACAATTACTCCGCTACCGTTAAGTGTAAGTACTCGTACTTTGTAAATAAACATTTAAAAGTAGGTTAGGTAAATCAAAATCATTGTAAATAAGTTGATTCCATTTTTAAATACCTACGCCTTAAATACTTAATTATCAAATTCCGACTTTTTTTAAAGATACCTATTTTGATTTTTTAAGTATTTATGACGATCCTAAGCCCGTAAAAGTTTGAAGCGAAAATTTTAATTACTTATTGGTTTTGTGTTTTATTAAATCACGAGTAGCGATCAGCTGATTTACACGCGAAGTGCAACGACCGCGCGGCGTTCGGGGTAACCGCGCGCCCGCCCGCGTAGGTATAGCGCGATGTATTACTACTGGTTGAAGTCACTTTCGAGTTTTGTTTATAACAATTGTTAATCCGCCATTTATTGAGTCTATTTTTTTTTATATATATTAATCGATTGTATGACCGATACAAACTCATTTCGCTTCGGGAAAACAACGACCTAATATTCACCCTGTATATACTTTAATGAATGTGGGTTTTAATAAACTGTATTTATGTAGTGTAACTATTTTAACAGGCAATAAATTGAGGGATAATCCGCGTCGATATTCAGATCTGTTGTTGAAAATAAGCTATCCAAATTTAACCTTATTCTAAATAATATTTAATTTCATCATGGAATTAACATTTTGAAAATCAAATAATGAAAAATCCAAAAAACATTATTTCAAATAATACACGTTGTATGTAGTTACTGTTCTTAATAAAATAAAAAAAGCCGCGTGTCACATGTAGTTTTGTTATCTTATCGTATTACGGCGAATGCGCATTGGACCCCTTGTGCGCGATAACGTTGGAATGCTTCCTTTTATGGGACGATTATTTTTTCACTAAGTAAGCACAAAGGAATGAACATGGTCATATTTTAGAACAGTAATGTTTTAATAATTTAAAGCCTCGTATTTTTTTGAGAGGTCCTAATGTTTCAGGACAACTTCACCTATTGTTACTTAATTATAATAATATAGAATAAAAAACTTAAAGAAAGTTAAATGATAGCTTGTTCCATAAAATGCCATGAGCCACATAGTAGTCAAGTTTAGCTTGTCCTAGAAAACATTATTTACTGATACCATTCTGAATGGTTTAATATGTCAATTCTAGCTGAACAAAAAAGTATTTCCCTTCTATTCAGACAGGATTTGAGAAGTGATTACATCTTCATTGATAAAAATTTAATAGTTTATTTTTTTATGCAGGTCCTCCGATTGGATACAGTTTTGCAAATGTTAAGTGAATATGCTGCAACTAAAGGCAGCCATTATAAGAAACTGTTCCTGGAAGATGTAGTTGGTATGTACCCTTATTTCATTTATTCCGAGCTGACAAACAATTAATAACCATCAAATATTTTTAAATATGCATGGGTCTTGACACTTGCATAATTATTTTTTAATTATTATATAATTAACACATATCTTTATTTCAGGAAAAATTGTCATGACTGATTATAATAAAAAAACATACAGGGTTGACGATGTATCATGGGAGGCATCGCCGCGATCTACTTTCAAAATGCGTGATGAAAATGTGTCTTACATGGACTATTATTATAAGGTAAATAATAGTAAATATTCCATATTTATATAGCTGAATACATACAATTGACCAAATACAAAGGTAAGAATGGCGAAGGTCTTTATCTAGACAGTTATAATCATAATCTTCTTTTCATGAAATAAATGGTTATTTTCTTGACTAATTTGGTGTGATGATTTTCAGAAATACAACATCCGCATCCAGGACGCGGGTCAGCCGCTGCTAATCTCGCGCTCCAAGGCTCGCGATATCCGCGCCGGCATGCCGGAGCTGGTGTTCCTGGTGCCCGAGCTGTGCCGACAGACCGGACTCACGGACGAGATGCGCGCTAACTTTAAGCTCATGAAGGCGCTGGACGTGCACACTAAAATCGGCCCAGATATACGTATTCAGAAACTATTGAGCTTTAATCAGAGGTTAAATAAATGCCCAGAAGTAGTTAAGGTATGTTATTATTACTTTTCTTAACTTATCTCGGTTAATTCCTTATTTATAATCTTATTTGTAAATATAATATTCTTACAGGAAATGGGTGACTGGGCCCTAACTTTGTCCAATGAATTGGTGAGATTCAAGGGACGTCAGCTGCCTACCGAGAACATTGTGCAGGGTAATAATATGCGTTACCCAGCTGGCGACACCACTGAAGGCTGGACAAGAGATATGCGGTGAGAATAAAATAAGATGTGCACATTAGATATTTAATTGGTGTTCATATACTTGCTATCAAATTCAAGGTTCTGAGTGTTTGAAACAATTAAATGTTATGCAAATTCTGACACAATCTTTTGATATGTGATGGTTTTTTTTTAAATAGCTCAATACCTTTGCTGGATATTGCTCAACTGCCATCATGGGTGGTGATTACTCCAGAAAGGCAACGTCGTGATGCTGAAAGCTTCGTAGAGCTGATAATTAAAACTGGTGGAGCAGTCAAATTCCGCATCCCTAGACCGGAGATCAGTAAGTAGTAATTTTATAATTGAAGTGAATAGGTAAAAATCGCAAGATCTGTTTAATTGTTCAACTAAACTGTATTATTTTTTATTTAAAGTTCCGATCCGAAATGACGGCCCAATGGAGTACGCCAATGCGTGTGAAAACGCAATTTCTAGGAAGAACCCAGCATTGATCATGTGTGTCCTGGCTAGAAACTTCCCAGACCGGTAATTATTGAAAGTTATTATGTATAATAATTAGTTTCATTGTTTCTGATTAATTTACAGAAATTTGTAAATCATATTTTTATTCATTAACAGCTATGAGGCCATCAAGAAAAAATGCACAGTTGACAGACCAGTGCCAACTCAAGTTGTGTGTGCACGCAATATGACTAGCAAGTCCGCTATGTCGATCGCGACAAAAGTTGCCATACAAATTAACTGCAAAGTGAGTACTTTCCTTGGACGTAGTTTTGTCTATTTATGAAGGTAGTGTCCGTGAGTTTAAAGCATTTTTGCTGTTATTAATTAGTCTGCCAACTATTATATTGGCTAGCCCAAACATTAATGTGATGTCGATTCCATGATTTGGCTACGACATACTTTTTGAAGTAATTTCATCCTGTTGTCAAAAATGTTCCTGTATATATCAACCAAACAGAAATTCATTATTTTCTTAATTTCACAGTTGGGTGGTGCACCATGGCGAGTTGATATTCCTATACAAAGCATCATAGTTATTGGTTATGATGTTTGCCACGACACACGTTCCAAAGAAAAAAGTTTTGGTGCTTTCGTTGCGACACTTGACCGTCACTTGACGCGCTACTACTCAGCTATCAACTCGCACACGTCTGGAGAAGAACTTAGTGCTCACATGGGTTTCAACATAGCCGCCGCTTTAAGGAAATATAGGGAAATTAATGGTTAGTATTTGAATAATTCACCAAGAAAATTAAGTGTTATAACTTATTTTGTACATTATACATTAATTTACTTTTAGGAGCTCTACCCGGACGTATCTTTATCTACCGTGATGGCGTCGGTGATGGCCAAATCCCTTACGTTCATAGCCATGAGGTAGGATACTATCCAATACTACTAATGCTCAAATCTAAATAGATCTTTGGACTAATATCTGAAACTTTTATATTTTAGGTGACTGAGATAAAAAAGAAACTCAACGAGATCTATGGCGACGCAGAATATAAGTTGGCGTTTATAATTGTGTCAAAACGCATAAATACGCGTATTTTCTTAGACCGCGGACGCACGGGTGAAAATCCTCGTCCCGGCACGATAATTGACGATGTTGTCACTCAACCTGAGAGGTAAATAAATATTTTAAAATATTCTTAGATGTTCAACATTTTAAGTTAATGGTGAGGCTAATCAAAGTATGCTTTTCTCGTTTCAGATATGACTTCTATTTGGTGTCTCAAAATGTGCGCGAAGGAACCATATCGCCGACATCCTACAACGTTATTGAAGATTCTACAGGAATGCATCCAGATCGGGTAACTATGATGCTTTGCTCACTAAGCTTATTAATAATAATGATAAAAGTTTCGGGGTTCAGCCATTTTTTTTATTGAAAAAAAATAATAAAAACTAATTTTTCATTTCAGCTTCAATGGTTAACATACAAACTTACGCATTTGTACTTCAACTGCTCCTCTCAAGTCCGAGTACCGGCCGTGTGCCAGTACGCTCACAAGCTCGCGTTCCTGGCCGCCAATAGTCTTCACAACTCGCCTCATTACACTCTCAATGACACTTTGTACTTCCTTTGAGTATTTTAGTGCGCATTCCTGGCAGCCAATAGTTTTTATAACTCATTTCATTACACTCTCAATGACAGTCAGTGACACTTTGTACTTTAAGTATTTTAGTTTATAATAAGAAGGGCCATGAGGTCAATTTTTTGTGATTCCATATTTTGTTAGTATTATAAGTATATTTTGCTCTCAGGGTGAAATAGAACTTTTACTTTGCTGGTAATCTACTATACGAATACTATTGTTACTTATCTAATTCGTATCGAATGTTTATTAGCTCAATCAAAGTATCCTGTTCGTCCTGGAGCACTATAAGATGACATTTTAAATGTTAATCTTTAAGTTTTTCTTTATATATTTTTTTACTTTTGTGTATGACTCTATAGTCATCATTGAATGAATCTGGATGTCCAGAAATTAAATGAAGAACAAGAAATCTAGCAATCTCAACATAATTGAGACAGTTTTTTTTTCTATTGAGATAATTCTAGTAATACAGGTTGATAACTATAATAGGCTTGTTATTCTTGACACAAGGCTGAGTCTGTTAAGATTTTTGTACCAGTTTTCTGATTTCTATTTGTTTTTTGTTAGGATAAGTTAAGAAGATTAACTGTCTTCAAAAGAAAAAAAATACCTCTAAAAATTTTTGCTTAATATTGTTGATTATTAATAGTACAATGTGCTAGTCACATGCCACCGATATGAAAGATAGTTACGAGATTATGCTAGACATAAATCTCTTGAAATGTGTGAGATTTGACAAAACATACGCTGATCAACAAAACTACTTAATGCAAGCAATGCAATCCCATAATTTTGTTTTTATAAGAGAATAAAAATGCACCTAGGTATATGAAAAAAATAAAAATTACAGTGATTTAGCCAGGTTTTTGACGATTTGCGTATGATGTTGCATTTTAGAATCTCTGAAACTTTAATAGCATCAGATTGTTATAACTTTTTTTATACTAAATACATATTTCTATAAATTTGGTGGTTTTTCTTTTTACAAAGTTGCGATCTTCATTAATTTTAAATATATTGTCTATAAAAAAATAGTGGCCTAGTGGGCCAATGAACGGATGTACCTGCCACTACCGGCACTACTACCAGCGCACTAGGTTGCAGGTTCGAACCCAGGCAAGTACCAATGTTTCTTTTTCAAAGCTACATCTACTTTTTTTTACACCAAGATACTTCTGACAAACGGTGAAGTAAAACGTGAGAAAACCTGGACTCCCAAAATTTGCGATCTAAATGGTCAAATCCGCAGAGAGCAAGCGTGGTTATAAATGATCGTGTCTCTGTATGAAACGAGGGACCCAGTGCCCAGCAGTAGGACGTTTATAACAGACCACTTAACAAATTTCAAGGACGGTGTACCTATCGCAATTTATTTCTGCTGTTGCAGCTGTTTGTAGTGTGCCAATGCAAGCCAATTTCAACTGAAGACCTTTTGAGCTACGTCTAGCTTTTATTGCTCATATACCAATGTCAATCATACATACATTACCTACTTCATTCACTCCCATTCATATTTTCTGTACAAATGGAGCCTATTACCCAACCTTCAAACTTGAAATCGATTTATGTGTTTACACTCCAGAAACCCGTAGCAACGCTGCTGCATTCATTGTATATAGACCAGCGCAGACGGGGCACAAAGTAACTTACACGTGATAGTATTTAGACACCAGTATCATGGACGAAGAAAAAGGTGAAGACGCTGAAAGCTGGAAAGTATACGAAGCTTTGTGCAGCAAAAGTCCAACCGAGGTAATGTGTGTTCTCGTTCTTTTCGTAAACATTCATCTGGATATCAAACATTACTTAGTTACAAGATCTAAAATTACGTTGGTAGGTATACGAAAATAATTAAAGGCTTTATTGTGATCAAATGAGTAGTGTAAGTGCACACTAACGTCGGTCAGGTGTTCCATATGCGCTGAACACTAAATCAATCCCAATAAGCAGCAGGCACGCTGCGAGTGAAGGGCAAAAAAGGCGCGCGAAATAAGGATACTCGCAAAAAAAGAACACGTTTCTATTCACCTTATTTCGCTGATCACTCATACTAATCGACTGCGGTCCAGGTGTTTCTCTCCTTCATCATCATCATCTCCCGAGCCTTTTCCCAACTATGTTGGGGTTGGCTACCTGTCTTACCGGATTCAGCTGATTACCGTATTTTAAACGGAACGACTCTCTATGACAAATGATACTTACATGACCTCCCAAATACAAGGGTTTCTCTCCTTATCCCAGGATATTGTTTAAAATATTTGAAACTATTCACTATATTTTCCGGTGTCAGGAAAGACAATAATGGAAAACATTTAACTGTCAGCAATAATTACATAGGTAGGTATCTATTATTTTTAAGAAAACCCCAACAAATTTAGAAAATTTCTAATCAGATAACGTTCATACGCTGAATACCTATTATCACACAATATTATTCCACATATTATATATAGCTTATTCCACCCTTATAAAATGTTCATAATTTTCTGCCTAGCATTTTCGCAAGGTTTTCTGTATGATGGCATCTGTCTCCGCCTTCAAGTCTTTCCAGATTCAGTTGAATACGCTTATCTGGAATTATTTCAATCAGTTGTTTCAAAATTAGTATCCACCGAGAAGCTTTCTGTATTTAAAGGTTTTTTTTTAACTTTGGTTCTAATTTTCGTTTACCTAATCCCATAAAAGTATATTTTATAACGCATACAGTTTCGCAGTTAATTAATTATTTAGGTACATTTACGTTCCCAACGTTTTGACGCTGTTTCGTATCCAGGACACCTAAAATGTCAATACCAGCTGTTTTTTGTTTAAATTAATTTGTAGGTATCTTTAAACAACATTTTATGATACTTTCGCGTTAGTACCTACCTATAAATTCAACCTAAACATAGGTACTTCCTAATATGACGAAAATTGATGAGTACTTAGGTCTACCACACAACAACTCTCACCTACATAATACAGTAGGTACATGTGACTATTAAGTATACCCCTCATTCTCAAAAATCTACTTTCGTTTAAATGACGCCTCTCCGGCAGCATTTCTCATTAAGCCTTTCTTAACTGCGTTTCAAAACAGTAACGAAAAGATCAATAATCCAGCTATAACTAGAAATATAAAAGTATTCACTGAAAGGAGTGTTGGCGTGCATTGTCTCGTACCTCGTACGGATTTTCACGATACAAACGTAACTGTACGTATAGCAAGCAGTCAAGTCATAGATTACAAGCTTCCCTTTCAGGAAAACTTCCGTGTTTAACGCGACTTTCGCCTCAATAGATCCCATGGATGACATCGCAACTATATCACAATCCACCCAATTATCATGTCTATAAAAATCGTGATTTAGGGTTAACCGTTCCCCACCGTTTATGTAAATATCAGCCTATGCATGTATATAGGTCGATGAAAAAGATATCGTGACTGTCGGTCGGTAAGCCTGAACCTCGAGCCGGATCACGCTACATACTAAGTAAGAAGTACTTACTTAACTTCAGTCGGCGCTCTTTGCTCGTCAGGAATAACTGACTTATTTTTAACGTCCTGTAGTGTACCAAGAAATATTCCACTATGGAGTTTTGTAAGTCTAGATTCTAAGAGGAGTGACGGTTTTTAATTTTAAGTTTAAAGGAAGGATTTAGGTCCCTATTTAATTTAAAACTCAATTTATTCAGATGGAGGCAGACGCTGGTAATGATATAATTACCAGCCTGAGAAGTGATCTTGCTGGTCTTCAGTACAAACGGGACAAATTATTATCTGAAGTAAGCCTCAATTCTAGTTAGTTTTTAGATATTACCTGCCTTCTGAGCCGTTTATATTGATCGATACGTTACCGTGTACTTACTTACAGAACAGTGACCTAAAAAACCAAATGCTATCTCGAGATCAGAGAATTTTAGAGCAGCAAGTAGAGATAGATCATCTCCGAGAACAAAATGCTCGTCAAAATGCAATTATCTCATCGCTTAGAAAAAAGATTCAGGACCTTGAAGAAATACAAAGAAACCTTCAGACTTCTCAAGGAAGAAGCGAAATTACGGTGCAAACACTACAAAGAGATAACCGCTACTGTGAAGAAAAGATCAAGGACTTAGAAAAGAAACTACGTTCCCTAGAGTTAGAATGTCATAGCGAAGAGCAACAGAAAGAGAATGCGCGCTGTCAGTTCCATGATCTGATTCGACGTATGTCTGCCGCCTTGGAATCGGATTTTTGTGACACAGCACATACTCATTCTCCTGAAAGTCTCATAATAAAGGCGGCTGAACTAGTTCAAGAAATTACCAGATTAAAAAACAAATGCTTAAATACAACTGAAAACTTGTCGACTATCGAACAAGATTTAAGGAGCTGTAGAGACGCCTTAGAGCGATCAAATACTGACAAAGATATATTACAGCGCCAACTTTCAGCTCAACTCCTAGATATCGAGAGACTAAAACAAGAGAAGGAATCTTTAACTGTACAAAACAGAGTGATAGAGCGTGAGTTACACGACGCTAGAGAAAAATTATCACATTGCTCCAAAAACTTGAATGTTGTTACTGATAACGTCAACCAGAATGAGTCTATAATTATACAGTTAAAAGGTATTTTTTATGACACCGTTAATTTCTTCATATTGTCCCCAATAAATTGATTGTTTACTTAATGCTATTCCAGAGGATTTAAGGCATCGAGATGAAAAGTATCAAAGACTTCACGCGGAATTCCGTAACACTATGGAGTCGTTGGCCATTCTGCTCAGTTTACCAACACGGTTTGTGGAAGCACATGAGACCACTATAAAAGATAGAATCCGAGAGATTTTAAGCGATAACAAGGATAAGTCTGTGGTAAATATTTGATTTGATTGAAAACATTTCTTAATAGGCAAGTACCAATTTATTCATTGACTTTTTTAATTATTTTCAGCAAATAGACGCATTGCGTGATAAACTGGGTATGGAATCGCAGCAGTTGGGCCGAACAGCGCATTTACATGACCAGGCAACAACCCGCGTTCGAATTCTAGAAGATGAAAGAAACATGCTCGAAGCCAAAGTTCACAAATTGGAGTCTGAACTGAATACTATCGAACTATCTAGGGAAAGCTTAAGAAAGGACAAGGCCAGTGTAAGTAGATTTGATTGGAATGATCTTTTATTTATGAACCACATGTTTAATTAGGTGATTGTTCCTTTTTGGGAAACGTAATTTCGTCGACAACTACCATAAATGTGAAAGTTGAGATAAATGTTTTAGTAATAATTTATTTTCTAGGAACTAGGTAATTTAACTATGTAATTTATTTAGTACCTATCTCTTCTCACGGAAATAAATCTTGTCTACAAAGAAATATATTTTGTTACAGTTTGTTGCATTCCTTGAACGTCTGAGCAGAACACTCAATATGGATGAGTTAACCCAAGACATCGGAATAGAATTGCACACTGAATCTATTATACATCGCGCCGAGCAATTGGCGAGGCTCGAGAGCGATAAAATTGTTGACAAGGTCAGTCGGTAAAGCTAGGATCGCGAGAAATGCTCTAATAACCTCTTTATATTATTTAATTTAAAAGTACACACATTACTCTCCTATTCTATTTTCGGATTTAGTGCATATAATATATCCAAAGTATTCAATTACTTATTATTTTTTAAGAAATTCTAGATATTATATTTATGTATATAATGACAAAATTAGTTTAAACCTTATTCATTTTCTAAACATCTGTTTAATGTCAGGAGCATACTTAAATAATACTTTATAAAGTAATTGAGTGTTTATTGACCGATTAACGCAGAAGTGTAATATATTATCAAACGGTCCCCCATCCTCATCATACCCCACCTGACCAAATAATTAATTAATTTTGTTTATTTAAGATATTAAAATTTCAAAGTTATATTAATTATAATTATTTATTATGTAGAGGTATGTTTATAACCTTATTATAATAGGTACGACTAAGGTATGCCACCGTAGCAGTTTTTACAATGTGAGTTGGTAGGTACAATAGTAATTTACCTTCACCTTTAGTAAATGTACAACTAAATGTATAATTGTATATAGAGTAAGTGTAGCAACTTGTATAGAACGTTTGTCATCGGTGTTTACTGTCTGCTGTGTTTAACTCGTGTGTGTTTGTAGATGCTATATTACGGATACTATGGTACGTTGCCGAGACTGCGCAGGGAACGATCTTTCCATGATTTGCCTTATCTTAAAGAAGTAAGACATCAACATTACCCATTGGAATGACATTGCCTACACACGTAGGTCTAGGAAGCGTATAACAATAGTTAATTAGACCAAAAAATTCAATGCCCATTGCTATGTACTTATATCTACTTAAATCTACTGAATATCATCCGCACAGCAAATCTGCACTACATTTCATTTCAACGGTTTCACGTACCCTATTTACACGTAAATAATTCAAAACGCTAGGTAGGTACATAGATACACAACTTGGCCAAATAGGTCTAATCAAAAAGTATGTAATATGTATGTAAGCATGCATATAAAAAAATATAATCGATTAACGTATATACGCTGACTCCTTGTTGTTTGTGCTTGGTAATGTATTTAAAAGGCTTTAAAATATTATTCAGAAAAGTAGGTACTGTTGTAGGTAGATACTCGTCATATACTACTATTACAAGAAGTATACATTTTCATATACCTAGTTTGCAACCTTGTATGTTTGCTGAAAGTTTTATTTTAGATCCATTTATCAACAAAGTTCACGTTTATTTAGTACTTTCCACAAATGTTAGTAGGAACTCGTAACTAATTTGAATACTTATGTTTGTTGGATCACGCGATGTTGTATCGTAACAAACAGACAAGGCACGGTACATATCATACCATTGCACGACAGTTTATGTTATCGACGTACTTGTGTCGTATTTTACGATTTTCGGATCCTCCGTTACATAAAGCAATTTCATTTGTTTCGTTTTAATTTCAGACTGCCGTTGTATATCAATTACAAAGACGAATAAGGATTCTGAGAGAACAATTACAGAGAAAGGACTTACATCTTGATTTATTGCGACGGAAACTTAGTGTGCAAGTTAGTATTGAATCTACTATCTTCACAGGAACCCTTGCGTGATTGCGCTTTACTACATTTATTTGCCCATGGACCATAAGTAAAAAGTTGACCTACCATATCATGTCATGTGCATACTAAGGGTAAGATACAGTAGATTTTGCGTTACGACGTAACAAGACGAAATACTTTATTCATCCTAAAATTTATCAAAACGAAATTTTTCTGTAAGGTTTTCTCTGCTGTATTAGGAGACTGCAGAGGCAAGAAATGTGATTGGCAATATGCCACTTTGACTGTGGGGTAATTATAGATAGCTATATATCGCTCAAAGATCCGATAACCGCTGGGAAAGAAAGGTTCTCGAGTCGTGACCACGAATCGCAAGACGCAGCGTCGGCACTCCTCCCACCAGGTGGGCCGACGATATCGTCAAAGTTGCGGACACCCTGTGGATGCAATTGGCGAGTTTTCGTTCATTGTGGCGTTCTAGGGGGAGGTCTTTGTTCAGCAGTGGACGTCTTCCAGCTGATGATGATGATATATTAGAATAAACTTGTCAGGATGAAAGTTGCCGCGTCCGCGCCGTGCTGCAGGCAGAGCGCGACGAGGCGGTATCGCGCGGCAAGAAGCTCGCGCGGCAATGCGACAAGCTGCAGGTTCAGCTCAGTGACGCGAGGGCACAGCTGCGAGACCTCAACGCGCAGCTAGCCGACGCTGCCGAATATAAGGTAACATGTAGCTAAAGCTCTACTGAAAAAAATACACAGAAAAAAGAAAAGATAATCGTTTACATTAAAGATACAATCGAAGTTTTAGATTCAATGAACTTGCTACGGCAAGATTAAGTAAGCTAGGTATATGGACAGGTTCGAAACAGCCAGAAACGATGTAATGATAACTTGAGATGTGTTAATAAAAGTTACAATTAGAGAAAAAAATAATACAATGGTAGTCTAGACACATTTAGTTATATTACGGTATTCACAATGCAAAGATATATAACAGCTGCATACTTTACATAAGACATAGGCAACAAATTACTGGAATACCTGATTTGCATACAAGGTTAAAGTGATTTGTTTACCAGAACCATGATCTCATTCATTGTACCTTGTTGAACTTTATAGAATATATTCATTATTAGCATCATCACGCTTTATCCCTTACTGTCTGTGTTTCACCAATAAATTGGTGACAGGTTAAGCAAATAGCAAATAGTATTCAAGAGACTTGGTACAAAACAAAGTTTATTTGTATTGATTTAATGATACTAATAGGAAATAAAATGGCAATAAGGTATTTTTCCAAGACAAAAAGCATGCTAATAAATGAATGACTATTGGAGGCATGATAAAAATATCACAGATCACATCACTGGAGCGGGCGCGGAGAGTTGAAGAGCTGCAGAAGAAGCTGGAAGAGGCAGAGTTGGTGCGGGTGCGCTACAACCGCAAGGTGAACGTGCTGAAGGAGCAGGTGCGCGCGACCGGCGAGACCTTCGAGCAGGAGCGCTCCAGCGCCGACCACCAGCTGGCGCTGCTGCGCGACGACCTGGCGCGCGCCAAGGAGGCCCTCGCAGAGTGCCAGCGCAGGGAGGCACAGCTCACCAGCTTCAGGTACCTTTACATAAGTTGGCGGTACAACGTTTGCTGTTTCCTGTTGATGTATGCATGCAACCTGTCTTACAGACATAAGGCGTACCTATTGGGCATGACTTTTTTAGCTTTTTATACTTATCTACTAATTATTTTTCTTCTTAAACATGGTTTGTTGCTTTTTACATAATTTATTTACAATTGATCCTTCTGATTTAAGTCTAGTGGTTTAAACTATAATTCAGATTCAGAGAACTTTTGGAGTACAGGAGTTTTTAGGGAGTTTCAATTTTGGAGTTTTGCACTCAAACTAAAATTTCGATACATTTACAATACGGGTTTAAAAAAATAAATGCTATGTTTCAGGAATTCGATAGCCAAGTTATTAGGTATCCTGGTGCCGGCTTCGGTGTCGGACTTCGAGATGGTGTCGCGGCTGCAGAAGCTGATCGACGCGCACCACGACTTCACGGTGGTGTCGCGCCGCTACGACGACCCCACGCTGCTGCGCGCCTCATCCCGCTCGCCACCGCCCTCACGCTGCAGGACAAGGACTCCCGACAGGTAGGACCAAGGATAATCCCTGATGCCGCTGATGAGCTTTCAACAGTAAGATATTTCAACTTCGAAGATCAACGACGTTAAAATGTCGACCTCGACACGTCAACGGATGCCAACGGATGACGGCTGCAATTACCTTTGTCGTTGGCAATCTGCCGCTCCTTTGTAAGAGCTCTTTGGGACTCTCTAGGTCAACAGCTTACCTGTGCTACGGGTAGATTGAGTATGTTCACTATATGAGTAAGATTAGTCCCTATAGGACTAGTAAGGTGTTTAGGGTGCTGTCCATTCTGTTACAGTATCGTTTAATAAGCGCTACTTTGTAGTCTAATTTAATTAAATGATTTTTGTTTTTTTTCTTGAATTCCCACATATTCGCACCTTGTGCCTTGAAGTGGATTGAAGTCCTTAAATATTGCTGATAAATTATGGATAAATATTCAGTCTCTTACATATTTCTCCAAGATGGCTATGGATGATGGTACAGGTGTGGTTGCAGGTCGCTGCGGTACGACGACTCCGGGTACGCGGACCCGGCGTACGATCTCGACGAGGACCTGTACAAGCGTACCGGCTTGTGACATTCGAGGCGCCGCGCTCGCTTCTAACCCGAACACTAAGCTATATTATTTTAATTAATAATGTTATGCAAATTACTTAAAAAATATTGTCTATCTGGCTACAAGCAACTACTACGGGAGATTGTCGGTCCTGTTTTTTGTTTATCGAAAGATTCAAAAATAACAGTCATGTCATGATTTCTGAGGTTTACGCGAAAGTTCTGGTTCCTCTAAAATAAAACGAAGGAACACAACAACTTTCCGTGAAAGATTCGAAGGTTAAGTTATAAGTTTCAATGCTGGCCGTTACGCTTGCCTTCTGAAAATCTTAAAAATCCTTTAAAAAATATTTTATTTTGATGTTATTTCGAGTATTCGCGTAAACCTCGAAGATCATTGTTAATGAATTCCTGATTATGTGTTCTGAAGGATTTGTTGGTGACATCGTGTTATGTAAAAGATAATATTAAAAGGTTCGCTGTAAGTTCTGAAACAAACCATTTGTCAATCTGTTTTGGGCAAAGAGGCGAACAATTATAAAGTTGAATGCATGCACTAAAAGCCTAAGATTTCAAATCAAAGTTAGGGGCACAAATATGGAGATGGTTAATGAATGTACTTAATGTTTATTTTTATTTCTTTGGAGTCGTTAGTCGAGTTGTAATAAAGTACTACTGTTGAAGTTGATTCGAATGTAATACGTAGGTATACATATAGAGGATTAGATATCGTATGAACACATGGTAAAGCAGAACTCGTAAGAATTAGAGGTAGTTCAGTATTTCCGATATCTGTAGTTAATCTGTACTTACTTTTTGTTTAAAAAGTTCTTTAAAGGTTAATAGCGAGCTAGTGGCATCTAGCAATCATGAAATAAAAAAAATATGAATTAACTTATATCGGAAATGTATCGAAGTGATAAATATAGTTTTTTAATTCAACTTTACAGTAAGTTAGTATATTCTTAAGGTCATCAATACCCTATCATACACTCAACAGTTCATTGTATGTCAAACTTATTGGAGGCTACCAGTAATCTTAAAGCCCTTAGGGTCGTATCAGAGCTAAGCTACTGGGCCTTGATTCAGCTATTTATGAGTTCCTTGAATCGACCGAATGACCTGATTCGACGATTTTATTGTCGGCTTATCTTAATAAAAAAATTAGGCACAATGACAAGTACACTGACCGACCATTCGCATGCATTTAAAATAATTGAATTGGGGCCCAGGATTACAAAAGCCGTTAGGATCAAATGAGAGACAAGCTACCGGCCTATGGTGGGTACAAATAGCTTCATAAACCTAATGCTATAGTCTAGAGATCTTAGTGGCTTTTTAATTCCCGGCAGCTCTTATCTTAAAGTGCAAAATCTATCCTTTGACGAAATTCTAGTTCCATACAAACTTGCCTGTAGAATTTAAAACCCGCGGCTATACTTAATTTAATCTCTTATTTAGTCTAACGTAAACATATCAACCGACGTACTTATTATTAATATTTTTTTTAGATGAATTCTATACATTAAGCAGCTTCCATGTAATTGTATGTTAGACAAGGAAGTGGTTCATTATCTTAGGAATGTTATAATGACATGTGTGGTCCGTCACAGATACTCGTAATATTAAGTTTATTGAATTTGATGTTGTTCGGTTAGTCTTCCATTTCCTTGATGCAAAGAGAGGTTTATATGTTATTTGGTAGTTCCTATTCATTTATTTGATGTTATGTGATTATTTTTCAGAATGTACCTACTGCATTCTGTACTTAGTTAATTCTCAAAGCTCTCTTTTAATGATAAGAACCTTTCTGAAGAGAACACAATATAATCGACTATTTAGCAATGATGTCGAGGAATTAAAAACGTACTACTGTAATTTATTTAAATCACCTTTAAATAACTTTTATTTTAATGTTAATAAATTATTTATAAAACAATATTTTTGTACAGTGCAATTTCTAGTTATTAAGGATTTACTTGTTATAGTATTATTATCTAAGCAAGATATTAGACGAAATAAATGGTACACCAATACTCTAAAATATGTATTATAGATTTTCCGTCCTACTTCTTGACTTTAATTTGCAATACCATTTTATAACCGCCATCAATCATTTTTTAAGTCCGGATACTAAAGTGATAAAGTTTACTTATGGCGGACAAAGTAATGCAATTATTTACTAATTACCACACAGAGACAGGTTATTTAATCGAATTGATTGACAAAACTGATTATAAACAGTCCTCAGGCGGGCTTAAAGTTTGTTAGTAATACCTGACTAGATATTTACTTAGGTAAATGGATTATTAAGACTCTTACGTCCGACATTCATCAACGTTAGCAGATGATGAGCTTCAAGAATCTGTTGCTGCTCTTACTGTGAAAAAGAAGGACTTCTTATATAAATTAAAATCAATCATACATAAGTTTCGATCCTTTAGAGATTCTGTCAAAGTAATGTACAATTAGCTAAAGTAGAAAGGAAATGGAAGTGTCCATTTCGTTTCTCAACAGCGAACCTGTTAACGACAGCTAAAAGTCCTGTACATTGGTAAAAGTGTATCTAAGACCACACTTTAGAATTGAGATATTTGTAATTATATTGTAGGCAGTATTTTAGTGGCGCAGTTTCGCCATTGCGAACTAGATCTTACAAGCCTTGTTGCACGAGGTTGTCTTGAACTTGACCGGTTTTATTATTCCCTGTACCTAGGTAGTCTAGGTGCAGGTACCTAGGTTCCGCGGGCCTTTTTAATCTGTGGCTGTGAACCAATGATCTATAGTCAGTGTAGTTGTGACAGGCATGACGTTGATCAAGACTTCAAGACTATTAAAGCAGGAGATGTACAGGGGGTATACAGATTATAAGCGACAGCTTTTTTTACTATATTTATAAGTAAGTAGAAGGAAGTTTAGGAAGATTTTCTATGATTTTTAGTAAGGTGGTTATTATAAATGCCCATCCGTCATACCGGGACTGCACCAGTACCACCGCACCCTGTGCTGTAGGACTACGCCTGTAACTTTATTCATACACTCACAAACTATACCTAACACAGTTAGGATAAGGGACTAATGGTGGTCAACCCAAAAGATATAAATAATAATAGCATGGTATCTGAACCGATTAATTGAATAACTTTATTTTGAGATCCATATCTCATTGAAATATAACAGGTACCTACCAAATGTTTGAAACAACCTCTTCAGCCAGTAACGTGCTACCTAAGTACATAAATAAAATGTATGTAAAGCACACACACTTTTATTGCTATATTATTCTATTTTTTAGACATTTGATCGATAATGTCAGTATGTTCTAATTAACATAACCACTTATTAGCTGACCACTGTTGGTTTTTGTATGATTTATATACATACGCCCTGTGAGTACTTATGTTCAATGGTAATAAGACTAACAACTACAATTAAGTTTCTAAGAGTGACCATAAATCATTAACTCGACCTCGATATGATAATATATTATAGGCATATATAACATTATTAAAACAAAACAAAATTTTCAGTAAGAACAAAAAACTTTTTTTTTTACTGACCGTTAATTGCCTTATTTTATTACACAACTTAATTATGTCCAAGTATTTTGGTTGGCTGTGTAACGTAAACGTAAATTTCAAATTGTGAGCAAATGAATACAAGCTTACATAATTATTTAGCACTTGAATTTAAAATCCAGAATTAAAAGAAGTCTTAAAGACTTCTTTTGATTAGGTATTATTGATAATGTTCCACGTATTCAAATAAAGGTAAGTATTGCCAGCAAAAATATTGATGCCTAATTCAGGTTTTAATGTGCACATTGTTTTATTATCTTTAGTTTAAAACGATTTGAGGGTAGATTGTTATTCCTAGATACTTTTATTGTCAGATTAAACTACACTTTTATGACAAAGAAAATAGACAAGTCATTTAAGCAAACGTGCTACTGCTGGATTCAGATAATTTAAAATGTTCATTAAAATTGTTTCTTTCTGCCTTCTCATCAGTTCTGGTAAGTACTTATCCCATTTATTCTACATACTTAGTATGAACTACTTAAATTTCGTCGATCCTAACTCGCCATCACTTAGCAGACTTGATGATGTTCGATATTCTTTTCTAAGAAAAGAGATTTTTGCTATGCTCAAAGTTACTAGGGAGGCAATCAACTTGTATCAAAGAGCAATACTAGATAAAATAATATATTCATTTATTGAAATACTCCATGTGGTGATACAACAGAACATGCAAAATTGTGTAGAATTGATAATCTGTGATATTTAGGTTGTAGTATTATTTGTTTAAGTCGTCTGATCTACACAATCGATTCCTACTTATCCATTATATGCCAACATAAATGGTAAACATACAATAAAATTACTTTTCCTTCACGTTTTAAGTATTTTGCAATTTTTTTTATGAAACGAAAATCTTCTAACTCTTATCTGAACATATTTGGTCAATCGTTTTAATAATATAAGCATAAAATATAACTTATGTTATTGCACAGTCTTATCGCGCCATGTGCCACGTTTCGCGGACCTTGATGATGAGGACCAGCACCTGTTCCGCGCGGCGTACGACACGCCCAGCTACGAGCACGAGGAGTACGCGGAGGACGATGACCTTCCTCTAGGCAAGCTGGACTTGCTGAAGGACGGGCTCTGGGCCATTAAGGCCAAGCTAAAAGAACTAAAGGCCTTCAATAAAGCGCTGCTGGCTAACTTCCTCATGACTAAGCTGAAAGTGAAGGAGTTGTTGGCGAGTAGTGTCGCTCTGAAGAACCATCAGCACGGGAGCTATGAGAAGAAGAAGCCAGCCTACAATACTTATCAGGTATGGAATTGCTTAAAATATTAAATTAAAAACATCCTATTCACTTTGAAATTAGAGTATGTTTCACATTGTTTGTACATTTTGTATGTGGGTGATAAAAGTCAATTTGAATAATGAAAGATGTCTCATTTGTTCACCTGGGTAGTAACAGTTCCAAGGTTAACAAATTGCTCTTGAGTGAATAGTTTACGTCATGAAATGATAGAAGTCAACAACTTAGAGTTCAGAAAAATTATTTTACATACATACATTTTTTTTTACCTGAAGTGTATCGCTGAACCTAATATAGTGATTAGTAAAGATCGTCTACATTTTTAAACGTTGGCATTGAACAATACTGCATATTTGGTTTGCTGAATCAGACAATACAAACCATAAAATCAGTAATAATCAAGCAATTAAATAACTCCAAAATCGTGGCGTTTTGCAGACGAATAAGGTATTGTATACAAGTTTCTCTTCCGTGCTTTTTTAATGTGAGATAATTGATTTAGGTAAAATTAAATAATTCAAATTATAAGAGGTGTGTTAGAACACGTCATTATAATCGACGAGTGTGGAACGGTGCTTAGAGATGCTAAATGATTTGTTTCACCTGAAAGAAACAAACTAAGCTAATTTCAATAATGTCTTATTTATGCATGTGTACGAGGACATTTTTTAATAATCAATTGCTATGTGGTAGGTAATTTTAAGAACTAACCACCGAATTTAAGATCTACCTCATCGTATACCAAAACGCAAGCAATTACTTATTTAAAAGAATTGTTCCAGAATATTCCCTCCTTTGCTATACCTACATACAATATTTAAACTCATGTATATTTTTGTATTCACAGACGCCATCGTACCAGCAGCAGCAGTACGGGCCGCAGTACCCAGAGGTCCAGTATGCGCCGGCGCAGCACGTACACGACCCTTACTACGGCCACTGAGAAGGAACCACTCAATAATTCAATCCTTATCTCTCTACATTCTTTGACAAAGAAAAAGAGTTGATCCTTGTACATTATCTCGCTATAGAATATAAATAAATAAATTACATTGTTAATTCCAATAAAATGTTAGTATATTATAAAACGGTCTTTGTCTCATCCTAGAGGTAGGCGAGGCGATTTATACTATCGTGCGGCATAACACGTCATAAGAAAGTGCATTAATAAAATAAATTCTTAATTGTTAAGGTCACCAGTACTGTTGAGTGGAGTAGTTGAACGCGGCGCGCGCGCAGGGCACTCGTGTAGTAGAAGCGAATTGCTTTTTCGTGGTGAATAGCGAATCTGAAGACTTCGCTTAGTGTTACATAGAGACCGGGAGCCGCCCTATCCTACTGCCTTCCCCGATGTGTTTATAACTGCATTCTTAGCGTTTCGTCAATACGATGTTTTTGTTACTAATTCCTGTCAAAGTGGACATGTCATTATCGATACAGTAATAGTAACTAGTGTGTTAGTTAAGGTGCGGCGTTATCCTGCTACGAAATGAGTTACAACTTATTATGGATTTTTCTTCTGGTATGATATCATTTATATGCTATGTTATATTACTTTCAAGTGCCTTAAGGACGTCCCCATTCAGTTTAGTAGTAATACCTGCGTCTATTGTTTACAACAGTTTGTGTTGCAACGATAAACTTTTGCTTATTGAACTAGTTATCCTACAAGGAGGTAGGCAATAAGTGTATCTAGTTTCTTGGAAATTGCAAATACTCTATAACTTTAATTTCACGTTACCTTTGACAAATCTATTCGCTAACCCACCTAGGTATGTAAACAACAAATTTGGTCTCAAAAGAAACCATCTCTTAAATATGTACTCCAACTAGTTACTTTTATTAATTGAAAAACTTTTCGACATTGGTAGAATCATTATAAGTACAACTAATTATTCATTTAGGTAACGATTTTTTTTTACCACTTATTATGGCAATTAAGCCTTACATTTATCATGTCCTTTTTTTAATCATTTATAAGTAATTGTCATTAATATCAAAATCAAGGTGTAAGCAACATATTAACATGTAATGAAGTAGAAATCTACACTACGGACATTTTATTAGCCTTTTAATTGCATGTCATTGTTGCAAGGTTGATTTATACAATTTAAATACATTCACATACCTACCCACACTAATTAGAATTCAGAGATCTATTTTTTCATTCGGAACGCTAAAGTTCTCTGTTCTAATAACGAACGCTATCATTATACAATTAGATGGGAGTTGCATCTGTCTGAGTATGCTAGAAATTTCTCACAGAATGCAAACCATTCCAAGAGTTATTAAAAGTGCTAGTTGATATATGTAGCTATGTTTTTGCTGCGACTAGTCGAGCTTACACCTACGTAATAATAAGGAGTAGTCTCCTAGCAACAGGTACACGCTCCCTTCCAAGTTCAAAGTAAGCATATTTGATGCGTGATAAATGTCAGAGTGGTCTTTAAGCAAACTGGATCGAAGCGGGCGCGGACTAATTTCAGTTGAGGGCGAAACGGGTCTAGATCACTTCCTGGTCGATTTATAAAATGGCATCAGGTAGGCGTGTGTTCATATATTTACGGTCGTAATATTGTCCGCTTTATTTTCGATAATATCATTTTTAACAATCAGATGCAATCGCTTCTTCCTGCGATTTACTTAAGATTGTAATTTATGATGACTTTTATGGTATTGGATTTTATTTAAGGAAATATATTTTAATAATTAATAGATGTCTTCTTCTACCTTCCTGTGCAATTACAAAAAAAATAGATACATAAAACGTGTGCATATATAGTTGCAGAAACACACTTTTGAACTAATATTTAGATAGTTAGGTTATACTAATATTTGAAATCTATACCTACTACAACTGTAGAAGGATTATGGAATATAGATTAGCAGGTTAATTAACCCTTCGATGGTAATTAGAAGTAGTTAATTTAACACACGATCGCCTTACAGCTGTAATTAAAAATAACAAGGTTGCATAGTTTCAACGATTCTTCACTTGACGATAGCATTAGTTATTTACCTGAGTAGCCCCCGAATACTAAACCGCAAATTAACTTTAAGACGTTCTTAAATGTATACCTGTCGCTATTTTACACCTTAAAGTAACAGGAACAGCAAGGTTTAACTTTAAAGGCAACTTAAAACTGTTTTACGTTTTAGTGTTCGACTATAAACCTTATAAATAATTGAACATCGCTGCTAAATAAACCATATATTTAATACAAAATCCAATGCTGATATTAAATAAATAAAGTCGGAATAGTAAAGTACAAGTCGCAGATCGGTATGCGCCATCTTTTCTTTGTACTCTCAAGTTCTTTATCATGGGTCAATTTATTTGCATTCGAGTTTAAAATACCGCACGATCTGGTAAATCAGAACTGGTTTGCTCGCCTCCGTCCACTCGCAATCCTTATGTGGATTATAAAGACAAAGAATTACTAAATAAATCTCTTTCCAGACAAATGCACTATGAGCTCATTTCTTATCATTGGACGGTTGGAATTACTGAGACTCAGACAGGATGCAGACGAGACTAGTAATATTTGGTCAGAGACCTTTTGCCGTTTAAGAACCAGCTAGGATGCACCAACGAGAGGATGCACAAAGTACTATATATAAAAAATATTATCTGTAGTGTTCCATTGCTGAGCCTATTTTTATGCCGAGAATTGGTTTCGGGTTAAGGGCTTTACACTTCGGATTCCAAGTTTTAGATGTAGGCTCCCTCACAATGTGTCCTACACCGATTGCCACTGATGTCTTAGAATAATTAAGAAAGTACAATTTAGACAAAGTAGATAGTATAACTTTTAAAAGGAACATTTCATTGCAACGGGTTCGAATCTTGTGCACACAAATGTATTCATTGAACCGCTACTCCACCTGACATTTAGGAGCCGCACCATTTTTATTTCTCAAAACATAAATGCTTCAAGACAGTTACGTTGTATAGTTGACTACATAATCTAAAAGAACCTACTTAGCAATCGTAATCACAGTTGTAATTTCAAATGGAATTGGAAACAAAGGTAAATGAGGATGCGGCGCAGGATGAGGGTATTTACCTCGGAAACACTTGCTCAGCTGTCGATGTCGGCCTGACAAGCCAATCTATCAATAACTTTGTGGCTTATACGAACCAATTACTCTGCTTTGTACTAGATATACCTGTGTATAGGCCAAAAAAACGTAAATAGAGCCCTTATAATGACGTCTTACAAACACGTCCTATTGACAAGGAATGAAGCAAAAGTGATACAGCAAAATGTTAGACTCAACATATCCTAAGATGGTCTACCAGGATAAATGTTTAGTCTACTAGTTTGGTCCCTAAAACTAACTTTTTACACGTTGAATGGCTATGCCGATTCTCTGTGCAAGGAACAAACCAGCCCTCTGATCACGAGTAGATTCTACCAAACGTTTGGAAAGTTCTTTGAAAAGATTTCGTGCGCTCGGACCCCATGACCCGAGCGTGGCAATGCAGCCAGCCTTCTGGGCACGTTCCCCGCCATTGACAAGGATGACGATGAGTTCTTTGACGCCATTTAGTTTTTATTTATGTAAGTTTTAATTTTAGTATAGTTAGAGTTTGTTCTTATATTAGATTTAATTGTGTATTAATAAATAAATTATTTTATATGATTATTTAAAACTTTTTACAACATAAAATACCTTTAAATTATCATTAGCATGTAACCGTGAAATAATACAGTCGTAGCACATTTAACATAATCATACCTAAGTAGGTACTTAGCGCGTGGAAGCGAATTAGCCATCATTACATTATGATTAATTCAGTGAAAGATCGTGACGTCACTCCAGTTCAAGTATTTCTGTGAATTAGGAATTATATTAATTGACACCAGGTGTTGTAGTAGCCCGTATGTAATTTAATCAAGCTGGTATTTGTAATAACCTTGGGCACGTAATTAACAAAGGTTTCTCATAATATGCAGGGGCTGCAAGGGTAAAAACTATCAACTAAAAATATTTAACAGTACATATCTGTGTATTTTTTAACATCCATATATACAAATGTTTTTATAAAAAGTCTGATATTTTTTTGGAACGCGTTTTTGTCTGAAAATACAAGTAGGATTTAAAAAAAAATCGTACAGTTAATAGCTCTATTCTTGAGGTAGGTTATAGGATATTTTACTTCACGTTAATTGCCGTAGGGGAGCAAGATGAGTGAAACCGCAGGAAACAGCTGGTAAAGAAATATTATTGAACGATCCTTGTTAAAATATTCACTTCATCTCCATAAAGACCAATAAGTTATGACAATACAGTATTTTATGAACCGGAGCCCGTATGAAAACTCGTTATCCCTAATATCCTTTACACCACAATTTATTTAACACCACTTTACAGTCCTTAAATAAGCACCAATAATAACAGCAATATATGATACATAATCTGTCAGCATATCTTAATAATTCTTGGGCTAAGCTCTGGACAGATCACCAAGAATCTTTCAAAAATTCAAACTAAACCAAACCTACCTTAAACAAAGAAGCTTGAAATAAAAAGGCTTTCGTCGTTCAAAACTAAAATCCACAAAATTGAACTGACTGCTGACTTGACTTAAGTGCTGATAGATTTTGTTGCCTAAGCTTGCTTATAGAATATGGTATGAAACGAAAGCCTCACTTTCATTAAATGCAGTCAGAATTTGCCATATCCATGTAGGAATTGAAATAAGAAGGCTGTAGGGAAACCATGACTCGCTCGCTAGACTTGCTAACGATTAAGGGCGTTCCTTTAGATAAAAGTGCATTTCGAAGGCCGCCCACTGCGCGCGGACAATACGCGAATATTATGAGCTAATTGCACGTTTGTGGCAACTGTCGCACCTGCGTCACCTCGCTGTCACCTCACAATACATATATTATTATATTAATACACTAATATCTATTGAACAGGCCATAAAGGCATTGTCTGGATTGTTACTCGCTCTTACAATATATATAATATTTTGATAAACTTGGTTGAATTATTTGGACTTCTTGTTTCTTTTTTGTTGTAAGCAATTCGTAAGTCTTTGTCGTATATGTTCAATTCTGTTTCATTGCATTTAATTTGCATATGTTAGTAGTAATCGCTCTTTTATTCGCACATCATTTTTAAAGTTTAACTTAGATGTGAAGCTTATGCTGATAAGGAAAGTTAAAACTACTCACATGCTAGTTCTTAAGCGATAAAAGTGCCTACTTTCTTAAGTTCATCTGAACTCAATTCAGTATTAAAAATTCTGTGTCTTGTCTTGTCAATTTCTTGTCAATGTCTTGAGTGCAATTTTCCGTGTGGGTTTTTCTATTTGTACCATTGGAAAATCTAACCATGCCTTCCTTATATTAAGTTCATGATAAGTTTATTTCATTGTTTAGTAAAATATCTCAAAAATTGAGCGATTGTAGTTATGACACATCCTGTTCTTCCTATACGGAAGACAAAGAGTCTTATTATTTCGATAAGCCTGACTCAATACATCGGCATTTACTTTATTTGTCAAGGATGTATCTATGCTTTATTCAATTATACTTTTTATCAATTATTTTTTGTAACAAAGGAAACCTTCAACCAACGTGCATAGGTATGGGCCATATGGGAAATGGGAAATGGCCCTATCTGGAGCGAAAGCTAGGAAAAAAAGGAGAATACTGACACAGTAATTTCTACAGGTAGAAAATTTAATTATACATAATTAAATTAACTAAAATAAACGAAGTGTACATGTACACTTCGTAATACCAAAAGACACCTACGTTGGTGAATCTGGATGATAAACATCCGCTAAAATATACGACTTTATCGGATTAATCTTTAAATTCTCTTAAAAAGAAGAGCTTCTCAGAAATTCCTTTACCTAAGTTAGATACCTAAATATCTACTTTTACAGCATTTAATTCTAGGAAAAAGAAGGTAAATTAAAAGGTCTTCGTCCGCAGATATAATACTTAATTTGAAACTACATTATACCTGAAACTCGGCTTCTACATTCTTCATACCCACATCACAAAACCGTTTCAAGTTCAATAAACAACTAAATTGGATTAATGACGGCGCTATCATACCTGTATAGGTAATCTGTTTTGTTTTTGTACGAGATCGCGGCCTTCGCGTATTTCACTGTCACGGCGCGGGCGCGTGTGTGGCGCCCACATCGCGCATGCCTCACTTACTACGCCTGCCTACCCTACAAGTGTAGGCATCTTACTTTGCTCTGTAGGTACCTACCATGCCTCACTTACTACAATGTACATAGTACAAACCATACCAGTTGACTTGACACGAGCCCTCGCATACAAGTGACATTTTCACACGCGTGAAGGATGATAGGAATCGTACCTAATTTTCCTGACATAGACTCGTCACTTCTTATGAACATTTGAAGGTTTAAGAATTGAAGAAAAAATGAAGAAAAGTTGTCTTCATTTAAACCCTTCGCTAGTTACAGAAATCCCGGTCCTGACAAATATTATCAACGTTTTAATGACCCCTTGGAAGTCTTATTGTTATTTTTTCAATTTCTCTTTTTAGCACTTCCTGTAACACTCAATGAATCAAATCTACCTGTAGTTTGACTAGTACTCTACCTGCTCATACTAAAATTCTTGATCTTATTTTAATTGGTGGCCGGTAACCAAACGCGGCTCTCATTGTGCCTGAAACTCTGTCTTTGCTATATGCTTATATAAAATAATAACAGGTAATATATTAGCATTCAATAATGATTGATATTATTCGTTCACCATCCACAAACGGACACAAAAAGCAGGAACTTCCACGCCCCGCTGTGGTATTTTCTAAATGCGTCACACAAACTTGTAAGTCAATCTTACAAAGGCATGTCATTGTACATTTCCAAACTTATCACTTACAAGTAGTGACAAGATTAAGGGGCAACCGTTGAAGGTAACCTTTCAAGATTTTGTCTTTATTTAATGTGCATGAACTACTTTAAATGTCTTAAATTACGCTCAAATACCGACATTTTTGTCTTGTGACGTTATTCGCATATTTTGATACATATAAAGTACGACATGCTCACCTAAATAAAAAAATCGATTACTTAATTAATATGTACTAAGCAGAGCAATTTTCTAAAGGTCACATTCATTTTAATTCACTTTTAGATTTAATGTAAGGCCACAATGTTTCTTCATAGCGGATTTTTGTTTGCTTCCGCGCGGCCCGGCTTGTGCCGCTCCACCCACACTTGCCAAATGTCTATTATGTACTTAGATACCTTTCTTATACAAATTAATTGTTTTACGTAAAAAAAAATTGCTGTAATCATTAAATCCAAAGTCTAAAGACATTATTTGGCTACCTAGTCCAAACAAAATTGAGGTATTTTTTACACCTAATCAGTGCAAAAAATATGAAAACGTCGACCCGTGCTCAATAAAGTTGTCTGTCACATTTAATAACATATAGGTATTCATTCACATTTCACACTTGTGTTTGACAACCTTTTTGTTACTGGATTCTAATAAATTCAAGTTTAGATTTTTTGCTTCATTAAAATATCCACTAGCATTGGATTACAAATAAAAAATTGTTTATGTTAAAAGCAGTATCAGAATAAAATTGTCTCATTCGTCCGTTGGACATAAAAAATTGGAGCATCATAGGTTATTAAAACATATGTATGTAAATTAAAACAAAGGTTGCAGATCTATAGAAGGTGGCGTCGCGAGAAACGCCCACATGAATTACAGCCAGCAAACTTATAAATACCACTGCTGGATTAACAAGATCTAACAAAGCAAGCAACTAGTTTGCGCGTTAGTCTAACTTAAAGAAAGATATGTTTGAAAACGTAGCTCACTCACGTTGATCGTCGGTTTGGTAGATTCAACTTTACTGCGTTCGAAATAAGGATGGTTTTTAGATAAATGTGTGTGTGTTGTGTGGTGTGCTGTAGGATTTGGGTCCGCAGTAGCCCGCATGGGGCGGCGGAGGCAAGGCCGCGGCGCGGTCACTGACAGCGCCCGTCGCCTTCGCCTTCCCTCGACCGCCAATGACCACGCCACTCTTGTCGCGAGCGTTATAATTTCCGCTCTGGACACCTCTACAAACAACATTTAAATATCAATTAAAACTACACTAGGAATGTTTTATTTTCAGTTGCTAATTGTGTGTGAAGGAACTGAAATATATTAATATACGTGCCATTGAGCCTTGTTTACAACAAGAAAGTGAAACTGGAGTACTGGCATAGTGTAAAATCGACCGTTTTTAAAAAGGAAGAAGATTTATATTCTATACGTTCTTCTGTTTTGTTTGATGACTAAAGGTTTCGTCAATTGTATACCAACAAAAAATAAAGATTTCATATTTGACTTACTTTCACACTTAATCAAGTTCAACTAGTATCACACATAAGAAAGCATGTGTGATATTTAAATAGTTAAATAACCTCAAATAACCTGCCTGGGCTGTGAACCGCAACCTTGTGCATTCGAATCCGGTCAGTAAACCACTAGGCCGCCACCGCCGCCGTCCTGCTAATACATATACGTGAACATGACATAAGTATTAACGTTAAGCCCAGACAGTAATGTGAGTGTATGTTCAAATATCTTGGGTTTATTCCGTGTGTCGAAGGCACTACTGTACCTAGTAATAAATATTATAACTTGGTTTAAATTCTTTCTTTCAAGTTGGCCTTTTTTTGTAATTTTATTTACTGTATTCAAGCTGACAGCACGTTCTGTCTGTGATTGTTGATTTTAGACAGTTGTTTGGGTTATAGGGTTCACAAAAGATATTCTTTATTACGCAGTTAATCAAAAATCTTATACTTTAAAAAAATATTGGTATTTAGCTAAATTTTTCGAGAGGAATCTAACCCAAAAAACAATTGTGAAAACGCAGGCAGTTTATTTTATTTATCAAGTTATCTTAAGGTCTTAAAAATCTTACAGAGATAGATATTTCTTCAATACATAACCGACAAGAAATATGTTGCTGTTTATATAATTCTGCTCGCGACTGTACTGGACCTTGTTATTGAAAGCAACGATCGTTCGCAATTTCCTTTATATTATAATATGCGCAACGTTAATGTGTATTGACCTGAAAGATGATTAGATATGATTTACTTTTAATACTTTATAGAGTAGGCAGTGGCTATAGCTGGAGGCTGAAGGAAGCAGCAAATGTATTCCTAGGTTTTCATTTATTTCTGTTCATTCATTAAGGGTTTGCTGAGACCCATAATGTACTCAGTTGTTGGACTGTTACAAATAATGCAAAGAGTTACTTTGTAAAGTTTCGCAACAAACAATTATAGTAGAGAACAGAAGCACGCAATGTGCTTGTCTAGATCTGATGATAATGTAATTTAACAGTCGGTTAAAAGTAAAGTAGTTAATAAACATTAAAACTAATAGAGTTATTGTAGTGCCGAGAATAAACGAAAGGCTTGAAGGCTTTAGTAAGTGGGGACTTAAGGGGACACAGGTCTGTTTTAATGATGACTTAATTATACTTTGAAAAAAAAAAGAAAACCATCTAGGAATCTAAATTGTAAATAAATAATGTTGATACCATTAACATTAAAAATATCCTGTACAATATAATAATGTTGCTAACGCATATAAAAAACGCGTTGATGTCTTTTAAAGAGCCCTTGAGAAAACATGAATGATCTTGCTAATCAGAAAGTAGTTTTAGGTAGTTACTAGTAAGTGCGACATTTACTTGAACTATTTCTACAGCACAAAACATTCGTTCACGTTCAAGCCAAGTGACGTATACACACGGAAACATACATGACAATATAAAAAGTTACCTGTCGCTGTGACCTACGAAATATGTGGATCTGGTTTTAATATCGTGAAAACAATTCAGAATAAGTAATGCATCCAAACGAGCCGCACAAGTACTACGTTTATGGCACAAAATTGTTGATAATCTCCAATAAATCAGGACATTAACATAAGGACATAATTTATATTTAACAGGGTGCCGGGTACTTGGCATTTCTGTCGCCAAGTCTACGATTGAAATGGTTTTTAAAGCTATAACAATGTTCCACTTATAGTAACTACTTACTTACTCCCATCCATCCCATATTCGATGTCTGTAGGATGTAAACCAGTTCCGTGACTAATTGAGAGACAATGCAGGGAATACCAGTCAGGAAGTATCACGAGACAAGTAAAAACTTACTTATAAGAAAGAAATGCTCTTTGAGAACTGTTGAGGTTCTGTAACAGGGTTAATCCAAACCCAAAAGCGGAAGGAGCCTATTAACATTTCTTTGAATAGCTACTGTTTACTGTGGATTAAATAAAAACTTGAATAAAAGTTCTTCGAAACAAATAAATATTCTATTAAGTATACCCAAGCTTATAAGCCAATATTATTATTCAAACTGATCTGGATAAGGAATGGTAATGTTTAAGTAAAATGGATTCAATGTGTCGTCACTTTTCCTATTACCAAGCCTTAAATAGACTCATTACGAAGGCTAGTCGTGTCACGTACATAGTTTATTCATAATTATTAAGAACGGATCAATACATTTACCTTGATGTATACAACATTTTTCCAGCCCACATTCCTAGATGCAGTTTGTAGAGCGGAATATGTACACGTGTTACGGTTTATGCTTTCATGGCATAATACAATAATTGCTTCGAGATCTACTTGTCTTACTAAAAAGGTTCTGTTACTGGGTCTTAAGATAAGCACATAGAAACGTTCAAGTAACAGGTAATGATGAGGAAAACGCTTTTCCTGTACATTACTTTAAACATTTTAGTTGTGAGCCACATGGTGATTTTAGAACGGAAACTTTTCTTTTCGCTTTTCATGTAAAGTACGCTGTTTCAGATGAAAAATTAAAGCCATAAAATACACCGATATGAATAGTAATAATGACTGTGCTTTATTTAAATATTGTGAACTCTAGATATTGTTGTTGATCGTATTAATTTATTATTCCACTTAATTTTGAGTCATGAAAGAAATTATCAATTACCCTCCTTATCGCGGCTTCTACGCCGATTAATCATGCGAGTCACAGGTGGCCAGACCTTGGCTGTTATACTTTCCACTGAGGTTCAAGACCGTATGTTAAAAAAAAACTACCAATTGCTACACGCATTGGAATCGATCCTATCTATCTGATCTCTTAAGTTTTACATAAGGTCCTCTTATTAGCAACCTCCTCATTCTATATTTTGTAATCTTCTCTATTTTGTTATGCCCGACAGGGCCCACAATGATCCAAAACTAATTGTATATTAAAATTTAATGTACCCACCACCTAAGTTCACATTTGTGGAATGCAATAAACGTATTGAGTATTGAGTATTTGCCCTGAAGTTCTTTTTTTTAGGCCCTCTAGTCAAAGTAGAAGAAAACTCATCGTATTGCATAGTTCTACCATATTGATAATAACATTAAACTTTGTTTGTTTTATTTTCAGATCCTACAAACATTTACGACTTCGTTTCCACTGCCAAATGGATACGATTTGGGCATCAGCGACATCGGTCAAGAACCTATGGACAATTCCCCAAAAATACCAAAGTATACAAATTTACCTGAGTCTTCGGATGAAAAGGTGATATCTGTGAGGATAACATCGTCAGTGGCCGTCGGACGTGGGAGGGGAAAGCCTACCCTCAGCCAATCCGGTCACATGACAGATTATGACGTCAACAATACACCATCAAAATCATCTCCCTCAGAATCAACAACCATTACGATTACTTCGAGAAACGAGGAAAATGTGCCAATGGTTGTAACGGATGTACCACCAAATCTTATAGGTGCCAATATAGAATACATTAAGCAATTGAATGCAAAAAAGGAATCAAAGGAACACAGTGCCGACCTGCTTCACCCGTCGCTGTTGATGGCAAGAGACCATCCAGACAATGAAGACGAACCGTTTCAAACAGACGCTTCAACTAAAATAGACGAATACGAACAAGATGTACCGCTTGCTAGAAAAGTGGCATCGACGGCCGACGCTAACCGTTTTCAAGAACAAAAAGCGAAAACATATCAGCATGCAGCTATACATCGACCAGCAGAATTGTTTACTCACAATTATCATATTAATTTTACAACAAGCAATTCATTTAATAACGACGATATTAAATTTGGTATGAATGCAGACTTACGAAAAGCTGCAACTAATCTAACTGCTTTGCCAATTCTTGAACAACAAACGGATAAAAAAGAAACTAGAGATATAGATCGACTAACAAGCATTGATGCTTTTAATGGTAATAGTAATAATTACCAATCTGACGACTCTGTAGCCGAGTCTTCTATAAAGTCTGTCGAATTTGCTAAATATAACGACCATATCGAAGATATTCCACCGACAGCTACAATGCCAACTGAGCATTCTCTTAACAATATTCAAGGTTTACGGAATAGCCCAATCAACGACGGAAGGAATAACGCAAGATTAACAACAGTTAGCTTTAATATTGTGCACGATGCTCCTAAGGCAGCTAATGATAATGAACCTAGCAACTCTTACATATCCACCAGTCAGATAATCCCTAACCAACCGAGCTTTTATGATCCACCAAAAATTTACAGTCAACCTGCTAAAATATATAGCGAACCAGCTAAATTTTACAGTGAACCTGCCAAAATTTACAGTGAGCCAGCTAAAATATACAGCGAGCCGGCAAAAGTGTACAGCGAACCTGCTAAGATTTATAGTGAACCTTCCAAATTTTACAGTGAACCTGCGTCCTTGCATCTCGATCATAATGTTCCACCCCCAAGCACGGCTCCAAACTATTCTCCGTGGCAAAGACAATCACAACACCCGATCAGTAGCACAGTTGTGAATACAACTCCCCTTAGCACTGCAACGAACGGGATCAAAATGGGTACTACTCAAAGAGAGCACCAACCGGAGAAAAATTATGAAGTAGACGAAAAAGTCAGTGTGATGACTGACGGGCGAAGTCATGGCGTGCAGGCTCAAGAAACTAGTACAGAGAAATGTAAGCAAGATAACTGTAAGGTAGGATATGTAGTGGAAGGGCGTCAGTTTAAGAAATACAGGGTAGAAGAGAGGACGTCGGATGGCTTTATAGTCGGGGAGTACGGCGTGGTGCGGAACGAGGACGGCGCGCTGCGGGGCGTGCGCTACACGGCGGACAGCGACGCCAGCCCGCGCCTCATACACGACGCGCTCATGAAGTTCCTACAGCTCAAATAGTGTAATACTCAGTTCTGGTCTTACGGAAATAAATACACACGTAACTTACTTGCTCATTTAATTAACTACTTACATAAATGTATCATATCTGTATGAATAACCAACAATCAAAGTACATTTTAACAGTTTTATGTATAAGACTGATTGATTAAATATAATGCAAATCCATATATTCCAGTTTAGGACCTTCATGACTTGTCCAATAATTTAACAGACAATTTTGGTACCTAGTGTAAAGCAATGTCTACATGTCATCCTGCTCCTTTGAAGACTAGGTCATGCAGAAAAATCCTTTCATTTCTCAAAACATTAACACAATATCTCTCTGCGGGAATAGTCTTAAACCAACTTTATATATGGCTTGGGAATCAATCCAGCCTTCGTGACCTACGTCTTATTAAACTGGTAATTTAATGTAAGTACAATAAACACTTGTAATTTATTTTCGATGAATTGTTATTGGTACACTGACATTTCAGTTATAATTAAAACGATTTTTAATAAAGGTAAAGGAAGTATCCAACGACATGTTAACATACTCTTACTGTGAACTTAATTTATGTTTTGCATTTAAGTAAATAAAATATTTCAGAGAATAATGTTGTATTAAACCCAATACCTATCAATTTGGATGCCGAGTTCCAGTGCAGGGATATTACATGTAATTGGTTTTGCTTTTGAGATATGAATAAATATTGAAATATACGAAAATAACACATCGGATACTTTTTTAAATCCCGTTAAGTTCGCGGGAACTTCGCGTGTATTACCGCAGCTACGAGTAGCTTTACTTTATTAAAGGGCTCGGGTAACTTTACAAAAATGCCCTTGTAACCAAGTGATTTTTTTAAAAGCTTTAACGGTGATAGGAACGCTAAATAACATTAAATGTATGGAAGTGACATTTCAAGTCACTAAGTGACTTAACTTGTCACTTGCATACATTTGATTGATTCGATCAGTGTTCATCCTTAAAGAAATGTCACTTGGCTAGAGGTGCCGGAACCTAAACGTAAACACAATCGTTCTGCAATGTATAATAATTAACGTACATTTGTATTTTACCTTGGATATCAATTAAACATTTTAATAATACATTGATATGATAAATATTAATATGTATTAATAATATATGTAATTCTACTTACAATAAAATAATGTGAGGTATCGCCTTCCAAAATCCGTTATGTGATAGATAATTTAAGGAGATTCATAATAGTCATGCAACCTTACAATAATTACGATATATATTATAGAAATCATAAGTTAAAGTTATTAAAGGGAACGAATATACCCGGTCTTATATTGTAGGTATCCCGAAATGCTTGTCTTTTAGTTTTTTAACATACATTTTTGTACGTTAATAAGAGAATGTATGGATAATTATTCATTAAACAATTGAAAAGCATTTGAATCCCATAAATCGCCAACTTTTGTAAAAACTCACATTTACTATGCATGATATTTTCGTACACTCTTATCAAGGAATTGGGTAATCAGATATAATTTTATAAAAATATAGTATATGTATGTTACGACATGTGGATTCGTTGCGTGGCTTCGCTAGAACCGCCACCGGTCACCGGTCACCGGTCACAAGACTACAGGGGATATGCAACTAGCAACACTTCGTACTGTGGTCAAAACATTAACATCTAACAACAGTGCTTATCATAATAATTGTTATTAAACAACAAAGCCAAACGCCTACGTGTACACGTGTAAATTATTTAAGCCTAGTTCATTTGGGAATACATCATTATATAGTATGCAACCCTTTACATTAAGTTATAAGAAGAAATATTAGGTTTTGATATAAATACCTTAAATGTATATAAGCAGAATACTTAGGCGTCAAAGTATACATTTCGATGAATAAAATTTATGATGATAAAATAGTGGGAAAGGTTCATGATGATTTCAATAGATACAGGGAATGATACAAGTGACAGTTTGAACAAAACCTGAAATAAATTAACTAACTACTTACCTACTTGAATATTAGTTGTGATATCAAATAGAACACTATATTTTAGGACTGTCATCATAATTTTGCTTACATACTAAATGATGTCGCTAAACACATCGTAGCATTGGCATTTTATTTAATACGATTAACATTAAACATGTAAACAATTACTTTCTAATAAGTAATTGTGTGTTATATTCTCAAAGTAATTAGTCGAGCTGAAATTACATTTGGTCATTTTTCGTTAATAAATTAAGAAGTATCTAACTCTCAAAGTTCTCTTCAGCTTTTAAACGTTTTATTAGGATCAACATTTCTTATTATCGATTCTTAATATCTTATACGAAAACTACATCAACGTAGACAATTGGAATGTCCTATACTTATAATATTTTGTAACACATAAGCTATGTGCCGACAAAGCTTCGTGCATAAATCATTAACAATAACCGTTGTGGAAGCACTTTAAATCAATGTAACAAACACACTATTTTCTGTTGGCGATGAATCACTAGGTCAAAACTAAGTTATCGTGCAAATAGGTTCTATGAATAATTGACCCATCTGTAATCATTTTCCGATTGCTAGCTCCATTTCGCATCCCTATTCCAAAAATGTGTCATTTTTTTAAGTTTTAACGCTAATCGAATTGCTGATTGTATGGAAGTGACGAGTCTAACACTTGACGTATCGAAAATGTCATTTCCATACATTTATTATCGGTAAAGCCTGCCTGCAATGTTATGCCTCACAGTATTATGAAACGCAAAGTTATCACTAAGGCGTCGAGGCCCTGCTCATGATTTTGAGATATGTCTTGTTCACATCAAGTTACATGTTGTCTACCTTCACTTCCGCGTTTCATACACAACTAAGTTAATACATGTCTAATGATTTATGAATTCTGGCTGCTTACTTATGCCTCTGTCACGAATGTTAGTGAACAAACCGTGTGTTTTTCATTCTGTCAATTAATAACTAATAGTGAACGCCGCCAACAGAGAAGTGGAATGTTTGTCGTGGTCCTTATATTAACAACTACGGCCAAATATTATCACAATTGTAGCTAATACAATCTGTGCAACAATAAACCAGACCAACACTTAGAACTAGGTGGAAACCTAGCTTCAATGTAACTCTTCCAAACAGCGTTCAGCTCAATAGTCGTGCTCTTCATACCCACACGAAAATCAACTAAATCGTTATCATCGTTGTAAAGTGATTGTATACAATAGAAAGGTAAGAAAAGTATCAAAATATTTAAGACATGATATGTTATAGAGATACATAATAAGAAAACAAACGCTTATAATAGGCAGTTGTTAGTGATAAAAAAATGCAGCCAATTTATTTGATCACTTAAGAAAATTTTGTCGAAGTTTAACTTTTTTAAGAAAAGCAGTTAAACATTAAAGTGTTTTTTTTCACGCTTGAATATACAACCAAACCTCAAACATTTACAACATGACATTCATAATTTACAACAACTTGCCAGTAAAACGCTACTCTACTACTTTTCTTTGCTTTTTATAATAATAGCGATTTTATACACATTATATTGGTGCAGAACAATAACCTAAGTAGGTACAGTAATATAATATATTCGTTTATAAGTTTAGCAATCAGAAGCATTGCCACTTGAATCCGGTGTTATTTTAAAATTTATTTTTTCAAAAAAAAGTAGATTTGAAATATTTTGTTGAAATGAACACATACTGTAGAAGGATAAATAAAATAGGAGTTTTAAAAGATTTGAGCGATCAGCAGAGATGGCCCGTAGCCGACGCGAGGCAGATTCTGTCGCCTCTTGAAGTAACCATAGCAACGAGACTCGTGACGCAATTAGTCGTAGTTCTCAGACTCCTGTTGAACCAGTTTGAACCGGCGCGGACTCTTCACCGCAATGGAGCCGTGCCCATCGAGCGACAGGCGGCCCTTCATCTGAAGATATCTGTAATCGGGAACATTTTACGTCTCTTTACATGCTATTTGACAAATTATGAGTTAGAGCTTTAATTAAACCTGTACCAGTTACCAGACCCTCACCTCAGTTGCGCCACAGTACTTGGTCTGTCCCCTATTCTTAATCTTAACAATAAATGTGCTGCTACGCAAGAACACGATTTTATTTAGGTACTGCCTTTTCCCCATCTGACAAATCTATATATCTATGTGTAAGTATCCAAGCTAAATGCGGAATATATTACCTTTTAATATAACGGCACACGAGCTTCGTCGGGCGCTGCTGCCATTCGTCCGACACTTCTTTCGGAGCTAACATCTGCAAGAATAAAATAAATTAAAAAACTAAATAATTTAATCCTACATAATCTTCTAAACAACTGCTTGAAAATTGGTTGATTTAGCAATCATTTTTTTTTAAACATGCCTAAGTTCTACATCGTCATTAGATCTTCACTTGTCAGAAATCTATGTATGTACGTGTTTTTTATACCTGATCTCCCTTGAGCCTGTCAAGCAATGTGACACAAACGACGGCGGCTTTGATCCCAGCGTGGTGCGTCAGCGCAGCGAACGCCAGCGACTCCATCTCAATGTTGACAACCCCTGCCTTGTGGATGCTCTCCAGGTACTCCATCTTGTCGGCCTCCGTGAAGTCACAGAACGCGCCGTCCAAACGACCCTGACCTAATATGGAAGCTACGTTAATATTTGACCTTTTTGACTAATTAGATAATTAATATTCTTGAAATCTAGTTTATCTTGAAGTTGATCTAATTCCGTGATACTTAGTATTGAAATTGTTCACTTTTGCACCCGTTGATTGAAGTAATTACCGTTGCACCAGTCTCCAAAATAGCAATATTGTGGTTTTTCATTATTTACTTTTTCTCATAAAGTCTTAAAGACCTTCCACTTTGTTCACCTGGGTCATGTCACCTTCCCCCACTATACCTTAAAGAGAGCTTTTACAGTGATTTGAGGGGAATAAACTAAAGACGTGTTTCCGACATTTCGACGGGTCCTACGTATACTGGTGTAACCCGCAAAACAGCGAAATATGTTTTTTTGCACCCAAAGCCTTAAAATTACCTTAACTTTATATCCTGTAAAAATTATAATAAATTATCAAGTAATTTCAAAGATACAAACTTGTAAACTAATATAAGTGACATGATTTTCTGCCACACGACCATCTACACTGATATAAGTCACTTGCACCAGTGTAGGTAGTCGCGTGCGACGCGACTCGTGGTCGGGAGCACGTTACAACACTGGTATAACTGCGATGCGTTTTAGGTTACATATTCATTTATTAAAAAACTATTCAGATTTGGTTTGTCTTGATTTAGTAGTGGTAACATGTCACAACAATGAAGCGCTCAAGAGGTCAAGTAATGATAGATTTATTAGAAAAAAAAATAGTAAAATAAACACTCCAGGAAATTACGAAAATAAATATTAATTGACATTTTAAATAGTATGATGATATATTTTGTATTTTTTGATCATATAAAAAACAAAGTAACTCAATCTTTCTTTTTTGATTTTAAGTTTTGCTTCCCTTTTTTGAAAACCTGAAAATAATTCCATGGGGGAACTTTAAAAAAAAGGAGGAGGTTTTCAATTCGGATTTTTTATGTTCGCGCATATCTCCTTTGCTTTCCAAACCGATTTGAAATATTTTTTTTCTTTTTTGGAAAGGGTATACTTCCCAAATGGTCCCATAGTCACCAAGTCGGGATCTGATGATGGAATCTTGGTGAAATCGAGGGAACTCTTCAAATGTTATAGCGTTATATAATGTTATAGGAAAGCGTACAGCAAATTTGGTTTTTTCTACAGCAAGCGAAGCATTTGCCGTTCAAAAGAACCATTCTACCATCAGATCTGATGATGAAGCTACGATGGCCGGAATTCGTTGTTTGTGAGATGCGTGGCACTGCATTTGGTTTGATGGAAATTATCATGAGAATGATGAATGGGTGAAGGCCATATTATTATTAATATCTAAGATTTAAAATATATCACTAAAAATAAACCAATAAAAAACTTTGTGCAAAGAATAAACTTACTTTAAAAATCGATAATAGCACTAAAAAGTTAAAAATAATACTATAACCTACCTAACTATATTAATAAGCCAAACCTAAACTAGTATTAACCTACAATACAACTTTATAATTTTATGGAGTCGGTGCCTTGCTAGGTATATATAATTACCGAAAGTTCCTAATTAAGAAGATTAAATTTTTTAGTTTTATTATTTTTAAGATGGCAAGTCCATCGATTTTATTTTTCATTAAGAGTGCCGCATAGAGGATAGTAATATTATTATGAGTGCCATAATAATATTAACGTCCGATTAACAACACCTATTAAGCATAGGTAGGTCTGGAAAAGACTTCAATTTTGTATTTTTATTTCATTCTTCCTCACCCTTTAAATATTTAAGTTTAAGGCGCTACCCCGAGCAAATGACTTTGAGCGTTTGACCTCTAAACCCCCCTCTTTGCCCCTCTACATATACATCGCTACTTTCTATGAAAATACAACGCCATCTGTTTGATATACCGACGTATTAAGTAGTAAAAATAGTAGACTTATGAATTTATAGACAAAAATATAATCAATCATGGTCGCGAGATTAAAAAAAAAGATAAGAGAAATATATTTTATTTGTATCTAAAATTATAACTCAAGTAATTGAAGACTTCTAAGTGAATCATTTAATGATGTAAAGTTATTTAGTCAGAAAGGTATTGAATGTCTTTTTACAAAAATCTTTTTTCAACCAACTTCGAAAATAGGAGGAGATTTTCAATGCGGATGTTTTTTTTACGTTTGAGTATTTCTCGAAGTTCGGGATTTCTCAAAGACGGCTGGACCGATTTCAAAAATTATTTTTTTAACCATTTATTCAGTGTGATTCTAACAAGGCACTTATACAGAGCAAAGGCGGGCGGCGAGACTTTTGAAAATTCGGTTCTTGAAGAAAGTATTGCTGTCTCAATACGGCATGATTTGTGAATGTGTGAAAGTTGACAGTGTGTGAGTGTCAAAGCGCGCTCGCATGGAGTACTTAAGAAATACTCTACGCACATAATAAAGGGCAATGGCGAAATAATTGTTGATATAATTCTTATGCGTGATATACAAACGTTTTAATTACAGATTAACATGAAATATAGCGTCTAAGTGCATGAAAAAAAAATACATTAAATTGGAAATACAATTGATTGAATTGTACTTTGAGTGTTGCCATATGAACGTTAAATCTAAACTAAGTCATACGAATATCTTTGGCTAGTAAACTATGTATAAAAGCTTGCTTTTAGAATATATTGAAGATTTATGAACATGAATAGTCTAAGGACATATTATTATTTCTACCCAACATCACCGAAATTAATAAATGACATCAAAATACTATTACGAAAACTTCAATCTAGCATGGCAACAACAACGGATACAATCAATGTAAAATTGTGCGTCATGCCATTGACATTGTCTTGCACGTCACTTTGCTTGTGCGCACCAAAATCTTTGTTTGCGCATTTGTTATTTCTATTATTTTGCTTTTTGACTTGGACTGCTTATGGACTTTCGAGATTTCTCCCTGTGCCTTGTGCTAGCCACTTACGACGAAATTTTGCTGTGAAGTTTTGACTCCGATTTTAAATTAAATTGGATTGTATTACGTGAAAAATAACGATTTATTTTTCACGATGTGAAGTCTTTTAAAGCCTCTTTGCACCTGCTGGTTTCCTGGATAATATCGTGATAAGGAAGGATGAAAAATAAATGTGTTTGAATTAATGCTGTTTCTTTTTTCATACATACTTTTGATCATCTATTTTATAGACTATTTTTGTGCACTAAACAATATAACAAGAAAGCCTATAAGAAAACATTAACATATTCTGTCAGGATTATAAAAAAAACTCTGATTATAATTCTTTACAAGTATTATCAAAGCTATACCAGGGAAAACCTAGATAATTATATCTCTAGAAATAAGTATAAAACAACCGCATTAAATCTTTTGAATAGTATATTTCACAAGGTTTACTTTTTCAGAATCAAAGACTTTTTCAACATATTTCCTATGAATTTCTGTCATATAAATGCAAGGTCGAGCAAAAGTAATTAATTGTTTACGAGAGCCCATTAATTTCACTCATAAATAACTGAATTTAATAAAAACAAAGTACGATTCTATCAACTGTATTTCCAATTTTATATATTTTTTTCATAGACTTAGACGCTATTTAAATAAAACTTCAAAAAAGTAACATATTATTTCATGTAAAGTAATTAAGACATTTGTAGACGCATAAGAATTATTTCGACCTTTTGATAGTTTGACATATTTAAACAAATATAAATATGTCATGAAATAAAACTACTAATTATAAACCGCGAAAAAATCCGTAAAAAGTAGTTTTATTTCAATGTCAGATTTAAAAAAAAAAACTTACAACATAAATAAAGCTCGCCCCCTATTACTTACATGGGACCTAAACATATCGGCGAATTGTGGGTGTACATTGGTACACCTCTGCCTAACCCTTCGGGGATACCGGCGTGATGATATGTTATGTAAAACATAAATATGTATTCCATGCTATTTGAATTTTATCACCAGTGCCGTGTGTAAAACTACATAGGGCTATCAATGACTTTTTGACAGTTGTCATAATATTAAATTGTAAATGACATTTCAAATAAAAAACCGACGTGCTCTCACGTCGAGAGCCTACGGCTGACTGCTGAATCGCCACCGCGACTGTGTTTATGTTGTTAAATTGACCATTTTTAGGAATAATTCGAATTATAAAATAGATATTTGGTCTTTTTGAAAAACAAAGCAGATGAAAATGTTAAGAATTAAATCCTCTATCAGTTGGTATAAGTTACATTAATAAAATACGTGTACATCGTGAGCCTATCCAAGGAATAAATTTTGATAGACCATTTTTAAAATGAGTACTACTAAATATTCGCTGCATTAAAAAGAAAAAGCTCTGTTGAAATTAAAGACAACATATTAAATAATGATTTGGTATAACAGTGAATTTGATATATGTTTTAAATATCGAGTTTATAGCTTAATAAAACTCCGCTTTTGCGCATTTTGCTCGGGGGAGCGCCTTAATAACAAATAACAATGCAGAAAACTGTTGCAAGTAGTTTTCCAGTACTGAGTAAACTGGTGTAAGTGTTTAAAAGTCGATAAAAGAAGATGTTATTGTTAACATTATAACCTCATATTAATCAGTAGATTGGAAATAGCATATTAAAACAGTAAAATTCTTAAATTTTCTCTTACTACAAGAATAAGCAAGTACATTGTATACTGGTATAAGTGGCCACTTGTATCAGTTTACAGGTTTTACCATAATAAATAAAACAAGTTAGATCAATGCAAGTGACACTATTTTCCAAAGTATAAAAAAAAATTAAGAAACAATAATGCAATCTTGTTTCTTAGAGAATCAAATATAACATCTCAAAATTTCAAGTATTTCTACTGATTTATGACAAAATTACAAGCTTTAGAACCTTTGAACCGCTCTCCTGAACAGTTGTGTTTTTGCACTTGTACCAGTATACGTAGGACCCGTCGATTTGGTTTGCGATATACTCGTAAGTTCTGGACGCAAGTATCGCCCTACTTACTACTGGGTTATGACATTTGACCTTAATAAGAGTTATTTGTTTTATCAGTTCCTTACGACTAAACTCTTTGATAAGCTGCGTACTATTCTGATGAAGATTGTCAATACAAACGATTGATTATAGCGTTCCATCTTCGATCGCCTGTTTGAACCTCTGAGGGGTCAAATGTTTACATAGTATTTATTTACATTATAGGTAATGACATAGGTGTCATACGCCGAACGCACCTTAAACGACTAGTGTTATAAAATTCTGAATGTATGAGCTGTACATTCTGATGTAGCAGATAAATAAAAACCTTGCCTTGATTTGCTTAGCACTTTTCTACGGGTTCTCAATTCTTCTGTATTTTTTTTGTATACGTATATTTGTTGCGCGATTTTGAACAGATTTCAATTCTTTCATCGCTACATACCTCAGAGGTGGTCCCATATAAATTTCATCAGAATCATGAAGCAGTTTTATTTATTTCAAAGGAAGTTGTTTTGTTTTAATTGATGTGCAATCAATTATTGTATTTCTAAAGTCTTCGTTCGAATTGTGTAGCACAGCTAATAGAATGGAAGGTACCTTCATAAAAGTCGTAGGTGCACATGGTTTTGCCGGTCACAGTGTCGTAGGGATCCTCAGGGTCGGCCAGAGCCTTCAGCTCCCTCACCAGCCGCTTGTCCAACTTCGCCGGCCTTTGAATGTTCTTCCCCAATACTGTCTGGAATTATTAAACCTCAGTTAAATTCTCAGATTTTCAACCACAGTAATTTCTGAAAATAGGTCATTGTAAACAAGACAAGGTAAAAACAAGGTAATTAGTCAGTGTTTTTCACTGCAATTCTGGGAAGTTAGCGACCTTCCGAGAAGTCAGTGAAACTGAATCGAATCGGTTGTTGTTAATAACTGACTAGTTTCCTGTCTCACGCAGTCAGTCAGTATGAAATAACGATTTTTTAAAACAATTTCATGAAATAGGATTCAAAACAGAAAAGTTTCACCATTTATAACTCAAAAACCTTTTGGACAATTTTTATGATCTTTGATTTGCTGAATTTGCTTCGTCCGAGTACAAAAACAGAACATCAAAACATAACGCGGAAGCGGACACTACTTCCGCGGCTGACACCGCGACACACGTCTAATAAAAAACAATATGTGCAAAGATTTTAGTTCCCAATAAATAAACTACTCTAAATAGGATCCATAAAAATTAATAAAATTTGGTAGAGATATTTGCAGTTAGCCTGAGAGGCTTTGACTGCTTCACCGGACTTTTGGCGAGGACCTTAAGGCCTCCAGCCAGAAAATAGGATACATACCAGCTCATAAATGTTCCTGAGATTCCCGTCCACAGCCTCCTCAGAGATGATGACGTTGCCTCCTTCGAAGCCGATGCCGCCGCACGTGCCGATCCTGAAGAAGACGGGGTCGCGCACCTTCGCGTGGTACATCAGCTTGATCACCTCGTGCAGCAGGATGCCGACGGACGGTATGCCCATGCCGTGCTGGAATATAGACGATGATTAATTAAAATTAACTTTATAATGTGATTGAAATTTGGTCTTTATTGAGATACCATGAGAGAATGCGTCAACTATTTTCTTATTATTTTTTTACTTAGACCTTTTTTAAAATATATTTAGACTGCATTTTTTAGTATAAATCAATCTTATTAAAAAAAAGGACCCAGGACCAAGGACCCTTTTTACATTATTTCGAAATACAATTTCCCGAACTTCTTTCTACTGACTTTGACGCGGTTTATATTTAGATTTTTCGATTCCGACGTTTCGACACCTTTGCAGATATGATGGTCAGTCTGCCCGTGACCATGAGACCTGCAAAGGTTTCGGTTTATTTTAATGCCTAAAATTCGCATAAACCTAGAAAACCAATAAATATCCCGAACTTCAATGGAGACTTCCCTAGAGATTTTTTCCTAACTTCATTCAGCTTGAAATGTGGAAAAAAAACTTGGCTCCCGCAAGGAAATTGTTATAATAAGTTCTTTTTTCCCACGGCCAGTCGATACATCATTAATTACTGCCATTCTGAATGTTGTAGTGTAAAACTTATTGCAGATATAGTAATAATTAGACTAAATTGGCGTTCCTACTTTCCGTTTTCTTTATTATACTTTACAATGTTTGAATGTTAGCCGTTAGATAAAAGTAATACGTCAGTCGCGTGATCGATCACAAACTGTGCACGCGTGCAGATAATACTGAATGAACTTCGATAACATCATTATTATCCCAAATAAATATTTGTGGTAAAATATTCATTCATATTGACGTGTCAAATGGATGTAAATATTTCATCGAGCTACGAAAATGGTTTTTTTTGGTCGATGGGCCTCATTTTATCAGTTCATACAAAAATGCGATAGTAGGTAACTCTGCTTGTATAGATAATTTCACGGGTTACCCAATGAACTGATTTTAGGTGTGATTTGGTTCGGAGCAAGCTTCATTACCCGAGCTTCCAAGTGGGTGAGGGAGTGACCGAAAGTTATTGCCTTTATCGAACTTCACATTGGTTATACGGTTGGACAGTTTCATTGTAAGTGATTATAAAACTGACCATTTATTATCACTTCATAAATAGCGTTTATATTGTTAAAGTTTAATAAATTAATTGCAAAAGACGAAGAAGGGAACAAGGAAACGTTTACAAGTCCATCAACGTAAGTACCTAATAATAACGTATGTTCATCATAATTATGCAATCTAGATCATTCTAGATGGAGATTACTTCTTCAATGGCTTCAATCATCGATGCAATACAAATTCCAAGTGATGCCAGTAAATTGTCTCAATTGAAATTGCTGCAATTGACACAACCCACTATTCGTTCAATATGGCTGTCACATAATTTATTTGCATGGTAATAAATTACTGTTGAACTAATTTTTAACCAACGGGAAAAAGGAGGTTCTCATGTTTTTATTTATTATATACTAGTTTTTGCATGCGGCTCCGCCCACCTGTGTTTCGATTATCGCCTATATTTTTCCTGGGAATCCAAGCAAGGGTAACCGCTACACCGATTTTAATGAAAATAAGCATAACAACTAACAAGTTGTGTCAAAATCGGTTAAGCGGTTTAGCGATTTAAGCCTAACAGACGAACAGAGTTATCTTTTCCTTTGCAATATTAGTGTGGACATTGAGCAGACCGAGGCCGCAATTCGGCGGGCTGCGGCACAGGGATTACACATTCCACATTAGAGATCCAAATAAGAGATTACACATTAGAGCGGAAGTCGTTATATTTTACCAGACTATCGAAGATTAGTGACAAATACAAGAAAAAATAATGAAATGTAATATTATTATTTATTTACTTAACAGGCAAGAAGCAACCCTATCCTGTAGTAGCATGACGGGTCACAAAGCAATACGCACATTCGCACGTCTATTTATCGTAATAATCTAAGATCATAACTCTATTCAGCTACTAATCAAGATTCCTAGTTACTACTAATCAGTTTGTTTGTATTGTGTATGCTGGCAACATAAACGAATTAACTAATTAAGTTAAGACAGCACAATATTCAATTAGGCTTTGATTGGGTTAGGTTAGTTCCCGAGTAGCATAAATTGTACTTTGGTTTCAGATAACTACGTAACCTTTTAATTAGGTGTTACATAATTAAAAATAATGAACTATAGCACAACATTTATCTAGATGTCTTGATACATGTCATAGAAAAGTCATTAGGTAGATATTTTAGATAATCTATCTATACATATAATAAAATTGTAGAAAAGTGGTGTCTGTAAAATGGAAATATAAACAAAAAAAGTAGCAAGGGTTGTTATAATGTCGATGCCGAACCTGAAATTATAATTATTATTTTTTTTGTCTGTTTGTCGGTTTGTCTGTTTGTCTGTGTGTTTGTGCACGCTAATCTCAGATACGGCTTACTCGATTAAGATGCGGTTTTCACAAATATATTGTAGTTAGCTTCACTTAATATTTAGTGTTTATTTCATGTCAATCGGTACATAAATAAAAAAGTTATGTCAATTTGAAAAATCATCTATCTATATCTATACATATAATAAAATTGTAGAAAAGTAGTGTCTGTACAATGGAAATATAAACAAAAAAAGTAGCAAGGGTTGTTATAATATCGATGCCGAACCTGAAATTATAATTAATTTTTTTTTTGTCGGTTTGTCGGTTTGTCTGTTTGTCTGTGTGTTTGTGCACGCTAATCTCAGAAACGGCTTACTCGATTAAGATGCGGTTTTCACGAATATATTGTAGTAAGCTTCACTTAACATTTAGTGTTTATTTCATGTCAATCGGTACATAAATAAATCCATAGAAATACATAGAAAAATCGTATACAGAGAAGCATCTGTAAAGTAAACTTATAGCTACCCAAGCGAAAGTATATGTATAAAAACCTAATTCTAAATATGCTGCCCGAAAAGTAACTATTCCACGCGGACGAAGTCGCGGGCACAGCTAGTACTAAAATAAATCCTGTGTTGTGTGTACATAAATGATTAAATAAATAAATGTATCGATTTTACTAGGTATGTTTTTTGCAGTTTTATCACAGGTAGATATCAAATTGCAGTTTTTTTTTTTTGTAAATAAATAGCTAAATGAGGTCAACGATAGAAGGTATGACGCAAAAAGAAAAAACCTAATCATCTAATAGCATAAAATATAATAATATATTCAAATAAATGCAAGTTTTTTCAGTTTAATGAACAGGTTATTATTATATTATATATATGTATATATATATATTTAAATAATCTATCCGTCATATTTAAGTTACGAAACTATTGAATAAATAATACTTTCATTTCATTTGTTCCTCAAAAAAGATATCATATAATTGTTTTGTTATTTTGCAATATGTTGGTCCTTACTTTTATAAACGCAAACGTACGTACCAAACTAACAAGGTGCTTAAACACAATTAATGGCCAAACCTAAACCAGCATCAGTATCTAATACCATAAAATTATAATTAGATAATTTACATATTTCTCTATAAACTGTTAAACCCGTATGAAAACCAAATCCATATCTTACTATCAGGAGATCTGTATTATCTAATGTAAAAGGTACTTACAGGACTAAAAGGAACTTAAAACTGCCTCGTTGGCCTAGTGGTTCTAAGCGCGATTGCTACGCAAGAGATCCAAGACCTCTTGCGTTCGATTCCCAAGTCGACCAAGGTGTTATTGGGTTTTATATGAAATTCTCAATAGCAGGTCGGAGTTTGTATTTGTGCCCGGTTAGTGGCAATAGGCTCGCACCATATTACAAGGGACCTAAACATACCGGTGAACTGTGGGTGTACTTTGGTACACCACTGCCTTACCCTTCAGGGATACAGGCGTGATGGTATGTTATTTTATGTAAAAGGTACTTACACTGATACATAGTACAGGCCCCACTTTGTACATGGAGTACCTGTAGGAGAACTGGCTGATGTCATGCAGCGTGGTCCCGCACGGCAACTTGTGGCCGATCTCCGCCATGATCGTGTACGCGAACTGCTCCATCCTCTTCGGAGTACCTCCCAGGCAAACGAACTGGGTATACAAAATAAGACATTATACATAGTTACACAGAAGATCTAACTAGATCATAGCACCACCATGCCATTAAGATTAACACCATGCAATAAAAGACGATGAAAAATAAAACAAAATATCGTTATGTGACACCATCTCGAATCAAGCAAGTTAAATGTTACATGTTAATAATGTATCGAAAATATTTTTATACATTGCATGGGCAGTCGATTTTGAACTATAGATTTATGAAGGTGTCTACACTACACATTTCTTGGCATTTTCCTTCAAGTGAATGGTCAGCAATTAACGTTGAAGGATAGTTGCAAATGTCAAATCGTTTATTCTGAATCGCAACGCAACATTAAGGAGCCGACTGGCGGCCCTTAAAAATCCACGGACAAAATTACCAAGTAAAAATATTTAAGTAAAACTTTTGAAAAGAAATGGTAAGTAAATGTAAAAGCGGTGTAATAGGTTTACCTTCACATCACCGAACATCTCAACAAGATCGTGGGATCCACTGCCGAGTGCCAAGTGATATAAAATGTCTTGGTCCATTAACTCGATGTTAGGGTTCCGTAGGCGAACCGTGCCGTCAGGGTACCTGTTGAGAAAAGGTCAGGGATAAGACGCCCATTATGAAATATTATATTTTGTACTTACAATCTAATATTTACTCAATACTCATGCTTATAAGGGCCCATTAACTCGACAAATTCAACTTGGTAAACTGCCTTCTATGGCTTGCTTTTGCCAGAAACTTTACCTGCAAACAAATCTACCTGGCTACTTTATTCAGTTACCCCAAGTAAACATTTATACAATTCCCTTTTTATATAAAACTAACAATGGGATTACAAAATAGAATCCCGACCACAACCGACCTAGTTAAAATCCGGCATAAAATTTTAACCTTCCAAGTATTCGTAGTAGGTATCTAGTTAAAAACTTAGTGCAAATATTAAAAAGTCATCCTATAACGAGTGTTATACGAAGTTTACTGCTTTCACAGAATCCCATCATATATAATTACTTACGTTATTTAGGGCCGGTCTTTCCAACGCCAGACATTTTTTTATTCGAGAGATAAAATTCTTTCTGACATATTTTGTACTGAAAAAATGTAAATCAGGTTAAAATTATCTGACGTTGGAAAAACCAGCCTTTATATGACAATTGGAGGAAATCTGAAATAAATAAAATTGACAACACAGTTTTTCAGTTGTTACGAGTACGTAGGTTTGTTTTCATAATAAATATAACAATATTTTATCAACCTAACAGTTTCTATATCAACTGCTTCTTCGGCGTCCCCATTTCCTGCCTGTGTGTGGTTGTTGCAGGTGCGCGCCTGGCCAGTGCTTGTAGGATGGGAGTTCTGCGCATGTCCGGAGCGACGAGCATTCAGCGCGCATCCGTTTTGGTGCTCAGACGGCTCCGTCGCCACTTCCGCCTCACAGTTGCAAGGCATGGCTTTATCTAGTTTTAAACCTAAATAAAAATCCAAACATATGTTTTTTATTACAGGGGAATTTAGCTAAGTATTTTTGTGGACTAAATTAAAAAAGAACTCTTAATCAAAATGCCTGAAGTGTTCGTTATCTCTACTTTTTAATTGGCCTAATTAAGAGGACTGAATCAATGTCGTCAGTTTTGTGAATCAGCCATATGAAACACTCAACATCAACATAGATGATGTTACGTTATATAAAAGGTTATCGTATGATGTATTTTTTAGTGATACAATAATAAACTACGCTGATACAATCTGTTTGCAAACAGTTATCAAGGTTGGCAACTAGTCGATGTTGAAAGAGTAAACTATACTTACGCCTATTAAGGCATGAAAACAAGAATGTTTAGGGCCAGTAAACACATTCCTAAAGGTTTTTCTGTTTCACTATTCTATGAAAATAGAAGTAACAGTCCAAAAAAAAATCGGTGACTTAAACCGCTAAATAATTAACTAACCTATATCAAATGATTTATTTTTCCTGTACAGTTTATTAAATATTTATTTAGCCTTGAATAATTTTGTAATTACATAATTATGTTCAATAAAGTTTAGTAAATATTACATTAGTTAATAAATCAATAGTTGACTTACCTTTTATATATTTTGTGATATCAGATCCACACAACTTTTATTTAATATTAAAAAAATACTTTTAACTAAATTCCGAAAACCACGAGAATGTAACGCGAGCGGCACTGAGCGATTGCAACGTATTGTTTGATTAACTTTCCAAAGGCGAATAGTGTACTGGACGGTTTCTCATAAAGCGGTCTGCAAATCCACAAAAACTTTTATTACGTTACTGTACGATTCAGAATTCCGCGTTCTAAAAACCTTTGCCCCAAACAAGCGTTACATTGAGCACCGTCCTAATGCCACTATGTGTGCTTTCATAGTAACGCTTCAATGTATAATGAATCGTAATTGATGTCTCCACAGCTGTAGCTTTATTTCTGCTTAGTAAAGGAACTACGTTGTATGCGTTCAATAAATGGTTGGCGGAAGTCATGCTATGGAGCAAATTATATCTGATGACAAGTTTATAGGTCTGTAGGAACTAATGCGATGGCTAGCGTGTAGGGTTACTTCACTCAGGTAATAGGATATAGGCATTATTAACGTAAGAGGCTTATAGTACTGCACAGAGAACTCAATCAGAGAGGTTAAGCCTTACATGCTGCTTGTTGCAGTTAAATCTCAGATTAACCTTTTGTATACAAAATCCCTTTGTCTCTCTGGGATATTGGTTACTTGGCCAAAACTAAAAATCGTTTAAATGTTTTATAAAGACCTGGCAAAAGGAGTTCTTATAGTCTCTTGGTTTCCAATCCGCGCGGCAAGAACTCTATTCTCAAGAACGCGCTGTAGTACCTAGTGAAAATAATTTTCCTTGTAAATCTACGGGGAAAACTATTTGAGGCGAGAAATAGTTTTACCTTTCTCGGAAATATCCGACTTATTCCCGTCGACCCTGAATCATAAAAGTTGATGCTGGGTCTAGCAGCACAAGTAAACAACCCCAAAATTCTTAATTCGTAGTATTCGAACATATTTTTTTGCGGTTCACAGAGTCGTATCTATGAACGAGGAAATCATTTTAAACGATGTTATAAAGTTTGTCATTGAAGAATCCTTAATGATCATCTAAACTTGTATGGAACCGTAGGTGCGCGAGTCAGACTCCAAACCATGTGAAGATTTCCAAACATAATTAACATACAACATTACCTACCAAACTTTGTAACCTATTATTTTAAACCCAATAGATAACCAATAGAATTAAGTATATCTATTATCTTGTGTAAATAAATTGTATTAGTTACTGTCTACCAATTTACATTTATTATTGAAAACTCCTTTATTAGTGACGTCAAGAAGAACAAAAAAATTATGAAAATATCGTACATGTGTTGCTTAGTGTGGGTTGTAGTCTATACTTATTGTAGTGTATAATTTACGGGGAATTATGAAAATTAACTTATGCCATCTTAGTTTATAAATCTGTATATCGCACCTAAATAAATAACTAACTACATGATAAATTACGTTTTGATGGATTTCACGACGAAGAAAGAGTTTCAAAAAGGATCAAATATAAAAAAAATGTTATTATTATTTTGGTCAAACAATCACATTAGTTATGTACTTGAAATACAATTGAGAGGATGAAAAGTGCTTGACCGTTGCTGTAAGAATACGGCTGAATCATCCAGAGTGGAAGAAAACACACTCAATTGAAAAGCCTTTAAGAAGCTGTACCAATTGTGTAAAAAAAAACATTATCTTTATTCCTATGCCATAACATATAATTCCAAATTTGGGATCTGAAATCGCCAATCCGCAGTGAGTAAGAGCGGTGATCAATGCTCATGCCTTCTCTATATGGGAAGAGGCCTGTGCCTAGCAGTGGGACGTTTATAGGCTGGATTATTATTATTTATTTTATTTTTATAACTATGATTGTATATGGCATATATACCAAACATTAATTTCTATTAAACTAACGCACGATCGAAACGTGTCGCTGATATTTTACTCTATTGTAAACGCATGTCAGTGGTCGGTCAGTGTACTTGTTATTGTGCCTAATTTTCTTACTCAGATAAGTCTACAAAAAATCACATTGAACTATCGAAGGGAATGATCGTAATGACAGTTAGCGGAATGTCAATCATCGTAAAAATGACCAAATGAAACAGGTCATTCGGTCATTTCAAGCTGAATCGAGGCCCTGATCTTGCTTGTGTGCGCAGAGCCTAATGCTACGTATACAATACGACACTAAACAGTGTATGTAACACGAGTTTCCTAGATTTATAAATTGATTGCGACAGACACTATTCCGGCAAAGGAAGTGCGTCCCTTCATGAATTAGTGCTCAAAATTTATGTTGCAATAGTAATCGTAGCGTTAACGTAGCTTAAAATTATAGATAACCGAAGTACTAACTAGTTAATTTCAGTTTAGTTCCAGCTTCGGTTGTTTGTAACAATAAACAAGACATCGTTATCTTCCCATCTGTTGGTCGACACTCGTAGTCGTTGTCAGACTCTAGACACCGAACTAGGTACAGAACTTGTAGCCAGAGCTACGCAGTCCTTGCGAAAATGTTTGTAGATTAGTAAATACATTACAATTTATAATGCAAAAGTGCCTATTAACAAAAGCTAGGTTTACGTCCGCTCGCGTGTGCGGATGAAAAGCATTTTAATATTTGAATGAATATATATATATATCTATTTATAAAGGTAAATAAAAATGCTTCACAATACACTTAATCGGGCTTTTACAACTTGTTACTGCGTAAACAACTTTACTACGGGCTGTATTCCAGAGGTCATCTAAACCGACCTATTTCTTCAACAAAATTGTGTCAAACGTCTTAGGGCAACTACGTAGATACAGAAGCAACAATCTGTAACGTGACGTGACGTTAGAGCTCCATCTACGAACCCTTTGTTGTTCAATTAAAAGTTGTTAAAAAAATTGATCCCCAATAATAGATACCTCCGTTAAAAGTTACACGAACTTTCCTTACCTTAATTCCGTTTACCTTAAAAAAATTATCCTTAATAATTACGCTACAATTTAATGTTAACGACATGCTAAGTATACGTCTGTAATTTATACTCAAAAGTACGTCCTTGGTAGTTCATTTCGTCGTTAACGATAAAATAAAGGAAACATCAGTTTAATGATGAACAGTATGTACTCATCGATTCACCTACTTTAAGTTGTGGCGAGTGACAGTCATTGCAAAACGAAGCGTGTACAGAATTATCTCGGGTAGAGTACTTACTCATCGCGAAGTTCATCTTTGTCGAAGGACATTGTGTTTGTAATATTCACAGGCACTGCACTGTAACAATGAGCACGTTAGGCTACACTATGTGTGTGATGGGCGATCGATGAGTGTAGCGGTGGTTGCGGGCGGCGCGCGACTGTCTGCTATCAGCAACCGAAGGTTTTCCGCCCAGTGTCGGCAGCGCGCGGGCGGGCGGTGAAAAGGGCCTGCGCGCCAGCTTTGCGCGTAGACATTGATACGGCGAACCCTTCATTCCGTATCCTAAACAACGAGTTGGAAATTGTGTTACGTATTCCAATTTACAAGCCTTATACATTTACTTTAAGAAGCGACATAACCAAATTTGATATCATAGTACGTTATCAAAATAAATAAGCTGAGTTAAATTATCATAATATTGGATAATCATGTCGAACATACTAACTGCGTAGATATCAGTTTCTGTGTACAATGCTATATTGTTCTCAGGAAATATACCTACGAAGTAATCAATGACATGTTGCTTGGTCCCACGAATCTTCCAATTATTATTACCTAATGTTTTGGTAGTGATAACTACTTAGCAACAGAAAATTAATTTTAATTAGTAAGATTCAACTGAAATATTAAAGTACAGAAAAATTAATAAGTCAATGCTAGTAAAAGAGACACGTTATGTAATTTTGCTTAAGTTATGATTCCATTATTTAAGTAGTTATACATAGGTAGGTATCTAAGTACATGATAATATTATATGACAAAAAAAAGCACAAAGGATGACCTAGATTTCATATTTTTGCCCTAAGCGCAAAAAGGATTTTAAGTTAATAAATGTCTCTGTCAGTCTGGGGCACCTTAGCCCCGAAACGGACGAACATATTTTGATGCAATCTGTCTTTAGTTGAAATGTAAATCAATCGAGTGTTTTCAGCTATATTTTATCGACAACGGTTGAGTTTGCAAGTTATGGAAGAGGCTGGTTTGTCGGATAGAATAATCGTGTTTCCAAATATACCAAAGTGGGGCATTAAATGAAAGGGATAAAGTATGTTGACAAAACAGAAAATTATACAGACATTGAATTCGGTTAAAAATTCGGGAAGTTTGCCAGAGAAAAGTTATATTGACCAAGCGCGACCCACCTAATGTAAGTAAATAAAGTTGGGTATAATTTTGTACATATTACCTTTATGAGATACCCATATGAAGTCCCTCGAACGAACGAACCATTATTAAACAGCGTTATTTTGTGTTGGGAAGAAAACATTTAGAAGGTATGTATTTACCTACTAACTACTAAAAATTCTAAGGTTTTATTTTGCTTATTGGAACCAAGTGAACAAAGTGAAATTTCGACCTCTTTTCACCTCTGAACTGACTGTTTTCATTACTCAAGTGGATTTAAATGAAGCACATTCGAAATGCTTATAAATATATACTCGTATTTTGTACTTACCTAAATACCTACACACAAAAACTTTAAGGCACTTTTGGGCAAATAAAACACCTTTTACAAAATACCTTTGTCTTTACTTAATTCGTGTAGGTAAAAGATTGAACCCTGAAAAAATTACGGCGAGTAAAATGGTTAACAAGGTAGGTATGTAATGGGATAGATAAAATAAAATCCGAACTTTTGCTTGCACACTTTAATTCTGAATAATTTGATAAATATTATTACACTGACAATACACAAGGGGAAATTCAATGTGGCAAAAATATACGTAGGTACATAATTTAAGTACCCATGTTTATAGTTAAGTATATAATAAAATAATGAATAGTAAACAATTCGCAGACATTGGTTCAAGATGACGAACAATTATTCTACTTTATGTAAAAAGTTCAAATAAAATTATCTATCAAAATATTTTCGTCAAAGTCAATAAAAAATACATCAGACTGGGTATTGAACTGGTGGTATTCAATAAAATAAATCATAAAAAATATCTAATTAAAGCTTAATTGAGTTTAAACAAATATGCAGGTCACAAAACATGTCGAACGCGGAACGATGACAGCCACACAGCTCTGGCTTCGAAATACACGATAGCACTTAACAACTATCTATATCATATTCAGTTCGTAAAAGCCCAATTTAAGCTTCTCACGTAAATTGGTATAAATTGAAAGCAAGATTATGCTAAATTATTAGACTACTGACTAGTAGACGAAATGTACCTATAACTTAAGTGTTTACGACTACAGCTATATACCAGCAATGGCATTGTTATAATAAATGGAAACAAATGCAAAATGAGATCACCCACGACCTCAACAATGTCACCATTTCTAAGCCTCATTTATTGATTGTAAATAATTAGCATAAAATATGGAAGTCTTTCTAAAACTATATTCTTTTCGTCTCCCGAATTTATAAATCGTACTTGTGAAAATATTAAGCCGTATTTATTCCTAATAATATTATTAAAATTTATTTGTAGTTTTTAGAATTCATCCAATTGATATGAAACTTACTATCCTCAGACTTCACATTAATTAATTTACAGAAATGAGTTATTATTTATTACGTTACTACCAATTTGTTTATAAGAATAGATCTTGTTGGGCTATATGTAGATAATGAATTAACAAATTGTATTATAAAGAGTCCCACATACACAGTAACTACCTAACAAAATATGGAAGTTATATACTGCTAATATATGAAATATATCTTTATAAGTATAGAATCGGCATCAAAGATAGGTACAGAATTATAATTTCAAAACACATATGTTACCTATTATTTCTAAAACTATATCTAGCTACAGTAACAATTCGTAAATATAATACGAAACTGACGTACAGTGAACCACAGAATGTATCTGGGGTATGAACTGTAGAAGAAACTCTATATAACATACGTCTGCACAACATATCAACATTCAACACTACACATCACAATCCACCCTAAAATTTCGGTTCCAAGGAAATTAACTGAACACTGTATTAAAACTTTGATCAACTAAAGCCTGACTACTAACCTTTATAAACACTCAATAAGCCTAATCTATCAATTTGAAGCAGATAAGTGGATGCACTTAAAATCGTCATAAAATTTAGAAACAATTGCCAAAAACGATTGACAGGTACTAAGAACAAATAAATTGTTACCAGTGTTTTTACTTAGTAGGTAGTCAGGTTATAGTCGAAATATATTAATTGTACACAAAGGGTCGAGTATCGCAACAGGATAAAGTATAGGCAAATTCACTAAAATCAGTCTGCGGGAATATTAGTTCTACATTTGTTGTCTAGTACAGATAGTTCTTCCTGGGGAAGATAGCGTGGGGTTCCTTATAGTTAGGGTCGGGCTGGTTGCGGTACCGTCGGGCGAGCCATACTGCGAATAGCTGAAATATAAATATGTACCTACTGTTAGAAACATAATAAATAAAGAGTAGGTAAAGTTAGTCAACTTTTACGTAAACCAGGCATGCATGTGCTAATCATGCTAATATAGTTGTATAACATAAGCGCGCAAATAAATGTTAAACGTGTGCTCTTAGAAGCTACATGGGGAAACCGCGAGTCAAAAATCCGATAGGGTCCTATTCCCGCACCATGTCTATCTGTCAACTTCCACCAATGACGGGCCCGTAGTTTATTGATGCAGCACTTGCTAGAGCTGCTGTTGCAAAAATGCGTTAGGGTTGTTACCGTAGCGGAATTTTGACTGGCAATAGCCCCAATTATTTGGTTAACACAGATTATTTAGTTAGGGTATGTTATTAATCATTGCTGGCCGATGGCCAGTATATATTAAGTGCACAACAATATAACAATAGTACTCGACCTATTTAATCTAACCATATCTCGGTTGGGCTAACCCTAAACATGTAATCATACATAAATTATATAATATTTCCAACTTTAATAAAATATATTTTCTGTATGGTGACAGTTTTATTGCGTTGATATGTTGTCTTCTGAATAGGCCTTAAACTGAAGCTATTAAGAGCTGATCAAGCACAATATCCTAACTTTTTTATTTTTTCAGATAAGCTAGGTACCGACTTACATAACATTTTTTTAATTTATTAATTGAACCAGGAAAATGATGGTTGTGGACAATATTTCAGTGATCTTGGGCAACAACTAACACAATCATGCACAAATATGCTTCCACAGTCAAATTAAAACAAACAGAAAACTCAAGTCCTAAACACTTTCCACTGTCTACTCTAGCTATTCATAATTTTATATTACATAACTCAATTATTGAATGGTGTACCAAAAAAACTTCAGAACACGAACACTAAGAAGGCCTATCGTATCAAGAGATTTAAGTTGTTTAGCAAAGTTTTTATTTATTTTTATTATTGTGAGATAGCCAGCAGACGCGCAAGCCACTACTTTTCTATCTATCATTTGTTATCTTCACATAAGACTACCAACAGACCTATATTTTATACCTTAAAACATGGTGAAAATATAAACATAAAAAGCGGCATGCGCACATGTATAAATTAATACATGCAATCCAAAGCAAAACACCAATCCACCTCAAGTGATTAATATCCACATCGTCAGATCATTCAAAGAAATGCACTGGGGTTAGCTCGCGGATCCTTCTGATTACGGTATCTTACTGTCAACCATACACCCAGAAACTGCAAATTAATTGTCCGATTGTTAGTCACAAATGCAAGAAAGTAAATGTTAGCAAGACAATTTTATGTTTATAGTAATATAATTCCCGAGAATAAGCGCGTACATGCATAAATACCTTTTTTGGGCAGACTCTTGTCTGCTTGCGACCACGGCCGGTGTAACCCGGTCGAAACGTCAAGCCCAAAAAAGGTATTTATTTTCTTCCCGGGAATTATATTATTATAAACATGCAGCGCGATAGTTTAAAAATGTTTACAATGTTATACAGAGACCATCATCACGGCATGTTAGTGACAAGTAATTAGCTGCTTCTTATGTGGCAATCTGAAACGCTTAAATGTAGAAAACAATGGGTACGAACATGTGATCAAATCGAGAATTAATTGAACACATGCTCCATGGTGAGTATTCTCATATACATGCAATAATTAATTTACAAGAATGTGTTATTACATAAAATGTGAATTTTCGTTCAATTTATGAATTAGTTTGAAAATCAAAAAGTAGTAATAAAATTTACTTGAATCCAAAATTTTGTTCTATTTACATGCATATAAATATAATAGGTTTATAACCATAAAAAATAAGGTCTTTATAAATTGATATTGCTAAAAGAATTACGATAGTAAGATACATGATAAGCTTGTCCCAAAATACATCTTGATATCAGTAGCATTATGTTTGCCTTCGTCTTACTGTAATATATTATCTAACTGTCTGTACAAATATTATTCCGATTATATCGTCATCCTACCAATATTTTTATGCGCAGTTTCACTGATATTTTAAAGAAGTATAATAGACATGTCGAGCCTTTACCGCCGTTTTAGCGCAACCGACAAAAAACAAATTTTACAGGAGAAGGTTTTTTTTAAATATTTTTAAAAATAAATGTGCTAGTCAATTGAAATTTTACATACACTAATGATTTTCAGACATTTACATATGTAATGGAAAAAAATGCTAAAATATTTAGTATTTAAGCTATTTATGTCGCTTAATTTATTTTTGCTGTCATAATCTAAGGTTGTTTTGGCGTTTACGATAAAAATATCCATTAATATTACTAATACAATAAACTATATTTTGATAAATAAATAGATATTTTAAAAGGCATTTAAATGAAATAGTTATAAAATATTGAAAATAAAAATTTATTGGAGTAATGAGATCAATCAGCATAATTACAAACTTAATTAGTTATTTAAAATGAAATAAAGTATTTCACTCGTACGAATGATCTTAGCCTGTTTTCACTGAATACCAGGGTTATCTCGGTTTTTACACAAAACATTAATTAAATAATTATATCAATCATTTGGATTAGTGAGATCAATATTGTATTAATATAAAATTAAATTAAATATTTTTAATTCTCCTCATCCTCATCTGTTTCAGCTAAAGCATCACGTACGTTTCCATCATGCTTCATACTTAAATATTCTTGATGGTATCTGTTTGGAATCACGTTTTTGTTACACAGATCCTGTAAATCTTTGTATTTAGCTAATGAAAGTTTGGAGCTCTTCGACGTATAAAGGTGTAGGTCCTTTTTCCACAATAGCTTTGTTTGCTCTCGATCTGATGATGAAATCCATGTTTATTTCGTAATTGTCACTATCTTCGAAAAAACCGTATTGAAATTTAACAATAGGATTATTTCTATGAAATTGCACCACCCTTAATGAATTAAAATTAATCTTAAATTTTGCCGGTAATAAAGCTTGCGAAAAACTCTTCCAATCCATGAAGTCTCCATAGTTTAAAACATTTATATTGTAGTTTCTAGGCTTATTTCTAGCATTAGTAATCATAGTTGGCCACTCAGAAGGAGCCCATACTGTTTTATTACGCACAAAACTGTCAATAGTGCTATGAATAGAGTCAACAGGCATCATGGTGTGTCCCGGTAAAAGATAAGTTACCTTTATTTGTGTAATAGTAATTGCGGTTTTCAAGAAATGAATTATCATGGATATCATTGCTCGATTCCTATTTTGCCCGGCACAGCTATCGGAGTATAAATTTATCTCTGCATTGGTACCTCTTTGGTCTACCATAATCAAGTATTTAAAAAGGACTGTAACAATTTCATTACAGCCTCTTTTTCCGTCGCAATCACCCCACAGGTAACAGTAACCTTCCCTTGTACCACTTTCGTATATACTTTCATTATAGTATGCATACTTCCTGGAATAGTATAGGGTAACACTTTTACCGTGTGGAGTATTCAGGACTTTTTCGGAGTTAGAATCAGTTAATTTGCTCATTTTTGGTCTTCTAAAAACAGTTGCTTACATTTTTCTTTATCTAGAATGTGATTTTTATATTCAGGGGTTTGCTCAAAAATAATTTTGTTCTCAGGTGATAAATTTTTGAACTTCTCACAAAAAGCACATTTATCTTTTTTAGGCAGATGGAATCCGATATTAAAATCCCTTTTGAAAATGTTACGAAATACTCTTTTTGATAATACTGATGATTCTGGATTATTTTCTTTCACGTAATTAACATACTGTAAATACAAAAAAGATATATTTTGAAATTCTTGAGGTAAATATACTTTTGTTCTTTTATTGCGTCAATAATGGGATGGAACAGCAGGCAACATCTCAATAAATAATTTTAACTGTGCGACTTCTACTTCATCAGATTTATTATGAGGACGACTAGTTCTTCTGCCATCTCGAGTGGTATTCAGAGCTTTATTAGCATTTTCGATGGTGTATCTCATAGACATTTGGGATATGTTTAGGGTCTTAAGCAAAAATTGTTGACATACTTTAATATTCTGTCCATTGTAGGTGATAAAATAATCGTATGATATTTTGCGAACATTACTACTGGATCTTTTTCTTTTTTGTCTTTTATCACAACCTAATCCCCAATAGTTTTCAAAAATATTATTGCGACCATCTTCCGTAAATTTATTTGCACATGAGTTACCACATTTTTTATTCATACAAGGGTTTGGTTATATAGATTTTCCTACAGCAGCCTTACGATTTTTTTTGGCTAAAAGTCTTCCTATATCCTCTTTTACCAACACTTGTTTCTTCTTCTATTGTTTGAACTGACTTATCTTCATCCGAATCACTGGACGATGAGACAGGCTTCCATGAATCTTCGCTATCAATAGAGGCAATGCTGTCGTGGGTCTCCAAATTTTTGGACATATTTAGTTCTTGTTGGTCAAACAGTGAACTGGTGCTCGGCTGTATTAATTGATTAATGAAAGCTGGCATAGTAGGATCATAAGTTGTTAAGTCTTTTATGTTCTGGTGATCTAAATCCATTAAAGTGTAAGTATTCTTAGTATCTGAATCACTGTATTCGACAATTTTAGTTTGAGGTAATGGTGTTAATAATGCGTTAGTATTGAGCTCAGAATTTAAATCGGTATCACAAATATAATCGATCAACGAAGGTGATGTCGTATCAGTTAATATTGGGTCCATGTCAATATCGTTGAAGCTGTCTGTTAGTAACAATTGATCTAGAGCTGGGGCCTTATCTTGCTGTATGTTCTCGGGAAAAGCAGTTCCAGGATTACTTCTTCTGATATTAACTGCATAATTTGCTACAATTCAATAAGAACGATGTTTTTGTCGCATTACTTTCACAGAAATAAACAGGTCACGACAGGTTTGTTTATAGTAAACGCCTCATAGTCTATCACCTATGTCGGTTGCGATAACAAGAGGTGTCATTTGCGCTACAAAAAATTGATCGCAAGGCGCTTACGATAAAAATGCTTGTTGTCGCTTACGTTATGGCTTTAAAAATATATGTATTTACGATAATTTTAGCACTTGCTATAACTTTACAACGGTTAAATTTTGGCGGGAAATGTCAACAGGGATAGATCCGTTATGGTTTAAAATACTACTTACGATAAAAAAATCATTTTCGACAAAAGTGTCGCTTACGATAATTTGGCGGTAACGGCTCGATGTGTTACCTCAGTAAAGCTGAAGAACAGTCCAATGCCGCCGCACAGTTTGAATGCATAATCAATAGTCTCCTTCAGTTTCCCCATGCATGGCTTACATTGACAGTCAGGTGCATTATATACATTCTCACAGCATATTTTCTGGAATTCATAAGATTAGGAACTTGTGTAGATACTTGTTATAGTTAAAATGACTGGTTAAAATTCTCTAGGATTTTTTATTAGTTGACAGAGTTTTGCAAGTAAAGGAATTAAATTCAGAATGTTACCATAACTGCAATCATCATAAGTAATATAAAATACTCTAAACTTCTTACTTTGATATATAATATTTAGGGCCAACAAGGCTGTCTAGTCACCCATGACCTCTAGTTGAGTTTAGGCGTCAAGGTCACTAACCACTAGTCCAACAGGCCAGTTGAACTAACAGTGATACTTATAACAACAAAGTCAGGGTCACAAACCACTACATCAACAGACCAGATGAACTAAATATAATACTTACATCAACAATCTGGCATGATGGGTGCTCAGCTGTGCCATTCTCAGGTGCTCTGCTCTGGAAGCCGCAGCACTGGAATCTCTCTTGGACCCTTTCCTTCACATCCATGTTGACCTTGTTCCATCCCTAAATAAGCAAAAAAAATATGAGAATAAATTGTTGAATACTGTTTTTTTAAAGTACAGGATCACATTGTATGCCTATTGTTTTTTTATTGCTTATTTTATCAACTCTTTCAGGTAGCCACCTTTTGAGTGTGACATACAAATATTGTCTACCTGTAAAACATAAAAGTTTAACTAAAACTATCTATAATTGGGTTCCAGAACTGTTTAGTTCAATCTTCCTTGTCTTTTTTTGTTTTAATTTACATTAATAAATCATTACATATTTGAACATGTGGAATATTCTGATATTTAATAAATACTATGATTAGTATGAATAACTTTATCATAGCGAAATAAATATGGAAACTGTAGATAATGTCTTATTTGCACAGCTTTAGTGTACTGATAAACTATTTATTCTAAACTAAGCCACAATGATAAGATAAAATTATTTCAAACAATATAAATATGTGGAAATGTGTAGAAGGAACTGTTCTACTTATGTTAACACAAAGGAAACTGTATACATATTTTATATCATAAAAAGTGTGGCAATAAAACTAGTCTAGAAATATTCCAATTGCTAGTAATACCTGCATAATAAATTCACATCAACCACAATAGGCACTCACTTTTGATGTAATCCTCATTGTAATTAATACTTACTATGAAAGGCTATTATAACAGCTTATTAAAATAATCAATGAATGAATGTGACTCACCTGGCGAGCCAACATTTCCTGATGGTCTGAATTAACTGTGAGACAGGCACAAGCCACGGAGAACTGCACTAAAAATAGCAGGAACAGAATCACCATGTACTGAGTATTAGTTAAGGAAATATACACATGAAAGGAGGTTTTGTTACTTTAAATATCAACCTGCATACTTAATTTCACAATAAATGAAAGGTTTGTGAGGCATAACTTTCTCTAGATGAAAGTCTATTTGTCGTCACATAGTAGTCTTGAATTTTAAACTGTGTTATTAGGTAGTTTTGTTTAGTCTGGTTAGGTGCCTTTATATACAAATATTTACTTATATACTTTTGCATCTTATAGTTTGGTTTCTGCCTTTTTCATTATTTTGTATCATTTTAATAGCACCATTGACCTGTCTAGTTAAATGGCTTGTATGTCCAAACAGATCTCATAACTTTACAAGACAAAGGTTATTTCCTATTACAATGTCTTTTCTTGTGTAACAATGTATACTAAAAACCTTGATGTGAAGAACATTGCAAAGTACTTTCTAAATTAGCCTACATAAACACATTGCATTCTTGAATCCAAAAGAATAAGATTGACACAAAAAAAAAATCTTTTTACTTTTGCCTAAAATGTAGTGACAATATTCTTAGAAATAATTAATTCATAAATGATCAATATTTCTATTGAAAAGGATACAAAGAACAGCATGACCTGGTGATGTTTCACAGCCCCCGCAAGTCCCAGCAGGGAAATTAATATAAGGAATACACCACATGCTAGGATACCTCCCACAATGGGAAGGTTGGTGACCAGAGAAGACGCCCGACCATAAACCGCCACTGATATCAGGATACTGGCCACCACCTAAAACAATATTATCACGTTATATCCACTAATAAATAAAGAACAATTAGATTTATGTATAAATAATCTAGGACCCACATCAATGGTCTAATATGTAACCGTATGCTACATATTCAAATCAAAATATTACTTAGAAATGTAACTTACCACGTAAAGAATGTTTAACGCGATCAGCGCATTTTTAGAACATGTGAATCCTCCACACATTTTGATTCGAGTTATCTCACACAGAAAATTAAAATTTCATTTATACGCAGTTATATTTTCAGAACACAAGGAAATCACAATAATCAACAAAACGTATGTGAAATTGAGGGCTCTAAAACAAAAAAGCACTCGAATTGGTAATTTTAAGATATTTGGAACAAACTCTAATAGGTAAAACTTCTATCACTTTTTATCACTGTTCTGTTTTAATTAATCAATAAATTAAAGGGCTAGAGCAACTTGCTCATCTCATTGACAAATTGGCGAAATACGAATTACGATCATTGAATCAGTCAAAGAGAAAGAATGATGACAGCTGTGACCTTTTGTGTGACAGTGAAATGAAAATTTGATAGCTGTTGCTATTGTTGCCACAGTTTAAAAACGCAATTGTAGTTTTATCGTTGGTCACTAATAATTAGACTAATCAAAATCAAATCAAAATCAAAAATCATTTATTTAACTTAGGCTACAAAGTAGCACTTATTAAAAGTCAATATTTTTTTTTTTACAAAAGACAGCACCCCAGGGGTCGGTTCATATCCGGCGGAAAAGGCAGCGCGCAACATCGGCCGCGCAACGCCAGAACGAGCAAACACACAACAAAACATCCAACCTCTCACACCTGACGCACCAACGCGTCAGGTCAGTGTGAAAGGCCGAACGCTCCATCATGCGCCCGCCCGCCCCAGCGCCACGCGACCGACGACACGCTACCACCGCCAGATATGAACCGACCCCAAAACGCCCACCCTTCACCGCTTCCTAAGTGCTCTGGCTGAGGAGAAGAAACGGCGCAACAAACTCCCCAGTAGCACGCTGTCATTACAATAAAAATTATATAAAATAATAAAAAAAAATAAAAAATAAGGAACCGTAATTACTAAATAATTAAGTTTCATTAACCGTGGCAAAAAAATAGGCGTAAATTGGTATCATTGCGCCTAAAGAAATGGTTTTTAGCTATAATTTTAATTTATAAAGATCTGATGTGCATTTAAAAGATATTGGCAATATTCGAGAAATTCTATATCAAACTTTGCCTTTTTTTTTTAATTTTGAATGTATAAAATTTTTAATTAAATACAATTCAAATATTATTAGGCATAGTAAATGCATAGGCAGGTACCTACATAAACACAAGAATTGGAAATAACGCAGCTGTTATTATATTATATATTGTCATTGACAAAGTATTATGTAATAAAATATACATTTGTAACAAAAACATTTATTGAGTTGTAAACACTATTTACTAGATTCTCACTTTTAGACTAAAACTTGATAAATACATTTTAACACCTCAGCATTAGTACCTTATTCTGCAGTCTCAGATTTACTTGTGCCTTGTAATTCTTTTAATTTGCTTTCAAAGAAAAGCTTCCTATGAACTAAGGCTATTCGGGGTTGTCTTATACCAAAGTTTTCATTGCCCAGCTTACTGTACTTCTTTTCTCCTTCACTTCCCATCAATTCCCTGAGTGCTTGGTTTCTTTGCAATATTTTTTCATAAAATATCTTTCCATATTCAACATATTCAGGACCAAGTTCACAAAGTCGCTTATCTGTGTCTGATTCATAATAAACCTCCGTCATGTCTTTCATAAGGAAATAAACACCAGTTGAAAACAAACCTATTATTGTATACAAGACACCTCTAAGCATAGCTGGTGCTGCATATAAATTCAATCTCCTATTGAGATATGAAGATGCATTATAAGCAAAAAATAGGCATGTGAATGGGTAAGTTGATTCATACATTATTTTGTTATTCTGTGTCATCATTATTTCTCTACATATTGCAAACTCTTGGACTCTTTCAGGGAGTATTAGAGCTTCAGCCAATTTTGCCCCTGTTTCTGATGTCCAGTCCACTGGCTTTTGATTTACCTGAAAACATACTTCATATTACTTACTACTCACATGATTATTCATCAATACTTTATTGATAAATAAAATTTTGTAAATCTTATATATAAAAATGAATCGCTAAATGTGTTGGTAAGCGCATAACTCAATAACGGCTGGACCGATTTCGCCAATTCTTTTTTTGTTGTGTTAGTTATTATCAGGAGAAGGTTCTTATGAAAAAAAAATTGGAAAATTGCTCGGTGAAAAAAAAAGTTATCCTGACCTTTGCCACGATAGTGATTCATCTGCGCCCTGAATAACATAAAGAGACCGGGAACGGGACATAGGCATTCATGCGGGTGAAACCGCAGGGCACAGCTATTGTGCAGAGAAGGTTTTTATGAAAAAAAAAATTGATAGTGATTTGTTGGATTTATCTACGCCTCCAATAATATAAAGACACCGGGAGCAGGACCTATAGATTCACGCGGGTGAAACCGCGGGGCACAGCTAGTAGAAAATAAAAATATTAGTACTGAAATGCAAAGCTACTTTAATTTATGTTATTAATCAAAATACTTGCCAAAATATCATCCTTCTCCAAATCTGCTAAGGATTTGTAGGCAAAATTAACTGGAATACCAATTGCCACCCCAAATTTTGAATTCATGCTACCTAGAATCAAACAAAATTATGATAAATTTTGTATAGCTTTTTAGTTAAATTTCAGAATGTATTCTGTGATAAAATAAGCTTTTCAACCATTTTAAGAGATAGTTTTTTAAGTTGTTTAAATTATCTAGATAATTGTTAATTTTGGCCTACTTACCAGCATGAAATAAGTCATATCCAAAAACACTGAATGGTGCTATTAATTTTCGTTGTATGTCCGGCAGTTTGAGGATGTCCAGACATTTAGTGTATCTTGCATGAAGTTCCTGAGGTAACTGTGCGGGTTGACCATCACTGCAAGTGCAATTTACAAATAATTAACAATACATTACTTTAAAATAGCTGTAAAAAATAAAATAGATAAAATAAAGAATTGATATTTCCACTTGGGTAACCTCCACTAAGTACAAATATACAAATACGATTTTTAGTAAAGTGTATTTTAAATAACTCACTTGTAATAATGTACGATGTTCTTATACTTTTCTAAAAAAAAAGTATGTGGCCCGAATTTTGCCAGTGTACATGCTAAGCTGGTGCCGGTAATTACAGCGAAAGAAAACTGTCTTCCCTTCTCAGTTAAAAACCAAGATACTGGTCTACGCGTTGTCATTATCGTTTCTTGTATTGAGTAAGCTTTTAAGTTAGATATTTATTTACTTTGATAGTTTAAATTTCTATTTTGTAATTTGTAAGTATTATCGCGCTCACTGATTCCTGACAGTACAGACATGACACTGACAGTGACGTTAAAAAGTGAGGTTATGCTATAATATGCCGGCCATACACGTAATGAGACTAGAACACCTAAAGAAATATAATAAGTAGGTACCTAGGGTAGGTACTTAAACATGCACGTAAATGACGTAAACGTCTCTTAAAAAAATTGAGTATGCAACACTATTGCGCAGCCAAATCGATAAATAAATATAAGCACACCTACTGTTGATAATTTAACAATGTCTAAGTAAAATCAGTGGACCTCATATGTACCGATGTAAATGTTTGTCTGTTTCTTTGGCACTGAAATTCACTTTTGCTAGTAAAATTACTCTAAGTTCACTTCTGTTTCTTTGGCACTGAAATTCACTATTGTTAGTAAAATTAGGTAGGTAGGTACTCTAAGTTCACTATGAGTTCACTATAGAAACCACAGAGCAAAGAAATAAACAGAAACTCTGTTAACTGTTTCCTCTGTTTTATACTTGACTGTCACAGTCAATGTCAATTTTTTGTTTACCGATAGGCTTTATTTACATTTATAATTTTATTTTTATCTTATAAGTAAAAATGTGTACGAAGTAAAAAGATCTTACACCGTAAATATGGCAGCAGTTGTTGAAGAATTAAATTACTTACCATTGAACTGCATTGACCCTGGTTGGGCTGAATCTATATATGATGCAGAATTTCTCGAGTTTGGTGATTTACCGCCGGAATATGAAAACGCTATTGAAAGCGTGGATTTGCGAGAGACCTTTCAGGGCATTATGAAAGCTATTGATCGTTGGCTGAGACATCAAGGAGAAGAAAGGTCTTGGGCAATACTGTCACGTTTGATGTCACATGAACGGGTGCTCGCTTTATTGGCATATTACATAGATCATGGATGCAAGAATGTTAAAAACGCAAATCACAGAAACTATGCGTTGCTGGCCTCTCGCGTGTACTATAAATTGTTGTCTATCCCTGGACACAAAGCCTATCATATCTACCACTCACAATTGTTTACTAACTCACTGGCTTGTCTTGGTTTCCCTAAAGCCATGTGCGAGGAAGATAATTACTTCAACTCTAGAGATCTAACAAGAGAAGTAAATTCTGTGATAAGAGAATTAAGACACTTTGTTGTTGATCTGAGGGCTATAATAGAAAACTTACAGCTTACTCCTACTGATATGAATTTTGAGGATATTTTAAGTAATCTGGTTGATGTAACTGGTGGTGCGATTGTAAACAAATTACATGTTGGTAAGTAGTAGTTGGAGAATCTTTCAAGAAAAATCAAACATTCATTGAATTGTACTGAAAAAAATCTCCTTGTTTAGTTCTTATTATGTATCAAAATAATGCATTATTATATTTTCAGATAAAATTGAACTAGCAAATATATCTGGTGTCATTTATGCAATAATAGACATCTTAATATGTGATGCCAATCAACAGCCTGATGCAGGAGCTATTAAGTTACTGTTCAAATGCCTTCTGCCTAAACTTATTGCTTCATCAATAGATAGCCGACAAGTAAGTGTATAAACTGTTCTTCTATACTAATGTAATATGAGGAAAGGCTTGCATAATATTTTTAACAAACAATATAAAAAACAAAAAGACCAATTTCAAAAAGATATTTTACCTTTTGTATGCTACAATTCCTGAATATCATAGTCTATATTGCTCTGCTACCTGTGCAAAGCCGGAGTTTAATTTTAATCATATAGAGTTATATTAAATATTTTCAGAGTCTTGTGCAAGCTTCATATGTCACCTATTCTGGTTTGCTGCTGAGCAAGTATGGGAAGACAGCATTATCAAGCTATATGATCCTCTTGCAGCATCTATGTTATAGCTTAGAACATTTGGTAAGTAATGTCAATTTGAAATAGTTTATCTCATTAGCACATTAGTTTATGCATTTGTTTTCAATATGTCAACTAATTCAATGTCAAAGCTACAACAGTGGTGTACATGAAAATTAAGACTATCATTAAGATTATTAAAAAATTGAAGAAAGAAATATGTGGTTTATTACTAAATAGATTTCATTTTCATTTCCAGTCTTTTACCCAATACATTATTTTTCAATTTACAATATATGCCCATATTACTCATGAAATTATTTGACCTTTTAAAATTTCAACAGGATGTGTTATTTTGGCTGTTGTAATTGTCAACAATTTCTTTTAATAGGAAAAAGCAGATGTTCGCCACATCCGTGTGTCGTTAGTGACAGGCCTGATGAGTCTCCTGCCGCGCAAATCTTACAAGAAGATTGTACAATGGTTAATACACCTCTCTGCCACGGCTAAAATATTACATCGGCAGATAGCTATGGTATGTATTTACACCAAAATTCTTTGTGTGAGCTCAATTTTATATTTGCTGTTCCCTGTATTAAATATTTTTATTTTATTAGTGAAGTTTTTTAGACTGCGTTGATTGACTGATGTTTACACAACCTGCATAATTTGACTAAAATAACTTTACTAAACTGATATAAGATCTTCATTCCATTACCTGAAAACAAATGTTCAATTTATATTAACACATATGAACAACTGCAGATATAATTTTTTAAGTTATTAAGCTAATAGTCGACTTACACTATAGACTAACCATACTTGATGTTTTAGGAAATGCTAAGCAACTTGTTGAATAACGAACCTGATGAAAATGCTGCTGCAGGCGGCAACTCTGCTCAGAATAATGAACCTACTCCTAGTAAGTATTTTGCTTCATATTTTGTACATAATATTGTTTCATGGTTAAATGAAGGTACATTACAAAAACTCTATATTGGCAAAGAATTGAAGACATTTTTTACAAAATAATAAACAGCTACAATCTTTTACCTATCCAGATTATATCTTCTGGTATGCTTAACGTTCTTGATAAAAAGTTTATTTAATTTTGAAACTTCCTGCTTATATTCCGTTTTTTTTTAAGATGCGGAAAATGTCGAGCAAGCTGAACCACAGCCGAGCACCAGTCAGCAGGATGCTCAACCTTCGACCAGCGCTCAGAACCAGCCAGAAACGAGCTTCACAATCACCACAGATGATGAAAGCAGTCAAGACAGCCAACTCCTAGGGGCTGATGTAAGAACAGTACAACTAGTAATAATATATTTTATTCACGTAGTATTAGTTCATCAAGTATAACAGGTGCCATTATTTAAAATGTTCATAATGCTATGATTAGGTACAAGTACCATTCTGCTATGTGTTAAAAAAATTATTTCCTTTACGAATTCTACTTCCTACATCTTAACTTTGATCAGAAAATACTAAGTAAGTTACGCAGACTCGTAGTATTTTGAAACAGTAATTATGATACCTTTGTCAGTTGCCACAACGCACAAGCTTCAGGGCCGTCAAAAAAATTGGTTCAAAGTACTCCAGTAGGTATATACATACCATATAAGTACTAATTTTGCTTCATGTTCCATAGCCGGAGCACGAGGTGACGGAAGAAGACGTAGCGGGTCTGCTCCGGCAGCGTCGGCACACGGTGCCGCACGCGGAGATCCTGCACGCCATGTACGAGCGCGTCGAGGACGTGTCGGGCACGCTGCGCACGCGCGCCATACTCATCATCACCGACTGTCTCGAGAGCACCCGCCCGCACATGCTTCAAGCTATACAGGTAAGATTGAATTTTATGTTCACATAGTATGTGTAAAGACTCTTTCTAAACTCTTTTTCAGGTAAAAATATATGACTAGGTTTTTTTTTTAATTAATCGATTTATCAGATAGGCTGTCGCTAGCTTTTCCCTATCTCGTCTCGGTAGTATTAGCTAAAACAGGTAAGACTGGAAGCCGACCTCAACAACATTAGTAGTAGTCGTAGTAGACAACTTTACTTGTTTGAGAAAGACTAGGCGACAAATAAAATAAATTATCTCATAATTTTACATAACTTAACTTTAAGCTTATGTTTGCGGCACCTCCTGTGTAAGTATTGGTTATCGCAGCAAGAATTGTCTTTTTACTTTTTGTAGTTGAAACTAAGTGTTTACTGCGGTTTCAACTGCGTGCGTATCGGCGGTTACCAATAAGTTTCGACATTATTTGGAGTTCAAGCCTATATCATACCAAAGTTGTGTTTCTGTGTAGGAGGTGGAGGGTGTGGGCGCAGCATCGCGGCTGCTGGCGGCGGGCGCGCGCGGCGCGTGTGACGAGCGCGCGGCGGTGCGGCGAGCGGCGGCCGGCCTCGTGCTGCGCCTGCTGGCGCGCACACGGGAACCCGACCCTGCACATCTCGCGGTAACCATGCACTATTTGACAAGTTTGCACTAGTATTCTTTTATAACTGCTGCGAACGGCAGCATACTAATCCCGCAACACTTTTTTCGATTAAGTCAAAACTGAGATTAGAATTGCAAAGCGTTATATCTTGCTCGACTACACAAGACAGTTGTAAAATATACATTTTGCATCTATTAATGCTGACAGAAGAGACAATTCGAAGGGGCGTGGCAACTTTTAAGACGACCTTTAAGTTGCCACGCCGCCAGCCGCGCCGCTTAGTGATATTGTTTGTTTCTTTGTTATTTACAGTTTCCAATGAAGAATAAATCTGCAAACAATTTTACTTACAAAATGTAACCGCGTAAACTTGGGCAACACAGTACTGTAGGCACTGGCTAGAAGCTGTTTAACTCCAAACTCATATTTTTTCTATAATGTTTAGCTGCTGGCAAACCTATGTCGAGACGCGAGCATAATAGTGCGCTCGGCAGCCATATCGGCTCTGAACGAGCTGGTGATGACGAGGACTAATGACGCTGTTGTCGACGCCTTCCTCAGCGCCTGCATGCCGCAGCTATCCGACCCGGAGGCGAAGGTAAGCACAAAGATTCTACATTCATATAGATTTATAAAATAAAAAAGTCCAGTCAATGTAAGGTAAAAAAATGTGGTATGTATCATGACTTAAACATACAACATGAAACAATTTTCGCTAATTAAAGACAACACGAATGAATGGAAAGACAGAGATATACAACAATGTTCCAAGGACATACCGTGTAGGTGTACCGCATTTGGCTTAAAGTTTTTGATCGCCAACTGTTTTATACAAATTGTAATTTCTCTGTGTTAGTAGGTTTTGTCATGTAGACAATAAAAAACACACGTAACATAAATAGAAAAGCAAATTAGTAAAATTACTTTGCTGCAGGTCCAACAACAAGTCGCGTTGATCATGCAGCAGCTGCTAGTAGACCGGCTGAAGAAGTTCGTGGCGGCGGGGCACGACGACCCGCTGCCGTGGTCGATACTGGCCGGTATAGCGCGCAACAACATGCGCCGACACTTGCAGAAGGCCTGCACGCTGCTTAACACACCGTCTAATACTATCAGGTGAGTGTAGATGTTACATAGCTTTATACAGGTCCAACAAGTAGCGTTGATCATGCAGCTATTTTAGATAAGTAAATGTAACATGTATATTGGGATAGTATAGTCTTCTTATTTTTTGTGAATCTTTATATCTACTCACGATTTAATTAATTTATGGTATGGATCATATTGTTAAATGTTTGGTCCCCAGTCACCGCATAGTGGACATCCTGAGCACGCACCTGGGCGTGGTGGACGACGAGCGAGACCTGCAGTGTCTGGTGCTACTGTCGTGTGTCGCGAGGATCGTCGAGTACTCGGACGTCGCCTTCATAGTCGACTACTATTATAGGCTCGCTGATAATGAAAATGTTAGTGCACTTTTTAAAATAATAGTTTTGAAAGGATTCTAGCCTAAGAACCCATATCTATCATTGGAAAGGAGTTTTTTTTTATATTTTATGCAATTGTGTTTCAGCGAAAATTGCTCTTTTGTTATGTGGAAAAAGTTGCGGCACAAGAAATACAAAGCGCATTCACAAAACTAGGTTGTACTTTTTTTTGATGTGACATAGGCACTAGCACATGTCGAACCGAGAAACAAAAATATTCTACATGTGTAAATATCGTTTGTCGTTATAAATTCAATACCAAATTCCGATGTCTTAAAATCCTCAAACTATTGATTAAATTGCGATAAAACTTTGTAAGGGGCATCTAAGAAGTCCAAAGCTATAGCGCTTTTATACTTATCGGAACATTTAATCTGGTGCAGCTAGTGCTAATATAAGTGTTACGTCGTGTAGTCGCGCGAAGCCCGGCTGATGCCGCTGACGCTGGAGGTGCTGAGCGTGTGGTCGCGGTTCCTGCAGCCGCTGGAGCAGGCCTCGCTGCGGGACCATCTCGTACGCCGGCTGGCCGACGCACGGAATGACGGTAATTACTGTACTTTAAAGCATTTTTGATGAAAACTTAGGGCCTTTTTGAATTTCCTTTAAAACAGTACCAAACTTAGCTAGGTCAAAAATGTGCCACCATGTTTTTCTAGGTAGTAAAACGGCCGCGCTGCCGCTACAAGATTGTCCATATTCTGTACTCCTTGAACCTATAAATATATTCTGCACACCTTAATCTTTTTAACTATACCTATAAACTTATTCTATTTTCAGGGTGTAGAATAATGTGCGCGTCGCTAGCATCTGAATTAGACTCTGGTAACCTGGTATGGGCCACGGAGCTCATGCAGTTGGGTGAGTATTTGTACATATAGCATAGATCAGTTTGTTTTTTTAATGTAAAGAATGCTTTAAAACAACTTTCAATAATAAGTCAAATAATTTATTGTCGAGATAAGTGATAAGAGCGCCTCGGCTAACTATGTTGACGCGTTATTGGAACCATGGCGCGCGGCGGTCTGATAAGAGTGGAACGACAGAGAAGCCGGGGCCAAACCACACGATGCGGTACCACAAGCAATTTTATAAAATATTGTTATATTTGTGTCGAAATGTCCTCGGACACTCAGACCGGGACTCCGACGTCACGTGCTAGAGCACACTCATAAGTATAATATGCACAACACTGCAAAGCAGAAGCTCGGGCTGTCACTGCTCGTTGCCCGCCGTCACGCCGCCGTTTTCGAACCCCTTTACGAATAAGATCTTGCCACTTCGGCTGCCGCCCCGCTGCCCGCAAGTTTCGAGGCAGCAACCGTATTGTTTAGTGGTTAATGTACAGCGTGTTGTGTGCAGCCCAGGAGCGTGCGGTGGCGAGCTGCGACGTGGAGGAGGCCCTGCGCGCCGCCGACCTGTCGCTCGTGGCGCCCGCGCCGCCCGCGCCCGCGCTGCTCGACATGCTGCTGGCCGCGCTCGCAGACCCGCCCGCCGGTAACACCCGCAGCTACACGCCACTACGCCATCCAACCTGCTCAGTGGTGCTAGTTGGCGTGGTGACCTGTGCCACTACAATGAAACTAAAATAAATTGTCGCACGATGGGTGCGTGTCTGGTCGTGGAAGTATAAGTGTGTTATTGGTTGCAGAATGGGGAGCGAGTGCCCGCGGTGCGAGCGTCGCGGGTACCGGGCGGCTGTGCCTGCGCTCACGCGAGTCTGCGGAGCGTGCAGCGCCGGTGCTGGCCGAGCTGCTGGCGCGCCCCGCCGCCGCACTGCCCGCACGCCTCAACGCCGTGCTCGCGCTCGCTGACATCTGCACTAGGTATTATGTCGTTCAGTCCTTAATACACTTCTGGCCAAGTCGGCTATCGTTGACCGAAAACTAGGAAACCGTAAAAAATCACGGCCTCCACATAGGGCACGTGTGTACCAAGAGCGCGCTCACGAACGCCGCGTCCCACCTACGTTTGGCATGTGTTCAACGCTAACGCCACGCCCACATCCAGACCAGCCGCTCTTAACCCAGTCAGCCGCTACCCCACCACAAATAACTGTACTAATATATGTGGCAGGTACACATGCATAGTGGAGCCGCTGCTGGGCACGGTGTGCGGCTGCCTGTCGGCCGACACGCCGGCCGAGCTGCGCCGCACGGCCGCGCGCACGCTCACACGCTTGCTGCTCGGAGGGTTCCTGCGACTACGCACGCCACTGTACTATCGGTATGGTCTCTTTATAACCAAATCCCAATAAATATATGAAAATTCCTAACTTTCAAAATGCTAATCAGAACATTCCAAATCAGGTACTGTGCGTTGTTAGCTGACGAAGATCACGACGTGCGAGAGCCGGCTGAGTACTACGTCACCAGCTGCCTTACTGTCGACTCTATTTACCACCACTTTGTTGACTGCGTAGTCCATTACAACAGCGATGAGACAGGTAAAACTTTTGTATTTTCCATGTATAAACAAACGTCTTCTTAGTCTATATTTCCATTAATTTATTAGTTCAATATTATGTCTGGTTATTTATACTATTTTTTACTTTCGACGAATGCGCAGTTTCACTAAACTTGCTCGCTGTGCGTTTGTAATATCAATATCGTTTAGATATTCATTCATCAGTCAGTCATTATCACGGGCTTAGTACACGCAAAAATCTGAACTAATAGTGATAAAACTCCCCAGACAAGATCGAGTTCGACGCCCGGCAGCTGATCTACGACGTGATGCTGCAGCGCATGTCGCTGGTGCAGAAGCTGAACATCCAGTGCCGCCTGGCGCGCGACGTCATCGACCACGCCGCCGACATGAACGACGAGGGCTTCGAGGAGCTGCCGCCCGCTATGAACTCCGCGCTGCTGGATACTATCACGCTGCTCTGTGGCCCACGGATGAAAATGCCGAGTATGTTTGCTGTTTATGTGTTGTTTGGGGAAAAGCAACTGTATTGCTTTCGTATAAGGTTCAGTTTGCGATACAGCTTTGGGATTTTGTGAGAGTTTTTCAACGGACCCAGTCAGTCCACATAACTAAATGAATTTTATTTTTATGTGGGAATATGGATGTTTAAGTGGAAATATCATCAATTGACAAGAATTTTAATAGACTGGCAAATTAATAAATGCCCGACTATTTTCGATCTTGAACGAGGTCCTAATCATACGCTCATGCCATCGTGGTATAGCGATTAATTTAAAGAGATATTTAATTATGAAATAATGGAATTTACATCCACCTGCTATATTAATATCCTATCGGTATTTTGCAACAAAACTTGATAAACTTATTCTCCTTTATTCTTTAGAAAAACCACAAAACAATGGTGAAGTTGCCGACATCGACGATTTACAAGAACGTGTGACTACGAACATCGTCTCTCATGTAAGTACAACGAATGGTAACACTTCAGCATCATCTTTTTTCCAAGTAGTAAGATTGATTAACGAAACTATATTCGACTTTGGAGCGTCCAAATAATACAATTACAACACTACAATTTTTCACGCCGATAACCCAAAATATGTCTAATTTTGTATTTGTCTTTTGTTTAATAGAAAATGAAGCGCACCGTAGCAGAAGTTTTAGTCCCTGCAGTGTTACGACTGTATTCTCGTATCGGTTCCCGCGGCGGTCAGCTAGCTGCGTATCTTGTGCGCATCGCTACCGACCTACTTAACGAATATCGGCAGGAGGTAAGTTTTAAATACTAGAAATCAATACCTAAATAAAAGTTGCATAAATGATCTCGCAGGTGTAATAATGTACATAAATGGGCTCATATGAGTAAAAATTAATAATAATATTCCCGGACATCTTCACACACGGTTGTCTGATCCCAAGCTAAGCAGAGCTTGTGTTATGGTAACCAGACAACTGATAAACATACTTATATATTTCTAAATAAATACATATTATAGATAAATTACACCCAGACACCGAACAAATGATCGTGCTCATCACACAAACATTTGTGCCGGGTGGGAATCGAACCCACGACCTCTGGTGTAGCAGTCAGGGTCTCTAACCACTAGACCAACAGGCCCGTCAAAATTTATTGTCACATACGTCAAAGACGGTATGGATTTATCTCTTAGAGTATACATCTGAAACTATAGAGTGAGCCTATCAGAGTTTAAACCGTAAGCACTAGTGTGAACAAGTGTTGTCGTGAATTATGTATGAAGATGGAGCTTGCCGTTTTAAAAAATCTATCTAAAACACTAATATTATCCTAACAATGTGAAAACCATCGATATTTTTGTATATAAGTTTCTCGTTGCACGAAAATTAACTTAAATGAGAAACGAAATGTACTAGGATCAGACTAAAAACTGATCTCGCTTAGCACAAGGGGAACCTAGCGATAGTAGCAGTCTATGCATATCATACGTCGATGATTTATCATTTTTTCACAAAACAATCGAATCAAATGGCTTATAAACGTTTTGGAGCATTCCATGAAATTATTATTACTCGGTATTCTACAGATCGAGGAGTTGTTCGAGAACGACGACGAGCTAATAACGCGCGTGCAGCAGTTCCAAGAGACGATAGGTCTGGAGCCGACGTTCGGCAACGTGCGCAACCTGGTCACGTCGACGGCGCCGCCCGAGCCCGACACGCCGCAGCAGCGTCGCCGCCCGCGCCCGCAACATTCATACGCTACGCCACGCAAACGCGCTCTCAGGATATAAACACTTTATTTGCAGTTTTTATTTTGTCTAGCTTACGTTTACACCAAGGGTAAAAAAGGTATTGTTGAAATTGCACCGGCTAAAAATACCTCAGTCTCGTCTAGCTCTTACACAATGACCGTCTTTTGTTTGTTGCGGTAAAAAATTACATGAACTGCTTTCATCTTGAGGAAGAAGGAGGAATGCCACCGGAGTGTATCTCCCGGAGAGTAGCCGGGAACGCATTTCGCTATATTACCACTACTGATTATGACCGCCACCAAACCGTTGTAATCTACTAACTACGATATAGTTCCCAGAGTCGTCCTCACCACATAAAGCAGATTCCAAATTTCAATTTAAGCAATATTTTTGTATCACACCTGGCTAGGCTAAGTAAAACCAACCATAAACGGACAGCTTCAAATTGCGATTGTATGGTAAACTACACAGCTCTAAAGAAGTACAAGGAGTAACATATAATAGCACCATATTTTTTAGTTTGCTTAATTAACAAAATTAAATAATTTGTGAAGGCTATGAATTAGGTTAAGAATAAAGAAATCAATTTTATTTTTGTGTAAGAGATAATAAGTATGGGAATAAGACTTCACAGTAAGTCAATAAATATACGTTAAGAGACTACACGATATATTAATATAAGTATAAAAATATATATGATAACCTGTGGTGATGAATCATTATGTCACAATGCACGGTACACAGGGTGAAAAAAGACCGAATAACAATTACTTAATTTGATTAAGTGAAGAATGATAAATATAGTAATATATAATATACGTATGATAAGTCTAAATGAAACGCTGTTGAGGGGAAGAAGCTGTTGTGTTGAAAAATCTAACTAACATTAAAATCATTCCAGAATAAATAATATAGCATATTGCAAATCTGAAAACTGACTATAATGACGTACTATGAGTGTTTTAGACACCAGCGCCCTATTTTCCAAGACGGTTCTCTTTCCTCAGCGACTAGGCTTAATAAATATTATGTATCGTAGGATAAGTTGTAAAGTGAAAATCTATTTTCTTAGACGCATATAGATGCAATGTATTTTAAAACAATAAAGTATTACATCCGCTGATTACAGTGGATTTCTGGTAGTATTAAGTAAAAAAAAAGGTTATTAGGTAGATAGTTAAATAAATGTAAAACACAACTATCAAGGATTAAATATGCACATTTGCAACTACACACTATATTGTTTTAAATGTTTTATTTCCCGATGTTTTATGTCAACACACAACTTAGTAAAAAGGCAAGTATAGTATTACCAATTTTTTATTGTTGTTCAATAATCGTCTCACTAGATGCATCTATTGGCGTATATACGAGTAGGTAAATATGTTTTACTTAGTCTGTGTATTTTACCGAATTTCAATACGACAAAAAGTCCTTAAAAAAAACAATACCTTGCAGTATGTTTTCGTTGACATATTTCATAGGAATTTTGTGGGTTTTGGACAAACGTTCAATTCACGAATACTAAGAACACCCAGAATTGGAAAAAAACTTTTGTATTATACTACGCACGTCGCGCTGTGCTTTGGCGTGGTGACCTTTCGACTAAACGGGCATTGGGGGCTACCAAGCAAGTCAAAAGTCGACAGAGGTGATGAGGATACGATTGTTTTTATCTTAGTAAATTCTTAGGGTCAATTTATACTAGCGCTGTGACTAATTCTTTGCTTAGAAGATATATGAGTATTATCGTTGTGTGATTTCTTGCGATATAAGACTGCGCTCACACTCTGCGCTAGTATGAATTAACCCTAAAAGCAGAAGATAGTCAAGGATCATAGAAAATGATTTCGTTAAATATTGATCATAACGAGAAAATAAATATATATTTATGTTTATTAGTTAAAATCAACATTTAAAACTTTCCTGTTTAATTATGCATGTTTAAAATAATAACAATAAAATTAATTAATAATAAGGCATTCAAACTTAATAAATAATAAATTATACAACATTACTCAAATTAAGCTTATCTACTAAATCACTCTCTTTTTCTATTTTTAATTCTTTTCCGAAGGTTTTCTTCAACAAAACATCAATAGCTGCTTCTTCTGTAAATAAACGAAATATTTTAAGTATTTTCAATTCATTTGAGGGATAGAAATCGTGACTGTACACAAGTTTATATGAATGTGACTTACCCGTAACTTGGATAGCGAGTAATTGATGCACAATGTGTCGGGCCGTAGTCTTAAACAGATCACGACTATTGATTTTCTTTTTCTTATAATACGGCATGAGCAATTTTACCACTAGACTGGCAAGATCCACCTTCTCAGCTTTATTTGTTGTTGAACCTTCACTTTTCTTTGAATGTTTCTTGCTTTTATGTTTACTATCATTATTGTGTGGCTTTTTATGTTCCTTTTTACTTCTTTCCTCTTTCGGCTTCTTGTCTTTCTCTACCTTTATTTTTTTACTTAACCTAAGTTTGTGCTTGGGTACATTTTTATCCTTTTCCTTATTTTCCTCTGGTGACGGGACAGGGTTAGTGGTAACTGGTAATAGAGATTCTACTTCTTCAGGCTGTTTGTCAACAGCTGTAGGTTCAGGCGGCTCATCTTTGAACATCATAAGCTTTTGCAAAACGGCATCTGCTTCCAAACTCAATTTACGGGCTTTGTTTAAATTAGAATCGTCAGTTTCTGGTTGAAGTGGGTCAAATAAACTGTTTGAATTATTGTCAAGTGAAGTTTCTGAATCGACTTTAGACTCAAATGAGTTCACTGTGTCTTGGCTCGCTTGCTCATCTTTGATCTCACTGAGGATTAACGTGTCTTCTGCACTTTTATTTACAGTTGCTTCCTCACATTTATCATCAATTACTAATTCATTTTCAGATTCACTATCTGATACAGTACCAAATAAGGTCGATGGTTTAACAGAAGTTTCACCTTTTTTAGTAGATGAGTCGATGAGTTCCTTACTATTATTTTTCTTTGCTTTTTCCTTCTTACGCTCACTTGAACTGCTCTCTTTTTTTACTTTTTTAGATACTTTAACTTCGCTATCACTGTCTGATTCTCCAAACAGGGCCTTTAATTTTCGTTTGGAAGGAGTCTTTTCTTTACAATTTAATTTACCATCTTTTTCTTCTTTCTTTTTACTTTTTTCTGAATCAGATACTCTCTTTTTAGTTTTATTTGGCGTATCTTGCGTTTTACGACTATCTTTATTAGGGATGCCTTTTAAAGTAATGTTTATAACTAATGTTTTAGATTCTTCTGATGTGTATTCATTAAGGTTTATAGATTCTGTGAGATCATCTGCAGTTTGATTACTTATTGTGTCATCGTCAATTTCTTTTAACTTTAACGTAGTATCGTTACTGTGAAAATGACTTTCACTCTTGCCGTCTTCGTCATTTTCATCTATGACAAGACCTGACTGCTCATCTTCGCTTATGTCAGTATTACTGGCTGACGCCTCTGAAGATTTTTTGAAGAAGTTTTTAAGTTTCGTTTGTGTCAATGGGTCTCTTTTAAAAGAATTTGCTTTTCTTTTTGCGTCTTTATCAGCCCTGGATAACTGAGAATTGGCTTCTTTTTTCCTTTCCATATCTTAATAAAAAAACAAATATTATTAAATTGTATGCCTCATAATACAAATGTGAATTGTAATGCAATAAAACCTTACCTAATTGTGACGCTGTTATAAACCCATTGCCTTGTTGAGCTTTATTTTGTTCAAACTCTTTTACAAATTCACCAAGTGTGTTCCGTTTTCTAGGCTGAAATTCTTTTAGTTGAGGAAACATTTGATCTCTGCATGCCTTTACCGACGATATCTAAAAATAAAATATGACTTAAAATATTCTTCTTGGTGTGAAAATTTACTCGAAATATATTGCACTGCTTACCAATTTGGACATTGCTCGCCTATACAAACTAATAACTGTGCTGCTTGAAAATGCTTCGTACTCCAAATCTACGGCGCACTGTTCTATATCGTACCTGGAGAAGGCCTTGTCAATAGGGTCAGTATCCTTCGTGCCCTGGTAGTTGTTGTTCAGAGCATCCGTAAGTAACGTGAGGTAACCATCACGGCTGGCTACCGTCAAGCCGTTTACCTAAAACAGGTTCATTATTTCTTCAGTAGTCAAAAATGTACCTATAAGTATTTAAATTCTTCTTATACCAGAAAAACATTTTGTCCTACTTCATAATAAAATATAATTACCTTATTGGTCGTGCTTTCAGCCGCTCTACACTTAGAATATTTTGCGGATTCGGTGTCGTTATTTCCCTTCTTGTCGTCAGCGCGTTTCTTTCTGTTAGCGAACTCTTGCAGTATAAGAGACTTTGTCTCTTGAGCTATGCGTCGACGATTGGTCTCACCATCTGAATTGTCGCTATCCCCTCCACCGCCGTAATATGATTCAGATTCCCTTAAAATATTAAAAAAACAATGTATCATCGCAGTTGGCTATTTTTATATTAAGTATATTTCAGAAAAACTCCTAAAGCATAGTTTACAAATATAGAAAGATTAATAAGGATTTTTTTACGTTCTATCGTAAACTAAAGTAAAAACAAAACATAAACATAAATAAACGTTCATGCTGGGCACAGATTTCCATATAGAGAAAGAACGAGCATTGAACACAGCTTGCCCTAGCATCAATCAATCGAGCAGCATCTGCATATACTTACTTCTTCTGCCCCTGCCTGCCCTCACCATACAGGTCGGACGCGTCCTGAGTCACAACCAGCCCACCAGAGCGCAGCTGCGCGGAGCCGGCGCGGCGCTGGTGCTGGTCGAGCGCGCGCCGCACGCTGCGCTCGTCCGCGCACACGTCGCAGCGCCCGCCGCACTTCGGCACCTCCTCGCCGAAGTATTCCGCGAATACTTTGTGACGACACCTGAATCAATCAGGCAGTGGGATAAAAAATATGGTCTATGTTGAAGTATTCTGAACTGTTTATAAATAATTTGAATTAGGTACATAAAATTTTAAACAATTCTTTTTTTATATCGTTTAAATTATATATTTACTTACTTAATGTCTTCACAGTACTTGACCATGATTTCAAAGCTTTTGTAAGCGACTTTGCATCTATTCTTTTGCTCCGGAGTTTTAGCACGTCCTACTTCCGATTTAAGCAAGAAGTCAACCGTATTACGTTCGCTGCGGCAATAGTAAATACGGCAAAAGGCTGGTTTTCCATCACGACCTGCTCTTCCAGATTCCTAGTTCGGAAATGAAAACATTAATTTATATTGTTCAGTTAAAGAGTAGAAAATTTTTAGTTATGAATGAAGAATTGATAAATATATGCATAGCAATTCTTATGTGAAAGAAGATAAGATAGTCAGTTATTTGTTTATAATAGCTGTAGAATCATAATTCGCCTGGAATCAAGCGATAGAAATATTTTATGTATTAAAGAATGGTAAAGCTTTGTCTATTAAAGAATTAAGGTGATCATCTTACTTGATAGTAAGCAGCGACGTTTTGTGCGATACCCCAGTGCGCGACCGCACGCACGCTCGCTTTGTCCACACCCATTCCGAACGATACTGTGGCGCACACGCAAGGACACTCGCCGTGCGACCACTTCTCTTGCACAGCTACACGCTCGGCCGTCTTTAATCCTAATTGTAAATTCATCATCATTAAAGAAAAACACTTATCAGCCTTATTTACATATAATAAAAAAAAAAACGTAAAAATGCATATCATATAATTTAAAAAATAAATAGTATGTTAAGAGATTTAAATTGAATGTAAAAGTAGTTTACTTGCAAATCATACCTCCATGATAAGCTAAGGACATAAGACCCCGTTTACTTAACATATGAGCTAAATCTTCTGTTTGTTCTCTGGTCCGACAATAAACAATAACAGCATTTTTATCCTTCTGAAATATGAACATTATCCCATGTTGATGTTTCTGTGTTGTAAATAATAAAGTAAAAATATCAAAGAAAAATGTGATACTTACCAGTTTAACATTTTCATCCTCTTTTAAACTTTTCTTTAAGAATTCCACTAAGTGACCAATCTCATCATCTATGCAATTTTGGTACATAACATCATAAAATAAATTTCTTCTAAAACTAGGGGTTTTATACTGCGCCACTGGTAGCAACAGTTTGAGATTAGATAATATGTCTTTAGCCACCTCTGCACTAGCAGTAGCTGTTAGAGCAACCCATGGTACACTCTTATACTTTTCTCTGAGATCACCCAACTTCAAATAGTCTGGTCTAAAGTCATGTCCCCACTCACTGACACAGTGAGCTTCATCAACAACAACATATGAAACCTTTTTGTATTTGACTAGATGTTCTATTAAAGATTTAAATGTGCCTGTAGCAGCCTGTTCAGGAGTGACATATAGAAACCTGGTGTTTGGTTTCATACTTCTAAGATCATTTAGAACTCTCTCTCTGTCTTTGGATGTCATCTTAGAGTTTATTGATTCTGCAGTAATTTTAATTTTAGTGAGGTGATCAATTTGATCTTTAATGAGTGCCAATAGTGGAGAGAATACTATTGCTACTTTGTTGTCCTGCAACATTGCTGGCAACTGGAAGCACAAAGACTTTCCAGAGCCCGTGGGCATTGAAACATAAACATCATGGACACCTGTAGAGTAAGGAAATATCTTTTAATAGTTAGAGAACATGTAACTATAACAATTTAAAATTTCTGTTGAATAACTGAACTCAGAAACAGAACCCATTGTAAAATAAAAAAAAAACAATTTTCTTCATTAAGAATTAATTTATCACACTAATTTAATATACATGCAAAAATATATCTAACACACCATCATAGTGAATACTAACCAACAACATATGGACAGTGGAAAGTGTTCTATTTGTAACAGATAGTAGATTTTTATTTAATATTTTTTATGCATATCAGAGAGACTCAAATCGTTTTGTTATGTAAAAACCTTAAGAGAATTGCAGTTATCAAAATTATTTTATATTTGGAATGTGATCAACATGTAGATATCTTTATTTATAAACAACTTAATTCTGTAGGTACTTCAATGATGACAAATATATTATGTATTATGAGTATAATATAGTTAGTGTAGCTTAACATAGGTAGCACACAGGGGAGTAGAATAGTTGAATTAATAATAAAAAAATGTTACTTTCTTACCCCTTGCAATAGCTCTGATCGCACTTTCTTGAAGTTCACTTTTGAACTTTCGATGTCCAAAACATTGGAACAATTTCTCAGTTACGTTATCCATTTTTATGTCTTTCACTGCTTTGAGATTACCAAGATTATGGCACGTACATTACAAACACTTTTAACCATGTTAAATTTATAGGCATATTTAATAAAATATTTAGGTAAATTCAATATAAATACGAGAATAAAAACAACCTCAAATTATTTATAATCCAAATACATCACTGACAACTTGACAAGTGACAGAATCAACGAGGTTGGATTGACTAGAGCCAGTCTAACGTTCTTTGATCCGAGAGCACGTCTGTGATCACCCGCCAATTTCAATGTCACGTCCAATTAGTGTCAAAACTGAGCGCGCCGCGTTTGAATCTCCCGGTATAAGTGACAAACATTTAAATCAAAAATGGTGAATTGCGTGGTGCTCAGTTGTAATAAACGATTAAAGAAGAAACAATAAACAAAACAGTGACATTTCTATTCATCGGTTAGTAGTATGTTTATAGAAATTAACCTTTTTTTGTAATTATTTAGTAGGGCGAACCAGGGGGTGCGGGGGTACGCGAGGGGGGGAGTCCGCTTCAGTCCCCCCCCTCAAAAATTCTCCGCGACCGGCTAGTGCGAGGCAGTTCCGTTAGATTTTTCGATAGTTACTTTTTGTCTCAAGTATTTTGATTAAAATTAAGTTTGTGTTCCTTGAATTGATTTATTTATTTAATAAAAAATTGTTTACCAACAGATTCTGTATATTCATGACATCATAAGTAAGATAAATAAATAAGATATACTTTTGCGAATTACGAGTTAACCAGCATTAACAAAAAATGTGATAACAGGATAATTTAAATATGAGTAAAATTAGAATAATAAGAACAAAATCTGATTGACAAACAATATTGTTCAAAAGTTTTTAGAATTCTACAAAGAGCTTTTGGAATTAATAAGTTTTATGTTTCTGATTGGTAAGTATGCTTGAATGGACTTTTTAGGTAACTTATAATTAATTAATTTGATGCTGGTAACTATAAATTAAACTTTATGAATTAATGTAGCCTACATTAATTCATAAAGTTGAATTTTTAGTTAATTTGTTTTTTTTTTAATTATCTCAGATCCTTTAAATGACTTTGTTAATATTCACACCTATCGATAATTTACTATGAACGTCTGTTGTCGCACGGACATCCCTAAGCGAGCGGGAACGCACAGATTAAAAAGTGCTTTCGTTTGTATCAATAGAAAAGTAGCGATAGTAGCAGTCTATCTGAATCCTACGTCGATGGACAGAATAGTGCGTGTGACGTTCCCTGATCTGAACGATACATTAAATCATTAGTAATGTAATCGAGTTAAATATTAGCCGATTACATTTTTACATTGAATTTTGAGCTTGTATTGTTTAGGCACCTGTCCTACTACCTACGATTAACGAGTAAAGATAAGAAGTAGAAAAGAGTTGTCGAGAGGCGAGCCTGAAGTTCTAATAGTTTCACAATTATTTATTACTTATACCTACTAAACTTACACGGAATCCCCGTCTTATTTTACATTTCTTGAGTGAGAAAATAGTCGATTGTTTATCGTTTACTCATTGTTGGCGATAAAATTTACTATAGGTGTTACAGAAATAAAAATAAATACAACAAGTAGATTACTACGTAAGTATACTGTATGTATACTTTACCGAACCTTATCAAACTACAACGCACTTGTTATTTGTTTTTGCAGACGTTCTGAAGATTTGACAATGATGATTAATCGTTGGAAAAATTCCTGAAATGCTTAGATATGAAATTCAAGATAATAGGTACTTTATTATGAGGTGGAAAGAGTTTCATATTACAATTCATTAAATAATATCAAATAATTTTTACACGGCATAACATAAGAAGAATATGGGTGGTACTTGTTTTTTAAGGCTGTCCATGTGTAGCCCGGAAGAATTAGATGACTTGAAAGAGTACGAGATGAAGTGTTTTGAAATAATAATACTTTTTACGAATTGTGTCGCGGTTTATGTTGAACCTATTAAAAAAAAATAGGTCCGGTTAGAAATCAAATAGTAAATTAGGTAGTACGTTTCGAAACCACTAAAATAAAACGGGACAAAATCCGTTAGTTTAAATTCAATATCTAACATTCGCGTAAGCCTAAGAAACCAATATTTAATGTTTTGGCTTATCTCCATTATAATTGCTGAGTCTTTTAATACAAATACTACGCCATTTACCTACATTTTATTGCGTGTTAGCTTTATGAAATTCTTACCATGAGATGTTCATAATTACGGCACCTAAACGTAATCGCGTCTATCACTATACATAGTATAAAACAAAGTCGATTCCCGCTGTCTGTCCCTATGTATGCTTAGATCTTTAAAACTACGCAACGGATTTTGATGCGGTTTTTTTTATAGATAGAGTGATTCAAGAGGAAGGTTTATATGTATAATACATGCATAATATAGTAGAGGAACACGGATAATCTTAGAGATTTAAGAAAATGAAAAAAAAAATTGCGCTTACATTGCAAACGCTGGCTGAACCCTACGAGATAGATCAAAATTATGTACTACAGTATTGTGCACCTTAAAAAGATCTACAAAAAAGTCCGCGATGGTATATGTCTATCTCTTGAGGATAACCCACAATAACCATTTTTTATCGTTTATTTTTACTTATTTACGAAAAAGCGATTTTAAGCTATACAGTATTAATCCTTATCCAATTAAGTACCTTTAATAAATTGTGCATGTAATCTAGATCAATATTGCCCTTTACAGCATGTAATTTAAATGAATATTTCCGAAGATATTACAAATTTAAAATGCAGGGGCATAGCGGTTGCGGCGGTAACGGCCGAGGGGCCGTGCGGGGGCCGGGGGGCGCGTGCCTATACCAAGTAGTGCGTCGAAGGCTGTGCTTCGCACTACAGAACTTTATGATTGTGTAGATATATTATTATAGTGTAGGTATCAGCGTTGCACCCGAGCAAAGCCGGGGCGGGCCGCTAGTATACTATAATTGGAATTGGACTTGATAAGAAGTATTTTTTACATTTCTGGAAAAAAATTAAGCAAATATTATTCTTATTAAAACAAAATATCATAATCCACGACAGCATACTTTATTATGTTAAAAAAATAATAACTTCAAAAAATAATAACGAGTAACATTAGTTAAGAATACCTAGCTATCCATTTCTCTATATCTACGTAATTTTCGTATTTATGGAAGTTACAATATTATCGATATGTAAATTGACACTTATTTAGACTATCTATTACCTAGTATTTTCTCTTGATATCTTATTATACACTTCCAGACACACAATCGGCCAACTCAATTACAACTTATAAATTGATAGGTAAAAGCAGTAAAAAAATGAGTTTATAGCATCTGTAGGATCTAGAGTTCTTATTTAATATTATATAATATAAAAAGTTCGATATCTTTATATCTAGTAAATCTTTATAAACAGGGCATAAAATGTCCCGATTTAAATGTCTGGAAGTAGTATTATTACACATTTATCTTCAGTATTTTGAATGTCTGTTTAGAAGCTTTTTTCTAACATTATACATTTTCACTACAATGTGAAGTTACTAGATACTTTGACCTTGTGGCACTCATATTTTATGTGAAAATAGAAAAAGGAAATATAAAGAAACATACCTGGAATTTGAGAGAAAGTTTTCGCATGAATATGTCACTATAATTATTATTATTAGCTTATAGTGGAATGCCTAACCTTCATGAGTTGATGACAAAATCACTAACTATATTAATGTGTTTCTTTTTTTATATAATCCTTATTATAAATGCGAAAACTACGTGTACTACCTATATATTTATACAATAATACATAAGAACAAATCACAGTAACGCATTTTATGAGTGTAACTACTTAATCATCATAAAAAGACCTCTGTATTTTATTTGTTTTTTGGTACACAACACAAAATACATCGTTATCAATATAGAAATGGAATAGAATAGAAAAAAACGCGACATTATTTACACAAAAATGGAATAAGATATTTTTCTATTATTCTTTATATATTAGTTACTAAATATTATAAAAATACTCTCATATAGCATACTATGTTTTTAACCTTAGGGCTTGTTCAGACACGCGGAAACCACGCGATTGCAAATCGAGCAATTTGGAGTATCTATGGACTAAACCCGCAGTAATTTCTAAATGAAAACGTAAATAATAATTTATATAAGGCCTGCGCTGTTATCATGCGACTATTATACCTCGCGATCCCCGCCGTGTCTGAATGAGGGCTTAAAATTAGATAATACAATTCAGATTGACACAAGTAGGCGTTAGTGTTAGAAATAGTTTAGAGTACAGACCAAGAGAAAAAGTAGAATTAGAAGGAAAAATTTGCTATTTTTTTTAGAGGCGAACATAAATTGTTATATATTTTACGCGCTCGGCACTCTTGTGTTGTTTTGCCTTAACTTTATTTCGGAGTTTATGATAATAAATTAATGATTGTAGAGAGAGAGCCGTGGTGATAAAAAAATGTGGCAACTACTAACTAATCGATACTGGTTACTTTAACTACACATTCAATCACAATCTAATTTCATAAAAATCTTTGGGAACGCATACATAAAAATTGATGAATGAAATGATTATTTTTTGTTTATATTTTTTGACTATGATATAAAAAACAAGCACTATAAACTACAAGACACTGTCGTTTAGCGACTAGACTTATCTCAGTCTTGTACTACCTAATAATAATTAACATAAATTGAATGTCAAATAACAAATTGGCCATAGCATATCACTTTTCATTTTAAATTAAATTGACAATCTTATTTTTATGTATTAAGAGTTACAATTGAATGTTTTAACATGTTTGACGTTAAACCTAAACTTTATCACAAAACAATGGAGCTTTGCTTATAATTTGATTAGAATAACGAGACTGGTCAGCGTCAAGTAAAAACTTAAAGATATTGCGCTTGAGCAAATAAGTGCACGTAAAAATCAAGACTGCGCGCAACCATTATAATGATCTTTAAATTAATTCTAACGATTCTTTAATAAAGTGCATAATGGATATTGATCACATAACAAAAATATACATCTCTGGCATAATAAGGCATACACAATAGTTAAAATACTTATCACAATATGAAACACGAAAGGGCGTAAAATCACATATATTGCTCTGCGGTTAACATCTCACCTCGAATTGATTGTTTAATACTACTTTTACAAGATCTCTGCGATCCTAGTCATCATGGTTTCTAATAGAACGCAAATATTACAGGACTGTCGACGCAACAAACGACCAAGTTTCAACCGCGACAAACCCGCTTTCAATCTTTTTTTTCAGTTTAACGACGTTTTACATAGTGCAACGATTTACCCACGGTTTCTTAAAGACTGAACAATTTATTTAGATGTGAATTTGTATGACTGGATGATGATGATCAAAATCACAGGAATTGCATGGATCGATGATAATAAACTTTGTGTTGATCTGGCTTTGAGAAACAGGGGGTAAATGTGAATTTCAATAGTCGGGGTAAGGGATGCTATGTGAAATGTCTATGAGCCGTACATAAGTTGATAGAGGTGTGAGTTGTGGTCGGCGAGCGCGTCGTCGGGTGCGATGAGCTCCTGCACGCGGGCGGCGGACATGGTGAGCACGCGCGCGCACTCCAGCACGCCCGCCAGCCGGTGCGCCACGTATACCACTGTGGACCCACCGAACGAGCTGCGGATCGCGTCCAAGATCAAACGCTCCGATTCTTGATCCAAGTTTGCCGTTGCCTCGTCTACTAGCAAGATCTGAGAGGAAATAACAAAATGTAAATGTGGACAGGTTGAATAAAAAAGTAGTACATTATTTTTTGTACAGAATGTATATTACTTTACGCAGTCTAATTCAATGGAATACATAATTATTGGTTGTTAGTCATATTGAACTGATTCATTGTGTTTTCCGTAGTAGTGTAACTATATTAATGGTTCGAATTCATTTCATATATCAATATTTTCATTCGAAAAAATTCGAATCTATATAGATTCGCATAAGATTTGTGGCAGTTATATAAGTAATTTGGTATAATAACGAGACAAAGCAAGTTATTAAATTTATAGGGTGAACGTAAAAAAAGTTTAAATAAAGTTGAGTTGCATTTTTTTTAGAGTGATCATTTTAGTATGTTAGTGTGTGTACCTTGGGCCTGTGCAGCAGCGCGCGCGCGACGCACAGCAGCTGGGCATGCCCTCGCGCCAGCAGGTTGGCGGCGGCGGGCGCGGCCAGCCCCCCGCGCTCGCGCACGGCGCCCCGCAGCCCGCACGCCTCCAGCGCGCGCCACACGTCCACGTCCAGGTACTGCCGCAGCGGGTCCACGTTCTCGCGGATGCTGCCCGAGAAGATAAACGGCTCCTGCGGGATCACGCCTATGCGGGATCTGTATTGAAGAGGAAAAAATAGTGTTAATAAAAAACATCTTACTTCTTGCAATGGTTAGTGCATTTAGTGTATACTCATTCGGTGCGCGTTCTCCAGATTTGGACACACACTTAATAATAAAAACATCAAAAAAAAATCGTTTAGTAAAACATACAGCGTACGTTGCTATTGTGGGGCATCATGTGGGACAAATATTTATATTATCCATTAATGTTCGTTCTGGGAGTGAATTGTGTTTTTGTGAAACTTCTGTAAATATAAAATGAAGATATGTTACGTATATTACCTGAGTGAATGCAGATGCAGCGTGGAGATATCGACGCCGTCGACAAGCACGCGGCCCTGCGCGAGCGGCGCGAGTCGTGTGAGCGCGGTGAGCAGCGAGCTCTTGCCGGCGCCCGTGCGGCCCACCACGCCCAGCTTCTCGCCCGGGTGCGTCGCGAACGACACGTCTTCTAGAGCCAGGACCGCGCCCTCGCGGTCACTGAGGACACGAACATTTTACATTATTTTGCAGAAAATAATTGACAGAAACTGTTTTTATTTAGAATATAATAATAATAATATAATATATTTATTTATATGCAGGGAGGTAAAAAAAAAAAAAGAAAAAATTCCGCCCGGAAACCTGCTACGGTACACATAAAAGAAGAAACATAGGCACCTGGCACATATTATTGTCATAACTGAACTGGCTTACCTAAACTTAAGGCTGACTTTATCAAACTCGATGACGCCCTGTGAAGGCCAGCCATAAGGTGGAGAATCGCCGGCGACGTTCTCTGCCTCTACCTATAAATAACATGTACCATTTTTTATACGATGATCTACTCTAAACTTTAATATAATTTCTTGAAATATACTGAGTTCATAAGCACAGAGAGAAAATACACAAACCTTAAGGAAATATTCTCTGAAGCGCTCCACAGCAATCATTTCGCGTTCCGTTTCCGTGAAGGAGTTCAGCACGTTGCTCAACATTGAGGTCATGGACAGCGCGTACGATATAGCAAGACCGATGAGACCTGCATGTAATCATTGATTTTAAAAATGTAGTAACGGGTTATATCTTTAGATTCCGGAAAAAACTGTCGTCCTGCTGTAGGAGAGGAGGAAGTTTAACGGGCTACGTATAAATCGCAGTATAACGTCATATAATCTTTTTGAAAATAAGTTGTATCGCTGGCATCGTAGCTCCAATATAAGTGGACCGATCGACCAACTGCCGGCAGGCCCAGCGCTCGGTCTCTCTTGCTCGCGAGAAGTAAGTGTGGACGTACCTGGATCGGCGGCATGTAGCTCGCGCTGCAGCACGGCCAGCAGCGCGGCGGCGGCCACCACAGCAGCAGCCGCGGCCTGCAGGCGCAGCGCCAGCCACTGTGCGGCCGCCGCGGCGCTCAGGGCTGCCCGCTGCCACGCCTCCACCAGCTCCGCGCCGCGAGACGCCCATGCTGGTCCAGCGCCCAGTGCCCGCACCGTCGACAACCCTACGACACACGATAAACGTCACATGCTTGATATAAAACCTGTCATCATACGCTCGTAGCACTAAACTCGCGCGGCCGGCGGCAGCGCGTTAATACCGCCACGCATGAGCATATGCAGATACGCAGTCGCTCAATGTAATATTCAGCTAAACCCGGTAAGACTGGTAGCCGACTCCAACATAGCTGAGAAAAGGCTCGATAAATGATGATAATAGGACAAAATCTTTAGTATCTAGATGCTTTCTTACTTAGAAAGTTAAATGGTGCTCGGTCAAAATGGGACCGCTGATAAACGATGCATTGGCATTGATATTTATCCAAAAATATATAATAATCTTACCATCGAGCGTGTCATTGAAGTGTGTATACACAGGTGAGAGGGTGACACTCTGCAGTCGCTTGAGCTGTCGCGACGTGACGCGGTACCGCCGCTGCAGCCGATAGTATATGAATACTAGTGGTACCGCGCCAACTGCCAGCCACGGCAGCCCGTAGAATGTTACTGCTACCGCTCCTATGGTGAAAAACATTATATTTTATGTTGATCTCCTTCTTTCGATTGTTTTTTTTCAGAATTGTTCAGCCCAACAGTTTAATTGTAATTTTATTACTTAATTACATCCATACTATGACGTCTTGTTTCCGGATAAAAAATAACGACTCAAGCTATTAACATTTTTATTAAATTAACGTGATGTCAAGGTGTCAATGAACTTTATGGACAAAACAGTTTTTAGAAAAACTATTTCTGAAATTTTTAGTTATGAATTTCAAAAAATATATCTAAATAAAATATTTACCGATCAGGGAAAATATTTGCGCCAGGAATATGTTTAATATGAAGGGAAGTGAGTCATCGATAGTGTATGTATCTGATGAGAATCTGTTCACAATGCGGCCCAGCGGTGTTATGTCGAAGAACTTCACTTTCGCCTGAAATATTTATAACATTAGTACTTACATCCAAAAAATATATAAAAAAAAAACTGATTGAATAAGGATAAAGGTGAATAGAAGGAATGAAACTACGAGCATTAAACATAGTTATTAGCACTAAACTTTGTAAAATTTCTCTTTTGACCCATTTTCTTATCAATATATTTTATATAACTAAAACATACATACCTCCACAATAACTTTCAACAGAAGTTTATGTATTGAGGACGCAGCTTTGACTCCGCCGTACGCAAACAAAAATGCCCGCATTATCGTGAAAACTAAGTTCAAGCCCGCCAATCCAAAATACACTTCTAAGTAGAAGTTATCAGTGTTAACTGGTGTATTATTCCCCGTTACTCCAACTGTATATGGTTGATATTGTAAGTTTTCTATTCCGTTATAATTAAAACTTGTCTCGTTTGACAGCTTATTGTTCTTCAATAACAGTAGGGTGGTGTTTATTATAGTATGTATGACATTGTCAATGGCTAATACTCCGTGATCTAGTATAGATGTCTTCTCTGTAACATGTTCTGTTAAAGCATTCTCGTGTAACGAAGTAGAGTTTTTGGTTTTGTTCTTGACCCAGTACGTGAGCCAGAGGAATGTGAAGTTCTGAGAAAGCTGCATCAGAATCAGAGATAGGAAGATGGCTATGGATAAAAATATTCCGACCGCTTGTAAATACATGCCGAATACCCTCCAGCCAACTGATCCCTGAGACATTGCTTCCTGTAAAAAGAACACAATTATAAATCCTTATAAGTAAAATAAATAGATATAATATAATACAAGTGGCTTTACAATTTTATGTAATTAAAACTTTAGTATTACTTTTCTTCTCGCTTGCAAATTTTATTGTAATGTTGTGTGGTAATGGATTATTGGAGGAAAATAAAGCGTACCTCGTCATCCAGACTGTTCCTGCTAACATTATCCTTATCATCTACTTCCGGCTCTTGCGGCCGCGGGGGCTCTTCACCTATAGACTCCGTTTCACTTGGCATGTAGTCCTCGATGTCATTCAACACCGCTTCAGGTGGACCTATAGATGAATATGACATTTTTAGAATAAAAATAAATAAAGTGCAGTTATTATAGCGAGAAATTTAAAAAGGCCTGCTTAAAGTTGCATTGGTTGTGTTTGCAAGAATAGCTTTAACATATAAATTTGTAAAGTATCCTTTGATAAAAAGGGACAGTGACTTGTCTCGTGATCAGTTCCGCCAAACGGACTGGTGTTCAGAGAGTGAAAACCGGTTCACCTATTTCGATAACGTGACCTTTGGACGAAATAGATGCCATTCTCTGGTAATTCAAGCCGGTCAACTTAGAAGGCAGGTGTTATATCCTCGTAAATGTTTTTTTCCTAGTTTAGATGCATACCTTGTTTAACAACGCGGCCTTCCTGCATGAGCACGACGTGAGCGGCGCGCGCGAGATGCCTGGGCGCGTGCGCGACCAGCACGCGCGTGGTGTGCCGCAGCACGCCCAGGATGCAGCGCTGCATTATGTGCTGCGCCACCGTACTGTCTACCCCCGCCAGCACGTCGTCCAGCAAGTACACTGTGATAAACGACACAATTTATAAACATTCTATTTAAGTTCTACTTATTTCGCTGTCCATATAAACTATAATAATAATTTGTTAAAAGAGATCTAGAGTTTTTTTGAGATAAAATACTTAGTAAGTATCCCAACATTATGAATTATGTGAGTACCTATCGGAGTAATAATTGTCATGAATAGAAAACATGTCGTTATTTAATCCTTTTATTTAGTCCATAATGTAGGTAATACTGTTGGTGAAGCTTAATAAATAAATTAAGGCATTAATTAGACGCACGTGTCAGGGAAAAGACCAACTCTAATGCAAAGTCATATTAAAAAACCGTTACGATAATGGTATTGAACTTTAGTTATCTACCTTGTTTATCTTGGTAGACGGCGCGTGCTAGTGCGATGCGCGCTCGCTGGCCGCCGCTGAGCGTGCAGCCGCCTTCTCCCGCGTAAGCGTTCCAACCGAGCACGTTCAGATCCTCTGTACAAACATATCGTTTAACTTTACACTCTGTATATTAGCAAGAACATAATAAAAATAATAATATTCCGAGACAACTCACACACGGTTCCAAGATCCCAAGCTATATGTGTTACGGTAACCAGACAATTGATAAATAGGTATACTTATTTATTTCTAAATACATAATTTCCAATGTATGTGGTCCGGCCGCTGAAAGAATGAGTTCCTGACAGTCTTTATTTGTTAGAAGAAATAATAGTCTGTGTTATTTATACATTGTAATCTGGTATAATTAATATTTTTTTAATGATTTTCGTTTTTAGGACCAGTGATGGTAAATTATGTTCCGTAAATTCTTCGCCACATTCAAGTTATATTTTCCTGTTGATTACCGCCTATCAGAAACGCATTTAATCAGCGGAAGAACCATAATAGTAATTTATTGTATTTTTTTCCTAAATGGAATGGCAAACGATTGAATAAGCACACTTTTTAAAGATACCTTCAGAAGAAACAAATATACTTTATTAAATATCTGAATCCAAAGCACTCAACGTTACGAAGTATTTAAGTAAGTAATATGTAAGATAATAAAAGTTACCAGTGAGCGCGCAAGCGTCGACAACTGTACGAAACTTCGCTTCATCGTAAGGTTTCCCAAAGAGAATATTATCGCGGATAGTTCCGCGTATCAGCCACGGTTTTTGAGATACATATCCAAAACCTAAAACAAAATATTTGCCAAATAAATAAAAAAAGTACGGAATTTAAAGAGGGTTAGTTTTCTTCTTGAAATACTCACTGCTTAGATTTTCTGGTATCTGTAAATCACCGTTCTTCTTGAGCATATCACCTATAATCGCATGTAACAATGATGACTTCCCACTTCCGACAGCGCCGGTAATACCTATCAACTCTTCCTTCCCGATCTCTAAGCTAATATCCTTAAGCATAAAAGGCACGTCTTGCACCAAGTGATCTGACGACGAAGTAGAATCGCGTCTCTGTATGTTACCCCGCGATAATCTCTTTTTAGACTTGCCCTTATTCTTCTTTGATTTCTTTGGCGTCTTTTTTCTCTTTAAAGCCTTGGCCCACGCAAATGACGCGTTTTTAAATATAATTATTTTATCTTCGTCATGATTTTTGTTAACGCGGTCGTAATAAATTTCTGCGTCCATATCTGCAAGCTAAAGTCAGGTTTTAAATTTTATTTAGTACAGCCTAAACGTTAAATATTATTTATTTGGGCGTATGAATAAGTGACTTACGTCTAACAGCTTTTGGATACGTTTTATGGATACCCAGGCTTCTGTGAGGCCGTTAAGCACCCAGGGGAAAGCGTTTAGCGGCGCTATCAGCATGTTAATAAGTGCTACTGTTGTAAAAACCTGGAAACAAAGCATCCTATTGCATCCTATATATACAGTGCCATGTTACTAAATTAAAATATGTGTACTGTATACACACTATACAGTTATTTGTTATTTTATTTTTATTAAATTAAATTGCTTTCGATAAAATCAAGGTTACGCCTAAAGAATTGTTAACACTACTTCTACAAGACGGCTTCATCTGTGTTCTATATAGTATTGAAATAGGTGATACATACAGTTGGTGCGTCTAGCTGTATCCCTCTTAGCGCATGCGTGCCGAAAGTCAATGCGGCGACGAAGACTGGCGTAGTGGCCCACAGGACTACGCAGATCGCGTCCAAGTACTTACGGCCGCGCAAGTAACGTAGCTCCTCCTTTCGCACCTCTGTTAGTAAAAAATGCGTTTATAAAGCATATAATTTAAATAAACGGAACAAAAATGTTACGAGAATATTAAAAGTAGCAAAATCGCACGGAATATTTCATTTATTTAAATATTTATTTATTTATACTTCTTTATCTGTATGATAAATATAGTACCAATAATTCAGCAATTGCACATACCTGATACTCTATCAATAAAGTATGACTCCCAAACATGGACCTTTACTGCTCTAATGCCCTTCAACAGGTCAGTGATCAGACTGATGCGGGAGTCTTTGTGTTTCATCAGCTCTGTACTGAGCTGCCCAATCTTATTGGCTATCATTTTGTTTATTGGAATTAGAATTACGGAGAAGGCTATTCCGGCTAGGAATGATATTCCCACTTGTTGGTATAGAAGGAATAATGTTATGAATAACTGAAAACAAAAAAAAAGTAAGTCACGTTTTGTAGTACATTTTAAAAGTAATTTTGATATTATTTTATTACCTGCAATGGGATGCTCCAAAGCGCATGAAAGCTTGGACACGAATTCACAATACGATCTGTGTCAGTCGACATAAAGTTCGTGATTTCGCCGATTGAGAATTTGTTACTTAATTCTGTAGAGGTGACACTGAGAGTCTTTCTGAGTATAGTAGCGACTATCGCGCCTCGCATCTTAAGCCCCACTATTGACATCAACCAGTTAAAATGCACATTGAACAAAGTGGATATTAACGTAGCCGCCAGTAGACTTCCAGCATACACATAACTGGAATCACAACTCTACTAAGTAAACATACACATACATATAGCTAATTTACAGGTATGCAATTATCTTTTGTCAGACTTACCCTAAATGTTGATCAATACTCTCATCCTCCACAAATCTGATCAGATAATTGAGTAATATTGGGCCTGCGAATCCTGCCATGTCAGACACTAACTTGAGTATTCCAATACTATAGAACTGTAGGCCAAAGCACGAGTGTAGAGCTCGTAGCAATGAGACGTTTTGTCGGCGCGGGGATCGCACTAGGACGCGCAAGGTTGGCGTCACTGGCGTACACGGTTGTGTTGCTGTTTCTCCTGTAGCTCCATAGCCTGGAAACAAGCTAATTAAATGATATCCACTCAGCGACAGGTACAGGTTTATCCTTTTTAATATTTTACCCCTTTAGCCACTTCATAAGCTTTACATGATTTTTCGACAAACAACAGTGGCATGCAATTGGAGAGGCCTATGTCTAGCAGTAGACTGCTATAGGCACACAGTGCATAAATTGTGACAGGAAATCAAAAAAGGGTTGCAAAAATTCCAATAGAATAGAACATACCAGAACCTATGAAAGGTTCATGTGGCACATCCTCATACTGCTGATAATTGTCTACATTGCCAATGAGGGATCTGTCCATCTTTGCTCCCACATATGAACAGCAATATTTAGCTGGTACATCAAACAGTTCCTCTGGGTCATTTAATTTATTCTCCAATCCTGTAATGGAAGATTAATTATTTTTCATAAGGTTCAGTTACATTAAGATTTTTTATGATAATGTTACAATTTATTTTTGTGAAATAAACAATATGTTAAAATTAGATAATAATTCACTTTAATTCAATTCAAGTATGAATATTCCAATGTTGTTCATCTACATGCTACAATCTTATTGTGATGTACATATTTATTTGATTTATGGAGTTATCTTAGTTTACATTATAGTTACAACATTAGATACTTATCAAACATTATGACGATTTATGTAGAACTTTAAACATTATTCTAGGTACATCAAAGAACAAAATACCTTTCTGAAGAAGAGGGTCCACCCATAAAAATAGTAATCTGGATAACCAGCCATTTCCTTGCATTGCCGTCCCCAGTATTCCTTCATCCATATGTGGAAGTAATGGTGTGTACTCACTCTGTTTACAATAAGTTTTATTATAAGGTAGGTACATATATATTTTTAATGAATTACAGTTACAAAACTAACAAACTTACATGTGAATGTTGAGACCCAACCAGACATGGAGAGTAGAATGTAGGCCTTGAGTTACTTGATGGAAGTAGTGACATAAAATACAAAGCATGGCAGCACAATGTAGCAATATTGAAACCTAAATTTGACCCCGTCATTACATTGGTCCTCAGAGTAATTAAATTCACAACTACTGTAAAAGTCCACATCATAAGTTGTGAAGAAGGACCCCGGGAACTCTGACCCAATCTATGCTTTAGAGCTAGGACATATCCAAAGTGAAACAACCAAGCTAGACATGACGCACCAGCCGTAAAGTAGTTCACTGGATACAAAACAAAGTCAGGTTTTGTTATAAAGACATACAACTCAATTATTGGAATGAACACTAATGCTAATACCACAAAACTGCGAAACACAATAGCCCGTTCTTGGGTTTTTTCACGGACCACCCAATCTTTTCTGTAGCCCACATAGTATCCTGATATAATCGCAATTAGAAAATATACAGGAATTTGAAAAAATAACTCCTGGAAGCATTGTCCAAAGTCTTTTGTAACGTCATCCCATGGCTTTAGGCCCTGAGGGCCGCACATGTCTTCCCATCGCCAATGCATTTTAAATTATTTTATTATCTCGTCTTTATCAATCATCAAATGTTATTGAAATACTTTGTTCATTGTTGTAAAGTCTTGCACACATTTCCTTAAAAAAGTGCCTATTTGAAACGCATAATATTCTCCTAATGAGTCACTAGTTTTATTAAACACTCTTGTAGTTTAATTAGCTTAGAAAAACGTATATAGGTTTAATTTCTCTATTTATTCAGATATTTATTATTGCACGACCGGTCGACTTAACTTCAAAGAAAATACTCTATGGTTTGATCAGATGCGAGTAGAGTTGTCACTTTGTTGATGTTGACAAAATTGACAGAACCAAAATAACTAGAGTAAAAGCAGAAACTAGGTACATTATGAAAATTAAATGTCCGTTAACGTCTTTTTTTTTAGTCTTTTAAACTAATAATCCTATTCATTAAAATGTTCTTTTGACGATATTGTAATACTTCTATAAACATCATTTGAGCTGTGGAGAACCGAGAAAGCTCACTGTATTGCAGTAATAGAGCACACATACACGAACATAATATTACAATAAAATTTCATTATTCCATTGTTTAATTTAGTATTACTACTATTACTTTTAATGTTACGAAGAGCGGTCCTCGACCTCCTAGCACAGGTACCTAAAAATTAAACCCTATTAATTTTTTCTCACTTGGCAATGTGCATGATGATATTACTTTTTTTTATTTACAGATAATACTTCAATACCTACTTATTATATTTCTCTATGCTTCAATATCTTGAAACGTCAAATTACAATCAAACTTGATCAAACGCAAAAAGCAATAACAAATCATTCTTAGCGAAGGTGTTACTTTCAATAAATTGTGGCACATCAAACAGTAGGTACCTCTTATTTTACATTTAAATAACACTACTTTTGAGTTTGAAAACCTGTCTCAAAAACGCTATCATAGGTTACACAAGTGGATACAACTGAATTAGAAAATTCAACAAATTTGGACGAAGAACTGGATATTGACCCTATTAACGATATCATTGATTACTTAGTGAGATGCGCTAAAATTTCGTTCAAAAATGCACACGTTAATGAATCAGAAGTTCGAACTAGTGAAACAATAAAAATGGCTTGCGATCTTTATAATCGCTCACCAACAGAATTCCTAATACAGTTCGGCAAATATCTTGCTCCACAGCACATGGGATATTTTGAAAATTTACAATCTACCGCCGATAGTAGCTTTAGAGACGTTATTAAACAATTACAAACTTACCATTCAGACAAAAGTAGACGTAAAAGAATACGAAATAGGCGGTATAATGCATTACAGAAACTTCAGAATGAAACAGATTATTTCAGTGAAAAACAAATGATGTATAGAAATCCCTTACTTTATGAACAGCTTATTGGCCAGTATCTAACTGATGAGGAGATTAAAGACCGGGATGGTGTCGACAATGACAACCTCACCTTCCTGAGCATGATATTAGAAACAGTTGACCGCAATGATATGAGAGAAATGAAGAATGAGCAGTTGATTGAAGAACAAGAGGAAACAAATCAAACAGTCACTAAAGATGACTCGGAAAGCAATGATAGTTCTAGTTTCAGAAATAAAAAACAATGGGGTGACTTTGATAAACCTGATACAAGACCCAGCTATATGCCAGAGCCTAGAAAACAAAATATGATTTCACCCACAGAGAGGAACTTGCTCCGAGAAGAATTTTTACAGGAAATGTACAGTTGTTTTATTGAGGGCAGGGATACAGATGTTGATTACCATAGCATAGACAATGATGAGCAATATGATGACCTGCAGCAAGTGTCGCAGGATGCTGAAGACAGATATTTTGATTCAGAATCCAATGATATAGAAAACCTTGAGGAACATATGAAGCTTGTCCAAGTATATGGCAGGAAGAACTCTGATAGGAGTGTCAATGATGATCCTTTAGATGAGTTTATGAAACATATGTCTAATAAACATATTATCAGCTATACAAATCTTTTATTTACTGCCTTTACCACAAAATTTATTTTTATGTTTATTTTGCAGCTATAGTCATAGATATCTATAAAATCAAATTAGTAGTAGTTACATATACAAATATCACATGCACTTGACATTCACTTTGTATGCAAAGTTACTTGACCCACTAAAACAAATTACGGATCTAGTATAATAATAAAAATATCTGCTAACTTTAACTGCAAAATAGAATATTATTATTTTATGAACAAACTAGTAGCTTTAAACTTTTTACTACTACATTACTTTTGGCGCTCATGACACCGCCTCGCGCAGCTGCGCCGCCACCGTTGGTGCTGCCGAAGACCTGGATCAAATAATAATTGATTACACATGAATTAAACAAAAACGGACCACTTCGAGGCTACATATAGGCACATACATATTACATTTCAATAATAAGTAATAAAAATTGCAAATAATTTGATAACTAGAATGTCGCTTTGGTAAAAATCGTAGTTAATTTGAATTAACATGCGGTTGTATCGGTTTTGATGAAATTTATACGGAACCATCAAATGCCATTATGTAATTGGTTCACAACAAAATTGCCGAAGATAGCGCGTGGAAAACATACTAAAAACTTTGAGAAACACTTTAATTTTGAGGGGGAACAAAAAGAGTTCGGAACTTATATTTTTCAAAACTCCATTAGGTTTTCTCTGACTTGTCCGCGTAAAAGCATTTTTATATCAAACTATCATTGTCAAACAGAGAAGATGGCGTCTATCCTTTTGGAGGCCTTCTTTATCAATATAGGCTTAGTAATTTTATAACCATGACACATTCATGGCGCATGGCGACAGATGTACACTGACACACTTTCGCATTTATAAGTTTAATACCAATATACCTTATTCTTATGTACTAGCGAGGTAAAAACATACGTTTTTTAAAACAATGGATGAAAACATATTTTAGTGAAGATGACAAGAGTCCGAGGAGATTTCGAGTGGCTTAAACAAAGAGCTTGTATAGCCCACTGCCGGTTACAAACAAAGTGTGCTTTACAAGGATGAAGATGAGATGAGTGAAGATTGTTTTGTGTTTAATATCTTTAGGTAAGTGTCATCCTCAATGTCTAGGAACGTGACTGTTGCTATGAGTCGAGTTACAGCATAAGCTAACGTAACCTCAGTAACAAGTAGTGTTTAACTTGGTGTTGTTATACAACAGGACATATTAGCCTATGCAAAATATTTTCTATAACTATAGATGTATTTAATTGGTCGTTTCGAACACTGTCTGCGTTTCACTGCGGGCTGCTAACGCATTTGTTGTTGTGGGCTCTTTCTAAGGTAGCCAACGCGTGGCATGCATACTGAGAAGTGGACTGCAAATTTCACATAACATACCTACACATCTAGTCGTTTTTTGTACTGTCACTCTACTTAAGGTTTTTAAGGATACATTGGAGGTCAAATATTCAACCTATTTATTAGTTCATAAGTATAGATTTCTGCTATGCTAACTTACATAAAAGTGTATGAAGCTTTTGTAATTTACGGCAACTTTCAGTAGTCCTAACCTTATGTAAGTCCTATCTTATAAAACATTTAGTCACAGTTTAAAAAAATACAAACAAAAGGCTTTGGCTCAAGTTCTCCGTTCCCTGGGATCACAAGTCTGACACAACAGCATACCTACTTACAATTAGGTAGGTACTTATGTAAGTAGGCGAATGGGATCGAACTTATTTTACTGCAAGCCTACCTAACTATCCCACTGGCCACTGTTGGGCTTTCCCTGTCAATTTAGGTCTTTTGTTAATTGCTGACAATCTTATTGTTGAAGTTAGAAAGCTTTAAGCACTTTACGATTATTTTGAGAAATTATAGTATATAAAAATTGTTATCTTTCTGCTTACGATTTAATAATGGTTTTAGGTCAAGGAAATAATAGTTAGGTAAATATTTACTTTCAGTAAAATTGTAATCTTAAATTAAATCACGAGTATGCAATAAATTGCGTCGTCCTTACTTAATGCTTTGTAATGTACTAGATAAATTCGGAATAAAATTAGAGCAGTCACAAGTAGGCAAATATATTTTAAGTAAGTATCTATGTACTTTTATATCTAGCAACAAACGCAACTCTTTGTCTCAAGGACAAAGCGGTAAAGATTTACATGTTAATTAACAATTACAAAATACAATAACCAACGAGAAATGTTTATAAGTGCAGTCTCATCGTCTATACTCCGTCTGTGTATGTTAACTGAAGTATTTGCGCAAATATAATACGCACTTGAAGTATAATGCTCATGTCGCCTGCGACAAGTGACAGCGGCGCGGGCGGCAGGTCAGCGCCGCATTGTCACAGCATAATGGTTAACTCCATCGACGTATGATTTGCATAGACTGCTACTATCGCTAGGTTCCCCTTGTGCCAAGCGAGAGCAGTTTTTAGTCTGATCCTAGTACATTTCCTTTTTCATTTAAGTTAATTTTCGCGCAACGAGAAACTTATATAAGAAAATATCGATGATTTTGACATTGTTACGATAATATTAGTATTTTAGATAGATTTTTTAAAACGGCAAGCTCCATCTACATACATAATTCACGACAACACTTGTTCACACTAGTGCTTACGGTTAAAACTCTGATAGGCTCACTCTATAGTTTCAAATGCAACCTCGTTGGTTAACTCAGTCTCCAAGTCACCCCATTCTTAACATTTACATACAATGCGGATTATTGAACGGTGCCAAAAATAACAAACGAAAACTTTGCCAGATTAAGTAGGTATACCTACGTATTCTACGTAAAATTGAAAATGCTGCCCAAGGAGGTCAGTTGATGCAAATTAAATTAACGACTCCTCCTATGGCCCTGTTATTTCTTATAGTGTAATTAAGCGCTTTCTGTGTACATATCGCTAATGATTCTTAAATTGACGTGAGCACGGAATATGTACTTATTTTATTAAAATAAAGGATGTAAAAAAACATTTAAGTATAATAACATAACAGTTAAATATATTGTGATATATTGTTAGACAAAGAATGTTATTATAAAACAGGAGTTAAGTTATCTCACAGATTAACTTGTAGTACAAGTAGTACTGTTGTATTTCAAGTTATAGTATTTACGGTTAACAATAAGGTTTAGATCAGTACATAACATTACTATAATATTCATATATTTTATAATCTAGTAAAGCGATAGATAAAATTTGATCCTGATAATAAACAATTCCCTATAAATAGGTAATCTTAAGTAGACCACCGTTTTAGACACAATAGGGAGGTACCTAGTCTACTTAGTAGGATATGAAAGAATGTTAGACAAGAGCGTCGTCCTATTTGAAAATCTTTCAGAGCAAATGAGATAAGTCTCAAAGCTCAATCTCGACTGAAGTTGTAAAGATAATAGCTATTTCGGAAGTATGGGGGTCGGGTGCAGCGCGCTGAGCCGCCAGCCGAGGTGCGCGTGCGCCGGTGCGCTATGAATGGGCGCGCAGACGCAGACGCGGCGCAGACGTCGTGCGGGAAACGCGCGCGAATCGGGCGCAGCCAGTGAATATATCGATATATCGTGGTTTATAGTGTTGCACCTTACGGTTGAAGAAATAAAATGGTTTTGGTAAGTTTTGTGATTATTGTGATAATTGTATATTTATAGTGTTTTTAATATCCTATATAAATTAATTTATTAGGTATCATTTAATTTACTGTTTAATGTTTTATATATTTAGGCTGAACTTAGTGTAACTCATTGGGTTAAACACACACACAAAGACTAAGGACAATCCATCTTTTGCTTATCCATATTATGGGTTTCTAAAAAAAATACTTTTCCTATATTTAAACTTAGTTGGCATCCACTAAAACCCTTTAAAAATAAGATTAACGAAAGACGCCCTTAATCAATCCCATTAAACTTATATTTTGTTTGTTCGTTTTTGCCTAAAGATCTAACAAATGTAAAATATTTAAATGAACGGAATCAATTTAAAAAATAAATAAACAAAATTGCAATGTAACAATTCAAATATTCAAAACAGATTACAACTACAATCTAAAGCTCAAAACTCATAGCAATCAGTGTAATGCACCCCTAAATTTTTGCTTACCTACAAAAGACATCAACGCGCTCTGAAGTTACACTATTTTAAATTTCATAAACGTAGTCTCATTTACTATGAATCTGCCCCGATTTGATAGATTTATATTAATTCTATTTCTATTCCTATTATTCATAAAAATCAATCAAAGCTATATATTATTACATTCATTTATAAATTATTAGTTTGCATTCGTGTATAAAAACTAAAGCTTTTGACAATCTCAAAACACATTAGTCCTTTAGATGCAGAAAGCAATCAATCAAACATATGAAGACGATGAAACTGGTTGTAATATTAACTGTACCTTAATAGTCAGTTAATTTTTACCGTAAAAATCGAATGGGCTTCTCAAAATGAATTAAATTAGCACTCATTTAATTAGTAGATACAATAATAAGTCAAAACTCTTCGAAGAGTATCTTCTTATAATAAACATAAAACAAAGCTTTCATGACCATTGACAATATTAAATACAGGGAAATCGGATTTCACGTAGGCGTATAAACTTGCAATTTGAACCTTATGTTTACGTAATAAGAGTGATTACTATCATGATATGTAGCAAGTGTACCGAGTAGAGACGCGGGCGGCAGCCTCGGGCGGGCGGTGCGTGGGTCATTGGGCAAGTCTTCTGCCGCTAGAAGCCGCCGCAAGTCGCCGCAAGTCGCCGCAAGCCGCCGCAAGCCGCCGGGTCATCGACACATAAAGCGTGTGAAAGTGTTATGTATATCTCTTTCCTTCTGCACCCACACGCATGAGCTCTAGCCGCTCTAGGCTCGGCGGAAGGCTTCCACGCGTCTATTGACTTACCTAATTTGTTCCGTTTTGTGTTAGTCGTTTATGTTTATTTGGCACTCGCTTGGTAATCTTTAGGTTACTAATGTAATTTAAATTTAAGCTTACATGATACAGGTTGAATAAACAACAATTTAGTAACTTATGTGTAAAGCAACAGTAAGGGACGTAATACCTTGTTTATATGATTAAAATATCTTTTTATCTACCTTCCTGGCCCTTATAAACGACGTGCGCTTTAAGTTTGATACACATCTGACATTTAAAAAGAGTGTCCTAAATATGTATCAAGATTCAAAGCGTCGTGGAGGGCGGTGTGTCGGTGGTGCGGCTGCGTCGGCGGCACCGCCCGTGGCGCCAGTCGGTCTGCGCGCGCGTTCCCACGCCCCCGCCCCGCCACCCGCGCTCCCGGCTCCTCTCGTGAATCAACGTCAACTTTTATAAATAAATGTTTTAAAAACTTTCACTAACAAATATATACGAGTTTTTGGAAGAACATGAATAATGATTTATGCCTAAAAGCACGGTTAAAATATATAGGTATCGTCAAGAGTCGGCAGACGATAAGATAATGAAAAAACGGTCGGTGAAACTGTATTTCTTTGGTATGTCTCAAGTACCATGTGTAATAATACGTAATATGAGATAACTATAAAATAAAAGCAGAACAAATTGTGTGGTATACGAGGCACACGAGTGATGATTATAGTGTGTGGCACGCGATGCGGCCACATGGTGTTAATGACTGCAAGTTCTCTCTTGCTATGACAGCCACTATAGGTAGCTACCACCAGTGCCACCCCCAGTCTTAACTAAACTTAGTTACAAGATAATTGAGTTGACAGGGTAAAAAATTTACGAGCCGTTTACATGCGTAAACATAATTTTACTACGCATACTAAGCAACAATAATATTCAGAATTGATAGAGCTGTTAAATTTAAATAGTTCCGTTACATACAATAAAAAGGTTCTCAAACTAGGATAGGTATGAAACCTATGAACAAAATAAGTTCACTAAGATTCAAGAGTCTATGTGAAACGCCCCAAATGAAATGATGAAAAAGATTGAAGATTCTTATAAGACACCATTGGGCTACACCCAAACACGATTGGCCGAAAAAAGTGGACTACTCATAAATATAAATCAGTGAAACGCCGATGTACGACTGCGCTATATTACACAGACACATAATATAAGTCGTCGTTAAAAGTGAGTCAAATCAATAGCTCATTCATCAATATTGATCTACTTATTACAATTTATACGCTATATCATTTTAACTTCATCAGATATTGGAAAATGATTTGCATATATAATCACTAAAACATAATTATATAATGTGACTGAATTGTACCTACTTTAAATATATTCATTTCAAGCTTGATTGGAAATAAGGCTTTAATTATGATGAACCCAATTCATGTTACATAGGTTTGACTTAGACAACCAATATAAAAATAAAACATTTTTAGTGACTAGCGATCGCTTTCCTTAATCTTAGGTTATCCAAGACCCATCGAAGTTATCTCTACTGAATGTATTTTATCCATATCTCATCAGTTACTTAGTAATAGCTGTCGCAGAAGACAGCTTTTAAGTAAATAAATAGAATCTACTTACTTACTCAGTATAAGCGATACTTCGAGAAATCAATGTATAAGTAGGCATCAGCGAGTGGGTAATATTATAGATGTACAAGTAAATAATGCATGTGGTTATATTGGTATCCGTATGCTGCATCGCCGGCACCCAAGCCTAACGGAATCTGTGTCGGAGACAGGTTCGGAGGCAGTTTTATGTCACGTCCATTGTAGAGGCGTACGTAGGTAATTCTTGGTACCTACATACCTATTAAAATTAAGTGGCTAGCTGTGTTTACTCGCCTCCGCATAATATTTGAAGACTAGTTTCCGTCAGCTAAATCTTTATAGTTAATACTTCCTAGAAAATCTACTAATAGATAAAAAATATGTTTTGATAGGATTAGTGCCTAATCATCTTAGACGTAGAAAAAAAACAACATAACGTTATATTAATTACGAATATGACTTAAAACTCAAATGCGTTGTATAGATAGGTACCAAGAAAATTTCAAAGTAGAGATTGAACCAAACTGCTTCTTTTTCAACTGCTTAAATATGCATCTGACAGCGGTTTTTCCTATTAAAGAGAGATGACATAATCTCGCTGATGTCCAATTATAAAACCCTAATCGAGCAAAACATAAAGTGTAGGTATCTATCTACCTATATTAACTACTCTACAAGCAAATGACAGCCGGCTGATGTTGTGTTTTTGTGTCTGTCACATAATCTAAGTATATTAAACAAAAACGCATCATTGGCATGAAGATTACAATAAAATGGACGTAGAATGTAAGTAGGTACCTAGTGTAAGTAGGAAGTTACATGATGCTACATGGCTAAAGTCCAAATACCTTTCCATCTTTAATTTTGAGTAGTTTTTTTTCTATAATTTCTTATTTGATGCAATTGCATCATTTTCTTTCTTTATTAGAGGGGAACTCAAATGGTAGGGTTAATTATGGCGTAACTTGAATTTTCCGGACATTACCTAGTTCATAAATGTGCTCCTACAGACTTTAACTTTACACTCGTCTACTCGTGTAAGTGCGCCGTTGCCTCAGCTAGATTTAATAATGTTTAATGTAATTAAAAAGTAATGCTGCATAATGTCAGTATAAGTATTCATAAAGTGACCTATGAGAAGAACTTGTTTTTAAATCGTAACGATTATGACTATCTTTGAGCTTGCTTCCCGACTATATATACATAAGGAAGAAAGCTTCTTATGAATAAAATAATTATTATGAAACTAAGCTAGCCAACATTCGCATCCTAGTCAATCCAATCAAAAATAATATTATCGGACTAGCTATAACTATTAAAATCTACGGAACTTACAACTCATAAATAAATACATAGATAGTCGTTACTTTCCTGATTACAATTAAATTTTCCCAGCGGTCTGCACTACCTATGTCCTAGTGGATAGCTCGTCGCCAATCAATAAAGATGTGGTCAATGTTTTCACTAAGCAACTTGAGCAGCTCGTTGGTTTGTATATAATTTCATTCAGTTAGTAAAACTAGAGGACTCGGTTAACCACAATGCTTATAAAACTAGAAAAGGAAAGTTGTGCCGTGTTTGGAGTCCGAACAAATGTTTGCTGAACGTGCCGCTTGGATCCGCGGGACAACATAACTAACGTAGCCGACTAATAAAATAATTACTTTATTGATCATCTTACCTTTGGCTAGACAGGTATAAATAGTACATTCAAGTAAACATGCCATCTATTAAAGCTTGTAAATAAAGATACACAGCTTCCCGACTTGTGTATTTCTTATATTATACCTTATGTACCAAAAGCTTTAAGGCTAGACACGTTTTTCTGAGGTAAGAAATAACGACAATTAATTGTAATGACATACAAATTGACACTACCAGTTGAAAAGCATAATAAGAGAGTGAAAGGAAATTTAAAATAGGATAAATTAAATGCAAAACACCTTAATATGATTCCCGTCAAGTACTGCGAGTGTTAGTGATTCGGCGCACGCGCCGCTTTCACTGCTGCTGTGTCCATTGTATCCTGGTACAGGTGGTGAGCATAGCTGTAGGTCTTACGTACCCTATTGATTTTCCAATAAACGACGATTAAGTTTTATTGCCTCTCTTCAATTGTTTCTAGTCGGTACGTAGCTATTTAGGTAAATCTTAAAAGGTAGAGTTTGATTTGGATAAGGAAGTTGGTACTTAAGGATAAAATATAAAGTGGTATATAAAATATAAATATAAAGTAAAATATAAATGGCGTTTGGTTATTGCTTACTTATTATTTTACGCTCGACTTACGTAAGTTTATCATTTGACGAAAATGTGAGCGTAAAATAATACTTTTTATCTCTCGTTTAGAATCCTACGGAAGTTTATAAATTTCCTAGGAATATTATAAACTTACGGTTCTTATTATTTTCCGGTGTTCTTGGTACGTGGCAAGGTTCTTGGTATTTACCTAAGACGTTTTACGATATAAGTGACTATTGTAGTGCCTAGAGGCAATTAAGATCTATCGATACAAATCTATTATGTTTAGAGAACTTACTTGAAACAAATGTATAGTTAGGTCTTTAAACAAATATAACTATGAATCGAACAACTTTATTTTACTTACTTAATATATTTAGTTGTTAATTATTAAAAAATCTTAATCTGTTGACAGTCAAAGTAAATAAACTGAAGTGAATACTCCAATGTTATGTGATTTAAACAACGCCGTAAGAACATAAATTTGGAACACTGCTTATGAACAAGCGAATGGCTTGAATTTGCCCAGTTTTTCCATAAAAAGCCAATGAGGTCAGACATTTCGTATATATACTACTTATAATAAAGAGGATCTTTAAAATATTAAATTAGCTCGTCTTTCTTCCTGCCAGGGCAGTCGGCATTTTAACGAGATACCGTCGTGACTGAAACCTCCCAAGAAAAAATGCACCTCCGCTCTAATTGGACGAAATTCATGCTTTTAACAGTTGCATTTGCGGCGCAGGGCCTTCAATATGAGTTATATTAATATGGGCAAAATACATGGAAAATGTATTAATAGACTAGCTGTGCCCGCGACTTCGTCCGCGTGGAATAGTTACTTTTCGGGCAGCATATTTAGAATTAGGTTTTTATACATATACTTTCGCTTGGGTGGCTATAAATTTACTTTACACATGCTTCTCTGTATACGATTTTTCTATGTATTTCTATGGATTTATTTATGTACCGATTGACATGAAATAAACACTAAATGTTAAGTGAAGCTAACTACAATATATTTGTGAAAACCGCATCTTAATCGAGTAAGCCGTTTCTGAGATTAGCGTGCACAAACACACAGACAAACAGACAAACAGACAAACAGACAAAAATTAATTATAATTTCAGGTTCGGCATCGATATTATAACAACCCTTGCTACTTTTTTTGTTTATTTTTCCATTGTATAGACACCACTTTTCTACAATTTTATTATATGTATAGATTGGTATTTTATTATAAAGATATTCTATATGATATGGAGATGAAGATAAAGTTCTTTAACAAAAATAAGGAGTTTAATGACCTTATACGCATATGCACGAGTAGGCTTCACATAGACGGAAAACAATGCATCATAGGCTGAAAATTAAGAAAACCGTTATAATTTCGTAAACGGTTGATCATTTGACACCTGTCAAGTGTGAGTCGCACAAACACAGGGTATTAGTCTATGTTCGCCATTTTTCTAATAAGTTGTTAGATCCGCAATAGAAATATATAAACAATTTACGTTTGAGGACCTCTCACATTATTAGTTTGATTTAATTATAGTAAAAAATATGCGTACCTAAAAATTTTTTTGTAAATTATATTTTGTCTATTTGTTATGCTTATGCTCTCCTTTTTATTTTGGCCTGCAATATACGTGACCATGATACGAGTATTGAGTTGTATTTTTGTAGGTTTTGTAATTTGATGTCAATTAATAAGTGTAATTTATTTACAGATACACCCACATGTGTGGTTATTACTGTTCCTCGTGACAATCACAACCTCTCGCTCCTTCTCTTCAGACTTGGTAGCGGCAGATGGATCGCCCATCAATCAAATTGCAAATACTACGTGTAAGTATGCACTGAGATAAATAAGATACTTCTCTTATCAAGATAAATAAGTCATGAGTTCGGCTAGTCAAACTTTTTAAATAGTAAATTTAATCTAGTTTACCCTGTAGTTATACGATATCCTATTTTTTTATTTATAGCTAATAAAAACGCTTTTTACAACAATATCGAAAAGCTAGAAAAACCTAAATGGCCTTGCATAGTAGAGCTCCTACCAATACCAAATACCAAGTAAATAATATTATTCTGTTAAAATTTTAATTTCAGATAAATCCGAAGATGAACGTCAAGTCAGTCTGACGTCAATATTCTCCCCTCGAATGGATTTCGAACAGTGGAAACCGCTCACTGGTCGCGGGGACCCACTGCGCAACGATCCAACATATGACTATGAACCACCGGTTCTCGAAAGAGTTCATTATTGGGCCGACGAGCCTAGACTTGAACGCGAACATTATCCAGAGAGGAAATCTGAAGTTCTCATGCTCGGCGTCTCCTCCAGAAAACCAAGCGTTACCTCTCGTCAACCACCATTGCCACCAAGACGACATGTTCATCGACCCATTCTGAATAAGTATGAAGACTTCACGTATAAATTGAGCGAGCATTACCCAATGACCATATTAGTGCCCCCACCTCCCCCGCCCCCTGGTCATCAACCACAGCTGTTTATTCTTCCAGAAGACAAAGCTCCACATACGAATAAATTACAGCCACAAATAAAACCCAATTCCTTACCTCATGTGACAATAAAAGATACGACTGCTGCACCTGAAGATCTTACATCTTTATATGCTCTACAAGAATCAAATTTAATTTACCAATCTTCGACAACTATTCAAAATTGGACAAATGATATCAATCAAAACAAATCCGTAATCGAAAATACAGTAAGTAGTGATTACGCGGGTTGGGGGCCAACCACACCAGTAGACAATACTGATGCCGCAAACGATACTCATAACTTCATTTTCAATGATCATTCAGATCGTCATCCTTATTCATTTTACAAACCAATGCTATCTGAAGCACCACCTCCACCAAAGATTCAACCTAATCCAATTCTGGTACCAACTTTTGTGCCTACCGTTCTTCCACCAACTACGGCGGTCCCACCTACAATAGTATTTACCCAAGTGACATGGCCCACGGAACGAACAACTGAAAACCTTGAAGTGACTACGGAGACACCACAAGAAACTACAGAAAAGCGAACTACACCAATATTCCAACCAACACCAATACCTACTACAGAAACCAAACTTGAAACAAGCTTGTTCGATATGCTTGGACCAATGATGTCTATGCCGATGGTGAACGGCCCAGAAAGACCTGAAGATAATCTTTACGCTCACGCATCTGAAAATGTCCATGTATTCAACGAACAAAAACCCGAAGATCTACAAATTGAAACAATGCAAACTATGCAGCCTCCCCCACCAGTTAAACAAGCTGAAAGCTCAACGACAAACAAACAACAGTTTCATGTTAATTCACAAAGTGTAAACAAAAATCCTGCCTTATATACTCACGGACCATACTTGCATATGCGTTTTACAACGCCTATACCAACTACCATAGAAGAATCTTCAGAAAGCCTTAAACCAACAACTGAGGCACCTTCAATGCCAATGTATCTCATAATACAAGGGCACTCTAAGGTTAAAACTTATGGATCGAAACCCAAACTTCCTGAGAGCAAAGAAACGATCACCAATGAAATAAACAAACATATGGAAACTAATGAAGTTAAACATCTCCATCCGATAAGTAAAAAATCTGCAAAGAAATTGGGGTTAACGGATATTAGTCGTAAAAACCAAGCAAAAAATTTAAAAACCCTTATCGATAGTGGTCACGGGTCAATTGAAATACAAGAAACTGATCTTGGAATAAAATATGATGTTAGTGACGGTAGTGACGTGCCAGTAGAAATATATAGAAAAGGAATAGTCGACAGCGACGAGAACGATTATTCATCTTCAAAGAAATCTGCTTTCGAAAAAAAAACCAAGCGGCAAATTGAGCTCGAAGATTTATTGCCCTTTGATGAAGAGACCGTAGAAGAATACGTTTACAACTTTTTTGAGGGAAGAAAAAATGAGACCGGTATTACTGGGTTGATCGCACAGGCGGTGACGAGCGACGCAGCCGAAGCTGTTGATGAACTGGAAGATGATGACGACAGTGAACTCGATGAAGAAAGATGACTGGATATTAGGCACAATTTCTGAGACCTATTAGTATAAATTACATAGCAAAATACCAAAAAACAATCAAGATTTTGGTGCAACAGATTAATTACTTACTAATTTGACAATAACTTAATTTGTTGATCGACCCCACCGATGGATCAGCTGCCTCCGAAATAGAATATTACCTCAAAAATGGTACTCACATATCTACTCAATCTTTTAATTAATTATGGCGTATCTACTACATTACGCGTGCAAAACCATAAAAATAATTCGGAAAAAAGTGGCTGCATATCGTAAGATTGGATGCTCAAAGATAAGCATAGTAGTTAAAAAAATCGACGAAAAAGTATGTTTTTAAGATGAAATGTGGTAGGAAGGGATTTTAGAAAATTATATTCGTTGAAATAGTCGTTGTCGTACGCCCTTCGGCCTATTTATCCAAGCCCGACAAGGACAACTGGTGATCCGACTGAAAAGCAAGAAAAATGTTTTTATTCGAGGTTTGGGTCTCACCTAGTTACTCCTCCTATGCCCCACCAATTTAAAAGACATATTTCATATACGGTGCATAAGAAGAATACTTAGTTATTTATTAAGATACTACGCCGCTAAAAATTACAATCGAAAAAGGCATTATCTAGTGCTATATCATTCAATACAGCATAGGGGCATACAACTAAGTAGTATAAATATTACTGTAAAAATAATTGCTTTAGTGTCGTAAAACAGCGAGAAAACAGGCGAGAGAGTTTGTGTCGAAAAAGACCACACACGTTTCCTCCTAATAATTATACAGTTCTATTTAGTATTGATTCAATTGAAATATTAAAGTTTAAAAAGTGTTACGACTTCATATTTCTTTAAGACCGTATGGTATTCTATAAAGACGGAATAAACGATTGGAATTGACGAGACTATTTTGTATGTTAGTAAATATATTTTAGTGACGTATTTATTTTAGTTTAAGGAACTATTTACAATATATTACATTTTTTAATACATCGACCGAAGTTTTATTTTGCCGTTTAACTCACATCCAAATAGGTTAAAGTTATTTTCATTCAGTTCAAGATTTCAATTAATTAGTACGTTTCTATAAGTGTCGTGGTGTCGTGTATGATTTGCAGCTCAAATAATTTCCCATTTTTCTAATTATGTAGGTTTAGATTGATGCACGTCTACAAAAAAGACACGTGCGACCAGCGGACGCGGCCCACTAACACACACATTTCTTACCATCCTTTTCGTAGAAATAGACAGAGACACCTTAGATAAAGTGAAAGCTGCTTATAAACCCATAAAGTCACATTTATTGCGATCCAGTGTAGCCTATAAGGAGCCATCTATGATGTAGGGTCAACGGCAGATAAGTAAAACAGCGTCAACGATAGTTTACAAGCAAATATTACATACTTTTAATAGAAAAGTGCGTAACTTATGTAGTTGTTCAAAATAGAATAATGCTTCCAATTATGTATGTGGACCACTTAACAATGTTTTGTTTCATAGTTGGGATCGAGCTTGGCGCTGAGTTGCACCAGTCTGCTTGACACAGGCACACTTTGTACTCGGCTTCGGGTAGTCTGGAACAATAATCCAGTAGCGACTGTTACCATATACCCAAACATTCTACCCACAGACATTGTGTTAGTGAGTTTATTCTTTCAAGCTACACCTACCCAACAGTCATGATTCATTAGCAGTAATTCAAGTGTCGCAGGAGATTTCACACACTATCAACATACTTACGCAAAATATTCTCATACTTGATATAAAAAATTGCATTTTGCATTACAATCCATGTTTTTTCTGACCGGGAATCGAACCAGAAGCCCTTGCGCGGTAGCTGTAGCGGGTCTATACAATGCATTTGTATTTTATTAATTTATCCTATACTTTAATTCAAATTTTATTTTCCTACAGATAGGTATTTTTTATGATTAGGATATTTAAACCTAAATAAAAATTTAAGTTTATTAGGTATATATTTTTTACATCGTACGAAAAGTATTTTTGGAAATTAAATATAATACATACCTTTCATGTTTACAAGTCATAGCTCTGGTAGGTACCGTCATAGATCTAGGAAGGATGTCGTCTCCCGTAGGTAAGTAGCATCCCCGCTGCACGATCCAGGCGTGACGAGCTCGCGCACTCCACGATCTCACAAAACACATCGCATTCTCTGTTGACGACACATCAAAATAATATAAAGGCCATTTATGAATATGCGTAAAATAAATGTGGTAGGTTACAAATATGTACCTCCTGTACAATTCACAAGAAAATTTCGTGTACTGTTGAATGCAAGAGTCGTTACTACGAAGTCACCTCCACAGCGGGTCCAGTCTCGCTGCGTCGATGAACAATTATAACAGAGCAGAGCCTCATTTGCGCTACATAGAAATAACAAGAGCCATATTTTTTTCAACAACATGTGTGTGCATATTTAAAATCAGCTTAAAGATAATGCTAATTGAATAGTAATTTACGTAGAAGAACTTATATAGATCTAGATTCGTAGGAAAACAAGAAGAGTGTCATGATGGATTACAGTAGTGATGACAGACGAAGTGACGAAGTATTGTCAAAAGTATCACGTATTATAAAAAAGAGGTCATAACCTCTACTGCTACTTTGCGATACGAGATAAGCAACTAAAATGATATGTATCCTTTAATAATTTGTAAAATAATAAATAATTAGACATTAAATTAAAAAAGTACAGATGAGGCAGACTGGCTAGCTAAAGTCTTTGGCCCTTCGCAAACAGAGCTCCGTTAATCTCCGATACCTACCCGAAGACTTAATTCTCTAAAGTCGCCTGCCATAGGCCATACGAAGCGCTATAAGTTGGTATGGCGGTAGTCGACTGGAGACTATTTATCTTAGATCCTTTTTACAAATACTCAGAATCAGTTCTTAAAAAACTTTAAGATCCATCCAGACGCAATCAACAGACCTTAGATAAATGATTGGTCTAGCAAGCGAGACCAATCATTCATTTAAGCAACTGACTTTATTACTTTCACCCTGGCAGCTCTGTCCCTTCTTGCATTAATAGCGATCTCACTTCAGGGTTCAAAGCTTACCTTGCTATGACCCAGGCATAAATCACTAAAAATCGTCTTTACATTTATTTACTTCTGTGCACTAAATTATCGGTACTTACCTACTTTATAACAAAATTAAAGACATAGCAGACCTGCACGTAAATTACATTGAGTTGTCAGTAAACACCGAGTTTTTGCTGCTGAAGATCGGCTAGGGCCAAACAAACTTCGAAATTGTAGCGGGTCTTCACCGTAGCGCCTGCACGTAAACGTACCATTATAACACAGCAGAGCACTTGTCTTGTATATACACAAACCATATAATATAAGGAGTAAAAGCATTACAGAAGTAATTGACATTGGATTAAAACCAACTAGATGTACTTTTAAACGCCACATGTGACTTGTGTGTGATCAGTGCCGTTTTTATGGACATAAGACGAATCTCCTCTTATGTTACCTATGATAAAGAGGCAATGCTTTATGTTGTGGTGTAGGCGGTAAGGTTCTAATTAGGCACACAGACGATAAAAAAAATTGGAATTTACATATAGCTCAAAATAGGCATCAAAGCGGGCGAAGCCGTGGTCAGAAGCTAGTTAATAATTAAACGTTATTCTTGTAATACGTTGATTGAATTATAGCGTAAACACCTAAAATATCGTGGAGACCATTTCTGTGACTTTAAATAAGTATATAGTATGCTGTGCACAGCGGGTTTACCAGCAAAGCTAGCTCTCGTGAACTAATCGGGATCAATGTATCGTGTCGTGTGTTAATCCAGTTTATAAACTGTGTGCCAAATTTCATCTTTAGGTACTTTTTGCGAGAAAGATTATACTATATGAGAACAATCATCCATCCTGAAAATCTTTCACATTTATAGTAGGATCATAGGATGACACCAGACCGCTTTAGATGACCAGGGTCCATAAAAAATAATAAAACACGTAATTCAGTTGTTAATTCTAGTAGAATTTGTGTGTAAAGTTCGATAGTAAAACAAATCAGTTTAAGTTTCAATAATGTATTTTGTAGTTTTCATAAATTGATAACTATCCACTATCGGTGAGGTAACAACTCTTGTAGAACCATCTCAGCGAGCTACAATTCTAAATTCACAATCTAACTGATAATTTGAGGGTGCATCCAAAACATCTTATTATAATAGGGGCATTTCCTCCGCAGATGTTTAGCTTTATTCAGACCACATAAAGTGCATATCTGTCAGTTTAATAATACACAAAGTATTAAATAGGTAACAGTTATTAAAATATAGGGTAACATTATATAACGATAAGTCCATATATGAAGATTGTATAACTTACTCTGGATTTGTGAGTAAATGTATTGAACGCACCCAGCACGCACGTGTTTACCGCCGCACAAACTCAAGGCGCTATCCCATGACTTAAATAACCACAATATGTTAAATGTAACAACAAATTTAAGTGTTGTAGCGCTTTTGTCCACACAAACTTTCTTTGGACCCAAATAAACGAAATACAACGTTAGGTACGCAAGACAAGCTATCAATTAAGCTTTTATATATTTAACGTTTTTTTTTATATAAAATCAATTAAAACAATAAACTAGCCACCCTACATATATGCGTGCATGAGTTTTTTTATGCGCACAACAAAAGTACCAAGTTATAATTTTTGTCGAAGTTTAAGAAAGCTGTATACTAACATAACTTTTTATGGTTTCGTATAGTATGACTGAGCGATATTTGAGTAATATTAGGTAGCATGTTTTAAAAATATTTTATGATATAAATTTAAATTTAATATATAATCCAATATCTAAGTGGCTATAAATGCAAATTAAAAAATCAATAAAACAATATATCACAATAAAAAGTCAATAAGTTAACAAACATATTGAAAAATAAAACACGACCTACACAAACTCGCTCAGCCTGAACAACTCTATTAAACAGTTTACGATGTGTGCCACTAACAACAGGAAGGCATGTCAATATTAGCTAATCATAAATTTTCCTAATATAATAATCCAATGGAGTTACATAACAATTTAGTTACACACATTTTGTTCATTTTAAATGCAAACATATAAATAAATATCTAAACTAGAAGTTTTCTTGAGAAACAATTAAGTTTTCCACTTCAATATGAAGCAGGCATACAACCTACATAAAATTTGACGACATCCAGAATCAAGAATTTATCATTTTATTATTTCGTATAATGTATGCCAACAAATCGAAGTATGGCTACATTGTTAGTGCTGCTCACAATGGAATTTTATAAATATTTACAATATATTTTATGAATTTATGATCTACTTTCGTGATACATTTTATAACAAACAAGAACATAGATAACCTGTTTGAATACGAATGTTTAACAACTTTGAAAACTTTGTGATATAATTAAATGACATTTAGTATGTGCACACTGCACAGTGCACCAAAGGCAAGTTACTTTACGTTGGGAAAAAAATGTTCTATATAAGAAGCAACTTACTAGAATTAATAACACCATTAAAAAATATTTAATGATGCGTAAGAGTCGGCGGCGGCTTGGTACCTTTAGTTCACAACGAGAATACTATCTGGCACGAATTCTAATAATCTTCTAATAATTTGGTAATTAAAATGATATGACACATTGAAATTATAGTTTTCCAAGCAATCTTAAAGCTTTAAAGATAGCAAAACATTGATGAACATAGTAAATATACGGATACATACACTGAGAATAATTTACGAATAACATACTGAGCTCTCTGGCTAACTTGGACGCCAGGTTTTATTCCCGTTGAGTATGTGGCAAGTATTGTGGCAATAGCCTAGCTTACAGTCCAGTCCAGCCCCCAGCGCTCGGATACCTTCAATTGTGCTGCCGTTGCATCCTTGAGAGAGAACAAGTGGATCATGTCCAACTCTGTCTTGGCTAGTGATATAGCCTTCTCGAAAAGTTCTAAGGATCGTCGTAGGTTTCCTCTGTAAACATAAAAAAATATTTTTAGAAATCAATTGAAAGTTTTACAGATGTAAATGCTTCATTTACTGAACAAATCAATTAGCCCACTACTACCAAAAGTTGGTCAATAGTAACATTGGCATAATTATGTATTACATAGTAGTGTAGATAATAGTTCAATTGGGTTATACATAATTAATATGTATTTTTCAAGTAACAATGAAAAAGGGGAACAAATAAATAAAATAAGAGTCATTGACTTACATAACAACAAAAGAATCATTTTTACAAGGTAGCGTTAGATAAACCTGTTATCTCATTAAATATTTACTGACATAGTTGATAAAGCAGCGCAGATAAACATGGATAATACATCAGTTAAATGATGGCAACAGTAAATACTAATATAATATACTATGGTGTTAGAGATCAATCATGAAACAAATATCATTTTAAATTACATAACCATCACATATGAAATATATTAGTAAAATATATCTTACCTCTGTACTTCAATAGTACCCAAGGTCTCATATGCAAATTCACATTTATCATCCATTTCAATAGCTTTGTTGATTAACTTCACAGCTTTGTCAAAGTCTGTGCTCTTCTGCAGTTGAACCAGACCCTTGTGGACGTATAGAGTAGGGTTGTTGGCATCTACTGCAAGTGCGGCATCAAACAAAGCTTCTGCACGACCCCACTCTTGCTGGTCTGACAACACTTGGGCATACAGGATGTATGCCTCGGCACAGCGAGGGAACCGCTCCAGGGCTTGCTCAAAGTCGGCTCGCACTTGTGATAGACCACCAACATTTTTGTTAATCTGTGCATGTCTATAATCAGCATAACACTTCTGAATGTAAGCAATTGAAAAGTCTGGGTTTAATTCAACAGCCTTTGCAAACTCAGCTGTAGCCTCGTCCATGCGCTCCAGAAGCAGATATACTTGTCCTCGGTGATGATAGATATCAGAGTTATTAGGGTCCAACTGGGCAGCCTGTGCAAAGTCCTCTAAGCAGCGCTCAGTATTTTCCAACTGTGTAAATAATGAAGCACGCTTGATCAATGCATTTACCTTTACTTTAGTAGGAGCATCACCTTCAATAACCTTTGCAAGATCTGCCTGGGCCTCCTCATGCATGCCTAATAATAGGTAGAATGTTGCCCGCAACAACAATGCTTCATTCTTATACTTTCCATTAGCATCCTTCAGTTCTTCAGAGCATGCATCAACAATTGAATCATAGTCTTCTGAATCCAGAGCTTGCTTAGCTTTCACAAATCCACCGGTGGCCTTGTCATCAAGTTGGAACTTAGTGATGGGATCCTCGGAGAAGGCAGAGAAATATGTCTTAATGAAATGCTTGGATGGCATGATGGGACAACGTTTTGCGAGAGCTTCACGTGCATGTTGCCTGCCCAGTGCCTTCAGGATTCGGTCGGCATTTATAAGAGAACTCTGCACTTGAAACCTTTCAAGAATGCAAGCATAAGTCACATCCTCAAGAGCCATAACTAGATCTCCACTTTTCTCAGCAGCGCGAGAACGCCTCAAAAAAGCTTTAACATATTTTTCATTCAGTTTTAGAGCAAAGGTACAATCTTCTTTGACTTGTTCCCACATTTCGCGTTTTTCGTAACATGCCGAACGGTTCTGGTAGAAAGTGGCAAGGTCGACTGGACGATCCGGAGGGCAGGCCTCAATCGCTTCGTTGTACAGGGCTGTTGCTTTATCATATTCTCCTGCATGGAAAGCCCGGTTTCCGGCACCTTTCAGTTTCATAGCGCGGTCGATAGCGCTTTCTGAAACTTTAGCGTTATTTTCTTCGTTGTCTAATGAAATAGTAGTTTTCGCTTTTAACTCGGACACCTTTTTCTTTTCTGGGTCTTCTAATCTGTTTCTGAGATAAAGGTAACCTAAACCGATGGCGAGAGGTGCGCCAAGAAGAATAGCCAATTGCCATTTAGGAAATGGTGTACTGCCTGTTGACGCCATTTCTTCTGTGAAATTGCTTCAAGAGATACAAAACCATAAACGATTCACCATTAAGTTACTCACTACTGCAATGTCGTAAATAATGAACACCTAATTTTTAATTTTCTTTACCGTTCTTTCCATTTCATTGATGTCCTCACGCACGAAGGCAAAGCAAGCAAAACATAGACAATTTTTTGACGTTACTCTTTTTTTTAGCCCTGAATAGATTATGTCATGTGGATTTTTACAACTGCCAGTTTCTTAGAATTATTATTTTGACCTAAATTGAATTTACTTCCTCTATACCTATATACTCGTTCCTTCTCAACATGAGATGAGTTTTGCGCCCAGTAGTGAGAGAACGAAACGTTTGTAGACTGAGATTATTATTATTTTACCCATGAATAGTGACACTTTGCATGGAGACATACCTACGTAAAAAAATTGTTAGGACATCTAAAATATTGTTTTTTACTAACATCCAACTTCCAAATTGGTGAACTATTACAATCAATCTTGAAATTAATACGTTTTACCCTAAATTAATGAGGATTTTTATGGAATTACTTTAGTCAAATAGTTTTGAAAGATTAGTCTATGGTATGTTTAATCTCGGCTGCGTTTCTAAAGTCTTTGCCTGCTTTTTAAAAAAGTATATTCATTCATAGATTTCATGGATTTCATAGATATGTCATAGATAGTCAAGTGTCAAAATGAAACTAAATGTCAATATCATATGTTAAATTAATTCAGAACAGACAAAAATTCTGTCTGAATTCGCTAATATCTCATTTTAATTAATTACGATACAAGTATAGAAAGAAAGGAAATATACATTTAATTAATAGTTTAGACTATGCGTAGTAACTTTTGATGTAGGAAAAGAATTATAGGTTAACCTTTATTGAGAAGAGATCTAAAAATGTTCTGTACAAAAGCATTAAACATCGTAAGTACAAATAACTATAATCACAAATGTGTACATACTACAAGTAAATTTATTTAATAAAGTTATATCAAATATATTGTTACAGATCAAATTATCCCGCCAATTTATAAATCCTCATGGATTAAATAAAGTCAACTTACCCGCGACTGTAACCCAATTGAAACGTTTTAAAAGCGATTTATACGAACCTGATTATTTGATTGTAAGTATATTCTTTTAATTACATTGTTTGAATTTTATTTAATAAGCCTATATAAACCTATATAAGCAGGTAATGAACATGGCCTAAGACATGTATATTAAGTTTATTACTAAATGTTTCAGAGTATGGAACCGGATGAACCTGTGTATGATTGCCTGAACTTACAGTTAAAAGGTTATGACTATAGCCTTTTGGAGGCTTGTCAGAGCCAAATACATAAATATGCAGAAGTTATGGGTATACAAGTTGATGAATGGTTTGTATATACTTATAACATAAAGCAACTTTATTATTATTGGATATTCTAGATGATCCACACCCTGTCATGTAATATTGAAAATAAAATGTTAAAGACTTAGATCAAACAACTTATGAAGAATCCAAGTTTAACCTTACTGATCAACAGCAATTCATAGAATTTTATTTATTTCACTTGCTACAACAAGAAACAGTACAGTAACACTCAATAATCATTGCCTCAAATGTACTCATTAAAGGTTAAATAGAAGAGTTATACATTAAAACATAGCTATTAAAGAGGGCTGTGATCACAAAATCTGCTTACTGTTTTGAAAACATTTTAATGTTTTGTTTCTTGTTCCTTTAAAGTTGGGCAACACCAGCACAGCAGTTAAAAGTCCAAAGATATAAGCCCAATGGCACTGCGCTTGATGCTGAGTATCAGCTCAATGTTTATGAGAGAAATGTGCAGGTAATTTTTATATTTATGGTCTATAGTACATGTACACATAAACATTTATAAGTCAGTTGCTGATAATTAATTTCTGACTCATGTCACTTGGTTTTGATTTGTATGGTGAAACAAGAATGTTATATTATTCATTGTAATAATGATATACCTACATAGTTTTGAATTATTATTTGTTTCTAAGTCAAATAAGTACTAGTAATTTATTTGTAGTAAATTCTTTGCCACAATAAAGTTATATCTTCCTATTGACCACAACCAGTTGGGCAAGAATTTTCAAAGCGGCTATACTATAATATAAAATCATAAAGTCTTATTGCTTGCAGATGCATAACAGTTCAAGTTTTAATATGCATCTGAATCTAGTACCACTATGACAGTAATAATTTTAGTTCACATCTGATGAAAACGCATTGTAACGTAAATTAACGAGGTTACCAAAATTAGAATACAAAAAGACTGTACAAGGGTTTTAAAATTTCAAATACACTTCTCATCAAAAAAATCGAAACACCCCGCAGTTTATGATTTGATAAGGATTATCAGAAAAATTTGTATATTTAGGGATAAATGTAAAATGTCATTTAATAGTAAGTAGTATGAGGTTTTTAAATCCTAATGTTAGTGTTCTAAATTCAAATTAAGTCTTCATAGGTTTCGTATTTTGTATAATGAGTAATTTTTACCCTGTATGGAATATGAAGGAAATGGGTAAAACACGCGTAAATGAAAAAATAATGTAAGAAACGTTTATTTAATAACTTGTATTCCCTCCGCGAGCTCTTATTACTGCTTCCATACGGTTCTTCATCGATCGGATGAGAGTCACGATCACTTGTTGTGGTATATTATCCCATTCCTCTTGGATTGCATTTTGCAGCTGGCTAAGTGTTTCTGGGGCTGGATCTCTTGCTCGAATTCGTCTCTTTAATTCATCCCATAGATGTTCAATGGGATTCATGTCCGGGCTTCTTGCTGGCCATACCATAATGGAGATACCGACTTCGGTAAGATAATCTCGTACGACGCCCGCGGTGTGAGCTCTAGCATTGAGGTGCATGAATATGAAGTCGTTGCCAATAAAATGTGCATAGGGCATCACATGAGGTTCAAGACACTGTTCGATGTACCGATAAGACTTTAGTGCAGGCAGCCGTGGCCCAGACACAAAGGCAAGTTCTGTCTTACCGTCGGCGCTGCTTCCTCCCCAAACCGTCCACGAACCGCCACCATAGCTGATCTTTTCTTCAATGCAGCATTGTGCAAAGCGTTCTCCATCTCTTCTGTAGACCTTAATCCTTCCGTCGTTACCATACAGCATAATTTTACACTCATCAGAAAACAGTACTTTGCTCCACTGAAGATATGACCAAGTTAGGTGCTCGCGTGCAAAGTTAAGGCGCGCTCTTCGATGGTCTGCAGTTAATTTCGGCCCATTCGCTGGCTTATGCGGTGCCAATCCGCGTTCCTTCAACCTTCTTCTTATTGTAGAGTCACTTACAGCTACTCTTCGTACAACGCAAAGCTGCTGCTGCAGTTGAAAAGCGTTAAGGCGTCGATTTCGTAAAGCAGTTGTTACAATAAATCGATCATCTCGCTCAGAAGTGACCCGATTCCTGCCAGATCCTGAACGGCTCGTGAACGAACCAGTCTCCCGATAGCGTTTGTAGACTCTATGAACAGATGATAAGCTTAGATGCCATCTTGCAGCCACAACACGCTGACTAAGTCCAGAATCCAGCAATGCCACCACTTGGGCGGCTTCTGCGGGCGAAGTATCCATATGTTTTAGAAAAAAAGTTTTTTCAAACGTCCCAAAGTCACAGTAAATGAAATAAGAAACAAAAAGTTTAAAGACAAGCGCTTATTTTTAGTTTTTAAACGAGAAACGTACTCCAACCCTAAATACACATTTGTCTCAAAACAGTGATTAATTTCATTTATAGGATAAACAAATGAAATTCTAATTTCGAATTTTGATTTTTTTCTTCTTACTGTAATGACCAAACTGCCAGCTACACAATAATGTTTTTTTTTTCATGGAATTAATTCTCTTTTGTAAAAAATTAGGACAAAAACAATAAAAACGAAAGTGTTTCGATTTTTTTGATGAGAAGTGTATTAATTCTATTAATATTGGCAGGTAACTGACGTGCCCGCGTGGGCGCTGGGCACGCTGCTCCGCGTGGCGCGCGCGGTGCTGCCCGAGGGTTGCACGCTGCACGTGCACGAGCACGCCGTCGAGCACGAGGAGGTGCGCTACGTGCCCGACAACCAGCTGCTCGAGCTGAAGCAACAGCTGCAGGATATGGGCGGCAGTCGCGCTGAGAGGAGGAAGAAGAGATAATAATTTGTATTTTGTTTGTGACTATAGAGTGTATTTAGTTGTTGTTTTAGAATAAATCATTATTGTGATTTACGTTGTTACTCATTTTTATTTGTCCTTCCTATAATAATAATAAATGCGGGCAACATCACATACATTGCTCTTAACCCAAAGTAAAGTAAAGCACTTGTTTCATGGAATTCACAAACGAAGGTACCATAAACTCCCACACCCGAGACAATGTGGAAATCTTGGCTTCTACATTGACCCGTCCGGGAATTGAACCCGGGACCTCAGAGCTAGCGACACCTTAAAACCGGTGCGTACGCCACTCGATAACGGAGGACGTCAAACGTCCTATAATAATTAACATTGTTTAATGTAGCTAAGGTCTAAATACTTATGTACTGTTTTGTAAATAAAGCAGTGCACTTATTTATAGGCGTAGTGATAATTTGGTATCAAGTTATAATTTATATTTATACTAAGTAGGTCAATGGTCTAACATTTAAACTTGATCTGATAGTAAGGTATTACAATGCCAATCATGGGACTGTGTACAATAGGTAGCGAAATATTTATTTGGCAATTTCAACTTGCCCTTGGACCGTCTTTTGTTACTTTTCACCTTGCAGAGGTCAAATATCGCCATAGCTATGAACTAGAATTTGAACCCAATTTTATTTAATGTCTGTCTAGTTTCGTAACATATTTGAGGATCACATGTACCTTTTTGAATTGTAAAAGTAGATAAATCATCCGATATAAATGATAGTAGATACAAAAACCATTGGTAACTATTAATAATTTACTGTACAGGATTGATAAGGCTAATCAGATTCCTTATGTACTAAGCATACTATCCTTAATCAGTGTCAGTTCCAAACAGTAAAAAATAACAGGCAACAAAAAAAAAAACAAAGTAAAACGCAAATCCCATACTACAGAAATTCCATACACATATCGGCTGTAGGTAACAAAGCGGCAACGTCTCGGTCACGCAATGGAGGGTGGAGCGGCGCGGTGATATTTTATTTCATTAGTGAAACAAACAGATACTAAATATTTAATAAACAATTACAATCATAATAAACAACACATAATCCAAAACAGTTTCCACACTTAAACAATACAATTGCGCCAAGAAAAATGTTTAAACAGGTATGCAAAAGAAGAGAAAAACAATATTTCTGTATCAAAAATAAAAAAGTTATGTTTCAGGTATTTCACAATCAAATGAAATTGTTTATGCTCAACAATACACTTAATTTTTTTATACTTATACATGTACCTAAATAGCTAAAGATACAGTGTGTTCAAACGGATTTCATTGCATACCTGAAAGGTGCATCGATTATGTGATGCATAGAAGATCGCATAGATCGTATCAACTCTGTATATGTATGCACCTTTGGGTGAGGGTACTTATGTACAGTTATAAATATTTTCAGACTTTTTTTGAAATGTTATACATGTCGGAGAGTGTAAAGAGGAGCGTCAAGGTTTAACCGCCTTGGGCGTATTCGGGATCAGACGTTGGCAGCACCGTGCAAGCAGTCAAATTTGGCAGAGTGTGGTTTGACATCGGTTGGGAATGCACGAGAAGCTAACAGAGGAAACCGACTTCGCCGCGTTCCTTGAATACATTCACGATGAAAGGGAGCTGATCAGAAGGAAAGCTGAGCAACAACGACCGCCCGCCATCCCTATTCGTTATCAGAATTGGGATTACCCGTAACCGCCCAGTATTATTGTCTGAATATTGTTTCTAACCTAAATAGTGAATCTGACAGTTGGAAAAAAATATTTGAAATGCAACAATTTATCATGATGGAATTAATACGTGCTGTAAAGGACGCAAGCACGGCTTAGCACGGTTGACACAAAGCTAGCATTCCCAGAATTCAATCCTGATTCTCGAAACGCCGATGGTCATGGTGTCATACTGTAGACTAGCGTTTACTGAAAAGTTCTTCAGTTTTATGTCGAGAGGAGACGTTATTCACAGCGAGCTCATCGCCATTCATCAAGGAGCACCCCGACTACATCATCCGGTGATCCACTTTCTTTTGTTTTAAGTAGTTGATAGTAGTGTGTTTGAAAAATGGGGCTGGCCTTAACTGGGTCGATGCCTCTGATCAGATCACGTTTTAACATGGGGTATGTAGCGTAGTTGATTGCTTGGGCTGGCCAGAACCGGGTCGACGCCCACGGTCAGACTGCGAGTTCTTCAGTATGAGTTGGGTGGCATCAGATTAGTATGGGAACGGGCTGTGCGGGTCAGCGTTCCAACTAGTTGATTGCAACAGCTGTGTGTGAATGGTGGAAGGGACGCTGACAGGTAGTCGGGTCTATCGCACCATGCGAGTTGGTGGTTAGTCGAAGGGACGCCTGGTCAGTAGTCCACCCAGTGCAACAGTGTTTTTCATTCAGATGTGAGGAGTAAAGATAAAATTCCATGGTGTCATAAATGGGTAGCTAGTCAGGGATGGACGAACGTGCCCAGACGGGTACTACAGACTTGTATTTGGTTTTTGCAGATAAATCTTGGCGAGAACAGTCGTACGAGGACGTGCGAATCAACAAACAAACAGCAAGATACCCAAGGCAACGGTGTACGAAACAAAGCATTGTCGCCTGCGTGCTACTGCTTCGGCGAGCCAGGTCGTGTCGCTGCTTGCTGCCCGGAAAAAGACACCAAGATTAGCAGCGGCAACGTAGAGCGCCGGGTGGGTGCTTGTACCATGGGGCCAGCCACTGATCACCTAACAGTTGAATCTGGTGAGAGATTTCAGTGTTTTTATCTGATTAGCGAACAGTTGTTAGCAATGGAACATATCACACCGTGTAGGTGATATGGTTCTTAGTGTTGTGGTTTCGCCACTCGATGGAGGTGGCATGAGTTACGGTCACTCGGTTTAGGTGATCGTAACGAACAATGTGAGATGGTTTACGTCACTCGATGGAGGTGGCATGAGTTACGGTCACTCGGTTTAGGTGATCGTAACGAACAATGTGTGGTGGTTTACGTCACTCGATGGAGGTGGCATGAGTTACGGTCACTCGATTTAGGTGATCGTAACGAACAATGTGTGATAGGATACTGTATACTGTGTGTTGTACTTTGTTACGTAATAAGACCCTTAACCAAATGTTGGTCAGGATTGGCCGAGCGAAGGCCTTTGGATATTGCAGTTGGTTTTCTTTCTTACAGGAGCATCACACAGGGACGTGTGACTTGTCAAGATGGCCGTGTCGGAGAGTGTAAAGAGGAGCGTCAAGGTTTAACCGCCTTGGGCGTATTCGGGATCAGACGTTGGCAGCACCGTGCAAGCAGTCAAATTTGGCAGAGTGTGGTTTGACATCGGTTGGGAATGCACGAGAAGCTAACAGAGGAAACCGACTTCGCCGCGTTCCTTGAATACATTCACGATGAAAGGGAGCTGATCAGAAGGAAAGCTGAGCAACAACGACCGCCCGCCATCCCTATTCGTTATACATATTAATAGGAACCATAACATCAGTAATCATTAATGCACCTTGCACGAGTGTCTAATCGACTCTAAATTCTCCCATCGTATATTCAATGCTAAAGATAATTACTTGAGAAACAATTACCTATATCATGATCGTGATTTCGGCTAGTGAATTAAAGAAGGTTAACTCCATAAGCCTCCATCTTATCTATATAATTAAATGTAATGTTAAAATACAATATAAATTCTTAACCCATGCAGTCTGGTACTTTATAATTTGAGCTTTAGTTGCGTAGGTACTGTCAGACGATTTTTGCTCAATCGTACTACCACATTCTTTCCAAATCGGAACCCCTTCTATACCTTCATTAACTTCTAAAGGTATAATTATAAGCGTAGGCCGCAGACGGTCGGGTTTTAAGCCTTCCTTGGTATCAAACTCTTTTCTGCTTCTTGACATTTACTTGTTAGCTGTAGTACTTAAGTCTCCACAGTGCTCGGTTCAGGATCGGCAAATACACGGTCTTCCACTGCGACAAACTTAAGTCCTATACTTATCACACATTTTATGCGGTGTTATAATTTCTTTGTAAGTACCGGAAGAATTGATCGCCTATTTATTTATTTTGTAATTGTTGTATATGTTACGGTAAATGTGATTAATTGAAAATTATTAATAATTTTACAAAATTATTAATAATAATCACATGTTTTGGTAATTATTAATAATTCTCGACACATATTGGTAAAAGTGATAAAATAAATAAAAACCCAATGTTTTTTGACCAGCAGGTATTTATTTATATTATTCACTCTTACCCTGACATATACACTGACTTATACATATAAACTTGGTTAATGTTTCTTTAATTTATAAAAATATATGTGATGGGTACATACGTCGTCGCTCGCTTCGCTCGCTCTGTTGCAAGGTCACAATATCTAACCTAACCTAACCGATTGATCTCCGTCACAAAGTCGAACCTAATCAAGCATACTAAATAATCAGCCCCGCAACCCTTGGCCACTTATTACATTTATCACTACTAGGGTTAAATTATTAATAAAAACCGACAAATGTGATTAATTTATCACTTTTACCTCGACTTTCGGTAATTATTAATAATAATCGATAATTATTAATAATCTTCAATTAATCACATTTACCGTAACATATATATACACATACATCGAAATCGCTGCCAGTAGACCTGCGATGGAAAAGTAAATAATGGCAGTCCTTCCTTCTATTTGCCGTCCTAAAGTTCCGAATAGAAAACTTGCTGTACAACACTATTTGACATCCGAAAAATCCTATTTAGTAGATAAAATTTAAGTTAAACGTTCAATATACCATCAAGGATTTGTTTTTAAGTTGCTGCTTGCGTAATTCGGCCTACTACAAGATACTATGTTAGCGTGATCGATTGCGTATTTTTAGTTAATGTATAAAATACATCAAAGTAACGGATGCAGGCATTTCAATAAGACCGTTTCCGACCTTCGTTAGCTGCGATCACGTCCATAAACATATTTTATGTTGTTTTTATTTCTTAAGCATGGAGGCTTCTTACTACATTTATTTATTTACATTACAGCCCATAAATAACAAAGAAAATACAATATCGGTTGTATGCTCTACCTATCTGTCTATAGACTCAATTGCTAATTTAAGCCATCTACATAAGTAAGTGCATAAGTATATTAACGTCAATATTATAAAACAATCAAACGTATACTTATTCCTATCCTTTCTATCCTTTCGTCATCTATCATATATAATACTAGCGGCCCGCCCCGGCTTTGCTCGGGTGCAACGCTGATACCAAATATAACTACACAATCATACATTTCTTTAGGGCGAAGCACAGCCTTGGACGCACTATTTGGTATAGGCACGACCCCCGGCCCCCGCGTGGCCCTCCGGCCGGTGTCGCCGCAACCGCTATGTCCCTACATTTTATCTGTAATATCTTCGAAAATATTCATTTAAATTACATGCTGTAAACGGCAATATTAACCTATATTGCATGCACAATTTATTAAAGGTACTTAATTGGATAAGGATTAATACTGTATTGCTTAAAATCGCTTTTTCGTGAATAAGTAATAAATAAACGATAAAAATGGTTATTGTGGGTTATCCTCAAGAGATAGACATATACCATCGCGGACTTTTTTGTAGATCTTTTTAAGGTGCACAATACTGTAGTAGATTATTTTGATCTATCTCATAGGGTTCAGCCAGCGTTTGCAATGAAAGCGCAAAAAATGGGTTCATTTACGACCTTACATTAGAAATCTCTAAGATTATCCATATTCCTCTACTATATTATGCATGTATTATACATATAAACCTTCCTCTTGAATCATTCTATCTATTAAAAAAAACCGCATCAAAATCCGTTGCGTAGTTTTAAAGATCTAAGCATACATAGGGACAGACAGCGGAAAGCGACTTTGTTTTTAACCGACGAAAACAGAGGAGGTTCTCAATTCGACGCGTATATATTTTTTTTTTTTATGTATGATCACGCATATCTTTTTACTGAGTAGTCCGATTTTGATAATTCTTTTTTTATTGGAAAGGGTATACTCCAAAGTTGGTCCCATATAAATTTGAAAAAAGAATTCCCACCCTAAGGGTGGAAAAACAGGGGTTAATTGATTGTTCACGCACTGATCGTAATGTATTACCACGCGTAACTTTTTACAGAGTAGTTCTATTTTGATGATTCTTTTTTTATTGAGTAGGCTATACCTAGAAGTTGGTCCCCTATAAATTTGGAAAGAATATTCCAATCCTAAGGGTAGAAAAACAGGGATATATTGATTGTTCACTAACTGATTTTAATATATGACCACGCGTAACTTATTACAGAACAGTCCGATTTTGATAAATCTTTTTTTATTAGATAGAGGGTTATACCTTGAAGCTGGTCCCATATAATTTTACTCTAAGGTTGGGAAAATAGGGGTGATTTATTGTTCACTCACAGATTTGAATACTAAAATAAGGTAGTAAGCTATTTTAAAAATAATAAATAATTCAGCATGTAGCAATTAGTATATAATAGCCACAAAAAAATATAAAATAAAAACTTTTTAACAAAAAAATTAAACCGCCGAAAACACTGAAAAGTAAAAAATAAGAAACCTTTTTTTATTTAATCTTAATTACTAAGTTCTTAAACGAATGTGAGTATACCTAAATAATTTTGAGGCGGCGCCAAACTATCAATTAACAAAGATCACAAAATTACCTTAAAAATAAATAAACAACCAAATCAAAAACGCTATATACTATAATTATATTCTTTACTTAGCACCTACTAATTCCATTGTGGAAAGCAAATAAAAGTTTTGAGTTTGAGTTTGAATCAACTTAACAATGCAATGAAATCTCCAGCGATAAACATTAAAATTTCTAAAAAAATTAAGTACCTATATATCGTAATTAATTAATTTGCCTGTTTGGCGCCGACTCGAAATTACTTAGGTATACTCGCATTCGTTTAAGAACTTAGTAATTAAGATTAAATAAAAAAAGGTTTCTTATTTTTTACTTTTCAGTGTTTTCGGCGGTTTAATTTTTTTGTTAAAAAGTTTTTATATACTATGTAGTGATGATGTATCTGCAAAATTATTTGCAACTTTTGTCTGCAAGGGTCGCGGATGGCGCAGTGGTAAAAGTGGTCTAATGCCTCTGCACGATATGATGCCGGTTTGATTTCATTAGGTACAATTTATTAAGTCTTTATTCTCCTTCTTTCGCTCATTTGAATGTTTTCAAAACCCAATCACATCATTAAAGGAATTGGGTAGCTAGGTTTGTACTCAAGCTGCCTACATCTTCACAGCCACTTCATACGGTAAGACAAATCTGCCTACCCCTGGATAATCGTGACGAGTGTTTGTGTTACCAGTACACCTTCTATTCTACATAGTGTTGCGTGTATTGATTGCATAAAGTCTACATGTGCAATCTCGCTATCTAGTGCACTCTTGACAACCATTGTGAGTTTGTAAAGTAGGTATCACAATGAAATAAAACAGTGAGAAAATTTGCAACTAATTTAGACTTAGCCATCTTGTACCTACTTATGACATGAGGTTTTATTTGGTTGAAGGTCGGTTAATACTTTGGTAGTAGTAAAACAAATTTTAGCTTAGAACCTATGTATTAACTTTATAAGCAATAACTCTAAAAGCAACTGCCGGCCGGTTTATGTCTTATTTATTTTTAATTTACGGCTCTATGGGTAATTTCGTAAAATATGTGAATAGTAATTAGTAGGCCTATTAAGTATTAAGTAAATCAAACTATTACTACAGTCTGAGAAAAAAAAAAACAGTAAACATCTCGAGCATTGTTCTCGGTCATTGCAATAATTACCTAAGAAAACTGCATAATATTATGTCACCTCTTGTCGCAGACTGAAAAAGCGCAAATTGTGAATAAATGCAATGTTACCTACTTGAAGATTTTGAGAAAGATCTTGATAAGAATTTAATGGCATTACGTAAATTACCAAACAATTTGTGGCAGACACATAACACAATAGATTAATAAAATTCACATTATGACCCGACTGATGCAGTGGTTGAGTATTTTATTGACTTTGCCACTGTGTCAGTAAATCACAAATATTATATTACCTTGTTTACTAAATAGTTAATTGAAGATATTAAAATAACTTAACGTCAATTAAGATAAATAACATTCTATGTTAGCAATTAGGTAGATTTAGAGACCTTTAAATATTTGTAACCATTATTGAATGTACTAGTAGGTACACCCTGTACCTATACATACCCTAGTATTTTTCAGCAAGTTGTATGTTTCATATTTTCTACAATTGTCTAGATAGGTAGGTATAATCTTAAATCGACTGTCATCAATAAAACTAGAATTTGTATCTATCATATAAACAAACTTTCAAGGGTTCTTTCGATTAAATTTACAAGACGGTAAACACTTATGTTGGTGAACAAAAAAACTAAACAGTTATGTAAAAAACTTCAAACCACCTCGTTTCGGTTATGAGAAGAAAGGTGTTTTAATATGAGTGGATAATTTGAAAGTTTTAAGCATGTTTTACAAATAAGCGACGGGCCCCTAAATCACGCGTGATGCGGTGAACGTCAAAAGGTTAAAGCTTACTGCAGCATAAAAATACACTTAATGTAGCTATAATATTGCTACATGTCTGTCGTATTTAAGTGGAGCGTAAATTATATTGTACTACACAATTCCTTAAATGGTCTTTACTCAACGTCTTTTATTATGAAAGGAGGACCTCTTAAATTCGTTTGTGCAATGCAATACAATATCGTCGGTATCTCGGTATCGGGGTAATCACTCGCCAGTGCCGCCAGTAGGCGATCCTTTCCCTGCTCTGTAAAATGATCGTCTAGTTTGCAACATTGGGCGTGTGACAGATTTCGTAGTCAATAAGGCAACTCGATTTAAGTATCTAATCTTGAATGCAAATTGACGGTTCTGCCCTAATAAAATGGTTTGTTTAGTTTGTGATGCCTACCTAAGTATCTTGCCTATTTACTTGTTGATCGTTTTATGATTATTAATTCATCTACGAGGCTTAATGAAATAGGTTAATTAATAGATACTAATAACCAACCAATAAGGTATATTGATACTAAGTTAATATAGATTCTAAGACTAGTAGAAATTGGGTCCCTTAACGTCAGAAACAAGGTTCCCGGAATATTGGGTAAACAAGTTAAAAAAGAGGTAATAACCGCAAAAAGATAAGTTTAGAGTTACGTATACTAGTTATACCATACCCTTGAGAGTACATTATTAAACGGATTTTAATTGTCAGATTTACATTCTATGCTCTGAGAATTGATTCGTGTGTTGCAACAAACTATAAAAGCCTCTGTACGACCGGTCATTATAAATTACCTGATTATTATTTGGTATGAAACTCATCCATGACCCGAGCGAGTACGGTGGCTAGTGTCTTCTAAACAATCTGCTATTTACTCACATTAAAGGTACCGTATTCAGGACGCGTAGACACCGTGCGATGCGGGAGGCACAGTAGTTTTGCACTTTAACCTTGTGTCAAATGAGATTTCTTCATATTTGTCGAGAAGCCTTAATGATTGTTTTGTTCGCCGACTTATTCTCATTGAACAATGGCACCTAACCTAGTGGTAGACGAAATGTTATGCTAATTGTGCCTACGCCACTAGAGCAAAGGAATAATATCTAATGTTCATCTTTCTGCACTAATTGTAGAAGCAGTTAGAGTCAAAGGTGGGTGAAGTAATTAGTAATTTTAACGAAGCAACTACATCAAGCCTATCTTAACTCTGACTGAAGGAGCTACTAAGCATATAGACATGGTTTTTTTTATATAAATTGTACAAGAGCTGTTAGGTAAACAGGAAGGTTTAAGGTACTTCCGACTCACGAGCTCTTGACCTCAGCATTTTAATTAAAGGTAAGTATTTTGTCATGTTTTAGTTTGTAAAAAAAAAAATTAGCTATGATATAGGTATATATATATATATATATATGAGTGAAAACAGAAAACAACGTAACGTACTATGCAAAAGATAGAAAACAATAAAATAAACGTTCTAAAACCAAACCAAGTTGTACACTAATTTTAGTAAAGAATTTTCAAACGTCTAAATATAGGTCTTCGTGAATTATGAGCCTAGCTAAGCTAAACATTAACGTAAGAACCAACTGCTATCCAACAATATCTACATCTATATTGCTTCATACATCTTTTTTCAGCCATCGAAATTAATATCGAACAATAGGACTCTTTTAATTGGAAATACTGACTGTCAATTTAGTGTTATTGGCAAAATTGCGTGTATGATTATGATGATTAGCAAGATTTTGTAATTGAACATTATCAATAAGTAGGTATGTTATACAGGTTGTTACCGAATGGGTATATCATATTATCTAAAAGAGCTGAAAATCATTATCCCTTTTTATTCATATATAGCAGTATAACTTATATTAGTTTATTTAATTTATGTCCCACAATAAAGTTTGTCAAACAGTATATAGCTATGTACCCTTTGGATTCCAGTAAATCTAGTATAAGTGTTTATAATGTTTCAGCTCAAAAATCAAATTGTGTTTGTAAAAAACACAATACCCATTTTTTTGCATATAGAGTCTCACCTCACTGCATGCAAGGGTTAAAATCTCCAATAGGTCATTAACTAACTAGCTATATGCATTGTTTCTGCGGACTTACAATGTTGTCAAATAATCAATAAGAATTGGATATCAATGACTTATTTTGTGGTGACTCTAGACCAGATGCACTCTTCACTCCTTTTCGATGGAGAACTTCGGAAACACTCTGTATACGTATCGTTTCGGCTGAAGTAATATGTCGACTCGTCTCTACATCCGTCGGAATCGCGTCCATACTCCATTATTTTATTTACCTCATTGCGTAACTACCTTTTACTCGGATGTGGCTTGAGACGTATGGATGTTACCGATTCATATTTCATTTTGTACGTAATGATTATGACCTTTTTTGATACATTCACAAATTATTATCCACTTATGTGATACCTATATAAAGATACCTAACTACTATTAGTTTTGTAATTAGAACTGAAAACAATTGATAGAGCGAGTTATTTTCTCATTTTCTTTATGTTTTGTAATCGAGATCTGTTTTAAATCTGTATCCAAGATTTCAGATCACCTTTTTTTTCTAATTACTTTATAAATGTAGAATGTAGTGTATGAAATAATTGAAATAAGTCTTCCCGTGACCATGATACCTGCAAGGCTTGGGTACTAAATGAAAGCTTTGAGGAAATAACCGTTGATTTCCATAAAAATAAAACAATATAGGTAATAAAATAAGTATGACCCCCAAGTTTGTATACAAAATTTTCAAGAAATGCAAATATATTCATGATGGAATAAATTAAAAATTTTACCTAATAAAATTCAAGCGCTGTTAAATATGTAAGTATTGTGTTTCTTAAAGGTTACACCACTCATAATTAATTATAACTTAGTAAATATCTGATACTTAGAATAACACCGGTCGATAAAAAATAAACTTCGATGTTTTTCGACTGTGTGCAATATTTTATGATATGTATCTAGTATTTTACTAACAGTCTTTTATTTTGACAAAAACCGGTCAGTAAGTCAATATTGTTTGCACTGGTGATAACGATTATGACTGTGCACGATCCACACGGAACTGACATACTCTCGCCATACATCATAGTGAATCGGTAACGACTAATGAATTGCGGCCGTTGACACTCCACTCTGTATTATGTAAGTTACTCGGATTGTTCAGATAGGTCACATTTAAATGCAGAGGGTGTTGTAGGTCAAGCAAGAGCAATTTTAATTAATAAAGCTTTTGACACAGGTAATGTTATGAATATTCAATAAATAGCTTAGTACTGTCATTAAGCTCTTTATAACTTCCTGTTTTAATCTAGTTATGTCAAGTATCGTCTGTAGACTAAGTGTTTATAGAATTTTGGTCGTTTGATTACGGTTTAAGAAATATTACTAATACATTTATTGAAGTTAAACTTATCATCAGAATCCGACTTAGCAAGGTACCTTATTCTGTTTAAAAGGAATGGAATAATAATTATACAAAACGAAGCGAATTCAATAAAGCCGCAGCTTACGAAATCAAGCTACAAGGCACATTTAGGTTGCCACACATTGTTGAGAACCTTATGTACATAATAAAATTAATGTTTACACGACTCTGCGGCCTTCTCACCGGTAATAATCTCATCTGACGCATCTTGATCTCAATGAACGTTCAAATTTGCTTGGAATACAATCCATTTCCGAATGCGTCCTTCCTCGACGTGCCATTACAGCGTATATTAGGCGGTTACTTAAGTGAAGTGTGTTGTTTAATTGACGTACGGTGATTTATGTTCATGGTCTACAAGTTATTAAAAAACAGAACGTTGAATTTACCGTCCTTTGACCTTACCCGCTTCTTCTTATCCATGGTCGTTACATTGTTCAGACTGTCTGAAGCAAAGCAACGGTCATTCTCGACTTGAACTACAGTCAGAGGTCTAACAGAGACAAGATTTTTATTACTAGATCACCTGTGTAATAAGCAGCTTATATGATTGCCTATGTAGGGCTGGAAACACTTTTTGTAACAACTAGTCATCTCACTACTAAATCATAGTGCCTAATGATATGATAATAAATAATTACATTAACGTTGACTCCAGAGATTTACTGCCCACCATCTAAGTAATATTAAATAATAATAAATCAAACATTTAATAACTACTGCTACACGTGCTGCTACGAAATAATAAGCAAGACAAGCGAGCTAGATGGATATATAGTACATACAACATAGTAAATTAGTCCATCTGTGAAATACTCGTAGGTTTGCGCAATATTCTGTATTACACTTCTATTGCTTACTTGTCCATTATTTAGATTGATCGCTTTCGGGCAGGAATGAAATAGTTATACTGCAATAAGTGAGCAAATCAAAGCTCTGTGAAGACGTTCCTGTAATAGTACTCTGCCATACTCCCAATAGAAAGGCAGGAAATTGATGGACAAGGGCAGAATAAGGCAGGGCTCAGCAGTTGATCTTAGAGTTTAGAAGCAGCTGGTGATGTCATGTAAGTACATGATGCCAAGACTGATGAATTCCGAACTATGTGAATGTCTTTCTAACGCTAAACATTATGGGACGGACGTGTAGAGTACTCAAATGTGTCCGTTTAGCTCTTGACAGATAAGTATGAACACCATTCAAAGTTAGACACAGAGTAACTTTTTATTACCCTTGAATCAAATAGTTTTAAAATGTTAATCTGCATTTTATCACGCCATCTTCGTGGATGTGGTGTCGTGGTTGCTAATGTAGCTACGTACAATTACTCCATCACACGCAGTTGAGTGCAAATTGCAGCTTCGTCTGTACGCAATATTCATGAATACAGTGTTTATCATTGTGTGGATATTACGAGATGAAGATGACATTAAATTGCGCGTGGATACTTAGGTTCTCAGTAGCCGGGATTATCTCTACTCTGCAGACATCGAGTCTAGCGCGTGACAATCCTACTCTGCACTTAGCACACTATTACTACATCATAGAGTAGTAGAAACATTACACTTGCAATTTGTTGCTTGATGTGATGGGGGTTCAATCTCAACATCGGTCAAAGAACTGTGTACTAATTCACACTAAGATTCCACGTTTGATTATGTATACTGAATCTTTTAACTACGAGACTCTCATATATTCACCAACCTTTCAGAAATTGTGCTTAGTAAAAGAAAAATAGAACACGTAGTTCTCAATATCTGTAACTAGTTCTTGCCCGTGGTTAGGCCCGCGGTGTCAGTTATTGCGCCGAAAAATCTGTGTCCTTTATTGCTATCCTATCTTTCCGTTACTTCTCAATACCAAATTTCAACAATATCAGTTCAGCAGTCTAGCCATCAACCGGATAAGACATACAGAGTTACTTGCAAATTTATTATTTTAAATAGGTACGTAGACAGGTAAATAAAAAAAAACATAGATAATCTAGTCGCCCTTCTGTGCGGTTCCGACGTATTTTCTCAACAAATAATAATAATAATATTCCCATAATAATATTCCGGGACATCACACACACGGTTGTCTGATCCCAAGCTAAGCAGAGCTTGTGTTATGGTAACCAGACCACTGATAAACATACTTATATATTTCTAAATAAATACATATTATAGATAAATTACACCCAGACATAGAACAAATGATCGTGCTCATCACACAAACATTTGTGCCGGGTGGGAATCGAACCCACGACCTCCGGTATAGCAGTCAGGGTCTCTAACCACTAGACCAACAGGCCCGTCCAAAATAACAGGGGAGGAGATATTTCAGTGCACCCAGTATGTTTCGCAAAGACCGGTGAAGCAGTCAAAGCCCGCGCTCAGGCTTACTGCAAAGATCTCTACCAAAAAAAAACCAGTATGTTTACTCTTAGGTACTGTCAATAACATTCCTAGCTTTACCTGAACTAAGTTCTGATTACCTAAAAACGACTTTCAATTAATTCTTAATGTACACAAACATATAATCTTCATATCATAAATAAATATATATATATTTATCATAAGCTAAAGGCCAAGGTCCGTCATCATCTGTAATAAGCACTGCAATCAACGGTCAATGTCTCTATGATGGCTGTCTGTAGCTATATTCTATTTGAGTATAGGTATAGGTCATTTTGACTTATAATATAAAATATCAAATAAGTAAATATGTTCCGATTTGCTATATCTAGGTATGTTACAGGACACTGCCATGGAAAATGCCAATCAGAAAAATATATGTTTGTTTACCTAATCCTGAAGATTTTAAAATCTTCCTTCGGCTGCTACGTGGTTCCTCAATATAGTAAAGAGCTATCGAACGTGGGAAAATATTAAAACTCCTTTCTCATTTTCTAGGAGTGAATCGCCCGCTCGCCCACCTCTACGCGCTGTCTGTCTGGCAAAAACGATTCCTGACTGCGCCTTTTTTTGACCGAAAAACTGAAAGAAGAATGAGGTCAATCTTGGTATCTTTATTAAATCTTTTGCTTCCCTTTCCAGACTTCGCCGTTGGTGTTTGTGCATGTGTGTGGCCCAGTTGCATCGGACACCTTGCCGCTGCGTCATTCCTTGCCCTTTCATCACCTAAGTGCACATTAGCATCGTGCTGTCACAGAATGACTTGGTGCAATTTTACGGTTACTACTGAATTGAATCTAAGAGAATGTTTTTTGCTCTAAAAAAATACTACAGAAATCTGTCGCTCTAAAAAATACATAAGAAGGCATAACATTTAAGAAATAACGAAGAAACATAATTTTGCCCGTCAGACACTAGGGTAAAAAGCAAGTTATTGTAGAGCAGTAAAAGTCAACCAATATGTCTGTATTATATATCAGTATGTATATGTCTGGGACAGAGCATTGGTTAGGAATTAGCATATTGTGTGTTCAATCCCTGCTCAGCTCTGGAATCCAGCTCAATGATTTTAACATTATGTATTTTTCAGAATATTGTATCTAACTGTTATCACCGTGATTTTTAAGGGGTAAGTGGACAGAAGTGTTTGCTGCTGATACTTATTTTACATTTGTTTGGATGTTTTGTCGCTCTAACGAGGAACACCATATAGGTAAAGCTCGTTTGTATATTTATTTATCTGCAGTAATATTAAATGTTATTTCTACATAATCTTAATCACAGAACTTGTTGTTGAATGTCCAAATGCGTTGGGATATGATGAGTTATTTATTATTATTGCTTACTTTGACGAAACAACTTAAGAATCCTTTATGTCGACGTCTCTTATGTAGTGTTCACTAATTATATAAATAGAGACATAATTTTAATTACCACTATTATGTTGATTATAATGTTTACGAACCATTCTATTTTTTATTTATTTTAGAAATTTAACTTCAGATATTTACAATAATAAAAAAACTAAGCCTACACAATAAATAAGAAAAATTATAAACTAAAATAAGGCATCCAAAAATTCATCCACATCGCTGTCGACTGGGAGTGTGCCCAAAAGGCTGGCAGCATATTATTCTATTGTAATTAATCTTCCACAATTGCCGTAGTTCTCGTGAATAACTCTATAATAATTCAGACGAATCGATAACCGATTCTATCAACTTTCATGTCAGTTGAAAAGCTTTCTTCAGGGAAAGGAATCAAACTCCTAAGATTTCAACCGTCCAATAAATATGACTGTCGGATTAACAAGTGAATATTACGTACTAATAACCACAAAAATAAACATTTCAACATAATATCAATACCAATAATATATCAAAATAAGAAGGTCAGTATTGCCACCTACAAATTAAAGAACTTTCAAATTTAGAGTTCAAATATGCATCATCAAAATTATTATTTAGTATTAGATAAGGTTGCAGTTCAAATTTTTAACCTTGTATTTAAATTATTAAATCTAATATAACAACAAACACTACTGTACTAAAATTAAAACTTATAAAAATAAATAAAACTAACATGCGTCAAATAATTTTACTATTTAAATAAATTGAAAGTAATCTATGGGGTACCTAAATCCATACTCCAAACTAAATAATATAAAAAAAAGTAACTCAGTCTGTCTTTCTGCGTGTCTGCTATTGTCTCGCAACCGCAACCGATAAACCACTGAACCGATTTTGTTGAAGCTTAGATCCTAAGAAAATACATCAACAACCGACAACTACGCGGGCAGATCCGCGGTCACAACTAGTTGTAATACTTATCAAGAAACATTTTAATGGAATAACAGCATTTAATGTATAATCTGCTGTAATAAAACAATATGTGGTAAATATTACATCACCGACAATTAATGTTTAATAGTTATTATTAATTATAAGAATATTATAGAAATATTCATAATTATAATGTCGGTTCAAGTCGTTCATTTATTATAAAATATTTAATGTATGAATAACTGAAAACACAATTATGATATAATATTATGGTAGTTAAGTGGGTACGGTATCTAATAGAATTTGACGATTCCTTATGGATACTATCGAGTTTAAAACTCACCCCTGCTGCCAGCGCAGCGTCATCGTGCCGACACCTTGAAAAACCTATCTATTACTAATTAAGAATTCAAAAGAAAATCTTGTATCACGTATGTTTTATTCAGTATTCGTTTTATAGTTTATATTATATAATTAAAACCTGTACGAAGGTAACGTAATAAATTAATGTTTTGGCTTCTGTGCCAATTAGGTTATATAGGGCACTACCAATAACAATTAAATATGTACAGTTTGTGATTTTACTTTAACTCCCTGTGAACACATTCTCTTACGAATACAAGTTGCCGTCTTGTTAATTACGGCCGACGGTTGAGAAGAAAAATAAATAGGTTGTGGTCGGCGGTGATAATTTTCATGACATTTTGTTTTACATATTAACCTTTCTATTATTCTGAAACAAAATTCTCATAATATCAAGTAAGTACTTACTACTTATAACAATAACGAACCTCCTAATTTTGCATGACATAAAGTCGTGTAAGTTGAGTCAATTAAATAATTACAGATCATTTTTTTTAAAACCTTTCTACTTTTTTAATGGTGAACACAAAATTCACGGCTATTTACTAAAGCTGTCAAAAAACTGTCAAACCTAGGTACATGTTTTAATTAAGAATAGAGCCTGCTCTTCGAATAAGCGAGTATGAAGGGAAGAATCAGTAGCGTTTTTCGGCTTTTGTACTACTTCAGCAATGCCAATGAGAAATACAGCTTTATTATTTTTATCAATTTAAACAATTTCACAATTATCGGTCATGGTCTGTCACAACTTTTCTTAAATTCAGCAGATTCTAAAATATTTTTTGTGATAATCACATTTATAGTGAGGGATTTTCTTTATTTACATTTATAATAGGCTAGAAATTGATTATTTATAGTCGCTAATTAGACAAACACTTGCAAATATGCTGATAATAAATGTTACCATGTTTGTCACAAGAAATCGCCAGCAACGTTTGCTGATGTTACAAATATATAGATCATAAAAATTCACATTAATTTAGGGACAATAGTTTCCACTTTTTGTACTTACTTATTAACAATTATACAAACTCCTTGATAGATTATGCTCCTGGTCACGCTTGGTTAATCCGACACTGACGGTTCATTTTGGTATTACATAATGTCTAAGGTTCTGAATGATCGTTTATAATAAATGTTATTTCTAAAACATTTGCAGAAAAAATAGGTTTTACAGCCAGAAACGAATTGCTGTACATCCGCATCCTATTGGCCTGTCGTCCATTAAAATCAATTTCACAACATAGTATATGCGTTCTTACATAAATTTACGCTTAACAATGTTATGCTGAAATATTATAAAGATTAGAGAAAAATCTACCTAAACATTAATTAACATGAAGCTAGGACTTACACCTTTGATTGAAAAAGGTCGCTAGTAGGCTATTTTATGGCTTTTAATAATGTAAACTGGACAAACAAAAGGGCAAGTGAAATAATGGCTCATTTTGTCAGGTCTAACAAAAAAAGACAAAACAGAATGCACTTGAGATTATGGATAAATAAAATAGAATATAATTTTAAATACTTAATTTGTTTATTTGCTTGATATAATAATATGGTCTTTACAGGTCTTACAAATTAGTACAGTTCTTCATAATTCGCCTACTTAGTTCGCCTTAAAAGTTGTGAAACATAACAGAGAATAGTTTATAGTTAATACCTGAATTGAAAAAATGCAAAATGTATGAAAGTACAAATGATACGGATCCTTCGTGTACGGCTCGCACTTAACCGGTTTTGTTTGTGACGATTAAAAACTCCCAATCTCATGTTTATAAAAGTCTAAAGCAAAAGAATTGAACTAAAAAAATATTAATTAATGCCCGTGTTTATCCAGTAACACACGTACAAAAAACAGCTGATTTAGAATGCTCGTAAATGTTGATTAACTCGGTGACGTAAAATCCAGCGTAAGAATACTCACAACAAATTACTTTTTTGATCGGTTAAAAGCGAAAGGCTAACCAACTAACATAGAAATCCTAAATGTTTTATCGCTATCGGAATCATTTTGAAGCCGTTGTTCTTTATTTATTATCTAATATAGATCTAATGCCTCCATCATGTCAAGTTTTACGTGCTGTGAGCGAAATTGTACGGACGAGTGTCTGTGTGCAAGTTTCATTACTAATATTTTTTATTAAACAATATTCGAAAATAAAAAAAAGCGGTCTGATCCAAATAACGGGTGATCTAACTTCTGAGTTTAACTGACGGTAACTGCTTCTCCTGAAGACCGTCAACCTGTTATCATCTGATAAATCCCATAACACAACGAATGTGAAACAAGCCGAACCAAAATGAGAAAAGCCTCATTACACACGTGGACATGATTATGTGCAAGTCTTCCTCCTCATACCGATTACTGTTTGAAACATTTTGACGGTTATGTTATTTAAAGCTTGGGTTACCATAAGTGAATGTACTAAAACCCTAACATTATTTTATGTTTACGCAATAACAACATGTATTTTCCTAGTTAATAGAGCCCAACTATTCTCCTATCAATAGGTAGGTAAACAAATGTAAAAGAATAGCGAAATAACAGTCAAAGTTTAAAATACTACGATAACGAACCTGCAAAGCTCTTCGGGATTAAGAGTAGTAATGAGTAATCGCAAGTCCGGCAAGAGTTCGCAGGGACAATGGGTTGCATCACTTGCGGTCGCCGAGTAGCTTCCGCTCGCCTCTTCACGGCTGTCGGCCGCGCGCGGAACCCGCCGAGTGGGAGATGCCTCACCACATATATAATGCGATAACAACGACCCCTCAGCAAGCAGTTTGCTCTCAGCTTCGCCATGAAGGTAATATACTAACTATTTTTATTACTTTCGAGTAAAATCCGCTGTTTTTGCATCTACAAAATGAATACGGCTTCCAAATAATAAATATCCCCATTCAAAAAGCTCGTCTCCAAGGACCAACCAAATTTTTGTTTTCAAGAAATTATTGATTTTATCCATACTAATTGCTAAGGATCATTTCAGACATGTGTCAGTATTTTCTCATAAAATTACCGATATTCCTTAAATGAATATTTCTATTAGAACGTCCAAAATCAACTTCCATGCCATTCTATCCTTAAGCTACTGACCTGCAATATTTTCTCATCACTTTTGAACGGTTGCATTTGTGTTACGTTAGATTATCGAAATATAAAGATTAAAGATAATGAGTGCAATAATTAGTCACGATTAGATCTCTGCTATAAATTACGCAACAGCTGCTAACATTAATGTTGCTTTAGCTAATCCTCAACTGTCGATCCTTTATGTTCAATCTTCCCACACTTGAACATAAGCTTCCTTTTCATAATCAGTACCTACCTTTTTATTACCTTTTTTCAATCTATCCTATATTCCAAATACCTAGCTACTAGAATCAAAACTTCCAACTAGTATCAAAGTACAGAGGAGATAATCATTTTATTTCAATTGTCTTTTCATAAAAGTTGTTCCTGGCATCTTTATCTGGTGTTTTAATGTGCTCTGTTTTTTTTTTCAGATTTTCGTGTGTCTGTTGGCTTTAGCGGTCGCCGCCAAGGCCGGTTACATTAGTAGCGGTTGGTCTGGTGGTGGCGGCGGCGGCGGTGGTGGCTGGTCCAGCGGCGGTGGTGGCGGCGGCGGCTGGAAGTCAGGAGGTGGTGGCGGCTGGTCCAGCGGCGGCGGTGGCGGCGGCTGGAAGTCAGGAGGCGGCGGTGGTGGCTGGTCCGGCGGCGGCGGAGGAGGCGGCTGGTCCGGCGGCGGTAGCGGCGGCGGTGGACGTAAGTCACTTTACTCATGACATAAGCCAATATTTAAATAACCCTACTTAACTGCGATTTTGAACACAATGTGGAATTCATAGGGCTCATGATTTGAAGCCACAGTCAGGTTCAGTTACTCGAACAGTTCCGAATGTTTTCCTTTAGACATCTACCATACGGTGATTTTTCAAGACATTTTCTATGCATTTATAATTATATCACTGACTTAGTTTGAAACTCTTATCAAGAAACATCCTACCTAATAATAAAAGTTTTTCCGACAAACTTTATCATTCTAAAGATCCCATAATTTATGATAATAATATAGCTGTCACAGATCCTGTTTTTTTATATTTTAACTTAAAACTTTTCCTTGTATTCACAGAGGTGAAAATCATCAAGATCATCACCACTGGAGGCGGTGGTGGCGGACATGGTAAGAACTTCCAAATAACTTATGCTTTACAGCTTATAAAATTTTAAATACGAGACATAAAAGCACTGTGTGCTCCTTTTACTATTTCCTTATGTAATGCAACGCAGTGCACATATGAACCCATGTCTCACTGACCTCGTAACAGACTAGGCAGTACTAGGCACGTCATGTCGTTGAACTTTGATGACATATCCCTACTAGACTTGTATACAAAATAAGCTTTAGATATCTTCCGCTGTGTATACCTGGTTGATTTCACTCAGGGATCAAAGTGGATTTTTGGTGTCCACCTTCCACCATTGAAACTTTTCAACCAGGTGATATCATCCAGGTCAGATGAACCGAACTAATTCTTTGACCTGACTTAGTTAAATTTCAACAAATTAGCGTAAATTATTCTCCTCGTTTCAACTGGCTGATATGATTCCGAGCTGAGATGAATTCACCAAAACTTCGGTTTATTCACTTAGGTGTTATCACCCAGATGAACAAAGTTGAATAAGGATACGAAATAAACACAGGTTTCAATCATTATAAGAACTTATCAATTAGGTACCTCAGCAAAACTACTGTCCTCGCCAACGTGCCTACTTTTCTTTTACTCAGTTCATATTATACCGGGTTCTTCTTGAGCTGCATTGTGTAATGCCAGTGGTTTTCATATAATCGTTGGTGGTATTGTAGTTACATAGGTACATCAATAGGTAGGTGATCTCAAACGCTTGGAGGTCGAAACGTCGCCCATACTTAGGATGAGCCCATTCGCTAAGCGGCCGACCGTCATTACTATATTTCGCAATACCTACTGCATTTAGCATGAACATGCGTTGCTTCGTTATTTATGTTAGACTCGTGAATTAAATACAAGCTGTTATTGCGTAGATTACCTTAAATAATTTATTGTTTTGTGATCTATTGAATTGCATTTGCCTGCGGGTATTGCAAATCTCCTCATTATCTTGTCGTATTTCAATGCACATGTCTCATATATTTAGCAATTTAAAATAAATCACGAACTTGACCAATTGATTTGATCATGCACTTGCATAAAACCTTGTGCCTAGGTACATGCCTATTTACAAGTATTGATGGTATTACAGGCGGTGGTGGATACGGCGGCGGCGGCGGCGGTGGTGGCTGGAACCTCGGCGGCGGCAGCAGCGGCTGGTCCAGCGGCGGCGGCGGTGGCGGCTGGAAGTCTGGCGGCGGCGGCGGTGGTTGGTCCAGCGGCGGCAGCGGTGGCGGCTGGAAGTCCGGCGGCGGCAGTGGCTGGTCTAGCGGCGGTAGCGGCGGCGGCTGGAAGTCTGGAGGCGGCGGTGGTGGCTGGTCCAGCGGCGGCGGTGGTGGCGGCTGGAAGTCCGGCGGTGGCTGGTAGTGACCGCGACCCGATTATAGTACAATTCTCGACAATACAGTGATACCTCCAATTTTGTTGTTTTACTAACGTTGCACCCGTTCTATTTTTAAGTTCTGATTACCTACGCACCGACCCACCTATAATTACTTCTTACTTTAAACACACGTTCGGTTTGAGTCTGCAATAAGTTGCGCTCTTATTTGCCGACCGCATGCTTTTGACTGTGGATTTTAGTAAGCCTCGGAAATCTCTGAGCTGAATTCTTCATATCGATTTAAGTCTGAGAGGTGGCTTACTCAAATCGGTAACATAGAATCCCATACGCATCTACCGAACCAACATATGTGAGCATGGCAGTACTTGTCGATCTCGCTATTAAGTATATGGTACGCCATTGTAATTTTTTAGGTAGATACTTAATTGCAACTGATAAATGTATGATGAACTTACCATCATACATTTATCAGTTGTCTTATAGTACTTTTATTAATACAAGTTCGATTCGAATGTGACAGAAATAAGAAGAAATGTAAGTAAAGTTCGATAGTGTGTTACCTATTAGATTATTTGATGTCATAAATAGGTAGTAGGGATATACATTTTTAGATTCATAAATAATGTATAAAAAGAATGGTAGATAACCTACACATCGTACCTACACATATAGGATGTGTGAAAAAAAAAAACAAAAAAGTTAAAAATATAATTTACTATCATTATCATTAAACAAAATTGAAGGCACAAATAAAATCCTTAAGAATTAACAAATGCATAAATTTTACTTACTATTAACAAAAATGAAAAATACTTCAATTTTGTACATTCAACTTACTAGTAAATTAATAAATTTAATTGTAAACTTTACTTTCCTAACTTAGTCTAAGCATAGTTTCTGAAGGTTTGTCACTTTGAATACTTTTTCTTTTTGAAATGTTGTCTTTTTACTCTGTTTGGATTAAAGTTTTCTTTTTCTGAAGAATCTGTACTGGTTGGAGTGTGGCCGCGAGGACCTCGCCTAGGCCTGCTATCGTGATCCTTAACGTTCTCCACTTCACCTAGGACCCCATATTCCCTGAAAACAGAACATATTTAACCATACCAAACAAACAAACCAACCACAAATTTACAGTTACATTGCCCATTATGTGTAATGTTCTGTGCACTGCTGCCATAGCAATTTCTACTGTTTGTAACAAGTTATTTCTTGATTACAGAAACTGGACATTAATAAAGTAATTCAACTTACGAAATGTCACAAGACCGATGAACATCAACTTTAACGGGTACAGGACCACTTAGTTCCATGTCTGAATCACTGTCTGACTCCTCAATGATCAAAAAATTATGAACTTTATTATTTTTATGTTCATGCTCCTTATTTTTTACTTCATCTGCAAATAAATCTTCACTTTGTGCATCAGATTTTTGTGATGTGACACTTTCTTTGTCACATATATCAACGTTCTCTGGAATTTGCCCATCCAGCTTTATTTCAGCATTAGTTTCTTGAGCTATATTATTAATAGTTTCACATAAATCAGTCTGAACATATACTGAGTTTGTTGTAGACAACTTAGATGAGTTACTTACATCTTTCAGAAATTTTATTGTAGTTATAAAGCTAGGACTATCAATGGTTATTTCAACTTCTTTAGACTGGCTACTAGCTTTCTGAGGTATATTATTACAATACTTGCAACTTTCAGTAATAGAACCCTTTTTATAAAAAGGTATCTTTGTAATTTGGTTTCCATTTCCAGTACACTTAATACTGAAGACAGAAGGGTTTTTTGTACTTGTTTTATTAGGTTTTACATCACTTAATTCTAAGGTTGCATTTGAGGTAGATTCATTTTTATTAGCTTCAATAACAGCAAGCCATGCTTGTTTATCCTTATCTATTATAGTATCTTGTGAGTCATCTATGTTTATAGGATCATCCATAAAAATGCCACTTTCATCATTATCACACACTTGCTGAGCTGTCTGTTTAGGCACTTGCAAGTCTTTTTTCACTCTTTTAGGTGTTTTATTAAATTTGAAAACAGAACCTTTGCTTTTATCTACAGAAGTAGTGCTCTTGGCTGTAGTTTTAAAATGTGACCTCTTTCTGTTTGTCATAAGCATAGATAGTTCATTCTCTTTCTTATTTTGAACTGTGATTTTAGATTTTCGAGCCCTGGCATTATTGTCTGGTTGTATATTTACATTTAAATCTTGGAATGGTTTTCTGGAAAAGTCTTTTTCGTTTTTGTTAAGCCACTTTTGTACATAACTAACAGAGCTCTCCATTATATTTTCTTTATATGGTGATGTTTCTTCTCCAGGCAAAAATGTAGAATCTCTATTTTCTTTATTATACTTTGAGAAATATGAACTCTTTCGTTTATTTTCATACTTTACAGGAGCTTGAATACATCTTGGAAATAACTCTTTTTCAATTCTGAGTTGTTCTGATATTCGTTTCCTTTGGAATACTGAAAACAATTTAAAAATGTAACACCTATATTCTATTTAAGTATGAAAGCCTTGAAAGTAATAGTAGTACAAGCCATTAATTACCATCCACATTGAACAGATCCTGATAAGCTTGAAGTAGAGCTCTTGCATTTTTCACTCTCTGATTTAATGCATTATCTAACTGGGGCGGAGAGTTGGAACCCTGTGATGGACTTAAACAAATCTGGCAGTCTTCTGCAAATATTAAACAGTTGCTACATGCTGCATGCCCACAGGAATATCTTGACCGAGATCCATCTAGTCTATCACTGTAAACAAACATTCCGCATCAAAATAGGTTTTTAGGTGTTTAAGTGTTAAGTTATATTCGACTGCGATTAATTGCCACTAACCATAGAGAGCATCGTACATTATCAATTATATTCTTCACATGTTCAATACTTAGATCAATATTCATGACAAATGTATCATGATCTAAACAACAGTAATTAGTTTACAAATCGTAGGCATTCAAAAAACATGAAAAATCGGCAATCAAAGTTGTACACACGACACACGTCACAAGTTTTCATTCAGTACTACGGAACTTGACAGAACTCTCTCTTTAATAACGTCGGAACAATGAAATAAAACTACATTTGATAATTTGATTGGTCAGCACTGGCATTAACTGAATTAAAATTTAATTACAGTAAAACATCCCCTTCTAAATAACACTTTACTTTTCGTTTATTATTTAATTACTTTGTCATATTGACACAGACTGACGTCAGTTTTTTTTGTTTACCACACATTTACCACATGCTAAACAGGACAGACTATTCAGATTCAGAGATACCAAACGGCACAAAACCCACAGATTAATAACAAACAAATCATATTGAAATACCTAGTAGAGAAGTACCACTTTTTAAACCGATTCTATCGCGATTGATTTAAATTTCAGTCCTGAAACCACGATAAACTCCAGTTTTAATTAATTTTGGATGCTGTTTAATCTAAAATCTTACAATTTTTTTTTTATTTTTTATTCTAAAATTGGAACATGCTGAAAAGCACTTGTCTCAATATGATTAATAAAAAAAACATATGTATACACAAAATACAACAACATTAAAAAAATTACACATTACTACAAGCCGGCAAACGCGGCATCTAAGTGAAAATATTAAAGATTTATTAGAAATTATGTAAATTATCACATTTAAAATGATGGCGCTAATGGAATATAAACATTACTTTCCTATAGACAGTATACAAAAAGTATGTGATCTGTTTGAAGAGCAACTACGCAGTGAGAAGGAAGCGGATTTGGCTTTGTTTTCTATTATTATTGGAGCTGTAGAAAATAACCTTACAAATATAAAGAATAGCGACAAGGAAGTGAATGTAGCCGCTAATAAATATGTTAAGATTAAGTTTCCATCTGTTGAATACGAAGAAGTTAAGTCTTTACATGAACGTTTTGTGTCACTGATGCGTGGAGGCGTTGATGTTAAACTGTTGAACGGAGTGTATGCGACTCGGGATCTAGTAAAGCGAGTAGCTGATGTGGTCTGGAACTCTTTAACTCGCAGTTACTACAAAGACCGGGCCCATTTACAGTCAATTTATAGTTTTTTAACAGGGAATAAACTCGACTGTTTTGGTGTAGCCTTTGCGGTAACAGCAGGCTGTCAGGTTCTTGGCAAGCAGGACGTCCACCTAGCCTTATCTGAAGATCATGCTTGGGTTGTATTCGGTAAAGATGGGACAGAGACAGCTGAGGTAAGTAATAAAATAAGATGGTGAAAAATAAATTTATGACATATTTTGCGAAAGTTTTTGTAATAATACAAATCAATTACTTTAAGAAAAAAAGTTATGATACTTGAGCCAAAAGCGATTCCAATCTTTAGAGTGATACATTAATAAATTACATTGCTTGTTAAAACTGAACTAAATGTTATAACAGTACCAATGTTATATGAATAAACAATGACATAAATTTGGCCCAGGGGGCAAGGTCAAAATTAAATAGAAGGAAACATGATTGTCAATTTTATTTACAAATACAGAACCTCGAATTTTTTAAATTGAAAAATAAACTTCTTTGTCTATTTTCTTATTGTGATGATTTTTTTTTTCATTATTAATTTTAATGTGTGATATTATTTTTTTACTAGGTTACCTGGCATGGCAAAGGTAATGAAGACAAACGTGGGAGATCAATTGGTGATGGTATATCGGCAAGATCATGGCTGTATGTGGCCGGCAAGCCCGTGATATGTACAAGGATAATGGAGCTTGCTGCTCTTGTCTCATCTATCAACCCCACATTAACACCAACAACAGATGTTCATGAAATAGCTCAAATGCAGCACAAACTCCTCTGGTTATTGTATGACAATGGTAATTATTAATTAATTTAAATATGTGAATTGCAGGAGCAATAAGGCCGCCTTTCGTACATGCTTCGTTCTATAATAAATTCCATACATCATGCTATCAAAAAGATTATATTATACAGTAAATTAACTGCCTTATGTACATGTTTCTTTATTCTTTTTATTTTATTTTGTAATTTACTATAGATAATACAGAAATAAATTAATGTAATAAATGCCTATTTACAGGACACTTGGAAGCATATCCTATGGCCTTAGGCAACCTTGGTGATTTGGATGAATACATGCGAATAGCTAATTGTTCTGTGGATGCTGATGTAGAATTACCTGTGCCCAATGACAGTGATCAGCTACGACCAGACGGCTCTGTCAGACCTGACTCAGCTTCTCTCTATGCTCAGGCAATACGATCTTCAAGAACAAATTATGAGGACAGACATGTTTATCCATACACTTTCCAAGGAGGTTTCTATCATCGTCATAAGATGTACAAGGAGGCTTTTCATGCTTGGGCTTGTGCTGGAGATGTTATACGACAGTAAGAACGTTTTTCACGATCTTAATAATAAATAATCAATTTTTTTTGTACAGAAAAAAGGCTGAAATAATTTATAAAGTTTTATGTAGTACCACATTGAGTTTAAATTAACCAATACATATTATTATAGTTATCAAATATGTATTAGTAAATAATTTTATGAAAGTTTAGGGTGAAAATGTTCAATTATAGGTATATGAGTTTAAAAATGAATGTCTATAAATCTATAACAAATAACTCTTTGTTTACCTTTTCAGTTATAATTACTCCCGTGATGATGAGGAGATCTACAAAGAGTTTTCTGAAATAGCAAATGAATTGATCCCACAGCTAATGAAAGCTGAAAGTTCTGGACATTCTGCAAGATCTATTCTAAAGGACCCAGAGTGTTTTGCTTCTTTGTTAAGGTTTGTCATAATAATATTTAGAATCATTATCATTATTTACATAGGAAAAAATAGTAACAATGGTTTTTTTTTGTAGGTTCTATGATGGTATCTGCAAATGGGAAGAGGGTAGTCAAACTCCCATTCTTCACATTGGATGGGCTAAACCTCTAGTAAGTACAATATCAAAATTCGATGCAGAAGTTAGAGCCCAAGTCAACATTATTTGTAAAACTGACTCTGATGAACACAATGAGCCTACTAAAGCATCAGAAAATACCGAAAAATCAGAAAAAGGAGGCGAAAATGACAAATGGAATAATAACTCCGAAAACGCAGAGATGAGTGTACGCGAACAGTTGACTGCGGCCGTTAACAGTAGGCCCCGTGTCACACTGTATAGCCACAAGATGGCAGCACTACGGCCGCTCCTTCTTGCCGAGAGATTGAATACGCACGCACTGCAGCTGCAGCTCACAGCACAGAGCCAGCTACAACGCCCACAGGCGCCTGCGAAGAAACGGGAATACGATGACCCTACCAATCCTTCGCTTCCAACGGCACGCGCCAAACGTGCTCGACGTGAACGTTGAACGAATAACATAATTATAATTTGAAACCGAATACGCTTCTTTAGCAGACTAGTAATGTTGGTGATGTATACAAAGTATTTTATGTAGTTTATGGTTTTCTATTAGATTGTTAATGTTGATACTTTATGTATTCTGAGTAATAATATCACGTATTTTTAGAGTCCTCTTTTAAACATAATATGTAATTTATAAAAAATCCATAAATAAGTGGCTGTGATTCTTGATCGCAAACTAAGCTACAATTAAGGTATTGCTATATTTACTAACATATGTATAGTGCAAGAAAAACTTGAGTGATATGACTGGTACGCAAAAACTGACGAGTATCGGAAGTCTTTCGAGGCGTAGGCGAGCCGACGTTGCACGAAGCTACTAAAAGTACTTCTCTACATCTTCGTATATCTTGAATTAATTCAAAAGAAGGCAACTTAATTTTAACTCTCTTATATTTCTTTGTCCTTTTTTAATTATGTATGAACATGTGACAACGGTACTGATACCCTAAAATAAGTTTAGTTTCATTTTTGAGAATCATGGTCAATTATTTACATTATTGTAGCCGAGACGATTAAAAATCTCTTTTTCGCAAGTAAGGATAATATATTCAGAGTGTAGGTATTTGTTGTATTTTTAAAGCGCTAGGCGTACATTTATTTATTTCTCCGGAAGCTTAAAGGTGAGGAACTTCTTAGTTTCTTCTCCGCGCCCTAGGCTCAATTGACACTGCCGTGGAATGGAACGCATAATGAACTTTATGTCATCTGCATAAGATACAAATTGAATACGAGCAAAACAATCGGACGCGCGTCTTACACGAAATCCTCGCGCATTCCCCAATTTTCAATTTCGTTGCAAAAAGTCGCTTCCGTTCCATTCCGTGGCGGTGTAAATTGAACCCTACACTTCCCACCGATGTAGTATTTTACCTTTTTAGGTATGTTGTTTATATATGCTGTGTACTTACATATGTAAAATATTTGATGTCTTGGTCAGTAGACAAATGTGGTCAATCCCTGACAACGCCTCTTACGTGTTATCTTTCACATCCTAAATAATACTCTTTCGAGAGCAGGCTTTATGAAATCGTCTCTTGCGATGCTATGTACACATGTGCCACTGAAATAGCGTTCTCGCATTACGCATAAAAAGTCACAGCTTTTAAGTTCAACTCGTTGCGTTGTTATCTATTAATATTCTTTGATATCAAGCAATAAATCAGTGATCTTTTTCAAACTGCGATTGAGATCTGGGAGACATTCCTGTCTTCATTATATTAACCAATTGCTTTTATCTCTGTGAGGTTATGGCCCGTGATGGTCATGATGATCAATGCATCATCTCTTGTCAGCGTAGTGTTGTGCCTTTTAGTACTTTAATTGTTTTATAGTTGTGTAATGTGATGTGATATAACATAAATAAACACGTCATAACAATATATTTTTACATCAATGTAAATTCGACTTCAATTGAAAAGAAGTATTTATGCGAAAAGTACAAAATACGCAATTTCGTGAGGACATTCCTAGTGTTTTGTTTCTGAACCTTGTAATCTATATGGGACAAGCTCAGAGCTTTACAGACGGCAAAAAAATATGTGGTCCACCCTATCCCATTTAAGCTTTGCCAGTATTTTGCCAAGTTCAGTTATTCCTGTTCTAAAATGTATTAATCATAGTATAATATGTCAATAGAACTTGTTATTAATGTAAACCGTTATAAATAGTCCGCCATATTTAGAATTTCAAAATGTCTTTGTTTAAGTTACAAAATATATGGTTTTAAGTAAACATTTCGGTATTGAAATAAATACTGAAGACAATAAAAAGGGGAATACAAAAGTATTCGACTCTCTAAGGTAGGGTTAAAAGTAAAGTATCGACTTGGTGGGTATTCGTTTGTACACATTATATACAAGTTCCATTGAAATAAGGTATAGATAAGTATACCTGCATTTCAAATTTCGTATAATATTGGTCTAATCTACTACTTACATTAAGAAGTAAATATATATATGTATGTAATGTATATTAATATATATTTTATGTAGTATTTAACATTTGTCAAAAGTAGGATTGGTCAGTTTGTGGTAAAAAATGTAGATGTTATGAATATTTACATTATTTGCTTTTATTGTTATTGTTAAAATGTTCATGGTACAAATATTGAGTGTGAGATATTTTTGAAATTAACGATTATATTTATTATACCATGACCATTAAAAGGTGTACATTTTTTAACAATATAAATGCGCCGGTTTTGCATCTGTTCAAAAGATTAGACATGCCTTGTTGTTATGAAGTTATATTTTTATGGTTAATTCACCTACTGTTGTATAATAACAGTGGTAGCAGTGAAATAATTTAGAATGCTTAATTGAAATAAGCACTTTAATATTTTAATTATATTAGTAAGTAGGTACTAATCTGGAATCTACAACTGTTAGACTACCGCCCAATATCACTAGTCCTAGAGTCATAGATTTGCATAAGTCGAAATTCAATGTCTTCTATACTTTGTATTCTGTAATAGAATACTATCTATGTTGAAAATATTGGGCGTATATCCATCTGTAGAATTGGCATCATAGAAGAGTGCATACATTTGTATCGACCAAAGTACCTACTTACAGAATTCGTTTAATTTAAATAAAGAATAATAATTTTACTGAACAAAAAGCTGTAGAACCTAGTTTAAACTCTTTTATAATATATTCCCGCGTGAATTTTGAATTAAGTGAATAACTAAGGTTACTGTGAATGACTTAAATATTTGATTACCTAACTGTATCTTTAAGAAACATAGGTATCTAAGCGTTTGCATTTAGTTAGTCATAAGTTATTTGTTAATTATCTTAATTAGCTGACGCGACGGTTCCTCCGTTCCCCTGATGTTATTCAGCGATGTTTAATAATTATTTCTTTTATCGACTCGTTATCGTTATCTTTTCTTCAAGAGCACCTAGACCTCTTCTTCATACAAACGTATTCCGCTGTTTTTATTTTTGGGAGATATTTCTAGGGCTATTTATTATACAAAAGATGTTGTTTCACTGAATGCATAGATTGTTTTTTATTTAAATAAAAATTTTGCCCTCCAAAAATGAGGAAAAGAGCCCGATTCTACCGCCCTGTGTTTTAACTATCAGATAAATTGATAGGACTGTCTGTGTAGGTGGAAAATAATAGGAGATATACTCCTTAAATAATGCCAGTTTTTTTTCTGACCTGTTTCAAGGAAAAGCGGAATACGAAAAGCTTGGACATAGTCGGCCTAAGCTGCAGTTCCCATACGCATGTCTAGTTTTTTGTAATTCTTGAGCTTCTCTGCTCCTAGAGCGAGCGCATGTCTCGGGACATTCCACGAGATGCCCAGGGACATGTTCCGTAACCGCATGTTGCTTCGTTCCCCTAGTGTTAGCTGCGTACTTACTTTACTATTAGAAAAACCTTTTTTAATGGAGCCCACCTACTAGCTAGGAGTCACAGATGGCGTTATCTTTAATTGTAATAATAAAAAAACAATAATTATATTTATGTAACCTGCCTTTTGATCTACGAGGTTTTTTTTTTCGATTGTAAGTATGTACTTTTGTTTGGCACGCTCTCTCTGGTGGAATTATGTTAGATTGAGAAGTGTCGTTAGATTTGTCTCAATTGTGATAGTGATACTGAGGATATCAAAATCTAAGATCTAAATGAAACAAAATAAAAATGCTCGATTTTTGGCGCCATATACATGTTTTATTCTTTTCCGATACCTATTCAGTAGTTGTATGAGAATATAGGATTATATAAAGAACATACAAAAAAATACAACTCACATGGTTCAAAGTAATTCGAAATGTTAAAAAATATACTCTATTTACCACGGCAGTCTGTTATTTTTAACAACTAATAAAGCTCGTAGGTAAGGTCTTAATTGCCAAATTAAACATAGTGTTCTTGCAGCTTGGCATCTTAATCATTTAGGTGTTTAGCAACCCACCTATTCCTATATATTCCTAGTTCCGAAAACTTGGTACAGAAATTCTACTTGAGTGAACAATAAGTGACATTGTTTCGATGCTGTTTACATATACCTACACAAAAATGGCAATTACGCAGACAGAACCGTTTTTGTTTGTGGCTTAATTTTATATCAATCCATGAACGAATGTTTATTGGAGCAATAAAAATACGCTAAGTACATATTCATTGATGTTAACTACATAACTATGCCAATAAACTGTTTATTAAAAAAAAATATTGATTTAGGAATGTAAGATTTTTTTGGGAATTAAAACAGTTCGAATTGTCAGTTATTTTTATTTGTAAGTACCTAATTGTTTTTACGCAGGACAAAAAGCAAAAACGAAATTGTTGTTTGAATTGATAACTACGACGAAAGCTTATTGTTGTTATGGATGATGGTTATGGTTATTAAAAGTTAGTTTTTAGTAAAGATCTTATTAAAATGTGAGTAAATTAAACATACTATGAAACAAGATAATAGGATATGTTGGTTCATCCAATAAAACGACTGATCCATTTTTTGTCTACAATGAATATAGACTAGACTATGGCTTAATATATTTACTATTATTTAGGGTCCGTTTCAAACCCTTATTACGAATAATACACTAATAACAGTCCTCAATAATCAACTGATCGCCCCCGCAACCCTTTGCGGCTGAGTCGTGGAGTCGGTCGCAATTAGCTTTACAAAGGTATTATACAAACTGACCAACAAGTTGAAATAATAATTCAATAAGAAATTGTTATATTATGTAAAGTTATAGCTTCGTGCGCTCGGAAGAGCGCACTAACTCATTGCAGTACCTAGCCTCACGCGGGCAGCGCATTCGTTGCGCTTACGACAGATCTGAACGCACCTTGTGATCCGCAAAATTATGCTTGTTCCCATTTTTGGGAGTTTATTTGCAGGGCCGAAAACCTATGCACGCCACTGGTAAGGTTTGGACAGTGTTAAGTAAAACTTATGATTTCCTTTCCCATTTTGGATGTCATATTATGCAATAATATAAACATTTTATATTAATGTTGTTGTCGCATACATATTTAAAATTCCTGTATCTTCTTTTAGAGGAAGTTTTGAAGTTTTTACCATTTTGGCAGCTGGCTGGAGGCGTAAGGCCAGCTTAGTTCGGTAAAGCAGTAAACTAAAAGCTTCCACGGGGATAACCGCGGCATATATAAAAAAAAACCATTTTGAAACCGCAAAGCTTATGTCTTAACGTTTTTTATGTGCCAAAAAGGTGCCACATTAAGTTAAAATGATTTTTACTTTCTCGTAGGTACATCATTGTACGGACTAGCCAAACTTGGCCTTATAGGTTTTTTCAGACGACAGAGAGTCAGTGTCAAACTGTCAGATTACTGAACTTAACAACAGCTGTCAAGTCAAATTTCATAAATAATATTTTCGTATGTTGCGTTTGTGAGGAATTACAACGTTTTATAATCGTGTTTACGTGTAAATAATTAAAAACAACGATTATGAATAATATACCCAGCGACCAACAAAACAAGCGATATAGGAAAAAATACAAGTTTATGAAAATGCGAATAAAAAGTTTGATATTAGTAAGTGTTTAAACTACGTTAATGTGTACTTTGTTGTGTTTTACATTACTACTCCTTCATCGTGCATAATGATTGAAGTCTTAAGTTGATAAATACAAGTTTGAAAATAGCTTTATTTCACTGTGTAGACCATTTATACCTCAAACACTTATCATTATGTAAAGAAAGTAATTCAGGGTACAGTATGCATATTATTATGATGGTAATAACTTTACATGAATTTAATATAAATTGCATTACTAGTTACTTGTTCAATCTTAACACCTTGAGACAAAAAAAAATAAGAACAGTTTGTAACAAGATTCTTTATAATTATTTTTCAGGAGAATGCAGCATTATGTGATGAAGTAGCTAAAGTTCAAGAGAGTATCTTTATTGTGAAAGATGAACGAAGATTTTTGCTTCATAAGCTACTAGAATACCAAAATGATAATGAAGTATCTCAAGCATTCTACAAAAATGAACCGGTCATAACATCCAATGGCTCAAAAACTAAAATGAAGAAGAGGCAAAGTTGTGATGATACCAGATAACGGTCATAGCCTAAAAGTAACCATGCTATTTATTTTGAAATACATGTATTATTAAGTTACATTAAATTAAATATATTGAATACAATATCAAAACCCCATAGTTAAGTGGCATGCATGTAAAGGGATTCAGGTGGTTTGATTGCATTCTATATTCAAATGTTGGGAGTTTCTTCTGTTATTCATAATATGTTAAGCATTCATGTAAAAAAAAATGTCAAATAAAATCTTAACCCTCATTTAAATTCATTTATTTTTAAATACAATAAGCTAGACATATAGACACACAGATACACTCTAAATATAAGTATATCTATTTACCTACAATATAGTTATAGCAATTTGTACTTTGACATTGATTTGTAAATCTGTTGACAATACAATATAGTGGACCATTATGTTACTTAGCACTAACTGCCTGGCTTTAATCCTCAGGTGGGATACCTTGGCAACTATTGAATGGGTCAAATGATTTAATGTCTATGAGAAAGTATTATTAAAAAGCCAATATTTTAGGTGCTGTCTATTCTCATAATATCATATAAAAACCAAGAACAACAGTAATTGAAAGTTCTTTATCAGGTTAGAATCAATTGTCAGCTATTATTAGTTTTGTCTGCTTATGTGAGGTCAGTTTTAAGTATTAATTGCTATCAACATCTTCCTCGTCACCATCATCAAAAGACAAAAGTTGGCGGCTCTTCTTTTCCTTTGCAGTCTTTGATTTAGAGTCTGTATCCCTTTTTCTTTTACTGGTTGCTGTTTCTGTGGATGTCTTTCCTTTAGGCTTGAACAAAACTCGTTGAGCTAAATCTGCTTTTGTTTCAGACTCTAGCTTTTCTATCTTTTTCTTTTCTGTTTCCGCCTCTTCTGCAGTTAAATCCCCCTCTTTGAGGACAACTACTTGTGGTTGTTCACTGTCCTCATCATCTACAAAATCGCCCTCTGCATTTGCTAGTTCATCGAATTTATGGTTTGTATCATCATAACCTGCTTGCCTTTTGAAAACCTTAAGGAACTCAGGGTCTTCAGGTTTTATGAAACTCACATTTCTTTTCTTATTCATTTTTATTTTTAATTCTCTGTATTATTTAGCTTCGTAAATTGGTGGCCAGTAGTTATAAAGATACTAAAATCATCTCAAGGTGCACAGAAAACTTTATCTGTTTTTTTATCACAATATTTAAAAGTCGTTTGTTGTTTTTCGAGCAGTTAACACTTACTCTAGTTAAATTTTATGACTGCTTTATGTATTGACGTGAGTTTTGATGACAAAAATATTAATTGAACCATACAAGAACTATGATTTATGAAAAGCATCAGTTTTTGTCAGCGACCAGCGTTGTTGACTTATTTCAGGTTGACACTTGACTGACAGAAGTTGACACTGACAGATTGGAGTTCAAAACTTGACATCGCTCGTCGTTATATAACGCAAATACGTTATTATCCCGTTCACCATCTAACGAATTTACGCAAAAACTTAAAATACGTTTAAAATTATGTAGGCTAGTTAAGTAGTTTTAAAGGCATTCAGTTTATGCAACATATATTTTTGGTTAAATTATTTTATATTTTATTTTATAATTTATGTACAACACATATATTTGCGTAATTATACGGCCTAGAAGGAGATGGCGGGACGAGTTTGACTCTTATACCATATTCTGGAAAACAATAGCCCAAGTCTGCTAGAATTAAAAGAAAGAAATGGTGGCCTTTGCCCTGCAGTTGGCCGATAATAGCTGATAATAATAATAACAATAACCCTAACTACCGGAAGCTTGGACCCTTTCCCGAGACCATTTGGACACTATGTATATTTTTTAAAGTAGCATACATTTAAAAATGTCAGCGTATTTCCTTTTCCATTAACGCCCACTGCCTGGAGAAGATAATTTAAATGGATCTAGTGGTTCAATGATCGGATGTTTTTGTAAATACTACTCTGTAACACTAGTCTGTTGTAGAACTATATAATAGGTTTTTTTTAGTTCCTTATTTATTCAAGATACGAAACCTGGATTCCAAAATATTTTATCCTTAAATCAATATCCCGGGATCGTGATGTTCATTGTTCCTAGTCTAAGTAGAAAGAGGCCTGCAGTGTTATTATGTATGCTAAGGTACAAAAAATACGTCTAAACAACAAGTATTTTTACTCCTGAAGACAAAACATGTTATTCTTTTGCTTGTTTTCCAAAAGGCTCAAAAGCGTTCGTTTTTAAATAGTATTTTCCGGTCGTGTTTCTACTAACAATTTCCCCCATGTAACCATATTGACCGCAGCGATTTTCTAGAAATTCTATCCAGCTTTGGCATTGGTACGCAGGAAAGGATTTTGGATACCTTATTGACTCGCTAAAATAATAATATGATCGACCGTGACTGCATGCCTCTGTAAAAGAAAAAACTATATTAAATTACACCGTGACTCAACTAACCTCTAGGCGATACATTTCTACATAGCTAATATCCAATATCTGCAAGGCATCTTGTTGTTGTGTGAGACGTAGCGGGAAATTAATCTAAATATAGATATCATATTGTTTCGCAATTTTGTTTTCAAAACGAAACAATCGATAATATATTCAAACACTAATTAAAAAGGAATTAATCGAAACATTAAGTTCTGTACTTTTCTGGCATCAATTAGCTAGTTGGTTTAAAAAAAAGCCATACGATCTAAACTAATAAACGTAGTTGTACTACTTTCCACTGATTATGATTTGCTATCTCTAGTATTTTGAGTATCGACTTAAACTTCCCCTTCATGAAGCATATAGTTCTATCCGAGTTTATTTAAGCACCTGTTCTAAGAGAATAGCGCTGCAATAGATAAATTTATTTATGCAATTAACACACACTTACCGAAAAACTTTATTATATTATCACATCCCGGCTGTGGAGCGATTCCGTTGTTAGGGTAAAAATCTGCTGTACCTATTGGTTCTTGAAAACCAAGCAATCCCCCACAAGTGTGAATAACGTCCACAAATTCCGCATCAGAAGAATCCAATTTACCAGAATCATCTTGAGGTGGGTACTCAAAAAATGGTCTTGCTGGATCAAGCCCTGCAAAATACTTATGTCTATAGAAAAATATTATACACAGGTTGATATTTCCAAAACTGACGTAAGTAATTATTTAATTAGACAGAGAATTATTTTTTGTCTACAGACTATGGGAATATACTGAGATACCTACTAGGTTCCAGGTTGGCACAGCTAGTAAACGAAATTATTAAATCTGGACGGGAATTGTGAACCATTTATATGGAAGTCATTGATAATGCTCTTCTGCAAGATTTAAGTAAAAAAAAATGCGCACCTGTAACCCTATGTACACTAGTTGTTTTAGATGCTGCTATCCCCATAATGTGAGCTCCAAGACTATGACCAATAAGATGTATAGGTTTTCCCGTTATGTTGTACCGACTACATAATTTATTTAAAAATGTAGCTACCCTGGCTCCAATAGATTTAGTTTCATTCGCTACCCAAGGGTACAGTAAGGAGTCTGCAGTAATGCTCCAATCCACAGAAATAACGATAACATTTTGAGTTTCTAGATATGCGTTTTTTATACTCATTACTGCGTCTCTATCCGCTGATGACCTCCAACCATGCGTTATTATTTTGAAGGGTAAATTCGATGAAATAATTTTTGTCGTAAGGTTTTGATAAAATTTATCAAATGCGCCTGCTGATTCGTCTAGTATAACATATTTCTTTGTATTGTTCCTGAAATACAAGATTATAAAATATTCAAATGAATTGAAAAGTTCAAAGTAATGCAAAGCGCAGACGCCATTTAGAAATTGGCTAAGATAATTCATGTTATATTGGTTCACCTTTACGTTGATCAATATAAACATCTGTCAAATAGCTAATTCCACTCACTTGGCGGCTGTAGGAAACAAAGCGGCAACGTCGTAAGTCGGAGTGCATTTTACCAAAAACAGCAGCGTGTGTTCTAACTTTAAAACTTTAGTTTCATTGGTTTTATTTGGTGACAAGCCAGGCTCATGGCTTATCATATCACACATGTTTTATATTTTTGCGCGACGTGTTGCAAACCACAGTTCGGCTCGCCCGTAGATCAGGCACGTCGAGTCGCGAGTAAAAGTACCGCTTAAGAAAGCACATGATACCTTGGGCCCAAGTCTGCTATTTACACTCGGTTCAATGTCTTCATAGTGTCGTGCCAGCAGAGCCATTTTCGGAAAATTGGTATTCTACTAAACGTCAAAACGTCTAAATTGCGCATTACAATTTGTACCAAATGTATGAACTACTGGTCACAGTCGTTTAACATTGAACCGAATCGTTCCAATGCGCAATTTTGACGTTTTGACGTTTAGTAGAATACCAATTTTCCGAAAATGGCTCTGCTGGCACGACACTATGAAGACATTGAACCGAGTGTAAATAGCAGACTTGGGCCCCTTTTCGCATGAGAATAGACGTAACGCGGACAAAAGCCAGTAAGAAAAAGGGGCAACGTCGCGTTTCGAAAATTTAGATACCACACCGCACACGTGGCAATGTAACCAGAAAAGTTATTTTTGACAGATCAAATAAAAAGTATCTTTGTAGGTAATATATCTTCTTACTTACCAAATATACAGCCTATATTCGATATCATCAGCCATATTTCTTTGGACAGGACTCTCGACAGGACTTGTCAAGTCTATGTAATGTAGGACACCGTCACCATCCGGGAAATATATCCATTTTGTTCCATAGCCCTCGCCATATTTGTTTTCATAGTATAAATTATTACGCCTAAAATATCCTGTAGGGGCAACTTAAAACATTTTAAAACTACCTCTTTATATCACCTAGAACTATCCTGACACTTTGCATGCATAGGTACATGAGCACTGCAAAACTTGTGCTTATCAAACACGCTTAATAAATCTATTTGCCCCAAGCCGGTCATCAAGGTCTTTGAATACTTATAATGAGACCCGTATTTTTCTTTCTAGTAAAACTTGTCCTGCCAAGGAAATAGGTATAATTTCCTGCTAATTTCCCGGCCAATGTTTGTTTTGGGACACTTGATGCACTATTTTTTTATTTCCTATAGTTGATTACATTATTATCTAAAACAATTTACCTTCAGAAGGATAACGTGCACTGTTTACTAAACTTGTTAATGCACAAAGTAGATAAATATAAATAGGCGAACCCATTTTTTCATATTTACTTTTACGTAAAATGTTTATGTTTTTTGGGTACTAATTTAAATAAATGGTAAAATAATTAGTTTATCTTGGTTATAAGCAAACTGCTACTAATTTGACTAATCCGCTTAAAATAGTTCTATTTAAATACAATCCCACAACGATTATGATACTATTATTATGCAAGAGTGAATCAAGTTTTACACGTTATTTGTATGCGTATTAAACAGGCATATATTAGGCATTTGAAAAATAAATTCGACTACGTATCTACCTACATATATTATCTTTTGATTTTTTATTTCTAAAAACATTCATCATCATCATCATATCAGCTTGTTGCAGTACACATCTGGACATAGGCCTCCCCCGAGGGAGTCCTCTCCTTTGCATGCAGTCACTGCCAGCTGCCTTCTTCAGGTCATCGGTCCATCTAGCCGGAGTGTGTGTGGAGTTCGAACCCGTAGCTTGTGGACCAGTGATATGGTAATGAGGGTTGCCGCAATTATACTAATCGCCTAGGTTCACTAGTCTCGCTTGTGGTCTATCTGTCCATTTCGACCAATGAGACACAAGCTACGTATAACATGTGACGGGTGGAAATTATCGTAAATACACCTTCGCTACCTAGCTGATTTTATATTCGATTTATTTATTTGTTATATTCGTATAAACACTCATTACCACTGGGTGTGACACATTATACATGGGATACATAGTGTAAGTTTTAATTTGTGTAAGCTTTATGACGAAGTATATGCGAAAATCTACACAATTTAATGGCTGTATTTACCAATGAGCTGTCGCGCTTACTAATTGGTTTTGGTGCCAAAAACGTAAATAAGTGTAATATCATCATGATATTTACACTAAATGATATGTCTTCAAATAATACGTTTCTTGAGCAGCTATAGTAGTATGCCGTTCAGTAAATTAATTAGGCGTTACTAAATATGCGCAAGTTGATAAAACGGTCAATAAATTCCGTAATGTAACATAAACGCTTCCATAAACTGTTTGTTATTACCTAGGGAGCTATTTACTTTATCTGCCTCCTAGCCTTTACAGGTGACTTCTTCCCGTGTTTACCCTTAATTTAAATATGGAGAATATCTATTACTTCTTATGAAACGAATAATGTATTAGCACAATATTTTTTAATTTAAATTAACAACATATGTTCTTCTGAGTTCCGAAAAAAAAAAAAAAAATTCTTAAAGGACTAAAACTAACCAGGAGCAGAACTAGCAGGGACTAGCACTAAAACATGCCAGCCCCAACCAAAAGAATTATGTTCTTGTGTTACGAGTATGACGGGATGACACTTGACAGTGTGGAGAAATGGCATTACGTTGCATTTTCATTGGCTTGGAGCTGGGCGGCATGGAGTGGAGAAGAGCAGTAAAAGCTGGCTAGTGCTTCCATTGAGCGAGGAGTAGTGGTGCTACATTGAGATTGAGAAAAACAGAGCTGCTTTGAGCCGCACTGCGGCGACGCACACGTCATCTATCTATATCTTTTTTAAGTTACTTCAAATGAAGTCAGCTAAATGTACGAAGCAAAATATTAAAATCAGTCTAGCCTTGTTTTTAACAAACAGATAGACAAAATAAAAAAGAAGCTAGTTTCATGTATTGCACGAATAACCGTATTAATGACTATTATTATGACATTGGAACATAATTAGGTACTTCAATTTTATTTATTTGTTCTAATAATGATCCGTTGGAAAAAAACAACATCTGAATGGATCCCACAAAACCACAGACGACCACGTTGCAAGCCCAGACGGAGATGGCGAGATCAGCTGGATTCCTTTATGAAGGACTGGTCGACGTTTGCCCTCAATAGAGAAGATTGGATGGAAGGAAGAGAGGAGTTGCCCAGCAGTGAGACAACATCGACTGAAAATAATAATAATAATGATGATCCATTGATATGCAGGGAGGAAGTATTAAAATTATTTCCTTACTGTTACTACCTTAGATAGGCAGTTTTAATACTTAATTATTTGGCAAGAACCACAGAACAGTAGGTATGAGGTACCCAATGTGACATCACAACAAGCTTATAGGCATTTTGAACGTTCTTCGTTCTAAGCATTGATATATAAATACCCTATATCAATGGTTGTAAGACATTAGCGTGACTTGCTTGACCTCAAAGTGCCTAATTGGAACTTACTTGGGATGTAGCTCAACTTTACCCAGAGCTCTGCGATGCCAGAAACATACATTAGGAACTAATTGCGATAGCAAAAGTCGACCGGCGATCAAACAAACCTTGCCTTGAAATAATGTTGGTGTCAATGTCACTGACGCGCTCATGTAATAGTCAACCGTACATTACACTGTGATAGATTTATCATGTAGCTAATGTATACAGCTTTACCTTGGAATAATACAATTTAGATTGAAAATTAGCGAAATTTTGTTGGCGCTAATTTTTTCCATACAATCTGAAAAGGTTCAGAGGAGATTGGCATAAACAAAGGGAGGAATAGGAACATCATAGTTAAAATAATCTGAGTCGTAATTTTAGGATTGAATTGATAGCTTATAATTTTCATTAAAATAAAATAATTTTGTGATAATTTTCCTCTAACTCAATGAACAACTCGGTAAGTATGAAAGTATGATCGCTGAAACGATCTATGAGATTTCAAAACTCCTTAGTTAATAGCTAGGTATATTATCACTGAAACGTATCAATTTCAAACAAGACAAAAGTAAATAACACGTAAAATAAGATTTCATTTACAAAGCAAAACTCGAAAACTGAATTCGCTTGTTGGTAAGAAAGCAGCAACTTCGCCTTGTAGTATCACTACACACAGTGTGTTCAAACTGAGAAATCTTAAATTCAGATTAAAAAAATCCCTTTTGACAATTTTCCTTTTAATTATTGTGTAAAACTTGAAAATGGTATCTATAATTAGATCGTATCCACCCCCATCATATGGTATCGACAAACCACTCTCGAGGCAACCCTAGAGCTGTGTGCTTTGCTCTTCTAACCACTTACTCCTTGCTGAACATCTGCTACCTATAACAACACCTTCCTTGGAGGATTTGGAAATCTAGGAACAGAAGTAAGCGATACAGCAGGATTTAAAAATAGGCTAATATAAGAGCAATCGATCTGGTTATGTTTTATGCTGGTCAGATCATTTGAAGAGAACCATCAAAACGAAAGAAGAAGACCAGTGGCCATGCTTTCTGTAAAAACTAAGAATTAATACGTGACAGAAAAAGCCAACCAGGGCAATTGATAACGAAGTCGCGATCACTTCAAGGTCACATGGGCCATGAGAGTAGTTGAAGAGCAGCACCTAGTGACCGTACTTGAGACAAATATGAAACCAACAAACGACGGCCATTTGCAATATTTTATGTTCAGTGCAAGGTTCAGTGTGACTCACTTCAAATCGGGACAAAGATTAACTGTCATTTTTGCAAGCAAAAGCCCAAAGAGTAAGAAAAAGGAAAAATACAGAGTGCGCCTAGCTATTGCTAAAATGAATAAACATACATTTTTGGCTGCATGTAAAGTCAGTGCAGAAAGTGAACCGTCGTATTGAACGCGCTGCAGTGCTTATTATATATATTATTCGAGTATTTTTCGAGTTATAGATACTGTAGCGTTATTAAAGCGCGATTGTAAAATCTATAAATTATGTTTAAACGTAACATTTTAAAATGCCGCCCTCTTTATACTCGTCATCTCTTTACGGAATTATTTTATGCTGTCGTAGTGTAAGTTCCATTTAACGCCACGATTCTACTTATTATGATCGCCTATAATGGGTTGTAAATATTAGAGCTAGAATACAAGCACAGGTTGATGTTGATCTTACATTATTTTGTTGTTGTCGACATAATATACCTAACCGATATGAATCATGAAAATTAAACATTACACTATAATGACCAGAATGAATAAATGCGTCTGTGTTCCAGAATTATTACTTTTATATTTATAAACTCTAATCGAAAGAATGTTAACAAATAGTACGAGGTATGGAAAGGAAAAAATGTACAACAATAAAAAGAAAAAGAATAAAATTATAAAGTCGCGAAAAAATATTGTGTGAGATACAGAATAACTACTTTTCCATGAATTTTAATTCTTCACTTAGCAGGCCAGCAACCATTAAGCAGCAAAAAAAATGGTTTCATGAGATTTCAGTTCTAGGAATGTCACTCGTTCAATTCATAGTTGTTTTTTTTTCAAGTAAACCTATTTACTTGTTCTCTAAACTAATACAATTATTATTTGCATTGGCATCGAATTAGTATTAAAATTAACTGAAGAGTATGGATATATGCAGTTCAGGAGGTTTCGAAACGATCGAGAGCAATGACATCACTATTTCGACAAAAAAACATCAAACCACAGATCACAGAAAACTTAAAACTTCTAGCGAGCGCCAAACACACAGCAACACAAATGGCGGAACCGGGCTGCAGAAGGACTTGTTTTGACGTAATGTGTAAATGTTGCCTGGCAGAAAACATACAAATTGTATGCCATCTCTTTTACTACACCACATTGCACATTAGTTAAAAAGAGACGAAGTATACAATGAAGGTACAACGGTATAAAATACTGCACCTCCTCTTGTTTTAGAATACTTGAATATTTACCAAGGTAAGTATTACCACAGAATATATAATAGCACAAGTAGGATATTCCACAAAACATAATTTTGTATTTACTTACATTTATAACCACGAAACAGGCATCTGTTAATTAATCTACTTGTGTTTAAATTTCGTGTTTATATATTTTTAAAACGTTATAAAATTAATGTCCTAAGTATAAAAAATAACCATAGACAACATGCGTGTAAGCTTTTTCAAGCTTCACGAAAACAACGGATTAGTATGTATGGTAGTGCGTTAGACTGATTGCGCCGCAAATTATTTTCTCGGGTAAGTCATTAATTTGATCATTTACATCACCTACCTTTGAAAGTTCCATATAGAAATAAATAACCATCGTGGTTGTCACATAAGCAGTGTTACGATTCTTATCAAACATCCTTAGTAGCTATGCGGGGTGTGTGCTCTATATTTTCTTTTACAACAAAAAGGCAGTTGTAATTATCACAATCCCAATAATTCTCGCAATCATTGTCATCAAAACAAGCGGTTTGTGCCACAATTCGTTATGTTGATTGTTTTTACAACTTGATTTTTATCTATGCATCATGAAGAGGTTATAGCTAGCAGAGTCCTAATTCAGAAATTATTTATTTTCAGTGATACGTATGGTGAGGAATGAATGTGAAAAAATTGACAGAGTTTTGATTTTCAATAAAGGGAACAAATTTTCATTAAGTTGAAACAAACAGAATGGCAACTTTAGAGCAACAAGCTTCCAAACTTTTGGATTTTAACCAGAAATTAGACATAACTCTGCTTGATAATATTGTTGGTTGTCTATACTCTACTGTTGGAGAACAACAACGAACTGCACAGGAGATACTAACAGCACTGAAAGAACATCCTGATGCCTGGACTCGTGTTGACACAATATTGGAGTATTCACAAAATCAAGAAACGAAATACTATGCCTTACAAATATTAGAACAAGTGATACAAACAAGATGGAAAATACTACCAAGAACTCAATGTGAAGGTATAAAGAAATATATTGTTGGTCTTATTATAAAAAACTCATCTGATCCAGTGACAATGGATAACAATAAAGTGTATTTGAAGAAACTGAACATGATCTTGATTCAAGTATTGAAACGAGAATGGCCTCATAATTGGGAGAGTTTTATAAGTGATATTGTGGGTGCATCTAAGACAAATGAATGTCTCTGTCAAAATAACATGGTTATATTGAAGCTTCTTAGTGAGGAGGTGTTTGTATTCAGTACAGGACAACTGACTCAAACTAAAGCGAAACACTTAAAAGACACCATGTGTTCAGAGTTCAGTCAAATTTTCCAACTCTGTCAATTTGTTCTTGAAAATTCACAAAATGCACCGTTGGTTGATGCTACTCTTCATACTTTATTAAGATTTCTGAATTGGATTCCTCTTGGATATATATTTGAAATGAAATTGATAAGCACACTTGTATTTAAGTTTTTGAATGTACCAATGTTCCGTAATGTTACATTAAGTTGCCTGACAGAGATTGCTGGTGTGACTGTAAGCAACTATGAAGAACAGTTTGTTGCTTTACTAGTGCAGACCATGGAGCAGCTGGAAGCTATGCTCCCGCTCACTACAAACATACGTGAAGCGTATGCTGCTGGTCGAGACCAAGAGCAAGTGTTCATACAAAACCTTGCTTTATTTCTCTGCACTTACTTGAAAGAACATGGGCAACTTATTGAAAGAAGGGGACTCACCAACACTTTAATGAATGCTCTCAGGTATCTTGTTTTGATATCAGAAGTAGAAGAAGTTGAGATATTTAAGATTTGCTTGGAGTTTTGGAATGCATTGGCTGCTGACTTGTACAAGATTGCACCATGCTCGCATACATCTAACATGTACACTTTAGGGAAAAGTGTAGGCAGGAAAGCATTGTACTCTGATGTGTTAAGCAGTGTTCGCTACATTATGATCTCTAGAATGGCTAAACCAGAAGAAGTATTAGTGGTGGAGAATGAAAATGGTGAAGTTGTGCGAGAGTTTATGAAGGACACTGATTCAATTAATTTATATAAGAATATGAGAGAAACCTTAGTTTATTTGACACATTTAGACTATCAAGATACTGAACGCATTATGACTGAAAAACTTCAGAACCAAGTAAATGGCACTGAATGGTCATGGAAAAATCTGAATACATTATGTTGGGCTATTGGGTCCATTTCTGGTGCAACAATGGAAGAAGATGAAAAAAGATTTCTTGTTGTTGTAATTAAAGAACTTTTAGGCCTGTGTGAACAGAAGAAGGGCAAAGATAATAAAGCTATTATTGCTAGTAACATAATGTATGTAGTGGGCCAATACCCCAGATTTCTAAGAGCACATTGGAAGTTTTTAAAAACTGTTGTGAATAAACTTTTTGAATTTATGCATGAAACTCACGATGGTGTCCAAGACATGGCATGTGACACATTTATAAAGATTGCTATCAAGTGCCGGCGTCATTTTGTTACCACTCAAGTTGGTGAAGCTTGTCCATTTATTGAAGAAATCCTAAGCACAATCAGTTCTATTATCTGTGATTTACAAACACTTCAAGTGCATACATTCTACGAAGCTGTAGGATACATGATAAATGCACAAGTGGATCAAGTAGCTCAAGAACAGCTCATTGAGAAATACATGCTGCTCCCGAATCAAGTTTGGGATGATATAATATCTCAAGCTTCGCACAATGTGGACATTCTTAAAGATCCTGAAGCTGTCAAACAGCTTGTGAGTATTTTGAAAACGAATGTTCGCGCGTGTCGTGCTCTTGGACATCCATATGTTGTACAACTGGGTAGAATATATTTGGACATGCTCAATGTTTACAAAGTCATGTCTGAGAACATTAGTCAAGCTATAGCCTTGAACGGCGTAGTGGTGACGAAGCAACCCTTAATAAAAAACATGCGAATTATAAAGAAAGAGACCCTGAAGTTGATTGCCAATTGGGTATCGCGCTCTACAGATAATAGCATGGTTTTAGAAAATTTCATTCCACCACTTTTAGATGCAGTTCTCTTGGATTACCAAAGAACGGCAGTGCCAGATGCTCGAGAACCTGAAGTTTTGTCTTGTATGGCTGCAATTGTTTATAAACTTGGTGGTCACATAACCTCGGAGGTACCCAAGATATTTGATGCCGTGTTTGAGTGTACTCTTGAGATGATTAATAAGGACTTTGAGGAGTATCCTGAACACAGGACTGAATTTTTCCTGTTATTACAGGCAGTAAATACACATTGTTTTAAAGCATTCCTAAGCATACCTCCAGCACAGTTTAAATTGGTACTGGATTCCATTATCTGGGCATTTAAGCATACAATGAGGAATGTTGCAGACACTGGTCTTCAGATTCTATACCGATTGCTACACAATGTGGAGCTGCACCCACAGGCAGCGCAGAGCTTTTACCAGACCTACCTGTGTGACATACTAGAGCATGTATTCAGTGTGGTTACTGACACGTCTCACGGCGCCGGCCTCACGATGCATGCTACTATATTAGCACACATATTTTCTCTGGTAGAGTCTGGGCGAGTTACTGTGCCGCTTGGGCCTACACCAGATAATGTACTCTACATTCAGGTAACAAAAACACTATTGTTTTTATATTTTTAACATTTTCTGAACACCAGCTAAATCTAAAAAAACACGTAGTTTGTGCATACTTTACGGTAACATGTTCCATAACACAATTGAGAAGCTATCTGAAAACATTTAGTTCTTACAAAATTTTATAAGATCCAGATGTTACAGTCGCACTAATGACGCAATCGTGTTTTTAACATAACAAATACGGTAATTAATCTCAGCACCGTCCTTAATCCCAAAACGGTTTTCTTTCTGTGCAAACTCTAACATCTTCGAACTTAGTCATTATGAAACTGCTTGATACACATTTAATAAAAAAATATATATTTATTATTTCAGGAATATGTAGCCAATCTACTAAAGCGCGCGTTCCCGCATTTGACGGACAATCAAATAAAAATAACTGTCCAAGGTTTATTCAATTTGGATCAAGCTATTCCTGCATTCAAGGATCACCTAAGAGACTTCTTAGTTCAAATAAGAGTAAGTATTATCTTTCTTATGTATCTTAAGATTAACAAAATTCGTACTGGAATATTATCAGATCACCCACCACACCACTATTACCACAATTAAAACTGTTAATATAGAATGTGTACTCTTTTGACTATGTTTCCATTCTGATTTCCCGGAATGAAAATATAGAACATAATGTTCCTAGGCTAACACAAGTCAGTATACCAAAACGTCAGGTGAAAAGAAGCGTTTTCTCAAGAACTTATAACAAATTCACTAATCAATTGACCACAGTACTTGATTACATTGCTTATTAATAAAATAACAATGTTATTCTTTAACCACTTAGATCCAAGACCCAAGTTACTACATTAAGTGTATTAAAAAAAATACCTAGGCATGGTCATCTATAATAATTCGTAACCAGGAATAGAAGAGACCCAGACAACAATTAGGTACTTAAGGAAGTAAACAAACATTCTTTAATCAATCAAACGAAACTATGTTATCAGTACAAAGTGTTTGAACACGAAACTTGCTAGTCCCTGCCCTTAGTGGACGTTGCTGACGTAGTTCGTTTTTCCTATTGCTCTGACTGGACGCCTTAAGGTCCTCGCCAAAAGTCCGGTGAAGCAGTCAAAGCCTGCGCTCAGGCTAACTGCAAAGATCTCTACCAAAAACAAAAAAAACTTGCTAGTCCCTGTTGAGTAGAGATAGGACGCCGTAAATGATATTCTGACAAAGAAAATATTGAATATAAATATATCCAATATCCATAATTATTTTTATAATTATGATTTATTGAAATGACTATACTATATGACTATGACTTAATAAAAATAATATAATATAATTATTTTTATTAAGAGAAAGTTACTTTTCATGCTTTTGCGTTTTTGCGACTAAACTCTCGATTATGATGAAATCTGGTTTGAAGTTAGCTTCAACTGTAAAGAAAACACAAAGGCATCTTTTTGTAGCAAAAACCGGCAACCACGTGGCCGATTGCTATTAATGTGTATATGCGTCTAATATAAAATTCTTATTAGAATTTACCTATTAGAACAACCATTTTGCTTTATTATTTGCCATAAATCGGGTTTATTTTAGATATATCAAAATGTTAACTATATCCAAGCATTGTTTTTTCAGGAGTACACGGGTGAAGATGACAGTGATTTGTATTTGGAGGAACGTTTACTTGCCCTTCGTCAAGCACAAGATGAGAAACGAAGAGTTCAGTTATCGGTGCCAGGCATTCTCAACCCTCACGAGTTGCCTGAAGAAATGCAAGATTAATTGTAGTATAAAAGCTTAGAAATGGTGGCAGTTCACAATTTTGTGTGGATAAAAGTCTATATTTGTATTTGAATGTTTGAGGGTTAATAGATTCTCATTATGATAATTATGAATGGTTTCAATCAATGCTAGACAACCCGAGTTATACAAACGTAAATTGTATATTTTTTTAGTTATGAAAACATTGTCCTTCTAAATACTCTCACAATTTTCATTGAAGTCTTTTTAAGCATAATTATTAATTTAGTCGACGTTCTGTAGAAGTAAAGTTCTGTAACGTTGCTGCGACAAACAAAAATTGTCGTAATATAACACTTGTAGGTTTAATAGGTACTTAATTTTTAAGTTTTACCTTTATGTCGAAATCTTTATTATGCAAAACATTTTCATTTATAAATATTTCCATTTTCGACATTTTTTATTCCGATAGTGATTTTGCTAGTTTTCATAAAACATATTTAAATCCTAAATGTGGACTATAGAAGTTTGATAAGCTAGGCATATTTTGTGGACTGTTGCCATTTATACTGGTCGAAATCTTGTGCATGTAAAAAATATCTTATTATGACAGTTTGTACAGAGGACCGCGTGGAACAATGCGAGGTGATGAATGCAAGTGAAAAGGAAAACCACCTTTTCTATGAAGATATTTTTTGCAAGTACAAGGCTGATATGGGCCTTTTATAATTATAGGCAGGAAATCATGCATCCATTTACATTGCTAGTGAGGAATTAGGATATTTCTGTTTTTAAGTAATCTTCAAAATGTAGGTAATGAAATCTCTGTGATGGAAACCAGTGTCGGAATTTCAACATTGCACTGCAGAATCTGAGTATTACTGAGTAGATTCTAGGACAACTATAAAGTGACTTGCTGTTAGTAATATTTTTTATGTTTTGTTTAATGTTGTCGAAACTAATTTTGTAATGGTTTGGGAATCTAAACATACAAGGTAGGATTTCCGAATGCATTTTGGGTCCGATTAACTGTCAGTCTTTCAATTTTGTGTTTTAAATAAACCATTAAATATGATAATATTGTTTTACTTGTTTCAACAACTGAAGTTGTTGCAGAAAATGTATATATAAAATGCTTTTTAGAAGAATATTTAGTTTGATAAGGATTTATGTAATGTACCTATGCAATGTATGAATAGCTTATAACATCAAGTACTTCTAAATTTCGTTAACAATCTGAGATATGAAACGAAGTTTCACCACTTATAAATAACTCAAGAAGACCCGGACCGATTTTCATGATTTTTGGATTCGTCTCCACCCAAATAGTAAAAGCACACGAATAGGTATAGTAATATAACCAGAATAACTATAAAAAACGTTAAAAACGTCGCAAAAAAGGATATTTTAGGGAAATGGTGCTACTAACGCAGCTGAATTTGCGGCTTGCTGCTAGTTATGAATATAAAGAGGCAATGTGACTAACAGCTTCACAACATTATGGTCACTCATCAACACAGACGAAACTACAAAACCCAAAATTATGAATTTTGGTCATAGAGAAATATAATAAGTAGGATTTTGGTTATTTATCACCTAGATAAGGAAGACGAGAGGATTATTTAAAATACCATCCCCTAAAGGGGATAAGGGTTGCATGGAAATCCTTCATTTTAAAGTTCGAATCATGAACTTTATGCAGTACTTTAAAAGAAACTATCGAATCATGTAATCAAAGCTTTTCAAAAAAAGTGGATGTAAGACGGGTTCAAGACTGTTCTCGAATTTTTTTACGACGTAGCGCCTGACGCAGCCATTTGGCACAGTACCGTGCATCCGCGTGGCGCCATATATCTGCACGACGGCGACGTGGCTTCGTCCTATAGGTATACCAAAACCACTGCGGGCACCATGCCGAAGACAAAAGCTGTGCCGTTTTAATCTGGACAGGTCCGAAGACGATGAATTAGGGGTTAAGTTCGTAATTTTTAAAGATATAAACATAAAAAATAATATATTGCCTTCTTGCCTAAACTATCTGGTTAGAGATAATTGAACTGCTAGGTATTCAGCGTGTTCGAAAATATTGTCCATAACTATAGTGAGTATCTACCTATAATGAAGCAGGGGTTTCAATTGAAAATTTATTTGGCTGGTTGAAAGCATAAAATAACACACTGACTACGAGGATGATATTAGGAACTTGTCATTTTTTAACTCGAGCTCAAACAGTGACTTTACTTCGGTATCATAAGAAGGGGCATGACGCAAAGGGTTTAATGAGGGTGAGGGAGAGCTTGTCGAGCTAGTGTCTTATTCGTTGAGAATGGCAGGTAAACCCTGTAAGAGACTATCTAGCAGGTGATTGAGTGCATGCAAGGACCCTCTCAGGCTATGTTAACAACGTTTGGAATATGCAATCATTTTACATATTCCAAACAACCGGCACGCCCTTGTTTGATGTGATCTGAGCGGCACGCCTTGGGGAGCTAGCGTGCGGTTACGCAGAGTCTGGCTGATTAATCCGTTCTTCCGGATGGAAGATCCAAAAGGCTCTCATCAGAGCCATAACCAAAGGCCCTTTTCACTGGGCCCATGTTTAAATCCATCGACAAAGAAACAAGAAGAGGATTTTAAAGTCTTCTTCTCGGCCACTTTCTAGCGTGTATGAAATAGGTATAAGTTTTTCGTGGAATTAATGCATTATATTTTCTCGGTGCTATACTGGAAAAATGGTTGTAGTGACAAGCATTAGGCAAGAAATATTTATATTGGAAATAAATTTGAAAATGATTCTTGTCTTGACATTTTTGACCTCCGCAGTCCGAGTCACGAGGACGCGAGATAGGTATTAGCGCAAAAGTGATACTCGTTAGGTACCTTTGACCATAAATAACTTTTTAAGTCGGTACAAAATCAATATTATTTTTTCATGATCATTAAAATACCGTAACAAAGCTGTATTCCAAAATGCAGCTAACCATAATTTATTCAACACAATTTAGTTTGATAATAGGGGATTGAAACATTTGGAACACTTTAAATCAATAGATTTTTGAGCTTAAAAGCCTGAATGTCAAAATTTTATCATCTCAAAGTAAAAATAAATAAGTAAGTTTATGTCTTGTCTCTCTTGTCTTGTCAATGATAGGCTTATTGGCAGGCAATGGTATAAATCCAATTTCGTTACATTTCAGAATTAGATATCCTTGCAAATGTTAAGTGCTATTGAAAATTACAAGCAATAACGCAGCAATTCCTAAAGATTAAAAATGGCTGATAGTGATACCCAAAATCCTACTAACAGTACTAACCCTCCTGGTGATGCCTCCGTCGACAATAGTGTTGTTGAGGCAAATGGATCTTCGGAAGATGCTGTCGATGTAAGTAAAATTATTTTTTTACCATACCTGTATAAATAGTATAATTAAGCAGGTTACCATGGTCCACATAAATTTAAAAATATGATAATTAAAAATAACCTGTAACCTAAACCAGGTCAATAATTTCTTATGAATTAATTGAAGTCGTTTTTTAAACTCTAATAGTATATTTTTTTAGATCAACGCCCAGATTGATGAGCAGCGGCGTAGAATGCAACCATCTAAAATGGAATCATTCTTCGCCATTACGAAATCCTTGATTATACGGGCTTTAGTGGTGTATTTTATTACATCTATGTTCCGCCAACCTTCTGCACCAAAGACAGATATTAGCAATCCGAATCCTGGAGCACCTCGCGTACCTGCTATTAATATGTTTGCTAATGGAACAGTCTTGGACATGTATTGCTATGTATCAGAACAAGAATTTTATTCTAATTTGGAAGATTCTGATTTAATTTGGAAGCAAAATGGAATTATTTATGGTGACTGGCTTGGAGGGCCTGAAAATGATGGCACATTTTCACATTCCACTAGTATTACACCATCTGACTCATTAAAGAACAATGGGTCGATTTATCTACATGTATTTATAGTTCAAAATGGAAAATCACCTGATCCTAATAATAAACAAAATTATGGAGGGCCTTATGTCACCTATGGGAAAAAGATGCTTAACAAGTACAAAAAGTTAAAGTACATGAAAACACATAACTTATTAACAGGGCAAACTGAAAAATCTGCTGAAGAAATTGAAAAAGCTGAAACACTTAAAGAGGAAATAGTATCACATTGGCATCCCAATTTGACTATTAATTTGGTCACTGATCAAACAAATTGGATGCAAGGCAGTGTTCCTCCTCCCTTAGATGAGTTTATTTTCTTTTTGCCTGATGGAAAACAATATAAACCAGCAGTATTCTTAAATGATTATTGGAATATGATGCGTGATTATGTACCAATTAACAAAACTTCTGAAACCCTGAAACTTGAATTAACATTCCAACCGTTGAGTCTTTTCAAGTGGCAACTGTACACAGCACAAGCAATGCGAGACAAGTTGAGCATGTTCTCTGCATTAGGTGCTGAAGAGCAGGATGAGGAACAAGACACTGTTAAGGAGTTACTTCTGGATACATCGCCCTACTTGCTAGCCCTAACAATCAGTGTTTCAGTTTTACACTCAATATTTGAATTACTTGCTTTCAAAAATGACATTCAATTCTGGAATAACAGGCAATCTCTAGAAGGTCTCTCTGTGAGATCAGTATTTTTCAATGTTTTCCAGTCAACCGTGGTGTTACTCTATGTACTTGACAATGAAACTAATGTCATGGTTAGAATTTCATGCTTTATTGGTTTACTCATAGAAATATGGAAAATTAACAAAGTTATGGATGTCAAAATAAACAGAGAGGATCGCATATTTGGAATACCAAAACTTAGCTTCACTGACAAAGGATCCTATGTGGACTCAAGCACGAAGCAGTATGATATGCTAGCCTTCCGCTACCTTAGCTGGGCTTGTTTCCCTCTCCTGATAGGGTATGGTGTATATTCACTGCTGTACCAGGAACATAAAGGATGGTATTCTTTTGTTTTGAACATGATGTATGGTTACCTCTTGACCTTTGGATTCATCATGATGACACCACAGTTGTTCATCAATTACAAGTTGAAGTCAGTTGCCCATCTTCCTTGGAGGATGATGACTTACAAGTTCCTCAATACTTTCATAGATGACATCTTTGCATTTGTTATCAAAATGCCAACCATGTACCGCTTGGGCTGCTTTAGAGATGGTGAGTGTTCATTTAACTTTTACTATAATGTAGGTACAATACGTAAAACATAAAATTGCAATCTCTACTTGTCTGTTACAGACATAGTATTCTTCATCTTCTTATATCAGCGCTGGATCTACAAGGTGGACCACAAGCGTGTTAATGAGTTTGGATTTTCTGGAGAGATGGAAGAACAACAAAGGCAAGTCAAGAATGGTGGTACTCCCGCTATTACAGAATCAGAAGAACAACCTGGTGATAAAAAGAATGATTAAGATATTTATTTTGTAATATATTTTAGGTAAAGTCTACCTCGAACCTCAAAACATACTTTATTTTCGAGTTTTTATTAGGTTAAACTAGATGAGACAAATATCCCCTTAAAACATAGTTGGACAGTTAGTCAATAAAAAAGCAGATAATGTATAGCTTCTCAGGGCAAGTTGCAAGCAAAAAGAAAAATAAAAATACTTAGCCCCAGGTCTCCTAAAATTAGTGTAAATATCTTGTTGTCTGTCCAAAAACACAGGACTAACATGTTCACATCTCACTATTATTTTGAGGTAGCCATGCCATTCTACCACTGGGTGGTATGATTCTAGTTAATATTTATGTATTTGTGCAAATAGAATGAATAAATTTAAATATCAATATTATAATATAAATAATCGGGAACCTAAATGTGTATGTATAACCTTACGATATATATTCAGTATTTGTGTAATTGCTGTTTTTAGTTGTCTCACTAGCAATAAGTCAGACTATCTTGGTTACAGAGAAGACGTTATTATTAAGCTAGTTTATCTTTTTGTCTTGCAAAAATTTGTGGGTTACATTAATGCCGAAATAAATAAGCAATACATGCTTTGACTTTGCTTGGTTCTTATTTTATACAAGTGAAAAATATCTGGTTATCCTAATATAAGTTAAGTTCGCTTTTTAAGCAGATTATGCGCCAAATCACAAGTCAAAGTACTCCAGTCAGTGGAACTTAGAGCATTTCGAAAGAGCTACAATATAGTATTGAGATACAAGTACACTAATCAACGGTGAATAAGAAAGAGACAATGATATGTTGTAGCTCTTTTAGCGCCTAGTTACCATTTGTACTGTAATGTTTATTAATCTTGGCCTTCATTAAAATCTGGTCAAAGTCAACCCAAGAAGCCTTGGTCTAGTTAACTATAAAAAACTCAAATCATATATTTATATTTCTTGATTATATTTGTTACAATCCTTGTGACAAATTTATTAGAAGTTGATGTTGGTTTTAGAACATGTAAATAAAAAATATCTACTTGATAGTCTGCTCTTATACCATTCTCTGACACATGATACTTGGCGTTTGACGATATAAATCTATAAGTTAAAAGACATTTAAAATAGAGAATTTATTAAGTACCTATTTATTTTAAATAATACTTATTTAATAATGTATGGTTGTGTGATATTTCCATTATCGATTTTCTTAATCATTTCTGTGTTTTCTTCTATAACGTTATTATCAGCAATATGAATCTAAATGTCCAATAAAGATACGGAAATCAAAGACTAAAAAAAAACGTAGACGGAGCCTACGCCAACAGGAGCGGTGAAAGGTAAAGGGCTAAATATTAAATAAGGGGACTTGCGAGACCCTGGTTTTGGCTTCTTAGCGCTCAGTGGTCTGTCCATGTTATTTTCTGGTCTTTTACAGACACTTGTAAGTAACAATCTATAATAATTTTAACATCGGTATATTCTCAATCGACTGAGTTGTATGCATGCTGCTAGCCAAATAAATATGAACCAGAGTAAATTATATGAAGATGGCTTGCTCATGCAGATCTAGAATGAACTAAATATCAATGTTGACAGTAGTTATCATGCTCTGATAATACTATAATACTGCGTATCTTTCATCAAGTACTATCATGTGAAAGATTCTTACTTACAGTGTCAACCTCTATTTTCATTCTTATTAGGTATTATATTTTATTAATTGTCTGTTCAATTTTGATATACTTACCCAGAGTACTGAAACGCAAATTAACTTGAAACGTTCTTGAACGTCTATTTACCACTGCACTTTATATAGATGGAGACATAACACCGGATTAAGATTGATTTGCGTTTGAGAATTCTGCTATTAGATACGTTTTTAATTAAGATCGCGCATAATTTGTGGGTACCTATGTAATTAATACCAGTATTGAAACGGCATACTTGCTTTGCTGACATATTAAAGCAATATTTTTTCTTATAAATTCGATATATTTTTAGCACAATTGAATTTCGTTATATTTGCATGACTATTACACATTGTAATTTAATTATAAATAAATTCGTTGTTTCAAATGTATTTTTTTGCTTATAATATAATTACAAATCTGAAATTTTCTTACACCACTCTGCCGCGCTGGTCGAGCCTAGGCTTCAAGCTTTGTCTAGTCGTATTTCCGTAAGTAAGACACTGGATATTGGCACTGACGGCCTAAGCTTTTACTTATTCAGAGAAATAGCAGGTATACTCATTTCTTACATTAAAAATGGTAGAACTAAATTAAATACTTTCAGATTCTTCGAAGCTCAAGAAGGATTTTACGATACTTACCGTAAATGTCCGACCATAGGCAATCGCTTGTGACTTGGATTAGATAGTCATCAACAAAGTGCTCAACTCCCACGGTGCACTGCAGTACCTATACTGCGTTTATTAGGTATACAAACGTTCGGGTCAATGACTTCTGACGATGGCGATAAGTCGTGATAGTTTTGAAACTGTTAAGTAGTTACTCATGAAGCTCGTCTAGTAATGCGTACTTTACATCTATTTATACACATATGACACTTTCACTAATTCACTCGTCCGGTGTTAATTAAATTGACGGGATGGTGGCGGAACGCAACGTTTTGGTTAAGCTGACAGTAATCGTTAAATGTCCTACCTACATACTATAGAAAAATATTAAAGATAGCCAATTCATAGCTTGCTAAAAATCATAAGTATTTAATATAAATGCGATTGTAACTCGTTTGCTACGTTTAAACGGGTCGGTTGAACCGATTTTGAAGAAACCTCTTGCTTACGTTGGAGCTGGTAAGCGGTACCTACAGCTTAAACGATCGCAACTTGTATTTTAGAGTTAATTCATTAAAAACATATAAAATAAATAATCTCAGCAATTATTTTACATGCATACGTAGCTTTTTAATTTGAAGTTAGTTCTTAAACATAAATGCACCAGAATAAAAAAAAAATAAAAAAATAAACAGTGCTTACAATAAAGTTTGATTTAATCATCATTTAAAGAAATATACTACAGTAACATTAATTTTAATTCAACAATTGTTACATCAGTAGGTACAATTATTGCTAATTATAATGCTAACAATAAAACCGTAGATAAAATTGCCAGAAAACTAATTTAACATTGGCGGAAATCTATCAGGTTTGTTGTTCTAACTCTTGTTTCGACTTCAAAAACAATTACATAGGGCAGGTTTTTTTTTAATGAAGGAAAATCAAATAAAATCTTTAATTGAAATACGAAGTATCGCGAAATATATTATACAGTATAAACAAAAAAGTCACCGATACGTAATTAATTACTTTCTTATTTTTATGTAACTACAGAGCAATTTAGATAATTAAGTGATATTTTTATTACTTGAATGTCTTTTTTAAAGGGTTCTATTTAACAAGAATTATTTTAAAAAATGTTATGTTGTCGGCTGTTATACAAGTTAATTGAAAAATCAAAAACATAACCAAATAGGTATTTAATAAAACAATTTATTGAGAGCAAGCATCTTCTGATCATTATTTTGATCAATATGTTTGTCTGCCAGCTAATGTTGAAAATTCGTCACATATATAACGAAAAGATGTCGCCCTTCGACTGCTACGTATTTACGGAGAAGATAAATCAGTCTGGAAGTGAAGAGAATAATTTGTGATCATATAAAATATACATAGGTAGTAAATAACATAAAAAATTAATCAAATATAGGACAATTATTCATATTTTTGGCTCTGGATGTAGGAGTTCCAGATTCATCGAAATATTTACAATTGTATTCCTCATCACTTAATATCATTATATTTTTAAACATCTTGTTTACATACATTGTAGGTAAATTAATAATTATTTGAATTTGAACTTACACTCGTTATTAGTTTGAAAAATGAATAAAATCGTAATATTCACAACATTCTAGTCGTGTGATATACTTATAGATTTAGGAATGCTTAATTAAAAAGCCCGATTTCCTGTCAGAGTTGTGCAGAACATAGGCAAGCAAAAAACCTTAAAGATTGAAGTGAGTTGTAAAAATAACTTGGAATGGTTTTATGTGTTACACATCCTACATTAGGGTATGTTCCAACCTAACATCGACCGTCACCCACTGTTTTCTGAATGAAACATACTTATTTATTCAATCTTAAACACCTGTATCCAGATACATTTTGATAATTAACTTTATTTCGGATGCTTCGTCCACTTGATTATCGAACAAATACAGAGAGCCTAGTCGATACTAGTGATGGCTATCTGGCAAATAGGTTACCCAGGTAAGTTGACATTTTTGTTTGAAGCCTATAAAACAAACATTATTTTACGAAAAGTATTTTATTTAATCCAACAAATGGCTGATGTCGATTCAAGGTCAGATTTGGACTAGAAGCATAAATATACTTCTGACCACATGAAGAAACCTTGCCACCAAACCGAAAGATTTTTTCATTACACTGTATACCATGCGGTAATTTACTGCTTTACTCGACGACCTCATTCGCTCCCGACGAAATAAAAGTTGAGACATGTTATAAAATAATACAACGGTTGGACAATCAATGAAAAAGCAAACCTTTATCACAAATAAACTCATAGATTAAAGCTACATTTTTGTATTGCAACGTATATTTAAGGCGGTTAATTTAACAGAACGGCTATAACGCTGAGAATCAATGGAATGTGTTGATAGTGGTGTTAGCGGGAGCTATCGTAGCGGGCAGCCGGGCGCCCAGTGGCCGCGCGCGCCGCAGCGGTAGCAGCGTCCGTAGCCGCCGTAGTACGCGCCCGGTAGCCCCTCGACCGTCGGGGCTCTTCGTCTTGCACCACCACTATCACTTCCCGCTCCTAAATATGAAATTACGTACTGTATCTGCTACAACACATTTAATAAGCGCCAACGTCTTAAAGGTAAAACTATTCTATGCTGACTAATGTTTTCCCTAAAGTTGCTAATGTTTATGTATTGGATAGATTAACTATTTAGCCAATTCAGCACCGATATCACGCAGTTAGTACATTTTCCTGTTTTACAAAGCTTAAATGTACTAATACTGTAAATCTTCGCCGGTACATAGTAATCTAGCTATCAAAAGTTATCCATGTATGAATTTATGTCACCCTGACACACGGTTTTGAGCAAAAGTATAGTTTGCTTAGAACTTTATGAGATTTCGGATTATTTTATTTCAGACTAGGGATCCCATAGAGTCCATATTAGTAGGTTATTTTAGGTAACTCTTAGGAGTCTACAGGCGCTCTTCTGGAAGCGGCGTAACCGTAGTTTTCGGGACCTACGTGTATTTTCACCTATATTATGGACAGTTTTTCTATTATACATACCCGTGATTGTTGCATCGAGGTCTGAGTCGGAAGCCATGTCAGATCCACCGTCAGAGTCGGAGGTGTCATAGCGACCATGGAATGCGAAAGAGAGATAGTCGTCGCTGCAAATAAAGAAAATGAGACATAAATAACAGATTATTTATAAAAAAACCATTCCCAAAAAATATTATTATTTAATTATGTTTTATTCCTGAAATGTTTTAATGCGTAAAGATTAATCTAGCAAATCAGAGATGACAAAAATCTGTTCCGCCGTTCTTGATTAGTACATGGTTGTAACTAACCTGACCTTTTTACATTTTTAATAGATTAAATAAACTTTATGGTATTTAAGAAACTTCATCTTACTAGTCCTCGAATTCCTGTTCCTCCTCCGCCTCCTCGAGGAAGTCGGAGTCGCTGTCTTCGGAGCCGAGAGGGCTGTTACTTCGTCTGCAAACAACAAACAATTGGTCACTGCACGAATGCCTTCATCGTTGCTACTAGCCGAGTAATCTAGTGCATGTTAGGGTGTGTCCAGATCTGACGGACGCGCACCTGACGAGCATTATACGAAAAGCTCGCGGGCATGCCGCAAACGCACTAGTAGACGTACGCCAGACAGTCCGCGCGCTCGTCAGATTTGGACTCACCCTTATGTTACACACATTTTGTTAGCCCTCTCCATTCATGCAGAATATGCAAGGTATAAGCTAAGAGTTAATTTTGATCCTCAATCTTTTAGGTCCTGATAAGTTTTACATAACACCGTAAAACGACGTGAAGACAATCATGTACCTACGAATTTGATATTTACTTTATCCATTAATCATGTGGTTCCTTTCTAAGGTGTACTAAATCTGTTTCCAAAGAATGGTTATATTTATTATTGATGTTTTAAATGAGCATACCGGCAGGTGAGGGCGTTGGTCGGCCGGGCCAGTTCAGACTCGAGTTCTGTAACCAACACAGCTTCATCAAGCTATTAAAGTTATTTCGCGATCTTGCCTTTATAAAACGGTCTAAGAAAAACCAGGCTCTTACGGAAAACAGGTCATACTGTACTATAGAACAAGGTGTGAGTTGATCAGCACAACTAACATAATATTCAAAATAATAACAGAAATATTTCATTGTAAGTCATTGTTGAAAAGATAGTTTTGTTGGCAGGTGTGTAAACTACATGCCGCCACAAGTCGACACATTGGCTCTTGAGGACAGTAACTATCAAATTTTAAACAGAATAGACTGTAATATCGATTATATAAAAAAAATCTTTCTTCAGACTTCCCGACGGGATTATTCATTATTTAATGTAATAATGAAGACTTAAAGGAGATACACAACAAGTTCCTAAGCGTAACATGTTTTTGATATTTTGAGTTTCGCCCATTTTAAACTGACTTGAATGTGGCCATAATTATAGTCACAAGGGAACCTTATCAATTGGTTCCTATTATGTAACTTTTTTAATATCACCGCTTTATGATAAGAAAAAAAAACACAAGCAATAAATTTGATACTGTTTTTATTTATTTAAAATGTTGTTTATATTTTTGGAATCATTGAACAATTTAGGTTAATTTAATAGTTGAATCTCAAGTAGACTAGTCTGACTAAGAAGTCAAAATATTTTAATAAAAAAATGAGCCTAGCATCCACTACTAGTCCAGTCAACAAAGAGATTGTAGAGTGCGTGAGCAAGGCCCTAAGCAATTACTTCAGAAAATTGTTCAGGGTGCTTAGATAGTTAACATACTAAAAGTCCTGACGTCTAGGGGGTGAGGCGGAGTGGGGGGAGGGGTTTAAAGGTCCCATTTTTCAGTTTTTCGCTAATATCTTTTAAACGGTGCGTCGTGGCGATAAGAAGTCTTCTACGCAATGAAAGCTTATAAAATTATGTACAACTTTTACCTTGTGCACTTTTTCAAATTCCTACCTATTTTCGAACTACACGTTCCGGAAGAGTGAAAATTGAAAAAAACTTCTTCGATTGAATACTACCTTTTGTATACTACTTCTTTCACGTTATTTGGGGATCTAGACACGCGGCAGCGAGTCAATCTAAGTTCAAGTAAAAAAACTGGCTAACCAGCGCCAAGTGTATCATTACACGAACCACAAGGTGCCACTTTTGACCCTTGTATAACTCAAAACCTCTTTAACGTAAACACATAAAACTAAGTGTGTTTAATGATATCCATAAGGACATCTAGAAGCCCAAAGGACAATGGCAGGTCTCCATACTAAGAATTGTCTGGGATCAAATTGAAGCGTCCCTTAATGAAAAATATGTTAAAAGATTTGGCGTTAGTTCTAGAATCTATAAATGAGACTATTTTCATTTGGGAAAGCCGGAAAAAAAAGATTTCGGTGTTAGAATTTTATTATTTAGGTTATGAATTAACGTCAATGTCAATTAGCTATATCTATAAAACATAACGCAGATCGAAATTATGTCCTTAAGAAATGATAATGTGGTGTGGTCTAAGTGAGAATAAGAGTATTTACGGATAAATGGGAAAAACCTAAATAAATTCTAACACTCGATGTAGAGTAGTACTCAATTTAAACTTTTAAACTATCGCGCTGCATATTATAGAACGAAACGTCAAGCCCTTAAGGTATTTACGCATGTACGCGCTAATCCCCGTTCTATAATATTACTATAGTACTCAATTATTGAATGTTTAAGAAAGCTGAGCGCGTATTAAAAAAATGCACTTGCCGCGTAAACAATAGAACTATGTTAGGGCAAATAAAAAACATATTTAATTTAAAATATTTATTTATTTCATTCTTCATCTCATTATCATCATTACACATAAAATGCGCGTGCGACGATGATCTCTATCGTAATCTTCCATAGTTATTGTTATGGGTTTACAACAAAAATCCAATTCACTATATAGGCACAATCGAAGCAAAGTAAGATTAGCTTATGCTCACGCAAAAGCAATATCGTAGTCCTAAGGGCACGCACTAGTCACACAAGGCAGTATCAATCAGTCCATAAACAGTCCAGGTAGGGTAAAAATAAATAGAAAGCCAAATATAATCATAAAACACAACCGACATTGTAAACACGGAAGGATTTTGTAGTCTTCACTTGACAGACAACCACAGATAACATTCACTGTCAAAAACAAAAGTAGTGCTGCACATTTGGATTCGTTTTTCTTGAGAATCGATACGACACTGAAACGATCCTCTGATATTTTGATCCATTATTAATTGGATTTAAAAGTAGGAGCATTTCTTCAAACATATCATTGATTAAAGACGAAAGAATAGATAATTCTAATATTATGTTAAAAACAAAACGAACTCTACAAGGGTCGATCGATCGGTCGATTATATCGATCATTCGTTTGATTATACAGCGTCACACCACTATTTTAATGGTAAAATGTCGAATGTAGGTAACCTAATTCGAACATCATTTTATGAGCTTTTAAAAACATAAAAATAACTCCGGCTTTTATAAGAAGAAGTGAATAATTGAAAAATCGTAGAAAATTAATTAAATTTGATTGATATTTATGAAATCTATGGACGCCAAAAAAAAGTCCAGACCAAATTCTGCCATTGTTCTTTCATGAAGCTAGCTCAAACGGTTGTTAAGATATGAAGTCAAAAAGCCGTAAATTTTAGCACTGACTGACTAACATAATAATATAGTACCTAAACCTAACCTACTTCCAGATGACCTAGAAGAATGAAATTTGGCATCCAGCTCGGTAATTGTGTGTAAACGTAGGAAAAAAGATAAAAACCAAAAAAAAATAAAAAAAAGAGGGGGTCCCCATACAAAAAAAAAGTATTTTATTTTAGCGTTGGAACCGTTACAAGCAGATATTTGAAACTATTCCAATATATGTATTATTGTATTTAGCAAAAATAATTATACATATATTGGAATAGTTTATGACTTTTTGACTTTCATATCTTAATAACCGTTTGAGCTAGCTTCATGCAATTTGGGCTTCTAGATGTCCTTATGGATATAATTAAATACACTTAGTTTTATGTGTTTACGTTAAAGAGGTTTTGAGTTATAGAAGGGTCAAAAGTGGCACCAAGTAGTTCGTGTAATGATACACTTGGCGCTGGCTAGCCAGTTCCTTTACTTGAACTTAACTTGACTCGCTACCGCGTGTCTAGATCCCCAAATAACTTGAAGGAAGTAGTATCCAAAAGGTAGTATTCAATCGAAGAAGTTTTTTTCAATTTTTACTTTTACGGAACGTGTAGTTCGAAAATAGGTAAGAATTTGAAAAAGTGCACAAGGTAAAAGTTGTACATAATTTTATAAGCTTTCATTGCGTAGAAGACTTCTTATCGCCATGACGCACCGTTTAAAAGATATTAGCGAAAAACTGAAAAATGGGACCTTTAAACCCCTCCCCCCACTCCGCCTCACCCCCTAGACGTCAGGACTTTTAGTATGTTAACTATCTAAGCACTCTGAACAATTTTCTGAAGTAATTGCTTAGGGCCTTGCTCACGCAATCTACAACTACTTTTGGGTGATTTATTGACTGAACTATACGGCCGAATTAGCATTCATTATTTGTGCGTTAATTTCAGTCTAATCGCATAGTTCATTAATAGCCTAAAGTAGGTTGTTTTTGTATGATGGACACAGTGTATAAAAAAAAGGTTCTTATCTTAAATACATTTCGATAGAAGTCTAGTGGACGCGGCCCTTTTAACAAACATACATATATTATGAATGCTGTTACTTGTTACTGAATTATAATTCATTAGTTTATAATAATAGCTAAGTTATGTAACATTTTAGTGACATGTAAGTAACATGGAAAGGAACGAGTTAAAAGCTAGAACAAGCTTAAGGTCTAATTTTTACACAAATATTAATGGTATATTAACCTTATTCTATTGAAAGAAAGTAACAGACCAAATTTATTAGGGATAGATAAAAATACACTTACTCATAGTTAATAAATGAAAAAATAAACTTGTAAATGCACCAATCAAATCAGAACCATGTACTATTTCGCTTTTATTTAATGCAGAATATAATTTGCTCAGATACATATGAAGCTGCATTGTTTACATCCTACCATTAAATAAAAAAAATATTTTAGGTGACATCACAGCCCTGCAAAAATTCAACAAGTTAAATTACGTACCTTTTCTACTCTGTAAAATATCTTTCCTCTTTTGTTTCATCTCCTCACTCAGACTTTGTACCATTTTCTCAATAAAAGAGTCTAGTACCAAGCTTTTGCATTCTGAGGAGATTGGCGCTCTGAAAATAAAATACAGAAAAAGTAATATAGAGCAATACTAAGATAAAATATTTCTTTACTAAGATAAAGTTTTTTTATTAAATTTTTCAAAGGAATCAATCAACACAAAGTTGTTCTCCACAAAATTTTGTTAATATCCTGTCATCCTACTTACTACCCTGTCCTGCCTTGACAACAGATTAAATTGATCAACCCTTCGCCCTTTGATTACTAGGGTTAGAGAGTAACAAAATATGTATATGTAATTCTTGCCTGCATATAGGGCAATCCTTCTTCTTTTTCTTCCACATAGTGATGCAGTACTTGCAGAACGTGTGGGAGCAGTTGAGTGTGGTGGCCGTGACGAACAGCTCAGCGCATATGCTGCACTGCAGCTCACTCTCCATTAACTCTCCCACTTGTGTCATCACAGTTTGCTTCGAAGAGCTTTCAACTGCCTGCTCTGGTGCGCAGAATTTCTTCAAAATTGTGTTTTTCTCTGTTTGAACTGTATGTAGTTGATTTTGTACCTGAAATATACAATTTGAATGATGTAAAACGATATAAACCTAGTCTAGTATTTTGACTATGAAAGCATTTGCTATGTCAACAAACAAAATGATCTTTTATATGAAGTTTTAGTACTAGTCTACTAGTGCCTATTGCTTGCATTTACGGCTTACCACTTTTCTAAGACGAATGGATATGTGAAGAATCAGGAATGTGGCTAGCTATTGTTAAGGAAATCAATATTAACAGCTTATAATATATTTACCTTTTCAAGTTGTTGTTGTAAAGTGCTGATTACTTCACTGGACTGCTCAGCTTGCTTTTGGATTCTTTCTGCTGCTAATGCTGCTAGCTCTGTTTCTCTCTCTGTGACTCGCATCTATTGATAAAACACAAGAACTTAAGAGCCGGAATACAAAATAATATTTAGTTATTTGTATAAAAATACAAACATGTGGCGATATTATTATGAACTAAAATCAAAGGTATGCTGAGATGGTTTGGCTATGTCGAGAGAAGTGTATGAGGCGAGTGTGAATGAAAAAGGACACATCAAGAGCATACCATAAACCGAACAGCATGTATGAAGGGAATAATGAAAGTGGACAAAGCGAAACAAATGTGTAAGGATCGTAGCAAGTGGAAAGAAGTGGTCTCTGCCTAGGGTCTACAAGGGAAAGAGGCGTGATTATATGTAAAAAAAGATTCCCGTCATAAAAATTTTGTTTAGGAATATTTATGTGTGGATTATATGTCATATACTCATATAATAATGTTAAAAACAAACAACATTTACCCTTAGCTCTTCTAGGGACTTATCAGCACTTGATTGTGCCTCATTTAATTTATTTTGTATGTCTTCTCTTTCTTTCATCTGTAAATAAACAATATATGTAAGTTTAAATCTCCATATGATTAAGATTTTTTAGTATTCAACTTGAATGAAACCAGTTGTATGTTTGGGGCACCTTCAGACAGACAGGTAGTAAGTAGTTTATAAAGGTATGTTATCTTACCAAATGCTCCATTCTAATTTTCTCTTCATCACTAAGCTTCTTCATAAGTTCCAGTTGCTCAGTCAGCAGCTGTTCAGCTTTTAGTTTCTCCTGCTCAGTCTGTTGAACTTGATCTTCAAGATTCTTCTTGATAGCTTTTAATTCTTCTTTCAGTTCTGTTTCTCTCATTTTCTTATTTTCTTCTAATATTTTCAACTCCTGAAATAATATTTTATATTGGATTAGGTCAAGAATTCAAGAGACATAGTTTATGTGAAATATATATTTGTGTTCAGCTACTGCATATCAGGATCTAAATTGCAATTCATACAATGATTATAATCAGACTGTGCTAGAGTTACCTAACACCATCAAGATATTTATAAATAAGGCTAAACATCCTTTAATTTATTTTTTTTGTACACAAACTATACTATAAAATACCATGTCTGGTAAATATAATATTATAGATAACATATTTTTAAGTTGATGAACCTAGATAAGTTAAATAAAATAATGTTTAAATCTAGATAAAAAATTAACAAAAAAAAATTTATATGTCTATCATTTTTGATGTCCTCAAACTTTATCAGGATTGTTCTACTTAAAAAATTAACAACCTGCTATCTAAGCTCATAAGCCATTTACTGGGTAATTACACATCACACAGAGATATCATGCCTTCAAAACTAAAAATGAAAAAAAAAGTGTAATGAGTTCCTTACCTTTTCCTTGGCCACCTTAAGTAGTTCAGTTTCCCTTTGCAGCATGGCCTCAAATTCTTTCTTCTCCACCACCCGGACCTCCTCCTGTTCAACTATCTTAGCTTTTAACTTCTCCAACATGTCTTGTTTGGAAGTACTCTCACGGTCTAGCTCAGCTAAAAACTCTTCCCGCTCTTTGGTAAGCTTTTCTTTAAGCAAATTGTTTTCCTTTAAAAGTTCTGACTCAGTTTCATTGTGTCTCTCAATTTGTTCCTAAAATATATTTACACATGTTTTGAAAAATTTACACAAATAAGGTTGTAAATAAATAGATTAGATTATAAATTCAGACAAAGATGTACCATAAGCTTAGAAATCTTTTGTTCCATTTCTCCTTTGATAGTAGCAAGTTGTGTATCTCTTTCTTCCTCAAGAATTAACTTTTGACGCTCAACTTCATTTTTCTCTCCTTTCAGATTCTCTATTTGTAACGCAAACTCACTTTCAAGTTGTTGAATTTTTCTGTTCATGTCTGTTTGTAGCTGCTGCTTCAATATCTTAGATGTAGTTTGCATGTGTTTGGCGTTTTGTATCTTTTCTTCAATATGCTTTATTTCAAAGGTTTGAGACTGCTCAAATTTCATTTTAACATCATCAAGGATATTATTGTTCTGGCTGTGAGTATCCATTTTCATCCGTTTCCTTGGTATTTCAAACACATCATCAGGTTTAAATTCAAATTTATACACAAACTCGTCGGTTTGTTCTAATGTTATGATGTCTCCATGGCACAATGTTTTCTCCAGCCCCTTACCCAGATTGACTCCATTGATTTTAATACCAAATGTGCTATTATCTTCAACAGCCCACTCATGATCATTGACTTTTTTGAAAATACAATGACTTCTAGATATAGATATGAATGGAACTACAACTGAATTCTTCAAACCACGACCAAGGGAGAACTGAAGTAAATAAACAATAGTTACGACAACATTTAAATAAAGATTTTATCGACAAATACTACATTAAGAACAAGTACATAATAGACTTACGGTATCTGAAGTTATAGGAATCTTCAATAAGTCATTAAATTCCGATTTTAATGATTTACAAGAAACTAGCACTGGACAACCAGAAGTATCCCCCATCTTCACAATAGAAAAACAAAAAACAAACTATATAATGGCTTATCGGCCGCCAGCCGCCTCAAGAATTAAACAGAATTATGATGATGGTTTACAACTTGAAAATATATCAACACTATTCAATCAATCAAACATAGTTTGCCTTCAATTTAATAAAGCACTTTAAGCACTCATAGAGCAAATGTATTTTTAATTTCCTACCATCTATAATCTGTGGAGCAAATCAGCGAACCATAGAGTGCACACAAGTAAAATAATGCTGCCATTTGAAATAAAATAAAATCGAAAAGTTCAGTTTAGTTTTACAAACCAAGGAGCATTCAAGATCGTGAAATCTTATTGAAGCGCGGTTATTCAACCAACTATGGGCGATTTATGAGTGTAATACTTTTTAATGGCTTCTTACTAGTTAATCTCTTCACTGGTTTGCTGACCAGCAAGCACTAGACTACTAGCCTAGTGCTTGCTGGTCTTCTACCTATAATTAGTTAGCTAGTAATAAAATAAGTATATATTAAAAATTAAATAGTAGTCTGGTTCTCAAAATAAATACCTAGGCTCTGCCTAGTTTGATAGCAGGTGGTGTGGTGAGAGTGATTTAATTAGGAACAAAAAAAATGACCATTTTCAACCAACTTCAAAAAAAGGAGGAGGTTCTCAATTCGGCTGTATTTTTTATTATTATTAGCGATGCCTCTTCTTCTAAATAATAATGTCTCCGTATCGATAAATAGTTGGCTTGATTTCCCGATATCCCCTTATGTTATAGGTATAGCCAAAAAATACCTTTAGAATAAATTCTTTATACATGACCTGGTCTATTATTTTAGGAAAACCTTTACGTTTATTACTGGATCTTAGTAGGCATTCTGATGCACGCCTATATTTTAAATACTTCAATGATTTATCTGTGATTCTACGCTTCGCAAGCTGAAAATGAATTGCTGCTAATGTAAGGTTGTTATTTAGTAAAATAGAGAAAAGTAATTTAGTAATTTGCTATCAGCTTTAAAGGTTAGAATCACGGACCACCTTAAGTGTCTCTTAGGGTATAATATAGGTCAAGAAACGGAAGTGAATCTCGAATATTTTCGTGTAGCCTAACCGATAATAAAAATTGAATTGTTACTTAGCTACATGCTTATGGTTTTGTTTCGTTGTTCGCGGATAAACATGTTTACGATTCTTGAGGCAGAGTCAACAAAATATACCTACTTACAATCACATTATAGCAATCGTCAGAATTAATTGAACCCACTATTTGCAGGTTTTGTACCTAAGTATTTAATAAACTAAGGAAAAACATCCTCGAAAATGGGCAATGAAATAATGCAAGCATAATATAATACATAATACCCAATCAATCTCGTAAGTCTATCGCGGATAACCATTGCCATTCCTGTACATGTCCGACTTGCTTCTTTTTAGGTCGTTAGTCCATCGGGTTGGGGCCGTCCTACGCAAAGTTTGCTGATTCGCGATCTAAGGATTTGCATGCTCCAACGTCATAGCTTCTTGGACAGACATAACCACTGCACTGCCACTTAAGCTTAGTTTAATAAGTTTTGTCGAGTAGATAATTTTTCCGAAATACTTATCTCAGATCTTGCTCTTTGAATAAAAAGCAAGCATTGATAGTTTCGACGTTTCTGTACCGTAGGGCTCGATAAGCAAGATGCACTAGTTGAAGACGCTTTATTTAAAAAAGTTGTGGTATATAGGCGACGAAAAAACGTTTTCTAGAAATAAAATGCTACTACGAAATAAACGAATTTTTCGATGATAAACTAAACTAAACTAAAACTAAATAAATCAAACATATTAAGAACAAAAATACTATATAAATAATTTTATTACATACCAATAGCATATATTAAATACATATACAAAGCGCTCTTCCTCTCTCCTAAGTTTTTGCTGTGCCCGACAGGGTCCATAATGTTTCTGTATCATTCTATTTTTAAGACCATTTATGTAAATTATGGAACGCAATAAAGTATTGAGTATTGAGTAAAAGACTTTATGTAGTTTTCCCAATGTACTAAGTTTGTGCCATTTTAATTTTCTTGAGGCTGATGATGAGAACCTTTAAATGACTCTACAGCACTAGTAGATACTCTATCAATTATTTATTAACATTAGTCTATACGTAATTTAGTAAACAAAAGTTGTAATCAAATATAACTAAGCTTGTAGTCGGTAATTTCACTTTATGTAGCAGTATCTTAGATGATCTCTGTAGGCTCAGTAGTTACAAGTTCTTGTAAAGCGAGCAACGGAGCGGAGTGGAGTAGCTTCTTTTATAGAATCAAAAGCCGTCGAGAGTGAAAGCATATTCGGGGTGGATAAAACGAATAGATAGAGGTCTTTAATATAAACGAAGCAGACTTTAGTACTCTCGAAAAATGCAAGCGTGGCGGACGGGGTACATATCCACTGAATTTTTAAAGCACCGGCAATGTTCGTAACTTGCTGGCTGAGACTGAAAATTTGCGTTCGTCGCTTTGCTTACTTATTCTTTTGCTAGCACTTATATGGCAGTTTCTTAGGTGATTGTTTAGGTGTAGAAATGTCGAGGTACCTATTACAGCCAATGAATTAGTAATGGCCGTTGGTAGAGTAGCTACTGCTCTTTAAAAATACTAAAAGTTTTAGTTTTACAATGAAATAAAACTGTGCTTTAAACAGACTTTGAACAAAATGAATGCTCATAGTAGTTGTTGGTGGTTGATAACGATTATTTTAATCCTTTATTTCCTTCCATCAACTGTTGGAATCAGTAAAAGTAGGTACTACCTACATAAATATATATAGCTATGTACCTAAGTACCTAAATAAAGTTGAGATTTAATTTAAAGGGACAGATAAACAAAGAAGCCCGATAACGAATTACGTAGTTTGACTTTGGTATCGTATCGTAATGAAATTATTGTGTTCGGTATCTGGTGAAAAAAATAAATGAGTTGTGTCGTCGGGTGGCGCGTTGGGCAGCGGCTTCACATCGGCCCTCAATATATCAACGTGGACAGGACGAAAATTGGACTGGACCCTTGTTAATGTCCCGTACTTAGGCCCTTCCGCCCTTGTTTCTGATTATTTATTTAAGACCTATTGATACTTACACCCAACAAGGGTAAGTATACCAACAAATCGAAGGCACAAATGTTGGTCTATTTTTCACTTTCAACTTAGGTCAACAGATTTAGGTACTTACAGTGAATATTTTTTCTAGTAGGTAACAATAACTTTATTTGTTTTTGTAACTATAACACTTGTCTCTACACTAACACATAAATACCTGGGTACGTGAGACGAATTGAATATTAAGCTTTCGAAATTATACATGTCTTTTTTATGTAATAAAAAGGCATGTAATGGCAAAAGGCATGTATTAGTTATGCTGGCATGTATTTGATAGCTTTATCCGTCGCTTTGTCGATAAAGGGAAAGAAGGTAGGTAATATAAGCCAGACTCTTTTTATACACTAGTATTTTTATAATTACCTAATTTTTATTCTTATTTTATAATAAAAACGCAAATCTTATCTTAGAATAACGGCCGGTTATATTTTCCCAATGAATCAGGGACAGTTATCAGGGGCCCAAGTCTGCTATTTACACTCGGTTCAATGTCTTCATAGTGGCGTGCCAGCAGAGCCATTTTCGGAAAATTGGTATTCTACTAAACGTCAAAACGTCAAAATTGCGCATTGGAACGATTCGGTTCAATGTTCAACGACTGTGACCAATAGTTCATACATTTGGTACAAATTGTAATGCGATATTTTGACGTTTTGACGTTTAGTAGAATACCAATTTTCCGAAAATGGCTCTGCTGGCACGCCACTATGAAGACATTGAACCGAGTGTAAATAGCAGACTTGGGCCCCAGAACAGAAGATTAGTAGAGGTAAGTCTTTTCGAAGCTGCTCGTCAGGTAGGTAATCATAACATATTGTGACCTAAAAATATTCTTACAACAAGTGAAAACTATTATATTATTATGTTCATCGTACAAGAACTAAGCATATAGGTAATTATAATAGAGAAAAGGTAGAGCTGAGTGCTGTAAAGTTTATGCTTTTCTCAGAATATCTTATACTATTAGCTTATAATTTTTGTTCGAATGAACATACAAATGTAACATAATCCTTAAAAGCACTTTAAACCAAAATCCCAAGATAATAAATAGTACCACGTGAGTACATATAGTAAGAATAAAAAGTTTTCTGTATCTGTATCCTAATTTTGACCAACACTTTTAGTGGGGATGTTAACTGGAATTAATATTGGCATTATTTCTTTCTCTGCGCCAGACCGACTGACACATTTCAGGAAAGCCTTCTTTCAGCGGCCAGTTTCAATTATACTGCCCTAGATACGTTCCTATATAGCGCAGTAGGATTGAACATAAACTCGTACAGGGAACGTCTTGCCAATTATCTTGACATAATTACTAACTTGTCTTGTTCGACATCACAACTGAGAGCGGGGCTGCCATATTTACCTCCTTTGTACGACAGGTAACATTTACAATCTAGAGAGTAAGGATATGATTTGAGGTTTCGTCTTTTAAGACCTTAAGTATCAGATTTTTCTAAAGTTCATTGGTTCTCTTGCACGTTGGAAGTTGTAAAGTAGACAACAGTTTTTTTACTGCATTTTAAGAAACTAAATTTCCACTCATAATTTAGTTACTGAGTTGCAAGTTTATCTAAGATTAGGTACAACTAAACAAGTAACTTTTAAGTAAATATTATTATAACGTTTACGTTTAGGAAAATCGAACAAGATGAGACAGCATCTTGCTACGTATCATTCAGCTAAAGAGGCTTTGATACATTAGCTAATAACCAAATCTGTATAGCATAGGTATACTTCTTATTGCACAGTAGTTAATTTTAAAGAGATCTGGCTCGTCCAGTGTTGCTGAGTACTATAAGTTCTTTGGGGGGAATTCGTGTTTGAGTGTAATAAGAAGGGCCTGATGGCAGGGATATCGAGCCACAGCTGAATAGATCTGCGCACACACCTGCAGCAGCGTGAGCTCTTTATCTGATCTTATTAAAGGCGGCAGGAAGCCTCCATTCCGATCACGTAGACAATTATTCGACTAAAGTGTGCGGGCTTGAATCACTAACCTCAGCGAACGGCCAACTTTTACAATAAATCCATCCTGGTCTCGACACTTAATCAGTCCTCCGATAAAAGCTTTAATCGAGAGTTAGAGAAGGTACCTACTAAGACGCACTGATTTTATTCCAACGTTACTGAACTAAATTAAACGAGGAAGCGGCTGCGTTTACAAACTCAGCAAAAGTTTTTATTCAATGAGTTTGAATTAATCTCGTTTTAAGATTTCCACTAGACATAAATCCACATTCCTGAAAATTGATAAAAAAGTTTCACTTCGTTCAGTAACGTGTGGATAACTTACTGTTTTGATATGAATAGTACTTAAATAACATAGGCAGCGTTATAAGTAGATTACAGGTCATACAGTAGCTACATATAAAACATAGATTTTCATGTTCAATAAAAAAATCAGATACCTGTTTTACAAAGCAGGTAACCCTAGCAGCATTTAATGGCAGTAGAACACATGAGTCTACAATGGAATCGAATATTAGTGGGGCTGGGAAATTGATAGCCTGGCCAGGGCTTTGTCGCTTCTTAAGCCGACTTTTCGCAGTTAATTTCACTTAACCTCGACCATTTGTTCTCACTTCTTGATTTTATTTGCCTAAGAACTTTTGTATTGCTTTTATAGCTTTCTTTACCTTTCCTTGATGTTCATTGTTCAGTGTTAGTTGTAGGCACTTTGATTTGCTATTGCATTTACTTTTAACTTTAAAGTATAGGTTATCTATAGAATTTCCGCAAATATGTATTTTAGATAACCGGCCTAAATATAGATATTTTACTGGATATACATGATGCTACAGTACTTCAAGAAATACGAATATCTACAATGGATGCATTTTATCTTAAAAATACACATTTTAGGTATACCTATTTAATCCATTGTAGATATTCTGACGTGTTCGCAAAAGTCATGCATGGTACCGTGGCCCCAACTAACACAAAACTCAAACAGGCAAGGTTACCTTTCTCTTCCTTGTATCACACACACTTCTGCACAACGTTCCTCAAACGTTACGGGCCTTGCATCCCCTCCCCCCCGCCCCTCCACCACGCGGCCTGACACACATGGATGCCGGAAAACTTTTGGCAAGATTATGACTCTAGGATCCGAGAAAGTTGGGATTTTGTTTTGGACTCCGTTTATTTTATCGCTACAACTATGTGTCGTTGGGACAACGTATTATTGATGTTCTCGCATTTAGCTTTTGTTGAGCGGAGGTTTGTAAAGATAACTAATTTATAATCTCACAAAGATTTTCAAGAGTAAATGTGTATGGTTGGTGTAAAAATAATCCTGATAAATTGTTATCTTAGATCCCCTACATCCAGAAAGTTCTAAGTATCACAATTTCTGTATGTTAAAGAAACATACCTGAAAAGTATACAATGTACTTTCAACCACAATTTTATAATTAAGCCGCTCTACCACCCATTGTTATTGCAGGTCTCAATCCTTGGTGCCTGGCAGCGAACGTGAAAATCCACTCAAAACTTTGGTTAATAAGGTTATAGGTATAACTAATAAATTTAAGATTGTTGGTAAAGTTTGCGCAGTCCCGTCGGAGTCCATTTTTGAGTTTCAAAGTTTTATGGGAAGCCTTGTCCGCTGCACATTGTTTACGAACAAAGCGAGATCTCGTTCAGTTTCCGATACGAGCGCGGATCGAGTCCGCTATTCGCCTCCAACTTATCCGTCTTTGTTCCGCTAACTATTGATGCTTGATGAAACTCCGCCGTCTGCCGCCGTCCGGGCGACCGGGCGTCCGGCCGTCTCGCAGGTACGACTTGCTGTTTTGGCGTCTTTGCAACGAGACAACAACATACTTCATACTTACTCTTCAACCTTTCCGCGTCTCGGGTTCCGTGTCTTATGATTCGATTGGCGCGAAAATATAAAGGAACATTATTTGCTTCAGAGAAAATATAATGCGATATTATTATTATTACGGTACGCGCACATTATCCGGGGCTAAAAAGGCAAAATGGATAAAAATAGACCGTAAAATTTAATTATTTAACAAAAAGGATAATTGGATTTAAGTTAAGAAGTAATTATTTACGCTTCCCATAATTTTAATAAACGTAGTTACTGTTAAGGGAATGCCTTTTGAGTTCAGCGTTCATCCAGCGTCAATTTCTTGCTTTTAATGTTTTAAAATGCGTAAAATTTCTTCGAAGTTTTCAATATTATAGCTACGTTTTAAATTTTAAACGCGTTTAGGTTAGTGCAGTTAAATAATGACATCCTATTCGTTTAGTGAACTTGCATCTCTGTGAATGAAACTAATGGGTGAACTCATAAATAAGCTGTACAGTTTTACGAAGCAACTCTATGTTTTTCGAAGCAAATTACGAAGCAAATTACTGCAGGTGCTTGTAATGAGGTGTTTAAATATTATTGTATACATATATGTATTTACGTACTTGACTTTATTCACGCATTTTAGGGAAATTAAAGCTAAAATCTTTTCTTTTTATAACTTTATCATGACTTTTCTTTTCTAAACTAGGTATATCTTACTTAGAGATAAGTAATAAACTGAATAGAAAATTATCTTTTAATATGTTGAGCGAAACAATTTCTCAAGAACTTGGTTATCAAAATGTCATTTTCACGCTGAAATCGATGTTAGAAGCCATATAATAAAATAGAGCACACCCCAAGAGCTTTCATATAGCACAGTTTTTATCTCTGTAAGACAATATTAAAAAAGTTAGTCAATGTTTCTAAAATCCTTTGTTCTCATGTCTTTTGCAATCCAGTAACTAAGACATACGTGAAAATGTATCATAAAAAATAAAAGCCCTTAATTCTATGCTAACTAGAAACTGAATAAACAATACGGCTAGGTAAAAGTATACTAGGCTGTATGTAACACATAATTGGTAATATTCTTGATGAGTGAAACACATATACACCATTTGTTGCAAGAACAACCACAATTCCGTGAATATTTACGCGAATACACTTTTATGTTCGGTGTACGCAACGTTTTCCTTAGAGAAAGACTCTCATGTGAGCAGATGAGAGACGTGATTCAATTTGCATGGTATGACGGACGGATTACACGGTGCAAGTACTCGTCCCTTTGCCGGGACAAACCGCCCCGGAAATAGCGCTCTTATATTACTATAACAATTTAGATTTGTGTAAGTAGTTATTCACTTATTTTTTATGGCGTCTTTGCTTTTATACATATCGCCCTGATCTTAAGAAGAAGACGTGCTTAACACGTCTTCTGAATCTGACGTTGTTCATAAGTTTGGTCTAATGTTCATCTTGTGCTACCTCCATACAATTAATTCTTGCAGTTTTCAATATCGACAAAATAAACATTATTTTCTGCCAATTTCAATATCATTATTAAAAATCAATTTTTATGTTGCTTAAGTCAATATTCTATATTTTGCAGGGAAAACAATCTTAAGATACGTTATTGACTAAATGGCCGTTATCGGTCGTACTATACTGAACAAACGTGAAATTTCTCAGTTCATATACCGTTGATCATTTAATTTAGTCTTATTCTGTTACTATAGAATAACTAGTGCAAAGTGTAAAATACTTAAAACGAAGTCAAAGTACACACTCGACGTTTATTTATCTCCGTCTTTGCGTTTAAGTAAAAGTAGGTAACAACTTCTGAAAAGCACTTTCACGGGCCTTGACTTGAATGTAACCCAATTTTAGTTCACCCTGTATGTGTAGCCGTCTGAGTGCAGTTAATATAATAATTAAGTAGTATTACTGTGTCTATTATATGCCTAGATTATGTACCAAGTTCGTCGCTCGACTTTGACGCATAATGAGCTTATGATTAGGGCTCGGTTTGAGCTAGAAAATAGTTAAGATTCTCAGATATCTTGGCATGAGTGCAGTCGTTACGATGTTAGGTATTAATAGTTTAGTTTCTCGTGTTAGTTTATATGCCATAACAAGAACATGTCCAAACTATGCATCTGCATTATTTAGTCACATTTTCCAGAATTACATCAGGTCACAGACCCTATTGTTTTAGCTTATAGAAGCTACTTACCACATAACAGGAAATGGTAGCTCAGTGTCCTCCCATAGTGAAGCCATAAAAGTTTATCCGGACAGTGTCCAATTCCACATTAGATCAAACGCTCTCACGTAAGCCTCTAAAATTGTCGAAATTTCGGTTGACTGTAACACGTTACAATAAAGAACATTATCAAAAATTTCATTAAATTAAATAATGGTTTAGCTAATAATAAGGCTATCGAAGTAAAAAGCCACACCTTTTATCGTAATTCTCAAAAGAATAATTTCTAATTTTAATTATATCAGGTAGAAAGTATATAAAACGGAGCTGAGAGATCGTGAAGCCTTTTTCCAGCATTGTAGTAAATTACGGTATCCACGGTGATAATTTATACGGAAATTCTCTGGTAGCGGGACAAAAAATGTGGTCTATACTTGGGACCCCACCGCCCCGCATCGGCCCACTAATGAAGGAGCTACTCTGTCCGCGCGGCCCGAGTTACATGCCGCGTTTTTTATAAAAAAATGGAGACTACTTCCTGCGGACATTTCTGATAGTAATATAACTAAAATAAATGATAAGTTAAATTGTTTTCGTCAATATTTTAATTTTCTGCACATCACCAGTGAAAAAATATTGCATGGGTTTGATCGAAACTAAGTTGTTGAAAAACGTTTCACTTAGATTTCTGTATTCGTTTGATAGCTGTAAATTGACTCCACTTTTAAATCGGTTAAAGTAAAAGCGCCTATTCTAAGCACGAGACCACATATCGGTGTATATGTTCGGAAGTCTGAAATAGGTGTTATTTGAAATATGTGAAATGCATGAACCACACTAGGTATACCTATCGCTCTAATTTTTTTTATTTATTTATATGGGTCGTTATGCAGTGAGATGGAGACTGTTCTCCATAAAATTATAAAAAGTAAAAGTAGTTTTTAACAAATTTTAATGTTGTTAAGGTAGAAATATTTTCTTATGGTTTCCTTGTGAATTAAACATAATTGTTTGTCGAAGCATCAACAAAGAGTTTGTATACAGACATAAATAATTTACTTCCTTAAAGATCATCATGTTTCTTTGCTACCATATCACCTGTAAAAATACTTAATACACGACTTGACGTTTAATTACAATCCAGTTTAACGCTCTCGTATACTGTAAGTGGAGTCGTAAAAGTAACAATAGTAGTCGGCATGTGAGCCCGCCGGTAAGTCAAGGCGCTAATGAACCGCGCGAAGAACATCGTACTAAAGACTTTGGAGTGATCTTGGGGTGGATTTTTTGAGCGTACCTTCCCTTGTTCATTAGTGTAATTAACTTATGCTGTAGGTACCTATTTTTCTACAATTCGTTGCGGATCCCTGGAGGTTATTGAATTACTATTCGGCTCCCAGAAATTGTGTATTAGGATTTTATATTTCAGAGAATATTTTTCGCTTTGTTTCAAGTAACACGGTTTTTTAAATACAAGGCAATTTCATCGTTTAAAAAATTCTGTAAGTATCGATTTTTTACATAATCGTCAGAGTTTTTTATTATATAAATAAAAAAATACTATAGATATCAAGGGTCTTCATATAAGATGACATCAGCAACATCGAAATTAAGGTTCTCTAATGACTATGAGTAGGTACTGTAATAGACTAAGGTCTTCAAATCGGTAGATCATTACAATTTCTTGTTATAAAGTATAACAATGCGACATTAACTTTTACGCGATTCTTTTCTCTTTTTAAATTATTGTTCACTTCGCAACTTATGGATACAATTGCTGTAAGCTTCCTTAATTTCATTGTATCACTTGTGGACATAGGTGTGGGTTGCATGTTTAGCATCTTATAAGTTGTTATATTGTTTAATGATAAGTTAAAATATGTAACTGTTTTTGTCCCGAATAAATAAATAAAATAAAAATAAAATAAAAATTAGTTGGCCATTTACCAGAGGCCTAAAATTTCAGCGAAATTCAATCTTTTTGCAAAACTGAAATACTGTTATTTTGGAACTATTCACTGTTGCAACTATTGTTTAAATAAAATACAAACAACGTGTCAGTTTCTGGCTGATAAAATAGGATTGATAAAAGTATTCTTTTTTTGTGTTATGTTTAGAATTTTTGTTGCAGAAACTGACACAGTGCCAAAACATTAAACACTGTTTACTTCCAAAAGAAAAGTTGTATTTGACTACTTATGAAAAGGTATACATTATAATCTATACTGAAAACCCAAAGAGGGGTAAAACCATAAGCATAAACTTTAGAAGTAAAATCGAAACACCAGTATATTAAGAGACTCAGTCTTGAATATTGAATTACCTTTAAATAGGTGGGTTAATAATACTCCTTCAAACCTGGCTCTTGTTATAGAAATGCATTGGTTTGCTTTGAGGTATCGTGACTGCATCATATTAGGTATACCTATGAGCCGTAAATAACCCTCGATTTAGGAAGCCAGTGTTTAGTATTTCAGTTTCAAATCAGCCTTACTATTACTATTCCTCATTTATGCTTCAAATACTACGTACCTTTAATTTGTTGGCTTACTTAACTAACCCAGAAATCATGAATGCTTTTAGTGCACCTATGTTTTTTTTGTGCAGAGCAAACATTAATGCTTCGTTCACACTATGACCCATATACTCAGTAATAATGTTAGCGACCAAAAATATGTCATTATTACTTTTTTATTTCGATTTTATAATGGATTCAGACCGAAATCTGTTTATTTACTTTACACTTTGCAGACATTCTACAAAATCCTTAGTATTTGATTCAACTTTTTAGGCATTTCAGGCAAAGCCAAACTGGCTTAGCCTGAAGGCTTTTGGCCAATCTGCAAGTATCTTAACAAGCTCTATTAAATCTGTTAGTGTTTCAAGAGTATGTATGTATCACGCTCAACATAAGAAAAACTGACATTGTAAACAGTCAAGATATTATTGTGTCACACGTTTGTGTCGTAGTGTGCGCGTAGCTTAAGGTTATAAAGTGGTAATTGGTAGGCACAGCGAGCCACATGGTGCACAAGTTGAATTAGTTTTTGTAGAGGATGCTGTGCGGGCGCGTGGCGTGGACGATCCGACTGCGGGGGGAGTCGCAGCGCAGGCGGAACCACCCTCACCTTGCCTCAAATTAATTAAAATAATTCGTTGAAAACGTCACGAATCTACCAGCTTCCGTAGCTTGTTAGTACGCTCTTGTTGCTTTGAAAACATTAAATTCCAACGGATCTGTGTGGAGAATTTCACCGTTTATTTAATTCTCGTAATAAATTCGTCTCACGTCGTGTTGTGACATATGACTGTGCTGTGCCTATATGTAGTTACATATAAGCCTTAATCAACAATTGTGATCCACATTATAGCAGAGACATAGCCGTAGACGCGCGCAGTCGTCTGCACGACGTATAAATATCTTGCTCGTATTACGTTGCGGGTTTAAGTTTTCTAGTTTAGAACATTCAATAGTGTTACGTACGTTCTTAACGTGCTGTAATTTACTGTGTTCGCTGCAGTGCTCAAGAACGAGTGTTTTTACTCTTTTACACTTTTATGGCCTCGTGGGAAAAATTCATAGAAATTCCGAAGTAACGTAAATAAACTGCTTCAAACTGTAAAGAAACGCCGAAATTATTTATTATTATAACGGTTTAACTTTTATTCATGTATACTTTGGATTGGCTATGTTTACGATTCCTTTTTTTGGATATTATTTAATTACGACTAATTAAGTTTTTGTAATATAAAATATATTTAAGAAATAAGTACTTTAAAAGATTCCTTAACTAATGATTACTTTTAACGGACAAGGTATATTTACAAGGTAGTAAGTAAAAATGTTGAGAAATATACTTATAGAGGTACTCTATAAGTATATTACATGGAAAACTTGATCAAGTAGTTAATAATAACACGGTTTTTATTAATTATTTATAACTATATTATTTCCATCGTATTTATATTTGATAGAAGTTCTGTGGGATTTTTACTTCGATATAATTTAAACCCGTCTATTCATAGTCCCATAGGCCCAGTGACCTAATTTAAGGACCACAATAAGTAGTCATAAGTCACAACACAAAAAAAGCCCAGCAACCGAAAATGATGAAAAATATGTAAACAATTTTGTGGTTAAAATTAATTAAAATCTGCTATCAAAAATTAATATAGCCAATGCATATACTGTAATAATATATTGATGTTTTAATTGAAACTTTTGAAATAATAATAAAATTATAAATAATTTTTCGAAAGCTCTTCTCTCAACACTTTGCAACTAATCCAGGTCTAGCCCGCGACTACTTACACCTAATTTCAGTAGATCGTAAGTTATTTACATTGTTCTATATTTAGGTTAAGGCTTACGTGGATAGGTAAATATTATATTATCTTCTTCTTATCGAGTCGATCATTGGCATTTAAATTTTTCCCGACCAGTACTCAGCCACGCACACGGCATTGTCCGTTGCCTCATACAGGTCCTCGCGTGTACAGGTGGCAGGGCACGCTGGACAGTTCATTAAGTGAGCCATGGTTTGCCATCAATGGCAACCCACCATATTATATTATAAAATAATAATAAATTAAATAAACCCACACACAAATAAACACATTAAACTGATAGGTTTGTTATGGAGGTTATAAAGGCTTTACCGACTGATGGATACTCGAACTGCCTACACCACCTTTATATTTGGGTAGTATGATGAACTTCCTAAGGAATTCTTGATTCAAAATAATATGCTAAATGATACGCAGAAGTTTGGTTATTGTAACAAAGCTCTATTTTTCATCGAATGTTTTTAATAATAATTTGTTATTTAATGATGGCAAGAATATGTGCGCATTGTACTCTGTTACCCAGTCAAACGGGCTGTGGAGGTCATATATGCAGTCGCTCCGTGTAAACTACAGTGTTCAACTGAAGCCTGTGAGACTGACAGCCGAACTCAACATAGATTGTGAAAATGCCAGAAGTATGTCATTATCTTGACGCTACATGATAGGCAATGTTTAAACTATTGCCTATAGGTTAAAAAGTAATTTAATTTAGTAAAAGGTATTACATAAAAGGCATGCATCCCTATTGGCTGTTTAGCTAGAGTAGTTTTGGTTCAGGGGACCAGTTTGTACGGCATGCACGAGTGTATTCGGCGATATAACCATGTAAGTGATTGCCTACCCGTGTATACGTACGACTATTTCTTGAGATTTCAGGAGCACTTGAGAAAATGTTGATGCGGGGTCACGCATGTCGTGTCGGGGCGTGCTCGTGCAATGAACGCTGCCGACCGTGTGATGACCTGGACGTGTTCCGCTGACACCATCCCAAATTGTGCTACTCTACCTACATTCTGCTTGCTGTGCATTATGCAACAGTCAACTGATGTTCTAATTTTTTTTGGTGAATTGTTGTGTGTAGTCAAGAGATGAATAGCGTTAAATTTTTGATTTATTTGTGTTTTTTGAAGTTTACACAGCTTATATATTATGTTGAATCTGTACAAAAATACATGCCAAACTCACCGCTTCTCAAAATGCGCCCATCTGTTTGATATGTACTTGTGAGAGGTAGTCTACCAGAAGTGTTACACAATTTAAAAAACACTCGTATTAATGTAGAACCCGGTAAAATCGTACATCGACTCGAGTACAAAACGAAAAGCATTAAACATCTGAAAGTAAGTGTGCGTAGGTACTCGACGACAGCGGTGGTACGGTCGACCGCACGTCACTTGCGGGAAATACGTATTAAGAAAATTAAACCTTACCCCGTCGAAATAAAGGGTTCGTTTATGTCTAAATCTTACCACTGATCAGCAGTTGACTGTATCACTGCGGCGCTGCGGAATCTGGTACGGCCACGACAACGACGGGGTCTGGTCAAATGTTTTTCATTACTAAATAAATAAAAAACTTAATAAAGAACTATTATTTTTCTTCTTGTGTAAGTTTTGTGAGTTTAAGTTCAATAGGCTAAATTAAATTGGAATACAAAACTGTAAATTTTAGGTGTTTTCTTTCATGTTGCAATTAATTAATCAAACTTGATTATATTTATTTAAGCGTATACCTAAGCGGCTTAACTGCAGTCTAAATAAAGTCTAGCAGATATTTTAGTTTCCTTGATAGCTTATAGTAAAGTATACCGCCTTGCTTAGAGTGAAACCTCGGAAACGGAGGAGTTGTAAATAAAGCAGGGTGCACACATATAACTGTGGTATCGTCGCGCGCGCTGTCCGGCTGTGTCGTTTTTACGCCGGAACCGTGTATGAGTTACTGAGGCCGCCGTGTCCGGTGCCCCAGCCTTTTATTATTTAACATACATGAAGGTATTTTGTGGTGGACAAAGTTTCAATAGCCGAAATGGGTCAAAACGTTTTATGGTGTACTATTTTATAAGACGTCTATAGATACTTACTTCTGTTTTGTGTCGTACTTTGATGGAGGTCGTTTAGAAGAGTTTGTATTACGTGTAACAAAAAACTAATCTGCATTCATAGTGCAGTCATCATCAATCATAAAGCTTCTCAGAAGTCAGGCTACTACATAGTACCTAATCGAATAAACAGTGGAAACTGATGTTAAATCTAAAAATAATTAGAAAAAATATAAAATTATGTAACGCTTAAAGTAATATTTGGTAGTTTTGATATTAGTTCTGTGTTGCCGTGCCTTAGAGGGTGATATAACCTACCTAGGGTAATGTACCCTTGTATAATTTTAACTATCATTTCCGTGACATTTGGAATAACACATTTGAATGGATATTGACAGGCGATATACCTGCATACATATTAGGTATTTAATGTAATTAATTTAATGTAGCATTAAACTTCCAAATATAAACATTATAATAGATCAGTGTATGATATGGATGTCTTGTTTATTTATTCTATGCATATGATTGCAGTTAGTTGGGCAAACATGCTAATCTGGGATATTGGTTTGATTATGTTAATCGGATTGCGTTGCATTACTCTCATTTTACAACGAGCTTTGTTGACCACAAATTATTTTCAGATTGCATTTTATATAGCTAAATACCAGTAAGTATGTAATTTGTTAATATCACAAAACAAAACAAGAGTTTAAATAAATAGCTAGTTATTTCCCACTCATAGTTATCTCAGTGTTATAAAAACTGTACTGTTACTAGACTACGTAGTGAGACTAAGTAGTGAGTAAAGTGGCGAAAACGGTCGGCAACGAGAATTCTAGTGAGATCATTACGCTGGCGGCCATTTGTATAAATATCTGTGGCGGAAAAAGTCGCGGCCGGATTAAGTTGCGCGTCGTACATTATGAGAACATCCGCATTATATTTCACTGAGCGGCATGAATTATGTGCTGTTGGACCGCACTGTAAAGCTACTTTGAATCAGGCGATGGAAATTCCTTTAGTAGATACTGCGAATTTTTCCTTAAAGGCGAATTATAATTAGAAAGGCTCTTTTATAATCCCTTTTTTTTTGTCTGCTTTGTTTTCGCAATGGTTTATACAGATATTGTTACTAGGCATAGTAACTACAATGCTTAACAAAATACAGGCTTGCTTTACAAAATATCTTTTCTCAGAAACTTTTACGATTAATCGAAGCCGAAGCTTTTTACCTTGAAACCCGATTTAAGATATATTATCTTATTCCATATGTTATTATAAGTTACAAAAAAATAGTTATTAAACCCAAAGCTTTAGCGTAGATAATAATAGTTTTTATTTAAATATTGAACTTCTCTACAACGGAGATATTAACTTCGTCCTTGGTTTAGGAAATAGAATTTTACACAATAAATTGTAGATGCTCGATTAGCTTTGGAAACGAAAGGCTCTATTTAGTAGCTCGATTACCCTGTTATGTTCAGAACGGGCATACTTCGATGGAAACAAATGAATTTCCTCGAAAATATTGGCGAGCGGCCAATTGTTAATACTTTTCATTGAACGTTCATGTCCTTTGTGCCATTGTCAGTAAGTTATGCTTACAAAGTGTTTAAATGGTAATAAACATTAAAGTTATAAAATCTTATAATGACTATGTAAATGCACACAAATACATTTTTGAGTTTTAGGTTATAACTTTGAGATCACTGCGGCCAGAAGAGAGACACAAAAATTGACATAAAAATACTAAGCTATATAATATACAAAACTGTGTATTTACAGCGTTTTGAAAGATTCCTTCTTTCGTGCAATAATTGCACGTCTAAGTTCACTAAGACAAAATTACCAAGAATAGGCCGGAAAATGTTCAGGGAAAAGGATATTAATTATCCTTTATTAATGACTTCCTTTTTTCTTAAAGTCATTTCGGCTGCTCCGTTTATGCCCACTCGAGTTGGTCTCAGATTTGTTTTGTAACCTAATTGTAGTGATTAAAGTTACGCGGTTGCTAAAGTAGCCGGCACAAAGGGGTTTAAGCTGTGATATAATCTTAAGAGTGACATTAACTTAGAATATTACAGGCACTATTTCTCTCGCAGATAAGGATACTGAATTGTTTAATTTAATTTATTTGAGCCTTGAGAAATCCCGATGAGGAAAAAAGGAGATAGGTCTATAAATAGAATAGGGAATATAGTTACTAAGTGATGGATAGTGTACTGTTTTGTAAACACATTGATATATGAATGAAAAAAGAGTTATATAACCTCTGTACCCCTCTAATATTTCCGGAAAATTCTTGGAATTTCAATAAAGCTCATTGATGACGTTTTATATGGAGATGCCATTCATTCTTCAGAAATCACAAAGGACCAAGTACTGGCTGGTTCCTTTACTTTCCCAACTTTGCGTAGGTATACGTTACTTAATGCTATTCTCATCCTGAGGCTGTAATTGTGTTACATTTTCAAATTACAGAAAAGCTTTAGATAATTCTACGAAACTGCGAGAGGGTTTTTCTTTTACTATCTAAGCATTAACAAGATGTAAAATGCTCCTATACATTCAAATAAGCGTTCGTATTTAAAGAAAAAACACATTGTTTAAAGCCCACACAACAATATCGACGGTCGGTACCACAACAATCCCAGCTTTGGCTTATTCTGCCAGCATTTATTGCCTGTTTGCGCGACAAACCCCCGCAATTGCAACGAAGATTTTAGGGTTTCACGGAATGGATTCTTCTTATCCTACCAATGTTACATTACAGCTCCTGTACAAACAGAGAGAATATATAATGCTGCGTAAACACCGCTACACAATGTATATAAATCTCTCTAGAACGTTATGAGCTTGAAAAGAAAAACGGTTATGACAAACGTAACTCTCACAACACGCTATACATTTTAGCAACCGAAATCATGCCAGTTATAGACAATATCTCGAGACAGACGGGATTGTTTTTTCTTCTTATTATTTTACCAAAGATTATGATTATAATGTTTCAAACTTTTTCCTCAATGTTTTTTGTTGTTAGTTGAATTGATAATGTGAGGTGACAACTAGTTGTAACTACAATTATGTTCAGCCTTACATTCTTGGGTTTCGTAAGCAAGTGTGTCACCAGTCCTTTATGAAGGAGTCGCGCTTATCTCACCATCTCGGCTCGGGACTAGCACGTGCTTCTTGGTTTTGTTGGGCTTATTCCGATGATACTGGGACACAACGGTCTCACGACATTCGGCAAACATGTCCTCACTCCTGCCAGGGTAGTTAACTATTTAAATGAAATAATTGGGCTTTAAAAACAAAAAAGCAAATCAAAATTAATTTGAAACAAAATCTTATTAAATTTCAGGTTGTATTTATTTTGTCGTTAACCTGTTATGCCGCCAACACTGAGGTAAGTCTTAAGTTTTTTTTATTACATCAATTGTATTGAATTTAATATTAATAATGCAAATCTAATTTTCTAATTCTTACGCTGTTGCTGTGCGAGTAATTAAGAAAACAATTTAATATGAGAGTGTATCCTTACTCCATGTAAGCTCCGGGGTTTTAGAGAGCTTGCTCGGATAATTAGAAGGAGCGCTAAAGACGACGTTAATAGATCTGTAAGATTGATGGTGTCAGCACAAAGAAAAACACGAACTCATGCATCAATCTGACAACGAAGACGTTATCCTACGAGCTTGCTTCACATCCGATTCTGAAGAGAATTCCTCACTTGCTAATAAGTAATACCCTAGCGTACATTTACAGTTCTCAGTACTGTAGCGCGGACTGTGATTCATTTTCATCATTAGTATGTTCTCATTTATGTTGTACGAGTGTGTTTCGTTACTGCACCAGTATCCCTTTGACCTATTCACGTAATGTATCTAGATACTATTAAAGTTCGCAGAAAAGTATCAATCCATTCGAATAGAAAATATTATCGCGCTTATGTTTATGTACTGCGTTTAGTGATTGTTTCACTTGTACAGTAGCTAGCTCCGCTGTTTGCCGCTCTGTGGTATGGTTAAACATTCCAAAAGGAATACTATTGTAAAGTTATGAGTGTAATTTGACTAACGAATGCAATTACGCACATTAATCATTTTCACAAACACTACGCCTGCGCCAGCGTGAAATGAAAGTTGTGTTGTGTGTTAGCTTTGCAAACACTGATTCGCCCCTTTTGCAGTCGTCATTGTAACGACTTGTTTAATTGAACGATCAGTTGTTTGTTCAATGAATCCCTCAAATAGCGATGAAGATCTAATCACTTTAATTAAAATATAACATAACTCAATTTGTATGAATCTAGTCAGGAAATCGAAAGATGTAATCCTAGTTAGATTCTAGTGCGATTGGAATGTCCCGACCACTACCTTCCTATATTGTTTATAATGTAGATTACATACAAATTGAATAGTAAGCACTTTAAATTGCCTCGTAATAAGCAGCTTAAAAATATAGGGGGAATGGTTTCTATCTAGGCACTAATAAGAATAACAGTCAGTTCCAATGTGATACTAAATCGCCTAGCCCGAGATTTAGTAGTTGTAGGGGCCAAACCACAACTGCTGCACACTTTGGAATATATTTTTTTATATAGTTACATTACTGGCTATTGTAGGAATACTGGCTGGTGTTTTTTTAGAAATAGAACATTGAATCCGCCTTTCAGTTAAATAAAGAGACGTTATAGCGGCGCTGTTTATTTAATTGCTATTTATTTAACAAGGGAAATCTTATAACACATCGGTTAAGTAGTTTTGTTATTCGTATTATATTCCACTCGAAGTGGCAGTGATTCAATAATTTGTAGCGTTATCAATCAGAAGGAAAACGCCAATCACATTAATGGCACCCGCTGCTACATTAATTGAGCTTAAAATGATTTATTTAATATGGTGTCAAGATAAAACCGAACTCTAAACATAAATCAATGGCTATGGTTCCATCTTTTTGTTTATTTATTTGTTATTATATTAGAATATATAAATATAAAAAAATAGTTTCGCCACTTAATTTGTGGATGATTGGGTTCGAAACACGTATTTGAGTGCTGTAAGAACATATAAAAAGGAAAAACAAATAAAGAATATCCATATGAAGTAGAGAATTTAGGTTGATATGTGTCTGAATAGGTCGCGCTACGTGGTTTCATACGAATGTCCAAATTATGAATGTGAAAGCTAGAGGAGGATTTTTGCCTCTAACTCTACATTTATAATATTTGAAGAATTGTCGCAGTAACTCTAGCCACAGTTTTGTATGGATATCAATATTTCTCTTGACGTTGAATTTGTGCATTCATGATTTATGTAAAATCACTGAAAATACTTTAAAGAAGAATTTTTTTCCTAGAAATAAGTTAAATTATGTGACTAATATTCCATTAGAAAAAAATGAGCAAAGGTCTTTGGCAAGTATTGTTCCATAGAATAGGTTCGCACTTCACGGAACTCATCGAAAGTACTTGATTTAATTGATACTCCCAAGAAAATGATTTCCTTAAGCTGTCTCTAATATATTTTTCAGGGAATAAGCTTTTCACTATATAATAATATATTTTGACAATTTCTGTTTAAGATAAGTGATCTTCATTTTTATGAAGGTTTCGTAAAATTTAATGTGTTGTGCATGTAGGTAGAAAATTTGTTAGTAAAGCAATTGAGTTTCTACACGGAGGCATAAACAAATTGAACTGATAAAAGTTCAACCGTGCGCAGCTTATAAGACCTGTCGTATTGAAACTGCAAACAAGGTCCCTAATTAATAGAATGACAAAATAAACAAAATACGCCGGTTTTCATTAAGGGCTTGACTACCGCAATCAGTCTTTGAATATAGATGCTTTGCTTGTTTTGCGCCGATGTGTTGTTTTGACCTCATTCCAAGTGTGCATTCAGAAATGGCATTTATATGAAAATGATTTTATAAAAATACATTTAGATTTTTCTGACTATTTGAGGTGTTAGAGGCAAAAAAATCAGAGATTATGCAAACGCTACGAATTATTGATAGCTGCCGGCCCCGCTTTTGAATAATTGTTAGATCATAAAATGAATCTGAATAAACTTTTTACTAATCCAGTATTGCAGAATACTATAATATATTGCGGCGCCTTATCGGCAAAGCATAGCAGCGGCAAACCGACGCGGCGACGTGGCGCGCCGGCTTGACGAAAACCCGCGAGATTAGGAATTAGGATTAGGAAACATAGTTCTAGGAATGTTTGAGACGGTTGTGTACTGTATGTCTAGAGTAAAGAGATTTGAATTAACATGCTTTTTTATAGGAAAGATTTTTTCAAATATTTACGAAATTTTCTCAGCTTTAATTTGGGTTATATTCAAGTCATACTTATGAATTTAAATTAACTTTGTTGTATGGCGTAAAAAGCCTCTAAAAATATAAAATAATTATGACACTGATTAACAATAAAAACATCATAACGGAGGTATATTAATTTACGAGAAGACCGATTAAATCTAGACATTAATTTTTACAGTTAGTTATTTTAGTAAATGAGAACTATCTCGTTATCAGGTACTTCGTGACGTCATTAGTGTCAAATGTCCTGAGATGGAAAATTGCGCGAAAAATGACAGGCAACGACCGTAAGTAATGTGACGCTATAATTTTGGCTTGGATTTTTCATCTTTACGATAAACTTAATGAAAAATTTTAAAGAATTTTATTTTTTAAGTTTGCTATAAATATTTTTGATAAATTTTCGTTTGAAGAAAAACTTTTGGCTACTACTTACTAGAATTTATGTGGTTTCATTACACTTTAGAACTCATTATTTTCAGAACTATTCTGAAGTATGAAATCGAGGTGATGGATATGGCGGTGAGCTGAGAACAATATTGTCACTAACTTGTCAAAATTGTAAAAAAAAATGTTAGTGCTCGAAGATCTGGTGGAAATTTTTTAAATAAGACTAAAGACAATAAATTCATCGCGCATACAATTTCTTTAATAACTAATGCCATGAGTAGGCTTTTTAACAAGAAAAAGCACTTATCGTCGCGCTCAATAATCACATTTGAGACTATTACACCGATTGCGCGTTACAAGTCTCCCCTTGTAGTCAAGTTACATTTCTACAAGCGTCAAAGATGATAGAAATCTCATAAATGATAATAAATGTATGGAAATGACATTTAATTTAAATAATTCATATGACTTGGAATGGTCACTTCCACAATACATTTGAGCGATTGAATCACCGTTAACAGGAGTTACTCGTCTAAAGGGGGTAATAATAACTATGGTCAGAATCGATTTAAAATAAGTTTACTTTGTTTTTATTACCTTTTCATTTATTTCTAAAGGCTTCAAAAAAGATTTGTCAAGATTTTCTTCGTAATAAATTTCATCGGTCGCCAATTATTTATATCGTGACAGAAAACTGAGGCTCGCCTACCGAGACCACTTTAATTTATGGACACTTTAGTCTCGGATTTTGTTCTACCCTCTTTATACGTACTATGTTAAAAATTGTACAAGGCTTACATACTAGTTGCCACGTGATATATAAATATGCTGAAATTTAAAAAAAAATATCAATCGTCATCACAACATTTGAATTTATTTGTATAAAGTTGGTTATGTACTATGTACTTTAATTAGAAGAGATATAATGCTCTAAGAAACTTACACATTATTTATAGTTACAGCTTTTGCAAAAGAAACGTGCTTGATTTTTTTTAAACCATATTACATGTACTTAGCTTAGTCAATATAAAACACCGCGACACACTAATTCGAACTCGAATCAGTCAACCTCTGTTTCAATCGAGACTGCTTCGTTTTATTTTTTAGTTTCAAACAGAAAGATCGAACAAGGAATTCAATTTACAGTTTAGCATTGTCAAAGAGCTTAATTCAATATTGAAAGGTATTGATTGAATCTTCAGAATGTTGATAAAAGTTCAATATATGAGCACTCAATGTAGTGAGATTGCGATTTTCAATTGATATGCATCGGGTTTGAGGAGCAGGTATTATGAAGAGGGCCGTCAAAGGTGAAGCTCGCTCATCTCGTCGGATCGAAGTTGGACGACAAACTACGTCATAAACGTTTCACTGGAAACTACATAATAGGCAAGAAGTGCAGATCACTTCATATTAAACTTAAGATATTGACGTGCCCTAACTAGTTGACGGCGACGAAGAAATTACTGACTTGCCATTTATGCGGTTCTGCCTTTCAGGTCCTAGTTTGAGGTTTCTCTACCTTTGGCGCTAGGTCGAAAGTGTCTGTTCATCGCACCTTTAGGTACGTTTTTTGATTATTGCGTGTTGTAGTAACTTTTATTTTGTGTTGACCTAAACTATTGTGAATGGTATCCATGGTACCTATTTTTACCAAGGCCTTTAACTTCGTACAAGAGGTACAAATCTACTATTCTATCTACACTTTAACCTTAAACTTCTTAATTTAAACCTGAATGTAATTCGAGCATAAACCTCAAATAGAGTTAGAAATTGAAATAAGAAAAGTCAAGATTAGTTAGCCTTAAGATACGAATCGGCAAAGAAACTTTGGTAATAAAATCAAACGCCGAAGCAGCAATGAAAAAAGCCATCGATTTTCATAAATAATAATAACAACGGTAACTGTATACCTACTATGCCAGCTGCTAAAGAAAACTATGTTACATAAAGCGTACATAAATATTTTCTGTAATATCAATCCACGTTTTCCTCATAAGGGGAGTTGTAATCGCGTACCTACAGGTACGTTGTGCGTAATGGCCTTTTTTGTTTTCTTTCGTTTCGGTTCTCTGGTGGGGCTGTTACATTGTTTCCTAAAGAAAAAACTGGTCCAGAGTTTCCGGTAGACGTTAGACGCGGGTAATCGTGGCAGTGAATCACCACTCTCACCACTGCGAAGGGCGAGCTCCCTGCCCATGCGGTACTACATCGTGGAATTATGACTTTAGTACGTGCCCGATATTTGGGATGAGATAAGAATACCGTTTTATGTGTATTCGTGTCACAGCAGACCAAATTACTGTGAATAATGTAGTTTACAATATCCCAGTGAACGACCAACTTTGGCTAAACGTGTGCAATAAAAACACCAACTACTTCAAACAATTTGCGTGCCCAACTTTCACAAACTAAATACTTAATTAGCGCTCTAGCCACGTTTTAAAAATACAAGTGAATGAATAAAGAAAATTATGTTGATACAACATGACACAGCATCATTAATATGGCTTGTTATGATTGATGGTTGCTGGAAATGTATGTTTCAATAGTTTCCGCTAGATAATGAAACTTGTTTTTGATTTATTTTTATACATGTAGACTATAAATGATGATAGAAATATTTACATGAATTTTTAAGTAATTTAGTCTGGTTTCAAAAAAATGGACGTAATTATTAAGACTGGGTTATGTGTCTTGGTGAACTAGATTTAACGGAAAACTATAATTGCCACCATTATAAAAGTCGCTGACCCAGTCAAAGCATTCTCTTATGTTCTGCTTTCTTCATAAACATTGTCATTGTTTTTCCACACACATAATACAAGCCGGAGATCTGGTTCAAACAATAGCCCATTGGATTCAAATACTGTTCTGTATAAGATGTAACAAGTTGCTGCGTATAACTGTAAACCATTAGATTCTATTACGGAACACTGGATACTATTTATGTCCAATAAAATAATCCGTAGTACGTACGGCCAGCGCGAAACAGCAGTTTCATCCACGACCTCACAGTTAACCAGTTTTTAATGAGTTAACTAACTTAACCCTCTAAAGTTCAAACCTCTGGGGAAGTGTCCAGTCGACAAGGCACTTATTTATCTCCCCTTCAGGATAACACTTTTGATGAGACAGGATTATTGAGGTGTTTTAGGACAGTAAACGATGCGATTGGGACCAATTAGCTATGTTACGGGAAATGATTGGTACGCTTCAAACATATTGATACCTTCATTTCGGTTGCTGATTATGTTTCGCGGTAATTGCAAAATTACATGTTCGGAGGTACTAAGTATTTTTGTAAAACATATTCAATTACCTACCAGTAAATAGACGCTATGGCAATTTTATAAGTGCCCTCATTGTATATAAAAATTGTATAGCCACGCACAGCTATGCAAACAACGACACTTAATGTGAAGATTTATAGCAGTGCTTTAAATAGCGTCTGGTCTGGGACAGCAGCTTAAGAAAATAAGTCCGAAATGCACTTTTACTAGCAGTAACATTTTCCTAGTATGTACAAAACTTTACGCTCTGAAATCTGAAATGAAAGATCAAATCTTTAGTGTAAGATGTGGACGAAGCTAATCCGGGCTATATGATTTTGAATACGTTGAAAATTTTTGCTAAAGCTCCTGCATTCAGTGGTTAATCTTGATATAAACAAGTGAAGTTGTGCTATTCCGAGATACCTTATCAACACATAAACAATTTCAGGTTTAGAGAATTAGTCAAACCATTATAGCACTGAGAGGTTTGTAAAAAGATTATAACGCCAATTTTGTAGTATGTGTGGACTAGACGAACGCTTAATAGAGTATTGCGTTTTATGTGAGATACTAAAAACGTATATTAATAAAAACATAGACGACCGATGTAGATGGCTGGGAACAAAAAGCCGGCTTCCCAAAATTCATAACGTGTGCAAAGGCTGTAATGCAGCTAGCAAGTAATGAACGGCTCTTTATGGCCGCTCTGTAAGGAGGGAGCTACAAAAACTGTGTGCACGTACCCAGTTTTTTATTAAAACTTTTCTATGACGTTCAAAACTTTTACAGTTTGCTTTTATTTAGGTATATTGAACTAAAAAACGTGATAGCTAAAATTGAAAATACTGCTTTTTTAAATTTTGGCTATCGCCTTTTTTCTAGAACATTTTGGAAACGGAAGCTCTATTTCCTATTGTGATAAAAGAGAGTTGAAGTCTACGGGAGTCAATTAAATAAAACCTAATAAAGCAGTTTTAAATTAAATTGCTGCTACTAGAATATAAACTCTCGAAGTTTATGGAACGGGTTTTGAGTTATTTCCTTCTTTTCTACCTTTAGTCCTATTTACGTTTCTTAGTGTTTAGAATCATCATTGAATAATTCACATGTCATAACAAAAAATGTAAAAATAAATGTTGCCCATTAGGAGACGACGTTTTCACACAAACTTTCTTAATGTAATAAATTCTTTTTTTTACCTCTCAATATAAATAAAGAGGCCCAAGAAGAACGATGACAAAAGGAATTATTACAGTTTCGTACTTTTGTATTTAAATATTAAATTTATACAGAGCTTTAAATTCGAGCAGGCAGCGATTTAAAATTGTATCTTGTCTGAGGATGACTGCACTAAAATGGGTTCGTTTCTGTTTACTGTTTAGTTTGTTCTGTGAATAAGTTAGATAAGCGGGGAGAGGGCCAGTGCCTTTGAACCGACGGAGAGCAGTAGTAAACAAGAGGATTTAATGGTTATGGAGCAGTCGGTGGCTCTAAGTGAAACTGAAAGTGATTCCCGGGAGCCCGTTAACTCCTCGGAATTATGACGAAAATTCTTGCGTTCACGTGTCCCCCACCGTTTGTGACCTGACTACATCGCTTTTACGATATTGTTACGTTCATTGCCCTTTTACATTACCGGAATGGACTCTATTGGTCTATATTGTGGTAGCTGATCGTCTCTAACGTCACGGATGAGTGGCCAAGCTTTCCCAACTGTCACATGTTCGATACACGCATTATGCTGCCGGCAGCTTCATGTGGTTACATGAATTATAAAAGATATGAACCGGATAAAACTGAGTTAGCTTTTATCCTTTCTAGTTAAGTGAGTTTCGATCACAAAAGTTATCCGGACGTGCAGCCTTCTACTTATCTTTTACTAAACTATTATTAAAGTATATGCAGGGATAAAGCTCGAATGGCTTTATTTACAAGGAACGTAAACTTTTCCAATATCTATCAATTATGTTTGAACGAGATTAATTTCTGTACGTATTCTTAATTTTTTCTACGTATTACAGTCTTATGGCAATATCGTCGGGTTCTGGGCTAATCAAAGGCATTTTTTTGTATTCAACATATTTATGACTGTAATGAATTAAAAAATATATTTTTTATTATTCAGTGGAACAGGATTATGTCGACGGGTGAACAATGGGTACCTAAAATAAATTCCGATGACATCATTTTTCGAAACCAAGATAGCATTATCTCACGTAGTTAGCTAAGTCATTAGTTTAATGACTCTACATCACCTATTACTAAAAGTACCTCATACTTTTCGATTTAACTTTCATTTTTACTTCTACTAAATATTAAAATTAAATAAATAAATTCTTTACTGTTCCTAACTTTAGGGTTTAAATATAAATACACAATAAATCCATTACTGATAAAATGTGACAACACAATTTCAAACACTGTCTAACATTTAAACAACGTTTTAGTAATATAAAGATTTTATTTTAATGCTTGTACTAAACAAAACAGTTTCTTAGACATTTCAATCTGCGTAAATCTAATCTTAATACAAGGCAAAGTAGTTCTGGTAATATTATTTGTGAACACAGATTGTTGCAAATAAGTCCCCCGGGGAGGTTTGGGTCTGTACCACTGCTCGATATCGTGTAGTTTCGATTTTAAAAATCATTCGCTCTTTTCTTTATATTGTAATTCTTATATAAGTTAATGTGAAGAAATAAATATGTATTTTGATATTTATGTTCCGTAAATTCCCAGTATTTATGTTTAGAATGTATGTTTTTTTATCTTATTGACCCTGCTATATTAGTTGCAGAAATCGACGATTTTACATAAAAATTAATGGGTGGTATGTCATCTTTTTGTCAAGGGAGCTTTATCAAATGATGATATAGACTTCATAATGCACCTCCAACAAGGCTCGGGCCACGCTCGTTGCGACTTTTTGGTCAATTATGGATTATGGGAAAAAAATATCATGTATTTTGATCAGAACAGCGCAGCGTTTTTTTTATTTCCCGTACGTTTCAAGGCAAAGAAATGAAACGAATCTACATAAATATTCACTAAACATCATACATATAAAAAAAGCTCTGCTTCATAAACTAACTTTATCTTTAGTTTGCTTAGCACGCTTTGTTTATCTTTAGCTAAGAAACTTTGCAAAGATGTATAATGAACAAGTAGGTATCCGTGTTAGTCAATGTGTATTCAGTATTACGGCGGTGGGTCAGAATGTGCCCCGGAGCCCGATTCCCAGGTTTAAGCATCCAATCTCTGGCGCCCACTCTTAGCAAATCGTCGGAAGCGACCGTCCTACACTATGCTAGTTTAGATGCGATCCGCACTCTGCAACTGTTTTATCTTAGTAAAACATACCTACTAGATGCAGGTTTTTATATAAGCTCTGTATCTAGTGATAAAGAATTTCTCTAGTATGAAAGCAGGGGTAGGTGATCTGAGCTCATTTGTGTACAGATTTTGTTTGAATTAAGAATTCTTCTGCTGTAAAACTGTAACCAAATTAGAAAAAAAGTATGTTCCGAGTTCGATTGCACAGACAGTCAACTACCACGACCACGGAACAGAAAAAACAGGACCACGACAAATATTTGTCTCTTCCACAAATGTTTGTAATGTTGGTGTACTTTGTGAAACTCCCCGAAATAAAGGACTAAAATTCCGGGAGTCGTTTTTAATAAAGTAGTTAAAATAAAAACGTTAACCCGTTACAGGTATTTTATGTAAATTCACACTAATTCCCGTTATGTAATATGAGTTAAAATAAGTAATTTGGTTTATTAAGAATAAAAAGTAAGAGATGGATAGTGCTCTGCTGGATTTACCGTACATTTCTTCAGAGGTAGGCACGTGATCGCTACACAAGTATACGTGCGTGTTCGTAAACAAACCTTTGCCTTCAAATTTTGGTATACAGGTTAATACGTACAATGAGTTACTTAGCTTGCGGTAACCCCAATGAGTCCTTGAACTTTATCGGCTCGGGTATATTTTAATATCCGAATTATATTTTGTATATGTTACATAATTATCTTGATATTGCGTAATCATAATGTACGTGTACCCGTGTAAGTATAATAAACGTAACTAACTGAAAGCAGGTTGGTTTCTGTTTTCCCTCTACAATTCTGTTACCTTCCATAAAATATTTAGACTCGAGAATATTGAACACTTGTAGAGTGAACTCGATTCTGTCTGTTGTGGCGTAATAAATCAAACCTGCCAAACGTAGACCGCTGATATGTGATTTGTAGTTATTCAATTATATTAGTACAAAAATAAATCTAAAAGTTATGTTATGCTGCCAATATAATAATACAATATTGGCACTGTTATTCATTGTTGGATGAAAACTCATAAAAAGGAGTAAAAGAGTTTGTAAAACTGGAGTCTGAATAACATTAGGTTTGGTGCGATGTTTAGGCTCTCTACACATGGAGAAAACACATCCAAAGTTTCCATTCATTCTTATTTAAAAGTATTATGCCTTCATTAACTTCATTTTGATGCTCTTACAACCGTAATTTCTTGGAAAAAAGTAGGTTAAAATTCACAACAGAGTTCTAAAACTTACAAGGAAGGAAGCGCTTCTTCGAAAGTTAATTTGTTGGAGTAGAAACTTATGTATTCTGCCGCGATAATATCTGAATACGTTCTTATTAATAAGGCGTACGCATAACTCATTAAAAGGAGGTTGATTAACAATTCAAGCCTGCAGAAATACATGTCAAGCTTTGCGTAAATGTATGACTAATGTATAATGGAGTTTCTTCAATATTATCACGGCGAGGACGGCCCTTTCCTAGCTCTAATTGCATGTTTATGTAAATTCGTGTTCCCGACTTTACTATCTGTTTAATATTGCATTCCGAGCATTTTTGTTGAAGTATTTATCTACAAGGACGTTAGGAATAATGGTGAGCGTGCGTGCTAAGTCATGTGTTCAATGCTGTATGCCGTGTACTTAATTCTCTGCACGTCTCACTATGATTCAGATTTTGAATTTCTTCATTCAAAAGCTTGGAAACTAAAACTGGTTATTACAAAATTACCTTTTTGTTTCTAACATCACTTTGTAGATTTATTTAGCTGAGATTATACTTTTGAAGGATAAGAATTAACAAAATCGAATGTTGGCAAGATCCAAAATATGTATAAATACAAGGTAAAAGTGGATTTTCGCCTAAAAAAGTAAGACCGAACTTAAAATTCGCAACTGTACTGGGCTCAAGACATAAGCTTCCAATAAGAAAAGCAATTTCAGAAATACGAAGGGCGACAAAATTTTCATGTTTTCTCATTGTTTTAGAGAATAGCGTCGTAAGTTGAGCTATGTAAATCACACAGATTAAAAGTATTCCGTAAATATTAAATCAGTGTAAGAAATACTTTGGAACGATAAGATTCTCGCAACATGAAGAATGCTAGCTCGGAGTCGTCGATACTTTAAAAAGAACAAAGTGACATAACTTTTATCAAGACAGGGTCTTATAAAAATCACATTTTATTATACTCGAGCTCAGTAACAATAAGTTTTCGTAAACGTTCCGCGATACGTACAATAATAGTATGAGGGCCTTATGCTAGGAATGTTCTCAAAATATGCAGCATTTTTAAGCAAGTGCATATTTGAATTTAAGTCGTGTTACGGAGAGTGGTATAATCCCAGTTTATAAGAGTTAGTGTTATTACGGCCCGCAGAGACGGCAACGCTTACACTTCCTAGAGCTTTTTAAAGGATTAAAAGCGGCCCTGAGTATCAACTTTGACCTAATTTTTATGAAAGTCTTCCTAACTACATCGCCGTTATAACTCATTATATTTTTAAAGGAAACAGATCTTGTACATTTTTTTCCGTAGATGTGAGAAAAGATTATGAATGCTCTTCGCTTAAGTGGATTACTAGATTCATATTCTGGAATGTAAATAGTAACATTGTTACCCGCACTGTATGTCTGTTAGTCTGTTAGGCTATCGCGTTCAAACTACAAAACCGTTTATAAAAAAAAAAAAAGTTTTTAGTTTGCTCGTCTATGTACGTTCTAGAAATTATTAATTAGTTTCCACTTTAAACAAATTGAATTTCCATTGTATATTTTCGTATATATTCGAATATGTCAGATTGTATGCTAACGAAGCTAGCAGTTAGAATTTTACTCTTCGAATTGATATAGGTACTCAGGTAACTCACAACAATTTGGATTGCAAACAGCACAATTAACAATTTCGGGCAAATGTGAGATACATATTTTAATTTAATAATTCTAACTTTGCGAAATAAATGGTATCACTTCAATTATGGTCAGTTATTTTCATTGTTATGTAGAATACTTCTCATAATGTAAAACGAAACCGAAGCTGTTTCATTTGTATTTCATTTTATATTACTTATTATTAATTGATTTGCAATAAATTAGGTTACAATAGTAAAAATTAATAGGGTTGACACCCAGATTCAACACACACAGATTCATAAACCTGGCCTATAAGCAATATGTCCGTATTTCTTAGAACATGTATCAATCTGTAGCCTTTACTAACAGGTACACGTACTAGGTCTTTGTAAATTGAGAATACATTAGGTTGGAAGAAAAAGTTCAACAAAGTGCAGTGTCGTCAGTTTTGGCTAGGTTCCCACGTGAAATGTTGTGTGATCTCAATACATATGCATTTATCACCGAGATTTTTCTTAAGCCTTTATAAAAAGGGCTGAAAGTGAAATTGTCACGACTCTCATTAGCACTGTGTAGCCACTATTATATTTGATCTACTTTTGTTTCACGAACAATTGCGCATCATATTTTCTATATAGAAAAAGTTGGTGGAAGTCGCGACTTTGCTACATTTTTTATTGCAATGGCTGGAGATTATGTAATGATGTAGAATTATGGTCGCTCCGTTTATAAATTTACATTATACATGCCATTTATTTCATAAATGGGTTAAAGTGGTTCTTTGTTTTCGTTTACGTAAGATGTTATTTTAGATGGCAATGAAATCGGAGGTCGAAGGAGTCTTAAATGAGTTTAAAACTTTTAATATTTTACGAGGTTCGAAACTCCATGTTCGTCTCAAAAACCATGTATGGCAATCTGTAGCTGTCCCACTAGGCGAAAGTATCTTCTCGAATAGATAGGGACTAACTAGTATTTAACGGATACGCGATTTTATATTCGAATTACTGGAACTCACGCTATTTAAAATATTTTGTAAATAATATAAAATTAAAGCTTAATAAAACCTCAAGTCATATTTAGTTACATAAAACGTTTTTTACCACTTAAAGAGAAATTTGAGTTCGTCAAACATTTTTATAGGATTATCTTGAGGAGAATTCTCAGAATTTGAAAATACGTCACTGAAAAGAATTATATTTGTGTATTTTAATGTATAACGTTGACTTTAGAAAAATAATATTTTCCTTTTCATTTAGCAAAATGAGCATAATTGCTGTGTAAATCGTTTCTCGCTGAGCTTCACACTTTTTTGTTATGCTATTTGCTTTTAAAAATCCTCTTTTTTACTTTTCACGTGTTTATCTTTTCTGTTAAATCGAGTAAAGAAATGACGGAAAATTGATTTATCTTTAATTATATCGGGAATCTTAATGTTGATGAAATCGGCCTTTGACACTGGAAGACTTTTTTGCAAATTTTTCCTTATAGGGATTTTCCAGCCATCATGCTTTTGTTGCCGAATGTAGAGCCATGACAGTAATGTAATCTGCTGAGGGTTACAATTATTACAATTAGATTTTATTTTATGTACTATGTATTTCTTTGTTTCATATACATGTTTCTTCCTTATTTGCAAATTCAAACGGAAGCTTTAATTCGAGTCGAATTATTTATACTTTCGGCTAGCTCGTATTCCATTTGAAATATAATTTTATTAAGTTTAGTGGAAAGAAACAATATCATTAAAGTTGCAGGGTACACGGCTTGTTTGTCGTCCGGAGCAAGCGAGGCAACGTGCTGATATTGCAATCCCCTTCGGTACCCTTACACTTTGTAAATATTGCAAATTAACTTTTTGTAAAGCTTAACCGTGTGTTCAACGCGTCAAAGGCAGCAGACATTGAATTAAGTACAGGTTGGCTGATGTGACTGTTTCATAAAACCCTTACACAGTATTTGCGGTCACCGTAGCATTACGAGAGCTTTTTACAAAATCTTGTTTAGTGTTCTTTCAACAATTGGCGTATAAAGGATTATTTGCGATAACTTCTGAAAGATGATTAACGTTACAGATAAGTTCCTTCAGCCTACTGTCAGAAGTTTGGTTCGGTTACTCGGTACAGGGTTTGTGGCGTAGCGGTGACACCATCGCATAAGTTACATCGTCTTGGTGAGCGTGCGCCCTGACACCATGTCATTCTACATATCAAGGAATTGAAATGAAGACCCGACTGTGACTTATAACTTTGCTGTATATGCTTCAGATTTATACTAATAATATCTTCAAATATTCATTTAAATATCTCTCTAAAACCCAGGGAAATCAAACGAATCTGAACTTTCAGAAAGTTTTAAACACCTTACTAAATAATTCAACACCATTTTATTACACTTGTGTTGCTTATAACGATTTCGCCAATGTTTCTGTCGACTCCCTATAAGAACGCATAAACGCATTAACTACGTGAACGTGTAAAGGCAACTTGTATACTAAATTCGCGCCTGTCTCTCGGTGGGTAGGTTTACAGAATACCTAATGTACTGGCTTGATTCCCCAAGCTGCAATGTTGGCAAACCTCTTTCGACCACCAAATTAAAAGAGTTATATAACAGGTACGGTATGTAGGTAACTAGAATATAGTAGGTGTGTATGGTGGTGGCTTTACAGTTATGTTGTGCTTCTACGCCTTTCAAATTGTTCAACTATTTTTGTAGTGGTTGTTATTTTAACTAATATGGGCTGAAATAATTTTATGTTAATTAAGTGAAAAAAGTTTTTTTTTTAATAAGTGTATGAATTTTGTTAATTTATACAAAAAAATCGTTTTTCCTTTTATTAATTTCTTGCCACTACCTAGTCGTAAAATAAATAACAAATGCTAGCGTAGAGGTTGAATCACTAAACCTCGCAATCAACCCACGAATTAAAAAGAGAAGTAAGTCGAAGAAAATTCGAAGCGAGTGTGGAATTTTACCGGAAGGCTACCGGATGCGGCTGCCGCAATCGAGGGGAAAAGTAGCTCGCTTCGGGACGCTTTGACTGGTCATTCGTACTACTGCTTTTCAGAGATTTTCTCTTTAAAAAGTTTTTTCACTCGTAAACATTTCTTGTAGCGAGTTGGCTATTATACTATATTCGATGCCAAAATATTATTCATATGCTTGCTACTTTCGTGGAATGCGTGTGTGGGTCAAAAAATAAGTAGGTACCTAACTTCATCTTAATTTTTCTAATATTTCTTTTTAAGATTCAAAATATTATTTGCTACCAATAAATGCTCCAACAGCACCCAGAAGGAGAGTCTTGGTAGTTTGAATTTTCGTTTTCTGAACTATTTATAAAAGTTTTATGCAAAACTAGGTACCAAGTTTACTATTCAAGTAATTTCTGACCTTTGCAAGTTTATTGAATTGGAAATGATCCCTAAATTAACTCTGCCAGACTTTGGAATAAGGGCATTCATTTTTCGTGTATTAACTGCTCAAGTTGCCTTTCTTAGAGATCAGGGTTCGGATATCCGTGATAGAGATGTTGACGGATTTGATGGCAGAAGGCGCTGGCTTGTGCGGATTCCAATCTAGCGTCAAACGGGACGAGACGCGGGCACGCCGCCGCCCCCCTCCCCCTCCTCTCCGCCGGCGTCCTCGAGCCGACTACCCCTGCCCCACCCACCAGCTTCGACGGTTCATTATGCAGCCGCCCACGCCGCGCGCCAATCACATAGCATCGCTGCGATATTGCTGTCTCGCTAGGGATTTCAACGATGTTTGTCGATTACTTGGAATCTCGGATGTTTAGTTCCTTGATTCGCATTTGTATAATTATAGCTCGGGTTTCGTGCATAAATATTATGATGAACATTTTAGATGGTGTTTATGCGAAAATGTTTATGTGTGTTTAGTATAATAGTGATGGTGATCGATACATTTACTCTATTAGTGGACTTGCAGATGAGCTAATGAACCACACATTATTATAAAAATAAAATGTGGGTCAAAAAAATTACCATGAAGATATTCATTATCTACCTATACATACTTGTTTTGACCTGAAACAGTATGTTGATCTTACAATAACACACACATAAGCTTTTAAAACAGCTAGGCTCGTAGTACTAGTAAAGACAAATCAAACAAGTTCAGACACGATTTCTTTTTTTCCTGTAGCCATTTTCTGGCTCTGACTTGCTCAAAAGTACTATAACTGCCACTAAACTGATAAAAGTATGCAAGGTTTTACTTATTTTAATTTCGCTTGCTAGATTTGGCTCAACAAACACAAATACATAAATGCATTGCAAATTAAAAAAAGCTTGTAAAATTGCATAATTTTAGTGTTCTCGGTGTTCTCCTGACCTCCGGTAAGTAGAAGCCCTCTTGAGGCTTTGGCCGGGAAGAGTCTGGAATTATCCTCCACCGTTTCGGAGGAGAAATGACGATTTCCATAAGGATCAAGAAAAGTATGTAGGATGTGTTAAAAATACTCTTGTAACCTTGACAGTTAACACTACAGTACACAAGCGTGAATCATAATTAAACAGTAGTGTTTATTTAGATTAGCAAGTGTTTAAAAAAATGACCACTCCTAAGGTGTGGCGAATATTTGTTGTCCGTTTTGTTGAAGAAGCTGAGTAATTTATACATTAAACCTCCAACGATATACGAGTAGGTCTTGATGAGCTCCATCTACAGATAATGTAATAATATTATTGAATTATTATTTAAAAAAATAATTTAAGAGTCGAAAAGATTGCTACTTAAAAATCTGTGTGTGTTCATTTGTAATGTGATGTTCACAAACTTTCCTCGTACTTCATTTATTGATTTCTTTAATTTTATGTTAAATCTATCTAAAAGAAAATGTAAACAAGCAAAATAATATCGGAAAACAATATAAATGTCTCCTTCCACTAAATAAAATCCCAACGCGAATTGAGTTATTGAAGGCAGTGGTCTATCGACAGGCTTACAACGGGTGCGAACACAACACTATCAATATTACCTGTTCCGAGCATAAAGAATAATCCGGGTCGGTCGTCATTGTATGTTGCACGGACGACAGAAAGCCTCATAGCTTGTACAACGTCTTTGGCATGGTCGACCGAATCAGCTGTACGCTGTAGCCTGTACCTAAGGATTTTTTATTGCAGCAGGCAACCGCGGCGGTGAATATAAATGCAGCCGACAAGACTGAGCGAGCCGGCAGCGTATCTGATAAGTTATTTCCGTTACTCTGCGACGACAAGTCATACCGGATGCATGATTTTTATTTGTAATGCCGCATGCATATGACTTGGGTAACTAAACACAGGTTTTTGTTGAATGAGCTTACACTGCCTCTTTCGAAACCTTTAGTGAGACAGTAATATTGAAGTAAATATTGTGATTTAATATTTGGATGATAACGATATTTATGATTTTGAATTGTTGTCTACACTAATAAAATTGTTATCTGTATGGCTGCTTTATAGCCTTATAAAGAAAGTTATTGTCGTATCAGCCTTCATCTTATTGAGCCTTTAGTATTGATAACAATACAAGCCACACACAAAGCAATGGCCGAGTAACTGGAACCAGTTTTGAGTTTCATGTAGAGTAACAATTCCTCAATCTTTATTGTCACCTAATGGGTCCATTGGTAAGTCTGTATTATGGAGGTGTCTGGTAGTGTAGCGGCGACGAAACCCGGCTGGGAGTGGGAGTTACATTCACACTGCCAACTAGGGTTGTCACGGTAACCGTCAAATAAATGAACATTAAGGTAACAATTCTGATGTGTTTTGTGTAATTATTTCACAGCTTTATTTTATTAAATTGTTGATATTGACGTATTTTTACAACCAGTGAAATGTTTGTTCAGTTCTTTACAAATATTTCTTTATCCACATCAGAAGGTCAAGTGTTACATGGTCACACATAGCACATGTAATATCCCAAAAGCTTAGAAAAATGGAGTACACAATATGAGGGCAGGCTATATGTAACTGTACGGTATGTGGGTCACAAGAAACATTTTTCCCGGGTTAACATTGTTTAGGTTGAGCATTTTATCCCGCGGCACGTTGCCCGTCAAACTGCGGAACATAGCTCGATAGGACACGTGGCTTGAATTCGAAGTGCGGCCGCCACAATAAGCCTGATAACGCTTGGTTAAGATAATAATTACTGTCATGAAAGAAACCCTCGGCGCTCGTATTTAAAACATTTCGTAAAAGCATGCCGTCCCCAAGTCGGTGGCGGGGGAATAGAGGGCGGGCAGCAAGCAGCCCTAACCGCAACAGACATTCCAACACAATTTCCCTTTTAACTCGGACTCTGCGGCCAGTATTTATCAATGGAATGATCTCACGGTCCGGGCTCACACAAGTAGTTTATTTATTTAGCATATTCATTCGACAGGTACCCCGTACCGTAACCCGTCAGCCGTCCACTTACTTTATTTGTATCATTATTTCGGAATTAGATTTTATTTTAAAGTGCCAGAGTATTTTAAATCGTTTGTAAACAGGTTGGCAAACATTTTCAGTTTAGTAACCTATGCTTCAATGTTTGCTAACGCAAAACAATGGACATTTCTCAATCAATAGCTAAATGGAGACATGATTTAAAAATAAGAAGAGAGAAGGGTATTCCAGAGTAAAAAATGCTATCGTGCTAGTGTGAGAATAGATTGGAATTTTAATCGGTGGGCGAGTTACAGCTCCCCCCTTCCCGCGCACACCCTCGTCTGGATCTTGAACAAAACATGTAAACAAGGAATTTTAGCCGAGTTCATTCATTCGTGGTCACCTCTCGCGTTACCGTTGCCCAATTAACTGTAAGTGTAAATGAGAATAAAGTAATTAGGTCTGCCCTGTTCAAAACAACTTAAAAGGTTTAATTTTAACGAAATTAATTAGGAACTTCTGACCTTGTAATTAATTAGGTATTTTAATTCTTGGTATAGAAGACTTGAAAGCTATGGTCTTGATTAGGGGTTTGTTTAATTAAAATGTCTTAACTAACATGTGGAAATTAATAACTTTTGTTTTCGAATGTATACATTTGCGTAGCGAGTACCTAAGTAACAATAATGTGTCACAATGTAACGCTTACATAGGGCACAAATAAAGATATACATTACACACTCAATGTAAACATGGAGACTGAACATGTATGAACACGAATGGCAAAGCGTGGTACATTTATTGACTCATAGACGCTATTAAGGCATTAAAATGTGTCATAGTTTAAACTTGCGAACCTATACCTATATAGCTATTTTATGTTCATAATGAAACAGCGTTAGCTCAGACTAACGTAAAAGTCAAACTATTGCATCACACGTTGTCAATCTCCCACGCGTTATTTTCACTGACTCAGCGTTGACCGACACACTTCTAAATTAAACAATAATATTAGTTCTTGGAAATTGTGTATAAATAAACTTGAATTGCCTTTATTTGTATAGCGCAATTTTTTATCCAATTGAATCTTGTCTGGTTTAACTTTGTCTCTATTTCCGAGGAGACGAATCTATTACGATAGATTTTTGACAATTGAAGAAAGGATTCGTTCTTTATTGCTATTTTATAAGGTAGCACACAATATTGTATTACTTGAGATATGTAAGATCTAGGAACTATATTTATGCTTTGAAATAATAAGATATACCTATGTAGGTCGATTATTGTTTAGCTTTTCCATCCAAAAAGTCAAATCATGTAGAAGCAAATATGACGGAAAGGTCTCTCTACATTTGGTAAAGCTAAGCTCAGTCGCCTCAGTCGTACACTTTCGAATGAGTTCACAATTGAGTCTCACCGTGTTGTATGGGGCCTCATTGTGTACAACATATCCTGTGTCTACACGCCCCCTTGCGTCTGTGTGAGTCACTCCACGTCGCCCACACAGCCTTACACCGAGACTTGTATTAACCTGTCGATTCAACCTTGTTCCTTTGTCGCCTTGGTTTATCGTTATGCAAACGAGCTTTTGTGGCGATATCACTGACTCATAGTATTCGTAAATACGATGTGTTAAAACCGTATAAGAAACTACATTCACTGGCGGTATAGCGGAAGTGTACTTGTTTGGTTAAGATAGAGCTGTATGTCTAAACAGATTGTCCCTATCGGTTAAGTCTTTAGAGTTTGTAGAGCAACGTGAACCGACTCAATGTTATAGATATTTATTCTTATATATATATATAAACTCTTAAAAGCAAGACGGATAACGAAACAAAACGATTTTTCATGTAACAAAAATGAGCAGTAACTTTCATGTAACAAAAGTATCAAACATATGATATAATTTGGCCGATTACCGAATGCACACGTTCTATAGGTCAGTTATTATATTTTTTAATCTTTAAAGACCCTCGTTATTAAAATTTGTCATTATAACGAGTAAAAGCGCTGAGTCAGAGCCGACTAAGCCAATTTGTTGGTAACTCCCCAGTTAAATCTGCGACTATCGAAATGTAACTGCATTTTAAACACTGAAAGCACCTGACTGAAGACTTCTCTATCATGTAGAGGTATCATTTACGCTGGGAAACTTGTGCCGCAAGGCAATTTGCGAGAGAGCTACTACCCGGTCTCCCAGTCTCCCGCTCTCCGCTCGTGTAAACTTGCTGACTCGTAACGAATACAAATTATGATTTAATTTGATTGACTTATTGCTGAAACAAGAGTTCACGAAGTTGATTTTACACTGTTTTATCCTAATTCCTGACTGCTATTGCTTTTTAATCTGATTGAGCAATTAATTTTATATGCAAATATTTAAATTAATAACGATAATCGAAATTATGGGCAGCTTAAGGTAGTATTGCAAATACCATACTCAATAAATTATATTTGATGTTTAAAAGAGCGCAGTTCTCTGTATCGCTTCTTATATGTAGACAGCCTAGCATATATTCAAGCAGTGCAGGCATATATTATAAAGTTTTTATAAGTTGGTATAAAAAGGCATTTACATTATAGAGAAGGAATGCTACACATTTCCCGGCGGCGGGTACATTGTTTTGCCGGCGGTGAGCGCGGAGACGCGGCTCGGGACAGTTGCCGACCGCTTGGAAGTTCACTTACGTTAAATTTGTGAACTATCCGACGCTAGCCACGCGTGAAGTATTTGTTAAATATGTACATTGTATACGAGAACAGTGTTGGTGGGGCTTGTAATCAACGAATTTTTGTTTTAGATGGTGCCAAATACAGTTTCGTAGTATACTTATGTAAGTATCTAAGAGAGGAAGTTATTGCCTATGAACCCAATATCTAGCAAAATACTTCGTATTTGACATTTGACCATCACCAATTCTCAATTGTCTCTTGGAATCGTTGAAAAAGTATAAAAAAACCCTCTTGATCTTGATTAGAACCTGCAACCACTTACATATAAGTCTGGTTTTGAATTGCTAGTCTACCACGACTATAATATTTGCTAGTTAATAATTATTTATATCAGGTAAAGGCTGGCTCACCTAAAGTAACAATATCTTCAAACCGACACACCACCTAGTTAGCAATGTAAATTGAATAATTGTGTTGTATTACGAAGAATCCTCCAAAAGTAAGCAGGTAATTTTAAATTATCCCCTGCTCCGTCGGAACGATTCCCTTGCAAATTTTAAATTCCTTAGAATAACATTGAACAAAAAGCAGGAAGCGAATATGGATTATAAATACGTGTCGTGATGTGAAGGATGTTGATTTTGTCCCGGCTGGTGCGCGACGGTGCGCGCCGCTTTTGTTCACAATGAGAATGGCAAACAGTCGTGACGTATTTGGTGACTGGCAAAGCATAGAAATGCCGCTATCGAGCCTCACCTTCACCTCAACATTTCATAAATATATCACATTGTTTTGTTTACACTCGGCTTTAGGTGATAACTTAGTCAAAGCGTCGAGTGAAGCTTTTTATACTGACGTAAATATTAAGTAGACGTCTCGGACATGTCTGCATTCTGAAAACTTACAAATTGAAGTGCTGCTTCTTGAGGTTACAATCATTGAAATTTAATCCTGTTTCAAGTGGCGTTAAAGTTACTTCAAATGCATCTTACATAACAATTAACAAGCAACACCTTCTGCATTTTATGCAACTCTAAGTGTAAACATTTCAAGAGTTTAATTAAACTGTTAATCGTGAAAAATATAACTAAGACTAAGAGACATGTAACAGCCAGATTGATACTAAATTAGAATTCAGTAAGTGCAAAAATAAAATGTACATATACTCTAGCATAATCAGATAGAAAAAGGTGAGGGGATAACCCAAGTTAATGGGATAGGAATGGGTGAATTGGGTACAAAAGGAGCTGGGTAATTGGGGTGAGAGATTGGAGCTGGGTGCTTGATAACAATGCTCGGCAAACTGCGGCGGCCCATACAGAAGGTAATAGAGTGAGCTACAATAAATGATATCTTTGTATATTGCCTAACCTATACGTACCTATAGCCGTTACGTGGTCGTAGTAGGTTTTTTTCTCTAGATTTTAATAAGTGTTGAATGTTAACACGGATATCGTTCCGGTATGTTTCCTCTAAAATTATGTAACAGATATTCTCGTAGTGCGTGCAACATTATTCCTGAAGCACCCTTTTCATAACACCATATTTTAAACGCCAATATGTGGGCAAGGATTCGTATAAGTTACAGACTATACGATTCCCCAAAGGTCCAAGATTGCCGAGAAACGCATTGTTTACCTTTTCCCTATCCATATTATATTTATGTGGTAGTAAACGCTGACTAAGGTCTGATAAAACGGATATTCGGTCGGGATGCTCGAGTGAAATTAAAACAAGGAGTTATTTCAACCGTCATTGGAATCGAAAACGGGGAAAAAGGGAAATAAAAATAAGGCGTAAAACGGTTGTCAAATCTGTCACAGACAGGCATCTCGTTCAATTATCGCAACAACTCAACAGAGAGCATTTTTTATTTTTGCTGAGCCTCTTTTGTCCCTAAGTCTTTTTATGAACAGAATTTAGCTCTAGATATATTTTATTTAACGGTGGAAACAGCCATGATTGATGCACATTTGTGTTACAGTCGACGGTTTTGAAACTTCTAAACAAGTTTAATGTTTTGTTATGAAATTATTTAATGTTTCCTCGTACTTCATAGGTAAGGTAATAAATATGTTACATAGAATATAAGTGTGTCAGCGTCACCAACCAACATACTTTTGTTAGTGACGGAGTGTGTGACGTACTTAGAATCCCACTCGGCACAAATATTGGTTGACCAACAGATATTTGTTCCGGATCTGGAAGTTTGTTCATTTTAGTAAATGCAAAGACAACACATTGTAAAATGTTCACATGGGAAACTTGATAGTAGGTATCTACATCAACCTACATATATTTTAGGGCACCTGTTTCAAAAAAAAGTTTTCTCCAAAAGGATTTTCGAACGTGTCCATGTATCATAAAATAAAATAATAACGTCCCAACGATAAACTTATCTTCATCCTGTCTTTCTCGACTCGAGATAATGTCAAGCAAAATGAAAAGAAATAAATATTTTTATTTCGTTTTCAAACGTAAAGTTGGCACTTTATCCCTAAGTTGTTCTCGCATTCGTACGTTGGGTATTAAAACTGTGTGGCTATACTACAAAAGAGAACATGTAAATACAATGAGTGGTAAAAATACGTCAAGGTTAAAAGAGCCTGTTGTTGGTATTATAGCAGGAGTAGAACCTACCATGAACCGACAAGCGCACTCATAAAGCTTCGCCTTTAATAGCATAGAGTAATAAACTCTCTTTTATTTACACTAAGGAATCGCTTGGGAGTTAATAATGATTCCGAAGCGTAACAGTATTGAATATTGGAATAAAGAGTTTAATAGGTCGTGACTGTTTCTGACTGTTTTATGGCGGCGTAAAATATAAATATTTTCGACTTAGACTTTGTGTCTTTTTACGCATATTGCTTTTCTTTTTCTTTGTTTATTCGTTTCACACCTTATGAGTTGAGCGAAAAGCCAACGGGTGCTCCATTAAGAAAAATATAGAACACCTTATTATATGCGGTGCTTTGGCAGGTAGCTAGCGTAATAACATTTTATTTCACAGTAGCTATGCCGTATACTCTCGCTATACAATTGTATCAAAAGACAAATATAAAGCGGCCTATTGGGGAGGGCCATGTTTAGCAGTTGACGTTTACGGGCTGATGTAATGATAAAAAAGGTCGATTGTTATTTTTGTTCATTACCTTACGCGCGGCCGTCAAATCATTTTCCAAACAGACTAAAATAAAGTCAAGAGAATTGATGTCCCTAAATAAATATTGACAGGGAGGCGTCACCGTCACGTTGATGTTGTTACGTAACGGTAATATAGTCGGCACACAGAGCTACAAATTAAAAATACCTCCGAGATTGTGTTACGCACGCACAAACCCTGCAAAAGGTCCGACTGAAAGTTTCTAGGTAGAGTTCAGGTACATGTAAGTAAAGTGTTATGTGGTTTAGGATTCTTAAGTGAAAAACACATTTTATATTTTAGAACTGGTTAATAGTGGAAGTAACCATAACAACCACAAAAATAGGGACACATCATGATATTATAATATTTAGATGAGTTGTCCCACGGTTGGGCAAATGACTCGTTCCATTCTTTCTATCCGGCATTCGCTCCTTCCTTCAGAAGGGGTCCAGTTTTTACTATCATAGCTTTTTCTTAATTTTCGCAACATAAGAGACATGAAATGTATTCGAGATTAAGTTGATACACGCATTTGCACGCAACCTGTCCCGCGTCCCAGATGGGACATAAAGTAATTTACACACACTCATTAGCATAGTTCAGTGAGCATATCTTAACAAACACTTAGCGGTTTCCGCATCGTATAACGTTATGCGGCCACTATTGTCACTAATCCGTCCGTCTATATATAATAGCAAGTCTTGAAGGGTAAAATGCAAATATCCGGCACGACTCCTCGACAGGCGAGGCCAAAGTTAGACCATGCTTTTTAATTTACCGAGTGCCGCCATTACCGACGTTATCGTGCCAGTTGCCCCCAGATCTAAAATAGGGTGCTCTAAAATTGCCTTCTTATTCAGATTATCCTCAGCATGCGCTGATGTTGAAATTTAGAATGTTGTTCGTCGAACGGCAGTTATTGAGGCCTAATGGGCTCGGGATGGTCTATCTAGCGTTATTTGTTCGCGTCCGTGTCGTTAAAAACAATGAAATGAATTCCGTTACGTCATTACTGAAATAAAATATCCCATTGGAACAGTTGTAGAGCTTTCTTGTCATCATCGACAAAACTAATCGCAAAGGGCGTCCCTTTGATTTATTATGTATTTATGTATATGTACCTACCTACTATACTAAAATTGGTATCTTGAAAATAAATTGTACCGGATTAGAATCAGGACGATAGGTAGAGTATCTTCATGATGGTGGCTGTGATTACTGAAACAGTAAGATAAGATCGATCGTTTTGGTAAAACTTTTTTTAATTGTTAGTATGAGCATGCATTTAAGCATTAAACATTCTTCATTTACTAGTAACTTATACCCAATTCCAATGAATCCTGATCTCAGTGTAGAATTAGCAGTTCCTGGTTAGGTTAGAAGCATACCCTTTAGGACACAAATAGTACCACAAGTAATACACATTGTACAAAGATCGCTGACTAATCTGTATGAAAAGTGCGTGGGTAGCCGAGTCAATGTTACACGGATTCCTGGAAAATTATGTAATTAAGTAAGCTAAGCATTTGATACGATCATGTAACGATTCGATGAGTGGTTTATAAATTGAAATATTTGGAAGAATAAATGGAAAAATAATGATATTGAGTATTTACTTGTACTTAAATCATGTGGTGTTGTCTCACATACATAAGTTTCCTTTTTTGCAGCAATGCGTTTAAGAAATTTTTCGCAGGTTTTCAATCAGGATCAATATTATGATATCTACAAATACTTATTAAATATGTGTAAGTTTAAATATGTATAACTAGTCATTATTTTGATCTCTACCCTTTGACTGCTAACCTAAACCTTTGTCTAAGTAAACTAAGCTTTGATAATTGAGACTAACTAATTAGTTACAATAATCATCGGCATTAATATCCTAATTAATCAATTAGACGTGATTATATGTTAATACTTCTCATAACAGTAGACGTATAGTCATCTGCATGACAATATTATCCATCAAAATCTAACACGATGGGAACTATTTTGTTCTTCTGATTTTTTTGTATCATTTAGCAAACTCAAAGTTCGCTGAAGAATAAACTGTTTTGTTATAGAGTTCCTGTGGCCACCTTCTAGCTCTATCACTGCATCTTCTCGAAAGTACTATTATATTGCAAAAACCCCGATTTCTTAAGAATGTCAAATTTTACTTCAATCGGGTAGTCTTATTTGCAAGAGCTGAGCTATACTTAAATTACATGTTCAATGATTTCTTACAAAAATAAGTAGGTAATCTAACTGTTCTAAAACAAGCTTATACGAACGCTCGTTTCCTGCGCCATAGTATAAACATCTCTATTATCTATTATTTTATGTCTGTACCTACATATACTATCTGACATATGTTTTATTTTAAATTGAATGGTCCTGAGAACGCGCTTAATTTAAAGAAGGAACGACAAATATGGTTTTGTGGGCTCTCCAAATGAGTCATATCCGCGACTCTTAGTAATTATTTTGTGTCAGTAACAGCCATCATAGTTTTAAGTATTTCATCCTTCAAAAGATAAAAGTGTTAGGATAGTATTCGCACGACTACAGTGTTTCGGCGGCCATTGACCACCGGAACTAGCTCATAATCATTAAATTGGGACGCTCGTTTAAACTGTTATTACTAATGTTGTGTTCATTAAGAAGTTTCGGTTTTTCGTACAGATGAACAAGCGACATTTAAGAGCAATTACTTATTTAGGTAGACGGGTAAAAAGATATTTTCCAGTTTAGGTTTTAATTATTTTTAATTAATGCGTTTTTAAAGTAGTTTTTAATTTTAAGTATGCAGATATTGTTATTTGCATAGGCATTTCGTTCATAAATAATTATTTATTGTAATTAAAGTACGTAAGGAATGTTAACAAGGGTCTATTGTTATTAATTTATATTTTAATTGCAGATATGGTAATTTAAATCATAAGAGTACATAAATAATTGCTTTTTCTCGGTAAAAACTCACTTACTTACTTTATGTCAAAGAATTACTCATACAAATGCCTAATTTAAAAAGTGCAATTGAAATGAAGTATTTTTAGGTCAGAAAAGTAACGGCTAACAAAGTATAATAAAGTAGGAATGTCTCACAGAGATGCACAATAACTATTTCATATTACTTATGACAGAACACTTATAATTGCCTTTTTAATTGGATTTTCTTCAAGTTTCGAATGGCTCTAAGAAAATGTACTTGAAGTAGCGATTCCATTAAAATGTATAAAGCTAGAATTTTCGTTTCTTCGGTATACTGGTCTAATAACGTTTTTGTGTGTTAACGATTGCAAACCAATAGAAAGAACATATTTTTAAATTAGATGTCAATTATGACGCTGTTTATAATTAAGCTAGTTTAACTGGTGCTTATTGTACAGTTACTTTTAATTAGGAACTAAAGCGATTCTGCTTCATTACTTTAATTTCGCATGAGCGACTACACCTTAATATCCGACAAAACCAGTATTTTATGAGAGTTTTTCTAGAACGCTAGACAATTAAGTATGCCATGAACTGAATGACATCCAAGAATAAAATTAATTACTTTAGACTGTAGTTAAAGACAGTCCTTGCTCTTTCTCCTTTGATTTCTAAGTATTTGAGAGCTATCCGAGCTGAAGCCATTTAGCAATTCAAAGTGAGTACCTTCTAGCCAAGTACGAGTACCAAAGTCACCAAATATCGGCAGTTAAATCGTCGTCTGCCGAACTTGAAGTTAAAATCCTTAGTTGAAGTCCGACCCACCGTGCGCCGCACTAAATCACTGGTTGAACAAGCACACATGCCCTAATGGGCAGAGTTGCTACGAATACGAACGGCAGGATTGTTACTTCAGAAACAATACATTTAACTAAACCCTAAGCTTGATTGTAATCTTTTGTATAAACCAACCTATCGGCTAGTTTACGTTTCTTTACTTCTATGTGCTGAATTAATTTAACTTATGACAAAAATGTAATAGAAAAATAAACGCAATTACGAGTACCTACATGTCTGTTTCAATAGCACTGAGGCTTAGCTGCAGTTACTTGAAAGCTATGGAAAAAGTTCTAGTTTTATTCACACATTAAAACATATTTAAATGTAGATAAAATTAATAATTTGTATTCCATTTTCGCAAGCACCTGCAAATGAAATAAAGGAATTACGATAAAACAAAAGCGAGCGGATTTTATAGGACCCGATGCCCCGTTGTCTTCGATTAAATACGGTAAGGGGAATACGCATTTTGAACTTAGCATATACCATACGTGTTTATTTCCCATAGGGGTAGACACAGATGTACTATTGAGTGTTCATTTTGTTTCGCTGATACCGGTTTTAAGTCCCATGGTGAGCTCCAATCCGATTGTTATTTATTAAGGATAAATTTTGTCCTCATGCGAATAAGAGCGAACTTTTATAACAATATTATTTTGAATTGTATTAAATAGTTTACTACGGCTTATTATATTAGTTTTGTTTGATGAGACTATAATTTCATTCTGTTATTGTTTCACAAAGGAAAAAGGTTTCATGCTAAAAAGGAACGAGCTTTGATGACTATGCTTGCTCATTTGCTGGTTGGCTATTATAGATTGAATCAAAATTCAAGATTTGTATTTGAGTTTTTCTTCACCAATGTTTGAAGTCTTAGAATAATTACACTAGTAGCTTTGAAATACTCACATTAGTACTATCTTGGGTCCGAACTTGCAACTTTGTGCACACGAATCCAGTTATTTTGCTGCTAGGCCATCAAGACAGTGAATTCTAGCTAGAATTGTCGGCTTAAAGACTTGCTTTCTGAACTCAGTTTTAAATAAACAGCAAGAAAAAATAGAGTCCGCTGTACTAAAACAAAGCTCGTTCGCTTTTGTTTTTGCTTAATTAATTTTCTTTCATAGAAATATATTGTCTTGCTTAGAGATCTTCTTTTAAATAATGAATTGTGAACCTTCATTCTCGGTAATACTAGCAAATGTAGGTATTGTAACCTAATTTCGTCACAAAGAACTTTATTCGTGAATCATAAGGACTGTATGGAGCAATGAACCAACAATTGCAAGTGGGTGTATCTGTTTGATATACTGAGCTTATGACTGTTTGATATACTTTCCTTTCAACTCTCAGAGATCAACTTCTATTTATACATCAATACAAATATATAAAATTGGGGAGCGTGTTTGTTATATCACAATAACAGTAAAATAAACTGAACGCTTTACTTAACGTATAAAGCAGTAGGTACCTAACTAGGTATGCAGAGGAACATTTTTTTTTAGTTTTTAATGTTTTCATTTGGATAATTCTGTAGATTCTTATATTATATTCCTGTCCTTTGTTGAACGTAGTTGTTTGAGTTCGTTGTACCTTTGTTTCTTTCTTGGATTTATAGCTCATCCTCTTGCATTGTCAGTCGATTCAGTGAGTTCTATGAAAAAGTATTATTTAATAAAATATTCCACTGTAACTTCAAAGTTTTTATATTGTGAGAAATATACGCATCTGTTGACGGCTGTAAAAATTGCTTCGGCATACTGAAATAAAAAACAAAATGAGTTCCCAAGAAAAATCTGGATAGCTCAATTTGTATTCACTACGGCGTTTTACCACGCCACTACAGGTGTTGGTAAATCTGTTATTAAATAGCTTTCATAAAATATGTAAAAATCGTAGAAAACCGCTCTAAGCCCAAACTGATGTGTTTGGGAAACTTTTACAATGAATCTTGGCCGGTGACCTACTTTTATCAAGAAAATACTTTAATAGCAGTAACCCAAACAGGACTGTGCAACTGTTTCTTGGCAGTTACGTTAGGAAGGGTGATTAATAAGAGAAATTATCGTTAACATAATTCCCAGCTTCCGTTTACTTTCTGTACATGCAGATGTTATCATAATAAATTAATAACTTTCGAAGATGTTTTGAGATCACCCGACTGTTGAATGTAAAATTATTGTTCCAAGTGTTTTCTGTTTCTTCAACGTTTTTCTGCGTATGTTTTTTGAGACACGGGCTACGTAACAGCTGTAATTCAGGAAGAATATTGCTTTTAAAATATACATTCAATATGGGATCATTCAATATTTTTTGTTTATAGTGTTAGCGGACCCTTTATTATGATTTTCTGATTCATTCATTCTTCCGTTGAGATTGTTTGACATGCATTCGGAGATTGTTTATGTTACAGTTCAAGATGAATGGCCATATGTTATATTTTACAGTCGGTCGATGTATTGTTATCGAGACCTGCTTTGATTGGAGGAACTATCTTAGGTTGGAGCATTAGCACATTGATTTACACTGCAAATGATATTTATTCAATCATCTGGAATATGCTAAATAATAATAATAATAGAAGTATAACATAAGCGTATCGTTTACACATATAAAATTAACTGTTGGGTATTATTAGTGACCTTTCAAAGATAACAAATATTTTATACATTTACATAATATACATGGAAGTACCTTAATTTGTGAACTTTGATATTGTAAAAGTTTTCATAAAGACCTACCGTACCATATATCATACGATTTCTATTTTTACTACACCGTCTTTTGTTTGACTTCTGTAAGGTTTGAATGTTAACGACAATGTTTTAGTTTTATCTCCATTCATCGTTCACATAACATGTCACGCAGGACCGGATAATGAACCGGATGATATGGATACACATTAAAACGAATCATTAAGAGCGATAAGCGCTACTTGTACTTATAACGTAAACTCGTTTAAACATTTAATGTAGTTTTTTAATGACAGCACTGGCAGTAAATTAATGCCACACCTTAGTGCAAGTTTAATCTATTTAAGTCACAAAATGTAACGGAACCTTTTAGGAAATAATGGATACGTTCATAATTCTTGTCACTACATCGTCGAAACGACTTCGATGTTAATTAAGGAGAGCTATATTACATTGTAGAGTAGATATTGAAGGCCTATTACATCTTAAGTGGCGTTGTTAATTTTATTAAAAAGCTGCGAGAAGCCTTAGTATAGGGGAGGTGGGCATGTGCGCCTGGGGCACGCGCAGTCCGTGCCGTGCGCCAGGTGGCAGGTGGCGCACAGCTGACTGCAGCCGCGGCGCCGCTGGTGACGCCGGCGCACATGGCGGAGCGTGCCAGCCGCGTGCCACCTCCTAATTTCATTTTATTAGCTTCCTTTGATCCTTTGTCGTGCATACCTACCCAACATATGAACAGTTGCTCTGAGCTATTAACAGCTGTACTCATAGGGATTGCTAGCGAGCCGTACTAAATTAGTACTTGCGCTGCGGATCGTTTAATCGCTCGCCTATCGATTGTAAAAATAGAGAGATATGAGTTCAGTTCCAGTTTGATAGCACCTTTAATATCTGGTAGTACCTATGTTATAGTCTATTGTTATTTTTGTAGCAATCAAATAACAATATGTTTGGATAGATAAAACATGTTGGACAAATTATGTAGAACAAGACCAAGTGGGAGTCGTACTACGGTATGTATTTATTGTATAAATGACAGATACAGGGACGAAAAAGATTTCCTATAAGCGTTCATTTTTCTGTTAAGGTAGACAATAGGAATAGCAACTTGAAACTCAGAAGAGCAAGCGAAGAATTATCACAAGCTTAGATTGCGCCACACTTATTTAGCATTGCATTCTCATCAGATCAGAAACATGAGAGGCATGATTTTATTTCCAATTGTAAACATTTTTGCTTGTTATTATCTTGACTTGTCATTCTCAAGAATATTCATTCATCAGTCAATAATTATGATCTTCTAAACAATGTTTGTGAATGACCAGCCAATACAAAAAAAAGGAGTCTCGATACCGTAGACCTTTTCGGTAGTAGCATAAGGTATAACAGGTAAAATAAATTAACGAGCCTTTTTTATAATGACCGCCATGAGTTGTGCGGATCGTGTGTCGTGTTTACAAATATCAATATGCAGGTAAATATCATGGGACGGCAAAGGATTGCACTTTTACGAACCAATTTAAGAATTGGTATATAGTGATCTATATTGATGTTTAAGTGTAACATGTAACTTTTGTACATAATCAAAACTTTTACAGATAATCTGCAGATAACAGGCAAAGTCCTGTCGTTTTTTTATTACATGTATGGATTAAATAAAAAAAAAAAATAGAAATATTCAGGTCTCCTTGCAGGATGATATAATAGATTCGTTTTGTGGCAAGATAAGACGATTATCTGTGTGTGTATGCTATTAGAACAACTTATTACGGAATATCCCTTATTATTTTTAAACATATGTAGGTAATCTACTTCAAATGTGTAATTAAAAAGGTAAAAAGTGTAGAGTTACTTTATTTTACATTTATATAATGTACAGTAGGTATTTAATAGATATGTTTCCAAACGTGAGATGTAAAAAGATTTTTTTTGAGGTAAATCGCCACAAAATTAGTGAAACGAGACTTAAGCTCGTTCAACGAATTAGTGAATGAAACTGTCCCGTTCATTGTACGACACATCCTGTGTTATATTGTTGCATACCTGCTATCCCTACAAACTGCTATTTACAATAGTCGTCTACCTGATGCCCTACCCGACGTGGTCTTAACAAAAACGATGCGTATTGTATAACAATAGGAGCGGTTTGCGTGGCGCAGTTGAGCGGGCCCGTTATTGTTTGTTGCAGCTCGGGCCGGCACCGACAAGGAGACTAGCGCCCCGCTGCCGCTAGTGACTCAGGTATTTATGAATGAACGTGACGAGCCAGCGAGTGGGATGATCGGCCGCGGTCACAGCCAGGTAGAAAATTACACTTTTGGAATACTTTGAACAGTTCGCGTCGAGTAGAACTACTCAACTCAGTGGTCGTCGGGAGCCGCAGAGAGGGGCGCGGGGCGCCTTCAACGCGCATGCGTGGGGCTCTTTTACCGAGACGATCAGACGATCCCTCCCTCTCAGTTGATATAGAGTCGTCGCGCGAGCATACCGTGCCGTCATGTACCGTTCGCCAACTTTCTCGAGTAGTGATGTGATACGATACCGACGTACAAACGCGACTCATCATTAGCGTTATTATAATTATTAACTGTATGTTTATTTTGATGCAAGTTTAACGAGTGGAGTTTAGTGAATGAAATGTTACAGTGACTAAAAAAAGTTGGATTTAAAAACAAAATGAGGTGGTTTATAGTGACAATGAGCGTGATGGTGTGGGAAACAATTTTAGCCGGTTTCGCACCCCCAGGCTCGTGCCCTGCGGTGTGTGCGTGTAAGTGGAAAGGAGGCAAGCAGACTGTTGAGTGTATGGACAGAGCTCTTATCACAGTGCCCGAGCCGGTAGACCCTGCCACGCAAGTACTGGATCTTTCCGGCAACAACCTTCAAATACTTCCACAAGAAGCTTTTGCCAGAACAGGGCTGCTCAACCTACAAAGAGTTTATTTACGCAATTGTAATATTGGCCAAATACATGATAGAGCTTTTAAAGGCTTAACAAACTTAGTGGAATTAGATCTATCATTAAATTTAATTACAGAGATCCCTGCAGATAGCTTTAAGGATGTTCCGTTCCTTAGGGATCTCATGATATCTCAAAATCCCATATTGAAAGTACATTCTGACGCTCTCCACAACCTTGGCAGCGTTGTCAAACTGGATTTGTCTAAATGTGAAATTAGAGAAATAGCTCCTGACGCGTTTAGAACTTTGCGCTCGCTAGAATCTTTAAAGCTTAACCTTAATAAGTTACGCGATATACCATTAAGCGCATTGGAAAAAATTGATAAGCTAAGAGCTATCGACTTGTCCGACAACCCTTGGACTTGTGACTGCCGGCTGCGGGACCTAAAGCTGTGGTTGGCAAAACATAAATTGCTTTCCACTCCAAGCTGTTACGCGCCGACACGTCTTGCTAATCGACCATTTTCGGAGTTGCCAATTGAAGAGTTTGCGTGTAAGCCAGAGATATTACCAGCTAGCCGGCATGTCGAAGCAGCTGTGGGTGCGAATGCTACCATCACTTGTCGAACTGAGGCAATACCAAGCGCAACTATTAACTGGTACTGGAACGGGAGATTGCTTCAAAATGGATCTCATTTCAATTCTCATCAAAAAATTTACATATTCGAAGAAGGGGATATGAAAAAGAAGTCTTCATTAATACTAACTAACACACAGGAATCCGATTCCAGTGAATTTTACTGTGTCGCTGAAAATAAAGGCGGGAATGCTGAAGCCAATTTCACGGTGCACGTGACACAACTCGCAGTAGGAATGGCCTCTTTAGGAAGCGCCCAGATTGCGAGTCTAGGAGCAGCCTTATTCTTGGTTGTAGTTGTAATTTCTTTAGCTCTGCTGATTACATTTGTACGGTTTCGACCAACACCAGCTTGTGAGAGCAAGACACCAAATACCATAGATAGAGTCGTGTCTGGTAACGAAGTACACCCTACAACGACAGATCGACCTCATGTCGCTGTTTTGGCTAATAGACAAGATTCACCTAATTACAATGACCCTAAATGCAATCCAATTCTTAAACCACCGAGGTCTAACGATATACCATATACTACTAATCATTACGAAGGAAGAGGAAGCGTCGTGACTGCTGGCGGGCCAGTCGTAGTGTCGCCTACAGTTTCAGGCACTATAGATCCTGACCTTATAAATGATACGAGGCCGGATAGCGCTGCACGACCAGGCAGTGGCGAGTATGCACGGGAGACATCAGAATCTTTATACCCATCTGGGCTTTGGGATCAAATGAAAATGACTCAAGCCAGTAATTTGGCTCGCGCGGTTAGTACTGCAATTCCAACGTACTACAACGACCGAACGCCGATAATAGAGAACTGCAGCGTCGACGGATCTCAGGAGGAGCTGGGCTACATGAGCCGCACGTTCCCCCGGTCGCACGCGGTGACGGCGCCGAGCCCCACGCCGGGCGACGCGCCCTACCCGCCCGACTACGGGCTGCCGGTGGGCGGAGCGCGCACGCTGCGCGTGTGGCAGCGGGCGCCCCCGGTGCTGCCGCCCGTGGCCGCGCTCAAGCGGGTGCTCACCATCACGCGGCCCTCGGCCGACGATCACTTTCAGGATGGCTGTGCTACTGATGTTTAATCTGAGAAGAACGCATTGTTTGCATATCTAGATGACATGTCAGAATTGTAAATTTGTATCCTAAGCTAGATATCATCTAATACGTAAGGTATGTGTAATTTATACTTAAACAGGTTGTTAGTGTAATATTTTTTGTATCATATAATTTATTTAGATAAATAATGGAAAGTTACATTGGATCCACATGTGAAGGGTCCACGACTGATTAGTTGAAGAATGTAAGTGTAAATTATTACGTGATATGGAATGGTATCGTCTAGATCGCCAAATAATTTAAATACTGAATATAAATATATCTTGATTGTTGAAACTCAAGTAAGATGTTAAATGAATATAAATAATAACTACATATATTGTGTAAGATATACACAACCTATCCAAAGATATTGAACTCCCCCTGAAGTAATATAATCAAATATATTACTATTATTGTAATTCAAGATGAATGTTAATCAATGTACGATAATGAATGTGTAAATTTTATGTTGAACAAAAATAAGAGTTTTAGCAGTAAAATGGGAAAAAATAAACCTGGCGATTGATAAATGTATTTTTTGTTTGAATTAGTTCCACCTTATTAACTCTAACACTAACACTATGAATCAATGCTATGTCGCCGCCGCCTATGAAAGTGTCTATTAGGTGTCACGGCGGCGGTGGCAGTGGCGGCAAGCCCCATTTATATTCATATCAGTTCGCAAACGTCAAATGCTGAACATGAGCTTCATTATACCGCGAGAGAATATTGCCGGAATCAGCGAGTAGAGTCGCGCCGCCACGCCGTGCCGCGCCGGCCAAACCGATTGATGATAGTATTATGGTGTTATTGCCAGTCTGAAGGATGACAATGCTTAGCTGATTGCCTCTAGCTGTGTCAGCTATTTCACTTTATTCCTACGCTAAACCGGTAATAGATAATGGTGAATGTCTGATAAAGTACCACAAGCTAGACAGGATGGCGTGGGCGATGTGTTCGTGGTAACCTGCGATAGAGATTTACCATGACCATACTAATGGAGCTCTAAGTGTACAAATATGTCACTTCTCGGTATATGCCGTAAGCTTAGGTAGTCAAAATCTTTTATACACATTAATAGATTAATAAATAATAACAACAACTACCCAGCAGATAAAAAAGCAAAGAAGGTTTTGTATCCACCACTATTTCATGAAACAGTAGGTACTATTATATTTTAATAGATACTTTTGAACTCGCAATTTAGTTGAATTTTGCAAACAGATGGGTAATTTCCTTCGTGCAGACAAGGTTACATTTTATAGCCATCGTATCCGGACAAACCGGTTAGAGTTAACTTGTTCATTCATAATATCGTAAGGTGTGTCACTTTTTGAACAAAAGATTTAGAAGGAAACAATATTATGTCCCATCCGAAGTCGATTCAAGAACGAAATCGACTTAAAACATTTTCTATGGAGAGCCAGTGTCATGTCGACAAAAAAGGAAAAAAAGTTAAGCGCACCTTCCAACCCACCGGAGAAAAACCGGTTAACGTTATTTCATTTCCGTTCGATTCAGTTTTTATTAGAACCAAACTCTGAACGGGTTCAATGGAGGTGAGAATTTCGAATCAAGATTTTTAAGGCAAAATATTGTATTACATCGAAATTCGTATTTACATAAATAGGTCGGATTATGTTGTCAGAAAATATCTGATGTTTTAAGCTTAGGTACTTTATGTTTTTGATGTTTATATTTGGTTTGAACTAGTTGTTATCACACAAATTGATTTACATTGTTATTTTAAAAAGAAATCAGTTAATATTTGATTTTACATAAAGAAACAAGTAAGACGTGATTTGTTGACTGACTGTTTCAGACTGAATATCGACTAAAAATACATAAATTAGTTTAGATCAGCATATTGGCATCACAACGATATTATGCATTACAATTATGAGCTTAAACTCTAAACACAAAGCAGGAGAGGTGTTATAATTTAATCTGTGTCTCTGAGCCACGGCGCGGCGCCGGCATCCATCCGATCCGAGATATTATCTTCTTAACTTTGGCTAAGATCTACACATAAAATCACTTAAGGTTAACAGGCTAAGTTTCATTTTTTTATTACTCAACGTATAAGGTTGTGTTACTGTGCCGCGGGTTTTGTACGTTGATTAGGAAGGATGTTTGACAGAAATATCTGTTTAACTTTGAATTAATATTGATAACAACTTAAAATTCCCGTGTTTAGTTCTTAAAAATATTTGTATGCTACCTAGGTATTAGATTATTAAAAAAATGCTAAAAAGAGTAATCATTCCTTAAAGTAACCTTACTAGAAATTAGCAACAACACTCATAAAATGTATTTGAATCAATTAAAAAAACGCTACAATACAAAGTTTTCTAAGTACATAATTGTGTGTACATAAAAATAAAATAAAATCTACCGCTCAAAGCAATTGGTGGCAAGTAAAATGGAGAAAATAAAGTAGTGTATTCTTGTATCTTTGGGCTGCGTTTGGGATGATTGTGTTGCGGGAGAGCCTTTTGTAGGCTTTTATCGTAGGTGTGCTTGAATGACGCTCTTGGGGATGGTCACTTCCTTTTCGAATGCCTTTTTATTATCATACGGTTTATTTTATCTCTGTTTAACTTTTAATTTTTTGGTGTTGTAGCCTTTTTTTGTTGATTGAGTATAAAAAGCGGATGTCGATGTGGATAGTCGGTTTTTATAAACGCTTGCAGTAGATTCCCTTTTTCTCTTGCTTTCGTATTAATTTAATATACTAAGGTATTTAAATACGATTGTTTTTTAAATATAACTTGATTTGTTTTATTTTTAAAGTCTGGGATTGTGTGAAATAAGAGAACGTTTCTCATTAACTTCCTATTGTTCTTCACCGCGAAGAGTTCTCATAATAATGAAACTAAATGTTTATAAAAAATCTCAATTAGTGTTTGAAAGAGGTCAGACTTGATTTCTAATTATTTTATACACGAACAGGCCCAGCATTTTATGTTACACTTTCCGTCGATTATGTTGCGGACGTTGATTCGATGTGGTGGTCGGCCCTCTTGAACTATAAGTCAGAGTCGTGACTTGTTGACTGCTTCATTAAAACATCTTTCACCAATTCTTAGATTTTCCACCTCAAATCATTATTATTCAAACCCTTTCAAATACAACCCGGACGCGCTAAACATCGGAAACAAAATGTTTACAATACAGCAATTAACTAGTCACTCCCATCTCACAAAGTCAAAGAAACATTGAATTAGAATGGTAGCCGAGAAACCACCAATCCGAAACAATTAATTTCGCAAGTCGACAAGTATCCAAACTTTCTTGTCTATAACATTTCGGATACGATAAGATAGGTAGTTCTAAAACTTTGATAAGTGAAACAATTGTATTGAAATAAGCAAAATGTTGTATAACGACAATCTTATTTACCTACCATCAATGGCTTAGCGCTTTCTTCTCGTAAAAGCGGAGACTTTCGCTGACAATAATGATGTTTCGGGCCTCGCAACAATGGGAACTCAGCCAGAGCGATCTTGATTGTTCGCCTGAATATTTCAGTTGTGCACTGCTTTCAAGGTTCGCTCTTTGTATATTCATTGCTATCATATTTTGTCGTGTAACGTTTGTTATTTTATCGTTTGTTAGCTTTCCTCGTCTTAGTGGTTTTTAGGTTTGAGTGTCTCGTTTGTTAGAGTTAGTTATTCCATTCCGTTTGGTTAATATCTATTCTATGACATTGTAAAACACAAACATTTCGACTTACAGGTCGAAAGCATATAATTATATGTAATGGAGAGCGATTGTATTGGTATTTGAGTAAGTATTATAATACGAAAGTTTTGTTTCGGCTAAAGCGATTTTTATAAAGTAAACAACTTAAGACTATAAATCATGAAACTTTCTGCTTAAGTTAGCATGAGTTAAATTGTTTAACTTTGACTAATAATACCTACTCAACATAATTCCCAATTTACTTCATAGGAACTGAGTGTTTGTAGGAAAAAATAAAATAAAATCTTTTAAAGTGTAGGTATACTTAATACTGTCAGTTATGTCAGCATTTATCTACAAAATGATATTGTAAAATGCTAACATTTGCCTAACATGAAAAGTTACTTAGTAGTGTTATCCAAAGTAATAACCAATATTTTTCACCCAATATTTTCGTGGAATAAGTAGTAGGTAGCCTGTCTACATTATTATTAGGTAGATTAATATTTTGCCTATGCTCAGGGACTGACGGTTTTATTTCTTAAATTGCTTTCCGGCTTGAATGTAATACTATTTATGTTCTTCTAATGTCAACTACAGAATGAGAATCTAAAGCTATAATGACAAAACACTCCTACTACCTCCCCTGGTTTCGAAAGCGTATGGTAAAAGGTCAAAGGTTACTTTTCTAAATAAACATAATAGAATCGACAAGATAGGTCAATGCATAGTAGGAAGGATATTATTTAAGTGATGTCAGATATAAATAACACCTTTTTCTATTGTGTTAGCCACGGGCGGTATGGCGTACATTTTGCATTATTCAGTCTGTTTCAATTCAGCTCGTCTGATAAAGATGAGTCTAATAAGGTTTTTTCCAGAGCACTATTTTCTTCACTCAAATTTTTTCCCCATTTCCCGAAATGTTCATTTTCCCTAGCTTCATATAATAACATTGTTCCATCATAAATCTTTCGTAAAAGTACAAACCATCAAAATCTCGGTTAGAGATTGATTTACCTAGTATCGAAATAACCCGTTTTATTCTGTTTACTAATTAACCGCAATTTTTCTTATTGTTGCGACGAAGCGGCTTGACAATACATTTTGATTGAATCTGGTGTGAACATTGGAAAACGAAATAAAAAAATGTATATTGCAGACGTACTGACCGCCGCCGGCATAGCGACGGGCAGTTGCTAAAAAAATATTTTATTTTACGTTATTGATGCGTTCTGGCATAATTAAAAGTGTCCGCTAGTAGTACAACTCTTCGCAATTAAGTAAACAAAAGTGCGAACATTAAAACGTTGTCGTTTTATTCATCTGTTAATATAAAGTTGACCAATGAAAAGATATGGAACCTATTTTAATGAACCATCAACAGTTTTGTTTTTAATATTAAACTATACTTTGAATGCTATGAGTTTATGACGCACAATATCGGCTTAAAAAAGATAGATATATGATAATAAATGTATAACATGAATACTAAATCAGATAAATTACTTAACAGTTGTCTAATCCATAGGTTAACAACAATTTAGTCTTCAAAAAATATAATCGTCTCTGACGCCGGCTGGTATATTAAAGCCCAAAACTCAATATAGGTTTTGACACGTCGTCATTTATTAATGACTAAAGCTTCAAGTCTACAATTCTAGCTTTTTAGTTTAATAATATTGATTGATATAACTTTGTGTTTAGTTTATATATGTATATATAGTAGGAACTCTTACATTCGAGTTACATAAGATACACCAAACCAGGACACAGAGTAAACTAAGAAGTACCGAACAATCCGCAACTTAATCAGAACAGAACGAAAAATAGGAAAGTAGTTTTCAACATCCAGCCTTGGAATAACGCGAGCAAACTGAATGCGGCTTTCCACCATAAACGACTCTACAACTAGGTATGTATAAAATGTAAGTTTCATTCGTTCTCTTGATTAAGAACAAGAAGCTGTTGAAATGTCGTTTCAAATAAAAATGCCGAGTTTTTAGGTAAGTGCCTATTTCAAACTGTAATTTGCAGAAATTAATCTACGCTTTCTGTTGGCTGGTTTACAACGATGTCGACGTACAGAGGAATATTTTCCGTAGAGAAATTAAATCAAACACGGCTCTTTGTTGGGCGTGTGATTGATAATAATTGAATTAATGGTTAATTCCATCGAGTAGCAATCGGTTCCCAAAGCAATTTGGTAAATCGGCGGACAGCCGCGGTACGGAGCCGGGCCCGGACCAAACCGATGAATGTTCTTGCACACTCATAAATTAGTTTGGCATGTGTTTTGGTTTGCTCCAAAATCAACGATATGTGTGGTCACTTCGTTAGATAATATTGCACGAGCCCGTTCACCACACTGATTAACAAGCTGTTCGTTTTTCCACCAACACTGTAAAATAAGTATTGAACGCACGCACTTCGATCGGATTTTATGGAATGATAAAACACACAAATGTGGCTGGCGACCCTTTTAACATATACATTGGGTTCTATGTTAATAAAGCTGAGCGATCATAACATACGTCAATGATTTAAGTAAGCTCCATGAAACTAATTGGGTCACTTGTGATACGTATCTTATCTTACTCATTACTTTCATTATATTGCCTGATTATTATTAATGGTATTGGGTATCAACATATTTATTGTTATTCTACTTTAATTTATGTTTAATAGCGATTGCAAATGGCGTTTGATTTGATGGAGTTGAGTAATGTTTGAATCCTGAAATATTACTGTAGTAGTTGTTTTGAAATGGATATGATTTGGGTTGATTGTTGTGTGAGTTGTGCCGGATTCTGTATTATTGTGCAGAGCTATCTTATTGCGCAGCACTGACAGTTCACTGGCTGCCATCGTTACACCACCGGTGCTCGGTGGTGTCATCATGTACAGTTTTTGTGTCGCTATTGCCAAGAGAGTGGTTTTTGCGGATACTTCGCCAGATGAACGTGACGATTATTATTGTAAGCGATTCTGTTGGTAATAATAAGATAGTGATATTTTTAGCGTGATGCGCTTCTCAAAAAGTTCGTTTATATGAAAAATCTTTTTCAGGTATAGGTCGGATTTAGAGCAGTGTTCAAGCATGTTGCCTGTAAAACACTGTTAGGTGTTTATTAAATTCCAACTAAGATGATCGAGAGTACACTTCTTGGACAATGTCACCAGAATTTGCATTAAGTATTACTGTTATTTGTTGACTGCATACTTAGCTCTCGTGATAACTTACAAGCTAGCAATAATTACCCAAAAACCATATTTATTATTATTCATCATCGTTTATTTTCGGCACCAACAATTATTTATGGTTCTGTCAGACAAAATGTTTTGAGGTTACACTAGGAACGTAATTTGTGGCTAAGTTCTTTGTTTAGAGGTTCATTACGTAAACGGTCAAGCGTGAATGTAAGTTGTTTGCCTCAGGTTCAAAATATCTTCTCATCACGTAACTAATTCGTTTTAATATTGTAACAGTATATAAAACCCATATTGACTATCATAACAAACTCTCATAAAGACACCCCACGCTACTACCCAACCGAAAAGACAACAGCAAAATATTCCTCGGCAAGTATTCTCAATATAATTATGTGCGGCAACTAAGGGACCTCACTATTATAATATCACTACACATTTGGTAAATTTTATTACAACCTCCTTTCACCATTTAATATCAACTCTTTTCATTGTACCGTATCTTTTATGTGGGTACTTAGTAAAACCTAGTGCCTCTTAAACCTTTGGCAAGAAGTTAATACGAAGAAAAAATAAAGCGGGAAAGATAGTTCCTCGAATAAAGTGTAAGTGTAGTAAGTACACGTATATCGGGCGACCTTTTGGTTCTGTTGTGTTTACCGCTAAGTCCCGGGCTAAGCTTAACCACCTTAAGGCTAATACCGGGATTTCCTTATCCCGTCGGCCCGCGGTCAGTTTGGACGGCGCCTTAACATCAATTAGCACTGTGTCTTGGACTTTGCTATCTTAACTGAGGTAATGCTTCGTTTGTATAGGGGATTTTTTCTCTTCCGTTTGCCAAGCTTCTTCCGTATTTAAATAAAATATGATTATTTTTCACACATTGGCATGTACGTTACCGCATGAGTTAAGTCCTTGAGTTTGTATAATTTTTACAGAATACGTTTCGATTCCCACGAGTAACTTTTTTCTTACATAAAGCCAACAAAAACTAACGCAATCTTTATAAAAGAAATAAAAAACGTAATGAAATCTCTTTGACTGGTTATGTTCTTTTGTTTATGAAAAAACTGAAAATAGATTATGAGATTTTACAAAAGATTCTGTCATTATTTAGTATGCTTGCAAAAAATAAAATGGGGTTTGAGAAGCATAATCTTAAAAATGCTTTTTACTATTTATGATTGCCTTGCCTTTCATGAAAAGAAAATAGGATTATTTTCTGCCTTTTAAACCATTTGTTTCCTTTAGTAAAATCTTATTGACTGACTCCATCTCTATAAACTTTTATTTTTCATTCGATAGCCTGCCTAGGCCACATATAAACAAGCGAGCGTCTTTATCATGTCTACTTATTTATTAGTTATTTTATGTTATTTTGTCAAAAAAGTTCATGATGATCTACAAGTTTAGGTTTCATATATTGTTGAATGATGAAACCTAGTACTCTTAATTGTACAGATGCTAACAGGTGGCAAGTACACATGCCTACATGTTGTCACAACATGGTTTCCGCACAAGATGATGATACGTAGTGTCTATACAGAATACTCTATCATAATAAGGTTTCCTTACTTTTTGTGCAAAACATACATTGATTCAGGTTAATAATGTGTCACAACAATATACTATTTTTACACATTTTACAATATTAAAAAGAGAGGCTATAATTTGACTATGACATAAAAAGGCAAAAGAACTAATTGCTTGTAGCGATAACATCGCCAATTATGTTCTACTCAAATAACCATAATGTGTTATGTGCGACCAAATACTTCAAGCACTTACACGCTGAACTCACGAGTTATATAAGCTTTTTTGAATTGTATAAATTAACTAGGGCATTTGGGAAATAAACCTTATGAAATAACAAATTTGTTTTGAAATTTCCGAAATGTAGGATAATTGTGTTAAGTTCCTACGTACGTTTAATTTATTTTATAAATACGTTATATCTAATACGTTCGACATTTGACTTGAAATTTAATTAAGCTTTAGTTGACCTTAACTTTACTATTACGTACGCCAACCTACGAGTTCTATGGAAATGTGTTAATGTGTTGTGGGTATGACGTTCAACTTATTGATGACGTCAAATTATCCATATCACCGTGCTAATAATAAGCTAACGCTAACGAACTCCATTACGGCGGCACGTAGGGGTGCCTCGGACCTTGTGTAGAGAATGTGAGTGCCCAATACTAATAACACTTTCTTATATTCCAACCATTACCTATGTTCATATCGCCTATAATTTGTATACTGTGAAATTCTAATTGAAAAGCTCAGGTGGTACATGAAGCTTAAATGATTAAATAATTCTGTTAAGTTCTGTTACAATGTTACTGTTGAAGATTGTGTAGAACAATTACATACTAGTAATGAAGTTGGCAGGCAAATGTAGATCTTGATAAATAACGATAGTTTTGACGACATGCGACGGGGAGAAAAGAATATACAATCAGAATATAGAACTTTCATTATATGTATATTAACGTTTATTGTAGAGCTTTAGTTGCTGATAGGTTTACAAAGTAATAGCAGGACTAATTTATATTTTAAATTAAAAATAGTCGGCTACGTTCGTGATCTATGATTGGCGGTTTCTGAAAACTGATTGCAGATACCCAAATAGTAGGGTTCGAACTTATAGCAAGTCAATATTTAACCTTTTCGGGGCTCTTGGTGGCGTGCGGGCGGTCGTTAGCATGTATAATCGCCTTGTATGTTTTAAATACTCCCCTCTTGCTCATTATTTAGGTCGTTTATTATCACTAACTACGTCCGCTTCACTACACGTAATGATGTTCACACTTATAATGCGGTGATTTTTGTAATTCGATTGTCTTTTGTTTTCTACCTGACCTACCGCAAGCCAACAAAACTTTTTCTGTATAATAACTAGCATATCTGACTACTGACTACACTATCAAAGAACAAATTAACATTGTATTACATTTTCATGCAAACGCTGTTTGCTACTGAATACACAATTATTGAAACCTCGGCGCAGCGTTTTAAAATGGAACAATCAACATGTTCAGCTAAGTAGGTAGCGGGGAGCGTGCGGGACAGGCTCTCATAACAGTGACCGCACGCACGGCTTGCACTATTTGCACGAACCATTACAAACCACTTTTGACCCCTTCGAAGCTCTGCACTTATTACACTCAGGTAACGTACTCACTTCCCACTAACAAATGCAGACGCTTAATCACTCGTTACTCAATTACGTCGTTAAAGCTTAATCAATTAACTACATGTTTAATTTCCAATGTTTGTTCAACAGAAAGATTTGATTTTTGAAGGATTGACTGAGATGAGACAGAATATCAGTATTGATACTTTTTGGTTATAAATGACAGGCGACTGACGCGGAAAGTATAGTTTTGTTTTTTCGACGTTTCGAGGTAAAACATTTCATCCATTATTGTTCCTGCTTCTCTCGGAAATATATTTCCGTCAAAATACGAAATCTACAATAAGAAAGCTATACAATAATATTGTTATAGGAAACATTAATATTTAATACTTTTTTTTTTTGTAACGGAAATTGTAACCACTTGAAATTAAAATTTTAAGTTGCTATAATTTCCTTTTTTAATTTGGGTCTTTCTTTTCCGCTTACTGACTTTCTAATCGACTAGTTTGTGTGAGGTCTTAGGTATAATACCTGCTCAGGTAGTACAACAAAGTAACCAAAACGATTGTTGTGCACTGCTTCGTGAACTTCATTCCCGAAACAATTTAATTAAAGTCCAATGGTCTGTTCATGAATACAGTAAGCAATAAATGTTTCACACCAGACAGACTTTCTTTATTCAGATCATTATCGTTTCGGAAACAATCTACAATCACATTATACCTTCCTGCGCCCACGAGCGGTCGTTAATGAAAGTTTCACGTCATATGAAACAGTAAATACTGACAAAACTTCTCTTTATTTATGTTTCTCGGTGCACAAATAACCGTCTACATTATTTAAACCTTTATTACGACGTTATACTAAAATATAAATGCTGCATATTTTCTTGCGTGAATTTATTTGCATGAAGGTACTGAACTCAATTATTTACAACAAAGAGTAATAAACAACAATGACATTACTGGCCTGTAGCTGTTTAACTACTGGAAAAATACCTCTTTTTTTACTAGAGGATTTCACAATAAATTAATGTTTGTTTTATTTCAGTTTTAAATATAAAATTTTCTTTAATTAGGTCTTACAAAACAGCAGCTTTAAATGTTTTTAGATGCCCATTTCAGGTAGACGTTCGGAGATGAATAAAGTATTTCAATTATTTTTTCAGGTCTAAAATAGACCACTAAGTAAGTACATATTCTAAGAAAATTACTTAGTCTAAAAAAATTGTCTGTCTCTCATTTTACAGACCACAAAAGAAAAATAATTAAACGACAAAAAAAAATACCATTTAAATATGACGTGTTCCACTCCAACATAAACTTAAAGTATAAAGTGTTCTATTTTTACTTATTTCAATGAAAAATGAACCATAACCGTTTTAGGTTCTTAAGTCTTGTGATAGACGAAAAGTATTTTATTTAAAGAGTGACCTAGTTACATTTCAGTTCGTATAGAGATGTAATAATATTCGTAAGAGGGTACTGTCTACGCTAAGCCCCGGTCAAATAACCGGCGACCGGCGTGTCAGAATCTATCACAATATTTTCAAAGAATTTATTGGATTTGCTAGTCTTTCAGAAAATCATAAGTTATGGAAATATATATCGTACTTAGGTTTATACAAAATCAAGTTATGCTGGGATTGAATCGAATGGAATAAGTACTTTTCCAATCTTATTTATTGTATAAAGAAGTCTTATTCAAATATAAAAAGTACCTACTTATACCTACCCAGGATTTCTCGATACTATCAATTTTCAATATAATCAATGCGTAAGTTTAAACAGGTCAGACCGAATTCTAAATAGTAGTAAAGTAGATTGTGCCGTTTTAAGATAATCGGGTGTGTTAAGCAGAAATACATTAAACCGCCGTAAGGGATCCATTTTCACGTTATTGACACGGAACCCTATAAAACGTGCGCGGTTAAGGCTCGAGATCTGTAAAGCCAGCCACAAAGAGAGAGCAATCCTTTCTTAATGGAACGTTAAAAACACGACGCTACGATTGTCACGGCGAGGTTTTGCTGCGCTGTTCAGTCACGCAGCGGTCACACTATATCCCACCTTCCAAATAAAAACCGATGAATGACTCCGCGTCTCTCGCCCTTTATATAACTACAAGTACATTCAAATGTTTTACACCATCAGTCTGTATGCCTAGAGACTTTGTTTTAACCAAAATCGTTTCGTTTACGAACGCGACTGACGTAGCTTTTGATGTACTAAACATGAGCAAGGAATGATGAATTTTAAATTTGATGAAAATGCTTTTCCTGCGATTTCAACGAGGTTAAAGGGATACAGTTATTTTCATAAATTATGTACGATGCTAACGGTACACAAGACTTTACACTTAGGCATTGGAGCTGTAAATTTGTTAAAAATAAATGCCATTTGCTGTAGGCACCACAGAAGCATAATTTTTGTTTTTGCTAAATAATTATTTTAACGTAATGATAAAAAGAAAATATTTGTGTGACAATAGGGTAACTATGTAACCGTAGCTCAGTTACGTGAAATCAGATATATGTAGAGAAAGGCAATATCGATTCGGTCTGTTGCATTCGAGTAGGTACACCTAGTGAAAGATTACACAGCGTGACAAGTGACTGACTGCATCTGATGCCAACTGAGGTCATTACCGAGTCGCCGGCGTCGGAGAGACCACTTCATTCAAATATCGTTTGGAAATGTGGCCAATCTACCTTTTGCTTCGCTTTGCAGTGAACGTCGTTCTTAGCGAACCGTGCAACATGAATTGAATGTAAGCTCGATGTTTTGTTGTGTTCATAGAATAAGAAAAATGTTTCCAATTAAGGTTTTGTAGAAATGCCTATTCAATAATCGTATGAAACGTCGTTGTTATTTATGAACAAAAAAAACTTTATGGATTATCGCGGCGCGCCGTCTCTACGCACGTAATGTCTGTATCTTGTTGCAACTAGGAAACCCTGCTCCAAATATATTGATTTTATAACAAAAACGAGGGGATGGTTGCAGGCAGGGTGAATGCCCCTGTCACTGCAGATTCGCCCCGCCATATTGGTTGGGGTTCCCGCGTCACTAATGGAGTAGCGACGCCAGGGCTAAAATATGAGCCTCTCCTCTCCATACGGTGAAAAACACGCGGACTTGAACATACCAGTTTGGAAATTAATTGTATTACGCATTTTGATAGACGGGACTCAACGATTTATTTTAAATAAACTCGTTGGTTTTTTAAAGCGTACGCTGGGATTTAATTACAAATTATAATTCGTTTGATACAAAACTGGACGTCATTCAAATTATGAAATACAAAATAATACGTTATATTATGTATAACGAAAAGTTGAGTGTATATTGAGAATGAAACCTAACCGATAACATGTTGACTCTTAACAATATTGCATGTCATATAAAACATGGCGCCTGAACTATAAAAATAAGTTGAACTTTGAACGTCAGATTTATAAACAAAACACAGAGACACATAAAAGTTGAAAATTAACATTTGTGGACTAAAAGTTATAATCTAATCTTGTTGTATTTACTTTTGCGATTCATGGAGTTGATTTGAATATCAACCAATTTTATGTCGGCGATTTCAACTCAAATTCAGTTAAACAAAATAATTTCAATTCGTAAATGCTGGTTAAGTAATTTAGTTTCAGCCAATTCTCATATCTAATTATGCAAATAAAATTTACATAAAACAGTCTTTGGTCTTCAAATCCAGCTTTTGTTTAACAAAATCATAGTTGAATTTATTATTTTCATCTAGCCTATCAAACTGAATTTAAATATAACAATGCGAGTATCATTAACAGTATAAAGAATAGAAATATCTTTATAAACAAAGAAGTGTTTTTTAAGTAGAGCTGAATTAGCATTTTAATTCTTTACGGTGATTCGAGTGTTTCGCTGCGAAGTAAGTACAGCGTGGCCTTAATGTATTTTGCCATCTAATTTTGAATTTAGTTTACAGCGTTGGGAATTAAGGACCACAATATTCGATGCTATAAAATTAACTAATTATTAAGCTCTTCGAGTAAGGCACACCTACATGCGAGTGAATTAGTGAAGTAATTATTTATTAATTAACGATTACTCTTATACCGTAAGGTTTATAGTATATTTGGAGCCTAGCGAGGTTTAGGTATGGGAGTAGTACGATTAAGGTGCATTTGAGAAAATTATAAACTTTTTGGTCTGCGCTTTTCACCCGTTTTCTATACTGGAATTTCAAATGCAGCTTTTATTAATGAAAACCTTCATTTCAATCAACTACGTGAAAGTAATTCAATCTACGTAACATTTTTATTCATTTACAGGCTGAAATATTTTAGATTTCTATACTTTCTCGTAAGTAACAAAGAGACAAAATTATCAGTCTCTTCGAAGATCGCAAAGCTTTCCATCTAAACAGTATCTAAATAATAAATTAATCACAATTGGCATAAAATGTGAGAAAAAGTATCATAGATTTTTTATATAATTCTACAATTTGCCGTTGCCTTTGTATTAAAGTGTGTTGTTTATTCGTTAGGTCAAATTGTGACCTTGATAAAAAGGAGCGCGGTAGTAATTAGGATTTACGTAATGCGTAAGCGTAACTGAAACAAATACACACAAAATAAAGCCAGAAAGTTGGACACATCGATTTAACTTTCAACGAACCCGTAAACAAGGTCATATGAAACAACAAAAATCTAGGTAATTAGTAAAATGTGCTTATCTCTTGAAACGCAAAAGCAAATGTTTTGGCAGAGAAACGTTTTGGTAGGTACGTACAGCGCTACTACTTGGGTATATAATCCAACTTAATCCAGGATGCCAATTAGAGTTCTGACTACCTATTCACCCATCGATACATAAAGCGTCTTATTTAATTGTTTGTAGTGCCTAGTGGGCGTTATCCCAGAAAGCAAGCATAGAAACTATTTACAATGAAACGATACTCGGACCGGTCGAAACGTGGGCGGCGAAACGTACGTAATAATAGATCTTTTATAGAACTTTTCGCAAGAGTTATTAATGTAATAGGACATCGTAAACTTCCGCGGCAAAATATAAATTGTTTTCACGTAGGTAACATGTTCACAATGGGATTTTAGGACAATACCATTACGATCTAATTGAGTGCACGACTGTACGTGTCGTCAATAACAATATGATGGAGGCTACCGTGACGGGAATCCCCTAGGGTTGCTAGTTTCACATCAGGTGTATCTGTAATTCTAAACCAATCGGAGACAAGTTACTGGCCTATGATTGGTGGAAATTGACAGATAGACCAGATGAAAGACTCGTGAGTCTGGCGGATCTACGGCAAGCGTAGCCCTCATTTCTTTTAGAAACCAAAACTTTGTCAGTATGACTACGTCGGACTAAGGACGTGATTACATGCTTAAGTTATCAGGGATTCGACTATTTTCCAAATCTTTGCTGTGAATATGTTATTCATGTCAGTAAGCGGCATCCGCGATATAGCGGAATTCCCAAGAGCAAAACCATATCTTTACTATTGGTAAGATTCGACGACGTTTGCACTGAGGTAATGCCAAATTAAAATAGCTAAATGATGTCGTTGGATTTAGACGTATCGAAAAAGAATACGAAGTTTATTAAATAATTGAGATTGAATGAAATTTTGCGAGCATAAAAGTTAGGCGCAAGACTAAAATAGATTTGATTGAGGGTAAAAAAGTAACGGTCTTGTTACGAAACTCTGGAACGTTGAAAACATTATTTAATACAAATTGGTTCAATTACAAAATGTACAAGACTAAAATACAGCGGTCATAAGAGTTGATCTTGATTATGTTTTTCCTCGCGTTCAATTGTTTCCACTTCTTTCATAGTTTCTACGACTGGAAGGAACGTGAACGTGTTGCCCGTAACAATTTAAAGGATTGGAATCGTACGTAGGTAAAGTCTTTAAGTTAATAGAGGCTGCGTGATTTGTACGTGGGGTGGCGGGCCGGTCGTAGCCACGCACAATCGGCACCCTGGCAACACTAGCATGCGCCTCGGCCTCGTTCCGGCAAATACTATAACTTCGACAGTTGACGGCCGGGAATTGGACACCGACTGATTGTGTTTACTACCAACAGAACATTACGTAAACGGTGTTCGTCCGTCTTTCCTGTATGTCTGTAGCGAGGCGCCAGACTGATATCGATCGAATGCCGTACTTAAAAAACATGGAGGTGAGAAAGTGACTTACAATGAAATATAACATCCTAATATAATATTATTATACTTGATGATCGTAATATAATTAGATCTTAGTCGTTAATTAAATATAATATAGTTTATATAGCTACACAGAAATCTTATTAGAACTATTCAAATCAAGTACCTTAGTATTACTAGTATACACAGACACTCTCTATGACCTTTTACTTAAAATAGCGTCAACATCAAACGGTGTTCATTTTAATACGGATACCATCAAAATAACGTTTCTTTGAGTTCGCAACTAAGGCATTAAGAGCGCCGAGCATGTTTAGGAAATCATTGTAAGATTAAATTCGGATTCCCCCGACCACAAATCAGTAACAAGACCTTATTTATTAGGGTAGAAATAAAATATAGCATCAACTTTTCATGTAACATGCTCAAATGGTAGGTTTGGTAACAAAAGTTTGGTCGAGGAAAACGTCTCGGTTCCACCTAATAAAAGGATAAATGTATTTTGTTACAAAAATGGACAAGATTAAAGTGTGATATAAAGAAAACTTGGAAAGTGCCGGCGGCTATGAATTCCGACATACGAGATACGACTTTATCGATTTGTCTGCCGAGTGTTATGACTTATCCACAGTTGTTGAGCCGTCTCATTGGAGTAGTGATTGATAGCGTGACCACCGACCACGTGCTCAGTTTTAATCGCTACTTACTATTCTAATAATATACATTACGAACCTATTTCTTGAAGCTATTTGAGTGGTATATGTAATAGAATTATAATCGGGAATTTCTCACATGAAAATACTGTCCCTCTCCTCAAATTACTTTCGTTGATATTGATACGGCTGGAAGTTTTTTTGCCCAATGTATTTACTACCACGCAAAAATAATATTTGTGTACAATAAATATTATAAATAGTCAAATAAATAGTATTTCGTAGAGGGAAAAACAAAACTCTACATTCACAGTTTACGCTAGTTAGATGTCATAATACCCTTAAGCGATACCAATAAATATTTGTGTAGGTATTTGTTCCACAAAATGTTGGTAAAAGTGATTTCGTAATCACGGATTTCTTCAAAAGATTTTACAACAAGTAGATTCTCACCCTCAATAACATTACACTCGGTACAACCACAAGCTCAAACACATACGTGGTTATAAATCGAGTTCGACTGCAAAAAATGGCAAAGGAAATGATCCTACTTATCTCTCGAATGGTCTTTTAAGTATCCACATTCGTTTTACATAAAGACGAATTTAGCGGAGTAAGTAGGATATGGGTACGTACTGCCGGATAAAAGTACAAGTCGAGTGCAGGCGTTCAGTGAAACGTTTCATATGTAAATGGCCCCGTAATCTGTAGGAGGCTCCCGGCGAACAGACATCTATCGCCGAGGATCGGACTCAACTCGAAAACTTTTCGTCGCTGATATGTATTCTCCAGTAAACAGTAGACTGGAAAGTTTGACACAGTTTATTTACAAACGGACTGGCTCGATACATTTGCAAGTACTCGGTTGTAAACTGTAAAGCAAAGGGTACTCATGTTTTCTTTATGTCTTTTTTTTCCATTTAAAATATCGCTTTGACATCAAACTCGGCGTATAACGGTGTAACGGAGATAATAACTTTTCACCGCGTTCCATTCTCTCAGCTTTGTTAATATTTCAGCTCTATAGTAAAGTGCTAACTAAAAGGTCTGCTTTCTCTTAATAATTAAAATATTTCTGTTATGATGATAAGCGCGTAGTGTTATGATGGAATTCAATTTTTATTAGATTATGCTATGTTTTTCTTTTAGTTGTTTTATAAAGATGAGCCGTAAATATTTTCCTCTTCTTTTCTTTTAATCATATACACTTCCTCGGAAATTTGAAAAAAATATAAATGTACTCATTCGGCAGTGCTCGGGTGTGTTTCCTGCACGTCCATAGCCTGTTCATATTTCACGTCTGGCTGGTGACTAATAGTCGGGTTGCACCTTAATCCTAGACGGAATATTATGTTGACTCATCTTGTTGGTATTTCATTAGGTAACGCGAATAACATCTTATGAATCATATGTGCTACCAAGTTTATATAATTTTCGAAACAAATATAAAGTTATTACTAAAGAGAGTAAAAGGGTTATAACCGCAAACCAATTACACGGAAAATCCTTTTAAACTCTCGAGTTAATATTGACAGTGATATAAATTAATATTTCAAGCACAAAAGATAAATTTACGTGGTGTGTTGATCGAACCCAAAGTACTGGTTAAGCTCTCTATAACTTAAATAAAGCAGGACAGCATGTTAAATCGTTATGGAATGGAGCAATCCACAAAACAATAAATTATCATGAGTAATTTTCCTGTACGCACACCGACAATTTATTGGTTACCAATCATTTTGTTCATTTCGTCCCCGGGGTGTCCATAAATTTAAATAATAGGTATCTTAACTTAAAAACATATCAATTCAAAGGCTTGGCTAAACCTGTTCTTTGTTTTTTCTTTCCTTGGTTTTATTGCGTCTCGAGTCGTTAATTAAGTATTTCGGGACAAAAGATTATATTTATCTCTCCTCTTATCTAAATGATTATTAAATGAGCGACCCATTTATACAGACACCGGGACTGGTCAAACTAAATAAAAGATTGTAAAAAGATCTCTCGATGAAGAGCTATATTATTATTGATATTGTCCAAAATAGGTTGATCAAGATAAAACGGTCATATAAATAAGCAAGGATTATGCTAATTACTTTCATTGATTTGTACAAATGCTTCAACCACAGTCGTTACTGCCAAATACATGTTTATATAGTGAGAAGAACTGAAATCACCTCAGTCCACATAATTACGGCAAAGGGAACCGTTTAAATAATTATGGTTTACGTACAAACATGATAATAACTACCTACTAGTAAAATTTGCATAAACCTAACTTACATTTATATGCAAATGCTACCATTCATATAAAATTGAAGTCTTTGTATCCGGAACTCATAAAAACCACATGATATTGAGTTTACGCTACTTTCTTTTAAAAGCTAAGATAACTTCTGTAATAACATCGACCGGGCCACGTTTTCGACTGCTCATATGACGGAACCATCCTAACGAAAATAAGAAAAATAAAGGATGTCAATTAAGATATTTAACGTATAGGCGTAACCTAACATTATTGTGTCAGTTTTGCAGGTGCCTCTATATAACTAAAGATTTTATTATTGATTCTGTACATTATTAATACACAATTAAAACTAATATAAGTACAAACTCTAACTATACTAAAATTAAAACTTACATAAATAAAAACTAAACAGCGTCAAAGAACTCATCGTCATCCTTGTCAATGGCGGGGAACGTGCCCAGAAGGCTGGCTGCATTGCCCCGTTGAATGGCTATGCCGATTCTCTGTGCAAGGAACAAACCAGCCCTCTGATCACGAGTAGATTCTACCAAACGTTTGGAAAGTTCTTTGAAAAGATTTCGTGCGCTCGGACCCCATGACCCGAGCGTTTCAACCCCAAACGGCTCGAAAATATCGCGGTGATCAATGCTCGTGTCTTCTCTACATGGGAAGAGGCCTGAGCCTAGTAGTGGGATGCTAATAGGCTGTAATTATTATAATTATTATTGTATCCTTTAACGTAACGCTTTGGCCTAGACGAAATAAGAGGCACAGTTTCATTTAATATCTTATTATTATATCCAATATATAAAAATATATAATATAAAAAAATAATATAAACATATTTATTATATTTAAATACAACTAAAATGGATTTTTTGTCACCACGATGTAATAATAGGTTTGAAACCTGGATTGACGCCGCTTTATAATTTTAAAACTATTTACAACATCGTTTGTCTCCCTTACAAACTGTTTTGCTCATGTAATGCTTATTGATTGATTGGGGAGAAATTAAGATTTTGCCAGCCCTTTGCTTTTTTAGGATGGATTCCTACTCATATGGACAGATGTTCCACCATGAAAATATTGAGAGGATCTATGACTAATAGAATAAAAAAATGTATCTATTTCTTAAAATAAGATTATTAGTAAGTGATAATTCATGATAATAATTTACAATGATACAATCGCACTTACAAACAATAAGCCCTATTTTAAACTTCCTGAAACCAGTCTCACTTTACTATTTTTTTTAAGTCTGAGTGTAAAGCTCTTAAAATTATGAAACGCTTATAAGTTTGTGGTATTGGTGATGCAAGAATAAGTATCCTGAAGGTGTTTGTAAGCTTTCGGGATATTGATCCTCGAGCTATTTTTGGCAATTTCAACGAAAACTGACTAAGAGTTTTACGGACTAAGTAAGTACTTGTGTTTATCATTCTGTTTTGATGTTATGATGTTTCATCCAAAATCTATTTTATTATATCTTTTCTTCAGAAAATAGTAACCATTTCCTGGTTTTGCGCGGATTCCGTGATTACGTGTTTTTTGTCGCGACAATTCGTTCAAGCTTTTATCGGACTGGAAAAGTTTTTGTCGGATAAGTCGTCGTTGCAGCGTGACAATACCATCGTACCTTGCTTTAAAACACGGTCAAGTATTTTGTTATTTCAGATACGGATAAAAACATTTTATAAAGGACAACTGTCAACCTAATAGACGTAGGTATAAAATAATATGTTTTTCCCACCTTTCTGTCGACTATTACTTTCAAAGTTTTGATGGTTTACCCTATGTCAAACAATACAATAAATATGTTAACATTGTTTTGAATATTAAATTAGACCTAGAAAACAATGTTATAACTATCAATGAAAATATGCACTTAATTATTATCTATATCTTTATTTCTTTTCACATTATTGTTACGAATAGGGAGATAAAATGATTGTAAATATGACAAAGAGGTGTTGAACGAATTCTTAAAATAAAATAAAAGTATTTTGTATGTATACGTGAGAAAAGTAAAGCTCGCAGTATTTTTAAATTACAAAAAGAAAATTTAAAAAAATACCATTCTAGGTATTCACATTACTTTCCATTTGAGGCATTAAATTCGATTTGAATATTACACATGTTTCGTAGAGTTTTATAGAACTATGACACTAAGTAACTACGTAGAATTTCAAAAGAAAATAAAGCAACAAAAATAAGAAGCTCTCTAGTCGACGTTTATCTCATTTGTTTATTTTAGATTTAGTCCAATATCATCACATTCTTTATTAGAGACTATTTCCCACAATATTTACAATCACTTCGGGTTTGTTAATTGCAATAAAAATGAAATTCATGCAGCAAGTTTAAAAATTCTTTATTATAAAAATTATTTACACATTTTAGTATCATTACATTCTAAATGTTCGAATAATTACTAAAAAAGTGACTGGCATATGAAACGATAGAAAAAAAAATACCGTAAACAGTCTTTCAATATGCAAGTATTTAAAACTGAAAATTGAAATCAATGGCTGCCTAGATTATTAGTTACATGTGTCGACAAAATGTAATTATCGAGTTCCTCATTGGCTGACAACATAATTACATCGAGATGAGAGTTTGCTCGTAAATTAGGGAACCGTAACTAATGTCACGTAAGTTTCAGCTATGCAAGTAAATCAATCGCGGGCTCGGTGACTCCTCACACGCCGCGTTTCGCTCGAGGGCCCTCCGAATCTATCGCGCCTTCCATTCAAAACCTTTTTGTAGTGACTCCATGCCATTTCCTCTTAAGGAAAAAATACTGCGTTACAATTTGATGGACGTTAGTAGTTCTTGTGATATTTTTGTGATACCACTAAGGAGATTAGATTTTCCCGATACCTATAACCTTTCGGCGGCTAAAGTTGTTCGTTATAAATAGATGAAAATTGGAACGTTTTTAACCGATTGTGTTAGAAGGAGAGTTATGTGATTGTGTATGGAAATTTATCATTATCTTGATAGATTGTCGCTTGGTAGGTTTCGTTATTAATGTTTGAATTATGAAAATAGTTTTTCAAGTTTTACTTGCAACTTATTAAAATGTTATTTAAATAAATGACTTTTTAGGCGTTTCTACGAGTATGGCTGGCTTTTATTTTTGTAGTACAGCTTGTTAACTTTGTGTTTTTTAAAGTTCACATCGCATATTAATAGAATGTTGATAAAATAATAGTTCTCACGCATCGTTACGTTCTTTGAACCTAATGTAATAGCAAGACTGAGCTATTAATTTATTTAGCGGTACACGATGTCAATGCACTGCGCAGCGGTAATATTGTTACTCGATGTGTGAATAGAAAATTATTAATAGAAGTTCAATTAGAAATTAATAAGTGTAACCTTTAAGGGTAAAGGTTAATTATACTTATGTGTACTAGAATAAAAAAAGTAATAACCATTAATTGAAAATTTATAAATAAAATGTTTTTATTTTAATACGTTTTCAGAATAGGTAGGTACGTACCTTTGACGCAGAATTAATAAATAAGACACATTAAACAAAAAATAAGGTTTTCATATAAACTATTTTTCATACATTTGAAACCCAATACAAATAAGTAATACGTTAGCTACGAATACTTTTCCGTATTGTCTAACTAACCTAAACTATTAAAGTATCTTCGAGGAAGACTTGTTTAAGGTAATTTTTGAGTAGTCACGAGTTCTGTTTATTCTTAGCTCCCACGGTTATCGTTATGTAGCATTACTTTCCTCCCTGGAGAATAATATTATACAAATAAACAACGTAGAAAGTTCGAAATCAAATAGCACCATTACTTTTATATTACCATACTAAAAAGAAACACTTCCTTCTGTATATTAGTATGGATTTGAAGTCACACGCCTTGAGGCAGGAAGCGACATCATTATAGCCATTGCTTCCTTTCTAAAAACTAAATTATTTACATAATTATAAAGGCAATTCCAGTAAAGAAATACAGAATAACGGCGAAAGCAAATATGACATACATTGAATGTTGTTACTGTGTCCGCCAAAAGTTAAAACAAGATTTATCAGAAAATGTAGTTTAGTTTAGAAGTCATAAATTTAATACACACGTGTTTGGAACGTATTTTGACTTACTCTTTTTTAGTGAAGTCGTATGTACAGTAGGTAAATTTCAATATAAAATTGTGAAACTTTAAGGACGCAGTCTTAATTTAAGGACTATAAAATGAACTAATTCGATCTCAATCCTATGTTTCACTATGGACTATTGCATACTGAAATTGTATACTTGTACAAAATTGATGGTAAAATCAAAATTGATAGAAGTACCTAAAAAATATGAATACATCACTAGTTTCTGCCCGCGGCTCCACTCGCTACGATTCCGTTTAGTGCAGTAAAAAAGTAGAACAATATTATGTCTTTTAGTGAGATGCAAGTTTACTCCGTTCCAATTTTCATCAAATCAGTTCAGTGGTTAAAGTGGTCCTTAAAAATGTAACAAACAGACGGACAGACTTTCGCATGTATAATATTAGTATGGATGTATAACATTGATATGGGAAAATAAAACTGGTATCGTAAACTTTTTGCTCCATTAGATAGGTGTGCGGAGTAAGTACAAGGCAGGTGTTGTTTTATCTGCGTCCGGGACGTTGCCCGCACTTCCGCCCTTATCTAAGTTTACTTACCTTAGTCTGAGAACCGACGGCGACAAGTCAGCTGTGCTCTTTTCACTCATACGCGCCGATATCATTCTACACGAGTGAAGGTAACTTATGGAATGTACTTTAACGTATCAGCTTATTTATTGACATACATTACTAAGAGTTGTATGTTTACATACTTTGAGGATTATTTTCATGAGTTGCTCAATTGGCATTGGTCAATGACCGGGTCAGTTAGGTTTTTCCAGTTTTACCCAGACCAGCATATGCTTTTTATTTTAATTTTAATACAGGGATACAACAATAAAAGTTGAAGGAGTGCATTATTATGAAATCAGGCTTGATGGATCTTAAATCATCAAAAATGTATGGAATAATAACAGCTTTACAATAGTAAAAAATAACTTGAAATACTGAATTTTCCAATTAAATGCTTAATTAAGTGTTAACCGTCCCGTGTTAGTACTAACTTATACTCGTACCCACAAAACTATAGGAAAATCAATTTTTATTTAATATCGTTCCGTGTTTTTTACGTAGCCACGATAGTTATTCTGATATTCTAGACGAAGACAAATCCAATAAATCAAAGATCATAAAAATCGCTCCAGCCGTTCTAGAGTTATAAATGGTGTAAGTAACCCGACTTTGTTTTATGTACATATACTGGCTATGCCCCGCGGTTACAACCAAGATATCAAATTGTTTTTTATTTTTATTTTTGTGATATCTTGCAAACTACTAAGAAATACTGGATATATTATAACCTACTGCAAGTCAAAAGTCGTGCAATAAACTTTTTACCTCTAAAGGTACAAATTAGGTTTTTGAACCTAGAATGTAGCTATTGTCAGAAATAAAAAGAACTTTTCATTACAATAAAATCAAATTGAAAACTTATAAAACTCTTAAGCCCCTGTCAGCCCTGAAAATTTGAATCGTAACATTTTACCAACATATATTAAATTACAAAACAAATATTGAAATCTTTTCCATTTGAGCCAAGTTTTCTTAGTAAAATATATTACCTAGAAAACATTGATGTTAAAGGTCCACTTATCCTTTATACGCTCGGGCAACGTTGGCAACGATAAAACTTCTAAGATCAAAACCTGTGAAGAAAAGTTACATACGCGCTGGTATTGGCTATCAAGAGAGTGGGTAAGTGAAATAAAATGTTAGTGGATTGGAATCTGGCCGCAGGTGAGGCCGCGACTCAACACTCCGAGCTCGGAGCCCGGCTGGGCTATTGATGTTCCCGCCCGGAAAACCATCTCAATGAGCCTACATGCCTATTTTACATACATACTGCCTTCGTAATGGTCGCATGGAGCTAGGCGTGAACTGATTCCTGATAAAATACCTATTTCCCTGGAAGTATACCTACGGAACCCTTAATCTGCATCGCAATAGTCATTTTATTTAAATGTATTATACAACTAAAATGGCAACCAGTAATTTATAGGCATGAAGGGAATCATAAGTTTAGGCAATGAAAAAATGTTTTGTGAATAAAGTCTAAGTACGCACTCAAAAGAAAAGTCAGAAAAAAGACGTAGGTAGGTAATGTTTATAAGTTATGTAATACCAGAGGCTATAAATATAAAAGTGTAATATGCGTACGTACTGAACTAGGCAGGCAATATTTACTAAGTTAAACGAATCAACCCAATTGCGGCAAAAACGTACGCGCGATGAAAACGTTGAATATTTTAGTGAACAAAGAATTTACTTAAATATTTGCTTTCCACAATTTTCAAATTAGATAAAATAAAACGTGTCAACTTTGTGTGTGATAAAAAATTCGATACTGTGCCGGACCAGGACATTTGGTTGTGTGTGTGTTAAGTCGATAGAAGATCTGGCGTCATTTGTTCCAGTCAAGTTAGTGAAAAGGGTTGTCTTGATACGTTAGACGAGGGCTGCCAATCCGTCACTGTTGGTATACTAAAAGCTCGTTCACATGAAGCAACTTACAAATAAATTGAGTTACGATAATAAACCGGTAAGTAAATCCACTTTGCTCGACAATTTGGAACTGATGTCGATTTGCAACTACTCAATATGGCGCTGGACAGGAGTGCCAAGATTCGCGCGCATATTGGACTCAACAAGGCGACGCTAGTTAAGAGTTTGGCGAAAATACCGAGTGTTGAGCTGATATTAAATTTGCGACACAATGTTTACATAATAATATTTTGCCCAGCATATTTTTACACTCGTATAATACTGGTCACTGCTGTAATACTGCTGCCCGCTGTTACGTTGCTAGTATCACACGAATAATCTAATTTGTTTTCAGGCTTCAAACTTCTCAAAAAGAATCATTATATATATATTAAGTAACCGCTTTTGTTATAATATATAGGCTGAAGGATATAAAAATAAAACAGCTTTGTATAGTGACAAAACGCCAACACGTCGGCTATCTTCGAGTTTACTAGTAAACCTTTCTCGGTCTACTTTTACGATTTGTGGGACGATAAAGTGAGCAGTTGGTACATTCTTTGTGCCTTTTGCTTACCCGGTAACTGTAGGTTTATTATATTTTATTTCTATTCTAGTTTTACAATAACACAGATCGGTTTCTCAATAATGTAGATTCGAGTGTAGGCGTACCTACATTATTGATCGAGTAGCTTAGATTGTGCCAATTAATTATCACCCTTATATGTTTAATCTGTTCACAGTACATTAATTTGTTCGTACCCAAGAAGACTAATCGAAGTAATCGACAGCTCAGCGACTCACAATGGAGTAACCCCTTTATACCTTTATATACCTTGCATCGTATTTGCTTACATGCGAATGGAAATTCGGTGAACAGGAAATATGAAGCTCGACCCCAAAGAAAGCATGTGCGACCCTGAATGCTAAGGATTTCTAATTTATCGAACAACAAAAGCAATTTTGCAACAGTTGTAACAACGTGCGATGCCGAGCATGCCGCCCGCGCCCGCGTGTTCGTGTAGATGTCTAATCTTGCACAACTTACCCACAAAACTAACTTTAACCTACTTTGCGGTGTAATAGCCTTTTTGAACATTCCTGATAAAAAATGTTTCGTACAAATACTTAATTCGTTTTTAATTGTAAACTTCCTGCTTTCGCAGTGTTGCCGTTTTAGCTTTACTTTAGTGAATTATTTCAAACACCCGTGGTTATATTCTAGTGAGGAAAGTGTTTAAATATTATTATATACCTAGACACCAACGAATCCATTTAAGCTGGCGCTATTTCGAAAACCCGCACGTTATTATTAATTCAAACAATAGATAATGCTGTTAGGCAACCATTAGGTAAGTGAATCTCTCTGAAAGCATAGTTTCGTATTTCGCTACTAAAATCAAATAACAAAATGAATTGAAATCAGGAAGTCAATGTTTATTCCGCGTTTATCTAAATACGTTGGAACAGTTTGCTGAGATAATGCCTCGGAGACATTTGGTCACGGTTGAACGATTTTAACGGCTCATGTGTCGCATAGATTTATGTAGTGATATTTAAATGTTGAGCTCGATCGCTCAATATGGTGAAATCGTAAAGGAAACGTAGTCAAATCGACACCGGTACGGGTGTACAGCGCTTGCCGGGATTCTCACGATTTATGAGGCAATATGTTTAACGTCTACTACGGGAACCCTCTCCGAACATAACGGGGCTGTTACGTAAACAGATTGCTCGCGAGTGGTGGGCCGACGCTCCAGATATCGGCCTACGAACGAGTCCAACACTTACAACTTTTGTAGCAAATCGACGACGACATTTCGCTCTTTGTAAAGCTCTCTGCATGCGAATAGCTAGCTACATCACACATTCGAGAACAATATTAAAATAGTGCGCTATGCAGGGATTTTCTCACTAGGTACAAAATTCGACCTGACTAGGTCGCGAAGTGGCAAAACCTTTGCAAGTGGTTCATGCTAGCATGAAACCTCTGTACAATTTATTTCCAAGTTACTTACTTTTGTTACTTTCATTTTACATTGTACAAATGTACACAAACATATTCTAATTACTCTTTAATCTTTACTCTATTTGCACAAACCAAATAGATGATTACAATCACAAATCAAAGTGAAAATCTGCATGAAATTTTAACTTACCAACTTGTTATCTCTACAAAATAGAACAAGTTTGATCGAATCTCTTTGAGAAATATTATTTATCAAACATTGATTGATAAACAAATGCTAGAATATCATACATCAAATGCTCGCTATGCATATGATTAGGAAGTAGGATAAACGCGCCGAGCGGAATCCGATTGGGAAAATTATTCAGCAATAAAAAAATAAGATACAGAATAATTTTATTGCGCACCGTTCCGTTTTCCCTTGACATTTTGATCTAACTCGTCTGTAAGTCGCGTTTTATGGGCACCAAGTGATTTTATAAATGATTTTTTTATTGTTTATGATGACCATTAAAAAACGTAAGAAAAGAAGATTACTTCGTGTACGACATTTCTGTTATGACGTCATAAAGGAACGTGAACATTTGGAAACACGTAGCTTACCGTTGTTTGTACTCATACCCATTTGCTATTATAAGCATACATACATAGATACTTTGTATTGTATTGTGTTATACTAATACCAAGTTGCAGCTGCATCTGCGTAATGCGCTTTGTTCAAAATAATATGCTAATCTAGGAAAAAAGAGTTTTTATGTCAAATTGGCTCAACATGATAAGTATAAAGATACTTCAATTAACACAAGTAGATACCTACTAGATAAAATGGCTGCTATTTCCCGACTTGGTCATCGTGTTTTAGGGAGTAAATTAAAACTTTCTTTTAATTAATAAAAATGTGTTGTTAGGTTTTTCTTTCGTGACGATGACACTGGGCTAATTACATTACAACAAGCCTTCGCTTATTAAAATGAAATAACAATAAGGTGTCGACGAACGACATTTTTTATTTGTTGGTTTTGAATTAACCCTCAGAATATAAATTGAGGTGTGAGTATTTCATACGATCTATAATGTACGTAGACCTTGTTTGTGTTATAATGTCGCATAGAACTCAGTACAATCTGACATTTTATGCAATCTTTAAGCATGGTTCATGATCAAAGTGGATATTATTATCAGTCGGATATCAATAACACTGTAAATCAATAACTTTATTAATCGAAAATTTTGATACCAGCGAACCATGTACATAATAAAATATAAGGAACTTTTCACTCGAATATTCACAATTTATTATATTTTAGTGAAACTATGAACAAAAATATCGCTTTTACTCTTTATCGTAAAGTATTCTATACTCTGCAGGAAACTTCAATCCATCATTGCAGTGGCATTGGATTTGAAAGAGTGTGCATAAGTAATTTTTTATTGATCTGGAAGTTAGTCGGTCAAAGTAATGTCGGTCGGGTGGCATACCGCGGCGGCGCCTTACTGCAAGCCCTTAAAAAGGCAGCTATTGCGTGACGTCAAGAGATTCTTAATTTTGATTAGAGCCTTGCGTGAATGGGGCGCCTGCGGCAGTGTTCATCAAATGATTTAACCTCCGCCGATGTTTACTTCACAGCTGTATTTATTTCGTGTCGAGAGAATTTTAACACCTGTATGAGGTATATAAAGATTACAAATCGAATCTATATTAACGAAGCGAATGTTTGGCTATAAGATAGCCATACATAAATGATCAATTTTATACTAAAAGCAGTCGAGCGGCGAAGATAAAATAAACAATGTGTGCTACAATCCTTTATCTAAATAAATAAAATTCAAAAGCCCATTTTATGCAAATCCTACGCTATTGACTCTAAAAGTAAAAAGGCAATAAATAAAACCATTACCAATTGTCAATAAACAATTGAGTAACTTCAATAGAAAAAATAAGCAATCACAAGTCTATTTTAACGCTATACGATTTTTCCAGCAATTGTAAAGCAATACGCTTTTAAAATAAAACCCGAGTGTTCAAACATGAATCGGCTTGGTGAGGCAATAAATTGTGGCACGAGGCAAAACTCGCCGTTAAATATACTCTTTTAAAGTTCAACTTAACATTTGCGACGCCAGTTTTATCGTCTAAAATAAACGTATAAAAATACGTAGTTTTGTGATATGTGATAAAACATTTCCCTAAAGGACTAGACATGAAGAGAATGCCACTTTGCATATTTGTATTGCACTTTTCATTTTAAAACAGCTTTACGGTTTTATACTAAATTTGGAGTTTTTCTTTTGTTTTTATTATTTTTGGTTGACGCTCGATTCAATTTATAGTGGTGTATCTTTGATATCGATCGTAATGTTACCGCCGCGATAAAATATTTTAAGGAGGACATAATGAGCGCATTCACACCATTGATGGTATTTAGAAAAAAAGGAAACAGTAACATGTCTGGAACGAGCCCATGTCCTTTCCTGACATTGTTACCAAATAAATAAAAACGAAGTTTGGTTTATTTGGTTACATAGTAACATTGCACTCAAGACAATAAACTTTACATAAAAGAAGGATTTTGTGAGTTCTAGTAATACATTTAGTTTGGAGAAACAATATTTTTAAAAGACTCTTCTAAATGTTTAGTTAATTTGGAATATTTAATATACACACATAAATGTGTTCTATGCCTAAATATCGGTAGGTTTTGTAATTGGCTGGTTGATTAAAACTTTACTAATTAATTTACTGAAAATATATCAAGTATTTCGTATGTATTTGGTTAAAACGTGTATTCGTCCGTTTATATACAAGAATTAATTTGCAGACAATGCTACAGGAAAACATATATAAAAACTTTCCTTTCAGTTTCCTGAAATAGTGCAAGTACACCTTAATTTTACACAAGTTTTTACTTCACTACACGAGTATACAGGTAGATTTTAAGTTCGTGAGAAAATATTAATCCGTTGAGACGGAAAACAAAAAGAAGTAATAATTCATTCTACTCTCATGCCCCGAAGGGATTACGAAACGGGATAAAAAGTACCCTACCTTGCTATGTAGGCTCCGAGGCTAAAGTTTGGTCCAATCCCAAGACCCACTGTCACATTGACTCAGTATAGGGTGACGTGTTAGGTTCAGAATTAGCTCAAACTTTTTGTGTACCGTCTTTTTAAAGTTTATTGTTTGTACTGTAAAATGCCACGCTATTTTTTATAGGCCTACAGCGAAAGTTTAAGCAGTTTTTCTCCTCATTTCTTTTCCATCTTTCAGATAAAGTGGAATTTAACACAAAAAATATAGGATTATTTTCTTTTCAATCGTAAAATTAAGCATTTAAACGCAGGGAACTGTTTGTGTTGCATTTCGTTTATAATCAAATTAAAAGCTCTACATTTATAGCATATATAGCACACTTACTCAAAGAACAATTTTCACGGAACCCCCGATGCTTTCAATGGTTTCTCAGAACTACAGCATCATTTGACCATATACTTCAAGGCTGCTTTCACAAAGCTACTGCAAATAGCACCAGGTCACAACATAATTATATTATAACCTAGCTCTAAACATCTTAGGCTTCTATCACACATAGGAAGTTCTAAATTTAATATCGAGAAACGAATACTAAAAAGCAGAAAGCTAAAAATATACATTTATATTTGCAGATCCCGGAGTTATAAAACGAAAATAGAACAGTTATCAAACACGTCTGCCTTTCCCTTAAATCTTCAAAAAACAATAGTGAGATCTTTTGATGTATTTGTTGCAATATTGCATAAAGAAGTCTAATTGGGTAATTCTCGTTGGTACACTGTATAGCAACGTGTTAATGCAAAAATTATGTGAAACTGTATGTAATCGAACTAATAAAATTAGTGGTCATTGTTCCATTATCCATTACCCACGGAAACCAAACTATGTATGGGAAAATTAGCATATAATATGCGTGGGAAAAATAACAGATGACGCTCAAAATAAAGAAGGTTCACGTATATTTATAAAAGTAATAATTGATCGCAAAACATACTACTCAAACACTTTTGTTAACAACTTCGCTGTCCCGACAGTAGCGAGAAAATATAAACAATGGACATTATGTTCATGTCTGAGGGATACTTATATTTAAATATAACGCCAATACGGGCTATACCAACTAGGTAGGTAACTCATGGGTCTTGTTTTGTAACTGTTGGCGGCTGTCTCTTCTCAGCATATATAGGTTTACCGCTGAACATATGACTTGAGCATATTTCTCCAAGATGTTCTTGGTGTGTCGATTCTGGTCCAGACGCATACGCACATTTTAATTTAGTCGCAGGTCGGTAACTATTATAAATTGTCTACTAAAAAGTTTATAGCGCGCGTTAAATCAATACTAAAGAAAGCGTATACAAATGCGAATTGTTATCATCTGCATATGTGACCTCCCTGGCGGTCTGCTAATAATCTTGTTTCATCTTGTTTACTACAATTAGCTGCCCCATAGCTTCTATTCTCAGAAGGCTTTTGACAAGCCTTGACGGTCCTGTTAGGAATTTGTTTAGCACTACAAATTGATTGTATGTAACTTATGTAACTAACTTATTTTTACTGGACAAAGATTTTTTTTTATTTAACCTTCCGTTTTCGTTTTATTCCATTTTGTTTGTCTTAGTTTATAATAATATAAATGTTGATGATTTTTTTTTTAAATTGATAATGTAATATCTTTTAAGAATATCTCACCTAGTCCAACGAAAAACGTATTATTGTTCCAACTATTAACATATTGTTAACACGCTGACGGAACATACTCATCAAACGTAGCAGAGCGCTGAGATGAAAACTTCTTGTAAGTCCCTTTGGCATAGTACTTAGTTCGTAAAGACTTAATTACTCAATGTTGACTTTAATATACAAGAGAAGCGTATCATATCAAGTATTGTAGAGCTCGTTTTAACTTATGTCTAGTATACTGGTTAAGTAAGCTTAGTAGACAAAGTTAAATGTATGTATGGAAATATCTATTGAATAAAGTTAGAACTGAAAATAGCTGGCTTAATTCACGCTTAGACTAAAAATCTGTACATTCTAGATCTTGGTAATGAGGTCGATCCTTACCAACTTTGAAATCATACTTTTTGTTTGTTATACGTTTCTGTTCGGTGTATTAATTCTCATCCTTATGCTTAATTCCTTTAAAATACAATACCTATATTATACATACACACAACTGTATACATATTTCCCATTATTTATACAGTTATACATTTGCTGTATACTTCCGTTTTTCTACATTGTTTTATATAGCGTTCAAGTCCCGATTTACGTAATGAACGTTTCCTCATTTGTTTTTTATTGGTTACGTACATTTTATTCCTCATCCTAAGTTAATAGTGACACCAGACATTCCCAAAGGCGTATTGTAGCAGCTATCGCATACACATTAAACTATTTTAACGCCTGTAAGTGATGTTCCACTAAATGAGGAGCAATATAATGAACAAACAACTGGAAAAAATATAGTTAATATTTGTCAACTTATAAATGAGGTCTAATATCAATAATATCTTTTTGTGTATTTTCAGTACTTTTTTTAGCAAATTAATTTAATTTTGACATATAAATAGAGGTAAAAAGTAGAGTAAAGAAAGTCATAGATAAAAGTAAAAATACTACAGGTACTTCTAAATGTTTTAAACTAAAACAGGAAAAGGAAGTAATCTAAAGCAAACATAGTAAAAGTATCATCATAGTTAATGCTCTAGAGATCCCGAGCTGCTGTAGAAACAACACTTTATGTCAAATCCTCAGGTAACAAGCAGACTGACAGATTTTTCGCGTACAATATACAAGGAATTGTGTCCCCGGGGCGCAGCTTTCACTGCTATTATCGCGGACGTCTACGCCTTCAGATATACGGAACACCACTAATATTACCCACTACGCAGTAAAACCATAAAGACGGTAGTTAGATAAATAGATAGCTGGCGGAGAGGGCGTACGCGTCTAAACTACCGTTTAATAGAGAAAGATGTTCACAGAAATCAACAGTTACTTTTATAGTCCTAACCGTGACCGGGTTACGAAATATAAAAATGGCAACAACACCATGCTTGTAACGTGGGCTACGTTTAATGGCACTTACCTTAATTTCATCACAGGTACGCTTCAACCCCAGAGTATCTCGCAAAGAGCCCCCAGTTTTTAATACAAATATTAACATATGCTTATTACCAAAAATGTTGGCTCTTTGTTAGGTTAACATTAATTAAATGGAAGTATGACTACCGCAGGTTTTAATATTGATGAGAATGCTCACAATTTTACCAAAGTATCAGATTTTCAGACTTAGTTCCTAAATCTAGGTAGTAGACGGATCACGGAGAGACCTTTGATATCGAAATGATTAGAATATGGCTTCATATTAGGACTAATAGATATCATAAAGAGACAAGAGAAGATTTTCTGTATGTTACTCCTTAATGGATTCAAGTAAAGTAATTTTTATTTGGGACAAAAAAAACCGAAAGCTAAAACAAGTAAGTATTTAGATCATAAAAGTTATGTTTCACACAACTATTTACAGTATCTTGTTTTTTTATTATTTATATTTTCAAGTTTATCTTTAAACAAATAAAAAACTTATTTATTTTCCATTTTATCTACATGTACGAAGTAAGGGCGGGTCGCTAGTCTTACCTATAAAATGTTAAGAAGTTATTAGGTGGTAAGCTTACCCTCGCCTTTGTACCTAAACCGCAAAATAATCTCGCTCCCGATGCCATATGTTGTAATCTGCTGAGATTTGACAGAAAGGGACGTTGACCGTTATTTAAAATGAGATGAATTGAGAAAGTCCTTTTTGATCACTTATGATCTTTTCATTTCTTCGCCCTTTATTAATACTCTTTATATTATAATAAAGTAACCGTATCATTTGAGAGAATGAATATTGCTTGTGCATATGTTATGTATGTCGACGAGGAAACGACAAAAAAAAAACTGAAAAAAAACCGGAAAAGAAACTCTAAGAAAATATGGGGAAAACGTTCACAGGTATCCATAAAAGAAATATTTGTGACACAGTTATCCGAGAGATCAAACTGGAGGCCTCAACGACCGACATTTGTTATACAGAGTCATGTATTTTTGTAAAAATAGAGCACATAAAATTAAGTGTCCTTGTCAAGCTACCCAACTTGAATAGTTTTGGTTCAGTCTACGACCTCAGTACAATGCCAGTGTCACAACGACCTAAATATACTTCAAAAGATCTCTCTTTTTGAATCCTTTTCTAATTGCTCGATGTTCTTTTGAAGGATAATATTTCAAATGAGACAAACCGGGGTGACCGACATAGGTTACAAAATAAGTTAGGCGAAGTGGCAGTGTGCTGAACATCTCTGTCAAAGGATCGATGGCAGTTAGAGCAAAGAGTTGTAACAACGGAACTCACCACCAACACTACATGCAAGTTCAGGCTGAGTTTATTGCTTTAAAAAAAGGTAAGTAATTCCACTCTTAATCAGTAACTCAAATGTCTTTCTTTGCCTAAATACCTCTTTTTTTGTATTTTACAAACTTCATTCGTGTTTTGTGTTTATATAAACTGATGCCTGCTAATTGTGGACGTAGATGTTAATGAATGCGACACAGTCTTAATTAATGATCCTATTAGTACAGAGTGGCAATTGTTTATTTGTTCTAATACCTAATTAAATACTGCTTACTTTTCTAGAATAGCAAACAATTCTGTCACGGAGTCTTGTATTCTAAGAAATAATTAAACACGTATTTTTAGTCGACTTAGCTAAGCTTACAAAGTAAAAATCTAATTAACTTTTAGCTTTTTATGAAGTGGTACTTATGTACTTGTGGCTACTTTAAAGAACAGTTTAAAATATTTGTAAATGATTAATAAATATAAAAAGCTATGAGTACATTCAAATAATTTTCTTTTGCTACGGAACTGTGACGTTTCATTCAATTTCAAACCTCTACGTATTTCGTAGCAATGAGAAACTTTATAAATATTCTTTGGCGCGCTACTTCAATAAAAGAGGTGAAACGTTTACCAAAGATAATACGCTGTTTTAAATAATCTTCCCCTTTGCTACACCTTAGCTCCCGCACCAGAAATTGTTTCCTCGCTTCTACTAACATATCTTTTATTATAATATTTGTTTCATATTCTTACAAGCCTGGCTCAGACTGACCAATGACACAAGTCTCCGTTTCTCTTATATTATTTTATCGGGCAGAACGCATCGATTGATAATTGGAGCAGAATCACCGCCGTAGCCTGTGTATCGATCCTTATGTTCCCGCAGTATAAACTTATTATACACCTACCCAGTGTGGAGTTACTTTCCTATAGTTTAAGTCTAAATAAACTTTGACTTCGAATGTGATTCGATTTCCCAAGTTTGATTTGGTTTTGTTAGCTGTTTCACGATTATAAGTGTTTTGGTTAGCGGACCTCCCCGAATGTTAATTAAATTTATCAATGTTTGCTGCGCGTAAAATTAATATAATTCGTACTAATCAAACGCTTCATGTAAACAAACGATGAATAATTTTGAGGGCCTAGTATTTATTTTTTGTAGATAAGATTTGTTTTTGTTTCATTATCGTCATTAAATAAATTAATATTTATCAGATTCGTTATGATTGTTTGTTTATGTTAAAACACGAGCCTGTACCGAATTACGTCAATTTCTTTGAATGGCAGTGCGGAGTGTGCAGTAGTGTAGTAGTGCAGTACGGGAGTGTGCCGGCCGCGAGTAATGAGGGCTCACTCCGTCACTCTGGAGCGACGAACTTCCGTTACGGTGAAATCGGATTTCATCGTAACTGAGACAAATTCTGTTCACATATTTTTTACCGAGTGCACGGTGAATTATTCCGGCGGCGCGGAAAGCGGCGTGTCGTGTGATTCCGTCGTATCGACGCTCATTATCGGCGGGCGGGGCGCTCAGCCGTGCCGCTATTACAATCGAATTCTACTTGACGACTCGTGATTCACGATCGAAATCCCACTGCGTATGATTCGATAATGCCTATGTTTGATTCATATCTTAAATACGCACATTTCTGTTGCGACTTCCATAGAAATATGGCAATTGCTTAATCATCTTAAAAGGTGGATTTGAGAGGAATTATGATTACTACTAGTAGTAATCCTTCTTTACTACGTTTTCGAAGTAATTTGTCTAGAGCCTAGATGAATACTATTCCGACATGAGTACTCCAACAATAGACTGTGTCTATATCATCAAATCTCAACAGTAACTATGTGTATGTAATATATATGTATTTAAATATTTTTTCATTTCAGTAAAATTCGCTTAACGTGTGTGCAGAGATCGCACGCTGATCCATATGTTTTTGGCGTTCCAATTTAGTCCAAGTTATTTGAATAAATCGAGGCCCCGTTTTAAGTACATTACCGCGACATACGTAAAGTAAAAGCGTCAATTTTGGTAACGGGGACGTGTAGCTGAACTTCACGGCTGAAAGCCCTCTTATAACAGGTTGCTCAGTTCCGTGCGAGGCGAAGCATTAATCGTGTAACGTAGCGGGCATACATCACCTCTGTACGAAGTGTGACAGCACACTCCAGTTAACGTAAATCACTCATTACAGCCATACTTAATGAGTCATCCACTAGATGCTTTTCTAATGACAATTTAATAACGTTCATCGCTTAATTTCGCCGAGTAATCAAACTTTCAGACAACGTGGCTCTTAAGGTAAGCTAAGGATAATAGACAGCACCTTTGTGGATTTGAATACATTAAGGCAACGAGTGTTGTTTGGTGATTTATTATAAAGCCATTTTGAATTATGGCTTTTGACATAGGTAGACGTTCGCCTTCTAAGATGTATTGTAAAATTAATGAACGTTGGCACATTTAGGGGCGATAGGATTTTACGGGTTACGTTAAAAACGCGTACCTACTAACTGGTACCTTACTTCCTAGGAATATGGGTGTCGTGGGTGTCGCATCCCGGAATTGAAAATAGTCAAAAATACAACTTTCCTTTCAGGTTATATAAGGCACATGGTGGAAGGATTATTCCAATAAAAAGCGGGGTTTGGCCTTATTCTTATGTTCCGTGGGTTTCATTTAAACTGCGGTAATGATTAGATGAAACCTTAGTTAATAAAAGTGTAAATAAGAAAGTTAATACGCTTCCGTGAGATCTGCCCTTATATTCATTAAAACATTGATGGTGTAAGAAAATACGACATGTCTACATCTGACAAAACAATGTGCCTATAGTACTAGTATTTAATTAAACAAAAAGGCTGTGAAAGCGGCATTAGAAACAGGAGACGTTTTGATGTTCAAGCCTATAAGATAAGCCTTTGTTTAAGTATCGTTTTACAAAGCATGAGGAATTAAGGTCATGTAAAAACACTGAATTTAGTCTCAAATATTATTCCCAGTGTAATGTTAGACGGTAATAAAGCCTTCGCCTACGCGGAATTTAACCAATTACTGTTAAAAACAGTAACTAACATACAGCACTTAATTAAACAAATTTAATTGATTCGAGTTGGTATTGTTTTAATAATTGGTTCACTATTTTATACCAAATTTACTTTCTACGTACTCATTTTGTACACTTACATTTTAAATTGTTTAATTTTAAGTTTTTGTAACCGACATATAATTATGTATTTGTATCTAATTAGCATATTCAATAAATAATATTCCAGCAGATACGTGAGAAATGTGTTTCGGGAATTTACATATTTTTTTCAAAGCTTATTTCTTATTTGCTTTTCCTTTGTATCATTATGCAAAGATATACGACCTTTCGTGATAAATGCCTTACACTTCACTGGATACAGTCGCATAATCGGTTAAATGGTTTCAGAATATTTTGTACAAACGTACTACCTTCGTAAAGAGTGTTGAGTGCTTCTATGGTTACTGAAATCTGTACGTAATTAAATATCGATTAACGGTTTCATTAATTAAGTACATTTCGAGGTCTAGTTTTACTAATATAAACCCTTTTGCTTTATATATGTTAAGTAAGCAATAATAAATTAATAATGTTATTTCATTAGTTTTATTACCTTCATAATGTCGAATTTTGTTGCTGGGTAACAAAATAGGACCTTAGGTTTGAGTACATAAAATACATATTTTTAATTTTGTTTCCAGATCAAACGGTAAACAATTATTGTTCAAAAGTAGACGGTGGGCAGGCTTTGTTCTGGTTTTTTGTGTTATTTCAGGTTTCAGAGACTATTGATATGATAGTTATTAAAAAACAACTGCATACCTATAACCAATGTACTATTTCTTTAATGTCTACCAACGATGGTGAAACTATCCTATAGATGTTAAGATTCATGTGGTATCTGTCGCGCTGTGCTTAGGAAGAGCTTAGCGGTGAAAAGTACAGAATTATTGAGTTTTTATGTTGAATGTAGCTAAAAGTTAAACTAAAGAAGACAAATACGATTTAGGACTATCATGGTTATACAAAAATCAAAAAACCTTGAGGTCACATATCCCTTCATCATTTTACAAACTGTTTTAATTTAATTCCTGTGCATGTGAACAATTGTTGACACTCGTCACTTTGGCACTCCAAAAGTATATAATTAATTGTAACTGATGTACTCAAACAATGGCGCGCTGTGTTTTAAACGATTCCTCTTAACCTGTCGCTCCATTAACCCGTTTTAAATCACTTTCATTAACTACGTGTCCATAGCAGTTTCGGAATTCCTAAATGTAGATGTGATCAAATACGCAGCTTAATAATTGAACGGTTTTGAGAAAATATAGTTCATATTTACGAAGTAATTGATAAGAAGTAAATAATTTAAGTTGGTATGTCAAAAAGGATTAATATAAAAACGAAGTAACTACACTGTTGAAAATCTGCTTATAAATCTCTAAACTACAAGTAAAATCGATTAAACAGAAACCTTCTAATAGGTAATTGCATTCAAAGATATCCGAGCCTCGCAGCGACAAAGTGCTCTCGCGATGCGATTTGCAAGAATAAACAGTGAAATAAACGTAGAGCAAAAGATACAAAACGTTCATCGAGGCTTGATCCCTCAGCAGTTCAGCCGATAAACAACAGGTAAATATTCGGGTTCGAGTGAGCTATAGCTCAGGCTATTGAGACAGTTACGCGTCGCTCGTTCGCTCTCAGCTCCCCGTTCCCTTTCGCTTCATTTATCTTTAGATCTCCAATTTCGCTTCTGTGTCCGCTTTGCTTGACACGCAGCCAAAGCGCGCTTAATTGCTCACTCGTACAAAACATACTTATCACGAGGTTTCGCTCCGATAAATGGCTCTCAATTACTTGGTGTTGTTGATAAGGCGGATCACCCGAACTGCTATGCGTGATTAATCAGAAACAATGAGAAGTTTGTGTGTCGGCGCGGCGAGAGGCGAGGGCAGTGCTCCGGCTGCCATTGTCTCTGGTCACCGGTGTGTGGCGGCCAGCGGACCACAAAATCGGTCCCAGCCGCGCGCCGCACTGCGCCTCCGGATCCCAAACACGGCTCCGCTAAGAGTCGCTCATATTATGCCACTCCTGTAATACAATTTGTTCAGTACCTTCCTTTTTCCGTTTTTGTACGCACGTGTCCTCAAAGGAGCGATACTGGTAACCGTAACTTTATTTCCTGAAATCGGTAATGAAATGTTAGACGAAACAACCAAAGCTGTTTCGCTCCATTGTGTATAAATATTTATTGGGGTTTCTCGTAGGTAATTTCGTTCTGTGATTTTAACGTATTCGCTTTTCGTGTTATTGTAGAATGTAGGTATATATCGATATTTATACGTGATGTGCAGCTACATGTTAGTTATTTCAATGGTACATTATTTTTTAGCAATTATGAAATGCCAATACGGTGTCAATGTAATTAATAATTACCTATTAAACACTGAATTTTATGTGAAATAACTGATAAAGCGTGAATTATTTGCAAGTATTTATTAATTCATTTTAGCGAGCAACTTGCCGTCCACATGATGTATGACCGGGTTATATTGGCGCTGTCAATAAACGGACGAAATAAAATTTGACGTCATGTGTTTGTACGTAAATAAAACAAATAGTATACTCCCGGGATTGTTTGCCGGTAGATTGTTGAGGTATAGCGGATGACAAAAAGGCTTTATATTAGTTCAACAAACTGTTGTTATGTGAGTCTAATAAGTCAACAACCTGGAATATTGTAACTTTTCAAGCAAAAGTTACATATGGTTAATTGGTTTAAACTTCTGAATCTATGTTTCCAAGAATTTTGCATATAAAATAGGTTATGTGTGCAGCGACATTCTTTAAGATGAAATAAGGACGCATTAATATATAAAATATTTATTTATACTTAACATCAGCATACATCTGCAAAATAAATGTTTTCTGCTAACTCGATACAATTAACCTCGGTTTCAATCTTTACAAAAGAATTTTGCATAGGTATTTATCGAAAACTGTACTTTTTGACATGTGATTTCTCTGATAATACATTTCAAAGTAGAAAAGCGTACGTAAGAACAATCAGGACTGTGGGTGCGCCCCTATGCTTGTGTAAACTTGGCACAGAGGAAACAGAATTAATAAATTGACAGCATTTCCGTTTTCATCATGATCAAAACGAAAATCTTTAAAACTAAGTTCAAAAAGGACGACTTATTGGAAACGTTACTCGTCGGATCATCCTATTATTACCTACTCCTTCAGAAAGCTTTCAGTAAAAAGTAAAAGGGATCATAACAGAATTTATTTTATACAGAATTTATTTTATCGCCAGTAACTTGTGAATCGATCGCCAGTGCTGAAGGAGGGCTTGGAAAATTATTTTCGAGGGTGACCATCAAACAACTTACCGTTCGCTACAGAAACTTCGCGTGGCATAAAAGAAGTTTTATGGAGCGATAAAGACCTTTTCAAGGGGCTCCGGTAAAAGAAAGCGAGTAAGTCTGACGTCTTGCATATAACTCGAATAAACGTTACTCGCTCAATAGTTACTAGTTGTGGTCATTAATCTTTACGTAATTGATACGCCATCTGGCTGAGCTATCACTATGAATATTGTGTAGATATTAACAGGCTATTATCGCCTATTTATTATTAACACATCCATAAATCGTTACGAGATAGACATTTGGCATAATATTAAGTTCTGTGGCACATAAATCAAAACTCTATAACCATTACAAATATTCAGATGTGTCATTAATATGAGTGTTTTTGTAAGGATCTTATTTTTCAGTTCGGATATTCTTCCCTGTTTACAAGTTTCAACAGAAATCAACCGACAATAGAAAGTCGGTAAACATTAACGACCTCCTTACACAGATATAAAACGATTCGCTTAATTGTTAAGTCCTTAGTTTTAAAATAACTTACATTGGGTCTACGCCCTGCAGCCACGCCAGACACTATCTTATAAATTAATCGTAGCAAGTAAGTGTACCGCCGTAGCTAGCTATTACATTTTTTACAGGCGCATGTTTGATATAGGTTCAGAAAATCCATTGCGGTGAATAAATTAGTTCGTAATTAGAATTAGAAGAATGGCTTCAGAATTGTAGTAAATTGATAGCTCTAATGTGGTTAGCATACAAAAAGTTTCACTTTACTAATAATAAATTCATGGAATTTGATTAAGTCAACAAAGGCGCGGCGATTTCTGTTCTTGTTTATTTATTAATGAGGGTCTTCATAATTGGCTACGTACATAAAAAAGTAACACCAGTTCCCTTCCATTTATAGCAAATATATCTGATCTAATAAGTCTGCCCATCACCATATATAAGGTGTCAAAACGTTCCGGACTAAAATCTAAAACAACCACGATATAATCCAGTAAAAGTTATATTTCAATATCTATTTTCGGATTCCTAGAAAGCAGAAATATCTGAATTTAACATTTTTACTATCTATATCAGTTCCAAGGTCAAGTTTAGTCGAGGAAAAGGTAGCACGTGGCTCTGTTTCATAAAATCATACTTGTCACTGATTTTCCTCATTAGAGTGCTTTTATTAGGATTCTAAATATATTAAATTTAATTATAGTAAAGTTTTTGCAATTGCTTAAAAGTATCAAAGTATAATTCGGCCTATAACTAATGCACCAGGGCCACATGACCACTTCAAAATTAGTCGAAGTACCTAACTGCCAAGTTACGGCTACGCAATATACGGAATATACGGAAAGGAAACTGCTTGAACACTTTTCTTACCTGTCCTTGTATAATTGAGATTTCAAATTACTGAATTATTCTTTTGAAATAGATCGAACAATGGCATTCAATACTTTGTTGTTACTTATGTACTACAAAATTCTATAATGTAACACGAAACGTGTCTTGAGGAAAACCCTAGTAATAAAATTTACCGTTGTGTAAATTAGGTACAAGGCTTTGTGATTAATTAGTGGAGGATAAAAGGGATTTAATAGTAAAAAAAAACCCAATCTCAAGTAGGTAGTACAGTCATACCTTAACATAGTGCGCACTGAAGGCCGGGCAAGCAACACAGCATATTTAATTTACATTAACATACCATTCGAATCCGGTACTAATTGTACCACAATAAATATTTATCATATAAAAACAAAAGTGTCTCTGATTTAATTAAATTTCGTTCTAGTTTAAACAGTTTGAGGTTATCGATTTTCATTTAACTCTTCTTAAATAGGTCATTACGGCAGTGTGTTTATGAGTACCTAAAGCGGCGACGTCGGTCGAAGGGCAATATTGCGTTTTGTGCCAGTGCGTACAATAATAGGGTGATTAATGGCTCAAGCGATACACGAGGCAAGTTCTTTGTTGTTCGCCAAATATTTGATCCATCATCGACGTTGCAATCCATTCCTTTGATATTAGTTAGAGCAGTGATTTTAGCCGCATAAGCCAGCGGGATGTGTGAGGACGCCCTAATGGTTTTCGAGCTCTCACCAACCTATACAAGGGGTTACCGGCCTGAATAAGTAATACGCGTGTTACCCACTCCACGCTTGATATGTTGCTTCTTATGAAATTTTGTCATAATATAACAAAACATTTAAGAATACGCTGACAATACGGTGACTTGGCTTACAAAGTTCAAAGTTATTTATTTTCAAGGATTTATTTCAAACTATATTCTGTAAACCTTTCATGTTGAACTATTTATAGATTATAATGTTTCATTGGGAAGTTATTTGTCAAATAAATATATTTGTGTCTCTTGAAATGGCGTATTAATTGATTAATACTGTAATTACATTTAGGTGTTTGCTCTAAAAAGAACGAATACGAATATATGGTTGGTAATTTTAGAGCACATACAATTAAATTTAGCAAACGTACGTCAAAAATTTGAATCCATTGCGTAGCTTACTAATTAAAATACTAATTTAAATAATTCGTGGAGTTTAAAGTAGAACATAGTGTAGTGGCACAACACCCTATCCTTAATTACTCAATGTATTATATTGAAGGGCTAATTAATTATTCAGGCTATCAATGGCGCCGCAAGCAATGGGATGTATGTTCACTTCATAGTTGTATTATCGATCACTACAAATTCATTACTTCACAAATACTATATAGCACTTACATAACTTATATTTTAATTTAAAAAGTTATCTTTCGAAGACTTTGTTATTTTTCTTAAAAATAAATATTATCTCAACCATATAAAAAATCATAAATTAACTGCTAAGATTATATAAATAAATAGGAATAACCAGGCAAGTGACTCGCCCGCAAAAGCTTCCGTGCCATTCTCGAAGATATTATAATTTGGATATTGGATATGACAGTAAATATAACAAGGTTTACTTTCTCTCAAAATAAAATAATAATTGACCTTGTATAATGATGAAACAAATGAAAATTTAAAATATTGAAATTGATTTATCTATTTGAAAAGTTAAAATAAACGTATGCAATGCTTCTTTTTAAAACAAAAACATTTTAATCCGTTGCTCGAATATCCTTTATCGCGCCCACTACGGTTGTAGGTATAATTATGAAGGTACCTATGACCTACATAGATTAGTATAGAGACCATTAAAACAATACATTGAATTAAAGTTATAAGTGTTACCCGTTATCCTGATTTATACTTGAGATGAAGTTGGCGGTCGCCTATTAGCCGAAGCCAGGACCTGTGTAATGGCGCGTGCTCAGGGCTGCCAGATGACCACTTTATGAACATCTGCTCTAATTATCGTGACAGAAGCTCGGCACGATATAAAATAATGAAATGTATTGGCGAGCAATAGACACAGCTAATACATAATAGAGAAAAGTACGCTAATAAAGTTGAGCGTCATTTTTTCAAGCATGTTGGCAGCCCTATACGCGATCATAGCTTTTCAACTTCTATTTACAATGTGCGTTTGTTTTCTTAAAGATAAACACAATAATAAAAGGCGAAAAGTATACATTACTACTGTGTCGCTTTCATACTACGGAAAAAATGCTAAGCCCCGTGAAGTATTATTATATCTATGTGATTTATGAGTACGGCTTATGAGATTTTTCTGTAGACGTTTCTAAGTTATCTCAACGAATTTTGCTACCTAAAACTGAGATTGAACATCCAATGAATCAATTTGGATAATTCACGATTTGATATCGATCTTGATTAAGGCTGCAGAAGACGGTTATATTACCGCGCAACCTATTATACAAACGTAATTAATCAAAATGGTTAGATAGCTGTTAAATCGATTAAAATCGTAGCATTATAAATGTAAAGCAAAAAGTCTATTAAAAAGCTATTAGGTATTAGATTAATGTTCTCTTTTCGGAAGTACCTACCCACGGCGTAACGGGTTCTATTGATGTTCGCGGGAGTCAGTAGCAAAACATTTTTTCGTTTCGTCGATGTAACAATTTTCAACCGAAACTCGTTTAATTGGTTAGCCAGCATTTACAAAAAAGTTTTGCCGATTATTCCATTGGAGTAAGCTCACAGAGTGATTTGCGAAGTTCCACAATCGCAACAATAGGTACATTTATCTTTAGAAAAGTTTCGCTACAGCGCTGAAGTAACATTAACGCTAAAATTTGAAATGAAAAGGAAACCTTTCAAGTTTTTTTTTTGTTTCGATGGGTACGTTCCACCCTGTTTTGATCAATCTCTGAACATTGGGGGAGCACTTGTTGCTGCAAATTAATTAGGAAACAAGCTAGCAAAAAGTGCAATATACTTCGTTAAGGAAGCTTAATTTCGTCGGAGCCCGAAAGACTGACATTAATCAACTGATGGTACTCGTCTACTATGATATTTTATGTAGATAACCAGAGAAAAAATACTTTTTGAAGAACTCACAGATTTTGCATGTAGAAATGTATCAGAGATTTCTTTTGGCAGTTTTATACTGGCGAATTTTTGAGCGTGTGCTCTGAGCGAGTTGATTGTAAATCTGTTTTCCTAAAACGAAACACAAAAAACATTTTGTTGAGCTTCTGTTTTGTGTTGTATGTTGCTCATGGGATTTCGTAGAGCTTGAAGCTTAAACAGAATTGAAGGACGCGTCAGCCCCTGAAGGGCGAATCAGTTTTAAGTACCTACTTAGAACTGTGTATCTGCACTGTTACGTATCTACTCGGATTTCTTAGTATTCTAGATACTTATGTGAGTGTATAATGTACTTGTTACGTTTATTGTATTTTTTGTTGGGTCTTTTAATAATTTAACTGCAAATTTTAATAATTAAAGTTTGTTTAAAAAATATAAGTGATTAAATTATTATTAAATCTGTAACATCATTTATTTATAAGTCGCCGTAAGTCTAATAATGCAGTGTCCGTCATCATATTTAAAGTAGGGGCAAATACACATCTAAGATTGTCTTGATGTTATTATGCGTTTCAGTATACGGGCTAATTCGAGGGATTGACACTTAAAATCTAACTCCAAAATATGACTTCTTATCGACTTAAAAACTCTGCTGAGGTTTAATTTGGGCTTACATTATAGTTAACTTCATGTTCCGATCTAAGGACCACACATAAAATAAATAAACTCTATCGACAAAAATAATAAAGTACCTCCTTCGAATCGAAGTTTGATAGCAGAAACAGAAGTAATATAAATGGCCTGACAAACGGACAGTGAGTGAGATCACGTCACTCTTCGTCGATATTTCCGAGTTTTGTGACGTCACACAACCCTCTAATATCTTGTAGGATTGCTATTTTTACCACAACTAAAGATAAATCAATGTTATTAGTTTTATTTATTAGCTGTTTAATATACTAGGTAAGTAAATGGCATTGTTTGGATAATTTAAACAGAGATAATAACAGAAAAAAGATACTTAACTGCGTAAGACGCTCGTTGTCTCCAGCTTGTCAACAGCATAAGCTCCTGCCATCTATAAGAACAATTATAAATTTAAAAAATAATAGCAGTTTGCGGTATTAGGTTTAGGTTTAAAGAAATTTATTCTAAAAAAGATAACGCGCTAGATATTTTCACTAACATGAGAACATAGTTCCACAAAAACAATTCATCGTCAGACTAACAAAACAATACACATTCACAATTATCAAACAATATTTAAACACTTAATTAGCCATAATATACTGAGCAAGTTTCTTTTTGACACATTAAATGAGCTAACACAACACACACAACTATTAATTGTTGAGGGTATTTTGTTATAATTCTCCTTCAAAAGTGATCATCGACTGGCCATAATTTATTTTATTGTAATACCTACGTATTAAAATAAGATATATAAAAAATGATAGCACACAAGAAATTGTACCACGTTGATAAGCAACAGATGAATAAGATTACAAAAAGACTTGCTGTTTTACTGCAGTTAATTGACTTTTGACTTTGAAGTGTCGATCCAAGTTATGGGATGAAGTCTGAGCCGTTTGCGATCCCGAAGTTTCCTCGTTTGCATCACTTAAGGCGTGGAAAGGCGCCTAGTGCCGCCGTGATTAGCTCGCTTCTCTCAAATAGTTATACTTACGGGCCCTTGATTATAATGAAACCTTTCATTATATACGCCGCTCGTCATCTGCTTTGCGGTACCGTAGTGGCAACTTTTACTACCCTAACTATGTTTTACAAGTCTAGTTGGCTTCATCGTTATTCGTAAGTACCACCGCAATCGCGGTTCGGTACCTACGCTTGATTTTATTTAAATGCGGGTTAACGAAATTAAACTAAAGCTAAACTTGCCAAATTTTACTAGTTCTAAATATCAAACACCAATGTGTAACCATGGTGCCGTCTAAAGTCTGAAATGGGCATGATTTTGAAAACTGGTTTGAGGAAATCTTTAAATATGTCAGCGTAAAAGGATATTACAGTTCTCTTTGATACGAATGAATTACCATGTCAATCAAGATTTCTCTCAAATACGTCAAATGCGTTATTTTAAAAAGTATATTTAAAAAGTATGTCGTTCAGGTAAAATTTCTTCATCATTTTGTAAGCCTCGTAAGGTTTAGGCTGAAGGCCTGAAATATGAATTTTTTCTTCTACTCCTCTTTTCGTTTTATCAACTATTTTAGAATATAGTACTTTACTAGAAACTCCAAATCATTTGAGGTTGTTACATGGGCAGGCTCGGTTTGTTCAGCGGACTGCCAATATTTAGGTTCAAAGTGTTCAAACAGCAAACACGAAACGTCTATACATAGGGGTCAGCGAACGTTATTCAAAGTGCCTATTGAGAGCCTGTCTAGTATGTATCTAACTCCAGATTACGGGAGATCGAAATGAATTGAAACCTGATCTTACATGCAGCCAATTAATCTAATAGCTGCTATTTATAAAATAAACAATAGGAATTTAGTAAAACATGGTTTATTATTTAATAAAATATACCTTACTATCGGTCTAGGCTATGTATTAAGCGCTAGACCGTGGACTCATTATGCGTAATGCGTTGATAATAAAATTATCACAGATCACCGAGAGGTTCTCTTATAATTATTTTGTAAATTAATATTATCAAGGAGTCAGGGAATCGAACCACTCGAATCACATACGGTTTTTTTCAGTGCTTCCGAATACCATATTTTTTTGCTATAAGTGTGGCAAAAATATTAATTTACTTACGTGATATAATATAAACACCAAGTTATACCTTTATTTGACGCTAAAAGTATAAGACCACATCATTTATTCAAAGCACGTAGTTTGACAAAACCTTTGGTGTTCAAACATAACACTATCGATTATAACCCCAAACCGATTACCTTCTTATAACTTTTTGATGTCATCTCCAACTTAATCTGTTTTTTTTTAAAGGCTGATGTATTGCCAGTAGTATTGCGTAGGCCAGTAATAATATGATAATCCTAGTGTATATCGTTATACATATGTATGAACTAGCTAAGCCTCAGTTATCTGTGATCTAACAAGATGATTCCCATTATTTATGGCTTGTAATTAATTTAGTGCGCTGTTAACTAAACTCTAGCAATTTACCGTAATTTGTACTGGGACAATATTATTAATTGGTACCTACTTAATGTTTTTATACTGAATTTACATCCCGATTATTGTTTTGTTTGAACATCATAATACGGAGCTGGATATAATTTATCGTCATGTTAGAACACGGACATCATTTATAATTAGGTACGTAATTGAAACATGCATACTGAAAACAACCTAAATACCCTGAACAATTTTGACGTCAATAGATTTGTATGTACATTTATATGTTCGTGGGTATGTATTCGCGATGGTTTTGCTCGGCCATTGAATAGGTGGGTAAAGGAAGGCCTCCAATTAATGAGTAGCCATTTAGTTGGAATGGAAATTGTAGGTAATAATAGGTTTTAATTTGCCGTCCGCTGTTCGGTTCAGTAGTCAATGAACTAAGGCGTCAAAGGGATCTGGCAATCTCCACCTGGTGCACTGACGTCACTCGTCTGCCTTTGTTTTTATTAACATAACTAACCATTTTTGCTGCAGTATTCCTTAATTGCATATCGCAGGCCACAGATGTCTGGACCACAATTGAAATAACTAATTGCCTATCGTTAGATGATGATTCAGATTTGACACAAGATATAGTCTACTAAATAGGTAGTGGATTAATAATTTGGTATGAACAATGAACGTTAAACGAAAATTTGCGTTGGTATCAGACTTTATTATGTCAACGGCAACAGGATCTCAGTCTGATCCACATTGCTTTAGTAAAGATAGTTCCGAGAAAGGCTGACTTGCAAATGTTAAGCGTTTGGACGAATTCCCGATTTGTGTTAAGAATACTTTTCTAGGAACTAAGTTACTTGGGATGTGGTTTAAAAATTCACAAATATGAAAGCTGGAATGTCAAAATGTTTTTGCTAAGATACATTGAATTGAATGCGGTAGAGTGTATGTCGTCGGGATTTCGAGATGCAATCTATGGCCATTCCTCTATATTCACTGTATTTTGGTTTTTATGTTAAACGGCGGTTAGATGTTATACTCGATCAAGTGCGCAAATCCAGATTAGATGCTACTTGGATGCTACCGATCGCTTTCATCTCTCACTCTCTTCTTCGACCGCGACCACATGCTCTTCCATTGAGCGGTCGTACGCAGTATGGATCGCTTTCATATACAATGGTATATTTCCGTCAATTTAAATTATATTAATCTGATTAGAAATTGTTTCGATTTGTTGATTCATTAAGATGTGATGCAATTTAGGAATAACCTTAACCAAGGATGGCCAATCCGACTCAAGTTAAGATATGAGAGTCGAGAGATGTTTTTAAGGGCAGTAGAAATTTGATTTTTGCACAATAATATATGCCGGTGACAGCACGCGCGCTAATACAAATAATTATAATTGGATTAACAAATTTAAATAATAATTTCAACCTCGAAAATAATTTCAATTTCGAAATCCGCAACCAAATTATCGTCAGCCATTAATCGAATTAGTAACGATTTCGGCAATTATATCGTAACGCAAATGCAACAAAACCATGGAAAGTGGCCTATTAAACCTAGCACATACATAATGTATTTAATACATTATCATTGTAAAGGAGCACATGAAATTATATAAACCTGAATCGTCAAAACGTTATATTCGATGCTATGTATTGAATCTTTATGAACATTGTTAGTATAAATAATTCTTGGAATTTCATAACGATGAGGTGATGTAAAGCCATGCATTATAGTACAGATGCGTCGGATTATCGGACTCAACGGGTCACTTGTGTGGAGCGTATTATTATGTAGGCATTATAGTTAGGGCCGGTTCCCAGGCAGCTGGCAGGCCTGACAGGTGATGAACGTGAATGAGCTCCTGCGATGCGATTACATTACCTATACTGACCTATACATTTATAAGATGTTTTTTTAACTTTTTTTGTAAAAGTTGAATAAAGACTTTTTGAATGATTGTATTTTTATTGCCCTATAAATAGAATGCAATCTAATTTCAATCTCATTTCGTTCGCACTTTTTATGACGAAGCATTTGAACAAAATTAAATATGTTTTCCCAAGTTATCAAGTTGAAGAAGATATTTTTAGAATTTCTTAATTATTTGTGATAAGTTTTTAAATCTCTGTTTACCCTTTCTGAAGCCGAAAATCTTCCACAATTAAGGGTTCTGTACTTGGCTAACAAAAGGTTTTATCTTCTTTTTTTATTTAGGTGGTATCCATATTTTTTTTAAATTTAGACCACGGAATAAATAATGATTAATTGTTAAATATCAGAGGTTAAAGGAACAAATCGTCAATAATAATCGAGTCTAGTACACAGCATTGCAATTTATTAAAGAAAGTAGTTACGACAAGTTTCCGTAGTAAGTTTTTAGTTTTTCGATTTCACAAATTGTGTACTTTTCTTGCCGATACTACAAAAAATAATGAAAAGTACACAATGTTTTATCTTGTATGGTGACACGGAATCCCTTGCATACGAGTCTTGTTCGCACTTTTCGTCATTATCACGTCAACGGTTTTTCACTGACTTGCATAGTGCAAGTGCAAAAGCTTTCGTTGCTACTATGTTCATAAAACTGAAAAAATACAAATTTAAAGTTTCTTTCTGTAAATATTTAGTTAGGCAGTGGACTCAGTCATCTAAAGAGCATCCTTGGCCAGACACTAATTAATTAAAGATGTTTGTTTTCGCCGTTTGACTTCTTATTTTTTAATTTGTTTTATAAATCAAAGTGGAAGTATGCCAGTTATCTTCTCTCGTTTTTTAGTTGCATAATAAGTTATACAAAATACGGTAACAAAGTTTTGAAATAATTGAGATATACAAATGTACACGTCGTATTCATACAGTCTTTTTGAAGTCATACATAGGAAACAGCGCTATTCCACAGAAAAAAGGTTTAAACAGATAAGTAAAATTCATTGCTATCTATGAACAAAAATATTATGTATAACATAGTTCTTTTTAATTAAATTTGGGTCCCCGAGACGAAGATCCCTTGGGTTTACTAGGGTGTACCTCAGAGATATTCGCGGGAGTCGGTAAACCTTAAAGATTTACCCGGACCTCAGCTTAGGAACCACGGGATGGCGACATTACGTGCTGAGAGACACTTTACTATAATTAACTCATACTTTATAACAAGCAATTTATGTTTTTTTTTATCAAACTATTTCCACCATACTTTAACACGTCAAAAGAACGAAGCTTAGGTTCTATCCTTCTTCTTCTTCCTGTCCTTTTCCCAAATTAAAAGGTTAGGTTCTATATAAGAATAAAATGTATGTAATATTATATCATATGTAAAGTAAAAATTATGAGCAGAAATACAAAAATAAGTAAAATAAACTTCGTACAAATTTAAGTGGTGGTCTATTTACAGTTTACTGCGTCCTTAAGACCAACAATGCCGTTTTAACCTTAATATGAGTACATTGGCCTATTTACGCACGAATTACGTCCATAGCTCTCTTGGCACTTATGTACAAAAGGTCCCTCAAAGTAGTTAATAATCCATTCATGGGCTCTAAACAAGTACCAACATGGCTGTGTTGGGCCAACGTTTAGTGGCGCCATAAACAAGCGAAACTATGACCAAGTTTAACTTCCCGATTGGTGTAACGTACAGTCGGCTATCTGAAGTAATAATAATGTCTGATTTCAGTCAGGACTGAGACTTTAGTTTATGAGTGACGTCATGAGGCCAAGTAAGTGAGTACTGTTATACGGACTAACACAGATTTCATAATTGACCGGACTTAAGCTTGCCAGATCGCGGTCAATGGAGGTCAAATGTACAGGCGAGCTAAGCTTATTGAAGCTTCGGCAGACCAGTAGGTACATAAACGGTAACAATTTTCTTAAATGTATATGAACCGCATTAGGTGTATAAACTATCCATACTAATATTGAAAATACAAAGTTACGCTATTTGTCCGACCGATTGTATTTAAAATTGCTATGGGATAAGCTTGAATCCCAAGATAAGACAAAGCTGATATTTTTCTGTGATAAACGACATTTACGAGGGCAGAGCCGCAGGCAAAAGCTAGTTCAATATAAAATTATTAAGCCCACTCTAACAATTAAAACTCGGATATATGAAACGGTTCATTCCTACCATGCGTATGTATCAATTATTAAACTATTGGAATTCCGATCATTATTTTGTAAATGTAAATTCCATTCGATGGAATTTCTAACATTGTTAAATATTCCTATATTACTATTGGTGAAACATTGTGATTGATCATTATTGTTATATCTGGAATGTAGTGACTTTTGAAACAAAGGATTGCCAATTGAATTGTGTATGAAATGTTTTAACAAATTTTACTTTAATTGCTCTATGATATAAAAAATCTAAAAGGGGATTAGAGATTAAAAATCTTAATTATATTTAACTTTTGGTTATTATAAAGACGAACGTTTAGATCAAGATGCATAATAAAATTGTATTGAAGCAAGTGATTGCTCCATTTTTATTATGTCTACGTTTGAGCACACCCTATAACAGGCGACCTTTACAAATTTATCACTTCCTGTAATTTCTAAAAGAAAATCAACAAGAGATACAGTAACAGCTGCAAAACAAGTCGATGTCCGAACTGCCCTTGACCCCGCCCGGCTTTATTGTGTGTTTATACTCACGGAAATATTACCGAACACTATGAAGGATATTAATCAAGACTCTAATGGGTTGAAATACACTTATTGGTTATTTAAATGTCAATTAATTGGGACCTATTTATACTTATTAGGTTAATTTGTGTATGTCTAATGACTTTGGTAGAAGAAACCCGAAGCATCATATTTGAGCTTTAAAGTCTTTCAATTTTCGTACTACGATTAGTCTACATAAAAGACAATAAGACCATGGTAGTAACACTCAGATAAGTAGGAACACCTATGACGAAATGAAAATTATGTAGGCACATACTGTTGATTTTGTAGTTTAGTGTGCACGTTTTAGCAGAAACAGTATAAACAACATTTTAAAAATGTTTTAAACACGTATATAATTCAACATGAGAGATGACTCCGTAGCGAAACTACTGTTTTATTGACTCGTCGAGTACTAAATCCAAGTGTTAAATGGATTGGCATAATGCACTTTGTCGATTCGCTGCTACGGTACACTATACGGATAATCTGTCAGCCGAGTGCTGTCAATCAACTAAATGCAACAGAAAGCAGCTTCACTCGATTCGATTTAATTATCAGACCGTTTACAGAAGCGAGATGAAGTTCGCAAATTAATACCTACTTTAGGCGTAATTAATGTTTTTTTAGGTTTACTGAAGTTTCTGGGCTGTTAATAAAGTACAGTTAGATAGTTTACGACCACTTTGGAAATACATTCTTTGACTTTTTTTATCGCGCAGTTTGCTTTCACGTAGACTTATCAGGACTTATAAAAAGTATCACTTCTTAATCCAGGTTAGGAGCGATCAGTGTACCTTTTGCTTAAGATCGTTAAGTAGTTTTTGCGTAAAAGAGTAAAAAGCTTATATCTTCTCAAATTGTAAAACATACGTCGAGCAAAATTACTACCTGCATTATTATATGGTAGAATTTCGCGCGTTAGTTGGTGAAATAACAAACACTACCACAATTACTTTGAATTAAATTTCCGTGAAAACCAAAATTAAACAGAAGTGTCTGAGTTAATAGCCATGAGATAGATGCGACCACTTGTACTTGCTCTAATTCCATAGACTACGCTCCCCATTACTAACGGTTTACCATCAATCCTGACGAATATACACACGTACTATTTTAATTATGTAGGTGTTGTTTAAACCCTATGTGTCTAGAGCATGAATAAAATTCGCATGGGTTTCGAAAAGGTTCAACCGTCATATTGGCAACAATATTTTATAACAAAGGTATTGCAAAAAGAGTCTGTGCACGTGTATTTAAAGAAAGATAAAAACAATAAAGATATTCTTTACCACGCAGTTTTTATTTAAATACACCACCAGATCATTTACTCGGGCGTAGACTCAAAGTAAGAAACAAAAAGTGTAATCTTCTTGTTCAGAGCATAAGAAATTAGTTTTCCAGCGAACGTGCTGAAAAGGTTGCGACAAACGAGGCTCGCCGAGGTGGAGCTACCAACCCTAAGTTACCGCAAAATCATGCGTAACGAAATTAAAAATTGAATATGGAAAAGTCAATCGGTCGTCGTGTTTATTTTCTCCAGTAGGTCGTACGTGTTAATTGGGGACGCTGAGCACGTCGGTCGGCTTGTTGACTTGCGACAGGGCCATTAGGCCTGCACAGGGGGCGCCCCACACCCCCACCCGCCCATTCTTTGCGGGTTATCTGCATTATTATAAAGCAGAACACGGCCAATTCTAAATGATCAATCATTTTATTCTTCGTCAAAAACAGTTTTACCTGTCCCTTTACCTTGGCGACTAAATCAATATGTGGCCAGAAGCTTTGATAAAAGGTATACAAAAATTCACAAAATTGTGAATATTTTATATAATGTTTACATTTAAGGGTTAGCTACCCTGAAAAGTAAACGTTGTTTAGGCAACAAAATTGTTTTTTGTTTGAGAGTGAAGATTAACAATTTAAAATTTACGCCTATTGTTTTATTTTGTTGGGGTATGGCTCAGCTATGTTGACCAGTGTAACATTCAAACAAATAAAAGTGTAGGTTATTTCCAAAAATAATTAAATGACGGGCAATTTGGCCTATTACGCAATAACGTTTAGCGATGTGTCTTTGAAAAGGATTTTTATATTAAAACATTTAGATTACTCGAGTTAAAATACTACTTAATTAGGTTTTCGAGCTGAGACTGTGACTAACCTATACTTACCTATTTACTACCTACCTTGGTATATGAGGAACCCCTCCAGCTCTACGCTTAATGGACAATTTGTGACGTCACAATCATACACATGCTTGTAAAGGGGAACATTGCTGTAATCTGCGCACTGCACGCTGACCGAGCGGATTGGAGATCGCAGTAATTGGGTATTAATAGATGTCCTACCTCTGTCGCAAGCCACAATACAATTCAAATCCCATCCAAGGACGTAGTGTTTCAAACTATTCCTCTTTGAAAATGCAATAAATTAAAAGGTTATTACAATAAAAAGCATAAAATTAAATAGATTACAAAATGGAAAAAAAATCAGTAGCAGGATATGATTAAAGGAAAATAACCAGGCAATAAATAAAGCCTTATTGCTGCATAAAATAGCTTAACAATTTGTTCACCTCAACTTAAGAATCCGTTTGATGTATAAAATTATGTAAATTACTGCTGTTTAGGAGCACAGTACTCATTATAGTGGACAAATGTTAGGTTTAAGGAGATGCTCAATTATAAAGTCTTTAAATAAAGCTTAGCTTTAAAGAAGACAAATCTTTTTGATACTAGTATTCAGAAACTCAAGAAGTGAGTTACAATAAGAAATATTTTTTTACCTAAAAACAGGGTTGTTTAGATCTGCGTTTTTTTTCAAACGATAGGACAAATAAATTGTTTTTCAATGTCCTGACGAGGTATAGCGAGGTGACTATATTAAAAGAAGGATGAAACTTGGATCACGTCCAAAAATATTCTAACATTCCTCGTTGGAACAGGGAACATTGTTTCAATTGAGTAATGACATATACTACCAAGTGGAGACTCCTACTGCATATATGCATAAAATTGTATTAAAGTTTATTGGCATTTCGGAAAATGTCTAGAGAATACTTTATCTTACAGTTTAACTTTATTTGAGTTCGAGTTCATTGTAGTATTATTTTGTTTCTCTGCAGATTATGAGTTACAGTTGTTTATAACACTGTAAAGAAGAATATTAATCGAAGGGTAGAAGTATATGGTATATTGTATTCTCAAAGTTTTACCTAATGTCAGAATGCTTTTTAACGTTATATAAAATATTGTTGAAATTATAATTACGTTCAAACAGGTTCTCGGAACCCTGCTATGCTAACGTCCGGTCATGTTACATCTTGCTGTTGGTTTTAAAGTTCTATGGTAGGCCTTAGGCGCCGATAATCCTACTCAGGCTGACGTCATACAGAACCCCTAGTTTATCGCCATAGCAACAGGTGGGGCCCGGTATCTTTGGTATAGCGGTTTCCTACCAATCGTTGCCATGCCATCGCCCTCGTCTCCGACACTGCTTGATCAAAATACTGTTTTAGAAAGATATTCAAAAATGGAATTGCTATGTTCAAACAGCATGGTGTTTAGATAAGTCAGACAATTGATTTCTAAATTCATAATCCGAAATTGAATGTAAAAATTACTGGCCATTAACCCTTATTTTTATAATTTCAAGGCTTCTATTATTAGCAAATATTTATTATTGAATAGATTTTTCATGTACGTAGTGTTTAAATAGAATAGATTTAGATATGATTACACAGGATGTAATGAACATTCTATTTGGTTTAGAATGACGGCCAGATTGCTAGCAAACATATTTTTTGATGAAATTGTCCGTGACGGATGTGTGATTTAGTAATTTTAAAGCCGTGTAAATTGGTTTTGAAAAACATAATCATTTTCTAGTAGAAGTTCTTTGATATCTCAGAAATAACCGTATATTTTTAGTAGTCCGTTTTAAATTTGTATACTTACTATGATAAAGCTAAAGAGATTTTTTGTTTGAACCTGCTACACCCTGGACCTGATTGAATCCTGAGTTGGAGGAAGGTTTTAAGCTTTTTGGTTTACGTTAGTTGATTTTGGAGAAAAGGCGTGTGTTACACGTAACAGCTGGTGGTTAAATATACCTTTGGCGCCATTACATCATTTTACCACATTTATAATACAATGAACATTATCACCGAAGTTTATTCCTAATTAATATATGTTCCTCTCGTTCGAGACTCCAGACATTTATTATCAGTACAAGGTTACATGGGTACCTACTGTTGCTAGCGCGATTTCTCCGCTTCGCTGAACAATATTTGTGCGAGAAGAACCGGCAAGCATTATGTACGAATCATATTTTTGCCGTTACTACGAATATTGGTTGACTACATGGTTCGTACGTTTTGCCAAATACGGATTTTCTGCCGAAGTTCCGGTTCTATAAGTGAATGCGTCTTTTTATAGTAATGCTCAGCATTATTATAGACAGCACTGTGTAACGTATTTATTTAAAGTTCATAAAATTGTTGACACCATGACTAACAAACAAGCTATTAGACTAAAAAACGAAGGTTTCGTACCATCATGTACCTAATCGCCAATTTTATTTTAAACTGCAGCATGTAATGTGTCAAATTTCATGTATGTACTGTGACAACGATAAACGCCATTATGTTATACGATGTTAATCGTTAAATACAACCTGAAAAAAGTTCAAGGAATAGTAACATAATCGATTGCAGTAATTATATTTTCTTTGCGAACAAGGCTATACAGGTGAGTATCCTTGTGAGTTTCATAACACAGAATTTTGTGCTAGCATACATTCTTTACATGAAAATATTGACACGTGTTTCGGTTTTAATATATTTACCAACGCAAATAGAAAGCCTATTTTGTTGGCATACAAATTAGGGAACATTGACATCGTGTAACGTGAATTAACGAAATATTTTTATTTACAATTAGTCAAATACATATTTTAAAATGTTGTATTTGTAAAAACATAACATTATGTCGTATATAAAAAAAACATTGATGAATATTACATAAAATATTTATTCTTTTAAATATTTTCTTATAAATAAGTATTTGGTATATTCATGTAAGTACCTACTCAATTTCTTTCACAATTTATTTACAGAAAAAAGGCCTAAAAAGATAGAAACTTAAATAAACGGTTATAGATCATTAAATTAACGCTATATCTGAACATATTCCATTCACCTCAAATAAGTAATTACGAAATATTGGTTTTAGCTAACGAGCTTGTATGAGTAACTATATCAAGAATCAGCGAAATATGTTGTTAATTAAGAACTAGGTCTGATTAAAAGCTCATGAAGATAAGAATTAAAAGCAAGAATATTTTTTAGTCGCTTGCTTGTTATCTTAACGTCATTGATCTCAGATTACTTCGGTTCTGTTAACATAATTTTAGTATTTGGTCTCATCGGCCGGGCAAGCTCTACTAATAAAGTTTTGTTTTAGTTAACATTATCATTATTATTTATTATGATATGTAACTTAACCACATGACATTTAATTGTATCTATCTGATGTGAAAGTTGACATAATTTCACAGTGAGTGCACATACTCGTGCTGTGACAATATTAGTAATAGAAACAGGAGTAGTTTTGTATGTATTTAATAAAATAAATGTAGTTTAAATTTTAAATAAACTTTTTACTAAGAAAGCCTAGGAGGTCTTAATGTTAAATCTAAATAATTTAGATTATTTATTTGGATCTTTGAACGATGTGTTAATTATTTACTTTAATTACGTATCTTTTCTTGTATGTTATTCTGATAGTCTACGTAAATATTATACACGCTTTGTTTATGTTACGGAGAACGATGTTATTTAAACTGACAGATTTTAAATTATTTGAGAAATAAACGTAGCTGTTTAAAATACATTACTGAACCATCATACGATAGTTAGTTCTTAGATAAATAATACAATATCTCCATAAACATCCATTTTATATATTTTATTCCAAGAATACAAACAACTGAATGTACTGTAAAGCGTTGTAACGTGTTTAAAACCTTGAACCTATTTTCTTTTGCAATTATGAACATTTTCACAATCGCGGCTCGCGTAAAAAAATATCTAATTGCCATAACGTAACATTCTTTTTACTACACCCCGTAAATTTCACAATAAAAACTTAATTTAACATAGTAAAAATGCAATTTTTATTCTCCAATCGTCCGCCTTAAACTTTCCAGCGAGGGCCGTTTCTTACGAGTTATGAGAGCAACGAGGGGAATATTGGAATTTATTTTTATGAAGCGGGATCCCCGACCGAGTTAATCTGTTAATATTGAACATTTTCCCCACAAGAGTAAACCATCCCTTTTCTTTGAAAAGGGCAGACAGAAGGATATTATTACCACTATTGTACATAAGAGTATTGCCAGGTCTTCTATCGTTGAAGTTCTAAAGTCGTACAGGTTTATTGATTAGTCTTAGAATCCTAGATTAATTTCAACAATTGTATCAATTTAAAAATAATAATACAAACATAAAGGTCAAAACTTGACATTTGAGAATCTTCAAATTGATTGTTAAGTTCGTAAATTCTAGTTTATTCTTTCATTTTTAATGGCTAAATAGATCCACTGGGTATCTAACTCATAGTTGCTGACAGGCTGTGTCTAAATACCACGTTTAATAACGAAATTAAAAACTGACTGTTATTATTAAATTATGTTACCAATTGCAATTCGTATGCATATTTTGTCGAATTTGCATACCAATTATGCATATGCGACATAATATGCATAACCCACATTAGTACAATTTCAAAACACCAAGTCTTAAATAGAATCAAGTGACCCCATTTCAGGAAACGTTCCCATTTTTTTATCTTATAGTGGGGTCTTATTTACTACTATCTACTTATTTTTAAGCACATCAACTATGAGCAAGGTCGTAATCGACACGGATAATCCACGTTCACTTTAGGATTTTGTAGGATTTCCTCTACACTTTTTGTGCCGAAAAAATCTTAAAACCCGATTTTTCGAACGTCGTATTTACTTGGAAATCCTTTGATTTATGCCTTTTCTTTGATAATAGGTAGACAGTAGAGAGAATTAGAAAGACGGGTCATTAAAATTAGTAATTATTACCTATCTAATATTCATAAGAAAATTTACTTTTGATTCGATTCGGATTACAGTCAAAGACTTGAAAATCTTTTAGCTTTGGTATTTTTTATTCACATTTCTGTCACCCAATACAAGCAATCAAAAACAACCTGAAACATGAAAATTAATGACGTTACATAAGATTCGGACGTTAAAAATGAAGTTGAAGACATGATCGTTACAAAGATATCGAACGAAAGTGTCTGTAGGCACTTACACAAACACTCGTGCGTTAGTAGTTGAGGCAGAGGCACAAGATTGAAGTATTTCATTTGTTCGTTTCGTGGTCGTTACACACGTATCCGTGCGAGTCGTACCATTCCGGCATTCCGGCATTCCGCGTTCGGCGGATGTTGTGCGGAGGGCTGCGCGGCTCCGGCGGACAGCGGCTAAGTGGTCTGTCGGACCGTACGCGTGATGGATTGCGCAACGGTTTCTATATCACTGTCCCATTTAGTCTTAGCGTTAATGATCCACCTACCACTAAGCCCGCAGCCAAATTGTTGCCCACATTAATGACTGCGCTAGTCTTAATACACATACCTATTTATTGCAGACGGCGCATTTACTACAAGTTTAAATATCGTGTAAAAGTTATATTACTATTTCAAAGTTTAGAAGCAGTTAACGTAATAGCCCAACTAGGCAACTAATCGTGTTAGTGTTTTAGTTTCTGCTTTCTATATTGCAGTTTCTAGAACAGACATACGTCTACATTCACGTGATTACTAACATGACTTCTTCAAAGTCAAAGTCTTGGTTAAGCAAAGTATTGTAAAGCATTCCCTTAAATAAACTATAATCTTAAAAGGGTATAAAAAACAGATAAAAAGAATAAACATGTCATATTATATATATATATAGCATTGATCCAATAATAAAACTATTTTCATCGAATGATGTCAGAGCTATTTTTGTAAGATCTAATATGATACAATCCGGGATAGGGATTTAGTAAAGATGTCTCGTTCTTTGCAAGGTCACGAAGTCGCAGAATTCTACTCATATCTGTCTTCTTTTCAACCCACTGAAGTATATAATACCTAACCATAACATCGACAACATATATCACTCTTATTTTTTACATTTTTTTCTGACTTAATAGGTAAGCATGTAGGTATGTGGTGCGGTGTATTGTTATGGCAATTCCTAACCGCGCCATTTTAATTCTAATGAGTCAATTTGTTTCGTTTGTGAATTTAACCGACCCTAAAGTGCCCATATGCCGAATTCCGCTAAGCCGATTAAGAAATATGGTCTTCCGTTTGCAAATAATTTTGTTTTATTGTAAATGGTGAGATTTACCTACCACTAATAACTAAGTAACTAGAATAAGCTCTAATAGTAAATAGCTTAGTTTTTTCTAGAGACTTAAATTATTGTGATAATTTATAAAAAAGTACGGACATAAAAAAGGTTTAAAAAATCATTTAACCGACTGGATAGTTCAGTAAATGAATTATATACCGGCCAAGTGAGTGCTCGAGGCCACTTGGCCACTTGGGCAGGTGGCTCCATTGTCCGTCCTTTGGGTATTGCACATCTAAGAATATTGTATGAACGTGCCTTTCCCCACTACATTTCTCTCCCTGACAAATGGTGTAGGATTGTGTTAGAATGTCGAAAACACAATAGTACTATTTAATACTGATTCTACATAGCAAACACTGATATTATAAAATGGGTTTTCCAAACAAAAACTAACATCATGCTAAAAGTAATCTGAGACGATAAGGAATGTTGTTTGACCTAGTGATTTTTATTGCAAACCCGTGTCTGAGCATTAGGAATAAACCTGCCTAAAAAAATCTAGTCTAGTTGTAGGCATTGATTCTAACAACATGCTACAAGCACCAACACAATTGTTATCTGGAGGTCTAAAACTAACATCTGTATCAGTATCAAAACCGTCTTTAAAATTGTCATGACCAAATTTCAAGTTTCACCAAATCGTAGATCAAATACGGCCACAAAATTATAAAATCAAATCGATCGAGTCACTCGAGTGCGTGTGAAATGCCTATAAAATCTACCTGAAAGGTTATTACAGTATTACATCGAAGTATATAGGCAGGTATAAATCTCCGATCAAGTTCCACGAGCAGATACATCAAGTGGTATTAACGTTTGAGAAATCGCGGGGAGGTGACGTCGATGGTAGGCACCGTCTCACTTTGGCAACAGCTGTGGGAAAATCTTTCGCGTACATTTGCACATTGACACCTAAATTTTCCTCCTACATGTTATTTGCGTTAAGCTTAGCGGATGTAACGTAAAAAATGTATTTATATTATAAATGGTCGTCGCCTTGTCCGTAAGGTTTGATGTTTGATGTAATGCCAATGTTTCCTATTACATGTGTCATCTTTTGCGAGTTGACCTGGTTTCACTGATTCTTCTCGGAATAACCAACAAAGTAGAATTCGATTTACGTTAGGTACATTTTTAGATTTCCTGTTATAGCCTTTTATCCCTAACTTTATAATGTTTGGATAGTAATTTTAGTTAAAGTGGACTTACATTCACTGTTCACTTAAAACCTGGATAATTCAATTACTTAAAAAAAACTCATGAAACTTTACAAAATTAATTTAATATTGGGTAATTTTTAAATATGTATAACCAGATACATTATTTATCCGTCTAACGTTTAACAGAGAAAAAATATAAAGTTCTTTAAAAACATATCGTCAAAAATACTGTTACAATAAATAATTATGTAACTGTAATTTAGGTACATTTTTTTTGTCCAAAATACATTCTTAAAAAATTTTCTTCGCGTGTTATGAAAACCGTCAACCACGCAAAATCAAGGAAATTAATCAAAGTGAAATACGAAAAGGGCACTATCTATAAACCTTCTTCTTCAAGTATCGATGAGTTACGGTTGCGTAAGGCATCCATTAGGTTTCCGAAGTGGCAAAATGATGACTAGTGATTTTATAAAGCGGACGATGCAGTGGGTGGACGTGAGAACAGCGCCAGGGTCTGAGCTTGTCTGTGTAGCTATACACGCCTATAGATGCTATAAATCAACCATAATTATACATAAGTTTCTTTTTGTAGGTTAAAAGTAAAAATTAAATAAATATAATTCCATGAACATAATTTAAATTATTTTTGAAAAAAAAAAAAGATTTTTTTTTTCTTTAATTTTCATCAGGCTTCACTTTTACGGTGCACGGTTCACCGTATTTTCTTTGTTAACCATGATTAACGAAAACTATTCATTTATAAGGGCACAAGCTATATTTCAGAACTGGCTACGCATTTCCGTAGCACTCTCTCACACATAAGTGTTTGGGGCTACGAACAGAATATTATTATGAGCTATCTAAAGTAGTATATAGTATATGAAGTACGTATATGATGAAAGCAAACATTTATTCTGTAAAGTTTTGACCGTAATTAGAACGTAAACATCAACATAAATCGGGCTCCAAGGCTAACAGCCTAACCCTAGCATCCTGGCGGGGACGTCGGCCACTCGCAATTACTTACTCCCCGAACAATGTTTGCTTCCAAACTGTTATTTAATATTGGACTCTATTTTCTATCTATGCTCATAACTAATTTTTTTTTTTTTAAAGTAATCTTACACTCTTGCAAAAATTGATTGATTCTTTTCATTAACGTTAATTTGCTGTCTCTTTTTCTGGGTAGTTATACCTGAAAACTTTTTATTTTATTTTGTCCCATCAGTTCCAATGCAATACAATTCTGTATGCAATATCCATCAACAGTGGCAAAAGTGAAATATACTCAATCAACGGTAAAGTGGCTGTAACAAATGTCATTTATTAAATATTTTACAGTTGGAATACCGTAGGTGCACTTTTGAATTTTGCTTGATATATATTTCTATTTACGACTATTGTAGTTCATAGGATTAAAGGAGACGGGGATTTCTGGGCCAAATTGTAATAAGTTAAGACATGGCTTAAAAAAAAGGCTATATTTTTCTATTTCAAAGTGTGAAAAATCAACTCAATTTACAATCTGGAAAATGAAATATCCAATAATTAAGTTTAGGTTACGAAGTAAATAGTCTAAGTAAATACTCTGTTGATGATGACATTTTAATGCCATCGTCAACAGAGTTCATACTATTTACGAAACTGCTTTCACTAGATGATTTATTTAATTAAAATAATTAAATCCATTAGAATTAGAGTATTAAGAGATTAAGTATTACATAATTAAGATAAATAGATTCACATTTAATAATCGATTATTTTATTCTTTAATCTGTGCTAACTCTGACTGGACATGCATGACATTGACATCGATCGACCTTCGACACTAAACGAGTGTCAAATTATCTACCTTAGAGTATATACAAGAAACTAAAGAGTGAGCCTGTCATCTGGGTATGAATCGTAAGCACTAGTATGAACTAGTTTAGTCGTGTTTTTTTTTATAAAGACGGAACGCGTCGTTTTTATCATTCTATCTAAAACACTAATATTATCCTAACAATGTCAAAACCCTAGATATTTTCGTAAATAAGTCGGTCGTAGGGAAGCAATATTAAAATATTATTGTAACTGCATCGTAGGCAAACGGACGGTGGGCTGCTGCGCCCATGTGATGTCAATAATATGGTACCTTAGTTGGGCTAAGTACCAAGATAATATAGTACCACCTGCACAATTCTTAGATGACGTTCTTGTAATAATAGAAGATGAATAAAAATACTAATAAAATTCGATTTTCTTTTTTGTGCATCATCTCCTTCCCACTCTACAGAAATATTTAAATCCTGTCTAAAAAAAAAAAAATCAAAGCCATCATAAACCTTGACTGCTAAGCGAACTAAACAAGCCATGATAGAATCACTCTTTAGTTTCTTACCTATACTCTAAGGCAGCAAAGTATAGTTTTTTACTTAAACTTAATCTCTTTTATCTCAGCTCTCAGATTGCCAAAATCGGCCATATTTTCAGTGATTGTTTGTTAATATAGTAGCTATCAATTCACACCAGTTTCATCTTCTTACATTCTGGCCCAAAATTGTATGAAAGCGTATCCGTCTCCTTTATTTATTAACTAGGTATTTTTATATAAATATTTTTTCAATGATTTCTACTAGGCCTATTTTTAAATATGAAATGATTGTAAATAATTTGTTACTATTTAACGACAAACAGACACAGTTTACTGCTCATCTACAGCAAAGAGATTTTGATGAAACTTTTCAATCGGATAGATTAACATGTAGGGACTTTCATTGGAACCAGAACTCTTGAAATATTGTTTAAAAACTCGTATTTGCCAAACAAGTTATTATTGTTTTCTGTAACAATTATACATAGCGTGGGACGTTTGTTTGCAACAACTTAACGTATTCAATTATAAAATACAGCGAGTGTAAGTAAAAGCGTGGGCACTTTTGCACAAAAGTAAGCGAGGTAGCACTTACATTCTGTGGGGAGCTTGATGATTACGCCAATTACCCCTCGTTGTGCTGATAACTTCAACAAAAGAGCCTTCTCCACCAGGGGTATTAATAGGCCGTTACTATTCAGCTATCAACTCGGGAAAATCTAATTTTGTTTCTGAGTACGTTCATGTTATTGAGCTATACCGTTTGTTTCAAAACTTAACTGTTGTTCTTAAGGAACTTGGCTGAATGTAGCTAGCTAAATACAATTTATGAGCCTATGTTCAATGTCATAAATACTCGCTCTAAAGGTACCATGGGGATATTTAATATCGCTACGTTTTGGAATATATACGAGATCATTTAAATGAACTTTATTCTTGTTATTGTTTACTGCTAGAAACGTTTCATCCATAATGTCAGCTTACTTAGAATGTTAAACAAATGTCATGTTTATTTTTATGTCGCATGAACTTAATGCTACCTAGATGGTGGGGTTGTTGTAGAGTTATAATATTAATATTAACATTATATAAAACTATAGGTTTTCTGTTCTTGGTTATTTTAAACTTCTAGATATTAATACTATTTTATAAAGTCCATTTCATAAAAAGGTATATCATAAAGATAATTTAAAGACATTCATAATTTTAGCTGGAGCCTTACTATTTATCCAATACATAGTTATATTTATATACGTTACTTACGATGAGAGTTGAAAGCCCAATATTCTTTACTTACTAACTGAGCCATCATAGAGGTACACAAAGAGCCGAATTAAGGGGATGCAGAGGCAAGTGATGCCAAAACGGGTTTCTATGGAGGCTTTTAGGAATAGTACGAAACTGGTAATTAACTCTCTTTGGGCCTATGTAAGCCATTCGTTAACGTCGAACGTACGTATGGAAATTCGAAACTCAATCCGATGATCTAGGAATTATTTGGACATGTTTTCGTACAGAAATGAAACGTCAACGTTCAGTACGAAATAGAATTATGGGTTCTGGGTATTGTTTAAAGTTTTATTTTTATTTTAGTAACATACATTTCTTGTTAGATTTTGAAGCGCACGTTTGTAATACCGGCTCGGAGCGCAGGCTGCTCTCTCCGGCCACGTCTCGTCTCCTCTCAGGGGGATTCATATCGTGTGTGAACTTTTTCAAATCTTCTTTGTTTCTTTGTAGAACCATAACTCTAAGTCGCGAAACAACCGACACGCAGCTACATGTTCTATACTTGGATACTACGTAAGTATTTTTATTAATATCTATAATGTATACAGCTCGAAGGACATCATCTCTTGAGTTATATTATTATCAGATTTCTCTTTGAAATAATAAGAGATAAAATTAGTTTTGTAGTGTTTAGTGCCTTATTACACAGATTTTAAAACGATGATTTAAAATTTTAATTGACTAATAATAATATTTTTTTCCGATAAATTAATTAACAAATTGATTTTAAAACGCTTTTTAACCTATGGCACTTTATTTTAGAAGGTAAATAATTATAAATGTAAAATGGAGTTTGTGTAAAATAATTCCGGCATAGCTACAGATTAACGAACTTACCTACATAGCGTGAACTAAATATTTTATTAGAGCATTATAATCCTGTTTCGAAGGCGCGTGACGTCAAAAACAGTCAACAACAAATAGATGTGCGAAGTGGGAGGCGCAACCCTAGGGCTTAAAACGTTACGTGACCGGAGTACGACGGACATTATAACCAGTTTAAGTCCCAACTCAAAGTTCCATTCAGAATCGCAATTAGCCGCATCCGAATTGTGAAAACGTCAGAAAAGGCAACACTTTCAATTATAAATTAAAGCTCGTGAGCTAGTCAATGTAAAATTTGAATATTCATTTGTGATTTCAACAAGCCTAAAAGAGGGTTATACGGACGAAATTTGTCCATTTATTTGTTGGTACTTGCGTTTAATTTTCGTCGCTCCGCTATACAATTGATATTGAAGTGATTTACGAAATATTTTTTTGATAATAAATAATATTTGAAGAATTAATGAATCTGCGCAAATTATTTTAATTCATCCCGTTTGTCCTCAGACGAACAAATTGTGATAGGGGGGGATCTACTTACTATCGTTACTGAGATTTTATCGAAAATCTAACTCCAAATTACTGTATTCCTAGAAGTGAAAAGTTTCTAATCTTTTTGGAGATTAATAATAAATAGGGCATAATATAAGGGTACCTATAAGCAAATAAGGGATGCTTCAATCCAAAAGTTAATTTGGGTTATTGCGTACCCGAAGAAAAAGAATAGGTGCTGATTAACAGATGAGCAGATTACTTTCAATTATTCGCCTTGAGTTCTTTTTGACTTCATTCGAATGAAGATGTGAAATTGTTCAAAGTCGAATGAATAATTTATAAGGATAATCGAAAGAAATGATTCCCCTAAGTTGATTCAAATAAAAAGCTGTTAATACATTAACAAGTGAATCTAATATGCACTGGATCTTAATTCCAAGATTAATTATATATTCGATTAAAGATTTTGCTACATAACAGACGGGAATCCGACGTGGGTAATTTGATCCGAGGGTGCTTAAGAGGAATTTTCTGATGGTGGGACAAAGGTAGGGCAATACTTTAGAAGAAGGATTCTAATATATAAATACAAAAATATTGTGATTTACAAACAAAGTTGGGGTAATTCAGTTATTTATCCCAAGTTTTTCCTTAAAAGAACGAATCACTGAATTTGTAAATTATAATTTAAAGTTAGTAAGTATTTGATCTTAATCTGATTGTGCTTTTGCATATTATGTAGGTCGCCGCAAAACGACATTTAATTACTGTGTTCTTAAAATATTATTATTTATGTTCATTACCTTGTGTTAATTATTATAAGAAGGATTTTAGTGGAATATCATTTCATGATTTTAGTTACAGGACTTTTAATAATAAAAGGTGATTTCAACTAATAACTTTTATAAAAACGATACATTTCTGTAACATATTGATTGATTGATTATGATGAAAATATTTATTTGTGCCCCAACCTTCTGGTTCGATGGTTTGTGACCAGGGATTCGATCCCCACATCTTTACTTACATTCTTTATCTTATTTCTTTATGTATGCGCACCGGTTGCGTTAAGAATCAATAAGCTCGGTGTAAGTCCATCTCGGGCCAGTATTTTCCTCGAATCTCCATTGTATGTCCTCGTCCTTCGTAGAAAATATACTTTTCCTTGTACAATAATTCCTTATTGTTCATACCATACAAATATAGGACTTTATAGATACTTTGTTTAAATCTAGGTTAACTAATATAGTAAAACTGAACAGCTTTCTTGTTTAGACGCGATTATCTCTATAACTAGCATTCAGATATAAAAAAAAATATTTTGCTTTTGCTACCCGATTCTTAAAGAAGAATACACACTATCTGGCATCGCTTTGCTTGTCTTCGTAGAAATAAATATGGACAACATTACATACATTGCTTTGAAACCAAGGTAATTAAATAAGTCACTTGTGTTTTGGAATTCATAGACAACGAAGGTACCACATACACCCAGACCCAAAACAGTGTTGAAAAGCGATTTTTAACATTGTCCCGCCCAGGGATCAAACCCCGGAACTCAGAGCTAGCGACACCTTGAAAACCGGTGTACAAGTCTCTCGACCACGGAGGTCGCCAAAAAAGATATCAGAAAGTAGTGCCTACGTAAAATAAAAAAATACTTTGCAAAGAAATCAGTGGATAACCTGTATACCGCCTTTGGTTACTAAAACTAACAAACTTAACCTAAACTCATAATCCATTTTTACGTTTACTTTAAAAACTCAAGAAAGAAAACTTTCAACCATTTCTGCTTTGTTCATATAGACTGGGTTCAAACTTTTTACTATACAGGGTGATAAAGTTTTTAAGAGTAATAGTATCGCAGTTAATGAACATTCGCACGCTAAACAAGTTAATAAGTTACCCCTTGCCAACGATGGACGAGCAGTGGTCTGATGGTAAAAGTTAGCGGCGTATCATGGCATCATAGCTTTACCTACTCTGAACACAAACTCTATATAGTAGTGGTATTTGATGGGCCTGTATGTCTAGTGGTTAATGAACCTAACTGCCATACCGGAGGTCGTGGGTTCGATTCCCACGCAGGACAAATGTTGTGCGATGAATGATTATTCGTTTTGGGTCTGGGTGTAATTTATCTATAATATGCATGTTTATATATAAGTAAGTGTGTTTATCAGTTGTCTGGTTACCATAACACAAACTCTGCTAAGCTTGAGATCAGATGACTGTGTCTAAATTGTCCCGGTGTTGTATATTATTATTTATATTAAAAGCTCATACTTAAGAGTTATCAAACAAAATGTTATTATTAAAAGATTTATAAATGGTTTTTAGCTGTTATCGGCACCAAAAAGGTTATTTTGATTATTTAAGTTATATTGTTAATGCTAATCTTAACATTTATGAATAATATTTTTTAGGCTATTTACGTAAATGTTTGCAGTAATATTAGCATTAAGTAAAAAATAACGAGTTCAAAGAATTCAGATGCGTATTTATGTTTATTTATTCTATGACCTTTATGATTTACGAGATTCTCGGGATTTGCTTAAAGATAATAATATATAGAAGACTATATTTAGTGTCTACTCTAATTTTGGCCATTTATCTATACATATAATAAAATTGTAGAAAAGTGGTGTCTGTACAATGGAAATATAAACAAAAAAAGTAGCAAGGGTTGTTATAATATCGATGCCGAACCTGAAATTATAATTATTATTTTTTTTGTCTGTTTGTCTGTTTGTCTGTTTGTCGGTTTGTCTGTTTGTCTGTGTGTTTGTGCACGCTAATCTCAGAAACGGCTTACTCGATTAAGATGCGGTTTTCACGAATGTATTGTAGTAAGCTTCACTTAACATTTAGTGTTTATTTCATGTCAATCGCTACATAAATAAAAAAGTTATGTCAATTTGAAAAATCATCTACACATATAATAAAATTGTAGAAAAGTGGTGTCTGTACAATGGAAATATAAACAAAAAAAGTAGCAAGGGTTGTTATAATATCGATGCCGAAGCTGAAATTATAATTATTATTTTTTTTGTCTGTTTGTCGGTTTGTCGGTTTGTCTGTTTGTCTGTTTGTCTGTGTGTTTGTGCACGCTAATCTCAGAAACGGCTTACTCGATTAAGATGCGGTTTTCACGAATGTATTGTAGTAAGCTTCACTTAACATTTAGTGTTTATTTCATGTCAATCGGTACATAAATAAAAAAGTTATATCAATTTGAAAAATCATCTATACATATAATAAAATTGTAGAAAAGTGGTGTCTGTACAATGGAAATATAAACAAAAAAAGTAGCAAGGGTTGTTATAATATCGATGCCGAAGCTGAAATTATAATTATTATTTTTTTTGTCTGTTTGTCGGTTTGTCGGTTTGTCTGTTTGTCTGTTTGTCTGTGTGTTTGTGCACGCTAATCTCAGAAACGGCTTACTCGATTAAGATGCGGTTTTCACGAATGTTTTGTAGTAAGCTTCACTTAACATTTAGTGTTTATTTCATGTCAATCGGTAAATAAATAAAAAAGTTATGTCAATTTGAAAAATCATCTATACATATAATAAAATTGTAGAAAAGTGGTGTCTGTACAATGGAAATATAAACAAAAAAAAGTAGCAAGGGTTGTTATAATATCGATGCCGAACCTGAAATTATAATTATTTTTTTTTTTGTCTGTTTGTCTGTTTGTCGGTTTGTCTGTTTGTCTGTGTGTTTGTGCACGCTAATCTCAGAAACGGCTTACTCGATTAAGATGCGGTTTTCACGAATGTATTGTAGTAAGCTTCACTTAACATTTAGTGTTTATTTCATGTCAATCGCTACATAAATAAAAAAGTTATATCAATTTGAAAAATCATCTATATACATATAATAAAATTGTAGAAAAGTGGTGTCTGTACAATGGAAATATAAACAAAAAAAGTAGCAAGGGTTGTTATAATATCGATGCCGAAGCTGAAATTATAATTATTACTTTTTTTGTCTGTTTGTCGGTTTGTCGGTTTGTCTGTTTGTCTGTTTGTCTGTGTGTTTGTGCACGCTAATCTCAGAAACGGCTTACTCGATTAAGATGCGGTTTTCACGAATGTTTTGTAGTAAGCTTCACTTAACATTTAGTGTTTATTTCATGTCAATCGGTAAATAAATAAAAAAGTTATGTCAATTTGAAAAATCATCTATACATATAATAAAATTGTAGAAAAGTGGTGTCTGTACAATGGAAATATAAACAAAAAAAAGTAGCAAGGGTTGTTATAATATCGATGCCGAACCTGAAATTATAATTTTTATTTTTTTTGTCTGTTTGTCTGTTTGTCTGTGTGTTTGTGCACGCTAATCTCAGAAACGGCTTACTCGATTAAGATGCGGTTTTCACGAATGTATTGTAGTAAGCTTCACTTAACATTTAGTGTTTATTTCATGTCAATCGCTACATAAATAAAAAAGTTATGTCAATTTGAAAAATCATCTATACATATAATAAAATTGTAGAAAAGTGGTGTCTGTACAATGGAAATAGAAACAAAAAAAGTAGCAAGGGTTGTTATAATATCGATGCCGAAGCTGAAATTATAATTATTATTTTTTTTGTCTGTTTGTCTGTTTTTCTGTTTGTCGGTTTGTCTGTTTGTCTGTGTGTTTGTGCACGCTAATCTCAGAAACGGCTTACTCGATTAAGATGCGGTTTTCACGAATGTTTTGTAGTAAGCTTCACTTAACATTTAGTGTTTATTTCATGTCAATCGGTACATAAATAAAAAAGTTATGTCAATTTGAAAAATCATCTATACATATAATAAAATTGTAGAAAAGTGGTGTCTGTACAATGGAAATATAAACAAAAAAAGTAGCAAGGGTTGTTATAATATCGATGCCGAACCTGAAATTATAATTATTATGTTTTTTGTCTGTTTGTCGGTTTGTCTGTTTGTCTGTTTGTCTGTGTGTTTGTGCACGCTAATCTCAGAAACGGCTTACTCGATTAAGAAGCAGTTTTTACGAATGTATTGTAGTAAGCTTCACTTAACATTTAGTGTTTATTTCATGTCAATCGCTACATAAATAAAAAAGTTATGTCAATTTGAAAAATCATCTATACATATAATAAAATTGTAGAAAAGTGGTGTCTGTACAATGGAAATATAAACAAAAAAAAGTAGCAAGGGTTGTTATAATATCGATGCCGAACCTGAAATTATAATTATTATTTTTTTTGTCTGTTTGTCTGTTTGTCGGTTTGTCTGTTTGTCTGTGTGTTTGTGCACGCTAATCTCAGAAACGGCTTACTCGATTAAGATGCGGTTTTCACGAATGTATTGTAGTAAGCTTCACTTAACATTTAGTGTTTATTTCATGTCAATCGCTACATAAATAAAAAAGTTATATCAATTTGAAAAATCATCTATATACATATAATAAAATTGTAGAAAAGTGGTGTCTGTACAATGGAAATATAAACAAAAAAAGTAGCAAGGGTTGTTATAATATCGATGCCGAAGCTGAAATTATAATTATTACTTTTTTTGTCTGTTTGTCGGTTTGTCGGTTTGTCTGTTTGTCTGTTTGTCTGTGTGTTTGTGCACGCTAATCTCAGAAACGGCTTACTCGATTAAGATGCGGTTTTCACGAATGTTTTGTAGTAAGCTTCACTTAACATTTAGTGTTTATTTCATGTCAATCGGTAAATAAATAAAAAAGTTATGTCAATTTGAAAAATCATCTATACATATAATAAAATTGTAGAAAAGTGGTGTCTGTACAATGGAAATATAAACAAAAAAAAGTAGCAAGGGTTGTTATAATATCGATGCCGAACCTGAAATTATAATTATTATTTTTTTTGTCTGTTTGTCTGTTTGTCGGTTTGTCTGTTTGTCTGTGTGTTTGTGCACGCTAATCTCAGAAACGGCTTACTCGATTAAGATGCGGTTTTCACGAATGTATTGTAGTAAGCTTCACTTAACATTTAGTGTTTATTTCATGTCAATCGCTACATAAATAAAAAAGTTATATCAATTTGAAAAATCATCTATATACATATAATAAAATTGTAGAAAAGTGGTGTCTGTACAATGGAAATATAAACAAAAAAAGTAGCAAGGGTTGTTATAATATCGATGCCGAAGCTGAAATTATAATTATTATTTTTTTTGTCTGTTTGTCGGTTTGTCGGTTTGTCTGTTTGTCTGTTTGTCTGTGTGTTTGTGCACGCTAATCTCAGAAACGGCTTACTCGATTAAGATGCGGTTTTCACGAATGTTTTGTAGTAAGCTTCACTTAACATTTAGTGTTTATTTCATGTCAATCGGTAAATAAATAAAAAAGTTATGTCAATTTGAAAAATCATCTATACATATAATAAAATTGTAGAAAAGTGGTGTCTGTACAATGGAAATATAAACAAAAAAAAGTAGCAAGGGTTGTTATAATATCGATGCCGAACCTGAAATTATAATTTTTATTTTTTTTGTCTGTTTGTCTGTTTGTCGGTTTGTCTGTTTGTCCGTGTGTTTGTGCACGCTAATCTCAGAAACGGCTTACTCGATTAAGATGCGGTTTTCACGAATGTATTGTAGTAAGCTTCACTTAACATTTAGTGTTTATTTCATGTCAATCGCTACATAAATAAAAAAGTTATGTCAATTTGAAAAATCATCTATACATATAATAAAATTGTAGAAAAGTGGTGTCTGTACAATGGAAATAGAAACAAAAAAAGTAGCAAGGGTTGTTATAATATCGATGCCGAAGCTGAAATTATAATTATTATTTTTTTTGTCTGTTTGTCGGTTTGTCGGTTTGTCTGTTTGTCTGTTTGTCTGTGTGTTTGTGCACGCTAATCTCAGAAACGGCTTACTCGATTAAGATGCGGTTTTCACGAATGTTTTGTAGTAAGCTTCACTTAACATTTAGTGTTTATTTCATGTCAATCGGTAAATAAATAAAAAAGTTATGTCAATTTGAAAAATCATCTATACATATAATAAAATTGTAGAAAAGTGGTGTCTGTACAATGGAAATATAAACAAAAAAAAGTAGCAAGGGTTGTTATAATATCGATGCCGAACCTGAAATTATAATTATTATTTTTTTTGTCTGTTTGTCGGTTTGTCTGTTTGTCTGTGTGTTTGTGCACGCTAATCTCAGAAACGGCTTACTCGATTAAGATGCGGTTTTCACGAATGTATTGTAGTAAGCTTCACTTAACATTTAGTGTTTATTTCATGTCAATCGGTACATAAATAAAAAAAGTTATGTCAATTTGAAAAATCATCTATACATATAATAAAATTGTAGAAAAGTGGTGTCTGTACAATGGAAATATAAACAAAAAAGTAGCAAGGGTTGTTATAATATCGATGCCGAACCTGAAATTATAATTATTATTTTTTTTGTCTGTTTGTCTGTTTGTCTGTTTGTCGGTTTGTCTGTTTGTCTGTGTGTTTGTGCACGCTAATCTCAGAAACGGCTTACTCGATTAAGAAGCAGTTTTCACGAATGTATTGTAGTAAGCTTCACTTAACATTTAGTGTTTATTTCATGTCAATCGCTACATAAATAAAAAAGTTATGTCAATTTGAAAAATCATCTATACATATAATAAAATTGTAGAAAAGTGGTGTCTGTACAATGGAAATATAAACAAAAAAAGTAGCAAGGGTTGTTATAATATCGACGCCGAACCTGAAATTATAATTATTATTTTTTTTTGTCTGTTTGTCTGTTTGTCGGTTTGTCTGTTTGTCTGTGTGTTTGTGCACGCTTATCTCAGAAACGGCTTACTCGATTAAGAAGCAGTTTTTACGAATGTATTATAGTAAGCTTCACTTAACATTTAGTGTTTATTTCATGTCAATCGCTACATAAATAAAAAAGTTATGTCAATTTGAAAAATCATCTATACATATAATAAAATTGTAGAAAAGTGGTGTCTGTACAATGGAAATATAAACAAAAAAGTAGCAAGGGTTGTTATAATATCGATGCCGAACCTGAAATTATAATTATTATTTTTTTTGTCTGTTTGTCTGTTTGTCTGTTTGTCGGTTTGTCTGTTTGTCTGTGTGTTTGTGCACGCTAATCTCAGAAACGGCTTACTCGATTAAGATGCGGTTTTCACGAATGTATTGTAGTAAGCTTCACTTAACATTTAGTGTTTATTTCATGTCAATCGCTACATAAATAAAAAAGTTATATCAATTTGAAAAATCATCTATATACATATAATAAAATTGTAGAAAAGTGGTGTCTGTACAATGGAAATATAAACAAAAAAAGTAGCAAGGGTTGTTATAATATCGATGCCGAAGCTGAAATTATAATTATTACTTTTTTTGTCTGTTTGTCGGTTTGTCGGTTTGTCTGTTTGTCTGTTTGTCTGTGTGTTTGTGCACGCTAATCTCAGAAACGGCTTACTCGATTAAGATGCGGTTTTCACGAATGTTTTGTAGTAAGCTTCACTTAACATTTAGTGTTTATTTCATGTCAATCGGTAAATAAATAAAAAAGTTATGTCAATTTGAAAAATCATCTATACATATAATAAAATTGTAGAAAAGTGGTGTCTGTACAATGGAAATATAAACAAAAAAAAGTAGCAAGGGTTGTTATAATATCGATGCCGAACCTGAAATTATAATTATTATTTTTTTTGTCTGTTTGTCTGTTTGTCGGTTTGTCTGTTTGTCTGTGTGTTTGTGCACGCTAATCTCAGAAACGGCTTACTCGATTAAGATGCGGTTTTCACGAATGTATTGTAGTAAGCTTCACTTAACATTTAGTGTTTATTTCATGTCAATCGCTACATAAATAAAAAAGTTATATCAATTTGAAAAATCATCTATATACATATAATAAAATTGTAGAAAAGTGGTGTCTGTACAATGGAAATATAAACAAAAAAAGTAGCAAGGGTTGTTATAATATCGATGCCGAAGCTGAAATTATAATTATTATTTTTTTTGTCTGTTTGTCGGTTTGTCGGTTTGTCTGTTTGTCTGTTTGTCTGTGTGTTTGTGCACGCTAATCTCAGAAACGGCTTACTCGATTAAGATGCGGTTTTCACGAATGTTTTGTAGTAAGCTTCACTTAACATTTAGTGTTTATTTCATGTCAATCGGTAAATAAATAAAAAAGTTATGTCAATTTGAAAAATCATCTATACATATAATAAAATTGTAGAAAAGTGGTGTCTGTACAATGGAAATATAAACAAAAAAAAGTAGCAAGGGTTGTTATAATATCGATGCCGAACCTGAAATTATAATTTTTATTTTTTTTGTCTGTTTGTCTGTTTGTCGGTTTGTCTGTTTGTCCGTGTGTTTGTGCACGCTAATCTCAGAAACGGCTTACTCGATTAAGATGCGGTTTTCACGAATGTATTGTAGTAAGCTTCACTTAACATTTAGTGTTTATTTCATGTCAATCGCTACATAAATAAAAAAGTTATGTCAATTTGAAAAATCATCTATACATATAATAAAATTGTAGAAAAGTGGTGTCTGTACAATGGAAATAGAAACAAAAAAAGTAGCAAGGGTTGTTATAATATCGATGCCGAAGCTGAAATTATAATTATTATTTTTTTTGTCTGTTTGTCGGTTTGTCGGTTTGTCTGTTTGTCTGTTTGTCTGTGTGTTTGTGCACGCTAATCTCAGAAACGGCTTACTCGATTAAGATGCGGTTTTCACGAATGTTTTGTAGTAAGCTTCACTTAACATTTAGTGTTTATTTCATGTCAATCGGTAAATAAATAAAAAAGTTATGTCAATTTGAAAAATCATCTATACATATAATAAAATTGTAGAAAAGTGGTGTCTGTACAATGGAAATATAAACAAAAAAAAGTAGCAAGGGTTGTTATAATATCGATGCCGAACCTGAAATTATAATTATTATTTTTTTTGTCTGTTTGTCGGTTTGTCTGTTTGTCTGTGTGTTTGTGCACGCTAATCTCAGAAACGGCTTACTCGATTAAGATGCGGTTTTCACGAATGTATTGTAGTAAGCTTCACTTAACATTTAGTGTTTATTTCATGTCAATCGGTACATAAATAAAAAAAGTTATGTCAATTTGAAAAATCATCTATACATATAATAAAATTGTAGAAAAGTGGTGTCTGTACAATGGAAATATAAACAAAAAAGTAGCAAGGGTTGTTATAATATCGATGCCGAACCTGAAATTATAATTATTATTTTTTTTGTCTGTTTGTCTGTTTGTCTGTTTGTCGGTTTGTCTGTTTGTCTGTGTGTTTGTGCACGCTAATCTCAGAAACGGCTTACTCGATTAAGAAGCAGTTTTCACGAATGTATTGTAGTAAGCTTCACTTAACATTTAGTGTTTATTTCATGTCAATCGCTACATAAATAAAAAAGTTATGTCAATTTGAAAAATCATCTATACATATAATAAAATTGTAGAAAAGTGGTGTCTGTACAATGGAAATATAAACAAAAAAAGTAGCAAGGGTTGTTATAATATCGACGCCGAACCTGAAATTATAATTATTATTTTTTTTTGTCTGTTTGTCTGTTTGTCGGTTTGTCTGTTTGTCTGTGTGTTTGTGCACGCTTATCTCAGAAACGGCTTACTCGATTAAGAAGCAGTTTTTACGAATGTATTATAGTAAGCTTCACTTAACATTTAGTGTTTATTTCATGTCAATCGCTACATAAATAAAAAAGTTATGTCAATTTGAAAAATCATCTATACATATAATAAAATTGTAGAAAAGTGGTGTCTGTACAATGGAAATATAAACAAAAAAAGTAGCAAGGGTTGTTATAATATCGATGCCGAACCTGAAATTATAATTATTATTTTTTTTGTCTGTTTGTCTGTTTGTCGGTTTGTCTGTTTGTCTGTGTGTTTGTGCACGCTAATCTCAGAAACGGCTTACTCGATTAAGATGCGGTTTTCTTGAGTGTTTTGTAGTAAGCTTCACTTAACATTTAGTGTTTATTTCATGTCAATCGGTACATAAATAAAAAAATTATGTCAATTTGAAATATCGTATACAGAGAAGCATCTGTAAAGTAAATTTATCGCTACCCAAGCGAAAGTTTATGTATAAAAACCTAATTCTAAATATGCTGCCCGAAAAGTAACTATTCCACGCGGACGAAGTCGCGGGCACAGCTAGTAAAATAATATAAACCTAAATAAAATATACTACTACGTAATTGTATTTCTTTTTTGTAAGTAATATAAATAAGAAACATTACTCAATTAACGTGCTTTCTATTTATCTATTTTTATAATTCGAATTTGGTAATCGGATAGACAGAAAGTCGCAGACAGCTTTGTTTAATACGATGCATAAAGGTGCCTGTGTCTCCATCCATGGAGTAGACGTATATTTTTCTTAATCTTCTATACGCTTTCCATAGTACTGGACATATCTACTCGCTCAAACCGGCTAACTAACTGTCCAACAAATGATCTCACCTTGCTGTAACACCAGTAAGCATAAGTTTGAAATACGCAGATCCAAAAGCTTCTTTATCCGATCTATGTCTATCTGAATATAAATGAAGATGAGTTATCATGAGTGAATTATATTGAGTAACTAATTATACCAGCTTTGATATTTGTTACGATATTGATGATGATTATCGTGATCGTGATCGCGATCGTCTTAATATATGTATCTACACCTGTTATAATTATAATTTTAACAGGTGTAGATACTTTTATTTATTAGTAGTAAGTATTACAATACAGTACTTTATTTACAGAATTCAAAACTTCGCCTCCCAAGCTTAATTAAAACAAATGAATCTCAGACTAATCTCGTTATTATTTTTTATAAAATAAATGTTTTTTTTAGTTAGCAAACGCTCGTTATTCGCTTGAGTAAAGTTTAACGGCGAATTCGAATTTAATTGAGTGAAACACTAAAGGTGTAACTTTAGTAATACTTATGAAGGTACTTAATAATACATCAAAATAATTACTCTATCATTATTTTAATAGCTATTATGCCGTAGCAGTATACTATGAAATTAATAAAACTTTGTGAGTTAGACGAAATTAATTTAAATCTATGACGCAGTTATATACGTCTGTTATATTAAATAACAGTGTCGCTTAAGAGCAATACAACCTTTTCGTTTGACTTTCAAGCTGAGGGCACTTCTTTCGAGCGCTTGTTAACGAACAGTTTGTCGACACGGGTATGGGGTATTACACGGCGGATTGACCGCGCTTTTTTCACGGTCGCTACTTTCAGAGCTTGTTAACGAGCCCGACGCGGCCGGGGCCCGAAGCCCGCAGCCCGCGATACTATAGTACGGTGAGAATTGACAGCAAACGACGAATATATTGTCAAGAAGGAATTTACCACTTCGTTCTTTAATACGACCGAACCTGAGTTATCTACAAAGATATACAGTTAAATTTTTCAAACAGTTTTAGCCACATCATGCGGAATTCGAGGCGTCAATCATGACGGATCTTGGAAAGTCGAAGTATATTCAAAGTCAAATAAATATAGACTGTGATGGATACATGTCACTCTATTCCGAGGCATGGACAAACACCGTTTGTGACGCAGGTACTGTGAACGAGATAGCCATATCGAGATACCTGGCAGTGTTGTATAAACTTCTACAAGAGCTTGTTAACGTTTCACGATACACGGCGCGGGGCCAAAATCTGTTGGCCATTGTTGTACAGTTTTATTATTTTGCCAGCTTGGCATCGATTTTCGCTTAATTTCGTTACATTGTCTCTCAACTGCCTAACAATCTACAACGTTAACATTTTATAGCCCGCATCTCGAAGATGTAAATACACATTATTTTCTAGCATCATGTAACAGTCTGTTAACAAGCGCTTTTACTGTTTAATACAATTATAAAAGTGTAACAACGCTTGTTTGCAATAATGATTACATGCTACGATGGTACTCTCACTACAATACACTTTGTTGTTTTCTCACACGCGTCCACATTTTCTTGTTGTCTTTCGTTCTTTTAATGATCAGTTTTAATGAACACTGAACGCGAATAAGGAGCATTTACGCACGTAATCGTTTAAAGCCCCTTTATAGCCGTTTTGAGCGGTGGTGAGCTAGAGCCGGGCTTACCGAATGATGGATGCACTGCAGGATTACGAAACGTTGTGTGGCGTTCAGATGACCGCTGCCCACCTACTGCCGTTATATTATGTTAACAAACATTTGCTTAATACCGCCACAACTAACAAATGATACAAGATGTAGAATGGAACGTTTATAAATGACATCGTTTTACTGCTGTGTTTTAGGACAACTTGCAAATTCGCCTGTTTTCAAAAGTTGTCCTCAAATTCGCCTTTTCTTGTTACCGTTATTTTCCGCTTTCATTTGTTATTTGGGTGTAATAATTACCTACCTTGGTTTGGAGGGCTTATCCCATCTTCAAAGGGCAAATTAAGCTGAAAAAACACCCGTAAATGAATACTAGCACTTTGCAATCACGGTTTATTCATTTCAAAGATATAAGGCGTCGCGTCGACAGTAGACATAAATAACATACCGGAAAAATATGTAGACCGGAAAAATAAGTATGAACTTAATAACTAAAAGAAATCATATTTTATTGTAGATCTCGGAGGAGCGAGCAATCCAATTGAGTAAACAAGTAACCTATGTCCCTTTGCGCCATGTTAACTTTCCCTGCAAAGTTTCAGCGCCAGCCTTCGCCAGGCTCGGCCCGCCGAGACTCGGTCTCAGTAACAAATAAAACTACAATCAAATCTTATTCATAACATTACAAACTGGGATTGGAGATTGGAGACTTTACAGTAGGTACTAAACTTATGTTGTTAATATCACTTTCATAGTAACAAGTCGTCTATATTTTTAAATACGACGCAAAAAGAGGGCTTAAATTATAGATAGACGGGCTTAAACTAGAGATTTTGAGGTATCTGTCTATAAAATGTATAGGGGCCGTTTTTTTTTTGTTTATAGTTATATAACCTGTACTAAAAAATAAAAAGGCCTGTTATTTGCTTGTTCATCAAAATCACCTGACGAATATTTGTCAGGCATTATTGTGATTATTTATTAAATACATATTAAAAACCAGGTATCTAAACCACATTTTTAAAATGCGTACTTAATAATAGCTCATTAAACTACTACGCAGAACTTTAGAAGTCTAAAATTAAACGCTTTGTGGAGCTAAAAGCCAAAAGCTGCTTTATATTTTAAGCCTAATCGTCCATTCATCAGACCGAATATGTATTAGGTTATATGTTATAAATAATTTAGAAGTTATGCAGAATATATTACAATTTATTTTATGTACAGATATTTTTAAATTCAGTATACTAATTGAATACCTAATGCAGAACAATATCTTCGAATAATAACATGTAAACATAAGGCTTTAAGTGCAGTAAGATCTTAAATTTTGTATTCACAGACCTATAGTCAGCGCAGATGTTTTCGTGTATTTAGTCGCAAAATAATCATGTTACGCCTCAATGCCTTTCGCGGGCATCTACTATATTACCATCTGTTTCTTTCAGACATTACTGTACGACAGTATGTCTAGGAGAGAACGATATTAAAGGCTCCCGCAAAATTATTGAGATAGCGAATAAGAAATTGAGGTGGAAACTTACGTGATTACACGTGTTACATTGTCATTTAAAAAACTACGTAACTTTTCATTTTGTTCCACAGCATTAAGTATAGACGCGTCAACAAACACATAGGCACTTACGCACACAGTGTTACAACACTCGTAATGTTACGTTGACGCAGTGACAGCTAAATCATCCGCGAGATATCAGGCATATAACTAAGCTAATACCCGAGGACATAATGTTACTAATGGCTGAGGATAACCGAGGGGACGATCATAATTTCGGGAAACAAAGCGTTGCCGTGAACGACGTGTTTTGAGTTTCACCGGAACAATGAGATAATGATTCGTGAGCTCGTAAAGTGTGCACTTGTAACTATAGAGTTGTCAAACTTCCTTCAGGCGTGGATCCGTGAGTTTGATGAGGGCCCAATCTCTGTCTGCACGTACTGCCGACGTGGCCACTAAAATGGTGCCTACCTACCGTAATACATAGCTATATACCTACGCTCCCAGTTTATGTGATCGTCTTCTATTGTTTCGCCTCTTAGTTTGTTCCACCCACTTGGTTTGGCATTTAGTATTAATTTGTCTTCTGTCTTATTTACGTTTACGAAACATACTATATTCTACACATTTTTGTTAGCTCGAAAACAACAATGACTGAAGTACACAACCTGTGTGAAGAGACATGACGTTTTAGTTTTGATTGCGACATTCATGTCTGAGTGATAGGCAGTTTAATCAACGTGCTTTCTCGAATAACGTTGTGACGAGGAACATGTACTCATAAATTGCCGTCGCGGCCGAGAGCAGTGGTACGTCGAGACAAATTGTGAGAAAAATAAATTTCCGGATATCAAGCAAAGCTCTTGTTAAAAGAAGGAAGGTGGCAGCTGGACAAACAGATTGCTGGAGGCACCGGCTCTGACAAACGAGCTCACTCCCGACAACAGATATTTTTTTGCAGAAACATGCCGGCGACGTCTCTACTACGAAAGTACGAACCTGCGATTATTTGAATGTCGGAAATGAAAAAGCCTTGTTCTTAAAAATCTGCTCGGGTATCTTAGATATCCTTTTATTCTCCCATCAAAAGAGACATAACGCAAAATGTAAGTAGGTAAGTTATTTTTCTTAAATTAGATAAAACAAAATGTCTAAATTGTGTTTTTTGTTTATATCTAACCACTTATACTAAAACGCTAACAATTCTTAGTTACGAGTCTCTTGATGGTTGTCGAACGACTGCTATAAAAATTATCACGACGTCGAGCCATGATTATTTATATAATTTAATTATTTACTGTTTTCATTCCGAAGCGAAATATAAGTCAACATGTTTATTTGAGAACAATCTGGGCGTTTTGATGAGATGAAATAATCACAAAAAGATAATCTATCTATTTACAGACTTTTTGATTACAGAAGTATAAATAGTGTTTTTAACAAAGATGTTTTTCATGTCTATATATGAAGTGTGTGTGGATGTCGAATTCTTTATGTCCTCGGAGCAACATAGCGGCTCGCTGAGTTTTAATCAATAAGGTGTCAATCGATACGTCTAACTAGGCAGTAGTAGGTTGACCTACTACTCAGTCAATGCATTGTTTCAAAAATATACCTACATGCCGCAATAATAAAAAATTACGACATTAAAAAGTGAGCCTTTCACAAAATTTCAGAGCCAACTTAAATTGCGTTTAACGTACTTTGATGTTTGATTCCAATATAAAGGCTATAAAAAGTTTATAGGTCGCCATTCATTTCTCATTACTTTTCAATATTGGTACACTTATTATATTTAGCTTTTATACGTTAGTATGTTTGCATCGCTGAAATGTTAGGCTTTTAGATTTATATTTTCTGCTTTATTGAACTAGATTTAGAGTTATTTTTTCTACATTACATTATAAAACTAAAAAATGGCTTTTCACATAAGATTTTGAAAACGTTTACTAATAATTTTTCTAAATTATTGTTGGTCAAAATATTTGTATACTGTTTATGACTTCAAATGTCCACCAAAAAGTCCCGTCAAATTCGGGCCAGCCGCTTCGACGATAAGCAGAAATATATAGATAGAAAAACAAAAAATACATTTCAGTTATTTCAAAGCTTTTATTTAAATATGACAAATAGACAGGTTTTCATATTTCTGGATAGGCTAGAGTATATTATTATCTTTCTAAAGTGAAACTACCTCGTAATAACTAACCTACATTTAAGACAACATAAATTACGACTAAATGTACTAAAAATAGATGTTACGTCGTTGCCGCCAAGCACTAAAATAAAGGAAGAATTGTTACACTTTAATAGTAATAATTTGACGTTATTAAATAAACATAAAGAAGTAATTCGAAAAGTAAAGTTTCTAATATATCAACTCAAACACCAACATTTTCAAAATAACATTTGCGGCGGGATTCATTTCGAATAGCCGATTTTAATTGTGGGTTTAATTAACCTCAAAATAATAGGTAATTTATATTTCATGACAAAATGTTATTTAATTCTTTTTGCCATAACTAGCTAGTTGGCCTTATGAGGATAGAGTAAGATAGTAAAAAAAATACCGACAGATTGTTTTACCGTCATTGTTATATAAAATTTACACTTTATCCTAATAATGTATGGATAAATGTCATTTTCCAAGGTGAAGGAGGTCGTAGGGTATAAGTATTTTCTGTGTGAGTCACGCGTGGCCCGCGTCAGCTGTTGGCGATCGCTAAGCCTTAATATTTCTCATATGAGCTCCTTTCTCCCCTGTGGAAATGTCAAGACTGCACCTACTTGTTTTACGAAAGTTCCGTAGAAAAATGCGAAGCGGTTCCGTATTAATTGATAAATAAAAGTACTAAATAGGATTTATTTAAGTATTGAACAATCTCAGCTATAAAATACTATAAATTAGTAAACATAAAAAATACAAATTAAAACAGAGACTATGGCTTTTTAGATACACATCGGAATTGTGCCCAAAAGGCAATTAAATTGTAAGTAATTCTTGGATTATTTTTTTTTGTTACTAAGTACTTAGATGGTTAAAGTACAAATAAAAACACTAATTTTATTTAAATCTAAAGAAAAGACAGCTATAAGTTTGTTCTTAAATAATGGCTGTAGCCATTTACCGGTATTTCGTCATGGTAATTCTACCAAAAAGATAGACATGTACTAACATGCTATTTTCCTTATTTATAATATTCTCTTTTGAACGCGATTTGAAGACGGCGACGAATATAATGACTTGAGTTTGTAAGCCATATGTTAAATGTTTACATAAACCTAAAATTGACCACGACTGATCTATTTTTCATAACCTCAGATACTCCTTTATGTTTTAAGAAATCTACACGATACAATACTTTAATTTCCAAGTATAACGAATGTTATTCAAAAGATACAAAAAATCTTTATTTTAATTTTTTGTTTTCGACCTAGAAAGCAGACAATACATTTATTTTTATTAAGACAGTTATTATTGTACAAGTATTCCCTTGTCTCATTGCTCTAAAATTGCCTGTAAGCTCCTTGCAATAAAATAATGATTCCTTAGCTGGCCACATTGCATTAGATTTTGTTTCTGCTAAGAATGATAAAATCCAACATAATAATAATAAGAACACACTATAATTATGCTTTATTTTAAATCTTTTGTTTATTTTACCGAGCGGTAAAATTACCTTAATCATTTCCTTTTGATTTTACTTCAGTAAGTTTTAAACGAATGACTAGAACACAAAACAAAGACTTCATAACATTTTCGCGAATTACGGATCTCCAAAAGCCTTCTCTTTATATCGACTGGTGTTCTCGAAAGCAGTCGCACGCAATTTTGCTTTGAACATCTCTTTGTGTACGAGATCGTTTATAAATAACTACATTTTATAACATCTCCAGACTATTCTACATGTGAAATGATAAATTAATAAGTTTGAAGGACGCTTTAAATTTTAAATAAATTTTTAAATTTTGACGCCTTTATCCCCGAAGCGTTAGGCAGAGGTATACCAATGTACACTCACAGTTCACCGATATATTTAGGTCCCATGTAATAGGGGGGAACCTATTGCCACTAACCAGGCACAAATCCAAACTCCGACCTGCCACTGAGAATTTCATAGAAAAGCCCAAAAACTCCTGGGTCGAAGTGGGAGTTGAAATAGGACTAATAGTTTGGTATTACATATCAGCAAAATGGTATAAATATAGGAACTGTACTGCCTGATACGATTATTGAAAATTGCAAAATCAATCAATTAAATCTTGCAAAATAAATACCCAACGCCTGGATGCGATTGATTTGAAATTTTCCCGCCAAAACCTTGCCCTCGACTGTCATATTTTATGTCAATCGTCGGCAGTCTTACGTCATTCATTTCTGACAGCCAGTGTTACTATAGCAACGGGTCGTAGAGGGATCTCGCCACATCAAATACGGTAAACAGCTGAATCTGTTAAAATTGGAAGCCGACCAACATAGCTTGGAAAAGGCAGTCGAATTTTAACCATGTCTGTCTTTAAATATGAACATTTTGAGAACACAATTTTAACAAGTACTAAAATAACATTATTGTGATCTCAATTTGCCTGTGGTCCTAAATATTTTACTCCTACACAGTAGATTGCCAACTTTTTTATTAGAAGAGTTTATGTTTAAGTTTGATACGATCACTAAGCAACAGAAATGTTTTAGAGTTCAAGTGAAGGTCGAGCAATAAAAATGTTGAGTATTTTCAATTATGTGAATTGAAGTCTACCGACTATAAAGGATTAGCCATTATTTACTTCTGTATAATAAAAAAGACTGCACTGAAAAAAAAAATAGTATACGCAGTAAAAAAAAGTAAAAACACGAGCTGCTTTCGTTGAAAATGTTGACTTTTTTTATTATTTTTTTAGTTGCCTATACCCATTAAATGTACAAATACAATTACCTATTTTGCCTCTATTTTGGGTATGCACAAAAATGTCGTGGCAACCTAGCGGTCGAATCAACTGTCTACGAATGTAAGAAGATATAACCAAAAAACTAAAAACAACCAATCGCTACTCTTCACTTGAGGTTTGATAGACATTCATCAATTATGTGGATCGACCGTTATGTAACCGGGGGTTAATCTTCACCATTAATCAATTACTTCGAGCAAAATATTATTATGCCAATAAAACGCTTTACACGACTATGAATGAATGACTACCATAACTACTTCGATTCTACGCTTTTCTTTTAGTAATCGATATAAATAATAGTACGTCATCAATAGCAAAATCAGATCCTAGTAAAGATATTTTTAAATTCGGTTTGTAGGAGATGAAAGTTTTCTTTTTCGATTCAGCAGAACGGAACCACGAAGCACTCGAGCGAGATAAAACATTTCAAATGAAATACAATTTAATCGTGTATCACATTTGAGAGCATTACTAAGGTTACTGAAAAAGTTTCCTACGTAAGTACGTTGTACGACGAAGAGTTTACAAGAAATATCATATTTCCTTGTGTTTATAAGGAAGTCTTAAGATTTTTGAGCCCATTCCAAAGAAGTTTCAGCAACACTAAGGAATAATAAGTACACATAAAGAAACATAATGTTGCTTAACTGAAATAAATATTCAACAATATTGTTATGTGTATTAACTTTTAAAGAGGCTTAAGAATGTGGTTGTTATTTTTAATATTTTTTGTTAGTAGTGTAGTTCAGCTGTGTGGTTCCCGACAAAGAATTGTTCAGCCGATGCTAAAATGGGTTGGTGTCGTAAAAGGCGACTGAGGGATTATGTTAAGAGGATTAACAACAGCCTCCTGTGTGCTAATAACAACATACTGCGTTCAGCAATCCGTTTGCCAAGCGATAATATCCCGGCGCGGCCGTCCATTGCACGCTCTATTAGGAACGGCTGCCTTGAATTTAGTTGTGTCGGTAAAAATGTCGGGCCGTAATCATACATGGTATACATTTTAAACGTTTTTACGTGGTAGAGTTTAAATGTGACTGGTGACTACGCTGTGACTACGGATTTCTAAACGACTTAAAAAGACTTAAATAGTCCGTCAGTCAGAGTAAAACTAAAAACTAGTAGCTATTCTGGTTCAGGTAAAAAAGCATGCTGACTAATAGTAATTTAATTCCTGAATTTAAATGATATCGTTGAAGACATAAGTAACTTTATTTAAGCATGTAGTTTACCACTCAGTAACACGAAACGGTACAAAAACTACATCTAATATAAGGCAGTTTTTTAACAAATTAAGCACACGCAGTTAGCTTTCGTGTTACTTGTATTTGACCTCGCATGTAGCTTCTTAACCTTGGAAATATAAACCTAGACTTAGCATGCCGCTAGGATAAAAAACAACTCACTTAATATATAGGCTTTATTCAAACTCGTCTCGTTCCAATTTTGTAGAATTATACGTACCTTCATCTAAAGCAGTAGCTAACGTTTTATAAAACATAATTCAATAAACAATCCCAGTCCAATTAACATTTTGTAGAGATAAAAGGGTTCCCGACTGATATCTGAGCATTATGTACGGCACGTAGCGCTTTGGCCACTAAAACATTAAAAAGAACATAAAGTTGTGGGAGCTATCTCAACAAACTAACGTTAGGGGAATCTCTCGTAGTGGGGTCAGGTATTGTGAAAAAACCAGGGGCGATATCACAACAAACCTCGAGGTGCGCGGCATCGTTCCCGTTGTTACGCAGACGTGACCCGAATGCCCACGCCCGAATGTTCAGGGATACTTCACAAATGTTTCCGTTACGATACGCGATCTTTTCCTTTACTGAATGCGTACTAAACACGTAAATAGCTATACGATCACCTTAACTTTGTCGTTTAGATGTATTTATAGACGACTACAATCTTAGCGGGAATACTTTAGTTTTATGTAACGACTTGGACTATTATCATCTATGAGCTATCGATTTGTTATACATGAAAAACTGAAATGGAAACCTCATAATATTGCAATGTGGGTCACGTTCCAAGCTTTATCGCTTCTCAATTATGAGTACTAAAAGGTTTGTGTACGTATTTTGTTACAAAATAATATGGTATAAAGTCGAAATTAAAACTTTGATTGTACAAGTAAAGTATCATGTAACGTCTTATTCAAATGTTTTTTTGATAGAATATTTACCTAGTCATCATTAAAAATACGTATTTTTTTCCGAGCCGTCGTTTTCCCTCCAAAGGCCTCATTCGTATACCTCAGGGTCAACGTAATTAGCTGTTACCCGACACGACGTGATTGATATCTGCGACATGATGGACAGCAGAGTTATAAAATTATCTTACTTTCATAATACCCTAAAATGTTATTTAATTATTCATTAATCATTCAACTTCAGTACCTTGAAAATTAAATTAAATAAGTTTTGAAAGTAAAGCTATAAAGTCTCAGTTAATGTATTGCGTGTACACTTGTACATACACACAACTGCAAAAAGCCATCCCGTAAAAGGAAACTCTTTGTATTTCACAAGATGTGCTCAAAAACTTGCGCCAAAGCCATAAGGATAAAATGGACAAGGCTTTTGCAGTCGACGCCCCGTACCGGCAATTTCGATGCATGCTCTACTACCGAGAGAAATGCTAAAACACGTTTTTTAACAATGTTTACATACAATTCAAATACGCGTGGTGTTTGATTTTTATGTAAACATTCCCTTATGTACATACATTCTATTTTATACTACATCAAATCTAAATTGAGATAAATAGCAATCATTATTTTAGAATAAACACGTACGATAAAATTAAAGCAAATTAAATTACGTCGTAACGTTGATACCTTCTTACATGTACTATAATTGATGAGAAGTTAATTAAGTATAGAAAGAATCGATTGCCGAGCTCTATTCACGCTCAATCCAACATATCACTGTATTATTGACAGATCGGACATAATTAGCGGTAATAATAACACACCATTAATGTCACACGCCGTGTCCGGAGCTCCCATAATCCGCTTATGGGAGAGGTCACGCGATACGAAAAGGAATTGTCCGGCTCACTTGTAAATGACACATTCATTATAACTCACGAGTAATATATGTATTCAATATGAGCTTTTACACTGTATCAGAACCTTTATAATGGAGCTGTTGACACTTTCCTTAATGGATCTTGTTTGTATTACGGTCAATAAGAATGCACCTTTCAATAGATGACGCACGAGCTTACCTACCAGAGCATTACGTCATGCCATTGTGTATAATGTACCGCATTAGCCTACTTATTATGTACTTTATTTATTAGTTTGTGTAAAATCCCGATGGGTCACACGGCGACTCTACATGATATTTTTAGGACCATAAAAATTACAGTTAACTGTTGTTAAAATTACAGTACATAATCCATTTATCTGTCCGAAATTAGCCGTGCACACATTTTACAGTTGGAATTCATCATACAGTATGAAAAGACTTTATTGAACATAATAATATATATATATTTTAAAATTTTAAAATAAAAAATCACATATCTCATAAACCAAGACAAGTCGCTCTAGAAGCGTTACGTTAAAATCTACTGACTCTATTTGCACGGTTCCATTGGAGAAAACCCGGCAAGTAACTCCATGGATTACTCTTGTAAATATTAATTTATTACAATTACTTTTAAATTATTGGTTAGCTAAATATGTTTTTGTTTATGTTTCGAAACACGTTTCAGATCACGCTTTTATCACACATATCTGATTATAAAACTATCCGAGATACCATCACACGATTTCTTCCTCATGTCAACAAAGGCCATGTTTATTGCTGTTCATAAACTACCCTACTTCGAATATTCAATACAGAGCACTTATTAGGAAAACTCATTGTGCACTATTGTAAGTAGTAGTATTAACGATTGGGACGTTTGGCACCGATTCTTATTGCACATGTGGTCTTTTCTGGCACGCTCTATTTTCTCACAGTAACAAAGGGGCTATTTAATATATAGGTACAAAGTAGCTACAAGTAATTAATTATATCTTATAGAGCTAAAGCTATTTACTAACTAAAATTTTGCGTTTCTTGCGCATTATTTTATAATGATAAATTCTAGTTTTAACATAGCATCAGAATAAAAAAAGAATAAAACATGATTAGCGAAATTTTCTTCTTAAACTACAAACAAAAAGCCCACAAAGTAATAATCTGTTCCATATTCGACATCGCGATGTATTATGAGATAGAATTGAAACAGCCTTTGTAAGCATTAACCTTTGGTGAGCGACTAACGCAATGATTCTAAATGTCACCAAATGCCACCACATAACATTCAGCAGACGGAAAAACACTTGCATCTTTAAATTAATGTTAGACCTACTTACAACTATTTGTATAATAAATAAACAAGTCTTCGATCTGTCAATTTACCTCTTTGGAAACTACTTATAACTTTTTTTGAGTTCCGTATTCTGCAAAGAACGTCCCGCGTATTAACGCTACGTCCGTCCTCTGCCTGCCCACGGCTTAGCCCAAAGACCCTTATTACTAGAAAATATTTCGCTTTTATAAGTAGGTACCTATACTAATCCGATGAAATAATCGAGCCTGAAAAGCGGTAATATATTTTTATTTTCTTGCTTCACATGGTGTGAGTTAGGGGTTTCGTTGGTTGGAAGGTTTTATATGGTGCGAAACCTTTTAAGTGCTATTTTTTGTTGAAGTCAAATGCCCGTCACACTTTAGATAGAGGTATAAGAAATTATTAATAGCAGTAGGTAGTATGCAACGAATTTAAACTTATAAAATTGGACCTGTAATTCCATTAAAATTGGTAAATAGAAGTTATCAAAGGAAGAAAATTCGTGCAATGGAAAATCGTGAAGCATAAAGTTATATTGTACCGGGCAACTACGGAACCCTATACTGAGCGGCACGACTACCACTTGACCAGATTTTCTATATTCAAAGACAATACAGTTAAAATATTGCCGATTGCTAACAAGGTTCACTTCAAAAGTTATAGAATAAATGCTGAAATAATTGGCACCAGGCCGGCACCCATTGTCCTTTGCTTTTGACAGTCTTTTGTTAATTTTCACAAGTGACACTAGCTGCATTTCGTGACTGCTGTATATTTTCTGTTATAGCCAAACATACGATTTTTTTTTTTCATTTTATTAAACTCAAAACTACTCAAAACTAAAATAAAACCTTTGTCTTTGTCCAGTCAACGTATACAAAAAGCGATGTCAGATGCATTTTTTGCATATGTCGCGGATTTTTTTGCAAATTTACGTTTTTGTCTTGACAATTATAAAAACAATAAAATCGAAATATGGCAATTGCTTTTTATTTAAAAGTTATGACTGGTTTTTCTACCGTAACATGTAACTTTTCTATTCATTCACCTTGAGACTTGAAAGAGCCCGAAGTAAACCTACTGGGTTACTAAAAATAGTTATATTATTTGAGTTTTTATTTGACCTTGTTTAACTAAGTACAAATATCTTTTTTGTGCCTGATCAGAAACTATAAATATTTACAAACTGCTACTTCAAATTAAGTACGTCATCCTACGTTAAGTCCGAGTCGCAATTTTTGAAATAAAAATAACAATTCTAAAAGAAATAAATTTATTTTATTTTTGCGAGTGATTTATCATTTTTATAGATCCCTCAATACCTTATTCGAAATGTTTTAGAGAGTGAGAGACAGAGACATTTTGATTTAATGTTCCTACATTCTCGAATTCTCAAAACCCACTCGTTCTAAAACTGAAACGTATCAGAGATTAGCACTGCTTACAATTATTAATATAGATAAGCTATCTACATGACTTTCTTGTGCGTTTATTTATAATCACATTTAAAGGCATTTTCAAATAAATTTCAAAGCAAAAGGTTACGTCCTCCGTAACTTAACATTTCCGTAAATCATATTATATCTAATCCGCTTCGTTTTCAAAATTATATTAGGAACTAGCTGTGCCCTGCGGTTTCACCCGCATGCTAGGTCCCGTTCCCGGTGCCTCAGATGAATCCAACAAATCACTATCGTAACAAACGTGAGGTTTTTTTTCCGCGCAATTTTCCATTTTTTTTTCTTTCATATCAACCTTCTCCTGATAATAACTAACACAACAAAAAAAGAATTAGCAAAATCTGTCCAGGCGTTATTGAGTTATGCGCTTACCAACACATTTGGCGATTCATTTTTATATATAAGATAAAACATTTAAAACAAGCACTCCGGATTCCATACACAATTCAAATATTTGGCTTATTTCCGGAAATGATAAATTGAAAACGTGTTATTTGAGCGTTAATGAAGGAAAGAGATACTTAAATATATAACATTCCAGGATGTAAACCATTGTTAAATTACGTTATTTATTAAAATGTAATATAAATTATTTATCTTTTATTATATCGGTATCATATATCGCTTCCATCTTAGTTACGGATTAACAAATACTTTCCTAGCTTTTTATGTTCTCGTATCAGAACTAACAACCGCACTCAGAGTAATGGTTAATAATTTTGGTATTGTGCTTTAAAAAATTGTATTTGTTTCTTTACATACTCTTACATACACTTACCTACGCACACATAACGCCTACAAAGAAATAATTTCATCTACATCACAGCTACTTTCCTTATTGTCAAAGACAATAAGGCCAGTCATGTAGCCGAAAGCAAAACAAAAATAACTAACTTTATAAATAGACTTGCTTCAAACTTGATGTAGACATGAGAGTAAATTATTCCGTTGCAACTTTTTCTCAAGTATCATTATTTTAGTAGCGGTACAGATATTGGTGCGGTAGAGCGGGTAGAGCAGAGATATTGCCTGTAGCTGTCACCGCCAGTAGTTCCAACTGGCTTATGTTCTTGTGTCGCCCGCCACATTGTACTCTGTAGACCGGGATGTGTGAGCGCCATTCTTCTTTTTATTCACCCGACCGTTTTTTGTCCTCATGTTTATTAATATGTTGTAGTTGACTTAATGTTACTTGCAGTGATTTCGTTTTGAAACATTGTACTTTATTTGAAATAGTAAACGTTTTTTTAGTTTCATTAATTATAAATAAACTACTTACTTTTTTATATCTCACATACTTACTATTACTTCCTAGTAATAAATAGAATCCTTTCTATTTAATACTGGTGGAAAGTATTCTTGCTTCATCATTAATTTTGTTACATTCTCTAGAAAAGTTTGTAAGAGGACGTAGTAAGTTCATAACAATCATTTCTTGTATTGCATTGTGTAACTCATTCACAATTTTTATAGAAAACAAACTTAGCGACAACTCTAAGACTTCGCGTTAAGGTACATAATGCTTCCGTTGTTCTTCCCACATGTTAATGTTTACGCAAGTTTCATTAAAATGTTTAAAAATAGATACATATTTATAACTGTTTATTTGAAAAGTTGTAATCCAATTTATAATTCATGAGTCTAATAATAGATAATTAAACATAAACAGTTATCCTTATCCATACATTATGTAAATAATGTTAAATACCTATCTTTATCAGGAACCTCCTTTACTTACAAATGTAACCGTCTACTTTGTAACTGAAAATTTTCAGTTTCATACATCCTCGTGCAAAACCCACCAGATAATTAGGCGTCATGGGAAACACTTTAAAACAAAATATTAGTCAAACGTTTTTCTTTAGCTCACTAAATTATATTATACATTTCATATTCGCGCGTAGCAGGGCGTAGCGCATCGTACGCGCGTCGTAGTCTGTAGCCAAAAGTTAATAATGTAGCCAACCTTGTACTAATAACACAAATACATTGAGAGACTGAAAAGAAAATACGTAACTATCTACGTAAAACTGGTTTTAGTTATCTGTAAACAAATAATTTTAAAAGTTACGTTTAAAAAAAAGCTATTACAAAATACGTAGAAACGTTAACTAACGAAATGAAGCCATAAACACTTATGCTACGCGCGATAACATGAACTCCTAAGTAATTATTAGCAGGTAGGTAGTAAAGAGCGTGTTAATGCTTCGTATAGTTTTTCCCGGGGCGCGCGTCATCCAGGTATATGAAGAGTTATTTCCACAAATTCCCTCTACTACTGATAGCCCACCGAGCGACGTGTCCGGTGAATCAACGAGAAGCGCTCCGCTCGGTCGGGCAAAAACGGAAAACCATTTTACGGTCCATTGTGAAAGAGGATTGGCAATTTCGTTCCGAGCTTACTCGACCATCGGCCGGACAAGTTTTACAACGTCTCTGATGTAACGCGAATGCTCTGACGAAACTCTCTAATACATGCGCATTGCTCCTGCTGATTCATCAGACCATTTTCCCTTTTTAATCGTATGTGCTCAACGATCACCCTTTTTATACGGTAAAGGTTTTGTTTCTGTGCACGTCTCTGTCTAATTTTCTACTCAGTAGAACGATTGTAACGTGAAATCGTATGCTATAAGCTTATGACAAAGAACACGAATGACAAAAGACAAAGAAAATCAATGCGACAGGCTTTTAATGCGAAAAATATCTGTTCTAAACAAACGTAACCCTCCGCGGGTCTAGTTGGTTTTAAGGGACCATAATTAGATCGATATCTCCCCAATTTATATGCGAAACTGTGCTATTTGTACAATTTCCCGATAAAACGTACTAACTGGCGTATGTATACGAGAATTTGGATCGAATAAAGTCAGGAATTGTGTGACGGGTGTGGCCATATACCTGAATAGGTACTTTACTGTAAAACGATATGAGACGATTGTGTTTATAAAGCGGTATCCTTCGCCGCAACCAGTACATCTGTGTATGTTTCGGACATTAATAAATCGTGGCAATAATATTTGTTGTGATTTATTAAGCCAGCCAGTAAGATTCATGTTTTGTACGGTAATTGGTTCTTGATAATAATACGTTACAAGTATTACAGTATAAAAAGTACCTTCGTATGAAATGAAATCATGTAGCAAGTTAACGGGCATGTAAGGTACCCCACCGTCCTCAGAGCTTAACACATGAGAAAATTTCTCAAAGCATTCTACATCGTTTGAAGTAAAACATGAAATGAAATATTTAAAAGTACAAAAATATATACACGTAGGGGATCGGACCCAATTCCACGTTTCCCTCAAGGGTTGGTACCTCAAAACTGTGACTATTACTTTTAGCTTTTCTTATGGACGCGTAGCAACTTGTTCCTCACTACTCACGTAAACGCATTGAAAATAAGGAAAACTGGGCGAAGATAGAGATAGCTAAATAAAATACATAGTACACTTATCTAGAAAATGTTTTGTTTTTATAGTTAAGTACGAAAAGTATACTATCTACCAACCTACCACTTAGAAAAAAGATTCTTGTACTTTAACAATACGAACACGTTATTATCACGTTAACTACTTTATTAAATTATATGTTACCTCGAATTAGTAAGTATAAGCTTTGAAACAACTTCGTGACAGAAGTATGTGAACACAGTGTCCACTTATTGTTATGGCACCCACAAAACGATCACGCGATTGCATGTATTAGTGTAACAAATGGTCCGCTGACAACAAGGGCACTATGATGTTAAATCACTAAACCCATATCAATTACCTAACCGAAGAGTATTATAATGCGGCCAGCATGTTGGCGTCGAACCGCGAACAGCTCTCGTCTGGATAAACGGAGGCCTATTTGAAATTCCAATTAGAAAGTTTTCTCATTTACTTGAATCAGGGCGTAGAGTGGCGGAAGGGCAACAATCCGCGCTGATTAGTCCTGGTCTCCACCCTGCATCAGATTTAAAGGGTGTGGGTTCACCGCATAAACTAATCCTTCATTGAGGACTACCCTATTTGAATTATTTTTGGGCTTAACCCTGCGGCTGCTCTACGGATTATTTAAGCGTAGCATTTAAAAACAAATTGATTCGGACCATTAACTTTTATATGTATTTGCCGGGGTATACGAGTTCATCTCTAGACCTAAAACTATAAAAGCATTTGTCGCATACATACCTATGCTTTACAAACGAGTCAAAAAAAAAACTAAAAAAGAAATGTACTTGCGAATAGGGAAACCGAAGAGTGAAAAATAACTGATTCTGCATTCTCCGACGGATTTTTTAAACGTTTGGCTTCGACTCAAAATTAGTTATTGTTCGATATTCAGTTTCATTTTTCAATGGCTTTCCTACCTTTCATATGTGGGACCATATTCGAGTGTCTAGAACAAAAGTAAAAAACCTCGGACTACTTCGTAAACGACGACAAGAATATTTCCTTATTTTTCGTCGGTTAAAAATACATCATGAATTTACTTGTAATCATGTTAAACAAACCCATGTTAACTTAGATTTAATTATATTGAAGCACGTTTTATATACTTACCTAAATAAAAACATTAATTTCCCTGGAGCCCTTGGGTGTTTTCAGATGCAGCAACCAAATAAGATAGTAAGAGCCAAGATTTAACTTTCATCCTTCCAAGCTGTCAGCGATGTCAATGAATATATTAAAGAAAACTGTAACTCTATTTATATAGGTACATATATAAACATCGGAAGTGAAATTTCCGGAATATTTTGCGCCTACTTCCACAAATAAGTAATATTTTTCTTGAAAGACGTGACGCCGAGCGCTGTCCGTCCGTCGACCACAAACAAGCTCAGAAATGTGGATATTACTGATTCAATATTATACGAAAAGTTATGTTGCCTTTCGATAACTTCCGAGTTTTCTATACTACTATCGATTCGGCGCGGGGCCAATTTATTCAAAAAGTATCAAGCGTGAACCGCCCAGACACCGAAGTTGCCCAGTCGAAAATTGAATTTATCAAACTTTTCCAGGACAAACAGATAGGTACTTTATAGACTGTGAAATGCAATTTACTTTCAATTGCTATCAATCGGGTGAATTGAAGCTTGTAAACGCCAGAAAAGAACCGAGAAAGAAGCGCACGGAGCGTTGCTATTGTTAACTTATGGTGAAAACATTTCGCTCGCGATGTGTCAATGTGTTGATTTCGTACCGTGTACAGAGAACACTTATAATTGGAATAAAAATAGAGTCAAACGACATACAGGTCAGTTTGCAGCTTAGCCCAACATATTGGTTTAGCTGGGCTTTTCGCATTAAGCCTTAATTGGAATATGTACCTCGAAATGTATTAACCGATTCAAAGTAAGGAATCATCTATCTTGAACTCGCGATATCCCGTCTAGACCTTCGAAATCACTTCTAGATACTTTCCAAGAATACCCATTCAATATCCACGCTATTGAACTATTCACTGAAGCAACTATTTCTGAAAATCTTGATATATTTTATTGACTTTTTAAGTAATGTCTTATCCAGTGTTTGTGATGTTGCTATGAAAACGACTTGCATGACTTCCACACACATTCACGAGTATTTATTTGTAAGTACCTTTCCGGGCTAAATACAATCGACCACTTTTAATCTTTGTATTTCACAGAACTCGACCGTTCTCAAATACGACCTAATGATAAAACTTGACATTTGAAGTGGCCTTCCCTTCACAGGCCACAACATAAAGCTGATATAATAAACATCCCGCTGTTATATCCATATTTTAGAATATTACGAACCTACTTGTGCGATGGTATCGCGCGGCACTCATGAGAACAGCTCATAGGGGTCAATAACGTCCCGTACCCACTTGTAAATTCGGTATGACCATTGAGCACTAGACGTCACTCTATATTTGGTGGCGGCTATGATGTTTGTAATTAATGCGTCGTATGGTGCGTGTCATATGTCGAGCCGGATCAAATTGCGCCGGTTTCAATTAAATTCCGACATGAGCGCGAACCGTGCGCCCGGTTAGAGAGCTCTCATTGAACACGGCAAGGACGGTTGAAGCGAATCAATTCGCGTGGACTATGCAGATTTTATATTTTTTACTGTTATGAAAGAGGTAAGCCAATAATTAATTGGCAGAATTATGACCATACCTCAACTGATTATAGGATATGTGTACGAGTTCAAAAGATTTCAATTTTTCGGTATTGTTTTTAGAAAATAAGGCACTGTTATGATTTCAAACTGTAACGAAATGACATTGGTTGTACACACGCGTTGTACATAACGACCTTTTCATGTTAAACTCATTCCTGCCGTAGTAAGTATTGTAATTATATACTCACAATGCAACAAAACATACAAGCTATGTATCACCACTACATACGAGCCAATGTCGAATTTATTTTGACAGAAACTGATTTTGATACATATATTTGGATCGGTTCTGCAACGACTACTATTAGGAAACTACATAAAATAAATAGGTATACAAAAAAACAACAGGCGTCAACATTAAACACACTTTTTTAAAACAGATAAATAAAATGGCGCAAAATATCTCACAACCTCACTTAATGTGATTTTAATCTTAAACTTGCTCTCCTAAACGCTTCTGAAATAAAAGTACAAAGAACAAACTAATTACTGGCAATGACAGTAATGGCGGTCGCTTCACATTTTTTTACTTGATACGACTCAATTTATTCAGATTCCCAAACGGACTCCTCACTTCGTTGTTTGGGCCTTTCATAACTGTAAGAGTGAAGCCATTTGAATAAATGGTAGACGATTCTCCAGCCTCGGTATAAAATATGACTATTAATTCATTACACCCGAGCTAATTGCTTCGCTGCAATTAAATTGTTCTAAATAGCTTCTTTACTGATATTATTGTACAATATTAACACTTAATGTACATTGTAACATCGCGTTTTTGCAGCACAAATTGGAATGAAACATTTAGTCTTTCGCGTAAAAACAATCTCAGATTTTTCATATTAGGAACTTATATCAGGATGATAAATATTCCACTTAGAGTTGTACAAACCACTTTTAATTATTACATTAATTAAAAAGTAGCACTAACTGTAAACAATACAAAATAATAGAGATACCTACGACTACGTAATGAAAAAAACTAGCTCTGGAAACTAATACACGCATTCTTGTCCAGTGTTCCGCGAGGACGCAAATCACAATACGAATAGGTAAAAAATAACATGGAAACAGGTAAACAATGCCACACATCTGTGCTACATTCACAAATCAACACATTTGCTATTAAATACTTGCCTTACAAAACAAAACACAACCGTACAAAAACTTCTACTGAAAAATCTTAAAATAAAAGACTGAGATGATATAACAATAAATTAAAAAGAAATTAGAAGTATTATCTGAAGTAAAACATATTTTTTCGCCGTTATCGCTTTGGAGTGTCGTGGACGATTCCATTTGTCTTCGGCGGCAAGTATATTCCCAGTGGAGTTTTCAAAGCAAGTTTACTGGGCTCGCGATAAGATAGAATAAGCCCTTTGCGCTCGTATGTCATGAGTATTCCTTCACAGGAAGGCCAAGGTTCCCATAATGCTGCGTCATTACATATTGTTTTTGTGCATCTAACAATGATATTAAAATAAAATAATAATAATCCAGCCTATAAACGTCCCCCTGCTGGGCACAGGCCTCTTCTCTTATAGAGAAGGCATGAGCATTGATCACCACGCTTGCTCTCTGCGAATTGGCGATTTCAGATCCCAAATTTTGGAATCCAGGTTTACTCGTGATAATTAATTGAAAAAAAAAGAAACTAGACTTCATTTAAGTCTTAATACTTGTCAACGTGTGTTGTGAAGTACAAAAATTAAAAAATATTTTGAATATCTAGTATTATTTATATAAAAACAAGCGTAAACGCGTAAAAACAATAACAAATTCATCCACCTAACAAGTTAAATAAGTGAAAACATAAATGGTCCCAGCGCGGCCCATTACTTAATACGTCTTTTCATTCATTACATTAGTCTGAACATGTTAATGTGTTTCATAGTGCGAATGTTGTTCTCTAAACGTTTGTCATTTCGTACCAAAACACACTTGTCATTTGTAATATGGAGTTTAAAATTAAGCTCGACGGGCCTTACTCTGAGTGATGGCTATTCATCCAAATACCCTTTCAGCGAATTACTTAGATGGGATTCAGAGAATGACAAGTATATAGGTGGGTTCTACCCACAATTATAGATAGGTACATGCCAACAAACATAGGGAACGAAGGTATTTATGTATCTAAATCACTGTTTGACTTAACAACATTGATATTAGAGGCTCACCTTGCGTAAATAGTCTTATGGGCTTAATTAAAACCTTGTAATTTAATTGTAATATTTTACTTTTTTTCTTACTGTTGAGACAATAATATAAAGAAGAGGTCTGTATCCTCTTCTTTATATTACATACGATGAGCTAAATTGAATAAATATTCGAGTAATATCATTTACATTTTTTTAAACAAACAAAAATATGGCTAATTTGTTTATTTTGATCCTTAACTGTCACGCTGCAGAATAAAGAGCCTGATCGTTTTTCATATCGTGGCTCAAAAACAGTCGGGCCAGCGGATGTTAAAGTAATTTGTGATAGAAAACGCTAAGAGAATAAACAAGAGACCTGAACGAGGTCCAGAGGCAAACACACCAGTAATAAATCACGAACGAACCTATCCGATTACGTTTTCAAGAAAATTGTAGCGCTCAGGAACCTTGTGTAAGTAAGACACACAAATTGTGATCGCAGTGGCTCTAAAATCTATTCATGTACCTAAAACGATGACTACCCAGTAGACATTTTAATTAAATTCTACGACATCTCTTTTGTAGTCTTGCAAATTCTTGAAATACTTCAATAAATCGCGGATCGCTAGTGAACAAAATTATGCATATAAACAAATAAGCCTAGATAATAAATCTAAATCTAATCATCATATTTACAAAACCACAAGAATAAATAAGATTCCTTGTTGTAATAAATTGAATATCTTAAGTATTCAATTTGATTCAGATTGAATCTCGAAGGTTTTCAAAGAGACGTAACTTGGTCTAGTACTAATAAATTACATTGAAAATTGTAGCGACGGGTAAGAGTCGTATAAAACTAGATTCCTGTGTTATATAAGCGAGGCCACGTTTAAAAAAGGCCTTGTTATGGTAAAACATGATTCCCAGCTAGCTGCGTCAAGGATATTTTGCGCAATAAATCAACCCACTTTCGGGATTTTGCCTTGTGCGCGATAATGCGATCCTTGTCATCGTATCTTATTACCTGTTGAACATAGATCCAATTTTATTACTTAAGAAAATGAAGTTGTTATTTTGACCGAATTTTGGATATTTCGTAATGTTAAATAAGATGTTTATTAAGCTAAGAATTTAAAACGTGTCGCAAAATTTCGTTTAATATTTGCTTTACTATTAATATTTTTCGTGACAGGAGAATCAAGTTATTGCGGTTGTCAGGGCATTACGCAAATAAATTGATACATTTGCTGAATTGATCTCGTGACACCATTCGTTGGATATTTCCATCTAGCACACATATTACGGAGACGACACGTCCTCATTGAGCGCTGTATCATAAGGATATAAGATCGTTTCACTTTGCAATTGGTTTTGTGATTACAGTTCATGCGTGTTGAACGTATGAGAAATCACTATATTGATATCACTAGATCATTATGGAAATTGTTTGTTTATATCGTAACGCGTATGACAAGTTAATACTCAGATAAATGTGTTAATGTGGAAAACATTTCTTGGTAAAAAAGATTTTCAGATTTTTCATTAGGTCCTTCCATTATAATTATTTCAGTATGCTTTAAAGTAATATACCGCCGAAATATATTAAAGCGCCAAAATAATTTGGGCAGTCATTAAAATATTAACAAAATGATATTGGCTTCCATTAAGCTGTATTCGACGGTAATAAACTTTTTTGTCCAATACCGCTGACGGTGCCGTGGTAGCAATAATGAACAAAAATAGTAACGAAAATATAGTTACGAATCGTTTTAATCAATACGTTATTAAAAAGTGTAATTTGTACACGAACTCACAGTAATTTATTCTCTTTTTTATTAAAAGTTTCAAGTACATAACCATTCAGTTTCTTGAATGTCTATTTATAGCTTTGAAGTTGCATCGTTTAAGATCAAAGCAAATGTTTCTTTTATTGTGCGCTCGATTTCAAATGTGAGTATCGTAAGGAGAGCCTTCCACAAATAAAAGCGAACAATATATTTTAAGGTCTAACCATAAAAGTTAAGCCGGAACCCCACCGCTGCGCAGGCTGTGCACGGATGCGTGGCTCACCTCTGCTGCGTGGGCTCATTAGTTCGGCGGCGTCGGCCTCCGTTTCCACTGCGGCGCACGGACACGGATGTGTCGCTCACACAGCTCATAGCTATGCGTGGGGTACAGTCACGAGCAAAAATATGTAACATAATAATATGCGAAATTGTTAAACGAAATTAGTGAGATTTTTTGTCGAATCACTTCTGCCATCTAGCAATCAATGCATACTGACAGATGACACTTGAAAATAAAATAGTTCAAATATTTTTTTTAATAAAAAAATATTTTACTTAAAGTCAATATATTATTTTTATAATATAGACAATAGCTCTTCCAAGTAATAATATAATTTAGCTATTGTGTAGTAACATCTGTTTTACTTATTTGTATTATAAATTACTTAGTTCTTACACAAATTATACTTATCACAACTTAAATAATAATAATAAATCTTTTATTGACATAAAAAGATTACATGATTTTGTTTGTAACCCTGACTCCTGCGCTAGTATTTAAACTGTATTACAGGAGCCAGTGTCTTCTCCTTATATTACACAAGTAACATGTCAACAAACCAATAGTTGCAGCTTACAATTTTATATATTTTGTTATTTTATTATGGCATGCATGAAAGTAATAAAAAGAAATTAAAACTCATAGTAAAGATGAATAAAGTAACGCCAACATGTGCTATGGTATGAGTGAGTGTGTGTGTGTGTGTGTGTGTGTGTGAGTGCGTGTATGAAGGTGTGTGTGCGTGTGTGAGGGTGTGTGTGGGTGTGTGTGTGTGAGGGTGTGTGTGTGTGTGAGTATTTTAGTGTTATTTTAGTAGATCTTCAGTATCTTCAGTAGTACAGGTGAGTAACCAGTTCTTTAATTTGTATTTACACTGATTTATAGTGAGAGCATAAATTTGTTTAAGTTTATTTATTTTATTATATAAACGAGGAGCATTCACATAAAACTGCCGCTTAGCCAGCGTGGTACGGTGGGATACGGGAAGACATGGTGTAAATCTTCTCCCTTGTGGAACGGGGTTAAAGCTTAACGAAGAATGTTGTTTAAGAATACATTGTAAGATGTATATTTGTCTAACCGTTAGTGCCTTACACTCTCTATAAAGGGCATCAGTGGGGTATCTACGGGGTTTAAGGGTCATTGTTTTTAGTATCGCTCTTTGTGCGCGCTCTGTGCGCAGTATTGAAGTGGTATCAGTTCCACCCCAAGACGTTATGCAATATTGTAATAGTGATTTGGCAAGAGCTGAGTATACCATTGCGAGAGTACTAGGATCAGCACAAGCACTAAGCTTTTTAAATATTGGTATTAACTTTCTTATTCTACCAACCAGGGCGTTTATGTGTTCATGCCAGGAGAAGGTGCTGTCAATAATAACTCCTAGATATTTGATATTGTCAGTTCTTGTGAGAGTTAAACAACTACAGTTTGCTGTCAACATATTGCAGACGTGGGCAACAATATCAAAGGTACCTTTAGCTGGTTGAGTGTGGACTCTATGAGAAAACGTTATGTACTTCGTTTTAGAAATGTTGAGGGTTAAGAGGTTATTATTGAGCCATAACATGATGTTAGATAAAGCATTTTCCGCATTAAGTCTGGCTTGGTCCCAGTCCCTACCATGCACCATCAAAACCGTGTCATCCGCGTAAGAGATTAATCTGCAGTTTGGAATTTCAGCTAGACACAGGTTATTAATGTAGATGAGGAACAGTGTCGGGCCAAGTACACTACCCTGAGGTACGCCGTAAGATGGATATGCAGTATTGCTAATAACATTACCAATTTTTACCATTTGTGAGCGATTAGTCATATAGCTGCGAAACATTTCCAGAACCATTCCTCTAATGCCTAAATATTCCATTTTAGTTAACAGCAGTGGGACAGACACAGTGTCAAATGCCTTAGCAAGATCAAGGAATATACCTATAACTTTAGCTTTATTATCAAGTAATCTGACGACTCTTTCGTTGAGTTCTAGTACAGCATCCTCAGTTGACATGTTTTTTCGAAATCCATATTGATTTTTAGCAATTATTTTATTCTTATCTAGATAGTCAACGAGTCGTGAGTTAATTATTTTTTCTAATGTATGTAAATGTATGTATATATACTAGGAACATTAATTGTACCTCTTATTTATAGTTGCTTATTCTTATAATAATTTCTTAAAAATATTATGTGTATACATATTTTTGCTCGAGACTGTACATAGTCGTGGGTCGCAGAGAAATGGCCGACCCACGCAGCTCGGATGCGTCGCACGGCCGTGGGTTGAGCTACGTTCGTGTGTTTATGACGTCATTTGCTGCGTAGCATGTCCGTGCGCTGCGGTGGAAACGCTCTCATACATTTTGTACTAAAGCGAAGCTGAACACACGTGCACAGCCTCTCCGTGCGCCGCTGTGGGGTTCCGGCTTTACCATAAAACATAATATCACGGTAGGCAGTGGTGCATAAATCTTACATAACTAACAGGGGCTTTGACTCAAAACGTAAATAAAATCACGGCAAATATAACCAAACAAAATTATTTGATGTACGATGGTTTCCCGAATTGGACAGTTCCATTAATCGTGTTTGTACTTATACATAGGGACCTATAATATATATCATAATTTGTATTCAGAAAATATAAATTCAAGTTGCAAGAGAGAAATGTTCCATACGAGTCGAGGTGACATGCGCACCTGCGCGAGCTACAAACTTTTAACATCCAATTTCATAGAAATATACAAAGTAATCAGAATAAGTTATTATATAAGACGATAAGTACGAAATTAAAGACAATTTATAAGAGCTAAGTTATTGTTATTTAAAAATCACCCTTGGGCCCACTTAGCTTTAATTTTTGTTCATGCTTTAATTCTGGCAGTCTCTAATATTTATGAGAGATAGTAATATTATTAAAGTTAGCTTAGCAATTATAAAATAATGAAACTGAAAGTCTTTTGTGAGCCTCGTCTTATAAAATAATTAAATGAAAAGAATGATACTTTTACTTTGAGGTTTAATACATAAGTTTTTGTAATAAGACTCTTCGCAAAGTTACATTTATGTTTGCTTCATTTAGCTCTACGTTAAAGATAATAAAATCATTCGATGTTACGTTTAAATGAAGACATGTACATTTTTATTGCATTCTTTATATTGGAGACCGCAACAGAATATAGTAATTTAATAATAAATCAGCTCAATAACACAAAGGATATTTCAATCATTCAATATTTAAGGTGCTTAATTATTACTGAATGTCGATAAAAGAATCCACAAATAGCACATTACTTTCCTGTACGCAACGAATGTTAAAGACGTCAATAATATATAGTCTTCAATTCATCCGCTCACATAAATACAAAGAGTAAACATAAAAGAAAATTTATGTGCCGATTAAGACCCTTTGAAGGGCGGGCGCCCTCAAACTCGCTACATTGCTATTTCGGCAGTCGTTAGTTTGTTAGAATTAAAGTCTCCTCTCTATTTTGCATCAATGTCGCACAATGTAAGCTTGATAAAAAACGTCAAAGTTGAACAAAAAACTTTGAATGAGGTTTGTCATGCCTTTGTCATTTAGTTATGAAAACTTTGAAGTACTAAATATTAAATTATTAGTATCACCCAAACTTAGGCCAGTAATAACAATATCGAAGTTCTGATATTAATACAGTAAGCCAGACTAATATACATCAAAAACTAGTGCGTTCGCTTGTTTCACTCAACAAAATAATAAATTACTTTTCACCAAGTCTGTGTAGGACGCTATCACAAATCTCCGTTAGCGTACAGTAAGTTAAATTGAATGTCTAAGCTCGCAATCGAGGATTCAGCAAATACCAGTATCTATTGGAAGCGACCGGAGTCTTTAAGAAAATCCCGAAGCTTCACTCGTCTGCTGTGATTCCAGTTAGGTTCGCCATTGGAAATATATTTTTAAAAGAAAATTATGACTCTTCAGAACGACGTAGAACGTATCGATAAACACTAAACATGTCTTAGTTATCTGCTACGGAGAGCTAATACTTAGAAGCGCTGTGAAATGGATCGAGGTATTGTGTATTTGCGAGTTACGATGTATTTTATTTTAATTAACTGAACATTGTACCACTACCGGTATGGAGTATAAATAAAATATAATGAAAAGCAGACGTACCGCGGCTCACATGCACGTGTTGTTCAGCATGAAAGGAAAAAGAACGTTAAGCAATAAATTATCGAGTGAGCTGACCGCGCGGTTACTACGGCCGCTACACATTTTTGGAAGTCACGATGCAGGCGAGGTCCTCCCAGCTTCGTTACTTGTGCAGGACAGCAGTAATGAGAATTGCCCTCAATTGGAATTGTAAATGAGTCTTGCGGCGCTTTCTTGTCGGTTGAACCCCCGTTTCGCCATTACAGTAGAATAAACTGTGATGATTTCATTTAAATTAATTCTCAGCGCGAGAGGGCCGCGGCGAGATGTCTAAATTGAGACATCTCTGAATCGTTTGTACAGACTTTTTGCTCGTTTAAGACGTCTCGTGTCCTAAATTCGAAAGCACCGCCACGTTAAGGCTTCTTTTCCTCTAAAAACAGGGCTTTATTTTTTTTAAGTAAATTACCCCTTTGAGAAAACATTAAGTCTAAGAACAGGAATTAGTTGTGTTTTGTCAAACGGGAAGGCTTTAAAATTTATTTTGTTGAAATAAATTGATGTTGCGATTGATGTTTAAAAGCACAGATGTTATAAAATATATTTCATTTAATTATTTTAAATGAGTGAGTACATAAATGAACGACAAAATAGCTATTGCAATTTATGTTACAGATAGTTTGTGAAACGAAATGCTCGATAGAATTTGACTGTTGAAAAAAAATGTCACAGTAAAACCCAAATTGTCAGTGGATCGTCAATTTATTTTGTACGCTGTTACGAGAATGAGATACGACGGGCGCGGCCGATATTATCACAACGTTGATTCGGAATTTATTGGCGTAGGATTCGTAACTCGAGCGTCAATACTGAATCCAGTGGTGTACACCTGCGCTTTCACCTTCGTCAATGATTGACACGGGTTACATACATTAGTCACAAGTGTGGAAGACATATATGCAGGTCGAACGATGTCGAGAAAAGCAGCTTAAATAAATATCTTTTAAACATTCGTTTAAACTGTACCTACTGTTCGTTTCGGAGGGTAAATTATGAAATTCAATGTTTACTCAGCCGATAGACAACTTTAACTAACTAATTAAGCTAAACTCATTACAGTAATTGGATGGCTCGAATGTAATTATGATTATAACACCCAACATTTTTGTACACAGGCTTTAGTTGCGTTTCAGTCAGTTGGATCTGATTTTAGGTAATTAATTATATAAAAGTAGGTTATAAAAAATAATAAATTTGAAAATGAGCTCTTTCTCTTTTGCAGGATTTCCTTAAGTTTATTTAATCACTTAAGAAAAGTAACAATCGTAAGTAGTTTTGTCTGTTACGTACCAAACAAAAAAGTGAAGATTCATGAATAAATGGTGCGCCACTGTAAAAGTTTTGACGTAAAATTATTTTGGAGTCCCTGTAGTGGAAGTTGTCTATTTTTAATTGAAAATGTTAGTAGGTACCTACGTAAAGTTGCTTCAAGAAGAGTTTTATTAAATCTTTCCTTTGGGTACGTACCTACTTGGGTCCGTACCTAGGTATATTTATGGTGAGTGGTATTTAAGTTGTCACCACGCCAACTGACACTACAGGAGGTGCTGCCAACATTATCCTCGTACAGGTTCATAGTTTGATGGATCTATAAAGATGAAATCTAAATTTGGATGTACTTTAATACTAATTAATACTGAAATCGCTACGACACCGAGATGAAATCCCGGAAATGTCTTAATTATATATGTTGGTGTTTTACATTATCAAGATCCATAATTTATAAATAAACTAAAAACCTAACTTTCATACTATAACTAAAAAATGTGTAGTAAAAGAAATAACTTATAATGATACAAGTTGGAGACTCGCAGACACTAGTTTTTGCTTGCTTATGTCTTTAGACACACATTACATATTGTTCTTTTACTAGTCGTTATTGTACCAAAAAAGTTAACGAGATTCGTATGTGTTCTAGTTAGGCAATATTCTAAAAACATCATAAATCTTCACTGAGACAGTTCGTTTTCAGAAATTTATAAAATTCTAACAACTTAATAATTCCATATTTATATCCTAAGAGTAAATAAAGTAGACTGAATAGAATTCCTTCAAGTTTAAAAATGAAAAGCAAAAGCGTCATCTTGTTATAGTCAGGCCGGAGTCAGTTGCTACGCAATACTCTATAGCCAAGTACTTTTTATTTAAGAATTAGTGACTAGAAGAAGAATACATGTTTTCTTTCTCTGGTAACTAATACTCTCTCAGGTTATTTTAATAGTTACTCGCATTCGCACTTTCAGAGATGGCAATCAACAACATTGACTCAATAATTCGAAAACTTAATGCATAATGTATTTAGTTTCTTTCAACTAATCCAAATTTTAAGGACATGACAAAGGTCCTTCGATCGGTTGATAAAATGTTTTCACATCTAGGTATATAATTCGGTATATAAGTTCCAAATATTATGCCACTAGTATGGAAAACAGCTAAGCTTGATTTGTATTCCCAATAATTAACAAAGTCTATAATAGGTTTTACATTTTTATCTTTAAATGAAACATTTCTTACAAAGACCAGCTCAGGTTACAAACGCGCGGTATTTTTACTTCCATTTCCTAGCAGGATATGTCCTTATAAATCTAGCTACGTATCATGCATATAACATCGTATGTGTAGGTAAATTTTCCCAAAAACCACTTTGTCCCAAGCTGAGTTAAGTGCCTTGTCAAAACTTGTTCTCTTATGGTATACCGTTTTGATTTATGACTTCGATATGTCAATTTAACGTCACTCAGTATGATTTATATGGTCATTTGCACAACCTTATGTGTCGTATCGAAATTCACACATCTGATTTCACGAAATCTTAAGCTAATAATAAAACAAAAAACCTTTTAAAAAGTTTAATAAAATCAATAACTACTATTCCCAGAAATCCTGTCATTTTCCAAGAGATTCCGTGACTATAAAAATAGAAACATTTATTTAAAATGCATTACAAAAATAGGAATAGGGGAGGCAGGTGACAGACAAACCCATACTCGATGTATCGCGTGTTCGCGTGATTGATTGTTTTACAAAACATAAATAAAAATATCGAATCTGGAAAACCCAAATATCTCACGTGGAGTGCGTTAAATAAATATGAGTGTAAAGCTAAACAGTATTTTCCATTAGTGTCATAAAAAGGTAACGTTTCGAAATAAGCACGGGGCCGGAGCCATATCCACGTGTGATAATGCGCATAACATTTTATAAGGGATCTAAATGTGAGCAGATGGCACAATGCGAATCGCTGGTAGTACTTCCCGGCACGGCCGCAATCTGCCATTACATTCTATGCAAACACTGTCGGAATGATTTTGGTTGTACAATTTCCAAAATAGAATACCAACAACTTTTACAATACCAGCCGTATGTTGGTATACTTTATACATGGCTATAGTCCGACTCTTAATTTCCTCATAAAAGCGTCATTCACGTGGCGGATCCTGTAACTAAAGTTAGTCAAACACAACGTTGTATCATTTGCAACTTTTATACTCGCTTCGGAATAGGGGTAATAAAGTAATTACTACAAAAACCCATAAACAGAGCTTGTTTTACATAAATTATACTTCTAAATGATTCTTTATAGACCCCTTATTTAAATTTCTACCTTTTCATTTACATTTTGACTCTCAGTATGCCGTTCTATTGATTTTATCTTTAATATTACTGATTTCTATTGATTTTCTTGACTGGAACTGAAAAGATTTAAGTTTATAGATTGCCTTTAGGTTTGGCTATATAATTAACAAACTGAATATATATTTTGTAGACTAATCAAGTTCTTTTTTAATGTATTTATTGTGTGTCAAAGTTTACTCAAATGACGCATTTTACAGACAACTTTTTATATAGCTCTTAGTTGCCAGACAAAAAGGGGCGCCTAATGGCGGCCTCTCGTGGGCAGAAATAAAGCGACTAAGATTTGAGGAATGTAAAAACATAATATATTTTAGAACTTTTGCAATTTATCAAATTATAATTGTTTTATTTGCAATTACTAGGTCTATATTTTGGTAATAAACATATAGTATACTTTAATAAATATAATATTTAGAATAATAATAGCGAAATAAATAGGGAGATATCTAGTGTAATTATGTTTGGACCGTAGGTATATAAATACCTAATATGACGTCATAAAACAAGTAATTAGGTTATTCGCAAAACAATAACTTGCAACTGGTCATGTGATTTAAAACAAGTCATACTTGATTCATAGAGTTTCCTTCCTCAAGACCGGACAACAATTTAATTAAGTATTGTTGTAAAGGTGACTTAGCTGTCTGTTTTCCTTCTAACCTGAATTCCCTTGTTTTTTCCGTGTTCAGAATAATACATAACTTAGCTTTTTGTTTCAAGTTTTTATTGCAAAACGAAACGCATATTAATACAAAAATGTACTACGCAGCATCTAAGCGTAATCACTTTCAACATTATCCACGAAGTCTGATTTCGTAGACACCTTTAAATCAAAATATTATTTATTTATTTTTTCAAAATCAAAGTACTTGTATTTAAAAAGTGGTATTATACTATCTATTCCCTAAAAAAGAAAAGTGTAACTTAAGTAGAACATTAATTAACCCATGAGTGTTAAAAGTAATCGAGTAAAGTGCAGTGGTACAATAACGGCATCAAAATCATTGTTAGCGTCTGTTTTGAGTTTAATTTCGGAATGTATCGCACCGTGTAGAGACGTTCTCGAGGCACAAGGGTAATCGAATGTCATACGCGGTCGCTACCCGACAGAACTATTCACGAGCTGCCAGCTGGCGCACTCCACGCCCTGATTTATGTCCCTTTTGCTGTCCAACTTTCTGCACCTTGTTCGTGCAACATTTGTACATGACGTCTTAAATATATAGACTAACGGAAGGAGAAACTCCGCCAGCTCATGTTACTGACTCGCCTATATGTGCTCAAAACATCAATTGTTTTATTGCTTACGCTCTTACTTGTAACATTACTTTTAGAGCCTATTTAAGCTTTAATGAAATTACACACGGTGCTCACTTAACAAATTAATCGCTTTGCATGTAAATCAATGTGTTTATGTACTTTTTTATTTGAATGATTGAAAAATATATAACAGTAGGTAGTAACTAAATTTTACATGTTGTAAATAAATACACTAAGATCTTAAACAAATTTTCTCTCTTTCAAAAGGAGACCACTAAAATGTAATATAAGACCTATCGCGATATGTATATTATGTATTTTAAAAAGTTATGTACATTCCTTGAACAATTGAAAATATAACCGTATATTTTGTTTGCGTGCGCTTTGTCTATCATTCTTTTCTAGTCTGTGGTTGTAATACTATCTTTCATTAGATCGAAAAATACAAATAACTTACATGTACTGGGTCTGAAATAAACAGAGCTGTAAATATAAAATCAGAGCGGAAATAAAATCTAAGCTAATGTACCTTTTAATGTTCACTCATGCAAGGACGCTCGTTTATACTTCAAACAAAGTCACATCACAGTTGTCAATTAAAATGTCACACCGGCAAACTAATTAAGTATGTCAAATGTGACGTTCGGGAATTAGTTACAGGGCGGGAGTGCTACCTACGTAGAGAGCAAGTAGCGCCAGGAGCGCTCATAAACTCATTAAAAGTTGCCTCCATATACTAAAACGACTGACCTTATCCATACAGACGGCAGTTTTAATCGAGACCGCTTTACGAACCATTAAATTCCACGGACGGTTATTGTCGAGCTGGGATCGTTAAATGAAATTCTAGACTCAGTAGCCGTTGCCCGTCCACCATAATATCATACGGATTTGCAAATTTAAGCCATAATAACAAATTTATTGGACGCCAATGTTTGAGAAACAATTAAGTCGTTTAAAATCAGTTCCGCAATATAGTGCACGAGTAAGGTTAGCACGTGTAAATAACAAATAGTGGCTGGGGACTCATGTGTTATGGCTCTCATTAACAGGCAGGTATTTAAGTTTAAACAACGCAATAAGGAACGCGGCGCGGCTCGCTGTGTTACGGCTTGCAGCTCGACGCGCGGCGCCTGTATTAAACAGCTTCATAAAAACGCTGTACTGTTCCACGCTACTTGCAGCATAGCGTTACCATGATGAGAGCTGTAGCAATGCGTCAACTTATAAAACAAGTATCGATCTTTTCATGGCGTTTTCCGATCGATTTTTAAGGTAAACCTTGTTTGGTACGAAGAATTCATAGACTAACGTAGATAAGAAAGCGTTCTTTGCATATTGATATTGATTGATTAACATGCTAGTCTCACGTTGCCGCAATCTTGATTGAGTGATCAAGTACGATCAAGAGAGGAACCATGTAGCCAGATTTTAAGTATATTTTTTTTTACCAAAAATCTTATGAAAATTTGTATTTTAGAACAACTATTTAAAAATCCACCAAAATAGTTTATTCAATAACTGTATTGCGGGGATTTTACAATCAGACCTACACAAAGAACTGCTGAAGGCTTGTTATGTAATAAAATATTATTTAAACTTTTCTTTGTGCAGCTCACAAAAAAATTGACAGTATCCGCGGACAGGACCCATAAGTCATCACGCTAACAAACAGTTGGCGTAGTGATTTATAAGACTAGCTGCAATCTAAAAAAAAAATAATGATTCCTATTACATAAGTACCTACTAAACCTACGTTTAGTATGCCTTATCTGCAAAGCCGAAGACGTTTTACGAGAAACGAAATAAAACTCTGGGAGAGATGACGCTGCTAAAAAGTATCGCCATCAAGACCTTATGGAAGCAAGATGGAAGGAATTGATTGTCGATCCACTTATACTGAAGATTTGTTCCATAACTGAAAGAAAGCGACACCCCTTTTCTTACAAAAAGTGAACGTAAAAGATTGCTGAAAGTAAGTAAGCTTATTCTTGACGCCAATTTATTGGTTCAAAGGTGCGCCGTCGACTAAATGGTACTGTATAAACTCATCACCTCCTCGGGACCGCCTCTTCCATGTAGAAGGATTTTGCTCGTTCATTCACCTTAAATCGACGTCATTCCGAGAGGCAAAATAGAGCACTTCTGAAAAAGAGTTTCCGATAAAAAGGGGCCCATCAAATTTTTTCAATATCCATTTACGAAGGAATAAGAAAGGATTATGCTCAAACCAAAACTCTTTAATCCGTGATATGGGTTATTGAAACATTGCGCAAAGTGTGGACGAATTATATCAAGCTTGTTCACATATACGTAATCCTCCTAATCTTCCCGGGACCTTCCCAATAATGGTGGAAAGGCTCCAAAAGTTATTTCTATTAGAACTTTCGATACCCGGCTGATGTCGCAAATTCGTGGTGGTCAATTCATGAATTAAAATTTATTTTAACCACCCTTAATCTAACGTTATTAGACAATTTTAACAAGGTAACAAAGCATTTTTCTTTCATAAAATATATTACAGATGTGCTTCTGATTTTTATTTATAATCCTTAGCTTAGTTTTAATTAAGAACCGGATAATACCAATGGAATCTTTTTATTCTTTACTTCAACTGATTGTCCTGGATCTTTGTTCTTCCGAGTATTTACAAAAGCTTTGTAAAATAAATAGTCTGTTATACTGTACATTTAAATGAAAATACCTATAAAATACCTGCCGTATACACTGCACCTATTATTTTTATTTTAAAATTTTAAATACAGTTAAATGTTGTTTCATGGTTGTTTCAATGCTACGATAGGTTTTATGGTAAATGTTGTGTTAAAATGAAAAACGAATTGGTACTTACACAATGTACACATTGCCGCGTTAAATGCTTCTTATACCCAGAACTCAGACCCTAAGATTTAGTCAATAAAGACAGTGTCGCATTACCAAAATGATGTGCTGGGTTGGATGAGAGAAACATTCACAAATGCATTAATAGCTTCGTGACTTGGCTTTTATTAGCTTAAAGTTTAAGTAACAGTTACATCAAGTAAGATAGTTTAAAGTTTATTTCAAAGATTTTTAAGATAGTAACTAGCTCGCCTCGCGGTAAGTAGGTAGCCCACCGCTCTTTGACATCGAATTGATACCTGATAAAGTCGATTACGCTCGACGTTTTCGCAACTTTAAAAGCTCTAATATTTAGTAAATCCAAAGTTTGGAATCGTGCCAAATATAGGAAAATGTAGCATCAATATAACGCTAATAGTTTTCAGACAGCTTTGTTTTATGTCAGATAAACGTTTTATTGTTTCTACTATATCGCGATTCCGTGTCGCTGCTTTATTTACAATCCAATATATTGACAACAATTAGTCTCAGTTAACCATATCACATCACATTCACATCAAAACCAGTTTGACCTTTCACATTTTATGTAGGAAAAAATATACGTGTTTTTCACAATGTAACAACGAATGAACTTTACACTGTGTAACGTTAAACAACGCACCTTAAACATGGCACTGACTATTAACTGCGTTCGGTGCATTTATGTTGTACTTTTAATTTTAATTAATTACTCCCTTTTCATGATTTGGTACTGCTAAGCATTAGTAATTATGTATACATTATATTCTCTAATTTAAATACCGTGCAAAGTGCTAATGATGTGTTACCTTACGAGGCTGTCTTGGCGCACCAGCGCAAAAAAAAAGTGCTAGTGCTTAAAAGCTAACTCTACTTTAACTATAATTTATTTATTCGTTTACGTTCTCAAGATATCTTATATCACATTGACTATTCGCTTGAACTAAGCCTCATGAACGTCATGATAACCTGATGCATAAGCCCAAATACCGAATGAATAATGTAACGTTCTAATTAACACAACCAATCATCAGTAAAACATACGCATTATAGACATGTTTAGCTGGCATAGCGAGCATGAAGATATGCATGTAAATAAAGGCTCTACAAACCACAGTTGTTCGCAGGTAATATGTTCAACCGACATTTTAATTACACACTACATTTATTAAAATTGCTTTTGAGTTTAGCAAACTGTAAACATTGTTCTATGCTGTAAACTAGGAGTTACGGTATCCACATAATTTTAGGTATCGAGAGCGAAAAGAAAATTAGTATGCTGATACTAAAAGCAAAGAATAATTTTACTTAGGAACGCTGCCCCTGAGCGTAGTTTTCATTTGTTTCACAAAAGCGGTTAATGTAAACGGTTGCTCTTTAACATTTAGCTCGATTACATCTAGCGACTCATTGTGCGCTGTGTTTTGTTTTGCGAAATTATAAAAAAGCTAGGCCGCTTTTGACGCGGCCTAATAAATTATTGTTCCTACAAATATTTTGCAAGTTATTTGAGTTTTGATGTTGATTAAGTTGAATAAAAGAAAACAAATTCATCGCTATTATAAATTGTAAAGACGTACTATTCTTAAACTGTCACATCGCTTACTACAAATGGCACGCATTAAAGAATGAGAAGTACGGAATAAAAATAACATCGAATATAATATTATAAGTATTTTATTGTACACCATCTGAATAACAAACGAAAGCATCATAAAAATAAAGGCAAATGTACAACGGTTTCCTTATCTAATAGCGATCTCTTACAGACAACCTTTGGATGGACAAGACAAAGGGAACTTAAGATAACGGGGTATTTCTTGGTCTACAGATAAGTAAATAAAATTATAAAAGGCACACATTACGATAAAATAAATATTTAACAAAACTGTCAAAAAAAATTTTTAAATGCATATTTGCTGTCTAAAATGAATATATAAATTAATATTAAAAATATATGATATCGTTTTTTAGTCTCGTCATAAACAATTTATACTAAACAAAGCTAATAGGTTATGAAATTACTAGCATTCATCAAACGAGACGCCAATAAAATCAATCAATTTATTAATGGCGGATATTTCTTCCATAGATCGGTACCAAAATTAGACCGAAACCATCAATATTATTTTGTAAAAAACATATATTTAATTGGGTACTAATAAATTATTTTATACTCGGTTCATCTAGCCAGCAGGTTCAATTATCGTAGTATATGTATCTAGCAACAGCCATGAGACAGCAAAATGTACACATTTATTGCTATTAAAATAATATTTCGTAAAATTTAAATCGCGATCATTCGTACAAATTTTAAATAAGACAGCAATCATTGTGCAATTTTTGCTGTTCAATTCGGCTTTGCTTTTGCAAAATGTATAATACCACAGCGGAGTTTTTTTTTCTCAGAGAACACTCAATTGCAGCCGTCTGCAATTTGCACCACGTAGCCAATCAACTCGCCATCATTTACATAGGAATTCAAACAGTTATTAGCAATCTGTGAGTTTTCCTCTCCTGGAATTACTAACCTCTAAGGCGTGGTAGGTATAACAAACACAGTAAGGTACATACAAACAGGCTACTTTCAATTTAGACCTAGATTTAACCCTCTGTAGTGATTTTACCAATGTTTTGGTTTTTACTGGATTAATGAAAGAAGATATAGAAAAATCAGGAAAGCCAGTATTAGATTACCAGCAAATAAAATAAAAAAAATATCCTTCTACTGAATACAAACATAAATTATGCAAAAAATCATACGTAATACAGGAATCAATCCAATTTCTGTCAAAGGGCACAGTTAAAAGGAAGGTAGAAATCAAATTGTTTTCACGAGGATATCAAATCGTCGATGTTTAAGAAAGAATTTAGGTCACGTCCAATGGATTACGGCTTATTTCCCGCCTCTCTTTTTCTTCGTTTGACGCTAATCCCACAGGCTTCGCAGAGATTCCGACGCCCAGCCTGCGTGCGCTATGCCATTCCCCTCCCAACTGCTACACCGACTTCAAGGTCAAAAGTATTTATAAATAAATTATGGCCGCCTTGCTTTACTGTTAAATTGCTGACAAATTAAACACAACAAAATGTTGTATTTCTCAGCCATTTGTTCCTAAAATAAATCAAGCTAAATTTAAATAGCACATGCTTTCTCTCATTTGAATTTGGGTAATTCTCCCACCCTGCGCAAGGTAAGTGATCATCGCCGCCGATTAACCTTTACTCGCTAATTTAATTATTGTTTTAAGTAAATCCTTATTCCTTAATTTTGGGCGTTAATGGCGTTAAGTAATGTTTCATAAAGAAAAGTGTCTTGTTTATGTTTACGATTTATGTAGCTTCTTTGAACTCTTTGCCACGTCGCGCGTCGTGTTATACATAAGTTGATTTGGAGCTTACATTTCAAGACTTTGAAAAACATGGTTTAGTTTGATCGTGTTAAGTTTAGCATAATCATATAACAGTAATGTAAGTGAGCGCCACTTGTCGTAATAACATCTCGAAGGAGTCACCTCGACCCGCGCGGAAAATCTGATTATTCAGTGAGGGACGGCGGGAGACCGACCGAATATTAATCGTGCTCTTCCACTTATACTAATCATTGTTACTATCAGGGTTAAAGGATCAACTGGAAATCATTTCTCCGGCTAAATTCAACCACATAAACGTCTCTAAGATATTTTACTTGAACGTAAAGGGCGATAACGTGCAATTCATAGCAAATTTAATTTATTAAAAAAGAACATGCGTTTCTTAAAAAATTAAATAAGTAGCCTTGTTTACTATACGTTACTATAATGTAAAAACAGTATATAGAAGATCAAAACATACTGAGTAACACAACCATCTCGATCATATCCAAATCGGTAAGATGCCGTGAGCACAATTTTGAACATACAGCAACCCACTTTTTGTGTAGGGGTTAAAATATGTTCAGATGCCAGTCTGATAAACATATAAAGAAACGTTATAACCAGATATTTTATGATTGAAAATAAAATTATACCCAACTTCATGCCATAAAATGAATCTCAGTAACCCGAAATGTATCCTATAAAATCTGAAAAGGATATTAGAATCTAGACTCGCTTTTTCAGCACTACATAACTGCTAAAAGCGGTGGATTTTGCGTGGACTTTTATGAAAATACATTTATGCGGACATGTACCACGTCAGTCATCTCTTCTAAAGGTATAAAGGAAGGTAGAATTAAGAATGCCACATTCTACAAACCTGGAATATTTTCGTTTCAGCCTACATACAAAACTCCACGCGCTGCGACCTGCGCCGCGCGACGTTCGCGTGTATTACGCAGTTATTTTTTGTTCTTAATAAGTATATTATTACCGTGTCCGTGATTTTATCCGAAGGATTTAGTGAGGAAAAACAAGTCTCATAATTCCATTATCATTAGTATAAGAAACTTTTTCCCTTTAGCAATTAATTCTCCCGGAGTAAATGCTAACATAATTTTTAAATCAATTAGTTCATTCAATGTAATTTGACTGTATGAATTTCACAAATAAAACATTGTTATAGTTTATACAAAACAAAAATATAGGTACATCCATTTTCTAATAAATTGGGACTATTTCAAACTTTTCAGTTAATAAATGACTGTTTCAATAAATTTCATAAATACCAAAATCCACGTTACTAATTATAAAAGAGATGGCATGGTATTATCAATAAATAACGCGTCAAAATGTTAATCCATTTAGCCATTTTGGCAGTAGTTACCTATCTGTAATATTGCCAGTTTATGTAGATACAACCAATTATCGGCGGTTATATTTTAGTGTTAAAATGCGACCACGCACATGCAGCCACAACATTCCGAAACTACCAAAATGCAATTTAAACTCAGTATAGCCACTGTTCCTGCGCTGTTATGTGACAAGTTAAAGCATTATGCAAATTTTGGTTAAATCTGGGTTACAAATGCACATATTACCCAGGAGCAATTACTGAATGCACTTCTTTAATAGTGAATGCTGTCCATTCCTGTGGCCGTATTGTTTGCTTTGACGTCTACAAAGTATCTCTCTCTATAATTTTAGATGCTATAATATTTTAATGTCATAAAATATTTCTTTTGCAAACAATAAATAAAAAAATTAGCAGAGGTAATGGTAATAGTTACACACCAAATAGTACAAAATATTAGGAGACGTAATATTATATAACAATAGAATACTGTGATACAATTAAATATAATAGTTTTATTTTTGTTTTAAGAGAGTGAAGATAATCTAAAATATACTTAATATTATAATCATCGTGTATATTATTATATAATCGAAATATCGTTACGATAATCCGTCTGTCGCTAGCAAGTAGATAGATTATTTCTACTCAAAGTGCCTAATACATTTTAATTATATTAATTCACTTTTTTTATCTAACTTTAAAATCAACCCATACTGTAGATGTACTTACTGATGACCTTAATTATGTCTAGTGACTTTTAAAAGTTTCAAAGCAATATACCTAGTTATACAATATAAAAGTATAGTTAATAATGATTCATTCTCACTAAAGGCTATGTATATTGGAGAAATTAATTAAAACACTTCTTAAACTTTAATAATAATAATCTTAGTATCAAAGTATTTTTTCCAAGGTTTCGCATTAAACAAAACAAATAACTTTAACGTTTGAGAAATAAAAACTTAATTTTCTTAAATTCTTTATAAACTTTTCCTGTCGAGTGTATTTTGGGCAATCTTTGGACTTTGGACATTCGGGCTTTCCTATCAAGAAAAAGAACGTATTTTATACACTTTTACGGTTCAAGCAAAAGTCATCTAAAATAAATCACTTTTAAGCGTACTTTAAACAGACCGAAAGAAAAAGGTATAAAAGCATTCATTGTAATATAACATATCACAAACTCCAGCGTCTCCTAAGCGATTTTTCATGAGGTGTGCCACGTTAATGTGTACAAACGCTCTGGCTCGGCATACTTTGCTTCTTTGCAGGAAATAAATTACCTATGCTTAGAGTGCTTTCCCCGGATGACTTTGCTACACAAATGCTACACAAATTTCGCAAACAGATAAGCTACCCCGTTATTTTAGTAGTTTAAACACGCTGAATAAGTGTTAACAAGAGAGACGGCTGCAAACGGTAAGTCACTGTGGAGTTTTTATTTTCTGCTTTATTTTGAGTGCAGGTTGGGAACTGTTTCGTTCGCCGTAATTGTCGATCGTGTGCCAGCCAGATTGTGTGAATAGATATTCTTATTGCTATCAGCTAAGATTGGTACACTAACTGTGTTTTGTTTCATACTAGTTTTTCCCCTAAACCCAAACTTGTTTACTGCGTTTTGGAAAGTCCCGCCTCTACCAACTTATGCTCAGTTTTGAATACTTAAATTTTTAAAACTTTTTTAATACCTCCGTTCTGATTTTATTTTACTTTTAGTTCACTGTAGTCGGTACCGCACCGGATGAGTTCTCATAAATACCTTAATACTATAATAAACCATCTCTGTTACGAAATTGTATATAACATAGAAGGTTATACCTATACACATGTTTTTATCTAACATCGGAGTGAGCAAAGTAAAACGTTTTCCCTTTGCCACACACAATTTTCCCTTTTTATAAATTAGATCTTCGTAAAATCCATCCTTATTGGATGTAAATTCAGTTATCCATTCTGCCATCCAGAATTAAAATTCCTAATAGAATATAAAATTTTCTTGAACCTTATAAAAGAAGCGAGAACACTTTGTTAGCAAAATATAAATAACTGATACACTTTGTGGAGGTTATCGGAAATTTTACACAAATAATTCTGATAAGACGGAGCAAAGAATTTAAATTAAATGATTAGGTATACAAATCTTGGAAATAGTTAAAGGAAATAAGTTTAAAGAAACATTCACAGTTGATGTTTCTGTTTTGTTTAATGTGTTTTTTTATGTAATGCCCCTTTTCCTTTGGACTTCCCCAGGCCACTGAGGTCTTCACTTAGCTGGGTATCGTCCTATTTCCAATCCCAAGACTAACTTGTTGACATTTAAACTTTAGATGAACTATCTACAAGTGTAACAACTATCCTTTAAATTATTTATAACTATCCTTTAAATCTTTCGAATAAATTGGTCGTAAGTTAGCTTGTTAGTAGCTAGCTCAATATAAAATTAAAGGTCATCGATCCGGGAAGTAACTTTAGAAGCCGCGTCAGCAAAGCAGTTACTTTTACATCGTCCATTTATATTATTCCCCGCTACCGGTTTATATTAATAACCAATTATATGGATACAAATAATTATAATTGCAACAATTAAAATAATTTACATAATCGGCCGTTTGAAACTCTCCTAAACTAACAATCAGATATCGGACCATTCTAACCCTAGTACTTAGTACTTACATACATTTTATGAATCTATAGTAAGCTGTCGATAAATCATATATTCAGGTTTAACATACGTCCCAAACTGTTTAAAGAATACCATTCGATCATAATGTACATTGTCACGAACTTGTCAAACAAGGTACCAAAAGCCATTGAATGGAAAATCCAGTCTAGTTAATTATTCAGAGTAGGCACTGTAAATATGTTCAGAGCGTATAGAGAAAGCCTTCAGTATAAGATCAAAGAACTTTAATATTTATACTAAGTAGGTATTGATATCTCAAACAGAAAAGCGTCAAGTCTGAAGGTCAAGTCCTCCTACGGTGAACGTAAGTTTGTTTGAGAGTTTGTAATTCGCAGCTATATAGGTAGGTAGATAGTACTCAATGTTGACGTAACTTGATTCGAAACTGACTCGTCAAAGATCAAAGTATCCAACCACGGTAATGTTATATACAAGGAATAATAGTAGAATACGAACCTATCTATCGAATAGAGAAATGTTAAAAAACAATTTTTTATTCATAATAAGACAACAATGTAGCAATCATAACTGTTTTTCCTTGTGACGTTGAAGCCAGCACTGTTTTAACCAAAACATAATTAAAACACGCCAGTGACGAAAATGTTTGTTTAAATCAATAGTGCGTGTCCACCTATACCTAACTGTGTGTTCGTGTCGCGGTCACGAGAGCCCTTGTTTAACACCTTAACACTTTTTTCCGCTTGCTCACACTATAAGGTTAACGAGTTTTAGTATGAACGACGCAAAGGCGAATTAACCAGTCGATCGGCATCCACTGACCGAGGAGCATTACCTAATACGTTACTCACATAACAAGCAACATGAAGTCCGCGCCTATATTACTCGTTGTTCTGTTGTCGTTCGTTTGTGTCAGCTATTGTAAGGATCTGATTGTGGGATCCAGTTTCAACAACAGATTGATACATCAGCAAAAAGCCGAGTACAATGCCATCCCACTCAAGAAACGAGTTAAAGAGGTGTTCTTCTCTGATCCGGGACAGCAGATCATTAAGGTAAACCAGCTTGTGATATTTTAGTGATAAATTGACGTAGGTTACAATATGAAGTTTCTCAAGTACTCAAAATTTAATTTTTGAGCCCTAAGCTAGTGATATATCTGAATCTGAAGCTAAACTTTAATTAATTAAAACGAAGTTTAAGTTTTTAACGAAGACAATTTATATATTAATATCTATACATTCTGTGGTGACCAAAATAATGTCAATAATAATTGACGACGAGTATCGCAACCTGATCTTTAAATAATGTATTCAGCGAACTGATTCAATTACAAGTACAGGTCTTGGTCAGAATTCTCTGAATGAAACTAGTTTGCTTCGAACTTGCAACAAACTTACTTATTAATATTTTCGTATGCGTCAGCTGGCGCAACAAATTGTAAACTAGCGTACAGCGCCCCAGCGGTGACTACACCGACAAAATAGAAACGTGTTTATTATAATAATCTAGATCGCGCGAACAGGGCTTAACTTGATACCTGCAATGTTCTAGATCTTATAAATCATGCGTCAAGAGTAATTAGTAATTATGTCAATGAGGATTTTATAATTTTGTCCATTATGTCAGCGATTAAGGTCAGACTAAGCAATCGCTGATAACATAAGTTGTTTGGAACGAGTAGTTCTGTGTTCATAACATGCTATTGACTCACTTCTCGAAACCGCTCTAATTAAGATTTATCGGCGTGTTGTGTCTCATACTCATATACATAATATATACTGCGGAGAACTTCACAGTTTTATTTCCAGTCCTAACTAGTTGAAATCTGGAACAACCATTTTATAACAACTCCGTACATAACTCATGAGGCGTTTGTTTATTCCATAGGCCTTGTACTGAGCTAATTGCAAGAATACATTCCGCACTTTTTGTAGAAATACCGCACGTGTCTCAAAAGGAATGCGTGTTGTATTTTGTGCCGCATTAGCGCTTTGCAGCACGAAAATCTTTCCAAGCACTTCTTTTATTATGTCTTTATATTATGTAGCATATGAAATAAAGTAGTTTATCATAGATCGCTAGATGGCGCTGAAGTCATCAACAACTAAAGTTTGCAAGCTCCGTGTTATTTTGTTTTAAAAAATAGTAAATGCAGTTAAATTACATAGTGTTATACATAAATCGGTTCATTTCAAACCAATGACTCAGTGTGAATGTTATCTCGTGAAATTCATAAGTACTTTTAAAGAAATAGTGTTATAAAATTTCAAATTGGAAACAGAGTGATAAAGTGACAAATTACAGTGCAAAACTAAAACAAAAGCAAAGACAATAGTGTATTTACAAAGTGGCACAAGATTTGGAAAGAAAATAAACAACATTTGAAAGAAAGTGAAAAAAACAATTCATAATTAACGGCTACTTAATTTTTTCAATCCGTGTTTCGAAGTATCACTTTATTTCGACTACACATCCAAGAATTACGATAGACGAGTGGCTAGGCGCAGTGACTTTCAATCGTTGGTCGTAAGATCGCACCCCAGCTACGGCAAAAATTTTTGTGCATTGCATTTATTCAATAACTTGAAAACAATGGAATTTGAAAATGTAACGCTACGATCTAAACCAAAGTCTTCATGTAATCAAGATCTGTCCACTCTTTCTTCAAATAATTCGTTATTTGAAACAACATTACAAAGTTTGCCATATACCTCAATAGATGGCACCAACAGTTGCTGTGAAATACTCAATGACAGAATAACTGAATTGGATGTCAAATTGCTGAATGCAAATAATAAAATTGATTACCTACTTGAAGAAAACGAGAACTTAAAATCTGAATTAAAAAAGTACGATAACATGATAAGGAAGCAGGGACAACAACCGCTAAAAAATAAACGCACAAGTGACGAGGACTACGATGAGGAAAGTGCACTTATTAAAAACACCTCTCAGTCCAAAATAGCTGCTCACAAAACCAAAACACCTAAAAAACAAAAAAGTTATGCAAATAGAATAACCTTACCTGTTACATCATCTCCTAAGCAGTGCCGACAATCTACAAGAGCTGTTTGTAGCAGCTCAGCAAATCAAGAAGTCAATGACTCATGCACACAGAATATTCAAAACACAGTCGCTTGTCCTAGTTATTCAGATGGGGGAATAGAAGTAAAAAGTAGTGAGATTAAGAAACGGAATAAAATATGTATAATAAGTGAAAACAGAAGAAATAAAATACGCTTAATAGCGGAGAATATACTTAATGCGAGGTCTGAGTATGAAATATGTCACTATCTAAAGCCAAATTGTGGAATAAATAATATGATCTTTGAATTAGAGGATAAATTGAAGAAATTTACCATGTGCGACTATTGTGTTATTCTAATTGGAGCAACTGATTTTGAAAAAACCAATAATTATTATTCTCTAGTAGAAAATGTAAGAAAAAAACTAGAAAGAATAACTCATACGAACATAATAATATGTGTTCCAACCTACAAGCTCTCATATTTTTCTTCTATGTATAATTGCCGTGTCGAAACCTTCAACGATCTTCTCTGCACCGACATCAAAACAAATGAATATGCCTATATCGTAGACTCAAACAAAAATCTGTCATGCGACTATGACATGTTCAATCATACTACTAGATCAGTCAATAACTACGGCGTGCAGACAATATTCAGAGACATCGCAAAGTACATCATTAGCACAGATGTAACTACAGAATTTAAACAATTACAGACGACGGAGTTGAATCAACAATACAAGACTCAGTTTTTTCTTCAATAAATACATAAATATACTCCATCAAAATATTGCTGGCATTCTAAATAAGTCTGACGAGCTCACCGTCTGTCTCGAAGAACTACGAGAAAAAGCCAACGATATCGATGTCCTCTGTATATCGGAACATTTCATGTCGGAAGGGCACGAACAATTGTTATCAATACCAAATTATATATTAGCAGCTAGTTTTTGTAGAATTAAGAGTAAAAGGGGGGGAACATGTATACTTGTAAAAAAAGGTCACAATTGTAAAGAAATTTTAGATATTGCCAAATATTCTATAAGTGGGGTTTTTGAATGCTGTGGTATTGAATTAGTTAATTATAAAACAATAGTTATTTGTATATACAGAGTACCAAAGTCTAATAACTTAAATATTTTCTTTGAACAATTTGATAAAATGTTACATATTTTACTTGCATTGAAACAGAAACGAAGTGTCATAATTGCAGGCGACTTTAACATAGACTGTCTTAAACATACTAGTACATTGCTTGAACTGGAGTGTTTGCTTTTAAATTATAATCTAAAACTGCAACTAAATCAACCGACCAGGCTCGCTAGTGGAACTTGCATAGATAATTTTGCACACAATATTGGGAAAAAATGTAAGTCAGATGTTATTGAATTCAGTTTATCAGATCACACAGCACAATTACTACAATTTCCAGTAAATAAAATTTATCTAATAAATAAGTGGAAAATCTCGCGTAGAGACTTTAACACAGAAAACATAGAAAAATTTAGAAATTATTTAAAAAATCTATCATTCTCGGAAGTGTACGCATCAAACGATGCAAATAAAGCATACAATTCATTTATGGACTACTTCATGTTGTTGTATAAACTATGTTTTCCACACATAAAAATAAATATTAAGGTCTTAAAAAAACCAAAATGGCTATCTCGAGGAATAAAAAAGTGCAGTAAGAAGAAAAGAGAACTATTATGGAATTATAGGTTAAAACGTAATGATGTAAATAAATTTAAATTTAAGAAATACAATAAACTCTACAAAAAAATTATTAAGCTTACACAACGCGTTCAAAATTGCTACAAAATTAAAACATCAACCAATAAATCAAAAACAACTTGGGATATTATAAACATAAATAAAACAAATATCCCAAAAAACATTATTGATTCCTTAAAAATTGATAACAAATATGTAAATAATCCACAAGGAATAGCAAACTCATTCAACAACTTTTTTGTTGATAAAATACAACCTATAAATAGTTCTAATAACAAAGTAAATATTAAAATTAATAATTGTAATAATTCAATATTCATGGCACCAAGTACTTCACATGACGTGTTAAAAATCATAAAATCTTTAAAAAATACTAAGAGTGTCGGTCATGATGAAGTATCAACAAAAGTTGTCAAATATGTTGCTGATATTATTTGTGTTCACTTGAGTTTTATTATAAATATGAGTATCTCAACAGGTACTTACCCAGATAATTTAAAAATTTCCATCATTAAACCTTTATTTAAGAAAGACGACAAGGAATCAATGAACTGCTATAGACCAATAGCCCTTTTACCAATATTTTCTAAAATTTTTGAAAAATACATTTATGAACAAATTTATAATTTTCTAGAACGACATAATATATTAACGCATGAGCAGAAAGGATTTCGTAAAAATAAAACTATAAACATGGCCATTTTTGATTTTTTGAAGAATATTATTGGTAAAGTTGATAAAAAAGTACCTATATGTGCAATTTACTGTGACATGACACAGGCCTTTGATTATGTTAGTCATGACATATTACTTAATAAACTAGAGGCTTACGGTATTAGGGGCAATGTACTCAAATTAATGGAATCATATTTAAAAAATAGAATACAATACACCCAAATTACTAGAATAAATATAAACAAAAAATGTGAGGAAACTTTCAACTCTCACGACCGTAAAGTCATGTTCGGCGTACCACAGGGTAGCGTATTAGGACCGCTACTTTTTATTATATATATTAATGATTTACCACTAGCGACCAAATATCCAATAACTCTATTTGCCGATGATAGTACAGTTACCGTAGACTCCAAATTAAACGCCTCACATGAGGACGAAATTAATAATACCATCCAATCATTAATACAATGGATGAATAATAATAACCTTAAGATCAACATAGCCAAAACAAAAATAATGTATTTTAGTCAACGTATAGTTACTCCAAATTATAAAATCAATTATCAAGGCACATTACTAGATACAGTCGCTACAGCGAAATTTTTAGGTGTGATCATTGACAAAAATTTGAATTGGAAGACACACACAGAGGAACTCACAAAAAAAGTCAGTTCATCCGCATACGCTCTTTACAAACTCTCAGCTATCATAGACACTGATGCCATCATTACAGCATACCATGGCATCGTTCATTCCGTTCTGAGATTCGGAATAATATTCTGGGGAAACTCGACCAACAAAGAAATTGTTTTTAAATCTCAAAAGAGATGCATTAGGGCAATGTTTGGTCTTCAAACCACTGATAGCTGTAAGCAATATTTCATTAATTTTAAAATCCTTACTCTACCGTCACTTTTTATATATGAGGTTGCTATTTTTGTAAAAGCCAACCCAAAACTATTTAGTCGCCTTGCCGATGTCAGCAATCGTAGCCGCAGGGATGGTGACAAGCTGTGTATTGTACCATGCAACACTGCACTAATGCACAAAAGTGTATTCTGCCTAGCGCCTGTGATATATAATAGAATTCCAAAATCCATACAGCAGCTACCCTTAACTAAATTCAAATTACAATTAAAGAAATTTCTAATTAGCAAATGTTTCTATAATCTGAGGGAATACTTAATTGATGCCTAACATTATGACGTTTCGGTTCAAATATAAAAACATAAAATTTTTGTACGCCTTTCCTAGGCAAAACATGTTAGGGTCTGATTATTATTATTTTGATATCTTATGTTGCAATCATTTGCTTTGTACACATACACCCATGTTTTACAAAATAAATTATCTTTTATCTTTTATCTTTTATCTTTATCCATTGCGTACATAAACTAGTCGGATTGGTTTAAATAGAGCTTTGTACAGTCTCTGAAGTCTCGGGACCAAAGCGATATAACCCAGTCATCGGCGTAATTTGTTTGTCATGTTATTCCGGTAGTCGCTGTTCCTATAGACAGGGGATAGATGACCTTTAGAGTTCTGTATCGAGAATTATTCGGTATCGGAAACTTTAAGTCACTATCATATAGCTCCTGCTGAAATCTGTCCATGTAGTACCATTTCATGAAAATTATATTCATCTATAGAAAGTTCTCCTAGTTGAGAGACAAATTTCATCACTGGCGAAGGAGTCCAACAGATATTTATATTACGTCCATAAGGTAAAATTGGTATCTTCGAAAATACCAAAGCTACCAGCTAAGGTGGTGAACTAAATACTTAGGTTGGCTGGCGACCCGCTCCGGCCGCAGGGGACTAAAATATGCGTTAAATTAAAGCGTGCATTTCATTTCCATTTGTCTTGCGATGCGCATATATTTTATTTGAAGCATTCTAGAGATACCCACGGTAGTGCTCATAATATATGTAGCATTCTCAGACTTTAGGGAATACACTAAGTAATTTGATGAAACTTAGCTGAAATGCAATTGAAAATATTTTAGATTTTTAATGTAACCAAAATCTGTGTTTTTTTTTACTTGGGGCTTTGGGATTAAGCTATCATAGCATTGACAGTCTCTCATAGCTCACTGAAACATTGACCATTTTTTGTTGTATTCTAGATACCGATATTCACTCAGTTCCTGATTTCAGTAGTCCTTACTGATCTTCATTGGAGATAATAATATAACTACTGTTCGGCATAAATAGGCTAATTTGAGAAAGAAATCTAGAGGTACAGGCTACAGGACATTAACATGGATAAACTATTTACAGATGATGCTGAGGCTAATATTTTTAATAGAGCTCTATTATTTTTTACAAGATTCGTTTATTGTTACTTACACAATATTTTTTAAAGTTATTCGGTTCTTCTTCATGCATATTACGGGAGTCAGTATAGCTTTTAATATATAATTTAAAAATGTACATTACCTTTGGCCTTTCGAGACTTCCATTCCAATTTCCCATGTACAGAACTGAAGACATGCAACTGTTCATTTCATGTAAATAGCGCTCATTTCTCAAAACAAAAATTGTTTTAAAATCCGTGTGTTATGGGTAAAAGCCTGATCACCGAATTAAAGGAACAATAATATTAAGAATACTTGATTCATCTCTTTTCATGTCCATAATAATTTCAGTTATTTTATCATGAACGGCTTTTTACCATTTTATCTTGACTTATAACTATTTTCTAACTCAGTATATCAAATAAATTTTTTCTTTCTTTCTTTCTTTCAGTATTTTTTTTATGTCAAAACTTTGTTTTTATAGTGATTTTTAAATATTTTTTGCGAGAAATAGAACAGATAGCTAATTTGTGCTATCGTGACTAGGGCATCGAGAACCGGCCCATTTTTAGGAACCGGTTCTTTCGGTTCCAAACTCAAGCTAGAACCGGGTACCCGGTTTTTTCGGTTCTTTTCGATAAATTTTAGTTTAAAAGCTGATTTTCTACTGCCATAACGAATAAAAGAGAATGGATAAAAAATACTTTATTGAAAAAAGCATTTTTTATTATTTTTATAATTATACTCCTAGTTACAACATCGGTTTTTCAGTAACATTAAGCGATAATCAGTGCACTAAAATCAGTCTTTTCGAAGTTGTTTATAATTCACTATAGAAATCGAAAACTGTGTTTGAAATAAGATATTGAAATAAACTAAAAAAAACTTCAATAAATTCCGAATAGACTTTTCAAATTCTCTTAAAATTCTGCTATTACTTTAATTGGCTGTTGTTTTGCTCTAAAAGTTACATTACTTTACGTTAACGTCCATTTTTAACGTAACATTGGATGACCGAGCTTGGACCCAAGCCACGCTGCCGATCCGATTTGGTCGGCTAGGTGTACGTAAAGTTTCCAGTTTAGGCTAACCAGCATTTTTGTCTTCGGTCCACAAAAATTTAACCAGGCAAGTCTTAGGGTCCACTCTGGTGGTTTTCCAGATTTTGTGCATGACTGAGGCAGTAAATAGTTGGGAATTGTCCTGCCCGGGCGTAGATCTACCCGAGCAACGTTCTTCCCAGAGCCAGTGGTACGAGCCGCTTTGCAGTTTGATACGGAAAGAATTCATTAATACGTCGATCAACACTGCAGAGCGTGCGCGTCTCCTGGCTGTGGGAGAATGGGAATCGGGCCTCTGGTAACAGGCACTTCCATCATCCACTCTTGGTACGATTTTGGATGACAATACTTTCCGGCTCACCATCAGTTTACGTTTAGGTATACTTTGTTTCGCATGTCATCGTTGTCAACGCGGTGAAACAGTCAATTGCCTCGGTCGCCATGGCCTGTCCTGCAGCAGGAGCGCAGGGCGTATATCCCGTCACGCAAATAATAATGTCATTATTCGTCACTGCCGGTGTACCAGCTGTTTTGGAACCTAATGGTTAGGTGCGCGGCGATGGTAAGAGATCTGACGGTATGTCATTGTTGCCTTGGAAATTGGTTCGGCCTTTGGTGTGGTACGCAAGGTGCGTCGACACCCTTGCGAGGTCCCACGTTCTAAGTTCGGCAGCCTCTCCTGGCGTTGCTCCTGGAGCTGCAGAGACCCATAAATGGCGAAAGTATAATAACCTAATGGGTAATTATAATTTTGAGCCGTTTGGGGTTGAAACGCTCGGGTAGTGGGGTCCGATTGCATGAAATCTTTTTAAAGAACTGTTAAAACGTTTGGTAGACTCCTCTCGTGATCAGAGGGCTGGTTTGTTCGATGTACTGAAAATCGACATAGCCATTCAACGTGGCAATGATACCACTCTCGGACAGGGCCATTTCTACCCTGACTGTAGTACTCAGGTCATTCGATATCAATTCAGGAGCAGAATAGCTTGACTTAATTCTTATTAAGTTCCTCTTTATTTGTTAAAGAAGATACGTGTAACAATATTATATGATAATAACTTGACATTTAGCGTGAATTGAGGTATTTCTAAGTTTATTTTAAGAAAGAAAGATAGAACCGAAAGAACCGAAAAACCCGGTTCTCAGATTTACAGAACCGGTTCTTTCAGAGACCTCCAGAACCGGGAATTCCCGGTTCTTTTGGAACCGGGAAAACCCGGTTCTTATGCCCTAATCGTGACAAATAAATGTAAAGGGGTAAAACACAAGAAAACAATATCTACTTAATAATAATGTTCTTGTATTCAAGCTGCATACAATAGACATAATATAGTAAATAACGACCCACATTGTGTATTTATTTCCGTGATTCACAGATCACACTCGTGATTTGTGTTTGAATAACAACAGATACAATACATACGTCAAATGATATCATTTAACGAGTTTATATTAATGTAAATAACTACGCATTTGTTTCATAACAGTACATCTCTTTAAATCTAGACTTAAAATTATTTACTTAAGGTATCCAATAACGAGCAGAAACAGGAATTTGACATATTTTTAGGGTTCCATACCCGAAGGGTATATAACGGACACAATACAAATCCCATGACGTCTGTTTGTCCGTCTATCGGTTAGCTTTATTTTTTTTAGTAAGCCTGAAACTGGCAGTTTTAATTTTACTGATTTTACCATTTTTAATTTATATCATGGCCTCTATATTTTTTGGCGTTTGATGAAAAGTATTTGCAATACTATAGTAGGGAACCCTTCATGCAATAATGAGACACAATATCGAATAACATCGAAATTCACTAGTTTTTGTATGTTCGGTCATTACACTGGTCATCTGTATCTTGCTATTAAGAAATACCAAAAACCTATTGATAAGTTATTAATTTCGATTAAAGTGATACATTTTTCTTTATTAAAGTGCCGGGGAATACCAGTACTCTATTTATCACTGAATCATAGTGGTCGACATTAAGATAAAACCGGTTCAGCTTTGTCCACCTTGGGCCTTGGCATTATGTAAACATATGTGTAGGTGTTCCAAGATTTATGTATAACCTTAAAACATAGACATTAAATTAAATTCTCGTACTGGCATTGTCAATGAAGGAAATCTAAAAAATATATTAAATTCAAGGTATCATCATAATCTGTCTGTCCTGTTACCAATTATTTAGGTGAGCATTTTATTTCCATTCATCTCTACTAAAATTGAAATCAAGCCATCTAATTCCAAATTTAGCAATCCTAGCTACACCACAAGTCATAGTGCATTTAGAATAGTAAATAATAAATGCGATGTCATCTCGAAAGCTTATTAGTCTAAAATCTATTCGAAGCAACCAGGAATACGGAATATAGAGAGTGAAACACTTTAGCAATCTCAAAGTTAAATACGGATGCTTAAATGTTCGTAACTCAATACTACTCGTACTCCAATCTATGACGACGAGTTCAGGTGACAGTGACGAGAATATAATATAGGTGCCTCAAGTAGCACCTAGTCTCGTCAGCTCGGCAAAGCTGCCGTCACCGCTACTGACGTGATACTATTACGCATTCCCAGCTATTAAATTATATAATATCATACTAGTTAATTAGCATTATTTGAAGTTAACCGCGTTATCCGGAATCTGAATTTGAAACTGAACATTATTTGAATAATATTTGAGTTTCACCAAACGTAATTCATATGTTTCTAAATAAACATTTCACAGAAGGTGTAATTAGGTTTTGTGAGCATTTGGTTATTTTGTAACCTCCTTATTATTCCCAAAGGCAACAATTGAGCGAGACTTTGGACTCGATTCCTGTCCGAGCAAAGTGTTATTAGGTTTTCCTTTCAGGAACTTTTAGTGGCTGCCCAGTGCCCAGGGTTAGAAATTGTGGCCAATAAAGGGCAATAAGTTTACCCATATTATATGAGACTCAAAACCGTCGTTAACAAAATGTGGGTCTTCAATTACGGTACCTGCAGAACACGGCTGCTAACCCCTTAGAGGAAAGCAGCTTAAAGGTATTATAATGTATTATAGTCGTTTCGAAATTCAGGATAGGTATTCTAATAACATTTGTGTATGTTTTAGCTATGTGTAGGTGATATTTATTGGTAGTAAACATTTTAGCTACATATTTACACCCACCTATAAGTAGGTACTATTCAAGGTATATGTGACCTGTACTAAAGTGTGTATATGTATGTTTCCAGGGCATAATCCTCCGGGACCTGGACCACACGGACGCCATCCCCAGCGTGACGGCCGGCGGAGTGGGCTTCTCGTACGCCAACATCAGGCTCAAGAGCGACCGAGGGTCCGGCCTCAACTACCAAGTTGAAATCTACGTTTAAACCAAAGTCATGAATAAACCCTTACAATTAAGTTACAACTAACTATAATATATTTGTTTATATACTTATAAATTATTTTTGTTTACTCTTACACAAAGTAAATTGTTAGACAGTTTGTATTATTAAACTCTCTGATAATAAAATTATGAATTTCAATCTTTTGCTTCACCTAAAATGATAATATTAAAGCATTAGAAAAATTATTGAATTTATGAAAATATTATTAAGACACAGGCAAATAATAATCAAACTAATAAATAAAATAAGGCCATAAGAAACATAACAAAATTATTGCGCCACTTGCTATGTCCATAAAGTTTATTAACAATTTTGTGCGCACTTAAAAAAATAATCAGTTGTAGTTAATTAAAATTAGATGATGAAAGTTGCAAATTATACTAACAAGATGAATTTAATCATGTAGAAAATAATATTAACCATTAATAAATATGTATTACATATTTCGAATCACAAGTACCGAGAAACACGAGTAATGTTATTGTTACGTATACATTTATATTATTATGTTCGCATATAAAACACAATCAAACAATGCACGAAGGTTATGTCCGCATTGTAAGGAAAATGTTGGAGGAAAATATAGCGAGCACGCTGAGTGATGTCACCCGAACTGGTCAACTGGAGACCTCACAACAGGAAATCTTCATTTAGCGAGGTTGATTGCCAAATGATGCCCCACACAATTGCCGCGTAAACTACGCTCCAACATTTACCATTTATGTAGCCCTACAATTAATGGATTGTTTTCCTTATAAAACAATACTACAAAAGGTTACAAGAGCAGCCCATTACAATATTACCGATTCTATGAAGTTTATTGGTCCACTGTCCTTCAGCAATTCCATACGATTAGTTTCGTATCGGAAATACTAGCTCAAGCCGAATAAATTGGAGCATAGACTTTTGAGTTGAATTCTGAGTACATAAATTAACGCGAGACTTAAAAATTATAATAATCTAATTATTGAAGGAAATGACCTAAAGCCTGTTGTCTAGAAGTTCAAGTCACCACTTTTTTTATAAATTTTGTTTCGAGCTACGCAAAATGAGCACGTGTCTGAAATCTTCGGCCTTGGGCACTGACTTAACATTTTCGTATAATTTTTTCCTCAGTGTTTTTTAGCAAGCAAATACTCTGACGATAATTAAATACTATTAATAAGATCTTAGGTGCGATTGTTTACACCATTCTATTTCGTTGTTTATTTGACTCACAATCTCGTTAGATTGGATTTTATTAGATTATTGTTACCAAATTGTTTACGTAACATCTGAAAATGTCGTCATAATATTGTTGTGATTAACATTGGGATAATGTAGCTATAATATGTTTATTATGTCCATAATTATAGTCATGTTTCAAAATGTCAAGAAAGGTAAATATGTATGACTCACAATGATTATGTACAATCTTGTAAACTATTATAATAGGTACGACTCATTGACATCTTCTAAATTTTCTGTTGGACCTTTTTTTCTTACGACATTACAATGGAATACTTAATATTAGGCAGATTAATTTTATCAAATTATTTCTTGTGAACCTCTATGAGATGGATTTCTTGAAAAGGACCGCTTCAGGATTAGGCTTTCCCTTTTTCAACGTGCCTTAATAATATGAGTCTTATCAAAAGAAATTGTTCGAACGAAAAACTTAAGGAAACATGACTAGTTAAAACAGAAAAATAAGCTTTTATTTAAATGGTCTGAAAAGAGGAAATTAAACTTTGAAATAAATTAAATAACGGCAAGCTTTTCCTCACATTTGTGTATTATATGTTATAATAGCCTGTCCGTTGTCGCAGTAGAAAACATTTAAGGAAATAAATTGTTGATATCAAATAATATCTAAACTTTAGTAACGAAGAAATTTCCAAATGAAAATATCGCACATTTTTCTATCAATGACCTATATAATAATATATTTTATAAGTTCCAACAGTACTTCACTCGCAATTTTCTCGATACTTATGTAGAGGTACTAAATACGTTACGACCTCGTCAGCATTCGCTTCCGGCTTGATTACTTACTAATTTGCCTGCAAAACGCTCCATCTTCATAACAGTATTAATATTTCATTAATGGAAAGGAAATCTATTGTAAGAGTACCTAGAATAAACCATATTAAGATGAAAAGATACTTGTTCGATAATTTGATTCAGTCGGAAGGTATGCTTTTCACTGTTGGGCAGATGAATTCATTTCACAACCGGGTAGCTAACAGTATGTTAAAGGCCTATTTAAAACTAAATAAAGACTCATCTGGGAACAGTTAATCAATTTCGCCAAAATTAATTACTTTTATTTGTTACTAATATGTTCATTTTCAATAAAAAAAATACTTTAAGTAACCAATTTAAAACGACAATTTTCTGTAACATATATTTACATCCTTACATATAAATGGTAGGTAATTAAATACGTTAAATATTTTTCCGCCTCGTTAAAAAGTGATTACTCTAGTTTATGATTAGTCTAGTTTATCAACGTCATTGAAATGCGTTTTCTGGGTAGGTAGGATATAATAATATATAATGTATACCTAGTCTACCTACCCACAATAAACATGTTTATAAAAGTACGTTGCACAACTACAAGAAACTGTAGACGCTAATGACTCATTGTTCATTGTAGTCTTAAAGAGGAAGACATATTTGATGCGCTTACGCATTATACCTTTGCATCCACTTAAAATCACTTGACTGTTTGTCTAGCCCAAACGTTCAAGCACTTTCAAATAAACAGAGCGAGAAATAGGTCTTATATGCAAAGCCCTAGCACATGACTGGAACAATAGGTCATACGAACAGTTGTTTTAAATAATTTTAAATAATTGTTCTTTGTCGTTCCTAGTACTAGTCATTAGAAATGTAGTTTACGTTTTTAATTGTTGACTTTGAAATACAATTTCAAAACTCTTTTAAACGTAGTATTGGAACTCAACTGGAACCTGACTGAACCAATCAGTCCGTCGACTTTGCTCAAGCATTTGGGCGACCTTTCAACCCTTAAACCGAACCTATGATGGCCATATAAAAACCAATGGAAAGGCGAGTAGATACATATTGGGTCACAGCCTAACCGTTATCATTTGCTGCCCTCAGAAATAATTTCATGCGGCAAATGTTCAACAGGTAATAACGCATAAACGGCACACGTATGATGACAGGGATCCTATTATCGTTCGCCGACCAAAGTCCCTGCCACCCGGCCTATACAAAGGGTCTTCTCTAATTTATTGCCTAAATATATTTTCACCACCCGCCTTCAGATAATTAGACACCTACATTACTAAATATCTCCTCTAAAATATATGCTAGCGTCGCCTTTTATTTATAGTACGGTCAGTATTGTAAAAGGTGACTATAAATAGAATTCTATACCATACAATATATGAAAACAAAAGCTTTGGTATTGGAATAAAACATACCATTCGCGATACTATCGTTATATACTACCGATGTAGTTTTTTATTCACAAAACCTTGGCAACGGGAAAAGTCTTTTGTCGGCACGTTCGTTTAGTTGAATTGTAATTTAATAACTGTTCCTGACAAATAACGTAAGTATACCATGTGGTGGAAGGTATTAAGTCTTATTTTTGTTTTCTTATTGAGTTCTTTCCTTTTTTAGATTACGTGTATTATGCTATGTTCGTCTCTTTATATACCTAATAACCACTTATTTTACATTTATTCTAGCAAAAACTTCAAAAATTAACATAACTCTTTCATTAAACCGATATTTTTTGTATATACTATGTTCAAGCCAATTTGAGCATGCCTTGACGACATTACCTTTATTAAAATCAATTTTGCCGGCCTGCTAAGTGCAAGCGTGCAAGTGGCTTTCTCTGCCCTTACCTTTTTTACAATCCAACGTTCCAACTAACTTATGTTAAAAGTTAAAACCCATGTGTTTAGTTAGTTACCTGCTGTTAATGTAGTACCAATTGGTAAGCTATCACAATACCTTGATTTAAAGGCAACAACTGTGCTATTAATGTGTCGTTGTTTCGGGAAACCGTCGTAAATATATACAATATACCCAAAGGAGATGTGTAAGACAAAGCTTTAAAGATAACAACAAAAGCAAATTAACTGCGACAGCCTATTAAAACCGGTAAGGCTTTGAGTGCTATCCGTAAATGTTGAGTGTATTTTGTGAAAAGCTGCTACAGCCTACCGTCAGGTTGAATAATTTCATAAACATAGCCCACAGTACCTACCTACGTGACGGCACAACAGATTCATAACAGATCAATTTTGTTTTAATTAGAAAATGTCACTCCCGAACGCTTTGACAGTGTAAACGAAAATACACAGATACAATCTGTTTTACCGTCGTAATTAATATGCAACACAAGCACAAATATAGTTAGTATGAAATCATAAAGCTATCTACTTTGTGATCCAACGAACAGTGCGAGTGTGAACAACAAAGTGAAAACAAACTGTAATTAGATGTTTAATAATGTATTTTAAAAGCTTTAGATAGCATTCATAATGTGTCTGGGTTGCCTGGAATAAGAACTATTGAATTTAATAATGAATAGGTATTGCACGCAACTTGCTCAGTATTGCTTTTTAATCGCCAGAGGCACGAATGATGTTCCACAGAAATTGAATAAGTTTTAAGATAAATATTATTGTGGTGAGGATTCGTTCATTACATTTATATAATAAACTATAGTTCGTAAACGAGTTCTACGATTTTATTAATTAATTTTCTTCTTTAATAATGAACATTAATATATCTGGCCAATGTTGTTGCCGATCCCTATGATACTTTTTGTTTAACATTAGAAATGAGTTTCTAAATAAGGGGCTACGGTTTAAATGAGGTCATTCGAAGGAACGTAATAATACGTTTTTTCCCATCCACATACGCAGAAAACTCAACAGATTTACAGTTATTCACAACTAAAACTGTCTGACGCGTCATAGACTCATGTTACGTTTATACAGCTCATAATGAGATAATGCAGTTGAGAAGTCAAGTGCAGTTAATGAACATGCAGTAAGTCATGCAGTAGGTACCTACCTCCCCCCCCCCCTTCCCCCCACCACTCTCGCCGTCTTCCTTCCGCCTGCTTGTGAGTTGTGACACTGACGGGTGCAACGCGAACGCGACTTCACCGGATCCGCAATTTCCTAACCTGGAAATTACAAATCCTAATGAAAACGCAAACGTTGATAGAATAACATCCGCACATACAAAACAACATTATGTTCAAATGCAGCAAATAGCTATTTTATCAATAAATATATAAGAAGTAGGCAGTACCCTCATCCTGCTTTATTTTCTTTTCATTTGTTTCGATCTTTTATACCTGGCTTCGTTTCTTGTCACATTATTCATAGTATGTATACCTTCGTTTTCATTTGTTTACTTATCTGATGAATGTAAATGAATCAACACAATAAAGGTAGATAACAATCCTATTCGTGAAATGCCCACAATGTTGTTTATTTATTTACTTGATGCCTACATTTATTTGAATTCATGCCAATGCTCGTTCTATTGGAAGAAATACATTTGTTTTTATTAACTGGTTCAATCGACATGATTATGTATAATACCTGCAATGTCCACAGTTGACCATTCATTTTCAATTTTATCTAAATAATTACCTATTTTCCACTGAAATAGTGATTTTAGAAGACTCGACGGATACCAGAAGCTTGCGATCCAACTCTTGAATTCTTAAGGCAGACTCTACTTTTACGACACTAGTATTTTACGGCCTTTTAAGTAAAACTGGTTCCTGTATAGTTTGACGGAGCATTCCTATAACCTATATACAGAAGATCACACTCAAGTAATCAAAACTACATAAACCACCTCAAATTCCACACAACTTAATCTGCTCAATTCGAACTTAAATCATCTCACGAACTCGAGGTCGACGTGCAATAAAAGAAACCGAATTATTTCACATTGATAAAAGGAGGAAAACAAAAGAGCCACCTTAGATTAGGCTAACAAGAGGTTGATAAACTACAAGAGAATTCCTCCAAATTAAATAAAATAAATGGAACAGGCACAATGATATGTCACAGTATCGCAAGATATTTCCAGAAAACATCAAATCTAAGTATACAATAATTTTACTCTGCACACTCCTACTTGTTTTTCATACCAAAAGGCAGAGAAATAAACAAAACCTCAATCATAAATATTCTATTCTTGAAATTGTTCGAGTATATTTTTTCTTTATTCTTCCTGGTAGCGAATGTTGTGAGGCATGAGCGGAGTGGGCCGCGTCTACGAAGGATAGCGTAAGCTACAATTTATGAGGCAATTCATCAGATCGGTGAGGGCTCCGAGAGCCTTACCATTCCTGTGGAATAGGGGCATGACAACGCAAATTATATCGATGCGATACTTCTTACGGTTGTTAGCACTGCTTTGCGCGTCAGCTTTGCCAACAACTAGGTAATGTATTGCTTTATTTTATTATTTTTTTAAATACTAATACCAGCTGGTTTCAAATTATTCAAGCATTAATAAGCTGGCCAAACATGCTAATCAATTGAAAGAAAATGAAGTCCTAATAAAAAAGGTTTTTCGGTTGCCTCTGTCATTATATCATCACGCCACGCTGTAAATATGCCTATTTATATTATTATGTGGAATTTTGAATATTACTACGATAATTCTAAAAAGGACTGACGAAACTGCAAATCTTAAAATCAAGTATTTTCTACAGACTATTTATTTTATTAATCTGTTCCTATTTTTCGCTTCATTAAAATCAGTACAGCTTCCCAAAGAACACAAAACTGGTTCTTAGAATTCCCAACTGAATACCGCGAGTGATGAAAATACTGCAGCTGGTGATAAATAAATCAACTACCAAGAATCCTGCAATGAAATTCTCAATACCCATCCCACAATAGTTGTTTACATTTGTAGTAATTACATTAATAGGCAGATCATTTAACAGGATTAAATTTAAGTAAAATACTTCGAATTTTTAAAACCTCTTGTGACGAATTCGTTAAAGTTTTTCTTAATTTTTGGAAAGGTACCTCGTGTATTCTTAATTGGACAATAAATTTTATATTCAAATAGGAATTTTACTGAATAAATCTTTACAATGTTATAATAATATGTAGATAGAAATTTAACAATGTCTGGCGTGCAGATTTAATAAATACCTAACACCTGACGCTAGGGTCTAACGTCTGTGAAGACTTGAAATTACAAAGATCAGTAAAATACCTTTTAAGACGTCTAAGAACGATCTAACAACTCATCCATTTTGAAACAAGCTAAAGGTTTAGCTTATTATTTTAATTCCCATTTAATTTTACAAAGGTTTTAAAATAAAGACGCCTGAAATAAATTCACAATTAATTTAGCAATATGACAAATACGTGCTATATCACATTTTCGGTATACTCGTAGCTTTGTTAAACCACGTCCAGTACTATATAAGTTCAGAATTTAAGACCAATAAAGCTCGATGGTAACTTCAGTTTTGAGTTTGTGAAAGGCGTAATAGAAACGTGTATTATGAAACATATTCGTTGAGTAACTTCCGCCCGACCGCGAACATCTATTCCTTTTAAAATACCTACTTTGGAACGGTACCTGATGGTCGAATATTACCAATGGAAACATATTTCTATCCTGATCAATTACCTTCTGAAAAATTCGTCCAAGTAATAGCTGTAATAAAAGTACTTACACATATAACTCGCTAGTGTGGCTGGTGGTGGTCTAACGTTTTCTAAGCGTTATGCTTGCGTGCTGTTTAAAAATTACCAACATCCTAGAAGGTAAATAATGTTTCCAGTAATTAACTTACATTACAAAGTCGCTGTTTGCTAAACACGCTCGACGGGAAAATACTTAGTTTTCTTTTGTATCGCAGAATTCTCAGTAATCTGATAAATAGTGAAAATTTACTTCAACATCATTCAAAAGCGAAAATCAAATATAGTATTAATCAAAATTACTTAAATCAAAATGAATTTTGTTAGCCAAGAAATATTATTACCCAACTTGTTCATGTCACTGTTTGTTCCACCTTGAACTATGTGCTAGTGACAGATAAGGTCGGGACTTTACAGTGCCACCAGCGACCTAACTCACAAAACTATTTAGTAAGAACATAGTTCCATGCAAAAGTTTACTTCTATAAGTTTAATGTAGCTATATACGCTTCCGACTTATCCCGCCGGACCGTTACTTAAAATTGCATCGTTTTGTTACGGGCTAAGTAAAGTAAGTACAGTGCTTAGTGGTACTGGTATTTGGACTGAGCTGCGGAAGTTAAATGAAGTTCAGTGTAATTACTCTGGGAGAGGCGGTTAACTCGGCTCGGTTATGGTGACAGCCACTGGCGCACGCCTCGCTCGCTCTAATTGAGCCCAATATTAATAATGAAATACAAATTTTCTGATAAAAGGAAAATCTGTTTATAGAGAACTTGATTGTGTCGAAAAAGGTTTTATATAACTTTCCTGTAACTGGATCAGTTTTTCGAAATCATTTTGGTAGTGTAGAATATAAATTGTTGTAGACGGGTACATTATTTTAATTCCCAAAATATTTTATAACGAGTGCGTATTAAAAGTACCGTAGTAAACATTGTAATAGTAAGTAAATAAACAACTCTTCATAAATATGTTCTGTCAACAATTGCACAATTATTCAGTGCTTAAGTACCTACCTATAGGTTTCACAGTACTAGGTAGTTACCTAGCTGCATAGGCGCGACTGAACAAACATTCCGCTTAACCATGGCGTTTATCCAAGTATTTGTGAAATTCTAAAGCTTCTATTTGTGTAGGAATACGATGCATTTGCCTAGTCACTATAGCCAGCGGCAATATGACTTGGACAATAGTATTAACAGCCAATTTTCGCTAGTTTTTATTAGTTCAGCTTTTAGCGTACCCATTAATTGATTAAAAACGAGAATTTTATTTAATAAAAACCATGTTACATTCCATACATCTAGTGTTTATGTTACCAGTATGCGTTTCTAACACGTTAAGGTATTAGTTGTTAGCAGTTTGCTACTAGAATTTCTAAATGTCTGAGAAATCTGGGATAATGGTATTAAATGCGAGGATATCGCCGGAAAGCGTTGTAAACGAGGAGGCTTACTTACCACTTGAGGCACTATCTACGTCCCCTCACTATCTCTCCTGGCACTCTCAGCTGACGACGTATGAAAGGTGCCAAATTAACATTAGTATTTCGTGTACTTTAAGAAAAAGAGTGTACGAGTGTACTCGTTCTTCTTCCTAGCGTGTTACTGGTCTATTGTTAGATAGAATGTTGCTACACACAACTACATTGTAAGCGTCCTAACAGATACATCCTTTTACTATCTAGGTTTCAGCGTGTTATTTCATTCAAATTTCAACGGTAAGCGCATTCTGATGTAGCGTGAACAACGGGTATTATTTTGTATGGGTGTATAGAAACAACTGCATCTGCGATGTAAGAAGAACAACGATTACTGAACTACTTGTAGTATGTATATTCGTAGAATTACGGTACCTAGGCACCCTATAAATCTTGAGCTTTAAACAGCGCTACTTTCATTGACTAATCAATTATAGATTCGTTATTAAATAAAAAAAATTTTTAGTCATCTTCTATCTGTCACTCGTGTGATCTTAAAATGACACTGGCAGCATGAGAATTAACAGAAAATTAAAATTCGTTTATAATATAACAATATATTGCCACTATTAATGACTTAAGCTTTCTCCACCTATTTACCTTTTATAAAGTATTACCTTAAATAACGTAGAGACACAAGTCGCAGACAGTCTCGAGTCTCTTAAAAATAAATCAGGCACCTTTTTACGGTTGCGCGACACGTAACCAAATGAATTTAAGATACACAATATCTTTAATTTGTCAAGAACTAGCATGCCTTTGTGACTTTACTCTAGATTTATGAGGAGAACCAATTTTATATTAGTCTTTCTTTATAACATCTATTAATTTGTTGACATAACAGATTTAGTATCACACTTATTATGATCTATTATGTGGGGTTATTTCTACGACTGGAGATAAGTAATATTAGTTAAGTAATACAATGAATTAAATAACCAGTCTAGTAAAATTCGTACGAACACCGTGGGTTCCGTACAGGCAACTTCAAGATTTTAAAGTATCTAACTGAAACGTACACTGGAAATAGTAATGAAAAAAAAAAACAAATATTGGTAGGTTAGGTACCTACGGTTTTAATTACTTTCAAAACTTAAAATTTTTTTAAAACTATATCGTAGCATTTAATAACACATGAACGCAAATTATTATATCACACGGTATATGTAGTACATGTGTAATCTCTCCCGCTTGCGTGCTCGGTCTTATTTTGAGCTACTCAACTCAATAAGCTTTTAGCTTAGCTACACATACGAAATACTGTTTAAACTAAACTTATACTAGTGACTCTATTTGTGTGTATTCCAGAAAACAATTTAAACTCTATTGGATCAAATTCACAGTCAACATTTTTGCAGTACCCATGCGAACTTCTGTAATTCCGGCCGCTGAAGCTTTTTTACAGAAAATTCAACTAACTCTATGAACAAAATCAGAATTAATACACCTGTACATACTGTTAGATATCATATGTATGTAGAGTATTGTAGAGGACCAAACTAAACGACAATTGACAAAAAAATAACACCAATTCTAAACGGCTTGAAGGTTTCTTTCTGGTGCCAATGTTAAGTTTACAAAATATTTTTAATATTATTGCCTATTAAATGATGTCCATCACGATGGTCAAGGTCAAATTACCAACTTAAACTTATTCTGGGATAAGGTACAGTTTAGGACGGCATGAAGGTCACAAGCACAAAAAATTCAAATCACGTATGTACCTATCTTTTATTTAGAAGATTGTTCGTAGGGAGCATCGGGTTACTGTCAAAAGTAATTGTGTAAGTGCCTCCTGTCATACCAAATGCCTGAGAAGTAAGTCCTTCATAAACTGAGCTGTGTCTTGCCGGTTGTTCGCTCTCTAAAGAAAAATAATCCATGCATCCTCCATCTTGAAAATTACTCTCATACTTCCCCATTGTTTTAAAGCCGCTAAGCGGATAAAGTTTACGTATGATTGATACAAGTCGCAGTGGTATTAATAAAGCGCAGTGGCATACGTTGGCAGTGGTGTTGCGATTCGGCGGGCGAGGCACGGGCGCCATGTTTGGCGACTCGGTGAGCAAACTCGCGCTCTAGCCGCATTTGCAATTCGTTTGCGGACTACGAAATACTCTGCACCCGACCAAGTCTTTTGTGTAACCGGATTTCTCGGTTAACGACCTAGATTCTGCATATTTATGCAGTTTGGTCACACAATTTTTCGCGTCTGTAACTAACTCTTAAGCCTCTGCTGAATGTGATGTGATAGTGACAACATTTATCGTCTAGTTAGTTACAGTTTAATTCAAAACGCACTGTATACAAATTCTACAATTGAGCTGATGACAATTTTTTATTTAATGCAAATGTAAGCAAATCGACTTAGAACATTAAACCGCTAACAAGAATTTAAAAAAATATTATGTTCTACGTAATAATATGTCTGGTAGAAGTAAGTGGATATCATAATATTTGAGCGGATCAAACTTAACCTTGCTCGTCATGGTTGGACCACTATTTGTAAAGAGTCTACCCTAAAAATAAATCCATACACTAAGCTCAACATAACATAACATAACATATCATCACGCCTGTATCCCCGAAGGGTTAGGCAGAGGTGTACCAATGTACACCCACAGTTCGCCGATATGTTTAGGTCCCATGTAATAGGGGGCGAGCCTATTGCCACTAACCGGGCACAAATCCAAACTCCGACCTGCTACTGAGAATTTCGTAGAAAAACCCAATAACACCTTGGTCGACCTGGGAATCGAACCCAAGACCTCTAGCGTAGCAGGCGCGCTTAGTACCACTAGGCCAACGAGGCAGTCGAAGCTACTACTACTAAGCTCAAACGTGAATAAATACAAGGTTGATTATTGATTTTATGATTTATTGAATAATTAAGTGCGTCACACAACATGCCTAAAATGTTTATGGTTAGTTACAAGGCGGCATCGGCGTTTTGTAAAAAGTATTTCAAAAATGTACGTATACAGCTGTTATGTAATTATGTATGTTCATCATTAAAATAAAGCAACCGAGTGAAAATAAAGAAAATGACAAGGAATAAGAACAATTATTATTCATATATTAAGGACCTATATTAAAAGTAGAAAATCTTAAATGAAATCTACAAGCTTAAAACATCAGTTCCTGGAATCTACGCAGACAAAGTTACAAGCTTTCGCTAGTTCCGAATGATAATGGCTGGCAGCGCGAGATATCTCGGATTTAATTATAAACTTTAAACAATAGTCATGTATGTTCATGAACCCGTTTAATGTTCACTTTGTGAGGGAACCGTCTCAAAAATAAACAAACAAGATAAACATACTTAGGATCCGCGACGCCGCGTGCCGCGCCGCACGCCTCGCGAAGGGTTAATAATCGTGCCGTCGTCGTCGCGTCGTTACCAAAGTGTATGAGTGTTGCCAAACCGTAAGCGGTGGAGGGTTAGCCCCGCTGCCGCTGCAACTCACGACTAACATTTAATTTTTACACAGAGGGCAATAAGCGAATCCAAGATTAACAATTGCTCTAAGCTGGGGAGAGAGAGAAAATTAACTTTTAAATGTAAATTTTACGAGGAAGTCATAACGTGAAAGCTGCCGCGGTTAGCTCTGATTTATTGCACTTGGAATTGAAAGTGTTAAAGGAGTTGCAATCTGAAAAAAGTTTTAATAGGCACCTCTTTAAAGAAATATAAATCATGATTGTAGAGAATTTAACTTTCGCAAAGTTGTACAACATTTAGGCCCATCTACTTAAGGGTCTATTTAATGACGACGCTTATTCGCTCATCAAAAAAGTATTTATTAGCTTTACAGTAGAAGAGGGTTGATTATATTATATCCCGCCCCTGCGCTTCAGCTCTGCGGAATTCCTCCAAAATCAAATATTAACTGTCACAAAGCAGAGAATATTAATTTACTTCCAGTAAATTAATATGCTATTAGTATAAACTTAATAAACAATCAAGCTATGATAGTGTGTCTCTTTATAAATATTACGTTAGAGTATATCGCGACGAGAATAGTTACAATAGGCTAAACGCACACCTATACCTTATCTTGGTTTTATATCAGTAACACATTGAAATAACTTAACGATTGGTAATATTTCTACGCCCCACAATCCCACATTTTTAAACTCCTAAGCTACATTAATTCCGTAACAAATTTCAATTTCCAGATACTTTGAAGCTTAACTCTTTGGAACTCCTTAACGTTGACGAATGGTGGAAGGTAACGAATGTGTACAATCAAAACTTTGAAAAGATTCATTGCCGCAAATTTAGCCAAAAATATGATCCGGCCTGAGTCAAAGAATTTGAAAACGGATGTGGCTCGGGGCGGTGCGATGCCGCTCTCGTAAAACTTTTTCATTTCCACACTGAAATATAAAAAAGCGGAAAAGTTTTCTCGAATAAACTATCATACTGAAATATTTTAAAAATTCCAAGATATTTTACAGTGACAAATGTATATTCTGGTTACAGGCAATAAATACCAAATGGGAAATTATAAATAAGTAAGTGTTATCCGGGTACTCTTTACAACAGCTACATAACATGACAAGGTACATGTAGTAACGACAAAGCTTTTGAAGGTAGGTAGTTGATGTTAGTTTGAAACGTTGTTAATAAATAAAGTTTATTCACATTTTTAGATAATTATAACTATGGTAAGCACCACTTTCGACAGTATGAAATTACGTTAAATAGTACGAAAGTTATCTACAATTTAACTATTCCAATGATAGATTTTGTATGGAAAATGTATCAGACTTCTAGTTCAAAATTGATTAACAAAAATAAACAAGTAAGTCATGCAAAATTCTTATTATGTGGACATCGTAAAATATCGAGTCGATTTAGTGCGACAGAGAATCGGTTTGCTGTCTGGAGTTCACAACACAGCAATTTGAAATAACATGATTTATATTTCGAAAGTACTTTTATACCGACGTTCGAAACATCGCAACACGACAGGGGTTAACCCGTCTGCTGTGAATGTTCAATTTTCTTTACGTTATGATTTTACATAAATGTTACAGAGGCTCCTTGGCTTACCGGAAGCACTCAATTATGTTATAATCAAGGTGTCCGGGACTGAGGCCGGCGGGCAGGAGTCGCTGCCACCCGACTTAAATGTCACGGCTTTAATGCACGATCCATTCATTATTAAAACGAATCTCGTCGTACAACGAACTTCAGTGTTCATTGATAGAAAAAGGTGGTAAATTATATCGAAATACACAAATTTAAAATAGCAATGTAATTTTTTTCGTCCACAATTAACCAGCAATGTAGGTAATACTTGTTTACATATTTGTTAGAAATACTGGCTTTGCTTACAACTGTTCGCCCGGATGTCGAAACAGTTAATTAAAATTATTAATACAGTGGTTTAGTCGTGACGGGCTTTCGATATACTATGAATTAGCTCCAGAACAGACGTTTTTCAATAAACATTTCTAGTTTAAATTATTTTGCTGAATCGCGGATACTGCATTGTGGCATTGCAGGAAATTTGCAAGTCTCTGGCTTACATTCAATTTCTTAGCTCTCAAAAACTACCTATTTCTCATTGCTAACTATGTAGCAAAGATTAAGTATATAAATAATGAGGACTACACAAAAACTATGTTTATATGGGTAGTAGTACAGATCGACGGAATCTATAATACCGCAAGAAAATAAGAATTTTCCTTCTTATGTAAATAACGTTAGCAGTTCCTACCACATAAGCCATGCAGACCATTTGTTGGGAATGTGTTAAACACAATTTACTTCTCAGTCATGTCTTCAGATTCTTGGCACAGCACGTGTTATTTTCCTTAACCCTCGCACACACAGTGCTCGTACCTACCTATATATTTCCACACACTATATTTGGTACCCAAGTTCACGCTATAAGCATATCATATAAATAAGAACACAGATTAAAAAATATATAAGTAAAACTATACTAGTAGTAGCTTATAGTACAGCTACCCTGTATTTATATGTGTGTGTAAATTGCTCAATATTCATTTGACACAATTTTGTGGTTACATAATTTCGAAATACACTTAATGTTCATGTGTAAATATTTTAATCGTTAGGTGTAAATATTTTGTGCATGTCACCGAATGATTGTGAACTTTCAATGATTGTGGATATCCTCAGCTTGAAATACTATTATTTAAATTACTTAATTTAGGTTCACCTAGAAGTAGGGTTTATTAAAATAAACAATAAATTTAGTAGTTAACTTTAGAAATATCATGCTCAAGATATTTTAAACTATTGATAAATGTGAATTTCCACAAAATTGTAGACTAATTAAGGTTCCGTTATCAATGTCATAATGTTTTCGGTCAATTATGCTTTTCTTCTTATATCCATCCATTTAGTCCCTTCATTTCCGAAAAGACTGAAAGCCACCCTAAAATCTCCGCTTACTTAGCGTGCTAGTAAACCCACACGGTCTACGTAACTTTTAATTCAGGTAAGTATTAAATAACGTGCTTAAAATTACAATGGCTTCAGTTTTCGATGTAGGTTAAGACTACGTTTATTGTAATACCTAATACCTATTATAAGGTAGATCACGAACAATGTTCACCGTTAATATTTACTTGACATGAACCTTCTAATACATGCTTCATTACTTATGTACGAAGGAGGTTTTTGTGGTATGACTATGTACGAGTCACAAAGCCCGGCCGCTCGTTAATTTGCTTCTGTTTCGTTCGTAATCACACAATCGCAGCGCCGCGGTGTGCCCGTTCATCGAAGGACGGGGGCTATGGCGATTTGTTACATATTGTGTTGATATTTCATTTATCACGGTGATTCAATTTTCCAAGCAATTAATCATTGAACAATAGCAGTGGACAGTGGGCAAACGATAGGACGGAACGATAGACTACAGAAAAATATAGAACATAACAAGCGAGGCCGACACCTACGCGCTTTTTGGAAAATCGAAACATGACGCCATAAATGCTGCGGTCTATAGCTACAGCCTATACATGTGTACTGTACACCCACATTACCAAATACCACAACCATAAAAAAGCAACTGAAAGAAGACCAACGTAAACGATTTATCTAAAAGTACTTTTATTGTTGCGTTAACCTTGGGTAAAGCTTGGGAGTACGAAACACTGGGACTTAATTTCGGATGAAGATAGATCTCGGCTTAGACTCACGTGACTAAAAAGGTGGTATAAACTATCGATCAATTAATGTTAAAAAATACATATGTCACCGGAAAATAATAAGAACCGTAAGTTTATAAATTTCCTAGGAAATTTATAAACTTCCGTAGGATTCTAAACGAGAGATAAAATGTATTATTTTACGCAAACATTTTAGGAAATTTATAAATTTTCAATGTCTTTTCGTAAATTTATAAACTGACGGATATCCATTCGTAAGATTCTAAACGGTTCGACCAATCACAGAAGAGCTTTTAATTTTACGCTTCTTTAAAATACGTAAAATAACACACTGCTCTCTGATTGGTCAATGTTGACAGTGGAAATGTTTGTGTCCATAGACTTAGGTATAATCAGACTTGCCAATCTGTAAATTTATCAGTTTTGATTACCAACCTAACAGTATTTTTACTTTATAACTAGTTAGGTACCTATTATACAGGGTGTTTATTTACATAATATGCTACTGATTCCTACTTCCCTCTACCAAAATTAAACAACAGAAATGTGTTTGATTCCGCAAGCATTCGCCGACAGTCGTTTCTCCTTAGGACGTTTCGTCGACAGGACGTTTCGTTTTTGGAACGTCCTGTCGACGAAACGTCCAAAGGAGAAACGACTGTCGGCGAATGCTTGCGGAATCATTTACTATATTAAAGAGGTATATTAAAAATAATCATAAAACAAAAAATAATAAAAAAAAAAAACAAACATTTCAAACTTAAATTTCAACAATATCCTCAGGCGAATTAACAAATAGATACTAGGTAAGTAAGACATTTATAAAAAATATGTTAAAAAAAATAACAAATTAAACATACTAAAAAAATAAAGACATTGAAACTTAAACGTTTAAGTTAGTAAGGAGTGTACTACGTGAGCTCGACAAATGGATGTGCGATTAACGCTTATGCGACAAAACTGTACTGCGACTCACCGTAGTTCGAATGCACGCTAGTGCGACACACTGAAGATCGACATCTCGCTAGTGCGACAAACGATTGCGCGACAGTAGTTCGACACTACGGTAGTGCGACACTACGGTAGTGTAGTACGTTGATGCAGTATTACAGTAGTTTGCTGAGATAAATTTTGAATTACATATATTAAATAAGTAGATATTAAATAATCAAAGGCCGTCGCTCGCTTCGCTCGCTCCATTGCAAGGTCACAATATCTAACCTAACCTAACCTATTGATCTCTGTCACAAAGTTGAACCTAACCAAGCAATGGATGTCTGGGCCTATGTCGGTTCTATATGTTTATGTTCTATTTCTTCATATCGCACTAGCGAGATGTCGATCTACACTTCGTCAACAAATTTGCTAGCATTTACTTCACTATATTTACCACTTTGGCTGTCTGCAGCTTCTAGGTCGCTCATTATGAGTCTAGTTTAGTAACCTTTTTATTATTAAACTATTTTTACAGTTATAACATAAAAAAACTTTACAAAAACACACGAGAAACCGGTTTGTTTACATTTCGTGGCACAAAATGGCGGCGGAGCGGGAAGACGTCATTTATTCAACCAATCAGAACGCACATAGCGTTTGGTTATTGCTTACTTATTATTTTACGCTCGACTTTCGTAAGTTTATCATTTTACGAAAATGTGAGCGTAAAATAATACATTTTATCTCTCGTTTATAATCCTACGGAAGTTTATAATTTTCCTAGGAAATTTATAAACTTACGGTTCTTGTTATTTTCCGTTGACACATATATTTTGTATGTAAAAACTGTCTCACGACAGTTTACGTACAAAAAAGTATTATTATATTATAGAACTTTTGATTCCCCTTTTCACGCCGAAAAGAGGTTCAAATAATTTCAAAGAAAACAAATAGTAAAAACAATGTTATTTAAATAAATATTTGAATATATCTCGACACCTATATAAATTTTCATCAAAAATATGGTAACGGCTAATACTAATAATAAAGGCCGTAGCCATTTCTCACATTGCTTACATTATTAGTCCTCCGTACATAACAGATTTTGTGATAGCTAGGTATTGTCTTGAGCTGATTAATCGTCTGACCATCGACCACGACTATTAATTTTAATCAAAGCGAGTGTTTATAGTAATTAGATAAAGTGCGTGAATAGAACTGTAAATAATGTTACTATGTCGTAGGTAATGTACCATACTTAAATGCCACCAATTTATGTGGTCCATTTTGCGACAAAAGTTCTTAATAAAACTTAACTACGGATGCATTTTAGCTGCTAAAGAGACTAAGAGCAGCTATCAGCGTTAGACACAGAATAATTTTGTCATGGAAATTTGAAATCTCTTAGTAGCGAAGCCTAATATCCAGCTCGGCTGGCGAACACGCTTTAGCCTTTACGAAGCGTCCTACCCATTAGCGATGAACTTAGGTTATATTTTTGTTACATAAGTATGTATATGAATCAAGGTCTACGAAAAGCAAGTCTAGCTTTTCGTAGGTTAATTAAATAGTATATTATCAGTATAAGCTTCGATTAAACCAATTAATTACATGATCTGTAAAATAAAATATAAAATCGACTACTATTAGTGAAGTTCTACGAGATTCCTAGAATTAATTTAGGACTGCCTTTAATTAGTAAATATCGGAGGACTGGCCTCAGCAAAACACGCACCGGGACAGTTGAAATTGGGAACGCGAACTTTGTTCTATTTTGTTTTGTTTTGCAACGATATTCGCGCTACAGCCTGCATGCCGAGTGCAGCTTTCCGGTAATCTCGCATAATAATGTGAAATATGAGTCGTATAGCTACTCCGCGCAGATTCGGCTAATTACTAGCCCTCTTATTAAGTGAGAGCTAAGTAACTTCATTATGAACTGGTTTTTGAGTTTTGAGTTGTAATAGAGCTTTTAGCAAACAACAAACTTGTTCGTTGTTTAATTAATGTAATTTGCAATTTATTTTACGTTTAAAACAATACAGGAAATAAAGGGATAGTGTTTCAGCTGTAACTTGAACAACAAGCGAGTAAATAATAACCACTGCAGGCAATACTCCCGCGTGCAAAACTTTCAGTTACAGATAAATGAAAAAACATAAGTCAAACATCGTTTTACATAGTTTCAGTATTGTGCTCTATTGATTCCGAACAAAACGAGTGGGAACTGTGCTCCATCAAACTTTATCCTGACCGTAGCCGCAGTGATAGTTATATCGTATGGAAGCAGTAAACGTGGATAATAATAAGCAGTGGGTGCAATAAACACGGCTTACGACACAATTCGATGACACCTATAAAAACCGGAATGCATCAACCATTCGCGCTGTTTATATCACACCCCAAATTTATATGCTTAAGAAGTTTTTATTTTACAGCCGATAATAAAACAATGTTTGTATTCATACGTTGTATTAAATGAATCTTGTTTTATTGACATTTAAGCTTGGCACGTACGTTAATTCGTTTTTTACTTACAATGCGAGTAAACGTGTTTCTTTTTCTTTTCGAGACACGTTTTTTATTAGATCTTTTAAACTTTCTCCGTACTGTTCAGCAAATCTACATCATATTTATTCTTGATAATACCCGAATACAATTACATATTTGACTGAACTAGACATTAGTTACTGAAACTGTTTGATGGTAAAGTGTTGAAACAACGGTATCGATATTTCAATTAATATGCATCGTTACTTTAAAGTTAACTTAGTGGAAGTAGGGTGAAGCAAGTTTTAATAAGGGGCTCTCTGGGTCATTACAGGCTCGTAGCGGTAATTGTTAGAGGCGGCGCGGCCCCAGCACTTAACGACACTTCTGGTTGACGTAGGCAGCCACTCCTTACTGCCGCCGCTGTATTTGAATAGCTTTGTCAAAACGAAATAAACCTAAATCTGCTCTCAACAACCTTTATCGTACAGACATATATAATTCAACTTATATTTTGTTCTTTGTTTATTGTATAGACAATTTTTGAACGGTTATTAACCTCTAAACTGTTATTGACAGGTACCTACTGAGACCATACCGAGAGAAGATTTGATTCAGCAAACGAGACTAGTTTGATAGACTTTCGAAAGTTTTCAATCTAATAAAAGGAATCTCGTCTTCAACGACCCTCAAATAACTAATTTAAAACGAAGAGATTACAAGACAAAGAAACAACATCTGTTGAAAGGGAACTTTGCAGAGGGTTGACTGAAGACTTGTCGCCATCATATTATCTGATGAATTTCTCCTTATATATACCTATGACGGAATTTAATTAAGAAATTATGAGGTGCCTGTTCACAGTTAAAAGATATAATCGATGCGATTTCCTTGTAGATGCAAAGACGGAAGGAAGACTTACATTTAACTGAGGAAGTAGTGCCTACCTAATTACCTACCTATAAAAGAGCACCGCTAAAGAGAAATAAGAACTGATGGTTCCAGCACAACTTTTGCAATTTAATTAAAGAAGACAAATCAAGGGATTAAGAAGTGATTTAATTAGCTAAGTTAATGTTAATGGTAATCTGCTTCCCTTCCATCGCTTGTCTATCTTATGTAATTTATGAATATTTAATCATATCAAATAACTTCGTTACAAAAACCATAATTAACGACTATTTGTGACAGAATTTATATGAAAAACATATGAATGAAGGATTTACAAACAAGGGACTATTACTACTGGTTTTGAACATGCACATGTTGAACTCAACTCCTCAATCATATACGTAAGAAATCTCCTTCTTAAAACATGATACATACATACTTATTGGTGCGTAAGTATAAATACGAGTCTCGATAATTGAATCGGATTGTCTTTAATTGTGTTAACAGTTAAAAGGCGAATGTTTTAATTGGTAGCGTGATCGCAATCACTGCTGGCATGTCGTGTCAAACGTATCTAACCGGGCGAGTCGACGCGTACGTAAGGTTACGGGTAGACGGCGGCGACTAATTCAATTCCGCAGCAGCGAACTGAATGCTAACGACCGGCTTAAAATGAACACGTTTACTGAAATAACACATGCGAGAACATACTCTATTCACTCATAATACGGAACGGATACAGCGCCGGATCTCGCTCCTCATCTAACCATAGTTCAGATTATTATAATTACAACCCAAGCCGTCAAATTATAATTTTCATTAAACTTGCCGAACAAGATTCTACTCATTTTTGAAATCACGAGATTTTCTTTTTCTTTGAATTTTTTTGGTGCCTTTGATTTTTCCGCTCACTTTTATAAAGGATTTTACGTTTTGGTAATACAATTTATTATAGCAGTCTTCATCTCACTTTAATCAAGTGTCCTCACTGGCTCATTAAAGGATAATTCAAACCGCTCTTTAATTACGCTGAGTCACAAGTTTTTTAAGAATATTTTCTCGGAAGCCGATGCCCTCTCGAGCGAAGGCACGGCCAAACGAAAGTCACGATACGTACCTAGAATACGCTTCAGTAAATAGCTAATGTTACGTGTAGTATATTCATGTGTAAAGGACGTGTGAAAACGATACCTTTATTGTATTTTGAGCATGAAAACTTTTTTCGCTGTGGCGCCGTCTCCAGCGCCGGGCAACCAGTCCGCTGTCGGCAAGTAAGTATTGTGGAATGATTAATTGTTCTGTAAATTGAATTCACCGTGATAAATGAAATATCCGCACAATAGGTAATAAATTACGCTGACCCGTTTGGGCGTAAGATGAAACGGTCTAAAAGTAGGTACGGACGGATGTTACAGGATAATAGGTATAAAACACAACACACGTAAAACACCTGCCCGAAGGTATTGTTAGGATTTTAATTCGCATGGGGCACGAATGGCTTTGTTCAACCAACGCGCACAGCTAGCAACACTGTAAACCACACGGTACACACATTCCTGTCTCGATTGTGTTTTATTTATTCAGCCCTTTTCTGATTTTTAGATATCGACTGATGAAACCTTTATATTTATAAATAAAACCTCACGATTCAAACGCTGTATGATACTCGTTTGAATATAAGCTGTTGTTACAAGAGAAAATAATTAATCGAGTTAAAAGAAAAATCTTCAATTAACAATGCATTTAACAACATCTAGTATGTTAGATATATTAACTATCTAGATAGGTATGTTTACTTAAATTGGTATACGAAGCTATACTTTTTTAATTTTACCTTGTAGAAAATATGCTTTCCTGCCTCACTTAAATTCTTTCCCTTTACATAGGTAGTAAAAAATGCTATTCAATATCACATTTCTATAAATTGATAAATAAAACAGCTGAAAATGGCATTTCAAGTGTCACAGCCATAATATTCTCAAAGGCCGACAATATTCGAGTTATAACGTAAAATCCAACCAGTGTTAAAATCATGATAAAGCTTCTTTCAAATTCATGTAATTGTTTCCTCTGTAATTACTACAAGAAAACTCCAGTCAAAGCAAAGAGCAATTCTAAGAACACGAGTCTATTAAATAATCAAGATCCCATCATCAAAGTTGAACTTCCTTTTACGGATACTTATATAAGTTGCTTAGGTACATTGTCTTGTCGAAACACACCGGTATCATGCTTAACATTCAACTGAAAGTGAAGATTGAAACAACTTTTAAAAGTTCTGCCTTAAATCTTAACTAAAAGTCACATATTAAGGACTTGTCTGGTATTTGATGACACAAGTAAAATATTCAGATTTAAAGTGGAATAAGGGTTCATGAGTATGTTCTATTTGAGTGTTATTATATTAGGATAAATAAACCAACTCCTTACTCATTAAAGATATGCAATTATAATCAAGAATCTTGTGATTCGCTAATAAAGATAGCGTAATATGTCACTTATACTAATGAAACATTCTACTGATCTAGACCTAACCTGCTAGATTGACAATCTCTGACAAGGCCTAAGTGTCCGTCTTGACATGCCAGCAGGTTAATGTAATGAAGTGATAGACTTCAAAAGTATTTAATACGTAATTATGAGCGAAGTATGAACCTAACATCGTGAGAAAAACACTCCGGGCGTACATTTATTGAACAAAGCGGCAAGAAAAACGACGGCTACAAGCAACGCCGGCTGTTCTAAATTGCCAACACTTCTGAGCCGTGGGCGTTTACTCCACTTCATTATTTGTTACATTGCATCGATCTGGGATCGTGGAAAGTGTTATACGATGGCACCGTCACTGTATGCGCCAATATTACGGAACATTTCCCGCGTTTTGTGTGTTCTTTTACATTTCTCACGATAAACAAAAGAGAAACTCAGTTTTATTGACTCTCATTGTTACTGAAAAGTATACATTTATGGATATATAAATATCGTTGACTACCTTTTGCCTGAGCAATGACAATGGACGTAAATAGTATTTTCATAAAAGAGCAAAAATACTGTCATTTACAGTAACTTTCGGAGCACAATGATGACACTAAAATGTACTGTTGGTTTTTCAGACAATCCGACTTTATATTCCTGGGATTCATTGATAAACTTATTACTGATTTAATAATAACAATTTATGATGCAAAATAAGTGCGTCAAGTCAGACGGCCGCTAGTGCCGTAACCTTCTTTTAAATTCCAACTCAGTAAAGTAATTAGAATTTTTCCAACGGCCCCATTGTGCTACAAACTCTGCTCACGCAAACTTTTAATGCGACTTAAATTCAAATGCTATTTTACGGTTCCTCTTTGTGTGTGAATTTCACTTTATTGAATTATTGATTTTTTTTAATGTTGGATAATGATTGTATTTTTGGTTTGGTTCAGATACCGCTACTATATTTCACTTACCGGATAGGTAGGTACTTTAGCAAAAAAAGAAAAAGTGATAAACAATACAGCTGGCTTTTTAATACACAACTCGTACTGTTTTTAACGATTAATTACTTGAAAATTACTTTTACTCATCTTCGCGTATGAATGATCCAACTAAATTCTATTAAATAATCCAAAAACGGAAAAAATCACTCATAAGATGTAAAACTCATTTATGAATCCATGCACCTAAAATCCTATAACAATTACTCAAATAATTCAAAGGTCAAAGGCCAACTCAAAAGTCATTTAACGAGCTCAAACTCTACGCAAATAGATGTCATCAATCGAAGAGGCTTTCGATCAAAGACAAGGGACAAAGGGCCATCGTAGAGCAAGGGCTGATACGCGGAAGAATTATTACCGAAACGGACGGCCGGCGGCGGCGGCCCGCTGCCTGAGCTCAACGTATTTATTTGGTGACGTGCCTCAGATAGACTGACAGCCCAAATGCACGTAAAAATCGTGTGTATACCGAGGCGCACCTTAACGTAATCTCCTCCGGTTGATGTATGTTCCTTAATGGACTTGCTATCTTTTTAAAGGACGAAACTGCCGTCGACGTCGAAATCGCGTTTGTCCAATTAAAAATAATTTAGCAATCAATATTTTTTGTGTACACCGAAAAAAAACAAGTCACGATAGAAGTAAATATTTTTCTTTAGAATGAACGTATGATTTCAAAAAATATAACATGTAGTAACGAGATCCAACATCGGATAGTACGCAGAGTCAACATAAACAAAGATGTCGCGACGTGGTTGGAAGCGCGAGATTCAGACTGCAATCATCTAGATAACACTTGAGGGATTTATCCAAAATAACATTTCGCCTGCGGAAAGTTCTTAATGAAATAAGTTAGTAATCCTCGGGTAATTCGTTAAATGTTTGTGCGATAGATACTAGTTTGGAAGCTCTCCCCGAGTGGCTGTTTCATGCTTTGATTACAGTGCGGCGCGCCTTCACGATATCAATGATTCACGTGAACGTGCCTCACAAGTTCACCTATCATTTATAATGTTATGCAAGAACATTATCAAGTTTGAATATATATTTACCAATACCATCATACACAGATAGTTACGTGTTATATATAATTTTAATATAATCAGTTATTTGTAGTATTCTTAAGAGTTTTTGATATTTTTGGATGAGATTCAGATTGATACTACTTCTACCACTTATTTATATCGAAATTATTTCTCGAGATACACTCGTTTCGAGTTAATGCGTTCTATTCGGTAGATTATCAAGATATTTACTCCAACTGATCACAAAAGTTATTTTAAAGTACTATCTAAAAAGAACTCGTACGATACTAGACTAATGGTATTAAACTTTTTAAAGGCTTTTAGCTAAAGGTAAACGGTTGTAACAGAAGTTCGATATAAGATGGTCTATAAAACGAAACTTGTATCGATAATACTAGATGGTAGAGTCGCGCACAGTGGAGTGGAGAGTTGCAATCGGGCGTTGATTTAAGCTCACTTGCAGCCTTTGGTCGACAGTCGATAACGATGGTATTGCACGCTCGCATCAACGTACACAGGCGCGTATTCAGCGTCTATGTTTTGGATTTTGATATTTATTTCGATATGAAAATTTAAATTCATTTAATCAGGTTAGAAACTGTCTTTTCATGAAAGATTACGTTAGAAATTTAATTACATATAACACATCAAAGGCAGATCCATTTCTTAACTTTTTATATTTATTATAATTAAGTAATTCAGAAATGCTCTTTATTAAATCTAAATCTTCAAAGTTACAAGTTCAAGGGTGAAAATGTATAAAATGTCGTTAGGCGCCGACGCCTCTACTTATTAGATCACTGTTTTGAAGCGTGCCAAGGTACGGGTACAGTAGCGTCTAAAGAAAACCTAATAAGTACATTTAATTATAGGGTCTCTTATACATGCCCTTTGTTGAAATAAAACTACGTTAAGGGTCCAAGTACTTTTTCTCTAAACACATTTTTGTTTTTTGTTATGCTTTAGACACCCAATGTTACTAGATATTTGTCAATTCAAGTTTTTAAGTGCAAAACAGTTTTAATTCAGGTAAAAGTAGCTGTAATCATGCATAACCCTAGCCTTTGTAAGAATAATGTCATACAATCGATCAAGATAAGTTACAATGTAATTACATAATTCAAAACAAGCAATACCAATTTTCCAGTTCTACTTAAAGGCTAAATATAGACATTAATCAAAGGTCAACTGAACCAATTGTGGGTAGGCACAAATCTGATAACAATTGAAAGAGTCAAAATAAGCTTCAGTTATTATTAGATGATGGTATCGAAAATAATCTTAGTGAAGGTCATAATAAATAACATAAATAAACTCCACATTGATTATTGGCTATAAACTATTTTTACTTAACCAAAATAGATAGGATTTCTAATACAGAACTCATTCAATTTACTTAATAGCCAAAAGTTGTTCTTTTTGTCAACAACTTACTTATGCTTACTCATTTGAATACTCTTTAATATTGTAATTCTTTTTTTACAAGATGCAAAGTACAATCAACATAAGTACTTTACTTTATGAAGTCGATTACATTTAACATAAATCTAAATAAATAAGCGAAATGCACTAGCATTGATAAAATACTGTCTAGTGCCTAGATATGTTTGGTTAGAAATAATAGAAGTGACGTAACAGGTTGAGCAGTTACATTACTCGTATAAGTTCCCGTAGAACCCGACAGGCCGTAAAACAATTTTCTCGCGAAGGCATCGAGAACCCCAACTTTGGCAACAGTTAGTTCCGTCGAATAAAAAAGTCCCATAAAATAAAGCTAAAACTAACCATCGGTCGGTCGCAGGAGTCGCAGGGCACAGGTTATTTATATAAGTCATGTCAGACAACGCTTCTGGCCTGAAAGTTGAGTCATATTTTTTGTTTGACAAATTGCCGCGGTAACGGGACTTGGCTAAAGTTTCACCTCCATTTAAGCGTCCATTAATACCTACCCGGTGGCCGTGACTCTCTTTACATTCTGTGAAATATGGAGTATCGACCTACTAACTACTTATTGCAAATAGTGTAGGAGTGTTACCTCCGAAAACTTACCCAGTTACAGGAACTATTCGATTTTATTTATTTTATATCACTTTTATGATTTTAGCCTTATAAACAGTTTACATTTCAAATTTAAAAATATTAGAAACACATGAAATTAGTTATTGAGGCCCAACCTATCGTTAATCGGAATTTTTCCAATTAGGTATATGGGAAATTAATAATCGCCTCTGTAACTGATGTATGATATAACTTGTTAGTAAGGTAACAGGAATTCATTTTTTTTTTTACATATAAACAAGTACACTCTAGAAAACAATTGAGATCTCAGATCTGTTACAACGTAGTTACAACATATATCTGAATATTGTCTTTTATTTTCAACATTTTTATTTCTATCCAATTATTTAAACATTTTTGAAAGAAGATTAGTCTGTTGAAGTGTACCGTGTAGTGCCTACGCCGCGCCCGCCGCCGCGCCGTTTGAAGGAGAGCTACGATCGCTATCTCGCTACGGTGTATCAGATTACTTACGCGTAGCAGTTTGTCTTGTGTTCCCGAGTACTTTGTTGTAAGTATAATATTGCAGCAATCACTACTCAACAAGTACTTCATTTTACTTGAAAAAAAAAAATCCTGTAAAGTAAAAAATTATAAGAAAAAATGGAGACTTTTAGTTCGTAACACGTCATTACGTAATAAAGAGTATATATGATATGTTTGAACAAGTCAGACCACTTTATCGGGCGATCAATTTAATGAAACCTGTAACGCTATTCATCTCTAGTCGGAAAATCAAACTTTTTATTAAAATTCTGGCTTCGTTAGCATGCCAACCGCAATACCCAAATCAATTAAATATACATTCCAGGTCAGCGAACTGAGAAATGCATGGGTGGCGCTCGCACGGGGCTCCGCGGGACCATCCCCCCCCCCTCCCGCCCCGCACACGCCCTGATACCACCCACTGCACATTCTAAACATCTGATAACTACACTTCTTACCATTTCGGCGCCTCACTATTGCAGATTACGGGCCTACAATACCTACTTACCTACCACAAAATCGCTTTGTTCGTATAGTCAACGCCAGCTCACAGATTCAAATATTTAGTGTCTAAGCCTTTTTGAACCAGATAACCGTTTGATTAATTGATGTAATCACATAAATATTTTACATTTAAATGGTTAATGACGGTCTTACCAGAACCAATTAGGTAGTTTGAACAGAAGCGTTGCAATTTTCAGCGATATAATCAAATTGGGTAGATCTGATTGACTACCTGCCGCCCATCTGCGGTTTTCATTGAAAATTGAACGAAAAACGAGAGAAAATTGCAGGAGTGTTGCTAAATGCGAAAAACAATGAGCAATCGTGTTCGTTTCGGAAATTTTAAAGCTATGTTAATATAGTCGTAAAGTTCGAGGCGACGAGTGTGCTCCCACCGCGCTGACTTCCGATACTCAATACCATGTAACCTTAATAATTCATTACTTTAACTTTGCCCTCCAAACTTTTGATGCTGTCAACAACCTAGTAGTTGTTGTCGCTGCTATATTATCCGTCGCATTTTGCATTTGATGAGTTTAGTTGAGGTTTAAACTTCAAAACATGGGGAGTAATAAATTTATCTACCTTTATGTAATAAAACCAAGTCAACACCTAATGTCTTAAAAACAAATAATACTACAAAATTAGATACCTACATATAGGAAGGAGAAAAAACAATAATAATATAAAACTAAATAATAAAAAGTTTAAATTAATCAATACGGACACAGCAAAGCAATGCTGCAGCGCAATCCTCAAGAGAGTTCAAAGTAAATTAAAATCTAAAATGAAAGAGATTTAAAAAAGAATATCAAAAGAGGATACGAAGATACTTTAACCTTTGGTAAGTAGAATGAGATGATAACAAGGCGTTTATTATTCAAGTCACGAGAGGTCGATCCACCTGCTTTTCATATCACGACAATTGCCGACCCCGAGGAGTCGGCTCTCTAGCGGAATGACAATTCTTGTCTATGAAAATCAATTGGGGAGAACGAGGAGCCGGGGCCGGCGACAATTCCAATTTCATTAATAGCTTCCGTCGCCTCGCAGGGATGCCACTGCGTCCTCGCATTCTAAATACCGCCTCTCTTTTGACTGAGCCCGCTGCAGCGATGCCATAACGACCTTTGTAATTAACGAACTATCAGCAAGCCAATACACTGCGCCAATGCCACCCTAAAACTTACTCACTGGACGACGAAGAACTTAGTAAACAAAATCAAATCAAGACCAAGAAAATAACAATTATTGTTTTGTACATTTGCATAAATCATACATTCATTTTGTAACTTTTTTCTTTTACCCTTCATTTTATATTAAAAAATAACTCTTTATTTGTAAGTCCACTGGCAGGCACTCTGAAATGTTCATCTACGAAAATGTTTTACATTTTCAAGCTACATTTTTGCAACGATCAGAATTACGGCAGTATTTTTCATATTATGTGAGTTTCGTGTTTCATACATACATAATTAATTAAAATTGAAAAATATAATTTTATGTGTAAAATATTTTTCCCTATTCGTCTTTTGTTGATGACGACGTCCTCTATAAATTCGCTTATATTAGGATTGATCATTTTCATACCCATTCGCATAACGAAAAGGTAGCATTAAGTACAGTCGAACAGTTTTACAGTGTATTTACAAATATCATTACAAAATATGTATGAAATTAATTTAGCAAACAATATAAACATGCGAGAAACGCTTCTTACATAATTGTTATAACAATTTGGCAACAAGTTTGAAGGAGTTGTAAGTTCTGGACGCTTATGTGCTCTACAATAGAAGTTACGAGTAGTGGAACATAAACATGATAATTACATTTGTTGATAAAGAAGAGCTGTAGGTACCATTAAAACATTAAAATGTAGCACGTAACGAACATTTAGGAGTAATGTTAATGTTTATAACTTGTTACTTAGAATTTAAGGAACAGAAGGCACTGTGACCTATACCTACTGACACTATTAATATAATTCATAAGACCGAACATGGCTATCAACATCAGACAATTAAAAATAAAAATAAAATTCTGTAGTACTCAGCTTCCTTTAGCCAATTATTTTGTTATTATGTTGGTGTAATATAATATTCATTCATTCACATTAGTTTGGTCGACTCTATACTGTGGCCAAACCGTAGTGTGTGGTAGTTGTGTTAATGGGCACGACTACTTACGTGCATGCTTATATCTTTAAAATATAGAAAATGAGTCTAATTCTATATTTAAAACATGAACACTCGACTGATTGCTGCAGCAAACTGTTAAATATGACGGCTCTACGTCATATTTAACAAACTGTACTGAAATTAGATAATTGCTATATTATTATTTGAGGTATGTCGTAGTCGTAAATAAATAATAAATACAAGTTTCCCGATTGGTTTATAAATAGGCTTTAATATCCCACCTTCATAATTTAAAATTTCCATTTAGCATTGGTTTCATATTTGATGTATATATAGCTTAGCTAATAATAGTTCTGTATTAACTGAGCTTTTAGCCAGATATATCGACAGATAACATTTATTAGCAAACTCTAATAATACTTAACTATCTAGATCAATATCATAGCTGCCTAGTAGTTTTATGACCGTATCCGAAAACATAAAGATGGTGATTCCTATTATATTACGTAGTAAACAAGCATAGTTATCAATACTCGTTTTTAGGGTTCCGTAGTCTCCATGTCTGTCTGTCTGTTCGCCGCTTAGCACGAATACTAGAAAGGCGTAATTTTGCAGAGCATAAATCACGCCGACAAAGCGGTAGGTAAGTACCTGGAAGTGGTAAAAATCTTTTAGTGCAGCTTCCTTACCCGTTATCCCGCCGAAGGTAGGGCGTACCTCCACCTCTATACAGATAATACAGTTTCAATTTACATCTTGAACCAACCATAAATATATTATTTCATCTGTTACTACGCCTATCGTAACCCAACAAAAACAATCTATGCGAGTAAGTTTAGATATTTGTTTTCATATGATCGTGTTTATTGCGCGCTTACATTATATCAAGTTGAATTTGTAATAAGCTTAGATTAGAGATTATACTACTATGGATTAGCTATACAATATTCTGAGTGATGAATATTAAACAGTTTTCTTCTAGTCCAAGATTCCAGGGCTGCCAGACACAACTAATCTGCTGTAGAAGAAAATATGGTTAGAAGTATTAAAACATACTTTGAGAGTTCACGTACCCCAATTTTAAGTATCAACTGGAAAAGGTAAACAAAAACATTGCTTATTTATAGTTCAAGTGCAGATTTTGCGTAGGTAGCGTGTCTGGCAACATTGATTTTTATTCTTAATTAGACCTTCTAGACCCATAATCATCTCCTCGTTGTATAATTAGTGTAAATTGGCAATGACCAAGCTAACAGGTACAGGTATTTTTAGGTTATCCTTAAAGCATATAACGCAAATACCTACAAGGTATACTGACCGCCGAACACTCACTTAAAATATTTAACTTAATTTCGGTTTAGGTAAAATGGTACACGCATAATTATAATTTATACATTTGATTATTTAAAATTAAGTAACGTGTGACAGCCCTGGGATCTTTAGTTGATTTATAATGTAATCTGTGAGTGCCCATCTATCATAGTTTTTAATAACGCAAGCGTAAACTTTATTACTAAGGCTTTGCAACATAAAATACAACAAAAAATTATAAATTGAAACCAAGTAATAAATACAATATTTTTCTTCTCAACCATTTCACAAAATTTTTAAAATATTCCCATTTAAATACCTTGTTTCATAAAATCCGATTATTCATTTATCAAGACTTCATGCAAAAATAAAAAAGCAATGCTGGACTTCACTAAGTCCACCTCTCCCATTATACTCAAATTGTGTAAATTTCTTATTAAATATAATCATCGTCCAATACTCGTAGATATCAATATGCTATACATACAATATTTATGAAGATCCTATGTCAATATTGACAGAGCGTGTAGCCTTCCCAATAATATTACTTTAGACAAAATAACGGGTCTGCACAAATAGTCGGTAACGTTTAACAAATTCATGCACGTACTCATAAGTTAATAAAGTGAGCAAGTTACTATTATCTATTAGGGTGCTCATCGTAGAGCCTGTTTTATGTGTAACCTTTGACCGCGGGAGACGAGTACCGCAGGTGTTGAACTACACCCACGAGGACGTAAACCTGGCCCGCGCCCGCCGCCCGCCGCCGCCGCCGTGTTCAGATATCATATGAGATATGTTAATAGCTGCGCCTAAACTTTAGCGACACTCGCCCCAACTTCACCCTTAAACAAGTACCTAGTTGTACACTTGAATAGGATTTGAGGTATCGCTAAACTTATACTGCAAAACAATGTTCATTTAGTTTAGATAGACTTCGCCTGAAAATGTGTTTTAAAAAAACTAAAATACACCATTAGAGCTTATGTAGAGTTACCGATATAAATATAAAAACAAATATGATTTTAAATTATAATTACAACAAAATAAATAATAAAAAGTTTTCCTTTTATTAAATCTCACATGTTTCCGATGATTACATTCCCAGTAAAAGTACATATTTACTCTCAGAAGAAATGAGATTAAATTACATGACAAGATCTACACTTAGCTTGCAAAGCAAAAATAGTAAAACAGAGCTAACTAGAAACTGTACGATTAGGTACTTACTGAAAGTAAGCAATTACCGTAATAATTTAGTTCAATAACCACGTTGTTTAAACAAACTGAGATGAGATGAGCAAAACAAAAGTGATAAACTCAACTCATTATTTCGTAGCTAGAATTAAACTAAGCGCTCATCAAATGGGAATAGTTTCGTCACTTCGATAACTATTCTCATGAAGACGGGATGGACGGTATTCTGGCATAAAACCTTACACGGATATTGTCTTGTCTGCCACCTGGATAGACGGCCGATGTTAATTAGCTCATAGTACATAGTTAGTGCAAACAGTGCATGGCCGGTGTGTGCACTAGCATCAGCTTAGGTCGCAGCACCTCATGCAGGAACAGTACTTGTTATTTAATAGAGAATTTGTGGCTGTGGCTCACTCCTGCAATCATAGTTACATTATCTTGGTAGTCATTGTAGCTAGTTTACTTACAGTACTTACCCAAGTTTCCGTTTATGGCAGTGTTACTGCTTATTTGGAATACTTTTTACACCTCTTTGTAGTTTGAAGTTAATTTAACCAGATTATAACGCTTTTCGCCTTAAAAGGCGAAATTAAGCAACTTTTCTTTTAAATCTGAAGTATTTATCAATACGCATTTTTCACAGAATTTTGTAAAATGAAATCACTCGGTGTAGAAGGGACGAGTCGCTTGCTTTTCAAATGATGCAGTAGTACACATCTATTTATTTTAAATCTTCTTACTACCTGTAACATGATATTATGTTGTGCGTGAACAACATTTTTTAAGTTAATAAAATGTCTGTCATTTCTCGCCCCTAAACTTCGGAACCCCCTGTCCGTGGTAACCTTTGGTCATATTAACATTGTTTTTGTGTTACCATCTGCGTCCCTCGGTTTCCCCCCGCGTATTTCCCGTTCCCGTACTAATCCAGATCATAATTGTATTTCATAATTATTATTATTTTTTCAAATAAATATTATAACAGGTGAATTCTTTTCAGTTTATAAATAGACTGTAATAGACTCAGTTTGAGTTTAAAACAAGTCAGCGAATCCCGAAGATATGCACGTGACTAAACCGCATACTACATGACTAAATAAGAAACGTTCTAATAAAATATAAATGGAATACCTATCGAAAAGCCACATTCATTCAAAATTGCACGTGTAATCAACAAAGTAGGATGGTCATTCGCTTGAATAGAATTACGACACATCCTGCGACCAGTGTGCACCGTACGAGTACAATCCATACATAATGTGACGTAATAAAGTAGCCGACACCCGCCTGTTGCCACACATTGGAAGTATCCCACTGCTGGGATTAATACCACGCCGGGTTCGGTTTAGCCCACGCTCGGATTACGCAGACTACGACGTAATTAGTTTCGATGCTACGTCTATACTAACAATCTTTTGGCATCTGTTTATACTTTGTACATATTGCATATGAAATAGTAAGTCATTTTCAAATTCGTTTTGGTTCTTTATAGAAAAATTACTAGGTGTGAGAGCAATTTGTGGTGCCTTTTAAATATTTGTCTAACGATCAGTTTTTTTTGAAGAACTACCAAACTTTGTACACAGTACAAACTACAGTGTGCACTCATGTTTTCACAAATAAAAACCACCTATGGATATGTACTAGATTTACACATCGCAGTTCACATAAAACTCCTTAAACGACCGTGTGTACTCACAGTACATATTCCGAAATGCCCGACTGGGCTTTGTTTCGGACAAGACACTTCAACCATTCACATTAAGATTCGGTGCACGACTGTGAAATAAATTTCTTTCTTTCGTTTTTTCTTGTTTCCTGTACAGACAGCCCTATCGGCCAACAGATATGTAGCGGGATAAACTTACATTTGACCATTCTGGAAACAACATTAATTTGTACTTACGGTGTTTAAACCTAAAGAAATTCAACTCAAAATGATTTGTATTTTAACAATGCTGTTGTTATAAACAAATGCAAACCCAATTTTAAAAATTATACTTTACACTTATAAACATAATATCTACTTAATTGGATGCGGTTCAAACCTCAGCCGGTGAACAACTGAATATATCTTGCTTCATGTTTTCATGCTGCGGTTAAGATTTATTGAATACTATAATAAATTAAACTTAATTAAATTTTCTCAATGTCGCAGACAGACGTCAATTGTTTGGCTGTGCAACACTATTTGTCAGCTGCGGCTCGCGACGCGTGCGCAACCGACCGGAAACGATGACGAAAGAAATCGATAAGAAGAAAATGATTTAGACAAAAAGATGAAAAAAAATGAGGGCGACCGCTGCGCAACGTGGCCTTGACTGGCGACGCCCTTGACTCTAGTGAAAACAGCCGCGACTTCTGACAGCTCATCAATGCTACGAGTTTTACACTTTAGAAAAACAGATACATGTGTACAGTCATTTTGCTGTGATATTTCAACTTGCGTTTAAGTAAAACACATCTTCATAGGCAATGTATGGTTTACGAGTCTTTAAAGGAAGCTTAAGTCTAATAAGACAATCCTTACAACTGTATACAACACATGATAACAATATTCTTAGAAAACATAATCCAAGATTGGCTACTACGTCTATTTTTGTTGTAGCCCCGACAAGGGAAAATGGAAGCAAAATGTACACACACAGCACATTAATTCATTCCATGGCCCGAGTGCGTGACAGATTGGCTCAAAGTCCAAATTGTATTATAAGTTTGTACTCCGTCGTCGCTTGTTCGATGGTAGTTTATACGGCTTTGGCTTGGCAACCGTAATAGGTACCTACATGACTTCTAATCGTTTTAATGTCTCTGGGATTAAGTTATACCAGTCCAGTGAAAAACCATGATTTTTCAATTTTTCGTCTTGCTTCTTTAAGATTTCGTTTTCCTCTCACATGAATTGTTAAAATCATCTTGCATTTAATGAATAAAAAATATTAGAAAATAACATATGATCTTATAACTGTAATCTTAGAAGATAAGTCTTGTGATCATAGTCCATGTCAGATGCCAGTCGCTTCGTATACAAATATTAATTAGCAACTATATTGCTGCAGCTGAATGCTGACCCAAAAAGACAAGAAAGATGAATAATTAAGTCGGCGCTCATCACAATAATTACACTGGGACTAATTTGTCACGACGGCTGCGGGCCAGTGGGACTCGAAACTTTGCCGGTTCTAGTGTAAATATAATTTTAGTTAGATTAGTGCGATGTAATATTATTACACCACAAAATGTACCCGTATCAAGTATAACTAATTTCATTCATGATAAAATTTCCTACTAATTATGGACTTGTTTGTTATGATCCTTCTTAAAGAAGTTGCTGTAGCCCCGTCAGTTATCTCGGTAAAAATTTCCGACGTCTTTTCAGGATAATATAAGCTTAACCCACACTAAGATTCATCCAGATTAGTTCATCGTTTTAGCCGTGAAAGCGTAACAGAAAGACGGACAGGGATACTTTCGCATTAATAATGTTAGTTTGTATATGGATCGGAGTAATAGACAAAGCTAGCAAACTCCTGATGATAAATTAACAGCTGTGTCTATCAGCATCACCAAAGTTTGGAGATTCATTGCCATTAAACTAGCTTTGTAACATTTGATCATTGTATCCTTCGTCGCGAATAGGGTTTCCAAACGTCCGGATAAAGCCGGACACAGGATTTTTGGCTGCGTTTTCGTCGAAATTGACGGTATTCGAATGCCAGCTTTAGTCAAGCTTTTTAATCAAATACCGTTTATAAGTGTTTCATCAGAATGTAAGAAGACTTTGTTGTTAACGATAAAAAGAAAATGTTTTATTTTTAATGTCGTCGTGCTATTGATATTCAAATTAAAAATTGAGGGTGGCTGGTTTGGCTTCGAAACTTTTCTTAGTAGCTGGTCAATTGAAAAAGCCAGATACGTCGTTTATTAGTAATAATTCAATGAAAGCTCGACAAATATAGTAAATTTTTGAACAAACATAGTTTTTTATAAGTTAAATATGTCTTTCAGACATACTCGTATTAATAAGCTAGTATATATGTAAAAAGTCACGAACTTATACATCGAAGTTTATCCCAAATAATAAGTATTACTCGTATTTTGTAAAATATTTAGTAATATCTAGGAAAGCACCAGTGGCAGTTTCAATTTAACTGTAAACACATTTCAATGAATTTGAAATACCTGTCAATGAATGAATATCAAAAAGCTAATTATATTACAAGTAATAAAGAACTCATATTGAATTACTTAGTTACAGTTAAATCAAATACTGACACCAGTACCAATAAAGAATCTATTATTTAAAAATGTAATTCAGGTCAAACGCGTACCTGTGACCGTCATTCAATTACCCTGACATTAAAATTAACGTCAACAATATTATTGGCAATACTATATAAGCTAATAGAAAACCGTAACAGGTATCACTTGGCAATCATTGCCCAACAGAACCGGGAGACCAGAACAGGATGAGAGCTACCGTCGCAGTTTGTTTAGTGGGGCTGGTGGTCGCCGTGTGTGCGAGGGATGTGCGCTTCAGAAGAGATGTCGACCTAGAAGAAGCTGCCTCACATAAGTGGGAGAAGGGAGGTGGCGACGAGCACCATGGAGACCATCACCACGAGCACGGCGGACACGGCGAGAAGGGATACAAGGGCCACCACGAACACGAACACGGCAAGAAGGGCCATTCCCACCACGAAGGGCACAAGGGCCACTACGACGAGAACGGTGGACACAAGAAACACCATCATCATGACGACGGATACTACGACGAACATGAACACGGTGAGAAGGGAGAGAAGGGCCACGGATTCGAAGAAAAGGGACACTTCCACAAGGGTCACTCCACGAAAGGACATCACGGTATCCACAAGATAGACGAATTCAAGAAAGACAAGCACTTCCACGACAAGCATGGTGAGTCTGGCTTTGAAGAAGGATACGGTGGACATCACCACGAAGGAGGGTTCAAAGAGGGCGGCCACTTCGACAAGGGCCACAAGGCTGGAGGCTTCCATGAGCACGAGCACGGTAACAAGGGCTCCTTCGAGAAGGGCGGCCACCACCACGACCACAAGGGCCACCACGACGAGGGCGCCGGCGAGGAGTACTGGGGACACCACGACGGACACGGTAGCAAGGGTGGCCATGAAGCCCACAAGGGCTGGGGCTTTAGTAAAGGCCATAAATAAATTAAATTATACGCATTGATTAAATTATGAAATGAGGCTTTTTGTTATTGTTGATACTTTGTGATACTCGAATAAATATTAATTATTAGCTACAATCACTTCTTTTATTTAAATATTTTTCCACAACATGCTATATTGCCGTGCCATGTTTCTGCTAGCTTTCAGTAAGTTGTAGAGTCATAATAAAAAAAAGAAACACCCAGTATAATATCTATTATATATATTTAGTTCTAAGTGATTATAGCCAAAATATTAAATTAGCAACATGTCGCCAAATAAGCAGATAATATACAAATTAAAAAAAAACTTGAAATTTTTAAGACTCGCACTGGTCGTAGTTATAACTAAAATCTTCCTTTTTGTAAATAAAAAAAGATAAACATTTAGGTTTAAGTTTATTAGCCACGGCTTTATAAAACTAACATTGCGGCACTCGCGAGACACGTCGGCGGGTAAAATCCCCACTGAATACCTAATCCAGTGTCCTAACCGTAGTGCCTGTCTACTAAAAAGTATTTTCTTTGCTGTAACTAAACACTTTTATATTGTTACACTGTGTTACAATGGCGGACGCTCATCTACCGCTGAGTTAGGCATAGATACTTCCCAATCTAACTTTACTCAAAACTACTCATTTGTTTTTCAACCCAGAGATAATTCGTGCTTCTTCATCTAGACATAAAAACAAAACTAAATAGATAATCTCCAAAATTATTCGTTATTTTTTTAATCCAACGTCGCATCTGCTGTCACAGTATAATGTAGACTAACAAAAATACATGTTATTTCTGAGCTAACGTCAGGCAACGTACCATTTATGAGACAGCGTGTAAAAAACAGCAGTCGGAAATTCGCACAAATGTCAAAGAACCCGCAATCATATTTGCTCTTCATAATTAGAGTAGTGTGCAGTAAAATATGGAAACACATGTCGGACTTCTGTTATATAAATAGTCTAAATGAACTTAGCTTACTGAATGAAAAGAACCTTAAATAAGATGAAAATAATTAAAAGATCGAAACAACCGTATGAGCACAATTAGGACAACCAATAATTAGTTATTAAAAATTGATATTTTCGCTGCAATAACTAAGCTTAATTAGAGGTCGGTTATCCACGAAATAAAGACGGCCTGTGCACACGTGTAATTGTGCAATTTATTATAATATAAACGTCATTTAAACAAGATTCTGTCCACAGGGGCACCGAATATTAAAATAAATAATAAAGACAAAACATTTTTCCACGTAAATTAATCCTTATTTTTGTTATCAGGAACACCGAAGGAAGTTCTGTCAGAAATCTTAGTAATAATTGTAATCAAAAATATACACTCATATGTGGCGCTTCTAGTATTAGATCCAAACTTTTTTCATATAAAAGCCTTACACATAAAATTGTATACTGATGAAGTTTGAATTTAAGTGAAGTAACAAATAAACATCACGTTGTATATATTATCAGGAAGAGAACTGAGGGCGAAGGATACATTATGGACAATTAAAATTAATTGCTACAGATACATACAGGGTTCTCTCTATGTTTATCAACACGCATACGATACCTTAACAAACATACGACAAAATGACTAACGAGAGACTTCTGAGAAAACTGTACGAAAGGACTGAAAACTACGATTTGACAGTAATTTATCTATCCCTTTACATAAAATAGTAAGGTGATAATTAAGCAAATATTGTTATGATATTTAATTTGCATACAGCGAAATATTAATTACTTTTCCGCTATGCTTTTCAGCAAATGTAATAGAAGAAATGGTCTACTTGAACAAAATTAATAAGTTTAAACTAACGCGTCCAATCTAATTGCTTGATTTACTCAAAGACTTGCTGCAATACTGGCCGTTCTCATAAGCAGCTTGCATGTTTTGCTAAACTCGACTTTAAATCCATCACACAAAACCGTAAATTATGTATTACAAAACAAATTGTACACCTCTGCCTAACCCTCCGGGGATACTGGCGTGATGTTATGTTATGTTATTTTTATACAAATTAAACATGTAATAATAATGTTTTTTTCATGCAATATGAACGCAATGTTTTATCAGAAACTTAAATTAATTTAGGTAGAACCCCGCTCCATAAGCATTCTTTTCTTGAGCCGGCGGGGTTGGAAAGATATGACATTCCTAAGGACAACCCACTCACATAGCAGTTCTAGTATGTAGCTATAATTATTGGATATATCAAGCATAATATTTTCTTTTAGTTTCTAATAACACGAAGTCTACGCACATGTTGAAATTATTAAATAAAATAACATTGAAATAATTATGATATACTCTAGATTCGGGACCGTATTATTTCTAACATGTGAAATTAATACATGACTAAACAATAAAGAACTAGTACATTTTCAGCCAATTTATTAATTCTGAAATGTGTTTTCTTATAGAATTGGTAAAAATAATAAGTAGGCCTAGGGCCATCAACCTGCGGATAAAGGTTGATTTTGATAATTGCGATGATGAATGCGCAAAAAGAAATAATGGAAGTCCAGCGAAATGCAAATATCTTTCAGTAAATAAACACTGGTATTCAATTACTACGCTAAATAAGTAATGTTTTGGTGTAAAGCGAAGTCAGCGGGCTGTAATGCAACCAAATATTCAATATAACACAGTGCCTGCACTAATGTGAATGCCAGCGCTACACATTCAGAACGCTGCCGCACACGAGAGCCGTACAATCATAGCCTGTTGCGCAACCAACCGACCGTTTATTATGTGCCATTTGAATAATTTGTAATTGATATACTTAAGTGCTAAGCGAATAATTAACAATAAAAGTCATTTTACTAACGCATAACTTGACACGTACAGATAAATAATACCTATTTATTTACAACGACATCAAACTCATCTATACGAACTGAAAAGTGATTCCGAACTCAAACAATACGAACGTTACTTAAAAAGAAAAATGCTAATATAATTATGCGCCTAATGGTAGCAACTTCCAGACATCGAAAATCGTCGCAGAACAAAGATAAATCACGGGGAGCAGTGAATACGAACGCGAACATGGAAAATAAGTTAGAGGCACAGAAATACCGGGTATCAAGCTCATTTATCATTTTCAGTGTAATTATTAACGATATGTCAGTCATTTGGCAAACGAGATAAGAGTTCGTGATACCACACAAAGAATTTGGCAAGTTTGCTTACTCTACACATCGAGATATTATACGTTCATGAAAATGGTATGACTGATACGCAGCAATCACTGGGATGATGTCCATTAAATAGGGTTTTAGATGTGGTATTTGTACACGTATCAAAGCCAGCCACGTAAGGTAGTTTAAATGTCTACACAAATATCCGTAACATACTGAATCCCTACCGTGTGTTGTAGATATCTCCAAAAAACTTATCTTAAACAATGCAATATACGTCTATTTAAAAAAATAAACATCTCGAATTTAAAATAATACTAGTTCCGATATTATCTCATAGCAAACTAAATATTGTCAACATGGAAGGAAGTGGAAATCTCCGTCTAGTTACCTGCAGCAACCTTGACACTATCGGACAAGTAAAACTTACCTAACCGCTGCTACCGTTTAGTATATAAAATAATTTGCAACGATGGATTGATATCATTCAACAACAGTTACAACAACAAACCAAACATGAGAAGAAGCCTTCTGGTGGCTTGTGGGCTTCTGGCCATAGCTGCCCTCAGCTCAGCCAGGGAGATCCGAGAGAAACGGGAAGCAGACCTCGAGGTCGCCGCGTCAGGACACCACTGGGACAAAGGAGGCGGTCACGAGCATCACGGACACCACCACCATGACCACGGTGGCGAACACCACAAGGGCCACAAGGGCCACCATGAACACCACCATGGCAAACATGGCCACCACCACCACGAAGGACACAAGGGCCACCACGGCGAGCATGGCGGACACAAGAAACACCATCACCACGACGATGGATACCATCACCATCACCACCACGGCGAGAAGGGCGACCACGGGCACGGCCACGAGGAGCACGGACACTGGCACAAGGGCCACGACACCAAGGGACACCACGGCGTCGAGAAACACGACGAATTCAAGAAGGACAAGCACTTCCACCACCACCACGGCGACAAGGGCTTCCATGAACACCACGGCGGCCACCACCACGAGGGCGGACACAAGAAGGGCGGACACTTCCACAAGGGACACAAGCATGGCGGCCATCACGAACATCACCATGGCAAGAAGGGCCACCACGAGGAGGGAGGCCACCACCACGAGCACAAGGGTCACCACGGCGAGGGTGGACACCACGAACACCATCACCACCACCATGACCACGACAAGAAGGGAGGCCACGAGGACCACAAGCACTGGGGTCATAAGAAGGGTCACTAAACTGCTGCTCAATGTACCTCAATTGTTATTTGTTGACATGTTGCTAAAGATAAGTTTTGTTACATTTTTACGAAAAAGAATTAAATTTTGTACAATATAACCCTTAACTTTTTTTATTTCATTGTGTAATGGGATATGTACCGACAATGCGTACAAGCGCCAACATTTCTGATTACTTTCACAAACAAACAGTGCTCACACACATCGAAACAAATCGGAATTTTGTTCTTTTTACTATATAAGCGCGATGTTTGTTAATAAAAAGCGGGAATTCTAGTTCTGAGTATAAAGTACAGAGACGTAAAACTTAATCATAACGATACACCTTATGATTTTTTAAACAAAGTTTTAAATAAGGTTCCGAGAACCAAGAAAGTGATCTATTTATTACGATTAAAACCCATATTTTTTATTGAATTAGTTTTTCAAACTTAACACAAATTCTAGTATGTAACTTGTTTAAAGAATTAAGAAAAAAATCGACATCATTTCTTACAGTGTGATCAATTGATATGTAGTAGATAGTGAATAGATTATTGAATGCAGAGCCGAAGCCTAAATAAAGGTAAACTAATAAATTAAGGTTAATGAAAGGTCAGTGCGCAATAATCCAAACCTTATTAGTCATTTCCATAGCAACATATCACAAATTAATGATTATTTAATATTCTTATTTTGAGTTATCGAGACTTATTTGAAGTAATTAACGACCAAAATATTATATACTCACATGACATGTAACCCGACACAAAAATCATCCTTTTGAATTACTATCTATTAGTGAAAACATGAAAATCTGTCTGGTGATTTCTAAGCTGACTGTGTTCACACCGACAGACGTACTGTTGGACCTAGTTTTATAATATGTATATCAGTTAAAAGCTATTATTATTAAGCTAAGTACACTGTACACCACATACTCAGTATACCACAACGAGTTTACGTGTATGACGTCATCATACACGTACACTCGGTGTCAGGGTGTAGGACATTTATTGCAAAACACAGACTTGACCTCAATTGACCTCATTTGTGTCGTACGGACGCCCGGAAAGATATGCAAGTAAACAACGAAAGTAATTATTTAACATTTCTCAGCTCCATATTTTCATATTCCTTTACTTTGTATTTGATAAAATATGTAAACAAAGGCTTTAAATTAAAACAACGATAAATTTTAAAAATGTAATATATGATGTGTTCAATATTCATTAGTTAGAGTACCTATGTATTTTAGCTATGAGCTGGACTCTGTAGTGACCCAATTTTACGAACTAATATTTTATTTTATTTGTCATTTTTCTCAGCCAGTGAACGTGAGATAATTCCATCGCCTTATTTAAATTACATAAGCTCGTCTAGGCGTGTAGAGGATACGTACTGTGTAAGGTTCCGTATCACCGTCAAAAATGTTTAGGCTCTTTTACATCCTTATAGCCTAATATTTCACAATTAAAATAAGACAATCTATTAAACGACCTAAGATCTATAGGTATACCTACTATGCTTTTGTATAGGAATTTTCCTACTGAAAATTGGATTACGAATAAGAAATGCGGAAACAAAAAGCGAGTCGTGAGCCGGACCACATTAAAAAACAATTACCTTCCAGGGTACACAGATGTAAATAGGATTCTCATTTCGTTATCCTATCAAATTGTCAATTTCCAGAAGAGGTTAATTCAGGTCATCTCACAGCTGCTACCTGCTTAGCACTTCACACTGTACTGATTCTTGTTTATCGAATTCTTCATCTGTACCTATTTTAATTCTCTTTAAATTCCTGAAAAGCATGTAAGTTGTAACTATGCATAACGGATTGTGTGTAAAGGCACCGAATAATTTTTGCTAATTAAGTAGGTGTGTAGTGGTCTGTGCAGAGAATGTGCTGCGTCACGGTTGCATACGTCACAATGTTGCGATTGTGACGCGTACAAGCGTGACGTGTATATACGCAAAAGACAATAAGTACATACCTATTGATACATTAAAGCTGAGTGTTGATTATACATGGGCGCACTTGCGTACCATTCAATTGTCGTGAAGGTTTTGTCAGTTTGCTTCATACTTACAAAAAATGCAACAATGCTGATCATAAGCCTCTCACGGGTTCTTAAGGTCCTGACATGATCGCTTGACGTAGATCAAAATTATCCCTTTTTATGTAGTGTGACTGTGTGTGATTCCTGTATGTAGTATGACACATTAAATAAACTGAGAGCCTGAAGTCGAAATTGTCGGTGTTTCAAATTACAACAAGCTGTTTTTTTTTTTCTGTATGAATTGTCACTGACAATAGTTGTTACAGCTGTTACTGATAGACACAGCAGTTAAAACTCCAATCGGTGCGCACCCAGCGCCAGGGCGATTGACCTTGATAATAAAGTAAGTGCAAACCCGAGGCGTTGCAATAATTGCCTAATACAGGTACAAGAAAACCAGAGCCACAGTATCTATAAAACGTAGTCGTGGCAGTGACACGTACCACATCTCATCACGACCCGCAACAAACACAACAACCATGAGGACCGCGCTCCTGCTGAGCTGTGCGGTGCTGGCGCTGGCGGCGCTGGCGCAGGCGCGAGACCTGCGAGAGAAGCGCGACGCCGACCTGGAGGCCGCTGCCACCGGCCACCACCACGAGAAGGGTGGCGGCAAGGAGCATCATGCTCATCATCATCACGAACATGGCGGCAAGGGACACAAAGGATACAAGGGCCATCACCACCATGAACATGGCAAAAAGGGTCACCACCACCACGAAGGGCACAAAGGACATCATGGCGAAAAAGGTGGACATAAGAAGCACCATCACCACGATGAAGGCCATCACCACGAACACCACCACGGCGAAAAGGGTGAAAAAGGACACGGCTTCGAAGAAAAGGGACACTTCCATAAAGGTCACTCCACCAAGGGACATCATGGTGTTCACAAGTTAGACGAATTCAAGAAAGACAAACATTTCCACCATAAGCACGGTGAGAAAGGGTTCCATGAAGGACACGGCGGCCACCACCACGAGCACGGACACAAGAAGGGCGGACACTTCGACAAGGGACACAAACACCACGGCCATCATGAACACCACCACGGCAAGAAGGGCCACCACGAGAAGGGAGGCCACCACCACGACCACAAGGGTCACCACGATGAGGGCAGTCACCACGAACACCACCACCACCACCATGACCACGGCAAGAAGGGCGGACATGAAGACCACAAACATTGGGGCTTCAAGAAAGGACATTAAAAATTTGACCTCAAATTTTCTGATGTTCATACCAAGACTTGTAAATAGATGTTACGTTTGTTATAATTTTGTTATAAACACAATGTAAATAAACACTGTTATTTGAAATCGCTTTTATAAATTTTTATGTTCATAATTTAGCTTTCTAGGCACTTTTTATGGCTATATAAGAAATTCATTCTGCATGAGAGTGAAAGTAGAGTTCCTACCATCCTTGTTTATACTATGTTATATCTCGGCTCAACTGCACGAGCTTTAGTTTCTAAACCGTGAAAATGGCCTTATACCCTTGACCTTGTATTAAGTTACTTACTTATGTAGCACAACGGTCTGAACGTCCTTTCTTAGAATTTTATCTGACTTCATACCTGATATCCATACCAAATGTGATCAAAATTGGTCGCAAAATCAGACAGATATACTACGTTATTTTCGCATTTTTAATGTTATTTAGAGGGTATCTTATAAATAGTGCCTTTGCACGTTTCTGAACAATTCGCTAATACTGAAGAAGTACAAAAAAAAAGTTGCGGTTAGTTTTAGATATTTTTATACCAGCATAATGTTCTCATAAAAAACATAAAATGATTTTATTTATACCTGAATGTAATATCAAAATCAACACCGTCAAAGTTCGAGGTAAATTAAATCTAGTAAACTAATAACGTAGTAGTCGGGCTCAGATAGTTTTAATAAACATAGTGAAACAGATCTCTTCTATCCACTCATTATTGGCCGTTTCATGCATTTTAATGTGTGTGCTTGTGGATGTGCCAGTGTTGATTGTTACCCCTGAACGTCAATTAGTTCCTTTGTATAACCTACAAATTCACAACTCATTTAGTTCATTCAGTTTTCAGACACCTAAAAACTAATTACAAAAGAAACAGATTAAAAAATAGAATTGAAAACGAGTCTCGTGGTGCATAAGAATTGTTTTACATTTTCTTCAAAATCATAACTATAAATAAGTCTAAAATCAATGAACCATACATTTCAAAAGTATCCTTTGGGTACGCAAATAATTAACTTCGTGGGAAAATGATTAAAAACCAACCGTAAGACATGGCACTCGTAGTTCATTAACTTCCACAAATTGTATGTTGCCGATTCTGATGATCCTGTTTTGTTTCTCGTAAACATTAGTAATTATTACTTTGATAGTAATTGATAGAGTGTAAGTTGTACTAGATATACAGGCTATTAATAACATATGCTGGCTAATGAAAATGATTCGTTGGGTACAATATTTAGTCATCCAGAACAAAGATATTTAAAAAACAAATTAGGATTTGCTTTACATATTTTTTTTATATTTAGTTGCTAAATACCAAAAGCATAAATCCTAGGGGAATAGATTTGAATACCGTAGTGTTAATTAGATTGAGACCTTAATAAATCATATTTTTAAAAAAAATAGAGCAATAATACAATAAATATTTTCATTTTTTTAGGTCCATAAAAATTATGTAAAACTGGCACGAAAGGCCTTCAATAGCTAACTAGGTGGGGGTATGTACATAAAATCCGCTTCCCTTAAAAATCATGAAATGAATAAGAACGTTATTAGTTTAGAGGGACGCTGTGCTAACAACCGCGATAGCCAAGTTTTTGTAATCATGCTAAGAGCTGGAAAACTGCAAATTGTATTACGCAAGCAGATATCCTAAGTAACTAATTAAAGAAACGGCTACGGTTTTTGTGAACTTAATAATATTTCTTTTATTTAGCACAGATAGTTAGGTACCTATTAACTGTGCTAATAGCTAACCTTAAACGCAATTATAAACACTAAATTTATTGCAAGGTTTGAAATTATTTTGAATTACATTTAGAATCATTTTAAGTAGGACAGTTAAACATTTGTCTAGAATAGTCTAGATTATCAGGGTTTGCTACTCATTTTAAATCTAAATAACCATAAAATGTTTGACCACAGTACAAACACTTTTCAAATCAATAGCAAATAAGTCTACGCGCACAGCTTGCCTCTAAAATGAAACAGGCGTTTTGCCATGAAACCATTGAATGCACGTCAACGTTTTAAAAAGATATTGTTGCCCCAACACAGGTTCATTATTCACTTGTTTGTCTTGCGCAGTATAACAAAGGGGATCGAGCACCATATGTTATACTGAACTATTCGAACTCGCTGTCCCATATTTCCTCCGACAACGACCATCAATCGTTGATAGGAAGCAAAACTGACAATTTAAATTCTTACGCAAACTTTCACAGCGAAAATGGCGACATCAAAAAATAATTTACCCGTGCCGTACTTTTAATGTTTTTCAAGTGTTTTCCTTAACACCATAACTCATTATAAGCAAGTTCACGTAGCCCGTAAAAAGTTAAAATAGCTATAAAATGTCGTTGTAGGCGCCGAAAACAAAACAGGATAATAATAAAAAGAAAACGTTTCTGTTAGCCTGCTTGATAAACTTAAGAAGAGTTTAATGAATACGGTAGCTAGATACAATCTGGTTACAAAGATTGATTGCTGCCACAAAATGGTATTGTTTTAGATAGATGAACGAGAAATTGTGCCAATAAAACCCCTGCAAGACACTACGTCGAGGACTTTCGTGCCTTGAAGTGTCCTTGAAATAATGAAATCATTTTCGCTCGACAGCACCGCAACGCGTCTCCGCCATTTGAAGTCCATGGCAATTTGTACAAGACAAATTCAAATAAAGAGTAACAATATTAGTACTCAGACTCCGTTTGTGCTTGTTATTTCCCTACATCATTATTACAATAAGGAAAATACTTTTAACGAATCTTTTCTTCTCTGATAAATATATAATTATCTACTCTTTCAAATTAGCGTGTGATCATTCATAGATATAGAAAATTTAAGTGTCTTGTGTGATGCTCATTATTAAAGCGTAGGTGGTAATCCTGTGATGTGATGATAAATCCCGGTAGTTGGTTACAATTATTCTTCATACCAAACAATAATGTTTGGCCCTTTTAACCCCCTTATAGGTAGAGTGTGCTGTCTGTCTAGATAATTACATAGAATAGATCTTCTAAGGATTTGGGCTAAACGCTCATAATTGATTGAGGCTCCGGTAGTCAACAATTCGACGTGATTAATATGTAAGTATACCCATGTCAAATTACAGCTTTCAAGCACTAAGAGACCTAATAGTCTCTGTATTAACCCGGGGAAGAACGTGGCCAAACTATAAGGGTTCCTTGTTCAAACAAGATCAGTACTTACCAGTATACAATGTATACGTACTGTGAGAATTCTAATATAATTCTTATTTCTCTCAGCTATGTATTCGTTTTCTACAATAAACCGTAATTTGTTATCGCTCTCGTTTCTAAATGGTAGATACTAAATGTTAGATACGAAATATTATTGGACCTAGAGCTGGTCTAGAATAGAATTCTAGAGAGAAATAACTGTTACATTTACAGTGATGTAACTCTACCATCACGTAACGCCAGTAAAAGTAATAATATATTTCTCTTCACTTACCGTTACAACGTACGCGTGAAAAACTACCTCATGAATTCTTACGCTTTTTGTTTCTACACTAAACCCATTTTGCCTCGGATGTTCCATGTGCAAATCTACTCTGTTCAATTTTAAAATATAAAGTACGTATGTGTTCAAATATAGAACAGTACGTAGAGGCATTGTTGAGGCAAGCCATGGGATTAAAGGAAAAAAAATCAGCCTTCATAAAATTGTTTATTTTTATGTATTTCACATTAAATTATAAGCATAAACGTAGCAGTCATATATTCCTATAATTGATGCCTACACATGATTACGAACCAGAAAATGAAAAGGTAACTAATAACAGTAGGTGTTAAGTGTTTTAGTTCACCAAACTTGCTTGTAACTGCCTACAAAGTTAAACAAGACACAAAATATCCATATATGCCTTAATGTCCCGCTGACATATAAGAACACGCCCACCGGTCCATAAAACTTGTACCTACCCGGGGCGAGAATTAAAGAGGAAAACCGACACCTCCACAAACACCTACGATTATTATTATTCTTGAAATTGAAACTTTCTAAGTAAATATTAAGGTGACGTTTTGTTATAACTTCATAGGAGGTTCGGCTTTTTAATGGATATGTGGACCTACGCATTACGCTGTAAACTTGCAATTAACGAAAGAGCTGACAATAGCGGCGCGCGGTGCGACATGCAGAGTTAAACAGGCGCTCGCTCGGCACGTCAGCTCCTGCTCACTTGGTCAGGATTACGAGCTGACAGCGTCGGCACCCATAAATCTAGTGCGAGCCGTGACGTCACTAAGCTCCACACTCACTCGCTAATTAGTGTAAAAGCGTTATCAATGGATTACACTCTTACCCGTCTACTGTATCCCCGTAAATTCTAAAATACGTGAATGACGCTCGCAAATCTTCTTTGTGGTTCCGAGTTTTCCACTGCTAAGGGGTTTTGAGGGCACTAAATTATAAGCTTTTGGTAGACCACTGTACAAGTTTAAATATAACAGCTAGGTGGTATATTTTCCGACATCGCAATAACGAGGCTGGCATGGAGCTGGGCAGGACACTTGGCCAGATGAAGCGACGGCAGATAGAATAAGAACGGAATGGTGAGAACGGCCCTGGACTCGGCAGCAAGATGGATCGGCAATATTACAATTTCAGGTCGAATCTGGTTGATACTGGCACTGGCTTGGATCGGAGAGAATATCACATTAAAAAAACCCAGCAGTAGCATGACATTATGACAAAGGCTGTGGATGATGCAGATGAAAAATTTTGTTGCTTACACCAATTATTAAAGTAAGCATACTAGTTAAATTAGAACATTCATAATAATTTCTAAAGTACCTTACTCTACGTAGCTTTGGAACAGTTCTACTCCGTTAGATATCTAACTGTAAGACAAAAAGCGAATAGAAATAGATCGGACAACGACCTGAATGCGGTTACACGGAATTATACCACAAATGTTTGTGTAACGATTATTATAATATTCTCTACAATACTCTACATAATATTAACATTTTTATTTTTTTACAACAACACTCAACATAATATTATATCAAAAATATATGTACGACTACTAGCCAGCCTGAAACAAACCTTAAAAAGTCTTTTTTTAAAAGGAACACAGAAAAGTAAATTTCATTTAACTTTAACAAAATATTGTACCCAAGAATTACCTTCGAAATTGCTGACTCATGTTCATTGCTTGTATTTATAATTATTCTCAAGTAACAAAGTGAAATATGATGCCACCCTAAAAAGTTATTATAAAGTTTAAACATAAGCTTTAAAACACACCTGCGACGAGAATTGTTAAAATTACAGATTCACTACAAATGTACAGACAATACGTGGCGCGTACCTGTACACGTACAGTCGGCAACAAAATTGATAAACACAATCAGTTTTAGAAAATACCTAAACCACAATTTAAAGTCCATCAATTGATGTAGCAACTAGGAAACAAAATATCCTTATCACAAAGGGTTGTTAGGGCTAATGATGTGATATCTTTTTCGGTAAATTTATGAAAGTTTATTGCCTTAATTTGTTTTATAAATCTGATATTTTTCTTTGTATTTTGTTGCTGACTGTACATTTTAGAGTAAACCACAAAACTAGATAATTAAACATTCGAATTCAAATTCACACATACAGTATTACAGCGGTTAGTTCGTGCCCTTACAATGTATTGCTCGTGTTTTTTAACCTAAAGGTAACATAATAAAAAACTACGACTTGCAAAAAAGCGCTCAAATGTAGTACATCCGTCTATTTATAATAATAATTGATATACTGAGCTGTGTATCTATAGTTATATGTGATATGTTTTTCTGTTATTATGTTCGTTTTTGTGTGGTCGGGTTCCATACGAGTCGGACTTAAGGTTTAACTGTACCTGAGTACTTTTACTATGTAAAAAAAGTATTAGAAGTTTTTGACCCACTTTCTCGTTTCCGATTAAGCTGAAAATTTACATACATATTCATTTTGACAAAGCAAAACGGTAAGTGTTTTGTTTAAAGTGTTATTTAAGCGCTGTTTTTTACACCTACTTATTTTATTTTTTTAAAAGACTATTTCTAAATAATTACCATATGAACAGGCATCTAAGTTCTTTGCAATCGATTTTAAAATACATATTTTGTGCTTTCATTTCATACAAACGTATCTCGTGTTCTGTATTTATATGTATGTTCAAGTCTTCACGTCAACACACAAGCACGTGTCATTCTCGGGCGTTGTGCTCCCTCTGGGAATATGTTGACAGTTGATGACACCTTCACAGCCCATCAATCGTTTATTCCTCATTACATAGAGGATATATTCTCACACAGTTACACGCTTCCTAAACAGATAAATCACAGGCAGACTTTCGAGTTAAATAGGAACTTATTCATTTTTAAGATAAACAAAATGTATTTTACTTTATAAAGGTTAATTCCTAACAATACACTTCGCAAACATTTATTGAACAACGCTTTAGTGTCGATGACTTAAAGACTTCAATTGGCAGCGAACTAACTCCGGCAGTCCGTAATCCATTAATGCCTACGTCACACATGTGGCGCAGCATGGAGGCACCTCGATTAAGTCGCACGGCTACAACACGTAGCGCTACGCAGCACGCCTACGAGATGAGTCCCGCTTTATAAATTGTAACAGTTCCCTACAATGCTTAATAAAAATAACCGAAACATTATATACACAGTATCAGCCAGTTATTGAAGTCAGAAAAAAGAGCAACGTCAGAATGAAGTATCTTTTTTTGCTATCTTTTCGAAAAACGATCTTATAACAATTAAACTTTTGACGGCTCTTCTAAACTTCAAATACAGTTTATCTAAAAGCTTTGTAAGTGTGTGCTAGATTATTTTTATCGATAGTTTCGTTACTACCTTACCGACCTAACTTTAATAAGTTTGCTAGTTGTTGACAACGAAACAAAACTGTTTTTATAAAGTAGGTCATTCAGTATTACATTTCAATAGCTATTTATAAAATTAAAATAATGTTGTGACATACAAATAAAACTGCCACAACCTGTGAAATGAGTAAATAATTAATTGACCGCAATATATTAACACTGCATTAAACAAATAAAGTACTAATGGGAACTTTAATTATAATGTCACGAATTAACGTACCTATCAATTATTGTAACCTATAATTACTGCAACGTGGTGTAGAAGTATATTATATAAACCGAGCTTAAAAGTTCGGTCATCCGGCAACAAATATCCACGATGGTCATATAATCGACTGAACTATTTGCTGGTCAAACGACGGATTGATGGAGTCATTCGAGTGCAGTGTGCACAGTATTGAACCTTATTCATTTTTAATCCTTGACCGACAAGTCGCTCGATCCAAAACGGATCGTGTAACAGAAACCTTAATGACGTCAATCCGTCAGCGAGCAACAGAGATTTAATATCACGGCGTTCAGCTTTACGGCTGGGCAGAATTCCAACGAATACGCGCTAAGCAGTGAATGTCAGGAGCCAATGTGGCTGTCACTACAATGTCATAGAAATCTACGACTCCTATTTAACGGGGTTATAAATGGTTAGATCATTTTCCTGAAGTTTTACTAAATGTAGGGTTTCGTTTTAGAACTTCCAATATTTACGTAGCCTCCGCTGTCAATCCATCCGTGTATCCGTGTTTCCGTCTTCAATATTTAATTGGCATAAAGTTTTTTGTTATAAGGAATAACTTTAGAAAGGGAATTAGAGATTAGTACTGCGTAGACAGATTTCTGAAAATTCGCTATGTGTACACCGGAAATTTTTGGTATCTGCTCTAGTCTGATGGGGCGTCAACACGTCACCGGCCACGGATGTGAACAATTTCTATTTTGCTTTCTGAGGCACGATCAACATTGATTATATATATCGGAAGGACAGCAGGATTGGCACTATCGTCAGACATCATGTAGGCTAGCTAGGGTAATCGAGCAAAAGAGAAACAGCGAATACTCGATGATCACGTTTATTAGGTATCACAAAACAACAGATTCACACTTGGTAGGTACACTGAACAAACTACTTGGTAGGTACATTAACAAACGAAACGAGTTACAGTTTCTAGCGAGGAGCTACTGCACTATACGACGACCAGATAGTAAGTGACCGTCGTCCCAGCACCTCTCCATCAGCTAGACGCTGTCGTAGCACGAAGTTAGAGCATAACGTCATCGCGACTGTGCTGCCATCTATTTCAACTCGTGCCGCGTTTCGTTTAGCGTCCGTGCTAATGACCGTCTCCGACACGGCCATCCTGCGCTACACACGACCTCGTGTGTTTATTCTGTAACAAAAAAAACATAGCACAGAACACTGTTCGGCCACTCCTGACACCAGCTTTAGTATTAGCTAGTGATGACAAAGAAATTAAAATAAACTTTTCATAATAACTTCGGCTTTTATTTGATTTCAGTTCTACTTCGAAATACAATCGATAAAGATTAAAAAAAAAATGCAAAAGCAACCAAGCACCACTTTCATCTACTATTTACAATCAAGAAATCATTAAGCAGGAATCTTATTCGTGACATATGGCTTTTCATTAAGCCCCACTTCAACAAACTCCTCGTTCGTTTCATTGCATTGTACTTAATGCCGAGTCCCACGACTCCATGGTCTCTTCAAGACCCGACCTCCGCCAGAGCCACCCGCGCACCGCGCATCCACGGACTACAAAAAGTAGATACCGACTTCTAATGGACTACGGCTACGAAACGGCTACTGGTACGGTCCCACCAACCGAACTAAGATTCACTACTATCACCCGAATCAATCTCTTCTACTTCTAGCGGTACTTGGCCCTCTGGCATTCGTCTTAGCCTATCATGCGCGTACTTGTAAGTACGTTTAGAATTCAATGCTCTCAATGTGTAACGATCCCCGTCTAACACCTTAATAACTTTGAATGGTCCCTTAAATTTAGGGTCTAATTTGGTTTGGTTGCGTTCTTCGTTTTGAAGTAAAACAAAGTCACCCACAGAGAACTTATCCAGCTTCGCTTTAGTATTGTCGAACCGTTTTTGTCATACTGAGCAGACTTTTCTATTGACGCAGCCGCGTTTTCCCTAACTTGTTCGATATCTACGTCAACATTATCGTCATTAGCCATTAAGCTCAAAGGGCGCGCGACTTTACCGATAAGTAATTCTAGTGGACTCGCCTTTGTAACCCTATTGATAGTACAATTGAGTGCGAGTTGCACATCTCCTAACGCGTCCTGCCATGACCTATTTTCGCTCGCTTCAACCGCGGTAAGCATAGATTTTAGTGTGCTCATTACGCGCTCGACTTGGCCGTTCGCTCGCGATGATCCGGTAGCTATAAGATGGAGTTTAATGTTTTTACTGTCACAAAATTCCCTAAACTCGTGACTCGCGAAACAACGACCTTGGTCAGCTATAATACGTACTGGTGCTCCAAATAATGAAACAGTCTTTTTCACAGCTCTGATACTACTGGCTGTGTCAATGTGCATTGTATGATGTAGGAGGACAAACTTTGAGAACGCATCAATGAGTACAAACACATACTCTTTGCTATCGCGTTTTCCGCTAAGCTTACCTGTTGCATCGATGTGTAAGGTGTGCCAGGGTATCTTAATCTTTGGAATTGGATGCAACTCAGCTTGTACCTTACCAGAGTTCGACTTAGCTACCTTACACGTAACACAATTATCTACAAACTTACGGACATAACGACACATACCTTCAAACCAGTAATAGTCATAAAGCTTCTCAAGCGTCTTCTCCCAGCCCAAATGCACGATGGCTTCGTGTACGTTGTGAACGACTGACCATCTTATACTACGAGGCAGCACGGGCAAACATTTGGTCTTACGATTGCGTTGGATTTTACGGTAAAGTAAACCAGAACGTACCTCATATGTCTGTGCAATGTCGTCCTTAATCTCGCCATTATTTAACTGAACTATGACGTCTTGTATTTCTTTGTCCCGTTGCTGTTCAGCTAAAAGCCAGTTACCAGAAAGTTCGATTAGATGAACACGTTTCTGCTCCACCTTGGTAACCTCTCGTGCCTGGTGATAGGGTAAATGATTGCGGGAAAGAAAGTCAACATGAGACATATTTTTACCAGCTCTGTAGACAACATCGAAATCGAACGTTTGCAAGTAGGCCCACCAACGATGTACTCTCGGCGTCAGATCTATCTTGTCACGAGATGACTTTAAAGAATTGCAGTCGGTTACTACGACAAACTTCCTCCCATGTAAATAAGATCGGAAGTGCCTTACGCCATTTACTACAGCTAACGTCTCCAACTCATATGAGTGGTATCTCGACTCAGCAGGTGATGTGCGCTTGCTGTAATAACCAACTACACGTCTCTTACCTTCTACTATCTGCAAAAGAATAGCTCCATATCCATCCATGCTCGCGTCCGTGTGCAGTTCCGTCGGGTATCGTGGGTCATAAATCATCAATACAGGTTCCGTTGTTAAAATAGAAATTACCTGTTTTCGTACCTCTTCGTGGTTCTCCTTCCAAACAAAGGGGCATTTACCAGAGGTTAGTCTGTGTAAAGGTGTCATTAACCGAGAAAAATTAGGTATGAACTGCCTAAAATAGGAAGCTAAACCTATAAATTGCCTAAGTTGTGTTACCGACTCGGGTGGGGGTAAAGCGCTAAGTGCCTCAATTTTCCTTTTGTTCGGTCGAATTTCACCTGCCTCCACATCATAGCCCAGGAACTGTACGCCCGTTTTTAAAAATGAACACTTTTTGAGGTTAAGTGAAAAGCCCGCTTTAGTTAAAACCTCTAAAACTATGTTAAGCCTCTCTAAACCTTGTTCTACTGTCTCAGATATTATCAAAAGATCATCGACGTAGACAATGACGTAGGCATAAGCCAACTCACCCAACGCGATCATCAATGCGCGCTGAAAAACTGTAATAGCGTTACGTAGCCCGAAAGGCATAGCTAGGAATTCGTATTGTCCGTCGGCTGTTACAAACGCCGTTCGTTCGATAGACTCTTCACTCACAGGTATTAAATGAAAACCACTAGCGCAATCAAGTTTTGTGAAGTAATTTGCACCGTTAAGACGCGAAATTTGTTCAGAAATCAAAGGTAGTGGGTATCTATCTGGCACTGTATTTTTGTTTAACTCGCGATAATCGATACACATACGCTTCGTACCGTCAGACTTCTCAACAAATAACGCAGGACTCGCAAAAGGTGAATTACTAGGTCTAATAATCTTTGCATCTAATAGTTCATTCACTCGTTCACGCATCACTTTTCGCTCCTCCGGCGAGCTGCGATAAGGTCGTCTTTGCACCGTTTTATTTGGGTCAATCAAGCGGATTTCTAGTTTATAAGTGTTAACGCGGGTAGTAGGGAAACCCGTTGTAAAATATTTAGAATATTTTTCTAATGTACCGACAAGCGATAGTTTATGCTCAGTTGTAATGTCAGTGTCTACCTCATTAAAATTATTTACATCGGTCCGGGCACTCTTTGCAACACACGAATTAATAACATTGCTCTTCGTCAGCGTAAGCTCATTCGCGCTTATGTTAAGGACAAAACCGTAAAATAAAATCTCGCGGCCTATCATAATATCGCTACGTAAATAAACGTCAGGCAAAACATGGAATAAGATCTCAGTAGGGTACTCGTTGATTTCTACTTTACACAAAATCTGTTCAGTACTACTAACATTTTTATTACCTATTCCTATCAGTGACACAACATTGTTAAAATGCTGACCAGAAAATTTCTTAGCAATACTTTCTTTAACTAATGAGCACTCGGCTCCCGAATCAAAGTGAAATATTATCGACTCACCGTTATGTGTTAGCGATCCTGAAGGGGGCTCGACCATGCACAGGTCGACTCGGCGCTCAGCTCGGGGCTTGGCGCTCGGCGCAACCGTGGCGGCTGAGGCGGCGTCCCCGCAGCGCGAAGCGATGTGGCCGGGCTCGCCACATTTGAAGCAGATGAGGGTTCCTTTTGGGGTTGGCTGCTGAACTGTACGAGTATGCGAAGTTAACGGCATAGGATGTTTCTTGGCTTCCTTCCCTTTAGAACGACAATCAATTTGTCTGTGTCCCGGCTTGCCACATAGGTAGCATTTAAGCAGTGGCGATGCGGGCGTCGACATACGGGCTCGCTTCGCATTATCTGAAATGTCACTCGCGCCTTGTGGTAATTAGGTATGAATATGCTTGCAGTTCTTGTTGTAAGTTATGGCGTGATTTAATCTCCGTGGTGAACGCAAGTCGCTGTAATCGTGTATCGATTTGTGCAAAATGGGCTAACACAACAGATACAGCTATTTGTTCAGTACTTGCGTTTTTCCAGCGATTCATCAGCGACGACATTAACCGGCTGGCATAGGCTGCGTGGCTTTCTCCCTCATTGGGCCTGCTGGCATTCAAATGAATAAGCGTAGCTGGGATTGTCTCCGTCGGCACAAACCTCGCAGAAAAAAGGTCCTTGAATTGTGGCCAAGTAATACCGGAGTAAGTAACTTGTGACAGCCATGTTGACGCAGTTCCTTTCAAGGCCTTGCTGAGTGCTACGATTAGCTGGCATCCTTCTAGCGGGTTATCAGCGAGGCAAAGGTCGGCGGTTGCGCACCATGATTGAGGGTCAGCTTCTTTCTTCTCGGGATCAAACTCGGGTAGGGTAACGTGCCTGTTAGATCGCGACCCGTTTAGGGCTTGTATCAGCGCACGCATTTGCTCGTTTTGCATTTCGAGCATCAATCGCCATTGTGAGGTTTCGTGATTATCGCCACGTGTTTCATCATTTGCTCGATTCGATCCCAGTTCTGATATCGGAAGGACAGCAGGATTGGCACTATCGTCAGACATCATGTAGGCTAGCTAGGGTAATCGAGCAAAAGAGAAACAGCGAATACTCGATGATCACGTTTATTAGGTATCACAAAACAACAGATTCACACTTGGTAGGTACACTGAACAAACTACTTGGTAGGTACATTAACAAACGAAACGAGTTACAGTTTCTAGCGAGGAGCTACTGCACTATACGACGACCAGATAGTAAGTGACCGTCGTCCCAGCACCTCTCCATCAGCTAGACGCTGTCGTAGCACGAAGTTAGAGCATAACGTCATCGCGACTGTGCTGCCATCTATTTCAACTCGTGCCGCGTTTCGTTTAGCGTCCGTGCTAATGACCGTCTCCGACATATATATGATTTTATAAAGGTCACCCATCCACAGCGTAGCCGCGTAAGCGTGGTTTAACCTTTACGACTAATCAGTCTGTACAGCTTGATATTAGCGTAGGTGTACTGAAATATTAAACATCCAGGCCTAAAACCTATTTTATAGTTCAGTTATTTCATTTTAATAACTTGTCTATTTGGTTTAAAATTATTAAATATTTATTTGAACCAATATTTATTTATTACGAACACCAGGTATTTGTTTAATTGGTACTAATCTGTTGATTAGTACAGCAAACAAACAAATAACTGTCGACTGTAAAATATGTTTGTATTTAAAACGCAACAATAAATTATTTCTCGTTCAATATACGTACGTATGTTGGTAGGTAGGTTGATATGTATTTATTCTACATGACACATTACTAACAGGTTGTTAATCAATATTACGGAAGTAATTAATAATTTCAGTTAAAATATTCAGTAGATAAAGGATGAAAAATACACACAAGTAATGCATTAATATTTAATGACTTAAGTATATACTTAAAATAGAAAAATAATAATTTAATTTTTTATTACCTACATACTTTAAGTCGTAACTTGTCCAATGTCGAAGTTTCAGGAGCTCTGCCATCAGAGAAGTTACACTTAGCAATAAATAAATACGTTCATAATTACTAGCGTCCTGTGCTAAATGCTGGCAATTGAAACGCTTGTCTTTTGTTATGTCTTCAGTGTCCTTTCTTGTAAGCAAATTTCTTATGATGTGAATGTTCTCCCTTCTTGCCGTGGTCGTGATGGTGTTTGTGATGTGAGTCGTGTCCGCCGGCCTCCTTGTGCCCCTTGTGCTCATGGTGATGACCGCCCTTCTCATGGAAGCCTTTCTCACCGTGCTCTTTCTTATGGTGACCACCTTTGTGATGTCCCTTATGGAAGTGCCCACCTTTCTTGTGACCATGTTCCTCATGGAAACCGCCATGTTTCTCCTCGTGGCCGGAGTCTCCATCTTCGTCAAAGAAGTGTTTATCCTTTTTGAATTCGTCAAGTTTGTGTATTTCGTGGTGTCCTTTGGTAGAATGCCCCTTATTGTAGTGTCCCTTTTCTTCGTATTTATGACCTTTTTCACCTTTCTCTCCTTTGTGGTGCTCGTCGTAGTGGCCATCTAAATGGTGGTGCTCTTTTTTATGTCCGCTGTGATCGTCATACTCACCCTTGTGGTGTTCCTTATCATGATGTCCCTTTTCACCCTTCTCATGGTGATGGTGTCCCTTATAGCCTTTTACACCTTTCTCTTCATGTTCGTCCTTGTGATCTGAATGGTGTTCTTTACCGCCACCCTTTTTGTATTCATGGTTTTTGGGTGCTTCCTTCTTGTGTCCAGTCGCCGCTGGTTCCTGGTCGCTTGTAGTCACTTCTTCTGTTTTGGATAGTTCAAATTTCCGTGGCGGGAGACGTCGCGTTTGTACAACAGCCAAAAGTGTTAGAAATCCTAAAATAAAAACCGCCCTCATATTGAGAGGTTGCTTATCCCGCAGTGTGTTACAGAGTGCTGTACTCCTAATATTGACAACATCATTGATGGTGCTGCAGTTTTATATAAGGAATTGTGTAAGCTGTGCTAATCGACGCGTCGCGCGGCAGACTCGACGGCCACGAATTGCTGCAACACTAGCCGGGAGATGCCGTGGTAAACAAATCAACCCCTTATTTGCATTCATTTTGATTTCTCGTTACAAAGTAACAATGCAAATCAAATTATAATGCAATTTATTTTATTTAAAATACCTATTAGTATACCTTTTATAAAGTGTAAATACCGTTTCTATTCAGGTCTCGCCAGTGCCACAGTTGAATTATGAAATTCGTTTGTTAACAATAAATAAACAAGTAATTTAACAAAGACTTAGTTATTGAAATTAAAGACAAAACAAAAATTCAGGTAGTCTTAAAATGAAATAAGATCATACAAACAACACCAGTGAACTAAGTATGTAATCCTGAGTGTACAATGTGTCCTTTATTATTAGTTAGGTATTTGATCCCGCGGTAGACCGCTAGCCTCAAGACTCAACCACTTGTTGCGCGGGATTCTGTAGACCACATAAGGTCACAATATACATAATTACTGAAATAGTAATAACGTGCGACACTAATCTGTGAACAAAAATACTACTAAAACTTTACTCATCCACGAAGGCTCGGAATGGCATGGTGCCAAGGAGCTAACTGCATTTCTTGTCATTTACATCCGACTGCGTCCAATATCGTGCAAAGTGGAAAAGAATTATCATAACATTATACAGTCTTATTCACTTAAAAATTTTACTTGGAGAAGAAATTGACAGTGTTCTTGGTGAGGATTTCAGGGATGCGTATGAACGCGATCAGTCGAAAATAATCTCGGTTCACATATTTAATTGATACGGGTGAACTGGTTTACTGGATCTAACTAACATGTCCTTGGCAATTATGAATGATATACACCTAAACCCTGTAACTAAAATGTAAAAGTTATTTTAACTAGCTATGGCTCGTCCTACAAAATACTTGGCTTTTTATATTCTCGTAGAAAGCAAGTAGCTATATATAATAATATTTTTTGAGAACCTACACACAAATTAATCTCGTTAAAAACTAATTTAATTTTACTTAAATGTCCATGTGAGTTCTATTCAGCATAAACAAATGAGTTTTAAGCTACTTGTTCTGGTTGAATGGGCAATCGCAAACTCTAAATTAGTAAATAGATAAATAATAATAAATAAATGCGGACAACATCACATACATTGCTCTGAACGCAAAGTAAGTAGCTATTAAGCACTTGTGTTATGGAATTCAGAAACAACGAAGGTACCACAAACGCCCAGACCCGAGACAATGTAGAAACATGACTTTTTACATTGACCCGTCCGGGGATCGAACCCGGGACCTCAGAGCTACCGACACCTTGAAAACCGGTGCGTACGCCACTCAACCACGGAGGTCGTCAATTAGTCAGAAGATACCCAAAAAAAAAGTCCTTTTAATATAAATATTACGACCTATTGTTTCATAATATATTTCATAAGCCACTTTAATCCAATTCAAGGTCCACTCTTCATCAGCACCTAAAACTCTTAGTTTTATTAATTTAAATCGACTAATTTATCACTCTATAAACAAAATTCGACTAAGATGTTACAGTGACCCATGACGACAAAAACTACATTGCAATAAGCATGCTTGTTTTTTTGTTCAAACGGAATCACTAACACAAATGGAGCTTTGTACCCACTTTAAGTGTTCAATAAAGCGTGAAGCATCGGAAAATAGTAGTACGTGCCATTGAAATACACAAGCAACCATTTTGCCAATAGCTTGTAGAGTCGACCACAGCAATAGGTAAACTGAGATGTCTTAAACATGGTAGTTCCAATGATCTTATCTAGACTTTTGTTAGGTTCCACTTAGTGGTATTGACAAGTGCCTATTGAGAAATGTTATCAATTTCAGCGGCTGCAACTGCTGCAAGTGTTTTCTATAGAAAACGGTTGATTGCAACCACGACTAATTCGTTGCCCAGTAAAATGTAGGCCAATCTCGGGCACCGCTCTAGTTTCTCAACGCTGAGTTACTTATCTCGCCGGGAGTCGTTGCCAACGGACCAACGCCAACTATTTTATGTAACTTTGTTGTCGAAACGTGCCGTGAAATTGATAAGTTTGTTTTTGTATCATAGCAATTGCAAACATTTCTTTACTATTTTTATTGATTTTCAATTAGGTCTATGTCAACAAATAGGATTATAAAAACAGAAAACCAGACTCTTTTCATATAACATTTAATAAAAACAAATAATCACAGTCAACAAAACTTAACACATTATGAAAGCTTAATTAGGTTACTAAATAAGGACTTCATTAACTCGTATCGGTAGGAAACAGTCTTAGGTAAACAACTTCTAGTGTCCCTTCTTGTGGCCCCACTTCTTGTGGTGCTCGTGACCGCCCTTCTTCCCATGATCATGATGATGATGATGGTGGTCATGGTGGCCATCCTCCTCGTGGTGTCCCTTATGTTCATGATGATGTCCTCCCTTCTCGTGGTGACCTTTCTTACCGTGGTCGTGTTCGTGATGGCCATGGTGCTTGTGTCCCTTGTGGAAGCCGCCTCCCTTCTTATGGCCATGCTCTTCATGATGTCCGCCGTGGTGCTCGTGGTGGCCGCCGTCATGATGGTGGTCGTGGAAATGCTTTTCCTTCTTGAACTCATCGTGTTTATGCACTCCATGATGGCCTTTAGTTGAGTGTCCTTTATGGTAGTGACCTTCCTCATGATGGCCGTGACCCTTGTGTCCCTTCTCGCCATGGTGATGTTCGTGGTGGTGTCCATCATCGTGGTGATGGTGTTTCTTGTGTCCACCATGTTCGTCGTGGTGGCCTTTGTGGCCCTCATGGTGATGATGTCCTTTTTTGCCGTGTTCGTGATGGTGGTGGCCTTTGTATCCTTTGTGTCCCTTCTCGCCATGGTCGTGATGATGATGAGCATGGTGCTCCTTGCCGCCGCCCTTATCCCATTTCCCACCGTGATGGCTGGCCGCTACCTCCGAGTCTGCATCGCGTTTCTCCCGAGCACTCCTGCAGCTGACGTACGCTAGCGCCGTTAAGGCTATGCAGCACACCAGTAAAGCCCTCATGTTTCCAGTGCACCGATGTGATCAAAGCAGCTGACTGATACCTGTACTTGCGACTATCAAGTTTTTATACTAATAGCCCGTCTTGTTGGTATTGTATGAAAATTGTGTAAAGCTCCAAGGTTGCAGCTATGTGGCGAAGCAAGAACGGGTGCATTGCGCAGTGATACCCGGTGTCTCAATGTGAAAATCGGAACTTAACAGCAAGAGTGCCTACTTTTGATAGTTAAAGTTATTCCATATTCTGAAACTTAAAGAAACATTGTAACAGGTGGTACCTAAAAGAAAGCTAAGCGTCTTCATTATCAAGGGATAAAACCAAGTAAATAGACTATTGTAATTTTTCTCATAGTTTATCCAAGATAGGCAATATACTGGATTCGATTTAGTGTTTAAACACAGTTCTTTGATTTTTCGTGACAACGTTTATTATTAATACTATATTTTATATTCGTTAGTTTTTCAGGTAGCTTATCAAAATTAAATTATTGGTTTATAGTTCAGTCAATAAATCACCCAAAAGTAGTTGTAGAGTGCGTGAGCAAGGCCCTAAGCAATACTTCAGAAAATTGTTCAGAGTGCTTAGATAGTTAACATACTAAAATTCCTGACGTCTAGGGGGTGAGGCGGAGTGGGGGGAGGGGTTTAAAGGTCCCATTTTTCAGTTTTTCGCTAATATCTTTTAAACGGTGCGTCATAGCGATAAGAAGTCTTCTACGCAATGAAAGCTTATAAAATTATGTACAACTTTTACCTTATGCACTTTTTCAAATCCCTACCTATTTTCGAACTACACGTTCCGGAAGAGTGAAAATTGAAAAAAACTTCTTCGATTGAATACTACCTTTTGTATACTACTTGTATACATTGCGTAGAAGACTTCTTATCGCCAGGACGCACCGTTTAAAAGATATTAGCGAAAAACTGAAAAATGGGACCTTTTAACCCCTCCCCCCACTCCGCCTCACCCCCTAGACGTCAGGACTTTTAGTATGTTAACTATCTAAGCACCCTGAACAATTTTCTGAAGTAATTGTTTAGGACCTTGCTCACGCACTCTACAATCTCTTTGCTGACTGGACTATTATGCCTTAGCGGTTAAATAATCTGATTCGTGTACACAAGGTTGCAGGTTCAAACCCAGACTTCTCACATGATACACGTATCATGTGCACACGTATGTAACTTAGTTATTAATTACAAATGTGACTTCTTTACTAGATGGACGAAGTTGCTTATTCTATGATACCATTTGCCAGTGGTGTTCGGATACTCAGTAATTATTTGACGAAAACATCCGGCGGAATCTAGGTTTGAGTGTTCAAGCTTGAGTGTTCTGATCAATGTTTGTTCCGACTTTATTTAAGACGAGGCCTTTGCCAGCAAAGTTCATTTAGGCAAATTAAGTATGAGGTATATACAATGGATCATAAGTTCACCGGTAGACCAACTAAACCTAACCACTAACGAGATACTTTTACACAAAATAGTAACCGACTTCGTACTTCTGTCTATCATATAAGTGTCTATATCTGAGACTGAACTGAGTTTGGTAAACTTGCTAAAAGTAAAATTTAATAGAAGTCCCTACTCAGAATAGAATATCCGTTTTCTCTCTCCTGTTAGATTTGGCTGGTGGTGGAATCGTTGAAGAGTTGTTTTGACTTACCAGATCTGCCCACACCACGAGAAGACTTATAGGATCGTGAACGGACAGATTGCGGTAGAATTTTACATTAGTTGTCCTGCGTTATACTAGGTTGCATATGTTAGGTACTTTAAGTGCCTATATTAGGTATAGGTAGCATTATATAAGGTTGTCTGAATGTCTGAATACATTTCACAGCGGACCACTCATAAAGTTTACATAGTTTTATTAATGCGAATGCGAATATAACTAAAAGAAGCTTGTTTTGTTTTACTAGTGATAAGAATATATCAGTCTATTTTTTCAAATTACTCATTAATTTAATCATGCTCACGTCGCCTACTTACCTCAAATAGCAGGTAGAGCCAGGGATCCTGCACCTCATTTTCCTTCCGTCGCAGACTCATGATACGGAACACTTGTACGGTCGAATTACTAACAATGAAATCCAATTGACAGTTTAGCTTACCACTGCGCTTGCTAAATTAAATGTTATTAAAGATATCTAAATTTTATTTAAAACTGTTCTTTTATACTACCTTATAAGCAAGTTTTGTTAAGCACTAGGGCGAAGTAAATATTGCGCCCTGCATTATATTTTTTAACAAACATTCAACAAATTTTGCCATTTTTTAATAGTGGCTTTAAGATAATGCCAACACCTGATCAATCTTACGTAGATTTTGTAATTTATTGGTCATGGTAAAGCGTAGGCCTTTTTGAATGTTAGTAATATCAGAAGGAATTAGAGTCATAAAAAACCAGATGATTTTTGCTTAATTTATTGATACAATCCTCAACAACAATTAATACATGAGCACTACATGATGCCATATGGTTAATAATTTTAATCTAAATACCTATTAAATTTAAACTAAATATATTTTAATTCGTAAAGTACTTTTATAATAATAAATCACAATATATACCAACTTTCAGTTGACAAAATTATTTAACTAAAGGAACATATCTAAATATCTTTTGTAGAAACGCGTAAGTGTTTCACACCCTACAGTTAAAATTTTATATGCTTTATCATAATTTCAGTCCTAATGATGGTTTCACAAACACATATTTAGATGCTACGGCTTCCGATATATCTATACCAATTCTAGTTTAAGAGTATTATTCGTGTTTCTCTTTAGATCAAGTAGATCTGGAATATAATTATGGTGTGTTGATCGTACAATAATTTTGCCGTAACAAGAAAATATGTTTTGATCACCGAATAGCTTGCATTCATTTTTGTTAGTTAGTTACATATAGTAGGTTCTCTGCAAGCATATTTTTTTTTTCATTTTGTATTGATCCCAAAATGAACTCTAATATTTTGTTATGGAAGCACAAACTCAAAAAACGTAAGCAGCAAATATATAATATTTTTCTAACTGACAGACCTTTGATTATATTTCAAGAAGACGCGTCTTGGAACAACTGACATACCCGAGAGTAAAACTAAATATCACCACGGCATACACAAACATTTACCTAAAATTAGATCAAAAGCGCTAGTCGCCTAGAAATTAATAAACTTACGTTCAAACACACTCAAACCAAAGTTACCTAAACAAATTCTACTGTTATATACTTTTGGTGTGATTCATATTACTTTAAGTTATCAAGTGAAGCAAAGATATAATATAGTTATCCAAAATACTTTATTTGTAGATAAAGTATAAGTTTAGAACGTTATGATGCTGAGGTCAACTTGAAAAGTGATATAATACGCATTTGAATATTGCCATTAATTCCCAATATTATATTAAATAGTTTACAGTGAACAGCCTCATTTTTTCGCAATCACTCTATTCTATATTTTAACCCATGCAAATATTTATACATAATATTTAATAATAAAATATATTTGTAGGATAATAACGAAAACTACGACGTACGACACTTTTTTCTTCAGAGAATAAGTTCAATACCACGATATAATAAAATACTATTTATTTCATAAGAATAAAGTCTTGAAAAAAATGTTTCAAGAGATCATTTTTACATTATTAGCTGACATACTAAAATGTTAATCTATGTTTAAAATAACTACATCTTCATATGTAATGCACTCTGTAAGTGTTAGTTATTTAATGTTTGACGAGCACTGTAGTTTTTTTTTCGCTTAGGAGTCAAGGACTACTGATGTCGAATAAATACATAATTATAAAGACAATTATTATCTAATTCCACGTGGCCACAGGCGAAAGTGCAGTGTAAAAGTTATTCTCAACATGTTATGTTTAGTTTGATACACAGGGTCATGTCACCCGCATACGCTTGTCTAGTTGAGATGGAAGCCACGCTCGTTAGTTGCAGCTAGTAGCCTCTCCCGCAGAACTTCCTTGCAGGAATACTCCGGTAGTTTCAAGTAGTGAACACATGTATTCACTGACGGGTAAGATCCATCGCCAGCGTCGACCTAATAATATTTTGTATTTATTAGAAAATGTAATACTAATCCAAAAAGTAATAACATGAATAGGAACTTATTCCGTTTTTTCTTGGTTATTTATTAAGTCGCTTTTTTAATATAGGTGATATAGGTGGTTCCAAATAAAAATAATAGAAATAAAATCATAGAATACGAATAATTACCTTGCGCACTACGGTAAGTCTGGGGTGTAGATTAGCGAGTCCGCCAGGCGGTAGACTGCTGCAACCCGTCGCGAATTGTAAGAACGCCTTGCGTTCGCGCAGCGACATCTCCACGAGCACGTCCACGAGCCGGAGGAATCCGGGACTGTTAGCAAACGGTGATCATTATTGTGACTGCTTCATTTCTGTAAATTCGCTCTCTGCGCTCCTCTATTACGCTATTTCAGTTTCGCATAGAGTTGATGGCATTTTGAAAATATATCCAAATTAAAAAAATAAACATCGTAGTGTTTGTGTACCTGTCGCGCGTGTATCCGAGCTTGGGCTCGGTGTACTGCAGCAGATGGTCGCGCGTCCAGACGGGCCCGCGCTCGCCGCACAGCAGCAGACGCAGCTCGGCGGCGCAGAAGGCGCGCAGGCGGCGCGGCGGGAACACGGCGCCGAAGCCGCGCCGGAACGCCGCCGCCTGCCGCCGCACGCCCGCGCGGCACATCCAGCGCGCGCTCGCCTCCGCGTACGCGCGCGCGTTGTGCGCGCCCACCTGCACACAACACAATCTCTATTACATATTCCTCATCTTACAGAATACTTCATGCAAAACCACATTATAAGTACTCAACTCTTCTAGTTGCAATTTTTTATCATTATATTGTCCGAACAATATGAAAAACAACATTAAAGGTACTTGCACAACTATCAAATTACAGCAGTTAATTGGTCGAAGGCGATATGATAAACCGTTCGAAAATAATCTATCATGTGTTCATCAATAGTACATTTGATAATAAATAAATAAACGAGGTTTTGAGCGAGCATAGTGCGTACCTCGATGTTCTCTCCGTTGTCGACGAGCGGCTGCAGCGCGACGGCGGCGTCGGCGGCGTCGGCGACGTGCGTCATGGTGAGCGCGAGCTGCTCGAACGTGGCGCCCTCCACCGTCAGCGACGCCGCGCGCCGCGACACCTCCTCCGCCGCCAGCGACGCCGAGCGCGACAGCGCCTCGTAGCTCTCGCCCGCCGCCAACACGCTCTGCAGGAAACTACACCACAACAACATTCATATGTGCTAACTTATGCCAGTGGCTCTGCTCACGTCCATTCCCAACCAATCATAACGACAGTAAGTAAAATATATCTATATACTCACCGATGCCTGATTGGATCAATCTCCTCCAAACAGTCATTAGTCAATTCCTCGCCGCACATGATACGCAAGAAGGGTTCTGAGAGCGGCAAGTCAACGAGTCGACCGTCTTGTAGAACCTGTGATAAATATTTGTGTTTAATTTGTCTGCTTTATAGCTAAATTAATTATGTAAGTACAAATTATTATATTAGTTAACTTACCTTAGCCAAAAATACTCCAAGGAACCAGAAATATTTGCAAACTTTATCACAGACGGGCGAGTCTTGAGGAAGTGGTGCCGGGAAAAGCCCACCCGCTCTCGTCACGTAATAACCCGGAGGTTTCTCTATAAACACAACACTAATATTTAAGGACACTTTTTGACTTTTTATGTGGTAGAACGGTGCAAAAAAGAAATGTTTGTGGACATACCGTCGGGTAAGATGAGGTGGTGAGGCGCGGAGTCGTCGTTCTGCGGCGTGGTGTGCGGCGAGTCGTTGAGCCACATGCCGAGGTCAGCGCGCTGCAGCTCGGCCGCCACGAGCGCGTAGAACTCCAGCGTGGGGCCCAGCCCCGTGCCCTCCTCGCCCGCGAACTCCACCTCCAGCACTGACTTGCGCCCCGCGTGCACGCGCATCACCTGCACACACATGCAAGTAACGCTATGTTACGTAACCAATACTGTTTTTATTATTACAAGATTCTAATGAAGTTTCTCATCATTTATCTTATCATATTATTATCGTCTTCGGATTTGTTTGTTTTGTCTTCCTAAGTACTGATGATTCAAGATTATGTGTATAATTGATAAGCTTGTGTCTTACATAAATATATTTCGTTACACGACGATAGCTATGCATTCTACAATTAATATAAATAAAAGAATCAAACCTGCATAGCAGATCGCAACAGGTCAGGTTGTCGCGGTATCCGGACACGTTCGTGACGCAGGCGTCCCATACGGAACTCAGTCGCTTCCAATTCGGCGCGGCGTGGAGATACTGTGTTGCCAGATCTACAACAAAATACGAATTATTTACATAAAATTTAATTCCGTATAATAATTGTATAAATAAGTTTTTTTTACAGTATGCAAGTTCGTGTAGTGTAAATTCTCGTAATTACCTTTGTCTGTCTAAAGCGCGATCCCTTTGAGCTTGTAACCAGACGATAGTACGGGAAGTTCCGAAAGCCGTACAAGCGAAGAACATTTGACGCGTTTCCAGAGGGAATAGGAATGGGCACCAGTCGTTTAACTGTTGACACCTGCAAATTTAATTTCATATTAGGTACTACATAACTACATACTATTATATCAATTGACTTTCTAATTTCAATTATCAATGATCATGTATTTTTGGACTTCTTAAAGTTATAATTAATAATTGAACCTAAAATCTTTTTAGAATTATAAGAGAAGGCAGCGGCACTGGAACTGTGTGTGATTGGAGTAGGTACCATAGCGGCGTGGCGGCGGCGGCGAGCGTGAGCGGCTCCTGCAGCTGCTGGTGCAGCTTGTTGGTGAGCTTGGTGGACACGAAGGCGTCGGCGGGCAGCGCGGGCGCGGCGGCGCGCAGGCGGCGCAGCACGCGCACGCAGCACGTCGCCATCGCGCCCTCCGCGCCCTCCGCGCCCGCGATGCCGCGCTCTACACAAACAATTTATTTCATTTATCTCAGCTAACTTTAAAAGTCGCTTTAGGCACGTGGTTCCAAGAATACTAACAGGAACTTCATAGGCTACTTTTTGTAAGTAAAAGTGTGACGGTATCAAAATTACATCTACCACAACCATAAATATAGATGCTGATGTGTTTGTATACCACGTCAATTCTAAATTTAATATCATAGGACAATTGATATCTTCTTTAATAGGTAGGTCTGGATCATGCATTTAATAATAATCAATTCGTATTATATGTCTTCACTTTATAGTTTTACCTGGGTCACATGGTTCATCGTCCTCACTGTCGCTGGAAGACGCAAAGGTCTCCATGCCCTCAATTTCTTTGTATGTCAATCTATAAAAGGAAAATATTATATTACAATATGAATTCAAATGTTTAGTGTAATAGATTTATAGATTACTGAGGTATTTTTGTGCCTTTATAGTGTAGGATAGGCCGTGTAGCGAGTAAATATTTACGTGTAGGTGAGGTCGCGGTGCGTGTCTGCGAGCGGCAGGCGGGCGTTGAGCGCGAGCACGGCGCGGTAGAGCGTCCAGGAGGGGCGCTCCAGCGGCACGGACGCGCCCGCCGCCGACAGCACCAGCCGCAGCGCCGGCAGCCGCCCCGAGCCCGAGCCCGACCCACTACCTGCCGACGCCGCCGCCGCCGCCGCCGCCGCCGGGCTCTCCGCCACGCTGCACTCCTCGCCATCCGAGGACTCGTTCAGAGGGATCTCCAGATCTGTAAACACACCGTCATCAATATTCATTATGTGTAAAGCCATCCCACGTTCGGTCAAGCAAGTATTACTTGCAAAAATCCTTTAATCTAAACTCTAAAATTTACATCGACAAACTACAATCACGTACCGACAGTTTGGTTAAGATTCGTTCTTCCTGGACGTGGATCAAAGGCGGGTATCAAAGCAGAGAACTGTCGTTTGAGCACGAAGTCATCGTCCCATGGTTTGCGCTGGCGGCCGCCCTGACCGCTGCTGCCACGAACTGCCTCCAACGCTTCTTCCTCCATCAATGAAAGAAGGTTGCGAGAAACCTGATAGATATTCCAAATTAAGCAACAGTGTGTTTGGAACTATATAAAAATAATTATGGTATATTTACTTCAAAGACTCCAAGTTAATATTTCAATATGCTGAGAAAATTTTTTATAAAGTTATGTGTACAGCAAAAGTTAACATAAACATTACGATTAAAATAATAAATTACATATAAGAAGAAGAGTTACAATAAACTAAAAAAAAAAAAAAAAAGTCAAATACCGAATGACAAACTAAAGAAATGAAACATTGAATGCACAGTTACTATAGTAGACCTGCTACGTGAGCTAGAGTGAGATAGTAAGGCTAGAGTAGTGTGGTGTGTACTCACTACCTCCTGGTAGGTGGGCTCGTTCTCCTTGTCGCTGTCGAGCGCGTCGTCGGCGTCGTCGTCGTCCTCCAGCTCCGTCAGCAGCGCCGGCGCGCGGCACGACTCCAGGAAGTCCTCCAGCGACACCTGCAGCCACTTCCAATATTAAGGAATGTATTAAACTAAGTCACTTGCTACAATACACTACACATGCATCACACACAATATTTACACTCTTTAACTGACAACAAAGCAATGGTTTTGACAAATTCAATCAATAAATAATAGTAGGTAAATGAATAGTAAAAAGTGCGCAAGCAAGTCAATATTAAAGATAAGTATGTATCAGTATTAACAATTACCTGTTCGCTTTCACTGGATGTAGAGGTGAGAGACAAAGTGAGAGCATTCTGCGCGTTTGGAACAAGCGAGGGGTAACTCTGAGCAGCAGATAATAGTCCACCCGGGAAATTGCTTGATAAGGCTAGCCGCACCAAACTGTGAACATTTATAATAAAGGTTAACAAATTTCGGTCGTTGATATTGAACATTTAAGTAACGATGTCGCCATATAAAAATCTATCGACGTAATTTATTTTCATGTTATTTTTTGATGAATTTGAAAAACCAAACCAAAAGATTCTTTGATTATGGAATTTGGAATTTAAAGTATTGGATCTGCTTCAACGTAAGTATATAATGTTAATATGGGTGTACCTGGGGAAGAGGCTGGTGGAGTGGTTGGTGCGCGCGGCGCGCTGCGGGTTGCCGCGCCCCGCGCCCGCGCCTCGCGCCACGCCCAGCGACTCCAGCAGTCGCGCCGCGCCCTGACACAAACAACACATACGTTAATATTTATAACCTTATACACGCTACTCATTTACCGATCATCTGATGATTTTAGCGATAATTTACAAAATAAATTGATATGTCTTTAAGATGGTACATACTCTATTTACCTGTTGTGTCAGATCTGGTTCACTAGCGCTCATGGCACCGGACCCGCCAGACTGACTGTCCTTGTGATCACCATATTGGCCATCGGCGTTCTCGTTGTCCTCACACTGGAAAAAACGCGTACTATTAATTACGAATGTCCGTGGAATAAAAAACTTCGTACGACAACAATAATGCTAAGCATATTACGGCTATAAAATAAGATAAAGACCTCGTCTAAGTTACGTGTTTCAGACACTAAACAAATGAATATTAAGCTAGCGAGCGACCGGATGCCAGAATGGTGTAGTACAGGAACGCGTGCCTTAGTGGAGGCCTAAAAAGATAAATGAAAAGCAATGGGCGCACGCAAGTACAATGCGTATAGTATCCGTGATACCTGTATGTGGAGGCGGTTGGCATTGTTCCGCAGAGTGTGGAGCAAGGAGGCGGGCAAGGCGGGCAAGGCGGGCAACGCGGGCAGCGCCAGCAGCTCGCTGGACAGCAGCGCGTTGGCACTGTTGCGCACAGCGTCCGCCTCGCTGTGGCGCGCCTCGCCGCCCTGAGCGCAACACCGCCGTCACACACCGCACGCACACTCTCACACACATCCACACACACCACTACGCCACCGTGCCCGACCACGACTCCTAACACTGACCGCTACCCTTATCAGACTTTATATAAGCAATGAGGCAACAGCACCGTCGACAAATTTCACAGTACCAAAGCGATATAGGCACAATTTATACACTATTCTTATGTATTACATATAAAAAACTGTCAATAGACACATAGTTTACTCTGTTTAATAAAAACGACGAATGTAAATGTCCCAGTCGTTATAAAGTAATTGGAACAATGGAATTTATAAATACTTTTATATTTATTTTTTTTTATTGGACTTTGTATGTTCATTGCAATAATAACCCATAATTATGTGGCTTTTATCTTTATATAAATTGCACCTAACTACTGATTTCAAAACATAACTTTAGTAACAGTGATTGAGACCCCAATTTACATCTATTCTGAACTATTATCATAAGGAATAAACACATTGTACTGACCTCTTGAGTATTTGTTTCAGGTACAGGTTCTTTAGCCGGGTAGGGCTTCGTTATGTCTGTGATGCTTGTTGGTCCCAATTCCATATTTGTAAATGACGTGTTGCCCAAATCTGCCATACAGTTATTGCTTTCTGCGCCGAGAGTCAGCGATTCTACTATCGTAGCTAGATCTACAAAACACACATGGATTAAGATATTTTATAAAATATGACTAGGTGACAATAGGTCAACATGGTAACATGAAAACAGTACCTGTATTGATATGATGTGTCGAATTGTTAATTGCAGACAAATCTGTAGCATGTGTGCGAGGTCGTGACATATTGCTCGCCATTTCTTCACTAGATATGTTATCGGCAGATGATGCTTGCTCCGTCGAAGCCACGGATACCTTTATGTAAAGTTTAGATAGTCAGTTGAGCAACAAGTTACAAAATCTTTTTTTTTTTTGGGATAGCGACAAAACAATAAATACTTTGTGCGACTGAATATATTGTACCTGATGATCGACGGCAGTGGCGTCCGGCAGGCTCGGCGTGGAGTGACTCTTGCGGCCTTGCTTAGCCTCGCCACACGCAGCGCCACCAGTAGAGCCGCCACTCACGACCTTCAGGTCAAACTTGCCCTCTGCGCCCATACGGTACGAGTTGCGTCCACCGTGGTCCCACCTAGTATGAGAGAACCATTAGTTAAATTGGTTTTAAAGCTACCTTCTGTTCCGAGTTAAATAAACGATAGTGTCCGTACCTGACATCGACCCAGCCGTTGTGCAGGTCGGAGGTGACGGTGCCGAGCGCGGGGTGCACGCCGTCCTGGTCGCGCCACTTCCAGTCAGGTCCACGCAGCACGCGCGCGCCTGCGCACACGCCGCGTGCACCGCGCGACCAGCGTCTAGCGCGCGCTCCGCCGCCGCCCGTGCCCCCGCCCGCCGGCGTCGTGCTCGTGCCGCCGTTCGTCGCGCCGCATTGTCGCGGTGCGTTCTCGCATACGCCCGTCACCTTAAGGTTAAACGATTTATCAGTCACCATCCTTGTTATAAAATGTAATCAATCCTGGATTGTCCGTCTTACCTTTCCATAGATCTCCAGCCCAGAAAGGGACAGGTAGTGGCTCTGTCCGCTGGCGTTCTTGCCGTTCTGCTGTATCCGCAGGTAGCGGTAGGGCGCGTCGGCGCGTATCCGCCACGTGGCCGTGCTGCCCGGCTCCTGCAGCGCTTGCTCGTCGTTGTGCGCCAGAAGGGTGCTCCAAGTTATACCATCCGTCGACATCTGCACGAACACCAATATCATTATTTACTAATAATACTTAGTTATCACAATAACATCAATTGTATAACTAAAACTAAATGATGATGATATTGGTAACAACATTAAATTCCTTTGAATACTAGATTTATATGAAATCTGTTCATTTAAATAAGAAAGACAAAAAAAGTATGTAGGTGTTTAAAGTAGAGCAAAAACGAAATCCGGGATTCTAATAAATGTAAATATGCATATAAATTTCAATACCCAGAAAGGAATCGTCGTCACTATAAAATATACGTAATATACTATTTGATATGAAAACACAATGAAAACGAAAAGATACCAGACACGAAAACGAAACTATACTTCTTAAAACGAAAATACTTACATATATGCCCAATGTATCATAAATTTAACTAACCCCAAAACGACGGCTTTCTGGCATTCACCTAACTTTAGTATTTGGTGACAAACAATGTTGAACTTAAGTTATATGTGTACGATTATTTTGTTTACGTCAGACGCTAAAATCTGATTTTCTCCTATATCGGCCTTTACACAAAAATACAACATCTCCATCGGCTTCCCGAATTTAATTGTTTATCGCCATTACACATTTTATTTGAATGTTACTTAAAATAAAATTCAAAAATAAACTTTCATATCAATATAAGTATTTCTGTCATAAATTAAATACAGAATCACAAAATAGTGTATACTGGCCCAGTTATCGGGATATAGAGGAGTGGCGCGGCGCGGTTGACAGCGCATCGCCGCGCGCGCCACTGCGAGCTTGGGAGATCCCGCTGCATCCTTCGCAGCAATTACATGCAGATGTTACTGATTGTACGGGCACATAGTATTGAGCTACCTACATTCACCTAACTTGACAACATGAGGTCTTTTTGCTTAATTCGTATCCAATTTCTGCTCGATAATTTGCGGTGGTAGGTAAAGGACCAAAGAAAATTTAAAAAAGCAGAATACAGTACAACAGTGCAGGTTAGCGTCGTAAAGAAGTAAAAAGGGGGCCTTAGAATCTTCGGTCAGTGAAGATACATTTTTACACATAATCTAACAGTTGCCGCCATAAGCTTACCCACAAAACACATTATTTTCACTAAAATAGTATAGAAAATGCAAAATCTGAGCACACTTACTTGGAATAACCAGTTTCTGAGAGCCGATCTTCCATATCCACGAGCGTGTCGTAATGTATACGCCGAGGGCACTACTTGTAAGCCTAGATCTACCGCTATAAACGCTCTTCTATCATCGTTAGTGTGCACATTGAGCGGCTCGGGTGACCTCGACAGTGCGTCTTCAGCTCGACCGTAAGGTAGTTGTCTACCATCTGAAGACCAAACGCTTACTAAGGAATGAGCACCAGGATTAACCCATTCACAAGTACCTCCATTACTGCCAATAAAATAAAGAATACCGTTCTCGTCGAAGTCGTGCTAAAAAAGTGTAAGAAATATGTCAGTATTTTATCAAGCTTTTAAATTATAATTTGGTTTTAGGGTACTGAACACTTGCAACTTACATCGTAATTGAAAACCATAGGTGCCTCTGCTTTAATTTTTTGCACGAAATTGAAACCGGTTCGTTCCATGTCGTACCATTGTCTAGCGACCGACTTCGCGAGGAACCTCTCTAGTTGGCGCACGGTCGTCAAAGCTTCCACTTTGAGATTTCTGCCAGCATTGTTACCATTATTGGTCGTGGTCTCTTCAGTGGACTCGTCACTTGCGCGTTCAACTCGCAACCTAAAAGGAAAAAGGTGATACGAGCATGGGTAAATAAATTGGGTGCGGTTGTTGCGGTCAAAGTCAAATAAAAGCTCCCTTCCTGTCTCCTATTTTTGCAGTGCCGACGGGGTCCACGACGATCGAAACTTTGTAAAAGCTACCATGTAAGTAGAGGTGTGGAAGTATTTAATTGAGTGCGTACCTGATGCGCTTGGTGAGGTGGTGCAGCGTGCCGGCGGAGGGCGGCGGCGCGTCCCCGAGCGGCGCGTGCACGGGCAGGCGCTCCACGCTCTCCAGCACGGCCACCAGCCGCGCCGCCAGCACGCCGCCCGCGCCCGCGCCGCGCGACACCCACGCGCGCACCAGCCGCGCGCGCTCGCCCGCCTGACCCGCCGCGTCTGTTCAAACCACCCTCGATATATTTTAAAGCCATGTCCCACTGTTAGTTGTCTACGCTGTGCAGGCGCGGATCCAGGGGGGTGGTCACGGGGTCATGACCTGGGCTAGGTCCAGGAACTAGATGGGCCACTAATTAAGTTTGTAAACGTTATCTACATAGACTACATATATCTCTCTATAGGGAGCAAAAAGGAGAGCAGCTGGAGCTCGACAGTAAAAATCCTAAATATATCATCAAGTTATGTAATTATATAGACAAAAATCGCGCTGCACGGCCAAAATTGTAGTGCGAAAGGAAATAAGCTATAGGCTCATTTGCTAACAGCCAGTTGCTACCTAACTTAGGAGGACCGGGGCCAGCTGTCGCCGGGTTTTCACAAGGGATAGTGCTTTATGTGGCTCTCGTGTATGCCCTGAGAGTGACGGTTCGCGGTTCGGCTCTTTTGAGCCGATCGCAGAGGGCAACGCTCTCGACGTCAAACTTGAAAGATAAACGCTTTACCCCTTTTCCCTTGTTTCAAGTAGTTTCTTACTTACCATTGGCTTGAGGTGACAAGACTTGTAGTAAAGAAGGCGCCAAGCCAGATGACTGTAACTCGTATGCAGATAGTAACTCATCTCCACACAAGAGCTCTGACAGCTGGTCTAGTGACTCATTAAGTTCACGCTGCCAATCATCTGTTAGGAGATAATTATAAGTTTAATAAAAGTCACAATTGTGTACATATATACCAACTGTTTTAGTATATAAACTTCAGAAACTGACCAGTAGGCTGCGTAGCCAGTCGCTGCATTCGGGCAAGTAAGGCGCGCAGTCTCGCTACCGGGGGCCGCGGCTGCCGGGTGGCCGCGTTTGCCAAGTGTCGCGAATAAAGCGCGCGAGCTCGTTCGCATACCTAATAATAAACCACATTGATCAATTTTGATTTGCCTATTTTCAAAACCAAACAATTAAGTAATAGACTATGCTTATCTATAGTAATCATGATGTTAGTGAAAATATAAGAACCTGCGCTTTAAGAGCTTCCGCTTTGGCAGCTAGTCTTGATCTGCTAACGTTAACAGCGTTGTGGGGCGTCACTGTCCTTCGGTCTGCCCAGCCGCTTGCTAGCTCGGGACCTAAATTGAATTATTTAAGTTAAATTATTTTAAACACAAAATATATACAAACCTTAGTCACAATACTGTAAATGTATAAAAAAAGATAAATATTTTTAGGAAATAATATGGCAAATGTAGCAAACCGTGACAAGGTAAGCAAATAATTAGTATAAATATTCTAAATTTGATAAATAAAGATTCATAAATACCTAAAAATGTTTCCGCTGTGAATGAATGTTTAGTGCCCCTGTTGGACTCAAATATAAACCCTGGTAGATCTTCTCTGAGTATCGTAGTTTGTTGTTGTCCATCTGTATTGTGAATTTGAAGTTCTTTTTCCCTGCAGAAGCAAGAATCTATTAAAAACTGTTACACGCGAACAAAATATATATTTGTCAACAAAAAAGCAATTTACATACTTTTTACATGACAGGGCCCAGTTTCCAATAATTAATTTAGCTGCTCCAGGTTTCGATAAAATTGGTTGAGGAACCGAATTTTTCACAGATGCACGTGCCCTTTGAAGTTTATCAATAAATTCACCACGATTTTCTGCAAAGAAATCAAAAATAGAAATCAAAAATATTTATGAATACTTAAATTCTTAACTTTACTTACAGCGAAATTTTCAGTGCAAAAAATAACATACCAGTATTATCAGTCTGATGTTCTGGGCTGCCGCTAGAGTACATAGTAGCCAATTTTCCGTCGAGAAGGAAGCGGAACCATCCGTTGCTGCCGGTGCTGAGTTCCAGCGCGGCCGCGTCGCTCCACACGTAGAGCGCGTCGCGACCGCGGCACAGCGACCACTCCGCCCACGAATAACCCACGCCGCTCGACAAGCATGAAGCATCTTCACTGCAACCTACAAAAACCAATACTTTTGAGAAAAGTCACAAAATTAATAGCAGGGATGAGATGATTTTTTTACGGGTAATGCTAGTTTTAATTTGTTAACACTCCTTGTCTATTTATAATGGTAAATGTCAATTCTCACCAGGTATATTGGAGTTTTCACTATCGGACGACAGGAATGCTGCCGGGGCTGCTGCCAGCCCCTCCACCTTGCTGAACACGCCGAGCCGAGCAAACTGCTCCAAATATATGTCGGAAGCCTTCACCATCAACTCTTCAGCAATACCGAGCACAATCAGATGTCCATCATCGTCATCCTGAGTGAACAGAAAATGTACAGTGTTATACAAATATTATGGTACATAACAACTAATTGCAAACATACAAAACGATGCATTTTGTTATTTACTATTTACACTCATTTAAGAAAAATTTCATTGAGCTTTTATATGAAACTTATTTGATATTTGCTTTTACTAAACACGAATTAAGGAGGCTCATGATTTTATTCAGAATCTAATAAATTAATTAACGAGACATAGTTTGCTTTTTTATCATGTAGCATATGTATGTCCGTTATGGTGACAACATAAAACATTTTAAATTATGTGTTTACAAGAAACGCAATTTTAATGAAGCTTTAACTGTATTAAAATAATAAGTGATCAAATTCTTTATTTATTGATAAATACATACATAGGCATCAACACAAAATAAAATCAATCAAAAGGGTACATTAAAACACAGAAAATAAACACGGAAGGATTTGTTTATGCAAGTAAGTTTCGATGGTGTGATGTCTTTACAAAAATGTGAATGCATTTAAGAATAAATGATATGAGAAGAGCAAGAAATCAGAATCTTAATACCAACAGAACACATCATAAATTAGTGTTTTAACTTCGATGATAATGACTACTGTAAATCATGAATATGTTTAGCTATTCTAAGCCGAGCACAGTTGATGGCATCGTCATACGGATTTAGGCCAAAACAGGGATCGTAAATGGTACACAAAAAAAAATCGTGCAACGGCGTCTCAAGCAATGATTAGGTTACGGCTCTAAAACGGATGATCAAGTCCGCGATATCATTACATCGGTTTTTTTTTCAGTGTGTAAGGACTAGAATACAAAAAGTACGGTAGCTTTAGTTTAAGATCGGTAATCAAGTTAAATTCGAAATCAGTCATTTTAGAGCCTCGCGGCCAGGTGGCGCGGGAGGAGCATCACACCATCGGACGTTACCGCAGGCGGGCGGATATAGCGGCTGCGCAGCACTCGCGCCGGGGCGCGCCGCCACGCGCCCAGCTCGCCCTGGCACACACAACGAAGCCCGCGTCATATGCCGTTTTTCAGGTTTCATATATCATATTTCATATATTTCTCTCACAACAAAATATAATATAACTAACCACATATTGGCCTTTGTTTCACGCTATAAACAAAATAGGGTGCCCAATAACAGGAAACAATAGAATATGCTTGGGTCGCGTGTCTCCCTCGGGCATAGCGTTAAGAAGGGGGTGTGGGACAGTATACTCACGGCGTTGTCGAGCACGGCGGCGACGAGCTGCGTGAGCAGAGCGGCGGCGGGCGGGTCGCGGCGCAGCGAGAGCGCGCGCAGCAGACGGGCGGGCGCGTAGTGCACCATCTTGCGCACCAGCGAGAGGCACGCGCGCCGCACGCCCGCGCCGCCCGCGCCCAGGTAGCGCTGGCAGAACACCGGCACCAGCCGTCTGCACCACACAACACACTCTTATAAAACCTAACACCACAACCTCGTCAACTACACTTGTACCTTAACGAAATCCTCGAATCCTTTATTAGCTAAACTCAAGTAGTCTAAACAATTTTCATTATAGGAAATTCAAGCCCTTGTTGACTACTTCAAACCTAAATTCTCTATAACCACAATCATCAGACCAATTGTGCATAAAATCTATCGCAAGGAAAATGGTTGACATTAGTATACATCAGTAAACTTACTCTAGATATACTGCAGCCATTTCTTTGTCTCCAGTTTCAGGAAAGTCATCGTCATTGGTTGGGGATGGTGAATCGTGGTTACCTACTACCAGCCACTCGCCCGGACACTGAAGTATGGCTGCCACTTCTCTATGTCCTAAATATACAAATCATTTATGAGTTTACAAATACCAACACATACGCAAAAAAAAACTCATGACTTGTAAAGTATATTTTAGAATTTAATATAATCGATGTTTAATGTTCAAGCAGAATTAAGTACGCCAATCAATTCATTTAATTACGCTGTGGCAGAAGATTTTAGCGACATACCTTGATCGTGTCGTTCCCGAGCTTTATCGAGAGGTGTTTTACCATCCTCATCTCGTAAATCTGCATTCGCACCATAACGAAGCAGGACTTTGGCGATAGCTGGGCGGCCAAAGCATGCCGCGTAATGCAGAGATGAACTACGTTGACCACGATTTACGTCAGCACCTAACAAAATTGTTGAATCATGTAAGTCAATATACCACTTTAAATATAATAATAAGATTGTATGTTGAATTATAATATGATACCTTTCTCGCAAAGAAACTCGACCATTTCCCTGGTGCCGAAAGCCGAAGCCCAGTTGAGGAGCGTCTGTCCGACGTCGTCGGTGAAGTTGACGTCGACGGCGCCGCTGGAGACGGCGGCCAGCAGCGCGTCCGTGTCCTTGCCGCGGATGCAGTCGATGAGCTGGCGGTGCGACTTGTCGCCGCGCGCGCCGCTGCCGCTGGCCGACGAGCCCTCGCCGCTCGCGCCGCCCGACCCGCTCGACCCAGATGTGGAGCCCCCGTTACGAGTCGAACCGCTAATATACGCCACAACAATCATTACAGCTCCAGTAAAGGTTACAGATAAATAGAAAACCAAATAAATTTAAACTATGTCTTACTTCTGAATAGCATGACGTCCTTCGCATAAGAGAACAAGCAGCAAATCTACCAGCCGCATGCACTCGAGACACCAGCGCTCGTCTGCTTGCACCGCGGCTTCAACGGCTGAACATAACTCCAGACGCACGAGATCCTACAGAGAATAATAAAGTTGACTCACACAAACACTAAAAATCAATGTTCCGTTACTAATTAAAATCACTTACATGAGTAATTTGTGCAGACCCTCGGCACAATGTAGAGAGCAAACTAACAGTAGTGGAGACTGCCGGAGCAGAACATTTATCATCGCCACTTTCGGCACTGCCTAGCCGCCGAACGAGTTCCTCTATCAAACCTACGTTGAAAGAAATTTGTAATAAGTTATGATATTCAGATAACACTATTGAAAAGTTATGTAAATCGTTTTTAATTATATTTAGATGCAATGCCATAGTTAATTATACAAGTGGCATGCATTTTGAGTATCATAATTACCATGTTCGGCGAGAGGAGCGGGGTCAGCATGCGCGCGCGCAAATCGATCGGCGAGTGACGCGAAACATCTAAGTGCTGCGTCAGCCACCCGCGCGTCATTATGGCGCAGTAATGCCGATAACGACGATACTGCGTCACCTACGCGAGCATCTCCTGGCTCCATTTTACCACAAACCCTATACAGACAAAAAAGTTACTAAATTATTTGAATTAATGGAATCAATATCTATTGTTCGTAAAATAATTAATCTGAGAAAAAATAAAAAAAATTGCAATGATCTAATAAACAAATCCTCTACCTAGAAACGACAGCCATTGCAGAGTGCAGAGTATCCTTATGCACAGATGTACCATGGTGTGTGATAAAATGTAATACTGCTGGGAGACCACCTCCTTCCCACACAGCACCTGCCTCCCTGGTGCAAACCAACTCTAACACCTGTGAACAAAACAAAATGTAACATGTATAGTAAAAACTTTTAAAAAAATATTTTTAGAACTAATAATGTTAATATTTAAAAATGATACGTCCAAAACTCAAAAACTATTAAAATGCGACACATTAATATGCGTCTTAATTATTATATTCATTACACAAAATAAGAGGTATTTTGATAGGTTTTTGTAAGTCTGGTTAATTATGTTAATTAATATAAAAATTTATTGTAGCTTTTGTTATGTAGTAATTATTTTTTATCAGCAGAGAATAAATTTTAATAACTTGATTGACACTAATCTTGATGTATTGTTAAAAGTAAAAATAAAGTTAAATATAAACTTACTTTGATGCATTGCTCAGCAAGATCCTTGCTGGTACGATTGTTAGGATCAACTGTGAGCAATCTGCTGCAAATAGCCTTTACTGCCCCTTCGATAGCCACAATACGCCTAGTACATTCAGCTGCAAAAGAATTCATTTGATAGATGTATACTCATATAAAAATATGTACATATATTGCAATTTAGTAATTTGTTCACTAATAAATATTTTTTTAAATGTGTTAGTTGTTATTCATTTCTAACCATTATAATAATATAATGATAATGAATGTAGTATAAAATAACGTAGTGTAAAAGAACTCTTTTTGGATGTATCAGCCTTGTATATATTTTGTATGCAACTAAATTTAGCAAGTAAATAGCAAACCTGCTAATTTAGTTCAGACAAACATTAGTCACATTTTGCAATGTTATTCAAATTAGAATTTTAATGTATGTAAATAGGAGAATTAATACACGAAATTTTGATTGTGTAAAAGTCTACATATACACTATTTGGACTATAAAATGACAGTTATTATAATTATAATTTTTTTCTTCCTGTTAGAAAATCACTTACAAACATTTATTTATTGCTTCAAACATAAAACTCACCAGAAACATCCAAATAGTAAGTAATAGCTCTAGCTGTGACCTCCAAAACATTGTCTGGTGCACATTCATCTAGGAATATTTTACACAATGCTGGAAGAAATGTTCTTGGAGGGCAACTGTAATAGAAATTATATATACAATTATTTATATTAGGTTTTTTTTTTTAGGCTAAACTGTATAAACCATTTGCCGCAATGAGCAGGAGTATGATTATTATAAGGTGCATACACATTGATAAGCAACTCTTAGGTGAATATCCACAAAATATGAAATTCAAAAAAGCTCTTGCTTAGTATTTGACTTTTATCAAAATACTTGGTTGTTTATACAGTAAGTAATAACTTAGAACTTACCCAATTGGTTAAAATTGTTCTATTGCACCATATTTCACAAATATCTATTAAATTATTATGGAGATGAAATGTATTATTATTTGTGTTCATTGTTAGCAAATCACTGATTGTAGTGTAATTACATTAACATCTACACTCAAAAATTGGCTGGATTTATCTTTAAACTTCACCATAGTAACATAAATACACTACTTATATTGAAAATTAAATACAGCTATCTATAATTCATTACCATATGTACACAAACTGCAATATTGTGGACTTGAATGTATGTTAACCTAAATAAAACTGATAATTATTTATGTAGCAAACATCTTGTTTCTATTAATATAATTTACCTTTCAAAGCATCTGTCAACATTATCAGACATTAACAGTAGCATGCAAAGTTGTTCTAGAGCAATGAGTTGCATGTCACGCTCATCACCCTGCCCAGTCAGCAGCCATTCTAACAGGGTCTCTGGATCCACTTCCGCCATCTAAATAATAATTATCTACTTAGTACTTTCATCATTGACATTGCATAACTACAATATAGGAGTAATGTGGACAAATTTGTAGTAAACTTCACAAATACCTTGTTGATTTAGTGGCCCAGGTCACCTGAAACAATTAAAAACATAAATTTTTACTTTGTTATTGTATTTATAGGAATAAAGTCAAAGAATTATGAACATAAATTTATGAATCATATATATATTTTCACCTTTCAATCTCTAAGCCTGAATTTTTATTTGCATTTTTATGATGTTTTTGTTTGACTCATGAGTTAAATAAAATACGTATAATATTTTACAGCAACATTATAAATACTCAAAATTTCAGATACAGAAAATGTAAGCACTGTTTCAATATACTTGAAAATAATAAAACGTATCTTCAAAACTAGGTAAATTGGCTATCTCTCTGACAATGGCCCATTAACATACTAAAGATAGGACGACTAATACGGAGGACGGAGGTAAAGCGAAACTAGTTAGTTCAATGAACTACTTAAACATCGTGTACAAAAATAAACACCAGCATTACAACATTATAATTTCCAGGCATAAATATCAGCAAACACAAAAAATATCAGCCGTACATTATTATTTTTATGTAGGTTACGGAATAATACGACTATGAGAATAATGTACAGAATGGCCTTTCTCTTTCGTAATAATAACTCATACGATCACCGCCATGTTTACAAAAATAATAGATTCGATCGATGAAGTGCACAATGATTTAGGATATAAAAACATAAACACTTAAAATAAGCATAAATAAATAAAGTTTTAGGACAAGAGTGAAGGTGACAATGTATTTCTTACCACTTGCAATCAGTTGACACTAATCATCGATGTCAAATAAAATGCACTTTTAACTATTTTACAGAAATCTAAAGTTTTTATGAGAGAACTAACACCAGCTGATATTACAACGCAATTTATTCGCACAAGATTTTCTACAAAAATCTCTTGACACCAGAATCATCAGTCGCCATTTCTACAGATACACATAATAAACTTTTTTGTTATTTTAGCCTAGCAACTTTTATTTTCTACCACAGACAACCTCAAAATTCATTTTGATGTTAAAGTATTTAATAAACTACACTAGACAATCAATTTTGTAATACTGTATTGCATCCAAGATAGCCACGGCAGTGAAATCGCAATAATAGTATTGAGACATTAATTTTAATCGTTAGTTACTAATGCTTTATGATAACCTTTTTCGGCAGGTATTTCATGCGTTGTTACTTTTCAGAAGCATTTATTAAATATTAAAAAATATGTAGTCTTATTTTCGAAGCAGATTCTATTTATTGGTATTTATAGCTGACTACAGTGGACTCTTTAGGTCTACCAATGTGGCTGATTATATAGGTACGATTCATATGATTGTATTGAACAGCAGTTGCTAAGTTACCAAATAGGTATAGCCTTCATAAATCAGCACATGCACTTAAAAGTTAATGATTAGCAAATATAAGTTAAATAGATAGCTAAAGCCACATGAAAGTTGTAAAACAGCAAGGAGAAATACAATTTCAGGCCATATACGTTAAGAATATGATTTCAATACCAGAAATTGCCACACAGTTAATAGAGAAAGCACAAAGTGAAGACAATGATAATAGCTCCAGAACAATTTTTGTTGTAGGAAGCAAATCTGTAGTAAGTAAACATACTCGTCATATAGGTAGGAAAGGCACTTACTTGATAACATCTTTATTAAATTATCTTTCTTTCTTCCTTTTGTCTACACATTCGTCACTCCTTTTGATTTATTACTTGCTATTGTAGATTATTGAAACTATTTATTTGAGTGCCTCGTTGGCCTAGTCGTGCTAAGCGCGACTGCTACGCTAGAGATCTTGGGTTTGATTCCCGAGTCGACCAAGGTGTTAATGGGCTTTTTCTATGAAATTCTCAGTAGCAGGTCGGAGTTTGGATTTGTGCCCGGTAAGTGGCAATAGGCTCGCCCCCTATTACATGGGACCTAAAACAAATCGGCGAACTGTGGGTGTACATTGTTACACCTTTGCCTACACCTTCGGGGATACAGGAGTGATGATATGTTATGTCTATGTATGTTTTATTTATTTGAGATTCAGATACAAATACTTTTGAGATGCAGACAACATATTAATATCATGCGTTTCAGGATCTACATCTTTTAAAAAGCTTTTTGTGGTACCGATTATAAAAAATTTGAAGAACCAAACTCCGTCAACTTCGCTAAACAAAGGGATCAGTTCAGCATGGAACTCAGTCGCGAATGGTACCGAATGCCATTATCATTTGATTTCATTGTATTCATTTTTTTTTCAGGGAAAAACTACGTTACTTTATTCTTTTCTAGAAAAAAATGATCCTCCTCGAGAAACACTTGTGGTTGAATACTCATTTGGAAGGAAATCTAATCAAAAACAAGGAATGGATAAAACCTTGTGCCATATATGGGAATATGGCGGAAAGTTAGAAACATTAAATAACATATTGCTATCTACCCCGACACGTGGAAAATATTACTTTTGCGTCATGGTAGACTTGAGTAAAATAAAAAGTATCTGGGAAACTTTAGAAACATGTATTTCTGCTATGAAAGATGTGTATTTATCATCAGATAATTATCCTGAGTTAATTATTATTGGTGGAAAATATGATATTTTTAAAAACTATGGTAAGCTTGTAGCTGTTAGCTCTAAAATATTATACCTATACAGCTATTTGGTCTAAATATTTCTCTAGAGTGTGCAAAAAGGGATCTGTCGTGGGATTGAGGGCGCTGCTGTACCAGATACCGTACCATTAAGAGTAATGCTATTAACACTGTTGCGTTATTATTACTTATTATAGTGTGACTGTTTTATCTGAATATTTACTAAATTATGTTCGTCGTTTTCAGATAGTGAAATAAAGAAATTAATTTGCACAACTCTAAGAAGCGTAGTCCTGCTCAATAATGCTCATATGTTATTCTATTCATCCAAAGAACCCCAACTCTTAAGACGAGCTAAAGACATGTTATACAATATAGGGTTTGGAAGCTCTATCCCAATCAAAGAAAAGAATACAAACTATACAAAGCCTTTATTTATCCCTAAAGGTACAGATACTTGGGAGAGTATTGGAGTCTCACCTTCTACAATGGAGCAAGTAAGTTCAGAAGTAATTTATTGTAGGTAACATTTTCACTGGCTGGTGTTATTTCGAAACTTTTATAACACAAAATCTTTGCACAAAATATTAATAGCTATATACCTAGCTACTTATTGCTGGGATCGAACCTCTTGCATTTTGTGCAAATGAGGTACTACTAGGTAGGTACAACAACCAGTTGCCGTGGTGGCTTAAGAACATCGCTCGTCAATCCATGCTGTCGATTATTGTTTTGTCACCTATCTTTCCGTTTTTTCTAAGGATCAATTGTTTCAGGTTAAAGTTCGTCATATATCTCGAATACCGCCAGCTCCAGTTACTAATGAGTCAAACGCTTCAACGGTAGCGCAACTTCACGTCCACCCTGAGGCTGCCCTTGATTCACTCATTGCCCTTAAGTACGCTGAACTACGCAATATGGAATCACTAGATATCCCTATAGATTATTTATTATCAATCAGTAAATAAGAAATATATTTTAATTCTATAATATTAAAGGTAATTTATTTTATTGTGTATCAACTAGTATTACGATGTCTGTTAAAGCCCTTCTGGGGCCCAAGTCTGCTAATTACACTCGGTTCAATGTCTTCATAGTGTCATGCCAGCAGATCCATTTTATGAAAATTGGTATTCTACTAAATGTCAAAACGTCAAAATTGGCCATTGGGACGATTGGTCATACGATTTGACGATTTGTCATAGTCTTTGAACATTGAACCGAATCGTCCCAATGGCCAATTTTGACGTTTTGATATTTAGTAGAATACCAATTTTCCTGAAATGGATCTGCTGGCATGACACTATGAAGACATTGAACCGAGTGTAAATAGCAGACTTGGGCCCCTGGAAGTAGGTAGAGATTGACCTCCATCTTGAAGGATATTCTATTATATAATCAAAGGATATACTATTATAAACAAAGAAATGAATGAAAAAAAAATATGATAATTAAATATTTATTCGCATGATATCAATTAAGTGGAATTACTTTTTCTTGCTCGTAATCTAACATCTAAGGCTTGTAGCGCATGTTGTGAAGCATCATTCTTCGAGTCTATTGCAAGGCTTACTTGCAAACATCGATAAGCCAAGGTTACATCGCCAGTAGACTGAAATAAATAATTTAACTATAGTAGTTAAACCTAAATCACTGAACAGTGAAGACAGTAAGAAAACATCTTATGTATTTATACATATCATGGTCTCAAAGACTTACCAATGCAACGTGAGCAAGATTAAACCATATATTCGAACGAATTTCAGGGTCAGCAGAGAAGTACAAAGCTTGTCGAAAGCAGGGTAATGTCAAATCCCATTGATTACAATACAAACAACACAGTCCTAAATTGTTGTATATTTCCGAACCTGCGACGTTTGTAGCTAGTAATCTCCTAGAAATATAATATGTAACTTAAGTTATGTTTCGTAGACACAGCAAATACATGGAAAGATTGTTCCTGTTGTGTCATAAAATAGCCCCTACGAGTTGATTTAGCTCTTACCTATAATATCGCAAAGCAATTTCTGGTTGATCGTTATAGAAATTAAACATGGCGATATTGGCTATTGCTTCCATGTTTGAGGGGTCTTGCACTGCCACCATGCGGTATTCTTTCACAGCTAACGCAGAGTTGCCCATTTGATCATGAATTCTTGCTTGTTCTATTAATAATGGTGTATATTCATGAAATACAGATAGCCCTTGCTTACAGACTTCGAGTGCTGAAATTGGTTGATTCAGTCCTACGTACATTGCGATCAGACGAAGATAAATAGAAATATGTTTATTTTGTTTAAGTGCCTGACGCAGACAATCTTCGGTATTCCTGTGCATTCCGAGTGCATAATAGCAACGAGCTAATGAGAAATTCCACCACCAATCTGAAGATTCGTCGGCTTTTTGTGCTTGGAATGCCACTTCCATAGCCTGTGTAACAACAATCTGATAATTAGGCACTTAAATAATTACTTATAAAAACCTACCAACTGTATGGAACACAAAAGTTGAGGGCACAATTTAAAAAAATATCTTTACCTTTCTAACATCACCTTCCACATAGTACACATATTCAAATAGAGTCTTTGATGCCGGAGTGAAAAATTTGTCATCTTTAGAGAGAAATCTAAGAGAAAGAGGTGCTCCCGGAGTGAATGGTGCTCCTCCGGCTAGTGCAGTAGCCGCTCGAGACATGCGAGAGGCGGTGTGAAGCGCAGTCCTGATGCTGCGAGCTCCAGCGGTGCTAGTGCCTGCACGTGACCGCACAGTCGCTGTGGCCCTTTTCTATAGTAAACACACATAAATGATTATTTTACTCAAGTACTTAGTATCCGTCATAAAATGTTCAACTTTAGTAACAAATTATATTTCAATATTTTGACAGACGAGATTTTTTCCTCGTAATTCCCCTTTGGTGCCAAACCTCAAATGCGCGAAGTTCGACACCCAGTAGACCAGTATTATTTTGAATAATTAGCTACCTGATATGATGTTTCAAGATTCCGAGCTGTTCTTAGATCTCTCTGAAATGAAGTGCCAGGTCTTGGAGTTTTAGCCACTGCCGTAGAAACCAAGTCACCCTGTTGTGGATAATATTCGACTTCTTCGTAACCGTTTCCAACGATTTTCACATGTATCGTCATAGCACGCATTCGAATAAATTCTATCATCCGATCATCTTTTTCTTTTAATGCTTCTTCACATAATTTAAGACATTCATCGAATTGTTTTGTTTTGTAGAGATTTAAGATTCTGTATTCAATTTCCATTCTGGATAATATAACTCGCAGAGATTTTCATATGTTATGGTTAAGCTGAGAATTTACTGCCTAGCAACCAGTTTATCAACAAAGTTTATACGCAAGTCACTTCAGTTACGAATAGGTAGGTAGGTGAGTATCTACTAATAACAAGTAGTTAGGTGCCTGTTATACGTATAGTTTGCTAGGTGTATAACTATTTCATTACCTAATTAATTACTTCATTAGGTTTTTGATAATTAAGTAGCTTCCTACTTACTTTTTATAGGTAGATATGAGCCCCTATTAAACAGGGGCCGTTGTTAACGTCATCGTCGACAGTTATTATTACAGTCCGTTTACATTTTCCTCCGCACCATAACGCTTCAAAATTCAACGTCAGTAAAGTTTATGAACTGTGAACATTTCCTCACTCGGAAAAGTTTCAGGACTGCTCAACGTTTTGATTGTTGCCATCATTTATGATATTACAAAAAAAGCTTTAGATGTTGTAAAGCTGTATATATATCATGTGAAAATTCTAGCTTTTAGCTAAGGTAGATATCAGCTAGAATCGAGATCGTCGTAATCGGGTAGGTGCACAGAAAATTAAATTTATTCAAGCATAATATAATATATAAATAAGGTAAAAAAATAATTTGTCTCTGCTGCAAAAACAACATAGAAAGACTTCTTACACCACAGCAATAAGGTAATGTACAATTGAATACTTACCCACTTATGTAAATCGCAATCGGAAGGGCTGCGGGTTAGATCACATAGGAAAAATAAGTATTGGTCGCTCACAGTAGTATCACTCGTATCACTCGACATGCGACACGGTGTTTGGATAGTGCATAAGCTGTTTATAAACGAACCTAACTCATCTCACTTGACGATCCCTGTAAGAAAAGTTCTCAATATAAAGGCAGGCTTATGATAGAACTTTCATTCACAATCAGAGGTTTGAGAAGATCAGATCAAAATGCTTCTAAGGAGTTTAATATTACTTGTATCTCTTAGTAACATACTCACTGCTGAATCATGGAGGAAACCAGGATGTCATCGAATCGGTTCGCTCCTCATTTTTTTATATTATTTTACTAAGATTTTTAGGACGAAATGTTATTGTAATAGATGAGATATAGACTCCTTAGTCCATATTTCGACTATTAAGTACCTAGGTAAAGCTTATATGTTTGGTGACATGTGTGTTTGCGGAAAGGAAGAAATATGGACAGATTTTTATGATTTGTTTGCCTCCACTTCGAATCAGCTACGTTATAAAAAATAAATGTTGGGATCGGGGACTGGTGAAACCGCCGGGAACCGCTATTGTAAAATTGATCTATCTTAAATTTACAGGTCATACGAGGAACATCAGCATACCGGATTGCGTAGAATTTAAAATAACTACAAACGCGTGTCGCGGCTTCTGCGAGTCTTGGTCGCTGCCCAGCATCATGCTAGGATTCAAGCGACATCCTGTTACTTCACTAGGCCAGTGTTGCAACATTATGGAGTCTGAAGACGTACGTACTTGTAATAAGCCTCGTGCATATTTTTAGGGGGCATCCAAAATAACTCGACATAAATGCACTATTAAAAGTATTTATGTAACGAGTTAAGACGGTTGACAATCGCAAGTTATTTCGCCGCCAGTTGCGATTGTCGTGCTCGACTATCTCTAATGAGAACATTTGTTTCCAGGTGCCTGTCAAGGTGTTGTGCTTGGATGGTGAAAGAAACCTGATATTTAAATCTGCTGTTTCCTGTGCCTGCTACCATTGCCAAAAGGAATAAATAGTACTAGGTTCTTTAGAATACATTAAGTTCAAATGTATGTATGTATAGTAAATACCTAATGTTGAAGAAAATAATATTTATGTGTAAAATACGATGTAACTTGCAGCATTCTCTGTTCTACTTTTATCTATAAGTAAGTGCAATTATACATATCGAATATCAGCTGACGAATTTTATTTCTTTAGTACTTAGCTATCTAAATTCATTAGAACATAATCAATATTTAAGAATAATTTCAATTTCTGGGCGCGTCGAGGGGGTGGTGGAAGGGGCAGCTGCTGCTAAATCTCGAGCACTGAGCAGCCAATATAACATTGCTCAAAGAAATTTGCAACATGCTCAACTGCTAGAGTGCTGAAAAAAAACCGTCGTGAGGTCAAATGCAACCTTTTTTTTTTTTTTTTTTTCGGGGTGAAACTCTAATGATTTCAACCCACGCTGAGGGCACAGCGTAGGGATATGTCGGACTTGCACCGACTAAAAACACCCCGGTCCCGTCTTAGCCTTGGTCAGAGCCACGGGGTCGCTTGCGCAATCTCTGCGCGGCTCCGGCAGGCTTCGGTCCTGACTGGACCCCTTCCGGAGGAGGACTAACATTATGATAATTTTAAAATTATTACATAAAATAATTATACAGACGGCATCTAAAATGTTCTTCTGTAAATTTATATCTAGATTTTACTATCGCAGCATAATGATGCAGCAGTGTCTATAACTTAAAATATACGATAATTTAGCACAGTATCTCAATCACACTACCGGCCGAGGCTCGGAGGCAAGCTGTCGCCGACTTTTCATGCTCTCGTGCACGCTGAGAAAGTGACGGTTCGGGGTTTGGTTCTTTTTAACCCATCACAAGTCCTACGCGGCTACATAGCGATTATAGATAACCGCATGCTGTCATGGACGATTCCTAAGAACTAATATGCGTAGCATCTCTAGTACGTCTGTGGACCTAATGTCAAAGTGGGTTTATAGTCAATGTTATTTTATTAAAAATAAAACATTGCATGAAAAAATCTGATTACTTTTCAATGGACCAAAAGATGGGAACGTCCTTGAATTTGATATATTAACCTACTTTCTTGGTAATTTTATAACATTACAAGAATATTGTAGGTAACACTTAAGTCCATTTACTAGTCAAGACTAACCGTCATGCGTCGGGAACGCCTACTGTCAGCGGCCGGACTATAACAGTACTTAATCAGAATCGTGAAGTTAATGCTAGTAGGGACATAATAAACCAAAACTTCTATCAATTAGACCTCAGAATTAGTCTTTATAAGACAAGGGAAAGTTGGTAGATAAACCTTAAAGTATGAAATTAACAGATATATTTTATTGCTAAGAACAAGGTCAAACATTATATTGTCTTGTATTATTGATTTGCCTTGCGATACGGTGCGGCCCGCCACCGGTACAACCCGTTGTACCGGTGAAACATAGATAAAACTATGTTTCAAATACATTGTCATTTATAAAAAGGTCTACGACTACACAACCAAACCGTTTTTAGTGTTCTGACCATTGACCAAAAAAGTGGCTTACGGGACCATTTAGGCAAGCTTCTGCTGGTCGTCTATCTATCCACGGCCTGTATTTCACGAACCATAATCGATAGACAGTTGAAATTTTCACAATGGTTGGTTGCAGGAGTGATCTATGGAGAAGAAAAACCATATCTAATCTTATCAAAGTAATTTTTTTTTTTTTGGGTTTTAATACTCCTTGGGTAAGTTGCAGTAAATTAATAAGCTGGCAGCCCTATTATGTTGACTAGCTGCTTTCTGTCAATGTCATAACCTCATATCGTGTCATGTCTGTCACTTTTTATTTACCATGTCATGAGATTCTTGGGTGGAATTACGAAATTTTGTATATCTATGGTATTTACCTGAAAAATATAATTATTTGTTCCAGTTTTTTTAAACAAAGATGGTATGGAGGACAACTCTACATCTTGTAAAAAGCCTACATGGCAAAACTGTGTTCATTGTCCCAGGCTACTTTTCACTTCTGCCACGGAATTTGAAAGGTTAAATACATATTACTATAGCTTAATGATCAATTATCCGAAGGAAACTTGTTTTATTTAAAGGTCGAAATCCGTAGTCGATTGGCTTTTTAACATACTTTGTTTTTTCAGGCATGTTCAAGAGAAGCACAGCATTAAGGAAGGCTCCATCATACTCTGTCAATATGGTCAAAATGGGATGTGTTCAGCTTTGCAGTTTGGTGATTTGCGAAAAGCAGGCTTTAAATATCATGTAAGAGAATACCACTTGTATACAAAAGATTTGAATGATGATTGGACCTTCTATTCTTCCTCACAAAACCTTCCAGCAGTATTAAATGACCCTAATAGAGGTAAACAGAGCAACTTTTTCACGAAGACATGGGGCGATAGTTTTATTGATAAGGTTGATATATACCCTAGTCCATATTTACCAGAAATAACTTTAGCACATTTTGAAGCATATTGTAAAAGAGTTGCAAAGAAATATCGTCGCCATTGTAGACTCAAAGAAACTATTCCAGTCAAAAACAAAACTCCTGTTGTAGAAAATGTATGTGAAGTACCTAATATATTCTATGAACAATCATTACCATTGAATGACCCCGAGGTTTTTAGCAAAGTTTTTCCTAGTCTTAATAATTCTGAAGAACCCAGTATTGCTATTAGATCTCTCCAAGAAGTACTGAGTACATACCTAGATGTTATTGAGATGAAAATTTCAAAGCAAGTGGCTCAAAAATCAGATGCTTTTTTCCATGCAATGTTGTCTCATGACACAATAATGGAGCAGATGGCAAGGGCTGTAAATACAGTGAGAAAAACTAGAAAAAACATTACTGATGTGAAAGGTAATTTGACTGAATGCCCACTTAAACTAGCAAGCTTAACAAGGATAAACCACAACCTAATGAATGTACATGAATTATTAAAATTAATGGGTACAGTGCAACAAACTCAACCAATGATACAGCTTCTCTTAAGCACATCTGATTATGTAGCTGCTTTAGATTTGATAAGTTCTACTCAAAAAGTATTGACAACACATTTATCAGGCATTCAAGCATTTCGGCACTTATCTCCACAATTGTCTGAAATGAAACGATTAATTCATAAAATGTTGTCAAATGAATTTTTAAGATTCATTGTCACTGATCTGAACAGACCTCCTAAAGATGATACAGATATCCCAGAAAGGGAAAAGATACTATCAATTGTTTCTGGAATTCTGCGCCTAAAAGAATTTGATTTCATAGATACTTTTAAAATAGAAGCAATGACATCTATTCAAGCGACAATTAAACAATGTGTGATAGAAATAATTTCCGAGAGGGATGGTAGTACAGAAATAGTATTAAGAGGATCCAATGCTGACAATACATGGCTATTGTGTAATGAAGGCATAACATTCCTGCAAAAAGTTACCCCAAACTTAATTACCTTATTTAAGAGAATTCTTTCTTTAAACAATTTAATACTGGAAATTACTCAAATGGATGATGTTACTGGTAATGATAGTGAAGATGTTTGGACACCTGAAGAACTACTTTCGGTAGAAGAAAAGTTGAAAAAAATGGTTATTTCCCTATCTGACTACTGTAATGAGCGATGTGCGAATCTAATAGTAACAAAAACTGACAAAGATTATATATTTTCTGATATGTCGCAATTATCAACCCTGTCCAAACTCATAGAACAATTCTGTGACGAATGTGAAAAAATCACTGGACATAACAGTAATGCTATGAAGCTAGCTCTAAGAAGCTATGCAATGAAGTACATTCAATGTCTACACACTGAGAGAAGAACTCAACTGACAACAGCTCTTAATACAGAAAGATGGAAAGCTGCAGATGTCCCATGTGAATTACAAAGTGCAATAAATGAAATATATGATTCAGGTGAAATTCCAAAAGCTCTGCAATATGACAGTGGAAAGCCTGATGGTAAATATTTATTAATAAACAAGGAAAGCTATGCAGTTGTTGCAACAGTACAGCTTTTGCTAAAGATTTTACTCGAATATTGTGATGCCACCAAGCAGTCTCCTGTCATTGTTCAGTATTTGGTACACTGCATGTTAGAATTGATTCGACTTTTTAACTCTCGGTGTTGCCAATTGGTGTTAGGTGCTGGTGCAATACAGAGTGCTGGACTAAAGACTATTTCTACATCCAACCTTGCCTTAGTATCCAGATCTCTGCAAGTTGTAATGTGGTTTCTGCCTAAAATAAGAGGATTGCTTGAGAAAGAACATTCTAAAGAACTTTCACTGAATGGTTTTAGTAATATTGAAAATGACATTGTAAGCCATAAGCAGGAAATAGAGAATAAGATTTGCCTAATAGTAAGTAATATGCTTGCATCTCAACTAACAGGGTGGGATGCCAAACCACCTGTACCATCTCAAACATTCCGAAATATTTCTAAACACCTAGTTAAATTACATGAAGCTCTTATTGATATTTTACCACATGAACAAATACGGACCATTTATAAAAGAGTACATGATAACTTCAAAGATAAACTAAGAGAACAACTAGTAAAAATGAATATAGTAGCAAATGGCAGTCCTCAACATGGTGTAGTCACTTCGGAATTAACGTTTTACTTACAAACTCTCAAGACATTGCGGGTAATAAACGAAAATGATGCTGAGGACAATATATTATATGATATTTGGTTAAACTAAGTTAACATGTTAACATATTATTTATGATAAAGATAATGTTCTAGCCATTTTGTATAAAATACTTAATTTCTAAATTCTATTTATTGCTCTGAATAACTAGTTATTACATAATTTTACAAGTTAGGCAAAAACCCGCTTTTAAGAAGCCAACAAAATGTAATGTTATATTGATTATCGAAACCGACGTGTATGCACCTATTATGTAAATAAAGTGTTTATAAGTTTAAATGATATGTAATTGTATTATTCTATTGTAAGTAAGTACCTATTTACACATCCCCGCCCAGTAGGCAGTACCCTCTCAAGACACAGGTACACTTAAATATTTAAATTGAAAACCAAATTCACGTCTTTCAAAGATACATACCCATACTTAAATAATCACTATCACTACATAGTATAAAACAAAGTCGCTTCCCGCTGTCTGTCCCTATGTATGCTTAAATCTTTAAAACTACGCAACGGATTTTGATGCGGTTTTTTTTAATAAATAGAGTGATTCAAGAGGAAGGTTTATATGTATAATACATGCATAATATAGTAGAGGAATATGGATAATCTTAGAGATTTCTAATGTAAGGTCGTAAATGAACCCATTTTTTGAGCTTTCATTGCAAACGCTGTCTGAACCCTATGAGATAGATCAAAATAATGTACTACAGTATTGTGCACCTTAAAAAGATCTACAAAAAAGTCTGCGATAGCACATGTCTATCTCTTGAGGATAACCCACAATAACCATTTTTATCGTTTATTTATTACTTATTTACGAAAAAGCGATTTTAAGCAATACAGTATTAATCCTTATCCAATTAAGTACCTTTAATAAATTGTGCATGCAATATATATCAATATTGCCCTTTACAGCATGTAATTTAAATGAATATTTTCGAAGATATTACAAATTTAAAATGTAGGGACATAGCGGTTGCGGCGATACCGGCTTGAGGGCCGCGCGGGGGCCGGGGGTCGTGCCTATACCAAATAGTGCGTCCAAGGCTGTGCTTCGCCCTATAGAACTTTATGATTATGTAGTTATATTTGCTATCAGCGTTGCACCCAACCAAGCCGGGGCGGGCCGCTAGTATATTATAAACGAGCGTCATTCTTCGCCTTCGCTTAGATGGTACGGAACCCTGTGCGATTTATTTTTCTGATACTAATGGTAAATGTTTATTATGGGTTGAGAGAAGGAGTTCAATAAATGCCTACTATCGTTTATTTTTATTCATAATTGATTGATTATATTATTTCAATTAAATATCAGACTATCAGTACCTAATATAGAGTACGATAGAACAACACGAAATCGATACAAAACACCGACAATCGGAACCGTTTACTGTTTCCGGACTCATAATTAATTTTTTATAGAAAGTTGTGTCAATCAGGCTATAAATATAGCCAATTCCGCTAAAAGAAAACCGGGAGGGATAAACCCACAAGAATATGAAACTCATCCTTGGGTGGACTGATTTTCATGATCTTCTCGACATGTAAATAAGTGTTGAAACAAACTTGACTTTGTTTAATAATAAATGCCATAGGTAGGTAGCTATATCTATCAACAAAGTAAACTCGTAGTTACTTGTTATCGTTAATTTTATACACTTCATTTTCTTTTGGATCATATCGTTCACATTGGCATTTATCGGTACCGATAGCCGATAGGGCAAATGGCTAATTAAGTTTGTGTGTCTTGCGTGTAATCGTTAATTACTTAAAGTATAAATATATAAAATTGTAATGTCTATATGTAGTACTAAATTAACAGCTTTTCAACAAAATGCATATTAACGTACATATATATATTATATACTTAAGTAAAAACTAAATCTTCCGTCTGTCTGTTTGCGTGTTTCTGATGATACATAAGTGCGAATCTTTGAAACGGATGGACAGATTTTAATGGGATTTTCATTCGCAGTTAGCTAATGCTATTAGGATATTTACAAAACTACGGATAAATATGTTTATAACAAAAATAACAGATAAAAATTATTTCATGATTAATATTTATTTTTTATTTATATACAACAGTTTCATATAAAAATAGTAACAGCCTATACACATCATGGAAATTATATTTATTGCAATCATACACGGAACAAATGAAAACAAGAACTATGAAATGCCAATCTATTTTCATCACATCATCTTTGGCTAATCTATAAAATATATTTATATTAAAATTTAATGTTCACATAATGCCATATCTTCACAATAACCGTGAACTTAAACTAATTGACTATCATAATCATAAAAGTATGCAGCCAGTGGATACCTTACAACAAAAGCTAAACAAGTGCAAAAAACTTGAAAAACCATAAGCTTTGTGGTTAATTGTACTTCGGACATTGGGCCCATTTTAATTAAAAATAGGTTGATTAAAGTCATATTATTGATAGTAATGCATTCTTCATCTTCAATTTTATCAGTTATATGGAAAATTGTTAGCAGTTGAAGAATAAGTTTTGTTAATAAAGTCATATCCTTTTTCACTATGATTGTTCTGCTTGCATGTAGTAAATCAGTCTCTTCACTATATTTTGGTAACCTATGTCTTGGACAGGGAATAATATGAAATAGTTGAGGCACGGAGTACAAAAAGTTTATGATTTGAGGAAGGAAAAACAGCAAAACTGTTTTGCTAAAATGACTTAATATAGCTACCACAGCAAATGTCATTCCAGACACATAGCAAAATGTGTCCCCAACAAACACCTTTGAAGGATACCTGAAAATATAGAATACAAATAATTAACAAAGGCAAGTGTACATGTGATAGATGATGATTCATTTAAATGTATGCTACGTTCGGTCAAGGTAATATTAATAAGATAAGAGTAACTGCATCACATAATGAATATTATCTGCATAAAAAATGTGTGTATAAAAATTTATGATAAACAGACAAAAAGTATTTGCGTAAAGCAACTTCAGATTGAAGTCAACTGCACTTCATTGGTAACAGGCAGACATTCAGTATTTTGCACTTAAACTAACATGAGGTCAACCATATTTTGACTAAAAATAATTAACAATAACTTCAATTCTTACCAATTATGCTTTAGCAAAGCTAATGTAGTTGCTAAGTAGGGTATCATAATATGTAATGAGAAGGTGTGTGCCTTGTATTGGTCCCCTCTCAATTCAATTACATCAAAGATAATGATTGATATCGCTATAACAACTGCCTGGCCCACTTCAAGTCCATTTATTCCTGCTAATATGTTTATTGCATTTGTGCAGAATACAGCTAACATTCCCATATAAATATAGTAGAGAAAGCCTGCAAAGAAGAATGTCATTTATTATTTGATGGCAAATTTCATACATCTAAAATATTCTTGTTAAATAGTTATATACCTATGTTAATGGATATTCCCAGCCACTGTCTCAAGGGAATAGGAACAACAAATGTTGTAGAGTTAAAATTAACATAGTAAACTACAAGTAGTGGCAGTGATGCTATGGTTGGTAGTAACAACTTGTATCTCCATCTTAAGTCCAGTACATCATCAGCGAAGCCAAGTAGAAGCATGCAACAGATGGACAGCAAGCCTGCCAACAGTTCTGCAAACTAAAAATAAAAACATCTGTTGTATACCTACAAATACTACTTATCATTTACTTGATAATATTATAAAGAAAAATTATATTTACACAGCATATTAAAACTTGACTGCTTTATGTGTTAATCAAGTATATTAAAATTATGTTAACTATAACTTACTTCATTATGAGGAAAATTGTGTCTATCCATCAAACCATTACCAAACACAATTGGTATGAAGATGAAACTTGTAACCAAGAAGACACATCCAGATACAACACCTATTGCTTCTGGTCTGAAATAGGAATTAAAGTTAAATAGATAGACTAACGACAACAGAGCATGATGATTGAAACCCCAGTTACGCATACAATATAAGAGCGCACGATGATATTGATTTAGATGTCTGTATTAAACATGACCCTTCCTAACTAGGCTGGAAAAATTTACATATGTACTTACATTTTTTTCTTATTTGTTTTGCATAAATCTACTCCGTATAAACCGGCCTTTACAAATAGATCTGTAAGATTCGGTATTAATTCGTCGGTGACGAAAAAAGCTGCCGCCGACAATATAAGTAGTATTACTATTTCAAACATTCTGTATGATAGCTTATATGCTTCAAAATCAAATTAATAGATCCATCCAATTAAATCTCAACACAGTTTATAATTAAAATACATTGTTAACTAAGTTTAAAAAGTGTGGACAACAGTAGATACCAGTCAACATTCGTCATTCAGTAAAATTCAGTTTACACCTGACAGGTGGCCTGGGTGGCCTCAGCTGGCCTACATGACATCTGACAGTGACGTGACCCTCAGAGTAATTACTAAAGCCTTAGACTAATAACTAACATAGACGGAGCGAACAAAATAGACACAAATTACGATGAATCTAAGCTCCTCTCCCTTATGGTGCAGATGGTATATATGAAAGAGACAAACATATATGGACTCATATATGCTTCAAACTAAATGGACGCTCCAGAATTGTCAAACGGTGTTAATTGGTCTCTTTTTAGACGACCAATTAAAAGAGCACATAGTTGCAGATTAGAACCTTTTCTACACAGTAAAATAACCTTAGACTAATAACTAACATAGACGGAGCGCGCAAAATAGACACAAATTACGATGAATCTAAGCTTCTCTCCCTTATGGTGCAGATGGTATATATGAAAGAGACAAACATATATGGACTCATATATGCTTCAAACTAAATGGACGCTCCAGAATTGTCAAATGGTGTTAAATGGTCTCTTTTTAGACGACCAATTAAAAGAGCACATAGTTGCAGATTAGAACCTTTTCTACACAGTAAAATGACCAAAGTATTTGACAGGTATTTGATTTAGTCGTATCATACGTTGTGAATGTCAGTCGTTGCTGGTCATTGTTTATCTTACAAATAATATTATTTTTTTGCATAATATAAGCAAATTGATTGTGTACAAAAGGTGCAAAGGACAGATAAATAAGCGTGTAATATGGGTTGTTTTGTTTTATCGTGTAAATCATATTCATCACGGAAATATATCAATAAATATGTAAGCGTTCAACGGTAAGTGTTTTTTTGCAATTTTCTAATAAAATCATGCGTAATTTTCGTATGCGATCACTTATAACATACACATTAGACCGATAATGATCCCTTCACCCTATCTTTTTTACTTATTATATCGTGTAAGCGAATTAATATTAAAAAAACGAAATTTGTTTATTTGTGAGGTTATGTTATGCTAGTGAAGTCAAATTTTTCATCGATATTATTCGATACGATAATTAATTTTATGTTATTAAATTGTACCTAATTTCGTTTTATTTTACAGTATGCCTCCGAATGATAGAAGAACTGGTGTAAAGTGCTAACAAGAGCCAGAAGTTGTTGGACTAAGCATAGCCGAAAAAAATGTCCTCGTCTCCGCCCCGAATATAACCGAATAACTACAAAGACATCAGGAACTACACTTAGTTATTCACGCGGGTGAAACCTTGGGGCACAGAGAGTTTTTGTTTATTAAAAAATTAGTTTGTTTCTTTTTACTTTAACTCCTAGATTATAAAGGCCGATCAAAATAAAGATTTTTGCATTAGATCTTTTAGTCAACCCATTACGTATTTGTTTTATTTTAAACCCTTGATAATTTGTAAATTTGGGACTTAATTTGTATTGATTGCCTTGGTGATGTATATTTTACAAAAAAGGCCTTTGGTGTGGGACGCAACGTGCGCCGACACCCTTGCGCTATCCCATGTTTTTAGTTCGGCGATCTCTTCTAGCGCTGCGGAGACCCATAAATGGCGAAAATATAATATAATGTATGCGAAGCGAAAATATAGTAACCTAATAGGTTATTATATTTTCGAGCCGTTTGGGGTTGAGTTTGTATGAAATCTTTTTAAAGAACGTTTGGTAGACTCTACTTGTGATCAGAGGGCTGGTTTGTTCCTTGAACAAAGAATCGGCACAGCCATTCAACGCGGCAATACTGCCAGCCTTTCGGGCACGTTTCCCACCATTGACAAGGATAATGATGAGTTTTTTGACGCATGTTAGTTATATTGATTTATATAAGATTTAATTTTAGTTTAATTGTTTTATAAAAATGTTACATAAAAATAACATACATTCAATCTAAGTACATATTCAGTCAAGAAATAAATTTATTTCGATACCTCTACCAAATACGGCACATCACTACCGAAGCAAAAATAGTGGACAACGTAGCTGCAAAAATCCCTTAAAACTATATATCTATCCTTTTTTTCATATTGAATGTGTCATAGGTAAGAAGAGTGCAACTATAGTGAAATTTGATGTTCCCTCTATGCTTTAGTAATTACTCTGAGAAAATAACCAAAGTATTTGACAGGTATTTGATTTAGTCGTATCATACGTTGTGAATGTCAGTCGATGCTGGTCATTGTTTATTTTACAAATAATATTATTTTTTTGCATAATATAAGCAACTTGATTGTGTACAAAAGGTGCAAAGGACAGATAAATAAGCGTGTAATATGGCTTGTTTTGTTTTATCGTGTAAATCATATTCATCACGGAAAGATATCAATAAATATGTAAGCGTTCAACGGTAAGTGTTTTTTTGCAATTTTCTAATAAAATCATGCGTAATTTTTGTATGCGATCAGTTATAACATACACATTAGACTGATAATAATCCCTCCAGCCTATCTTTTTTACTAATTTTATCGTGTAAGCGAATTAATATTAAAAAAACGAAATTTGTTTATTTGTGAGGTTATGTTATGCTAGTGAAGTGATATTTTTCATCGACATTATTCGATACGATAATTAATTTTATGTTATTAAATTGTACCTAATTTCGTTTTATTTTACAGTATGCCTCCGAATTATAGAAGAACTGGTGTAAAGTGCTTACAAGAGCCAGAAATTGTTGGACTAAGCATAGCCGAAAAAAATGTCTTCGTCTCTGCCCCGAACATAACAGAATAACTACAAAGACATCAGGAACTACACTTAGTTATTCACGCGGGTGAAACCGTGGGGCACAGAGAGATTATAAACATTATGTATTTTTATCGTTTTTATTTATAAAAAATTTAGTTAATATTTCTTTTTACCTTTACTCCTAGATTATAAAGGCCGATCTAAATAAAGATGTTTGCATTAGATCTTTTAGCCAACCAATTTATTTGTTTTATTTTAAACCCTTGATAAGTTGTAAATTTATATTGATTGCCTTGGTGATGTATGTTTTATAAAAACGGCCTTTGGTGTGGGACAGAACGTGCGCCGACACCCTTGCGCTGTCCCACGTTCTTAGTTCGGCGTTCTCTCCTGGCGCTGCGGAGACCCTTAAATGGCGAAAATATGATATAATGTATGCGAAGCGAAAATATAATAACCTAATAGGTTATTATTTTTCGAGGCGTTTGGGGTTGACTTTGTACGAAATCTTTTTAAAGAACGTTTGGTAGACTCTACTTGTGATCGGAGGGCTGGTTTGTTCCTTGAACAAAGAATCAGTATAGAGCCATTCAACGCGGCAATACTGCCAGCCTTTCGGGCACGTTTCCCATCATTAACAAGGACAATGATGAGTTTTTTTGACGCATCTTAGTTATATTGATTTATATAAGATTTAATTTTAGTATAGTTCTTTTATAAAAATGTTACATGAAAATAACATACATTCAATATAAGTACATTTTCAGTCAAGAAATAAATTTATTTCGATACCTCTACCGAATACGGCACATCACTACCGAAGCAAAAGTAGTGGACAACGTAGCTGCAAAAAACCCTTAAAACTATATATCTATCCTTTTTTTCATATTCAATGTGTCATAGGTAAGAAGAGTACAACTATAGTGAAATTTGATGTTCCCTCTATGCTTTAGTAATTACTCTGAGACTAAAGCATAGAGGGAACATCAAATTTCACTATAGTTGTACTCTTCTTACCTATGACACATTCAATATGAAAAGAAGGATAGGTATATAGTTTTAAGGGATTTTTGCAGCTACGTTGTCCACTATTTTTGCTTCGGTAGTGATGTGCCGTATTTTGTAGAGATATCGAAATAAATTTATTTCTTGACTGAATATGTACTTAGATTGAATGTATGTTATTTTTATGTAACATTTTTATAAAACAATTATACTAAAATTAAATCTTATATAAATCAATATAACTAACATGCGTCAAAAAACTCATCATTATCCTTGTCAATGGTGGGAAACGTGCCCGAAAGGCTGGCAATATTGCCGCGTTGAATGGCTGTGCCGATTCTTTGTTCAAGGAACAAACCAGCCCTCTGATCACAAGTAGAGTCTACCAAACGTTCTTTAAAAAGATTTCATACAAACTCAACCCCAAACGGCTCGAAAATATAATAACCTATTAGGTTACATATTTTCGCTTCGCATACATTATATTATATTTTCGCCATTTATGGGTCTCCGCAGCGCCAGAAGAGATCGCCGAACTAAAAACGTGGGATAGCGCAAGGGTGTCGGCGCACGTTGCGTCCCACACCAAAGGCCTTTTTGTAAAATATACATCACCAAGGCAATCAATACAAATTAAGTCCCAAATTTACAAATTATCAAGGGTTTAAAATAAAACAAATACGTAATTGGTTGACTAAAAGATCTAATGCAAAAATCTTTATTTTGATCAGCCTTTATACTCTAGGAGTTAAAGTAAAAAGAAACATAAACTAATTTTTTAATAAACAAACACTCTCTGTGCCCCAAGGTTTCACCCGCGTGAATAACTAAGTGTAGTTCCTGATGTCTTTGTAGTTATTCGGTTATATTCGGGGCGGAGACGAGGACATTTTTTTCGGCTATGCTTAGTCCAACAACTTCTGGCTCTCGTTAGCACTTTACACCAGTTCTTCTATCATTCGGAGGCATACTGTAAAATAAAACGAAATTAGGTACAATTTAATAACATAAAATTAATTATCGTATCGAATAATATCGATGAAAAATTTCACTTCACTAGCATAACATAACCTCACACATAAACATATTTCGTTTTTTTAATATTAATTCGCTTACACGATATAATAAGTAAAAAAGATAGGCTGAAGGGATCATTATCGGTCTAATGTGTATGTTATAAGTGATAGCATACAAAAATTACGCATGATTTTATTAGAAAATTGCAAAAAAACACTTACCGTTGAACGCTTACATATTTATTGATATATTTCCGTGATGAATATGATTTACACGATAAAACAAAACAACCCATATTACACGCTTATTTATCTGTCCTTTGCACCTTTTGTACACAATCAATTTGCTTATATTATGCAAAAAAATAATATTTTTTGTAAGATAAACAATGACCAGCAACGACTGACATTCACAACGTATGATACGACTAAATCAAATACCTGTCAAATACTTTGGTCATTTTACTGTGTAGAAAAGGTTCTAATCTGCAACTATGTGCTCTTTTAATTGGTCGTCTAAAAAGAGACCAATTAACACCATTTGACAATTCTGGAGCGTCCATTTAGTTTGAAGCATATATGAGTCCATATATGTTTGTCTCTTTCATATATACCATCTGCACCATAAGGGAGAGAAGCTTAGATTCATCGTAATTTGTGTCTATTTTGTTCGCTCCGTCTATGTTAGTTATTAGTCTAAGACGTGACCGGTGACCATAGACTAAACATATACACCGGTGAGCTTAGATTATGCCGGTGAGTGTTGGCCATAGATCGATATAACTTTGGTAAAAAGTTTTGGATTCGTGGACAAAAGACGGTCCGCCTTTTGTCCACGATCCAAAACTTTTTGTGACAATACGCACTATGCAGTAGTTTGATCTCAACAACTCTACTTTATTGGGGCAAACGCGCACTCTATAAATTTTATTTTCTCTAAGGTCAGCTACTCAGCCAGCTGTCAACAATGTTAACATAGATAGAATCATAGAGAAATATAATAAGTAGGATAGAATATAGATGATAAAGTCTGACGTCTGACTATAAACCTATAATTTATATGATTTATATTTTCAGTGAATAAACTTTTATGCAAAATCTTCATATTTGTCAACAAGTGCAAGAGTGAACTTGGTCGATTACCTATTTGTTATCTAAGTCTATTTGATTTGTTTCAAATATTACTCAGACTTATTTAACTCATTTAATAGAAGGTAAAATGAGTACGATGGACGAAATAGAAGAAGAGGCGAAAGCTGCAGCCGAGAAGATGGTGATGAACATGATGCAGAGACCAGGGCAGTTAGAAAAGGTAATAGGCTCATCTTTATGTACAAAAAATACCTACATCAAAGTGCAAACGCATTCTAATGATAGGCTACGAAATAAAGCCGCTTTTGTAATTATAAATAATATCTCGTCTAGGAGGCGTAACCCTTCCGTAATGATTAAAACTATATCACCCTTTATCTCAGTTTTCACCAAAATTTTCTGATTGTGTTTATATAAACCTACCTACCTGTGCCTAATTGCACCTTAGTTTGTTTGTAAGGGGTCTCTTGTATACAATTTTACTAATTCATCAACTGCCTCGTTGGCCTAGTGGTGCTAAGCGCGACTGCTATGCTAGAGGTCTTGGGTTTGATTCCCAAGTCGACCAAGGTGTTATTGGGTTATTCTATGAAATTCTCAGTAGCAGATTGGAGTTTGAATTTGTGCCCGGTTAGTGGCAATAGGCTCTCCCCCTATTACATGGGACCTAAACATATCGGCAAACTGTGGGTGTACATGTACATTGGTACACCTCTGCCTAACCCATAGAGGATACAGGCGTGTTGATATGTTATGTTATATTTTATCAACTGTTTGTTTTACTCTATCACTTATAATACAACATTTCTTTGATATTGAAAGGTGGAACATTATAAGAAAAGAATAACACATAAAAAAGCTTCCATCGAGGCCCAGCTGAAGTCAGCAGTTCAGGGTAAACTGGATGGTGTCAGTGTTGGCCTTAAACAGCTACAAGAATGTTTGGAAGATGTTCAACAAGTCAGCCTCAAGTATGTACCACTCTGCTTATATTAATATTATTCAGCTCTAGTTTTATTTGACTGGTGTTGACTGATTATAGTTATAATTAACTATTTATTAAATTAGTTCATTTCTTAACTTTGTAATCAATGTACACAAGTAATAATATGACACAATGGATTGCATATTATGAGACAGAGGTGTACAAAAGTTTTGCCTATTTCTTATTGGAATAATTACAACAGACAAATGAATTATGAGATTCATGGGATGATAGACTACCAATTAGAAGTTTTACAATAATACCACTTGGTGTTTTTTTTCTTCCATCTGCTCACATATTATAATAAATATTAACAAATTAATATTCAATAAATAAGATTTTTCTTATTTAGTAATTATGGTATTTTGTAGAAAACCTCTATAGGGTTATCAGATGAATTCTATGCTGCATTTGGTATTTTTATGCCAAAATAATAAACCATCACAAGCTTTCGCTTTTGATGTTAAAGAAGTTTATTTACACTTGTAATTAGTAAATATATGATATAACAACTATTTTTATTCATTCAGAATGGATGAATTAGAAGATTTATTAAGGAGTGTTCCCCCTCTGGTGGCGTCCCTTCAAGCAGTGAGAGAAGAAGACTCTCGGCACTCACAATATGTTACTGCTATGGACAGTCTTAAACATATATTTACAGTGCCTGAAAGTGTCGCCAAAACAAAACAGTGGATAGGGGAAGGCAAACTGCTGCATGCACATCAAGTAAGTAATTGTGATACTGGCTTTAATGTAATAACGAAACTGCATAATGCCCAGTAATCAGAATCACCTTTTTGATTCCAGTGTTTAAATGACTTGGAGAATTCTAGAGATGACCTGCTGTATGAGCTACACAGGTTGCCTAATCAGTCATCACATGATAAAATTATGCTAAAGGCTTATTTTGAGGATGTTGAGATGGTGTCGAATTTGCTTGAGAAACAGATTAAACTCATTCTAGCGAGAACTTTGAACACTGTTCGTAAAGAACCGACTGTCATCGTCACGGCATTGAGGATAATTGAAAGGGAAGAAAAACGAGATCAGATGGCTCTACAGGTAATAATTATTACATTCTAAAAACAGTAGGAAAAAAATGTTTTCATTCTGTTCATAGTAGGTATATGGGCACTGTATTTACTAAATATTGCAAGACTATACTGACTGACTGTTTTAATTCCACATACCTGAAAATCTACATTTGATTCACTGTTCTGTTTTATTTTACAGCAACAAAGCCAAACAGGTTTCATGCCTCCTGGCCGGCCTAAAAACTGGAGAGCGAAAGCTTTTGAAGTCCTGGAATGTGCCGTCGCCCAGCGTATAGAAGGCACTCGCGTCGACGAACGTGAGGACAACAAACTTTGGCTGGTCCGATACCTCGAACTGACCAGACAGCTTATCTTAGAAGATCTTAGAGTTGTCAAAACTTTATGTGTCCCCTGCTTCCCGCCACACTACGATATTGTTAACAAATATGTCAACATGTACCACATATGTTTATCTACAAGTGTAAGTTACATGCCATGAGAAAGTAAATTATTTTATGTATTACACTGATACAAAATTACAAATTAATTTGTGAATGTTACAGCTTCAAGATGTAGTTAATACTGGCATAGAAGGAAATGAATATGTTACATTATTATCGTGGATATTAAACACCTATCCCAAGCACGAATTAATGGGCAGTACAGAACTGAGTATTGATGTGTCTACCTTACCACCTTTACTTAGTAAAGAAACCATGCAAAAACTACAGGATGAATATTTACAGGTAAATGATACATAATATTTAAAAGAGTGGTGACATATTGTGGAGGAATAAATAATGAAAAAAATATTTATAATATTGTTGACTTGAATTTAAATATCTAAAACTTATGCTGACTATAAAGATATACTGACAAACTCGTAGGTCGAAAGTGTCAGGAAAAAAATATTATTAATAGTAAACTAAAAACACTTTTTATGAACAGAAAATGGAGTCGAACTACATGGAGTGGATGGAGAAGACGCTGGAGTCTGAGCGTGCGGAGTGGGCGGGCCAGCGCGCGCCCGACGTCGAGCCGCACTCCAACGCGTACCACACGCACGCGCCCGTCATCATATTCCAGATGATCGACCAGAACTTACAGGTTAATGTTACTTTTACATTCATTTATGCATAAATATTTGTTCAAAATGTTTAGTACAAGCATTAAAGATTAAAGGCGTTTCATCGGAGGCTTTTCTAGTTAGGTTCCAACAAGCAGGCCGCCGCCGTCTAAGCTGAACAATGTGTTTATTTTGGCGAAATCCGGCTAAGAATTTAAGCAACTTGAATATGCATGTTTTTTTTACGTAACATACCTATTATAAAGTTATTTAGAATAGTAAGTTAAGAGTAAGAATATTTTTAACTGTAAATATTAATTCTCAGGTTACTGAAACTATCAGCAAAGACATAACGTTCAAAGCATTGGTTCTCAGCATAGAGCAAGTAACACGGTACGGAAATATGTACAGAGATGGTGTTATACAATTTAAGGTGAGTTAATTTTTATAGAGCAATTATCATTAATTTATGTTAACCTTTTCAAGAACGATTTAAGGATTCAATAAAGAATAATTATGCCCAATGTAAATAATCGCAGTTTGCTATGTGCGAGCTTTTTCAGCTAGATGTAATCAGGAAATGATTTTAATTGTAACTTCATACTGTGAGTAAGGTACCGTACAAATTAATTACCAGCATAAAGCAAGGTATCATGTTACTACAAAAGTAACTTATTCCCATTAGAACTCTCACTTCGCGGACCGGTCCCGCGTGGCGTACTTCACACACCACATGATTACGATCGTGAACAACAGCGAGCAGATGGTGCGGCTGGCGCAGCAGACGCAGGCGCGACACTGGCCGCCCGGGCGACACGACCCGCCCGCTGAGGCCAAGTTCGATAAGATGCTTAACACTTTCCAGGTTAGTTCGCATACTTATATATATAACTAAATATGCCCCGCGATTTCATTTGTGTGAATAGCTAAGACCGTTCCCGATGTATTTTTAGTTATTCTGTTATTCATTTTTCTTTTTGGTAGAGATCTTTGCAGTTAGCCTGAGCGCAGGCTTTGACTGCTTCACCGGACTTTTGGCGAGGACCTTAAGGCCTCCAGCCAGAGCAATAGGAAAAAACGAACTACGTCAGCAATGTTCACTAAGGGCACCCCCTGCGGGGTTCGGACCTCGACTTAGTGCATTGCTAACAATCTTAATAAAGCAAAACAGCAAGGGATGGCTGGATCTAAGTTTTGATTATTTAGGGACATATTTTTATTGCTAGTTTGGCCAGCTCGGGCCAGTTTGTTCTAGGTACGGGAGGATAATTCTGTTATTCAGGGCGAAGAGATATTGTTTAGACTTTTTCAGTCATTTTCATTTATTTATTTTGTCTGTAAGAACGAACGTTTATTTGACGAAGAGGGTTGGCGGGCGGTCGTTGTTGCTCAGCTTTCCTTCTGTTCAGCTCCCCTTTCATCGTGAATGTATTCAAGGAACGCGCCGAAGTCGGTTTCTTCTGTTAGCTTCTCGTGCATTCCACCCGATGTCAAACCACACTGCCAAATTTGACTGCTCGCACGGTGCTGCCAATATCTGATCCCGAATACGCCCAAGGCGGTTAAACCTTGACGCTCCTCTTTACACTCTCCGACATATTTTTTTTTATCGAAATCGCTTCAGCTTCGACTTTAGCGCATAGCAACATATTCATCGATTCATTATGCAGTCTTATGTACACGAAACAACAAAAGTCAATGCCTCAAATCTTATTTACAAACTATCACCTTCTTTTAGCGAGTCTTTACCAGTGTTCTGGTCTAGTCACTTTGGCTTCTAGTTGCAACTACAAATTATTGTACTAGGTTGTTTAGGTCCATTTTAAAACTAAAAGTTTTCATGAACTAAGGTTGGTGTTTGTACATGGATTTACTAGCCGTGACAGTTATGGCGGCTGATCTTACGAGTAATGCCCAGAAATTGTGGAGAGTGCGAATGAGCATTAATATATTATGTTATTACAAAGATTTAATTTTAGAAACTTGTCCAAATTACCTACATATTTTTTCAGAGGAAGTGGGTTAGTATGTAGACAGAGGTAGACAGTAGTACATACCGATACACAATTTTAAATTTTCAAGTGGTAAATGCGTATTCAAACAAATATTTAAGTAGTACGAAATATAATTCTTTGGTTTAAGAACATAACAAAACTTCTCTTTAGCAACATATCAAGAAATAACAATTGAGGTACGTTTAACAGCAGTTCAGTGACCCTTCTTATGACCCCAGTGCTTGTGGTCCTCGTGGCCTCCCTTCTTGTCGTGGTCATGGTGGTGGTGATGGTGTTCGTGGTGTCCGCCCTCGCCGTGGTGACCCTTGTGCTCGTGGTGGTGGCCTCCCTTCTCGTGGTGGCCCTTCTTGCCGTGGTGATGTTCGTGATGGCCGCCATGCTTGTGTCCCTTGTGGAAGTGTCCGCCCTTCTTGTGTCCGCCCTCGTGGTGATGTCCGCCGTGGTGTTCATGGAAGCCCTTGTCCCCGTGGTGGTGGTGGAAGTGCTTGTCCTTCTTGAACTCGTCGTGTTTCTCGACGCCGTGGTGTCCCTTGGTGTCGTGGCCCTTGTGCCAGTGTCCGTGCTCCTCGTGGCCGTGCCCGTGGTCGCCCTTCTCGCCGTGGTGGTGATGGTGATGGTATCCATCGTCGTGGTGATGGTGTTTCTTGTGTCCGCCATGCTCGCCGTGGTGGCCCTTATGGCCTTCGTGGTGGTGGTGGCCATGTTTTCCATGGTGGTGTTCATGGTGGCCCTTGTGTCCTTTATGGTGTTTGCCGCCGTGGTCATGGTGGTGGTGGCCGTGGTGTTCATGTCCGCCACCCTTGTCCCAGTGATGGCCATGCGAGGCCGCGGTTTCGAGGTCCGCGTCTCTCTTCTCCCGGATTTCCCTGGCGGAGCTGAGAGCAGCAATGGCCAGAAGACCAAGTGCCACAAGAAGGGTTCTTCTCATAGTTAATAGGACTTGTTGTTGCTGTTGTACAATGAATGATATTGATCTATCGGTTACATTGATTTTATATACTAAATGCTAGCAGTTGTTGGGAAATTGTCCGTTGTTCGATAGTGTCAAGGTTATTACAACTAAATCGTTTGAGTTGGACGTTGCTTTTCACTTCCTTCCGTCGGTTCGGCATTATAATTGTGTCGTAAATGTAAAAAAAAACTTGTTTTAATGTCATTAGCTCATCTTTAAAATATCTTAAGAAATATTTATAATATGGATTTACTTACTTCAATCATACTTGCGTTATGCGTATGTTGATTGCTGTTACTGTCGCCCTGAAAAACTACAGAATGTATATCGACGAAGTTTCATTTATAGCCTGGATTACCTAATAACTAATATCCCGATAATCTTACGGGAACGGTAAATAGGTACGCGAGTAAAACCGCATGCTGCAGCAAATTTCAATTGAAAACAACAAGGCCACCGCGACTTTTATCACTTGGGAAAATATATTCTTAAATTAAATAGGGGGTTTTTTCCCCTGCAGGGCAAGGGCCTCCCGCTCATTAAATTCAATTAAAATGTTCATAATCAATTTCATTTCCCTTAGAGCTTGAGAGATGAGGCAGCGCAATTTCTTCTTGAGGAAGCGTTCCTCGACCTGGAGGTGCACTTCGACGACTTATTTACGGCGAAGTGGCTGCCGTCGACCATACCAGTGGATACTATATGCATCACACTCGACGACTACTTCCAAGACTACAATCATTTGAGAGATAAAAACTTTGAATACGTCATTAATGAAGCACAAAATCTCGTATACAAGAAGTATATAACGGCTATGTTATCGAAAAAGGTTACCTTTAAAAATGTTGAAGAAGCTCAGCAAGCAGCTACGAAAATAGTGAAAGAGGCGAATCAGATAAGGTCATTCTTTAGGAAGATCGCGGCCGAGGGTGTGAACGTGGACTATCCTTATGAAGTCATCAGTATGTTGGCAGAGGTGAGCTATTTTATTTTAAACACTCATTGGTCCTGAACTTGTTAGATACGTCAACTTTTAATTATTTTTTTATTTCGACATATTTATTTCTTTTTATTTTATAGAAATACTTATTTAGAATAACACACATTATTGCAATAGTAAGTATCAATCTGCTTGCTTTCAAAATTACTTTTGTTAAATTGTCTAGACCTGTCGTAATATTTTATTTAATCACTCGCCAAAAAAAAAAGATAAGACATTAAGAGTTTAGCTATATTTTAAATTCCGTGCAAGTGTGGGTAGCACGGTTCGTAAGAATTTCTATAGTAACAAGAGCGTGGTGTTCAGGTGCTGCGATGCCAGGACATCGAGATGTTGTCGCTGGACCTGCACAGCGTGGTGGCGAAGTGCCCCGACATGTCGGAGGAGCAGCTGTGGCGGCTGGTGTGGCTGCGCGGCGACGTGCCCCGCGCGCGCCTGCGCGACACCGTGGCCATCGCGCTCGCCAGCCGCCCGCCGCCGCGCGCCAACTCGCACCCCTCACTCTTCAAACACATCACCTTCAATGAACGACTGCTCGCGCACTTTAACCTCTAAACCACCACATTAACACGTCACGAAGAGGAAGCCAGCAGGGGCGCGATTCCCCTATAATAAAGTCAGTGGGTGGCAGGTTAATGAACGTTCCAGTGTACTTGTCATTGTACCTCATTTCCCTATTCAGATAATCTTACAATGAACAGTCAGTGTCAATCCTACAATGGCAACAGTGGCAAATGTAAATGTGAAATAAAAGTATCTGAATTCAAAACTAAGACACAATGACAAGAACACTAGCACGTTCATTAACCTGCCACCCACTGACTTTAAAATAGCGGAATCACGACCCTGAGTGTTTGACACTCTACATGCGCTTTGAGAGGCACCCCCGTCACTATAAGGACGTTTTATTTACATATGTATGTATAAGTTATGTTGTAAATTTATAATTATTAATCAGTATTGGAAATAATAATATATTTATATATTTTGCTTATTGATATTTTGTTTCATTGAAATTTAAGACATATCCACAACTCGATAAACTACTCTATATGCCTATACTCATCATAATTTCGGGTAATATTAATTGTTATCTTTCTCTTTATGTATGACAGAAGCAATACAAAAAAAGTATATGATTGATCTTTATAAGAAGGTATTTATGTACGCGCAATTACGCAGGTACATCCGCCTACTTACTTACTACACGTAACACAATGTACCTACATAGTTAACTCAGAGGACATTCAATTCTAGTCGACAAATCAAATCCATTCAACAACAGATTTGATTTGTTGGCTTGATCTTAAAATACACAAATAGACTCGTAAAACTACCAACCACGTCCGAAACCAAATTAAACAGGTACGTAGATCTATCGACATATTATTATGTAGAGTCAGTTTTCAGAAACGTACGCAACTTTGGAGTTCAGTCTATATAAGGTAACGGAATGGACCTTAGATACTCCTCGGATACGCCTTGTTTATTAGATAACGCGCGAATATTCACAATTTGTCATCGTATTTGGGTTTCTCGCTCCGCACTTTTTGATTAAGTGGGTCATGAAGCTTATGAAGAATTACATGTGATGTTAAACAGATTCTTAAATATTATCTACTAGGTAACTCCTAGGTTAAAAACAACGTCAAATATTTATACCAGCTCATTAATGAGAAATCACGATTGTTATTTGATGAAGCGATGACAAGACAACAATTAGTTGAGTGAGGTCCTGCGCGATGCTCCTTCTCATCGAGGCACGCGTATTATTGGTAACAATTTAGTGGTCACCTCGCGCTGACTCAAGGCCAATGGATGGTTCGAAGGGCGGGCGGGTCGGGCCCGCGGCGGCCGCAGTCAGTCGCGATGTCCGCCTCGAGCGCAGCGCCCCTGCGCGCGGCTTGCTTGCTCCTGTGCCTTGCGGCAGGTGCGTTATACCCCGCAACATGTCTTCTGTGCCTCGATCTCGTTCCGCTCCTGAAACATTCGCGTCTTATAAAATCCTTCGCGAAAAATACATCTAAACAAAGTTAAACAGTGATCTTAGGTTATGATTACCAGAATATTTTTTGTTGTGCCAGTGATTTTTGCGTTTTTTTGTTATTTACTATTTCTTGCGTAGGTGTTATTGGGAGCTCTGGGAGCTTATGCTGACATTGAAAAGTTTCCACAAAGATTTCTAAACCTTCAATCTTATGAATGATGTTGCAAAAGGACAGAATTGAAATGAAAATTTAAATAAGAAGTTGTAAATAATAAATTGCTTCTCAAAATATTCACAAATACTAAAGCTTATTTTTGTGTATACTAGATTTTCGTAAACTACACTGAAGTATGTCGGTACCTAACCATTCTATAAGTAAAGATACGTAACCCCCCAACGCGTACAATAGGATGTTTGATTCCCTGTTCTATTTCACATGACTCATTCAATCATAACACCACAGGAAGACAAACTTTTGTATGCAATTAGGTTTTGTAAGCAGTAGTTACCTATACACGTTTATCGTTTGGGTGATGTCTATTCTAAAAGGATTTATATGTTATTTGTTTCTTATGTAGGTGGGAAGAATAAAGTACTATTGCAGGGGCACGAAGCCTCTAAGGATACCTAAGTGGTGACAGTGATGGCAATAGCTAATGAGGTTCTTGTTTATTGTTGATCTAGTAGTAGGTAGGTATGATATGGAATAGTTCAAATAACGGCGAACACACCGCGTGCGCTCTGATCGCGGTGGTATTTTTAACATTCCCGGACCGCCTCAAGGTTAGCCAAGATAGCCGCTTATTCATTGGGATATGACCTAATTTCCTAAAACAAATTATTTATAGATTCATAACGAAACTGTTGAGAACTCAAAGATTGTATAAACTCAATAAAGGATCGACCCTATTGAGGTGTTACATACGGAAGTGCGTAGTTCGCGCTCATACCGTTGCACTTAATATGAACTCAATTCGGCACGGGTGTAACGTTCAGATTTATTTGAATTTTCAAAGGCATGTCATAAAACTAAATCATCTATTTATAAGAAAAAAATGTAATGTGTGCGTGGGTCGAATGTTTCAGTTAAGAATGGGTGTGACTTGTGCCATAACTACCATAAATATCCCTAGGTCCTGTCATAATTGCATCATAAATCTTAACTAATGCAGATTTACTGCCCACCCTAGTAGATCCGCAGGTAGCCGGGATGGTAATGATAGTAATCTTGCTATTGCCCGTCAATTTCAATTCTGTACTCAACAACAAGAAGACCATTAGGCTACCTACACTAGACGCTCTGAACACTAGCCAAAACATTAACGGAGCAATTCGTAAATAATAAACATTTATTTATGCTACTTAAAATGATGACTGAGCGTTTACTATTGTACCTAATTCTTAAATATAGTTTTAGTAGTAATTGCAAATGTACGCTAGTTCCCAACTGACCAATGTCGTCTTAAGGTAGTTTTAGAAGAAATACCTACGGATCTCTGAATAAAAATCGACCTTGATGAAGTTTATTTGAAATGGCATTTCTAATCGTCACACTCGGCTGGCCTAGGTACCCATTGTGCCTGAATGATGTATTAACAGTCAGGTACTTGTGTAATAAAAAAGTCTAGAACTTTGGAAATAGAAGCCTATAGGTACATTATTGTTATTCTACTAAAACCGATAAATTATATCAACAAACATTGGTACGGGAAAGCACGATCGTTTTTAGCATCTTTTTCGTATGTGCTAATTCACGTTTTAACAAATGAAATATACCTACTTATCTTAAAGTCACTTAAAGACTAAGTGTAAGCAAAAACAAATAAATGCAGCTAGCATAACATTAGCACTATAAATTAATAGCATTGAACACTTCATGTAAACCTATGTTTCTATAGTGTAGCTACCCCTCTCCACCAGGTAGTTTTCTTGTGTTTCCTATTAAGGATAAATCCGGATAAGTGCGAGTTAGATAGACTCATCCAGAGGGTTCTGTACAAAATTGATTTTGATACCCAATTGAGCGTGTCAAAATATACGTTTGACTTTGTTTGACTTCTTCAATAACATCAGGGCACTGTAAACCTGAGTATATGGTATTAATTTCAACTCGATATCTTCACGCGTTCCCTAGATAAAGTCTTGATAAACGGACGGACTGTCAACAAAGTAATCTTATAAGGATTGTTTCGTTTTCCGGAACGGAACCATACAAATCAAGGCACAGAGGAAACAATTAATTAATTAATGTGTTATTTAAATATTTTATTATGCATGAGAACCGTGTTTTTTACATAAATAAAATTACAGGCAGCCTACAGTTTTCGATAAAAGAATTCGAAGTGCCTAAAGAGGTGCACGTGGGGAATGCTGCCGAGTTAATATGTCAGTATGAGCTGGGTGAGGGGGAAACTGAAGCAGACCTGTACGTGAAGTGGTGGTGGACGCCGGACTCGCCCGGCAGCGACGACAGGAAGCAAATCTACCAGCGCATCGCTGGGCATGACGCCGAGTCCATCCACCGCAGTAATGCTAGCAAAATAGGTTAGTGCGCTCTACTTGCTAATACCTAATTACTTGAAAATATTCTACATAAAAACGCATGTTAGTTTATCATTTCCGTTTCAACAAGTGTGAAACTATTCCTCTTTTTTCTAAGCCTATATTTCATACATTTTAAGCGAATGCGTTAAGCATAATAATTTGTCAATAAGCATCTTCTTATTTTTTATTTAATACATTTAGCCACATCATTCTTATTATTTTTTTTTATTATTTATTATGTCGCTTATGCACGCGCATATATATTGGCACACAAATAACGTTAGATATTATGAATTATATTTCAGAAATCAAGAATAACGACACGATAGTATTGTTAGATGTTAACCCAGTGGATTCTGGAACCTACGAGTGTGAGGTCAATAACATCGAGGAAATACGCAAACATGCCACGTTAATTGTTTTCAGTAAGTATGAATATGTCTAAATACTGGGCAAAGGCCTCTTTCTAAATCGAGAAGGAATGAGCATTAATCCAGAGTGTGATGGCAATTTCACATTCCGGTTTGTCACTGTGTTTTCTTTAACCGATTGCCAGTGGTATCTTGGGGTTACGAGTACGTCATATTATTTAACACCTACTTAATTGGTACACGACTCGAACCTAAATATAAAATGTAAGAAATGCGCCTGACCAGTGAACACATGAATAAGAACAGTGAATACTTAGTACCTACTTCAGTGGTAACATTTACAACATTTCGCCTTGATTTCATAACAGTATGAAATACTTTTTTATAATTTGTTTATGACAACGCATCACAAAATATGTGTATATTAGTCCGTAGTCAATGAGTCAGAAAGAGGCATTGGCGCTGCAGTGAAAAAAAAACCTTAAACCACTTCTCCAAAAAAAGAAAACATTATTTATAGATTAATGTAAGTTTCTCTAATTTCAGCAATGGGTACGGGACCAGAATTAAATTACACTTTGACTGAAGATGAGGATGATACTGATGACAATTATGAAGATCAATTGTTGATAGAATGCTCAGCAGAACATGTCGCGCCATTGCCAGATATGACTATTAGTATTCAAGGGTACGTAACAATTGAATAAACGACAATAATAACATTATTTTGAAGCACGAAAGCTTAAAAGTCGAAATCAAAAACCTATTTTTAATATTGCCAAGTACGATCAACGCACCCGTATTTATCCCATATAAACATAGTAAAAGTATTTCGGCCAAACAACACAAAAAAAAAAACACGTCTCTGCCATAACATTTTATTTTGAAAATACAAATAGTTAGCGAATCACCTCTTTTTTACGTGTAATTGAAAGCAGAAATGTATTTATAGTCTATCGTATTTCCAGCACTAAAGTGAACATATCGAAAACTGTTGAAGACAGTAATGAAGATGGATTCTATAGAATATATACCAACACAACTGTGCTCGCGAGCAACTCCGAAGTCAGTGAAATACGCTGCGAACTGTTCTACGCCGACCTCGAATATCCGCCGTATGTAGCTGTCGAGACGTACACCCCTGCAGGTATGAAACCCACCCGTCATAATAATAAGAAACCAATAACGTGTATTGGCGGTGATTCGGTTAATTATTAATTGAAGCATTGTAGACCTATGTAATAAAAGGACAGTTGCGTATCTGAAATAATAGTATAATTTTAATTATATTTTATTATATTTAATTAAATATAATTTTCGTTGACTTTCTGAACAGAATCACCGCCCTTATGTGTTTTAGACTTTTCTCTAAAACCTGAACACGCATGGTTGTTACCTCAGATCATAGAAACAAACAAATTGTTTTCATAATCTGAGGTTGTATACATTGTTCAGATGGTTGTGAAAGTACGAAATTAAATGCATCGATGCGCTTAATGTCACACAGATGTTGGCTTTTGAACGTCTTCACATTCTGTTATTGGATTTTTTTGAGCTGCGAATGGCACTTCCAATTTTTTTAGCTTTAAAAGACTTAACATTTGCAATTGGAGTTCTCAGTAGATAAACAACACACTATTATTGATAATGGGAGGCATGATTGTGTAACAGTAATTTGAAGTAAGTGAATTGGCAAGCGACCGCCATTTAGAATAATATATTTTAAATTAGAATTTCTCTTTTGTTTCAACCTACAATATTTAAAAATAAACATACCCATGTTTTCAGTGTTTTGTAACAACAGAGCTTTCAATGTTGAACTGCATACTCCTCAAACTTGAAACTAGTATTATCTCACACACAAATACACGCCGTAAGCATGACGTCGTGACAATATGTTTGATTTACATACTCTGATGTTATAAAACACTGTAGGCGAAAAATTTCATTAATATAGTCATAGATTCTGTGTCAGTTCCTGGGAGATATTTTTCTAATAAAAATCAATTTACCTAATTATTGAACATTGATCTTGATAGGCAGTTCGACCGTTGTATGTAAGAGCGATTTGTTGTCTGCTAATAAATGAGTAGTATGTGGTAGATCTAGTGCGTGCCACTGTGTGTTCTCTGTGTACTAACGTTGGTTGTTGGTGATGGTCGCCGCCAGGCGCCTCGCCGCTCGCGCCCGAGGTGCCCGAGGATGCAAGCGAGCCAGAAACTACGCCCGAGTCTTTGCCAAACTCCAGTAAGTCACAGACAAACTAGGAACATTACAAACCAAACAGCATTCTACACTTTTGTACCAGAATCTATTATTTTCAAAAAAAAAATTATTGTATCTAACAACACATATATTTATTATCAAATCTTTACTACTTTCTATAAAATTAAATGTTTTTTGATCATTTACCTACACTTAAATAATATACTTTTTTATATATTCTATTCTTTGCAAACTGAAAAAATACGTATTTAATTATCTTCTGTTTATGTAAATATATTATGTATATTTTTCCTTGAAGTTCCTGGCCACGTCCATGCACCTTTGCAGTAACTTCCTAACCATATTTTAAAGTAGGAGTATTGGATGAAATTGCAGCTAGTAAAAAAAATGCCAACTTAGGAACCTACATCCATTTTAATTCCTTTTTATCATCAATACATACCTTATTAAAATTCCGAGTGGACATTAAATTCAGAAATATTTTAATCATTTCATGCCAATATTCCCTATTTTTATTCAGAACTTATTTATAACAGCTAGTCTCGTATTAACAGAGTGTTTATTGTGTGTCATGAGTTGAGCATTATTGTGTATTTGGAAATGTACAAAATATGTGAGTATTATAACTAACATTACAACAACACGAGGGCGATAAAACCGTTACGCTTACGCCTAACTGACTTGGGCAAAGCAAAAAAAATTAAAATAAATCTTTTCCTACAGCATGGTTGCTTTAGTAAATTTTTAAAGTTTTCTATGATTTGATCTAATTTATTTAAATACGTTGTTTGGGTGTACATTGGTACACCTCTGCCTAACCCTTCGGGGATACAGGCGTGATGATATGTTATGTTATGTTAGCTAAAATGCTAAGAGATCCTTAATTTTGGTTTTTCGTATGATTACGAAATTACATAATTAGGCTTTATTAGCTACCTACATCTGAAATAACGTTTGAAATCGAATGCATATTTTTACCCGACTCCACAAAGTTACATTACATAGTTGTATAGATAAGAACCGAATTTTGCCGAAAACATATTAGTTTTAGCATCTTTACATTATGTACCATCCTGTATATTTTCCATTCCACGTATTTATGACAATCAAATATCTAACTACGTAAATATAATATAATCTATTAAATACATTTAATATTACAGGTGATGACGGAGTTCAGCTTCACTGTTCATGGGTGCTGATGCTTGCAGCCATCGTGTCGCATCTAAGAGCGACGTTATAATACCTTTCTAATGTGATACTAATTTTGTAATTAATACCTACTACGACTATATCTATTTACCTAAGTGTTAATGTTATTTAAGCTTTATCATGTAAGACCGTCTACTATACAATTTCTGATTACAATATAAATAAAAATATTTAATTATTGTTACTAAATAATATTTTATTACAAACCTCTTACATCAGGGATTCTTGTTCCACGAATTTCATTTTGGAAAGAATGTTTTTCTAATTTATGAAATAAAACGAAATAAAAACACACATTAAACCCAACTTCCAACATTTACTACAGTGAAGAATTCCACCTGGAAAGAAAATTAGAAATTATCGGCATATTTGTACCTGTGCAATTATAATATTTAACTATCTACAAAGAATACAAACCATTGTATAGAATTTTCTTCTTTATCGCTGTATAGTCTGCTTGAGGCAGATGTAACCGACAAGCTATTACAACTTTGCTGCTGTATGAGTTTGTCTCAGCTTGAGCAAAACCAATCACGTCGAAAAGGCCTTCATCATTGCGCCAGACACGTTGAAGTTGTCCCGACACCAATCCACTACAATTATTTATACAAATATTAATTATAAAGTTTGGATTATAGTATAATAGGTAAGTGACGTAAGTTTTAGAAAGTCTTACTTGTTATATTCAATGGTTAAATCAGGTCGCGGGTATAGACCCCGTGCTATACATGAGATATCGATAAGACTAGAGTTGAGATGCCAGTCCGTTTTTAACTGGAAGTCACGTTCGAGACCTGATAAAGTTATTCAATAATGTAAGGACTCAAAATAAGGTAGGTGGTAACTACTCCAATGTTTAACATGATTATGATCTTTAAAACTGCATAGGTAGGTCTGGTATATTCCAATTTATTCACCTGATTGATATAAGCCAGGAGAAAAAAGTAGATTTATGTGTCTCGTCATTTCACCTCGGATAAAATTCACCCAGGTGAAATGAGTTGACTTTTTTGTGTAATTTGTTCACCTTGAAACTATACCACTCAGGTGAACCATGTCGAAACCGTAGTTCTGGGCTCCTCTTGTAGGTACAATATTTTTGTAAATACAAAAACTGTTTTTCTATTTCGTGGTAGGTTCCATGTGCAGTCAATTATCTTTACCATACTGCTACAAAACCACGTCTATGTACAGCCAACTCTCGGAACCTAGTGTACCAACGAATCGGTAAGTAATCAGTTTCTTTAAATACAGTTAAAAACTCACTGTAGATAAGCATGTATTTCGTTTTCCGTGCCTCAGCCCCACGGTTTGTTACAATGCACGTATATTCTCCACTAAGGTCAGTTGTTAAGTTAGTGATTCGTAATGCACGACGTCCTTCATTTGAATTGCCTGGTAAAGGGTATGTCGGTATTAGTTAGGACACCCAAGATCTACTAGAAACAAAAAAAAAAAACAAAGAAAAACTAGAAATAAACCTTACGCGAAACTCTGTACGTTAAATCTACTCGCCCTTCTAATATTCCACCAATTTTTGGCTCAGAGTTTGGACTCCAATCATAAACGGGTGTAATACCGTTATTGAAAATCCATTGCAGCGTAAAGTTATCATCAACCACGGTGAATTGGCAATCCAATATTACATAACTTGAAGTAACTTCTACTAGCTCTGGTACAGCTATTTTATCGATTCTTACCAGTTTTAAGAAACCTGCAAACATAAATAGGTTAGTAAAAAAAACATACTGCATTATTTAAAAATAAGCTTTGTAAGCAGATAAAAAAGACATCAAACAAAACACTACAAAAATTAAGGAGTTTCCTACTTTTCTCTAGGATCCCTTTATTAATGTAGGTATATCCCTGTATTTAACACTATGGAATGCTATAATAAAGTATTGAGTAATGATGACGAGATTACTATGGACCACCCGAGAAGATTAAAACTAATAAAGACTTTTCATGCTATGTAGACTGCCTCGTTGGCCTAGTGGTGCTAAGCGCGACTGCTACGCTGGAGGTCTTGGGTTCGATTTCCGAGTCGATCAAAGTGTTATTGGGTTTTCTATGAAATTCTCAGTAGCAGGTCGGAGTTTGGATTTGTGCCCGGTAAGTGACAATAGGATCGCCCCCTATTACATGGGACCTAAACATATCGGCGAACTGTGGGTGTACATTGGTACACCTCTGCCTACCCCTTCGGGGATACAGACGTGATGATATGTATGCTATGTAGGGTATGTTCAATTTAACTCACTGGTAACGAATAGAAGATTTTGTACCACAGTTTCTTTGAGCTCTTCCACCATTTCCACTTTCGTATTTACACAAGACCCACACCAATAAAAACACAAAACAATAGTAGAAAATTTAAAGCTGTTCGGACATTAGCTACGTGATACGTCTAGTAGAGACCACTTTCTTGTATCGTTTACTCGTCCGTACACAAGAGAAATCTTTGTGCCACAATGCTCAATGAAAGCAATTATAAAAAAAAGTAACTCGCCAAGATACCACATATACATTTTTTTACATTTCATGCTTAAGTAACCGCTTACCTACCTTCCTAATGCGCAAATATACTATTCTGAAGCAAATGAGCACAGATACCTACTTCTGTCAAAAACAAGTTCGAAATTGGATTTTAATAAAAATATTCTGTAGTTTTTGCAGAAAATCCAAATACTCTTGTTCTCTTAATTGCACATATGAACACGATAAATACAGGGTTTATACGACCTATGACATTTCTTTTACGGTACGTATACCTACTTTCCGCGAAGAGCATCAAAAATTAAACACGTCCACTTGTCGGCTATAGGCAACAAAGCTGTAACGTCGCGCGTCGGAAAGCGGCGCATGTGATGCCTATGAGTTATATTAAAATGAGATTGTTTACAACCGAAAAAGTTTATATATTTAGAGAGATATTCAAACGGAGCAAAATTAAATTCACTATTTATCAGTTGATGCCTAGGGTATGTCGTGTAACGAAAATCTCATAGGTCGTTTAAACGCCGAATATAAAATACAACGGTTGTAGAAAGTTTCTTGCAATTACAATAGACTCAACAAAAAAGTGGACAGAGACTTGCTAGGGCACAACGGACCTTAATTGGGAAATCCTAATCAATCATCTTTAAATAACATGATACGATAAAATCAGGTTAATTTGGTTAGTTATTCATATATGGTTATAGAAATCTATTTATTATTAATAAAATCCAGCCAGGACTACCTCGTTTGCCTACTGGTTCTAAGCGCGACTGCAACGCTAGAGGTCTTGGGTTCGATGCCCAAGTCGACCAAGGTGATATTGGGTTTTTCCATGAAATTTTCAATAGCAGGTCGGTGTTTGGATTTGTGCCTGATTTTTGTCCGGTAGGCAATAGGCTCGCCCCCTATCACACGGGACCTAAACATACCGGCGAACTGTCGGTGTACATTGGTACACCTCTGCCTAACCCTTCGGGAATACAGGCGTGATGGTATGTTATGTTATCAATAAAATACCCACTAAAATTAAGTTTACTATATATACGAGTACTTAGTTTATTAAATTCGGCTTCTACTGAGCAGTATGGAGCATTTATCCAAAAAAGGGTGTTTGGAAGATTAAATAAAACGAAATTCTAATCAGTAATGTTTTACTCTGCAATAAAAAATACCAACCTGCAATTACTAGGTAAATACATTATATGTAACCTACCTACCATCATAAATAGCTGCAAAACAATTTTTGGTAAAGAATTTTAACAAACACTGAAAAATATCATATTGATTCGTTAACGTTATTAAAATAATTGATCAAAGGTATGTAATAGGCAAAAGGAAGTAATATTTTAAATTAAAAAGATATCATGGAGTGCAACTTCTTGATATTTGTTAAACTTCCACAGGAGTGAAGCGAGGCGAGACTGCGGTAGACCTCAGACGAAAGAGATGGCGGAATTTCCTTGGGAATGGGCAAGATGTAGCGCAGGGCGAGGACGCTAGGAGAAGTGGAGCACAAGCTTAGCTGAGCCTTGACACAATGTAGTCAAAAGAACTGAATTTTTTCTTTGGATGTTTCGGTAGGAATGGCGTTTAACGAACGTATGGTAATATAAAAACATCAAAAAGCGTCTTATAAAATACTGCTCATAGATTTTTGTAAGAAGCTCTTCGCTTTTTATATTAAAATTAATTGTATACGCACTGCGCTATCGGTGCATTTGCGCATGGGCTTTGCAATTACAAAACGCTACTTGAAGATACAATTTGCGTTGTTAAACGCTGCTTCAAAACAAAATGGTGCTATCCCAAACCGACCATTTCAAAAAGTAACTAAAAATATGTCGCGAAAATGAAGCATATAGTTCAATATTTTGTGGATGTAATATTGTACTTACTTAATAACATAAACTACTTACATTCTTTCTACACATGGACAATACTAAATCTAATGCAATAATCTTAAAACTATACTAATTTTATACAGATTGGTCTAAATAGTAATGTATTTTTTTTTATAATTCTTCCAAGAAGTCTTCAAAGATTGGAGGTTTTTATTTACAATCTCTTCTAACGATTTATTTTTTTGCGATACTATTGCAAATACAAGGACTAAGGATAGCATATAATATTTTTTTTATTGACGCCACTTCTTGGACCAGCCTGTATAAAACAGCACAATATATTTTTATCATAATTACATTGGTATTTTCTTATTTGGTTGAACACACAATTCATTTCTGTAATAATAACTACATTTTACTGCATCCTAAGTGCGAACCCTATAAATGATAACATACTTTTTACGCACTAATAATGTTTAAATTCATTTAAATGTCTAAAGCACCTACTCTGCGTGGATAAGCCATAACATATAAAATGGCGTTTAAGTAGTACTGTAAAATATATGTTTATTTTTCCTATAGATAAATATAAAACTTTGTAAATCTCATTTTATTTTAGTAACATACTACCTAACCTAGTAAAATACCTTAATATAAAGCCTCATAAACAATAGGAAAATGCTAATTAAAATAATTATAAACATACATTATGCATCAAATATGTATACATGGCACACTAATGAGGTGTTTCTATGTCACGAGAAACTTTATCACTCAGTCATGGAAGTACCGGAGCAGAAGCGTAAAAGTGATTATCAATGCTGCCATGAGTATTTGGTTTCTGTCTATATTTGGTCAGACTATGTAAATTTTACCTATCTACTGTAAAGTAATTCTAAGATTATTAACAAAACGTCAAATAATTACATTTATACCATCAAAATTAGTATATTTTATAATTGCCCTGATTCGGTCCAAAACGAATTCATAGGTATATTTTTAATAGTATAAATAAAAAAAGGACAGATGTCTGTCAGAAATATAAACTCCTAGAAACGAGTGCAAACAGTACATAATGTTTAACCTTTTTAACAAGGGTTTAGAGAGATCAACACATCAATTTTGATATAGTTTGTGTACGACAGAATTAGCGCAAATACGAAACCCCAGACATTTATTTTAAAAGAGCTGATCATTTTACAAACTTAAAAAAATCTTTACTTTTCGCTGAGATCTGTAGTCTTTATTTATTTATTTATTTAACGAACCTTGACATTGTCAACATAGCTTTTTCATTTGATTTATCGTACAAATAAAATCGGGTCTTTTTCCCTAGATAAAAAAACTGTGTACGTATCTAGCTGTGGCATCTTAGACCACAAATGGATTTACTGATTTTGATGCTGTTTTGATATTTGGTTTGATAGTTGCTGATTGATTATCTGTTCAGCGTTTGAATATCATCAGCTATCTCTGAAATATGTTTGAGTATTTAATAGGGGTTTCTTAAAATATATTTTTATGTACATATAAATATTATAGTAGTTTATGATAATTTACTTACAATAATAGCTCATTTACATCTCGAGTACAAAAACATTACTCTAAATAAAAAGTTTGTCTTTGGCAACCGAGTATACTGGTCGTTCGAGTTCAGTTTTAAATGAAATTATTAGTAATCGATCACTTTTGCAATCGTTATGTTATGTATCAAGTACCTTATTTTGCCAAAGCGTTAGACACGGAAAAAAACGTAAAAAAAAATATGAACCTAACCTTATTCATGCTTTGTTTTCTTGTTAGACCTTGGTACATGGAACGGATTAAATTCGTTGCATATTTTATAAAGTTATTTTATAACACCTAAAAAGCATGAATAAGTTATATTTGCGCAGATTCAAATATATTTATAGAAACATAATCAAATGTAAAAAAGGTTGAGCCTAACAAAATTTGTAAACTTGTTTACACAGTAAATTCTTTTCCTTCCTATTTCATCACATCTAACACGCCCAAAAAACTTTGATTATCCTCTTTTAAGCCTCGGCTTTAAATTGATCCCTTACTTATTCACAAACATGAGACATAATGTAAATTGCACTATTTGCTTGCTATGTTATTACTTTACAATTTGTCTAAATTGTTCATGATTTTGTTATTTTGTTACTTTATTCCTAATTTAATTATACATTTGGTAAATCATTCCTTTGGCAACAACAAGCAATACAGGTTTTTATAGTAGGAACAATAATCATAATAAATTTTGTCGGCTGATGTACTCTGCCAGTTATCAGATAACAGCATCTTAAAATATTTAAATAAGATTTGTAATAATTATAAAACGCTCAATAGTTAATAACGCTGGTATACAAATTTTTAATACCACATAATTTGCCATTACTCTGTTATTATTTATTTCGGCCTTTTTCGAAACATTATTGTCAATATAAATAATGGAAATTTTAAATAGAATGTAGGTATTATACATTTATAGCTTCCACAAGAAATTATCTAAAAGGGTTTTACCATTTCAAATCAGTCGCGTGATTGTCGAAGTCCTTAACAAAAAACATTTATACAAACGTCTTATTTTTACTTTAAAGACATAAGAGAAACCTAGATAGGTAGGTGGATTTAGGAAAAGTGGATCACATTATCCTAAATACTAATTTGGCCGATATTCTAAGTCTTCCAATCACATTAATTTTCTGTTTTTGATATTTTCTTTATGACTAACCGCATCAAGTTAATTAGGAACTAGGTTCCAAATTACAATTTTGATATCTACCTATATCATACTATTGATACCTTATCGATAGTGAGGGTTATTTGTAAAACATTAACTTGTTTAGCAAATAACCCTATATTTTTGATAATTTACAAATCAGTAGCAACTTTTGGACAATATTTAGTTAGCAATTCATTTTGTTTTTTTCATTACTGGCAGGGCTGCCACATACAATATTGCATGAATTATGTCTAGTTTTACGAACTCCATCCATATCCATATCAGTTCCTGCAGCAACCGATGTTAGTGCTACCGTCTTATCGAAGTCAATGGTTGTATATCCAATGGCCGCGGACGGCGCCACACCAGAAATGTTGGACAAGGTAACTTTCTCCACGCTGCACTGCGAAATAAGCCGACCTCGCGGCTGGGATGAACATGACGCAACACTATCGTTCTTCGAGCCGTTGTAAGATTGACTCTCAGGAGATGTTAATTCTCTGGTCATTTTAACTGTTTCCTTACTAGAATCAATGTCCAGTATTGCATAGTTCACCTCCAATTCTTCAACAGGCGACATGGAAGTAAAAGTATCCGATTCTGAGAATTTCTGGTTGTGCTCAGATGGGGCAGAGAAACTTAATATCTGTTTTGCATTTTTTACATTTTCGCCCAGTTCCCCTAACGATAAATTCGCATATGTATTAACTTCTGGTTTATTACCCATAGATAAGTTGCAATACTCCACTTGTTTGGGTGTTAATGGTGTAGTTGGTACTGTATCATTTCTACTAGCTGCCTGCGTGTTGACGTCGCTAGGCACAATATTCATGTACAGTCGAGCAGCGTCTGGTTGCGTCTGTTGTTGTGACGCCTGCTGCAGTTGTAGTTGTTGCTGCTGTTGTTCCTGTTGTAGTTGTTGCTGCTCTAGACTCAACTGTGCGTAGTGTTCACTGGAATTACTCAATGTCGGCGACAAAGTATTGTTCATCTGTTTGTTATTAGCAACATTTTCATTCATATATCTGCATTCGAGGAATCGCGTCTCATCTTCGATGTCTCTCATTGTGTTTAAAGCAGTCTCTTGGCGCAAAGTGTTCCGCAGAATTGCTAAATCTTTGTTTAAATCATTTGAATATACGTGTCGGCTATCGGGCACGCGATTTTCAGTCACAGCATCACCTTGATTGTTGTTTGTTTCTCGCTTAAATTCTCTTAGCTGATACACATTAGTGACTTGATTGGAACTTGCTTGAGATCTTGGATACAGTGGCATTACCTCTAATATATCTGCACTCGAGGGTGATCTTGGAGATTGTGTTATATTGCGCGAACCTGTTACATTAGCTATCATATTCGGTAGGTTGTTGTTAACAACAGGCCGTACATTGTCTGGTTGGCCATTATCTATGGAAGAGCGATGCACTACGCTGGCTTGTAATGTTTGTCGTCCCTGTGGAGATGGTGTCAACCTAGATACTGGATATGGTACTGAATCATGGATCACATTCCGTAACTGAATTTGTTGCTGCAGCGTCCGGAATAATAGGGAAGCTCTTCGACATCTAAATGCATATATGCCTTCTCCAGTCTCACATCTTCGCCCTGAAAACATCAACAATGGTTACGTTACGTATTTTTTATATGAAATAAAAACTTGGTTAACATAATATTATGCAAATGGCGCCAAGAAGTGAAAAACGGTATCCAGAGCAGAGCCAATACTGGCTGGAGTTAAAAACAGAAGTGTATTTTCTAGGTTTTTCTATTCCCCCGACGTACATAGAGGACCTGTCTGTATGTTAGTTTATGGCGTCGTAATATTTTAGCTCTTAAACAGTTAGACCAATAGTGATGTGTTTTTTATTTCGCCTATCGTGCCTCGGATAGCACGTCAAGCCGTAGGTCCCGACTGCCGTACTTTGATCTTTGGCAGTCATTAAGTCAATCCTCTCTTACCATGGGACACTGTGTTAATACTCAGTAAAATGGGTTGTGGAGATCAGTGAGGCAGTCGCTCCATGTAAAATACGGTATTCTGGTCTCCAACGTAGTTGGGATAAGACTCAGGTGATGGTGAGATTCGCCTATCAAAATTAAATACTGAAAGTATAGTAGGTATCTATTCAGATTTTGCCATGAAAACGAATTCAATACAATAATATAAATATTATATATCTTATCAGGCATAAAAGACGAGAAACTCCGGACACAATACAAAGTGGGGTAAGTAGAAAAACAAAATTTAAGAAGCAAAGTTTTAAAATTTTATTTATAGATAAAAAATGATTTATTTACTTCTTTTTTTTGCTTTTTTTTAACATAGAGTGATCTTATTTAAGAGATATATAAATACTAGTTGACTATTGATACTTAGTCCTATGGGTACCAATACATTTAGTGAATTTAAATGCACATGATTATTTTTAATACTCTTAAAAAATGATGTTTTGCCTATCATTAATATCTCCTATTTATATTCTCATTTCACTTCTGGCAATACAAAACCAAATTGATTGATTATTTTTTTATAGTGAATTAAAATCTTGAATATAAGGCAATATTTGCATGCTTGATTGACATTGTTCAGAACTTCTTATTATTCTTCTCTAGAGTTTCTATATCATGTTATGTATCCTGAGTTATGAAGTATTTAAATCCGTACATGGGACTATGCTCCCATTGAGACACCTGTATTTAAAACATAAAAAAGGGGAAGACATTTCTCAGCACCTGCATAATGTTTGCATTCTTATCTGAACTCTCAAAATGTCTCATAAAAAAAATATATCTTTTGTGAATATACACACTTATTAAATATGTATTTAATTTATTTTCTTAGTTATAAATACCTGATTCAAAGCTAAATATGTCTCCCTCGAAGCCATATCTTCGTAATGAGTGCAACGGCCAGACCGTTGAGTCTCTTCCTTCTCGGTAGAGAATAATATCAGATTCGGTAATCTCGAGCTGCCCGGAACATAGGTCTGCACCATTTTCGTCAATGTTTACAACACGAAATACATTTGGATGTAAGTCTGAAGTTTCCTTCTTGCTATGTAAGCACCCCATTACATTTCAAAAGTAAAAGCCATAGGCATTCAATCTAAAAAAGTAAAGATACTTTTGTTAAAATTTTCAAGAATTACCAAATGCCGGTTTCGAAACATAAATTACTAAAATATATCATTTGATAAAACTTTATCTCAATCCAATAAATAAAAACAAAAAAATCTCCTACATAATAATAATTTCTCCTTACTTGTACACTATTACTAATCAATTAATTATTTGTTATCAATTATCAATAAATGATTATATCAAAAGAGTAAAGATCTCAAAACAATATTTACCTACACTACAGAACCAAACACTGAGAGGTAGACCATATTATCACTTAACTCCGCACAGCTCATTGGTACATATGGATCAGTAATAAATTAAACCTACATCACACGGCTATCAGAAGGATTTAGTCATGACTTGTTTTTCAAAGATTTATTGATAAAATTAAATAATAATAATAATAAAGTAGACAGATACTTCACAATCTTCGCACAATCTGTACGTAGTGTGTTGCCAAACAGCACAATTTTTTTTGCACCCAGATTTTTTTAAACTTTCTCGTGAAAAATATTTTATGCCCAAGTGGCTCATACGCTTGCCCTCGAACCACAAATACCTAAAACACTAGGTGCGAAACATGTCAAGAGATCTCTTCAATTACAAATTCAAAACACTTCTACGTAAGATAATCTGACTAGTATAAACTTCAGTCATCACGGCCGGCCGGAATGAACCGACAAGATTGAAACGGATATTTTTGTAGATAACTTTAATCCAACAGTCTCTGAAACTCCTCCTGTTTAAAATACTTCCTCCTAAATTTTTACCTTAATCTAGGGGAAACTCTGGTCTGGTAACACTAGACTTACAGATCATAGGCAATGTAAAATTCTTGTGCTGGGTCTACTGCACCAGTTTTAAGAAAAAAATATATAATAGAAAAAAATAATGAGTGTGGCCCAAGATATTTGACCGGTACTATTTGGGTAAAACACACCTGTAAAGTATGTTTTGTTCGAAGCAGAACTCAGCCAATTTCATAATATTTTTTAGTGGTGCGTTGCCTACCATCGCTTCGCAAGGGTGTACAAACAAACAAATTAGTAGTATGACTAAGGATACATTAATAAAATTAAGCGCGTTGTCAGGTTTCATTGTTCTGCTAAGTTAGTTACCACACGCCCTCACACAAAACTATGAACCCGCAATTTACAAGTTGGGTGTGGCTCGAAGTCCTGTCTATTGCTCGAAATTCTAACTTTGGTTGCTTCATAAAGGTTGTTTAGACATTCTGTGATGTATTCCATAGAGAAATAAAATAAGTAGGGTATTCAGTCTGTGGGACAGATTAAAAAAAAATCAATCAATTAGAGTATAATTAAAATTTGATCTGAATCACAAAGGTGTTGTTTTGAATTAATTTTATAACTATTCAATATGAATTATCTATTATAGTTAAGTGTAAAGCTGTGTTGTTTCTTTAAATATGTCGTGTCAAGTGGAACAAATAGCTGACTGTGGCGATATAGCTACGTTGGGCAGAGCATTGTTTATAAAGGAAAAAGAAGGTATGTTATCGACCTTGTCTCATTTTTCAATAATTTCCCATAACTCATAGTTATTAAATTTATAATTTCAGACTCTAATTGGTTGACACAATGCGCTATATCCATATCTTCCTGCAGCAGTTTATTAGCCGTTGGATATCATAATCGTCTTTGTTTACTTACTAATCAGTGGATTAGCCAAACAAATAGCAATACTTTTCTGGTCTCATGGAGTGGAACATTACCTTCTGACATAACAGCTGTTCTAGCATTACCTATTTGCCCATCGCAACAGTCGTCCCAGGTACACTACTTATTAAACATATAAATAACAGTGCATCTAACATTGGATTGTTGTTAATTATTTTTAGGAAACAAAGGTAGTAAAACTAATAGATATTGTCTACTTAGTCAAAGAAATTGTCTTGAACACATATATTCATCATTGAAAAGATAGTATCATACACTGCTTTACAGTTAATTTTTCTTCAACTGCACTATGAATTTTGTTTTTTGTGGCCTTCCATGATGATCAGCAAAAATTGTATGGCTCCCTCAGTAGACAGATATCCACTTGTCAAGTTTCCATTTCAAAATACTACTTATTCAAGATGGATTTTGACAAAATTTAAAATATTCAGTTTATAACCTGGATCAACACATAAGACACTTTAAATGGCTATTAGTCCATGGGAATGGAAAGCATGTGGAAGACCACAAGGCACAACTAATGTATATAAATTCAATTTTAATAAATATACATCAATCAATTATATACTAAAAAGTACTTTATTGCTTCCAACTAAGAATCAATGCTTGAAATTAAAAATAATACTTCAAATTTTAAAACAATAGTGTTTTATTTATGTGTTTCAGAATGGACCTGATTGGTTTTGTATTGTTGTTGGATTTCAAAATGGCAGTGTTGGATTCTATACAAATACTGGACACTTGATGCTACTTGAAAAATTTGATGAGAAGCCTGTGCTGAAGATATCATGCCATACTGGTACATACGGCACTTTACCTGATGATATACATGTACTGTTTCAAGGTTCTGAATGTATTATCTCTGCTTCAAGCTTATATCAAACACTAAGAAATGCCAAAGCACATTTAGCTAAAGGTAAGTTGTTTTAGTTTTACTACCTACAATATCCTATGCTCCTAGTATGTGCATGGCCATCAGAAAATGCATCTGATACAATGTTTAAAAAAAAATTGCTATTTAGTACTACTTTTTGCAGTCCACTTTAAATGCTAATGATAATGAATGTTTACACATCTGAGTATTTGTAATTACACTTGTCTTTTTCAGGCAATTCTTAAATAGTGGTTCTTGTGTCTATATTTACTATGAATACTCAATAATGGTGTTGAAATAAAACTTCTTTTTTTACGGAATATATCAAGCCTTATTTTAGGTATTTGACGGGCAGTCTGCCAGTGACCATGATACCTACCCTGAATAGGTGTTGAAATGTTAGAAACTAAAATAAAAAATAATCCGTGAAAAGTAGTTTTATTTCAATGTCTCACATTCGCGTAAATCGCGGAAGCAATAATATTGCTGATCATGTTGTAGTGCATGCTGGCATTAAAGATGACTACATAGTGGACAGCCGCAGCTTAAGTATACGCAAGTGGGTTTTCTCTGACCAAGAAGTTATGAATGATGCTGCAGTTGTAGGACTAGATCTGAAGAACACGTATGATCATCTTTTAGCTGCGTCTACCTATGGCGGATATGATGTTTGGTAAATACCTAATATTAATTTATAATAAGAATTGCTTCTAGACTTAAGACAAGTCCCACAGTAAACTTGAATATGGCATTAAATAATGGAAATTATTTATATTTGTTGTTGTTTTTTTGTCTTATGAAAATTAGCCCGCGGTGTTTGGCGTGACCGAGGTCTTAGGGTGTTACCACACCAATCGATCGATAGTCGATCGATGCCATCGATCGACATCGGTCGACGTTGATCGATTGGTGTGGTAGTTTTAATCGATCGACGGATACTGGTCGACTAACCAATCAGTCGATTGCCGGTCGATGGCATCGGTCGACGGATACCTAGTAGAAACTAATCGATCGACGTCGACCAATTCATTCTTCCATCGATCGATGGCATCGATCGATTGGTGTGGTAGAAACTAATTGATCGACGTCGACCAATCCATTCCACCATCGATCGACTATCGATCGATTGGTGTGGTAACACTTAGGGTGTTACCACACCAGTTTCTTAGACATAAGGTATAGTTAAAATTCTGCTGACAATAAATCTCCTCCTGCATATGTAATTAATGAATACTTATTAGTTTCTAAAAGTTAATATTTGTAGAGTAGCAGGATTCTTTAATTCATTAGTATTAATAAAAAGCTCGAATAATCACATAATATATCTAAACACAATATTTGATCTACAGGTATCGATCTGTTCCACCAGTCAACACATTGATTCTCGCTGCAGGTGCTCAGCCTTATATTGGATTTCACTATGCCCTAGAAGGTGGAACAATTCCTCCCCTACAAGATGTTGCGAGAGTGGTAGCAAATAAAATCAAATCTGCTCTTCCGTAAGTTCTTTTAACAATGAGATATGTTGCAAAAGATAGATGTACATTATTAATCATTATACTTATTGTGTGCTGAAGGGGCTGGCTTGGAGGTAGCTCTACTGAAAACACAGCTGTCGGAAATGAACCATTAATTCGTTCCGAGGTTCTATCGAAACGAAACGGCTTATACGACGGTCAACGTCAAGGCAATGTGGTGGCCATCTCACCAGACCGGCGGCTTGCTGCTGTCGCCGACAGTTTTGGACGAGTGGCAGTCCTAGATGTTACGCGTGGTCATCTAATAAGACTTTTTAAAGGCTACAGAGATGCTCAATGTGCCTTTGTTCAGGTATGAATCATCGATTTTTAAAATTCGATCCTTTTAATACTTCCGACTCTAGTAAAATTATATTAATTTTGTTAATATTTTTAGATATTCGACGTAAATGATAAAAAGCCACAACTATCGATGGTTAAAGATTTACGAAGAGCTTTATTTTTGATTATTTATAGTCCAAAAAAAGGCCTTATAGATATAAGATTAATGCAAAGAGGGAACCGAGTAGCAACTTTCACAGCCACTAAAAACGGGAAACTTCTATACAATACCTGTGGCCTTGTAGGTGCTGAGAAAAAATATTCTCATAAAAAACTGAATTTACCCGAATTGCAATGTGTTCTAATAGATCCAGATGGCAAAATAAAGAAGTTTAATATACCATTTTTCTTTGCTTTGGATGGTGAACATTCCTTAAGATCCAAAGACCTGTTCATGTTAAAAGAACTACGTGAGGACCTAAAAAAGTCATCTACAGAATCTGGATATTGCGTTGACGATTTGATACAAAAAGTGTCGGAATTAAAAACATTGGATGCGAAAAAGCATTGCATAGATATGTTGCTTAGAAAGTATGACATATCCCCAAAAGATTTGATGACCTGTGTGAACTTGTTTTGGGATAGTTTCAAAAATGACCTTAGTCATGAAGAAGTTGAGCTGAAGAGTTACTTTGCAACTCTTGGGTTAGCTACTTTGTTTTACAGACATATAAATGGTGATGACACAGATGATATGCAAGACTTAACAACTAAAATACACGCTTATCTGCATGATGACACTAGCGAAACTACAACAGATTCTTTAAATGAAAACAATGATGCTCTAACTTTTGAACTGTTAGAAGATGACAATTGTATTTTAGAACGATTGTTGACTTTAGCACAAGAAAATAATTACAAAGAGCACCAAGTCAGAGTCACATTTGCGGATAACAATACCAGCAAATACAAGGAATTTGTTTCATGCTTTAAGTTAGATAAGAATTCTAATAACATGTCGATATTATTCGATACCTCAACTGAAAAAATTAATAACATCGCTGGTTTCACATTTAAAGCTATGTTTAAAATTACAGACAGTTACTTATTAAGTAAATTTATCAATGAATGTAAGATAGATCCTATGCAAATAGTCAAACTGTTAATAATGCACATAATGAATATGCGATTAGAAGAAATAAGCCTTGAACTGATTGAACAATTTATTGAAGTGGTGTATTATATCTGTAATGCTTCTGAAGATGCCAAAGATATCGCCTATAACGAGATGTCACCTTGGTGGCAAGGCATTCGCGATATACTAGTGGAAATGCCTTGCCCATTAAGAAGTATGACAGTTGCAATGGCTTGTAAAGCAGTAAGCAAGATATTTGAAATGAAAACTCAAGAAAAAGACGAAGAAATATGGGAATCAGTTACAAAGGAAAATGCTAAATGGGGCATATTAATTGGCAAGCTGGAAGATATATCTATTCTTAGTATAATTTTGATGTTTAGAGATCCTTTTAAAGGAAAATCTCTACCGAAACTACAAGTCTCCGAATTCGATATCAATCTCAAGAACATATATACAAGGGGTAAAGGATCGGTCACAGAATTAATAGCAAAATGGTTATGTGGCATGGGAGTCTTGCCTGAAGCTATCGTGGCTAATGAACTGATGGAAAAGTATTCCAGCTTAGGTTTAGAGCTACCTAATAGTAACGATGATAACGATTGCGATTATCTCTATATTGAAAATAACCGCATATACGTCGATGAAAACCCTAAGTTTTTCAAATGGTTCTCTCTTTTGCGACAGCAATTTCCATTAAGTACATCGGCTGATTACATTATTGCAAACATGTGCTGGGAATATTCGATGGCATGGCAGAAATCTATGCAAAATTATGATTATCTTAACACAGTTCTTCTTTGCCTGAAATGTTTAACAAATATGCATATAAAGTTTGGTTTATTCTCCATAATATGGTCTACATACATAAAACATATTTTTGAGGTAGCCTGTCGTTTAGTGAATAAAGTCGGTAGATTGCCAAAAGACCCATTGTGTCTTCAAGACGTTGGTTTCGATAGTAACAGCATGACAGCTTTTCTTCAGACTATATCAAATTATTTAGAGGAATTTTTGAACAGTTCTCAAATACCCCTAAACCAAGAAAAACAAGAAATTCAATTTGAGAAAATATGGGGCGAAAGTTTACCCTCTTTAGTGGAAGTAGCACAGAACACTAATAATATTAATAATGATATATTGAATTTAAATTATCAAATATCTTGCACAGTATATTACATATGTCATTTCAATATAAAATTGTCGAAACCCCTGGAATCATTGTACGATATAGATTACCAGTATGTATTGGAGGCTTTAACTGGCAGTACTCACAATAGACAGATTAATATGAAAGCTTCTGATAAGTTGAGAAACCCAAGAATGAAATTTATAACTAAACTTATCAGACATGCCGTCGAAACAATAACTACGACTGAATGTGACGGACCATACCCAACATACAACAGTGAAGAGTGCATTGCCTGGATTCAGAGAATTGAGCATCTAGCCGAGCTGTGGAATGTTGACGAGGATTTTATTACACGGCAGCAGGTATATATGTTATGCTAGAACATTTTTTTTAGATTTTGTCTTGATCATTATTTAATGAAAATATTTTAATGTACTCATTCCGTTAGTTTCATATAACGCCACGACGATTATCTTTACAAACAGACTCTAGAGTGTGACTGGCCCAAACAATCGACGTATACGGCAATTGTCCAGACTAGAAAAAGAACTGAAACTGAAATCTTATAATTGAGCAAAGCCAACATAAAATTTCAAAGTATATGGTTTTTCCGCAGGTAATTTCATTGTATCATCTCGGGTATGATATGCTTGCTGAAAATATTATTGGTTTACTGAAGGAGCCTGAAGTTGTCCTACCTTCAATTTTGGCTATCACTACACAGAGATTTAAAAGAAGTTTGGAACATTCGAGCAATCAGCCAGAATGGATTGTTACCATGCCACCTCAGCTTTACAAACGACTTCAGAGCACGGTAACTACCTGTTTCATAGGACATTATCCTACTATCCTATTATAGTTCAGTCAATAAATCACCCATAAGGCGTTGTAGAGTGCGTGAGCAAGGCCCTAAGCAATTTCTTCAGAATATTGTTCAGGGTGCTTAGACAGTTAACATACTAAAAGTCCTGACGTCTAGGGGGTGAGGCGGAGTGGGGGGAGGGGTTTAAAGTTCCCATTTTTCAGTTTTTCGCAAATATCTTTTAAACGGTGCGTCATGGAGATAAGAAGTCTTCTACGCAATGAAAGCTTATAAAATTATGTACAACTTTTATCTTAAACACTTTTTCACATTCCTACCTATTTTCGAACTACACCTTCCGGAAGAGTGAAAATTGAAAAAAACTACTTCGATTGAATACTACCTTTTGTATACTACTTCCTTTACGTTATTTGGGAAGCTAGACACGCGGCAGCGAGTCAAGCCAAGTTCAAGTAAAGGAACTGGCTAACCAGCGCCAAGTGTATCATTACACGAACCACTTGGTGCCACTTTTGATCCTTCTATAACTTAAAACCTCTTTAACGTAAACACATAAAACTAAGTGTGTTTAATTATATCTATAAGGACATTTAGAAGCCCAAATTTCATGAAGCTAGCTCAAACGGTTGTTAAGATATTGCGTTTAAGTAACGATAATTGTTGACAATGTCGGAAAAACATAAGTTGTCTGAGAGCTTTTAACGAAAACGCTGCCTAAACCCTTTAAGACATAACAAAATAATGTACAGCATAATTGTGTATCTTATATAGATCTGCAGAAAAGTCCTCGGTACTATATGTCCAGCTCTTAAGAATAACATACTAAATCCATTAAAATACTTAAAAAAATGGGCAGTTACAAAGTGCTAACTTGGAAAGTATTTATACAAATACGTTATTAATCCTTATAATTTTAAATAGATTGGTTGGCTTGAGCATTTCATGAGGATTATTTTCCCTTTACACCATGCAAATTAAATAAATACTTTAGGAGATATAGCAAAATCAAATAACGAGCAAAAAACATAATTTCATGTCGCTGTTTGACTGGACTGGTACGCACGGGCGGGGTGAAATTAGTTTGTATAACAAATGAACTATAAAGACACCGGGAACGGTATATAGGTATTAACGCAGGTGAAACGGCGGGGCATAGCTAGGTTGTTCAGAAAGTCACCTTATCATGTTCTTTTTTGTTACAGGTATTAGACACTTCAATACCGGCGTATCCCTCACTAGCCACTACAAAAATAGTACTTCAGAAAATACTCGTTCAAATTGACAAGAAGACCACAAATAATACTCAAAATTATCAGGAAATTAAAATGGCAGAATTATTTATAGAAAGTTGTGATGTATTGCTGAGGCGTAATCTTTAAATATGTTATCTTTCCTTATATTATGCTTTTAATTATATAACCGTTATGTTTAAGTTAGAATATTTTATTACAATAAATTTTATTATTTTGTTTAATCTTGAAAAAATGTTTTTTATTTTCTTTCCCGTACAGCTCTGGATGCGCCACTCTGCTCCTATTGCCACCAGGCATACGGAGGGTTAAAGCAGCATTTGATGAGTTTTTTTTTTTATTGTAGCTGCGTTAGAGGCTAATAGATAATAGAATTATAGGTAGGACACAATCACATAATTTCACAATCATCAATCAATCACACATCGCATGTGTATGCGGTGCCCCAACGCAAGACATTGCTCATCTCTTGGCCTGCCCGTCCTGCACTACCTATCATTTGCTTTCTTCAGGACGTGATAGAGAGCAGCGATCCGGCTATCTTTGGTCAGCGAATGTTGAGTTTGGTCAATGTCACGAAAAGAAGACGAAGTTCACAATGTTTAAATCATTGATTGGAGTTTTAGTAAAGCGATAATAAGTTTCGTCGACCACCGCTATAGCAAATAAAAAGGCAGCGGAAAAGAATGCAGAATAAATGGTATTTATGTTCTGTGGTCCAGTGTCAGTGTTTACATTCTCTTTGGACAGAGCTGTCAATTCTGTCTGTCATCCTGAGCTGTCATTTGTGTGAAGTTGAAAACAAAAACTATTTCAGATTGTGAAACTTTAATCTCTTTTCATCATTAATTTCGTTGTAGTAAAGTGAACAAATAAATCTGTAATAATGGCTCCTAAAGCTGGTGGTGATTCTGCTAAAGTTAATTCAGCCGTGTACAAAGATAAAAGCAAGCCGACTGATATAAGGCTCAGTAATATAAATGCCGCTAAAGGTAAAAACATCTGTGATTAAAACTTACGATTTTTAGCTAATTATAACATAAACCTTATTTAAAAATATATTACAAGAAACTTTACCCTATTAAAATGATTGTTCTCACATCATTTTATTTAAAAACCAATTATTATCAGTCTGAAACCGAAAATAAATCTCGTGATCTTCTCTAAGAATCTATGGTTTATCCTTAGTTAAAATTTTATTTAATAATATCAATAGTATAATATAGAGTACGTTTTTGTTGAATATGTTTAAAAACACAGGTACTCAGAGGCAATTAAGGGAGGAAATTATACCTGTAAAGTTTAATTTTAAATATGAAATGAATCATAAATAACTTCATGAGAGGTTCTTTTTGTCAAACAAGTTGATCAGAAATCTAAGGCCTTATACATTTTTGGGTTTTGACTATCCCAATATAAATAACTCAACCTAAAATATACATCACTTTAATTGGTAATGTGTTCTGAATATCTAGCTTTTTAATTATTATGTATTTCAATAAATTACATATTTTGCTCAAATGGGGTGCGAAGGGATATATAGGAAGAGTTTTTTACATATGTTTATGAACAAAAAACACCACTAGGGTAGTATTAATGATGTACAATAGTGTGATAGAAACAATAATATTCAAATGGTATGTTGAATGTAAATGATTGTTTGGTCAATTAGCTATAAATTGACAATTGCAAAATACCATGTATATAATGAACAAGCCGTAAGTAAGGTAAATTTATTGCTGGCACATCTTAAAAAATTTGGTGGATTTTGTTCCAATGTTTCTAGAACAAAAATATTTAGTCATACACTGTGTCAGCAAAAATATCAAGGGTATAATTTTTTTTTTAACATTAACCATTTATTAAAATTTATTTCAGCTGTATCTGATGCCATTCGCACAAGCTTGGGCCCACGTGGTATGGATAAAATGGTAATTTTTGTTTATATCTTATAAATATAATTGTAATGTTAAAACCTATAGTAACATAGGATTTCATAAAATAATTTAAATTCTGTACTTTCTAAACATCTACAAGGTATTTTAAAAATAATAAATTTGTTAAAAGTGCGTCATAACCAATGGTGTCTAACATTTTTGTGAAACATTAAAACCACATAATTTATTTTAAGATTTAAATTTTAAGAAAAGTCCCATGCACCTTTTGATTTAAGTGGGTGCAATCAGGCATGAAGTTGTCAAATTTTAATCTATAATACATAATATTTTCAGATTCAAGCTAGTAATGGTGAGGTAACAATAACTAATGATGGTGCTACAATTTTGAAGCAAATGAGTGTCATTCACCCAGCTGCTAAAATGGTAATATGCTTTATGTATATTTGTAAAACTAGTTATTAATAAAAAAAAATGCTATTCATAATTCATTCTGTAAGAATGTTTAATATTAAAATATTAAATTTCAGTTAGTAGAACTTTCGCGTGCACAAGATATTGAGGCTGGTGATGGCACCACTTCAGTTGTTGTAATTGCTGGTGCCTTACTTGACGCTGCTGAGAAACTTCTGCAGAAAGGGATCCACCCTACTGTGATTTCTGATGGATTCCAGAAGGCTTTGCAAATGGCTTTACAGGTAATTTTAGTTTAATCTCATAATAACTTAAGATAATTGAAAGGAAAAAGGATATTAAGACCATATAATATTAGTCCAGTCAACAAAGTGATTGTAGAGTATGTGAGCAAGGCCCTAAGCAATTACTGCAGAAAATTGTTCTATGTTCTAAAAGTCCTGACGTCTAGGGTGTGAGGCGGAGTGTTTTTCGCTAATATCTTTTAAAAGGTGCGTCATAGAGATAAGAAGTCTTCTACCCAATGAAAGCTTATATAATTATGTACAACTTTTGTCTTATACACTTTTTCACATTCCCACCTATCTTCGAACTACACATTCCAGAAGAGTGAAAATTGAAAAAAACTACTTTGATTGAATACTACCTTTTGTATACTATTTCCTTCACGTTATTTGGGGATCTAGACACGCGGTAGCGAGTCAAGCCAAGTTCAAGTAAAGGAACTGGCTACCCAGCGCCACATGTATCATTACAAGAACCACTTGGTGCCACTTTTGACCCTTCTATAACTCAAAACCTCTTTAACGTAAACACATAAAACTAAGTGTGTTTAATTATATCCATAAGGACATCTAGAAGCCCACATTTCATGAATCTAGCTCAAACGGTTATTAAGATATGAAAGTCAAAATGTCAGCCTTGCTCACGCACTTTACAACGCCTTATGGGTGATTTATTGACTGAACTATATATAATCGCCATCTTATTGCTTAAATGGTCCATTAGTTTCATTTACTAATAAATGTTACTTATGTTTAGGTAGTGGAAGGTATGTCAACCCCTGTGGATCTGTCAAATGAAGATGCCTTGCTTAAAGCGGCAGCAACATCTCTGAACTCCAAAGTAGTGTCACAGCATTCCACAATCCTTGCTCCTATTGCTGTTCAAGCTATCCGTGCAGGTTAGTGTTTAATGTAATATTTAATTAACATCTATCATTCATGGAATGGATTTTCAAAAATGTATATATAATTTATTGCTATAATTTTTATTTTACTTTGAGACACGTTGCTAAAGACCTGTTAAATATAAATCTCTTTTATCATTTTAGTCATGGAACCGATTGTTGGTGGCGTGGGCGCTCGTGTCGATCTTCGTGACGTTAAAGTAATTGAGCGCATTGGAGGAACTGTTGAAGACACAGAGCTGATCCAAGGACTTGTTATTCCTCATCGCGCTTCCAATGTCAACGGCCCACACAGGATTGAAAAAGCTAAAGTTGGACTTATTCAGTTCTGTATCTCACCGCCTAAAACAGACGTAAGTCATTTTGTAAAAAAAACGAAGCTCTTATTTAATATTAAGTATGTTTAATTATAGACTAAGCTAACACAAAAAATACTGAAAACAAAACATTGTATTGGCTGGCAGACTGTAATACATTATGCATCCAAGTTGGACTGGAAATTGTCAGAAAATAAAACTAAAATACCAACTTTTTGAACCACCATTTTTGTACGGCACTGCGCGCTTTCTTTTTATTTTTCATGGATCTATTCGATGGTACAAAAGCCGTATAGAAATAAATGACCAAAATGTACTCACTCTAGCTGCACTTTTGAATTCTCACCAGCACTCAGTTGGACTGCTCACAAGTGACGGCATAGTGCTGAATCTTATTATTTTATGCTCTTCTATCGTCCTATATACGTCACCTGGTTCATATGACCCATCCATTTTGTTGATGGGCCAGTAGTCTATAATGTTATGTATGTGTTTGCTTATGTTTGGCTACAAATCGCTCATTAGCCTGATGACAACCAGTGTCTAGTATTTATTTACCTGTAATTGACATTATTATTGTTTCTCTTTTTGTCATCAGCCTAGCCTTGCCACTAAATTCATCTGAATACTCTATTTTACACAAGGAGACTGCTAATCCCACCGCCACAACCCCTTTTTACTGTTACCCAGTAGAATGAGTTTTTTTAGGTACCTTATTGGTACTCTTAATATTTTTTTAATGAAATTGCGAAACAATGAATCTTTTAAATAACATTCTGTAAAATAAAACTCGCAACGTTGCAGATGGACCACAACGTGATTGTGTCAGATTACGCCGCTATGGACCGCGTTCTGAAGGAAGAGCGCCAATACATCTTAAATATTGTCAAGCAAATTAAGAAAGCTGGGTGTAACGTACTTTTAGTACAAAAGTCTATTCTAAGGTAAGGCATGCATGCAATTCTGTAGAGAAAAAAAAATACAACCAATATTTAAACATAGGGTTAAATCCTAGGTACTTTACACAAGAAATGGAGATACTAGGTATACATATTGTTGTCTGAAGTTAATTCTTACAAGAGTATTGTACTCATTACAGGGATGCTCTGAGTGACCTGGCAATCCACTTCTTGGACAAAATCAAGACTATGGTTATTAAGGATATTGAACGTGAAGACATCGAGTTTGTGTGCAAAACTCTTGGATGCAGACCAATTGCTTCACTGGACCATTTCACAGCAGAAAACCTGGTTAATGTTGATTTAGTCGAAGAGGTCAGCGAACCCTCTGGAAAGTACATCAAGGTAAGAATGCAGAAGCAGGTTGCATTAGAAGGAAATTTGTCATAAGCAAATCATTAACAATCTCTTAAAGTAGGTTTGGGCTAGGTGTTGTAAATATGTGTGGTGTGTTACAGATGAGCGGGTGCGCGGGCGGCGGGCGCACGGTGTCGGTGCTGGTGCGCGGGTCGTCGGGCGCCGTGGTGGCGGAGGCGGCGCGCTCGCTGCACGACGCGCTGTGCGTGGTGCGCTGCGTGGCGCGCCGGCCCGCGCTGCTGGCGGGCGGGGGCGCGCCCGAGGCCGCCGCCGCCGCCGCCTTGGCGCGCGCCTCGCTGGCCGCGCCCGGCGCCGACCACTACTGCCTCCGGGCCTACGCCGACGCTCTCGAGGTCGTGCCCTCTACGCTCGCCGAAAACGCTGGTACGCCCCTGATACTACTTACTAGAGACTGCCAATATTGCCTTCTATAGATATTCTCAACATGTGTCATTCAGACTAGACATGGCAAATACTATTCCATATTTATTTATTCAACAAAATCATTTTACAAACTGCTATTTTATATCAATGAAATATAAAGGTAAACCTAAAGAAGTTTGTAATTTACTCATAAGTACATAATATACGGCTGTATAATTGATTGTATATGATAGGCTTAGTAATAACAATAAATTCGTCATAGGTCTGAACCCGATCGAGACGGTGACGGAGCTGCGCGCGGCGCACGCCCGCGGCGCGGAGAGCGGGGCGGGCTCCAACGCCGGCGTGAACGTGCGCCGCGGCCGCGTCACCGACATGCGCCAGGAGCACGTGCTGCAGCCGCTGCACGTCACCGCCTCCGCGCTCGGCCTCTCCACCGAGACCGTACGCGCTATTCTTAAGATTGACGACATTGTGAGTTTCTTTCCTTAATAAAATGAAATATTACAAAAAAAAGAAAGAATTACATTTTGGCACATATTTAATCACTTGATCTCTTATTCCATATTTTTTGTTTCAGGTAAATACATTAAATTAATTTTACTGATTTTACGCTGGAAGTGGCCTTCTTCACTATCGTACCTATTAATGATTTGCTTGTTACATTAGCACTCTAAGTATTGTATTTGCAAGACTCATTTCTAATAATGCTAATATAGTCTGGTTATATACAGAAAATATTGTTTACTGGCGATAAGCACAACATCGCTTAATATGTTTAATTTTAAAAGCTTTTATGTTATCTGGGTAACTATGCTTGATAATTTTTCTGTCAACTATTCAAAAGTTGTTATAACAGCAAATGGATAAAATATTGCATAGTTACATTTTTGAATTAATAAATATCATTAGTATTATTTCGTGGATATTTGTTCCAAATAAAAAAAACTAATAAAATATTATCTTGGTTTTATTTTACATAAATTACTTAACGTTGATAAGGATGAATCTGATTAGCAGCTTTAATGTTAGTTTTAATAGCTGAGGGTGCTTTAGGTAATGAAGGAGCAGCTTGTCCAAGTTGTGGTGCAGGACCTCGCGACGGCCCCATCCCTGGCGCCACGCCTTGCGGTACTATCGACGGAATGCCGGGCCGCAATCCCTTGCCGGTACCCACGGCGGTCACCAACGCGTGTGTATCAGCAATGCTATGAGTAGGTTGCATCCCTAATTGACACAAAATTTTAATATCACCTATATATGTGAGAGTGGGAGGCTTTTTAACTATGCAGTGGAATAAATAATTAAGTATTTAGTACAAACATGTTCATAGGTACATGAAAATGTCAATAGAAAACTTGTTGAAGAATAACTACAACTAGCACTGTGGTGTGATTTTTGTAATTTAACGAAATGATTTATGTGCGTCGGGCATTGCCGGCAACGCCGGCACCCTGATCAATGGATGGACCAAGAACCTTTTAGATATTTTTGTCAATTTCTCTGTGTGGCAAGTATAATGCAAAATCTTGATTGAAGAGTGTCCATGATGGTCTAGAGATTAAACAGAGCAATCTTATCAATGAAAATTATGTGCCCAAAGATATGAAGTTAAGAAATAAGATAGCTTGGACCACCATGGACAGTATGGACACCATACAGGTGAAAATCGCTTCAGGACTTCTTAGCCTCCTAGGTGCTACAGGATTATTTTTGTTTTGGAAGTTAATGTCATAGGCATACAGTTCTTAGAAATTGATGACTTACCAGCTGATCTCATAGATTCACCATCCCAATCTTCTCTTCCTTTTGATATTATTTCCCATACATGGCTCACAACTTTAGTAAATTGAGCTACTTGTTTCTGTAAAATTTCAAGCAATTAATATTTTGGGCAAAATGTAATAGACACAACAGCAACAAGTCCACAAGTAGAAAACAAATTAATTACCTGTGCTGTATCATAACTTAGGGTACTAGCTTTATGATTAAACTGTTGAAGCCTCTGTTCAGCTTGTGGTTCAGGCTTAGTACGGAGCAAGTCTGGCACCAGGTCATGAGTACATGCAGGGACACGACCTTCAGTTAACCGTGCCAATGCTTCATCACGCTCACAACTAAGTTGTAATGGCAAAACAATTCGAGACCGCAGTGATGCAGCAAGTTCAGCTTGCAATATTTTACTTAAACCAGTCAACTGTATACAAAAAATTATAGTACTATATTAATTTATTTACACACATTAGAGCATTATTACATTGCAAGGCAAATTAAATTTTTACTAATGTGACAAAATTTTAAACAGGTATTTTCAGTGAATAACTGCAAAAATATATAAATAAATAAATTTGTATTTGTTTAATTACACATGACTGTATAGTAGCATCTATAATATTAAGTATATTGTTTTAACTAATATGTAGGTATGAAATATAAACACATAAATATAATATGAATAAAATAATATATGAAAGGATTAAAAAATAATTTTAAAGACATTTGTTTAGATACTTACATGTCCTGATAAAATAGCATAGTTATCCAGAAAAGTAGGCCAGTTAATTGTTTCGTATTCTGTTTCAAGCTTATTAATTAATGCCTGGATGGCCGTTTTTAAATCATTTACTCTGTTCAATATTGCTTGAATAGTCGTTTCGAGTTGTTTTTCTTCCCTTTGTTGCATATTCATTTTAAAAAAGTTTATATCAAACTTACACTTGCACTAGAGTAGTCGACAATCACGAAAAAATCGTGGTTATATATTGTGTCAGGGTACCCAAAGGAAAAGGTTAAGGACTGAGAATTAATAAGTTTTAGTTCCTCAATACGGGATTGGTTGGAATACACTATAATCTTAAAACACTATTAGGTATATGTGCTCTTCCAAAGTACGCTAAACGCTGGGTTCGCCTTTCAGAAAAGAATACTTTATTCAGTTTAATTTATTGTATGTTATTTATTGATGTACTATTTTCTCTGAATTTATAATTTTAGAGTATACTGGGTATCTAATATGAAACACATCAACACACAGCTTCTTACACTGACTTAGAAACCTAAATGGACTTGCCATACCTACGAAATGAACGTGCATACCTACAAAAATTGGGCAATTAAGATGGCTGCCTTTCTTAGGGTTGTAACTGCCTGAAACGCGCAAGATATCGATATTTAACTTTGAGTGTTAAATAAGCTATTACCCAAAATTGTCATCTGCCACAAAGTAACAAAAAAAAAACTACTAAATCAAGTGGAATTATCTGAATATAACCTACCTGTTACACGGGCTAGTTTATTTGTTATTTTTATGTACCTACCCACTTTTTAAACAACAAATTATGTAAAATAAAACAATTTCTAGTGTAAAAAAGGCATTTATTCGTTTCTAAACAAAATTAACTTATTAAAATAGTTAGCATTGTACCGAAACCTTATGTCTATGAAGGCATTATAGATTTCACAAGCAACAGCCTATGGTTGATGTTATGCTCTATGTTGTGCGGCGAGTATAATATTTTTTCGCTGTCATAATAGTCCGTCAGAAACTTGAAAATATATAAATAATAGTTTTCTGGTTTTTCCTGGTCAGTGAGATGAGGTTTTATTGAATTTTCCGTTTTCTTTATAATGTTTATGACTCCGTTGGAGGCGTATTGAAGGCCACCTCGAGTCTTCTGAGTAAAGATCACTATGGTCACTATAATTATTCAAAGTGCATGGAGCAGACATGCCATATTTTATGTCTTGGGTTTATATTTTCAGAACCAATAGCTTCCATCCATTTCTTATTTGAAATTTCGTTTGCAGGAAATCTGTGGATTAAAATATAATTTCAATGTATTTTACACACTTCATTAATTTTATCGATACTTACGGTATGCGAACATCGCACATCACTAGCCGTACTTGACAATTATTATTGTTTGTAAACAATACAAAGAAATGAAGAAAGAAATGAAATAATAACGATATGAGCCATATAAACATGACACAGGTTTCAATAATATTCAAAAAGATTATCTTATAACAATACATTCTACAACATTCGAATGAATTAGTGAAAATTAGTTACTTACTTGTGCAATGTCAAGTTAGGCTGATTTTTGCTTTTCCTCGCACCACACTGTTTTATGCAACACGAGGGCATGATTTTCGTACTATTGTCCAAACTCAAAACACCAAAATAACTAATTACAACACGTATTTCTCTTTAAATCCACAAAAATATTTTGAGCGAGCAACTGTTTGACAGCACAACTACCACAAACAACACAAGTACTTTAGGAACTTACAATGGCGACCGGCACGCAATGACATGAAGGTGACATTCCACAACAGTGTTGCCAAATTTGGTCCCTGTCAGACATTTAGTTCTCTCTCTTTACAAATTCATTTCTTGTTTAGTTAAAAAGAGACAAAAAGCTTTTTGACATGTGCGCGTCGATACGATGGATATTTGTATAACTATTATTCATATAGTAGAATATGCTCACTCCATGTGTATATATATCTCTATGGCTTCTTATTATATTTCTCTATGCACAGCTTCACACATTACCTGTCAGTTGCAGTGTTTCTCTATGGCAGTGTCGCTGTTAACAGATACAAGAAAATAAAAAAGATATAACTATAGAGTGCGTGTTTCGTTTAATGTCTATGTAATCTATGTTCCGAGCTACCGAGCCTAAGCTGTACACTCGTTTGTTGATACAGTTGTGAAATGTGACATAGGTATTTTTTATGTTGCTGTTGACACACCGTAATGTTACTTTTTAGGTCCAATAAATAAGTTTCATTTGTTTTTTTTGTGTGTAGTTACTAACTAGACTAGACTAACTACTAGTTAGTCCAGTCTTTATCTACGTTGTCTACGATCTACAGACTACAGTGGTGCTGTCATCGTCATTTGTCAGTTTTATGTCAATTGTCAATTAACCGTCGGTGTCGTCGTCGGAGGATGTCTGTAACCTGTGTAAAAATCGGAATTTCTTTGGAAAAAGCGCAGCGTACTTTACATAAATAGGCACATATAATAGCACAGAGTACAACAATTATAATATACTATAGCAGAGCTTACTGACGGAACAGAAGATTTTTTAAATTAGTACTGAAGTCTGCATTGAACCTGTGGCTAAACTCATAAACTTCCCCTCATTCATAATTTAGGTCTCGCTAGCGTAGATACCATATAAAACAGATTATCACACTTCGTTCACACAGCTCTTCTCTTCTGTTCTCTAATTTGTATGGGACCTTGAATTTGTGGCAGAGATTCGAACATTGGCACTTTAATATATGAAGTTAATTTTGACTTCGGGATCGACGCACTGTTCAACAACGCAAGTTGTTCAACTAACTTGATTACTGGTTTTGGAGTTGACTTTATTGATGTTCTTGTACACATAGACCTTTTGTATTTACTCAAAATGGATAAAATTAATGAACAAGCATATTCAGAAAGTACAGAGAAACGAATGACTCCATCAGTGCCTACACCAGATTGGGGCTCTAGTTCAAATCAAGAGGTATGCAGACTTATCTTTTATTTAAATGAAGTATAATGCACTCTAGTGTAACATGTTAAAATATACGTTCTACATTTGCCATGTGGTATGCTGTAAAATGTTAATGAGAAAACTGTGTAGTTATAAAATTGTGTTATTATCATGTAATTTACTAGGAAATTTACAATATTACAGATGGAGAACAGTAATGGAAATAACTCAAATGTGCATCAAACACCAGCTCAGTCAGGGTCTAATAAGTCTCTGCAAGCCACTCCAGCACTCCCGAGCTCCCAATCTTATGTTTCTGGGGAAGTAGCACTCACACCTACACACAGCACATTTACACCACAGGCTGTAAACCCCCACAGTGCTATGACAGCTATTACCCCAATGGTTAGTGGCACAAATCAAGCTAAGAACAGCATAAAAGTTCAGTAAGTTACTAATTAACCCTTAAAAAATAAGTCTTTAAAAGTTTAAACACTTATAAAATGAAATAGCATAGTTGTTGTTTAGTTTGTGGTTTCTATAACATGTAGATTAGTAACCATGATCAGATGCATGTAAGTAGATTGGCATTTATTTTCTTGTGAAAACGGGCTTTTCTACAAAAATTTCAGTAGGACAAAAATAAAATAACTTATTAAGGTAAAAGAAAATGAATGAACCTAGCCTTATTATAATAATAACATCATATTAAAACAAAAATACCTACATCAATCTTATTATATTTTTATTATGTTCATTTTAGAAACTGTGTATCAACTGTTCATCTGGGTTGTGAATTGAAATTATTGGACATTTACTGTAGAACTCGTTTTTCTGAATACAATCCTGCAAGATTCCATGGTGTGGTCATGAAAATAATTGATCCAAGAGCTACAGCACTGGTATTTCGGTAAGTTTATAGGGTAAAATAAAATAATACTGGAAGTAAATAGCTCACTGATGAACAAAGGTTTCTTCCTTTGTTTAGAAGCCACCAAGCTTACCCATTTGTGGGTTTTTTAATTCCAAATTCAATTTTGGTATGGGTTCCCAAATCCAGATTTCCTCATAATGTTTTCCTTCATTGATTGTTGTGGTGACTTGGCTTACATTTTTAGAAAATATTATTATATACAAATTGTTCAATTGGGTCATGGAACAATTTGCATGCAGGTTACATTTTTGAACCTATGCCATTTCCAATCTAACTTCTTCATAATACCTACCTATCTTAACAGGCCACTATGAGAAAATATTAAATAAAAAAAATGTATACATAATAATATAGTACTTATGGAACTTTCATATTTACAGATCTGGAAAAGTACTCTGCACAGGACTGAGAAATGAACATGATTCTTATATAGCAGCAAGAAAATTTGCCAGAATAATTCATAAACTAGGATATCCTGTAAGTTTCAAAAATACCAGAAAGTAATATTTGTGGGATTTATTTAAGACATAATAATATGGTCTCTATTTTTTTCTTTCAATCATTATTATTTGCTCTTATTTTTTTCAGGCAAAGTTTTTGGATTTTAAAATACAAAACTTCATAGCAACTGCTGATTTAAGATTTCCTATAAGACTAGAGGCTCTTCAGCAGGCTCATGGCCAATTTGCATCATATGAACCAGAATTATTCCCAGGTCTAGTGTACAGAATGGTGCGACCTAGAGTGGTGTTATTAATATTTGTTAATGGAAAGATTGTCTTTACAGGTTGGTTTTTAATAATGAAAATATTATGATAAATAATAAAAATTGAGAAGGAGTAATTCATCTATTTGGTGCCTGGCTTGAACTTCATATCAATTACTCAAATCCCTAAAGTATTTTGTGTAATTCATATTAATTACCAGATACAAACATTAGGCACACTAACAAATAATAGTAGTGTTATACTGTTAGAGAGATATATCGAATCTGGATCCAATTTCTACCATGCTTGGGGAGAAATATAAAATAAAATATATAAGTTGTTAGTGTTGCAGTTATAAAAAACTAAGAAATTATATATTTTTTTTCAGGTGGCAAAACTAGAGGTGAAATTAACGAAGCTCTAGACATTATATATCCGATATTAAGAAGCTATAGAATAAGTTAAATTTATTTAATTTTGTACATAATAAAACCTTGACTATAATGGTAAATTAAAATGTTATACTGTATGGTGATGTTATTTATAAGGCTAATTTAAACTTGACTTCAATTGAAGTCGTCTATAATTGACTGCTAGTATTATCCTATTTTACGACTTTGAAATTTGAAAATGAAACAGGCAAAACACGATTTCCTTTGACGACTTCCGTGGCCGAATGGCATATACATTGATTTTCAAGGTGTGGCTCAGGTCCTGGGTTCGATCCCTGGATTAGTCTGTGTCTCTTTATAGGAACTCACTTTTCTACATTTTCGGTGTACTCAGTGTCCGTTTGGTAACATTGGACCTATTTGCGAACATAAATTATGCTATTATGGTGGTTATTTACTTAACTGTTCGTAATTTGATAACAACTTAGTCTTGATTTAAAGAATCTTTAGGGGCCAGGCTATGACTAATTATATGATAGAGATGTAAACATTTAGTGATAAATCACGAAATATCATGCTACCCACAGAACTCTTATATTCTAATAAAACCAATGCTTACTGATCCTAGGTACATAAAAAGACATTGACGACCTCCGTGGTCGAGTGGCGTACGCACCGGTTTCAAGGTGTCGCTAGCTCTGAGGTCTCGGGTTCGATCCCCGGACGGGTCAATGTAGAAACCAACTTTCTACATTGTCTCGGGTCTGGGTGTTTGTGGTACCTTCGTTGTTTCTGAATTCCATAACACAAGTGCTTAATAGCTACTTACTTTGGATTCAGAGCAATGTATGTGATGTTGTCCGCATTTATTTATTTATATTAACTGTATATTGCAAAATATTATGTTTAGTAATGTACTACACTACTGTGTAGTATGTAGTTCACTTTTATTGGACATTGTTTTCACAAAGTTTATCAGTTTTTTTTTTTGCTTTTGGCGCACCTTTAATGAATAGAATAAAACAAAATGAATCCTTGACTAATTTACAACTATCGAGATAGATAGATTTAAATGTATTATTTTTAGTATTGTTATTTAGTTCTTGATATAATAAATGCTACTAACATTTGTCGCTGCTGATTGGAGAAGAAGGCATTAACAGTTAAATCTTTCAGAAGTCTCGAGGCGGTGCTGAATACGTATTTTTAATTTACGGCGGCATTTATTGTATGTATCATCATCATCATGTATTGAGACGGGACTGTTGGTCTAGTGTTAGTGACCCTGAATGCTATACCGGAGGTCGTGGGTTTGATCCCCACTCAGGACAAATGTTTGTGTGATGAGCACGATCATTTGTTCTGGTCTGGGTGTAATTTATCTATAATTTGTATATATTTAGAAAAATATATGCAAGACATAGACAAGGCATAGACAAGATAAACTTCGTAATCTGACTTGAACGCATTTTCTCAGCAGCTTTCAGCAGCCCGACCATAAAGTTTTCAGAATTAACTACAGAGTGCACTGCAGACCGTTGTGGTTTCTTTCCCGCCATAATTAACGTCATTCAATATTCGTTTGGTTGGGACTTGGGGACAAAGAACTAAGAGGGACTTCTAGAAGAAAATATTAATATCAAGCTGCTTACATATTTTATGTTTGGAAGAAATAGCTGTTATTATTAATTCATATCGTGAATTCGCGCGAACCTGTGTAGTTTTTTGATTTAGAAATCGTGTTATCGTGTAAATCATCATGGTCGGCAAGTTGAATAAACTTTTCGTGCTTAAAAGAGGTAAAGTATTACTCACATCATTTTGATATAAATTGCACTCCCGAGACCAAGTGCTAGATGATATCATTATTTGTACTCTTGTATTTTACTTAATTATAATAGATTTAGGTTGTAGCCTGCCATAAATGAACCTAATGAAACAGGTTAATGCATCTCCTGCTATAAGTTTAGTTTAAACTCATATCATCGCTTCCTACAACTAAATTACAACATTCTTTCGAATTATGTAACAAGTAATCATCATTCGAAGCGGCGCTACGCAGGATATTTTCTGGGTTGAGTTTGTTTGATTGAAAACATGAAGGTAGAGCATGTTTTGTTATCCGTTAGATATCACCAGAGTCTAGTAGACTACATAGTGAGGAAATACTATAATTCTTATTGTTTAAATGAATTAGTGATCTTTTAGTAAAACAATTTGGCTGCAATATAATCCTTGTAATGTAATAACTAAAAGGCCTCATTTTTATATCTCCTTTGTATAAAAACATCTAAGTATATAAAACAAAATGCTTATCTCAAAGTAGGTATTCAGTAGATAAGTTCATTGTTGCAGGCGGAAGAATGGAAGAAGTCCATATTGACAAAATCACCTCAAGAATAAAGAAATTATGCTATGGACTAAATATGGATTTTGTTGATCCGGTAAGTCATTCCTTGGAAAAGTTGATTTCTAATGCAACAACATTTTGGTGGACCTTTTTATTATTATGTATCTCTTCATGGGAAACCTCAACAATGGATATAACTGGTCCTGTGAAAAGCTTACATGGGGAACAACACACAGTGACTTTGTATGTAGGATGGGGCTTATTATTATTTATTTGTTAATGAAGGGTAACTTTACATGGTTACTTTTGAAACTTAGACCATAACATATAATATTTCTCCACAGGTATCTATAACTTTGAAAGTGATAAGTGGTATATATTCTGGAGTAACAACAGTAGAACTTGACAACTTGGCAGCTGAAACAGCTGCTACTATGACCACTGACCATCCAGATTATGCTATACTTGCTGCTCGGTTGGTCATATCCAACTTACATAAGGAAACCAAAAAACATTTTTCAGGTATGATATATTTTTTACCGTAATACTAAAACTAACTATATAGTATACTAGTATCCCTACTATGTAAATTAAATTAAACTGTAGCATATACCATATACTAGAAAATCCGGATAATTTATATGCAAATCAAGTCAAACAATATTTAAATTATAAGCAATATTTATATGTAATTGAGTTAGCTACGATTTTATAAAAAATACGAAAACCCAACATAAATACGCACTATGCAGTCGGAGGCGTGAATAGACTCGTCGTAACATGTCTCACTCAACATGTAAATCGGCAATAAGAGCCGTAACGAACGATTTCTGCTTATTGGATGTTTCGATAACCGAGATTTTATCAAATTCAATACTACTTGCACTTTTTTTCGGTATTTCATCCATATGCAGGTAGATAATGTAAAGAAAAAATATTTATCTATCGTTTTTAACTAATGCTATGCTTTTCAGATGTAATGACGGATTTATACAACATTGTTAATCCTCATACCAAGAAAAGAACACCAATGATATCTGATTTTCATTATAACATTATTCTACAAAATAAAGAAAAGTTGGACTCTGCCATTGTTTACGACCGAGATTTTAAATATAACTATTTTGGATTTAAGACTTTAGAAAGGTCTTATTTGCTGAAAATTAACAACAAGGTAATTTGAAATTGTCAATAAATTTATTGATCTTTTATCACATTTTCATGCATACCTAACCTCTAACTACAATGTTTTTAGGTAGCAGAGAGGCCACAGCACATGCTCATGCGAGTTTCCATCGGTATACATGGTGAAGACATAGAGAGTGCTATAAACACGTATAATTTACTGTCTGAAAAATATTTTACTCATGCAAGTCCAACTCTGTTCTCAGCAGCCACTCCTCGCCCACAGTTGTCTTCTTGTTTCCTTATAGCAATGAAAGATGATAGCATTGAAGGTATTTATGATACATTAAAACAATGTGCCTTGATTTCTAAGAGCGCAGGTGGAATTGGACTCCATGTTCATTGTATAAGATCCAAGGGAACTTACATAGCTGGCACAAATGGAGTCTCTAATGGGCTTGTGCCCATGTTAAGGGTTTATAATAATACAGCACGTTATGTAGATCAAGGCGGCAATAAGCGACCTGGTGCTTTCGCAATTTACTTGGAACCATGGCATGCAGACATATTTGAATTCTTAGATTTAAAGAAAAACACTGGGAAGGAGGAAGTACGTGCAAGGGAATTGTTTTATGCTTTATGGATTCCGGATTTGTTCATGAGAAGGGTAGAGAGCAATCAAGACTGGAGTATCATGTGTCCTCATGAATGTCCTGGATTAGCTGATTGTTGGGGTGAAGAATTTGATACTCTGTATGAAAAATATGAAAAGGAAGGGCGTTTTGTGAAACAAGTGAGAGCTCAAGTGTTATGGAAAGCTATTATAGAAGCACAGGTAGAAACAGGTACTCCATACATGCTTTATAAAGATTCATGCAACCGAAAAAGTAACCAACAAAATCTGGGCACTATTAAATGCAGTAATCTTTGCACTGAAATTGTTGAATACACTTCAGCAGATGAAATTGCCGTATGTAATCTGGCCTCTATTGCATTGAACATGTTTGTCAATGAGGACAAAACATACAATTTTGTTAAATTGAAGGAAGTTTCTAAAATAATAACTCAAAATTTAAATAAAATAATTGAGGTCAATTATTATCCTGTGCCAGAGGCCAGAAATTCAAACATGAGGCACAGACCTATTGGAATTGGAGTGCAAGGTTTGGCAGATGCTTTTGTATTGATGAGATTACCTTATGAAAGTGAAGCAGCAATTAAATTAAATCAGCAGATATTTGAGACAATTTATTATGGTGCCCTGGAAGCTAGTTGTGAGTTGGCTGAGAAATATGGAGCTTATGAAACCTATGCAGGCAGCCCAGCAAGCCAAGGTATCCTTCAGTACGACATGTGGAATAAAGTCCCTACAGATTTGTGGGACTGGACATCTCTGAAAGAAAAAATTGCAAAGCATGGTCTTAGGAATTCACTTTTGTTAGCTCCAATGCCGACTGCGTCAACTGCACAAATATTGGGCAACAATGAGTCATTTGAGCCATTTACGTCAAACATTTATCAAAGACGTGTTCTATCAGGAGAGTTCCAAGTAGTTAATCATCACCTTTTACGTGATTTAACTGACGCCGATTTGTGGGATGAAGATATGAAGAATCTTATCATCCATAATAATGGATCTATTCAAAATGTTGAATCCATACCAAAGGATATAAGGGATTTGTATAAAACTGTTTGGGAGATTTCTGTAAAAACAACAATACAAATGGCTGCTGATAGAGGCGCATTTATTGATCAAAGTCAATCGTTCAATATCCATGTTGCTGAACCAAATTATGGTAAACTGACGTCTATTCATTTTTATGCATGGAAAATGGGCTTGAAAACTGGAATGTATTATTTAAGGACGAAACCTGCCGCCAATGCCATACAGTTTACTGTGGATAAATCAAAGGTTAAGGGTAAGGCTATGAATGGTAAAACAGAGGCAGAAGATGCTAATATGGCTGCTATTACCTGCTCCTTACAGAATAGAGATGAGTGTATGAGCTGTGGTTCATAGACAATTGTGCTTGTATAATATTATCAGATATATAATATGTATCTAAAATAATATTTATGTATAAGTGACCTTAAAATGTGATTATTAAGCATGAATGTTACAAATAACAATATTTTTGAAATTTATTAGTAGATACAATGATAAATATTCTTAAATCTGCTCACTATCCGCCATAATTGATGCAGTTCTCGCAATCAATGAAACAAAATCATCACGAATACAATAATTTTAAGCTAAGCTTACTCTATTCAATAAAATTGTGTTGTATAAGTTTAGTAATTAATATTTTTTAATAAAGAATAGATTTTCATTTGGTTTTTTCTTTTATATTCTCGCTGAGCGATTTCTATGACGGCTTAGATTTGAAAAGCCACGTGCAAATTTGTATAACTTTAGATTCAAATTAACATTCATTAAATTCGAATGTAAAAACCGACAATAATATAAAAAAATACATAATAACTGTACTATACTAATGTTTCATCATTAAAATATGGGTAGGCGCATGCAAATAAACTAAAATTAAAATAATAACAATCGAAGTTTGCCAGAATTTATATAAAAAAATGATTAATTCTTATTAAAATAAATATTACAATTATTGTAAGATGTACTTTTTATTTGGGTTAAGTTTAATTTGTTGATTGTTTATTTGTATAAATTTATATTCTGATTGAAATTAAATCTGGTGAACTTCGTTAATATATATTTTAATTTTATTGATGAAACATTAGTATAGTACCCCTCTGTGTTGTACACCTGCTGGCTCTTGACCAGTTTTTTTACTGATGAAAGTAATTAATGCCTGTTTGAGGAAGGGGTCATTTTGCTACCTGTAGTCATTTTGAGAAATGGTCATTTTGCGACTGAGTCATAATGATGCCTGTTTCTAATAATCAAAGAACCATAAACATGATTTAAACTAATTTATTTATAATATTTTACAAATCCCATTTGCATAAAATTTTACATTGTTTCTAAGTATATTTTTATTTCTCTGTTATGGTGTGGGTATGTATCATAATATATGTCAGTAAAAATGTTGCCCATAATGTTAAGACATTAAAAAACAATGCAAAGTAATATAACTGTATAAGTCTAAAACAAAAATGTGTTAAACCAGTTTACTAATTACCTAGTGCACAGGCACATAACACGAAGGGACAAATAATTATTATACTGCCGATATCCTCATGTTTTTTTAACAGACAGTGGATTGGCAAAGTACCTATAGATATATAACATGCATACTTAGGCCGCCTACATAGACTCGTCATTACGCCGCGGGTGCGTCCAATGAATAGAGAGCTATATACACAATACAGCTCTCTATAGTTTACCATGCAGTGGCAGCTTAAAACAACAGTCCGTGTTTAGTCGGCCATATTGTTTATCTAGATTTTCTTAGTGTGCGCTTACATGAGCAATAATAATTGCTTCTATCTTAGCATATTAAAACACAAGAATTTTGTCAAGTCATGACCTCATTGAACAACTTAACCATAATCACCTGTTTTTCTAGTGTATGATTGCTAAACAGAAACTATTCAACTTAACCATAGTTGTTGACGGTGAACAGTGATTATAATCAAAGGCAACCCATCAAATGAAATCAAAACTGCTCATGTTAGTGCACCATTAACAGTTATTAGGAATATTGTGAATAACAATTTCTTATCTGCTTTAGGTACTTGGTATATATAACGTAATGTTGTATTCAATCATGTGGCGAAAGTTATAACATACATATTTTTTTTATTATTTAACACTTTACATTGATTTCTTCTATTGGAAGATTGAGACGCTACAGTGACTGCTATTTACAAGTGGTCAGGATTTCAGTTTGTCCCATTTACAGAAAAAATATAACCAACTGGCAAAAGGTGATGCTAGAGCATTTGATAGGCACTGTGTAAACTGAACATTTTGTATTTAATTCAGTAAGGTAGAATATCTTATTTTACAACATAGCAGGCATCCCATTAAAATATAAGCTTTGAAGGGATCAGTATCACATACTTATTACCAAAATAAATACTTTAAAACCAAATATTTTATTTTTTTATACCTATAAAATTGTATGTTTGTGTAACTAATCATGTAGGTATTATATTTATTTACCATACTGTAAATTAATTTACCATTTTATTTACTTTATTGGAATATGAATTAAGTGGAATAATCCAACTGAAACCTCAGGCCATGACAACAACAAAGAATATAAAAAAGAATATCAAAACACCAAAAACTTTAAACATAAGAGCTCTGTTGCCGGTGACACTTTGGAAGTATTTCATGATTTCTCTGTGACCTGCTTCAACATTCATTTCTGCTTCTTGAATATTGGCATCAATTCTGCCAATAGCTTCATCCTGCTCTTTCACCATATGTGCAAGCTGTTGGAAAATGCCTCCTAACTCAACTATAGTGCTCTCAATGTTGTGCATAGTTTCAGCTCTTTGTTGCACATAGGTATCTGAGTCATCCCTCAAAGCTAGCTGCTGTGTTTGCATACTTTGCATATCTCCAAGATCAATGCTAACATCATCTTGCTGCAGAAGTGAGGGCACCTCTTTCACCAGAGGTGCTACCCTGGAGAATTGTTCACGCCTGTTGTTTTGATGTTTCAAATTTTCTGATCGTACTTCGAGCACCTGAGGTTAAATAAAAACATCAGTAATAGAGCCTTTTTATGGGTCTCAGAGTGGTTTAGTCATTTTGAGTTTATTATATTATCTGTTTCACCAATACATTTGAATAAAGGAATATAACTTGAATATAGAAATTAACTACCTGTAACAAACCAATACTCTGTGTGCATTTATCAATGCATATTTATGAATACTGATGTTAAATCATTGTACTCAAGTTTATGTGTTAGTGTTATTTACTTTAATGTAGTTATTATCTATTTGCTGTTGTTGTTATAACATACAATATATTTACCTGCTTAAATTGATTGCTCATAGACGCTAAACGTGATTGTAAAGCCAGGACCACACTAGATGAGTGACTGTGCATACTCTTCCGTCCTCGAGGCATCTCCCCAAGTCTGGCAATCTGCTGGTTTAAGGAACTTAAATCTCCTTTGATGATATAAGTCAACTCTTGAATCTCAGTTGGTCGGTCATCAAACAACGACTTCTTTTTTGCCACTAATGAAACATAAAATAAGACACAGTCAGTCTATAAACAACAACGAGATAAGGTCAAAACAACTTTTTTAACAAAATTACTTGAACGAAAGTAATATTACTAAAGATCCATCAGGTATTGCAATAAATATGTAATGTATGTTAATAATCATTGGAAAACAAAAACAGGTACTATTTTATTATTATCAAACAAATTTTTTACATGAACAAAATGACAGCCTATAATTGTAAATACTTACACATGGCCAATTTTTCAAGTTTTGTATAGGTGCTTGTTATATTCTTGCTTATAACTTTTGCCATACTCATAAACTGAGAATAAGTTGCAAGTATTTGTGCTTTTCGTTCATCTCTGACAACAGGCCTTGCCAAGGTCCTGCCCTGAAGGCTCCGTACAGCTGATATAAATTCATTTGTCCTGTCTCTAGCGGCCATTACTGGCTCAAACACAAACTCTTGGAGGATATCAAATGTTATGTCGGTGTCAACAAATTGGTTGGCCTGTACCTGCTTCACTTGTAATTTCGAAAAGGGATTAAATGCACTACTATTGTTATTAGTAGCTTGAACACCTTTTTTGTCCAATTTACTGTAAGATTCTAAATCGTTTTCCGAAGATCTCTCAGTCACACCTCCGATATTTCGCCGACGAGGGAGCATCGCATTCTATAGAATTTGCGGTAAAATATATAAATTAGTTTTGGAATGATTTACTAATCATTGATTAGCTATTGTATCATCAATATTCTAATAACACTCGAAATCACTCGACTCGAAAGTAATAAAACTTGTGTGTGACAGCCAGCTGTTGTCAAACGTCGAAGAAACCCAAAGGCGTGACGTGTCATCAACAGACTATAAACTTGCACGGACCACTCAAAGTTAACGCAGAATCAATAAATATTATTTACATTTTTTATATTCAATTTAATGTTATATGAAAGTATACACGGGCTCATAAGTATATTAATGCATTGCTGAGGCCTCTTGCCCTCTTAAATCTTTTCTTTAAATCTTATGAGTCAATTTGGGAAGTTTTATAAAATGTTGGGCTTAAGTTTTGTAAGTGTTCTGTGAATCTGCGTTGCCTTTTAAACTCTGTGGTCCTGTGCAATGGCTTGGCTGTCATTATACTACATAATAAATTTCTCTATGGCTGTCATTGTCATTAATAACATCAGTAAATAAATTCATTTTAGTAAAGTTTATCTTTATATTTTTATCATTGATAACGAATTTTTCTGTTTACTTATCTGCAAATTTAAAAATCTAATTATAACGTTTACATTGATATGTCTCATTGGGTAACTTGATCGCTAAGAATAAAGAACTACAACTTATTTCAACTATTGCTCAGTCATAAAATCTAAGTTATATTATTTATCGTAAAAATACAATTTCTTCACATCACATAATTTTTTCTAATATAAGTTCTGCGTTTTGCTGGATTTGAATTTTTCCTGTGTGACAAAACCGCATGATTAATATTATTCAATCAATAATATGTTTATTCACTTCTCGTTAATAAGATCGTTACTAACAAATCTGTTGTATGTAATTGTTTAATAAAAATACTTGTATTCATAAGTGTTAAAAACAGCTAAAATGAAAGCCTCTTCATATGATCAGCAGTATAATAATACAAACTTTACAATAGGACTATGCCTAGCTATAGCATCCAGTGTATTTATTGGATCAAGTTTTATAATAAAGAAAGGTGCTTTAAAGAAACTTCAAGCATCTGGAAATGTTAGAGCCTCTGCTGGTGGCTTTTCATACCTAAAACAATGGTTGTGGTGGCTTGGTTTGTTGACAAGTATGTAACTTGACTTCACATTTTTTGTGTAAGAGAGACTTTTCTAATTAATAATTATTTGTAGTGGGTATTGGTGAAGCAGCTAATCTTCTTGCATATGCATTTGCTCCTGCTGCTTTGGTGACTCCACTTGGGGCCCTTAGTGTACTAGTTGCAGCCCTCCTTTCTTCAAAATTTCTTAATGAGAAACTGAACTTTATTGGAAAAGTAAGTATTATTTTAGACTCCATATTGCATATTTACTGTGGTAATTCATATAGCCTTCTTTTTTCTAATTTCAGATTGCATGCTTGCTGTGTATTATTGGATCTATAGTATTTGTTATACATTCACCAAAATCAGAAGAAATAAACTCATTTAATGAGTTAGTTGATAAACTGTTTGACCATTTATTTATTACTTATGTAGGATCAATATGTGTTATGAGTTTAATAATCAAATTTGTTTTTGTTCCTCGGTTTGGAAACACTAACATAACTATATATTTGTTATTATGTTCATCTATAGGAAGCCTGACAGTTGTGTTCTGTAAAGGTGTTGCTCTAGGTGTTAGAGAAAGTATGTCTGGAGAAGTCAACAACTTTTTCCATTATATGTTTTGGGTGTTGTTTATTACTGCTATAGGATGTATTATGGTTCAAATGAACTATTTGAACAAGTCCTTGGACATTTTCAATACAAGTATTGTAACTCCTGTATACTATGTCATGTTTACAATTCTTGTCATTATTGCATCAGGCATTCTCTTCAAAGAATGGGATCATATGAACTTACCAGACATTATAGGCTGCATGTGTGGTTTTCTTATTGTAATAATTGCAGTATTTATGTTAAATGCATTTAAAGATTATCAAATATCATTCAAAGACTTAAACCTTAATACACATCAAAGGAGAAGTATGCTCCACAATGTAGAAGCAAGAGAATCTGATAGTTATGCTTTAAATTCAAACATGAGGCAGTTATAGTATGAGTTTTCTATTCATTATATTATATAAATTAAGAAGCAACTGATACCAGTATCACACATTTGTATTGTAACAACTTAATTCCAATAGTGTATTAGATGTTAATAGGATTCTAGTAAGTATACTTAAGCCTTAATATTTGTACCATATTTATTACTAGATGATTTCCGTAGATCTTAAGTTAGTTAAGTACACAAATCTAACAAGTACATCTATTTATTATATTTTGTCTGATAGTTGTATAAAGCGAATCTAGTCTGTAATTAGTATGATAGTGGTAGGTTTTTAATATTAATAATTTATAAAACTTAGATTTATTCACTGATCTTACAAAATATCTGACTTGAAATTATCAATCTTATTTTCTCTATTTAGATTCTGTAAGTTTTAAAATCCTATAATGTGAATGTTGATAATTGAGAATAAATTGTATTTTTTTTTGCATGACATACCTTGCAATACAAAAATACCAGAGAAGTAACTAGAAATTAAATCCTTCTAGGGTTACATATTCACAGAATTTAATTAAGTATTGGATAATCATTGTGATACTACTAAAGCAAAATACATCAATAAATATCAAAATGTACAAAAATATGTTTTATTTTATCAATAGCATAGTAGTGTGAATAACAATATGTTTGTTTATTGCACATTGCATAATATAAGTTACAAGATTGAATGCACATGACATTCCACAATACTTGACAATATTGATTCATTTATAATCAGTAGCTTAGCATGCTAAAGATTGAAATTAAATTTTAAAATGAGATTCAAAATGCCATCAATAATGGGAATGCTTATAGTATCAAAATATTGTTTGAATGTCACAAATACACTGTTACTGCATGATAAATAAACGTCCGGCATATAGGGCAGGTGCGCTGGTATCCATACAAACGCCTGCAGCAATCTGTGCACAGGCAGACATGGCGACAGGGTAGGGTTAGTACACATTTTTGCCGTTCTTGACATATCACACATAATGCTTCAGCTGCACTTGCAGCATCATCTACATCTTCTGAATTAAAACTCATTTCTCTCATTCCTACATCTCGCCCATTAGCTATTTCTGTTATCATACCAACCTCAGAGTTGGTAAAATAATTATAAACAACATAATACAAGTATAAAAAATTTCTTATGAGTGACCAATACAACATTGTCATTTGATGAAGTATTGTTTCTTTAAAATGCATAGATAAACGCACAATTATTATAGCACTTGTGATACCCATAAATGATTGAAATGGCACTTCTGTTAAATAATTAGTAAACTTCAATAATGTCATATAGGCATCTACAATTAAATTCACTATTATTTGTCCCAAATACTTAAAAAATGCTTTTAGAATTGGAGGAAGATGCACAGGTATGAATGTAACAATAAACCAAGAGGTGTCTCCAATAAGTATCACAGTATTTATTAACAATGTCAGCAACTCACTCAACATCACAAACGTTGTTCGTATTAACCAATCCACTCCTGACAAAGCCGCACCGCATTTTGTATATATATGATTCGAAACATCAACAACTCCATCCTGAATGTGAAAAAATTGATTGACAGCAGAATCAATTATTCCATGGGCTGATGCTGGTATTTCTTCAGTAAATATTGAAACATTATCATCGTAAACTATTTGGAAGAATACGACTATGCTGCTTAGAGTACTATATATTATAGTTGAGATCCACGTTACTGCTAAAACTATTAATTTTCCTGTAAAGGATGCTAATAGCAGCACATTTTGAAGAGTGGTTGCGAATACATTGATTATTTTAGCCACAAGTGAAATCATTATTGCAATCGCATAATTGTTACAATCTTTAAAAGGTAACTTTAGTAACTTATTCACTTTTCGATGTCCGAAAGTTTAACAAAAATAACGATAATCTTCATAACACTGTCAGTGTCAAAGTCTTAATCACAAACAGCTGATATTTCAGAACTTGAAGTATGGATTAATGTTGCCGCAAAAGCTTTGTTAAAATCGTTAAGCCTCGTCCACTTCGGTGCAATATGAACAAAACAGGCCAATAGGTACAGGGTTAGCTACCGTATCACACCTATCCTGTAGGCCTGTGCGGTTCGCACTGATACAAATTAGTATACCTGTGATCTCTATATCGACTGGCGATTGCCCGGATGTCTATCAACTTCACGCTACGCGTATCGTCGGCACCGGTCAATGAGTGTTGAATAATTTTATTATAATTTTATAGTACTTCTCGCCAAAAATAAATGTCAATCGATTCAAAATTGGTGTTTTTATATTGTACTTTAAAAACAATTATCGCTTTTGTTTGCAACCGCCAATTTATGTTATCAAAACTTATACTTTGGCATTTGTTTGGCCGGTTTGTACACGACATTGGTCAATCCTTTTTTTTTTTTCCTTTATTGCACATAGTTAAAGATATAAAATAAAATAAAGATGAAACATGTACCTACAAAAGATGGGTAAAGGATTTTTAGCAAATAATATATTACTCTGAAAATCGTTTAAAAATTCTGCGATCAATCCTTCTCAACAAGTATTACCTAGGTACTGTATTACTGTGCTGTACTCTGTGGTCAAGCCATTGATTGATGCCATTGTTCTGTAGTGTATGAATCTTGTCAAATGTAAATAAAAAAATTGCCGTTTGGTGTTTTGTGATATTAATACGTCTTAAATGCTTTAGATACTAGTGCATATCAGTACCTAAAGATTAAGACTTTGAATGATAATCATCATAGCACTGTAACAAATTTGTAAAAATGGTGAGTTTTTAGGTTATTCCAAGAATTAATTTAATTTAACTCGCTGATTATGTGACGAAAAGGTTAAAGTGGAGACATTTAGTGTATTTATTTTGTTTGTTTAATTAGTGTTTGTTTTCTAGGAACCGCCTAACGCCGGGACCAGTTCCCCTGGTCTGATCGGTTCCGGGTCGTTGATGCCTCCATCTATGCTTGGCGGAATGCCACCACCGATGCCTCCAGCAGTAGGCATGCCACCGGTGCCTGGAATGCCTCCAAACATGGCAGGCATGCCACCACCCATGGGATTCCCCCCAATGATCCCACCATTTTCTATGCCACCTCCTGGGTTTCCTGCATTTAAACCTGTAAGATTACTATATTTTCTTAGAATGGTTCATTATAATATTATTATTTAATTAAGGCTTTTAATATTAACTACCAATTTCTTGTATGACAAGTAATACTGAGTTGTTTATTCTCTGCCCTTTGAAAAGTCTTTAGGTGCTAAAACCCTTTTTCTAAAAAGATTGGTAATTTATTGCAAGCCTAAGATTGAAGTATCTTTTATGCTAACAGGTTGTGTAAGTATCTTCTAATGATTTTTAAGAGTGTTCATTATCTGCAGGATATGAATGCTCCTGCGCCAGACGTGGCCCCTATGGCCAACCAGAGCAGTCCCTGGTCTGAACATAAAGCTCCTGATGGAAGAACATATTACTACAATTCTGTCACAAAACAAAGTCTTTGGGAGAAACCTGATGATCTGAAAACTCCTGCAGAAGTATGTATTTAATAATGTTGATGTTTTAAATTATTAATATTTTTATCAATATATGCATTATATCTCTAATAAAATTGTAATGTTTATGTGTTGTTTTCACCAGAAATTACTGTCAGCCTGTGTTTGGAAGGAATACACAACAGATGCTGGGCGTGTATATTATCACAATATTGAAACAAAGGAGTCAAGTTGGATAATACCTCAAGACCTCCAGGAAATCAAGGATAAAATAGCTGCCGAGGAAGCTGCCCAGTAACTTACTTGCTAACTACAATTCATTTTGAATAATAATTATAATGAGCAGTTTTTAAGATTTGTTTATTTTTTCAGGGCTGCTCTCAGTGCTGAAGTAACTCCTGGAGATGTTCCACTACCAGCCTCACCATCCAACCAAACTGGGAGCTCTGCATTAGATGAGGCTATGGCTAAAACCCTGGCATCAATTGATACTAACCTTACTAATTCAATACCAATTCCTGAAGAAAGTAAGTTGTGATTTGTATTACTCTAAATATTCTGTGTTTGTTATTTCTAGTAATTATTTCTCATTTCTATTCCCTAGTGAACTGTGATCTGAACATTCCCATAATGACATTATTTATGGGTATTGTGATTCCTTTAGGTAAGATACATCTTTAATGGTATTTATTTTTTTACAGGTAAACCTGAAGAAATGTCAACACCTATGCAAGGCAACAATACTGATAACACAGAACTTCAGCCAGAGCTACAATATAAAGACAAGAAGGAGGCCATTGAGGCTTTCAAAGAACTTCTCAAAGATAGGGTAAGAAGGAATAAATATTAAATTGTATGTTGCTTTTTGTAATTACTTCTAAGATCTAAAGCAATGCTTTTTGTTTCAGAATGTGCCATCAAATGCTACCTGGGAACAGTGTGTAAAAATAATATCAAAAGATCCTAGATATGCAACATTTAAGAAGTTGAATGAGAAGAAGCAAGCATTTAACGCTTACAAAACACAAAAGTTAAAAGATGAAAGGGAAGAGCAAAGGTGATACAATGAACTTTATAGCTTGCTTTAGTATTGTGCTTATTATTTTATTACATGTCAAAACATTCACATAGAGAATAACATTTAAATAATAGTGATTTATTTTACTATTTATGTGCTTACACACAAAAAATGTTAGGAGTAATAGTAGTTCTCAAGTTACAAAGCTGAGAAGAGTGAGCCAACAGTGTGTATAGTGAAGAATAGAACATTTTGAAGGCAATAACATATTTTGTTTCTTTCAGATTGAAAACTAAGAAGAATAGAGAAAACTTAGAAGAGTTCTTGCTAGGTTGCGATCGCGTTACTTCATTGACAAAGTATTACAAATGTGAAGAAATGTTTAGTAACCTTGAGGTTAGTATAATTATATTCCTGGGAGAGATTAAGGCTATGAGAAGTGTTGGGAAACAAAAATCATTTACAACCTCTAACCCAAAGTTCTTTGTTTCATTAACCATCTTATCTTTTCATATAGATCTGGCGTTGTGTCCCTGAATCTGATCGTAGAGATATATTTGAAGACTGCATATTCACAATAACAAAGCGGGAAAAGGAAGAGGCAAAGACCTTGAAAAAACGCAACATGAAAATGTTGGCTCAGGTATGATACTTTTAATAGCTATTTTAGCATACAATATTTAACAAATTCGTCTACCACTTTTATAAGTTGCATCGGCAATATTCGTTTACGCAGGTTTGCGCAACGGAAAGCGAATAAAATACTGCTGTATATTAAAACATTTATTCTTATTAAAATTTAACAAAGACGTGCTATTAACAACCACTACTGGTCGGATTATGTATCGCGCATACATGTGGCTACGTGCTATATTTCGCACAAAAACAAACTTTCAACAAGCAATTCTAAACACATCCCACAATTTTTTTTAATTTTTTTTCATCCTATGAAATTACAGGTGTTAGAAAACATGAGTGAAATAACATACAGTAGTACATGGAGCGAAGCTCAGGTGTTATTACTAGAGAACTCTGCTTTCAAAAATGATGTCAGCTTGCTAGGCATGGATAAAGAAGATGCTCTTATTGGTAAGCAAAGTATTAAATACGGTTTTTAATTTTTCATACGACTTGTGTAAATAAACGTTTTAATATCAAGTTTTAGACACTTCTGTTAACTTTTGATTCATATTTCAGTGTTTGAGCAACATATAAGGAACTTAGAAGCCGAATACCTGCAAGAACGCGAACAAGTTAAGAAACGCAACAAGAGGCAGCAAAGGAAAAATAGAGATAATTTCTTGGTAAGTAAATACTTATTTACCCCAACGCCATAAAGTGTGGACTAGACCTTATTTGTGATACTTTTCTAGTCTTCCAATGTTAAGAAATTTAACTTCAGAAGTCAATAAATTCCATCATTCGGATGGAGTTACTCATAGAAATTATGATTTCAGGTGTTACTTGACACATTGCATGAAGAAGGTAAACTAACCTCGATGTCGCTGTGGGTAGAACTTTACCCTGTGATATCAGCTGATATGCGTTTCTCTGCAATGCTTGGTAAGATTTAGTTTTATTCTCGAAATAGCTTTTATATTTCCGCATCCAGTTACTAAACATCACATATCTGACTTTTACAGGACAAAGCGGATCGACACCACTCGATTTATTTAAATTTTATGTTGAGAATCTTAAAGCACGATTCCATGACGAAAAGAAGGTTATAAAAGAAATATTGAAAGAAAAGAGTTTCGATGTAAAACCGAATACTACATTCGAAGAGTTCGCTACTGTTGTCTGCGAAGATAGCAAGTCAGCGTCTTTGGACGCCGGCAACGTTAAGCTTACTTATAACTCACTGCTAGAAAAGGTTAGTTTAAAATCTCTCGTGTATTATGTCTTGTTTATAACTTTTTCTAAATCATATTTTTCATTTAGGCTGAAGCTAGGAATAAAGAGAAGATGAAAGAGGAATCGAAAGCTCAAAGGAAGATAGAGAGTGCATTTAAATGGGCCCTGACTGATGCGAACATTGACCACCAGCTTACGTGGAATGAAGTCAAAGAAAAGCTGGATCTCAGTGCGCCGGAGTTTGCCGCTGTGCCCTATGAAGAGGACAGAGTTAGAATATATAAGGTATAAAATATATAATTAGTTGTCTCTACTCTTTATATGGTCTTTCTATACTACTAATAAAGGTATATACGAAATATACGTCTCTCCTTGTTTTGTGGTATAAAAATCAAAAAATTTACTTTTAATGTTTTTGTTAAGAATTTGCTTATTATCGTAGAATCTCCTAATAATTATATAATGTGTTTTGCAGGACTTCCAACACGAACAAGAAGAAAGTTGTATGCATTACCATCATCCGAAGTCCAGGAAAGCAAAGCGGTCGAAGAAAAAGAAACGCTCCCACTCCGCATCTCTGGTTAGTGATGAATCTGATACATTCAATTTTTCATGAACTGTTAATATCATCCATTGGTATATCAGAACTACACTTACACAATACTTTTTGTTTTAGTCGAGATCGCGGTCGCCATCCCCTATTCAAACTGCCCGGTCGCCGTCACCAGTGCCGAGCCATGGCACTTGGACGTCTGACGAGGGCAAGAAACATAAGAAGTCGAAAAAGAAGCATCGCAAGCACTCGCCCGTGCCAGTAAGTGCTTATTGTCTGTTATGTTATGGCATAAATCCATTCTCACTTATCTTGTTTTGACGGTATAAGTATACAAGCAAGTAAATATGCCTCATAATAAAATGGTACTTCATTCAATTAGAAATCACCGACGCCGGAAGAGGGTGGTATAACCGATGACGAGCAATTGCGGCACAAGAGCAAAAAGTCAAAGCGAAGCGCGCCCTCTAGCCCCGAGGAAGAGGCGCACGAACATGCGCACAAACCTAAGAAGAAGAAGGACAAAAAGGAAAAGAAGGAACGGTACGTAGATACGTATACGATTTCAGGAAATGATAGTCGTTAAAGGTATTTACATTTATATTTTACTTAAATGAGGGCTTCCGTTATTACGCTCAACAACCATGGAATTTAATATTTCGGATATTTCGTGCGACGTTTAAATAAACAAAAAATTACGATTTTCTGTTCCTATTCCAATGTATGCAAGACTGCGAATACGAATGTTTAGGTGCTGCTGCACTTATGACCTTAAATGTATATCTAATATAATAACAAGTATCATTACTTTTATGTAGAGCTAAATAAAGTCTTTCCCGTTACGAGCTGTTTCCCCATGCTACAGGCATGTATAATTACAGATCAAGTGGATCAACTGCATGGAGTGATGCAGAGCTGGAGTCTCGGCGAGCCGCTTTGCTTGCTCAGTTACATGAACACGAGGCGGACTGACGTCGCGTTACCCACATCCACATCTTTAATGACTACCCGAAGGCGCCCGCCGCCGCTAAAGCCGCCGCCTCCGCCACAGTCACCGCTACTGTAACCGCCACAGTCACTGCTACTGTAACCGCTACAGTCACCGCTACCGTAACAGCTACCGCTACCGTCACGTCGCCGTCGCAGCAAGACGAACCGCTCCCACAATATCATGTCGACGTTGATGATGCACAGTTTAACTCGGACGACTCATAGATAACCATATATTGTATTTGAACTTATTCAGAATCTTGTAACCATAATATATTATGTACTAATCTTATTATTACAGGTAAAGACTATCTATCCATAAATACTTCAATTTTGTGTATTACATAAATATATGAACAAGCAATATACTACCTTATTATTAGTATTTACTAAAACCTAGATACATGTCAACATTATTTTCATGTAAACCATGTTTAAGTAAATCAAAACATTTGCTTATCAAAATAAGTAAACAAGTAGTGAGTGTTTTTCCTCTCGATGTATAAAATAAGTGTTCCATAGACTGTATTACTGAAAGGTTTACTTATTTAAGATTAAGTATAATCTTGGATAATTGTGTATAATTGATTGCTGTCACTATTTTTTTCCTGTTCATATGCTGTTATTCGAACTGGTAACATCAACATTGAAAATTGGTTTAGTCTTATATTGAACATTGTGATAAACATTTATGTTGTATGTGTTTGATGTAGCTGTATAGCTGTTTATTAGAAACGGTGCGATAATCTATGTGACATGGTTATTGTTTAGTTGCTGCTTAGTCGAACGTAACATGTAACGAGTGGTTTCCTCGGTTTCTATGAGAATGTTAGAAAAACACAATTTTGGACAGATAATATTGGTTGACTTTAAAATTATAAACCCAACGTTTGGATTCCTTTGCTGGGGTCATGGTTGCATGTAGACTGCATGCGATATAGAACCGAAACTTTAATAGAAACCGCAAACCTTAAGATCTGTTCAGAATTGTATTTTTTTTTTTTTTCAATATGTAGTAGGTTTCTTATGTGAATAATTTTATGGATAATTAACCGATTATTCTTATCAACTACTTTTTAGTGACTTTTTTAATGTAAGTTAACTATTTACACTGTAACATTTTTGGAATACTACATACAGTAGTAGTGTTTAAATTATATGTTAGAAATACACCGACACTACTTTATTTTATTTCGCTTTGCTTTTCGATTTCAATAGTATTATTATATTTCATTGGCTAAAACCACGTAAGCAAGGATACAAGCAGTCAGTACGTGGAAAGGAACACGAGTTTACTTGTTTTTTAAAACTGACTAAGTACTTTAATACTCGCTTTGTTAGCTTGTATCATGATTCATTACGACCGGTAACACCGGTCCGTACCCTTTTAGAGCGTAAAATCCCTCATTAATCCTGGGAAGGTTATAAAGACACACTATGAATAGTCAGATGGACGGCAGACCGACAAACCCAACGGCTCTTACTTGCTTTCCACTCACGCAAGTTTAAACACTGCATAACTTTTTGGTTCCGAATTCTTTTGAGTATAAGAAAAACCCGATTACTAACTGTACCGAGATTAAATATGTCCCGAGTCCCGACCCGGGATTTGACCCCACGATCTCATGCACGGCAGTCACTCCTGCGACCACTAGACCAACGAGGCTTTTTGTTGTGCCATGGTTATATATGTTCTGGATTCATTTTAGAGAAAGTTTTTCTCTACAAGGGGCTAGCAAGTGGACGAAGACAACTAAGATTTCCTTTTTCTGTGTCTGATAATAAAAATTAAATTGGTATTGCTAATAAATGGCAACTCAAGAATTTCTCAAGTGTCCATAATAAAAAAAATTGACAGTGACACTGACGGTTGACCTGACATTTGCAGACAGCAGTTCGGAGCTTAGATACTTTTACAAATAATGTTATCTAAACCAACCTGTACTTGATACACAACAAATTCGAAGAATTATTAGGTGTTATTGTTTAATTCGAATCAGTTATCAGTGAAAAGTTAACTATTAAAGCATGTCAATTTGGAGTTCTGGTAATAAAAATGTGGTTGAAGATCAGTCAGAATTTATAACAGATTTCCCCAAGAAAAAGCTTACAAAAATCGACGCTACATCTAAATTACAAATAATACAAGCTTTAGATAACGGTCAATGTAAATCTGATGTAGCTAGAGAATATGGTGTTAATCCCCAAACTATTGCAAACATATACAAACAGAAAGACTCTATCATAAAGAAATACGGCCAGAAATACAAATTACTCAAAGAAATTTATAGTCTTAATCTTGAACAAAACCTCCTGGAATGGTTTGATCAACAATTCAAAAGTGGAAACACTGTCACTGAAGACAACCTATGTAGCAAAGCAAAAGATATCCTTAAAGGTTTAAGTCAAGAGTTCACTTGTATTGATGACTGGTTGTGCAGCTTTCTCACTAGGCACAATATATCTAAATACAACTCTGAAAATGTTTGCAGTGAAAAAGCTAAAGAAGAATGGAAAAGATTCCTCAAAAGTTTAGATTCCACTGATGTATACTTGGGTGGAGTTTGTGCTTTATCCTACAACCTTGATTACAATAGCTATTTAAATGGACAACATGCAGAAAGCTATGTATCATTATTATTTACAGTTAACATTTTAGGAAGTGATAAACGAGAAGTGGCAGTTGTTGGGACAGAGTTAATGGAAACTGAAGCACACGTCAGAAGCTTACCAGTCAACTACTACTATTGTGCTGATTCACAAATAAATTATTCCGTACTCCTTAGTTACCTAACCAAATGGGAAGATGAATTAATATCTAAAGGCAAATGTGTTACATTGGTATTAAATATACCAGACCACTTTATAAGAAATCTACATTTTGAAAATATTAGAATAGTAAGTGCCAATAATCTGGAATACATAACAAACATGTTGGAAAAGGTTGTTGAATGTTTCAAATATCATTATAGAAGATTACAAATAAGCAGAACTTTAACATATGGAAAAGACAATTCATCATTTGTGGATTATTTACATATGGTAGGGATGGCATTCTATAATGTACCAGCCAAGTACATCCAGAACCTATCATTCCCTCCTGGAGATGGCAGTCTATTTTATAATGTCAACAATGATAGTGAGAGTGATCACAGTATATCTCGATGGTGTAAAATGTATAATGTACCACTGAATATAGATCAATGCCCAAGTTTATTAGATAAATATATTTTGTGTGACGAGAAACTACCATGCATATACTGTGGGCCATTGAATGAGAGTATGCAGGCTACTGAAGTGTTACCACACAAAGCTTGCCAGTCCACATCAAGTATGGAGGCTTATCAAGCCATGAAGAGACTTGTTTCTTATCTCCAAGGAGAAAGTGCTGGAGGATCTATCATGAAATATGCTAAATACTTGGAAAATCACCTTGAATATGGAGCACTTCTACAAATGCACCAAATTATAGCTAGTACAAATGATTCCATTTAAATAAAATATCATTTTAATAGAAAATATATTTTATTGGTCTTTTATTATAAATAATTTTAAATGTTTTTAGATATATTTATATGCTTGGGATTACTAGCTTAGATAAATAAAATATATTTAAGTAAAAGGTAAAATGTTAAACTTAATATAAATTATTTAAAAAATATTCTTGCACTTGTGAGACTATAATATAATAGTTTGTATTCTTCCTCCAAAGTCTTTATCTTTTTTTCAGTAAGTGCCAAAGCTTGTTGAAGTTGCACTGAGCCCTTATCTTGCTGCTCTTGAAGTTGCTTTCTTTCATCACTGATGTGCTTCCAAATGGAATCAAACCAATGAAGTGCTTCAAAATTAGTATCCTGAAATAATGTTCAAAATAATTGATTGATATACAAAGATTATATTATTTGTTGTTATATCTTGCAGTGTAACCAAATGTACATGCAATGCGTAAGGTATATATATATTTATCTATATAGTAGCAATCTTTACTTTTGTAAGATATATGCATTTTCGTAGCATTGCCTGTATTCCTTGGGGCCATGGCAGACCAGGACATTTAACACTTGAAGAAGTCAACATCACATAGTTATTTTTTTTTTATTTGTATATAATTTGCTTCTTACACATATATTCGGCTACTACGAGGGCCCACCCAGGGGCCTAGTATTATTATATGGAAAGAGATTAAAAAATTAAACATACCTGATCCAGTAATTTTAAAATATAGGCAACTCCCATTGCGAAACCATCGTCAGTAAATGCTGCGCCGATCTTATTTTTCTTTGACATTTTGTCTTTAGACAATATCATGTGCTCCACAAAATTCAAAGCCAACGGTGGAATGATGATGTAGAAATTCTTTAGATGAACGTTTTTGGGATTACGAAAAACAGGTGCAAAAACATCAACCAGCAGATTAAAATATTCCGTGCCTTGTATGAAATTTGATATTAAATCATTGACATTATGATCCAAATTATCTGCAGATTGAATAGTTCTTGGTCCAAGACTACTCTCCTCACACATTTCTTTGAAAGATGCGACATTATCGATATTTGGTAAAAACATTGTCGCATCAGAACAACAATGGCGACCTCCCGACCTTATCATCCGAACGTATCCCATAGCATTGCCTATTTGACTGATCAGGTCGCGAAACAGGTCTAAATAGCTTTGTCCGTCTTCATTGCATCCCAACACTCTTATTCCTTTGTTGAACTTTTCCGCATTTTTATAGGGATACATCCCTCCATTGGTGGAAGCAGTTTCTTTAAAGTTTCGCAGATCTTTAATCAATCTAGATTTTATGTGTTCGTCGAACATAAATTGAGAAAAAATAAAGAACTTTTTCTTCAAGAATTGGTAAGTGAAATTTACCGTAGTATTCATGATTCCAGTACCATGAGTTCTTATGGAGTTGGCAATATGCCTGATGTTAATGGAATTCAGATGTTTGTTATTACTGCTTTTCTCTATGAAAATTTGGTTGTTTAAGTTGTATAAGTATTTAGATACGAATATATGAATGTTTCGCATGATTTCTAATACATCCAATCCTTGTTCTAAAGTTTGCGTGGGTAAATTATCTTGAACAGTGTGAAGATTGAATTTAAATTTCGCCATTTGTCGCATTTCACCATACGTTTTCCAATCTGACAAAACTACTGTTGTTAGATTGTAGTACATAGTAGATAAGTAATGTTCGACAGATGGTACTACGGACATATAAAGACACTGGATCCTGAAGTTATCTACGACTAGCAGTAGTTTCTTAGTCATTTCAAATGTGAATGGATTAATCACATCCAGCTGCAAATGTGAATGAATATGTAGCCTCAAGTTAGTTTCTATGTTTTGGCTGGTACTTTGTATAACTTCTTTCTCTATCATCGACTTCATATTGTTCAGGAATTCCTGAATCCTTATTATTCCGTATTGCTTATCGGTTTTATGTAACAATACAATGCAATCTTCTAACACCATCAAAAAATATTTTAGTTTTAATGCATTAAGTTGCATGCTGAAGTTCTGTTCAAAGTATATTGGAATAATATTTTGGTGCCACAATAACCACGAGCAATTGCTCAAATTTTCCATGGTGTCCATGAAGTTAGATAAAGATTGAATTCTTTCAAGTAATTTTCCCAGTCTGACATAGCTGTCTTCTAAGTAAGTAGAATCCGGCACAAAACTTAAGGCCACATTAGCAGCTATGTTTCTTTCGATAGTTGGCGCTCCTTTTAGAGCTCTTTCAGCAATAACTAGGCACGTCAGTTCGTCGAGTCTTTTATTCGCATAGTTTTTGTCCGTCATCAAAGATTTTTTAACTTCTAGTATGGATGACGTCGATTGAAATATTAGATGCTGTAGAATCATGTTAATGGAGATAATAATTTGATTTCGATTACGGGATATTGCGTTTCCTAATGTCTTTAACATGTACATAATCTCAAACAATGTTATCAACATGCTTTTTGGGAGTGGTATACCCAGTGCAAGATGCAAGTTTATAAGTGTCAGCACAGAATGATTTGTTCTAGAAGCAATATCAAGACCATCCAAAAGAGTTTTAGCATGCATACTCATTTCTGCTGCACTAAGTTTGTGATTGTCTGAGGAAAATATTTCTTCAACATTTAGTACCCACTGTGTACACATGACGTGGAGATTCGTAATATCCTTTACCAAATTACTCTTTTTCATGCTGATATAGGTTTGACGTGCTTTAATCATAGTTTGTGACATTTTATCATGTTTTGCGCACTGTGAAGCCACATGTCGTTGAAGGAATTGTTCCGGAAACCAAATTGTTGTTCCAATTACATGAATGCTGTGTGCCTGAAACAAAAACAATCATTGGATTTTTCTTTTGTTTTTGGTATCTCATAAAGTTTTGTAAAAAGATATCAAGAAATTTTAAAGAAAATAAGTTATCTGGTCTTATATCATAATATATTAGGGTGTTATCAGGTTTATATAAGAGGTTCAAAGGTAACTATAAATTTTAACATCCTACCTTTGTATTCAAATCAAGTAAAGATCTGAATATTTTCTTATCACTGTGGCCAAACAAGTGTGATGAGAGTACATAGAGAGCATTCACTTTGATGCATTTGTACATGTTGTTAACATTAGGCTGCTCTTGTACCAACTTGTCCAAGTTTGCTATTGCTTGTTTCAAATATTGACTGAATTCTGAAGCTACTATTGAGCAATTTTTATCTACTAGACTTCCCCTCAGCACTGTCAAATTATTCAGGCTTTTTTGCACAATGTCATCATTCATTATTTTATTTGCAATATTGTTTAGAGCTCCCATCATAGCATTGAACTTCTCTCTTGATAAATCTAGACTTTCTGGAGTATTGTTGAAGGATTTCATGGACTTGCAATATTTGTTCCAGTTACTGATTAAGGAAGTATTCGATATTAGGACTTCAGACAAGACAATAATGGTGAATAATTCTCCAATGTGGTTTATAATGAAGTGAAGTTGGATGCCATCTGAAAACGAAAACATTTATCAGAGAAATGTTTAGTGTACTGCAAGTAAAGTTATGCTAAGTTACACTTACTGATATTGATGGTAGTCTTTGTGAATACAGCAAACACTTGGCTGCAGAGATTCCGCAGGACATCATCACAACGGGCTACAAATGCACTCAGTGCACATATTGACTCCATTTGTTTACCAATGTCATTATTATTATACTCTTCATAAACTGATAGAAATATGAAATGCCTGCAAAATAAGCATAATTATGGTGAACTTGTTATTTTATTTAAATTAAATTGCTTGTGATAAGTATGTTTACAAAATGAAAATTATGGACTGTACCTACAATCAAAGTAACTTTTTTATAACAATATGTCAGGTTCATAACAAACCCATACAAAATAAGTTTTGATTTGTTTGTTTAACCACAGTGGAACTACCACTTCCATGGAAAAAAAAGCTTAGACACTATGATTTATATGGCTAGGACTAGTACCTACAGGCTACAGTACTTTAGGAAAACAATTTGGGTTCCTCACAAATGATGAAAAACCTTTGAAAAGGAAAGACACAAATTAAGTTTCAGGGGACAAATACCTAGTTTTATATCATACCTTTGAAATGCTTCTTTTTTTAAAGCCACAATTTCCGCACATAGAGAAGTCAATACACTCAACACTTTCGTCATTAAAGTATTATCTGACGATACTAAATCTGTTATTTGAATACGTTCATTAGAAGACATAGCTACTTGTATCGGTAAAAGGGTCCTATTTTCTTCCCAATAGTCGCCCTTCAATGGACCAGTAAGATCTTGATATTGCGTTTTAAAAAACTGTCCATAGCGTTTGAGAAGCCAAGTCCCAGCTTCTTTTTCTATATCGGACCTCATTTTGTCGTTTAAAGTACTCTATTTTACAATAAATTCATGAATAATTACAACATGAACTAATCCATAGGTTGAACAGGTTCCACTTGACCACTAATATGCTAAAGCTTATTCATTACAAATTAATTTAGTATTATTTTATTTGCCAATTTATAGATACTATGATTAATTGGTTTGGTTGGAAGTATGCCTCGATCAAATTTGTTTTGTATTTGTTTGTTTGTTGGAATATTTCTAGCTTTGTAACAACATCAGCAGCTGTCCTATTGAAAGTTTTGTTTTTGACGTTTGACAATGTACTAAGGATTTTTTTTCAGGTTTAAAAACTTTTGGTTGTTTTGACTTCTAGGTTTTTGAAACACATAATTTAACATGTGCGCATTTTGGATGTAAAGCAAACTGTCGTAGGATTTGAGAGCTCTCCTGCTTAATAATCGTATTTGTCACGATCCGTATTGCATTATATAGTTATGGCATGCATACATACATACATATAATCACGCCTGTTTGTCGGAGGGGTTGGCAGAGAACACTTCTTTCCACTTGCTACGATTACAAACTTGGTTTGCTTCTTCCACTATCATTATTCCTTTCATACATAGTCTTTGGTTTAGGGTACTCTTGACCTGACCTGAATACGGCTGTGCTATATGTTACTGTACAGGGTAGGTAAATTTGATATTTTTCAAGATTTTTTTTTTGCTTCTGTTACGAAACAAGTAAAGCTAATTTCCGATTTTTGAATAGTTTTTTACTGTAGGTAAATGTGGGGGTGCTGATTTTTTGTTATTATATACTATACTCGATCCATACAGTGAGTTATAGGTATTATGGTATAATAATATGCTATTTAATTATATTGTAGTCGCCTTAAAGAAAACACCTCTTGCGTAAGAGTGCTTAGTATTAGTGAGCCATCTTGACCCAGGAGTTTCAAATGAAAACAAAATAAAATATACTATATAAAATTTATAAAATAAGAACAAAATTTATTACTTAAATAAGACAACAGAAACTTTACTGCTTTTTAAAGCTCTTTAATATAGGATAAATATTATCAAAGGCCTCATATATTTCTTCTCGTACTTTTGCTCCGGTTAAGACCACTTTTCCGGAGACAAAGATCAATAATACTATTCTTGGTTTTACCATTCTATAAATCAGTCCAGGGAATAGTTCAGGTTCATAGGAACTGAACTGACCATGCGTCAGCACTAAGCCCTCAAGCCGAATTGGAAACTTGACATCACAACTCCCAACCATGTTCTGGATTTTGAAGTCTAAAAATTTTGCCTGGAAAGTAAAAACAAGTTTATTTATAACAAATCTCAAAGTTAAATATAACTTGGTTATGGAAAAGGTTAGAGTCTCTTGAAAATTAAGTATTGGAAGACTATGGATGTTGCAAGGCATCTAGCCTAGGACAATAACAACCCCATAAGTGTTAAAAAGTGAATATTAAAATGACTACTAATAAGAATAGTAAACAGCAAGCAAAGAAGGCATTAAACTAAGAATGAACTTACTGTGAAGCCAAGTTTTTGAATGATTCTTGCATATTTCCTGGCTGCGAGTCGGGAATCTTCTTCACTCTTGGCCCCAGTGCATACCATCTTCCCTGATGAAAATATCAGAGCTGTAGTCCTGGGTTCTCTTATTCTCATAATAACAGCTGCAAATCTCTTTGGGTTGTATTCTGCATTTCTTGCATGTAGTGCAATTTTTTTAAGGTCTAATTTACAATTTAGATTCACAGTTGATACAATATTTCTGAAAAATATATAAAATCAAATAAGTACAGCAATATCTATTGCTTAAAACTTGCTTGCTTGAAAAAGATTCAGATTTGAGTTCAGGGTAGAGCCATAATAAGTGTTTAGAAATATAAAAAACTTAAATAAACACAAACATTCATAAATTTAAATTCATTACAACTTTGTCAACTAATCTCAGTCTCTTAGAATAAAACAGCCATGAGCTAAAGCTTGGGGTCATTACTAATCTGAATGTTTGCTATAAACTAGTAGGACTGTTTGTGGAACACATTTTGGAAGCCTATTGGTTCCTACACTGCACATCGCAGTTTCTTATTTCCACAGCAGAATAAATTTAGTTGGCTTCTAATTATTAAATCATTGGAAAACTTAAAGTGTTCTAATATAAAGGTAAGGAACACTCACTGTAACTGTGGTAAGATACCAGGGTCTGCAGAATGTGGAGTCATGGGGGTCATCGGTGCTGGACTGGCTTGACTGAGCATCTGCTGGCCAGCTAAGCTGCCACTTGTTATCATTGGTGACATAAGATTTTGCTTAAAAAAGAAGAACACAGGTGTAAATGAATGGTAGAGTTAATGTAATACACAGAATAATATTAATAATAAAGCTTCAGTGCTACACCATAATACATATATTATATTGATTATCATAGTATTCATACAAAGCTTATAAGAGCAGCATTTTATAAAGTTTAACTGTGTACTGTACTTTACTGAGAGCAACATTTACATACTGACTGCAAGCTGAAATAAATGCAATAAGAATATAATTACTGGGGTCTGTGGCTGCATCATCTGTTGAGGTGTAGCATAACTGGCGGCCGGTGCGTATGTATGGACTGATCTTTGAGGAGTTCCCATTAATGATGAGCCAAATCCCACGAGAGGTGAGGAACCCATCGCGGCTAGGGAATGTTGCTGTTGTTGTTGTTGGTGTTGATGCTGCTGTTGCATAGCATTTGGCAAAATCTGCTGGTCCTCTTCAGGCTGATGCAAAGGAGTACCTATCCCAGGTATGTTGTACGGGCTCGGTAGCATTTGATCCATCTTACAGTTTGTTTTTAACTTTGATTTAAAGTACTGAGTTAACTTCCAACTTCTTCCAATATATTCAGTTTATGTCAGCTACTTATGTCTTATTAATTGGCACCAAATAAGTAGAACCGGTGGTTTAGAAAATATGTAAAAACATCGCGTTATAGTTTGTTCAAAAGCGACAACGCAAGTTACCTCCATCAACCATCCACCAACCAAATTATTAATGGTGTCAACGTCAAGTAACTGTCAAACAGTAACTGACGGGACCACAGAGTCCAACTGTCTTTACTTTTTTTAATCTTTTTAAATCGATTTTGATAATTTCTTTACACAGTAGCAAAACGCATGACAAATCTAATAAAATAATTTAAACGATGGTAGTCTGATCTATGAGCTTTCATTGTATTATTTGGTATCTATCATGGGTACAATTTGAATTTGACTAGAAATAGTTTCACAAAATAAAGCCTCAAAACGAGTTTGGATAAGAGTTTGTTAAGAGGATCCCATAGTGTGATCCCATGTTTAAAAATTAGATTTTTTGTTTAATAAACTACATATAATCGTAAAGTAGATACAGTAATATATAATATAGGATTAAATTATAAGCCCTATGTACCTATTACTTTGCCCAGTGATATTCTATATACGAATGATGCTGTCAAGTAGCGTCAACTTGTCAAGTGTCACTGTCAAACGTGTTGCAATTTCTGATGCCACGCTCGTAGAACATTAGTTTTATTTTGTGTGTTGAATATACTAATAAAGTCTTAAAAATGGCCGAGACCATGAAACAAACCGTTGCAACAATACTAAAAAGTATTGAAAGGTAAGATGAGTCGTGAATGTTCATTCTGTGAAAGGTTATGTTTAAGTACTTTGATGGTACATTTTAGTCCTGATTATATAGTATCGTATATTATAATAAATCAGTGTAACTATATGCTGCTTTGCCATACATTTTAGATACAATCCCGCCAATCTTCAAACTTTGGAGAGGTATGTAGAAATGCAGTCACGAGAGAATACGTATGATTTGGAAGCAAATTTGGCGGTACTCAAACTGTACCAGTTCAACCCAGAGAAGTTTAACGCCGACATCACATGCCAGATCCTATTGAAGGCTTTGACTAACTTCCCACACACTGACTTCACTCTGTGCAAATGTCTGCTCCTTGAATCTGTGGTAAATATTTACTCTTTACATATATAAAAAGTTCCCTTGTCTGAAAACGTTTTCATTTTAGTAAGTATACAGATGTATGTTAGGTACTATTAATTAATTTATTAGTGTTGGCATTACATATTGTTATAAACCAATAAAGTTACAAGAGGTTATTCTCTTTCTTGTTATATTTAATGTTTGGTGTAAAAGTGATTGTATTGTAAGTAACCATGTAATTTATTCTAGGTTGAAAATGAGACAATATCTCAAATCAAGTACCTGGCAGACATATTAGAGCAGTGTGACTTTGCCCAGTTCTGGAACCGCGTGCACCAGATGCCTGAGCTTTGTAACAGGATCAGTGGGTTCCATGACTCCATCAGGAAATTTGTGTGCCATGTTGTTGGTATCACCTTCCAGACTATTGATAAGAACAACCTTGCTAATCTACTAGGAGGCATTGATGGTAAGTAGTCATATTAGAACCCTTTTATAGTTGAATATTGTACATATTTTAATGTAATAAAAAAACAAGTATGAATGCTAAAGTTAAAAAAAATACACAAAAAAAACCTCAAATTTAGCTGCCCATGAATTAATCTGGTAGATATATTCAACAGTTGCAATTGTAACATTCCATTGATGAACCTATTTATACCATGTATGTATGTTTTTGTAGATGTTGCTTTGAAACACTGGGTGAAGAAATATGGATGGAGAGATGATGGAAACCTTATATTTATTGCCACTCAAGATGAAAACATTAAGACTAAGAACATTACTGAGAAGATTGAGTTTGACCATCTTGCTCCACTGATGGCTTTGTTGTAAACCTTATGCAACTATACTCAATAAATTCTAAAATAAAATTATTGTGTAACTTCTTGCTCTGATTGCTTCAATCAATACTTATGCATGTTGTCGAGATGACTTTTTGCATGGAACCAATTGGTTTTTAGATTATTTCTAAACTGATTAACTGCAATATAAAATTCGAATAAATAATTACACCATTTCAAAATAATTATCTGAGACAACCCTCATATTTGTTACCTGAGGTAGTAACAATACCCCAAATCTAAAACGCCATTGTTGTAGCAAGTCTTGTATACGAGAGTGAGACAGGACATAGAATATAGGAAAGGTTGGAGACAGGCTCCGCTGTTAGATGAGGAATGAAATAGGTCTAAGCATTGAAAATATTTTTTATTTTAAATTAATAAGTGTCTTACTTAATTTTTTATGTACAATGACTTGTTTCAAAACATAACAATTAAACACAATAACAACATAGTTAAGAAGATAAGTTATAGCGTTTTTACGATTTCTTCCCATGGCTGTACCCATGCTCTTTACCACTGGCGTGACCTCCCTTCTTGCCGTGGTCGTGGTGGTGTGCAAAATGTTCCTCGTGACCGTGGTGGCCTTTGTGGCCTTTGTGATCTTCGTCGTAGTGTCCTTTGTCGTGATGTCCCTTCTTGCCATGATGCTTCTCATGATGACCCTTCTCATGTTTACCGCCTTTCTTGTGGTGACCTCCCTTCTTATCGTGATGTCCGTGGAAGTCGCCGTGCTTGTGATGGTGGCCGCCCTTGTGGAAGTCGTCATAGAACTTATGTTCCTTATGATATTCGTCTTTATGTGATTTATGATGAAAACCGGTTGTTTTAGAACCTTTCTTGTGTCCTTTTTTGTGTCCGAATTTTCCTCCTTTGTGTCCATGCGCGGCTTCGTGATGTTCGCCGTGGTGATCGTGCTCGTCATGGTGTTTCTTCTTGTGTCCTCCGTGTTCGTCATGATGACCTTCGTGGTGGTGTTTCGCGTGATGTCCGTGATCGCCTTTATCGTGGTGATGATGTGACTTGTATCCCTTTTCACCTTTGTCGCCGTGCTCCTCGTGGTGATGAGCGTGTTTCTCGTGGCCGCCGCCTTCTTCATGATGGCTTTCTTTAGCCTTCTTATGCTCGGTACCCGCTATCGCCTGATCCGACGGCTCACTTCCTGCCGCGGAGAGGTCCACCCCCGAAGTCACAGTCATTTCTGAAGCAACTTTTGGAGCATTTTCCTTTTCTCCTTTGTTTTCCGCAACAATCCGAGCGTGCGTGAATAACACCACGCACGCCAATATTTCTAATATTAGCAGTAACCGCATATCTGAAAAAAAAAACAGTCCGGAATGTTTTTACAAGCTTTTATTTAACTTGGACTACTGTTTTATAATATTTAGGTAAGTCAAATATGGGAAACGAAATTAAAAAAAACTTAATGAAATCCGATTGAGATTAAATTTTTCATGTTTGTACGAGATGCTTGATGATATAGAATCTTAGGTTTTACATATGTTTAATTAGTTATAGAGAAGCTTTAATTATGCAAAAAAAAGTATTCCACTCACTTTGTCTGGTCCACCTCAAGGCGTAGCCGTCACTAAAGCTACGACCGCAGTGTCAATGTATTTTCCGCTCTTTGAATTTATAGATAAGATCACTTTCATCTGATGTCGACAGATTGGTATTTGGCAATAGTTGCTGCTGATTTCTGGATGAATGATTCTGCTTCGGCGCTGCGGCGGCGGTTGTGACGACATCGTGTTATGGTTAAAGTAAATTAGTTCCGTTAGAGCGACTGCTAATAAGTATAACAATAGTAGATACACAATGCCTATCGCTGATTAATTTACTTGTATTCTAAACATTTATTAGATGTCTTCATCAGATGGATGAGATTGATAAAAATACAGGTAGAATAGAAAGTGAGAGTGAGACAACTTTTTAAATTCGCTTTCGTTTATTTACAGTTCGGTAATGCATAAAATAACAAAGTAAACAATAACATCTTAACGGTAATAATATCAGTGCTTGCCATGGTGAAATCCCCAGTGCTTATGGTCCTCGTGACCGCCTTTCTTGCCATGGTCATGGTGGTGGTGGTGGTGTTCTTCGTGTCCGTGGTGTCCCTTGTGACCCTTGTGGTCTTCATCGTAATGATGCTTGTCGTGGTGTCCGTGTTTACCATGATGGGCCTCGTGGTGGCCGGAGTGGTGGTGTCCACCCTTCTTGTGGTGTCCTCCCTTTTTCTCGTGATGTCCGTGGTGATGACCATGTTTGTGGTGCTTGCCTTCCTTGTGGTGGTCATCATAGAAGTGGTGGTCCTTGTGGTACTCGTCCTTGTGGTATTTCTTGTGGTAGCCCTCTACCTCTTCGCCCTTATCGTGATGTTTCTTGTGATGGTGCTTGCCGCCCTTGTGGTGGTGTCCGTGCTCGTGGTGCTTGCCGTGGTGGTCATGCTCATCCCAGTGCTTTTTGTGATGGCCACCGTGCTCGTGGTGATGTCCTTCGTGATGGTGCTTTCCGTGGTGACCATGCTCGCCTTTGTGGTGATGGTGGTGTCCTTTATGGCCTTTGGAACCTTTTTCACCGTGTTCGTGATGATGATGTGCGTGATGCTCCTTCCCTCCGCCCTCCTCGTGGTGATGGCCGTGATGGCTGGCAGCGGCGACCAGGTCGCCTTGCTCTACTCCCCGACCAGAACAAGCTACTACTACACATCCTAGCACGGCAAGGGCGACCAGCGACCTCATGTTTATTGTTCCACTTCTCTAATTGTTATAGATTTGAATACTTGCTCTGAACTGTCTGTGAACTGCCTGTGACAGCATTTTATATCATTAAATTTTGCGGGTTGCAGTCGGTGAAACCAATAGGCAAGGACGCCAGCGGCGTACTCAGACCGCGTTACGCCTTTTATTGCGACATGTCGACGGGCCTACGAAAAAAAAGTACCTTTGTTAATTATTTCTGTAAACAAAAGATCAAAGTATAAAAAGTTCGGTGGGGACCTACCTACTTGAATTGCTTTAGTAAACAGTAGCAATAGCATCTTCTCCTACTCCACTATGTTTATAGAGAAGCTTCTTCATTTTACTGGATTGACAATTTGTACAATAACCTGAATATTAGGTCCACACCCGAAGTTAAGGCTTGGCTTTTTAAGACTATCTATAAAAAGTAATGATTAATATGTAATATAACTTACCCACCTACTTGTATTTAAAGATTACAAACTTGTTACTTGATTGTTCGCAGTCATATAAACAAAGGCAGCAGCGATATCCAGCACCATAATGAATAATTCGCTGAATGGTTATTAATGACTGGGTACCTATAGGTATTGTTACCAAGTTAGAGACCTAACTAACCATATCGGCAATGTTTGTCATCTAGGTAGTTCGTCTAAATAGGAGCTGCAAAATCGTTAAAGTTAAATAAGGAACTAATTTCGCACCTGTTTGATTCGAACAACTGAGAAATATACTTAAATGGTAGCAATTTTGATTATTTGCATGCATTCATTTTTGGTCTGTACCAGGTAAATGTCCAGTGGGATAAATAAAACATTGTACCTACGGAGAGATCAACCTCGGATTTTGAGTAATGTTGTGCCTACAATGCCTACCTAAGTATGCTAAGTGATAAGTCATTGGCAAAAATACTTCATTAAACTAGTCGGTTATTGATCCTGATAAAAATCATTATAAATAGTCTTTTCTCAACATTATTTCAGATCGTTTTTTTTTTCAAAACTTCTTAATTTTTTTCCATACTTTCTTATGTGGTAAACCTAAAGAGTTAAGGAAATCGAGTGCATAAGACTGTACTTTAATATCATGATATGTTTGTGAATCAGACACCTTACCCTAAGTTTCGCACAGTTTACTCCATGCAAATTTGAGAAAATAGGTACCACGATATTTTTTTTTATTTCCCACTGCTGGGTAAGGGCCTCCCCCAAGTTCTTATATGTTTCTATATCTTGTAACCAATCAACAAACTCACGCAGTATGACTGTAGGTGGTTTTGCCAACTCTTCCTCGGCCGGCCTCGGCGGCATTGTCCTTTTACAGACACCTATTGTGTTGTAATTTCACTCATCATTTACCCATTTTAAATTATCTGTAGGTAGGGGAGACCAGCCCAAAACGGGTATACCGCCCAAAGCGGGTAAGCGTTCTAAATTTCGCGCCTTTCGCATAAGTTTCAATGTGTGCATGTAGAAGGATAGCGCGGGCGTCGCCCAATCACAGGCAGTATCCACACACACACGCAACACGCGGTTGCAAGATAATTTGTAATCAAATATTTTTGCTACTTATGGTAAAATTATTAAAGAATTTTCATTTCTGATAAGTCGATTTTGGTTTGTTGGACGAAATTACTAGTTTGGTGATATTATTTTGTTGTATTTCAAGCTTTATATCCGAGAAGTGATTTGTACCCGGTAGCTTTGGTTTTGAGATTATGAATGTGCGAAATGCAATTGTGCGTTTGGGCAAATCAGGTATGGGTAAAACAGGTACCTGATTTGCCCTTACCCGATTTGCCCTGACAGATTTTCGATACGTAACTTTTGTGTGACCCTATTATTTTAATGTATACAAAACTATTGATATAGTCACAATTTTTATTTTTATCACAACATAAGTTGACCAGGACTTGGCTCCTATGCGATCTCAAAACTTTTTACGATGGAAGAATTACATAAAGAGACTTGGCTTTTTTACATTGAATGTTTTTGGTGGAATCTCATTCATTTTTTGTAGGTCTCTTGAACCTGTGCATGAAAGATTTTAGCTTTTATTCAATACATTATTACAATTTGTTAATAATATAAATCGATTTGTTATACTTTTTGAACCTAAACAAAGAACAAAGTTAACAATGCAGTCAAAATTCATACACCATGTTCTTGGAAAACCGCAAATATAAATTTCTTTCCTATTATTTACTAAGTTATATAATTTCTAACCGTTTTTATATTTTTTTCTTAACATGTAGTTAAAAACCTATCTTGGTGCCAAATTTGAAGGTTGTAAGTTTGTTAGAAGTACCTTAGATTATCGGTCAGTGAGTGAATCAGTGACTGACAAAATAGCGTAACTTTGATCGCTCTTAACTCGTAAACTATTGGTTCAAATGTTAGGTAATTTTGATACTGAGCTTGCTTTATTATTAACTCTACATCATCGAAAACTTAAACCCCTTTCTTTTTCCGTATCGATGATAGGTACAGGGGGGGTGAAATAGCTTCGACAAAAGCATGGTACTTTGGTATGGTTTTGCTCGAGACTTAGCCGGGCCACTGCCGTGCCTCTAGAAAACCAAAACTGTTATTTTAAGTTCTAACTAGATGTTAAAGTTGATTAATTTCTCATTATTTTTGCTACTACCCATTTTGCCCATTAGCCTTACCCGCTTTAGGCACCCCCTCCGGGCAAAACGGGTTTTTTTAAGGTTTTAGATTTTAGACATTTTTGTTTTGTAATGAAGATTTTTTTTGAGTTTGAGACTGATTTGTTAAAGTTCTTTAAATAGGGAACTATGATAATTAAAACAAAAGTTTGAAATCTGTTAAGAACCTGCTTTTTTTTTCATCTAACGTTAGCTTACCCGTTTTGGGCTGGTCTCCCCTAATATAAAAAGGATCGCTGAATGTGCTAAGCGCAAATCTTGGGAGCAGCTGAATCTAGTTCGCTAATTCTTTTTTTATGGTACCTATTCCTATATAATATCTACAAAAGCTTTGTGACACTTGATGGTTAGTTTGTTAATTAAAAAGGTTTGTTTGTTATACTATCAAGTTTTGGCTTTAAGTGAGCAATAAATTATTTTTGTTGACACAGTTTTAGAAGGAAAAGTTATTTTTACACGACGGTTCAACAAATTGAGTAAAGTTTTAAGGGGTCATTTGGGTATGATAGTATGTAGTGAAGTTTGTTTATTTCACCATAACTTCTAAATGTCTTAATAAATTTAAATGGAATTGTGGGAATTTTGTTAGAATCCTTAACTTTATTGTTCCAACCTTACCACATATTTTTTCCTTCTTGAAGTACAGAACCTAAATAATCTCCAAGTTTCTGACGCCATTATAGCTATTACCTTTTTAAACACTCTTGCTAGTTGTAACGAAATTTAGTTGTTAGGTAAATGCAAGGATCAACGCGGGACGGAGGGTCCTGGGTCTGTTAATGGATTGTCAATTTGTCACCCATTGGCAGATTAACATAACAGTCATAACTAATTACTTATAGTTACATTTTTTATTTGAATTTAGTTACAAATCATAACAGAACCAAGACCTGTAGAGGTAGATTATAGGTAGATACTGTACATATGAAAAACAAAAAAACTGCGTTACCATGGCCTTTGGATATAAAGTTAGGAATAATTTCGCATTCTGTCGGTGAGGTACTTAATCCTAAATATAAATAGTTTTACTTTTTTTATTATATTTAAACCGTTTGTTAGTACAAACCTGTTCCGTGGTACAAACTCACAGATTTTGCCTCTTTAAAACAGTTTCCAGTCCTTTTGAAATACAGATCAGGTAGGTTTTTCAATTTTTACGTAGCTAGGTACCATTTTTCAGTACCTGTATGATTAGGTAACAACTAGCCTCCATGAATTGGTAGATGCCAGTAGTACAATTTCTTCGAAATACATCTGTTTAAATAGAAAACAGTGCTAGACTCTAGAACATAGCATAAATAGACATCTAATGTTTGTGGAAACTAATAAATAAATAGGTAGGTACGTATGGCAGCTATATCCGAAATAACGCAACATGAAATATTGAGCAGTCTTGTAAACATTATAAATAGATATGTATCTAGGCAGCCAATGTGGATAGACACTCATCTGTTAATAATCTACTATATACTGCATAGACTGGGTACCTACATTATACAAAATTTCCTATAAGATCTACCGGTTAGAATGCTCTATGATGCTATGTTACAATTTTAGAATTTCATTGCCCCATTTGTAAATTACCTAACTGCATTATATAATTGCACTCGAGTCTTTAAATTACACATATCGTGATGGATATGTTACGGTAAATGTGATTAATTGAAGATTATTAATAATTATCGATTATTATTAATAATTACCGAAAGTCGAGGTAAAAGTGATAAATTAATCACATGTGTCGGTTTTTATTAATAATTTAACCCTAGTAGTGATAAATGTAATAAGTGGCCAAGGGTTGCGGGGCTGATTATTTAGTATGCTTGACTAGGTTCGACTTTGTGACGGAGATCAATAGGTTAGGTTAGGTTAGATATTGTGACCTTGCAACAGAGCGAGCGAAGCGAGCGACGACGTATGTACCCATCACATATATTTTTATAAATTAAAGAAACATTAACCAAGTTTATATGTATAAGTCAGTGTATATGTCAGGGTAAGAGTGAATAATATAAATAAATACCTGCTGGTCAAAAAACATTGGGTTTTTATTTATTTTATCACTTTTACCAATATGTGTCGAGAATTATTAATAATTACCAAAACATGTGATTATTATTAATAATTTTGTAAAATTATTAATAATTTTCAATTAATCACATTTACCGTAACAGATATATGAAACTGCGAGTAGTTGAATAAAAACATGTCGGGCTAGCACTTTCTGATATTGCCACGTTACTGATTGAGGGATGGAACGAGTAATCCAATACGAAAAATATTTCATCAAAAATATTTACTTTGTATAAAAATATAAACAACAATAACAACTTCCATTTTTAACAGTGTTTCATAACAATTAGTGTATATTAAAGTATTAATGCTTGCCATGGTGGAAGCCCCAGTGTTTGTGGTCTTCGTGGCCTCCCTTCTTGCCATGGTCATGGTGGTGGTGGTGGTGTCCCTCGTGTCCGTGGTGTCCCTTGTGTCCGTGGTGGTCCTCGTCGTAGTGGTGTTTGTCATGGTGGCCGTGCTTGCCATGGTGGCCCTCGTGGTGCCCGGAGTGATGGTGACCTCCCTTCTTGTGGTGGCCGCCGTGATCTTCATGATGCTTGTGGTGATGCCCGTGCTTGTGGTGCTTGCCTTCGTCATGGTGGCCGTCGTGGAAGTGGTGGTCCTTGTGGAAGTGATCCTTGTGGTATTTCTTGTGGTAGCCATCGACGTGCTCTCCCTTATCGTGATGCTCCTTGTGTCCATGCTTCTCGCCCTTGTGGTGGTGGCCGTGTTCGTGGTGTTCACCGTGGTGGTCGTGCTCATCCCAGTGCTTCTTGTGGCCGCCGCCATGTTCGTGGTGATGTCCTTCGTGGTGGTGCTTGCCGTGGTGACCGTGGTCGCCCTTGTGGTGGTGGTGATGTCCTTTGTGGCCCTTGTGTCCCTTGCCGCCGTGGTCGTGGTGATGGTGGGCATGGTGCTCGTGTCCACCGCCGTGCTCGTGGTGATGGCCGGACGCGGCGACCGCGAGGTCCTCGTCCTTGGCTTCGTGGCTAGCGCACAAGGCGGCCAGGCACACCACGCCGAATACTAGAAGCACCTTCATGTTTGAAGTGATGTTGTACTCCTTCAGTAATTGTTGTACTTCCTCTGTAGGTAGGTCCTGAGAGGAAGTCCGGTTGTAACTGACCTCTGATACATTGATTGCCTATTTATATCGGTTACTTGTAGTGCTCCGTCTATAGCGGTGGAGAAATTATTCCGCAAGCGTCTGTACTAGTTCATGGACAAATTAAAATAAACCAGTGACTAGGTTTGTGTCGGATGTTTTTAGGCAAAACAATTTGTTATTTCCGCTCAAATTATTTTTATTTACATCGTGATAACATATGAAATTCGCATGCCAATTCCTAATTATTATTTAGACAATATTTTCCTCTTGCGTCACGTATCCAGAAAGAGTACATACACAACAGAGAGCCAAAGTATGTACTAATCTAGATTATTCCAACATCATGGGTATTTTTTTAAAGGAAATAATTTTATCTAATAGTCTATTTCAATAAATTTATAAATAAGTGTATGTTCTGTAAGTACTTCACCGGGCGCCACCCGTCGGACAAAATAAGAACGACGAGTACGGTAGAGTTAGTTTTAAAATGCTCATAATATTATCAAATTCTAAAAATAATAATAATTTTATAGTTAGGTTACCTTACGTATGTTGGAAAAATTTACCCAAGTATTGGAATGACGGTAAATATAGATGTGTGTGTAATTTTGTTGAGTTTATATTTAGCTGAGAACGAATACTGTGGTTAGTAAAATTGTATGGTTGGGTGACGGGAGTAGTAAAATCCCTAGGTTGTTACCTACTGTGTACAAACAATCAAGAATGTTAATTAACTGGAATTATTTTTGATTTTGATGACCGTACCAAATGGAAGGAAAACTCTGCAATGGGACAATCATCCTTAATGATCCATAATTATTAACTAATTTATGACAACGCTTGCACTTGCAAAGAACTCATACAGTGTCCTTGGCTGTTTTATTAGAAAACTAACAGAGAACTGTAGGACAAGCAGAGTTATTAATAACTTTTCAAATAAAGCTTTTGCCCCACAAATGTTTTCTATTAATACATACTATAGAGGCTTATAATAAGGCTGATAATAACATTTCAGAAACTTGTTTACGTACAATATTAAGTTCTCGTAAGTTCAATTTCCATTGCATTTTAATTAGAGATATGTTTTTTGATCACCTTAAATTCAGGTGACAATTTGATTTATTTAAGTTGTGTGACATGTGATTGTGTTGAGGGCCCTCCTCTCGCACTGCTGGGCAAAGGCCTCCCTTAGGCACAGATTACTTAGCGATTATCTGCTACGTCACCCCCTGTCGGCGCCCTTGTATGCAGATAGATACAAGGTGTTCATTAATTACGGAACGCACCCCAGTGACGTCATGTCATTACATGTTGTTTGTTGCTTGTGTGCTGTGACCATGAAACAATTGGGCGAGTAGTAAAGCAGCTTGTTATTTATTACTAGCTGTGCCCGCGACTTCGTCCGCGTGGAATAGTTACTTTTCGGGCAGCATATTTAGGATAAGGTTTTTATACATATACTTTCGCTTGGGTAGCTATAAATTTACTTTACAGATGCTTCTCTGTATACGATTTTTCTATGTATTTCTATGGATTTATTTATGTACCGATTGACATGAAATAACGCTAAATGTTAAGTGAAGCTTACTACAATATATTCGTGAAAACCGCATCTTAATCGAGTAAGCCGTTTCTGAGATTAGCGTTCACAAACACACAGACAAACAGACAAAAAAATAATAAATTATAATTTCAGGTTCGGCATCGATGTTATAACAACCCTTGCTACTTTTTTTGTTTATATTTCCATTGTACAGACACCACTTTTCTACAATTTTATTATATGTATAGATGATTTTTCAAATTAACATAACTTTTTTATTTATGTACCGATTGACATGAAATAAACACTAAATGTTAAGTGAAGCTAACTACAATATATTCGTGAAAACCGCATCTTAATCGAGTAAGCCATTTCTGAGATTAGCGTGCACAAACACACAGACAAACAGACAAACAGACAAACCGACAAACAGACAAAAAAATAATAAATTATAATTTCAGGTTCGGCATCGATATTATAACAACCCTTGCTACTTTTTTTGTTTATATTTCCATTGTACAGACACCACTTTTCTACAATTTTATTATATGTATAGATGATTTTTAAAATTGACATAACTTTTTTATTTATGTACCGATTGACATGAAATAAACACTAAATGTTAAGTGAAGCTAACTACAATATATTCGTGAAAACCGCATCTTAATCGAGTAAGCCGTTTCTGAGATTAGCGTGCACAAACACACAGACAAACAGACAAACAGACAAACCGACAAACAGACAAACAGACAAAAAAAAAGTAATTATAATTTCAGGTTCGGCATCGATATTATAACAACCCTTGCTACTTTTTTTGTTTAAATTTCCATTGTACAGACACCACTTTTCTACAATTTTATTATATGTATAGATGATTTTTCAAATTGACATAACTTTTTTATTTATGTACCGATTGACATGAAATAAACACTAAATGTTAAGTGAAGCTAACTACAATATATTCGTGAAAACCGCATCTTAATCGAGTAAGCCGTTTCTGAGATTAGCGTGCACAAACACACAGACAAACAGACAAACAGACAAACCGACAAACAGACAAACAGACAAAAAAAAATTAATTATAATTTCAGGTTCGGCATCGATATTATAACAACCCTTGCTACTTTTTTTGTTTATATTTCCATTGTACAGACACCACTTTTCTACAATTTTATTATATGTATAGATGATTTTTAAAATTGACATAACTTTTTTACTTATGTACCGATTGACATGAAATAAACACTAAATGTTAAGTGAAGCTAACTACAATATATTCGTGAAAACCGCATCTTAATCGAGTAAGCCGTTTCTGAGATTAGCGTGCACAAACACACAGACAAACAGACAAACAGACAAACCGACAAACAGACAAAAAAAAAAGTAATTATAATTTCAGGTTCGGCATCGATATTATAACAACCCTTGCTACTTTTTTTGTTTAAATTTCCATTGTACAGACACCACTTTTCTACAATTTTATTATATGTATAGATGATTTTTCAAATTGACATAACTTTTTTATTTATGTACCGATTGACATGAAATAAACACTAAATGTTAAGTGAAGCTAACTACAATATATTCGTGACAACCGCATCTTAATCGAGTAAGCCGTTTCTGAGATTAGCGTGCACAAACACACAGACAAACAGACAAACAGACAAACCGACAAACAGACAAACAGACAAAAAAAAAATTAATTATAATTTCAGGTTCGGCATCGATATTATAACAATCCTTGCTACTTTTTTTGTTTATATTTCCATTGTACAGACACCACTTTTCTACAATTTTATTATATGTATAGATGATTTTTCAAATTAACATAACTTTTTTACTTATGTACCGATTGACATGAAATAAACACTAAATGTTAAGTGAAGCTAACTACAATATATTCATGAAAACCGCATCTTAATCGAGTAAGCCGTTTCTGAGATTAGCGTGCACAAACACACAGACAAACAGACAAACAGACAAACCGACAAACAGACAAAAAAAAAAGTAATTATAATTTCAGGTTCGGCATCGATATTATAACAACCCTTGCTACTTTTTTTGTTTAAATTTCCATTGTACAGACACCACTTTTCTACAATTTTATTATATGTATAGATACACTTGATTTAAATAAATCCGTAACTTTAAGTAAAAACTATTTATCTATTTATTTTAAAATAAAAAAAATGGTTTTAAATAATTTTAATAAGGACAGCGCTATAAATTAATTTACATCGGATATTGGGTACTACTGCGTAGGATAGCAATTAGCACCAGTTTACTATCTGAGTAGGTGCCTTCATCTAAGTGATTTGTGTAACAGACTCAAAGTATAAAATAAATAGGTAGGTGACTATAGGTGTTGCATTCACAACTATATTATTATCTAAACACAATTTACATGCAATTGGTCGTCTATATTTTGGTATAAGTTATTTTTTTTATGAATATTGTAGCATGCATTATGACATTTAAAAAAACGTTAGATTTATTTTGTCCCTACAGTTTTAGATACACACAATAGTAAAATATAACATAACACAGTAAATGTATAATGAAACTTCAGCGTATTAGAAGTGTAAAATATGAGTTTTTGATTTCAGGTTACCATATTTCAGGTATACGATTACGAGAAAGCGTTCATATCGAAGGTATTCTCAAGTAAGTGCCGCATGTCGGTCGACTGCGTGCGTAGATAGCTGGATCCATTTGAATAGGCCTCGACATCAATGGCAGCATTGTTAACCTCGCCGCGGAGATCTCTTCATTCACCGTAGCAGTTGATTGACGGTCCATGAGCTCGACTCTATCGGAAATTATCTGCTTAGTGGGTCTTTTCGTGTTCCAAACGCCGCTATTTGGATAGCGTTAAACAATTCTTCCGAATGACTTGGCACTGTTAATCCTCACCCTTGTTGGTCCATGTCCGGAATCTTTACAACATAATGCAGATCTGTTTGAGTATTCAGTTTGATTATACACGCTTATGAGTTCATCACGGTCTTTGTAAACACTCGAGTTATTATAGAAATATATGTATGAATGTTATGTGGGCCATGCACAAGTTTTATGTGGGAATTAGAGATTATAACATTTGTATATTTCCAATAGTAAAGATTAGCTTATTCTTGTATTTTTCAATAGGGTTTCAGTCGAGACAAATATATTGCAATAAGTTACTGCAAGAACCGCAGGTGTGCAAGAGACGGTGGCATTTTCAATTATGACTGTAACGTTCAGTGTTAATAGTTTGCACAATTTACTTATTTAGGTACAATATAAAGTTATATTTTTACTAATTGTTCCTTTAGCATTGTAGGTATATCTAACTTTATTTTATTTCTAAACGTAAAAGTTTGTAATTTGATTACATGCTCGTTTACGTTCCCAGCAACATAGTTGGGAGCAGTAGTCACTCTACATTTAATTAAATAATAAAAGAAAAAAAGGTGAAAACTAAGAAAATAACATCACATCATCTCCCTGCCCTGTCCCCAATTATTTTAGGTTGCCGCAATGCGTGCCACTTCCTTTAAAAGTGTTATATATACTTATGATATTTTGGTATACAGTCCAGTACGTAACCTGAACAGCAAATTCTGTTGGTCGAGTCGGGACGAATCTTAGGTATTAGTACCAGTGAGGAAAATAAGATGTACGATTAGATTATTAGTCCGTTTTATTAACTCAGTAATTAAAATTAATATCGGCGGAATAGTACGATACATCGAAGCCACTGCAAATGTTTCAGACATGACAACATTACTAACAAATTGTAATGTTATTAATATAACATATTAAAGGTAAGGTAAATTATTAGAAAAAGATTTTCTCTTACCAAATGAGCTATGTTAACTCGGTATGTATAAGTTCATGATCGTCGCGGTCTATTGAACTCTTTTCTAAAGGTTCGCTTTCAAAAGAACGCCGGTAGCAAGGTTGCCGTGGCCTTCTGGCCTTATGCAGAACTTTCGCTAATCGTTGATTTTAGCATTTTATTTAATTGTTTATTATTACACGAAAATATGAAAAGAGACACACCTGTAGTTGTGTAGTGATAGATAATAAAATAAAATGTTGGTAACTACTATGATACAATTTTATGAATCTAGTGTACTATTTAATCAAATGTAGCGCGTACTTATTTAAATTGTTCGTACAAGTAGGTACAGACTTAGTAGGTAACAAATATCCATTTATATTTCTTATAAATCTCAGATTGTTTGCCAGTTTTGTTACAACAAATAAAAATATTATTTCAGTCCGAGTAGAGACAGAACAAAGGCTTCTCGGCACATCGGTTGCTCGATGCGGGTTAATGATTTCTGATTTTTTAAATCCAGGCTCTTTCACCGAGAGGTGAGACCGATTATTCGATTATTTATTTAAAAATATAGAAAAAGTTACGTAGGACGCGAATATAGGATATTTTTTCAGAAAAAAAAAATGATTGATCCTTTTTATTTGTTCCTTTGCGTAAGTGTAATTAAAAACTGCTTTCGTCTAAGCATCCATATTGGTATAACATAATAGTGGCCTACTTATCAAGGAAGTCTGCCAAGGTTAACTGACCCCTATCCCCGGAGACGTATGGTTTCCTGAATATTCCACATTACTGCACAAACAACAACCACAGTCAAGCTTGGTTGGGTTTTAATAATATATTCGACGCCTTGTGTAATGCGGCTACACAGCTTGTATCTGCCAATGCGTTATATAATTTGGTTCGTTTAATCGATCCACTTATAAATTATAATATACTTAGAGTTGTTTGCAAAATAAAATTACATTTAGTTACAATCACTTATTGGATGCACTTAGAAATGAAAATAATTTCGCTCGATTTACAAGACCTAATTGCATTTACATAGTGTGGTGACATCGAAACTGTTATTTTTACACAATTCTATTTCTTTGAGTGAAAGGGTCATAAATATAAGTTTTTTCTTGGATTTAGGATTCTATCACTGACTTGCTATAAACGGTTTAAATACTCTGTTGGTTTCTAGACTTTTGAGCAAAGAGATGAAAATTTTCTGGCGATAAATTAAAATCTTATTTATGTACATATTTATAGTCACACAATAATTAAATATCTACTCACACATCAGTTTTGTTGCTCTTTTGATTATGTTTTTCTATCTGCAATAATGAATTACCTGTTATTAATATTCTTTGTACCAGCATATGGGTATTAAGTATGAAGTAATTGTAGACGGGAGCCCCAGTTCCAGTGAGACACAAAGCTAATGCTCTTAGCGCATCCAGGGCGCCGTGCTTAAGGGAATTAGGCGCTAAGAAGCCTAGCCCTACATCACTCAATCTTGTTACCGACGTGCTTTGCTAACACTATTATTACTGTAACATTATATTCTTAGGATTAGATTTCTTTGTCCCTACTTATACTCAGGCATAATGTTTAGCGTACCTAGCTAATTGTGTAATTGAGTCGGTTTTTAGGAAATAGATTACAGGTACGCTCTGAATTCTATCAAAATAGTATTTAGGTCAGTGCTTTATTAATATAAAAATTTAATTATCATATTACCTTTTATTATATAGGAGAAGAATAAACATGGGAAAAAAGTGCCGCAGATTGTAGAGCCCAGTTTAATTTCTGACTAATTTGCAAATCATTGAATGGAATAACAATACTTTGAATTGAAAAAAATCCGTCACAAACCATACGAATGTGTATCACGAACATGTACACAGGCTTTCATTGCATTGTAATGTCATCGCATGTATAGCTATATAATGTTTACGGGTATAGCGAGCGTGGTTTGAACAACACATTGTTGGCAATCAGGAGGTTAGCCCCGGATAATCCCGGCCATTGTTAGCTATTTTAATGCTTGTGCCCTTTGTGTGTGCCCTGTATTAAGTCATACGCGGATAATCGTCGTATTATATAGAGTTAATTTTCCATTGGCTCGCATCAAAGGGATTGGCAGCTGCTTACCGTCGCAGCGAAACAAATCGGCGACATTTATAGCAAGCATATTACCAATCCGATATGAAGCCGTGTATTTACATTTGCATCCGACGCCACATTGTCACGACATGTTTCGGATATAACACTGAAATCGATATTCATTGTGGATCAGCGAGCAGATGGAACCGCGCCGTAGAGTTGCTGACGTATTTTGACTTATTGTTTTACTTACATAATAATTATGAGAAGGGTGCATTAAAAGGGTTTTCATTTTGTTTAACTGATATTAAACGTTCAATTATTGTGAAATACATAAACGCTCGTTAAAATATATTTTTTTAATTTGAAGATTAGATACTTCTTATTATTTCGAGATCGGTGCTACAGATGAAAGTGTAGATTTACAGTTGTGAAATATTGAAAGTATATAGGTTAATAAATATCCGTATGGACGCCAGATAGAGGAACATCCGCTTCATATCAATTTGTTCAGTAGAAAAAAATAACAGGCTCGACAGCCTACAACGCATTAAACCAGTTTACGCGTTTTTCGATAGAATAACAACGCATATGATTTTATGAACTAAGGTAGTAAGACTCTGTTTACTGATGTCGTTTTGTAAACGAATTTCAAATTGTTTGCACTGACCTAGTAGAAAAAAATCTTGATTTTTACAAGTAATCTTGACTTACTGTCACGCATCGTCGAGTGACCAATATTTGCCGGAATAGAACACCGTAAAGATGTTTCCGGTTCGTAAAAGTATCATATTAACTGTTCAAACATTGGATCGGAGGTTTCGTCGGGAGCAGCTGGGCGACACGACTAATTACATCAATTACAGGCAAACAGAGCGGGCTCGGGTTTCGCTCCCAGCTTTGTCAATGTTTGCCGAGCGCCGCGACCGCCGCGCCGCGCCGCCTCCCCGCTCGGACAGCGCCGCGCGACACGCATCGCCGGACATTATTAATGCACAAGGTCATGCCTACTTTGCTAATGGGGACCGTCATTACGAGATAACACTACGCAACTCATGTCTAGACTCTGCGACTCTACTGAATTACTAACCGTTGCCAAGCCTTTACTATTAGCTAAGAAAAGCACCTTATGTATTATAACTAGTTATAACAGTCAATAGAAACATCATGAGAACAAATAATTACATGGAGAAAATATTGGTGTCCTCCAATAAACAAAACACTGAACAATACAAATAAAATTACCTAATTACGTACGATAAACTTATACCGTATAAAGGTTTTCATGATAAAGATCTCTACATCGCGAATAAGTATTTATTTACTTTAGCCTTTTTTATATATCATTTAATAACATCCACTCCGATTCTCTCGGTAAATGACAAAACCTTTTTTTACCCTTTATCCGTATAATACGAGCAGTGTGTTAGTGTGTGAGTATTAGGTATTGTTATACGATTCTCATAAGCTGCAAAAAGGCGAACACGTCGTGAATCGCCGCGGGCGCAACTTTTGACAAAACAAGTCATTCAATTTGTTCGCTGTTAGGTACAAGTTTGTTAATCCTTCGTCTTCACAATTCTCGCAAAAAGGCTGTGTCGCGATCACGTGACAGTGTGGAGGTATTATCTGTATAATAGGTACCTTTACTTACAGATGTACCCATCTAATAAGGATATCTACCAGTAGAATCACTGAATAGATATATTTTTGCAGAAAGAAATAAAACCTTTAACTGATTATAATACTGACAGTTATTATCAATTAATTACCTTCAATGTCCACAACTTTAACTTCAAGAGATAAAAAAGAAATCTTAAAAATGTCAAGTTTAGTCTTTGCAATTTAATCAAAGTGTAATAATGTGTTTAATTGAAGCACTGTGTCATTTTTATGAACAACGACTGATTAATGACAATATGTGAAACCAATAAATAATGTGAGTTTAAATTAATGCAGCCATATGAACTGCGCAGTACTTTGATGAGTACAAATAAATCCAAAAGCACTGAATATACTTACGTAATATCAAAGGTAAGTAGGTAGATTATTGACAAATTTGCAGCGACATGCGTGATGAGCATTTAAACGTAGTTCAGGCGAGCGAGAGTCGCGCGCTCGCAGCTCTACATACGGACGCGTTTCATTATAACAGATTACAACTTATAGGGAGGGATACACAGATTACTATTATATCAACTGTTCGGGAGCGTCGTATTGTCACATCCATTAAAGTGTGAGCGGGGCGTGGCCTGGCTGGCCCCGCCCCGGCGCACGCCCTGCTCACCCCACACACGCCGCCGCACGACACTCGCGCCGCGACCCTACTACTCACTAAAACGATTTGCTCGCAATCGCATCACGCCGAGTGTTATCCCATCGTTCTACCAAAAATATTACGCTACGGTTTCGATGTCGAGCTGTCGTTAAATAACCGCTAATTACAAGTAATTATAAATTAATAAGTGCATACGTTAAAAGGTGTCTGTATAGTTAAGAGTGCGTGCGGTCCATATGTTCGGCGCGACTTTAGACATTAGAGTATGATGTGGTGTGGTGCAAGTGTCGGGAGCTGGTGCCGGTGAGGGCGGCAGCGTGGCCACGCAGGAGGGCGGCATGGGGGGCGCGGGCGGCGGCTGGGCGCGCGAGGCGCCGGCGCTGCTGAGCACGGCGCTGCTGCTGGGCGGCGCGCTGCCCGAGCGCCCGCCCGCGCCGCTCTTCACCATCGACAGCATCCTGGCGCCGCGCCCGCACCCGCCGCTGCCGCCGCTGCAGCTGCAGCATCTGGCGCACTCGCCGTTCCATAGAGCACATGACCTCTTTGGTACGTTTGCCAACAGTTTAGGTAAACACCGCTCACTTTTACCTTAACTACATCATTGCCCATATATTTTTATCGCTGAATATAACCAGCAAAACGCTGGAATCACTAATGTAAGTACTATGATATTACGATTAATCCCACGAATTCACCTGATGTGTTATCAAACTGTGTTTCAACGTTAATCAGATTGTATACAAGATAGAAAATGCTGACATCTTTAAGTAAAAGTAATACATTACATATTTTTTTTTCAAATATACTATTACATATAATACCTTTATAATAAGACATACGCTTATATGCTGTCTACACTACTATATACTTAATAAATCATACATAGTTATCACCATTCGCGAGCTACGCTGTACTGTCGATTTGTGCTACGAAACTGCTACGGAGGAAACTTTCATGCTACAATGAGTAACGAGTTGAGCAACTCAAAATATCTTGCTAATTGCGCTAAATATGTTGTGCTATAATTAAATTGCTGGTTGGTACTTTGTTACACATAATTATTTTTAAAATACCTGTAAAAAATATTGTAAGAAAGTTTTAAACCACAATTAAAAGGGGATTTTTTTTTCTGAGCAAATGCTCTATCGATACCTAATATTGTATTAATTGCGTCGGATTACTTCTAAGCTAAAACTAAGTACCTACAGATTATTTTTAAAGAATACAAAAGTATCTCACTCATCAGGTACTTTGTTTTTAATGTATAATTAAAAACCTTTCACAAAGCTGAATCTTTGTTTTGTATATACTGATAACTACACATCTGATATTCGTTAAACTGTAAGTTTATAGAATTAGTAACTGGTATCATAATTTACTGAACATTTATCAATAGGGGATCGTAACAATAGGCTTATGGTTTATTAAACAAACGCGTTGCGCCAATAAGGTTTATGCTAAGATGAATGAACACTGCTTACACAAGATCAGAATCTGGTAGGCCATAGGTACACATAATAATTCATGTTCTTAAGGCTTTACTAACATCTAGGCAACTACGTATATGTAGATGGCTTTGTACTAAACTAGTTAGCTGGCAACAAAATAAAAGTATGATCAAGAATTAAGTCGATGATACTGGTAGTTAGTCTAAAAGAATAAGAACATTTAATAAATATGTTATAAAGACTTTATTAAGTGGTGGATCCAGGAAGCTGAGGGTAGACATTAGCAAAGTAAACACTTAACAAAAGTACTTTCTCAGAATTAAGAGCAAAAACGTCGAATTATTTATTATCATGTGTGGGTAATGTGTGTATTATTTGTTATTATAGCATTTACTGTACAATAAATTCATTTTTATATAATTTCAATTGCATTCTTATCACAGTTTATGAGATACAGCCTGCCGACGGACGGCATGGCAGAGGCTTAGCAAAAGAAAGCTTAAAGGTTGAAATGAATATTTGCATTATGGGTAAATACAAGTAATACCTAGTTTTCCTTTGAGTACGGAATTTTACGAAACCCTGAAAAGGTTTTTGTGAATTACAGAAAAGTGCGAAATTAATTGGATTTGGACGACTTCCGTTCATTCTTCTTCTTTTCGTGTCAATAATCCAAATAATTTTTATCCGACCAAAAAGATGCCACCTGGATGGCTCGGTGGCTTTCCACCATCAGGACTGGAGAGCGCAGGTGGTGGTGCATGACGGGTAGGACAAAACTTGTGCAGTGTCTTGCGACAAGACACCCCTCGTTAGTCTATGTAAAAGTGTATGCCAAACCGTACGTTTTTTTATTGACATGAACATGGGAAACTTAATTTTTTATGGCGAGATGTTTTTTAGTTTGTTTTTTTGCCACTGTTCACCTGCAAAAGTTGAATGAGAAAACTGTCCATTATGCACTATTTAAGTATAGTGTAGTAATTTGATTGAAAGTAACGGTTTACCTAAGACATATAATTATCAGTTTGTTATAAGGGTCTTGTATACCGGACCGAATTTCCGTGCTTTCTGATATTGCTAAACTTAGTGCTGGAATATAAATAATGGTTCCAAGATTAATTTTAGAATCCATTTTGTTGTTGAACTCCTGTTTTGCTAAACCGTTTTTTCTTTTTGTCTGTAATTTAAAATAGACACTATTTTCCTAGATCCTGGCTTATAGGAGTTGCAATAAAGGGCATGTGAGGCAGAAATTAAACTTGTTAAAACAATTATACCGTGTACGTATATGTATATTTTAGAGTCATGTGTACCAGTACCTGAAAAATATAGATAACATGGCTACATAAATAAATAAATTTAAAGGTATGCCTAAAAAAAATCTGGACTTTTAAAGAGAGGAATTATCCCTAGTAGGTTTGACATTCCTTCTCAGAGTTTTAACCTAGAAAACAATGAATTTTTTTAAAAAATATGTATTTAAGAAGACCAGAAGTATAATTGATGAATTTTATTGATTCTATTTATAAATTAAACTAGCTTTCGCTAGTTATCGCAGCAAAACAGAAGCTTATGTCCCTTTTTTGGGATTCGAGTATACCCCAAACCATGTTTTATCTAAATCATTTTAGCGGTTAGGCCGTGATAGCGTTACAAATGGACAAAAAGACAGACAGAGTAACTCTCCTATTAAAATTTTACGGGTAGATTAAATATAGTTTGCAGCATACTTAGTTTCGCTTTTGTGCAGATGATTTAAAATTATTTTTAATTTAAATAATTGCATTAAGCATTAAATGTCATAGATGTTCTTATTCAAAATAAAAAAAGAAAGGCTTATTTGAAAAATGTATTTAGAAAAAATCCTGCTACACCACTGCAATCAAAACCATATCTAGATATTTATGTTGAAATTATTGTATTTAATGCATTACCGAATGTTTGGTTTTGTAATCCGAGCGCGGAGTAGGGTATTTAAACGTCTATCCATATTCCTACATTCGTACTAGTCCACACTCAGACCCCAATAATTCGTGCAGCGGTCCCTATCTGGAATCCCTATCGTAGGCATTAAATATTATGTCTTCTATCAGCTGATCTGTAAACATACGAATAAATATGAAATAACAGAAACGTTGAAATATTGGTAAATACTTTTTTATATTAAATAATAAATTTTATTAGAAAACTTTTAATCAATAGGGTAGATGATTAGGTATGACAGTCAAAATTTATTTACTCCGCCATTTAGACAATTAAAATATAATAGGTACGAAAGCATTTTTTCTTTTATCAAATAAATAAAAAATTGGCTTGTGATGTCACGGCTAGGTCCATCATTGTACTCACTGTATCTTTGTAATTCTTTGTTTACTGGACAAAACAAAAAATACGAGTCCTAATTGTTTCTATTATCTAATGATGTACATAAAAATAAAAAAATAGTCATCATCCCTATTGTAAGACCGCGTTGCAGCATATAACTACGCCTTCTCGATGCAACGTTTACCGGTTTGGAGGGGTATGGGGACTCTGTAAAAGTCCGGTGAAGCAGTCAAAGCCTGCGCTCAGGCTAACTGCAAAGATCTCTACCAAAAAAGGACAATCTGTCTACATCTTGTTTCTCGTACTATCCAGAATCTAAAATCAAGTTGCGTCTATCTCATATGGAATTGGATTAAAAGGATTTGTAGGAAAGACCGTTAAATTTTTTTGCGCTAGTTCGAAAACCATTTTTGGATTCTTTGGATTTTAGGATTTGTTTGCATAATATTTGTTAGAGCCAATGTTTGTTACAGTCAAATGTATCGCACCTCTTGCCAGCTAAATATAGACTAAGTGGTTGATCAAATGTATAGTATTGGAATTTATAAAAAACTAGGCAGCATAACGAAATGAACAGGAAATCTCTTCACATATGTACTCCTGTTAAGAAAATTCTTTTCAGTCCATTAAGTGGTCTGGAAGAAATCGTTATTAGTAATAAGGTCGTCTTTTGTAAAACATTTATTAAACAGTGCTTCTCTAAAACAATAAAGAAGTAATACTTTAACAACATTTCCGTTTGATTATATTTTCTAGGCCTATTAGTTGTCATCATATTATTTTGTTCCATATAAGATAATGTGTAACAGAAGACCACCCAAACTACATAGTTCATCTATGAGATAATATTACAGTTGGTTGTTTTAAATATTCGTAGAAAGCGGCAGGGATATATTTAAATAAACGTATTAACAGTACAACTCTTATTTATAGTATTAACTCAATTACGTATGAGCACACAAAGTTTATTAAATTGCATTAGACACCAAAAATTGAATTTGATTATGTTATGAATCGTGATGATTTTTACTAAATTAGTCTGTCTCAGTTCCCTTTATAAGAAAATTTTTGCCGTCTGTACTTTGTGTACTCGCTTTGTATATATTTATGCACATAAACATATTTTTAATAGAAATACAGCGTTTTTAGAAACTTTACTTAGTAGCAGTTTTCAGCATGAAAGCGACATTAATAAACTTTCACTTCAATGACAACATGGCTAGACCACAATAACTTAAAAATAAATGTTAGTAAAATAAAAATTATTACATTTTAGTCAACGTAAGTCTGGTAGAAGTTTACTGAACATCCATTACGATAAAAACATTATAGATGCAGTAGTAATTCAAAATTTCTATTAGACTAAACTGAAAATCACATATTGAAAATCTCTCTGCAAATTTAAGCAAATTGTCTGCCTATGCCCTACACACACTTGCGCAAATAGTTTCCACTGAGGCACTTCTAACCGCTTACTACGGTATTGTTAAATCCCACTACGGCGTTATATTTTGGGGCAACTCTACCGATAAAGAATCAGTGTTTAAGGTTTAGAAAAGATGTATTCGCTCCATGTTCAATGTAAAAATCACGACTTTTGTTGGCGATATTTAAAAAATACATCATTTTGACTTTAGATACAGAGCATTTATATATTTGAAATAGCTGTATTCGTGAAATCAAATCCTTAAAAATTCACTCGTATGATTGACATGTTACCACGCAATAGAGGTGATTTAAGAAACTATTTCTTCATAGTGCCAATACAGCATCATTAATGCGCAGGAGTGTCTTCTGCATGGCACAGATATATAATAAGATTCCTAAGACGCTAAAAGAGCTAAATGTTAGTATGTTTAAAAATAAACTAAGAAGCTTTTTGGCGGACAAAGCTTTTTACAGTCTTGGCAATTTTTCATTGCAAAAAATATATTTTGTTAAAGTATTATTATTTTATTCTTTCTTATTTATTATTATCCTTCTTTTTATTAAATTATAATATTTATTTGAAACCTATGTTAATATTTAATTAATTTTAATATTTAATTAATGATAAGATTTATGTAGCAGTTTAGTTAATAATGTTTACTAAGTAACTAATAATGTATGGATATAGGTAGGTACGTAGTACTTTATAGTAGTGTATACGATTTGCACGCCTGCAAAGGTTCTTGCAGAACCAACATTTCTTCTATTTTATTTATTTATTTCTTTCTTTATTATACATAGTATATTACAAACTCAAAATAAAATCTTTCTCTTCAAGAGAAAGGTTTATATATAGCTATACACAAAAGTCAAGAAATTCCAGATACTGAGCCCGGGACGTACCGCTTGTTTTAAGTCAATTCATTCGATCACTACATTTGTTACATGTGACTGTAAAAGATTATTCACTAAGTTTATATTGTAAATGTCATATAGTTGAGTATGTGGATGATCAAAAAATTGATAAAATTCTTACCACCCATGACCCATGACCAAAGACCGCACTGTGGTCGTTTTGTATCGTAATCATCACGGATTTTTCATCTCTGAGTACTGAATTACTTATCGATAGTGTTTTCATTCCTATAGTTGTAATATAAACTAGAAACATAAAAAGTATTTTTCCATTTTTACTAAGAAAAGCGACTAAATTCCTCATAATGGTTTTGCAATTCGTACGATTACAAAAAACTAGAATCCTTTTTTCAATATTAAGAAGGAGGTCATGAAAGTTCGCCACGTAAGTATAGTTAGTTTAGCGGTTAAGTGCAAGACACGGTGTGGGCACAGCGAGCCGCGGGCGGTCCCTCGCATCCGACCGCACCGAGGGGTGAAGACGGCTTATCTCAATTAAAATCTTTTTTCCTCCCATTCAAGCGAACATTTTAAAATTTCAAAATATCCCCCGGCTTTGGTGAATCGTTGCCATAACAAAAACAAACTTTTATTTTCTTTTATTGAGTGCGCAAGTAATTTTGGATGTTTAGACTAAATATATTATTGAATAAAAGTTTTTATCTGTGTAGCGATATCTGATAAGTTGACGTTCAGAATTTAATAGAAGTATACAAAGTTAAGCAATTTCAAATCAATAGAGCTCTGAGTCCTGACGGGTTAAAGGGTTGGGAAGATAGACTGTAAACGGCGCTACTTTAATAATTATATATTGTATATAAAAACGCCAATACAGTAAAGTCAACATTTGCTGGGCGGTAAACTTATTTTGAAAGGTCTATCACCATCAATTAAATATTACTGGTATAAACATCACTTTGCTTCGTTTGGATCTAGATCAATTGTGTTTTTGGGTTGTGTAAATTATCATGATCAATTTATGTCTATCCTGTGCTAATTCCTGAACTTCTTTGTACTTCATGACCTCCACCTTCTCTTTTATTTGTGTAATATAACTGTATCTTGGCCGCCCGCTTCCTCTCCTTTCTTCAATCTTCCCTTCTATTATATTCTTTATTAGACGTATAAGATGCCCAATCATTTTTCCTCTCCTTGTCTCTATATCTTTTAGCAATTGTCTTTTAGCCTTTATTCTTAGTAGAACCTCTACTTTTGTTACTTTATCCTTCCAACTTATTCTTTAAATTCATCTCCAGCACCACATTTCGAAAGCTTCCAGACGTTTTCTGTCTTGTTTTAGCAGCGTCCAAGTTTCGCATCCATTTAAAGCAATGCTCCAAATATGGGTCTTAATGAATCTTTTGCGAATGTTCGTAATTTCGTATTTATTTTTGATTTAAACAGGTGTTTGTTTGCATAAAATGCTTGCTTAGCCATAGCAATCCGGGACTTGATATCGAGATGAATTAGAAAACGTAAGCGAAGTTGAATACGACCATTAAGGCCTCGAAATCCTCAAAATAAGGTGAATTTGACATAGCCTTGAAGTCATTGCAAAGTAACAAAGCGGCAGGTGTTGACAATATTCCAATAGAATTAAGTAAAAATGCTAATGATCTTATAGTAGAAGAACTATACGAAATAAGTGCACTAATATATCGTACTGGAAAATCACCTTTAGACTATTGTACTAGTAAACTAGTGACTTTGTTAAAAAAAGCAAACACCCAGAAATGCCAAGAACATAGAACCCTCAGCCTTATAACACATGCATCAAAAATACTCCTCAAAGTTATCCACAACAGAACATACAACAAAATAGACAGTTTAATTGGACCAGACCAATACAGATTTAGAAAAAATAAAGGTACTAGAGAGGCTATTCTAGCCCTGAGAATGTTAATAGATCGTCGTTTAGATTGGGGACTTAGTACTTACCTATACATATAGCATTTATTGATTTAGAAAAGGCATTTGATAGAGTCAACTGGCACACAATGATTCAAACACTTAAAGATGTTAGATTTTAGAGACGAACGAATAATATTTGAAATTTATAGAAACCAACAAACCTCAATAGAAATAGGAGATGATAAAGTTATGGCGCAGATTAAACGGGGGTCAGACAAGGTTGCACACTCTCGCCACTCTTATTAAATTTGTTCATTGAACAAGCCATGTCTAGAATTTCTGAACAGCCATTTGGAGGAGTTAAGATGAACGGCACAAGGTTCCTCTTCGTTAGATTTGCGAACGCTATTGCAGCTGTCGCAGAAGATCATTTACAACTTGAAAACCTACTTTATAGCATGGATGTCACTTTAAAAGTTAATGTAAAAAAACAAAAATTTTAAAATCTTCTCAAGTCATACTTATTCATAAAACTATTATAATAAACGATCCTGTAATTTACCAAGCAAAAAAGTTTAAATATTAAGGAAGTAACATAACCTTTAACTCGAGATGTTCTGCCGATATCAAGTGTAAACTAATATAGAGTCATATTATTTCCTTAATTTGTGAAACTAACAAACTTTCAGTGTTGTAGAACAAAATATCTATATTTGAAAATATTAAAAAAAAATCACCGACAAGGTCCAAGGAGTGTACTACGTGAGCTCGACAAATGGATGTGCGATTAACGCTTATGCGACAAAACTGTACTGCGACTCACCGTAGTTCGAATGCACGCTAGTGCGACACACTGAAGATCGACATCTCGCTAGTGCGACAAACGATTGCGCGACAGTAGTTCGACACTACGGTAGTGCGAGACTACGGTAGTGCAGTACGTTGGTGCAGTATTGCAGTAGTTTGACACCTAGCAAGGGTAGTTTAGTACATTGATGCAGTATTACAGTAGTTTGCTGAGATAAATTTTGAATTACATATATTAAATAAGTAGATATTAAATAATCAAAGGCCGTCGCTCGCTTCGCTCGCTCCATTGCAAGGTCACAATATCTAACCTAACCTAACCTATTGATCTCTGTCACAAAGTTGAACCTAACCAAGCAATGGATATCTGGGCCTATGTCGGTTCTATATGTTTATGTTCTATTTCTTCATATCGCACTAGCGAGATGTCGATCTACAGTGTGTCCCACTAGCGTGCATTCGAACTACGGTGAGTCGCAGTACAGTTTTGTCGCATAAGCGTTAATCGCACATCCATTTGTCGCGCTCACGTGGTACACTTAGGTCCAAGCTACCGGACGTTAGTGTAGCATTATTGTTTCATCGCGGAGTCTTCATATTAAACATATTCCCCAACCCACACTTTTCACCGTCTAAAACATAAAAAGGAAATATTTGTAAGGAATATGTTATCAGTACGGTGGTAAGTTACTATCATATTATGTACTAGCTGTGCCCGCGACTTCGTCCGCGTGGAATAGTTACTTTTCGGGCAGCATATTTAGAATTAGGTTTTTATACATATACTTTCGCTTGAGTAGCTATAAATTTACTTTACAGACGCTTCCCCGATACGATATTTGACGTATGGCCATCGGGGATGAAAGCATACAGGCTCCTAGGATTGATTGAAACAGCTGAAACTTAGATCTACACCCACAACTTTCAACGTCTGACCTTGGGCTTTATTAATCGTCATCGCAAAACATAGGCTGACTGGAAACTGGACTCGTTTAAAACTAAATGGGAAATTATTTAGAATGAGAGGAATCCGAATCATTTCTATCTTGCCTTTCCTCTCAAAAGTTCTTGAACGTCTAGTCCATATGCAGATGAGTGCATTTCCTCCTAAATTTAACCTTCTCAATCCCTTCCAGTCAGGTTTTAGACCTGAACATAGCACTACCACAGCTCTGGTTCAAATTACGGATGACATTAGATCAGGCATGGAAATCGGTAATCTACCGGTACTTGCATTGCTGGATTTCAGCAATGCCTTTAATACTGTTGATTTCGGTATTTTACTTGGCATATTGTGCTCCCTCAACATATCTCCACCGGTAATTCAATGGTTTCACAGTTACTTACACGGTCGGCGGCAACGTATTCGCATCTTAATCGAGTAAGCCGTTTCTGAGATTAGCGTGCTCAAACACACAGACAAACAGACAAACAGCTAAAAAAATAATAATTATAATTTCAGGTTCGGCATCGATATTATAACAACCCTTGCTACTTTTTTTGTTTATATTTCCATTGTACAGACACCACTTGTCTACAATTTTATTATATGTATAGATGATTTTTCAAATTGACATAACTTTTTTATTTATGTACCGATTGACATGAAATAAACACTAAATGTTAAGTGAAGCTGACAACAATATACTCGTGAAAACCGCATCTTAATCGAGTAAGCCGTTTCTGAGATTAGCGTGCACAAACACACAGACAAACAGACAAACAGACAAAAATAATAATAATTATAATTTCGGGTTCGGCATCGTTATTATAACAACCCTTGCTACTTTTTTTGTTTATATTTCCATTGTACAGACACCACTTTTCTACAATTTTATTATATGTATAGATGATTTTTCAAATTGACATAACTTTTTTATTTATGTACCGATTGACATGAAATAAACACTAAATGTTAAGTGAAGCTTACAGCAATATACTCGCGAAAACCGCATCTTAATCGAGTAAGCCGTTTCTGAGATTAGCGTGCACAAACACACAGACAAACAGACAAACAGACAAACAGACAAAAATAATAATAATTATAATTTCGGGTTCGGCATCGATATTATAACAACCCTTGCTACTTTTTTTGTTTATATTTCCATTGTACAGACACCACTTTTCTACAATTTTATTATATGTATAGATTCAGCCATGTTTCATTTACAGCCAAATTTACTGGATCTTCTAGCTGCTTAAAGATTGCCTTCCATATGACATGTAACAACTACAGAGAATCGTTTAACGTCCACGCATGACGTATCTCACCCTAAACTGCTGTTTATTAATACTATTAAGTAGGTACTTTGACACTACTATTATTGCTCCCTCAAAGAGGCTTTACTGAAGGGCAATTCAAATTAATTTACAATTAGGGGTCGAAGTATGAAGTTCGTATTATGTCAGGTGGAATAATTTGCAAAATTAATATCAGTGCACAATAGGATGATTATTTTTTTTATTGCATAATATTTTCTTGATTGCGATACTAAAATATAGGACAGTACAAAAGAAACCGTGACTTTTTAGGGTGAGGATTATGTCGAAGAGTAAGTAGGTCTATAAAAAACATTATCTAGAGATTTTGTTATGTCGTCGTGCATAAAACAAAATAATAATATTTAAATTAGCAGTAATATAATAATATTTAATATCTACTAGTAAGCAATCTGATATTTTAATGATGTATCAACTCAGCCTTTACCTTCACCAATCCCCTGCTCATTGGAACCATTGGTTGTTTGGGCACGTATGGGCATACAAAACTTTCCAGTTCAATTTTTTTTTATTTGTGTGGTCCTTGCTATTGATATACAAGGTATGATATAAGCTTGTATAGCTTGAATCCTCGGCGTACAAGTTCCACTTGAACTTGACCGATTTTTTCTAGTGGGCCGGACTAAAAACAGTTATAATTCAAGATACGATGACGATTATGATGTTACGTATGGCATTAAAAAAATCTTAATACCTATCTTTTTATGTTTAATCTGATAACAACCGAACGTAAATATTCTTTACCTTTAAGTTACATTTTTCATATAACTCAGGTTCTTATTGTATTCAAAATCGATAGAGCTTAGGCGGGCGCTCCGAGGTACCGAGGTGGCGCGTGTGGAAAGCCGCCGATAGCGCCTTAGCAACGTGCCGCCGGCCTTAAAAGCTTTTATATTCCTTTAAGAAATAATACAGTGTAATGCCTCTCGCGTTTCCGGCAGTATACAAAAATATTCAATTTTTATTCGGGGCGTTAATATTTTGAACGGTTCGCTTATGGAGTGCGGCCCGAGGGAGCTCATGGGGCTCTAAGCTCAGATCTTCACGCACCGCCTCCTCGAACGCGTATTAACCCTGATACGTGGAGACGTGTTCTATTTTTGAGTTCACATTTAAAAATAAAATTGCATGTTAAAACCTCTGTGATAACTTTCAGGTGGGGTATAATGTTAGATTTATATCAAAGTAAACAATATTAGTTCCACCATGTTACAAAATTGTGTTCATCTTTCTACATATTTCATTGATTCATCTTTCAATTCAACTCTTATGTAGAAAGGTAACTTAGTACTGGTACATTGTGGGTTATGTAAAATTATGGAAGCAAGCAATGTGCACTTTAACATCTCCATGTACAAAGTTATATCATAGTATATTAATACGTTAACTGATGAATTTCTGGTTTCACGTTTTTTTTGGAAAACTTCTGACAAATCGTTAAAATACAGTCCCCACACAGGAGGCATGCAGGCACCATCTAAACAGTAAAAGTTATTACTCTAAATTTACACCAATAATATTTAAGAAACTGTATTCGATTAGCAAACTGCTTAAAATACTTGAGTAAAATGTTGTAACTTTGCACAGGTGTAAGCGGCGTGGGCAGCGCGGTGTCGGGCGCGGGCGGGTACGCGGGGCTGTACGGCGGGTACGCGGCCGCGGCGCTGGCCGGGCTGGCGGGCCCGCCGCCCAAGCGCAAGCGCCGCCACCGCACCATCTTCACCGAGGAGCAGCTAGAGCAGCTCGAGAGCACCTTCGACAAGACCCACTACCCTGACGTCGTGCTCAGAGAACAACTCGCTTTGAGGGTTGACCTGAAGGAAGAAAGAGTTGAGGTATGATTGCTTTTATTGTTAGCTTCATTATTTGTGATGTACTTGTTTCAGAAATCGTTTACATATGATGTTAGTAAACTTAGTGGTAGGTAGACCTGTTGTCTGCTAAATCTAATATCACGACTGGGCTGAGACATAAGAATTTATTGAAATGTTGATCGGTAAATTACATACTGAATACTAAACGTTTGCTTTACTTTCACTATTTGACTTAGTCTTTTGCTTTAGATAACCAAGCAACTATCCTTTAGCATTAAAATTTTCCGCCCTATCTTAACAACTAAGTATTTAAACTAATATTATTGCCATATTGGACCGTTTGGAACAGTAAATAAAGGTATTTCACGGCCATCAGTGGTCACGCGCTCGCAGCAACTGTCAGGCTTCCGGAAAGCATTCTTTGCCAATTTTATTACGGTCTTTCGAAATTTAATCCATAAGAAAACTGAATAATTAGTACCGGCTGGAAAGTTTCCGCAACATTAAGAAAGTTTTCAGGTTTTCGTAAACATTGCCATTTCATATTTTAAAACTTTTTATTATTAAATTATAAATATCGATTTAGACACGTTGAATTTGGTTTGTATACGTACAATCTGTACCTTCTTGTTTCGACGTGTTGCTGTGAATTCATCTGCCTGCCATAATCCGATATAATATGTAGCTTTTGTATCATTTAAGTCTAGCAATGAAAGTTGAAACGCCAAATGGCTAATTAACCCTTGTCTCATATGTTTGTTTCTCTATATCAAAATTTATAATTGGTGTTTGTATTATCCATTGAAAAACTTTGGAGTACGCGATGGTTCTTTTAAAACAGTAATTTATATAACAAATAGCTACAAATAAATTGTTTCTGGTTCAAAAAAAAATATGTGTATCGCGGTAACTCATGGTGTCTGTCCAGAGTCAGGTTACACGGCAGCGCAAAGTAGGAATTATGCTATAATTTTTTATGTCGTATGGAGCCATAACTACAAAATGAAAGGACCGAATATTATATTGAATTAAAGAGTAGGTAATTAACAACTACAACATCTTTATGTCCTGCGTATGTTTTAATCTAGGATTTTAACAAAAACGAGAGTTTTGTGTTGGAATTGATGATAATATTAACTTGTATTAAATTATGTTTATAGCAAAAATCTCTTGTCAGGTTCTTTATGAGAAAATCAGTACATGCATTTTAATGATGGGAGACAAACATTAATTATATTATTTACCCAATTTATTTGCGGTTAGGTTGTGAAATACAGATAGAGGTACTTTAGCATAAAGCTTTCACATTTAAAGTTCATCAAGTAGGACTAATTGTATTTGCCATTCGTTGTTTGGATATCATTAAATTAATAAACATAATATTTAATATGAAATTGGTAATATTTTTCGCTTTGTTGTTACAAACAAAGTTAAATATGAAATCTACTTAGTTCGTAATGCCAACAGAAAACAGTTTTTTTCTGTCCTTTGTTGTATATGGCTTCCATATTAAAATGTTAAAAAGGAAAATGTTTTTACGGTAGGCACTTGTGCGAAACTTTTGGGTTTCAATTATTATGGAACCAATTTTGTTGCATTAAGTATGAACTTCCTTCAATTAAGTGAAATTGTTTTTATTCTAATCGTCTGTCTACAAAATCTTCTCGTCTTAATATTGTAATTAAGATTTAACTAGTATCGTACAAAGTTGATTCTTTAAGCTGTCGGGCACTCCACTTCTTCCCCTCATAATTTTTGATTTTTAAAATCCTCCTTTAAAGAAATATCAAGTAGAGCTCGCTCCACGGCTAACTAAAAAACTTTGAGTTTTGTACAAAAGTCCCCATGGTATTTTTAGATTGCTTATTAACTTACCTTGAATTTATGCTTGTTTAAAAATAAGTGTAGATTGCTATAACTATTTATTGTATTAGTTTTATTTAGAGCCTTAAGTTATGCAGCACAGCAATACGCCTACGAACGTAAGTTGCGCAACACTATGAAAACAACTAAAGTAAAAAAACGATTTTATCTTAATCCTAAGTTCACAACTCTAAAAAAAGCATGTTGTTCGGCGCCTATGGTATGTCAAGATTAACGGGGCGTAACGTTTAGTAGTAGCGAAGGGCCAACTTGTCAACAATGCTGACGCGACATATTTTACATGAGCTACCTATGTGGGTGGTCGGCTGTTCTCCGCGAAAGACAAGTCTATTTGCTTTCCAAAACTAATTTACTTATACGATTTTAACTGCCTAATTTTGGCAACTAGGTAAATTACAATTAGAAAAGAAATAACATAGCAAAATTGTAGAACAAATTAACTGAGATATTTGTTTTTTAACTCAAAAAGATAAATTTGTAGTATATGATTAAGGAACTGCTTTTAATATTTTTTTCATAAGACGTTTTACAATACCAATCTAGAATTGAAGATAAAATTAGCTAAACAGACAGGGTGTACACATGTTTTTGCTCGTGACTGTACATAAAGTTTAATTAGAAAGTCATAGCTTAATTATATGTGAAGGTAGCAATGATAACATAGTATATTTACTTAAGTGGTTTTAACACGTCAAATTTAAATTAGTCCACCAATACAACTGCGCTCAAGTGTGGTCTGCGTAAAGCGTTAGATTAGTTGGAGCATAGAAACGCGTCGCTATCAGAGAAGAGAGTGCTCTCAATAGAATTTGGGATGTGTAAAGTAAGTCGGGATATGTTTGGGGCTACCGGTGTTGGCGAGTGTGTGCCGACCACTTGACAGCGTGCCACCCAGACGGCCAGCTCGCCGCGCCACTGTTTACACCACCACTCATCTTATCCGGACGAACTGACGAACTGCGCAAATCGAAAGCATATTCTGTACTTTCCAAGCTTTTAGTAAATTCATCTGGTTTTTTTTTTTAATTATTGCAATAAACTCGTATGTAGTGATGAGACCACAGTTTTACACACGGTTCAAAATTAATTATTTATTTAGTTTCCCCAGCTCCAAGTACGCCAAACTTTGGGCCACTAATTACTAAATAAATAAATTAAAAGAAGTGCTGTTCTGGCCGACACAAGATCGAAAGTCCGGTGAAGTAGACAAAGATTGCCCGATTGGCGATAGATCTCTTCCGATAAAAAAGATCTTAGATCAACTATCTTCAAAGTAGTAGAAGTCTCTTAAAGTGGGAACTTAATTCAAGTAAGATCGGACAAGAGTCTTTTAATTAATTATCTTTTACTTATAGTTTTCTCACACACTTCAGAGGCTTCTTTTTCCTTAGCCACATGTCATCACTATAAAGTCTTCTGCATCTATAATATTCTATAAGTTAATAAGACGCAGCGTGATACCTAGTTATTGTAAATGTAATTGAATTTTCTATCTTCAATAAACGCTTGTTATTTCAACGCCTGTTACAAATTTTTAACAACGTGTCGTGTGCTCATTAATTTTCACGTTAAATTGGTAAACTGAAGCCCGGTATGCAGACAAGTTAAAAGATCAATGTACGTAATAAATATAAGTAATTTAAATGACTTTTATGGCTTGTCTGGTTGAGAGCAACGGTCTACATGTGAAATTTGCTTTAGTGTAAACTTTTTATTAAGGAATCCATAGTAAACCACCGCGGGCGGGTAGAGTTTTCAACCGAGTAGAATTTGCCTCCGGGCAAATAAAAAGGGACGCTCGGCGCGCGTGAGACGGGCGCCGCGAAAATTAATCTGAGTTAATTAAATTTGATTTATTTATGCTGCCCCGGCCCGGAGTGGAGGGAACCATAAAAGCACAACAATAAAACTAATGAGGGTCACTTTTACGGCTTTTTCCCGGATAATGGAGTTTTTCCGATTTGCGTAACTTACAACTTGAGTAATCAACCAGTTATTCTTTAAGCGAAACCGTTGTTTTCGTTTATCATCGACCGGTTTTATTTGTTTGGGATAAATTCTTGCCTTACACCAACTTTTATCGAGGCCTTAGATGTGGTGAGTAGCTATTTGTTTAAACTGAACAATACAGAGGAAAGGGTACAAAAATGTTTCCAAGCGGTTGTTACTGTTTACCAGATTATAATATTTTTGTCATTTATTTAAAAAAGATGAAACGTTTTACTCAAAGTAGGTTTTAATAAAATACATAAGGGACAAAAAAAAAAACAAAAATATATACAGTTCCGTTAGGCTATCTTTATTGGTAACTCCAGAAAAAGGGATGTAGAGAACACAATATGAGTGCTCTATCACTATAGTTTTAGGTAAGCTATGTTGTTATACTAACATGTTTAAGAGATACCCGTAAAAATATTGAAATCCTAATCTGTCATTCCCTACTATGTAACTTTCTTAATTAACTTTAAATAAGCTGGGTATAATTATGTATTTGAGAATGATTATCAACTTACTATTTCTAAGTTATTGTTTATGGGGTTGTCACGTTTACAACAGCTTAGTTTTTGAACTATCTTGTATGAGTTACAAATATTACACAAGCTTAAATTGTTAGGCACTATGTATGTAATAGGTACAATGTGTTTGTGCAACAATGCAAATATTTTGATTGATAATATCAGGTACCTTTACCTGAATACATGATCCGTAAGAAGGGTAATATTGAATTTATTAATATAATATTTAAATAAAATGAGAGGAAAGTTGCGAAAAATCGGCACCCTTATTCACGCAACCTATTCATTTACAACAAAACTGTTAGTATCTACTTAAAATCTACCTAATTCTCTGCACTGTATTAACCCGTAACATTAACGTTTTAACTTATGTTATAGATACACGATGAGTCAAACAAATATTATATTAACTTGACGTTCAATTTGAAATGTTGGGGTAGCAAAATTAGATAGAAACCGTTTTAAAAGTTTGAATGTTATATTGTCTTGAAAAGAGCATTGCTTTATAATTTAACGGCGGCAGCGCAGTGAGGACGTATATTGTAGATACAACAAAAGTTGTGTGTTTTTGAGGCAATACACTCAGTTTCGTTGTTGCCCCTGTTATTTGCGCAGCGGCAATTGGAAATTGCATTATTAAAGCGCTTTTGTTTAGGCGTCACAACACTTGCCCAATATGAGCGGCCGCTCACCGCTCCGGCTTTGTTTTTGAATTCGATTTCATTTTTTAATTATTCTAGTATAAAGTGTAAAATAATTTAGCGATGCAGCGAGTTGTTTTACATAAATATGGAAACAGAAATAGTTTTATAAGTTAGCTTAAATAGATGATTAAAAAAATCATAAGAGTTATAAGTTTGTTAAATGCCCAGTATCACAGAATTGTTTCACATGACAATTAATGTGAAAATGGCTTTTGATAACCTGTCTAAAAGATGACAGTTCTTCAAAGTTTTTTTTACTTTTATCAGCGCGGCGTAGTCAGCAGTGTATAAGCTCTAAATCAGACCCTAAATAAATATCATGTCAAAGTATTTGGCTTGTTGTAACAAATAATCGTGACAAGATACAGCTAGTGTCAGGGCTACTTTAATTTATTACTTTATTGTGCTGTTTTATCTTATGCATTGATGTATCACTTGTTGATTATCCAATAATTAAAATTAGTAATAACATAGTAGGTATAATCACTAGCGATATGATATTTAGAAAATTCATTAATTAGTTTTATGTTACCATCACCAGAGGTTTTAGTGCTGGACCTACTGATATAAACCTATGACAATTGATTTCTTGCCATAAATAGTAAGTATGGAACTATCTACAGGTCATATAGAATAGAATATAAGTGTACGAAGTGAGTCGTAGTAGCAACCAGAACGAAGACAATCCATTTACATAGCCTTAACCAAGCATAAATCTATCTTACAATCTCTACAATAAGTTTCGTGAAATAAGAAACCTCATTCCGTCAATATTTAACAAAGAACGAAGGCTGAGTAAACTGAGAGACAACTGGGGTCGCTTTTCAATTTTCTATCGTGTAGACGTTCAACTCTTTACACAAATTAATAATTAAGTGAGGTGTAATCTAGTTGTCTCCGCGAGCGCAGCCTGCGCCGCCGGGCACGGTACAATGTTGATCTTATGCCACCGCTGGCTGATTAACTGAATGGCTTATATTCGCTTACTTCTAACTCCACAGTTTATGTTTTCTAACGATATTCATAATTAAACCATAATAATGCAATGTGCGCTTGTTTCAATAAGATAATACGTATACACGAATATCTCCATGTTGTGTGCGTTATGTTATTGTGTTATGAATGTGTGTTTTTGATTAATTTATAATTCTATGTAGCTAGGATGGTTTTCACTCTGAACGGATATAAATAACTAAGAACGATTTTAGCGCAGATTTAGAGACATACTTACAAAAACTAAATATTTTGTTTGATGTACTGTAAGGTGAAATGAGATGATGTCAAATAACTATTGAGGTCATTCATCCATGAAAATATTACAAATGTGATAGTATGTCAAACTAAAACCTGACATGAAGCAAACTAGCATAGCGAGAAAGGACGTCTTTATGGACTCTACATTTTGATGAATTGAGTGAATCTGATGCGAGGCTCTGCGGAACATCTTCAAGTGCAAATTCTGCAATTGTTCCTTTCAGGACTTCCGTTGTTGATTTATGAAACAGCGAATACATGCCACTTTTACAAAGCTTGGAGAGCATTACACTGGTAATATTAATCATTTCAATCATTTATCTTTGCACATTCGAGCAAAACTGTTACAATCGCCATTACCTACTTGCAGAATGATAGATGTAGCGATCCGGCCAATTCGGCAAAGCACAGCGGGATATGTTGTAAGAAGTAAATACCCTAATGGGTATGATGGGTAATCCCACCACCGCTAATCAGCAACGTCATGCGGCTAGCAAATCTTCTATTCATGCCTTACTACCAATAACTTGAAAATATTTTCTTAAAACAACAAATAATGGATTCTAGAGAAGCAAAAAGGAAGAGATTATGTTAGTTGAGATTCCGTGTGTACCTAAACAGTTCTAAGACAAGTATTACATGCTGTTTTACTGCGTTTATGTCGGTTATCGCTACATTCGGCTTCATGCTATCTCCTTGCCGAAACACAATGTACGTAATTGGTTAACCAACACTCTGAAACAGAGTAAGAACACACCTCTAACTATTACTTAGGATGTTTGTGTATAGGTACATTTAGGAGAATCTTTGTATGAAAACTCAAACGGCACTATACTATTTTGTACCTTATTTGTTAATGTCAGACCTCCGGCAGATTTTTTTCAAACCAATTTATCTCATTAAAGAAACGCATAATCTAAGATAGACACACAATAAATCCATATCTTCTACCTCAGTAGATAGACAAATTACTATTTAGTTGTTTCCATTAGTTTCGATTGTAATTAGATAATATTTTGTTTTATTACTCTTTAAAAAAAAAGTATTAACTTCTGTATGGATTAATGTTAACGCGGAAAGTAATGCATCTTGGACTATAAAAATAAACATTCTAAAATGGTAACATAACGCTACTTTACCAGCTCTACCAAACCCGACGCCACTTAAATGTTTTCTGATCAAAATAAAATAATTGCCTATCATCAAAGCTGAAAGTTCACGGAAACAAGATCCAATTACAGCGAAATATTACATTTGTTTGAAACTTTCATATCCATCTCGATAAATATAAATAAAATTGAAATGTCTGTTTATTTCTTGTTATGCATTTCGATATTCCACTTAAGTTTTTTCTTGATGCATATAAAAGAATGTTAATACATGAAACAGGCACAATACCAACTTATAACGTTTTTTCCTGTCAGACTTTTTTTTAGACTAACTTTGGAGGATACTTTTTGACCAGCCTCCAAAAAGGAAGAGGTTTTATGTCCCTCGAAATTTATTTTATTTAGAAAAATCATTAGGTTTGTATGTAACAGCGAAGTTAATATTTTAGGAAAACAACATCCTTTTTCTGTTAGTTTATTTTAATACTGTTTTTATTCATTTTATATTCCCTGCGTCATTGATTGTATGAAAGTAAAAGATTATAGCATTTCTAATAATATCAGTGAAGAGATTGTCGCGCGCGAGCAGAAGACACAAATGGAAGAACGTCTCTACACACAGCGATGAACAAGAAAAAGTGGGCGTGTCGCTCCGCCCAGCGGCCCGGCCACGCTTTCTTGTCATCCTGCAGCCTCCCCCGGCAGGACTTATCTCTCAGATAGCTACAATAAAACAGATACGCTAGCAATGTGTTACTAAGTAATAAAGCGGCGCCATTTTGTCCTGTGCTTCCGTGTCGCCTGAAAGCAATAACGCCTTTATGAGCTGAGCAGCGATCCGGCATCAAGTGATCAAAGAGCTCGCCCTGTTTCATTTCACGCTTGTTGTCTTTCTTTCATTGTGAAACGAAACGTTGATAACACAGTCATTCTATTCTTTTATGTAGGTATTATCTTGTACATAATGATTTACTGTTTTCTAATGAATTGTTATGTAATTTAACTAGTTATGTCCGTAAAGTTAATTAATTAAATCTTAAAATGCCTTGAAAATTTGAGGGTCTTGGTAGATTAGAAAAGTAACAAGCACTAATACGTTATAATTTTATTTAAGTAAGTATCTCTACATTAATATAGCATAATGAGTGCCTGTTAGTAATAGATCACAACTTTCGTGGCACTACAACATATTGCAGTCATAATAATATATGATAGGTGTTAACATTTCTACCATCAATTGTATTGAAACTTCTATATTTCATGAGTAAACTTGGAATACATTACCTAATATAAGAATTAAGCGATTAAATAATTAATAAAATGATTATTTAGAACGAGTGAGTATAACAAGAGCGTGGTCACATCGCCGAGTAAAGTATCACTCTATTATTTATAGACGCGTTCGATACGCAATACAAATTATTGTTTTCAAAGTATAACGTTTAGGGGAGCGCGTTGTTTGCAGAACGACCCTCTGGGACTCCCTTCGGGCAAGTGTGCCGCAACGAATTTGACATTTACTCATGTAGCTTTAAGTGTGATTTTGTACGGCAACAGTCAGAATGGAATACGTTTTTCGCTTTGCGAAGGTATTGTGGTACTATTAGAGCAATCTTTTGACAATTGAATTTCGGTTTGAGTGGCGCGCAGTTCGCAGTTACGACTTTATGGCACAGGCGAGGGCCATGGGTGTTTGCGTGCGGTAATTGATACGAAGTGACAGACACGAGGGGATACTTTTTCAGCCTCCGGCCGTACAGAGGAGAAATGTTTTGACATCAACCGAAAAGAGATGGGTGTGATTTGAAGTGCCCTTTGTGGAATTATAGTCGCGGATGGCGTCTTTAATATTGACTAATGCATTTCGTTGCTAATGGGGAAATGGAATACGACAGGTGCGAGGGTTTTAACGATGCTTAGGATTAAAATAACAACTTCTTTCATTACTTATTTAATGTTTATTATTGTTATGTTGCAAACGATTGATAAGTACGAGGGAATGACAATAGATAATCAAGCAGTATTTATTAAATGCCTGTTGATAATGTTTGGTTTCGGATTGCCATCATTGGTTATTGCTACTTAATTTTAGTGACCAATACCATTTAGAAACGACAACAAAGAAAACTACCAATTTCACTTATTCCTAATAGTCTGGAGCGGCTCCTATCTACAGTCACCTAACAATAGATAATGAAGAAGTTTTACTAAATCAGTTAGCATGTTATTAGATCAACGTAGGCACCTCTTATTCTTACAAACTTATCAGACACGACGCTGCTGGCAAATACAAATTACTAATATAAAATAAGTCTTAATTAAAATTAGCTACCATTTACAAGTTCTTAATAAATTACACTATCTGAAACACAAGCACGTACTTACCTAGTGTAGATTTGCAAATTAATTCGACATTAAAGTATCAGTGGCGGATCAGGCGGTCCATTAATAAATCAGTTCGCTAAAACCGTAATTGTAATCTCAAACAAGGCGGAGGGAGCGCGGTGTTTGTTCTAACAACATTATTACAATAAGTTTGGGTTCGGTTCGCCGCCGCTGCGCCGAGCCCGCCGCCGCTGCCACCGCGCAGGAGCCCATCCGCGCGGTTCACACGCCGTAAGGGTCTTGTACACGTCCCGGCTTGCTGGCAAAGCCTCGGTCATTACCGTCAAGATAGCCACAAAAGATGATATTCGAGAAGAATTCGTGATTGGTACCGGTTCGCGTGAATACTCCCGTAGAGCCATATTGGGCATCCAGTAGCCGATAAATCTGGTAAAGCAATCAAAGCTTGCGCTCAGGCTAATTTGCCAATAATAATAATTCCTGTAGCCGTTAATCATCGAAAACCGGAGGGTGTACGTAGACCCTTAGGCTTTCTTTTCGCTACCGACATGACACGGCGCAGAGGAAAGCGTTGCCTCAACAAAACTTGCATTATTCAATATGGTTATTCTATTATCTAGTCTCTTAGCTGTGATACTATCAAATTTTTCCTTGCTTAACAACAATCCTGGATTTTGACTAATACGTGTCTAATCCTCTTACGGTGTCGATCAATGGCAATAATTCACTGCTACAGGAACGGCATTATCCGTAGCGCTGTACAGATATATAATATGAGTACATATAGATATGAGTACATATCTATATGAGTACATATAGATATGTACTCATATTATGGATCTCACAAATCTTAGTGATGGCTCGTAATGACACTGAATATATATAAAGAAAATCAGGTATTTCTGGTAAATAATGGGAAGCTTCGTAGAAAAGTATGACCGCGAGCAAGCAAAGCTTTGAGCTACATAATCATGCTTTGCTACGCAGGGACTACAGCTAAGGGATGCGGCGTAGCAAATTCATTACGATAAATACAACGGTTACGAAACCGTACCAGCTCGTGGATAGGGTTCGTTTTATAGATATAAAACACATTCTCTTGGTGACTTTAGGTTTCCCAATGGGTTCTTTTTACATATCTTAACACAGCGAACTCATTCACCTGGATGACATCACTAAGCTGAAAAAGTGGAGTAATCCATTTTAAGTAAGGGTCTCTCTAGACTCTATGAGAGAACTAGGTAAACGTCGTACCGCCAAATAAGACCTCATTACTCGTACCTATGTTATTAAAATAAATACTGAATGAGCCCATAAAACTCTGGAATAAAATTAATGTTTCCCGTAATGAAAATGTTTCCCACGATCCTATTATTTATAATTCATAAAATTAATCGTTTCATCAGCATTATAATCCGACATGTTTTATTACGATTTATTTTATGTAGCCACTGTGTTAACATAATAAAGCCTCTTAGTTATTTTTATAGAGAAAATAGCGCATAATGTGTAAGCTTTTTGAGTTTTGACTAACTTCAAAATTGAGTTTAAAATCGGGAAAGTTACTTTTATAGTTGGTGTTTACAAAATATCATTTAAAGATACTTAAAAATATTGAAACTTAGATAACATAAAAAAAATCGTTTTAATTTCAGTGTTGTCGTCAAAAATCATTGAAAATTGTATGATCTCTAAATGATCTATATTACTGAAGGGATGTTAGTGTTTTGTTGGGCACTTGTAGTGGGCTGTTAAGTAGTGCTTGGGGTGCGCTGGGCAGGCGAGGCGTCAAGGCGTGGTGCACACTGCCGCGGGCGCCCCGCCCCGCCCTGCCTCCACTCATCTGCTTGTCTTCCCACGCGACAGATACGTAATCGTCAGTATCTCAGCAACTTTAATATAGAAATAAAATGATTCGTGACGAATTATTAAAAAGGTACATATTTAAAATTAAACCCAATGGCATTGCATATTTATCTTGGCGCCTTATTAGCGTAACGTCCAAAAGTCGCCTGAGTTTCAACAAAGTTTTCCACACAAGATATACTTACTAAATTAACTTAACTAATATTATCCGCCATATCCTCATAGTTTAGCTCTTCAATACAATGTTTGTCTTCAACAAAATGAACATTACCACACGGATATTATGCATGCATGATGCGAGAACGCTGCAGCGGTAGCATACAATAGAATTTGGGAATTCTCCACGCTCTCAATGGCATTAAAACAATGGGGAATATGAAACTCCCCGATATAAGCTATGCCTATAAGCTCCGCAGTTTCTACGTCGCTTAATGAAGTTAATCTATTTTAATCTAGCTCCGAACTCAAACAATAGAACTTCTATACTTACTGTAATAAAATATGTAAAACTTAATACTCGATAGTGGTGTAGAATGTTTGATATTAGCATATTATTGACGCTTCGGTGATCTGTGGTATAAAATGGGATATGTGTACAGCTGTCCTGCCTTTATGTTTGGATTTGTGTACTTTCCCTAAGACTTTGCATGATTTAATCTTTATGGTGTCGAATTATGGCGGATTTGAATGACGGTACGGATATTTATAGATTTTAAGTTAAACCTATAAATAGACTCAAAGTAGACTAGGCTAGAAAACATAATTATTTCCAAGAATTCATATTTTGTAGTAGCAAGAAATGTTCAATCTACTTTTTTTCCTGTTAATGAAGCCTACACAGGCTGCTATTATTTTTGTCTTTAATTTTAGACCGATATGATTCCAATTAAATTAGCACATTTTAATACAGACATACTTAGAGAGTTTAGTAGACGTGTATCGTAACTTTAGAAAATTAACAGTAATGATGACAGCCGAGATCTCGGTAGCCTTGTATAGAAATATAAGCTGGGTATGAAAAAAATAATTAGACTCTAAGTTAACAAGTTTTGTTTCAACCATTAAATATTCACAGTATATTCAACTACCAGTCGAATTGAATAAGACATTTGTAAATACAGTATGGATACGAAATATGGGTAATAAATTATATAAAGTATAAACATACAAGATTTTTTTAAACGTGTAAAAACTATAGATATTAAAAAAAATCCTTATTCTCTATTTAAATTTTTGTTTGTATAACCAGGAAATATAATAAGTACGGATAAGTATCTAACGCACTTATCGATACGCAGAAACCAGGGGTGTTTTTATTACAGAAAATGAACTCTTCGGTTGCAATGAAAACAGCAAACGAGTTAAGGCAAACAACACAACAATCAGTAGTACATAAAAGAGCATCGGGCTAATCTTATTGTGGGTGAGGAATGACAAAAGAGTCGGGTGCGAACACTGGGCACGGCGGGTGTAAGGAGCGGAGCCCCGGAGTCTGGCGGTGGCAGCGGCCATATTTGCCGCTCAAGTAGCGCCCAATGAGGGGCGCGGGCGGACGCCGAACGCGAAAACCCCGTCACTCTTTCATTGAAAGTTAATAGGACCTTTGTCGGCCGGCGACTGACTCTTGTAATGCAATTAACTCCGACAATGGTGCTATCGTTAACGAATTAATTTTAAAGGTCTACTCAGAATACGCATAGGGTGCCGCATTCTAAATGATAATTTTGACTTTTGTGTTGAATATTATCCGGTGCCGGATCAACTTCTATGATCTTTTGGGAAATTATTGTGTGATTACTTTATGCATGACCAAGTGTGCTTATTTTGAAATAATCCTTTCCTATTCTACTAGCTTTTGATATACATATTTTTATCACAATATTTGCAAAAAAAGAGAGATACAATATTTTCTCAATCCTTTTCCTTTCAAGCTTCTAATAGTTACTTAATAAAATGTTACGGTACGCACGGTTAATCGCAAGCATTCAATAGATTTTATATTGAAATTGGGAACACAATATGAATATGTGTTGTCAGATTTGGACAGGGATTGGATAAGGCTGGCCGGTCCGGTGTTGTGACGGCGAGGCGCTACAATGGCTGGCGAGCGACCACCCGCAGTCTGGGAACATCTCACACTTGTGTCTGCCCACTCGAGTGGAAGCGCCTCAGCCCCCGGCCTACCGGGAAATATCAATGATACACAACTACACTACATTTGAGGTTTTTTTCGTATTATGCAGTTCAGTAGCTTGGTCAATGTTTGCTACAAAATTGGGTCGTTTCAATTGTCCGTAGATAATACGGCGCATTAACAATCGATCGATCGTTTACAAGGGTTCGCTACGGATAGTATTATGAGCTACTGAATGATTTAATAGGAAACTTCTGAACTATGAATATTATGATGTTTGTTGTTTGGTTACAAAGAAGTTAAGTTCTTATAAGGACAATGTTATCTGTTAAGTAGGAAGATATTTGAAAAAAAAAATTAAATTGTGTGGGTTTGTATGTTTAGTTAATAGTTTGATATTTCATTTATTCAGTTAAGCATAGATGTTTAATAAAAGGACATGCCTACAAAATGATTTTTTGCAGATACATGAAATGTGAATTAACATTAAAAGTATAAGTTACCGATAAAGGTGATGTTGAATGCCTGAAGTCATTAAATATTCTGTGTTCAAAAGTAGAATTAATCTCTCAATTTGTCCTGCAGGTCTGGTTTAAAAATCGTCGTGCAAAATGGCGCAAACAGAAGCGTGAGGAGCAGGAGCGGCTCCGCAAGCTGCAGGAGGAGCGAGCGTGCGGGCGCGCGCCGCTGCTGGCGCGGTCGCCGCTGTCGCCCGCGCACTCGCCGCACTCACCGCTCGCGCCGCACGCGCTGCCCGCGCCGCCCACGCCGCGCCCCTACACCGACGACTCCGACTCCGACCTAGAAGTCGCCTAACCACTACATACTTCCACATCAAGCTTCCAAAACCCGTGACTTAACTCTAAAACTCAAACAAACTGTAAAGTACTTCAGTGAGAAAGTGTTCAATGAAAAAACTTGAGAAAGTGATTGTGTTGATTATAAGTTGGAAAACAATAGTGATGAACGGTTTTGAGTACTATAAGTGGAAAATATTTAAACTGAGATTTCTAGTTAACTCAACTTACTTGCCTATACAAAGAAGAATCATTACTTATCGTGTATCTAAGAATGTATAATGTTTAGAAGTAGTAATAGAAAATGTACGTATTTAGCAGGTCTATAGGTAGTCATCGAAGCGTATCAATTTCCTATTAAATTAAACATTTAATTTAATCCTAGAAATAATCTCTTTTTAATTCATGTTGTAGATACATGTTTTTACCGCTAGTAGAAATCTATAATACTTGAATGGTTTTTTGGTGTATGTACCTACTTAAAGTTCCCTTAAAAATAAGTCAGTGATTAGATATAGACATCTACCGCTTTTGATGACAAAATAGTTTAAATAATGTATCTACTTATAATCGAAATACTTATTTCAATACATACCTACCATCAATACACTTTAGGTACCTATTTTATTATAATTCAACAATTGAATCATAAAATAGTTCAACAATTGGGTATTTCAAACATATTAGGAACAGCAAAATAAGATCACAAATGACTCTCAAATACAATGTGAATAATTTTTCCGCATTTGTAAAAATAACGCTACTCTACATTTTTTTTGCAAGTTGTTTATATGTGAGAAATAGTGCAACTTTATTGTAAATATTATTTATTGATTGCACTCCTCTGCTGATCATTAAGCGTGGAAAAATGATTTTGCTTATACGAGTACTTATGTAATTTACAACGATTGGAATGATTATACCCGTAATATGTATTTTGTCCAGATGTAAAGAACACATCATGTTGTTTATACGAGAGATTCCGCAAACATTGATACAGTGAAACTATCATGTAACTTTGTAAGTTTTCATGATACAGATTCCATATTGTTTGGCAGTGGCTTCAACTTTAGTTCGTTTTGTTTTACTTTTGCAATTTAAAAAAAATAAGGTTGTATACAATGTAGTACTCATATGACAAGACAAACAATATTTGACTAGTTCCTGGATCAGTAGTCAGATTTTGATGTAAATATAATTATTGAGATATATTATTCTCTACATGAATAAAGTACATAATTAACTTAATGACCATTCTATTCGGCCTTACAACATCTTGAGGTTCTGAAAGACTTGAGATTTAACTTCTTATGCCCATAGAAATAAATTATTCGTAAACAAGAGAGCGTTTTAGCGAGCATTGTTCACGAAAGAAAACGCCTATTTTGCTTCTATAATTTGGGAAAGTAAAGCAATTTTGTAATTTTTCTATCACAACTTCGTGAACAATACAATTTTTGACAGCTTTTTTAAAAGCTCGATGACAGAATAACAAACTAATTCTCAAGTCTCTAAGCTCCTTTAGAGTTATCATTTATAAACAAAATTATTTATTAACTGCCCTTATAACGTAGAAAAGAGCTTACATTTTATAAGCTCAATAAATTCTTGCAGATATTCACAATTATTAAAGTGTTGCTTTATTTATTTACTATAAGTCTACTGGAACTGGTAGGCCATTCAATATTATTACTATCTTGATAAAAATCTACGTATTTTTATTGTTATAGCTAGCTATATCATATTTGTAAAATATATTTTAGTTGTTTCTAAGGCCTTTTAATAATATACTGCTATTTTAGTTGTATGTACAAGTATATGTACTTAATAACATACTTAATGTGGATAATGTTATAAGAGAGCTGATATTTACTTCATTAAATTAAACTAGATAAATTAAATCAAACATATTGTGTCTACAAACTGTAAATACTAAATATAGTTAGAATCCTACTGCTTATTCCAGAAACTTGGGGGATATTACTGTTCTACGAAAACTGTTAACTTTATTAGCAATAGGCTAGTTGACGCTAATCGACTAATTAGGCAAAAAAATTTTTCATTATTAGTAGCTAGTAGTAGAAAGTAATTTTCATTTACAGATAAAACACATTTATCTCTTTTGTCCCATTGGTTGTTTCTGTTTTAACTCTTATGAGTTTACACTGTCTTCACTATAGGAAAAAAAACTCGATGTAAAAAAATGATAAGTGCCAAATAGCCTATTGTAAATATTTGTAGTTATACGCCAATGTTTTAGTAGAAATCTTTTGTATTAGGAAATATGATTGCTGTCAATATTTGACTTCCTGGCAACGCAACAGCAACGTTATGCAATAGTAACTATCTAGCGTAATTAAGTTATCGACATAAAAAGTAATAAAAACCTAATTACATAATATACATAATCTAATCAGTATTTTTATTTGCTAATTTACCTATTTTAACGTATGTTCTATTTACATAGTGCAATGTCTAAAAATATAAGTGCATAAAACTTAAATTAGACCGCAGACCACTGCAAACCTTGTTATTCTGTCCGGAAAGCTCTTTTCTGCCTTATAGATACTTTTTTAATTATGTAGGCATACAAAAAAGTGCAATGGCCATTGCATTTTTTCTTCACGGACAAAATCAGCAAGATTTTTCCACTACTTATATTGAAGATACTGAAATCGACCGAAGTCGTCCATATTGTTTGATCGAGTAGCGTTAGCTCTTAGGTCACGGGATGGATTCTATAACACAATCCTTTTAGCTACCTACTTTGGGTCAGGGATCAGGGAAATGTATGTGACTCTACCTTGACCATTCTTATACTATTCATATTTTTTCCTGTTATTTTGATTCGCCTTTTTAGACACCTTTTTACGAAGACAAGTTACATATGAGCCAATCTGAGTATAAATGAAAAACCTACCTATAGTTTCGAAACTTAACCATTCACAACATATTCGTATGTAGGTAATGATTGTTTTAATTTCAGATTGCATAATATCGAATGATTATAATTATCGATTGTGCATTTTCCTTGTTCGATGAAAATTGACAACACAAGATAACGATAAAGTTCCCAAAGACGGATTAGTTAGCATTGTGATGTCAAAGTATGGTGTATCCGTGCTGGCATACAAATGAGACCACGCACTGATGTAAGTGCGGCCTTGTGAATACCTGCTACGATTATGGTGTCATTGACTATGTCATCTCAATCAATAATCCGCTGCATGTAATATGTGTGGTTACGGTGACTAAAAATGACGTGACTGCCATTCAATATAACAATAAGTTAATAAGAACCGATCTACATAATAGTCGGTACCTCATATACTTAAGCTGCTTAAAATACTATAAGCCAAATATGTTAATTATTTACATGTTTTTAAACTCCGACGCAAAAAGAGGGGTGCTGTAATTAAGACGTGTCGGTCTGTCGGGCTGCTAAACGCATGGACCAATTTAGATGCGCGTTTTCTTATTAAGTTGCTATTTAATCTATCTTGTTAGGTGTATATTGTACCTATAAGATATAAGACAATACTAACTACATAACCTTCACTTCTCACACAAAATCTGCCTGGTACACAACAGCCAGGGAGAGGTGGAGAGGCCTTTGCCCTGCAGTAGAAAAGACAAGGCTTGTAAAAAAACACAGACAAACTTTAATTTAGAAATGACTTCAGTAGTCGAAGAAGCATTTGCTTATGTAGTAAGTACCTTGTAGTTATTTAAATAATAATAAAGACCTATTTTGTATTGTACGTGCTGCTATTCATCCTATAGATATTTAATTGTTATGTAGATCAGATTCATTCACACTTTTGCATTTATATTAGCGGCACCATTCAAGTATAAAATAAGCGTCATTTATAATAAGCAGCGTTTTATTAAATTAGCTTTTAAATAATAAAATTTAATAGCAGCCTATAACTTAACCGGATAGTGTTGAGTTTTATGAACATTTCATTCGGATAAGGTGCAAGAATTATATATAGGGTCTCGTGAGGTAGAGTATGAACCTATGACCAAATTGGTACTCTACCGAGTGTATAGAAACAATAAAACATACAAGCTTATTTAATAAACATAGATTTATTTAAATATTCGAGTCACACTTATGTAAATAATATATCACACATTGTTATAATGTTTGGTTGACTAATATTGCCTTTAAATATTGATTACACCTTGTTTTGTAATTTAGTAGGTACAGCTACTACATATGTACCTACCGTAAAAACCAATTATACCTACAATATCACGGTGAACATAATTTGGCGGCCTAAGAGTAGTGAAAAGTACAGTCGATAGCACATAAGCGGGAACTATACGATATTGACATTGCCATTATTTATAACAAAGCAGTGCTCAATTTCTTGGGTTACACTTGTGTGGTCGACCGTACTGTACTATTCTAGTCCTAGTAGTAGGCTAACGGGTAGCTGTAGGCGTAAGCGTACGGGTAGGAGTAAGTGTAGGCCAGGGGACTGCTGTAGTACGCAGCCGGGTAGTACCCGTAGTCTAACAGCACTTGGGGCTTAGCCACTGCAGGGCTCAGCAGCATTGCCGCGGCGAAGATCAACAACATCTGTTAAACAAAAGGGAGATTTATGTAATAGTCGTATCTACATCACGCGAGTTCCACGGTGTTTTCTGGCTGTTTTGCGCTTTACGAGCTTTGGGTTTTCTTCTACCCAACCTTGGAAAAACGCTTGTAATATGCCAATGGTATGCCTAATTTAATAAGATTGCGCTATATAATAGCTGAGACAAGAATTACAGGTACCTACAGCAAGGCTTATGATATTTAACGTGCAAATAATAATTTTCAACGGGATAAATCAGTTTCAGATTTTTACGATTAATTAATTTATCAACGCAGTCACTTTATAGCTAATTATGTTTATTTTTTCTAAAATTTAATGTAGTTCATTAAATATTTTAATAATTGTAAATAAACTTACCAATTTGAACATGTTGAACAGAGTCTTTAACAGTTCACTGAAGAAGATCTAGTAGATCACTAGACGGGACTGATGTCGATGGATGCGAGTGTGGATGTCATGGCGTCTCCCGCTGCCGTCCATCTTATATACGGAGCCCGAGGTCCGGCGTCCCGTCCGTGATTGGAAAAACTAATGATCCGCAGACCGTCCTCAACATGCGGCAAATAGGATGTAAAAAATCTTATACACAATGTCGCATTAACAGTTAATAGTACTTCATTTCCATATCGGTCCCGGATCATAGTGTGACAATAGACGCGTAGAAAATTCGACGCCTGATTAATGGCTGGAAAAAATGTTTATACAAACACTATTGTCGGTTCGTGTCTTATTTTTATTTATATTTTTGTTACTACGAATACTATTTAGTACAGCTTTTGCCTACGACTTTATACCAACGCGTTACTCAGTTTTAAGTTACTAGATGCATTTTACCTAGATAGATAAATAAGTAATTTTAATTAGGAAATAAGATTTGCCTATTTAAGAATAATAGGTAGGTATTTTATTTTCAAATTGGTGGGTCCGATAGCCTATAGAAATTGAGAAAAAGTTTAAATCTGCTTAAATTTAAAGAAACCCACAGTACATACTTAGATGTAGGTACCTACCAACCTACGAGTAGGTACGAGTACCTACGAGTACGGGTAGGTAGATTATGAATATTAGTAGGCAGATACCTACTTTATAGTTCTAAATACTGCACTTGTTTAATTAATGAAGAGCAAGAACATCTGTCATCGTCAAGGAACAATTTACATTAAATTTACATAAATAAATATGAAATACCTACACGTTTAGGTAGTAGGCACCTTTATACCTACTTACCTATATTTAGATATTCTACTTTTCTGGCCATAGTGGTTTGTCAATTTATAAAATTTTCGAGACCCTTAAATAAAAACTCAACATAAAAAAAAAAAAAATACATGGGTACGTAAGTGGGAACGTACTTATGTATAAGCACAACAACGAATTATAAAGTTTTTAAATGGGGGGAACCCTTCTATTATGAAGCGAATACTTACAAACTGCAAAGGTGAATAATAATAAAAAGTATGGTTTCAATTTCCTTAACTTTATTGTATCCCTTCCACAAATTTTAATTGAATCCATAAGGTGTCCGGTTCGATACAAAAGAAAAATATCGATAAATTAAATGCTGCTTGAACAATATGAAAGGTCCGCTTGGAGGAAACTTTCTTTAAAATCTCTCATTTGGTACCTTCAAAAATCTATAAATATAATTACATAATTGCTATTGATAGCAGATACCTATTATAAGTAATTCCTGCAAAATGTACTTAGTTGCGATAATCTAGGTAGGAACATAAGTAGGTACCTAATATTGACCCGGTTCGTATAGAATCTATATTGTGTAATTGTTTCTACAATATCTATCCAATGATTACATCTACATAGGCAGCTACATAGGTAGGTACTTCCGAAGACACTTTGACAGGCATCTTATTATCTATGATTATTATACAAATCACGGCGCACTAGACACTCCTAAACATGAACCTTGTCAAGACCATTGCAATGGTAGTAGTATGTGGGTATAGCTGCCGACCGCTATAACGATTCTTATACTTAGATGGTGATCAGCAAGAGTCAAGAGAGGTACCTACCTGTTGGTAGGAATATAGTTACCGCTTAACCTACAAGTCTCCATCTAAAATTAAAGTTTTAAGGTGACTGGCCTGTATGTCTAGCGATAGTAGCTAAAACGGAGGTCGTGGGTTCGATTCCCACCCAGGAAAAATCTTTCTGTGATAAGCATAATCATTTGTTTTTTGTCTGGTTGTATTTATCTATAGGTATTATGTATGTATTTAGAAATACATCTGTATGTTCATCAGTATTCATATACTAGGTAGCAACCGGAGGGGCGATTGATGAAAGTTGGTTTGTATAGTTCATTAATACGTCGTGTCATTTTAGTTTATGGTATTTTAATCCGTCCGCATGTATGGTTTTTCCTACTAGAAACAGGTATTTGGCATAATATATCTCTGTAATCTATATGCACAGAGCAAAGTTATATGTATCTGTCTATGAATGCTCAATTGTTGGAATGGATCTTATCATGCAAAATTTGAAAAGGATAGTCATAAGTCCAACTGAAACTAACATAAAATTGTTTCTAATTACGAAAAGACACTGGACCATCACTGTCTCCGTTTATAAAGACAATAATGTAAGGATTTAACACATTAAAAAGTACATGATTTTATTTACATTTTTTATTAACAACCATCATTCATCATCTACCTTCTGACGCATGTTTCTTTTGGGATTATTGAATTTCCGTTTTTTGAACTCGACGGGCTCATCGCCGAGGGACTGTACGCGCTTCTCTTTGAATTGAATGACTTCTGGTTCCATTACGACTGGCGGCGGCGGTAACTCCTTCCCAGGTGCTGGTAACTGAAGGTCCACGTTTTCTGTAGGCCTGTAAATAAAGCAATTACATATAATTCTGTCTTCTAATGATTCAAAATATTCGAGGAAACGAATTACTTTGTTCTAGATATTTGCATTTTCCTCACTCAATGCAACAGGGTCTGGGGAGAAATTAAGTACTATATTGCAGTCTTAAAATAGTTTTTTAACTAGCTAGTGACACAGCGTTAACATTTATGCAGTTTTCTGTACTATTGTTTTAGTATATAGCAAACAAACCACTTTAATTTGTCAAGATATCTCCAACTAGGTAAAGTTTACTACTCAAATTAACATTAGTGCCGTTCTTATAGGCCATGATTTTTATGTCATTAGAATGAGAAAAGAAAGTGTAATTTTAGAACTAGATAGATTTTAAGTAGATTACTAACTCAGTAACAACTGGAGTCCATGAGCCGTATGGTTTGGTAGCACGCGGTGGCGGGCCGTAGTTCGTCAGTGTCCTAGGTGGCGGCGGATCTTTAGGCACTGCCAGCTCTCTCATTTTCTCTCTTGCTAAATGAGCATTGACTTCTTTATTCACTTCCTCTTGAGCTTGTTTCTGCTGATGTTTTCTGGAAAAACAGTAAATATTTATCAAATTCTGCATAAATCATGACACTAATAATTCACACTAATTATTATGTAATTCAGTAATATCACTTTCCTTAATAGATCTGTGAATGTGTTATTAAAAACTATTACAATAAATGTAAAACAAAGTATTGTTTTATTTGAATGAAATGATTTTGTCTTTTCTACATAAGATATTGCCTTGACTTTTTACTGGGACTGATATCAAGCTTGTGTTACATTGTTCACTCACTTTATTTTCTGCTTCTTTTTGTCTTGTGTTTCTTCTTTTAGCTTACTCTTTTCTTGATCTGCTATTGATACATACTCATCTGGAGTATCCCAAGTAGTATCTGTAAAAGTTAATTTAAATTGTTTATTATTATATTGTGTGGGGTTATTCTTCTCATATGTTGGAAATGAGAAATATGACAGCTTATTTGACAAATGAGTCAAAATAAATTTTAAGGTCATTGCTGCAGGTCACAAAAACTTACCATTTGTTACAGTGTTCCAGTAATAAGAGCTGCCATCTTCACTCTTCACTTCATTCCATACAGCCTTTTTCGGAGGTGTGGTAGCCACTACGATAGTTGCATCACCACTGCCGCCACTCTGACTTATCATTTCATTTATACTCTGAAAAACAAGAGAAATAACCAAAAGTTATTTACTTGCTGTTAATTAATACACTGATTGCTTAAAGCAGTTGGTACTTCAAGGTGTAACTGCATGGTTAACAATAGAACTTTAGGTGCACAAAGACACAAATTGTTTGAAGCATTTAGTTCCAAGACCCACAAGAGTGTTTGGCGTCTCAAGAAGTCCATTTATATCAATTACTGGGCAATCGCTCATAAACTAGGCAGAAGATGAAGGAATAAATGAATTCTTTTGCAAATAGGTACAATGTTGGCCTCACCTAAGGGTTAACTATAATAGTAAGGTTAGCTATAATAGAAACCCAAAATATAGTGCCCAAATATCATAAGGATTATAGTAAAAGTAGCTTAGGGTATAGCAAATACTCTAAGATCTTACGCCACATAGGCCTTTAGACCTACGCCTTTTCTTAGGTTTACTTCATTTTGCAGTAGCAGTTTCAAAGCTTGGATTGTATACACATTATTATGAAAATATGTCACAGCATACCTGTGAAGTTAGGTCAGCATTGTTTTTCACATCTTTCAAGTAGGCAGCCATAGCAGCGGCTTCCATTTTTTTAATATCATCATCAATCTTCTCCTTTTGTTTGAACTCCTTTGCACTTTTCTTACTGAGTTGGGATATGTGTTTCTGAACATTTTCTTTGTGCCGCTTACCATTTTCATGGAATGAAATAGACTGAAATAAATAAGATTTGATAATTAGTCCTAAATATAAAAAAAAAAAAAAATATTTTTATTATGGCATATTTCACAGGAGGGTTCAAGTATAAGTTTGCCAACCCTGTATTTCTATATCAAACAAATTTTTGTTCTAGGCAGGGATAAATCAGCAGCATATTAAACACCAATCTTTACTGTGTCATTAATTTAAATATGTATAAGTCTGCTTGCGACCATGGCTGGTGTTACCCGGTCGAAACATCAAGCCCCAAAAAAGGCACTTATGCATGTATGCGCTTATTCCCGTGAATAATATTACTATATTAGAAATAAGTTTTTAAATTATATTAAGTTAGATATCATACCACTTTATTATCAGCAAACCAACATTTGCAAAATTCACAATATTTTCTAGCTTGTGACTTCCAATATTCCGTCCTGAAAATAATAAATTTGTGAAATAATTTTATGCAGCTTCACAAAATCATGCAACATAACTAAAATTATTTGCAAAGATTATTTAGTATGTTATATTATGTGATGAATAATAATATGTTTGTTGTTTGATGTTTTTCTAAAACAGCTTGGTTATGAGAATACTTACATGGTTCTGAATGGTTCACGAGGAAATCACAAACAAAATACAGCGAATATCGTATACAATTTATTGGACTTAATATGATGTGTGCAAACAACACTCTGTGTAAACCAACAGAAAAATAAAGCTCTAGGTTAGTTTAACCAGGTCCAGCTAAGGAATATTCTTTTCTTTTACTTATAATTACTTATTTCTTAAGCCTTGTGCTGCGCTGTAGATTATTTATTTATAAATTGGTCTGTGACTGTTGTAGTGCAAAGGTGTAGTAAATTAGAAAAAGGTAGCCCATAGCTACATTCTCTAATATTCTTGTCACTTATCACTATAGCTAAATAATATTATCGTATTATCAGTAATTATCACAATAATATTAGTTTTTTTTTATGTCTGCACGTTTGCTCTCTCATTTGAGCAAAGAGTATCGAAATCAGAGGAGGTGCCCTGTCCTATTCATTCCACAGATTCACAGCCTAATTCAAACTGATAAAAATATATATTTATTTTTTATTTGTAAGACATCTATAAATACAATCGCATTTCACATCGATGAATTAATTTCATTACTTACGACGAAGATTTTTATACATTTTATTCCACTTTACAAAACCAGCAAAAATAATGACTGTGTTTTCTGTTTTGAAACATCACATGTTTTGCATTTTCATTTAAAATTAAAGTTTTGTCACGACTCCTAATTATATGTCCTAATTAACTTTCTTACACACCTATCATACCTCTCAGTGCTTTGTACCGCAATTGAATATTAGTTAAATGTCTACTTCGATGTCTGTCTATGAAGCTTTATTTAACAAAAAAAACCTTTCAAAGGCGGTCATTTTATGCGCACGGTCTTGTTTTTTCACACCAGAAGTATAGGTATGACCAGTCCATAGCTTTTTATGGTCTTGTGACTGACACGAAACTGACAGGAACTGAACTACAACACCAGTTGACAGACAGTTTAACGATTTCGAGTTGCCAGTTTCCAATAGTTGAATAAAGTAACAATATTGTTACTATAAAATAATAATAATTAAATAATTATTTTATTGGGAATAGTCACTGTTGCACGTCAAAAGATTCAATCATAGAAACTAAAATATTTCCTACTGTTAAAAATGAAAAATGGCCGAGCACTAGATTATCATTCGACTGTAGGTCACCAATGACTAACATGAGGCTCAATTGCTAGATCAAGCTCTGTATAAGTTATTTAAGTCGGTAAAACTGAAAGGCAAGACCTAAGATTAGTACATTTCATTTAATTTCTCCATGAAAATTATGGAGATAAAGACAAGTTGTATGGTCAATGACGACAGAATGTAAATGCCATTTCCTACATCTATGATGTGATTTCTCAAAGACTATTCTGATATGTAATATTATTAAGTATCGATATTGCTGTAGAAGGTATTTTACCTTCTAAAGAAATGGTTTACGAGATGCATTTCGATCTTGATAAACTATTGTAGATCTTGAATTGTGAAATGAGACTATTAAAGCTTTTTTTGTTCTATCTGCAACGTATTTTTAAATTAATTTAATAATTTCAGATGGAATATTCGTCAACAATGTTATAAGACCACATTCATAGTGCGTAATAAATATCGTTACGTCTTGTTGTTTATTGTTGGTGTTTATACTGTGAATGTGTATTATATGTTGGCAACACAGTTTTGGTTACATTGTGATGTCGTCGTCGAGTATCGAGTGTCGTCGTCTTTTGTAGAATTTTATCAAGGTAATGTTTATTTATGATATTAATGCATTTTATTTTAACTTCGACCGTGTAGAAATTAAATTTTCCGATTATTAAGTAACTTTGCTAATTATTAAGTTATTAACAACTTGTCATCGTTATATTTCTTGGCGGCCATATTAAAATTTGAAGAAACTACTACGACTTAGTTTTATCCCGTATAATCTCAGTAATCATATTCGATTTGCAGTTTAGTTCTCTTGAAATCAGAATTATATTACATTTACTTTGTTAAACTTGTATTAGTTGTTGTTGGTATGACTGTGTAAGTCAGAATTAACAGTTTTATATTTATTTGTACTTATTTTTGTGCTTGTTGACGCGTCTCGTAATCTCGTTTACTGTATCGCTCGTTTAAGCGTCTCTATCTAAACTGAGCCGATAATTGAAGATTGTCTATTTATTGTTTCAGATATCCCCGGACTAAGTTGGTGAACGTGATAAACTTCTAAATAGCTTATGTGTCGAAAAGTGACTTACCGTAAAATTTGTTTAGTGTCAGACTTGGACAAAGAATTGTGATTCTAAGTTTCTAATTTTAGTCGTGTCCCTAGTGGGATTATTTGGCAAAATGATGACCGAAAATAGAATTAGTTCAAGTAATCACGTTGGAAACAGTATGAGCAGTCAGAATAAGGGGTTTGTATATCTCTTTGTGTTGCATATTTCCAATTCAAGTTATGCAAGTTGTTTTTTTATTAACATAAAATATTTTTACAGAGATGTCGATAAAAGTATCGATGACATTGGTTGGAAATCAAAATTAAAAATACCCCCGAAAGACAGGAGAATAAAGACTAGTGTAAGTTTTTCTGTTTACCCTCTTTCTTTATAACTTGTTAATTCTTAAATTTCGAAATATTTCCTATTGCTGTAGCTACATTTTAAGAGTGTGTTCATTTACTATTAAAGATAATATTTATTTATAAGGATAAATATAGCTCATTATCTTATATTGTTTATAACATTCCGAAGTAAACAATATTGATTATTTCAAAAAAGTTTCAATTGAACATACTGACAATTATTATTATTATTAAAATATGTTTGTTCTCATAAAATTAACTTAAAAATTAGGAAGTGTAATTTAGTTTTTTTTTTTTACCATTTTTAATTTGTATACAATAGCTACAGTTCATTGTTTAAGTTTCTTTTACAAATTATCTTTGCATCATATGGAAATATTTGTACTCACTTCACAATTTTAGGATGATTAAAAATGACTTATATGCTAAATTTATTACAAAAAGGAAATTAAAATAACTATTACAAACATTCCTTTGCGAAAAAAGCACAAACTCAATGAGTTTAAAACTGAATGTAATACCAATTAAACCAGACTATATTTATATATTCTTTTAAGTTCAAGACAAATAGAAAATAGTTCTATATTGCTTGATTGATCTAGTTTGCAGAAATGTTATGATTGAAATGCATAAGCAACAATCAAAATTGTTTGGATATAATACATCATGTACAGTGTAACTTACAAAAGTGGTACTATGTGCATATTAAGAATAAATGTATCAGTTGATTAAAAAAAGTTGTTGACTAAGAATTGGAACAAAAAAAAGGCGAGCACTTGCTTGTAACTGAACTTAGTTTTTTTCAAAATGTTGCTTAAACCACCATAGTTACTGAATACATGATGCTGCAAAACTGCTATTACAAAGAAAATGTATACAAACTTGCTGTTATTTATTTATTTTGTGTATTAGTTCAAGATCATTCAAAATCAAGCACTTTTGAAGTAATTATTTTAAAATAATGCTAGGAAATTATTTTTGAACTACTCAAAAAGTTGTTAAGTGAATGTGTTGTCATTTATGGAATATTTTAAATGACAAAAAAGCTGCTATTGGGAGTGGTTGGAATTGTGTTATTTTACAAGTGTATATTATGATATTCAGTCAATGAATTAAAGATAAATAAAGAGAAATAAGTAGTAATTATCAATATTGTATTAAATATAAAAAAAAATATAGTATATAATTTTATTGGTTTTTAAAAACGCTCTTCAATTACATACCATAGTTTGGAGTTTATTGTATAGTGGTATCTATTGAGGTAAAAAACAGTTTTTATTTTGTTGATTGGCATGATTTCCAATCAAAATTTTAGAACTACAGAATTTTATCATTCAACTAACATTACCTAGTCACTTGCTATATAATAATAATCCTCCCAAGGTCCAGGACATCCTTTCAGATGACATAAATAAAATGTATATATCTAAAACCTTTGCAGGTAATATTGCTATTATGAGTTTAAAAATTGATTTTGCGTTGATGACTCTTATCTTTCATTTATAGGATGTAACAGACACAAGAGGAAATGAGTTTGAAGAGTTTTGCCTAAAACGAGAGCTGCTGATGGGCATTTTTGAGAAGGGATGGGAAAAGCCTTCCCCCATACAAGAGGCTTCTATTCCTATTGCACTTAGTGGTAAAGATGTCCTTGCAAGAGCTAAAAATGGTACTGGCAAAACTGGCGCTTATTGTATTCCAGTTTTAGAACAGGTTTGACCAAAAATACTTTTGAATTATGTAATACCAAGTAAAATATTGTTTTGTTGTTTTTCATGATGATTTTTTGGATTCCCCTTCACTTCTATATAAGTGACAAAATCCGTTTTAACTGATGTTATTATCAGCCATTAAACATTTCAGGCATAATTAGTGAGCTATTTAAAAACCTTTTGAATTTTCTACATTTAGGTCGATCCCAAAAAAGATGCTATCCAAGCTTTAATTGTGGTACCAACTAGGGAGTTAGCGCTCCAGACATCACAAATTTGCATTGAACTGGCAAAGCACACAGATATTCGCGTAATGGTTACTACAGGAGGTACTAATCTCCGGGATGATATTATGCGTATTTATCAAAATGGTAAAGAACTTCACAATTATTATTTTTTTGAAAATTTGTGATTTCATAAATGGTTGTGCCTTACTATGTAGTTATAATTTGTTTCAGTTCAAGTAATAATTGCTACGCCAGGTCGTATGATTGATCTCATGGATAAACAAGTTGCCAAGATGGACCAGTGCAGGATGCTGGTTCTTGATGAGGCAGACAAACTTCTTTCTCAAGACTTCAAAGGAATGCTAGATATGGTTATTTCACGGTGAGTAAATAATTGCTATATGTCTTATGACAATATAATATCGTTTAACATATCTTGATGAATGTTATTTTTATTCTACAGATTACCCAAAGAACGCCAGATCTTGCTGTTCTCTGCCACTTTCCCACTGAGTGTTAAACAATTCATGGAAAAACATTTAAGAGAGCCGTATGAGATTAATCTCATGGAAGAACTAACACTGAAAGGAGTTACACAGTACTATGCATTTGTTCAAGAAAGACAGAAAGTGCATTGTTTAAATACACTTTTTTCAAAGGTATGTAATTAGATCAATGCCATAAAAACATATTTCAAATACATGAGATTATAATGGTCCCATTTTGTTACAGTTGCAAATAAACCAGTCTATAATATTTTGTAATTCAACTCAACGTGTGGAGCTGCTTGCAAAGAAAATAACCGAGCTAGGTTACTGCTGTTATTACATTCACGCGCGTATGGCGCAGGCACACCGTAATCGTGTATTCCACGATTTCCGTGCTGGACTATGCCGCAACCTTGTGTGCTCTGATCTCTTTACTAGAGGTATAGACGTGCAAGCTGTGAACGTTGTCATTAATTTTGATTTCCCGCGCATGGCGGAAACCTACTTGCATCGCATTGGTCGCTCAGGACGTTTCGGACACTTGGGTATTGCCATCAACCTAATTACGTACGAGGACCGTTTCGCTCTGCACCGCATCGAGCAGGAACTGGGTACGGAGATCAAGCCGATCCCGAAGGTGATCGACCCGGCGCTGTACGTGTCGCGCCCGGACGACGACGACTCGGCTGATAAGTAACGCCGTGCCGCCGTCGCACCGTTTGCGCACATGCTTGCAGCGCACACCGCAACTAACTGGACTTGCTGACTGGTGAAAGGAACTACATAGTTTAAATCTTTAAAAACAAAAAACTTATTTGTAAAAAAGTGTAATGAATTTATTGTAACAAAATGTGAGTGTAAATAGTTTATTGTGAGTAAGACTTTGACCTGAAATGGGTTACTTTTTTAAAGTGTAAATAAACCACACATCAGGACTTAAACTAAAAGGTATCTTGCGTACTTTGTCCATATTGGATATTGTGAGCGAATTCCTACATTGTTAAAATATAAAAAATATTTATTTCAGCATCATCTGTGAGAGTCTACCTAGATTTGTCATCATCTTACATAAATTGTGGTAGACTTTCTGCTGCTATCATGGATACCTACCCACTCTTTGTAAGTTTGAGCTAGCACTGGTTTTTTTTACTATAAAAATCTTAAAATTCCGTTAGGTGGGTGGGTAGTTAGACTAGCTCAAACAACACTTATTGTTGAAAGAAGAAACATTTCAGTGTTAATAATGTTGTTTCTGACCGCTTGAAACAATATTGGTCAACAAGCCGTATTTGACAAAGACAGGCCATTAAGATACAAATCCATTGGACAGAACATAACTGATCTCAAAATTTGAGTAAATCAAAACATCAAATTACAGTTTTATTTTAGTCTGGATGAAGTATCATTTTGCCCTAGCTTTGCAGGTTTCCATTATCAATATTATTTGTTTTTTTAATTGGTAAGCGGCTCTTGTCACAGTATTTAGTTAATTTGCAGCTTGATTAATTAAGGTACTGGAGGGTGAGATTGCCATAATAATATGCAACTACCCTTTTATAAAAGTTTTAGTTTTTCATTTAACGTAATTTGAAAAACATTTAAAAAAATAATGATTGTAACCTAAATAATAACACATTTCCAGTTGGGTAAAATGTTTTTATAGCTATATTATCCATTCTCCAGTCCTTATTTGGTGGAAATCATATTTTCACCTTGTGTAATTATTGTAAAAAATCCTAATACTTGCATTAAACTGTGACGTTAAACAAAGTAAAGGAATGTACCATTCTGTTGCGGCTTGCAGATATGGCACATTGCTCGTACTGGGGATTTATTTGTTTTAGAGAGCTTTGTTTTAACAACAACTACCATCTGCTCTCTGGGGATATAAAACATTCGGGATGTCAAGTGAAGAGTTAATTTGGTTTACAGACCTTTAAAAGTATAGATTACATTATAACTTTTTGTCAGATACTACTTTTTTTCAATATACTATTCTTTCGTTTTAAATTAAACATTAATATTATGTACATGTTATGTCCTACTGTCAATTTTTATGGACTCTAAATGATGTGGAGTTGATAATAATGATTTTGTTAACTGATTTACTATGAGAAAGTAAAATGCATAACTGAATATGTTTCATATTTTAAAACAAACTGTCAAGTATAATTTATTTTATTAGCCTGTAATACCTGAAGTAAAAATGTTCATGCAAATAAGATTGTTACTCGTAACCAAGTTAAAATTGTTTGGAAAGATTAATTTGCTGATTGTGTTTAGAATAAGGGTTGTTTTGTTTTGGATCATGGAAGTGAAATTCAATTAGGGTTGGTGGAAATTGCATACAAGTGTTAGTCAGGAAAAATGATTTTGACAAAATATATCTGTGATATAGATTGATGTTTGGTTTCATGGTACACCCAGCAACACAGGATACATTTATAGTTATAAAAATATACTGAATAATTGGATATACAGAGAGAATGAATAGATATCTGTGTTGCTGCTCCTGCAAAACTGGATTAAGATAAAAGTGTGTACCTTCTAACTATACATATATTTAATTGTTTAGTCTTCCGAATCTTGAGGTATGTGTAAATGTAACTGACCATTAAATATAACGAGTAATAAGCAGGTTAATAAAATAAAGGGGCAATATTATTCATAAAAAAGAGTAAATGTAAGTGATATTGATTCATGGTTTTCTGTATTGATGTATGACAAAAAGACTGCAATACTTGACAAAGTTACATTATCACGTGTAATGTAAAAACGCTCCTAATCAATTGTTCTGCTCATGCGCACACTAGTTTGATCTCTTTATTTTCAGTTTCATTGTGCGACGAGCTTTAATAGATTAAGCAATCACTCGTTGCTGCGTTTACAAAACATGTTGATAATACCATGAACCAATATCTGCTTAAAAACGAAAATTCTATTAGTATAAATAAATATAAAATGATCTTAGCTACATCAGAATTTTTGAAACTCAAACTAGAAGCATATCAGATAAGATTTTATAAAGTTATAGTTTCAATAAATCATGCTTTTATACAAAGATGTCGAAAGTATACTAGAATATCAATATTGACAGTGGCATATTCTGTAATTGAATTATTTATCTTGTTTTTACTATTTCAGAAATATATTGTTGTTGAAAAAGGGCCAAAAATAAACTCTTCACGCCATTTATATCTTTTATTATATTTTGGTACCTTTTAGCTGCGTTCAATTACAAATTATCTAAGGCTTGCCCAGACTTGAGAACATTTCTTTCCCCGCTACGCGTCGTATTGGTCTGAAAGATACCCGTTCCACGTATAGTCTGCACAACCGCGCTGGAAAGTTTTTCTTTCTTTTCTTGCGGTGCCTCTCCGCTACTGGAGGTTGGCTGTCAACTCCGCATATCTCTCCTTGTCAATCGCCAGACGAAAAAGTTCTTTACGTTTATAGGCGTTTTTATTATTTGTGTTCATATACTTTTTGGCCGCGATCCACTAGGGGCAAAAAGTATAAGGGTGGAACAGACAGTCTCATCAATGACGGGGATTTTATTCAAAATGTTAACTTAAGCTGATAGGGACAGTCAGCCTTGGAACAAGCATTTATTGGGGGGAACGAACCCGCAAACCATCGAGGCTCGAGCAAAATGGTACTTTGGCGTGGTGATTTATATATGCGACTATTATTCATGAAGTCAGGGTTGTGTGGAGTCACGGTCGCCCATATAGAAAACAGCACTTGACCGGTTCACGGCTAGCTGCTTAGTGCATTGTGAGCGAGAGATTACTATTTTTGTTTCACTATAAATAAAGGCGCTGGGGGCCGTATCAAAGTATGTATTTCATTAATGGTTCCTGCCCACCAGATCTGTGCTGTGCAGCTATGCTGCGAAAATGCATAAGTGGCGCCAGTGTGCGTCCTCTAGTTACATGCTGATCAATATTATCAGTTAATAAAAAATAACGGTCCCCCAAGTGGTAATTAAAATAATGCAGCAAAACAATTACATTAGACCATAATAATCATTTATTGACTTGAGTACATTTGTAAAAATTAAAATGTACATACAATGATACACCTCCAAATATATTATAAGGTTTTTAATGAAAATCAGTCATAATTAAGTACATAGCTACACAGATTATGTTATTATGGATGTCATTTGCTGCGTTAACCCATTTGCTGCGGCGGCTAGTGCTACTAGCACGTCGGTGCACAGCGACAGGCAATCCTGCTTAATCGCTGCCTCAAACAGCGCTGCTTCGGCTCCCGCTCGTGAGCATCGGCCGTCTAATATGTAGGCGCGGTCGTCGATCTCGTGACATTCCCACATTTAATTAGACATATTCCGCATCTGCGCCCAGAATAATTAACAGCAGAATAGCGTCCGCCACATCAAATAGGTTAATTATTGTTCTAAATTCTATGAATTTATTAAGTTTCAATTGTAACTATTGTAGTTACTTACAATAATAAATTAATAACAAAATGATGAACTTAAATTAATTGTTAACAGGATATTGTTCTTTACTAAGATATGTATAGGATTTTCACACACCAGCTTAGACATTAAGGTAAGTAATTTATACCAAATTTCACCTTACTATCTAAGCTAGAATTACATAGTGAAAACACTTTATTAAAAATTAGGTATAATATAGGTAGAATTATAAATATTATTCTTACATTAACGTGGTTGACAATGAAAAAATATAAATTCTATATTGTAACTTGTGTTATTGTTCAAGTAATGCGTACTCTTTCCTTCAAAATTTCATAAAAATCATAATTACCTAAAATTAAACGAGATGTAAAAATGGCGGACGATACTGGTGGGAAATGGAATATTTTAGTTACACATCAGGTCCCTAGACACATTTAGAGAATTCTTATTAAAATATAAAGTAGAACACAACAGTGTAAACTTACAAATAAGCGAATATATTAAGGGCAAATATGTCTCTTAAGTTGTAAACGCATTTACGTTGCGTTGAGCGAAGCGACGGAAGCGGTGGGGTTTCCTATCCTTCCTTGACTGCCTATTTTTTATTTGGGTAGATTATGTTAACTTATTACAAAACGAAAAAAAAAACCAGATTAATTTGTAAAGAACAGTAATTATGTGTACGGGCAAGCGTCGCGTCACACAGCACAATTTAAGTGGGTTTACTCCTTTATCATTTTAAACAAAGTCATGTTAATGCAAATTAATAATTAGATTAAAGAGATCAAATAAAAATAACAATTAAGTACAAGTTCTTACTGTGACTAAACTATTAAGTTGAAATTAGGCACATGACTTAGGCAAATTTTTATAAAGAACACAAGTAGGTAAATCTTTGTTGCTGTATAATTTTTTCAGTTCTAGAATAATTAATTGTCAAATATTTGTGTTTTGTATTTCATTAAGAGCAACCAACTTATTTTAAATAACGCAATATGTCACACAATTCAATTCTATAGGTACCTATCTAAATAACGTTAATATTATAAGATTAGATTTAAACGCAGCTTACATCTTACAAAATATGTATTCAACAACAATAATGTAAATTCGTTATTCTATTGCGTATTGTAAGGCGATTGAATCATGTCGCCGGGATAATTTTAATACTTTCCCTTGATTTATAAAATCCATATTTACGCCGAAAAAAATATATGCTCGTACTATAAAATAAATAAATACATGTGTTTATCATACTAGTGATCACCATATAAGTATGAAAATTTGGAAATAAATAAAGACGTTGCTAAGCTCCCAACAACGTTTAGGAGGAATTCATAGTTGTGCGCATAAAGAGACTGCAATCGCTGATCAGCTGCACACGCTCGGTAAAGGTAGGGGTTACTCGTCCATGACAAAATTGGGATGCTGACGGGGTTTGAAAAGTAGAATCGGCCAGGAAAATAGAAAAAAATATATACACGCATTTTTTCTTTGTCGATATTACGAAAAACTATGTACTTTAGATACGCAAATTGTTAGAGTAGGGACTCCCTACGTTTTAATTGGGTACAAAATGTAACGGTTTGAAAATTTTAAATCACTGTATAGTCGAATTTTATGGTTACGTAAAAAAAGAAAAACGAGTCTAATATTTTCGATACCCACTTGCCGGACTTCAAACTTTGTCAACATTCCTATTGCCGTAGTTTCGTGAGGGTAAGGGGGGTGTTTGAGCGATGAGTTCATTCGAGTGAGAGCTGCGAGACGAGCAGCTCCGGCGGCGGCGTGACGCCCGGCTGCAGCGTGACGGCCACGCCGCGGTTCAGCGACACGGCCGGGTAGAACGCGCCGCGGAGACCCGTGAACGCTATGTCGCCCTGCAAATCATCTTCACGTCAACATACTGCCTACATAATCTTACATATAAAATTATCGTGTTACAATGTTAGTTAACATACTCCTCCGAAACGGCTTGGCCGATTTTTATGAAATATTGTATTCATAGTCGGTAGTCTAGTAGTAGGCCTGAGAATCAGCTACTATATATTTTTCATACCTCGAAGTGGTAGTAGGTAGGTAGTAAGTAGACAGGTGCTAGGTAGAAAAAAATGCATAGCAACGGATGCCGGGCACGGCAGTTTACTATCTTATAGTATGGCTCCCGGAGATGCTTAAAGCTCGTTATCATTAATTGTATACTGATCTGAATGTTTGGGTTATTATTATTATCTTTTCTTCTTACTTGGTGACACGGGCTTTATCTTTGTAAGTAAACTAAACATGGTGCAGGCAGTTTTCTTCAATTCTTAAATTTTTTATATTGTAATGACACCTTAAAACCACAAAAACGTAACCTAAATACAATTGATGACTGAAAAATTGTAAAGGTGAGTATGAGAGTAATGTAGTGTACCTGTGGCTGGTCGTCGACGGTGAAGCTGAGCGTGCCGCGCGTGAGGTCGAGCAGCACGCCCACCGTGCAGCCGCGCGCGATGCCGCCCGCCGCGCGCCCGCCGTGCGCGCCGCCGTGCACGAACCACGACCGCGACCCGTCGATGTACATGGCCCAGCCCAGCGCGTCGCTGCCTGCACACAACAACACCAACGTCACATACACTACCCACCAGCATGGAACACTCGATGGCTATCCTCTAAGGGAATATGATTATTACATTCTGATATCCTAATCAGATAGCCAAGAGTAGAGTTCCCTGAGGGACAAAACATCTGGCGCACATTATCGGGCAGACGGCTTAATCTAAAGTCACAGAAATGAAGGAACGCGAGGAAAGCTGATCAAGAGCTCCCTTTAAAGTCGAAAACTAGTATAATCTCTCACTTATAAAGAACCGATGAAGAAGACAAAGCCGGCCCTCAGTAGAGCGCTAATTGAGAAGATTTCATATAAAAACCTTATAAAGTTAAAGTAGCATGAAATAACTTACCAAGCATCTTATCTCTAGCAACATCAGCGCGCGCAACACCGAAGGCCGGGTCCGCATCACCATCGTAGCGGTCGACCCTTAGCCGCCAGTAGTGTCGGCCGCGCGCGAGAGCCTGGTCGGCGAGCGCCACGCGCGCGGGCCAGCCCGTGGCCGCGGCGCCCAGCCCGTCCGCGCTCAGCGCCACGCCGCCCTCCGCCGCCGCGCACCGAGCGTCCCATGTGAACCACGCCACTACAACAACAAGCAAAGAGTTACTTTACTGCCCACTATTTACAACTGTACACTTAACAGACAAAGTTATAACCTTATTCGAGATGATAATTTTAATTTGGTTTTAAGAGCTGAAAACAAGCATTATAATTATTTATTACACTAAACTAAAGGTAAATACAATTTACACGCACCCATCTAGATATTGTTTTAAAACTATAGATTTATTTTGCTGGTTTTGTACCTGGAGAAGTTTGTAGTCCGATTACTTCGCTGTAGGGTCCCTCTCCGGCACCATTAAATGCTTTCACCCGAGCGCTGTACAGCGAAGCGTAGTGTAACCCATCTATGGTGCAAACTGTTTCCCGTCCACAATAAACTTCCTGAAAATATAGTAACATTTAGTTTAAAATACATTTAAAGCCTAAAGTACGGATTGCTTCAAACGTAACTTTACGACGCAAAAATTAAATAACATTTATTATCTCATCACAAAAAGTAATAACCAAAAGCTTTTTCCTTAATAGCCTTCATTACAAATTTTAAGTAACTAGAGTCCTTAATAGTAATAAAGGCAAGATTCTAACCCGGAAAGGTCCTCCTAGACCGTCGTCGAGCTCAAGCACGTATCCCCGCACGGCTCGCGGCTGCGGCGGCGCGCGCCACGCCAGCGTGCACGAGCAGCCGCGCGCAGCGCACGCTTCCACTGCCATCTCAGGGGCACCAGGAGCTAAATATGATACTTCTTAGGACTCACGTAACAATAATATACAGTGAAATAAGGCTGAATATAAGCAAACTACTGGGTATATCGTAACAATTTTTGTGTTAAATAACTTTACTCCCTTGCTCTCATTGGCTTCAAAAGTGAAGCTCAAATGAACTGAGTATGATAAAAAGTCTAAGAACGTAAATTAGGCCAACTTCTCGGCTTTCGATTATCCTGAAAAATATAATCCTGTTTTAAGTTATATACCTTAGATGTTTTGAAAAATGACTGAACAGCTGATGTGTTTATATTACCTATGTATTACGTAATAGGATATCGTGACTCAAAAGTTTACATATTGACGAATTGCGGTTTAAAAACGATTAATCTAAATCAGTTTCGTAATGCCGGATATATTAATATTGGCGGTGTAAAAACAAAACCGACAACAGCAAGGACTTTGCTATAATTATGCCAGAAGCACGGATATTATTCATCATTCGAATTTGTGTTAGTAAAAACATACATACAAAAAAACATATCATCACGCCTGTATCCCCGAAGGTGAAAAACCCAATAACACCTTGGTCGACACGGGAATCGAACCCAAGACCCCTAGCGTAGCAGTCGCGCTTAGCGCCACTAGGCCAACGAGGCAGTCATTTGTGTTAATACATCCTACAATATCGAAACCAGGTTAACGATATAGCTCTAATTTCACCTTTTCGATTCACTTATTTTCGTTAATTTGTAAAACCTCTTTATAATTATAGTCTTTTATATAATATGCATCTTTTATGTTCTAACAGTTACCTGGTGTAGTCATTTGTTGTTCCGCTGCTGCAGTACCAAAGATAGCATTAAAAATTTTGGAAAAAGTTTTTAGTTAAAAGTTATACATCAATTATCAGGATACGTGAGTATACGATCTTGAACTATATACATACAATCATATAAACTTCATTATAATAATATAAGCTAAAATACCAACTTATGAATGTCACAATAATGGGCTATCATTTTTCCCGAGAAGGAGCAAACATTGATAACCACGCATTGGTTACATGCAGGATAGCAAGTTCAGATTCCAATTTGACAACCAGGTTTCCTCACGATTTTTTCCTTCATCGCTCTATTGTAATGTAACCTAGTAACCTATTAATCATTTAATACTTACGAATACATTCCACGAAGTTCATACTCTTGACGGTACGCAAGACCGGCTCGATATCAAGCGTGAGCGCGGGCGCGGCGGGCGGCGAGTCCAGTGACGAGCACAGATTGGACGCGGTGTCCTGAGCACGCGCCGATAGAATGCTGCCCACCTGCCATAATACACACGTTGCATAACAATAGGTATGACGAGCACAATGAATACAATGATGTAAATGATTATATTCATAATTGTATGTTTACAATCAGTAGGTGTTTAGTAAATTGTTTATGTACAATGTACAACATTCAGATTATCCTAATACATTCGATTGTGGGATTAGTATTACATAATACAACACTAAACAATATATCAGCTATTGAACAATTCATTTCATTTCACTTCATGTAAAATAGTGAAGAAAATTTCAAAATACTTAGTAGACTAGACTAACGATATTTTCGTATCAAGTAGGAACATTACTGTGATATTTTATTTATTGAGCTAAGTGGTTTATATGTGTATAAATACAATTAACAATAAAAGTTCATTCAGTATAGGCCTATACTTGTATTTCAGTACACAGAAAATATAAATAGCGCGCTCCGCAAGTTATATCACACGGACATCGGTCCTTGGTTTGTTTACATTTCTAAGATAGCTCACTATTGATAGATAAACGATCGAGCCACCTGTTGCGGCCAAATACTATGAGTAATTATATCACAGCCTATCCCTACGTGAGTAATACAATGCACAATGATTGTGTATCTCCTATCTACATTGTTTTCCGTGATACATAAATGTCACACGCTAATTAACGCGGACAATTGAGTTCTATTAGTTAGCGACCAATGTACCTATTTATGCCTTTTAGAATACAACAAAATAACTAATTTTAGCACCAACACGTAATTTCATTTTTATTTTGGGAGTATTTTTGTTTGCAGTACAACTGCCTCGTTGGCCTAGTGGCGCTAAGCGCGCCTGCTACGCTAGAGATCTTGGGTTCGATTCCCGAGTCGACCAAGATGTTATTGAGTTTTTCTATAAAATTCTCAGTAGCAGGTCGGAGTTTGGATTTGTGCCCGGTTAGTGGCAATAGGCTCGCCCCCTATTACATGGGACCTAAACATATCGGCAAACTGTGGGTGTACATTGGTACGCCTCTGCCTACCCCTTCGGGGATACAGGCGTGATGCTATGTATGTATGTATGTATTTTTGTTTGAATCGATTATTATATGGTACGCTGGGCTTGTGATAAAATAATACCTTGATACCGGCCTACGCTTCCAAATTTTCAACTTTTACAATAGCCAATGTTTTGTACCCTCAAATATAGTGCAGTACTGTTGAAAGAAAACTAAAATGTAAGCTTTTAGAAAGCATCACATCTTTTAGAAATGAAAAATTGCTATACTATTAGTGACTGACCTACTTATCGCTCAAAATAACCGGGTCTTATCTCAACAAAACTAATATCTAGTATTTATGCCAGATCCATCAACTTTATTGATGTTATTATAACGTAACGTCGTAACAGAGTAGATGATAACATGCGGTTTATCAGTGCGACAGTGTTTATTGTAACAGAGTGCCGATACATCGGTATCAGCAAATGGCATTAGAATTAGGTTGATCTAATATAACTTTATCACATAAGGAACAGATAAATACAATAATGGTCTAGTAGCTAACTATGTAAAGTTTCACATGTGAAGAGATTCAGTAAAAGAGTACCTTATTTAGCCATTAGAACTTATACCGAAAGTCTAGTCTAATTCAAAATACTGGCATAAGATCATACCTGCAGAAATGCAGCATGGTCCGATTCTTTGAGAGCTTCTATAGAGAAATGTAAAAGCGCAGTAGCTTCTCTCAGCTTCTGAGCGGCGTGTGACGTCAGCGAGCGCATGTTAGTGATGGCCTGAGAGCGGGTGTTGCGAGCCGCACGGATCAGCTCGTCGCGTCTTCTCTCTATGGCACGAGTTACTTCTGTACAAGCGTGATCTATTTGTTTCTCCAATTCTTCACATGACTCCTGCGAAAATTATAAACTTTGTAACAATACCTTTTTGGTGACAAAATATGACAATACCTGTTCTAAGACATGGGTTTTCACTATTTTTGCTGAGATCTATGTCTTAGTGAAAATACAGTAAGTGAAAAAGAAATAAGATCAGAATAGCCCTATGTTTGTGTTACATAAAGTTGTATATTAAGAGACATTTACATAACTTTTGCCGATTAGAAGTAGCTGAGTATTATTTCCTTTGGCTATTAATTGATCTCTAGAGAGACTGATATAATATTGTTAAATAGTTTTCATTTATAATTATAGTTGGACAATTTATGTAAAATGCAATAGATATAAGTGACCTTACTTACATTAATTTTATCTCCAGTTCCCTTGACTAACTGTATGTATTCTGTCATGGCTTTGGCTTGCTCCGATAGATGTTGCAATGATTGTGATAGTTCAGTCTGTAATAATAAAATGATTACATGATATGTTATTTGTAACATTGTTAATAATAAATATAGAAAACATAATGCATGACCTCATGATGAATAGTTATACCTAAAGATTATGTAAAAAATAATATTTCGGTGGCACCAAAATAATATTGTCTTGTACTTAGTTTTCTTATTTTTATACACAGTTATACATTGGACAATGATTGTGTATGATTGTCTTTATTTGTATACACAGTTATACAAATATACCAGTTTGATATACTGGGTTAGATTCCCAGATGGATCCAAGTAGAAGCCAACTTTTTTACATTGCCTCGGGTCTGTTTGTGGTACCTTTGTTGTTTCTGAATTCCATAACACAAGTGCTTTAGCTACTTACTTTGGTTCGGACAGAGCAATGTACGTGATGTTGTCTGCATTTCTTTATTTATATGATCAATGAGATTTTGTTGACACCACATATTCTAGATAACATTCCTAGGTTACATATAAAAATTTTTGCTATATGCCTAAAACAGTTATTAAATTTAACTCATATTGGACACTGCATCAGTATTTATAATTAATAAAAAAATATGTGATGTCTTATTCAGCATCTTATATACCTTTGCCATTTGAAATTGGAACTGACCTAGGATTGAACATGTTATGAAAGGTGAAAACATGTAAATTAAAAGTATGTAGCTTAGAATTGCAGTTGAATTACACTGAAAGACTTATTTTTAATTACTACAAAACAGTTTATTTTTTTTAAATAATGTAGTATTGGTTTTACCTTATGAGTTCTGGCAGCAATGGACAATGCCTGTGTCTCGTGGGTTGAGTGTCGTTCAGCCAAGCACCGCTGACAAATGGGAACGAGACAAGTGTTGCAGTAGAGTACTGGAGGCGAGCCATGGTCGGCGCACGTCGTGCCCAGCGCCCGCAGCTCGTGCTGCGCCAGCGGCCCGCGCGTCGGGTGCCAGGCGTCGCGGCAGCCCGCGCAGTAGCGCACCGAGCACTGCTCGCACCGCACCACCGCAGCCCGACGCTCCCCCTCACACATCTGACATGCCTCTTCGGCTGGAGGAGCACCCGTGACTCCACCAAACCTTTCAACGATAGTTCGCATAACGCGAAATGGTGGCAGTCCCTCTGCCCCATTATCATCCAAATAAATAACTTTACTGCACAACGGACATGATATTGTAAATGCTGCATTAGAATAAGCGGGTGCAGCCGGAGTTCCTGCGTAACTGTTAGGCCTTGATCCACATACTACTCCGCTGTCAGTTTCGCTAGATACTGAAGCTTTGTCCGCTTCTTGGTAATCATTAGAGGCTACCGAATTATCACTTTCGTGTACATGGGTCTGCAAATTAACTGCACAAACTCTACAAAGGGCATGACCGCAAGGTAGTAATACTGGTTCTCTGTAGAATTCTTTACAAACAAAACATCTTATCTCCTCTTCCATTTTGTTTGACACTGAAGAAGCTTGCTTTACAGCATTTAACAATATTTTAATTCACTTAACATCTCTTCTTTATCTAATAAATACAGGATTTTAATGAAAACTTTGTTGATAACAATAAAAATTATAAAGTAGCCCAACCAACATGCATTGCAACACTCACTACGGCACAGAACAATAATAATATTATAATATACTCAGTAAAGTGTTGCTATACCCTACCAAAATAATTTCCCTATAAATTGTGAAAACACTCACCAAGTTTGCTATTTACTTTCCTTAATACCTATTTAGAATAAAATCACTAATACTTCTCTAGATAGTCATGTGAACTTTGTTTTATGTAGTGTCTATGACTTTCTAAAATCAAAACATTCATCATCATCATTATAATATCAGCCTGTTGCAGTCCACAGCTGGACATAGGTCTCCCCCAAGGAGCGCCACAGCGCACGATCCCGCCCGTTGCATCTAGTCACTTGACTGCCGGCTGCCCTCTTCAGGTTCATCTAGCCGGTTTAGCCAGGGTGCGCCGGGGGGCGTCCTACACTAAGTTTGCCAAAGCGTGGTCTCTATTCGAATAACTTAAATCATAACATTAAAATAGTGTTACTTCCATTAATGATTCAAAAAAATGAACAGAATGATTTTTTAAGATGCTATCCGCTCCCACAGATTTGACAGATTCGATGAAATATGCAGGTTTTATTGGTAGGTACGCATAGTAGGTAGCTCCTAAAAATAACCCAAAATAACATTATTTTTAACCTTTCCTCCTTACATACATTTAGGGGTAAACAGATAAGTTTGGTAACACAGATTCAGTCAGGCCGTCGGCAGTAGGTTTTAAACCACAAAATCAAGCAGGGTCTGCTGCGCCAGGTTTTGGATTCCAGTAGAAGATAATAATATGACTTTTCAAGAGCAATAGGGTGAATATTACTATAAAAATTTAGTTAATTATGAATCTTGAATAATATAAGTCAGTCATATTATTAAAATAAGAGAAAATTGTTACAAATTATTTAGTAACTTAGTAAGTACATAACTTAACTGTACAACTGTCTGTTGCTACTCTAGTGTTTAAATGTCTAAATAAAATATCAATAAATAAATAGGAAGATTCTTCTGGTTAGATTTGTTGTGTTTATAAACTTTGAATGTTTGGAGATAAAGTTCTTAAAACTGTCCGGTGTACTGATAACCGCCCTGTTCATACAACAATGTAGATACGTTGCAAAATTAATTAAAAACTTAAATAAAAATGGAGAGCGCACAATCGTCCGATGATATTTGTGATTCTGAAATGAGGCTGATGAAGAAAGAATTGAGCGGTAATAGAAGCTTAATCAATGTATTTGTCTGACATTTGATTGTATATAAATAAATTATTATTGTTAGAGGTATCTTTGTACACTTGAATAACTTAATTCCATGTATTAACTGATTAACTTTAATGAGATTTTCCTTGTTTTTATTGATTTTGTGTTTAATCCCACCTTCTGTTTATTTATGAAATGTTTTATGGACCTTGATTTAATACTATTCATTGAAGGAAAGCTTTTTCTCATAGAATTCGGTTTGGATGAAGAAAATCTCACAAAAGAAGAGATTAGGGATCTACTGAAAGCATTAAAGAATTCGAAATCAACTGAAAAAGAAGAAGAAATTGCTCGGGACAAAGTAAGTGATGGATAAAATTAGTAACACGCAATCTTGTGTATTACTTTATATATGTCCTTTGTAGTTTAAAACATTTTAGTGTTGTATTGAATTACAGGTAGAGAAAATTCCCACCAGCAACCTGCCCAAAAAGCCTATGAAAAGAAGATATTTAAATGTAAGAGACAGACGTTTGCCGTGGAGTTTATTACCCACCACAATAACTCCAGCAGAAAAAGCCCGAACCCTAGCTATATACATAAAACTCATGTCTTTAAACAATTATCGCCAGGCCAGGCAGTCGGCAAACTTTGCCGTGTGGCCGCCACCAATACAGATAGTTGAGGAGACAACTAGAGTACAACCAATGAGGTCCACTAGGAGTGGCAGGTCTGTGCCAGTTTATGATTTTGATGATGAAGATTCTTCAGACCTAGACTTAACTATTACAAAAAGTAAGAAAAGAAAGGTTTCATGCAGTGATCACAATGGCAGTGATGGTATATACACTAACAAAGTTCTCAGCTTAAAGAGAAAGCCACCCAAGGAAGACAATAATGGCAGGTCCGTGAAGGAGGCCAAAATGAGTATGGATAATAAATTAGAAGTTGTATCCATAGGTAATCCTGTGAAGCCTAAGATAGATCTTTTCTCCTTAATCGAAGACTGAAGCACCAATTCTTACTGTTGGTACTTTAGATATTACTCAAAATAAGATACATAGCATAGTTAAGAAAATAGAGCAGAATATGTATTACTATTTATTTACTAGGTTGTTTTGAATGAAGTCTATTTCTATGTTCAAAATTTTGTGAAGGTATATAAATTATTATGTAGGTATGTCATTAAATTATCAACAATTTTCCAAAGTTTTAAATTAAGGTAATTTAGATTTTGCATTTAATCAAATACTTTTAAATTATAATCAAGTCACAAGCAGAAAGATTTGCCTTTAAAAATTTGGCAGTTACTTGTTTTATAACAAATGCTTTGCAGTATGATAAGGAATGTATGTGATGATGATGAGGATTTGGGAATGGTGAAATTTAGCTTGAAAACAAAGAAAGGCTAGATTTTTGTAAGATAATGATAACAAAAGCATTAATGACAATTTCCCAGTTTAATCAAATATTTTAAAACCTGTACCAGTCTCTGTTTTATTTACTGTGATTGCATTGTACTTTGCGACTATTGAAATTTTACTGCATGTTTATAGATTAAGATTGAAGTACAGTTATATTGGTCAGCTACAATTTATCTTGCTTAACAGTATGTTAAAGCAATGAAGCATAACATGTATAGTTACTGCCTACTTTTGTGTTGTATTATATTTTAAATATTGCTTGGGTCTTAAAGTATTCAACTGTAAGGCTTAGGTAGGCAACAACTAAGTATTGCCATGTAGCTGATGTAGCATAGTTTTATGTAAAATCTATACTTGACCTGAATGGGTAAATTAAGGTCAAAATATAAATGAATTAATTATGGGTTGAATGTGAAGCCAGAGTGATTTAATTTTATTTTCTTGTTATAATTACATTACGTTATTTAGGTTTGTAGTGATGGTGCTGCTTTTGTCTTTATGTAAATTATTTGATCCCGATAATCGAGTCTGCTGTGTCTACTAGCATGTATAAAATAAACACGTGTAATAGGTTTTTTTATTTTATTTATTTCAACTATTTACATGTTAGGTATATAATTGAAAAACTTATCGTATACTAATCTATATTTAATAATTAATATGTAAAATTCGGTACACCATAAATAAAATCTAAGATCACGTTTGCCAAAATTTGGCGCTTAAACCTACTAGGTATGAAAAATGTAAGGTAACATAGACGAATGCTACGGATACACTGACGTAACACCATCCACTTAGTGTACGTATATACAAGCGTCCGAGTATGGGACATTTTATTGCAACCCGAGGCAATCCTGACAAAAATAGTGTCCTAGGATAAAAATAGTGTCCTAGGGTAAAAATAGTGTCCTAGGGTAAAAATAGTGTCCTAGGGTAAAAAAAGTGTCCCACTCTTGTATCGCATTAATTTGCGCGTGGTAAACGTAGCGAACTGTTAGTACATATTTTGATAATCGAAGATAATCATATACCTACTGGTTTGGTCCCCACCTAACATTTTATCTACCTACCTTTTAAAACAAACGAAAACCCAAATAATAAATAATATTATCACTATGGTATTGCATACGAGCAATATGAAAGGTAATAAAGCATGAGTTTTTCTGTTCTCATAGTAAAAGAGGGTAGTTTGTTTACGTTGCTCTCCATCATAACATAACATTGGATACATTAGGATGATGGGGCCTTTAATAAGTACAACAAAACTCAGGAAATTGCATGTAAGTTAAAGACCTATCATACTTTAATCGACTTTGATTCTTGACGATTTTGTCCAGTGTGTTACAGGTTATTTAAATGACCTATGAATCCCCAATCAACTGGCCTATAATTTAATATTTAACACAAAGTATTAATCTAATTCTTCCTGTGGTTCTCCGCGGGCCTTTGCCACCGCCCTGACGAGTGATGGTGACGCCTGCTTCAAGTCGTACGCCCATCCAATGCTCGCGAAATAATTTAGCAGGGTCGTGGTGAGGTTCATTGGTATTCCAAGTTCTGCCGCCTTGTAGTCCCATGGGAACGTATGGTGGTAGTTGTGCCAGCCTTCTCCTATTGCTACTAGAGAAACTGCCCAATTTTCAGCCGGCATAATGTTCCTGAAATTATAAGTTAAGTGTTATAGAGATTATGTAACACCTATTACCATGAATATAATATTATTGTATTTTTGGTTTGTATGATGAAACTGTTGCGCAAATCCAAAATTTCGTATGCACGAATAGTCGTGGATTTTGTTCGCGCCAACTAGCAACAAGAACGGGTTTATGGACGATTGGATGGTGGCCCTGAACAATCAAATCGAAAAAGTTGGAGAACTTTTTTCCCAGCAGTGGGATATTATAATCTGATACTAATTAACCTTTGGCAGCTGTTGCAAAATTTAACTTAATTTAGTTTTTTAAATGTTTGATGAGTTATGATAATTAAGTTTTTGATTTATAATAATTTATTTTAGCACATCTAACATCAAATGTCAATTTGTGTGTTGTTCATATTCAATGCACAACTCACAAATTGCAGAAGAAATAATTATCTAAAGTGCTATTTTATGTGAAAATAATGTAACGTACTTATCGTAAGGCTTGTTGCCCCAGAGATGTGCGAAGCTGTTGACCGACCAGGTGAAGTTGAGGCTCAACAAGTACCGCAGTACCGCCTGCGACATGATGGATGCCTCCCAAGTCTCGTTCCAGCACAGAGCAGGCACTAGCGACGGCAGCACCCAGCAGAATGCTATCTTGAATAGTATGAAATATCTGAAAGATATTTAAACATTTATTTAAAAAAAAACGACTACTCTACAGATTTCAGAAAATACGTATTTTTGGCTGTTTGATAATAGGTTACTAAGTAGGTACCTACCAATCCTATTTGAGAAATTGTAGGAGGTTTGTATCATTTAAAAAAAATAAAGAAATGCTTTACATTTCCAACTACCCTCCTAAATTTTAATTTTAAATGTATTAGTACTGTTGATATAAAGTTGCAGCGCATAGCCAAACCTTATCATGCAAGCATTACAGTTACTAATAAAAAAAGCTTGGCATATAAATTGCTAACACAGTGTTGCTATGTAATGGTGTTGTTGCCCAAATAACTAATTTATTTGAATCAATTATGATAATTGAAGTTTATTAAAAAAGGATGAAATCATCTTATTTGATGTTTTTACGTAGTTATCTATTGTGTTACTTATAATATTTAATAAGTACTCTGCACGCGATATGTACTTACGCACGCATGGTTAACACGTAAACAATAGATCAAAAGTTTTTGGTAAGTTTGTAACTGATAAAGATTATTAGGCACATTAATTGCTTGAGTTGTAACTAAGTGTCTGTACGTGTTCACCCTTATCAAAAAGGTACATAACCAAGATTTTGGCTGTCGATCTTATATTAATTCCATTTCATTTTGATTTTAGCAACAGATCAAATTTTTATACTATGAGAGAATTCTCACTACGCCTTCAGATCCCAAACTAGGTGGAGTCTGTTCAATGGCAACCAGATAATTGATAAACGTAGGTACTTATACATATACGTAAATAATGAATAAAACAAAAGAAAATATCTAAATCCGATATTTTCTTAAAAAGATTGTCCCAGGTGGGAATCGAATCCACGAGCGGTTCAGCAGTCACAGTACCTAACTAACCACTAGACCAACGCTAAGTAAAAAAATACGGTGACATCACGAACTTAAAAACAAAGGACAATCAGGAGTTACACAATACTTTCGATTATAGTAGGTATCATATGGCCGCTAAGATAATGCATTCCTGACTGGTCGTTATCAAGAAGATGACATAACTTTGAAGTGGCGATTAATTTGCAACGAAAAAAATCTTATTACATATTTGTCCTATAAACAAATAATATTAATCAAAACTATATCATTGTAGGTTACAATGAATGATATAAGGGATACTTATTTATTTCCCTTACACCTCCTTACTACTTAGTTAAGACCAACTGGCATGTCCGGAAGGCATTTTCCCAGCGTTAGAATATTAAGTTAACTTACTTGGTATGAAACTGAATGAGAGGATCATTGGTGATATCGCTCATGTCGAGCATGGCGCCCTTCTTCAGCACGTCAGGGTGTTTCTTCATCATGAGCCAGCCGACGTGTGAGAAGAAAAACCCTCGGTTCGCGTCGTGGGGGTCTGCCGACGTTTCGGAATACTTGTGGTGCACCCGGTGGTCACGCACCCACTCGAATATGGTGTTCTAATTTAAAAAAAAAAAAACTGCTTAGGTAACCTATACCGAAAAAGCCATTAAACTTTTTGAAATAAAGAAATTATTCATCACTGTAGTATTTTAAAACAATTTGGAACGAGCAGGTTTTTTCATCTCTGTAATGGTTATTCTGTAACGGGTTTTGGTATGTAATGTTATATTGTGATCATCATTGACATTTGTTTGTAAAAAAAGCTTTTACATCTGAGTACCTATTCTTAAAGTTGTTGGGTTTTTTATCAGTAGCAATTTTTTCCTTAAATACATCTAGCACTAGAGCCTTGATCACATAAATCATCGTCATCTGAAATGCATTCCAAATAGTGAGTAGAAACTTAAATAGAGCCTTCAACAAACCTGAGAGCCTTCACATATTAGATATATTGGATAGTTGTTATTACCCAATTAAAAAAATTGTATATGATTCATGATTTTAATATATTTAAATAAAACTGTTTTTATTTGACTAGGCTTGCAGATAAATAGATTGTTTTTAATGATAAGTTTAATGGTAGGTTATTAGTAGGTACTTATACTTGTAAATTAGTGTTTCGATTCTGATAGGTGCTGTTTATTTTACCTCTATATTTAGTGTAAGTACCTGCCTGATGTAATTTTGAAAATACATAGTAACTTGCAAGTATTTTTTACATTTTAGATGCCCTTGTTCAAAATGTTTGATTGACTGATTCCAATTCGCAAACATTAACTTTATTTCTACGTTTATTGTAAAGAGTGTACACCTTATTTGTATAAAATAGATATGCAGCATAGTACCTACCTGACCGGCCACTGAATAACATATAACGAGGAGCCACTGTAGAGGCAGTCTAGCTTTGTAGGAGCGATGGCACCAGTATCTGTGCACTCCTCCCGTCACGCCGAGACCAGCTACTATCCCCATCACATATCCTGGAATAGTCATTAGTTACACTGTTAGAGACGCTATTATTGTAACTAATATGTTCACATTTGAATCTTTCTGTATCTATTCCATAGTCCGTCGTAGGACTCGTGGTAGCAACGTCGTAGAATCGGGAATCGTCGTAGCAAAGTGAAAATTCTGTATTATTCGCTATTTACATGTACGTTTGTATGTATTGTTAAAAACCAAGCAAAAGGATGAATTATATTTCGTAGCTTTTCTCGTATTAAACATTCTTTAAATTGTCTTAGAAACACACAAGACCTAAGTTATCTAGTTTATTTACTATCTTGACTCGAGAATCGTACTTACAGCTATGGGCGTATTTATTTTGCTTCAAAATTTGGAATTTATAAGGCGTTATATGTAAAAACATTGCAACTGTTAACAAATAGTAAGCAGACTCGTTCATTTTTAATAAACAGTTGCTAAGCTATCACAATATACACAAAAGGTTGGCGAGCTGTTGATGGAGATTAAAAAAAAGCCACAGGGCATAGGTATTCTGACAATAATGATGAGCAAATTACATACACTTACCAAACAAAAACGTCTCCCATCTAAACGGTTTCTTGCTGAGGAACAAATAGTGGACGAACCAAACGACAGCCACGATGTGGAAGAGTGTGATAGAAATAAAGTTGACCCATCTGATCGGCGTCAAGAACCCCATTCTTCTCTCCCATTCCCGGACAGGTGCCAGGAACTTTGGATCATGTTTATTGAGCATTTCATCATAGCTGCTGAGTGTGTACCCTTTGCCGTTGCTCTTTATGTCTTGATCCTTCTCTTTAGTTGGATGAGTGAGCTTGTATTCTATGAAGTCGTTTGTGTGCAGCGGCTGTTCTAAAAACTCCGTCTCAGTAACACTGATGGGAGCCATTGTATTTCACTGTAAAATAAAACATAATAGGTAATGAAAAAATGTTACTACTCGATATAAATTAAGCCTACGAAAAAAACTTCAAAGAGCATATTATTCATGATGCTGTATTCAGTGAACTGTTTTAAGTAAACTATATTCCAAATCTTTGGGCTGGTAGATGGCAGTTTAGAAGAGAGTTTTTAAAATGATGTAACTTATATTTTTGGCATTGTAATCACCATTACCTAGATACTACATGTTATGTAACATAGATACGCATACATGTTGTTCCTACATGTAACATTGTAAGGCCGCGTACACAGTATTTACAATAATAATTGATTTGTTGTTGTGGACCGCACTTGCATAGTACACGGCTGTGGTGCGAACGTGTATGAGCCGTAAGAAATGTTAGCGCTTATTACACTAAATGCTGAAAACCGAGCATCTACGAGTATATGACGTGTGCTATGTGTGCTCAAGCAGTCAAGCATGATACCGGATGTCGGTCTCGGTTTTTTTAGCACTTCTCAAAGGGTGCTTCGTCTTAGCCGAGCGGATTGTGGAGTCACAGCTCGTGACCAAAGTGGACGACCGCGAAACATCTTATACTTATTTCATTATATACAGCTCAACGTGCTTTAGGACTCTAAACTCTATTCGTTATGATAAATTGGAGAAATAGGATGCTTGGCCGTGAAATTGCCACTGTATATCTAATTTAAAATTCGCAAATACTACGATGGTGGTTCTCACGTTCACTTTTCGTCGCTCAATTAATGTCGAGCAGCTCAATCTGTGATGTTTACCGCTTGCATGTCGGTTCTCTGCCTAAGAAAGAAGCTGGTTAAGCAATAAATCTGTACGAATCCTTATACATGTTCTAAAACAAATAAGTATTAAATTATTTTGACCTTTACATAAATTGATTGTCTTTGTGGCAGCTTGTACCTAATGTTTACAAAATATACTAAAATGTCATGTCCAGTGCGATCATTGCAATAATGCTTGAATGGGTAATTCTCATCGACGGCATACTCGTAGTCACTTTTGTTGCAAATATTTTTTTTGTTTACTTGAACTATTTATTTACAAACTTATGGCGCTTGGTAAATAAATAAATCATATAAATCGGCCTATAAACATCCCACTGTTGGGCACAGACTCCTTCCCATTTAGAAAAGGAACAAGCGGTGACCACCACGCTTACTGATAAATGATTGGCGATTTTAGATTCACACATTTGGGATCCAGGGTTCCTCACCGTTTATCATTAGTGTCTCTGAAATTAGAATACGGAAGAAAATACATATTTGGCGTTGAAAATCCACATTGTATTTGCCTGAGTTCGAACCTGCAACCTTGTGCATACAAAACCGCTAGGCCACCACGACTCTTTTTTCTTTTTGATGATCTTTGCAGTTAGCCTGAGCGCAGGCTTTGAGTGCTTCACCGGACTTTAGGCCACCACGACATTGATAAAGCATGATAAGACGAGTATATATTGAATGCACTATATGATTTTTACATAAATAGTTTTAATAAGCAAAACATTTAATTTGCCTTGACGTGACGATGCGAATTTCTGCGATGAGAATTACCCAAATACTTGTGATGATTTATTATACCTTATAACGGTTAGGTAACTTTTAGTTATCGAGTTTAGAAAGCTTAACCTAGCAAGTCACGCATAAAGTTAAGTTTAAGGGGCTACGTTTGCAGGCCTTGAGAAGTCTATCATTAATCCTTATGTAAAAGAGAATGCACTAGTAAGTATCTAGTGACTATCTTGTGTACCACTCAACGGGTAAAATTGCGAATATTATGACACCGTTGTTGGTTACGAGTTATCTCTACACCTTTCTCTACAAACTTTCTTAAAAATGTCTCGTTATTTATTTGTCATATTCGTAAATAGAAAGAAGCAGATGTTATTGGACACTTTCTTATTTATAAAAACATCATCGAAAATAACCCACCGTTAAGTTAATTATTGTTTATTTTGGTAGAAGCTAGTTATCTGATTACTCTTAGAATTTTATATAGATGGCTCTATTAGGATTCTCATTCGTTTTTATGTACATGTGCTATCTTTAAAGATTATAGGCAGTTTTATTGTTCCATCAACGACTTTGGAATTGAATTGACAAAGGTGTAGAGGTAAAGGCCGTATTTTTCACGATTATCGATAGCAGGTGTGAGCTCAGGGCTGCGTCATACAGAATAATATACTCAATTTATCTGTTGATATTAATCAAAGTAAACATATCTTAATGCGAATTGGAAGGGTTTATGATGCAAATTGAGAGATCTTCAGCTGCAGTAGTCCATGATAGTCGATAGACCGGACTTCAACAGATAGTTACATATTACGCAATTTGGACTTAAATCATAAACGGGTATAATGAAGGTCACCAGAATTCAACAAGCAGTATATTAACATAGACACATAATTTATAACGAGAGCTTTTGACGGATGATTTGATCGCAGACCTACCTCAACAAACAATTTGTTAGTAGGTAGGTCTTAGGCGTACACTGTACTATGTTTTTGGATTATAACTCAAAGTACAGTCAAGGCTAAATGCAATAACACCTCAAGTCTTCATCTTTTGTATTCGCTGTGTCAATGCTTTTCGCGAGCATCTACTAAGTATGTATCTAATGCTTGTTTTTCTTACCTACTTTCGTAATAAAACTGTTATTGTTTGCGTTTCAATTTAAAGGCTTTAAAAATGCCCGTGCTTGCGTTGTGTATGCGAAAGTTGAGGTACTCACTACTGCACTTATGGCCTTGACTGTACTTTTTACTGAAATAGACTGAAAGCATTTGTTAAGATCAAATAAAAAAAAAATCTTAGAGAAGCATTATTTACGGATTTTTTTATAAACTATGCGGGAATGAGTCTTTTCGAATCCGTGCGTATACTTAGGTTAAAATAGCCACCCCCTAATTTTATAATGGTCGAATGAATTTCTGTGTTTAGTAAACAACATTAAAATGAAACCTTCTAAATAATACCTACCTATGTTATGCCTATCAATCATTCTCTACACTGAATAATAAATAACTAAGTGGTAGGTATCTGTTTCCTTAATTTGCTAATAATAGTAGATTGATTATGTTAAGGTTTAATTGTGATTTGTATACAAGCCTGGCTCGTTGGCTTACCTCGTAAAATTAATATGATATTGTAAGTACGTCCGAAGAATATGACACAATAATGATACTTGATAAAAAGCGGTCAAGTGCATGTCGGGTCATCGCAGTTATAAGCTCCGCGAGATTTTTTTTAAGAGGCTACCGCATTTAGCTTGTTTGCAAAATAAGCAAGATTTGGCTGCTCTGCCAGACTTTAAAAAGAAAAAACTACTTGCTTACTCTAGCAACGTTCAGGCGAGTATTGCGCGTTATCATTGCTGTGATAAGTAGTTATGGGTGAATTTCAACAAATGCCATTTTTCTTATCATATCGGTGAACTTTTAAATTTTTTATTTTTTTGTAGATTTTTTAGGTTTTATGTTATCTTTAGGATACAAAATATCCCCAAATTAAATATCGTCAACGTATCATTTAAGACTGAGGAGAAAATTCAGTTTGAATTTTGGTTTCCACCGATGTGAAAAACCGGCACCGATTATCTTTTTTGTACACTGATATGATAAGTGTATCCACCGAAATGATGTACATATCCAGCGATATGATAATCTATTATTCACCTTTGAACATCAAAAAAGAAATAGTTAGTAGGTACTTAAAGGTGACTTAGAAATGAAGATCTGAACTTAGGGTAGATCACATCCAAAGAGAACTGAGTTCTTAGATATAAAATAAAAATGTTTTTTTGAAATTATGTACCCACTTTTTACGTTTTCTAGAGGTACTTAAAAATAAAAAAATAATGATTATTTATATTAAATTAAATATGAAAAAAAAAACAAGAATCTCATATCTAAGTTTAGCTAAACGTTTTCTTAAATGCTCCTCTCTTAACACAGAATCGCTTTTGATTTAAGCTTTGCTTATTCTTTCCAGCAACCTATTCCACCTGTTTTTCTCCTCATCTTTTAGTTTTGGCCTCGGATTTCTTAAACAAAATTAAGCTACTATTATGTTTTCTTTTATAGCTATTAATTATTTTGTTATTTATTATTACGTACATACTATTTTTTTAACTAATTTTTTTTTGCCTTAGAAACTTTTAATGCGTTCAATTGCTCCACCTCACCATCATCATCTCAGCCTACGGACGTATTACCGAATACAGACCTCCCTTACCCAGTGGTATCGTGGTAATGATTTTGGCAGTCTATGTAGGTAAACTTACCTTGTATGTATGTATGTACAAATGTTTGTATGTAGGTATATATGTATGTGTCTGTATGTATGTTTCTATGTGCCATTGTTTCTTTGTATACTTAACGAAATGACACGGGATCTACCGATATGATATAACGACTCACCGAGATGATAAAATGATCTACCGATATGATAAAGCAATCCACCGATGTGACAAAACTGTGCGTTGATCACGAATCAAAACACCGACATGAGATATATGACACCGATTGATTTTTTCTTATCATTTCGGTGTAAATTATCACAGCGGTGGTAAAAAAGACCACCGATTACAGCGACATGAGAACAGCGACATGAGAAAATACACACTTTTTAGAAAATTATAAAAAATGCATAATATCTAGGATAAATTCAATAACAGACAATGAAGCTAATTCACTTACTACCTCTGTTAGAACCAAACAACAATAAAAAAACTACTCATTACACTAGAAAAATGCCACCACCGATTATATAAAAAAATTGTCCGGGAGTAACTGAAATGGCGTTCTTACAGTTTTGTTGGGCATATGCAGCGATTTAACCCACTTCTATCCTGACTGCCCACTAGCACACACCAACGAGGGAAATACAATTGGGGTGGGGATGTTGTCTGACTCGTCGATGTAAAGTTATGTTTGAATTACTTTTGTCCAGCGATATGAGAATATTTTTCAGGACAAGTACGTTTGTGCCTCTCAGTAATAACAACCGTTAATTATCTAATAAAATATGATATATAATATTAAACAAACTAATATTCTATGAAATAGAATAAGTTATATACCTAATTTATTTATTTTTAGTAGTGTATAAGCTGTTTGGTTTACAAAAAAAGTTGTGGGACAGCACCGATTTGCAAAAAATAGAGGTTTATGTATTTTATTTCTACCTTTGTAATAGTCCTAGGCAAATCATATTTTTGCCACAACCCAATAACTACCTATTGAATACTAAAAAAAATAATTCAGAACTATATTCCCTTTTTCAAATACTAATTTCAACGAAGACAAAAAAATAAGGCATTTGGGAAATTCACCCTTATTCATTTAACTACAAAATGTATCACATCACATATTCGTACCTACCATTAAGACTAATCTAACGACAATCTACCCCATGGACAGGCCAGAAAAAAACATCTCTGCTCTACGCCCTTCTTGCCAAACAACAGCTGTCTAGCACTGAATCTTTGAACTAATCAACGATAGACAGACTGACAGTCCTGACAGACGTAGCGAAACATATTATTATCTGAGGATTCCTTATTGACTACAGAACCCTAAAAAGAGCTACGATAATTTTCTATTAGCAAACACAACTAATACTCATTTCAATTTACTGTGAAGAGTAAGTACCTCTTATAAAATATTGCATCTCCTTTTTGAAGGTTCGTACTGTATAATGTAGTATCTTCTATTAACAAAAAGTTTGAGCAATATAGGGTCATAGCTATGACCTTACATTGCTCAAACATTTTCAACTGACATGACACCTAAACATGCAAACAAATTGGTATGTGATGGAAATAGGGTTGCGTAATTAATTCACAATCAATCAACTACCGTTGGACATAGGCCTTTCTGCAGTTAATAAATTAATAACTGTCAAATGAGCCTTTATGTCATTGCTAGAACAACATAATTTGATTATTGTCTTCTGTGTGAATCGTGAGGTAACTCTGTAGTTTGATACTGTATTACGGGTAAACCTATCGTGTTCCATTTTGATTAGTTAGAATATAATAATTGATTGGGCGTGAATCACTTCTGGATGCCCTAGATGGTTACTAAGGAAAATACTCAGATTGATATTTTTTTTTTCTGAGCTGTTTTAATAAAATTCTCGGGATTATGTTTTCAGGGATTTCATAATGAAGATCTTTCATTTGTTAAGTGCACTCTTGATTACACAAGTTTCGCGAGGGATTGCATTTTGTCCCGAAGCCGCTTTGGCGCCATTGGTCTTTGTCTTGGAGTACGCTGTGTGGCGCGGGTGGCAACAAGTTATCGTCTACACACCAGATCTTGAACAAGGTACAGTTGCGTATTATTTACATACATAATTACTATTATGGTTCACACAAAGTCGATAAAGGCTTTGTTTTAACTTTTAATTGCTCATCCTTCTAAAAAACAGTTTTCGAACATACGCATTGTAAATGTTGGGCCTACACCATGGATTAGAGAATTACACATAATGAATATATATTAATATTATATACTATATAATTATTAGACTTGAAATTATAATTAATTGTGTTACCATTTCCGCATTAAAAAGTTTTGACGATGCATCCGTGTTGGCTCTTGCACTACCTTAGAAAACCTACTGCGGTTAATTGTGTTTTGTTCGAATATTGAGTCATAGAATGGCCTTTACCTATACACAATAAATATTTTTTTGGCAGTGTAATTACTCACGATGTCCGGTATTGACCCTGCCTACATGATATTGAACCGCGAAGACGAAATCTTAGCAGTTAAAAAACAATGCATTTAAAATAACCACAAAGGTAGTAGGGATGTGTGTCGATGCGTGATAATCACAATCAATTCGGTAAAAAACATTTAATAAAATGATGAATCAAGGTTAGCAAAAGCTTCAGGCTACAATTGTTAATGTAATGCTATAAAACATACCGTGTCGATAATGAAACTTGTCTGAACTGTCGTCTGAATGTCATCATATTAAGGTCAGTAGGGTGAGCTCAGTCATTCGCAGTTAAGTTTAACCTGTCGCAGCTACGGCGCCCGGCTCGCTCACTTTACGCAATGATTGAAACTCACTTTTGAAAGTCAAGTTTAAACAAAAATGGAGGGTACAAGGGGAAATTAAATATACGAAAGAGTGTTTTACACGTACGGTAAAAACTTTTGGAAAATTTGCTTATGGAACTGTTTATTATTAGGGTTCCGCTGTCAAGAGCGCAACTTTTGACCTTTTGCAAATGTCCCGGTAACATCCTGTCCCGATTAGATTCAAATAGATTAAAAAGCTTAAAGTTTCTAATGCACCTTTGTTTAGTTAATAAGTAATTAATTATTTCTACGGTTAGTTATTACGTATGGTAATTTTAAGCTGCAAAGAATTATCGTAAAGAAAGCCGCTGTGCCTGCTGTTGTATTCAGGAGAGAAAAGAACGGGTAATGGGATACTAAGGTGTGTTCACAAACTCTATCGGTCGCAAGTTGTGAACGTGACATTGAGCAGTCGGATGACCGAACAGAATCCGGCCAGCTGGGTATTTCACATCGGCGGGTTCTTTATATTTTATCCTTCTGTATCTAGCACAATGAATTAAATCGGATATTTTTTGGTAAAGGTCTAGGCGACTGCTATGTCGAAACAGAATTCGTAACATATGAAAGCATAGTGTCGGAAGCCGGTTTGTTGATATTCTTGTCTAGTGCAAAGGTTAACTGGCACCGAGTAACCGGCGACTGAAGTTTAGTAGGCTCTTATCCGGTCGCCGGACGAAGCAATAGCTAAACCGGAAATTGAGCAGAAGCTGTATGTAAAGGGCCAATACGGAACCCTACACGGCTACACAACGCGTAGCTCGCGCGCACTTGACCGATTTTATAATGAACCGCACGGTTCAACACTATTTTAATCCCAAATTGTGATGACCGTGACCAATGATTTTTTAATGTCGACTGAAAAAATATATTTTTAACTTATATCTAAAGTAGCTTAAATCCTTTTATGTTAATTGAGTGTCAACACAAGTTACTGGAAAACATTTTTTTGGTCGATGTCGATTGCATAACAAATTAACAGCATATAAGATGTGGCAATAACATGCTGCTAAAAGCGTTTGTCACACAATAAGTAATCCCTCCCTCCATAAAAATAACTTGTATTTCATTACGATATGAACCTTTCTTGACCTCCCATTTTTGTATGTGTAGGCTTATTTGTATATTACTCTATTAATTAAATGTAAATTGATATATCAGTAAAACAAAGATAAGTAAGTAATGTATTAATTATTTTACTTTTGTGATCACTTGTACCTATAGTTACCTAAATGTATAATTATAAACCTGTTTTTTAACTTTCAACTTTATATTGGTACATATTAGCAATTTTGTCTAATTACATGTCTGCAATATTTTATTTCGAAACATTTTGAGAGTTTTGCAACATTTTGAGGGTTTTGCATTTAGTGAGTCTCCTTTTGAAAAGGCATAGCCTTATCATAACTGCTTACTAAAAATCGCCACGTAAATATTAGACCCTATAGAAAAATTAGCAAATATTTTTGTATATTATTTTTTATTATCATTTAGATATAAAGTTCTAAAATAATTCGCAAATAAGTCATTTCGTGCCGGCTCGTGTGAATTATAAATTATACCCGAAACGCTACAATTGTTTGCTTTGGATTAATAGAAAAAAAATGCTTTGGTCAGCGAAACACGTCCTTGACATCTTATTAGTATAATTTATATTTAATTTTATGTTTTGATTGATATTAACTAGCTAGGCCCCGTGGTTTTACCCGCGTAGTTTACTAAAAAGCCGCGATCTTGTTTTCTATCGGGATAACAAGTAGCCCATATGTAGGCAAATCCAGAAAACGTTATGAGTTTTCAATTCTATCTAATTAAAATAAAATATTACCAGTAAAAAGTTACTAACATCCATTCTCAAAAGTTACTAACATCCATTCTCACAATATATAAAAGTATTTTGTTTTCTGGTGGGTTCTGAATGTAAATCAAAAGTCTAGAGCAAGTCAAAAACAGCGTATAAAATCCTCAACGTTGGGCACAGGCCTTTGCAAGAACAGGAACTACAAATTTTGAAATCCAAGTTTCCTCACTTCGTTTCCCTTTACCGATTGCTAGTGTTGTCTTAGAGTACGGAAGTGCATGTTATTACTTAGACGAGAATAATACTGTTTAATTAAACTAACTCTAATATTAGTTTAAACTATAAGTTATGATTATAATGGTTAGTATTACAAAACTAAAGTGGCTGACTGAAGATCAAAGTTGTTTATACCAGTTGCTAATGGTTAAATAAACACTACCTAGCGCAAACTCCTTAAGAGCTTTAGAACCTCAAGACCTTGCTAGTCTCATGTAGATATTTTTTTATTATTACAGCTTAAAACATGTGAAACACGCGATTGTCCAAAAAAAGGAAATGTTTTCAGAGAATGTGAGTTTGTTTATTCTACCGGAACTTCTAAATGTCTTAATAGTTTTTGATGTATGAGGTACTGAATTAAATCTTTACACTACACCCCTACTGCTGGCTTAAGGTTCTCGCCAAAAGTCCGGTGAAGCAGTCAAAGCTTGCGCTCAGGCTAACTGCAAAGATCTCTACCAAAAATAACCCACTATTGTTTATGTTATTTGGTTTTGTTATGCCTATCATTTCAAAATGTAAGTTAAATTTAAGGAAGGCAGCTAAAAGTCTATTTAGCATCTAATAACTTATTTGAAACAGCAGATTATTTACGTTGATTAATCGCTTGAATGTGAATTGAAGATTGATTAATTATATTTATTAGTAATGTGCCGTATTATTGATGTGTGTGTTGATAGCAATAAATTAATAAGCGGCACAGTTTTGAGATGTCAGTATTGAATAAGAACAGAACATTACACACTCGTGATGGCACGTACGACGCTTGAAACTGTCGAGTTTTTAACAAATATTTGCAGTATGTACTTTTTCTGTTATTGCGATATCGTAAAGGTATATGAATAATGTGTTTAAGACTTTTGTAATGGTAGGCACCTACGATATTTCTGTAATAAGTAAGCCATAGAAAAAGATTGCAAAAAAAACTTAGCTGATTACCATCGATTTTTTTTTCAAAAACTTTTGTTTTTAAGGCTCCTCTTTTTTTAAGCTTCGGGATTTTCGAGTCGCGTGAGTCTCGTGAAACATGTTAGTCAGCAGCATAAATATGTATACACAAAGCAAATTGGTTGAAGCAAACAACATTGTGAAGTTTTTCATGAAACTCAAAATAAAAAGAAGAGATAAGGATTCGCTTTAGAATTATAACGTTTAAAATTATAATTGTTACTAAAAGTATAAATAAAATCTAATTATGTTTAGTTAGTATCTAGTTGTATCTGAAAACCTAAACACAACAAGGTGCATCTAGAAATGGAGGTGCAATAAAATCAATTTATTGCAAAAAAAAAAAAAAATTTAACAATACTGACTTTACGTTCTTTATCTTTTCAATTTAGAGAATTATAGATAATTATTTAAATAAACAGTTTTACCGATTTGCAAATTTTAATGTTTTGCCAGAGAAGTTGTGACTGTTCAATTAACAACAAGTTCATAATCAATTTAATATTAGATATTGCAATTTATAACTTATATTTAGTTTGCCTACCTATGGTTTCTTATTCGGTAGCCTTGTAGGCTAGGATTATAACTCATTTAGTTAAACATGATCTACGTTTTTGTCTGCAAATAATTTTGGAAATGAATAAGACAGGAATACGTATATTATTAAGTACAACAATTACATTTGATTAAGGAGATAGGTGTAAAACAAACGATCCAAAAATAGTAACAATTATATCTTAGAACTTGGTGACGTAAATGGGAGCTATTTATAAACATATTTTATATTACCTACGTAAATCATAAAATTAACAGAATTCAAAATTATAATTTTAATTTAGTTATCTAAATTATAATTGTAACTTTGTTTTAATTTAAATTATCATTATAAACACCAAAATTATTATGTGCATAAAATTATAATCAATTAAACCTTTCTGACAAACATAAAAATAAATTTAAAAAGTTACATACCAATATAGCACCGGCTTACATAAAACACTTAACAATTCACAACATTAAAAAAATCCAAGCACAATCGATTCACGTGCGATTCAGGCGTACCGACATCTGTGCAATGCAGAAAATGTATGTGAGCGTGGTGACCGGCGATCACGTCTGTTTACCCTACGTGTCTGAGGGACTGTTCAACATCTGACCAGAGTAAACCTTGTCACGTACTTTCACTCAGGACATTGATAATAATCAACTATTCGTAAATCGCTATCATGAATCATTGAATCTATCTGCATCAATTCGATCGCACTTATGACGGACGCATGTATGCAAAGCGTTACGCAACTCGACATAAATACCAGTGCTAGTGTTAATATATTAAATATACAAAGAAATATGTTGACATGAATAGTAATCTTGTGTTAAACAATAGATAATATCATAATAACGACAGGTTTAAATTGATTTTTGTTTAATTAGCTGGCCAGGAAAATCATTAAATACGATACTTTATGAATTTTTGCGAGACATAAATATAATATGTTACAGAGTATAGGAAATAGCTTAAGTGTTTAGCGTTACGTATTAAATTGATAAAAACATGAACATGAACATAAACTCAAGTGTGTAAAACCTACCTCGGCACTTAGAGATGTAGTGAACTGATTTTAAACATCCTCTTATATATCTACAAAAGCTACACGTGTTATATTAAGCAAATATATGTAAAAATTAAGTTATGTCTTTAATGGCGCGCTAAAGGTTCAAACCTCCAACCGATAAATAAATAGTAGGAATACCATTGACGTAGTTATACGTCACAGGGAAATGATTAAAACAGGGCTCTGATCAAATCCCTGTTTTTATTTATATAACGTAGTACATAGGGTGTCTTTTTAGTAATCACTTATAAGGCATACTACTAATTGCCTATCACATTTAATAATGTAAAAAATCTTACCTATAACTATTTAAAGCAGCAATAAAATAATAATATGATGTTAGATGCTAAGTATAAATTTTTACACTGTTTTTTTTTATTTCTCATCCAACCGTAGGCTTTCGCTACGTTCTTTTGTTGTTGATTTTTTAGGTAAGAAATAAAAAGATAATAATTAAAACATAATATACATGACTCCGTTATTTTAGAATACGAACAATAACCCTGCCGTCTTCCCCCATACACCCAAATGTGTTCATCCATTGTGAAGTTTTCATGAAATAAAGAGAAACTCACATATGTACAATAATGTACAAAGTAAACACATGAACATTAATAACATTTCCCTCCTTTTTTGGGCAGTTGGCTATATTTTCCCACGCTTTAAGACATTGTAAGTACCTAACTAATAAATTCTCTACGAAATCCTCATAAAGTCTTGAGGTACCTAAAGGTCGTAAGAAGTGCGCTAGGTATGAGGTGGTTTACGGATAACATCTGTAAACCACAGCTAGTTAGGTTAGTTAGTATAGTTTGAAAAAAGGAAATAAAAACAAACACTATTCCGCAACAATTATCCTGTTGTATCTTCAACGTGTCAAGATAAATTGCAGAGCTAAATAATATACTTATCCAGCCTATAAACGTCCCACTGCTGGGCACAAGCCTCTTCCCATATAGAGAAGGCAACTGTTTTTGAAACATGTTTTTGTTGTAGGTTGCCAGTGGTCCATCGTGAGACTTATGAAATGTCTGAGTATCAACGGGGTGGCTTCTTCCTTAGACTCTCTGGAGAAAGTAAGAATACAAGCCAATCTAGGAATCATCATTTTGCTACCCCGCTTTAGACGTAACGCAACAGAAAACGTTACAAAACTTGTAAAAAAGGTAAAATAACTTATGTTCAGAGACTTTTCGTATAATTGCATTTTTTTGTCTTGTTCTAGACTTAAAAATCTATTTACATTCTAGCTACACGAATTAAAAATGGATACTTCATCTTACGACTGGCTTTTAACAGCAAGATCTGCTCAAGATTTTAGATCTGTCAACGAAATATTAAACGCCACTTCAGTTCGCTTCGATCAAAATATTGTCGTTGGTTATTCATATAGTAAATATTTATCTGAAAGAGATACCCTTGGAGTTTGTGATACAAACTTCATTTATAAAGCCAGCAAGGATTCAATGAACCGCCGTCAATTTCAGGAGAACCACTTTAGCTACTTCCGTAACGTGAATAGAGACCGTAAAAGTGAATATGAACGAAACTACTACCGTACATCAGAAAGATTTAAAAACTTAACAAGGAGTAAAAGTTATAAGAAAGATGGAAGTGTTTTACCATTATTTCAATCAGGAGTCATCAATTTTAATTATTCGAGAAAGTTTAACATGATAAATGTCAGCAGAATTTCACTAAGCCAGTTCAAAAAATGGAATCAAATTGGACATAATCTAGCTGATAGAGTTGTCAGTGTCATTCAGTATTTTAAAGTACGAACTAATTCTACGCTGTATGCTTATTATTTGGGTAAGATGAGTTAAACATTAAATCTATATCGATGTCATTACTTTTCATGATGTTTGTTACTTTTTAAAGTTTCACAAAAAAAGGCAACGTATGTTTAATTTCGTTAAAATACCAAAGTGCTCGTAAAAGTATTCTGTTATTGTAATATTTTATATTTCAACAATCTAGGTAACTGGAATAGACCTCAGTCGATGTCTTCAGTGGAGGCTCCTTTCCCGGTAGAAGCCCGCAACTTTTTGGGTGAAAAGTTGATAGTGGGAAGATGCAATGCTACAGAGAATGGAAACCCATCCCTAGACGACGACGGTCCATCCGCTGAGCCTATGTTAGATGATATACTACATTTCTTGACAGTGCGACTAAATAACACGTAAGTTTCAAAATCTATTAAGAAGAACGATATTTAAGCAGTTTCTTTTTCTCGAACACGCTATTTATATTACACCCATAAAATATAGAAATTAATCAAAGAAAACTGTGACTTTGTATTTTGAGCCACGTCGCCAGATTGAATAGTGTGAATTGCAAAGTTTTTCGTCCGACTTTACTAAACCTGACTGGTAATGTAATAAGGGCTTATACCTTTCTAAACCTAGTAAATGTGTTTGTTATCAGTTCCGTGATCCGTTACTACAGTAAGCTGGGTTTCCGAACATATGAGGGCACTTGGACCGGCTTACTGGGAGCGTTGATGGATGACTCTGTAGATTTGGCGTTGGAGCCGGTTACCGTTCACGCCACTCGACGACAAGACATGGAATTTATTTTTCCTATAGCAGAAACAATGTAAGTAAAAGTGGACTTCTTCAAAAACTTACTGATAGGATTAGACTGCTGAACAGGTCTTCATTAATTATAGCAAAGAACCATCGCAATAAATCAGCAGTTAGCTTTTAAGCAAATAAAGTCCATCATTATCGGTCATTTCGTTTAGGAGCTACGATGACACACAGACAGACCGAATGATACGTCTAACTTAAAACAACCCTTTATTAGCGTGAAGGGTTAAATAATTGTTTAATATAAGTATGTTCTAGGTGCAACATATACATCCGTCAACAAGAGACGTCGACTGTCCGGGACATATTCCTGGCTCCGTTCAGTGCCCGCCTCGTGGCGTGTGTCATGGCCGTGGCTCTGCTGGCCGCCATTGCCATCGTGGTCATCAGCAGAATGACCACGACTGTTCGCGCTGAGGATCGACGCATGGGATATACTGAGGCACTGATTTGGTCGACCGGGATTCTATGTCAACAAGGTCTGATTTCAATTTTATGATATTTTCCTCAGCTCTTTAAACGATAAAGTATCCGTGAACTTTAAAATGTTCAATTATAAACAAATATTTTCTTTATGTATTTTATTTTCTTATTAATGAAATTTTCTAAATTTTTTAAATTTAAGTCCATAAAAGCACAGAATAAAGCAAAGCGAGATCTAAAGCATATTTTTTTATGAATAATAAAAATAATTGTTTACGAATAAAGATAACAAACCGACTACAACGAATTCTTATATGGGGCTGCCTCTTTTACGCTATCAGTGGCAAAAATACTTTTTAAAAATTGACGCCCAATCACAATAAAACAAAAAAAAAACAAAACAAAATTACTGACCCTTTAAAAACCTTCTCCTGTTGTAATCATTTAAAGACAAAGTATTCAAACAATATTTTCTTATTTTTCACTTACCTCGACTTTTATACTTCGTAGTTTGTTAATGAACTTCACTGGAAAGCTACTATCTCGTAGCACAAACTAGGCGAGATTGCGCTGCTATCGGTCACCAGCCGTTATTTATATTAACTATACAAAAAGTTGTTAATTTAAATATGTGGCCTGAAGTGGTCGTTTGGCAGAACCATAACATGATGCATACTAATTATGTTTATGATTTGTTTTGTCTTTCATTACAGCTAAAATTCTTTTTCAAAAATTGAGCCTTTGAGGGTTTATTTTTGTATAGTCGTAATAAGAAATTATGGTCACTTTGAAAGTGTTCTGCTAATGAGATAAATGACAAATACCTACTATACTTGAACTTAATATACCTAAATTATAAATTTGCTTCTGCCTAGCATTTTCCCTAGCTATGTTGGGGTCGGTTCCCAGTCTTAGCGGATTCGGGTACATACCGTATTTCGCATGAAAAAACTGCCTTCTATCTGACCTCCAAAAATAATTTTACTGTGTTCATTTTTTAAACCCGAAAGAAGGATCTAAGTATATTTATTGGAGGTTTTAATGTTTACTCTAAATCTATTTTTAGTGAATAATAAAACTTTATTCTGTGTAATTATTGTATAGTAATTTTAACTACAAGGTTGAAAACCGGACACGAAACTCATTGCTCATTACAGTAGTGACTACCTGAAAAGAAAAACTATAAAATAAAATATTGAACTATGCCTAATGTGTAATTAAAGATATATTTTAAGATACCTACTCATTTAAAACAATAAGTTGTGTCGTTTGCATATATTATAGTCATGGATCAATGTATAAAAAAAACAATTATGTCTATATTTTGTCTTGTTATTGTAAGGAACGTAATTAGTAATCTATGTAGGTATACCTTAGAAATAAATTATATATTTTGTGGTTGTCAGGTATCTTAGCTGAGTGATTATTATTAAAACACTGATGTTAACTGCCGTGCTCAGCGTCGTGAATAGTTACTTGAGGGATTCCTTAGTATGGATTTAAACAAGCTTACTCTCAGACTTCTGAGAGTTGACTTGCTTAAACCGATTTAAGGGATTTGAATAATTTACTTATTAACGTCTGTAAGTACTGCAGTAAGTGTAAACATTTCGACGGTCCTCCTTTGGTATATGAAATTAGCACAGCACAAACGTGCTCTTGTTGTCTCAGGGTAAAAGATTGGGAAATGTCATTTCCTTATTTGTAATTCACTTTAAACCCGGCACAATCCGGTATTCTATTCAATATCTAGGTAAAGAGAACCCACCAGCTGCACACGCGAGGACCTGTATTCGGACAATGCTGAGATTTCGAATATTGGTCGAGCAATTTAACTGCAATTGATCGACACGCTAAGAAGAAGGGGAAATATAACTAACAATTATTTAAAAACTTTTTTATATTCTTCATCGTCACAATAAATTTACCTATATTGCCTTGTTATGTAGGTGGTGCATGGACACCTTCGACTCCCGCCTCCAGCGTGGTGCTGATCGTCTGCCTGTTCTTCGCGGTGGTGACGTACAACGCCTACGCCGCCTTTATCACCTCGGTGCTGTCGGTGCGAGTGGCCAGCGTCGACACCATTGCTGCCGTGCTCCACTCGCCCAACTTCAAGATCGGATACATTAGGAATGGAGCGGATCAAATGTATCTCATGGTAATGACTATCCTTCGTCATATAAAAGAAAACCTTTGTAGTGCTAATATCGGACTATGTTAAGACAGTCACAAATGTTGGGATATGCACGCTAGTTCGTTTAGAAAATAGGTAAATACCTAACACATAATCATGCGCATGCCAGTCGTTAATTCTTTTAACAACTGCTACGCAAACATAGCTATTTTTCATCTGGGATGGTCAAAATGAATTATAATGTACAGCAGCGATAACAATATAAACCTTTGATTCGGGTGAAGTGTTCTCGTGCTGATCTAGTGATTCATTAAAATCAAACGGATTTGTATGCTGAGTTTCAATCTCGACAAGCACCTATGTGACTTTCATATCAAAGTTAGAAACTTTCTTATTCTAAGATACAACTGTCAACCAATGAAGAAAAATCTTAAGAAGAAGTGGATTCTAAAATGGAATCCGAAATCGCCAATCCACAATGAGCAAACGTAGTGATTAATATTCGTTCCTTTTCTATATGGGAATAAGCATGTGCCTATCAGCGTTTATGGGCTGGTACGATTTTTATATGGGTTTACTAAAAAGATTTTGAATTTGGCAATCAAGCAACTTCTTGGCGAGTTGAGTCACAGGGAAAACACAAAGTATAAATAGAAATAGTAAGAAATAATAAATCTCTGCTGATAAAAATAAAATAATCTTAGAATTTATAAATAATCATAATTAAATTAATTTAACATTAACCCGCATACATGTCTCAAGGACTCAGAGTCTAAAGTGCAGTACATAGTCGTTTTCAGAAACCTATTAAAAATTCATGTTATGAACTCTCAGGAGACTGATCAGAATTTATCTAAATTATAGATTATCCATAGAACACTATCGAACAAACTAATGAAACATAATTCAATACTGGGTCATTTATTTTTTCAAATCTTTTGATTATTTTTACATTCTGATTTATTAATACACAATTAAATCTAATATAAGAACAAACTCTAACTATACTAAAATTAAAACTTACATAAATAAAAACTAAACGGCGTCAAAGAACTCATCGTCATCCTTGTCAATGGCGGGGAACGTGCCCAAAAGGCTGGCTCTATTGCCACGTTGAATGGCTATGCCAATTCTCTGTGCAAGGAACAAACCAGCCCTCTGATCACGAGTAGATTCTACAATAATTAGTAATTTATTTAATATAAGAACAAACAGAGAATCGGCATAGCCATTCAACGTTGCAATGCTGCCAGCCTTCTGGGCACGTTTCCCGCCATTGACAAGGATGACGATGAGTTCTTTGACGCCTGTTAGTTTTTATTTATGTAAGTTTTAATTTTAGTATAGTTAGAGTTTGTTCTTATATTAGATTTAATTGTGTATAATAAAATAAAAACAAATCATTATAAACTAAGAGTTTACAGCTTTTCAAAAATAGTTTTCAATTGTTCACTATTTTACCTTAGAATTAAATTAAAATCTAATTTTAAAATAAATTAAAGTATGACAAAAAAAGTCATTACGGGCACGTGTGTATGACACTGTGACGTCAAAATGAAAAAAAAAACACGTAAAATTTACAGAGTAGGTACAGAGCACTTTTAATATATTTTTACGGTATTATACCGCGTGCAAAGTGATTTGTTAAAACTAATTATGAATATGCGTTAAACGTTATACAATAATTGTAATTTAATTTTAATATGTCTGCTCTTAGAAGAATGTAAATACTTATTTGTTACCAGTTTATATACGAAGGTTTTCTTCGCGTACAACATTTTCACACAACTTCTCTGCACCAAATAATTATTTTTCCTATCAGAGAACTGTCAAGATATTGAACGATTACGTCACTCCCATCTCCATATTTCCTATCACATGACTCCGAGACAAAAAGTCCTAATTATATCAAAGAAATAATATGTAACATGGAGCAATTTATTTTCTTAATTTGTGTTTATTTTTAGCTTATTTACTTTATGTACACAATTTACTTAGTATACTTATTTCATGGAGAACGCAAATTTACGTAAGCGTTCCAACTTCTAGGTCTTTTGAAGGATTAAGATTTTTAAACTGCCTTCTAAATACATGATTATTATACTTATAATAAGGTTTCCGTGAATCGTTCGATATGACGAGTAAAGTTCTGGTAGAAAATCATCAAGCGAGACGGCCGCTGTCGTCGCCAGCCAGCGCGAAAAAAAATATATTAGTTTTAATTAGGTAAGGTGCCAGCAATAACCTTTTTTTTTATTTGTTTCTGTTTAAATGTTGATTCCGCATTTTCGAAACTACCTAACCATCACACTATGTGATTAAATACTTGAACCATATATTATATTTGATATTTTTTTTTTGCATAAATTTGTGTACTAACGTAATAATTCAGATCCGTTCGACACGTGTACAAAATGTATTCATTATAAGTAACCTTTTTTGTATTATTTTCCTATTCCGTTGAAATAACTTTATCATTTCCTGCATCTCAAATAGACTTACTTTCTGTTACAGTCTACGAAAGACGTGCAATTAAATGCATTTTACATCCGAGGGTATTCTGACGCCGACAACTTGGTGACGTCAGCGGAAGAGGGATTAGCACGAGCCGCGAGACAGGATTACGCCTTTTTTGCGGGACAGAGGGTAGCTCGCTCCACACTTAGGTGAGAAATAAATTTCATGTATAATATGTCCCAGTGACTGTGCTTGTAATCAAATACCTAAATTAAATAATAATGTACCGAAATTTAAATAAGAGATTGCTTGCAAATAGATTTGTTCAATGCTATAATTACAAAATCTGGTCTGATGACGGAACTCAATAATGGCCTTAGAAAAAGGAAGCGAAGCAATAAATATATCCGTTTATAAATCTACTCAACAAATCCTAGTTTAAATGTATAATGTTTGTTGCAGCTTTATTTGCAGGATTGTTGGTCTTTATTTATTGTACAGGTCTCTAAGCCAAGCTCGGGGTCGCTGTGCAGTAAGGGAGCTTCCTGTGTACTCCACTCGTGCGCATCTCGCCTTTCCTCTGCCCCGACACTCGCCTTACGCTAGACCTACACTATTGTCGTAAGTACCATCTATTACAAAACTATTCCTACCTAAAAACTATGTTCAACTGATGTAAAAACAAAAGAATAAATGTAGAGGTTATCTTAAAGATTTGATAATCATCTACCGTGTTAACCAGTATATAAAGTTGGTATTGTTTATAAAAGCGTTTATGGTCTACCGACCGGAATTAACATTTATTTTTACGCAAATTGCCTTTTTTATTTTTTTGACGTAATACCTTTAATTTTATTTTAAGTACTTAATTAAAAAGATTCCATTTTTTTTGAGGATCTTTGTTTAAGGAGAGTCATATTTGTGAGATATTTTAATATTGGATGTAAAAGTTTTATAGTATTCGAAAGATAATTATAAAAAAATTACTTTCTTTAGAATTAAGATGTTATATTTATATTCCTACATGGTCGTTAGTAGTAGAGAGCTCTGTAATATCTGATGGAAGCGAACGGTAGTACATATTTTTCAATATAATTTATTTATGTAAACAATATTGAATATTACCTTAACCGCAAAATCTTTTTCAATTGCGTGCAAATATCTGCTTTTAACTAAAAAAATAAGTACCTAAACCATTTCGGTATACCCGTCTAAAAGAAAAATATTTACTGAAGCGGGTATTTCTTTGTTTACATTATATCTCAGTTCTATTGAAATAAAGTGTATCTACATGTATAGGTAGGTGACACACTTGAAATTCGAAGAAGCCGCCGAGGAGGTAAGACCCAGATGAAAAACCTCATGGCCTCATGCAGGCAGCTATGAGGTCATGGGAGATCAGAGAGGGGACTCTACAGTCCAAATGATTTCAGAGAAAACGACAGCACTAGTCAATGCCGCCGTACCTAGGGAGGCTCGGGGCATACCTCTGTATGTTCTTCCAAGGAAATAGTAACAAAAGGTTTTTGCAATGGAAACTTTTGGTCGGTCCTCTAAGATGTAACAGAAACAACTTTATCTGCGGTGGTAACCAAGGAGGTGGTTTAATTGAAGTAAGAACCTCACAATCCCCGTATCCCTTTATAAGCCTTTTTCAAGGAGTCAGTCTAAAAAAGTTAATTACATAATTTAATTTATTTGTGAAAGCGCGTTTGTCGCTAGAGGTTTTACAAAGATTATATTGTAATAGTCACCTAATTCAGAAGAAAGAAGGAAAGAAGAATTGTGTTATAGTTTATAATCTTTCCAGTATTACATTTATAATCAGGAATCGCCATTCCGTAGTGAGCAAGCGTGGTGATCAATGCTAGAACCTTGTCTATATGGATCTGTGTGCAGCAGTGAGACTTTCATAGGCTGGTATTGTTATTATATTGTCATTAATGGTCATAAACTATATAATAATATGTTGAATGGTGACTGCCTCGTTGGCCTAGTGGTTCTAAGCGCGACTGCTAGTCTAGAATTCTTGGGTTCGATTCCCAAGTCGACCAAAGTGTTATTGGGTTTATCTATGTAATTTTCAGTAGCAGCTCAGAATTTGAATTTGGGCCCGGTTAGTGGCAATAGCCTCGCCCCTATTACATGGGCCCTTAATATACTGGCGAACTGTGGGTGTACATAGGTACACCTCATCCTAACCCTTCGGGGATACAGGCGTGATGGTGTGTTATGTTATGTTGAATGTCTTGCAGACTCCTTCAGCTACGAAGCGGTGGAGCCCTCGCTCGCCTGGAGGCGGCCCTGGTGCCCGACATGCCGCAGTGCGCGCCGCCGCCCGGCTTCGCCTCCGCCAGAGCCACTGATGTACGCTCTGCTCTTATTCTACTCGTTCTAGGATTTATTACCTCCCTGAGTTTAGGTAAGTCTAGACAACTACCCCTGAGTAACATCTGCCTATATTTATAAAGTCATGAGACATTTTGATTTTTTTGTAATAGTTTTATTATGAAAGGAACTAAATAAGGAATATCAGGTTTACCTACAGTTAGTAGTTAAGATCTTTTTTAGTATTATGTTAATCTGTTATCTGTATCGGTACCTATTGAATAAATTAAAATGAAACTAAAGTAGAACAGTAATTTCAGTAGATAGTAAGAAACTGGGGCTAGTACTAAAAACACAACAAAAACTGTCTGTTTTAACTTTGAAGCGATAAAGTATCTTATCTTAATAAATTTGCTAATCGCATCTACAATTTAAATAAGTGCATACATTAAAATAAAAGTTTAAATATACGCGTTAACATTTTTCGTTCTTCAACCTTTGACTGCCATTGTGTTTCGATTTTAACCTTTATGTCAATGCCAGTGTAGTTAATTATAAGGGCAGTAAGGTGAGTCGCTATGACCATCTGCTATATGAAGTCATAGCTTTTTTTTTTAAATTAAGCGAGGTAACACAAGGTTATCGACATGTTTTGGAAGTATCCGGAGACTTGCATTGTAATTTGCATTATAAACAATCATATCAGTCAGGTCAGGGCTGTAAACAAAATTCCCTTAAAATTTCTTATGGATTTAAATGGATTTCTCTATTAGGCGAATTTTCCTTCTCACTGACATTGAATATAAATGATGCAGAGACAGTCCTGTATAAATATTTTGCAATAATGGTTAAATGTATAATATTGACTATATTTTATCTTTATCTGTTACCCAGAAAACGATGCCATTCGATATATTTGATTTAATAATCATAAATTGTACCATTCTAGAAATTCTGAGATTTGTATTTGCAACTTTCTAGTTCTGGGTTGTCAGTCAACAGGGTATAGGTAGAATGACTAATCTATTTTCACTATTGGGAAGTAATTAAATAAGTTTTAAGCGGATTTGGAACGGCCTCGAATCCTTTGTCTTAAAATAGGTTACATTTATGAATAACTGTGTATGTATTATAAAAGTCTGTGGTTTGTTTCAGGTCTGGGAGAATATTGCTGGAAAAATCGAAAGGAGTTAAAATTGTTCATAGCTGTGTGTTATCGTCGATTGTTAACTGTTATTACTCATTAACGCTACTAGCGACATCTACTTTGTGTTATTATTATATAGTTACGAAGGCCCCTCACAGATGGCGTCGTTCAAGCGAAACTGAATTAATAGATTTATTTAATATTTATGAATTAGTAATATTATAGGTCTGTATTATCATTTAATGGGTGGTATTATTTAGTGTGAGAATAAAAATGATTAAATACTAAAAATAATTTTATTTGAATACCATATAATAACAGTAAATCTAAAACTTATCACTATCCTCGTTTAAGATAATGTTCTTCTGGCAGCTTCTGGGTGGAGACGGCGGCGTCAATACAACTCTTGAGGTCCTTCTTGGTTTTAGCTGCAGCAGCAAGCGCCTTCTGGACTGTGGCTGTTTCTGCAGTACGAAGGTTGGTGGCCAACCCTAGTGCTGCCCAGACTCGGATGAAGGCGGTTGAGCAACCAGAATCTGTATAAGAGAATATATCACATGCTTAGTTTCTCCTTTCGTAAGTAGGTAAGTTGTATTGGGCGGCTCTTCGTATACAGACAAAAGATAAAAGACTGTGAAAACAGTCTAGTAGGACGTTGTTAGTATAAAACTGATTATTATAAAATACTAAATAAATAAGAAAAGCTGAATACGCATTGCGCCGACCCCAAATAATTGGGAACAGGGCAGGGAGATGATGATGATGAATAAATAAATAAGAAAAAAAAGATTCAAATCTTTTTTCTAAAACATGTAGAAAATATAATGTAATTGTATATCTTACAAATACTGCAGTACGAAATGCATTGTTTTCAATGAGATTTCCCTACAATAGACATTGTTTCTAAGAACCGTAGTGAGACAACAGCTAAGCTGAAAACCTTACATACAATATTAACGTAGGCGTCTGTCTGTAGCAATGCACTTAACGTCTTTTGTATTCTTGGAGTAATACTAGCTTCCCGGCCCGGCTTGAAACCATTGTCATTTATAATGGAAAATATTATTTCCATCGAATCTTTTATTTTTTGTTTTTATTGACATTGGTATGTATGTTTGGGCTAGGATAATAGTTACTTCCTGAAATGTGTATCAAAATTTCGTCTAAATGGAAATAAACATGATTTTTTATCACTTAACGTAACTAAAGTTGTTTTTTTTCTTTTTTTTTTAACTTTTCGTAGGCCAGCGTGTTCAATGAAAGGTTCTAGTCGCTTTAATTTTTGTGACCGCTAGGCATAATTTTGTTGAACCAGTTCAAAACATTAATGAAAATACACATAGACATTCGTCTTGAATTACCCTGTTTATTGGTCGTTCAACTTTGTGAAAATTCATTATGCGTTATTGATTTAATCGCGTTCAGACAGACAGTCACGTTGACTTTTGTTTTATAATAGATAGAAGATACATGTTGTGTAGAAGATATTTACTAATGAACTAACATCGATTTTGAATTAATTTATTATTGCTTTAAGGTTGGATTTAAATATCAGTTTTTATGTTACCTGAAACCCCTAATTATATCCTGTGTTTTTGCCTCTGTACTATAGTATATAAAATTAAAAATAAACGTAACTCGTAAGTTATTGTAATACTCTTATGAATTCTTGTACTTAGAGGATTTTTTAAAAAATAATCACGGTATATACAAACTCATAGCCAAGACTACCTCAAAATGGCTATTTTAAAATATGGGTTACATCATGAAAAAGTTTCAACGAACAAACTTACCGTAAGTTCCATATTCTCCTGATTTGTAGTCATACGGGATCAGGTAATGGTAATGCGGCCAGAATGACTTCGTTATGATGAACACTGCGTTCGTGTCCGGAGGAGACCTGGATGGGAAGAAAGAATAACTTTAATAACAAAATAAACAAACAAAATAAAGCTACTACAAGGAAGAAATACAAAGTGAAAGGCTCTCACAGTAAAGGAAAAAGCTTTTCCTTAGTTACGATATAAAACGTGTCAGAAATCTACAAGTCAAAGCCTACGCTCAAACGAACTGCAGCAGAACCCTTAAAAAAGAACATGCATTTCAAAAGCATTCATACTGAACGTAAAATTCACACATTTTTCAATGACTGCACTTGAGTTTTAAATTACAAAGTAGTAAAGTATCTAGATGGCAATTAGGTTGCACTTACTTTTCACCAGGCTTGAGGCCCCATACGCAGATAGCGCTGTCGATCAGCCAGGAAGCGTGGAGAACGATCAAATAACGCAGAAAGCCGATGACGAAGGCAGAACTGAGGACCGTGTCATCCCAGTACTCGAGAGGGGCGTTCAGAGGCAGTAGGAGGAACAATACTATGTAGAGCACCCAGTATAACCTGAAATTACCAGAAAATAGTAACTTTAAAAATTGTATGCCCGAATTACCCTTGAATGATACCACCGATTATGATTCATATACCGCCAAAAACGCTACAAAGAACGAATCTTTGGCTGACAGAATGCCTTATAAGCGCTTTGGTTCTCTGAATTAAATGTCTAATACATCGTTTCTGTAAACAATTGTATCGCTCAAGGGTTATTCTGTGTACAGTAGAGGACTCGCTAATTTGTAGAAAGTTTTAGCACATCTCCAATTATACATGTTTTTAACATAATAAACTTCATTTAATGCTTAAATATAGGCACATTGAAATACATTTATAATAGGTTTATAAAAAGTTGGTCTAATATAATTAATTTTTTTCTTAAAAATACTCAAGGAAAATTCCTCTATTCTACTAAGGAAACCGTAAAAAAACAGAAATTTAGGTAATTAATTTATAAACAGTGTGTATTATTTTTGGAAGCAGGAACATGGTTTTATTATGGGGATGATTTTATTAGAAACGTTAACAATCAAGCTAAAAAATCTGAAAGAGTCTCCTTGGTTAATTCTAATGTATTCAAATTTCTTTTTTCTTCGAAACTAATTTATTGCTTCTCTTTGTAGATGAACTGATTTATAAATACAATACTTCATTCATATAACTCGGAGAATCAACGTGACTGTACCCAACATAGAAGTAAATAAGCTATTAAATAGTGGTAGGTTTCATAGATTATAACTATCATATCGATTAATAATTAATAAGATAATTTATTTCTCTTACTTCTTCTGGAACATCACAACGGAGTCACTTTCGAGATCGGACATGTCAATGGCATTCTTGAGTTTTTCTTGTTGCGGGCTTAGTTTCCTCAGACGAGTCAAAAGGTGAGAGTACACGAAACCTTTATTGTAGTCATAGGGATCATCTTCTGTGGCGAAGTGTGCGTGATGGAGCCTGTGGTGCTGGACCCAGTCGTAAATAGAGCCCTGGAAAAAAGGTTATAATTCTAAATTGGTTCAGCTGATTTACTCTCCTTTTCAATATAATGGTCTTGAACGATCGACAATATTTCTTTAATAACATTTGTAAACCAGAGGTACTAGGTAGTAGAGACAGGGGATTGAGATGGTGCAAACAGAATGATCCGGTTTTTTACGTTACTGGATGGGCTCTAAAATTCTATGCGAGTCTTGCTTATGTTCGAGTGGAAAAGACTGATGGTTCATGAAATAATGACAGCAATTATGAAAAGCAGACGTTTCGAATGTCACGTGTTGGGTGGCTTGATATCAACAGCATTTGAAAGGATATCACTAAAGTTCAAAGTGGTATAGACCTTAAATCATTTATTTTTGAGTACAATTTTTAAGGAGCGTAATGTGTTGATGTTGTTATTGATTGAGTTAATACTTACAACTCCAGCTAATGTCTGGAACAGCATAAGGGCGACACGCAGTCCCGTGCTTGCTTTGTATGACCGATGTGCCCAGAGACGATGGGCACCTGTCGTCATACCAAGAATTGCTACCGATACAAGCACGAAAACTGAAAAACAAACAAAATTCAAATAAATAACTAAGTTTAAGTTCAAATAAATAACTTACCCCCGTTTCTGGAAGGCTGGTCAATGTAAACCGTTGTCAAATTAATTAATCACCACCGTCATTGGTTCACTCAAAGACTAACAATCAATCACAGCGCACATGAGATATGACGTCAAACGTTTCAGATCAACATTCCAAAAAGGGGTTTAGTCTAGTTTATTTACATACTCTATTGTTAAACGTTCATTTTTTTATTTGATTTGCAATGAAAACAGTTCAAAAGCATTAGTGTTATTCAACTGTTTTAATTGTTGTGGGACTTGAAGCATCTGCCAGTCTCACCGGAATCTTACATACTTGGGGAAAAGGCTACTCCAAAGAGTATAGAGAGCCAGTTAATCCTGATCAAATAACATTATTTTAATTTTGACTAATTTTGCAGATTAACCTGTAGGTAGCTAATACTTTTTTCCAGTGCTATCACGGTACTAAATAGGTAGTTAATTATGTAATTACGCTATTAAGTAATTGCTGTTAAGCATAGTCTTAATTGATAATTACGTCGTATCTCTATAATTAAGGCGTCGCAGATACGCCTACCAATAATGTAGGACATACACTGCTTTGATATGCCTAGGTTACATGAGTCCTCTGAAATGATTTCAGACATTTTTTGATTATTTGCCACCTCTGAATGTTTTCAGTTTTGTTACTAGAGGTACTATCTACGTTTAAGTTCTTCACGCATTATGAAACTGTAACAAACACTGAGTATTCAGTTCGAGGCTCTATTCTCATAAGTAAATAAACAATGATCTCGGCAGAATTAATCGTCCTTTGGCTTTCTGAGACGCATATATTTCCAGTTTCAGTAGCTTCTGTCTAAACAGGACGTGCATATGGCAGCCAGTTAATCATATCGATGCATACCAAGTGCCTTCCTATGTGATTAATTTCGATGACTGTTGCATATTCACGCGCCGAGCTATCGTCTGCATGCAATCTTTATACCGTGATGAGTTTATTTCGACTGACAGATTCACAAAACGCTACTATCTGGTCGCGGATTTTTGTATTTTTCATGGATGTCACAGTTCGTTGAAAAGATTTTGTTTGTGTAATGCCTGGCCTCTATGTGGCGATGACACGTGGCGGCGCTCGAGGGGTTTTAGCCAACCCAATACAGGATATTACACCAGCGTCAACAAGTGCGCAGTTTTTTAAAGTAAGAATAAATATAAAACTGCGCATTTAACCTTAAAAAAACGTTTGTAATGGATTTATAAAAGGTTTATGACGATTTAATTTTTTAATAAAGAAAGATTGATTTGAGCAAAGTAAAATCTACGTCTCTCTATTTTTAGATCATTCCTTTCAACCATAAGAAGCAGTTCGTATATCAAACGCAACTACAGACCCTTACTTTTTTATCCGAATGTGGTGAAGCATAAAAGGGCTCTCCCTTATTAAGCAAGATGTAGTTTAATTCGGACTTGGAGCAGGCCAAGCAAAAAACAAACGGACATCAGCTGAGGGTAAAATAACGTTCTTATATGAAATGTTTTTCGAAGATGTATTTTAGAACTTGTGACTTACAGAATAAGATCGTCATTAGTTTGACGTCGTTGAATAGCAGCCATGTTCCGTAGAGGGATAGGAGGTGTATGTGGATGAAGAAGAGCACAGCTGGCCAGTTCGCCTCCCGACTCCTGCTGAGGTCCTGCTCCGGCGCCGGGCCGGCGTCAGATCCATCCGTCATCTTTGCTGCGGAACTGAAAAATATAATAAATAAATACAAACAACATGAAACAGTGCTCTGAACTCAAAGTCAAAGTAAGTAGCTTAAGCATTTGTGTTATGAAATCAGAGACAAAAATTCACCTAATCACTCACGACTCAGAATTATGGTTCAGATGTGGGGCAAGTATTGTTCGACAATGTAGAAGAATAGTTTGCTACATTGACTCGTCCGGGGATCGAACTCGGGACCTCTGAGCTAATGAGCGAGCAACAACTTAAAACGTAATGTACGCAGCTCGACCACGGAGGCCGTCGATATGAAATTCAGTGCACAATTATGTGTGTAAGTTGTCACATATATACAATAAATATACACATAATCTACAAATAAATTCGAAAAGAGTTTGAATGACAAGTAATTTTGCAAGTAACATCGAGTCACTTGAAGTTAATATCACGTGTCTATGTTAGTCCAATGTGTAACACAGAAGTATGATTTTTCAATTTCGCGTTAACTTCATCCGCCTACGAATCACAGTAATTAGATTAAACCAATAGTTGATTAATTTTCCGTGAAATGTTTGTATACGGAAGCATAGGCGATGTGCATAATATTATAAAAAAGGAAAAACATATTTTTATCAGGACTTCGGTACTTACGAGGATATGGAGATTTGTAATATAGGGACATAGAAATAGACTTAATATCCTTGTGAGAGCTGAATCCTATATCTGATGCAAAAATATACGAATATGAAGTAAATGGAAATAAATCGTTCTATATTTCTGTTGTTATTTTGTATGCCTCGTGTTATTATAAGTATTGTAACAGGAGCGGCGAGGTCAAAGGGTAGCAAGTGTATTATGGTGATTTCTTTATAACATAGTAGATAAAAGATTGTAATAATATGTAAACCTTTGTTACATATAATATTTTGTCATAATTTCAATGTAAATGATGAATTGGAGGTTTTACCTTTTTTTTTGTAATAATGATTAAATGCGTGGTTTTTTTGACGTGACGAGATGCCTGATATTTGGTCAGCTGGACATTTGTGGGCCGCATTAAACAGGGTGTTACAAAACCCCTGTCCAACCCGAAAGTTTTTTTCTACCTTAATGTAATCAGACATCGATACCTAACAACCCCTTAACGGATCGGATAGGGGTTTTGTAACACCCTGTATAGTGTTATGATATTATTATAGTACGATATAACCTGTTTTTTGAGTAAGCCGTTTATGACATTTTTGTGATTTTGTGACTTAGAAAATAAGCTAAAATACCTATATACATCTTTTTTGGAAATAGATAGAAAATTATTTTGAAACGTATTTTTTAAAGAGTTCTTTAATTCTTATACCCTTTTTGCTCGTCAATGTAATGCCATTGTTGAAAAGGTTAAAATCCATTGTATGCTAATAAATGATTTTCTATCACAAATACATTAATTAGAATAATAAATAAGTTCATACGAGTGGTTTTCAAGAACTCGCATTACTAAATCCAGGACAGACTTCACTCAATCATATATCGTAGTGGATTTCAAAAGCACAATCAAAATTAAGATTTTCGGGGATGATTAATATAAGAAAACATTAATTGTTTTTGAGTTTGACTAATGTATTGTTATAAAAAAGCCACAAAAAGGTACCAGCCACATAATTAAATGCGAGCTAAGAATGTTTACTTCTTTTATTTATTCAATGTTTTCAGTTAATTAATTGAAACATTCTAGAACATTAAATTATTTTGGTAGGGTATATCACATTGTAATGTTTCACTGTGAGGTCAATGAACCAAATTTATTTTAAAGAAGGTACTAGTAAATGATTAAATTGTGTACATATATAAACTTATGAATATTCAGGTATTTTTAATACGGAATAAATCTTGCATTCAAAGTTTTATTAAACGTTGGAAATTCTCTTGTTGATTTATGCCTACGATACCCACAGTATTAATTAAACCGAGAAATCAAAGTAAATATAAAATAAAGTACTGAACTATTTCGATTTTATTGAGCTTTAACTAAGTTGTTATTCCTTTAATATTGCTGTGTCAATAATGTTTAGTTTATAAGCTGTTTCAATCTCTAGTAAATTAACAAAATATAAAAATACATTTTATTGAGAAATTAATAAATAGTTTGTGTAGATTTCTTGTTGATATTGGTAACTCGAAACCACTTACTATCTCGTACATTATAGAACAATTCAAGACACAAACAAAATAAAGTTTAAATATTTTTTAGTATGGAACACCACTACAATACTAAGTATACACTATTTTTGAAAATGAAATCATAATAAAGTTTGTAGAACTTATAAATACTAAGACGCTATATCTAGTTGATGTCGATATAATGAAATAATATACCTCACTCAAAATATTTATTCGAAAAGGACATTTTATCCAACTCACTTTTGCTTTCATTTTGTGAAATTATATTTTTGTTTTAGTATTCAGGGTCTCGATTCAGCTATTTTAACTGCATATCAGTGGTCGGTCAGTGTACTTGTCATTGTGCCTAATTGTTGTATTTAGATAAGCTTACAATAAAATGTCATTGAACTCTCGAAGAGAATGATCGTAATGACCAAATTTGACGTTCATTAAGAACTTTGCAGAATGCCAACTATCGTTAATCGTTACTAAATGAAGTAAATAGTTGAATCGAGGCTCAGGCATGCTTTGATTTTGAAGAATGAAGTAGGTATTACTGAAATACGATCCCTGGTTTTGTAGTACCTACGCAGTAAACAAACCCGTCATGACGAATAAACTCATTACATTTCAATTATAATAATCAATGTCTTTTATAATTACTTTATTAACTTGTATACGTTTTCCCCATTGAAACCTTACTTCCCTAGATATTTTTCAAAATATAATAATATTGCTTTATCTGTTAGTATAAATTGAGAGTTCTTTGTAATAATATGTGAACGTTAATTGATAGAAACAAATTGAATAGCTTTTTATTGGAATCTGTTACTAATTTGATAAAATTTCAGAATAATTGTAGGATGTTTGCAGTAATTATCACAAATCTAAATGTTGGTTAAGGCCTTTACTAATATTTATTTATTTTTGGCAGATAAGTAAAACATTTGTCGGCATGTAATTATACCAACCACTGATACGCACATTTCAAAACATGATATTTTGCCCATAGTAATTGGTAGGAAAAGCAATATATTTATTTTTTACTTTATCTCAAATATTGTAATTACGATTACTCTTATTGCTTGCGAGGAAAATGATATTGATATAATGATTTGACCTTGAACCCAGAATTTTCTTTTGTAGACTTGGTTTATATTTTATCTACAGTACCTGAGATTATCGTCAATATTCAGCTCACTTATTCGTAATTCCTTTTTTTACTGATAAATAAACGAATATCTAACGTCTATCCTGGATGCCACACATCGTTAATACAGTTTAAAACCTCTTTTATTGAAAAAAATCTTCAGATTAGTCATAATTTATTTTTGTCACTCATTTACTAAAGTCACCTTAAATAAATAAAAAAAAAAACTCACTGTACCGACAAGTAGCCGTAATCGATGAACACAACACAGTGACAAGGCACAACGGCTGCTTAAATCATTATACATTTACTTGACCTATCAGTGTGACGCTGGTAATTGTCTACCATACCCACAGTTTAATTTAAATATTTAATTATAACTGTTATTTTCACTTCAAATATAAATTTCAGCTCTCGTTCGTTCGAGATTCTAATATTTTGTGATCGAATACGAATTTACTGTGAAAAATTCCACATTGCTGAGCGGACTTTGCAAAAACGGCATTCAGCAATATTCAGCGTAATGCGACGCTTCGGGATGCATTTTATTATGCAATTCTAGTATATATTACATTGCTACTCTATTACCCAGAGCGAGTAAAGAACGTGTAGCACATCGTTTCTCGACCATTTTTATGTTGCGATCCACGAAAAAGTCACTCATTTATTTCACCGTCACTATATAAATGTATTTATTATTTGATTATTTTATAATTTTCATCTAGGTAAATATTTAGTTTGCATTTATTATATCTCAACTTACCACAGTACCTTTAAAAGACCAACTCGGCCCCCAAGAGTCACGATCCCCCGCTTGGGAAACAGTGGCGTAGCACATAGAATGGAAAAAGGCAGGATTTGCAAAAAGTAGTAAATGGCGTGTCCCGCAGACCTTCTTAATTAAAAAACCTTCTTAAGACCTTCTTAAAAAATTTGAGAGCACGTTGGGTTGATGACATGGCCAAGGTGAGAACCACCTGGATGAGGGACGCGCAAGACAGAAAACAATGGCAGAAAAAAGGGGAGGCCCATACCCAGCAGTGGGTGATTCCGGGCTGATATGATGATGATGATGATGATTAGAAAAGTATATAATAATCCCGCAGGAACGCAACGGATAATTACAAAAATAATTTAATTATCCAAAATGGCGGCGATGTGGTTCGCCACCCATCACGTCTCGTTCCTCGCGGGGGCGAAAAGTGGGCCACGGAGAGCCGCCTCGCTGCGTTGAATGCAAGAGGAGGAATGGATGGTAAGGTGGATGAAGTGTGTCAGATGATGGATGTCGAGACGAAAATAAAGAATGGTATGCTGAGATGGTTTGGCTATGTCGAGAGAATGAATAAAAGAACGATTGACGAAAAAGTGTATAAGGCGAGTGTGAATGAGAAAAGGCCACATCAAGAGCATACCATAAACCGAACAGCATGTATGCAGGGAATAATGAAAGTGGACAAAGCGAAACAAGTGTGTAAGGATCGTAGCAAATGGAAAGAAGTGGTCTCTGCCTACCCCTACAAGGGAAAGAGGCGTGATTATATGTATGTATGTACCTATGTATGTATGTATGTATAAGCGTTATTTTTTATAAGGTGCTTAAAACTCAAACAATTTCGCGATTTATTGATCACGGAACCCATTATTCATCTTTATTCTCGTTTATTTGTAGAAATCCTTTTTAAATCGTAGTTTCACAAATTTGTTGAATGTTACAATTTACTATATTTGGGTACATTGCACTGTAGTATACTACTTTTGTCGGCTTTGGTTTTGAGGTCAAAGTACATGGCTCTTGAATAAATAAATATATAAAGTGGTTACTGCAAACAAAGTATAACAATTGTAAAATGACTTTTAAGTATATATTTAAACATAGCATGGTTTATTTTAGGTAACTACATTGTATAGTATTTAAACTTTTTAATCGTAGAAATGATCCCTAATAATCTTAACTAACGAGTTCCCATCCTTTTTTATTAATTTCGTATGGATTTTTCTAAATGTTACATCTCATTCAATGCATGTTTGAAAACTATTACAAGGTTCCGCAGTCAGGGAACTATTGTTTGGGTAGGATAGTTCAACAAACTTAGTATATATACTGTATGCACGTGGCAGATTAATAAAGTAAATGCATTTCCTCCTGCTAATTGTCAAAGGGTTACGATGATTGTTGGAAGATATATTAAAAAATAATTACCTGTTAGGTGCCAGCAGTGAAGAGTTTGATAAAACGAGTTAGATTCACGACTGTAGTAGAGTGAGTACCATATTCTTCTCAGCTTGAAGTCGGCAACCAGGATGTGTAAATTGAATATGGCAGTTCCTCACACAACAATGCACCTAACGTCAGGCCGTGGGATTTAAGTTTACGTAGCCTTGAATCGTAAAATCGCAAAACCTACTCATATTTAGCTTATATAATACTTGCAATGGTACATATTTGCTACAGTTTTTGAAGTAGAAAATTGTATTCCCTATCGATACGGACTGTCTCGAAGATTTCGCTATTGTATTGCGTTATTGAGTAAGACTGCTATTGTACTTTTTACCATATCATTGTATTTATAAATGCGAATGCGGTCATGGATAGAGTTGTCTGGTGACCGTGATCCCTGCAATGAAATACAAATAAGCCGGGGTAATAAACTATTAAACCTCCAAATAATAGTTTTATTTCGATGATATATTTTTTAAGGATAAAAACATATTATTATACTTTTATTATGAATAAGGCTTAGATAGGGTAACCGAAAGATTGGATTAAAATTTATGATAGAAAATCTGCCCACGTCCTTGCACATCTTTGAGGTATACGATATTAGTTTTTATTTACTTTTTTATTGAACTTTATTGCTGCTCTAATAGAGACATTATTGATTTATGATATTGAAATCAGGACAATAGTTCTCTCCACAAATAACAATGCTTATTACTTTCTTTTTTCATAGAGTATTAAGAAAGTATTACATGTGGAAAATCGTATGTCGTATTGCAATCGAAGAAATAAGCAAGTCATAAAATACTCGAGTGCTAGAATCCACAATTGAAATGGGACAAAAATATAGATTAATCAACGCTCTACTATTACTTTTTTGCCCCATACTTAAATATTGGGTTAATGACCTAAAAACAATATTAATTCGTGTGTTGTCAAAGTGTCCGTCTGTAGGTCAAAGTTATCAAATACCCTTCTTGAAAGATTTACGCAAACACTCATTGATATGCGAATAAAGGCAAACTCGAACACAAAATAAATTATTGCGTGGGTCTTACATTCCGTTGCTATGTTTAAACTATTGTTCAGAAGAGTCTAATAAGCTGTATTTTCAATATAGGGTATTAATCGTAAGCTAAGTTAGGTACTGGTAATATTTTTGTAAGATTTACCTCTATTTATAAAACATAATAGCAATATCTTCGAAATCCATACAACGTGATATTGTTATCGTTTCACAAATGAAAACTATGCAATCAAAACTTGACCTGTATATTCTCATGAAAATATGAATTAATACTTACCTAGCAGCTGACAAACAGCGAAGACACTCGACTCACCCATTTCTTGCTGATTCATTTTAAAAATGTTGCATTGGTACCTACCCGATATTAACCAACTTGCGATTAGACAAATTCTTTTATTTTCAGCTCCAATTAGTATTCACTCTCCTTTTCGTTTACAATTATCTCGTACCGCTGGTTTTACAAAAGTTTACTGCTAGATAAACGGCTGCGGCTAACCGGCAAACGGCAACCACAAAGTCAAAGCAAAATTCACACTAATTGTGTAAATTGCACTCGAATTAGCAGTCCCTACTATTTAGATAAATAAATAATTCTATCACTAATTATGTTATATAAGATTCAAAATTGAATAGCAATAATAATAAGGTAATTAGCTAAGTATAATATAATATTAGGTACAGGTAATGCGAGACTACACGTGTACGTGAGTGAGCACGAGATTCTGAATGTCAAGTGTGGGACATTTATTATAATATTGACATTCGACAGCTAAGACGAAAGTGTCGCAGTGTACATACAGTCTTGTGTGTCCCAGATATTATATTAGAGAGGCCCATAAGTAAATGTAAACAAATAAAATTGGTAAAAGTAACTTTATCATATGTAAATAGACTTAAAGATAGATAAGATTACCCCAAAGTACCATTAATTATTAATACATAAAAAAGGTTAACAAAACCGCCGATTGGGAATTGGCATTGTTTTTAGAACTGATGGATAAGGTATTAAAAAACTGTATCAACAACGAACAAATATTTTTATTGTTTAAAGTCATCACATATAATACATTCTTTGATCTACTAAATGCATATAGTCAACATTTAAAATAAAAAAAAATGATTTAGAAGAATATAAAACTGGATTTTAAAACTTAATTATATATCGGAGACTTCTTGTCTCTGAACATGGATTGCTTATTCTTAATTGTTCTATCCTTATTTTTAATTATATTATTATGTAACTGTTTTGTTTTTATAAACCAAACTCCATTGGGACTTTCACTGGGTCATGTTAAGCGGTTGGCTAATTATATGGCTTTAAAAAACCTAGTCTTTTTTAAGGCTCTCCACATAGAACTCATGTGGAGAACCAAAAAATATATAATATTATACATATTTGATGTATAGTATCTAAGTAAGTATGTGCCATTGTTATCTATTAATAGGTAGCTCATTGATTCCTTTGTTAAAGAAAGTCTGGGAGCGAGAATCAATAATTTCGTTAAAGCATTTATGAACAGACCGACGTCAAAACCAAAGTCAAATGACACCAGAACAATTAAATAACAACAACTCAAAACAGAAGCAATTTTAAAATAAACTTGAAACCTACGTATCCAAACACCAGATATTTGAGATCAAAGTGACCAGTTCCACAAAACGCCAATTTCATATTTAAATCCATTGAAAATGGTTCATCTATCTACAGGCAAAATGCGGCAAAAAATCCTCTACGTTTTCAAATACGAAGTTGAATATATTATTTTAACTTTGGTTTCATAAATGGGTCTGAGGTTTGGTATTTTTTTAAATAGTATTTTGATCATAGTGAAAGTTTACAAACAAACTTTCATCGTGCATAATACAATTTCAAATTGTTTCGTACTGTCCATAAGTTGTGTAATAATTATTCAGTGTTGAAGAAAAAGTTGCTTATAAATTTAGATACTAATTAATCGTTACCGTAAATAGAATGAATAAGGTTGTCGAGCTGAATAGATACATCTTACAGGGTTCCACGTTTAATATAGAGGAAGAAAAGAGGAATTAAAAAGAAAGATAAATAAAATATAAGAAATCTCTTGAAAAAATAAGACACGAGAAAAGTTATAGATCCTTTTTTGAATATTGCTATTCAATCTTTGGCATCCCTATTCACCCAATTGTATGGTACGAAAAATAATAAAAACAAATAATAGAAGAGCCTTATGGTCGAACACAGCCAGTCTCTATGGGGTACGGAGTTATCCAATAACGTGTGTTGGGTTGTGGTAGCTTGATGTAAAATACAATATTTGCCAGGTAAGACTGGTAGAGTCCAGTCTTACCTTGCTTGGACTGAAAGATTAGACAGAAGAGGAAGAAAAATAAATGAATAATTTTATTTATATGAAGTCTCTCTGCCATTGTTTTTTGTGGTGTAGCGTTAAGGCGATGAAGCTAGCTAATTATGAAAACGTCTTCAAGTTCAGTTTGTTTGGTTTTCTGTTATTTTTAATTTATTTGTTCGTTAAAGGTTTTAGTTATGTTGGCATTTGCCTTTCGTTTTAAAGTAATAATGCCCTTTATGCTTATATCTATCAACAATTGTCCGACCGGTCGCACATCATTCACACAAAATTAAATAAAGAAATACGGGGTTAATCTATTAAAAACCATTTTTTTTATTTATTTTGTCAATATTTTGTTGTATCGGATACAAAATAATTAATACAAAATAAAAAAAATAATTAAATTATTAAAATTTTGCTACGACGCGTTTTTTTTCAAATTCTCAATATTTCATAATCGTGGTAGCACCTCAATAATTTAATTTGTTTTGGCGTGAAGATGTAAGTTATTTTTCAGATCTCAGTCTTAAAATAGGCGCTCTATACCTTTTGAACTAAACGGCCATAACCGTTATTATTATAATTACCTAAATGCTTGCCAATTTATTCCAGAAATTGCAGCATTTTTGACAGTTTCGGTAATAAATGAGCTTTATTTACTTTTCAATTAATAATCATACTAAATTATAAACTAGGCATTTAGTATTCATTGCCAAAGTTAAGCCTATTTCTAAAATAATCTTCGATGTTATCTGTTTTACACAAACAATTATTTCTTACTGTAGGTTTACAGAAAAGTCTTATAGGTAGTAAACTTGCATGCTTAAAACATAAAACAATAGGGATGATGACTAATTTATCAAATAAAATAATATTAGGCACGTAGTTTTTGTTTTGTCGCATATAAAAGAATTACGTCCACGCAAAAAATTGTACCTAGCCGTGACGTCACAAGCCCTCGCTCCTGAAAATTAAGCGGTTTATCGTCGTACATTTTTATTGATTTGATAAAAGAAAAATTACGTGTCTAGTATGTTTTGAATATCTAAATGGTGGACTAAATAAACTTTGACATTTTATACCTAGTCATCTACCCTATTTATCGAATCGAATATCTTTTCAAAAAGTTTTAAATAATAATTTGATTTCATGAAAGCAAAGTCATTTACGGCCCCACAGTCTCAATGTAAATCTTACTAACAATGAATATAAACCCAATTTGAAATATATTAAATATATTAAATTATTTAATATATTTAATTAAATATATAATTAAATATATAAAATTAATTAGTGGAAATTTGTTTAAGTTTCAGTGCAAGACTTTTTAATTAATACAGTTATACATCTTTTAATTGAAAAAATTGTGCTAGTCTAAGTAAATTTACAATATCAAGATTATTTTTGTTCTTTCATCGTTGTGGAATCACAAACAGTTCATTTTGTGAATTGTATGAAAACACATTGGATACTGGGTTTTATTAGTTTCCAGGATTATAAGAAATATTTATCTATATGAGAATCAGTAATGAAATATGTCTCTATCAGATTGGTCTGATTAGAAGGAGACAATGAATTTTCCTACTTGTCAATATTAGTCTCGACAAACATGTGAAAATTCTACATTAGTCTACATACAAGTAATCATAAATATATTTTAGTAAATTTTTATACACATAAATAACCTTCGTAGCCTTTTTTACGACGCAAAAAGACTTAAAAACTCGGTACTAAATTTTCAGTCTCGAATACCATTTTTTTAATTTATTTAATTCTTAAGTCTAATCAGTATTCCCTGTTATTTTACAAGTTGTTAATTTGTTATAGTAAGGGTGTAGGTAGAAGCGACGTACATCAAAAATATATAATTGTTTGGATTGAAAAAATATACGTGGAGAAAATTTCATAACCTCGTTAAGTATTAACGAGTTTACATGTATTTTGGTACTTTCATTTCCTAAAACTACAGACAGAGGTTTTGTACATACAATTTAGATTTTTTACATGTCCATATTGACCATTTCTCCCTAAAGTCATGTTACTAAAAGCATACGTATAGGGTTTCTATTGTATGAATAAAAATATTTTTATATGTACATTTAAAATAATAAACCTGTGAAACAAAATGCATGTACAATATGCACACAAAAAACAGTAACGAACATAAAAACTTAACATTTTTGGATTGAAAAAATATAAACCTAAACATATCGCATAAATAGTAGATGATAGAATTTATCACTCGCCAATTATTTTACTAAAGCTATACTGGAGACAATCTTCGAAAAAACATCGTACGTTTTTATTACATAGTGTTTCTTTGTTCTCTTTGTCAAAGTCAAAAACATCTTGCAGTCTACCGAATGCTTGAATATGCCAAGAAATGTACAAACGTTCAAAGGACCGGGGATGTTAAGGGGATAATTGAAACTTACGAACCGAAATAAAAATCTATCTAAGCCGACCGTATATTTCAAATAATTTCGGATTAGAGAATAAATACGGTACGTTATTACGGGATACCAGTTAAGCTGAATTAGTAACTCATTTATCTAAATCTATTTGTACTTAGAACATGTTTAAAAATATTTATCAGTTGTATAAAGAATAGATGTTTTATATTTACGATTCGAAACTATCAGGTTACCGAAAACCATTTCATGTCCGCAATAGTCACAAAAACCGGAGCAAGATTATTCCTAAATCCGTTACCAGCTAGTATTTAGATCCGATTTGACTTCCACAACATCCCCAGTATGAAACATTAATCTTCCTAGTTTTTTATTTGGTTTCATAGAATCTGATAGAACAATAGAATTTTACGTACCTACATAGGCAAAAGCTTTGGCAACGTAACTTGACATATTTGTTACAGCTTAGTCCCTTGTTCATGCAATTGAAGTTCTTAAGTACGAGTATGTCTCTATATAAAAAGACTCTTTTTAATTTACTGAAAACCTCCTAAAATAATGGACTTGTGACTGATATAAACTTTAAGAAATACTTTTATAAATGTTCTCTTTATCATTCATGAACTATTTATCCATATTCTTTCTCGCGCTGTATAATTCTTAATTTTATTTCTTTTAGATACTTTTCAGGTTCATCTGCTGAATAATCTCTGTTTTCTTCCGAAATATTATTATTGGCGAAAACGTCGGGTGTGACTGTAATGGTCTCTGTTGGCGTTGATGGGTAGTTGCAGCACTCAGGGGAGCACGGTCTTCGCTTATCACTAGCTAGATTAATTGAGGCATTCAGGTACGTGTTCCTCATATTTCTGGTGTCCTCAGTGATAGTTTGGAAGGCGCGCTTGCAAGTCCTGTAGTCGTGGACTGGCGGTGTGACGATCGTCTTGCCATTGTGACACACGTGGACCGTCGGCACGTTTCTCTCCTTGCAGCGGTCAAACCCTCTGGTCTTGTACTGTACGCTGGTGTCATTTCGCAGCGAATTCTTCGATGAATTACCTGTAACCAGAATTATTTCGTTAGTTTACGATCTCATAGCTTGCTATGGTATACAGCACTAGCCAGTAACATGAGTCACGGTGGTCAGATAGTCAGTCGTGCCGTGTAAAATAGCTACTGAAAAGGCTAGGCAGAATAAGACTGTGTGCATGAATATTGCAATTTAAATTAAAGCAAAATTGCTAGAAAGTCTTATTATCAAGCTTTACAACTTAGTAAAATTTTCATTAACTGATATTGCAAGAATTAAAGTAATTTGCAAGTTTACGGAACCGATGGATAGATATTTTATTAACTGTCTGTCAATCTAGTCAATGTAGTTCGTAAACTAAGGACAAACTAGTTATTACATAAACGATATCTTTATGTATATAAAAGGGAAGATTTTTTGTTACAAATTACCTATTCTGGATTTGAGTCCGAGAAATAATTGACAAACAGACAGAGAATTGACAGAATATATCTACTCCTAATTTGTGAACCCCTAATTTGTTAGCTGTTCAACATAGATGGTTACAACTGTTTTTCTTATTTCTTCCATGTGTTTATATGAAAGCTACATAGAAAAACGAAAGAAAAATATATGTTACGAAACCATAAACGTATCGGAACCCGGTGCTCCAGTTTGTACCACGCGGCAACTACTACCATACTTCCGAACCTTAAACATTAGTAAAACCCAACAGTTTAATTGATAATTGTTGTTAATGCAAAGGAACCTGAGTTGTCAGTACCGCTGGACGTGGGGTTCCGGGCGAAGGCCATCGCGGTGTACGAGCAGCGCTTGGCTGCGGTCCTCTCGTTGGCGCGGCAGCACCACTGCATCATTGTGTTCTGGAACAGAGCGTCTGCTCACTTTAATCTTGATGAAGTTTTCGCACACTTTTTCGTTCATAAGATTTACGAAAATTATGTTTTAAAACTATATGTTTTGGAATTGAACTGTATAAACCAATTACACTACTTGAAAATTAATAAAATTTTAAGAAAAAAATAATAATTTGATATGGACACAGAAAGGAAAATCATTCAACAATCGAAATAATTTTAACTAGATCAGTATCAAATTATTAATAAAAAATAGGCTACTTATAATACTGCTAGATGGACACTAATAATAAAATTGCCTGCTATCAAAAGAAACGGTAGCAAAAATCTCTTTTGTAAACTGATGGACAGCGTTCTGCATCGTAGCCTCTCAGTTTACAAAAGGAAATCGATATTCAATTGTTTAATTGATATATTGACTGAGAGCACAGGTACAGTATACAATGTATAAGTCTATATGTAATCCAGCTCTGTTCCGAATGGTTTACGATAGTAGACAGACATCTATAAGGTAGAAGTCATATAGGAGTGATGAAAAGGACCGTACGGAGCTTGCAGTAACATAGAAGCGACGAGGTCCTTTATATCTGTGTTACCTCCGTACGTTAGAAAACATTTTTTCACCGGACTATGCTTTCGTACTTTTTGTATGAATGTCCATTCAACAGACTCCGTTTCGTATTTAGAATTGGGCTTAAATGGCTGTTTATTTTTCGAATTATTAATATGAGTAAAAGCGTATTATCTAAGTACGTCTATGTAAATAACCTTTCTTAAAATAAATGAGAGTGTAAATATATTTTTGAATAAGTTTTTGATCGAGTTGTTAAGTTTGTTCTTTGTTAATAGAAACAGTAATTCGACTGTATTAAATACTGTCTGAGTTAAAACAACTTTACTTTTCAGACGTACTATTAATAGACATTTAAGAATGCTAAAAGCGACATACTTCTGTTGCTTATTTACACCATAAAGGACTCTTAGACTTAATGGTGACTTATATTTGATTTGCATTCAATAATCAACCAAATAAATGCCTGCCAGTTCACGAGTTTAATTTTTAACACATGTGAAAACAGAGGTATAAACTATTTCAATATTTGTTCAACTTACATGCCTTGTTTAGTCAACATGTTCACTGTGCATATACCTACGTATAAAGTTTTACTTAAAAACGGATGAAAATCAGCCGAGAATTAGTGGATAGGTGATAAATTTTCCACATAATCAGAGCAATCAATGATTACCGAGCCAGACTGTTATTCCAAGAAGCTCCGTACGACATCCAATAAAGTGCTGTAATAAAACTCTGTACAATAAACAATGTACCCCTAGCGACACGGGGTAGAGACGGCTAATCTCTCAGATTCCTATCGTTAGCGATTTCAAACGAATAGGATACTTGTCCCCTTCGAGTGAGCTAGTTACGCTTACTCGAACAAAGAGTTATTTGCAAAATACAACAGTATTCTTTTACACTGTTGAAGGAACAAGGCCCGATTTGAACCAGTTAACCTTCATGTTTGTTAATATAAGTAATATATGTATATCATAAATCCTGAACCTTACTTATGATGTATATTTTTTGTACCTAAGTAACATTATACGAGTGATTAACTTTGTTTGCAAAGGTTTCCACTAACAACATGAAACACTGAGTTTTATTCACACATTTAATTTCATAATTATTTGCCATTGTTAATTAGGTACCCACAGCAGTAAATCTTATTAATATTATGATGTTTGTTTTATTTTCGTTAATAGTTTTCAAACAAAAAGTACCCGATGGTTTTGTATGGAAATTAGCAAGTAGATAATTAAAACTTGGATTAACATACATATAGGTCGCATAGGTCATTTTTTACCTCGTTAAGTCCACCAAAAAGGTTATATGCAAATGTGTGCAGTATAATTACCACATTTGCATTATTCGGTTTATAAAATAGTTACCTTAAAAGCGTCTCTAAATTTATTGGACATGATGTGATAAAATATAGGGTTGATGCACGTTGACACGTAGTAGAAGATGCCTGAGGAGTACGTGAGGAAGGAGTACACCGACAGGAGAATAGGGGAGCGCGCTAAATGGTTCTCCGTGGTTCCGTAGATCGCTACGAGGCGCTGCGCGTGGAAGGGCGCCCAGCACACGAAGAATGCTACGACGACAGCAACTGTAACAAGACATTGAAAACATATAATACTCTATTCTGAATCTATTCTAATAAGTTTCATTGGCGTTGATTCCCTTGAACGTAGACTAAGGACGGCATTTATTAATACCAACTAACGTTGTAGTGTCGAACTATTTTTTGCATTTAGTATTAATGTGGTTTTTAGTGCACGCGTTTCCGCAGGCGGCTAATTTGAATTAGAATTTTAGTAGGAACTGAATTCAGGTCTATTCGTCTGTCTTTTTCTAATAATATGTGTTATTAATAATATATTTGTGTAGTTAATAATTATCAATGAATGTCGAGAATCAGATGTCGATACCCTAAAATAAATTTAATGCGCCTTTAATAAATCTTTTTGTTACTATTTTTGGCTAGACTCTACAGCAGTCAAATTCATCGCACTTCATTTGAAAGCTTAGTTTTAGAACATAGGAAACATTTTAAGTTATGCAAAAATGATGCACAACCGAAATTATCAAATTGCCTTACTATGATTATTAAGTTTACGGAGTAAGTGATATTATGCAAATTACTGAAAACTCAACACACTTTAACAACTGTTTCACAATGAACACCAAAACCAACCCGACACAGTTAATACCGAGAAATAGAAACTGAAATTGTGTAAGAGGATGCGACTCTATTCAGGCGCGGGGGTTTGTTGAATCAGGGAATACTGACACACTAAAACACGGTTGAGGCTGCTTGAAGGCACTTTTATTACAAAACACACAAATCACAGGAGTTTCTTTCACAGATTCACAATTTCACAATTACGGCGGGTAATCACAGCAAGGATTTAACAATATTGAGAGTATGCACACAATTGGGCATTACGACCGACAATACTGATTGCAACTACTGAACTACTGCTGAACTACAAAGCTAATGCGCAACACACCTACTCTTATACGAGCGGTCGTAGGCGGAGTACTCGGGTGGGTCACCCCGCTACTCTCACTGCCCACCTGCGGCCAAACCCGGTCGCAGGCGGAGTACGCGGGTGGGCTACCCCGCTACTTGCACTTACTACCTGCGGCCAAACACGGTCGCAGGCGGAGTACGCGGGTGGGCCACCCCGCTACTCCCACACACTCGCCTTCGTTAACCAGTCTCAACGCCCGTACAAAAGTATGGCTGCGTTGCGCAATCGCTGACATTAACATATGACTACATTTTGTCATCTTAATCTAATCTACAACTATAAATACTGTGCTCCTTAACATCTCCACCCCCCGTATGAGGGTTCAACCGACCATACATCCATCGGTTGGGAGCACTACTAACTTAACGACGGGTCTGCGCAGGACACCGTGATTAGTCTTTATATCTACGACTCTAATGATTCCGTCCGCACCAGGGTAAACACTTTGGATGACTCCTCTTGTCCACTGACCTCGTGGTCTGTTCTCATCCACTATTATCACTACGTCATTCACTTTAATATTCGGCGCGTTCGCCGTCCACTTATTGCGGCGCTGCAGCGTCGGCAGGTACTCGCGCAGCCACCGCTTCCAGAAGGCGTCGGCCAGCGCGTTCGCCCGGCGCCACATGCGACGCGAGTCCTCGTCGCGCTCGTAGCTTCTCACACATGGTGCATCTCCCGCGGCAGTGCCCAGCAGGAGATGGTTGGGCGTTAGAACCACTGGCTGGTCTACGTCGGTACTCACATAGGCGAGGGGCCGGCTGTTAATTACTAGCTCAGCTTCTAGGAGGAGGGTGTAGAGCACCTCCTCGCGCGGGGCGCGCTCACGCATTGTTGCCTTTAGTGCGTTCTTAATAGAGCGCACCAGTCTTTCCCAGCATCCACCCATGTGTGGGGACGCCGGGGGATTAAAATGCCACATGATGCCGCGGCTGGTCGCCTCATTCTTCACTCGTGTCTGGTCTAGCTCACGGAGGGCGGCACGGAGCTCGGTGTGAGCCCCGACAAAGTTCGTACCTCTATCGGAGTATATGTCTGTCGGCCGCCCGCGGCGCGCAATGAGGCGCCGCAGGGCTAAGATCGCCGAGTCAGCGCTCAGAGATGATGCTAACTCTAGATGCACAGCACGTGTGGCGAGGCATGTGAACAACACGCCCCACCGCTTCTCTCGCCGTCGCCCAATGATCACTTCCATGGGGCCGAAATAGTCGACCCCACAGTGCACGAACGCTCTGCGGGTCATCTGCAGTCTGGAAGTGGGTAGATCGCCCATCTTGGGCGTGCTGGGTTTCGCCTTCTCCACCTTGCAGCGCTGACATGACGCGGCGACAGCTTTCACTGAAGACCGCAAGTTCGTCACCCAGTACGATTCTCGTATTTGGTTCACTACGGCCTCTTGATTTGCATGCATGGCCGCCTCGTGATAATGTCGAATTAGGAGGCGGGTGAGCTCGTGTTTGCCGTCCAGGATGACGGGATGCCTCTCGCCGAAGCTCAGCTCGTTGCAAGCCTTCAACCTGCCACGCACCCGCAGCAGTCCGTCTTCGTACATCATTGGGTCTAGCGCGTGCAGCCTGCTGTTGGCAGGCAACGGGCGGGCGCTCTGCAAAGCTGCAATGTCCGCCTCGTAGCTCTCCGCTTGCGCTAGGCGCAGCAGTCGAAGTCTCGCCTCGCCGAGGTCGTCGGCGGTCACGTCAGGGGACCGCCGACGCTTACGGCAGCGCTCGGAGAATATTAATATTCTGGCCACCACGTACAGAGCCCGCGTCCATGTTGGCAGCCGGGCGTAAGTCAACACCGGCTCTGAGGGAGTGCTCGTCGCGTGCACCTGCTGAACCCGCTCGAGATCTGCTTCCGCCACTCCGCCAGAGTCGTCACACACCGGCCACTGCTCCTGCGGACAGCGAAGGAACGACGGGCCCTGCAGCCATTGGCTACAGTCGCCGGGCCAGTCAAATCTGGTTGCCTTGTCGGCTGGGTTCATCGCCGAAGGGACCCAGCGCCAGTGTGACCTCTTTGACCTCCTATCTATCTCGGCTAATCGATGTGACACAAATCGTTGGAATTCGGTTGCTTCCGAGTTTATCCATTTAAGTACTGTTTTACTATCAGTCCATAAATTTTTCCTATGTATGACAGTGCCTAACTCTCTCTCTACAGTGTCGGCTAACCTGCAAGCTAACACAGCTGCCTGCAGTTCTAACCGCGGGATGGAGACTAATTTCTGTGGCGCTACTCTAGCCTTTCCTATGACTATCGAGACGTCTCGGCTTCCAGAAACGTTTGTACCTACAATGTATACTACGGCCGCATACGCGGACTCACTCGCGTCTCCGAAAGCGTGCATCTCCAGGTGGCCTGTACTCAACCCGTACCACCTGGGAACGGAGACGTCGGCAAGGGACTGTAGGTTGCTCAACCATTGGAACCAACAGCGTGCCTCTGTTTCCTTTAGGGGCTCGTCCCATCCTATGTTAGTCTGCCATATCTTTTTCATTAGCACACGAGACTGAATCACGCAAGGGTACAAAAAGCCTAATGGATCGAAAATTGACATAATAAATCTTAAGAATTCACGTTTCGTGGGTACCACCCGCCCCTCGGTTATCTCCTTCGGTAAACGTTTGAAAGAGAGGTCGAAGGCCAATTTGTCAGCGGCGGGCGACCATGTTAGTCCAAGCGTCCTCTCTACGCCGTTCTCGCCTTTGTCTAATGACACCTTGTCTGGGATCTCGGAGCACAGTCTGCCGCGCAGCTCCTGAGAGTTCGTGACCCACCCCCGTATGACGAAACCGCCCTCGGCGTGGATGTGGGTCACCTCCTCGATCAGCTGACCGGCTTGTGCGACTGACCATGTGCTGTCCAGATAGTCATCCATATAATGGTTATTGTGTATCGCCGCGACTGCACCTGGATGCGTGTCTATGTACTTGTCAGCGTTCTTATTAAGTACATAGATCGCTGAGGTCGGCGATGACACTGCTCCGAATATCATGGAGTTCATTTGATATATACTCGGCTGCCCGTCACCCTTCGGTGTCCACAGAAACCGCTGAGCGCCGCGGTCCTGCTCTCGTATTTTAACCCGCAGGAACATGTCGGCTATATCTGCTGTGAAGGCGACGGGTCCTAACCTAAACCTAAGCAATACCCCTAACAGCGGGTTCAATAGGTCAGGTCCTGTGAGGAGTTGGTCGTTTAATGACGTCCCGTTATATTTAGCGGCGGCGTCAAAAACTAAGCGTAGTTTGCCGGGCTTGTTGGGATTAGTGACCCCGAAGTGGGGCAAGTACCACACTGGTTCGGTGCCGGCACCTCCTTCTACTCTACTCGCGTATCCCTCTGCGATCAATCTATTTATTTGGGCTTCGTATGCTTCTGCGTAGGCCCTATCTTTACTAAACCGACGCATTATGCCCGCCAATCGATGGCGTGCGCTTTCAAAGTTGTCTGGTAACAGAGGGTTGTCCCTCCGCCACAACAGACCCACCTCCCACGCTCCGTCCACTGATTGACGGCTGGTGGTGTCAAGGATGCGCGTGGCGCGTTCCACGTCCTCATGCTTGCGTGGCGTCTCCGATATGCCTATTGCTTCTAACTCGAACTGTCGCTTAACTAAGTTATGTAAATCTTCGTTCGACTCTACAGCACAGTTTATCGAATGCTTAGTGCGTCTACCTAAACCTAGGGGCCCGTGCACAACCCAGCCTAACGAGGTCAAAGAGGCTACTGGCTTACCTGACTTCCCTCGGCGGGTCTCCCTGCCGATCAGCAGCTCCCAATTGTCCTGGCCCAGCAACAACAGCGGCTTAGCTCCCTCCATCGCTTCGCAGCCCAAGTCGCGGAGGTGGGCGTGCTCCAACATGACGGCGGCGGGCACAGACTGAGAGGGCAGGTCCATATTTTTCAACGTACGACACTTGATGTTATGAAGATGTCCGTTGGGACCGCGCACTTCAACACTTAACACTCGCGACTCACTGTCTGTTATTTGATGTCCGCGCGCACTTCGAACTGTCAATGGCACTCGCTTGCCTTTCGCGTCCCCGGCCAGAGAGCTATCGATGAGTGACACAGTGGCGCCGTCGTCCAGCAGCGCGTAGCAGGGCTGCTCTCTTCCTTCGACGACGATATTAACTGGGAGTATCTTCAGTAGCGCCTTCCCAATATAATCACTTACGTTAGTGACGCTCTCTGGCTTCCGCTCTTGATGCAGTAGCACATGGTGTGCGTAATTGCATTTGGAGCACTTCATCCGACGACAGTTTCTCTTTGAGTGCCTCGCGCTCAGGCAGTTAAAACACAGCCGTTTTTCTTTGACGACTGCCCACCGATCGTTCATTTCCAAAGCTCCAAACTTCTTGCAGGCCTCGATCGCGTGCTTCTCCTGGCACACAATGCACGGTTCCTCAGCGGGTTGTGACCGGGTGCTGTTATCTGCACTCACTTGCACATGCAGGCGCTGAGGATACTTCGTCGTCTTCGTTGGCGGCACGCTGACCCGAGGTCGGCTTGTCAATACCGCCGGTTGATTCATGTCCATTTGGATGTAGAATGATGAGGCGCGCGCGAGATGACTCAGAAACTCAGACAACATCTCTAAGCTCGGCGACACTCTCATATCTAAGCCTTGACCGGTTGCCATTCCCATCGCGAAGTCGCCGTATTGTGCTCGTTGTACGGGTGTGAGCTTGCACAATAGTTCACTCACTAGCTGTGGGTTGTTTAGGTACCCGTTGGCCCGCACGCTCTTTAGTAACGAGACACAATTTCTCACGGTTGTGGAAAATCTTCTTAATTCGCGACCGCTCTCCGTAACTCTCGGCAGCTCGCGAACCTTCTTGAGTGCACACTCGAGGATCAAGTTCGGGTGCCCGTATTCTTCGTCTAAAGTCTTAATAATCTCCGACGGGCTGGCCGATGCCCGTAATAGGTCTTCGACTGCTACTCTCGCTTCTCCTTGTAGCGACGTCTTGAGCCGAGCGAGGTTTTCATGCGGTTTAAAGTCGTAGAGTGTAGTCGTGTCAAAATACATATTCTTATAACACAGCCACTCTGCCGGGTCACCTTTAAATTGCGGCAACTCATACGCCTGTCTGGGTATAGGCCGTGGACGCGCAATGCTCGCGATCGCTTCGGCCAGCTGATCAATTTTTCGGTCTCGCGTCGTCTTGGTCCTGTCCGCCTCTTCCACGCCCGTGTCCCACTCAGTTGGGTTATGAAACGGTGCGTGCGCGGCACTAGCGTGTACAGCCGTGGGCGCCGGACGCGCGGTGTCACGAAGCGGAACGGTCGCGGGCGCACATACGATAGGCGCGGGCGCTCGCTCGGGCGGCGGCGCGGTCGCGGACACACTCGCGTCCATATTAGCGTACGGACGTCTTATCACTTCACTTAGTATTTCTGAGGTAGGTACCTGAGTTTGCGGTCCGGGCGGCGGCATGTCTCGACTTGTCCGAACTTGCTCTTGACTGGTTGCAACAGGCGTGGTATGTGTTACCCACTCCTCTACTCGACACACTGTATCATCCGCTTCGGAGTAAATCTCCTCGTCGGCGGCGGCGTCGATCTCTGCTAGGTCCGCTTCCAGCTTCTTCTGCACTAGTTTCTCCTTCATGCGCACTAACTCCTTCTCTGCTTCATATTCGGCCCTGCGTCGTAGATAGTCGGCACTCTTTGGGCCGCTCCTCGATGACGCTACACTGGCCCCAGATCTTCTCGCTGTCACCGACCGCACTGGCGTCGACATGTCCCGGTGGTCGACAATACGTCCCGGGCCCGTCAGTGGGATGACTTGCGTCTGGTCTTGATGCAGAGTTGGTGCGATAGACGGCGAACCCGGAGCCCTATCCGATGGCACGCCGGAGTCCGCTTCCATAGCCCGTCTTCTCAGGGCTTCAATACGCCGCAACTTGCTCCTGGTTGTAACAGCGCTCTTCTCACTCATCGTGCGTGTCGACGATATATCCGTAGTCTGATTCCCTGATCCGGCTCGAAGGACCAAAATGTGTAAGAGGATGCGACTCTATTCAGGCGCGGGGGTTTGTTGAATCAGGGAATACTGACACACTAAAACACGGTTGAGGCTGCTTGAAGGCACTTTTATTACAAAACACACAAATCACAGGAGTTTCTTTCACAGATTCACAATTTCACAATTACGGCGGGTAATCACAGCAAGGATTTAACAATATTGAGAGTATGCACACAATTGGGCATTACGACCGACAATACTGATTGCAACTACTGAACTACTGCTGAACTACAAAGCTAATGCGCAACACACCTACTCTTATACGAGCGGTCGTAGGCGGAGTACTCGGGTGGGTCACCCCGCTACTCTCACTGCCCACCTGCGGCCAAACCCGGTCGCAGGCGGAGTACGCGGGTGGGCTACCCCGCTACTTGCACTTACTACCTGCGGCCAAACACGGTCGCAGGCGGAGTACGCGGGTGGGCCACCCCGCTACTCCCACACACTCGCCTTCGTTAACCAGTCTCAACGCCCGTACAAAAGTATGGCTGCGTTGCGCAATCGCTGACATTAACATATGACTACATTTTGTCATCTTAATCTAATCTACAACTATAAATACTGTGCTCCTTAACAGAAATATTGTTATTCAGACTGTTTTGTATCAAGGAACATTCTCGCGATGTATCACTTAACCCACAATTTTTGCAAGTAAACAATGTAAATTTGAATATTTTACGAATATAAATTATTTTGGATAAATTACAATAGTGTTTAAATTATCCAATGTTAATTATACCTATTTCTCAAAAAATTATAAATGCATGATAAAACCGGTTGCCTAATTAATAGTCATTTAAATTTATTTGTTGGATATGATACCTTTGGTTTTAATAAAAGTTAAAGGTGTTTTTCTTTATATTGTGCGCAGAATGTTAAGTTGTGTGATATATTGAGCAGTGTTACCAATATTCCTTGAGTACCTCAGTACCTTACCCCTATACTAGATTTTATTTCCAAGGTATTGTTCACAAAGCACTACAATTGATTAAATATGTAAGCAAATAATGTATTGGGAGATGCTCACTCAACGCTACAAGGTACAGTATCGTCATAAATCATACGTCAGGAATAAGGTGCCCAGTCATATTTCATAAAATCGAAAAATATTAAATATTCTTACCTAACATTTTGACGACCCTCCTTGTGGCCTGGCTGTGTTTCCGTCTTATTTTGTGTGTGAATATAACACTTCTGTCAAAGTCCGTCTGTCTCTCCTCCTTGCTAATATTGGTTTCTCTCAGTTTCAGTCCTATCAACGAGTACAGCACCGTGATGAGCACCATTGGCGCGAAAAAGAAAAAGAACGTCGATAACTCGAACGAGTGTTCTATAATAACTCTTGTTTGTAAACACATTGTGACGCCGCTGTGTTCTCTGATCCCGAACTGTAAGGCCTGCGGCAGTGCCAGCCCTACCGCCACCACCCACAACAACATTACATGCTTCGTCGCCCGCGAAAGCTTCGACATTTTATGTGAAACAAATGGGTGACAGATAGCTAGATATCTCTCCACAGTAAACAACGTTATTGTTAATACGCTCGCGTTCGTCGAGGCCTCGGCCGCTAAGCCTCTTATCACACAGAAACTGTGCCCAAATACATATGGCCATTTCACCCATATGGAATACATCTCCTGCGGCATTCCACTTATAAGTAAAAGGAGATCTGATACCGCCAAACTAAATAAGTAGTAATTTGTTGCTGTGTGCATACTTTTGTTCCTTACTATAACTAAACATGTAAATATGTTGCCCAGTAATCCGGTTATAAATATGAGAGAATATATAATAGTGATAGGTAGCACGATGAAAAGTGAGTCTCTCTGTGGTCCGAAAATGACAGTGGGGTCGACTGGTGCCGAGGAGTTGGCTGCATCGCTGGTAGCACTCATGTTGTGTACTCTCGGGTGTTAGTTATTGTTGGGTGCTCCTCAAAGCTTAATAGATTGTTGCCTCTTGATCTGGATCCATCTGCAAAAATAAAAACCCCTTACTTTCAAAGAAACTTGAAATAAGATTAGTTGTTTGTAATAACATTATTATAATTCCGGTAAGCTCTCCTCGTTCAGTACGTGATTCGAATTTTATACAATTTCACTATATTTGCCTTTGCTGAAATACATTCAATTCAGAAAGGAATACCGAAAAATCACATTAATACCTACTTGTGTCAATACGGCGAACCTCGGCTAATAAGCCGATTTGTAAGCTGTTTTTGTGTTATTTTTGGGATACCTATGGTATACAAATTATTGGACTGAGCTCGTAATGTATTTGTTTAACAAAAATAAAACATATAATTTAAATAAACGCAAGGACTTTTCCAAACTGGAACCGAAGAGTATATACTGAAACAATATTCTCCCCCAGACTATTACGTAATTTAACCCAGATACCCGCAAAGGATCGAAACTACGGGAATAACACGTTTAAACTGCGATATAGTCCATTTTATTTCACTGTACGGTAAACATAAAAAATCATGATATAGTGGTTTACTCAGAAAAGTATCCTTATTTACACATACTGGTTGGAACAATCAGAAAACAGATTCCTCGCTGTGGATTGGTCGCAAATGTTTGTCTCGATAGTTAAGAAATAGTAAGTAAATATTAAGACAAATCTAAATATCATTTTCTTGTATTTGCCACTAACCCATAAAAAATATCAAAAATAAGTCAACAACATAATGTACCACATATTATCTTCATATCGAGTCAAGGAAAGAAATTATTTTGATTACAAGGACAGTGGTTAGAAAGTGTCGAATAAAACTCCGCGTTAGTAGATTGTTTGTAAACATTGTGTGCGAAACAACACAGATATATCATTATAATTGTAAATGTACTAAATCTGGAACAAACAGAGTATCTTCGAGAGTTGCATTAGAATATATTACGTGTGTATTTCGCCGTAATTGGATTGCCTCCATCTTTTACGTTTATCTACGGAATTCGATTGTTATGGAATAATAATGCTGATCAGTTTTTTATTTCTCACAATTCTGCAGATTGATACTCAAATGTGCACTAAATATGTATGTGCTGTCTTTAAATGGTTGCTTAGCATTACAGCGAACGCAAAAGCAAATGAATGGTGTAAGAAAATGTTTTCTTTGCGCATTATGGTAATTGGTGTAATACACTTCAGTGGGCTCACTTGTAACATGTTTCAGGTTCCACCAAAAAGAGTAATATAAATTGATAAGAACTTGTTCCGTGGGTAACAACTTCCTATTAAACAATGCTGTACTGGCTTTTAAATTTTTTAAATAATTATTTGTATATCTTGTCTTGTTTTACAGACTTGGTAAGATTCTTATTGAATTAATATCGACATTATGTGTGTGAGAATCGGGAACATATTATTTTGCATATATTTGTAAGCTTTGTTAATCTGTGATGTGTACGTAGCTTAAAGGAGGTCTAATACGAATGAGTAGAACAGCTTATTCAAATTGATGAAACGTCAGTCAAAGCAAATGTCATGGCAGAAGTGAAAACTGCTAGTGATAATTAATAATTGTAAAATAATATAAGATTATAAGTAATATTAGATATTGGAAGTAAAAAACCTTTAATTGTCGATTTTTCTGTTTTAGGTAAGTAAGACCATAATGTTTTAATACTTACGTAAATTTAATTTGTTCTAGTATTAGTTTTACAATAATAATAAACATTTCTGTTTTAGATAAATCACATTTGTGTGTTATTTACTCCAATACCATCCAACATATTATAAATCGACAATTGTCAGAGTTTGATTGGATATCTAATAGTAAATAATGGCGAGATTGCAATTTGAGGTTGAACTGGCAGCAGATGAAGATCCGAAGACTAGCATCATAATTATAAAATCAATAACAAAAGAAGATGGAGTGACCTATCTCATGCCGCCATGTTTCCAAGCAGTAAAACACCACCATCAACTGACAAAGCTTCCAGAATTTTCTAGAATAAAAAAGACATTACAGAAAAGAGGTAATAATAGAAAGGTGTGGATGTCAATGCCAAGTGACGTTTTAGCACTATACAAAGATGCTTCTGGAAATATGGTGTTCAATGATTATTTATTACAAGAAATGAGTGAAATCACAAGCCAACCTACAGATGGAAAATTATTAGAAATTTTAGAGAAAATGAGTGAGAAAACCAATGTCAACAAAGAAAAACATGTCAATTCAAGCAAATTAACAGAGAAATTTGTTTTGAAAAAGTTTGACCTCAAGATAACTAATGCCAAGCAATGGTTGCAAAGTTTTGAAAGTGAATGTATAAGATTCGACTTAAATTCTGATACAGAGAAAATAAGTGCTTTGAGATTATTTTTGAATGAGACAGAAAATAACTGGTATGAGTCAATGTTAATTAAAAATAGTTTAAACTCACAGTGGAAAACATGGCAAGAAAGTTTTTTGGACACATTTGCGGATAAAAGTTGGTCTTCTGTAATTTATGCATTGAATTACAAATATATAAATGGGTGTCTGCTGGAATATGCATTGAAAAAAGAGAGATTATTATTAGAGTATAACAGTGATATTGATAACAGAACTTTCATTGACTTAATAGTTGCAGGATTGCCATCTTTTATTAGAAATAAACTAGATAGACAAGAGATGACAAGCTCAACTCTTCTGTTTAGTGCACTGCGCATGTATGAAAATCAGAATAAAAACGTACAAAAATACATTACTGAAAAAAAAGGTTCAACAAAATCAGAAGCAGAATGGAGAAGAAAAACACCATGTCCAATATGTTTCAGGATGGGTAAGACAAACAGATTTCACTCTGAAGATTTGTGCTGGTTCAAAGAAGACAAGAACGGTAAGGACAGTGGAAAGCACTGCAAGAACTTAATGTTGGAGATTGACCAATTTGAGAATACAAAAAACTAAATATTCCCCCACTAATAGAAGTTGAGGTTATATTGAATGACACACTGAAATGTACAGGTATTTATGACCCAGGCTCAAATATAACCTTAATTAATTCCAAATTAATAAAAGTAAAAAATTCAAAAGAAAATTACTTTGAAAATAAATTCAACACAATTGGTGGTGGGGGAAAAACAACAGGTCTCATCAAATTAAATGCGAAAATACTGAATATTGAAGAAGAAATAAATGCATTCATTTGCAATGATAAAAATTTCTCTCATGAATTGCTGTTGGGACTGGACACAATAAAACGATTTGGGTTGACCCATGATGGGAATTTAAACATCCAACTTCAGGAAAAAACCAGTCCCAATGAAAACAAAACACATAATAAACAAGAAATTGAAACAAGCGTGTCTAACTTAGAATTATTGAATTATAAAGTCAATTTCAATGAAGGCATAGATGTTAATAAGTTTGATATAGATACTGCTTACTTGGAAGCTGACCAAAAGAAAAAAATAAGTGCATTATTAGACGATTATAAACACATATTTGCAAAAAATAAATATGATGTAGGACAAGTAAAAAATTATGAAGCATTTATAGACCTACAAGTGGAGAAATATTGCTCTAAAAGACCTTACAGATGCTCCATAGATGATAAACAAGAAATCGAGAAACAAATTAGTCAATTGCTAAAAAATGAACTAATTGAAGAATCATATAGCCCTTTCGCAGCACCAGTAACATTGGCATTTAAACGTGATGAAGGAAAAAGGTCAAGATTATGTATTGATTTCAGAGATCTTAATAAGATAATTGTTCCACAGTCACAGCCATTTCCTTTAATAGAAGATTTAATGGTTAAAATGATAAACTGTAAGTATTTCACTACTCTTGATATTAATTCTGCATTCTGGTCTATACCAATGAGGATTAGCGACAGACCAAAGACAGGTTTTGTTACACAGGAGGGTCATTATCAATGGACTTGCCTTCCTTTTGGACTGAAAACATCTCCAGCAATTTTCCAGAGAATCCTGACCAACGTTATAAGAAAACATAATCTGACAGATTTTGTGATGAATTACATAGACGATATCATGGTGTTTTCAAAAACTTTTGATGAACACATAGACCATTTATCGAAATTGCTGGAAGCAATTGCGGAAGAAGGATTCCGACTGAAATTAACAAAATGTAAATTTGCGGCACAGTCGGTAACATACTTGGGACATATAATAAAAGGTAATACAATCACACCTTTGAAAGATAACCTCAGATCTATAGCAGAATTTCCAGCACCACAGAACAGGAAACAGATAAGACAATTTCTGGGTAAAGTTAATTTTTATAATAAATATATCCCTAATGCTGCAATAACTCTTGATCCAATACACAATTTATTAAAAAAAAACGTTAACTATGATTGGTCAGCTGATTGTGAAAAAGCTTTCCAAACAATCAAAAATAATTTATGCTCGGCCCCAATTCTAGCAATTTTTGACCGGGAGGCACCAACTTTTATTTACGCTGATGCAAGTATAAAAGGAATTGGTGCAATACTGAAACAGACACAGAAGTCTGGAGAAATCAAGCCAGTTGCGTACTTTTCAAAGAAGTTGAACGAATCTCAAAGAAAAAAGAAAGCCATATTTTTAGAATGTCTAGCTATAAAAGAAAGTTTGAAATTTTGGCAACACTGGCTAATAGGAAACTCATTCACAATTTATACGGACCACAAGCCGCTAGAAAATTTAAACATAAAGAACAGAACAGATGATGAACTGGGAGACATGACTCATTACTTATCGCAATACAACTTTGTAATAAAATACAATCCAGGTAGAAACAACACAGAAGCAGATTGTTTAAGCAGAAATCCTGTTTATGAAAGCCACGAAAACGAAGAAGATAACTTGAAAACAGTAAATATTGTAAAGATTGAGGAGATAGTAGACGACCAGAACAAAAATTCTAGCATTAAAAACAAAGGACACTTTATTATAGAAAATGGAATATACTATAAGCGGAATAACAATAAAAAAAAGATCGTTTTGTCCGAAGACTACAGTAAGATTCTAATAAAAAAGGTGCATGAGCATTTCTGTCATATAGGAATAAACCAAATCGAGTCAAAAATAAGACCATTCTACACAGCACCAAACCTACTGGATAATATAAAGTTGATTTGCCGTCAATGTGAAGTTTGTATGAAAAATAAAACACGATTGAATAGAAAATATGGACTCATGTCACAATTAGGACCAGCAGAAAAACCTTTCCAAATTATGTCCATTGACACAATAGGAGGATTTGGTGGCAACAGGTCTTCAAAAAGATATCTACACTTGTTGATAGATCATTTCACACGTTATGCTTACATTTCATGCTCTAAGACACAACTGGCTAAGGACTTTATAAAACTGATGGACCAAGTGATCAAGGACAATGAAGTTGAGATATTGCTTTCAGATCAATATCCAGCACTGAATTCAAAAGAGTTTAAAAAATATTTAAATGATCACTCTGTAGATTTAATTTTTACAGCAGTGGATGCTCCCTTTTCAAATGGTCATAATGAAAGGTTGAATCAGACGCTGGTGAATAGGATTAGATGTGCCTTGAATAGCAAAGGAAAAAAAACGGCTTGGACATCTGTGGCAATGGATTGTGTGAAAGCTTACAACTCAACGAACCACACAGTGACAGGTTATTCGCCTCTATATTTGCTGAGTGGAGAACCAACAGATTTACTACCTATGGACCTAAGGAAAAAACAAACGGAATCTGGACAACTGGAAAAAGATAGAGAAATAGCATTTCTTAGATCAAAAAAATCACATGTTTTGAACAAGGCCAGTTTTGACAGAAATAGAATAGATTACAAGTTTCAAAAAGGTGATATGGTTTACATAATGGACTGTAATAAGTTGAACAGATCTAAAATGGATGAAATCAGAATTGGTCCTTTTGAGATAGAAGAAATGATATCAGATTCGCTATGCAGAATCAACACTGGAAAGAATAAAAAAGCCTTAGGACTTTACCATGTAACAAAGCTTATTCCCCAGTTTGATTACTCAAATTAACCCCAGTTAATTTTCACTTTTAGGTGGGGAGATGTAAGCTTTGTTAATCTGTGATGTGTACGTAGCTTAAAGGAGGTCTAATACGAATGAGTAGAACAGCTTATTCAAATTGATGAAACGTCAGTCAAAGCAAATGTCATGGCAGAAGTGAAAACTGCTAGTGATAATTAATAATTGTAAAATAATATAAGATTATAAGTAATATTAGATATTGGAAGTAAAAAACCTTTAATTGTCGATTTTTCTGTTTTAGGTAAGTAAGACCATAATGTTTTAATACTTACGTAAATTTAATTTGTTCTAGTATTAGTTTTACAATAATAATAAACATTTCTGTTTTAGATAAATCACATTTGTGTGTTATTTACTCCAATACCATCCAACATATTATATATTTATATTTTATTGATCGCGATGTTCTAATTTTGGTTGACAAATGTTCACTTAATAGATATCGATAACCATGAAACGCGATAATGTTAATCATGTTTCATGAATGTAGTTGTAGGTGTGGGACATTTGATCGCAGGCAGGTGACAATTGGTATATATAGATCGTATAACCTATATAACATTTTCCGCAATCACACGTTTCATGAAGAAACGAAATACTTGATATATTTCATCAAAATATCAATTAAAAAATAGTAACTTCACGAACTGTGATCTGTTTTTAGGGCGGAGCTGGAGTTCGTAAAGGTTTTACATGTTCCATTTACTATATCCCTTTTTACTTGACATGCAATGTGATAACATTACCAATTACGCATAATGTGTTAAAATATTTCAATACACAATTAACTCTGTCTTACTTAAAATAAACTTAGTTGCCAATAACTCCTTCATTTTCCGTTTAACCTTTTCCAGATAACTAGATACACTTCGAAACTAAGGACTTTATTCTACCCCTAAATTAAAACTAAATAACTGTTGAACAACTTTTGTAATATGACTTTCTCGTCGAAAGTCAGAAGATGAACGATATTACATCAGCGAACTTTAAGAAAAATACAATTTTTTTATCGATGTATTTTTTTGACACTTTTTTCCACAGAGTTGCGGTTGGGCTTAACATATTTTATCTTCTGAGCATGATTAAAAACCCTAACTTTGTGGATTTTGGCTTCCAAAACATTCCCAAGGATTTTGCAACTGCAAACTTGTAATTAAAAACCTTAAATACAAAACCACACAAGTACTAAAAATAAAAAAAAAACAGCTTCCTGCAATTTATTTGGACACTACTTGTGTGCGACTGGGATACCTATAATTATAGAAATAGAAATCATTTATTTGCTAATAATGTAGGTAAGTATACAAATATAGTGGTAATTTAAATTATCTAATATAATAACCTCCGTACTCATAATATAAAAAAATGAGAAATTATTTTTGTCTTTTTGTCCATTTGTCTGTTACTCTGTCCCAGCTAAACCACTCAACCAATTTTGATAAAACAGCTCGCCGATATGCTGTGGAAAGCTAGTTTTGAGTATATGTATATTATTATATATTTTTGAAAACAAAGTAAATTGATTCTATTTTCGTCTCATTTAAACATCAAGCATGTCGTTTGACTCGACCGCATCAAATACATTATTATTGCTAACTAATTATTTAAAGTGGAGTTGTCATTTATGTCCCAATTGTTCTCGGTTGACATCAAGTTTGCAAAACCAATTTTATTACTATTCTGCTTTTTGAATAAAATCGGGAGGTTATCAGCGCTCGGTTACTATAAAATTATCAATTGAAAATATGCAATGGTGTTAGTGTGTGACTATAACTAAATCACGTTGTTTTCTCAGATTAATGGTAATAAATGTACACTTTATTAAAATAAAAACTATTAACTAAAAAAAGACTCGAGGAACAAACAAAACATGCAAATGTCCGAAACAAAGAAAACTTGTTGGCGAAAATGTTTTCGGTCAATTTAACTTTCGTTATTGTTACCAACGGAAAAAGACATTTCTGAAATAGTGAAATAGCAAACCCCACTGCCCAAGGGCATCTGTTACACCAGTAGTCCTGTAGAAGCCTTTGCTGCCTTTAATTGATGACCATGTTCCTGTCTTATTGCCATCCTCAGAGACGTTAAAGAAGCCATACATCAGACTTTTGAGAGAATAATAAATCCACTATAATTAACAGTAGTATTCCCAGTTAAAGTTGTCCGCTAATCCTACAAGGTAAGAAATTTGTAAGAAGTTGCGCAGTTGTAGAATGACAACAATAAGCCGGGCGGATGAAACTTTGCATTCTGACGAGAAATTGAAAAAAACTTTATTTTGCTAATACCCAGTTTTTAAAACCACTTTTATTTTTTTGAGATCGCTGAAGTCGAAGTTTCCTTATTCACTGAGAAAAAATATCGCTACAAAACTTAGTCTTAAGTCCAGACAAATCAGGAGACGAGACAATAGGGATGACGACTAATTTTTATTTTTTAGTCCATCTTTTAGATAAAAAAAAATATATTAGACACGTATTTTTTGTTTTCTACCATAGACAAAGATGACGAAGATACAGCGATTTCAATTCTTGTGTGACGTCACGTTTTGGCATAAATTGTACTCAGCCGTGACGTCACAAACCCCCACTACTGAACTTTAAAGCGGTTTATCTTCCTATTTTTTTATTGATTTGATAAAAGAAAAAATACGTGTCTGTTATATTTTGATTATCTAAATGACAGACTAAATAAATTTTGACTTTTCATACCTATTGTCTGATGTCTTGGGATAAAAGGGTAAATTCCGAACAATTCTTGCGAGCTGTCTCATTGGTTATTGAAGGTGACCTTACGTGAATAATTAAACACCACTTGGATAAGTTATCAGTTTTACTAATGAACTACCTTTTCTTGTTATACGTGAGTGCACCCTTTATGAAGCGTCTTCACTCTGATGGAAATCGATTTTTCTTTAATGATCTCTCTCGATGGGATTCCATTGTTGTTTTTGCTTGTCGAAGCTGATTGCCAATTTGTTAATGTCTTGATTAAGTTTTTATAATCACAGAAGATATATACGACTGTAAGTATTCAAAATTATATGGATTAAGTTGTTCTCGAAAGAAATAACTCAGCTTTTTAAAAATCTGTCAGATTTTTTAGTTTATTAAAGTGAATAATTACAATTGAGCAATAACAGGTTTCGTTATATACATATATGAAATGTGTTTAGTTTGTAAAATAATAACTAAAATAATAGAAGCTTATACTTTTTAACACTACGCTCGCCTTATATTAATACGTGAACCTTTGTTACCAATTATAAAGGATAGATAGACCATTTCACATTAATAATATAGGTATCTTTTCTAGCTAGAAAAAGAAATAAATCTCTATTTCATTTTAAAGTTGAAGTGTACTTATTATGCATGAGATTGTATGGTTTGGTTATCGCTATATATTAAGGGGTCCGAAACTCGTTTGGAATAGAGAATAGAGAAATAAATAGATATCTATTGTTTGGTAACAATGCTGTTAGACCGCTGTCACTCAAGTCTAAGAGATGTGAACGAGGACAATAATCGTATGTCATCGGGAAGATATAGCAGATCTTGTATGTCAGGATCGTAAGCCTAGTTTATACAAACTAAGTATCATACTTACTAGCTCTTTCACACGTTAATATATCATAGTTTGGTGTTAGCTTGACATTTCTATTAGAGTGTTCATTATTAATATTTATATTTAGGTATATGAAGTACTCTAATAATGCAATTAGAGACAATAATGCTTGTTATTTTTTCGTTTAATTAATTTATGTTTATCAACTCAGTCCTTATCGGTCCACAGCTGGACATACAGTTCGGTCCTCTGCTTTTCCGTCTAGTTCGAATGAGCTACCTTTTCAGGTTGTTTATGTATAAGGCTTGGTCGCCTTCTACACTAATTGTGGTCTCTCACTCGTCTAATCCAAAAGCCGTCGGTCAGTTCTCTTCAGTTCAATTTATTTTATGTTGCCGATTTTGTTCCTGAGTTATTTTACACGATTTTAATGTAAAAATAGTCAGTAATGTATTGGTTACTTATTGTCCTTTATTTATTTGTCGCATATATCGGCAGGCCACGGCGAACCGCAACGCGATGCAAAAGGTTCCTGAATCACTTCCGAGTTTCGATGTTTTGCGTTCCGGTGCGGTTCGCCTCTGCGCTTGTTTAATACCAGTAATGGTCTTATTCATAAATTATTAAGAGAAAAGTCTAATTTGTAAAGTATTACCTGCCTATAACACTTTTGTCCCCTTTTAGCCATACTACATTCTTCTTAATCTATTTATACATATAATATTTTCTTCTATTCCTCGAACAAAACGGATGGACCGCGCGCTTGGTCAATCGAAAAGATAAATCGAACAAAAGAGGCGATGCTCCTATTGTCACTAGATTCCTTCAGTTTCATAAAGTAAATACAGAGAAGTGTAAACAAACACGCAGCTACTTGCATAATCGTATTACTCGCACAACACAACACTGTCAAAAGAGATTATTTTTGGGCAATTTGCAAATAAGCTGCGACAAAATTTTAACTGAAATTTATAAATCTATTTACGTCACGATATTATGGTAGAAATTAAATTATTCTTATAAAATAAGGTAGCCACATCAACATTGTTTACACACTGTCACTTTATACTTATTTCAGACCTTAACTTTACATAATTATTTGTTTGGAATTTGGTGCTGAATAAGTAAGAGTATTTTTTCCGTCCTATTACTTGAACCCAAAAGATTTCTACTATAAAATTTACTATAATTACTGTATACTGATTTTGAACATAAACAAGCAAATAAAGAAAATAATAAATATAGCTTCTCAATACCAATACCTGGATAGCCAGACCGACAACAGCGCTGTGAAAATAACAAATATATCATCCTTCTATTTATTTACACAACCAGTTTAAAGTCACTTGCAATGGCTCCTTTTCTTAAACCCTAAAGCTTAACATAATCCTTTTACTTCTATTGTAACCAATATAAAAGACTCAATACCAACTTACGAAGCTTAACAAAACCCATAATAAAATGATCTTCTATAAATCGCTGAATATTTTAAAATAAACTGTGTAAAGTAAGCGTCTGGGAATAAGTTTAAGAAAAATACTGTGAAATAACTATCGTGAAAATGATCATTCTTTAGACTATAAATAGGCTAAAGAATGATCATTGTTTTATTTTAACCCACGGATTTTTCGGCTATGTTTCGCCGGAAAAGTGATTTATTGGATAGAAATCGTCCCTGGGCTCCAAAGGCACTGGCTCCAACAAAAAGCTAATATTATAACAGTACATTATTTTAGTCAAATAACATTTATTTGCTATCGCCAAATAATATTTATTTACCATCGACAAATAAAATGTTATCAAATGTCATGTAGTAAACCTAGAGCTACTAATGTACACATTAAATATAAAATATCTATAACTTATCTGAAATTGACTGCCTACTTACCTCTATAAGAAATATTTTTTTATTTACATTTAATATCCATCTACCTTACATTTTTAAATTCATAGAAATACTATATTAATTTTGAAATTTAATTTGTAACCTTATCTTTCACAACATCCGGTCACTTTGGTACCAGTTACATTAAGTCATCCAGCTAAAGCCGATTGTTTTTTCCCCAGTACATTGAAATTATGATCCCATCAAGTATGGAAATAACTAATCTTTTTCTGTTTTCTGGTTTTCGTCAAACTGCGTTCAGTCCTAGTACAAATTGGAGTATTGAACTGAAGCGCGAGGATCTAGATGGGCTGTAAGTGTAAATGGATGTGTGGCGTCCATCGAAACCGCCCTCCGGCGCACACACGTGCCTTTGAGTGCAGCCTGGCACCGGTGATCAACGAACCATAGATTTTTTATTACTCGCAGCATAAAATATTATTTTTTACTTATTGTGCATACAGACGGGTGTTTTACGCAGGTTCAGGTTCAATATCAAAAAAGTTTATGTTAATTTCTCGCGGACATGTGCTTGTGCGGCTACTGAGAATACTTATTTCTTTATGCAATATTTTTGCATTTTATTATTGCAATACAGGAGTACATCACATAAATTACGCTGCAACTATCAACCAGTCGCATAATTGCATAACAACTGTGGCATTGAAACGAGTTCCACAGCAAAGTGCGGTATCATGAGCCGGTAATTGTAATACTTTTATCATTGCAATGTTTACTTCGGAAATTGTTGAGAAAAGCATGTCAAATTACTAATTAATCATCACCAAATTTACTGATTTAGGTATTGTCATATAATTATGCGTAGGTAAGAAAATATAATTTGCGTAGTCAAAGCCAAAATTTAAAAAATAATTAAAAGCTGACTCTTGTGTGAATTAAATTTGTTTAAAGAATTTCCTACGCATAATTAGTAAACTTCCCACAATAGCCTACAAAAAAAAATACACTAAGAAAGTTTTAAATAGCATGCAGAAATAAGTTAGCTGAGGTAGTAAATTTAGCCACGATATAGGATGGATGTTATAATTACATCGTGTTCGCTTATACTGGGGATGGTTCGAGTTAAATCTTAATCTAATATACACGGTATATCCGAAATACACACCTTATACGGCTTAATATTATAATGTAGGCCGAGAAACCATGAGCATTGAGTGGAAGTGATACCTACCTTTTAGAGCAATTTTGCACATAAAGCATGTTGTTGTGTTGCATGATTATTATCCACATTGTTAGACATATGTACGGAAATCTTGGGGAAATCCCAACTACATTTCATATTAAAAAAAAATCTATAATTATCTTTGTAATTAAATATAATCTCAATTGATGAGCGGCACGTGTACTTAATTATATATTATCGTCCTCTTATTTTCATCTCGTATCTCTTTTTTATGTTTTCATAGTTCGTTATATCTACATATTTGTTTTAAGTTACTTAATACTTTGGTAACAGATTCTATAAAAATTCAATTAATCTGTTCAAAAAAACATGAGAATTTTAAATAAACATTAATCGAATTTAGTAGGTAGGCGGTTAAAAAATTTATCATTACGTACTGAAAGTTACTAAGGACCTTCATCAAAGTAACTGGTTGGTATATTCTTCTTCTTTTGTTATAGAGAATAATGGAATGTAGGAAAAAAGTGGACATGACAAAATCGAGATTGGCAGGATTACATAAAAAGTAAACGGGAAATTGCAAGGGTAAACCGAACTTGTTCGACTCGTATGAAAGTTACCAAAAAAAAAGCTATAAGAAATGATTTAACGTTTTTACTACAAAAATGTAATGTATGACTATTTAAATATATAAAATATTTCTTAATAATTATGTTTACATTAGTAAATAGCGCTCGTAGTAAATAAGTATAAATGTTGTATAAAATATATATTTTTTTTTTACTGAAACCTAAATAATCAAATTTATTTATTTCCCCAACGATTCATAAATTAATATAACTAGTAAGAAATATTTCACACTATATCGAAGCCCGAAGGGTTGAGCCCCAAATAAATAAGTAACGAATACCCAGATTAATGTAGGTACAAATATGAAATACGCATAGAGTCGGGTTCAAATATCAGCAATGTATTAGTAAATAGTAGTTAGTATAGAGCAGTTAGTACTAAGTACTAACTGCTCTATACAGTAGTTAGTATAGAGTAGTTAGTACCCCGTTTCACGCCGCTAAATACTCTATACATCAAGTTTCATAGAGAACACGCTCGATGCAGATTAACTTGTACCTACCAATGTTACTAATTAGAATCACAAATTAAATTCTAAACACCTACATTCTCGTCTGTAGTGTGTCTAGACATGATACTATAAAACAAATGCTGCCCAAAAGTTCGAACAACTTTATTAACACTAATCTGAACAGCTCTAAAGTTCTTAATCTCTGAAACCAAGAGGAGCTTGGTTCCTAAAGAGACTGTACTTCAGCAATGACGGCTGTAATCACTTTACGGCTTAAATAGTTAATAAACCTTTCTCATCCTTTGCATCGTAAGCAGTTGTGTCGTAGTGAGTTCTACAATACTAAGACTCCGACAAGCTCGGTAGGGATTGCCTTGGAATCCACAATCCGATCAGAATGAATAAATAGGTGCAGGAAGAACGGTTTTCACTTTACTCATCTGGCATAACAAGAAAAGCAGCCCATTGACAAGTTAGGCCCATAAATGTTATAAGCCACATCAATAGGTATAATGTTGCTATCCCAAAATTAAGAGCTAAGCATGGAAATATGAATATCATCTGTCTGATATGACGATATTGTGCAAGAAAATTAATCTACTTTAGTTAAACCTTTTGTTTTTCTTTGAAAAATTTACAAAACTTTCCTTCCATGTAACTCATTTTTTAATAAAACGTCTTTAAATAAAATACCAGTAAGTTATTGTTGTAATTTACCGCGATCAAAAAACAATCCATCATACTTTAATTTACAGCTTACTTAAGAAACGTAAACAAATAAATAAAATTAAAAATTTGGTATACAAAGTAAACATAAAACGATGTAATGATATAAAATACCGTAGTATTTGTTTGAACCAAACATTTCACATTTTCACAGTATTTAATAAATCTCTATTCCTTTAATGTAAATCGTCCTTCTCCGATCAAAAGGGATTCATAACTTAAGACGCCTTTGTAAATTGTTTTTCAGTTGAGAAGCTGTACATAAATGTTTGTGTTAAATGTTTAGCCTTGAACCGATCCGAGGTAATCGAACTATTATATGGGACTTAATAATTTCTATATAAACATAATTAATTACGTCCAAAATATTCTTTGAAGCTTTCACAGTAACAGTCTTTTGAAAACATCACTAATCTTTTATTACAGGACTGTCTAATAAAGGAAACATATTTTTTTAGTTCACTATTCTGTGACACTTAAACTTTGCTAACAATGTAACTTACTTACTAACAAACATTGTAACTTATGTTACTAACAGAAGCTAGACAATTAATAATCCTATGCTGTGCAATTAATATTGACCTATAATGCACTGACAGGAGCAGGTCATTGTTCACAACGCTCACACGCCGTTTTCATACAATACTGAATGAACGTTATGTCAACACTTCAGCGTGCATTGCCACCCCACGTGAATAAAAATAAATAAATCTATAAACGAGTTTCTAATTTAAAACTAATACAAAGGGAAGTTCGGAACGAATGAACATATTAGGACACCGACAATACGAACCCAATTACGTAAGTTCTGGGTTCCATTCAAAACGTGATTGAAAAGGTAATCAAAACAAAATTATCTGGTAATAGAAGTTCTTATTGAAATCAGACCTAAGCAAATTTGTGAACGTACTCTTCATCTCTGTCCAAATTAGACATTTGTACATTTGTACCCATTTGGTTTAATTCACGTAAGACTTTTAACAAGTAAATATTTCAACTTCAAGATTTAAACTCTCACAATACAGTGATTAAATTCATTGGTAAGCGAGTCGTTATTCTGAAGGCAAACAAAAAAGAGAAGTTGATAAACATTCCTTAGTTATAAAACCTAAAATGAATAAAACAGGCGATCAAGTCTTCATGCACATAATTTTAAGTAAATGCTTTAAAAACGTTGTTTTTACGTTCCATGGCGTGTAGCTCGCTTCTGACTTGACTAACAATAGCACTCATTACTTACAACGAGACATAAAAACACACTGAGGTTGACATTCACCCTTTGATATAGTAATTGGTCCTTTGTGATGAGACATTGTACGGCACTGCAAGGCATGTGGTACATACATGCTAGTTACGCTAATTATATAAATTGTTTTAAGAATTATTTAATTGAAGTAAAGCCGGCTTTAAGCAAAATAATAAGAAACAGTCGACCGGAATAGACTACAACTAATTAAAATAGTTTTTTACATTTTACTAAGAAAGAGTTTTCATTAATTAAATTACGTGTTACATCTGCATGTCCCTATAATAAATATTTTTACTAGCTTTGACCTTCCTCTTTCTTGGTAGAAACCTCTTCTGCCTCGCATTTCCCAAGCTATGTTTGGGTCGGCTTTCAAAGTTACCGGATTCAGAATACTCTATTTTACATGGAGCGCCTCTGACCAACAAAGTTCTATTAAACGTACTATTGCGAAATAAATGGACTCCATCTGTTTCATTCAGCTCAGGCATAATTGGCTAGGCTTGATTATCTAGACTGATGAAGGAGAATACTAGGTTACCTTGCACAAAGACTAGTTATTAAGCATCATCTTTACAACACAAGTACCAACAAATTTAATATAGTTGTTGAGCATGTCGTGTAGTTAGGTTTATTTTCTATTAACTTTAGAATCAGCACAATAGACTTGTCTAGACACATGACTCAAAGACCGTCTTATTAAGCAATTGAAAGGTTTTTAGTAAATTAATGGAGAATAATGAGAAACTTAAAACTCTATCATTATTGTGCTTTGAAATGTATTCTCTATTTAATACTAGATCAACACGTTGTTGACGAAACAATAATAAATTATACACCAGCCTTTATCTTGGAACACTTCATTCATTGGAAAAACCATTATGAAAATCCATTCGGTAGTCTTTGCGTTTATCTAGTTCCGACGGATAAACTATCAAAAAAGCCAAATGTAAATTAAATGTTTTAAAGTGCCTAAGTAGTGAATAATAAATAGCAACCTGAATGATTCCACGGGAAGATACTCATTCATGTTTATTCAAGCTATGAACTATCTGTCTATTGTACGTCCTGCTTAGTTGAAAAGATAGGAATAATTGGCGTAAGATCGTCAAAGAAAAGCTGAACACACTATGACGGGGGAGTCACGACCCTCAGTAATCAGAGGAGCGACGCAAGGAGGAGAAGTCAGAAATACTCGAAGTTCTGAAACTATTTCAAATAACACCAAAGAGCAACAGAAACATAGTTGGATATTAATTGTGAGAACGTTCTTAAATAGGAAATATACATAAATAAAAATATACCTTTTATTTGTATTACTTTATCCGTGATTAGCGTTGAGGTATTTAAATTTAATTTAGAAGTCTGTAGGGACTGAATTTATTATTTATAGCACGTTGATATTAATGCGGCGCACAGTCCGCTCCCCACGATTGTACTTAACACACGTGTGTATTTTTGTGTCAGTTATTCAAGTACTTTTGTATTATTGCACACTGCCTTTATTTATCAGTTTACATAAATATCACCTAACAGTCTATATATAAATACTGTCTAAAATCTCATGTCTTAAATGTATGTTCTAATACAGTTATAGTTTGAGCACAAACTATGCGCAGGCTAATTAACCGCGACGGATTGTGCAGGATACGGTAACGAAGCGGCTTCATTACATCGGATAGGCAATGCTTTGCGACGATAGCAAATCCTCAAGGCATATGACTTTAGTGGGGTTGAGGGATTGGTGGGGAAGACACCACAGAGGGAAGATACAGCAAAGTAATCCCTTAGGAAAACACCTCCCAGTTGAATAAATATAAATTTACTAACCAAAATGTTAGCGTAACGATATGTTCCTTAAGTAACTAGAGAAACAAGGCTTAATATTTATTTAAGATTTGTTCTTTGCAATGTAAGTTAAAAAAGTAGGTACCTACAAAAAACCTAAATTAAGGGTTCAGTTTCTTATTGTTTTAGTGTTTGTGTTTCAAACACTTAGCCTTCTTTCTAAATGACATTGTTGCATCTCGCGTAATGATAGTTAACAACACTGGTTCAATTAAGTACAGGATCTCAAATTAGTCAGTGACCTCTTTCAAAAGATTATTTCCTTTCTTTCCACTTTAAAACTTGTGAATGAAAGTGCAAGACTTACAAGTGCGTCCAACCTACGACTACTTTTTTAATGTTAAGGTTCTAAAAGAAGAGCCTTTTTATTGACTCTAGCCTATTCACGTAGTTTCTTAAAGGTAAACACAACACAAAGTTGTTTTGTATGCCTTAAACTATTAACTTAAAAAACGTAGTTTTCTGCCTTTTAAATAGTTTCATAGCGGTACATCCAATGAATAATCTTTAGAATTTGTCAGCCTTTTAGCCCGTAAGACGTAATGAAAATGTCTTTTATTGTAAATACAGATAGTTGTAGTGTTATTTGTCATTTTGAAGTCACAACGACACATATTGCCACTTTGTTAAAGGAAATTAAACCACGAGAATCCCAAGCATACAACGTGGAATTTAACTTAAAGTCAAAGGTTATATAAGTAAGTAAATCCTTCTAGATTGAGGTGAAGTTGTTCTGTCATTCTCCTGTTTGTTATAACCCGCGGGAGTAAACAACTGGGAACAAAGCAGAGTAACAACATGACATTATGTTGTCAATGAAAATATGCGAGATTTAAACGACGCTGTTACCAAGAACATTTTACTGATTAATTAGTATATTTTAGTTTTTAATTATTTCTGTTTTCTCTGAAATAATAATAAATTATCTTATAATTATGTAAGTGTTTGCTTATTTTTATGTTTACTAACTCATTATTTGAAAATGCAATTTACATGCTTCTTACCGCCTAAACAAGATGTCAGACAGGGCATACTTAAGGCGTTTTAGATATTCATTCTCATGATAAAAGAGGAAATAGGGACTTTTCTAAACACATCATAGATAAATATTAACGAGTTTTATTTTAGAAAAACAGCCTTTCAGGAAAACAGACCAGGCTGCGAAGAATTGAAAGTAAATAGATATTAATTCTATGCGGGCGAAGTAGTGGGAAAGAGTAAGTTGTAGCACTTGCCAAGTTGCCTTTAGCACAATAGTTTTCGATTATAATAGTCGTTATATTCTACACAACTCGTATTTCGCTGCTTTTATTGAGAGTTTATTTTCGATTTATTCAATGTTGAATTTCTGAATTCAATACATTGAATACGAATGGGGTGTTAAACTTCCTTTCCCATTTCTGCAGAATTGAATGAAGCTACTATAAAAGCGGTAGAAACGTATAAAAAGAGACCTTGTTATCTCCAAGTCTGTCAATTTTATTTTCATATGATTGATGCCTATATTCTCCAAAGAGATATTCTATGACAAGATTATGTAACACCAAATTTCAGATATTTGGAAGCCTACATAATTTTTCATTACGAACATTATGTACCAGGCATTAAAGAGAAAGAGTATAAGTGAAAAGACAATCGAAAAAAAAAAATCATTTTCTACAACAATTAAAAAAAAAATAACATTTGAGAAAATTACGTTTAAAAAAGTTTCAAAGTAAGTAACAAACTGTGATAGTCGCACTATGAATACTGAAGATGCAAGAGTGTCAATAAAACAAATAAGGTAATTAAACACAGCAGCGGCGTCAAATCCCATGAAAGTTCTCTTTCCGCACAAATTGTATGTAGGGTTTTTTCCTGAATTAACACATTTAAACGTTATTCCTTCTGCGCTTAAATGTACCTACAGTTTAGATTGTAAAGTTTGATCATATGTTTTGGGAACTTAACAACATGGCGACATTTCAGAGGTTGAATTTTGAATAACATTCGAGTTGTGACCTAATATAAAACAGTTTTCAGTTATTCATCAATTCAGAACACATTAAAATAAAATCCATTTTAATTGACATTTTAAATTTGATTGAGGTTAAGTGCATGGCTTTTGCTTGCATCTATAATTTTTGTTAATACATTAATTTAAAAACGTTCTTGGGTATCGACAGGCCAAATTTTAATAAGCTAGGTAAAAGGGGCTTATATTTTCCATTCATTATAGTATTCTAATGTCGATCCATGTAAAATACGGTATTCAGCTGAATCCGACAAGACTGGTAGCCGACCCCAACATAGTTGGAAAAAAGGCTATTCAGATTATAGTGTTCTACATGGCAAACAAAAAATGATATATCCTTCAGCGTAGAACACGTCTAGTAGATATATGTAAGGAAATTATTCATGCCAGCGCATCGGCACTGTTTTATCCTTTTTGCATTCACGTGCTCCACAGTTATAAAAACTTCGCTCCTTTGAAAGGCTTACGTGGGGAAACATGCAATACGTAGCGAAAGTGTTGTGAACTTTAAATAAATATATTGGTATAAGTTACAACACCTGTTCCTGTTTTATAACTATTGGATTTATGTTTTCTTTTGTTATTTTTGTAGCTGTACCGTTGTTGTTTGAACATTGTTGGGAGAATATTGTTTTGACTTTGAAAATCTTTTTTTATGTAATTTATATTACGAAGACAACCATGTCACTTCATTATTTACAGTTTAAAGACGAATTGTAAACAAACGTTTCGTCATTTTATGCGGCTTTATGTGAAACTGACATCGATATAAAAGTCTGCTTGCGACCACGGCCGGTGTAACCCGGTCGAAACGTCAAGCCCTAAAGGTATTTATGCATGTACGCGCTAATCCCCGTTATAATATTACTATATACTGACATCGACAGTTGTAGATATCAAATCACGCAGACGAGACGTTGAAGCTCATTTCAAGAAACTGCAATTATAAAAGGGTTATGTTATCTTATGGAAAATAAAATTGCCTTTAATTTGAGAGGATATGTACACTGTTTTGAACTTCACTGAATAAGGTGTCTGTTAAACTAGTTTCTACTTTTTCTTACTTCTTACTTTACTTACTTCCTAACTAAAAATCACCGTTTTTGAAATGTCATTCAGAATTATTGTAATATCTGTGAATGACTCGGTACAAACAAAATAAAATCATCATTAAGTCAATTTTCGGTGTTTTGACATTGATAAACAAAGTTCAAAACAAAGACATACATATTTTTAACAGAAATAAATTCGGAAATGAAAAAGATGTACAAAAAATCTTATTAAAGTACTTGACCAAAAATACTTTATCAATAAAGGTAAATGGTTCGAAACGTAAGAAGGTTTCTTTTATCATTTTTATATTTATACAATGCTCCAGTGTGATAAGTGATTGAACTCTCAATGAGCCTGAGTGCAGAGAGTTCAGTCACACGAAGCTAACTAGAAGACTTTTTACACCAATTGCACAGATGCATTGAAACCTACAAAGTTTGATTGAATACGCTGCCTGTTCGTGTTATAATACTGCATTACGAACTAGGTACGAAGATTGTATGAATTATGACGTCATCGAATGCATAGGTCACAGATCAACTAACGAGGTCCGTAAAAAAAAGAGTAACCGATTGTTGACATTTGAAATGGCAATAGATATTAAGACTAAAAATATTTTTTTATGTAAGTTTATAGTAGATTTTGGACATGTCTTTTTCTTTTGTCACTTATGTAAATAAACAACGATGGAGACAGTGAGTAAAAGTTTTGCGTGACGTCAGTTTTGCCGTGTCGCGACGTCACAAGTCGGAGACTTATGAACTGTAAAGCGTTTTATCTTTGACAATTTTTTATTGACATCATATGGGAAATATTAAGTGTCTGATTTTTTTACCTATGGAGTAAATAGATTTTCTTATTTATACCCTGCCATGGTGGTTATTTTTTACCAGGTGATTGAATGAAATTCAGAAATTTTCAAGCGGACGGATTCAAGCCAGGCGCGGCAATATATTTTAGAAGCTAAATCAAATGAACACTAATTCCCAATTATTGACCTATTTAGCAACAAATGTCACCAAATACTTGTTCCCTCGAAACATAATTAGGCATACAAAGGCATCGGTAATCCGATTGTTAAACTAAGGCTAATTCGACGTACTAAAAGCGAATTATTTCAGTTTGTGTAACATACACGTTTGTACAATGTTTAGTGTTCACGAAATACGTGGCATTAAGTCGTGATACGAAGGGAACCTTGTCTTTCAGCAACATTCATTTTATGGACGATAAAATGTAATGGCTTTTAGAATGACGACCCGCGACGCCTTGGCTGAATTTGAGACATTTTTTCTAACCTACATTTGGGCAAAAATGTCTTTATTTATGAAACGTTTATATTAATGTAGTAAAATCTATTTTAGTTATTCAATATTGTAATTGATAAAGTGAACTAGTTTTGTAGGTGAATTTTTTATCCTACTAGGATTATGTTTTGATGATGTGCCCTTTTCACCTTCACTTTTTACATCCCACCATTAAGATTTTTCACGCTGTAAAGACACCTTTTTTACCCCACGAAGGTGTTACTATCTTTATGAGATTCAAATAAAATATGATCCTTCAGTAAAAGCAGTAGGTGTCACAGTTTGCCGATTATATTATAAAACATGAAAACGTGTCAGGAAAATATTATTATATAATACTCTGAATGCCGTACAAACAGTTCATTTTTTTTAACATGTAAACGGTATTTGAATTTTGTTTAGAAGTATGTCTTTACTTCTAAACAAAATTCAAATACCGTTTAAAGTCGCTGGCAAATGCTCGTCCCTAATAATTTTTAAAGGATGGAAAATAAATATTGCACCAAGTTCAAAATTAAAATTGTTATGTGTTTTTTTCTAGTTTCAACTATCATAACCAGGCTGTTTTTACAGGTAACTAGCTCTTTTGAATAAATCTTTTTATCTAAGTAGTATACATTATTTTATATACAAAATATTGTTTTTAATTTCATTGTTTGTTATTTATTTATAATAAACTTCAATAATATGCAGCACTAAAAGCTGTTTAAAAATATTTCATATTAATAAATGAGTTCTTAAGTATGAGCACAGAATAATTAATTACTTCGTAGTGTAAGTCTTTGTCTAATTATTCTAGTTGTTTTCTTTGATGACATTTGTTATTACCTAATTAAACACATGATATTTTTTGTAAAATAAAGGGCATAAAGTAGGTGTCGAAAACGAAAACTTTCATTTGTAAGTACTTCGTTCCGTATGCTTGCCTTGTACCTTCAAAAACTTCTTGATAGTAAAACTTTTTTGAATCATGATATATTAATTTACGTTTACGGGAATTGAATGCAGCATTGTATGCACTGAAATAAATCTATTTATGAACTTTTTTGTCGTGTTTTATTTATTTTTGTAGTCATAGTCACAGTTAGCTGAGATGGTATTCGTCTTGACAGTTTATGTTGTTTATTTCAATGATACATCATTTCTGGTAATTTGGTGCCAGTTTTATATATGTTACAGAATTAACAGATTTCATCTAGAGGACCATAATATCGTAATATTCTCAGACCTTCTCCGTAACTCATACGTTGATAGGATTCGACAGCTGTGAACATTACACCCCTATAATGAAGATAAATACAGTATTAACATCTGAACACCCATCAAAACTTTATTAGGATGCCGTCGCCGTTGAAACGACTATAATAAAACAATTGAATAGCTAATCATTTAATTTAAATGTCAATATTGATTTCTTTATAGATAAAGTAAGTAGGTACAGAGTACAATATCGTAAAAATAATTACCCGTTCTAAATTTATATATGCGTAAGTAACTCTCTCACCAATCTGTAATTTTTTAAAAGTTAATTTTTAAAAGCAAAATTTGATGATAAAAACTTTTTAACAAAAAAATTAAACCGCCGAAAACACTGAAAAGCAAAAAATAAGAAACCTTTTTTTATTTAATCTTAATAACTAAGTTCTTAAACGAATGTGAGTATACCTAAGTAATTTCGAGTCGGCGCCAAACAGGCAAATTAATTAATTACGATATATTGGTACTTAATTTTTTTAGAAATTTTAATTTTTATCGCTGGAGATTTCATTGCATTGTTAAGTTGATAATCTCGAACTCAAAACTTTTATTTGCTTTCCACAATGGAATTAGTAGGTGGTAAGTAAAGAATATAATTATAGTATAGTATATAGCGTTTTTGATTTGGTTGTTTCTTTATTTTTAAGGTAATTTTGTGATCTTTGTTAATTGATAGTTTGGCGCCGCCTCAAAATTATTTAGGTATACTCACATTCGTTTAAGAACTTAGTTATTAAGATTAAATAAAAAAAGGTTTCTTATTTTTTGCTTTTCAGTGTTTTCGGCGGTTTAATTTTTTTGTTAAAAAGTTTTTATTTTATACTTTTTTGTGGCTATTATATACTAATTGCTACATGCTAAATAATTTTAGTATTTTTAAAATAGCTAACTACCTTATTTTAGTATTCAAATCTGTGAGTGAACAATAAATCACCCCTATTTTCCCAACCTTAGAGTAAAATTATATGGGACCAGCTTCAAGGTATAACCCCCTATCTAATAAAAAAAGATTTATCAAAATCAAACTGTTCTGTAATAAGTTACGCGTGGTCATATATTAAAATCAGTTAGTGAACATTCAATATATCCCTGTTTTTCTACCCTTAGGATTGGAATATTTTTTCCAAATTTATATGGGACCATCTTCTAGGTATAGCCTACTCAATAAAAAAAGAATTATCAAAATAGAACTACTCTGTAAAAAGTTAGGCGTGGTAATACATTACGATCAGTGCGTGAACAATCAATTAACCCCTGTTTTTCCACCCTTAGGGTGGGAATTCTTTTTTCAAATTTATATGGGACCAACTTTGGAGTATACCCTTTCCAATAAAAAAAGAATTATCAAAATCGGACTGCTCAGTAAAAAGTTACGCGTGGTAATACATTACGATCAGTGCGTGAACAATCAATTAACCCCTGTTTTTCCACCCTTAGGGTGGGAATTCTTTTTTCAAATTTATATGGGACCAACTTTGGAGTATACCCTTTCCAATAAAAAAAGAATTATCAAAATCGGACTACTCAGTAAAAAGATATGCGTGATCATACATAAAAAAAAAAAAAATATACGCGTCGAATTGAGAACCTCCTCTGTTTTCGTCGGTTAAAAAAGGAAATAAGTTACTTTTTAAAGTGATCCGTCGAGCAAGATGAGGCAACAGCTAATAAAAATTAAATGGAATAAATTGAACACGTCAAATTATAAATATTGATAAGATTGTTACTTGCAACTCAAACAATGCTTGACTGGCATGATCATTCAAGGTATGAAGTCACTGTAATATTAATGATTTTTTTCTAATAAATTACTATGTCAAACTGTGACCTTGCAGGTGCTATATAGTAGTTGTTTTAACTATATCTCCCTTTTTAAAATCGGTTGAAAAATTTATTCGCCGCTAGCTAGTCATTCTAATCTTTTTTCATCTTTTGAATTTGTATCTTTGAACTTTTTAAACTCAAATTAAGGTATATTAAATAGTGGTTTTATTAATATAACATATTACATACCTTATGTACTTATGTTAAAGTAATAAATAATTGTACGTCTAGAAAGTCTTGAGATTCGTTTGAGATCAATAAGTTAGTAACCCTTTTTCGGCAGTCCATCAAAAGGGATAATTTAATTGAATATAACCTATATTCATTGATACCTAATAAATACAAATTTGAATTCCCAATAATAAAGTTTCAAGTAACGCAACTAAGTTTCCCGTATTTCATTCAACTGTTAGTTAATATCTTTTAAAGACTTGAAATGTTATACAAAATTAAAGTTGTTGAATGCATAATCAACTTATTCTGACATTTACCTTTGTAATAATTGGCTGCAATTCATAAGATAAAGTAAACGAACCATACCTCTTTAGAAGCTTGCTGCCTCTTAATCTGACAGCAATAGGACATTTACAGTGTTAACACAACATCCTGCCTGCACATAATTTTATTTTATTCATATGGCTTGTCTTATCCCACTGTTGAGCAAAGACCTCTGCCAATTGGTCATTGTCAAGCACGTTCCTTCTTCATTTTATCGTATTGATCAATGGCTTTTGTGAATCAGTTCTCAGTCACTCGGACAGCGGTACCTTACTTATAAACATTTTACTAAATTCCAATAATTAATTTCCTATTTAACTACAAAAGACAGCGAAAAACAGCCTTCAGTCTCCTCTCGCAAACACTTTTATGAACAGGTTTATAAAAAATGTAGCTCAGTCAAAACATCTTAGTGAGGTGATAAATTTTTACTATGGCGACATCTCAATAGTGCGGAATATTCCAAGGAAATCACGTGTCAATATAATATTTTTTGGCAAAAAACAACAGTTTTTTACACTCTGTGAAACTATAATACCATGTTTTTCAAAGTATTCGACATTCAGTAATAATTATCAATCCACTGAGAATTTTCGTGTGGAAACGGGTTGCTCCTCAACTTAAATAAATTGTGGACAACTGCAAAATACCAATGTAGGAAATAAGCACTTTTTAACAATTATATTTTTATAAGTAAAATTAATTCAAGGACTACAACTTAACGTATTTTAATTGCATTTTGTGTAGAGACCTAGACGAATAACAGTTGCCTAAAGATAAAGCCAGTTTTTAAATTATGCTACGAGTATGAGGGGCAAGGAACTTAGTCTCTTTAAATATTTACAAAAACTGATAAAATTCTAAACAAAACGTTTGAGTGCTACACTTTAATTTGTATTTTATTATCTTACAAAATGTCGTTTAATTGAATTCTTATTTTTTTTAGCTTTGGTTAGTGTGTACCTGTGTATGTGTTTTTCTACAATTGCCTTGCCTACTTATATCGATATTTTTTTATATCTATATTTTTTGTTGCCACTAAAAGTCAATGAGGGTGATAATTTTAATTCAGGTTTCTACGTAGAACATAATATACTATGCGCGGAAAATAAGCAAGCTGACTTAGAATGTATCGTGTGAATACAACAAAACGAATTCAAGAAAAATACATAACGCCTCTGGGTAGCAGAAAGCCATTACCATAATATGCTATAAACACAAAAAGGTATTCATTATTCCTAACTACCTCTTATTATGAAGATCTGTCATTGTGCAAACCGTAAACTTAAATGATTACATAATTATACAATTATTATTAAACGACTCGGGTAACATTGTTCTTAATAACCTTCATCACAATTTTATCATTTTATTGTATAATATTTTTAATTACAAATGATTATAACAATTTAATATACATTTTGACCAGGAAAAATAGCCAGAACAACTCTGGGTAGGTTAGACAGTCAAACTGTACAATACTGGTGTTTGGCTGAATCCAATGAGATACGGAGCCAACCTCAACATAGCTTAAAAACGGTAGCACCGAGGATGCAAAGAAAGGTTTGAATAGGTAATTGATAAAACATGTGATTTTCTAGCTAAATAAAATTAGTATTATTAACACAATGCATAGAAATTAAGTTATGTAACATAACTGATGTCTGATTACACATTATTCTTTATTGATTGTACATTGGAATAATGACAATATTTAAAAGAAGTCGTTAGTGTTTTATAAACGTAAATGGCTACCAAATTTAAATACAGATGATGTACTTATCTTATAAACGCGTTAACATTTTCGTAATTAGCATTGTAATGCTTGTGAATAGGAACTTTTCTTTTTATATTTCAGTGTTACCTAAAACGTACTTAAAGTAATAAAATGGTCTGTTAATTCTTTTAATCCATTTGAAACTTTGCTAGTCAGTTATTTACATTAAATTCCCTATAAATAAATAAATGCGGACAACATCACATACATTGCTCTGAACCCAAAGTAAGTAGCTCTTAAGCACTTGTGTTATGGAATTCAGAAACAACGAAGGTACCACAAACACCCAGACCCGAGACAACGTAGAAAAGTGAGTTTCTACATTGACCCGTCCGGGGATCGAACCCGGGACCTCAGAGCTAGCGACACCTTGAAAACCGGTGCGTTCGCCACTCGACCACGGAGGTCGTCTATGGTTATGCTATAGTTTGGGTTAAGAAATGTCAATTTCAGCTGATCGGGAAACCCAGAAAAAATATGAGTGCATTTTCTGAGACTCCAATCAGTTGATAAATTGAGTACTTTCCCGGTCGCCGCCTCATCGTTCGCATAAACTGTAGAAATGCAGGATAACCAACAAATTGCGGTCAATTGAGGGCTAGAAGTAGAGCACTGAATGACTAGATGCCAATTTCACGGCTAGATTGAAAGCTTGGCTGTACAAATTCTGATAAATACAAACGGATAGAAAAAGCGTTTATTGCGCAAAATGCAACGCATGAAATGTTTAGAAATGTAGATAACTTTTACTAAAAGGTACGCGAAAATATGTGTCACATCTGTACAAAATGGTCAACATTAAGGTTAAGGTGCTGTGTTTGAAAACACAGCGCTGATTTTCAGCGATGGCTGGCGTCACCGGCAAACTGAACATCAAACGTGAATTATTAATGTCAAGTTAACAGTCAGACAAATGTCAATGAATCATGTACTCTGTTGTAAAATCCGTTTCTCTCTTTCACTTTCACTGCGAAATCACTGATTAATATTGATTATGTTCGGTACGAAGTAAGCTTGAACCCCTAAGACCCGACATATCATATTATTTGCTATGACCATCGAAGCTGTGATCGAAAAGGTTACATTGATAAAATAACTGTCTTATCAAATGTGAGAGAGTTATATAGCACACATTGGCACAGGGATAGAAGGATCTCTTGGAAAGGGTCGCGCAAGATCTATACAAACATCCGTTTCAATGCGAAAGTAACTCTGTCTGTCCCTTACGCTTACAATGCTTGAGACCCAAGAACGGACATAGGCGGGTCAAAAGCTAGTATACATAGGTATAAAAAACAAGGCATAAATGTAGGTGAGCCTGTTAGTACTGACTGTAAAACCTCGGGCTTTTACCGCGTCCTCGCCAATAAGTGTCGTGTTTTATGGCCGTCCGATCCCATGGCATACATAGATAGGCGATGTGATTACCCATATAGATATAGCTGCCATCAATTCCTCGTAGGTTCTTGGGAGATATATTTAAAAACCCGTTCCCGGTAAAGTTAATTAAATGTGCCAATTCTACTCGGACATTTCATTACCAAGAAGCAGAAAAGTATATATATTTTTTTGTAAATAGACTTACATTACATTCGAATTATTTAAGTCATGTTTATTTATGTCTACTGTACTAGTTCTTTATAAAAGATTACATAATAAGAATGTAATTATTATTATCATGAAACTAAAGCGATACCATTCGACTCTGAACAATTGACAATCTGAATTAATAAATATTTTTAAAGCAGGTTGTTTGAAATGATATGTATCTTTAGTTTGAAGGTTACAATAGTAATATTTTAGTATATAACTTAACTTTAACTTGCATATTTAAGTTATTTTTCCTAAATGTTAGACCCGAAATCACAAAATTATTCATGAAGGCATAAAACTATCTAAGTATGTTGACTACTAAGTAGTTTATTATTTAGTTACAATCATATTTTGTTCTTAGTGTAATCAGAAAGCAATAATATTCTATAGTTAATGAAAAATTAAATGGGCACTTTAAAATTTAAAAAACTGTCACCGATTTTGTTATAAAAAATGAATAAAATAAAACTCTAAACCCCGCCCCGGTAACAGGTTAAAAAAGACACCGGGGCCAATACATTGACCATGATTATATTAGTATAAACCCTGCATTGATTGTGTGACTGATTTTCATAAATCTTCAAATGATATTACTTATACTTCCACTTCCAAATACTTTTACAAAATGAGAGCCACGGGAGCATGAGCCAACGATAACTATATAATAGAACATTTAGTTTTTATTAGAAATGTGTCAATAAAACCAAAAAGGCAGAATTTTAGAAATCTTAGATTTTGTAGATGCTAAAATTATTTTAAAAGCACACTGCCATTTAAACCATGTTTTGTAGAAAGAATGAATTAATTTTTTGTTGTTTACATCAAATAACTTATTATTTTATCTGCGCATTAGCATAATTATTGCAAAGACGGACAAAGTTCATAATAAATTACTTAAAATGTAATTTGTTTGAGACAAACCGTAAAAACTTTCAATGAACCATTTATAAAAAACGAAATAAATGCAATACATAATTTTTCGTTTACATAGGTACTTTTTAAATAATTATAATCTGTTTAAACATCAGTTTTCCTGTTTATCCTGTTTTAGATACATTTACGAAGACTAGAACCAAACCTTGAGTTTAAATCTGAATTCTAAAAAATTTATATAATATACTATCAATATGCGTAGTAATATAATTTATAATATCATGATCCGCGTGATATTTTAATACGGATTTTGTTTATTATTATATAAATATTTAATATTTCTGCAATTAAATTTGTTTCATTGGTATTTTATGTATTGACTTCCTATGTGAATTAAAATTTTATTTATTATATTATATTAATATACATTAAGTAAAGAGCTGTTATTTTGTTTTAATGTTATAATGTTTATTTCTTTAATATCATTCTGTGTGTATTTTAAAAATAATATTTAAGATTATTCTCAATGCATCACAAATTATCCTAGGGGTATGGTTTCAAATTATTATTATGTAGTCAACAAGGAACCCTCGTAGTTTAGTATCGGCCGGCTGTCTGTCTGTCTGTCTGGTGACGAGCTCAAAGACAAATGATATTACAAAACAATTATTTGACATAGATTGGACTTACCTATAATTTACGCTGACAAGGTCGTAAAATATAACATTCAGAATTAGTATGGATGCTATCCAGTATTCAGGTGTTTTAGTAGCAGTCATCACAATTTGGCAGGTGATGATGGAAGGAGCAACAAAGTTTGTTTATTAACTAAGTTTTTGCTTAAGGTTTTATTTTTCTGCACAATATAATGTGCAAAGTATACTACTTAAAAACAAACGGACTTAAGGAAATACAATAGTTAAGGGTAAAACCTATTAAATTATCTCTTAAACCCTTACTTATATATTGTTTGGGAAAAACCATCCTAAACAAAAAAATTGCAAAATAAACATTTTTTAATAAATAACTGTCTGCAAAAACCAACAAAGCAACAACAAAAAACACACTGAAAAGAGTAGTTAAGCGATTTAAAACCTTTTTGATACATTCATGTTTTTGTAATGTATATTTTTTACGCCTACTTTTATTTATTGTTTGCTTCATGTTTTTAGTTGGTTTATATTTCACTTTATTTATGAAAACTAAATATCTTTGTAAAACGTTATTTCCAGAGCTTATTGTTGCGCTTTAAAATTAGAAAATATTATTAGTACGATATCAAACTACACATTGAATATAAAATAATAATTGATTTATAGAGACAAAGGTTATTAAAAACAAAAGACTTTGATAATTAAGTCACAAAGCTATCAGATTTAAAAGACAAACTAGAATAATTAATGTATTTTAAAATAATGTTCTCTAAGAGAACTGCTACTTTTCTCATCTGATGGTACGTTCACATCGCCTCTAAAGAATATTAAAGGTGTTTACAAAGAGACGGTTAAAACTGAACTCTTTGTCACTTATTAAGATATACAGAGTGGAGCAGATATTGTCATCCCTTATTATTATTTTCTTTATTCGCGGTGAAAGTCTAATGAGTTCGACCCACGTCGAGGGCACGACGTGGGGTTATGTCGGGCTTGAACCGGCCAACCACACCCCGGGTCCCTTATCGCCTTTGCTGGAGTCGCAGGATCGTATTCTCAACGCAGGATAATGTCATACCTAGGGTATGAAATACATACCCGTATTCGAAAAACCCCATACATGTCCCCATACATTTTTAGGAAATTCTACGGGTACATTTTAAAGCTTAATGTATACATGTATAACCTATGTTCACTTTCAGAGATTATTCAGTGATCGATACTTGTAAAATGAGCATCTAAATCAATCTGGTCCACCCTATATATAAAAATATATTGGTAACAATACTGTATTTCTTACAAAAGAGAAACAAGTAAACATTACTTCACATTTCGTCTCTAAACGTTTAATCGGGGACGTTTTATTTTTCGCAGACCCAACGGTGCGGGATGTAGTTGCCCTTAAAATATTGCTGGTATGTGCAATAAATTTTACGATTAACCGGTCTGCTTATGAAATGCTTTCTGAATCCCGTAGCAAGTGCAGAGGTACTTGACACGGAAAGTCTACCAAATGCTCACTCCTAAGTATGCGAAAAAATTCACGGTTCTTAGGCTTTGAAAAATTGGGAGTAATAGTCGACCAACTTATAAAATGTAGGTATTTGAGCAAGTAAACGTCATATACGACGTTCTTAGTTGCCAGGAATTTAGCTTTTTGAATGTAATGGAATGTTTAACATGTGGTCTCTAAATATTATTGGTTATTATTACGAATTATCGTCAAACAAAACATTAAACTTTGCCCTGAAAGTGTGTATTATTACATTTTAACTTATATCGATTATTTGTGTCCTAAGTTATAGTGGTCTACGGTAGCTTATTGGCATTGTATCAGTAGCGCAATAAAACAGAAATAAATGCTATGAAAAACCTACTCAAGAGTTTTCTACGAGTTTAATATATTAATGAGTATTAATTAGGCATGCACTGTAGGACCTTGTTAATTACAGAGGCTATGCTGGAGTTTTTTGTACCTGTTTCGTTAATTACACAGATGCAGCGCAAAATTATACGATTCATTTACAAATAAATCATATTTAAAGTAAAAACATTTTAAAAATTTACATTAAAAATGCAAGATTGTGATTAAGTAAACAATTTTTTATTACACATTGTATTTTGTGGGATTATCGCTTATAATAATCTTTATTAAAAACTTCTTAGAAGGTACTAGAGTAAACTGTCTTTGGACCTAAAATTGATTTTTCGTAAAATAATGTCTGACTATGAATATGATTGATTGAAATACCTAGATTTTTATCAGCTAGAGAATTAAATTTAAATATTTAAGATGATAATATAACATAGATATATGCTAATAATTGTGTATTTAACAACGGAAATGTAAATCACTTTTAAATCAAGGGTGCAGTTTTAATATGTAAGTATTATAATATACTCGAAGTATAGAGAACGCGAGGGCTGGTTTGAGGTGGCGCGGGATAAGGTTGAATGGAAGGACTTGGGGGAGGCCTTTGTCCAGCAGTGCGACAGTATAGGCTAGGATAAAAAAATAATTGAGAACGATTCGATTGTGAGATTACTCTATAATGGACTTTATTCAACTACTTGTAAGTATCTATTAATCCATTACCTAAGAGAAGATTAAAACATTCATCTTCTCTATATTACTCGAACAGGGCTTACCCTTAAGTAATATTCAACACTCTATCTCAATATTACCAACTAAGTGATTTATAAGGGCATTATTTATTAGAGGCGGATTTCTCAAGCACATTGGCTTTTAAAGCAAACGTAAAACTAAGTTCCCAAACTTTAGATAAATTTCAATTGCCCTAAAAATCCGATTTCCGCTTTTCCTAATCAATCCTAAGAGCAACTAAAACTAATTTATCCAACGTAGTTTGTTCTGCACTTATTGCATGTTTAAACAGGTTTGTAATTATAAAATGTAAACATCGTTATTTATGACAATCTCGCTATACTATAATTAGTCGATAAATTGTGAATGAGGGCCAACTTCTGCAATATTGCACTGAAGTTGCTCAGCGCTACTCGATTCAAAGAGGGCGACGGGGATTACTAAAAGGGGGGGGGGGGGGGGGGGGGGGGGGGGGAGCGAAATACGAGAACAAGAAACTTCTTGCACAGAATATATAAACTTATAAAGAAAATTACTTACAGATTTATGCGACTGGTCAAACCATTGACGTACTATATATATAGACTGCTACTATCGCTAGTTTCCCCTTGTGCCAAGCGAGAGCAGTTTTTAGTCTGAACCTAGTACATTTCGTTTTTCATTTAAGTTAATTTTCGCGAAACGAGAAACTTATAATATCGATGGTTTTGACATTGTTAGGATAATGGTAGTGTTTTAGATAGATTTTTAAAACGGCAAGCTCCATTTTCAAACTATTTCATACTAGTGCTTACATTCAAACTCTGATAGGCTCACTCTAGTTCCTTATGTATACTCTAAGGGTCAAACATTATTGACAGTATTGACTGTTCTCTCCTAGGATTAGACATCAATTAGACAAAGGCCCTTTGACTTAGGCTTTCTCAGAGCTGAGGTTTGACTAGCCAAACTTAAAGGCTCGAGTTTCGGAGTTAGGCTATAACATAAGCAAGGTTCAACCTGTAGTTTACATACTTACAAGAGGCATAGTGTTTCAAAGCAAATAGTTTCAAACAGAGGGAATAAAATGTGACCCTCCCCACATGAGACAAAAATATAGTAAATTTCACAGTACATACACAAAAAAAATTGGTTCACTGCTGAATATTTGTCGTTCGCCGAAGTTAAACCGAAAACATTTTACAAAAAAAAATGTTATCGAAGTTGGTCATTTCGGAGTAGAACTTTGTGAGTGAAATTACTGAGTATTTTTTTCCAGTGACTAAATTACAATGTTATTTTCTCTGAAAAGCATTCAAACATAGACTGTGTTTCATAAAAACTGGTCATTTTTGTCGATTCCAACAGCGTCCAAATTTTTAAATGAAATGGAATACAGCATTGGGTTTGGCTTGCTAGCCCGTGTCAAATGCGTCAATTCGAAATCAGCTTTGGTTTACAAGTCTTGGTAGACATTGTCTAGCGTCGGTAACTGTCCAGTGCTTCCATATATTCAACGAGGTTGAATACAGACAAGATGTATATAGGTACCTACATATATGCATATAACATATATTATTAATTGCATGCTACTGTTTTCCTTAAGCAAATACCTAGAGTTGCTTTTAATCGTATATGATTAAGCCTATATGTATAACTCCTTAAGGTCGCAAAACAACTCAACAATGTTGCGTGGTGTCGCTTATGAAGGTGAGAAGTAGCCTATGACACTTTTACAGGACTTACATACATACATACATATAATCACGCCTGTTTCCCGTAGGGGTAGGCAGAGACCACTTCTTTCCACTTGCTACGATCCTTACATACTTGTTTCGCTTCATCCACTGTCATAATTCCCTTCATACATGCTCTTCGGTTTAGGGTACTCTTGACCTGGCCTTTTTTCAAGACGTCTCCTATTTGGTCTAGAAACAACACAGGACTTAACAATACCAATTTAGTTTAATCAAAATCAGTTCAGTGGGTTTCTCGAAAAACATAGCAGACAGGCAGACTGCTAACATAGGTATAGAATATTTATTATTATAAATAGTATAGATTTCAGCTTGTCATTAATTTTTATAATTATTTATTTTTGTCTTCGTTTGGGGGAGGTTTTAATAGTATAGTGAAGAGTGATGTAAGCTCATCGTGCTTTGTCTGGTTCATCAACTAATCACAGGTGACTCGCATGCAACAAAAACTGCAATTACTTTAAATAGATTAATAAACTGATTAATATACACGCGCGTGTTTATTTGTTGTTTATTTGTTACCTGTACATGCTTCGTTGATGGAATTTCCAGTATCTGACCTTCGCTATACCTTTAATGATGTAGGTATACCAATAATTTCCTTAAACAAGTTGTGGTTACGCATTATATCTATGCGATGTCGATGCTGCTATTGATTGCAATTTTCTTGACAGCATGGTACCTATATTATGTACACGGGCTATATAGACGTCCTATAATAATTAACACATGAACTAAAATGAAACGGCTATAAAAAACAATTGGTACCAACTCTGTAGGTGAAATATCGATTTAAAAAAAAAAATATTGATGAAATCGCGTAAACACATGTGTAAACCTATGTACAGACCGGGTAAGTATATGGAATCTTATCAAATACATTACGCTCCACCTTAAAGTGTCTATAAAAATACCAGTATAGTGTCCCTTAAACATGAAGGGTGTCTCACACCATCAAATCACATTCACGTAGATCCCACACATAGAACAAGGATTTGTATATCACGCAAATATTTGTGTCATGCCGGTATCGAACCTGAAGCACGTTGCGCTGTAGCATTGTGAGTTATACCACTCGGCTCTCCTACAAACATTACTACATATGAACGTAGGCAAAATGGTAAAAGCTACTGAGATATGAATTAAACGAGTAAATAAAAATAAAACAACTGAGAGCGCCGAGATATAAGCCCTGGAGGCTGATTACTCAATCCTGTAAATAATATTGAATTAATGAAAGTATAAATGGAACTGCACTTCCATTTTTCTTTGTAAATATTAATACGATTGAAGTTTGCGGTTTAAAAAGTGTTATTTAATGCTAGCACACTTGTTTACATTATTAGTAGTGTGTAGTTTCCAACAGTTATTAAATAAAAATTATTAAAGTATAATATATTTTTACTGAACTAGGTAGGTGTAATTGAAATGATTTCATATTGGTCGCCTACCGAAATGCCAAAAGTACCAATATAACATTATGCAACAATCAGTTTACCTAATTCGAACGTGTAAATAAATATGTTACTAAACCCGGAAAATAATTACTTTTATAATACTTTTAGTAAATTTAAAATTAACCTATACACCTTAAATTTGACTAATGAAAACTATTTCATATTAATTTCGTGTTACTGATACTTTATGTAAACAGCTACCGACTAAAAACTTAACGTCTACAAATTATTTCATACCCGGTATTAAAAAGATTATAGAAATGATTCAAACGGCACATTTTTGAAAAGAATTGCCGATTTTATTATGTACCTTACTTTATAATTTAGTCAGATAAAATAAAGTAGATATTAAAGTATATAGATATAAGTGAAATTGAATTTAGTTTATGTTTTATAAAAATAACCATCTTTATCTCATCCTTAGTTATTACGATAGAGTAAGTGGGTACACAACTTTATTTGAACGAAAGAATGAGCCTCTTTGTGTCTACCACTTTATAAAACTACAAGATGGATGATAAGAAATTATATTAACAAGACCCGAATACGATTAGATTTGATGTAATTCTAAAGACATTAGATTACTAGCCTTTCCCGCAGCTCTCCCGGTTGATATTAGTTCTCGAGATAAAAGAATCTTATGCCTTTTTTGGGATCCTTGTATCCCATACCAAGTTTCATCAAAATCGGTTCAGCTGTTTAGTATGTAGAATACAATATTATATACATAAGTAAAGATTATAAGATTTAATTTCCGAACAAAATACTGTTTTGTACGGGAATATTACTGATGTGTCATGGTCCTGAAATGGAAAGATTACATGAAATTATACGCCATTAAATTTGTATAATGTAATGAGACAAGCGTATCCACCTATGCAGAGAATGATGTTATTATTATAGTTGACTAAATAAAATGACACACGAGAAACATGTCAGATGCCGCTGAGGCAAATTAAATAATTCAAAATAGGTACCTATATAAATGCTCTGATTTTTATTCACGCATGAATTGATGAGTTGTAATCTATAGTAGCTTTGATTTAGATTTAGCTCTTATTATCTGAGCAGTAAGGTTGATTCTCGTTATTTGCGGGCAGTCCTACTGCTGTCCAACGTATAATTAATTTCATAACAGCTTCATTTACAGGCACATATGTGTTTAAGAATAATTGCGCTCCAATGAGCCAGAATATTGAAATACTGGCTGCGAACTTTCACAGCAACACCGTTAATTATTGAATTCGATTAGTTAACAATTATGCACCTTTTTTGGTTTATTATAGTATATCGAGGAGGACATTCACGTTCATTTCATTCTTATTTTATTTTCGTTCCGCCAAACCATAGCGCCACGCTTCTCGAGATTTCACGAAACCATTTATTTTGGATCATTCCTTCCTGAGACATCGTCGGCGTAAGCTGTGTCTAGTCTATTACGGAAGGACTTTAAATCGAAAAAGTTATAGGTTAATAAATAGAAAAAAAAATAACGTGTTTGTGAACGTAAAATTTTTGGCGTCACTCCATTTGATTTAAATCGTTTTGAGTGACACCACACATCGTCGTGAATGTTCACCTTTAAACAAAATGTGCTGGTAGGCAAAGCAAAAAAAGTACTGATTGCGAAATTGCATGCCGTTCACACGTAACCTAATATGGCCTTTAATTGTTCAGTAAGCGAAGTTTTATCAGCACCTTGGAGAATGATTTGTAACTATTTTAACTAGGTAATTTAATCCTTGTGACGAGGACTTTCTGAAACTATTCTAATCACATACACAAAAAATATCCGGTCTTAGAAATAACATGGTTGCCTCAAGCGGGAATCGAACCCGCACCACGACACGTAGGAATTAGCCTTATGGCATCATCATTCGGCGATACGTGCCTGGTTTACTAAATAATAATTTGAAATTTTAATCAGGCGAAAAAAAACACAGTCGGATATTAAATGACAAATAAAAGAAATCATATAGTTAAACGTACCTATGTATAAATGAATATACATATATAAATATGTCAAAGATTCAAAGATTCAAAGATTTATTTGCGTAAAATATGGTACTTACAGATGGTTCTTACTTTCTATTGGTTCAGCATATTTTGTCATTTAAAAATGACATGCAAATTTACAGAACTATTACATAGGTCTTACACTAATACTGCATGCAATATAACAACATAGTTGGGATATGTATTTAGGCATCTTACACTTTATTATAATCAAAATCTATGTATTGCAATTATTTTATATCTATTATATATTAATATTTATCTATATTATATATTATCATTAATATTGACTGAGTATAAATTGGCTAATTTACTTGGAAATATTCCTTAAGTGAATAAAAACATTTGTCAACGAGCCACTTTCGCAGAGTTCTCTTAAATTTAGTAGTTGGTAAGTCCTTAATGTGAGATGGTAATTTATTATAAATTCTTATGCACATTGGGTAACAGTTCCTTCGGTACAGTTCAGTCTTCATAGAAGGTAATTTTAACTTGTCAGGAAATCTGCATTTAAATGAACAATCGTCACCCAATTTTTTAAACATATTTATATGTGATTTTGTAAATTTACAGACTTCCTCTATATATATACACGTAACTGTTAATAGTTTCAACTTCTTAAATAAAGGTTTACAAGACGTTAGAGGATCAACATTACAAATAGACCGTACGCACCGTTTTTGCGAGATAAAAACTCTGTCAACATGCACCGAGTTTCCCCAAACTAAAATGCCATATCTTAATACCGATGCAACATATGCATGATAGGCTTGCATAGTGGCCTGTTTTGTAGATATATTACTTAATCGCCACAAAGCATAAGCAAATTTATCTATTTTTCCACAGACTTTATCCACATGATAGCTCCATGTACATCGATCATCCAATACAATTCCTAGAAAAGTGATGTTGTCTGTTTCTTTTATTTGTTTCCCTTTTAATCTTATGTCTAGGCTAGGTTTGGTTCCAGTTTTGTTGTGAAATTGCATATGTTTTGTTTTGTCTATGTTAGGTTTTAAATTATTATTTTCCATCCAGTCAGTTATGCTATTTATTGTGCTATTTATTTCATCATTAAAATTTTTGTCGGTTTTAGGTATAATAACCGATACATCGTCAGCAAAGAGTGTACAAGTGTAATCAGTTATATTTGGGAGGTCATTTATATAAAGAAGAAAAAGCAAGGGACCTAAAATGCTGCCCTGTGGGACACCGTAGTTATTTTGAATTAATATAGACTGGTACGTGGAGCCTTTAGCATCATATTGATTGGATTCTATTTCGACTAATTGTGATCTGTTTGAGAGATAACTTCTAATCCATGCATTTGCGTTACCGCGTAATCCATAGCTCTCGCATTTTTTCAGTAATAGTTCATGTGAAACAAAGTCAAACGCCTTTGACATATCAAAGAACACCACAGTGATCGGATTTCTTTTATCAACGTATTCAGTTACCTTACTTATTAACGAAAAAGCAGCTAGGGTAGTGGACTTTCCTTTTTGGAATCCATTTTGTTCCTCTCTTAAAATTTGAAACTTGTCTACAAAACTTAATATTCTTGAGTGCATAACCTTCTCAAATATTTTGGATATAATTGGTATAAGAGCAACTGGTCTATAGTTACCGACTTGGTTCTTTTTACCTTTTTTGAATATTGGTTTGATCACTGATATTTTTAACCTGTCCGGAAAGAGTCCCATCGATAGTGATAGATTTATTAAATATGTGAGTACTGGGGTAATTATTGGAGCAACAATTTTGGTTATTTCTGTCTTTATTTCATCGTATCCAGTTGCATTACTTTCATTTAGTGATTTTATTGTCTTTAGGATCTCATCGCAAGTTGCAGGCCATAAAAATATGCTTGATTGAGTTGGATTTATATTACAATATCTGTTATTAGTTTTAAACTCTGTGTTAGATAATTTAATGAAATAATTATTAAAATAGTTTGCGATTTCTTGGGGTTTCTTTATTAGCCCAATGTCTGTATCTAATTCTTGAATGTGAGTATTGTAGACTTTATCATTATTTGTATGATACTTGATTAAATTCCACGTTGCCTTGCATTTATTTTTAGCATTGTTGATATAGTTAGTATTACAGAGTTTTTGTGCTTTTTGTATGCATTTTCTCATTAGTTTGTTATAACTTATATAATTACTTCTGTTTTCTCTATTAGGTGATTGATAATATTGAAAACGAAGGATCCTTTTAGTTTTTGTAGATATCTTAATTCCTTTGCTTATCCATTTTATTTTCTTTCTAGATGTATATATTTTTCTTGTTATTTTGGGAAAACAAAGATGGTAGAACAGTATAAAAGTATCGTGAAATTTTTCAAAAGCTCTGTTGACTTCTGTATCATTATAAACCTCAGACCAATTTAGTTTAGAAAGGTAATAGTAAAATTTTTGTTTATTTTCAGCACTAAAGTCAGGTCTAGTAATTCGACGAAATCGTTTTGGTATAATTTTTGTTGCTACTGGAATCGATATGATTTGCGCCGTTTCATGATCCGATAGTCCTAGCGGGATAACTTCACATGATGACTCTTTTATATTACTTATTATTTGATCCAAACATGAATTTCGCCTAGTCGGCTTTTGTATGTGTAATTGTAGCCCGAAGTTAAGCACTATTCGATTTAATTCAGATACGGCATTATGGTTCCTATCCATTTTACTACACAATATATTGATGTTAAAGTCACCTAGAATAACTATTTTATTTTTAAATTTATTTCGAAGGTTACATAACAGTGTTTCTAATTTTTTTAGAAATGTAAATGGATTAGAGTTAGGTGTTCGGTAGAGGACAATTACTACTATATCATACTGTGATAATTCAATTCCACAACATTCAAATTCATGTTCCTTTGTAAACTGCTTTAATTTCGCGAGTACTTTGTATTCGACGTAGTTTTGGCAAAATATACATACACCTCCTCGTTTTTTGTTTTTTCTAGAGAACCAGTCAGCTAATTTAAATCCATTTAGGGTAATATTACTCTCTTCTCCAGCTTTGATAAATGTTTCCGTTAGACATAATACATCAATAAATTTATCCCTGTCAACAAATTCATCAATTGTAATCTCTAAATGCTCCTTCTTGCTCCTGAATCCAGCTATATTCTGGTGAAGGATGTTTAAAGAGCTTATAGTTTTGGTTACGTTTCTATCAATGAATTTATTTAAATTACCTTTATTTACTTCTTTGCTTTGCTTATTAGTTTTATTTATACGCACTTTTGCTTCATTATTATTATTTAAGTTTTTTATATTATAATTAATTTTGTTTTTACTTCCTATTGTGGTATTTTTTACACTCTTGGTAGGCTTAACTTTGTTACTTACTACATAGTTACCAACGAAAAAATGGTTCCTTATTTTTCTCTTTATAGGTTTGATGTTCGATTTTATGTAATTTGCGCTTATTTGATGTATTAATTTTAGAACTATGGGATTTGATATCCCTAGAATCACTTATCCACTTGGTGCATCTTGCCTGAGTTATATCTCGGGTAAAGTATAAATATTTGTTGTTATAATCAATTGAATCTATTAACATACTCAGTTTATGACATGTATTATAATGAGATCTTAAAAAATAGCAATTCAGATGATTTTTACAAATCAACTCAAGATGGTTGTTCAACATTCTTTCATTAAGATATTTATTGTTTAGAACGCTTAAAACTATAATAGGACAGTTTTTATTTATTTTAATAAATTTACAGAGCTCACTAGCAATATTAAGAGGGTTGTCGTCATTTTCACCTATGCAAATAATTATTTTATCCGATTGTTTACATTTAAGATCAAAATGTATTGAATAGTTTTTGTATTTCGTATTTACTTTCAAATGTAATACGTTTAAAATCAATGCCATGAGAATAATTACATAAAACAAATCCAATATTGTTTGAAATGTAACTAGTAAAGGCAGAGCCAAAGAAAAATGTGTTTCGTAATAAAAATGTGGATCTATTTTATTTTGTTACCATAGGTACTATGTTAAGTTTTTGCATGCCTGCTGAAACCGAGTTTGCCTCAAGACCCTTTTTATTATTTGACACATTTTTTATGTACTATGTCTCTAGTGAATAAAAATATATTGTATTCTATTTTATTGGATTTCTCCAGTCAATTCGTCTTGAGTCTGTCAATCACAAGATTTAGTTCAGCGAGACTGTAATTCTAAGTTTACGCGGGCTTAGCAGCTAATGCTTAGTACACGTCGCTCTTCTTGTCGCTTAGATAATAGGATGGGCTTCTATTCACTTGCACTGACAGTCTCCCTTTTACGAAACAATTATTCAGCCTGCTTAAAACGGTATCAGTGTTTAGGGATGATTATTAACCATAAGATATTAAGCCCGTGTAAACTTAAATCTTAATACTAAATAGATGGACTTTGAGATAAAGGTGAACTTTATGCTAAAACTTACGACGCCGTGCAGCCGTCGTTAGTTTTAGATTTTGATATCCCATTACCGGCCGCCAATGAACGTAGCTACCAAGTCTACCAATACAAACAAACGTGTACTATAAACGATAAAAACAAACGCCGGTGGCATGGCAGCGTCGTAACATCGAGCGTTTCAGTTATAAGCAGCTTTCCTTAAGTAGGTTCAATTCAATAAGGTTACGCAAAGACGGTTATTAAACTAATCAAGAAGACTTCTCAATTTCCTTCCTCAGATAACAGATCGATCTCTTTCCCTATCACTATCATATCCCTTATAAATTGTGCTGACGCATACTAAGCTCGTAACGCTTGGGTGAGATATAATCAATCACTGATAAGTACCATGCATCTACTCTCGTAAGTGACACTCCGTTTTCTGTGCTTCCTTTTCACTATGACGAACGCATTTAAATAAATTTATAATATGTTGCTGCTTTATAAATTGAGTCGCACACTTTGACTGCCAATATTGACGACTTCTCCTTTCGCGGGTCTGCTGGCAGAAATTTCTTGAAGAAATAAGCAGCACCTTTGTACATAATTTTTAAATACGAAATATTCCTGTGTTGTGCATACATAAATGATTAAATAAAATAAATAAATTATACAGTTCAAACTGCAGAAAGTAGATTTTTTAAAGAACAAATTTGAACTATGAGATTGAAAATTTTCCTTTCGTACTCTCATTCTGGACAGACAATGATTTTCAATTCTAATAAAATGCCAATGCGAAATTGTTATTTCTTTTCCAGGCACGCAAAAACACAGTACAAAAAATACTGTCAATGTTTAGATTCCAGTTAGTTCCCTCCAGTTGCAACATTTATTTTTTCAAGAAAACTGAATTCTGTGTCCACTAAACTAATTTGAATTTTGCATTGGCACTGTATTGGAATTAAAATTAATTGAAGAGTGAGGACGGTGGTCGGCAAGCAAATTGATCCTTATTTTACATAGAACTAAAACATTTTATAGCATTTTAACGAAGTGTTAGTTCATTTTTCCACTTTATTACACTGTCTTTTTGGTTCTAAATGAAGGTGAAGTACCTTTTAGAATTATTTTTAACTTTAATTTTCCATCACGTTACATACTTTAAATCAAATGAACAAAATATTATGTTTCAAGCATGAAGTGTAAAAAGCTAGTGCCTTTTTGTGACCAATTACGTTACCAAAAGTTATGAATATGCTATGCTCTTAATAACTGGTGTCATTAAGAGCTATGATACACATTCGTTTTCCATAGAAATGTATTAGCCCTGTTGCGTGAATATTCTACTAGTTTGACCCGCCATTGAATATTCAGAAAATGGGAAGCTAGTGAGAATTCTATGTTATCACTTTTATTTCTTCGAATAGACGTCCGCTCATTTGTTATTTTTACCAGAATTTATTTGGTATTTTTTTTACTGATTTCGACTTTTTCTTTCTGAATATGAATACCCTTACTCCGAAATCTTTGCGCTATTGTTTTGACAACTGATAAGTCGATTTCAATTTTCTCAAAATACATATATTGTTTTTATAATTAAACACACATTCAGGCATATATGCTTTTTTATATAAACTCAACTCTCATATTAAAATGGGACATATTTCTTTCTGCACAATCTGTCCAGTGAATTGAGTTATGTTGTATGGATCCATTCGCGGTTGCTTTTTTTGTTATTTATATGTACTTAGAAGATAAATAGAAGACGACTTTCTCTGCAAAATATAGCGTAAATTATTGCGTCATAGGTGTATCTGTAATAACAGTCAAGGAAATACACGGGAATATCAAATCTTTAAACATCTGAAAGCAATTAAGTCACTCGCAGATTTTGGCCATAATATTTATACTAAACTACGCGTCAATGATTCATTCGTTCATGAGGTTTATTAATAAATCCGCATGCTATTAAAATGATATAAATTTAATTTTAACTGACTATTTTGACAAATTTTGTGCCCCTATTGCGTATGCAAATGATGTTTATATAATAAATAGTTCATAAATATAAAGCGGCTCGTGGTTTTTAAAATCAGCCATACAGATATTGACGGTTAAGCAGTGCTTGCCGTAGTTGATCCGCGGGTGAGTTACCAGATATTGTTGAATCGAAATCCTTCCATGTTTGCAAAAGTACGTAACGTCCCAACTGACATAGGCTTTGACAATAAGAGACTTTACTCTGCAAGAGTAAAATGAATACAGGATGTATGATTATAGAGGTGAAATAGTCTCTCCATGTATAATGAAATGGAACTGATCCGGTAAGACTGAAAGCCGACGCCAACATTGTTTTGGATGGATGCACATCAGTATCCAATTTTTCGCATCAATTATTATATGACTAAAAAAAAACATAACAAATATGACGCCGCAGTGTAATGTTTAATATATTAATACGTCACTATGTAAATATTAAGATACATCGCTTCAGCAGCCTGGTTACAATTTTTTGGCGTAAAATAAATCATACGAAAAAAAATTTGTTAAATTATTTAATTTTGAGCTAAAATTTGTTGTAAACTGACTCTATACTAGATGTAGGCTTCACCCTTATTGGATAGATATACCCTTTCCGTAACAACCTGTATTTACGTATTAAAATAAATGAATAGATAATAATGTTTACTCCAATACCTAGCCACTTATACATTGCCGCTACGGGACTAAGCAAGCTAAAAAACTGACTTTCTAAAGCGCTTTTATACTAAGTTTACAAATTGTTTACCTAATTTAGTGACTGAATTCCAAGGAAAACCTCCCCAAACAGGAACGACAGAATAGTGTAATTAGCGTAGAATGAATGTATTTACAAGTAAGCTATTATTTTGAATGAACGTACCTTGCTGAATAGTAGCAATTATTTATTCTAGAATCCAATTGTGAATAATTAATTAGTATTCATAATGTCATTCATATTAATTAGTTACGAAATTGCACATGTTACATTAAGTTTGTCGCTTAAATCGATGGTATCGGCAAAAAATATTAAGTACCTAGTTTATGAATAAATGCTGGTTCACACATCTCTTCGTTAATTGTGTTAAAGTAATCATTATTTATTTTATTTAGACTTGTAATTATCTACTTAATAAAGTGTCAACGTAATATTATAAGTAGACAAAACTGATGATGTTTTGATATACGGTATTTAATGCCTTCTTAGTGTTTTAACTTGCATATTTTAATATTTGCATATGTGATAAATTGTGGTAAGACACCTTTAAATACACCAAACAGTGAAATTAATTCATAACGAATGGTATAAATAGGTTTGTATATTCTTTTTTTTGTATTTATGCCTATTTACTACACGTAGTGTATTGTTTAATCAAATATTATGAAATTTAAAATCAAAACAGTACACTAACAATATTTACTAAACTTTTCTTAAATTAAATTTTAACTGAATCCACTGACCTCTGTAAGTTATTTCACAGTTTATTATCACTCACTAATATCACAATAACTCATGTTTTAACTTTACAACTTCGTGAACATCGGTAAGACGGGCACAGTTCGCGACAGACGCGGTGACGCGGTGCGTGGCTCGACGTGCGTTCGTCTCGGTACCGAACAGTTAACTAACCGACCGCCGCCCCCTTATTTCCTATCATCCTTGTGTCACTCGAGAAAATTGAGAAAATTTACACTAAATAACAAGTTGTATCAGTTATTTTTCAGTTATTATTAGTTAATAGAGTATTTATTATATATTTTAAGGGTAAGCCAAAATGCTTTGAGATTTTGAAGGCATAAAGTATGTGTTTATTCTTGCAATGTTTATGTTCTTAATGTGCATAAGATTATAGTAATACAAAATAGCGCTACGATTTGAAGCAGACAAAACGAGTTTTACGAATTAAGTGCCTTGTTTTTAAATAATTTGCAGTTGGACTCAGTCGGAAAAGTCTTTGATTACGGCAGTTAGAACACAAGTTTTAGGGAACCTGAAACTGAAAGATATTTCAGGCAGCTCAGGCAATGTAGCGGGTTACGTACATACTTATGATAACGATCAAAATCCTTTAAGATGTCACAATATCAACAATGCAAAAAATAGAGTTATATTTTAAGTTATAACTTTTCGTATAACTACGCATAACGTAGCAGCCTGTATATAGATTTGCATAACGGGAGCTTAAATACTCCTGTAACTTCTTGATCAATTAAGGCAAACTGTCATTTTTGAAAATATTTACACTGAAAATGTATTGTAGTCGTTGAAATATTTATACTAAAATACTACCTTGCCACTACGATGCATCTTATCTACGTTGTCTTACAATTTACTGTTTGACTAAAAATACCCACTAAATAAGACCTCGAATATAAAGTAATAAAGCATAATCAAATTGCTAAGGTAAAAGTGAGGCCAAAGAGAGGATATGAAGATTATGAACAAACATTCAGGGATTCATCTATTTTTATATTGAATTAGAAGATAAAATAAAATTCTAAATATCGAATTAAAATATTGAATAAAAATAATATTCTGTGCGTTGTACTGTAAGATGATTCGTTGACGTCTCCATGAGTACTCTTCTGTGATAAACAACAGCACAACAAACTCCAGTCCAATCCGGTGCAGAGTAATTTGTACATGACAGAAATCGTCGCCATGGTTACACCTTTGTTTACAGATTTTATGTAAACGTTACCTATCTTGATTGTTTGTTTTATAATCCCACGGGAAATAAATATTTTCCGGGGCAGTAAGTATTCCATTTGCTAAAAGGATAATGTGTGCTAAATTTCGATGAAAATCTTTCAGAATTTTTCACGTTGTTGTATTACAAACGCACCGAACTTTCTCGTTGAGTATTTCACGGTAGTTTGAGTACGACAGTTTAAGCTTTGTGTCAAAACTATTCAGCTACTTCTGCAGGAAGCTTTTGTATTGCCAAAGGCAACATCAGCGTGGGAAGTAGTATGTTAGCTGTGTATAATATGTTGTTTTAATACATAACACCATATACGAAACAGTTAATCTCTCTGAAAGACTAGGCACGTGCATGAATCCTTCAAATTTTCCCGGAAAACCACTGGGGTTATCATCGGATCACTGTCACCTCTTACGAAAATGTTGGATGTAACATCACAAAACGGGCCTGTTAGTTTAGCGGTTAGTGACCCTGACTGCTATACCGGAGGTCGTGGGTTCGATTCCCACTCAGGAAAAATGTTTGTGTGATGAGCACGATCATTTGTTCTGGTCTGGGTGTAATTTATCAATGTATGAGTTAAAAAATATATATGTATGTTTATCAGTTGTCTGGTTACCATAACACAAGCTCTCTTAGAGCTTAGCTTGGGATCAGATTAACGTGTGTGAATCGTCAAAAAAAATCGGATGTGCATTGAAGCAATGTATCTATACTTAGGAATATTGAATATGAAAAATATATTAAAACGTATACTATCAGCCGTCTCCTTATACATATTTACCGACGCAATAAAAGTTTTTCTAAGAAACTTCCTCAATATCTGGCACGTGTAATGTAAAAGTATTTAATGTATTGGGATTGTTGAAGTAATTGAGATTCGGAATTAATACGAATAACATTAAATGGGATAAAGATAATCATGCGAAGATAAAGTTGATAACTCGTACAATGATAAATCCCTTCGATTCGACATTTTGTACTGTGCGATTCAGAAGTAATGAAGTATTTATTGTAATTAAAACTTGTGTCACAGAATTTTAGAAAACACACTAGTTTCTTCAAAACTTTACCTCATAAATTCCTATATATTTATAGGAATATAGCTGATCAGTGAAAAAATACCAAGCTCCAAGAAATTGCTTTAAAAGGTAAGCAAACAGGAGATAAAACTACTACATTATTTAGATCAGTTTTTAATTAGTAACTACATAAGTTCTAAGATTTGAATTTAATTTTGCTGAAAGGTTATTTTCATAGAATCTTGAATCATTAAACAATATTATTTGTTTGTAGAAATAATAGAATTCTCTCAAGCTAAAAAAGGGTAGCATAAGGTAAATAAATAAAAGAACAATTTATAACTAATATACAACTAGACATGTTTTTTTTTATATTTCCTCAATACAAGTCAATTATATTCAAAGAGGGTAAAACTTTGTTGATTCGTAAACAATATTAGAAATGTTTTCCTCCTTATACAATAATATTTATAACGGGTTAATATTCCAATTGGTTTCTCATGATGTTTTTTACATTAATTGCTTAACTGTGGTTCCAGGAACTTGGAGTAAGTTTCCCGCTCGTGTGAACTCGTGCTACGATCTAAAATTACATGCGACCACGTTTTAGTATCCCTAGTGCATAATATAAGAACATTTTATGAGATTTTTCTACTGTTTACAATTGCTCATATTAAAAATCTGTCGACCGAAACAATATACAAACAGATATGTTTCATTATTCTTATAAGTTTAAGGAAAGCGGTTTTCTTACTTAAAGGTTGTAGGTTTAAATTAAACATGAATTTAAAAGCTAGTTTTGCAGGCGATATTAAAGTCAATATGAGCGAGTTTTACTTTTAATGGCATCTGAAAGGAAAAATAATATTGCAATACAATTTTGTTGTTTTAATAATTTTATAACTCAATTAACTTGAGTATTAAAATGTTTTAATTAGTGAATGAAAAGTTATACTCAATTAAAAATATGTGTCGGTCAATGTAATTTACACACTGCTGAAGGCATTTACTTAAAACCTTCAATTATGATATTATTATACACTTTGATTAAGGAACAAGTGGTTGATATTCGAGTTTATTGAGAAAATTACATCGTATTTAAGAGAATACGGGCTCCCAAATTCAACTGTAAATAAGTATCGGAAAAAATGTATTGTAATGGTTCTCATTCACTCACTTAGAGCAGCAAAGGCCGCTGGGGAAATGTCAGATAAAAATGTGTGACAAATTGAACTCCTTTTTTTTTCAATATGCTACTTGTAGATATTGGCCATGCCGTAACTCACTGCACTAAGACTCGAGCACCGAGGGTTTCGAACAAACCTGTAGTATATAAAAAATAGTTATGGTCATTTTATTGCTAAATGAAAGAAATCTTTATCTGAGCTACCTACCATATGCTGCTTCGTACAAGATTTTATGATTCTGAGTTCATGGGAAGTACCCTGTAAGTTACGATTTCTTAGCGAGTGTTGCAATTTTGTCATAAATGGCTGTATCTTTTGATTCTGATGGCTTAGAAATTGGATTTGATATTTCCTTGGATCTTAGGGACAGTAAATATGTTTTTTATTTAATTTAATTATTTTATTTGATTTGAATTTCAGTCACCCCTCCTCCTTCTCCTCCTGAGAAAAAGGGTATCGACGGTTAGACGGACATCAAAGTGATCCTATGAGGGGTCCTTTTTTGTTCCTTTTGAGGTACGGACCCCAAAATGTGGACACAACTATGCGAGCTAAACTAAACTTAATTAAATTTGATTAACTGGCGGTGGACCGAAATCATTGTAATTAAAAACTGTTTTCAATTAATCTGTCAAGGAAATAAATGTGATAGGATGGCTAGATTTGCAGCCAGTTACAGTACAAAATTATTTATTCTTATATTTATTTACTTTTTTTATCCTTTCTCAGTATAAAATAGTATAAATGAACGAGTGTTAAAGTTTCGTACCCGTGTAGCGCCTATGTAAACTAGATGTGGTTTTAATCGAAAGCCATTTGCCTGAATTTATTTATCAGGCGTTAAACTTTTTTGAATGAAACATTACCTACATCATAAATTAGCAACGTAACATAATGCTGATTATTTGCTCGGTTAAAATACTGCGGCTTTTTTGTTTGGTATTTTGCATATTCGGAAATCATAATAAAATATATTACATTAAAACCACTTATGTTTAAATTGAATTTTATATTTTTCATTATGATATTTTAACTTCCCTTATTTATGGCAATATAATTATATCGTCGATTAATTTTCGGTAATCATATATAGTATTGAAACCACTTATTTGTCAGTTAGTTATGACTGTTTAACTTTACTGATGCATAAGTATATCCTTATACCTACCGTCGATAAATTTATTTAAGTATATAAGTGTAGATTAGATTGAAATTATACATGGGTTTCATAAAACGTGCCGTAGCCGTTTTTTTTTCTCGGTGAAACTCTAATGATTTGAACACACTAATTTCTGAGGGCAGAGCATGGGGATATGTCGGTCTGGCACCGATTAAAAACACCGCGGTCCCGTCTTAGCCTTAGTCGGAACCATGGGGTCGCGGCTCCGGTAGGCTGCGGTCCTAAACTGGACCCCTTCCAGAGGGTGGGTGTAAGATGCTCACCTCTCGCTCCTTCCCAGGAACGTGTCTTAGCCTAGCTTACAGCTTGTTTACCTAACTGTGGGACAGCTTTTAATTCCACGGTGCCCTTCGCCAAGTTTATGGCAGTGTACTTTAGTTGACGTCATTTTGATTCCCATTATATAGGCGTTACGGAACTTATCTATACATATAATAAAATTGTAGAAAAGTGGTGTCTGTACAATGGAAATATAAACAAAAAAAGTAGCAAGGGTTGTTATAATATCGATGCCGAACCTGAAATTATAATTAATTATTTTTTTGTCTGTTTGTCGGTTTGTCTGTTTGTCTGTGTGTTTGTGTTAATATTATAGAACGGGGATTAGCGCGAACATGCATAAATACCTTTAGGGCTTGACGTTTCGACCAGGTTACACCGGCCGTGGTCGCAAGCAGACTGCGACCACGGCCGGTGTAACCTGGTCGAAACGTCAAGCCCTAAAGGTATTTATGCATGTTCGCGCTAATCCCCGTTCTATAATATTAACATAAACATGCAGCGCGATAGTTTAAAAGTTATTATTGTGTGTTTGTGCACGCTAATCTCAGAAACGGCTTACTCGATTAAGATGCGGTTGTCACAAATATATTGTAGTTAACCACACTTAACATTTAGTGTTTATTTCATGTCAATCGGTACATAAATAAATCCATAGAAATACATAGAACAATCGTATACAGAGAAGCATCTGTAAAGTAAATTTATACCTACCCAAGCGAAAGTATATGTATAAAAACCTAATTCTAAATATGCTGCCCGAAAAGTAACTATTCCACGCGGACGAAGTCGCGGGCACAGCTAGTACAAATAAAAAAACGTCACCGAATTGATCACATAACATACACCTTGCTCTATTTTAGACTACAGTATAACATAACTATAGTTCTTAATTTATTATACCATTTCAATTGACTGGAAAAGAAACCAATTTAGCTTATCTAACTGAAAAACATACTTAACTCATCATATCCAAACTAATTCAAACTATCCAACCTATTCAACAAAGTAGCACTTATTGAATCGCCAACACTTTACCACTCATCGGAACATACAATTCTCATGAAAAGGTTTTAATAGCTATGACAACAAACCTATCCAAGTTGAATCATGTTCTGCCAAACCTTTCCGTAAACTATACTTTAGTGTCACTATTTAAGCACCCATTTACAGGGTTATTTATAAAATACTGAAAAAAAAAATTGCTCACATTAGGTCGTACTGAACTGTAATTATATCGTTGTGCTCAGGTCTTCGCTTTCTGCTACCTCTCCGCCCCTAGATCAAGCTGCCTGAGCCGGCAAACATAGCAAAAAATATCCCTAAATAATAAATACTTTTATGTCCAGTTGTTTCTAACTGTTCTTGCGTTTTTAACATTTTTAGTTCGAAAACCACAGGAAGTGACTGCACTTTGCTAAGTTCAGTTTTTCTATTTCTGTAGCTGGAGGCAATTAAGTTTCTCGCCAAAAGTCCAGCGAAGCAATCAAATCCTAGGCTCTGGAAAAACGCGTGGGTCTCTTCTAAAATAAAAGTCTTGCCTTTCTGTATAACCTTTCACTTTATAAAGAACATTCTAATCAACTCATGGAGTTGCAACGAGTTGTATAGAACTTCTCGGTTTTTCAATATACTAAAGCTTGAGCTGCTATTTAATCTCTTAGTGCATTGGTTAAAGTCAGGAAAGCGTTATTAAGAAATTCTTAGTATATTGAAGAGGATGTTGTACTTTGAATGCGATCACTTTCAAACTGCAACCTGTCTCTACTTGGGTAACCAGATTTTCTAAGAATTTGAATTAGTTTTAATTCATTATTCGAAACAGGGTGTTGTGGGAACTATGTAATAAAATATAGCAATTATTAATAACAACATCATTTATCACGCGCTATGTCAAACGAATTTAACCAACGTTTAACAGAATAAAAGCTATTCTTGAAGAGAAGAGAGAAGTGGGTTCAGAATGGGCATTTGAATCGATTTCTGGCATTAAAAGTAGGTGTTAATTTTTGACGGAAATACTTACGTATGTAATAATACGTACGTAATGAAAATAAGTACGTACTTATTTTAAGCCGCCTGCGCATCTCGCCCAAATGTTTTACGTTCAGTAAGGATAACTATGCGCAGAGAGCTATGGAACGTGCTATGTTGGGCAAATCACTCTTGGACCGCTTACGAAACTCAACCATCCGGGAAAGAACCAAAGTGATCGACATAGCCCTAAAAGTGTCCAGATTGAAGTGGAGATGGGCTGGCCATATTGCTCGCAGAACAGATGGCACCATTCACGTCGAAAAGTCGGGAGACAACCCACCCGTTGGGTCGATGACATCGCCAAAGTGGCAGGAAAGGGCTGGATGCGATTGGCACGGAACCGGAATACTTGGCGTGCTCATGAAGAGGCCTATACCCGACTATGGGTAACTACAGGCTGAAGAAGATGAAGAATAACTAATTTGTATAAAATCACTAGGCCAAACCTAGTGAATTCAAATTAATTTAATTACGGATTTTGTTCTAGACGTATAATTTAATGTGCGTGTAGTGTGAGGGCCACTTAGTTCAAATCTTTGAAAATGTGCTTGGGATTTAGTGAACATTCCTAAAGAATTCTGAAAGTTGGAATCAGATTTTGTGAAAGTCAAATAACCGAGTGATGTACTGTAAAGTTGGGCCCTCAGTTCTCACATAGAGGATTAATATATATTTAAGGTATTGTCTTTATTGTGTTACACTCTGTATAAGTATCCAACCTATTCGCAATAAGCACTAAATATCAGGGGACTGTCCTAACTTCCTAGAAGCTTTCTCTAGTTACAACTTGAAGATAGTTTGCAGTTCGCATGATTGCAGTCAAGGCAGCTTGTATCACTGCAAATAACAGTTAATGATTTACTTATTAAAATAATCGAATTTAACTTTTGTCCCTTTTCGTTTATCAAAGTCATATCCACTTCTTGATAATTATGTCAAAAAGGAGCATATATCATAAAGACAAACCGAGGTTGAATGAGTGAAAATTTGTACTCTTCAGAAGTAGGTATGGCAAAAAGTTATAAAAAATTTCACCTTAACCAGGGTTATTTCAACAGGAAGTAAATAAAAACACACATATTTAATTTATTGTTATATTTAACCTGTGGCATTTACCTCTTCTCACCTTTACTATAAGGTCCTTAAACCGTTTTATTTTTAATATTATTATTATACAAAACTTTTAGGTGTACACTTTTCAAGCATAACATTTATACCAAAATAGAAATACATAGATTAAATATTTAAAATATTAAATACCTATTTGAATTTATGGGGATGAGAATATAAAGTTATCACAGTTCATCCCTGTTTATTTTAAGGTTAATTTTCTGTATTTAAAAATACTTGTGAACAATAGAACATCCTATGGGAACAATAGAAAATTATCTGCAATATTTAAAACACTTTTTATTTTTTTTGTGGATCAAATATTCTATTATACATGTACATTTTTATCCAGGCTATGGTCTATCAGTGTGCCAATTTCACCAAAATCCGTCTACTCATTTTTGAGTGAAGAGGTAATAAACACGCAAACATACAAACTTTCACATTGATAGTATTAAAACAGAAAAGTTAGGTACAGTCGTGAACAAATTAGGACAAAAGTCATTTTTATTATATTTTTTGACCAACCCTATTTAAAGCGTAGATGAAGTGTATTAAATTAAATTATTACATTTTTCGCGTTTTCTGTGTTAAGAATAATAATGTACGAGACGAAAGCTTACATTATAAATAGTTGTCTTAACGATTTGTTATTAACTATACAATAGTGAACAATAAAGTATTATTTATTAACAAATACAATAAGTAGTTGGGATAACAATGAAATAATTATTTCTGTATATTTGTACTGAAAATCCTCTTAGGTTTAGAAGCTTTGGTAATTAACGCTGACTTATAAAGGTATAACGTGTTTGTAATTAATAAACGGGCAAAAAACATTAAGGCATTCTTGTCAGTATACTCTTTACATTATTGAAAACATCTTAATCGACTACAAAGCCTTAAATATAGTATAAGTACTTGTAATAAATACATTTTAAACAGTAATAAATATCTCATGTGATAGCGTTTATAAGAACAACTCCATGAAATAATTTAAGAAAAGTTAATTTACCATGATATAATATAATATTCCGGGACATCTCACACACGGTTGTCTGATCCCAAGCTAAGCAGAGCTTGTGTTATGGTAACCAGACAACTGAATGATGATTTAAAAAGCGTCTGACATTTTGTAGACCATAAATTGCTGTCAAATGCTTTTGCAAGATACCTAATACAGAAGAATTACACAAGTATATGATTACATGTTTAGCCGGTATTAGCGTATAAGCATAAAAGCATATACAACTTTTTTTTAACGGATTAAAAGGCTTTTTTTATTCGTCGTATAGTATTTTTTGTATATTCCCCGATTACTCAAAAACGCCTAAAATATTAATGAACATTTGAATGAATATTTCACGTGTTTCAATTTTAGTTCACATATACTAAAAATAATGTTTTATATATTTGTATAAGACCTACCCAAAAATGTATTTGAAGGCTGTGAATAGTTTTAATTGGCTTTGATCGGCTTTAATTAATTTGATTGTTAGTGTTCAAATTGATGTTAAAATATAAATTTAATTTCGTTGCTCTTCAGATAATCGTTTATCATAATGAACGGCCCTGAAAATTTTAGCTCTAATACAATAGCGGCAGAATGCTGAATACATCATGGATTTGGTTCCGCAACTTTTACTATTTCATTTATTTTACTTTCAGTCATCATTAGAGACGAACTCAAATGATATATTTTGGGGTATATAAAAAATAATTATAATTTGTGGTCGTAAACGACTCTTCACTTAAGAAACGATTTACAACTTAAGAAAATATATACTTCTTTAATAAATAGATCTTTTATTTTCACGAAATTAATGTAAAGTTGGATTATTGCAATAGTTTAACAACTAAAAGAGTCAAGTATACTTTACCGACTCTTTAATTGTACAGAGGAAAGTTAGTCCTGATATAACTTGAACGCAAAAGACAATAAGATATAGAATGAGTATAGAATAATAGAGTATACAATTCATGTATTTTTTGTCACTGTTCGATGTGCAGTGTCAAACCGCTGCAGTGCATGCAAATCGCAAACGACTCACTCGTGGCTCAAGCTTTGGAAAGGAACCCCCATTAGTAAGTAGAGTAGTAAGTAGCTGAGATACAATAAAATAAACAAACATAAATCAACAAGTGGAATAATTCTTTAACAAACAAAACATCTTTACATTAATTTAATAATAATTAATCGTTTGTTATCTATGTCTAAATTGGAAGGTTCTCTACTCGGTGTGTTTGTGGTTTGTTTCCGGGCAGGGCTCCTCTCTCTCGTCGAAAGTACCGTCTCCACAGCGCCTCGCCCTACTCGATACCATCGCGTTTGTGGCGGCTTTTACTGAAACAAAACGATTTCTATTACTACCAGTTTCCATAGAACGGCCTTTCCCTGAAATTTCACATTAATCTACATGAAGTACTGAAAACGAATACCTAATTAACGCAGTCTTCCTGGAAAACTCAGGCTTGGGACAGAAATGGATAAAATTCCAATAAATTGAGAAGGATGTTGGTCTACAGGACTTCATTAGTGGACTATCTATATGAGCATTCTAAAAAAAATATGGAAAAACATATGTGTAAATCAGGAAGTAAGTTTAAAAGGTATTTCAATATTTATAACAGGCCCGCCAGCGCACACCTGTGGAGTCTCGGCGAAGCCGAAATAACAGGAAAAATTCCCAATAATCTCGATTCGCCCTAGCTTAGTAATTTATCCCATTTTCACTGGCTATTGTCAGAAGGCTAAACTTTTGAATCCTAAATTAATATTTTTGGAGTACCTAGGTACTGGCATAAACCTTAAATTAAATAGACAAGAAAGAAAAAGCTTTTTGCCTTTCAGTGGCACAGAATTGGCTAACTACAGCTGCGTAGGTATATGAATACGAATATAATTTTAATAATTGGACTCAAATTGGTCCTGTATATTTAAATGTACACCTTCAGTTGGATTGGTTAGCACTCTATGAAATTACTTAAACGTTGAGTCAATGGCTGAATAATTATATGACCAACTTGGTTACGAATTGTTTGTAGAATGAAACCCACTCGTTGCCTTGAACTGAACTGAAGTATTGGTGTTTTACATACCATAAGTAACTCATTGAAGTTTCCAACGGTAAATAATTAGAGTACCTATGTAACACCTTAAAATATCTAAAGTTGGGAAGGGTATTACACAATAATTATTGAAAGTTTAAAAAACAACGCACGGAGATAAATTATACTACTTACAGTCATAAGCCCATCCAACTTTGGCGAAAAAGTCGATGAAGTTTGTGGAAATGTTGATTCTCCCCAGTTCTGAAGTCCTGTAGTCCCAGGGGAATACGTGGTGGTAGTTGTGCCAGCCTTCCCCTAGCGCTGCCAGGCTGACCAGGCTATTTTCCACAGATTTTACAAACCTGTGAACAATTAATAATAATGATATTCCGGGACAACTGACACACGACTATCTGAAGCTAAGCAGAGCTTGTGTTATGGTAACCAGACAACTGGTAATCATGCTCAAATGATCGTGCTCATCACTCAAAAATTTGTCCTGGGTGGAAATGGAATCCACGACCTTCGGTATAGCAGTTAGGGTCACTAACCACTAGACCAACAGGCCCGTCAATTTATTGATTTATAGATAATAGTCATCACAAATTTTCATTAAATTACCTACAACTTAATTAGGTAGTTGGTCATCCTGAAATAAATTTTCGATTAACCGTACAAACATGATATTTACACATGACGTTTATAATTGGACAGGTTATCAGAATCTGTTTTTAGCTGGTAGAATGAAGATTTAGCTTTGTTTAAATAATATAGGTCGTTTAAAACAAGCGTTTGTTGCAACTGAGTGTTTATAAGTGAAACCGATAGATAAATGTGGCTGATTGAGTGGCCTATTTGCTTTATTATTTGTTTGATTTAAAATCTATAGCCTGGTGTTACTGAAATATAACGTGTGGTTTTTCTTTAATTATTCATGAAACTTATTTATTCTGTGCGCAATACCAAGGATACCCATTTACATAGCTATTACAAAGTTCATGCAAAAATAAGATTTTTACTTTCAAAGATAATAAAATAGCTTTAAGATTTTACCCAAACGAAATAGTGTTATTTTAATTTCGTTTAGAAAGCTGTAACTTCAAAGGGTGTATTTAAATTAGACACATAGAAAAAATAGTGAAACAAAAGCTTGTGAGTTCTCGTTGGAATAAAAAGTACGTTGCCGTTTTATACGCGGAGAAGATACCATTGTGTTATTATTTAGAGATAGATTCGATAGATTTTGGAGATAACTATGAAAATTATATTATCAAATAAATTATGTACCGATATTATATTTTCCTGTCGATATTTCCATTGCCGCAGTGCACGGAGAGACAATACACGTGTATCAGACACGTACGGCGTGTATTATGTATGACACAATAAATGCTAATACCTAATTACGTGTAGTGCCGAATAGAGTCGCGCGAGGAAAATAAAGACAAAATATAAATACAAATTTACGATCTATCGTAAAGAGGCAATATACTTCCTATATTGTCTAGAAACTGTAATAAAATACGGTGAGATATATTGGAATATAGACATGTTCTTTATATTTTTTACGAGTATTGCTGTTTCTATTGATTTAATACAATGGACAGGTAAATCTCTAAAATTATTTCTTCTAATCTGTGGTTAGTTATGAACTGCTAACTTATGATAATAAATATTTCATTATTTATGTTTTATGTGAATGTGAATGTAAGTTGTACAGGTGTGCATAGGGAAGACCCCTTTACGGTCTTTCCAGGGAGGTGCTCTAACGGGCGTTGCACAGGGGGGCTTCTGGTTTGTTCTTTAAGAGGTGACCAACGGGGAGGTTTTGGTGCGGTAAAAATCCCACACTCCCTGGTCTTATAAAAAAGTTACAGGTGTGCATACATGCATAATACGTATTATCAATGTGTTTATAAGTAAGTATATGGGAGAAGAAAGAATGGAGAGATGTATTCTAATGCTGATTTCTACTAATAATAAGTTAACAATATAATAAACAAACAAACCTGTCGTAAGGCTTGTTGCCCCACAGATGCGCGAAGCTATTGACACAGAATGCGATGTTCAGTGTAATCGTGAACCGTGTCACGAAACTGATCACGAAGCTGTTGACCAGCGTCTCCTGCCAGAAGTACCACGGCACCCAGATGGGCAGCGCTATGTTGAGTAACGCGAACATTGGGATGAAGAATCTAGAACAAAGAAAACAAAGATGAAATAAAACTGAAAGGTGAGAACGTTTGGTAGACTCTACTCGTGATCAGAGGGCTGGTTTGTTCCTTACACACAGAATCGGCATAGCCATTGACAAGGATGACGATGAGTTTTTTGATGCGTGTTAATTTTATTAATTCATGTAAGAATTAAATTTAGTATACTTAGAATTTGTTCTTGCATTAGATTTAATTGTGTATGAATAAAAGTGAGAAAAGGGACACATTAAATAACGGAGAGATAAAACCAAAACTAAGCTTTTACGGCGTAAATAAAGAAGTAATTGTGGATAACATCACATACTTTGCTCGGAACTGAAGTTGTCACTTGTGTTATGGAGTCAACGAAGGTAGCACAAAAACCAAGACCCGGAATAATGTAGAAGAGTGTTGTCCGGGAATTGAACCTGTGACCCCTTGACCCCGAGCTTGGGAAATCTTAAAAGTCTTTACATATGTCATGTGACCTCGGAGGTCACATGACATATGTACTGATGACTCAATATATGTACTGATGTCAATCTTTCTAGACGATAACAGCAGATAATGTCAGCACTTCTAATTGAACTGACTTTTAATTGCTTTAAATTTAGCAATGACGTAATTACAATATTTACAGTTGATAGACTATAGTAGTCGCGAAACAAATATATTGTAAAACTATTTATCTTAAAATCGTGTGAAATCTTTCAAAATGAGTGTCACCACTTAACAGAGGCCATTAACTCATCTCTGGAAAGGGTGAGGTAGTTAAATGCATTGCGTATATTCTAAACCAGTGTATAACCAACATATGAACGCATTTTTTTAGTTTTTTATTGTTCCACTTTTGGGTAAAGGAAGGTTTCCTCTAATTTCAGGTTCTTTTGCCCTAATCCGTAAATCCGGCAAAAAAGTAATGAGGAAATCAGACCAGCCGGTAAAAAGCTTGTATCGACTTTAGAACTTCCTTTTTTCGTGGGGTTAATTAATAATAAAAACAAATGAATAAATTATTAAACAGAATCTGATATATTATATATGTTTTTAGAATAAAATTTATTTGAAATTGGAATTCATAGTATACTAAATTAGATTCTAAATGGCCAGTACGAAAAAACAGTAGTTCCAAAGGTATATAATATTATTCCTATTATAAATATTAAACCTTGGTAGACTTTTAAGCGTTCCGCAGTTTACAAAGAACCATACTTTTGAAACCGTCTGTCAGTCTGTCCGCAGTAAGCACAGATATAATTGTAACACCAACAAAATGTTAGCGTTAAATCTTTAAAGTAGTTTAATGTACATTTAGGGTACATTATTTTTTGCCTGACTTTTTATGTTGGAATTTGTCGAAGAAGGTTCATTGAATATTTCTAACGGCAGACATATGGAAAAGACTATTTGTTTTACGTTATTTTCTTTTATAACGGCTGCAACGGAACCCAACACTGCACGTGTAAATCTAAAGCGTTCACTTTACAACGGGCTCGCGTGTCGTACCGATAAAAATCCTTGCAATAAAAACAGTTGACTATAGTTTATCGTGTGGTTGTAGCTATCTAACCTACAACTGTAGTGTAGGCCTTGCTTGAAAATATTTCCAATTAACATTAAATTTCAGAATGTTGGGAATTTAAATCATTTACATTATCATTTTATGGGATGTTTTGTTATTATACTAGTAATGCTACTTTTAGGTACACCATTCACTGTCAACGAGGGTGCAGGCGTCCGAGTGTGGGATATTTATTCCGAACCACCACAATTTACCTTGCAGTGGGAAACTCATGCATTGCTTGGGTTTCTTAGTTCACAAAATACCTTATGTAATACTTTGAAGTTCACGGGAACCACGCAGAGCATGTGCAAGAAATACCGCGGTTCCAGAAAAGGTAACGACGGCGTCGTGTCTTGCCCTCAGCGTGGGTTCAAGACAATAGACTTTCAACCCGCAAACAAATAAGAAATTAAAGATCGGTACTTCGGCTTGAAGATCAAATTTTAAATAAAACGTTTAAAGTTATTTCAAACAACTTGAACCCAGTGGTTTAAGATGTTTAAAATTAGTTTAGTTAGTAGTAATTAATCTGTTTAGTTTACGCTATTGATATTTAATAAATTAGAACGATGTTTTCTTTGCGGTTTCGTTTTTATTAGAATAACGTTTAGGTTTCAGGATTATGAGATTGTACCTAAGGATTATCGGCTGTGACGTCAAGTAGTAGGTGTATTAACTAGTCTCTTATTGCGTCACTGTACATAGCCTGTGGGTCACGTTTCTATAATGAGTGTCAAGTTCAATTACTTTTGAGTAATTAAATCGGAATCGGCCAGACTGATACTTGTTTATCCAGCTATAGACTATTTCTAGTTCATCCTTTGAGAGATTTTATATACTAAGGTAGGTTTACCGAACGATATTTTTACAATATTACTGTATCGAAGATAATTTATATCTGACGTTTGATTCCCGTAAGACTGTCTGACGTACGTATTACCTTGTAATGTACCCATGCTTTAGTACTTAGTTCTCAGAGTTTTGAACTTGTTCGATGTTCATAAATATTTCTGTTTGCTTTTAGGGCCACGATAATAAATAGTGAGAACTCATTTTATGGAACACCAATATGTATTTTTATAAGTTCCACATTTACAACGTTTATAATTAAAGTAAGGTACGTTAGGCCATATAAAACTACATAAAACAATAAAAACTTATGAATATTTATGCCTAAAACAACTATGTAAAGTAATTTGACTAATTGACTTTCATGTTCTAAGAATTGAACGTTTGCTAAAAATGTTTTACCTAGGGTTTGGCATAAAAAGGACTATTTAATCATGCTAATGCTTTGATATTACAAATATCCAGGTTTCCACGTAAACTAGTAATAACAAATCTTAGGAATTATAGCATATCAGAATTTAATATTTCGCTTATTGGCCCTGAAACAGGCATGTTATTAAAAGTTGAAAATAATAAGCTTAATACTGAATTTTCACCGACCAATAGAAAAGCTAAAACTAATGTCAAAATATTTACACTAAAAGTGGGCCTCGATTCGGCTATTTTAAATGCATGTCAGTGGTCGGCCAGTGTACTTGTCATTGTGCCTAATTTTCATAGTCAGATAAGCCTTCAATAACATCTCATCGATCTCACGAAGAGAATGATCGTATTGACCAATTACTGGTCGGTCGTAATGAAAGTTAGCAGAATTTCAATTATTGTAAAAACGATCAAATGAAGCAGGTCATTTAATTAATTCAAGCAACTCTTAAATAGCTACTTCGAGGCCCTAAAATAACTAGTATTTTTAGATACCATGAAGAAAAAATAAAACAAACTGTCAAGACACTGTCAAAACTTGCCGTATACATAAATATTTATTGCTTTTAGGTTTTAAAATATATCTACGTTTTTTTAAACTATAGTTGCAATATTATAATGCAAATAAACTTGAATTATCCATGGACAATTGGACAAGTGCTAATGGTTGCCAGAACACTAAAATGTCTTATTTTAAGAAACATTATGTTGCATGGTTACGATTTGTGAATAATGTTTCGCATCACACTACATAAAGAAAAAACTGGCTTATCCAAAAGCTGCAATAGTAAAAATAAAAAACAAAGTTTAAGAAATAATTTTAAGAAGGCATATTTAAAATCAGTGTAATCTCAACACCGATGTTAACTTTTTTTTGGAGTTTCTTGCTGGCTCTTCTCCATAAGAAGGACAATTAAGAACCGAACAACGAGAGTCAGTAGATTTTACTTTTCTTAAGCGCCTTTTTTGGTTATGAGAAATAAAAGCATTTTGATTTTGATTTCAAGTACACAATTAGGCCTTTACACCTAAACGTGATAGGATCATCCAGGTCAAAAGTACCATAATATTGCTATTTCCACTGAACTTACATAAGCACCTTCTTACTATGACTACTTTATATTCGAATGGCGATCTCACAAACGATGATTCATTCGTTCTCCACCGGACTCCAACTTACAGACGTGATTTCTATGTGACTTGCCATTCAAGAAGTAGGATTTTAGTTTGTTTCGAGAAAAATATTCTATATCCCCACCAACATTCAGCGTACGTGAATTTGATCATATTTGAACGATTGATTCATTTTCATAGGCTAACACACAAAATGACAATATAAGAACGGCGATGGAAATTAATTGTGTTAAGCTAATTTCAATTTCAAACATGACATTGCAAATACGATAACGAACATCTGAAATAGGTCAAAGCACATTCCATTTAAATGGCCTAATAACGTTATAGTCACAGTCAGTGACAGGTAGCTTTATTCACTGGAAAATTTAATATTAATGCAAATACTAGTCTAGTTATCTCGAGCGTCTGGGTTTTAAACTTGGATAAAGATTATTCTTTTCATAACTTATCTAACAGCTAAACGAAGCACGTTCATTTAATTCTGAATTTTTTCATAGTACTTCTCGATTTACTTGATTTTTTATTTTATTATAAGCTGCCATTATGTCTTACACTACAAGACTTTACAAATTACAGGTTGCGTCCATCCTATTCATACATTTAAGTCTGCCTTCATCTTCGATCCAACTTTTGTATTTACCATGTCTTTACGAATAAAGATTTTCATTTTCATTTTCAAGCACCATGTACAAAAATGTATTAAAAGAGAGACCTTTGCCTTTGAGGCAGTGCAGTAGTGGTTCATAATACAGCTGTACGGGGTGCGGTGTCAGCAAGAGCCAGCCCACGTGCGCGAACCAGAACCCGCGCCTGATGTCGTGCGGGATGATAATAATTAGTGAGTCCTTACATCTTCTGCAGCCTGACTACGGGGTCAGCGACGAGGTCGGCGCAGGAGGGGCGCAGTGCGATGCGGCGGTCCACCACGGCCGGGTGCGGCGTCAGCACGAGCCAGCACACGTGCGCGAACCAGAACCCGCGCCTGATGTCGTGCGGGATGATAATAATAAGTGAGTCCTTACATCTTCTGCAGCCTGACTACGGGGTCAGCGACGAGGTCGGCGCAGGAGGGTCGCAGTGCGATGCGGCGGTCCACCACGGCCGGGTGCGGCGTCAGCACCAGCCAGCCCACGTGCGCGAACCAGAACCCGCGCCTGATGTCGTGCGGGTCCGCCACGGTCTCCGTGTACTTGTGGTGGACTCGGTGGTCGAGCGCCCATGTGTATATGTCGCGCTGGAAGAGAAAGACTATTTTAGACATACATAACATAAGTTTTAGGGATAACAACTGTAAAGATTAAATACAATAATAATATAAAAAATAATAATAATATAAATAATAAAAAATAATACAATAATAATAATATAATAAGATTCAGTTATAACGCTTTGACTTCATGTAAGACAAAAGTGATAAAGCCTTTTTCAGTTATACTAGTGTATCGAAAATTAACTTTATTTACACTGCATAAAGTTGATGTTTGAAAAACAGCAAAAATTAAACCTGACTTAATTTTTGTATAGATATCCTTCGTCGGGGTCATACTTATCTCGAGGATTAGTTAAAATATGACATTTATGTATGGCATACAGAATTGGATTAATTTAAAGTGTAATCCAAGCTATGTCAATAAATTGACTCCACACAGCAAACAGTTAACGTGTTAGTACAAGGGTAATCTTCGTAGTTTTATAAGGCTTTTTACAACATTATTACGCATACACCATGACTATAAAGATAAGAGTATCACATAAAAAATGCTTTTCATCTAAAATATATTGATACAATAAACCGCTCGCCCAGAAACGTACAAAGCCTCTTAGCAAACTGAATTTTTGTTTACATGAGTTCGTTTTACTTATGTATTATTTTCATTATTCTATATTGAATATAAAGTACTAGACAAATTACACTTCACAACTATTAAACAAAATAGAAACACGTTATAACACACCGCCGCGTTTGGAACGTGACGATCCGCCGCCAAACCTTTCTAATATACGTATACATAGTCCTTTTTTAATCTCTTTTATTGAACTCGCCCACAGAACTTCAAACATTCCAGCAAAAATAATCCTCTATTCGCGAACACGTCACTCTGCTGTTTATTTAGTTTATCAAGGAATTGTTACAGTAATTTGAGCTTTTAATTTACGAGTTGATTACAAGTGAACGAGACAGTAATTAGCTACATTTTAAAATAAGTGTATTTTAAACTTTACTTTTGTTAATTACATAATAAACATTTTTTAAATTAAATATTATTAAATATTTTAAAATTATTTAAAATATTATGTGAAGACTTAAATCTAATGTAACAACAAACAGTTACAGCTATACTAAAACTTTAAAAAACTAGGCAAGTAGCCAGAATTGTGTAGGTTGTATGGTTCTAAGCGTTAATCTTGTTTAGACGTAGAACCCATTTGTATTTTATTCTGAATAGTGTCGATTCGAGACATCAAATTGAAGGAACGTCTTAAACATTAAATTACATTTGAATACCTTAGTATTCAAATATAAAGTTTATGGGAGTTTTGAAAAGCATCTTTCCGAGATCACGGCTCGTTACTTTTGAATTTAGTTCAGTTTGGTTTAAAATTGGTTTCAAATTATTTGAATATTATGTGTCCATTGGGAGGAACTAACACGTGTCAGCTAAATTAATTTTGTATTTAACTTGAATTGGAATTTAATTGTTTATAGCCTAAACCTGCTGAGTGCCTGCATTACACTCGTGCACAGTACAATATATGTTATACAATATAATGTATAAAGCCTAAAGCCCCACAAATAGTTATTCGAGTTCTAGTAAATATACAACAATTTAGTTTATCAAGACTTTATATGACTTCATAATTTCTGTACAACTAGTCTGAACACTGAACCTAGTTACTTGGGCGTAACAATAAAAAGATTAATAACATTTTATACTAAAGGGTAGTGCTTTGTATTTATCTTTTGGAGATTCTGTAATTAAGTCCTTGTTTTATCTGTGATGTTTAATGAGAAAATCCTTTTGTTTTTACATAAGATGCTAAGCTATACGATAGACTTATAAATAATATATAATTAATTTAAGGAATGGAAAGTGGAAAAAAAAACAAGGAATTTTCTACTGAAAACTGTGATGATATAGTGTTGGCATACGAATCTTGGATCAGAGGAAACCCCTTAACAGTTTTTCTGGGAAAATGAACCTTGGTAATTAACAGATTGACGTTTGTAGGCTAACAAGATAAATGACGTGAAAGTATCAATTACAGATGTAGACATAGAAATAGTGCTAATATACAGTACACTACATAGAAATCATTAAACAATAAAAATTTAATAATAAGTTATAGTATTTTGTTCAACTACTTTTACGGATTTTATCGCGGTTTGTATTTGAATTTTATTTTCCCACGTTTCGACACCTTTGCAGGTATCAAATAATAATTCAAATGAAAACCGCGATAAAATCCGTAAAAGTAGTTTTATTTCAATGTCTAACATTCGCGAAAACCTCAGAACTCAATATTTTGTTCAAGTTATTTACACAACGTTAGGACTTCACTTGATGTTAGATATTTAATAGTTACTAATTGAATAAAAAAACAGCTCCATTAACAAACTCAACCGCCTAAAAGCATATTAAAAATACAAATGTTTTTGGTTGAAGCGGATTAATTCTTCAATGTAATGTTTTATGTTTAACGTTTTAATTTGTTAATACTCTCTACTAAAATTGAACAGTATATTTGAGGAAAAAAGATTTATAAGCTAGTTTAGGTAACTATTAGAAACTATTCCACACTTATTAGGTTTCTTTCCTCTAACTAAACCCATACTTCCACGTTAATGGTTAATTTAGCTTCCTAAATTGGTTTTGAAAGGGCAGACCTGAATTATTTAGCGCTGATTCGTAATTCGTTGTCAATCAAGTTGATTTACCAGTGCTTTAACTAAAATGGCCAATTTATGCGAAAAAGGCTTCTGTTTTTGTTTTTTAGCGAAAGTATCTATGCAGCATATTTTTTTAGCGTTAAGGACCATTAGTTCCTATATAACGCCATTTTGTCTAGATGCATACTCGGTATACACTTTTACATTATACTGATTGTGAATAACATCACACATCTCATAATTGTTATGAATCCAAAGTATGAAATTACCAGTGTATTATGGAATCAGAGACAACGAAGGTACCACAAGCACCCAGACTCGAGACAATTTACCAACAGGTTAAATATTGACTAGTCCGGGGATCGAACCCGGGTTATCATAGCGAAACCTTGAAAACCGCTGTAAGTGTACGCCATTTGACCACGGAGGTCGTCAATCGTAAAATTCAGCCAGGCATACTACAGGCTAGGAATATTCCATTACATACTTAATCCTTTTAAAAGTTTCAGTTGAACGCCAGTGCCCAACAAGGCCACGGCATGAAAGGTCAAATAGGTACAATTGACTTAATTTAGTCACAAGCTACGATCTACGCACAACAATTCAGACTGGCCTTCTTATTAGTGTTATATTATTGTCATACTTTATTTATGTAGTTTATCTATGTCTATAAATGTTCATGTTTAGTAGTAAGAATATTTATAAAGAATAAACTATTTTACATTACAGTACTCATTTGTGTTACTAGAAGTGTAGTAAGTGAGATTTAGTCCTACTCTTAGATAAATATTTTTTTACAAAATTTTACAAGTAATCACGAAAATGCACGCAATGTGCACAATAAAAAAAAGAGTATAATAAGAAAGTAAAAAAATATATTGTCAAATTCAATAGTAATGTCAATTTGTATTTAACTAGCTGTCACCCGCGGCTCCGACCGAGCCACCACGTGGAAATAAATTTAGTGATAATTTATAAAATTAGGTCATCTGCACGACGGAGGCTGCACTGCTGAACGCGATTTCATTTCTAATAATTATTAAGAGATAAAATTTTTGAACATCCTGGTACTATTTTAATATCCTCTGCACTCCTTTTGATGAAATTCATACGGTATTTGGTCAAATGCCTGTTATTATTTCCCTGCGATATATTTATTTGAATCATAGCGATGATGACGTTATTAAAACAATGAGCTTTAATAACGATTAATTGTAAATTATATGACAGTGTGTAATTGTTAATAATTAATCTCACTGACACGTAATTTGGATGATCAAATAGTTAGATAGTCGTTTAATTAGCAGGTTTACAAGTAAAATGCAAGTTTCATTGTTTTTTGTACTTTAAATGCAAATAAAAACCTATATTAGGTACGAGTTTATATGTTAAATATAAACATAATATCTCCGTCATTAAATTTCTGATTCAGTTTATCTTCTATTTCACGATAAATTATTTTAATCTGATTCATATTTGACACAACGATTAATAGCTTTCAGCTTTGACTATTATAAATTATGTGCCTAAGACCTGTGTAGGTTTTCAATTGGACTAGTATAGTAACTATTTTGTTTTAAATTAACAATTTTTTGCAGTTTTTAATCTTTATTTGAAACTGTAAGATCTTGATCGCATAATGATTAATTTATGATAGTTTTTAGTTCCAGTTACGTCGTTTCTTCTCCACAGCACGAACACTTATAGAGTGGTTAGTAATTTATAATTGGCCCTTACAGGGTGTTGTCCATTGTATTGACATTCCAAAAGTGCTACTATGTAGCTTAGGTGGAACAAATGAGTAATGAATATTAATTTCAACTTGCTTGATTATGTATTTTGATGCCTCATGGAAAAATGTTTTTGCTATGTTAGAGTACAAGAAAGTGATTAATTTTGGTTGGGATTTTAGCTCTAGCAGCGGTCGTTTAGCTAGCGGATGTTTGTAATCAAAAGCTGTGAATTTTCAGGATGTAGATGAGATTTCTAGCGAGCATTCTACTGAAAGGATAGTTGTTTATTCACAAATTTGCTTCGAGAATCCAGCGGTCCGCTTCCGCTATTTTAAAGTCAGTGGGTGGCAGGTTAATGAACGTTCCAGTGTACTTGTTATGGTGCCTAATTTTCGTATTGAGATGAGCCTACAATGAGCAGTCAGTGGCAATCCACAATGAAAACAGTGGCAAGTTGGTGTACATTTGTCATTAAACTAAAATTACCTGCATACGAAAATAAGGCAACAATAAGACATAATAAAATATTGGAATCGGGCCCTTGGATTATATTTTAACGTTGAAGGTTTCATATTAGGTTTGATTCATATTAATAAAACGAAAACATAAGTTATGTTTATTTATTTATGGCTCTCCTGTTCATGGAATCAATGATGGAACTTATTTTTCATAGGAATTAGGTATGACTGGGTGTTCGTATAGCATAGATAATGTATCAGTGGTAGTAAAGAGTAAGGTAATAAACTGTTATTAATGATACACGTTATTTACCCTCTTTAGTGTTACCTACTAGTGATGGAAGAAAAAAATGTAGGTATATCTTCTTTTAGTATACATTTATAAAGTGCGGATTATGAAGATATTTGAGCTAGGTCTTAAGTAGTTAAGAAAAGTCCTACTTTTTATTTCTCTGTCTTGGTCCGGTGCCGTCATATAACCGTGAATATAAATTTGTAATAACTTATAGTGTTTGTAAATTGTACATACCTAGTATATTATGCTAATAAAACTATGAAAAAATACATTTGACAGCGACGTTCATCTATTATACTTAAATATTGTCATCTTTTATTTTAACACTAGAAATCATTATCATAGTGAGGATAAAAAAATATAATATAGCGAAAAAAAAGGTTGATTTATAATGTAGGTAGCATCTGTGTAGGTAAAATATTGCAAAATATGAACCTTATCTTTAAATAATTTAAATTTTAATATACTTTGTGTAGTATTTCTTAGATGCTATATCCTCAACTCGACATCAAATTAGAAAACGCATATCAAAATCTCGATATGCGTTTTCTTTTCTTTTCATCTGCATACCGAATTTACGTTACAATTCCGACATTTAATTCACTTCCCTTTAATTAAGAATTAGTCAGTCTTCTAGTATTAATTAGGTGTATTTAAGCTTCTATTTAACTTTGCTTGTTAGTTAACTTGTTATTAAGTATGTTTGGGTTAAATACAGGCTGTTCCCGGTATTCCACGAAGGGTTTAATTCGGATAAGTATGTAAATTGGATGACAATGTAATCAGGAGACGGGAGGTTTCCGTGGAAGCTGTGTACATTTAGCAGTTCCACTGAATTTTGGGCTTTATTTATACGCCTTAATTTGTATTCTGACCATGGACATAAAATTTAGCGCAATTAATTGTTTTACAGAAGGCTTTGCAATTAACTTAAGTAGGTAAGCTATTAAGCATTTTGAAGTTAATCAAAATAAACAGGTACTGAAAGTAACCATGTCGTAAGAGGTACTATATATTATTCTAAATATTGCTAAATAGAGATAACAGTTAATTTATAAATATAAGACCTTTAACCATACACTTTGTCAATCATAACTGTACTGTATAAAATATGTCCATTACCATAAAAAAATCAAGGCGAAATATTTTGCTTGACCTAAAACATTTGCGAATAGATTTCTAGTTACCGTGACCTTTGTGATTAAAAAGCCTCTAAATGGGTACTTATAGGTAGTTGGAAGGGAATCAATTTATGGCTGGTTCGGAAATCGAGGCGGCATTCTGTCTAGCTGATGGCTTGCCATATCACGCTCCTGTAAACACGCGATAGTTAACGCAATCGATAAAAACATTATAAACATTAACTATTTGATAAAAATCACAATTATAACGGCTTTTCTGAAAGTTTCATCACAATTAGCTCTCGGAGCTGTGACTTGATTGACGGGACTCTAAGCTTTTACAACAATTCAGTATCATTATTATTTTGTTGTTTTACTTGTAGGTATTATATTTAGTTGGGGCTCATTAGCAATCGGTAATATTTCTTTTGTTTCCTGATAGTTAATAATTTTACCGATAAAATTAATTAGAATAAAATATGAAGCAAGTTTTAAGTACAAATTGTAAGCCAGTTACATATATGTATTTTAGACAATATTATTACATAATTATTCGTTGTCTTTAATATTAATCTCGATGTGATTTTAAAATGGTGCTGTCTTGACGTAAACATCTTTGATGTAGGTATTTTAATTAATTAGAGATTTTCGCTTTTGTGACATAATAAGCCCAACAAAGCGAGAATAATATTAATTAAAATTAAAACATTTTAACTTCTTAGCTCAAGACGTGAGACGGGATAAACAACCTTTAAGTAGCTTGAAATGTGGCTAAACTTGGAACTTGGAAAATTTCCATAAACTGATACGTTGGGTAGACGAAAATACTGTGTTCACATGCTGTTGTGCGTATCGAGAGTCAAAGGATACCCTTTAACAGTCTCTCCTGGGAAATGCTGAAAGAAACTTTAATGTCAAGAGCTTTCGAGACTGGCCTTCGTAGATAACAGAACCCCTGTCGGAGTCGCACAGAGCATGCGTAAGCGATCCCGCTCTGGCAAAGGGGAATAGACCAGAATGTTTTGTAGTCACTGACTGTCACTGCAAGTCCGACTTATCCCTAGTCCCTCGATTTGGGTTGCAATCATTAGCTTTAGCAGGCATTTGCTTTAGCTTTTCACCCCGACAAATAGCAAACTGTACCCACTCTACACATGTGTTAATGTAAGTGCCGATTGTGACCAACACAATTGACCTAACAAAAAAATAACGTGCAATTGTCGAACTTTGAGTATTTAAAGATAGTATGCTAACAGTAGGTATATCGTATCTTGTACTTCATGACACCTGCACGATGGAAGATTTAATGCAAGCTGACTATGCAGTTCTCGTAGCAGAATTTTGGGCTGACACAATATAAATGGATTGTCATCGACACGATAAAGAAGAATGGTACTAAGGAATAAAATTATTCGTGTTTAAACGTAAATTGCAGCAATTAGGTCAAAGATTAAGAATTGCAATTCAACTTGGCAATGCCGCCGCATCTTAGGGACACTTCCAGTCGTCAGCGATGATAATTTTTTTGAAGCTATATTTTAGATCTTATGTTTAATTTAGTTATACTTATGCTATGTTTTTGTTTGTATACAGTTAAGTAAGGCTTCTATAAAAATAGCAGCTTCAAAGTATCTTACCTGTCCTGTGACAGTGAAGAGCAGAGCGAGCAGTACCCGCAGAGGCAGCTTCGCGCGGTACGCTCGGTGCGACCACAGCCTGTGCACGCCGGCCGTGATGCCGAACCCAGACGTGTATATTGTGCCTATCACTGCAACAAACACATATAAAATTAACTATATATACTGAAATGCTGTATCTTTTGCTTTGTATAATAATTCCCTACTAATTCCCTACTCATTATAATTAATAATTCCCTACTGAAAAGCTGATGCACAAGTCACTCAAAAGAAAAACAATTAAAATATCAGTGGTTCAATTACTCGTATTGGATTCGTGTGCACAAGGTTGCAGGTTGAACTTAGGGTTTTTCACTAAAGTCAATTATCAAAGGTTTATTTCCTTTATTTATCCTACGATAAACGGTCAACGCAAATATTGTGAGAAAGCCCTAGATTTTAAACAGAGCTCTTGAAATAGCTCGCAAATGAGCTGGCGCTGGCTTTGTATGAGATGAGTTTGCTTGGCTGAGGGACAATTACAGGCTGTCATTAACATGCTAATTGTGCTCCTTGTGCGGCAACAGCTACGGGAATACAAGGCTTTAATGTGAATACTTGCATAAGCATACGATGCATGAAAGGCACAATACATGATACACGACATTAATTTGATGTCATCAATATAATAAAATTAAAAACCGTTTTTTTTATGTGTTATACGTCCAATAGGAATTAATTGGACCCAAATAATACACGAAAGAGATTTTTAGAGAGAGAATTTTTCGGAAAATAAAGTATTTTGATCGATACATTATTGGTATGGATTTACCTAATATTCTTTTGTAAAGGTCTAGCTGTTACAAGACGACGTAAGTTAATTGCAGCAAAGAAGATCAAAAACAATAAATGTAAAAAATAGAAGTAAACTTACCAAACAGTATTGTGAGTAACTTAACTTGATTGCTAATAATCAGGTACAATCCATAAATGGAAACTAAATGCAATAAAATTTGAACTATGAGGTCTGGCCATCTAATTTGTGCGTTAAATTTCATGGCTTCATATCTTTTGATATCGAAGTCTAAATCACTTGTCACTTTGTCACTAGCACTGTTTAACACCGTGTTATTGTTCTCATAGTCTTTGACATCATCAGGTTTGTATATCTTTGGTTCGGACTGCATTTCTTCACCGCACATTTCCATGTGCTGCTGCGCGGGTGCCATTCTGTCAAAGAAATAAAAAAAATAAAAATAATTATTTAAATTAAAATAAATAACGTAAACTACTTGCATTATTCTTATGATATTTTAGACAGCCCTAAGCGCTGTCGGCAACTGGAATTGCTTTCCTAAATGGACTTCGGTCTGAGGTTAATTTATCAATAATTCTGACCTGAAATATTGATGTGACACCGCAAGTCTTGCCTCTCGCATTTGAACACTCGTAAACTAGGTGATCTTTAAATAATTCTATTACATTTACTCTGTTATATAGTTTTTGATTACTGAAGACAGATTTAAACAATAATATATTTAAAAATAATTTATTTATATATTTAAATTTTCTATTCTCTTGTCGACAACTTTTGACTGCTAACAGCCTTATACGTACTATGGGTCGTGCGACCAAACTAATTTATTTCATTGCACACACGTTAGCGATAGTGACTAATTCAGTAGATTTAAACCGCTATCTCCTGATACTATATCGCTGTATGAGTAAACACAGGTGTTCTCACTATCGATAAGGAAGATGCAAAGTGTATTTGTCATGTATGTTATTAATAGGATCAACGAATAGGAGTTTTGTTTGTGAACTTTGTGCCAAGTGATTAATACTTTTAATCCATTTACATATAATAAAACCGGACAAATGGGGGCTAAGAGCGGACGCCCTAGGGCTAACTACAACCGTATACTTTAGGCCTTTATAGGATATATATACGACTCACGTGATGCAGGGATCTCTACAGACATTCAGATACATCATTATTTGTGCATTTTAGATTTTGAACGTATGACCTCCTAGCCCTAAAAAAATTAATGCGGACAACATCACATACATTGTTCTGCACCCGAAGTAAGTAGCTATTAAGCACTTGTGCACTACTACAAACACCCAGACCCGAGACAATGTAGAAAAGTGACTTTCTACATTGAGCCGTCCGGGAATCGAACCCGGGACCTCAGAGCTAGCGGCACCTTGAAAACCGGTGCGTACGCCACTCGACCACGGAGGTCGTCAATAATGTCGTGTCGTCATTTTTTTTATTTAATGTATCTTCGGTTCATGGGACAAAGTTACTTAGTTGATTAAATAATAGCGGCGCCCCGTGGTTTTACCCGAACAGTGCCCGTTTCGTTACAAAAAATAACTACAGGTCAATAATTGAGAAGAGTTTAATTTTGAAGTTGGCTAGTAAGTTCATTATTAATCCTAGCTAAATGTTTGACTTTTGTTAACATCTGTTAAGCCGTTTTTGCCTAATTGTGGAACAAACATGCGAACAGCCACAGGCACAGTTTACAATTCATAAATAACAAATTCTGGTAAAGCATATCATTCTGTTACAAATATCATTATCTATTTTTCTGTCGTTACCGCTGTATAAGTAAACACAGGTGTTCCCAAAAGCGATAAGGAAGTCGCTTGTTGGGTTTTCAATTCTTCGAAAGATATCATCAATAGGTATTTATTTACATTCAATATTCATTGGCGCATTAGCACCATTCTGTATTTTCCATACTTGATGTCTACGTTACTGCGTGAACTGATTTGATGGAGGATAGTTCACATTGGAAAAGACGACGATTAATGTTTAGTTACTTGAAAGTATCTGGTATGAAAAAGATATGCTATGAATCATGTAACAATTTCTATTAAAATTTCTACTACGCTAAAAATACTCTCAGTTGTTTCTTTAACAAACTTCTTTGACAAAACAACATATTTGATTAAATAAGCTGCCTAAATTAGGGTATTTACAAAATATATAAAACATTTCCAATCTTTTCATATGACGTGTACCTACGTTAAAATCTTTTTGTCAGCTTTAGAACTAAGAGTACTTATACCTCAGGTATCATAAAATATTCAATGAACTCGATTCCTTTTTACATTGATGTGTAATAAATTATTAAAGATGTTTTGTGCACAAAATAATGGCAAAATTGATGTCAAATATGTCAAGGAAATGTAATAATCTTGTTGTTGAGCGCAGAGCTCTGAATGGATCATAAAGTCACGCATTTTAATTACGTACAATTACTATTGTATTTCTCCATGCACGATAAACGTGCGCCATTGTTATTAACTCTTAAACTATGAGGTTTATGACTATGTTAAAATATAAATTCTTATTTTACTGATACCTACTAAAATTGATATTTTTATGCCCCTAGGTGTCCACTGCAAGGCAAATTCCTCTCTTACTTCCCTATTTTTTTTCTAACATTGGGTACTTTAGTCCACACGCCGCGTTTGATAGCCCGAATCTTCCACTAATAACAATATTTTTACTTATACACCTAATCACATAAGTGAAAATAATAATGTTACCTTGAAATCGTAATTAATAAAAAGCCAACAGATTGCTAGCTCATTAGAGGCTTGTCGTTAACTGTATAGGAAAAGGAATGCGGTTTGGTTCAAAACAGGTCAAGTTAAAAGAAGACAGGTTCTTTCCTCGGATTTTAGCTTAATTCTGTTCCAAAATAATACTTATTACTCTCTGAAGTGTGGATTTCCTACGATAAAAAGTGGGCGTATAACTGTGTCTACGCCTTTGGGAACGTCAGGCGTAATTATATTTTTACTTTTTAAATATTTTTAATACGTTGATAGGCTTATGCCCTGCAGTGGGATAGAAACGGCTAAGAAAAAAAAATACGTTGATACTTATTTAAGATAATATTCCCTAAAAATACAAAGTTATTTAAGATATTGCTACATAAGGGTGCAGCCATATCTGACGACCGAGTATTACACGAACAGCTCAGTCACTGTTTCAGCCTCACTCAGTGACTAACTTCAAGTAGGTATGTATTTGTTTAAGACGAACCTTATTATGTATACATTACCCAGTATACCCACGTAAGACTAGCTATTGAAAAAACAGTCAAAGACGAAGTTTAAAATATTATTGTTACAGACCTATATCTTACTTCATTAGGTATACAAGGTAAACTTGATAAAGAATTATATATCGCTATAATCATCTCTCTTTATTATGAGTCATATTATTTTCCTTAATCGAAGGTTTAGATAATAATATGTAGCATGAAAATATTACGTTTTTGATCGCTTGAATCGATTGAAGGATAAAAATATTTATAACAACAATTTAAGCGCCACTCGCTGACGTTATTTTTACTTTTAAATAAAATTTTAGTCAACATTTTATTCCGATAAAAATTTTGCTAGTAAACATGTCATGTCAGGTTTGTTTTTTAGCTAGAATTGTTACATAGGAAACAACAAAATGGAGAATTTGTGAAATAAATTGGTATTTATGAGATGTGTTTGAATGGTTTCTTAATAATTAACATAAAATAACTAAACGGATTTTTTTGAAATTTGGAACACAGATAGGACAGTCGGAGAACGGAGAAGGCATAAGGTATTAAGGTGGCTGAAGCAGCGGGTTGTTGCTACTTCAGATATTTGGTAGTACATAATATCATTATGGTACAGCCCCGAGACCTAACGAAATGTACAATTTACTATTTTGGAAGAAAATTTATTAAAATAGATGTAAGTAGTAAAAATGACTATTTGCTAATGAGATACAAGAAAAAAAATGTTACATTGACGAAAAACACAAACAAAAGACAAGATAAAAATACTACAATTATTTAATTCACAACAACACAATTACAAAGTTAGACGTTAGAATAATTCTAAGCAATTAATGGTCCAATCGTAACACTCTACTGTGGCCTGCAGGTATTACGACATTATTCGAATTGGTCATGATTCATTCAATACATTGTCACGGTTACATCACTACCACAAACACGATTATTTTCCTCTTAATTTCTAGCAACCTTGTTGTGTGCATTCTAAACAAGGAATAAACAATAGATACTATAATAATAATAACTAAAATTTCGGAGAGCCGCGTCTTTTTCGCAGCTACATTTTTGTCGAGGAATGGGGACCTAGAAACCAGTTTAAAGCGGCTATATCTGGAAGCTGTCAATATAAGCTATGATTTATCGCTACTGTGGAATGGCTGAAACATCCACATTGATCAGATCTTGATCCTGATCTGACCTGAATCTGTCTGTGAGACCTTTCCCACAAAAGTGGGATATTTCCCACTATTAAGCACCAGTGGGTAGAATTCCACTTTAGTCACATTCAGTCTTGTATAAATTTATAGAAAAAGTTTAAACATATTACGAAAGAAGGATAGAATTATGCTGTCCAGTATTGTAACCTGCCTATATTACACATTGAATGTTTCCACGTTGTTCGATCCAATCAAGATCTGGTTTGTTATCTCTTTCAATACACGTGCAGCGGGCAGCCTGACTAATGTAGCCGTTAAGGATAAGGTAAACACGAGTATCGTCACAAACATAAATGTAAAATCTTCTGCTGAAAATGGTACTTATTTATCTAAAGCAACAGCTTATCTGACCCTTACAAACAATTATTCCCATAAGACTGGTCGTCAAAATTAAAGAATGTCAGAAACCAATGTATGATATATTATGATGATGATATCCCATTAATTTACAAATCACCCATCTACAGGTCCACCGCGGTCTTAACTTACTAAGGATAAGACTTACATGCAAAATCAAATACCGGGTCTTCAAACTACAAGCTGCTATGTGTAATAACGCTGATCTAATCACTTATACATGTATGGAAGTGACAAAAGTGAGTCACTAGAGTTATCGAAAAGTAACGTTTCCATAAATTAGAGGGATGTCTATCACCGTTAACACTTATAGAAAAGTAATTTGTGTAGTGGGGCTGTTCTGTAAGCAAAGCTATTAGTTAATCGACTATATGACTGTCCGTCATTGTTGGTATACCTATGTAAATAGAAAAAGACAGGTCAAGGAACATTGTTAGAATTTCATTAATTTGGTTAAAAACGTTTACATAGTCTACAATTTCTGTGGACATGAAAGCTCATAACAACGTAAACTCATAAATTTCGAGTCCTAAGCGTGCTTTAAATGTTTACTTTTGACGAGTAAACGTTTACAATTTTGTTCTGTTTACTTTATGCTTCTGTGATGTTATCTCAAGGTCTGTTTCATTCAAGTGTGACTGTCAGCCACGTTTCGCTGTTTAAGCGTAACAGCTGTTTTCTATATTTAAATCGACACGGCCAGATACCTTGTTTCATATTATCGAAAAAATTAATAACCAATTTATGTTAAATAATTTTATATTTATTTAATTGTAGTCTTGAAATTGATGGAGTTGTAAAACATATTAATGAGATAGGTATCTTTCTTTATGCTTTAGATTTTAATGATCGTAGTAAATAGTAGCCTACGACCTTATATGGAGTTAGCAAACTCTTTTTTTTTTATTTTAATCAGTTATGTGGCCTTGAAAGCGTAACAGACAGAATTCTGAGAGCAATAGGTTTCAGCGATAATCGTGTGAAGAGTGAAGTCATCTATTGAGAAGAAAATGTTTCATTTAGGCTGTAATGAATAGGTAGTGTTCGTTATGCGAACCTTATCTAATCTGCCTATTATAGCTTAGTAAATGTAATATGCAATGACGTGTTCTTTTTATTAAACCTTTTGTCGGCAATCCCTGTTTTAAAAGATTGAAATGTAAATATTTAACTACTTAATTATTTTGTTTATAAAAATAATATCTGTAGGATTTATAAAACAATGATTATGTAATTTATTATTCGCAATTAGATAATTATTCAATACGTGACGAAAGCTGACCGCATAGCGATGTTAATGATCACTATTATAGAATAAATTACATTGTTTTGTCGCATGCACCAATAATGTAACTATACTGATACAAACAGACATTGCTAATACTAGGTAGGTGTACATTACGACACTATACAAGGTGTCACCAAAAAGTCAAATTAATCTATCTGAAATTTTGTAAACGAACTGTGTACCACATGTACTCTTCACCCCTTTTGGATAGATATAACCTTAAGGTAACACCTTGTCTACTATGTATAGAATAGGTTCACTATAAACTCAGGTGCTACATGCTCGACACTGGTGGTGATACATGTTACAGACATTATGCAGACATAAGACAGTGTCCTAGTGTGAATATTTAAGGAATGTATTGTGCAGTTGTGTCGCATGGGGTGGTATAGTGTAAGAGTAGCCTAATAGCGTGATTTCATGACGGTATTATACCTATTACAGCTTGCAACATAGTTGACCTAATAACCTTCTATTATTGGTATGGCAATATATATGTGATTTATATAATATTCACATTAGTTACATGTCATAACCACTTTTTTCACCGGAAAAATAGTCATAGACCAATAAAGATCCAGTTCATACCGAGAATTTTATTTAAATTTCCTTTTTACTCAAGAAGGAATAATTGGCAAAAAAATATTCTGGGAAACAATATATTTATACGAGACCCAATTAATTACAAAATATGCATTTAAAATTAATTGTAGCTTTTTATTTTTTGTAACAACTTACCAAGACACGTGTTTTACAAAACGTTTAAGCTTGTATTTATTTTTATTAGCAAGTGACCTTACCAACTAACATCGCGTGTGCTACCCTATTCTTAAATTAATGACGAAGCTATGCTTTCCTGGTAGTGGTAGTTCATATGAAAATAAAAAATAAATGATTCATTCGCGAGTGACAGTAAATAAACAATAAAAAACATACCACTCCTTCACTTTGCTTTATTTACTACTTGCTGTGTCCCGCGGTTTCACCCGCGTGAATGACAATTCATACACTATCTTTATAAATTATAGCCTATGTGTTATTCCGATGTATAAGCTACATTATTGTAAAGTTTCATTAAAATACATTCAGTAGTTTTTGCGTGAAAGAGTAACAAACATCCACACATCCATTCTCACCAACTTTCGCATTTATAATATTAGTAAGGATTAACTTAGATAATATTCAGCGGCCGAATGTTTGCTTTAAAAAAGTTACCCTAGCAAAATTTTGCTTAGACCTGGAAGATATGGAGCCCTTTAATAATGAAGATTTTTATTCAAGTTTCATTTAATTTAGAAAAGGTATAGTCGATCAAATCAAAAGCAGTACGAAAAATAAAGTTAAGATAGGCTAAAGGCGAGTTTCGACAAAAAAAATAAAACCTTGAGACACAACAGTTATCTAGTCACTCAGGAGTTAAAATCAATTTTTAGTAGGATCAATGAACCCGCATTTTTTTGGTCATATTTCAAACACGATCTTTGTACTATTATGTATTCTGTGGCCATACCTTAATTTTTTTTTGTTTTTAGTCTAACTAGATCTCTCCAGCGGCTTTGCCGGTTGTTGAATGTCACAACAATAAGTAAGTAGCCTTCATAGTACAAAGTTTCATCAATCAATTCATCGGTTTAACCGCTAAAGTGTAACAGACAGACACGAGTTGCTTTCTTTGCTTATATTGTTATAAGGCCTTGGGTTACATTAATGTAAAGAGATTATTTGAAAATAATAGAATATAGGCTATTTTGCTCGCTGATAATGATGCTTTCTATAAGCGAAAGAATGTTTAAAATCAGTTTGGAACTAATGAATCTTAAAAATTACAAACAGAAACATATTTTGTATCCTTTTAATATTATTTAAGATACGAATTTATAGCTAAAGGGCTGAATATTGTTTAACAAGAATGCTCGTAATCGTTTGCTTCTTAATTAACATAAACGTCTACCGAAGCGAATTGAGAGCTAACTGCGTATCTTCGTTAATCTATTGTCTATGAAACTGTATTGTCAGTTGTTCGTAGCTGTGCTTTGAAATGGCTGAAATAAGTGTCGTGCGTCTCTTTACTTAATTATTTTGTTATTGAAAAACGTTGTGTAAAATTACCAACATGCGTCTTTTTATTTTTCTTCCTGCTTAATTTAAAATCATTTGGTGTCGGCAGTATACGTATTTTTCCTTGAACTGACTCAGCATTTACTGATTTCATTCTCAAATTTTATAGATACATTACGAAAGACTAAGCGAGAAAGAACATCTGACGAAATGTGAAACTAGTATCAGCCAACGTCAATTAGTACCTGTCAACATAGTTCAATTAAATCAACCTAAAAAAACCGTTGAAAATGATTCGCGAGTCGGTTCGGAACAACGTTTCCATGATGTAGGTAACCACTCCATAATACGGATTAGTAACACGATCTTTACGGCAGACACGTTACGAGTCCATTTAGTGCCCAAATGACGTCACTACGGAATTAGTCAATACCAAACCTATAGCACTAACTATTATGAAGATTAGAGTTCTGGTAATTAACCAAACATTGACTCTTATTATCGATTTACAGATTACATACTACATTAAATTAACTTTTAATTAACGTTTATAAGGTTACGTCATCATTTCACGTGACTAACAAATCTCGTTAATTACTGAGAGAATCATTTATGAGTATCATCGCGGTTACTACGTTACCGCAAATCTGTCATTAAGTCATTACTTGATAACATTTATAAATTTCTTGCAACATATAAAAAAGTATACTTTTTGTACGCTAGTTTTCGCAAGTCTAATAATTAGATATCTAGACAAATATTTGTATTTCAGCATCTGAAAATGCGAATAGCTAGTTCTAATAAAATCTTTATTTAACCGTCGAAGCACACAGCGTACATACATTTTCTATTTCTGTCACATATAAGAAGACACTCTTCGTAATAATTTTCCATTCATTGAATTATAGCGCATACCAACTAGCAAAATCTGTACTAGAATAGATTAGGAATCGTCTGGATTTGTACCCTAGATACCATGTCTGAATAATGGGGTAAATGACTAAGTATGAAAACAAGGAATCTATTTAATATGTCAGTTAGATGATAAAAAAATAATTGGAGACCTATTTTTTTAACATTGAAATATTACATTTCATGCACAGGGTTTGACAAGGAAAAAAATAGGATAGTTAGAACCTATTTTTAGCTATGTAATGAATATGAAATGACCGTCATTTCCTTCATTTTAGGTGTTACATCAATTATGCCAACCACCCAGCCATACCTTTGAACAGCAATTTCACAATACCAGTGTGTCAATGCCGCCACATAACTAGATAACATAAACAGACTGTTAATCACCAATTTTTCCATTCACAAATAAACAAATCATTCGATCATCTACAAACGAACATTAAATAGTGTCATTGCGACTGCTCTACATGTAGTAAAAAACAAAAACGTGTGTCAATGACCTCCAAATTGTCTCCGCATCCAAATAGGACGGAATAGGACGGGCAAAACAAATTCATTTACACTAGCGACTAAAGTAGGTGACGCACGGCCGTCGCTCCAGTAGTCAAGGACTTATTTTAATTTAAAGTTATACTTTACTCTACTTCATTTGGACTATGACACTTTGCGACACAAATGTGGGACATTCTTCGTGACTGTTCACACTGTGTCTGGATAGTGTCCGTGTCGCAATAAATGTCCCACACTCGGACACTCGTGTTTAGACACCGAACTTCGATGTAGTAAAATAATAAAATAGTGTATGTAGTAAGTAGCAATTCATAGTTCTGTTCTGTCGAAATACGAATGGTTAGTTAACCTGTATGTTTTTTCCTCTTTCACTCTTAAACCGATTTCGTTGAAATTTTGTAAGCTTAAATTACAGCATGGATACATGGACAATATAAACGTATGAAAGTCTGTTTCTAATCTTTGTATAGTTATATGGTAGGTTTAAGAAGCGATAAGATAAGTTAATTTAAACTTTTATAATTACGGTTACACTTTTATTAAATTACAGCGTTACTAAAATCCTGTGCTCAGATAAATGGTCCGCATTTTATGACATACATAAAATTTTATATTCTCTACACTTGGAGTATAGAATACGTGTGTACTATAAGTATAGATATAATAATTATAGTGCGCTCCTTGCGTGTCTTGTCTAATATCTTTGCTGAAATGACATCATTGACGAAATAGTAGATTGTGTCATATATTATTGCGTTCGTTCAAGGCCGAAGTTAAACGAGCTAGGCGAGGAGAAAGCTCCTATTATACCTAATAATCATATTACTTAAAGATAAGGGCTGAGAACGGTGACGTCATATTTTGCCATTTACGTGGGTAGAACGTGCTTTGCGATCCAAAATTGGGTCACAGATTCCTATTCTTATTTGAATCATATTATTTTTATCAAGTTTATTTGTATTATTATTGATCGTAATTTAGAATAAGGTCAAGTCTTAGCAAAATTCAGGGTTAAGTTCAACATAACATACAAAATTATCGAATGTTTTTTATCAATATCTTCTTTGACTGTTACATCTTATTCATTTTAATAAATAATGCTAGCACTACAATTATGTATTTTAGTTATTAAAGGTTTATATAAATATGATGAATTCTAGTTATAAAAACATGACATTGTATAACATGATATTGTATAATACATTCTAATGTATTATACAATTGTTGAGATGGAGAGATACATAATTATGAGAAATGAACAAGTATAACTAAAACATCTTCTATTACAGAGCAACAGGCGTGACTTTCATAACGTTGTAGGTACAACTCTTGTATGGATATTATAAGTATGTTAGGTTTATAGAACAAAACCTAGTACCTATACCTGGTAGTCAGAGTCAAGAAAAAGCAACGCAAATAAAGACAACTTGAGATTTTCAGACTTAGATTCATTCAAAAATATTGTTTTAAATAAGGCACCTAATGTTAAGCCCACGAAAAATCAAAAATATAGGCACAAAATATAGACATATATTCTACATACATACATATCATCACGCCTGTATCATCGAAGGGTTAGGCAGAGGTGTACCAATGTACACCCACAGTTCGCCGATATGTTTAGGTCTCATGTAATAGAGGGCTATTGGCACTAACCGGGCACATATCCAAACTCCAACCTGCTACTGAGAATTTCATAGAAAAACCGAATAATACCTTGGTCGACTTGGGAATCGAACCCGAGACCTCTAGCGTAGCAGTCGCACATAATATATTCTAAATTGTTATTCTAAATTGGTCGAGAGTTCGAAACAGTCAGACGAACATTAATTCTTTGAAAACAAAACACTTAGCTCGCCTGAAACCAATGAATGGTTAATGATACATGTCCAAAGTCAACTATGTTATAAACAGTGTCCATGGCTACTCAATAATGGACGCAAAGTATATGTAACAACTTTTTTATGTATTACTAACCACAAATATATATTTAAGAAGTCTGTAATATTTCTAGGGTACTAACTGTGTCCCGCGGTTTCACTCTCCCAAGACAACTAAATTGGGTTAAAATAGTCTATAACCTTCTTCTTAAATTTGTCTATCACATGCAAAAAGTTTTTTTTAAGTAGACCTTTATTTTAAGAGACTCGGACGTTCAAACTTACATACTCTTCCGAGTTTTATTCGCACGAGTAGTTGCACAAGGCATTATTGATTTAAACACAGGAAACTCCCTCTTAAATCAGTCAATCATTCATCAATCCAAAAAAAAACTGTTCCACAGTTTTCGAGTTTCTCGCAATCTGACAAACAGACAGATTTGGTGGGGGACTTTGTTATAATTATAAGATGTACAGATACAGATAATAATTATGAATATAATATTTAGGAATTCTAGGAACAATCTACGCTAGAACCACCACCGATTAGATTTTAGCTAAAGATTTACGGCTTTGTTTACTTATTACGGTAATAAACAAGGTCAAGGCCAACTGAAATTTAAATATTAAATACAACATGTACCCAAACATCAAAGAAATTGAGCTAAAGTGTACCCACATACATCTAACTTAATAAATTGTCTAGTCAAATGTAGGTATGTATCTACATGAGTGTTGTAACTTTGTGTTATTTAAATTAAGTGAGGTTGGTTGACCTATTCATTGTCACTACTCGGTTGCGATAGAATATACGAGTATGTATGGCGTTGGGTACCTACACTACAACCAATATTCATTCAAGTATTTTTAACAGCTTAAAATGATAAATGTTTTGTTAAATGTAGACAAAAACTTTCATGTCATAATATTCATTATTAACAGCTTAAATTAAATTATATTCGAACAAAAAAAAATCTATGTAATTTTGGAATGTACAACGGTAACGGCATCTATTCCATTTGAGTTTACCATCATAGTTTATAAGAAACAAGTTATAACTAAATCCCCACCGACGGCAAGCGTTGCAACATAAAAAGAGAAAGCTTATACCTACCTGCCTATCAAATAACTATCTTTTATGTGTGTTCTAAACATTGCCGGCTTGTGGGCTTGTGGCCCATCTCCTTCATGCCCTACGAACACTCCAATATTATTTTTTTAAATTTTTACAAACAAGATTGCGGTAGGTCTGGTCTTTAAGTATAGCTTTAATTAGGTGAGTAATATTTTAGAAGGAGTTATCTATAGATTACGAGATAAATTAAATCGATTGTAGGATAAATTACACTTTATCATTTTTTTTAGTACCCGCAAATGTGTACGGAAATGTATCGTCTTAAACGTTTTTATTCTACCATAACACTTCTTATAAATGGACACCACAAAACTCAGAAGAAAAACTAGTCAGTGAATGTGGATTAGCGAGATATGCCTTACAAGATACGAATGTGTCGGCTTTTTTAAAACGAGTCACATACCGTGCCCAACCGCGGTGAACAGGTGTGGGTATCACAAAAACTAAACCAAGCTATCTGGTCCGAGAAACGATCACAGAACCTAACTAAATATCAAATACACTGGAAAGTAACTATTGACAGTTTACATAAGCATCTTAGTTACACAATTTATTATCTAATAAACATGCTAATAATCTCTGCATTTCACTATCATTAAATATGCACATAAATAAATGTAAACAAAAATCTGTTGGTTTACCAAACAACTTAGATGTAAGTACAACAATGTCCTTGACACACTACCTGAAAAGCGACGCCTCCGCGACTATTTACATTCACTGGTGAGTACGAGAAAAATGCATCCACTCCGATAGTTCAAAATAGTTGACACGAATTTAACACAGATATTACAAGAAAACGTTGACGTGGTATTGAGCAAGGCTGAGTTTGTTTTTGCGCGAAGAAAAGCTAGGTTAGTTCACGTTTATCGACGCACAGTTTAATGGTGGGCACGTGGTGTATTTGTGGTGCGATACAGGCAGCGCGCGCGGCGTTCTATGGTGGACTGGTAGCACCACTGATAGGATGGGGTCGGCCCGCCAAACGCTGCACTACCTATTAAACACTGACTCGTACGTCTCCGTCTCAATACAAACACGGACGGTGTTCTAAAGACAAGTCTCCGTATATTTTTTTGTTGTCGTTAGGTGGTGTGTCTTATCTATACAAGTTTTGGTCTGTATACAAAAAAAATATTACATTTTTTTATTATGTCGGTTATTTCATAATTAATCGATAACCTTCTAATTTTAGAGTATTTATTTTTTGTATCGTGCTAATGAATAAGACTAATATACAATACTGAGATTCATCTCTAACAAAAATTTCATGATTTTCAGAAAAATCAAAAAAATTACTTCTTAATGTTTTTAGTTGCGTAGAATATTGCGGGACATATTGGTCGAGCTGGTCACAGTTGTGTCGCTACGCGTCGCGATGCGTCACGCTGGCGGCGGCGGGGCGCGACTCCGACCCACGCGCCTCGCGACGAGAACGTCGCCTATCTCGACACGACTACGATACGTAATTTTCCTCGCACGTGCTTGACGGACTGATGGCCTGTCAAATCGACGTTCTATCTGCGGGAGTTTGATGTTTACGCGCGCTGAAAAAAGCTCGTTGTAAAAATGAAAAAAAAAAAAAAAATAAGAAAAAATGTGTACTGAGATTTGTTTTTTTTTTTTTTGTTAAATGTATGTCAACTCGCTGTTTTCATTTATCTACAATAAAGAAATACATAACTAAAAAAGAGACTTGAACAATGAACAATTTACCTTATCGAAGACTCAACTGTGGGGAAGAACTCAGAAAATCCCACTATCTGTAAAACACGTTTACCGGCTTCATTAACCACAATGCTTTTTCATTTTCCTTTACACCTTGCTCACTGTCTCACCTACATATCTATGTGTCATAAGGCTTTGGTAAATTTACTACGAGAATAATGCATTAACTCAAATATTTAATTTCACTTTTTAGAAAAGGAGAACACAAGAAGAGATATTTACCTTACTGCAATGGACAGCACGGCAAGTCGCTGAAAATATATAAAACATCATTTTCTTGTCGTAATTATGTTATAACTATTTTTATTATAATGTATCAATGTTGTATGGCAGTGACGTCTTAGGTGTTCTTATTCTGTAAAACAATGACTGCGAATGGAGGACATAATCTTTGTTATTAATTTCTACCGGATAAACACGGCCATATTATACCGATGTAGGTCAGACTGGATTATCGTGGTCCAATATTTATCTAATTAATATTAGATGTAAGGCTTGAATCATACAGGCCGCCGACCACAGTCTTATCATATATTGCTTAGAGAACAAGAGGACCCACAGCTACAACAGTGTCTTCGACTCGTCACCTGTTGCCACGTTAGACTGCGATACTCGCCACTGCTGTTCTGCTTCACCCACGCAGTTAGGGGTTAAGTGTATGACCAATTGCACGGTCATGAAAGGGGGTTAAAATCTGGCAACTCAAAACCGGTGCTTATTGCTAGCTTCAGCCACTAAACAATATTGGCGGTGTCGCAAACATTCGGTGGCCCGTTTGCACCGAGCCTACGAACGCATCGGTAAATGTGTATTGATCTGTTTACTTTAGCATAATCTGTTTACTATATCCGGACTAATATACGGCCTAAATTAATTACGTATCTAATATCCATGTTTGTTTTTCCCTATCTTATATATAAAAATGAATCGCTAAATGTGTTGGTAAGCGCATAACTCAATAACGCCTGGACCGATTTCGGTAATTCTTTTTTTGTTCTTTTAGTTATTATCAGGAGAAGGTTCTTATGAACAAAATTGGATAGGCACAAAAAAAAATGTAGTGATCCTGACCTTTGTTACGACAGTGATTTGTTGGATTCGTCTGCGCCCTGAATAACATAAAGGCACCGGGAACGGGACCCAGGTACTCATGCGGGAGAAACCGCAGGGCACAGCTAGTTTGATATAAAATAAACATGAGCGGCAGTAATCGTGCCAAATTATAATTTTCTATTTAACAACTAGCTTTTCACTAACATTTATTTAATGAAAAGCTGCACTGCGGTTCTTTTGCTATTGACATCTTCTGGCGAACCTCACTTCATCACGAACTTCACTTTAAAGCTTACGATACACAGCGAAACTCATGGCGACTGAAAAGTAGGATTCTTTTGACACTTCGACACTCTCTTTCAAGAGTCTCTGTGTTTCGCAACTGTCTCATTCTCGGACTTCTTCACATCCGTACACATGGTTTGTTACACTGAGTTTCACTGAGTGGGTGCCTTTGTGTACTTACTACTTAGATATGGGTATAATTACTGGTATATACAGCACCCTATGTGGCATGTAAGTGAAGTAATCACGTTACACAGTACAGTCGACAAATGTATTTAGCGAGTACGTAATATAGCATGGTAATTGGTAATGCTAGTTTTTTACACAATCAGATGATGTCATTGTTGTTCACAGGCCAGCACTGACCTATGTAACTAGATAAGCGTAGCGTGACCTAGGTAGTTGGCAAAAAATATTCCTAACTATTGCTACGTACAGTGCGACGGTAAAGTCTATGCCATCGGTGTGACACCTATTGATAAAAGAGAGAAGAAATTTGCAGTCTCAAAAAGTTTTTGTAGAATGAAATGACTAAGCTACTTTGTGAAATCCGTAACGCAAGTCAAAAATCTGCTAATATCGCTAGTGTTGCATCAACTGTTTTTGTCATTCTCCACTAATTACGTACAAGCTACTAGCCCCCAGTATATGTAATCAATTTGATAATGACAGGTCGTAACACACATAACATAAAATTTTTGGTAGTATTGATTTTATGATGTTTGTTACTAGTTGTTTGTAGAAGACCTAGACGATTTACATTGTTAGGTTCATGGCCAATACTGTTATATATTACAATACAATAGATTTGGAGACCCCTATCCATACTAATTTATAGGTAAGTTGTAAATTATCCAATGTCGTTAACTTCAGTTTAATTATGGAAACTTTATCTCTAACGTAAATACTGAACTTTTTTAAAGGAAATAAATACAAAAATTTGATTCAAATGTACAAAAATGTAGCACTATGAGGCCTTTCGCGCACTTTATTCTGTAATCAAAGGAGTATGGCCTATGATAGAAGTGCGCGCGTAGAGATAAAAAAAAAAACGTTAGCGGTTTATTCACAGTGTCCACTGTGAATAAACCGCTCTTAAAAATCTTTTATGGTACAGTCCGTTACGACGACATGGGAAGTCAACTTTACCTGTGACCAGTTTTGTCCATGACCAGTTTTTTTAACACCCATAGATCTACGGGAGAAAAAAAAGGCATTGCGTCACTCAGCACGACACTGTCGGTAGCACTAATTATGACAAAAAGTATGAACATTGTTCAATAACATGGGGTTGTTATCCACTCGCACTTTACGTGTCTTAAAAGCACTTCAAACTTACAAAAATATTGCTTGCTTGCTTTTGCTTGCTTTCTTAGGTTTACGCGAAAGCCAGATATTGAAATACAATTATTTTTGACAGATTTTATCGCGGGTAACAAGCCCGCCCGTGGCCATGACACCAGGGAATTAAAACTTAAAAAAATATACAGCGATAAAATATCCTAAACAAGTAGTTTTATTTCAATCGATTCAATGTACTGTCACTGAGTAAGATTCTGAATTGAGACTCTCATCTCGATATATTCTTATCAATTCAACTTTAAATGACGGGGTTATCGATTTCCTTAATTTCCTTTATATCCGATAACAGTGAAGAGTTATATTAAACGTATTTAAATATTATCACTTTAAACATTATCTTATCAGTTGAAGTTTTTGAGTTAAATTCATTACCCAATATAACATCAGTTATCAGTACTTAACGATAACGATTTTTATCGATATCTAGAGTAATTGAATTACTTATATCATTTTATTATCTTATTTAAACAGGTCAGATATCTAGGATAATCACGTAAACCTATTTTCAGTAAATACATGACTCACTCGCTCTTCATAAGACTTTTCTCGCCGTTTTTCAGGGTTGCCCAAAAAAGGAGCCCTGTCCAAGTAAAATGTCAAAGCTGCTGTATTGCTGCTGATCACATCTAATGAAAATCAACCACAAAAAAAAAAAAATACCAGTTATTTATCGTTAGGTAGTCGTTGTTGGCAATAGCCGTGCCAGAAATACAGTGGCAAAGTCCGCTCCAAATTGCATTCCACGCGGTTAAGTAGAGTTCCTGTGAAACGTGTAACAAGACTAACAAACTTTTTCCTAAATTCGATTGCGGAGATCTGAAGTAAGTTTGTCGCGTGACCTCTTTTTAGGATTAACTTTAAAATGTTAATAACACGACGAAAACCTTTGCATTAAAATTTACTTTCTTACTACATTAATATTATTTAAATTATCAACGCTCCGTGGAAGTAAAAATGTAACTGGATGTCTAGTATACGTTAGTTATAAATTCGCAACTACTTCCTTACTTAAGTCGGCAAGTGCCAAAGAAAATAATGTAAAACATAAAGTGGATTATTTAAAAATGGACCAAGATTAAATAAAACTAAATCTTACTTAATAACTTCTAATTAATATCAAAATTTTAGCGCTTAGTCAAAATTTTAAAATTGTTTTTGAATCTCCACTCCAGCTAATCACCCTCAGAAATGACTGCTGCTTGTTTTTGATCAAATCCTTCATATCTGAATTAGTGGTTAAGTTTTTATATCTAAGCTTATATTTTTAGTGCCAAGTAAAACTGTTTTTGTTTCTAATAAAAATAAAGCCCATCCTACAAACTGATGTGTTGAAATAGCAACATTGTAAGACATAATTTATTCAATGAATGGTGTTGAAGTCCGATGCGTGATGTACCATAAAATTGTCAGCTGTATCTCTTTAATTAAAGCCATTGAATTCATTTCATATGTAACTATGGAGACTAGTAAACAATTAAACTCAACGTTGTGTTATGTGGGGAATTCATTTTTATTCAACTTTTGCTTTGGGTTGGTAGAGTAGTTATATACTTAGTTCTATTTTTTTAGTTAGCTTAGATACGTGAAGTTTTTTTTTACAGTTATTTAGAAATTATTGTTTCAGGAACAGGCATGTAATTCTGTAAGTACCTAAAATCTTCTTTATATCAAACAACTCCACGACAAAGAAAACATCAGAGGCGTCTATTTTTTCCTAACTGGATTTATTTATTTGGGTCGCCACCAAATAATACACTTAGCAAACTTTTAAACAACACAGTTACTTATACAAATTAGGTAGGTACCTAACCTATAGGTATAAAAACAATGTTTCTGAGGGATAACGTGGAACAATTTTATATTGCAACAGATTCTCTCGCTTTTTCAATAAACACGATCAATAAAAGATTTCATGACACATTCATAAAACGACCTTATAATTTACATTACAACGCCTACTAATATTATATGGGCAATAAAATGTACGACGTCGGAAATCAAGGCGTTGCTTTATTGCAAATACATAATTCCGTGACATGGATGTTGCCAAGCAAGGCACCTTAACTTGGAAATATAAGGTGTGTAGGTTTAGTATAATTATTTGAAGCATAAGGTTAAATACCACAATTAAGAATAGTAACTTGTCTTTCTTTTATATTTTGACGAAACCTTATATTTTTTTTTCTATTGCCGGATTGTTAAGAGCTTCCACTACGCTAATAGCTGAATTAATTCTGTTAAAAAATCCAGATTTCTAGTTTACACATTTCTTTAGTTGTTTTAGGAATCAAGTTTTTCCTTAAACAAAGACAAGACAGGTTCCGACAAGTTGAGCATCGTGTAGTGAGTAAAATTATGTTGGTTGATAAAACATATATCTAGACAATTTTGTTATAACTAGCGGATGAAGAAATCATGTGTAGATGTGCTGAGTTACTTTTCATGGTGCAATTATTAATAATTATAGAAATGACAAAAAAAAAAAACATTTATGCTTTTAGGTTATAAGAGTTTTGTATAAGTAAGTTCCAAGTTTTAGCTAGCAGTTTCTCTCTGTGGATGAAAAAGTCCAGAAAGCCTTCGAGAGATTTATAAAATCCAGCTTTTGGATATAAGCAAACTTTTACCATTACTTTTTTTTCACAGAAAATTAATTAAATACAACAACAAAAACGTACAACTCTACTAAAATTAAAACTTATAATAAAAATAAAACTAACAGGCGTCAAAAAATTATCGTCATCCTTGTGCTGGCAGCATTTCCACGTTTGAATTACTTATTTTGATTTTTGATACAACTATTTGCCATTATCTAAATTATAATAATAATAGCCTAGGTGATAATATAACCTATTTTGCAACAGACACCTGCGAGCAAAGGTAAGTCTATTTTGACTCGAAACTATTTAGTGCCTATAAAGCTATGTTTGGTATAAACGAATTTCATTATTTCTGATTATGTTAAGACCGTATTTGGGTGAATTTCAACAAATGCTATTTTTCTTATCATATCGGTGAACTTTTACAATTTTTATTTTTTTGTAGATTTTTCAAGTTTTATGTAATCTTTAGGATACAAAACTTCCCCAAATTTAATATCATCAACGTATCATTTAAGACTGAGGAGAAATCTCAGTTTGAATTTTGGTTTCCACCGATGTGAAAAACCGGCACCGATATTTTTTTTTGTACACCGATATGATAAGTGTATCCACCGAAATGATATACCTATCCAGCGATATGATAATCTATTCACCTTTGAACATCAAAAAGGAAATAGTAGGTACTTAAAGGTGACTTAGAAATGAAGATCTGAACTTAGGGTAGATCACATCCAAAGAGAACTGAGTTCATAGATATAAAATAAAAATGTATTTTTGAAATTATGTACCTACTTTTTACGTTTTCTAGAGGTACTTAAAATTAAAAAAATAATGATTATTTTTATTATCATTGTCTTTCTTAAAATGAAATATGAAAAAAAAAAACAAAAATCTCATATTAACTAAGTTTAGCTAAACGTTTTCTTAAATGCTCCTCTCCAAACATAGAATCTCTTTTGATTTAAGCTTTGCTTATTCTTTCCTGCAACCTATTTCACCTGTTTTTCTCCTCATCTTTTAGTTTTGGCCTCGGCATTCTTAAACAAAATTAAGCTACTATTATGTTTTCTTTTTAGCTATTAATTATTTTGTTATTTATTGTTACGTACTAACTATTTTTTTATATATTTTTTTTGCCATAGAAACTTTTAATGCGTTCAATTGCTCCACCTCACCATCATCATCTCAGCCTATGGACGTATTACCGAATACCGACCTCCCTTAATGATACATTTATTTTTGCATCTTCTACTACCCAGTGGTATCGTGGTAATGATTTTGGCAGTCTATGTAGGTAAACTTACCTTGTATGTATGTATGTACGAATGTTTGTATGTAGGTATATATGTATGTGTCTGTATGTATGTTTGTATATGCCATTGTTTCTTTGTATACTTAACAAAATGACACGGGATCTACCGATATGATATAACGACTCACCGAGATGATAAAGTGATCTACCGATATGATAAAGCAATCCACCGATGTGACAAAACTGTGTGTTGATCACGAATCAACACACCGATATGAGATATATGACACCGATTGATTTTTTCTTATCATTTCGGTGTAAATTATCACATCGGTGGTAAAAATGGCCACCGATTACAGCGATATGAGAACAGCGACATGAGAAAATACACACTTTTTAGAAAATTATAAAAAATGCATAATATCTAGGATAAATTCAATAACAGACAATGAAGCTAATTCACTTACTACCTCTGTTAGAACCAAACAACAATAAAAAAGCTACTCATTACACTAGAAAAATGCAACCACCGATTATATAAAATAATTGTCCGGGAGTACCTGAAATGGCGTTCTAACAGTTTTGATGGGCATATGCAGCGATTTAACCCACTTCTATCCAGATTGCCCACTAGCACACACCAACGAGGGAAATACAATTGGGGTGGGGATGCTGTCCGACTCGTCGATGTAAAGTTATGTTTGAATTACTTTTGTCCAGCGATATGAGAATATTTTTCAGGACAAGTACGTTTGTGCCTCTCAGTAATAATTATCGTTAATTATGTAATAAAATTTGCTATATATTAATAAAAAAACTAATATTCTATGAAATAGAATAAGTTATATACCTAATTTATTTATTTTTATTAGTGTATAAGCTGTTTTGTTTGCAAAAAAAGTAGTAGGACAGCACCGATTTGCAAAAAAATAGAGGTTTATCTATTTTATTTCTACCTTTGTAATAGTCCTAGGCTAATCATATTTTTGCCACAACCCAATAACTACCTATTGAATACTAAAAAAAAAAATTCAGAACTATAGTCCTTTTTTCAAATACTAATTTCAACGAAGACAAAAAAATAAGGCATTTGGGAAATTCACCCATTTACAGAATCAAACATTATGTAGTGTTTCTTATCTTAATATTTAGATAGATAGATATTTGAAGTTCTGTTTTTGAAATGGATCAAAAATTTTCGAGCTATCTCCGTAACAAACTTACAAAAAAAAAGACAAACATATTAAAAATCCCCTTCTTTTAAAATCGACCTTGTTCTCGTGTCAATAAGTGTCTGGTCTTCATTTTCGTCTGTTGACCAGACAAAAGCCATGAAAGGCTGATGCTAAGAGCTAATAAATATCACATGTTTGTGAGCAAACTGCCCATATCTGTCACTGAATGTACACAGTACTTGTCGTCCCTGTATTTGTTCCTGACAAATTACTCGTGAAAACGCAAGGACAAGATGTTTCTTGTAAAACAATAGAATACTGATTTTCTTAAGTGTTCCTTTATTTTAAACCCTTTTAGTACCGCAGAATAAGTAGTAGGTGGTGCCTTAATGTGTATCCCGAGTATTATTTAGGATGCAGTGAAGATTTTGCTGAGTATATTGAATAATATTGATTTAGGTACCATGTTTAAATTTTTGTACCTAAATGGGTAACGTAAAACATTATTTGTGTGTGAATTGTTAGGTTATTTCTCGAAACATAGTGACGACCTGTAGGTGTGACCCCAGCCAGCTTTGCTAGAGCCTCGCCAAGCATGCTTTTCTGATTCACTGGCTCCGACAAACGGAGGTACAGGACTGGGGTGTTTTAGATCGATGCAAGTCCGACATATGCCCACGGCGAACCCTCGGTATGGGTTGAAATCATTTGGTTTTCATCCGTGAACAAGGTTGGAGACCTGATGATCCGACCACCTAAAGAAAATATCATCAGACGGACTGTTATGCGGTAGGCAATGATGAAGTATTATATAAAAATAATAATTTCATTTGTTTTATTTTTTATTTTTGTAGAGTTCCGCACCAGCTAGCTCAGAACGAAGCAGTAAAAATCGGAGGCTATTACTTAATCCGGACTACATCTTTCCTTGGAAGAGACGTATATCTGGCAGTGGGCTAGTATTAGTATTACCAATATAATATTGATTCCCGATTAGAAGAGACTCTTTAAAAAAATATCAATTAATAAAACGGGAATGTAAGAAATAACTTTTTATTTAGGTGTAACACATACCTAAGTAAAATTTTGCTATATAAAGCCGAAAAAATAATCACATTTATAAATGTGTATGTAATGTGAAAAGAACTACGTTTTTGTATACTATGTTATTACATAGTATATTAAATTTAGTTTTATTTTTTGTCTATCACGTAAACTGGAACTCGAATTTCGTTTGGGGTTGAAGCGACCGAGTTCTTTTTAATGAACGCAGAAAACGTTTAGTCAACTCAACGTGTGACCAGAGGGGTTGTATTTTTTCGGACAGACACAAAGAATAAGCTTAGCTTTTCAAATTGGGAATGCTGCCAGCCTTCTGGACACGTTTCCCGTCATCGACAACGATGACTATAAATTGTTTGATACTGTATTTGTATCCCTATTTTTGATAAAAAAAAATCAACAGGGTTCTTCTTATTTATAAATATACTTTTACGTTTTAATTTTAGTTGCCTTAGTTATTTTATATTTAGATTATAAATAGAAATATTAAAAGGAATTCTCGAATTAATTTAGAAAGGTCAATGACATTACCTTTAATATCAATGTATTTCAATAAGGAATTTAATGTTGTAGGCAAATGTATTGCTGAATTGACAAGTCATGAAAATGGCCAATATACTTTTATACGAGTTTTTATTCTTCAGTATTGTTTTTTTATGATTCTGAGGAACGTATTGTGTCTGTATATTCTTAGAATCCCTTACAAATATGTTTATTTGTTTTGCCCTACAGTTTACCTGCTGAAAAAGGTTTCTTTAAATATTATTTAGTGTAGTCGTTTTGTATGTAATATTTATCCTTCCTATATTTAGGTGTGTTTTGTTGCTTGTTGGTTATGTTTCTAAGAAAAACAACTAAAATTATTTTTATAGGATTATTTGTACTTTATTCTGATTACCCAGTAAAATGTGCGGTGCCAGTAGCATGTAGCTGAGGTCAGATAGGCAGTCACTGCATATTAAATATATCCGCTGAATCCGGTAAGACTGAAAGCCAGCCAACATAGCTAGGGAAAAGGCTAGGCAGAAGATCGCACAAATTCGTTGGAAAGAGAAAAAGAGAGAGAAACGTCTTGGCTGTAGACACTTATGCATACAGCAGCGGAAAAGTTTTAAATTGCGGCTAAAACTCATGCTGTCTCTTTTATTTTTAGGTGTAAAGTAGCGACAGACAGACTTTTAAGAATGTCTTAAAACAAGTATCTACCCTCAGTGTGGTACACTGATTGTACAGTGAATTGTGCCGCAAGCCACGTAGCATTAATTGAAATGAGGTTTTATAGCATCTTATTGAGGAAAGTTCCGTACATGTGACTACTCATATATTTTATACTTATTTGATACAAGTAACGGGTTTCGTCTTATTGTTCTTGTATCTATTGATTTGACGATAGACCGCAATCCACTGCGATATGCCGCTGTTAACATCAAACATCACACTTCGAGCTTTATTTGTTTTTTTGAGGTTAATGACTAGTAGGCTGTACTAGTAGTTTTACATAAGGAAAACATCACTCGTTAATACAATATTTTTAAATTACTTGCTTCTGGAAAAACATGGCCAATTACTTATCGCATAACTTTTTGGTATTTCAAAATTGAGATTGTGTTGATGAATCATTTTGTATTTTAGAAAGAATACAAATTCAATTAGTTTTATGTGATGGAAAACTTATTTAAACAGTTAGTCAGCTGACATAACACAGTCTGCCATCCATTAAAATAATTTGATTATTATTTTAGGGTGCCGTTTCTACCTGACCATTAAAATAATAACAATCTTTTGAACATTATTACTTAGTACTTTTAGTATGCAGTGCATGACCTAAAATGAGAACAATACATTTTGCATAGTTGTCACAAATAATTACTTAGTACCTAAATAATGACTTACCTATGATTGACCTAAATAACTTAGTACCTAAATAATGACAACCTTTAAGTTCGCCTATAGAAAATTGTCGAATTACTTAATCCTTGAAGGTATCACATTGCCAAAGGTTTTTGTGTAAGTGCCTACTCCATAAATATCTACGAAACTTGATACAGGTATTTTAAGGACTGGTTGATTGTATATCGTTGGGGTAGGTTTCTCCACCTTTTCCGGAGCTGCTCTGAGAATGTTTAGCGATCCCGCGGCTCCAGCAAGGGGGGGAGGAAGGGGGCCGGTGCCCGTCGTGCCCTCGACGTGGGTCTAACTCATTAGATTTTCACCTCGCAAAAATATAGATTCCTCTTGGTTTAGTCATAGAGGCGGTCAGTATATCCTAACTACAATGTTGATTAACATAATATATCTGCATACCTTAGAGGACAGATAAGCGTGTGAAGTGACCACTAGTGTGAACTAGTTTTGTCGTAAAATATTCTTATTCAATACTCAATTCTTAGGTAGTAGTTAAAAAAGCGCGTCCCTTTTTAATAAAGCTATCTCAAACCCTATTTTAATTCTAATAATATCGGAACCATCGACATTTTCAGGCACGGAAAAAACGTTAATCAGTTAGCGAATGCACTACATAGGTACATCCAAAAATATGCTGACGCTCTTTAAACTCTATGCTGTTATACAATTGTGTTTGCAAGCCTTCTGCAAGCGTTTTCCAAAACTTTGGAGTCAGCTTCCAGGCTCACCGCACTCAGATAAAAATATAATTTTCATTTAGCGACTGCCTATCTAATTCACTGGCCCGTGGTAAAAAATCTGTTATTTTTTAATGTATGACTGCCTCGTTGGCCTAGTGGCGCTAAGCGCGACTGCTACGCTAGAGGTCTTGGGTTCGATTCCCAGGTCGACCAAGGTGTAATTGGGTTTTTCTAAGAAATTCTCAGTATCAGGTCGGAGTTTGGATTTGTGCCCGGTTAGTGGCAATAGGCTCGCCCCCTATTACATGGGGCCTAAACATATCGGCGAACTGTGGGTGTACAACATTAGTACACCTCTGCCTAACCCTTCGGGGATACAGGCGTGATGATATTATTATGTTATGTTTATCTATGACAATGACTAGAAAAACAAAAAATGAATATTTGAAATGCTTCCTTTCTATGAATTAAAAACTTGAACATGTTTTTTATGTCGTTTTCCTGCGTTAATAGTTTTAGCAGTCTAGAACAAGCTAGGCTCTGTACGATATTAAAATTATGTATAATTATGATATAACTTATACATATGCGACACGTGCCGACAGGACTTTTAAAACATCTTAAATACCTTTAAGTGTTGAGGCAGAAACGATTAAGGAATTCTTGTTATATGTACAAAATTTCATGTAAACCATATGTACATATCAATAATAATAGTCATTATAAAAAATTATAGAAAATTGTGTCTATTCTAAGGATGTACGAGTAATATTATGAGTACATAATAACGTTGCTCGTGTCTTGCTTTTCGTTAAGTTTATGAAAAACGGTTCATCCGTTTTTGAGTTATAATGTTAAACTTTAAAATGTTTGTTTATTTGCATATCAAAATATGTTATTTTAAGGTAGTAACTACATTATTTTTACCGTACATATAATAATAAAAATCAGAAAAGGGATAATTTCGTACCATTAGTGATTAATTACGCTGTTATATTCGCGCTAAAAGTAAAGAAAAAATAAGGGTCCTTAATAAATAATTTTGTTAATACATATTTTTTCATATCATTATTATTTTTATTACTTCACGTCTTAAAAGAAACGTCTTAAACGAATATTTTTTTTACAGACACTGGATTTAACTATTAAGTTTAAATTATATTCCACTGATATTTTTAAAGACTAAAAAAACGGTAACTATTATAATATGAACATTAAGAGTTAATTAAAACGTAAAATAAAAGTCATTAACAAAACAAAAAGTTGATCTTTTAGCCTTCTCAGTTTTAAGCTGTTAACGCGAAATTTACTTTTTATAAACTTATGACAACACGCTCGCGCTTATTTACCAGATTTTTCCTCATTGGGTATTTTTGAGCTTTTGTTTAAACTGACATTAATGACATAATTTGTTCTTCCTCCTTAATTGTTATTTTTTGTCTTACTAAAAAGATCTGCCTACTATATCGTCAATTAATGATTCGATACTAAGAAACATAGCATTTTAGTAACAAAAACAAGCACTAATTTTCGGTACCTTGTACAAAACCTAAAACGGGCTAGTTCAGATTCAGTAACTGAATTAATAAAAAATCCATAGTTAGATATACCATGTTAGATTTTTTCGCAATATACCGTTCGCTTGATAAACAGTGGTAGACGGCGGTAGACCGTACCCACTGAAAGTCCAGTGATGCAGTCAAAGCCTGTGCTCTAACTGCATAGATCTCTATAAAAAACTGGACCCACTGGGTATATCCTTTCTGCGGGTTTTCATGATACAATATTCAAATCTCTTTATGAATAGGTATTTTTAAAGGTATTTTCGTTATTTCGTACATATATGTAGTGTACTAAAAAATAAATTGTGGTTCAACACACATCACACTGAAGACTGTCTCGTTAAAAAACTAGGTATTGAGAAGAAGTATATTTTGATTGGATAGTTCATTTTATTTAAAGCAAGGCCGACGAGTTCTATAACATTTATTTTTAAATCTGCAAAAGTCAGTTTCGTCCAGTTTTTACAGCGTCAAATTGAGCTTCATACAAAATACACAGGAATAATTGATATGAATATGACTTAACTTCAATATAAAATTTAATTTTGTTAAGCCTCATTTTACGTGAGCAAACAATTTGTTTGCTAGGTACTGTACATTATAATATGTATATTTTTTATAATTCGCGCGTTGAGGTCGGTAACTAACACTTTTGACTGAAAATAAAACGTGATGACTTATGATATTTCACCACCACATGTTACAGACCTAGCTGTCATTTTAAGGCCACACACCAAAAATACAAGAAGGAGCAGTAGTAGATACAAACAAATTTTGAATTTAATTTATTCCTGTACTCGACTTTCCTTATTGATTTGAATCGAATATAATGAAATAGAAATGTAAAAAAAAATATGTTTTTTTGTTTTACGGCAATACATCTTGTTGGGTGGCTGAAAAGCTTTACTTGTTTTTTTTATAAACTTTTTCAAAATTACGAGTAGCGTAAGGTAATGTTCTGCTGCTGTTCTCATACGGATGCTGCTAAAGTCATCTCTTTTAGACTTCAAAGGTTTAAGATATTGGAACGATTTTAACGATTGAACGTGTTTGTCATTTTACGGTTGATAATGACGTATTGAATAAGCAAGCAAATAAACATAGTAAATACATATTTTATGAATACCACACCCTTCATTAGGCTAACTACTCGTCATCCTGTGTAAGGGATAACCTCGCTTCCATTTTTTTTCGATTCCTTTTTTTACGAAACATACGCCGATTACAAGCTTAGAAGTTAAGGCCAATCCAAAAAATACTAGAAATAAATATATTTCATTTTTAATAAATAATGAAGTTGATTTTGTCAAGTATCAAATGGAATTACTTTAGTATTTTAAGACGTTCTGCAAATTTCTATACAATCTAGAAAACATTTTTCAATATTTTAAGTGTATATTTACACCAAATACATAAATAGTGTCTTAAATTATTATATTACAATATTATTAAAAAAACTAAAGAGAAATTCTCTTACATTTGTGAAGAGATGAAGATAGGAGGGGAAAGTGTTACACCGCGCGGCTGAAACTATAAGTATGAGTTGGATGCGCACGCGCCACTCAAAGCTACAAGCTGTGCGCAGTGTCACGGACGCTCGGTGTGCTCATGCCCTAACATATCACCATACAAACATTCTAGTGCTATATCTTATAAAGGTGTGTGTTCTATTCTGGATTCAAATCGCTCCTACATATTTTAAATAAGGTAATATTTATTTTTAATTTTTTAAGGGAGTTTGTTTTTTGTGTCATATTTTATTTGTATTTTTAATTTATATATTAAAAAAACGGACTGAAAAGCTTTTTAAAAGAAGTTACTTTCTCAAAATTAATTACATTTATGAAATACTGCCTAATTACATTAAGATGAATTAATTATTCAAATTTATTCATATTTAAATAGAACAAGTTTTTTTGGAGGAACTTTCTTTTTTGTTTTAAATTGATACATTTTGAAAATATGTATGCTTCTTACATATAATTATTTTACGTTAAAAGAGATACAACATTTAAATAATTGTATCTACAGTATTCTTCTACTTCTAGAGCACAGAAATTTAAGTATTATTATAATATTATATTGATTAATTATTATACAGAAACAATAAGCTACAACAATAAAAACATACCTATATAGACTTACAATAATGATGAATGAATGAATAAAATTTAACAATTTATTAAATTATTTAGGTATTATAATAAAATACCGGAAAATTTCAGTACCTGAATAAATAATCATCTTAAACTTAGTTCCATAAAACTAAGTGTTTCTGTCATCGCGTTTATTTATGTTACAGAAGCTAAATTATAAATAATATTATAATTAATGTCAGTCACGGAAGCTCATCAGTCTTAAGAATAACACTTGTTCAGGAATTATTTAATCTCGAGTAATTAGTTTGATCCTTATAACATGGGGCTAATAATAACAAGCAAAGATTAGCTTTAGGTCGCCCCCTATTACATGGGACCTAAACATATCGGCGAACTGTGGGTGTACATTGGTACACCTCTGAATAACCCTTCGGGGATACAGGCGTGATGATATGTTAAAGATTAGGTTTAGTGGACAGTGCCAGCCTATATTCTAAGGTGCTCGAAGCACAGTTAGGATAAAATCTGTAACTATAAGCTGGTTTATTTTGAATATGAAATCAAAATAAGGAACTTGTCAAGTGCCTTCGGGTCACAAGCTCCTTAGTATAAGTTTCATTTTCAATGGAATTGGTAGGAAATTTTCCTTACCACTTCTCTAAGAACATTTTGTAAATATGGTTACTTACCCGGTATCTTTTAAAGCCTACTGTAATAAAACTGTTTGTTCGTTTTGTGCAATTCCGTGAAGTATCTTAAGTACCAACAAATTATGTTATTTCAAAGAGAATCAGTTCGTATTGTCGGGATACTTAATTCACAAACCTCTCTTTATAATATTTAGAGCATCAAGATTACGAGATAAGATTTATAGGGCATACAATTCAATGTGACAATGAACCAATAGACGAGACGCTGAAGGCTGCGTTGCATTCAAAAATAATCAATGGCGTTGTAACCGCAGGCGCATCTTAGTACATCCATCACGAAGTGTTCGTGTACTACGACTAGACGACTAGTTCAAATTGAGACTTTGTTTATAAACGACGCCATGACATCAAAATATGCCTATGTTTTGTACTATTTTCTTCAGTCGTGTACTTAAACTGCCGTACAAACTTATAAACTATCGCGCTGCATGTTTACAATTATAAAATTCACGGGAATATGCGCATACAAGCATAAATACTTTTTTCAAAACATCAAGCCCAAAAAATATATTTTTTACATAAACTGCTGCGTTCACAGTATGAATTTCAGCCAGTTAAACAATATACCTTCAACATAAAGGTAAATTTCATCATTACCACAATTCGGAATTTAGGACTGCACTTCACCCCCACTATTATGTATTAAGCAACTTTGTTGTAATGCAAATGAAATGGATTTTACGTTACAAGGAAATTACTTCCATTCATTTCAGTTTTTAACGTAGATAGTATTATTTTTCGTCGTACTTAAGCAGCGATAGTGTACGTTTAATATTGATACTTGTGCATGAGTAATGACAAGACGCTAGGAGTGGCTGGTATTAACACTTGCAATAATCGGTACTTCGTCACTTTTGCTATTTGGTCTCCACGGTAATGGTATGTTTTAGTTAAAAATAACTATCTCGTTTTTCAGGAAACACATAATTCTCTTTATAACACCTGTTAGCTGTCCGTTAATGCGTTGACATATTGTAGGTAAAACAAGAACAAAACGTCTTTTTTATATGAAATATTAAATGTAAATAAAAATAAGGCACAATAAACAGTTAAATTTCTTCAACAATTTTTATTTAATTTATAACAGTAGTAATGATACAATTGAAAACTTTGTGTAAGGCGATTGTGTTTCGAAGTATTTTCAAGTACATCATTAAATAATAGTTTTCTCTTTTAGTATTGACAACAAAATTTTTCTTGAACTCACTTTGATACTACAGACATTTTCTAAAGCCTTAGTGTGTTAGTTATTTAAATGTTTTATTAAGTGTGACTCACTAGAAAATCCGTTTAAAAATCTTTTAGCGGTAATTGAATGTAAGTTATTAGATACTCCTATAAATGACAATCTATTTTATTACACACTATTCTACTTTGTATCTCGTTCCACTTTTTGTTGAAATATTTTGATTCCGTTACTCGTCCACACTTGGTGTTGTCATTATAATGATTGTCAAGTTTCGGTTAAATGTAGTCAACGTTTAATGGCTTACAAGTGACCTATTTGGGTTCTACCGTTAACTTCTTAAATATGAAGTTCCAAAGAAAAGTGTAATAATAATTATATAACATGACTTGCCTACACAAAATTATAATCGAGAGATATTGAGGTTCGACTCTATTTTTTTTTTCGACAGGTTTATTTAGTTCGATCTTATTTATTCCTCTTTTTAACCTACTTCAAAAAGGAGGAAGTATTCAATTCGACTGTATTTTATATGTTTGTTACTTTCGACGGGACGGACTGTGCTGATTCTTTTTTTATTTGAAAGCTGGTGCTTCCATATTAGTCATATTTTATTAGGTCCAGTGATGACAGTGGGATCCATAAGACTTATTTAGAAGTCGGTTTTTCGAAGACTTATTAATTAGCTTTTATAAACAAAAAATCAAACACATGACTATTTGTGCATTAATATCGTCTCGCATCTGGGCAAACAGCTTCACTTGCAATTCTAGATACGGGCAATTTTTTTCGGTATAGTTTTCTCAAACTTTTATTTGCATATTTTCCGTAGCAACAATTATCAAAATATCTCGGTCCAGTTATACATAGTCATGGCTTGGCGGTTTGTTCGTAAGTGTTTAGTGTAACCGCTACAATTTGCTCTAGAGCCGCGGTTTGGGTTTTGCTCTTATTAACATCGAGACTAGCTTTAACATCTCGCATTGGAATGCATCTATGTTAATGATATGAGTATTTTTTTTTTAAATACGACGACCTTGTTATTTTTTTAAATTTTGAAAGTCTTAATTAACGCAGTTATTTTGAATACAGGTCTGATTTGTTCTAATATTAGCAAGAGTAATGCGTAGTCAATAATATCATTTTTATGTACCCTTTTTACTGCGAGGGTTTTTTAGAAAAATGCATCATACATTAAATTAATATCACACGGCTAAGTTTGTCCCGTGCGGGATTCGAATTTATAGTCGCCGTAGAAGTTGGCGTAGTAATCTGGTAACCTATATTACTCGACTATCCGTGCAATCGAATTTATATTCATAAGAATGGTCTTAGACATTATTTCATATTAACATGTACATAATTGAACATAGCTTACCAATAATAACATTCTTGTAAGTAAAGACTAGACCGCTTTTCATAGAAACCGACAGAATTTTCTCTTTGACCTCGCGTGTTTGCGTTGCTAAGGCGAGGCAGTAAACCAGTATAAACAGTTATAATATCTAAACAAAAGAATTGAAACACAAGCCAAAATTGAAAGAGGTTCCAATTCCAAAATATAAAAGAAAAGTTCTTTTAACAAGATCTTTTAAAAAGGCATAATATTTACTTTAGAAAGTGATAGCGGTCACGTTACTTTTTAATTAATTGGCAAAGAGATTTCGTGTCAAACACGTTTGTTTAATAAACAGAGAAAATGTGTGAATAATTATTTGCTTATTATGAATTTCTTTAGCCTGATTATGAGAAACTATGACGCTCTGACCAAGACCTTGAATTTAACACTATTTTTTTTTTGTCGTAATTATTTTATCCTTTTGAAATGGGTTTACTTCTTTCTTATGTTTATTTATATTCATGTAATTAACACATCGTTAAATTTATTAAAATAATTTTAAATTTTAAAATAATGTATTACATTATATTTTATGATCATTAGCTTAAGTTCTTCATTAATTTATTTATATAATTGTAAATACAAAATTGATACTTTGTTTATGTGTAAGGCTAAATATCGTATCATCTGCTCATATTTGTAACATGACAACCAGAAGCGTCTGTGTGTTCCTAAAACAATTACAATATATTTTTTGGCTTTGAAAGGTACATAAGGGTAGGTAAGATAACAGAATATTGTTGCATCGTATCCGATAATTTTACAAAGCAGTCAATGACAAGTTTATCTGTAAAAAGCGTTAATGAAAGCTACCTTAAACATGTCGAAAATAAAATACTTATACATTTAAATAAATAAAAATATGAAACCATAAAGCAGTAAGTCATGTAAAATATTCTAGATATTTCTAAGTATTGTAAAGGCAGCAAAATTGCTAAAGAGTGCATCGGTACGACCTCTTTGTGTTGGTTGAATAAACTTTACGAGCAGCTGTTTCTAGGACATGCCAATTGTAAAGTATTCGGAAACAAAGTTAGACTAAACGCGACATATGCAAATACATACTCTTAAGCTGTTATTACACTACTCAACACTTAGTAGGAAATCGAAAGACGTATTCGAAATAAGAACGGATTTGGTGCGAGCGGAAGGTCCAAGACAGAAGCAATTCCAAAATTTTGTACGATCCACATTTTGAAAATTGAATAGTGTAATAACCGCTTAAAAACACGTCACTAAATGCCATCGACGTCATTCTGAGTAAAAATGTAGCGTAAATGCAAAAACTGCACGTTTGTAGTTTAATTGTTACCTAATAACTCGGCAAATGCTTTACCAATTCTTACACACGTATGTATAAATCGTATTGCGCAGTCGAGCTAATTTATAGGTAATATGTATATTCACGACTCATTTAACAAAGGGTTAGGCAGAGACTCTTGTAATTGTTTTTAGCCTATGTATGGGTAAACAAAATTAGAGCATATCTCTACAAAAGGTATTAAATTGCTTTAACCCCTGTGAATTCTTAGTAAGGCATCAGCATATTATCCATTTCTATAAAACTCTTTTGAAAACAATTTTATAGCGACTTAACGCTTATTATATTTATATTAAAAACAATTACACGTCAAAGAGAAATCATAATGATGCGTATGATTAATTAAGTATTTTTACGAGAAGAAAAGATTACACATTTAAAAAGACATTAACAATATTGGAAATTCTGTACTTTTCTTATTATATTTAATAGCATTTTCTCTTAAAGTGGAGTCTTTATTAATTATTCGTATCTCTATTATAGAATGTATGTCTCTTTGAAATAATATGGTGAAGGGCAGAGGAATATTTTACGGTATTTATCTTTTCATTTATTGTTGTGTTGTTTATTTGTTTTTTTTGCGTACCTAAAGGGTGCTACCCTATCAGTAGGCGTCCACTGTCCGTCCGTCTTTCTGTCAGCGGGCTGTACCTCATGAAACGTAACAGATAGACATTTCAAATTTTCATTAGTATAGTCTATATCTTTTTCCGTTATAAGAACTAATAAAAATTAATAATTTAAAAATAGACGCTATCAAATTGGAAACAATTGCGATTGCAGCAACAAATGTTTGCTTGTTTCATTCACAGATGTCAATTGTACAGTGTTCAATGGTACAGAACCCTTCGTATATGAATCCTAGCCTAGCCTTTACTAGTTCATTGGATTTTTCATGAAACATAGGCTATCAAAATCATCAAAAAATCAAATAGTTTGTTTTTTTTTTTTATAAAAGCGGACAACATCACATACATTACTCTGAACCCAAAGTAAGTTGCTATTAAGCACTTATGTTCTGTTATTCAGAAACAACGAAGGCACCACAAACACCCAGACCCGATACAATGTAGAAAAGTGACTTTCTACATTGACCCGTCCGGAGATCGAACCTGGGACCTCAGAGCTAGCGACACCTTGAAAACCGGTGCGTACGCCACTCGACCACGGAGGTCGTCAATAAAACAAAAAAGATATGACAATGTGTCTAATTTGTTTAAAGAGATAGTGATACTCTTTACCCACATTTTTGTATTTACAATATAAATGAAGTTACTATCAATAACGGTAACTACTACGGTTTACGATTTGGGTGAATATCAAGGTCAGCCGACTTTGATCTAGTTTCCGTTACGATGGAATTAGTAGCTTGAATTAACTAGCCTAAACTTTCAATGAAAGTTTGTGTTTAGGATCTCTCTTAGACGTTTCGATTTTACTTTAGATATAAAACGATATTAAATTGCCTGTAGTCTTTTTGGTAAAATCATAAAGGAACACGTGATTTTAATAAATAATTATTATAAAAAAAAATAAGCTTCATTATACGATATTTTTATTTTACGGAGGTTATTTCAAGTATTGAATGAAACCTAACTGAGAGCTCTTTGTTAATGTTCTCGGAAAAGCCTGAACCTTTGCTTGTTCAATTACAATATTTAGAGGTAGCAGATTTTTCTGTATCAAAAATTTTAACCATTGTGAAAAAAGCGCTCTTCTTACTAAATAATTTAATCAAAAGCCATAGAATCCTTTTCTATCCAAAACGTAACATAGTACTATTGTCTTTATTACTTTATTTTCATTGTTCTTACAATCGCCACGTTTCTAGGAATATCGGGTTCCAAATAGCTCGGGTACCAAAGAGCTTTATTGAGAAGACACTTGAGTACATTCAGTGCAACACTTGTGGACAATCGCTACAATTCTAGGTCAAAACACACAATATAACGTCAAGAATCTCACATTTTCCCGCATTTAACAGAAAGGCCAAAACATAAAGGCTTTGTTGAACGTTTACGAACACCAATCAAATTGATTATAGTTTAATTAGTCGTGATAGTTTCAGTACGGAATTTCACCAATTAGTTGACGTTCAGGCCAAATAACGTCATTTGCAGATTCTGCCCTTCATTACGTGCGATATCTACTAATGTGTGTTATCATCACCTAATTGATATATGTAATTTTATTATTAATTACCGTAAAACCGTGACATTAATTCTGTCATATCCAATTACATTTAACAAATATAAATATTTACAGTATTTTGGATTAATAAAGAAGAAACATTGAATAAAACTACTTTTTACGGATTTTTTCGCGGTTTTAATTTTAGATTTAGTTCCCGACGTTTCGACACCTTTGCAGGTATCATGGTCACGGGCCTGATACCTGCAAAGGTGTCGAAACGTCGGGAACTAAATCTAAAATTAAAACCGCGAAAAAATCCGTAAAAAGTAGTTTTATTCAATGTCTAACATTCGCGTAAACCAAAGAAGAAACAATAAAAACTGACTGACCGAGTAATTGCCGATTTACATAATTGAGAGCAACATGATTGCTGAGAATCTCAATTAAAAATATAAAATAGTATTTATATTACAATTAAATCACGTCTGTTATAACAAACATCAACTTAGATGTTCTTTAGCATGTACCTTAGAATCTAAATCGAATAGTTTATTTTCTGATACACATTTCAAAATCAATACGTATAATCGTTGAGGAAAGATAAATCAAAAACTATTTACAACTTCTATTCACGCACAAAAACAAAAACACAACTTTAGGCTTCAATTTAAACTACATACTTTTACAAGCATCCCAATTTTTTCTACACTTGGTATAATTTCGTAGCCGTAGTACAGTGAAGTACAGCTATCTTTGAGCTTCGCTTCTGCGAGAGGCTGCGAGAGCGGTACTTCACGCGACGATTCACTCTCAGCCGCTAGCCTGCGGGCCGCGGCCTAAACCTCAAACCATACTATGTATTATAGCAATGAATATAAAGTTTAAAATGACTTGGCATTGAAACTGCTTACCACCTCGCTACGATCTCGGTGTGATTTGAGCCTACCACGTGGTCACTCGGTACAGGTTCCACATCTCGTCACTCGCGCTCTCCGGAGAAAGTGTCCAACGATCCCCACGCAATCTTATTGACTAGTCAGTCGAGGTCAAGCACACAACAAGTTTCGTTCCCATTATTTACTTTTCTTCGAAAGGAAGTAAAAGTCAGTGGCATTGCATTGCGAACAATTATTACGTTTGATGTTTAAGGTTTCTGTGGTCGTCAACGGTACTAATAGTACCGTGGTGGTGTTCGAATTACGTTAAAAAGTACCGTTCTCATTTAATTTTCACCTCCATCTTTGTAGTTACTTTCGCATACATCGTAAATCTTTACATCTTTTGTGTGTAGAGAAAACATGGGTTTGTCTAGACATCCACATGAGGCATACAAAAAGAACGTGTCAATACTCAAAATTCACAATGTTATTTGACGCGGCATAAAATGTTATTGTACAATGGACCTATTGGAAGAAAGTAGGTTCCGTATATCTGTTTGTAATTGAACGTTGTGTGCAGGTAATCATAAATCAGAATAAATGTATATAAAACAGTGTCGAGAGCCTACATATGTATTGTTAGTATTGTTACGGCTTTCTAAGTTATGATACTATCATCATCATCTATAGCCTGGATCTATCTAATGGTACTGTTCGACATCTCTTTGTCTGTTGCTATATGATAGAAAACATGTGCTCAAATATTTATGTTTGCCTCGATAAATAACACAGATTTGATCTCACAACGACTACAAACATTTAGGAGAGTGATTTTTATTGCTTATTAAGGATTTGTTTAATATTGTACAGCAATCCAGTTAGCATTAGCATTCAAAAATATATAACATTGATTTATGTCTTTTATCTTAATTTTAATGCATGTGTGTTGTAAAATGTGTATGTGTGGGTCTCCAAATGCTGTCAATGCAGGGTGCATAGGAACACAGTTAGCATATCGAGTCCAAAGATTGCAAGAATGCATCTTACCAACCTGTTTACCTCGTACTACACTTACGACACTAATAACTATTATTTACAAAGAAAACTTATTTTCTATGCCTCTCAAAAGTCCACCTTGTAAGGTACAGTAAGGAACTCAAATAAATGTTGAGAATCAAGAGTACCCAATAGTACCATATGATTTTTATAAAATATATATTTACAAATAAAAAATAAAGATTTTGTCTAAGATTCTGTAATTTCGATACGAGTCTTTACTGGACTTCAGCAAAGCCAAAAAGGTTATTTGGCAACAGTAGGTTTTACAGCTTGTTGTTTTTGTAAGTCTTGTTTCTGTGAATCCACGGAATACTGTTTTCTAAGGCCATATTTGCATCGGTCAAAGATGTATGAGCAACGAACATATCTTGAGTAATTAGTCAACAAACATCATATGTGCACAGCTTCGCTCATAATGCGGCTCTCAATGGCACTTGCCGTAGGTATGGCAGTTGTGAAAGTACACTCTTGTCACCTTTCCTTCATTTTCTAAATGATATAACTTTCGAATAACGTTTACAGTTAAAGAACAAACAGCCATCTGCGTTTATTACCTTTAGTATAAAGAAACAACGCGTTGGAATGTAGGTCCTTGTCTTCACACGAAAATGTCAATTTGCTTAGCATCTATTGTCCTTTTTTATCATAATCAATGTTTGTACACAATCATGTTGTTTAGGAGTTATTAACGTTAAACATTACAATAGAAACATACGAAATGAAAGAATAGGATGACGAACCTTCTCGATACGTGTTTATTCTCACGATTCGCCGATGTGTAGATAACAAAATAAAAGGTTGCTAATTGAAAACTGTCAACAAAGACTATTTACTTATTAGTTTTATTCAACATCGCTGCAACAAAACATAATTTCAAAAAACTCATGATTTTAATATTATGTTGGAAAGAGGTATTTCATGAAATATTATTTAAAAATATGTTGATAATTTCATTAATTAGGAAAAAAAGAACTAGGTATAAAAGTACAAGAATATAAGTATTTTTGTATAATAATACTGTTTCTGTATAAACCTTAACATTTTGTGTATGTGTAGAATTGGTGACATTTTCATGTTAATGCGCTGGAAACCAATCGGAGCCCGTGTCACTTGTTACAACATTGGAATGCAATCTTCTTACAAGTTATGTGAATGAATTGAATATATATTATATATATATCTATTGTGGTGTGTGTTTTTACTGCGCGATGAAACTGGAAGAAAAGATATCAGAGATAGTAGTATTTTAATTCTATGTTCTATGGTAGCTGTTTTTATAGAAAACCTAATTAATAAAACATAGGTAATCTGGTTACCTTTATGCAGTTAAGCGTAGGTTTAATAAGTAGACTTGCCCAATTACCCAACAAATTATACATTAAAATGAATCATAGGTGCACAAAACAAAAGAATCGTGACATTGAAAGGGGAAGGGCGGCCTGTGCTCTTCAGCAGAGCACTAACGGGTCTTAATAACAAAGATTATAATCGCTTTGAAATTAGTAATCTATTTATTAAGTTCAATCAAAAAATATAAAGTGGTATCTTACAAGGCGCGAATCTGTTTTAAATTATTTCAATAAATTAATCGAATCCAGTCTGAAACGTACCAAAATCGATAGTTAGAGCATTAGGAGATAATAAAAGCACAGATCATAGTAAGCATAATATATACTTAAGCTAAGACTAAACTGTCTAGGTTTGATCACGTATAACGAACATTTGCCTAGCCTACAGTTCTGAAGGCCAGTAAGAAAAGTAAGCAAGCGTTTAAATCGAAGGACTATGTTGTTCTTTAATTACATATTTTCTCTTTTGTTTCAATAATATCATGTTCATTAAGTAGCGAACAATCTCGGTGAGAGGAGTACAGTCAGCTGTATAATTATGTATACAATTTACAAGATTTCCTCTTCCATTCTGGATTGGTTCTTAAAATACGTCATGGGCAATCAATTAAGTGAAGTTCGCAAATCATGAATATGTTTTTCTTTGAGATATTCAATAAAAGTTTTGTGTTAAATTTATCCTACAATTTTGCTATGTGTATACATATTTATGCTCTTGCCTGTACCTACGTGATAAGATTTCAATCTCTCGACACTTTCATCAGTTTCATCTGACGTTGTTTATCTCGTCATACATGGTGCCTTTAAATTATGACATTGAAATTAAGTGGGACGTGAGAGAATCAAACAAATGAAATGAATAATTAATCACTTAGGTATATTATAATGATGTGGAAGTGAATGTAATCGGGGGTTTATGGCTTAAGGATTTTAAGCAAGACGTTTATTTAGGGCTAGATAAAAGTAAGGTATAAAAATATTTACATAAGACATGAAATGTCGCAACTCTATATAATGGAGGGTCACCCTACTAATTTCAGACCTCTTCCTGTAATATCCGAAACTTTACGTTCTACAACCTACTTTTTTGTATGTGAGAAATCTGACCCACCTTTCTCATGAGGACTGGGAAAAAGTCTAAATAGAAAAAAGTGTATTTTTATTCGTTATTGCGACATTTAAAGTTTTGAAAAAATCTTTCTACCTAACTTCCAGTTCAATGCACCTCAATGCGGCTTGTTGCTGTTATTTTAAGGTCTTCTATAAATTAAAATGAAGGTTGTGCTATCTATGTCGTATAATACCTCTCAAAAAATTATAATTCTGCAAAACGGCCACGTTGCCCCCTATAGGTAACGAATTCAATAGCATTCTAAGTTTTCCAAAACTGGGTACTTCAATGTGCAAACTTTCAATGTACAAACTTATCTTCGACGATAAAAATTGTAGGTACAATTTCTAAAGACAGTTGACAAGGATGAAGTTAAAAAGAAAGAAGTACCTTTTAATCAAACTATTGTACCATTGAGTTCAAAAATGTATTCCCACTGCAATCCACTTAAAACTTTGTCAGACTACTTCTGCCTAGCCTTTTCACAAGCTTGCTTGGATAGGTAATACTAGTTTTTTTTAATCTGGCAGTATATTTGTCGTTCGTGTATTGAATAGGTATTGAAATTGAAGGCAAAACGCAGGTTGTCAATACAAAAAAGTAACCTCGCCATTCAAAGAAATGACGAACTTCAGAGAGTTCAACTTAAAATATTGTTAAAGTAATTTTAACATTTTAAACTATTATTAAAAAAAATATATTGTTATAAACTATTTTATCTATTAACGATACTAAAACAAAATAATCTCGTAAGTCAAGACTAATTAAGAATAGACCTCGATTTTAACGACAAAGGTTATTTCAAAGTTAATTATTATATTCTATTCAATTCCTTAAATCTTTTTTTCTCTTCTTGTATTTTATAATTAACTTTTCTGACCCAACCTTTACTTGAATAGAAAATCTTTGTTACTCGCTAATGTTTTCGGAGCTAAAGTTATTTATTCACTATGGTGGTACTTGAGAATGTTATGACGGTAACAAATTACCTACAACAATAAAGGTAATTTAATTATGAACCACGTCCATTATATGTGTCTTAAATAAAAAAATCGTGTAACAGGTAACAACTATAAAACTAGCTTTTGCCAGCGGTTTCACCTGTTTGTTGTAGTAAAAAGTAGTATTACTTTGGATACTAGCTTATTCCATGCAATGACAGAACATTACGTTTGTGACATAATTAAAGAGTGCATCATTTTCTCTATTCAAGAAGCGTGAAGTATGTACAAATCATTATTAAAATCACATTCTTGGCAAATAGAGATCTTTTATCTATTGTATTATACAAGAAGCTTTTATAGAGAAGATTTTATGTAACCCTAAGGCAAGCAAGAAGCAATATTTTCTATGGCCCGATGTTTCCAACGCCAGATAATTTTACCAGAGAAATAATAATGAATTTTCATCAGTTCTTCGATACAAAATATTGCAGACGTTTTTATTTTTGGAGTAAAAAATACCCGATCTTGGAAAAACTGACTCTTTTTCGTTGGTATTATTTAAACGTAGATAATGATGACCTAACAATGTTAAATGTTGATACGCCGATTTCCCGACCAAAGCCAAGGCCAGTTTCGTTCAAAGGAACTGGGTCGTTTGTTCGTGCATTTAGATACTTCTTTTCACAAGGGAAATGAGTCATCTTATTACCCTGTCCTACATTAGTTCAGCGAACATCCTGGGCTCTTTTGATACCTCTACAATTATTTAAGGGCCGATTTCCCTTAATGTGGACACCTTAGAGTATAAATAAAATTAGCAAACTATAGAGTGCGCCATGGAACAATAGAGTACGAACTGTAAGCACTAGTTCTAGCGCCTCGTTTTATTCAAACTATCTCTATACTGACATGGTAGATGTCGGTATAGAGATAATAATATTCTAGAAATAACTTACATCTGTTAACTATAAACTTTACGGCTAGAAATTGGCTTACAATCTTTACAACTGGCTACTAGCAATGCGCGCACTTTATGCTCTCTTATCTTATATTTTTATTTTTACTCTAGGCCACATATGTTTACATACCCCTTTTCAATCCGGGGTTGGCATATCATGTAATCCTCCTACTAAGTTTTAATTATGTATGTCAATATAGTTTGTAAAGCGTGATAGATATAGTTTGTAAAGCGTGATTCGATACGCTAAGAAGAAGAAGAAAGCGTGATGATAATGCATTTTTATAGCCGAGATTGACATTGAATATAATGTTTCATTAATTCTATGAAAACGAGGTTATGGGTACGGATACTTAAGCAAGTCATACCTAAAATACGGTTTATACTGTGTTTCGAGGAAATCAACTTCCTTCACTTATTTCTTTCCAAACGTTTGGTAGAATCTACTCATGATCAGAAGGCTGGTTTGTTCCTTGCACAGAGAATTGGCATAGCCATTCAACGTGGCAATGCAGCCAGCCTTCTGGGCACGTTCCCCGCCATTGACAAGGATGACGATGAGTTCTTTGACGCCGTTTAGTTTTTATTTATGTAAGTTTTAATTTTAGTATAGTTAGAGTTTCTTTTATTACTGTTAATCGATATTAAATGATTCAATAATAAACTATGGGCATATATGTATATGATATACATCGCACTGGTGATAATGATTATCGATGCACATAATGCTAGCATAAGCTCTGTTAGTCAAATTATCTATCTGGCGACAGCTTTCACTCCAATGAAAATAGATATAATTATGTGTACGGATAATAAAGGTCACAGGACCGAACTTCACTATAATGCGATTCTTGGAATTATAAACAAAGGCGTGCAATTGAAGTCAAAAATAGATAAGAATTTATTTTACAATTTACATTGGTATTTCATTTTTGTCTAACATTACGATGCATTTGTATATTTAATTTTCTCTATAATAAATTCCCAATATTGCATCTATTGTGTGTATTTTATTTCAATTAGTAGCTAATATAACAATTTAATAACAGAGTTCTTGAACTTCTATTATTTGGCTTACATGGAATATAATTTAGAGTTATTAAAATTTCTTGGAAGTGAATAATCACGATATAAGCGATACTACAAATAATAACATTAATCGAAGTCTCTTAAAGGGCGTCTACTGACCGTCTAGCTAGCAATCCCGTCGACCTAGAAAGTAACCTTTACTACTAAAGCAACTATTAATCAGTAAAAAAACGCACAAATATTTTTCTCCCCAAATATTTTTTACACAGAATTCTTTTATTTTATATGTCGCTCTTATTGAGTGTTTTTGCAGTAGACATGTGTAATTACCAATAGAAGTTTGTTCATGTAGTGTTTTGTTTTCAGGGGAGCGATGGCCGCGCTGTCGAGCACCTCGCTACTCATGGCCAGTACAGTGCTCACGAAGAAACTACACGATGAAGACACAAGGTTTGCTGAACCACCAAAGAAAAATAGAGATTATGAGTAAGTTCTTCCAACGATTTTAAAATAGCTTTTCTTTCAATTAATATTAGATCTGCCTCTCTTTACCTATAGACAAAGAACACTAGTGTGTTTTAAGTATGTATAATATTGGTTTTTTAGTTATATTTTTAGATTATTTAAATTATGGAGTTATATATGAATGACTACTTAATAAAGTTATAGTATAGTTATATAACATGAAATTAAATTTTATTCAATTTAATGAGTAATGTTGAACAGTTTGTATCGTAGACGTTTGGGTTTACGTCGATTAATAAAAAAATATAATAATATCGTATTTTAAAATGTATACCTATACCTATTATTTTTTTTTTACTTTTTTTATAAACAGAATAAGAGGATATAATTATTTATTTTTATGGTTACGCAACTATACTACAATTTACATAAATTTTATTATTGTATTAAACTGACTGTGAGAAAATCGAGCATAATGATCATAAAGTAGCTACATACAACTACAATACAATTATAATAATAAATCTTATATATTAACCAAATTAGTTAATCTATTCATCACAAATGCTGTCATCGGTTATGATAGAGTCGAGTCTTACAACAACGCTGTCAAACTTCTAACACTTAATGTATCATTTAAACTGTTCATTTTTTATTATAAAAAAAAAAAAAAAAAAAATGAATAAATCTACTTTTTACGGATTTTTTCGCGGTTTTAATTTTAGATTTAGGTCCCGACGTTTCGACACCTTTGCAGGTATCATAATAATATCATCATCATCCGTAAAAAGTAGTTTTATTCAATGTCTAACATTCCCGTAAACCTAAGAAACCAATATTTAAAATATGATTTATCATATGTGTTTGATTTAGATTCGATATGAAAAGGCTGTTCTTGAACTAGGGTTTAATAATGGGGACGAGAACCCTTAGGACATATACTATTACTTAGTAATATCGAATTCAATTAGAAAATGATTGTCTTTTACGAGTTCACTAAGTTTTGAACTTTAATACCTTGAATTAAAGTCCAAAACCAATGAACATTGTCATATTATTATAGCCATGCCTGATGAAGGCTAACAGATATGTACAAGATTAATTCGGGATAGCACAGCTGCTACATATTACATTTTTCTAATTACATCACGTAGAAGGAATACAAGGAATCGGTAACTCATATCGGGTTTAGGTTAAAGTTTTAACCGACTTTCAAAAATAAGGAGGTTATATTTATAAGAACCATGATTACTGCGGCATCCTACTAAATAACCCAATGTCAAAAAACTTAATATCTACACATTATATATTATAATGTTACACTTAATTATCCAACGTTAACTTAAAAAACCTTTATCTCATTGTTTATCCTTATTCCTGGTTTACTATTGTCGACGGTATAGTTTTGTTATATTTGTCCTCAAAACTTTTCCAAAGTGCCTGCGTAATAGACAAATTATTTAAATTGTCGCCTACTCAGACATCTTAACACCAACGGAATATCCTTATCAGAATATTCCACACAAACTCTAAATATTCCGTAAAAACTATTATAAAAAGGAAAATGATGAAACAACAAAATATTTTATTAGAATATAGTTACCTCGATTAAATTTTCAGTCCTTGTATTAAAATGTAAGCAATATTTACAAAGTTTATCGACGAGCTTTTATAAGAAAGAAATTGTGCATAGAAATTCTTGATAGAAAATGTAATGTATTTTATACTTGTAATGTGAAATCTTTCACATTATTGCCTCGTTTTATCGTCTTTTAAATTTAATTATTGGGATCTTAATAAACCAGCAGTGACTAGTGTTTCTAACACAGCTATATTATTTTGATTAGAATTTCAGAATAGTGTTTAGTTTTACTTTGCTTTTCCAAGACAAATAATATTTTAAGATAATTAGCATTTTTTTATTGCGGCATAAAGTAGAGGCTGCTTTATGCCCCAAAGTAGATGGAGGGAATTACAATTTAAAAAATATATCAAAATATAGAGTTACTTTCGCATTTCTAATTAGTGTAAGACCTATTGGAATTTATGTTTCACAAAAATAAGAATTTCTTTAAAACGTCCGTCAGGAAGATTTTTATTAACGTGACAGCCGGAGCCATTAGGAGAAAACAATGTCATACAACTATTTAAAATGATATGACGACCTCCGTGGTCGAGTGGCGTACGCACAGGTTTCATGGTGTCTCTAGCTCTGAGGTTCCGGGTTCGATCCCCGGACGGATCAATGTAGAAACCATATTTTCTACATTGTCTCGGGTCTGGGTGTTTGTGGTACCTTCGTTGTTTCTGAATTCCATAACACAAGTGCTTATTAGCTTCTTACTTTGGGTTCAGAGCAATTTATGTGATGTTGTCCGCATTTATTTATTTAAAATCTAAGTCATGCCTTTCTCGTCATAAAATAAATCAGACTGTAAAATTTTCAGGTTTTGCAGAACAAACTCACTGTTCCCTCTCTTTAAACTATTATTTGTCAAAAAGTAAACCATTCCTTATTAAGAAAATTATACTTTCACATTTATTTTAATTGGCACGAGAGAGAACTGTCCATTAGTTAAAGCTTAAGAAATTAACTGTCAGTATAATAACTATTCTTAAAAGATAAAGCTAATTTGTGAGCATAATAAAAAGACATAAAACCAAGTGATATCGAAGAAGCAATCAGAAATAATGTAAAATAATTATTTCTTTACATATACAAGTCACACTTTATAACTTATTAAAGTAATTAAACGTTAGTTGGTATATTTATGTCAATCTCGCTAATTACAGATGGCAGGTAGTGTGGAGGAACGTGCTGGCTTTTGTTTATCTACACGTCGCAGCCTTCTATGGTATCTACCTTATGTTCACCGGAAAAGTCAAGTTTTGGACCATACTTTTTGGTAAGTCGACCTTTTTATCTCATGGACCCCCAAACTGTGGGAATCAGTAACCAAACAGACATCGTACCTTATATAATGCATCCTTGACTCGTATCCGTTGCCTCCTCAAATTTTGAATGTCCTTCCTTCTCTTAAGTCAACTTCCTATTTTTTTTTTAACTGTGACTATAAAAGGAAAAATTTCAGTAACAAAAACTTTCCGTTTCATCCATTGTCTATTCGAGTTTATTACCTAAAAAAGAAACCTTTGTCAAAATGACAATGAAGTTTTGAAAGGAAAATATTCTTCTAACTTAAACTCAAACAAACGGATTTCAAATGAAACGCTGCTAATAATTACTATGTTATCTGATCTATACTTTACATGAAGGCTAATTATGTCTGTAATTAAATAATTATTGGCTTCGATCTAGTTTCATTGCAATCACTATTGTGTAAACGTTTAAAACATTTTATTCTACAAAGTAAACATAGTTACTTTACGTAATAATTGGGTAAATTTTAGCTCATCGTCTTAAACATTATTCAAATTTAGATCCTACACTTTTTTGTCTGTTATAAAAGATTAACATTATTAAATTTAGTTTAAACTCAAAAACACACTAAAGTCTTAAACTTGATACTTATTTAATCCTATTATATTATGATGAAATGTTATATAATATAACGAACATCCATTTTATAATTTTAGCGTTGCTTATTTGGAATAAGGTAAGCAGTTACCATCCACTTCTAGCAAATCTTGACCTACTTTATAATTTGGAATCACCCCATTGTTTATCGGTCAACGGAAAATAACCTATACATAAGGTCTAAAGTACCCTAAGTAGAACGAGATGAGGAGAACCATTTTCTGTATCTTATAAGCGTCGTAATCCCTTAGACCCTAAACTAGGTGGTGTATCACTTAGAAAATCATATAGGTTAATCTATTTTCGCTTCCTTCAATAATAACATATTCGTCAATAATGATTAAAACTTCACAATACTGAGAAATATGCTTTTATCAGTTTTTTTTTACATTCTGTAAATTATTGATTAAAAATAAAATATACTGCAATGTATTTTATATGTTTCAAGTCCTTCCAACGCATTTATGACGCACTTACTAGTTTCGTTTAATTCCCGGTAAAGATTAATATTTGCTCTTTTTTTATTGTTGCAGTACTTGAAAGTTACTCTTAGATCGATATTGCTTTAAAAAAGTCTTTAAGAGGTTTTATGAATTACTTAAGGACAGAACAACTTTCAATCTTGTATGAAACATCTGTTAAGTCAATGTTAATAAAATATTACAAGTTGGGTTTTTTACTTAAAATAATTTAACGTGTTTTACTATTATTTTTACTACCATAGCAATAGGTAGTGACGACTTTTTGTAGAATATAACTATGATTTCTAAAAAAAAATATTTAAAATTCAAAATATATAAAAAATGTGGGAAAATATTTATTACTCTATTGTGTATTTAATATTACATAAATATGTTGTATCTTCATTAATTATCCAAAAATATTTCTATTGAACAATTTTCGTGGAAAAATGTACGACGATACCTTAATTTGGATTGAACCTGAGATTGCCACCCACACAGCCCTCACTCTACTGATTGAGCGTAACGATGAGTCTTGTTTATTTCTGTACGACAGAATACATTTTTCTTGTATCTTTACTCTAGTGGAGTTATTACTTATTAAAATGTAACGCAAACTTTATTAATTAATGAAATGCAGCTTGTACAGCATACCGATAACTTCGTTTAGGTACGAGTATATGTTAATAACAAGAAGATAAAAATATAATCAGAACACAACCTATATCAATCAGCTAACCTAACTTTAATGCACATTAATTTGTTTGAAACACCACATAAAACCCATATTTGAAAGTTGGATGCAGAGAAACAAATAATAAACAAAGATTTGGTGGAAAAATCATCTTCACCTGATTAGCCTTTTTCCAACTTCGTTGGGGTCGGCTTCCAGTCTTACCAGATTCAACTGAATACCTATTTTACATGGAACGACTTCCCGTCTGACCTCCACGATCCATTTTTCTGGGTAACACAATATCCCATAGTAAGACTGGTTTTCAGAGTTGACTTAACGTCTGCCAAAGATCAACGTACGACAGTCTATCGAAATTTTATATATTATACATGTTTGATGGATAGATACATAATACATACATACCATCACGCCTGTATTCCCCGAGGGGTTAGGCAGAGGTGTAAAAATGTGCACCCATAGTTCGCCGGTATGTTTAGGTCCCATGTTATAGGATGCGAGAATATTTCCACAAACCGGGCAGAAGCCAAACTCCTACCTGCTACTGAGAATTTCATAGAAAAACCCAATAACACCTTGATCGACTTCGGAACCGAACCCAAAACCTCTAGCGTAGCAGTCGCGCTTAGAACCACTAGGCCAACGAGGCAGTAGATAGATGTACAGATATAATGTTTTTATTTTCGTTTCCAGGTGTTAGTTTCGCGATAATGTCCGGGATGGGAGTGACGGCGGGTGCTCACAGGCTGTGGGCACATCGAGCCTACAAAGCCCGCTGGCCACTTCGACTGTTCCTGGCATTCATGCAGACTATGGCCTTCCAAAACCATATCTATGAATGGGTGCGGGATCATAGGTAATATCCTTTTTCTAATAATATTTCTATCATAAGTTGTTCATAATCCTAAACGCAATATAGTACAAACAAATTTTGGAGCATCAACTTATTGGAACGCATTTGAGTATGGTTTATAGTTTCCTTAAGAGCTTTTATAAATATGACGAATGAGTTTTCGCTGGTTTGATGAAAGTCGGCCTTAAAACAAACAAGCAGCCATACATTTAAAATTTTCAAAAATCAGAGACGTTACATTTGATTTCAACGTTCACCCATTCTGTCTTTTATTCCTCTTTCGTGTGTTTACAAAACATCAATTAATTTATCTCAATCTTAAATACCAATACTTCCAATAAATGTCTATTCTGTACGATCAAACCCGCTACCCAAAGCGGAGCATTCCAATCACTTGACCTCGAATCGGGTTGTTGAAGAAAAGATAAAATAAAAAGGAAAGTTATCTCTTTTTGCTGATGCTTGTGAATGCCTTTTTAAACTATACATGGTGTTACGAAAATGCGTGGTCATAATATCTAAAAATTAAATACTTCCTCGGACCATGGAAGTGAACCACTTACTGCAAGAAAAGAATGGTGAAGTTCCAATAATTTTCCCCTTTTTTTAGAGTAAGTATACTTTCTTGGAGAAAGTGGTTTATTTCTGTAGGCAAACGCAGTATTTAAATCATGATCACTTTATCATAATACGCTTTAAAGACAGTCTTATTTCTTTTTTAACTTAACTTATTTCTGCCGTCGAACAGTAGGTAGTGCTTGCAGTATTTGTCAATATTTTAATGGACTTATATTACTTAATTACTGCGGCATAGACAGGCCTATTGAAAAATTTCATCAACACCTCATTTTAGTGCTATTGTGAAGTGTACATTATTGGTTTCATTACAAAGTATATTCTTAAATAAATAGTAAAATAAAAAAAATGTTAATTATTTATTCTTAAATAAATATTATTAATTAAAAGCTTTTTGAGCCGGTCTTTCATGGCCGTTTCATGGGTAAACGAGTAATCTTGTGAATTTAGTTTTTTCGCGAAATAATAAGTCATTTATTTCGGACTAGAACCATCCATATAACATTAAATTAATGTTTAAAAATATAAATATTAAACTTAAAGTTAAAAAGAACTAGTTTTTAATTATAATCATTTTATTAAACAATAATAATTTAAAAGATAATAAAATTATTATAAATACCCGTTTCCTCGACTAAGGAGGCTCCCATGTTACATAATTAAATAATGCCTTAAAAAAAATCTTGTAGCTTACCGTTTTCACAATTTTATTCGTCAAATTTTTTATATTAAACGGCCTCTTTACATAGGTAGAATGGCAAGCAAAGTCTGTATGTAGTATGAAGTACGCACGAACATACTTATAGGAGAAGTGACGTTAACATCGTAGTAAAGTAACGCACGGTTAAACTGTTTAATAACTTGTTTATCGCGCACGTGATCCGTATGAATAAATATTCAATACTAAACACAATTGTATTTAATTCATATTTTCACGCTTTATAATGAAATTTTTAAAGTCGTTAATACCATTTAATTTTTATTACATAATGCAAATTTACTAATCAAGTAAAATATCAAATCCAAACAATTTAGTTTTTCTTCAATTATTGTGTGCTTGCAGAGCGGGAACTTCTTTTATATTTTTCACTTTTCCCTACCTTTTTTAACCCTTGGAATAACTAAGAAACTTCAACGTAAAACGTCTATTGTATTTATAAATAACTTTATTTTGTAATATATACCGAAAGGGTTTTCTACTTCAACAAATATTTCAGTCGTAGTTCTTGGAAAGGCCATAGGGCGTTTACTCTTGTTGAATAATATTAGTCTAACACCTCCCTGACATTCTAAACCAATTTTATAGAGTAAAACATATACCTTTAAGCTTGTAAGTAAGAGGCGCAAAATTAAGATAATTCCAAATAGGCACTCAAGAAAAGGAATAATTAATAAGTTTCAAATTCTCACTGTGAAACATTATAATCTAAATAAAATCTTCAACTAAGGTATTCTGCATTAATTAAAAATCTTAAATATGAGCTTTCAATATCATAATATTTGTAACATATTTACCCTAAACCCTAAGGTTTGCGGTATCTGTTAATTTGAGAAAAGTAATTATTCTTTGCACAATACTTTTTGATTATAAATAGCTTTATTAGTACGTTGTTCAATTTTAATTATTCGAAACACAATTGAGACCGAGCTATACAAACGTATAGCACCATCTCTTTCATAATGGAACGCCGTCACTAATTTTTGCTTCGTCATCCCTTTCTATTCTTTACCCAAGTATACGAGGAACTCAAACTAATTTTTGTGTTTTCATTTGTTTCTAGGGTTCATCACAAGTTTACGGAGACGGACGCGGACCCCCACAACGCTAAGCGGGGATTCTTCTTCTCCCACATCGGCTGGCTGATGGTGCGCAAACATAAGGATGTGTTCGAGAAGGGAGCCACCGTCGACATGTCCGATCTCGAAAAGGATCCTATTGTTATGTTTCAAAAGAAGTAAGTACTCCTCGCCTCATTGGATGTAACAAGATCATTTTAAACTACTAACCGAGTATCAAAAGTTGTTGGACCCGTAGAAATATGTTACTTGTCGAGTCGTTTGGTTACGAATTTCATAACTAGTGTAAATCAAAGCCAATCAAACCAAAAAGTTTTTATTTCTTTTAAACCTCAAATGGCGCTCAAGAAATGTTATGTTGTAAACTTATGCGGGCTTTCAAAATATCCCTTACAAACACCCTAGGGTCTATTATACCAAAGTATAATAATATTCAACTAGTCTGTTTCATGCAATAATGCGAAGAACACCCTTAGGATTAGAATAAATAGTTCGAGAGTCTAGACTAGCTATATTACTGTATAATAACACTATTATAAATGTGGATTTGTAGTCATTTAGGTATTTGTCAAAACTATTTCCTAACGGGATGCTACATAAATTCTTACCAAACTGGTCAATCGTGGCTCTTGATAGACAGTTAGACATTTCAGGCTCCTAATAATAATAATCTACTAACACGTATTTGAAAACATCGGCTTTACTCATGGTAAAAGATAAATTCCTATAGGGTCTGAAAATAGTCAGGCAAACCCAAAAAATACGTAACGTATGTAGAAAACAGTTGTTTGATAAACGTCTATTATTTTTATTATTCTATTGTATATACTATGTCGAAGACTGTTCACAAAATTTCAAGCATATAAAAGCATTTTTGGGCCCCCAAAGAAAATATTGCTCTTTTGTTATTTAACAATAAATTGTTATTGTTTTACAGAAAATACTCTGTAATATACCTTTTCCCAGGAAAAGTGGAAACCTTGTTACATGGATTTAATAAATATATATTTTTATGTAATGTAACGTAAATTGTTATACGATACGTTGGGATACTTCCTTGGGGCTATAATGGGCAGTGGGATAAAAAATTGTCGAACATCATAGATTTTTTTTAACAAAATTTTTCCTTTAAAATTTTAAAATTTCAGTAGGTTATTTTACAAAACATGTTTTGGTGGAGGCTCAGTTATGAAATATGTTACCGGTACAAATAATAACAATGATCAAATGGGTTCTAAAGGTCATATACCTACCAAAATAAATATATAGAACTAAACTTTAATACACAATTAAATCTAATATAAGAACAAACTCTAACTATACTAAAATTAAAACTTACATAAATAAAAACTAAACTTTTAAAATATGGGGCAAAAATATTAGAGACAAACTGGCCTAATTCTTATAAACCTATTACTTAACTTACAATTATAAAGCAATTATTTAGATATAGATCATGAATGGTTAAAATAATACCTTAAAGATAATTGGACCCCGTCTCCCTTTTCAAGTTTGAAATTTATTTGCTTTAGTCGTTAACTTAATCTTATATATAAAAATGAATTGCTAAATGTGTTGGTAAGCGCATAACTCAATAACGCCTGGGCCGATCCCACTAATTCTTTTTTTGTTGTGTTAGTTATTATCAGGAGAAGGTTCTTATGAAAAAAAAAAATGGAAAATTGGCTGAAAAAAAAAATAAGTCATCACCGGCCAAACATAAAGGCACCGGGAACGGGACCTAGATATTCATGCGGGTGAAACCGCAGGGCACAGCTAGTCTTATATATAAAAATGAATCGCTAAATGTGTTGGTAAGCGCATAACTCAATAACGCCTGAACCGATTTCGCTAATTCTTTTTTTGTTGTATTTGTTATTGTCAAGAGAAGGTTTTTATGGAAAAAAAATGATAGTGATTTGTTGGATCCATCTCCACCCCCAATAGTATAAAGGCACCGGGGACGGGACCTAGGTATTCACGCGGGTGAAACCGCGGGGCACAGCTAGTCTTATATATAAAAATGAATCGCTAAATGTGTTGGTAAGCGCATAACTCAATAACGCCTGGACCGATTTCGCTAATTCTTTTTTTGTTGTGTTAGTTATTATCAGGAGAAGGTTCTTATGAAAGAAACAATTGAAAAATTGCCCGAAAAAAAAAAGTTATCACCGGCCAAACATAAAGGCACCGGGAACGGGATCTGGGTATTCACGCGGGTGAGACCGCGGGGCACAGCTAGTCTTATATATAAAAATGAATCGCTAAATATGTTGGTAAGCGCATAACTCAATCACCCCTGGACCGATTTCTCTAATTCTTTTTTTGTTGTGTTAGTTATTATCAGGAGAAGGTTCTTATGAAAAAAAAAATGGAAAATTGCGCGGGGAAAAAAAAATAAGTCATCACCGGCCAAACATAAAGGCACCGGGAACGGGACCTAGATATTCATGCGGGTGAAACCGCAGGGCACAGCTAGTTTTATATAAAAGAGAAAGAAGCAAGAACGCTATAAATACTTTTAATGTTGATAACGAATGACTACTTAAAACTTCATTACGCATTAATATAAATAATTTAATAGAACGTGTTAAATCTCCAATTATAAATTATTGCTTCTTATTACAAGTGCATTACTCGTGTATTTCGAAGGTTAAATTGATCAAACTATAATATAAATAAATCTGCGTAAAATAAAACATGAAATAATTGTTTAAAAAGTAAACTTTCTAATTTCTATAATTTCGGCTCGTTTTGTATACCGACTTACTTGTGCCGATACTAATTTTGTCTGGCGACACCGCATCATGAGCTCTTGTTTCTGGACCGGGGTTTTAAACTAGTTAGGCATCTTCGATTATAAGCCTTGAATAAAGCCGTTACATTCTTACCTATGACACTTCGACAGCATAATGGAAATAAGTGAAGTTTATCTTATCACTACGATTTCTTGAATAACTAAGTTTTCTGTCATATTATGTTAATAGAGGTATGGACTGACGATACTCCAGTGGTTCATTACATAAATGGACTTGATATATTAGCTTCCGTTGAGTATTTATGTTATCATAGGGTTTACTCAAGCATTTCTTCGGGATTGGATGACTAGTTAGTCTGTATAATCCTTTAGCTTCAATCTTAGTCCAATACTGTGTAGCAACATGAATAAACCAAACATACAGCTACGCAGAGGTTTCCGAGAAACTGTATTGGATTCGGCTGAAGAGAAATTCAAGGCAACAGAACTTGTAGTGCCTACACATTTACCTCGAACACTGAATGCCTTGCCTTCACCCATCCGAGCAGTACAAAGATACCTTCCATGATAAGTTATAACGTAATGAAATACTGTTTTCATTTCAAATACTTTTAATTCAGTCAAACTTATGCGCCTAGAATGGTAGATTAAAAATTAATAAATAGGGTAACCTTAATTTCTGAAATGTTTTGCAATTAAGTTCTTATGCACATGTATGGCAAGAAAATAATGGATAAAATATGAAAATTAGATAAACCCTTAGCACAATAGTCTGCTACTAGAACTAAGAAAAATATTTTTCAGATTCCTTTAACCTTACGATTTATTGTACATACACCCGTCAGATCTAATAACCACTGGAGTATCGTCACAACCAAAATAAACTACAATTATTTCACAAGGAAGGAAAATATTAATGCTCCTTATTCATAAGTAAGATAAAAATAAACGTTTACTCACTCGTTTTCCATGGGACCACTTTCAGAATTCAAAGAGACTTTAATAGAGAGATGACGTGGGGTTAAATTTACTTTCCTCTTTCTCAACAGTCTGTCATGCTTAGTGGTTCTCAAATGTAACTTAAATTAAATAAATCTCACAATTATTTCAATTTTGAGACTCTTCATGAATGGAAACTCTTACAACTGACCACACTTGTTAGGGTTTAATCGACTTAAATAATTTAATTTATTTAGCCAAGCTTGAACTCTTCAAGATTCTTGTTCAGTGTAAATCGAATACTCATTTCATTAAAATTACTTAGCGTAGATGAGTGAGTTATTATGAATGAATCATTCAAAACTGAACTGAAGATGAAAATAATAATCTTGCGTTTTCAAAATAACATTTGAAAACAAATTGTTCATCATATCATACCTCTTTGTTAATTTAATATGTAGATATGTTGTGGTTATTACATTGATTTTATTTTATACATTCAAATAATACCATCATGTTGGGTAACTTTGACCCACTTAATGAGCTTTTTTTAAAATTACGTATAGAATTCTTGACCAAACTACTGTGAAATGAATGTTTTTAGTGGCTTTACAATGCCTATATTTAAGAAATAAAAAAATTTAATCTTTTTTTTTAAACAACAGCTTTATAATCATTTAAAATTCAACGAGGCAAAGTTATACGGTGACTTGGGTAACATTACCTCCCACACTTAATGATACGGATTTTGCTGTTTTAAATTAGGTTTTGTTATATTTGGTGACTCTTAACCCTCTTTTTATGCCATAATATGAAACAAACTAACATTAGAAACAATTTTTATTTTTTTTTCTCAAAGGTTTACTGTTGAAAACATGAAAAATAAAGTGCGCAGTTAGGGAAATCACTAGTTTTTAAAAGGAGACGGGTTTTTAGAACTTATTAAGATCTAATCAGTTTTATAAGTCTTTTAAATTGTTAATTAATAATAAAACTAAGTTATCAAATCCTAATCAATTATAAAAACTAACATAAAAATCCAAAATGAAAATAACTAAATCAGCTCTTTACCAGCCTTACTCTCCCCATTCCATACAAGGAAAAACATCATCAATGATAAAAAAATTCTTTCTTTTGGTCACTTTAGTAGTAGGCAAAAATTTCACGACATTTTTTGGGAAACAGCGTATAATATCAGGCTTATTAGGCAGCTTTCAACCCTCCATCGCCTTCTGCATGAGCTACATTTTAAGCTTTTTACCATCGAAATGTATAATAATGATGTAATGTATAGATCTTTTTTGTTTCCTACTTTTTTCGCGCCATGTTAATGAAGGTTTAACTTAAAAAAATATATTTAAGTTTCCCCAGTACGTTAGTGCAGTTAGTTCAAACTATCAGTGTAACTTTGACCCGAGTCAAAGTTACCCGGATTTGATAGTTCTAAAGGACCCGATGCACAATTTTGCTAATATTAACAATATTCATAAAAATATTGCGAAAATTTTAATTGTATTAAAGTTTTTAAACTTTAATTTATTGTCTGAACTGAAACTCACCTTTATTCAGCGTCTAAGAATCGCAAAGCAACAAAGTTTTTTGAGCACTTTTAAAAAGACGTTGCGCACAGCCCGCCGTTTTTATTTTATATCTATGGTTTTTTAACATTTATCAAATAATTACATAAGATGGGTTTTAACGAAGCCCTTTATGTATCTAATAAAAAATATTTCTATGCGTAAAGTTTTGTACAGAGCCAGAAAAAAAATAATTTATCGGAATTGGAAGTGGTGAGTCAAAGTTGTACTGAAAGCTTAAGTTACCCAGATTGACCGTAATGTAATTCAATATCGACTTTTTATTCGATTAAAATGAATCCTACAAAATATTATCTTAATTAATTTTGGTACTTTTTTTCAGAACATATCTGGTGGTGATGCCTATCCTCTGCTTCATTATCCCGGCCTGGATCCCAGTCTACTTCTGGGGCGAGAACGCGTGGATCTCGTGGTACGTGGCGTCCATCACCAGATACACAGTGGCCCTCCACTTCACCTGGCTCGTGAACTCAGCTGCCCATATCTGGGGCAACCGGCCCTACGACAAGTAAGATCAACTTTTCACTTTTTTATCCGAAGTGATTCATATAGTGAAAGTATTAAATATGTAGCACTGGCAGATACTTGGCCTCGTTACGCCTATGTTAATCTGTAGTTGCTTCCGCCAAATAGTAAATGTAGGCAATATTCAGATAATTCGACCACATTGCCTACATTCAAATATTTCTGCCTACTTCTTACAAATAGCTAAGTTATTTTGGAAAGAAAGTAGATCTTAAAATAGCTGTTTAAAAATAAGCCATTATTGTTTATTTATATATTTTCTTATTGTTTCTCCTGTGTTGTTGAGTTTGATCTAAATGGGTTTAGTTGATCTAAGTTGGTAACTTATTTGTTTGACCTTCGAAATTGTTTTCTACTAGTTGTAGCGTAAAATCGTAAATAGTGTTTTACATCGCTACTGAAGGCATCCTGAATAACTGACCTTGAGAGTTCTTCCAAGGTTAATATCTCTTTGACCTTGGATAGGCCTATTTGCATAGTTATTTACTGGAATCCGACCGGTGATAAATACAGAAAATAATGGCATCTTAACTAGGTCCAATTATTAATTAAATGCAGTTGAAAATATTTGGGTTAAATATTATTCGGAAACTTTCTTTTTCTATTTAAAATACCTCTTCAACTTGTACCTAATTGCTTTGGTAATTTATTTAAATGTAAATTGCATGCTGTTGTGTATCGCGTGATCACGTATTATGTAATAGAGACTAACTAACGACCAACATCCTGAAATATCGATTATATTACTAAACACGATTACAGTTCTTTTTTAGGGTTCCGTACCCATAGGGTAAAAATTGAACCCTATTACTAAGACTTCGCTGTTTGTCGGTCCATTTGTCACCAGACTGTATCTCAAAAACCTTCATAGCTAACATGCATATTATTTCCGCTGTAACAAAACATACTAAAAACTAAATAAAATAAAAAATTGAGGGGCTCTCATATAATGGTAGTACGTGACCCTTCGTGTGCAAGTCCGACTCGCACTTGACCGATTTTTTTAATAAAACATATTTAACTATAGGTACAATAATAGTACAGTGTGAAAGTTTTTTTTTATTAAACGTGCCTACTTATTAAACGTCGACCTCGTTATTAAAATATATATTTCGTTGTCGATATCGATGAATACAAAATTAGACAACTGACGCGTCCGGTTCATTTAAATATATACATTTTTTTTTGCAAATGTATCTAGTCCAAAATAGTGTGCCTAAAACCCGTTAAAGTTAGAACACCAAGATTTCTACAAGGTCACAAATGATGTTATTTCCTCTTGATATTTGTTGAGATTGGGTTACTGTTTTAGAAATGTTTTCTAAATTGATTGCAATACTTTGTTTTCTTTATTCATCATCATCAGCCGGAAGACGTCCACTGCTGAACAACCGCCTCCCCCCTTTTTCTTTATCGTTTGTTCTAAATTATGTTTATCTTTCGAAGTTTCGATTTCCATTACAAATTATTGTTTGACTTTTATCTGCCTAACGCAGTTTATTGCTATTTCAGAAACATAGGCGCTACAGACAACAAGATGGTTGCTATCTGCGCTTTCGGCGAAGGCTGGCACAACTACCACCACGTCTTCCCATGGGACTACAAAGCAGCTGAACTGGGAAACTATAGTACAAACCTCTCTACTGCGCTCATTGATTTCGCCGCTAAACATGGTAAGAAACTGACAAGTGCATTGCCTCTTGAAATATACCTACTAAAATTATTATAAATGCGAAAGTTTGTTTGGATATATGTTTGTTACTCTTTCACGCAAAAACTATTGAGTGGATTATAATGAAAAGTAACAAGAATGTAGCTTATACATCGGAATAACACATAGTATATATATTTTTCTATATAGTTTATGGAAAAAAAAAAATCACGCGGGTGAAACCGCGGGGCACAGATAGTGTGTGTATATTACGGAACATTATATTAGAATATAATATTAATTAAATGTATATTTATATTACACACTATGCAATTCAAAGTCTCGCAATGTCTCTGTCACTTTAAAGCAGTGACAAATTTTTATAACGTCCCTGCTTTGAAGTCTTGTGAAGCAGTCAAAGCCTGCGCTCAGACTAACTGCGGTCTCTTCAAAACGTGCTCCTTTGCAGTTTACTTAGCGTTATGAAGGCATCCTTTTGTTGTAAAATTCATTATCCTAGAAACGAACTTTTTCATCAGAGCTTTGTTCATAAATATTGTATTGCTTTTGTTTCTCGTGGCGTGGCGATATTACATTAGAGTAATCAAGTTAGGTAGTTTATAACATAGAGTCGAGTTTCTTAATGGAAAAAGTTTCTAATTACTTTCATGTCACAGGTATGGCTTACGATTTAAAGACGGTGTCAGCTGATATGATCCGGCAAAGAGTGAACAGGACAGGAGATGGCTCGCATCCGTGGTCTAAGGAAGGTCTAGAAGATGACGGTCACCATCATCCAGAGAACCCCGTCTGGGGATGGGATGACACGGATATGACTGAGGAAGAAAAACAATTTGCTGAAATAGTTCATAAAAAAACTGAATAGATTCCTCAAGTAATGGAATTTGTTTTAATTTTTGTATTGTAAAACGAATGTCCCCATTATTCCTGGTGACTGACTGTTAATGTATTTTGTGAGCATTTTATGTAAAAAATGTTTTGTTTATCAGAAAGAATGTCGCATGTTTTTGTGTCCCTAGTTACTAAGAAGTTAGAACATACTGCGAAAACAGCGTGTATTATATTCGATGAACGTAGATTCAGTCTATAAAATTCTGTAACGCGTCGTGTTATTTATTCAATATCAGAAATGGAGTGAAAAAACATGTTTGAATAAATAAATGCTAATCTGCGATAGTAATAGGAATTTTCAAATGTTAATTCGGCTTTGTATGTTTTGCATTCTGATATTGTATATTACCTAGTAAACTTAATATAAGGTATCAGACTTATATCTGGCGGTTCTAAATTAAAAAAAAGAGGTTGAGATCGGGGGTAGATACTATTGGTAAGGTGACTGAATTGATTTGTATATCTAGTACTACTTTAGTATTTATGTGATATGTTCTGTAATGATTCGTGGTGACTGTTAATTGTATTTATTTTTAATTTATTACGTTATTAAAGGCCTGTTCAACATCATATTTAAATAAGTTGCGCTTTTTGTAAGCTTGTTATAAACAACACTTATTTAAAGATATTTCAGGCCTCTAATGAAACTTGACACAAAGTTGTTTTAAGTTTTTTTATAATTTATTTTGCAACGGAACATTCGGAACGGATAATTGCTAAAATTATATTTATAAGTACCTTTTATGATAAGTACCTTTACTTTTAAATAAATCATGAATCGTTTTGTTTTGTTTTATTCCGACAATAAAGTGATTGAACAATTTCACGGATAGCCGAGTAGTTGACCAATAGGTCACTAACTCACCACTCTATATAACTACTAATGGGGTCGATTACCTCTTGATCTTGGAACATACATTTCATTCAAATCATTTCATCAATAATTTCATTTCAAAACAGTCAAAACGTTTGGTAGACTCTACTCGTGACCAGAGGGCTGGTTTGTTCCTTGCACAGAGAATCGGCATAGCCATTCAACGTGGCAATGCTGCCAGCCTTCTGGGCACGTTTCCCGCCATTCACTAGGATGACGTTGAGTTTTTGGACACGGGTTATTTATTTGTATTAGATTTAATTTAATTCTTATAGTAGATTTAAGTATTGAATTGTAAATAAAGAAATGGAACACACAATATCGCTCATCACATAAAGATGTGTCCTGGATGGGAATCACAGCCTCCGGTATAGCAGTCGGGGTCACTAACCACTAGACCGGCCCATTAATAATCGTTAAAAATTGTTTAAATAAAATTACTTATTTTTAAAGATATCTGTTAAAAGTCGTGTATCATTCGAAATCGGTTGTTAAGATTTCACAATGGAATTTATAAAATAAACAAACCTAGACAAAGAAACACATTTCCAAAAACTCTGGAGTTGACTCGTACAGACTGACTAGAATCGAGTAGAAATTGCTGTAAATGACAGCAGATTGCTATAAAAAATTAACCACAAAATATAAAAGCCAATATCTTTAACGATTTTTGCTCAATTGGTAAAGGAGCTTAAAATATCAAAGAAATAATTTTATTATTATATTGGAGAAGTAAATGTGTCAGGTAAATTATATCTACTTAGATAGGAGAATAATAATATTAAAAATAAGAAATTCCTAGAAATTCCCGCAATTTAATTTAGCATTAACCTTTTTCGTATCAAATATTATCCACTTAATTGCGGTTTGCTAAGTAAAATAGAAATTAATTTATTTTGTTTAGAAAAAAATCAGTCATAGAGTGGAATTTCTTATAAATATAATAATATCAGGCAGGTCAAAATCGCCTAGCCTTATCATCTTGATTTAATTAAACGTTTAGATATTTACAGGATTAAGAATTAACAATAACATTAAGCGCCTGAAGAAAATTTTATAGCTACTTCTTATTTCACTAACTTTGCTATTTCCAGCGGTCGTATAATTTCGTGGTATTTTGTGTTGGTACTCCTATATAAAATGCTACTAGGATAACTAGGTTAACAACTACTAATAATTAACTAGAAATAATCGCTAATGAAAAACAACTGTTATAACAAGGTTTGTATCGCCTAACGCCGATTACCTACTAGATGTAAGTACTACAAAGTAGTCAGTTGACTACATTTGCATTTTTGTCGTTATTTCTATCCAGTAAACATTGCCTGGATTGCTTACAGCCTCCCGTTTGTATAGACTCTATATTTTTGCTTGTAAAAATTCGTAGTCCAACAATTTATTGATCTGTAAAAGAGAGTAAATATTGACATTTCTATTTGCATTGTTTTAAACGCCTTCCAAAAAAATATTAAACGCTATCTAGCCACATTCGTTTAATTGTTATCTTGGAAGGCTTACTCTAAGGAACACTCCAAGAAAAAGATGAAGTTTCTTATTATTCGCATCATAAAACACAATATGAACTCCATTTGCCTTATGGCCTAGCAAAAATGTAAGAAAATCTCTTACAAAACATTATTTTTATCTATAAACAAGAGCTCTTAACCAAAATGGGATAAACTTTTTACTTACTAACTAACAAAATTTTTACTTTATCATGTACGAAAAATGGCAAAACCTATACCTAAGTATTTTTTTTTTTATTAGCCTACATTGGATCCCACTGCTGGGCAAAGGCCTCCCGCTCCGTCCTCCAAACCTGTCTATCCATTGCGATTTCTGGCCACGTGCGACCCGCATAACTGACTAGATCATCACCTAAGTATACATAATTTATTTTAGTTTTCACCAAACAACAAACTAGAGTTTCCACAATCTTCCCTTGCTTAAACTTCCTGACGTAAGTATATACTTCGGTAACTTCGAGAATGAAGTTTGTTTACTGAATGTCATTTTAGAGTGTTCCCACAAGTATCGATTTTCCATTAACTGCCATAATAAAATGTTATCTCATTTATTTATGAAATGGGATGAATTGCAATTTGTTTGTTTTGGACCTTACTTAAACTTATTGGGTACTTAAATAAAACTAATAATAAACACACAGGCGAGAAAATTGTAGTGTAAAAAATGTACGTGACGTCATCATATTCATTATTCAAGCAGTTTGTATTTATTGAAAAACCATTATCCAATGGATATTTTTTCCGAAGCACAGACATTCTCCACTTCTGTCAAAGGCCTCATTTGTGTTGCAAATAGTGTATCTTTGTTAATATAGCTTTAGGGCGCAATTTGAGAGACGCATATATTTTCAGCCGAGACCCAGAATAAGCTGAGTTGATTGATTAATTAATAAGCAGACTTAAATTAACATTTAGTGTTAGAAATAATCGTAATACCTAAAACGGCCTCTGTTTATAAATGACTGATTAGTGACGGAATTATAAATGGACAACTTAACAGACATTGAATACTAAAACGTCAACGTATTTTTTAATCGTCTTTAAGGCTTATGCTGGACTTTAAGAGGTAAAGTAGGGACGTAAAATTTTACTACGTGCAGAAAGTCCGAACCCCGCAGGGGGTGCCCTTAGTGTGACGTTGCTGGCGTAGTTAGATTTTTCCTATTGCTCTGGCTGGAGGCCTTAAGGTCCTCGCCAAAAGTCCGGTGAAGCAGTCAGAGCTTGCGCTCAGGCTAACTGCAAAGATCTCTACCAAAAAAAAAAGTGCAGAAATTTTGTTTGTATTAGTAGTAGTGTTCACCTTATTAACCCCTTAAATAAACTTTTAAACTCGTTAGCAAGACACCCACTGCTAATACCTTAGTACTTACTCTACTACACTTTAGTTAAGCTTGTAAGGATGCCTTTCAAACTTCTTTGAAACGGATACTTCAAACATTCTAGGCACTGTTCTCATGTTTAATCAATCAAATAACAAAATGTTTGGGTAAAATATATATTTAACAATAAATAATAAATTAACAATAAAATAACCAGAACAGACTAGAAGTCAAAACAAGGGCAACACATATTCTAGGAAGGCAGTACTAAGGGCAAATATACTAAGCTACTAAAGACATTACAAAATAAATAGCTACAGCTAAAAGGTACTTAAGTTTCGGGCATTATGTTACATATTATTACATAACTGTTTACTAACTCTTACAAATAATACCTAATTTCTGTAAAGTAACCTTAATTATTTAGGTTAGTGATATCTGTCGCAGATTGCTGGCTTAATTCATGACGCAATTTGTCATGTACCCCGGTTTACAATTAATATTAGCATTTATATAAGAAATTCAGAATCAGTGCTTTATTTGATTTATAACCAATGCAAAGGTAAGGGAGACTTATGTTGGTAAAACCGGTGTCCCTAATAGAATTATTAAAGGCACAACGAACAATGAAAACCTTTTTTTGAAAGACTCACTTTATCTATCCTCAAGGCACAATCTAAAACTTCAAAATATTTTTTATTTTTTGTTTCACGGTACCTCGACTCGATAAGAAGACGGTACGTTCATTAAACTGACGTATGAGAGAGAGCTGAAAGTGAACCTAGCTAAGTCAAGTTTTAAATATAGAATTTAATTCCAATTTAGTTAATCACTATTCACTAGATCAAAAGGAATAGTTATTGAGCTCAATTCATACGAAGTCAAAGACATTTTGATTGCTCAAACTTGATTAATTGAGTTACGCGACGAATAATAATAGAAATCAAAAATAGCGCTGAATAATAACAATTAAAATCTTACTCTACTAAAGACTAACCACAACACGTCTTATTCAAAACCACAAAACATAATCTAAAAATAATAAATTAATAAATACTTAATTTAAAGCAATTATAATCCCAAAGGCCATTCCTAACAATAAGTATGTAAATTGGCAAGTTTTAATAAAGTAGGCGTGATAGACTAATTCTTCTGTTTGTTTCTATTTTTACCTATTATCGCTAACATTTTGCCGTCTGCGTACGCTTTGAGCCATTGTGGGCTGACAGACAACGCTGGTAACTCCTCGACGTTATCAAAGTCCTCTCCAAAATTATGATCTTCATGTTTAACGGGTCTCTTGCCATCATCGTAAAGCATACCATAGTGATCAGTGTGGATGTGCTCCTCAGTATTCGTTGCAGCAAACTTTTCATTCTCATATCCACTATTGACATACACAACTTTGTGTTCATACCTGTCGTTGAAGGCGTTGTTTCTGAGTAACGTGAAAATTGCACCCATTAATGCCATGTTGTTCATCATTCCGACCATGAGAGTCATCATTTTGAGACCAGGTAATATAAAGGGGAATATAGCTGACATTACTAGGCCCGGTATCAGAAGTATTGGTGAGAACTTGTAGAATGTTTTCTGCAGTTTCTTTATGCTACTCCTACCAGACTCCGCTTCGTCGCCTGAAAGTAAAAATAATGGTTTTAAAAAGTGAAATTGTATTATTATTTGGCAACGCTTGAACAGCGTTACACTTTCGATGGAAAGTTTGATGTAATAGATAACGGGTACAATGTCATTAAAAACAAACAATAGAACGTTTATTGTTGCGTATGCACAATGCACACTAAGCATATTTAAACATGTAGACAATGAAGTATGTATGTGTAGTGAACTAATACACTGAATAATAAATTGTGAAACTAAGGACATAATAGATTCTATATCGCAATTTTTGCCTAATAATTTCCAAAATTGTTACACATTACTTTCTACTATAATAGTTTCATAAATTTTAAATATTTTACACACATAAACGTACCCCAAATTTTAAGTAAATAAGGTACTTTATGTACGAGCATTCACATAAATATCCCAAAGTAAGTAATACATTCCATAATAAGTAAGTGAGCTCACTTGGCACAGTGTGTTTACAGTTGGGGTTCATTGATCCCTTATTGCAACCGTTTCATTATAAAGCCAAAACAACAAAACTTTGAATTGTATTTACTTACTTTTATAGATGTCGACGTTCATCGTTCCATTTCCTTTGGAGCCCAGTTTTAATTGATAACCGGGTATCATGTTAAGTGCAAGAGGCCGGAATTGCAGTAGTTTCTCAGTATCATCATAGAGCTGCGAGTACAGCTGTTCGTCGCTGGTGTTACTGTACTTCTTCCAAGGGAATTGTTCCACATCCTCGGTCAAGTTGAAACGGGTCGCGGGGTCCTTTGCGTAAGCTTCGATGGCGCGTTCTGCTCGCCACACACTGAGGGCACTGAGACATTTTCCGGCGCCTAATGTGTGCGTACAAGAGATGATGCGTTTTATGGGTTTGTAGTGTTTCCCGAGCAGCGAGTGTATAGTCCTTGTTATGCGGTCACGTGACGTTGGTGCAGTCTCGAGTGCGTGTAAGCACTGGCACGCTGCTAGCATGAGCAGTGCGGTGAGCGGGCGCATCGCGTCGGCAGGACTGAGGCCGCGCGCCGCCGCCGGGCCCCCCAGCCCTCACTACTCGCTACCAAATGCTACGTGCATCACCACACCCGGCGAAAGCGTTTGCGAACGTCTACACTAATAAATATTTCGTTGGACATGTGCATTTCCTTAAATTAATGCCTTAATACTTCCTCAAATCAATTATGAAGGTGTACATTGAGTTACATGCCAGGAAAAGTAAAACATTGTTTAACACGTAAACTGGGCAAGTTTTTTTAACACATCTATATTTTCAGAATAAATTAAATAACTAAAATCACAGATTTAAAACTAAAAACAATTAAAACGAAAACGGAATGGCATTTCTTTTTGCATTAAGTTTAGTTTCTTTAGGACATGGAATTTTCACGCAGGCTATTTACAGTATTTGCGATGGATCAGTTGGCTATCCAATCATTCCACTTTATATTACCTAATACACATGGGAATGTACATAAACATCGATATCATAAGTCACAATTTTCCAGGACAGCTAGAAACGTCTCGCAACTACATAAAGTATTATTGAGATAGTAAAAGTCTCCACACAACTGGTATCATTGCACTTCAAAATGAAAGACCAATTGAAATAATGAATGAATAACAATCGCTTTTAATTAACTCACACTTTCCTATCGATAAGGCACTGTCAATGAGTTTGTTCAAACTTCCGTTATACTTTTGGCACCTTAACGTTTTTTGTTTCCGTTGTCTTTGATAGGCGAAAGTCACCCAATTTATGTTGACCCAAATAATATTAAAAAGAGCCTTTAGTAGCTTTTAGGAATGCTCAATTACGGGGACAAATTTTAATATAACCATGTCAACGACCGGGAAAAAATGGGCTCTTTACATTTGTATGACTCTTTAAACCTTTTGCCACAAAAGGTCAATGATTTTATTTTAAAAATATGGTTGTAAATGTCATACGTTGTCATTTTTTTTTTATCTTGTTTCGATTTTCTGAACCTGAACTGAATACCGAGAAATACGCGCGTAGTACCTATATTTATATAACATATATTTAAAACATTAAACAAACATGAAAAATGGATACATGCTAAAATGCTTTTCCATATAACTGAAACAATATTCTTTCTTTCCATAGAAATTAATAGTACCCAATTTAAATCATGCCTATAACACTAAATACATACAAATAATAGACTAGGTGTATTGTAGAAGCTATATTTAAATGTAAAACGGATTTTATTATCGTTCAGCACGCCATACTGTAAACTACAGCATGTACGAAGACCGACGGTTACAAATGAAAGTAAATACGAAAAAAACTCTTAAATATTCTGTTGTTAATGTAACTGCAGTAGAAAGCAACGCATAATTAATGCAACGTCTGGATATTACTATTAAAATATTATGTAAATGTCTAGCTCTTTTAGGAAGTTAACTTTTAAGAGAACAATTATTTGATACTAGCTCTGCATCGCCGGTTAAATCGTCTTGCTTTTTTTCCGAGGCAAATTGCGTTTACATTATAAGATGATTATAATTTTTCTCGAGAATTGTGCTATCAAATGTAAGAAGATTTTTAAAATTCATTCATTTAAACAGTATTTTTAGCTGTATTAAATTAAAAGTATAAATAGTACCTATAAGAAACAAAAAAAAATACGCGTAGTTTTCTCCTTTTACTTTACCAAAATCTCACGACGGCAAATCGATTTGAAATATATAAGATTAAAATATATCATAATACATAAAATAATTAGCATATTCCTCCTATCTCCTACTTTTGTTGTGCCCGACAGGGTCTATAATGAGCTGTAGAAACTTGCAATAAAGAATTGAATTGAATTGAAATTTCGCATCATGTAATAGACGTCGAATTCATAATTAATATTCAGAGAAAATAACACAGGCCTTTTTTTACTTTCAATATCGATCTGTAAAACGATATCTGATTTGACAAAAACTAATTTCGTTCTCATTTGTTCTCACAATGCATGGTGTGAATGTGAAGGCTCTATACTTATAATATCGGCAAGAAGCAATCAGTTACACAATAGATCATTTTCGTTACGACTTACGTGTTTTCATAGTTTTTATAAATACACTGACTTGTGCTTTATTATTCTTTTATGGTCTAATGGCATCCACGTTACGAATGTTTTGTTTTTATGTTTATTGACAGCTGATTCCCAAGTATTGTAATTGATTATGTGCCATAGAAAATCTTTTTGCTTGGACTTATGCGTAGACCGTATAGAAATAGATCAAAAAATAATGAAATAATAATACTTACTACACTTACGGATTATAAAAGTGTCAACGCACTACGAGATTAATATCGCTTCAGGCTGATTATGATTTGGTTGTTAGTTATCAATTACTGAATAAGCTCAGTTAAACAGTAATTTTGTAAACAGACTAAATACTCGAATGACTCTATACGCTTTCAGAAAAATTATATATTTTGTCAACGCCTTGTGTGTAGCCTTAACATGAATTTCATATCACTACAGATCTTCTATCAATAACTTTTACTTTTTCTACTATAGTTACGAGGTATACTGAGGATTTGGTTTAACCGTCTGCAATCTTTTTCCCTTGGTCTTTTGGAGATCTCTGCTAATTAATTGCTTAAAAGATATAATAGGTAAAATATTAATCATCGATGTAGCCCACACATTTCAATATTTTTTAAATAACTTGGTGTATTTTTCATCGTGCATGAAAGTAGAGTCTGTTGTTGTTGGTGAAAAAGGTTTATGTTAGATTAAATAAATTGCTTATACGGAATCAATGTCCGCTAAAGTTATCCTTAACACACATATTTGAGATTCGGTATAAAAAAATCGTGATGTTGCACCGAGGGGATCCGAGACTTGAATAAACTGCAGCTGTCACGAGTTCACGACATGAATGACAAATCAACAGCGTCGTGCTGCCGTGCTTTGACAAATCACAATAAGAAAATGAAATGTGCGTGAAAGTACTAATTTTGCTCCAAATTCTATGTAAATAGCTTTCGTTCGGATTTTTCGGTATTCAATGTTGACAGGAAATGGCCCATATTGCCTAAGTTAGTGTGTGATTAGCATACGCTCGGTCACGGCCGCAGACGTCCGCACGCGCGCCGTGTCGCGCGCCGCTGCCCCGCGCACCTACACACCAGCACCAAGAGTTTCTCCACAATATACGTGACAAGATTCCTGATTAATGCTCACTAATTATGCCCCACACGCAAATCATAATTTCACTCACTATTCTTACATGATTTCAGGCAATTAACTTAAAGCAAAACTTACAGGAGTATCATATGATTGATTTTATACTAACTTGTATCAATGTCAAGTGTATTGAGTCCATAAATAACATCATTAACTTTTAAATAGCCATTCGATAAGCAACAAAAAGTTAATTAGAATTTTGCATTTACATCGATTTAATTAAATTATAATGAAACAACGAAGTACAGTAGAGTCGTACAGTTATCAATACATTTGCAACATTTACAAAAAAAAAAATGACAATGACATTTAATTATTCATTTTATTAATCAATTTCTTTAATTTTAATCTTATTTCGTTTTTAATAAGCGGAAAAATCAAGAGCAGGATACTCCCTAAATAATGACTTTGGAATTTCAGCAAATACAGAAAGGAATTTCGGATTGATAAATTCCTAGTCAGATTAATTTCGTCATGGCCTTGTACTTAATAGGTAGGCGATTATTACTTTCACCGTTTCATTTGTCTTGATAAGGATCAAATCAATGTCCAAGGGAGCATGCACACCGTTAATGATTCCACGTTAGTCCTTAAGCGGAGTAGCTATCGGGGCCGACATTTCTACCGCGCGGTCACGTTGTCCTGCGCTTTCTTTTGTCGTGACTGTTTGGTCTGGCCATTGTCTTCTGCCAGACACTTTATATCCTGGCATACAGGCACAGAGCCCACCAGTCACACACCAGCAGGCGTCTGGAGATCAACTAATTGTTACTCTGAAATTAATAAGTGCAGCAAAATGTGCAAACTCCTTTTGACCTTGACTTATGTCGTCATTTTCGTTTCGGTAGTGCAGTGTGATAATGTGGAAGCTAAGGATTTGTTGAGTGAAGGTAATTTTTAATTATTTTAATATTCAAATTTCAGTAAGATATGAAAGACCTTGCTGAAAGCATGTCGTCTCACGGCTAACTGTCTGAAAATTAAGGCGTTCTTTTACTGTAAGCTGAATCAAGCATGCTTAGATATAAAGTTAAATGGATATCAGTTACCTCTACTATTCCTCTTTTCCCCTGCTCCTAACTAAAGAGGATCCTATCCTCCTGTGGCCATATCCATTGGGTGATAACTTCTTGTATAGTAAAATGTAGGTATACATTTATTTTAAGTATTATTCATAACATATAATCTAACCATAGTATAAATTAATTTAGAATGCAGAAAGTCATAATTTATAGGTGTTATGATCAAACTAATAATCTATTTTTAGCGCAAACATTATGCAAAACTAATCCGCTTCGTCGCCAGTTACATAAGAAATCATAACAGTTAACGATATTTCCAATTAAAATAACAATATAAAATCATGATAGATACTCTAAAATGATGGCTTAAAATAGTAAAAAGATTTTAATATTTTTTCCTCATATTTCGTAATAACCTGTCCGTAAATGATTGACTAATAAATGACATAATGTCGTGTGGGCATTTGCTGAATTAATCTTATATTTTGACAGCTCTCTTAAATTGCAGCCAGTGACAGGTTAATTAATAGTTTTTTTAGAAGATCTATCGCATTTAATTCTGATGATTCACTTGACATGTTACATGGTATTACAGGCGTATTATGTTATACATGTGTTGACTAGAACTGAGCTTATTGTCGGCAGAATACTTTATGAGAAACCCGTTTCTAAGTGTTTGTTCATTCATAGCAGAGTTAACACGTGCTTAGATTCGCGTAACTTGCTTTACTTGCTTAATTATGTACGTAACTTATTTGAATAGCGATCGCGATAAATTATCACAAATATTTCCAATAAACTTTAAGTAAGCAAAGAATTTTCGCATTATAAAATAAGAAAATTTAATATTAGTTTTTATAATCATACGTAAAGATTCAATTAATATTTACTTAAATTAGAAACTTTTAAAGTAATTTGCGCTTCTACATTAATTAAGCGGCTAATACTTTGACTTAAAAGCTGAAGTGCGTAGTATTAAATGAACTAATCGGAATAATTTAAATTAGACACTTACAAAAACTAAGATTTATAGTAAAAATATTTTACGGCTAGTTGGCTACGGCCGCTTACATAAAATTTGGAAGGTAGAAATTATTTTCTTTTCCACTTTCCACAAAACAAACAAATAATACATTCATATATGTAAAATAGTAAAACAGAAAGGATTTATTGCCAAAGTCTCTATTGTGAATAAATAAATAATCGAAGTGGATACATACATTGCTCTGAAGCTGAAGGCAAAAGAAGTAGCCAGATCACTAATACTATTGAATTGAGAGGCAGCTAGCCCGAGGCTGTGTAGAAAATTGCTTTTTATCCGTCCGTCCGGGGATCGAATCCGGAACCCCCGGAGCTAGCGATAGCTTAAAAACGTGTGTGCGCCATTTAACCACGGAAGCCATCCATTCATCCATTTTAAGTTACATCAAATGATATACTTTTGTTTAACAATTATCTTTTTCTTTACAGACGTGAACGTCGGCCGTACGTTTGGTCACAATGCGCTTAAACGCTTGTCCTTCATCTTCCTGCCTGTCATGTTCACCCTGGGTGTGATCTCCACGCTGCTGATGGCTCTGGCTGTCATCTCCGTGAAGAACCTGGCCATCGGTGTCATGCTCCTCATTGTAGCTGTCAGTCAGGTAAGAGGACTCAGTATTTTACCTAATATGTCACTATTGATTACACCTACATCAAAAAATTACACACACTTACACTAACATATTGATGCACGGTTTCCTCGCCTCATTCCATAGATTTATTTAAATAATTGTTGTTGTTCATACTTGATAATTGTGTATTGATTTAATTGATATATTCTTTTCCACAGGCTGTCTCGAGGTTCTTCTTTGCTGCTGCTTCTCCGTCGCCTCTAGTACACTTGCACCCCCGTGCAGAGTTCCTCCCCGCGCCCGCTCTCCCCGCGCCCTGGGCAGCCCCCGGACCCCTGCTGTCACCCTGGGGCCGGTCAGACAACGACGCCACCATATCCGACTAAATCCGCGACTAGACAATAAGTAAACACGAATGGTGACTCACAAACGAAAACCCACCAATTGAGTAAACGCTATGGCTACCTCAACGACTGAACATTAGTTCAGCCCCACAATGCATTTAGGTACTCGTTAGAAACTATTTATTTAATCGTTTATACGACACATAAAACATTAAGTATTCAAGTCAATTCATAGTAAGTAATGAAATTGATGTTCTTGATGTTTTTGTAATTGATATTAAATTTCGTCTGCCTCTCGCGAAAACTGTGAGATTTTGTGAAAGATAGACGATTTATTTAGCTTTAAGTAATCATTATTATTTAATAAATTATTTAAATTAGTCGTCGCTTTTAATTATTTTCTTTCATAAGATATGCAAATACCGTTTTTTTGAGAAAAAACGGCATATTCTTAGTAGTATTGGGGATATAATTATAAGTGAAAAAATAAAATTATACATAGAAAGGTCTAAGACAAATTGGTTCTAAATCTTTGAGAACCTCAAGTAGAAGTAAACTATTATTGAAGTAGTTGGAAGCTAGCACTTTATATTTATCGACAAGCCTACATAAATAGTTGTTTAATGTTCTTTGTTTAAATAGCAACAAATTTTAAGCGGCCTCTAAATCACCCTTTACTTTACGTATGCCAATGGGAATCTATTACATCTCTATATTGGTAAATTATGCCCTTCTATATATAGATTATAGTTGCGGTTTTCAGTTCGTATTTTAGTTTCCAATGTTTAAGCAAATCTAAAAGCACAGACACTGTTACTTATCTTGTAAGTTGTAGGCACGAAGACAGATGACAGAACGCTTCGTGTGAGTTTGACTCCCACTTGAGCGATTTGTTTCATACTCTGCTATAGAATGTAGTCTACTCATCGACGTACTATATGCATAGACTACTACTATCGCTAGGTTCCCCTTGTGCCAAGCGAGAACAGTTTTTAGTCTGAACCTAGTACATTTCGTTTTTCATTTAAGTTAATTTTCGCGCAACGAGAAACTTATATAAGAAAATATCGATGGTTTTGACTTTGTTAGGATAATATTAGTGTTTTAGATAGTTTTGTTTAAACGGCAAGCTCCATCTTCATACATAATTCACGACAACACTTGTTCACACTAGTGCTTACGGTTTAAACTCTGATATGCTCATTCTATAGTTTCATATGTATACCTACTCTAAGAGTCTAATACATTCGTCTAAACTTTTTCGAAACAATTGCTAACCATGACTATACAAATAACACTACGTAACTACATACTTATTTTATTGAAAGAGCGGAATTCGGGTGTGATCTAACTTTCTATTGTAGACTTTAATAGCATTTTTTTAATCTATTTTTTTTTGTCTAATTGACTGAATACGCTTTCTTGCGAATATGAAAGAATTGATTGACGCTATCTTTAAGTATTTTATTTTCAAACGCGACTATAATTAGTCAGGTGAGAAAGTAAATAACTTTTTAATAATTTATTTGATTTACGATGCTTGAAAAATGTTAGCAACGTAATTAATTAAATGTAGTCTTTTTAAACTATTTTATATGAATAACTTTCGAGAGATGATTTTTATTATTTTTTCATTACTCACGCGAATTTTTCACGGATCGCCCAAATACTTCAAAACTTCGTATCCAATAAGATTCTTTAATTTAGCTGAAGCAGCAGCGACGGTGTCGTGAATCCAAATGTCTGTTTAAACTTATAATACAACACATTTATTTAAAAAGTTTTAAACAGAAACTTAACTCGCAATTTTGTTTTTATTGTACAAATGCATCAATAAAATACCTTTAACAAGAAAATGTTCCTCATAAACTTGCTCCAAAGGTCATGAAACTTTTATACCCGATAAGATAAAACACTTCCTTATGGAAAACGAAAGCGGTTTAAGTTATTGTACAAGTTAACAAGTGCAATGCACTCTTTGTAACATAAACATTGTACAACATAAGTCTCATACTGTACCGAGTACTACCGAGTAGCGTGTACTGAAGTGCCAACCGTGGTGCCAACCAATCTAATTAACGGTCCACTAAGTGTTACTTAATAACATAGCTATGACAACAACACGTCATCTCAAACATTTCAACGTTACGCATTAATTAATTAGGAGCGGTGATAAACAAGATTATATTTTACGTAATATGATTACTGATTTGTGTATACTACAATCCACATTAATGTTATAAATGTGAAAGTTACCGTCTAGACAGACAGAGATCTAAACCACAGAACCGATTTTAATGTAACTTAGCATTAAGTAATTTTTGATCGCAAGAGAACAGAGACTACTTTTTGTCGATTTAAAACGGAAGTTTCAGTATACGTTCCATACCCGATATACCTAATACAGGCGCTTGTATTTATTATATTTTTTTTCATCAATCCCAAACACAATAAGCGTTAAAATATTCCAATAATAAATGGATCTAAGATGAATTTACAGTTAAAGAATCAAAAAGTTTAATCGTTGAAGTTAACCGAGATACCGGTATCAGTATTGCAAAATAACTTGGTTAGGTGCAGTGTATGAAGCTCATATTTACTTCAAACTTTACTATTCTTCAACCATTTCAGAAACAACTAAAAAACAGGTTCTCATTCTGTCGAAATTTTATTTTTTTTATTTAATCTGTCTATGTACAGTTTGAATGAGATCGTGTTTTGTTTATTTATTTGTATCGGTCTCAACATAAATTGATTTTAAATAAACATTTGCAATAAAATAAATGAATGAGTTGCAGTTTGAAAAAGGAAAACACACGTTTCATTTAGATTTGTTCTGCTCTCGCTTTTCTACTAGGTTCACACGAATCACTATGGATATAATGGGTACTTTTCGCTTGACCTATGTCACTGATTTTTATCTCAGTCTATATGCATACTTCATCATAACATGCAGTTCTTTTTAACTAAATTCCAAAGTAATGATTTTTCTGTTTATGTTTTAAAAGGCATTTGCCTGTAACTTATTTTACGAAATTGGTATGAAAGTGAATTACAAATCCTCTTTTTGAGGATGGAAAAATAACGAATAGGTAGCCTACCGATGCGTTTAAAAACAAAAACAATAAAGGTCACCAGCGAAATTTGTTTTTTGTCGAGGTAGTGTAAAACGTAATTTACTCAAAATGTCACCTCTGAATACTGGTGGGCAGCCATTTCTTTTCACGCATAAAACAGATTATTGTATAGTTACGAGAATTAAATTACCCGCCGACCTTTGAACGGTCACTGACGGTAGGTGCAGTAACCAGAAAAAGTTTACTAATGACATAATTGACGAAATGCATGTCTCATAAATTAACCTTCTTGAATTCGCATTCATAAATTATACCCTACAAAAATGCGGATTCGTCTTTACGTGAACTTACTGAAGGAAAGATAATAAGAACAGTTACGTAGGTAATGATTCTCGTAACCTTTAACATTTATATTTGCTCAGCCCACGGATTCCACGATTTCCAAAGAGATGTGTTTGTGTGATTTTTATTTCAGTGTTATTCTTCTGCCTATATAATCTTATAGAAGTAAAGATAAGAAAAATAATAGGTAAGTGTATATTGTGTGCTTTCTATCTTACCCATCTATACTAATATATAAAACTGAAGCGTTTGTTTGTTTGTTTGGTTGAACGCGCTAATCTCAAGAACTACTGTTTCAACTGGTGGTATCATGATCTTATTATATTCAGATTTTCAAAAAATTAACTCAAGTATCCGAACTCCTCGCGGACGAGGGCACAGCTAGTGTATTATAAAGATAGGAAGAAGGAATTATTTTTTTTGTAGCCGGTCATTTGATGTTTAGGATTTGGCAGTAGACTCACTAAAGAAATAAAATCCTATATTTTGACTCACATGCCTGGCTATTTCCCATTATAATCGGTCTAGTAGTATCAGATATTAGAGTGTTCAAACAATCAATAACCCTTTTATCAAATTATTAGTCTATATATAATTAAAGTAACAAAGACTGTCATGAGGTTGAATCGAAAGTACTATGTTAATGGTTCCTGTTTCCTTGCAGGCAATCCAACCGGTTGCAGTAAGTTGCAGTAGCAGGTTGATGCGTCGGTATTGTGGTAAATAGGCTTTAAACAGGAATTTATCTAGAAGAAAGTCTTACTTTTACGTGAAAATCTCCTAGTTAAGTCAAGTTTAGTTAGCTATTCCTTCCGAGCACATTTTGTTCATAATATGTATCTACTTTTGTTTGATTAAGACCATAGCAAGAATTGTATTGTATACCGTAACATAGGACTAATAAAAATATGTTGCACACGCATTTGGTTTACATATAATAAATTCTAACTGAAACAAATATGGAACTTAGAAGGTACTTATGGAAAATTCAATAATTATTCCCAGGTCGAAGCGTTATTACAAACTAAACTTGATAGTTTAGCTTGGGGAGGTTCTTTGCCTCACTGTGATCAGAAAGGCAATAAACCTTCGATGGCCAAATACAACCCTTATCACTATCATTTAAGAACCCTTTTCAATATGACCTCGGATTTAATTCTTATTGCTTTGAATACGAAATTAGAAAGACTATTTGCAGAGACGTGAAGAATTCTTCTGAAACATTTTCCTTGCCAAAGTTGTTCCATCTATCCTTGTGCATAAATAATTCTGTGCTCATTACCACTACCCTTGTCTAAGTCACAACTAATAGCTAACACAAACTAACATGAACGGTACCATCTAATTAGAACAGTCATAACCTATACATATAATAAAAATGTAGAAAAGTGGTGTCTGAACAATATAAAAAAGTAGCAGGGTTTGTTATTATATCGATGCCGAACCCGAAATTGTAATCATAATTTTTTGTCTGTTTGTCAATTTGTCTGTTTGTCTGTGTGTTTGTGCACGCTAATATAAAAAACGGCTCATTCAATTTAGATGCGGTTTTCACTAAAATATAGTAGTGAGCTTCACTTAACATTAAGTGTATATTTCATGTTAATGGGTTGATAAATAAAAAAGTAATGTCATATAACGTTCTACACAAAAAAACTTATTGATAAGTTTCGTCATCCACGCGAACAAAGTCGCGGGCACAGCTAGTTATACATAAATGTTAAACCTAATAATATAAATCGACATCATCTCAAATTAGAAGAGAATCAAGGACACATTCGACACGTGTGTTGCTTAAATAGGGCTTTAAAAAATCCTCTGTAATCTCTTCGGAACCCACAATCGGATCCTGACTTGATTACATCTTATTTATTTTATTACAATGACCTCTTTTGGGATGTCTTGGAAGAACCTTTTAAATAAAAACTTTTTCATATCGGGTCAGGCGTCTGTGAGTAATCGGGGAAAATCAATGTGTCGGTCGTGCTGCTTTTTTTACGTTGGTTAAAAAATGAAACTCGTCAAGGTCCCTATACTTACTATAAAATAATATAGAACAGCATATACGGCCTGAGGGTCGGTTTATTACTAACAAATAGCTATAAAACCTATCTAGACTATAAGGCCTACTGACGGAATAGTTTCTAACCTGTTTTGAACTGGTATCGCTAAGAAGTATGAGCACAGCACCTTTACAACACCTGTGTTCCTAAACGACTCTGAGAAGTACTCAGGACGCTAAAATATGTTTTAGTTAGGAAAAATAATATTTTCTTTTATATTGTGAAAACGTAAAAATTAACATGGCTTTGTTTTCCACATTGTAAATTGATTGCTATATCAAAATGAATACATTAAAATATCGTTTTCTCAGACTGCAATATCTCAAGAAACACATTTATTATTTTTTTATTATTTTTAATATTGCTTGTTTATCTTCCAGCGGCATGTCCTTGTCTCCCCACCCCCACACCGGGTGGCTCCCGTCACCAGTCCTCTTCACACGGCTCTCTATCATGTCTTCTGTCGCTGCCTTCAAGTCATACGCCCATCCTATTTTTGCCATAAAGTCGAGGAACAGTCTCGTCCAGTTAAAACAGTAGCCCCCGAGTTCCGCTGCTCTGTAGTCCCATGGGAAGGTGTGGTGGAAGTTATGGAAGCCCTCCCCAACAGTTAAAAAAGATACGACGTTAATTTCTCCAGGGTTAATATTCCTATCATATGGTTTGTTGCCCCATTTATGTGCTGCTGAATTTACTAAGCTTGCAGTGTTAAACGAAAACATGAATCGGAATAATACCATTACAAAGAAAGCGACGGATACCTTCTCCCCCCATAATAGAGGAAGGTATGTCGGTATTATTACAGTAAATAATAAAGCTAAAGCTAAATAATATCTGGAACAAAAATAAATACGTCGTGTAAACAAGTGCCCGACACTAGAAAAAATTAATCGCTTTCTTGCGGGTGGAGAAGTTTTAATAAAATCAAAAACATACACACAATAATGCTTGCTATAAAAACTTCATAAACTCAATACGTACCTATGCTGAAATTTTAAGAGAGGATCATTCCAAAGATCACTCATGTCTATAGATTTTAGTTTGTTTATAACCTCGGTGTTACTCCTCACCATCAGCCATCCGATATGAGAAAAGAAGAATCCTCTCCTGGCGTCGTGAGGATCGGCGTCTGTGTCACTGAACTTATGATGCACTCGATGGTTTCGTACCCACACTATTGCCGAATCCTGTAAAGAGTAAGTCCTAGTACTGTGGCAATGTTGTACAAAACTAACATATATAATATTATTTATACGCTTTACACAAACCTGAAATGCCATCGTGTAAAAAGCCATCAGTATTACTTGTAGAGGCAACTTCGCTTTGTACGCCCTGTGTGTCCATAATCTGTGTACTCCGGCCGTCACACTCATTGTTGTTAGTACGTAAATAACATATGCTACAAAATAAATGAAAGTATTGAAATTATAAATAGTATAGCCGTTTAGATCATTTCAATGTCGTAGACAATGCTTATAGATATACGTACTAGTTAATATTAATAAAAATAATTTTGATTTAAATTATTGTAAAAAATTACTTACCACACAAACAAGTTTGCCATTTCGCTTTTGTGAAAAATAGATAGGCGCCATATAAACCTCCAAGGTGAACAATTAAAAAGAATACTACTCTGATGTAAATCAACTCATATTTTCTAGGAACCAGCACATTTTCTTCTTTCTTACTTATTTTATCAGAAACTACTTCCATGGCTGCGCCAAATAAGTCTACTGATTTAATGTTATTTTTTTACCTTTGTATAAGCTGTACATTAAATATACAAAAAATTTGCATTTTTAATATTATGTATAATATTTAATATAAATTGTACGTTATTATGCATATTTTTTATTTTATTAATCATAAATTAACATACACTAAACTACCGTAGGTCACGTACGTTACTTTGATGTATGTTGCTTTACTGTAAACTAGTAATCTTTTGAGTTCGTAAAACACAGTAATGCTTCTCTGTAGTTAATAATTGTAATTTCGTAGTGTTGCCTATTTATCTCAAACACTTGTTTATTTGGCCTTCATGGTTAAAATCAATAGAATAAAACAAAACTTGGGATGCGGCTTACTCCGGTGGGGAGCTTCGTCGTTTATGTTACAAAATGTGCCTTTTGATTGCTTAACGGTAACCCTTAAGAACGAATAGTACCAAAAAATCTCGACAAGAAATAAAGAAAAAATATTTTTGGTTTTTGGTTTACCTGCAACAAAACTATGTTAATTTTGTTCAGTGAACATTTTTTTTGGTTTTTACAAAACGATCTAAACTGACTTAAATTTACATTTTACTAAATTGTACACTAGAAAACAGATGTTTCTTAAATAACAGGAAAAATGCTTTGTATTGTACTTGATTCGGAGACGGTAAAAAATTATGTATTTACAATTAATAGAACGTACACAACAAAACCATATTATTCAATATTTTTTCACACCTAAGTGCGTTTTTATAGAAAGGGTCTGTAAAATATGATCAAAGAATTGGTATCATTTCAAAGATAATACATCATTTGTCATATGGAAAGTTCCTCAATAAGTAATTGGACTGGCAAATTTCCCAGGAGTTGTGAGTGTATACGCTAACTAATGATACTGTTTGACTTAATCCCTAGGTATTCGTAACTATGTCAGCCTGCGTTACGATACAAGACAACTGAGAGAATCGGGTTAATATGCGGTCTTTAACCGTTAGGAAGTTCTGCTATTGTTATCATTACAACAATTAGAATAATAGTCTATGGGATAATGCGTTACGTGGAAAAATGGGTTGTCGAGGTCAGAGGCAGTCAGTTATTCTTGAAACTCCAGTATAGCTTGCCAATAAGCTTGGCTAAAGTTATTCCAAAATAGGCTATGGCTTTCTTGAGCCATAACATATAGTTTTGAAGACAAATTCATATGACATTCTGGGCAACTATAATACACGCTTCTCTTGGCGTGAAACAAGCTTTTTCTCTTGTCGTTGGACGACAACGCTTTGAAAATCAAAACTACTAAAATGAAGAAAAAACTTATTTTATATTCCTACCAAATCTCTATACTTCTGGCTGATAAGCTATCCTTACCTTATATTTTATACATATTTAACAAACTGAGAAATTATTTTAACACTCAAGTTTTAGGATATTTTGAGTTAGTATTTTATAGTAATTTATCAAAAATTTCATTTATAGCAATTATTGCTGTTTAATCCATCAGTTGCTTTAGATTTAAGTTGACGTGTGCTGTGAGCTGATAAAATTGATGGACAAAGCTACCGTTACGCATTCACGCACGAATAAGTCGATGTCAAGAAGTGTCGGAAGCACGGAACTAAGCGATTAGGTGAGAAGTATGACCAGAAACAAGTAGTATATTCACAAATAAATGTTTTATTACGTAATAAGCTAATAATGTTATGATATATTCAGTATCGCTGAAAGGATACAATGTTTACAGAGTGTTAGATAAGATTTATTTTATTCGTTAGTACAGAATATAATTAAGCAAGTTTTTTAAAAGTTTAGGTTTTTTAAGAACACATGTTACATAATATTAATAATTAACATATTTTGTCTTGCTTATTTAATCAAGCTTTTCATTTTAGGTACGGCTGAAATTAATAGAAATTGAACAAAGCTTTTAATCAAAAGGGATTTGCCTTTGTGCTTTTGTTTTATACAAACGTTTGACCACAGCCACCATACCTACTTCATTTTCGACTGACCTCTCTACACACGAAACTTTTCCAGTGACAATATTAACTCAAGCCACCGAAACAGAACTCTGTCTCTGACATAAAGCAGAATTCGAAAAGCAGCTAAATTGGATAGAGGATACATGCCGGTCTCAAATTCTGTGTGTTGTCTCGGACCAACAGGTAGACACTTCAAACACAAAACAAAAAACAATCGATATTTCTGTCCAGATTCTGACTGGAATGATACGAAAAAAGAAGAATTAAACATGGTAACAAACTGCGTCAAACGTCAACAGAGTCTGTTATACTTTACTTATTGCACACTTAAGTTTAATGAATCAGAAAGAGTTTACATTGATGTACGAGGCTTCTCGGTCCAGTGCTATAAGTAGTCGGATCGATTTGCTCCACTTCCCGTGACTTCCACCGTTAGCAATCCAGTACACCTAGACAGTTCGCGAATCATAATCGTAATGTACGGTGCTAAGTTACAATTTCTCTTACCATGTAACGTAATTATCTGAAATGTTAAATCATTTGCCGTGTCTGAATTTTTTTTTTAAATTATAGGACATTAGAACGCGTAAAATGAATACTAATCGAATAAAATTACAAGTAAAAGTTAATGTAATATAATGACAGTTCAATAATCAATAAACTAATAACACAACTGTAAAGTTTTATGTCATTACATAACGATTAAAGAACCAATTTCACAAATTACAAGTGAAACTGAACAACGAGAGTTTGATCGTGGTGGACATGGTCGCGCTCGAATAAGATCACTTTAGGGGTAAGGAGAAGGCGTGGTGGGGCGTGCGAGCGCGGGCGCACTGGCCAGACAACCGGCAAAATGGACGCACCGCGACTGACGGCGACTCTGAGCCTCCTGATTCTGTTTGTAGTCTGTGTATCTGCGCATCATGTACCAAAACAAGAGACAGAAGATGATAAAATGGAACTGTACGACGGTGTTTACGTTACCATCCCGCGGGATAACAGCACGGGAAGGATGCTTTCGTTTGAAGTTGATACCGGGAAAAATTTGAACGAAGGTAAGGAATATTTTATTTTTATATAGTTTATTATTACGCTATGTATCTCTCAAGTAGTGATGTCAACAAAAAACAGTATCTGATAGTTGTGGTGTTCGTTAGGAAAAACAAGTACAATAAAATGGCCTTATTAGGATTCCTTTTAGGAGTTATACCACTTGTACTATTAAATTGTGATGTTACACGTTGAATATTAATATTTTTCTGCGATACTTACTTCCAACTTACATCAAATACATGAGGTAGACATAGTTAAAACTAAAAATAAGGTGATGTAAACAAGCGTGTATTTTATTGTAAAAATAAATACATATTTTATAAGCCAGAATGAACAGTGAAGCCACAAAAAGTACAAAAGGAACAGTTGAACCGATGAAACTTTGAGCTTCAACTTAATTGAACTAAATTCTATAGCATTCCCCAACCTTAAACCAGCCAGCAAGTAGTTACAAGCTTCAGGTATGACCTATTTCAACAATGTTATATAACCGGATTCTTCAGGTTTATAATTATCTGGCTAAACTCGTGCTGTAAAAGTTTACAATGATGAAATTCATAATACAATACAGCATATTTTGAATTACAGAGTTTTTACATAAATTAATTGAGGAATAAATTTTATTGTTATTTTAATTTTATTATAACACTGCATAAAAATTATGTATGAGAGTTGATTTAATTTAACTTTCTATTACTAAAAGTGCAAATGGGTTGTCGATTGCGTATCGCACTCACACTTTTACTTAGCTCAATTTCCTTTTTTCGTCGACTGAAGAATTTTACTCGTGTTTTTATTTTTAAGATAAATATATTTACGTACATCTTTAACAAAGTTTGATTTCAATATTTCGCTTTTAACAATGTGGGTCCGCTGAGAAATTAAACATTGATAAATTCTTAATAGTTTCCATTACCGAGTTAGGTGACTAAAGTAATTAGAAAACAGCATTTATATTCGAGTGTTAACTTACCTAGTATCCAACCGTTGGCTGATGATTTTAATTGCAATTCTAACTTGTGCATTCCTCACGGGAGCTGACGACGTCATAGTTTATGTTATCTCTCCGCTTTTACGAACTCTAAATACGGATGTCGCTGCAGGCTACTTATTGTCTTAATATTTTCTTCATACTATAAGTATTGTAGTGACTTGAGGGTTGTCTACATTTGTCATTTGTATCGATAAATAATAATTGATTGCACATAAATGTACAAATGGAATATAATTAAAAACTGCTAACTACGATCGGCTTAGATGTTTTTTTAACCGACTTTAAAAAAGGAGGACGTTCTCAATTTGGATGTTTGTATATTTTTTTTTTTCAGTTTGTTTAGGACTGTATCTAAGGTTGAGGTTGGTATCTCTGGGCCATGCGTAGAATATGTTTTGAAATCGGTCTGCATATTTTAGACACCGCAAAAAAAAAAACAGGCGAATGGAAAACCTCCTCTTTTTGAAAACGTATCTCAATCGTAGGATCCTTAGTTTCTGACCTCTAGCGGTATAGTTCGCGTTTAACAAACAACCCAAGAGCTTTTTTGAAATAGGTCGATTTGCAACTATTATAATAATATTATATTCTATACCAAGACTTTTTTCTTCCGTTTATTATAATACTTGGGCAGACTACTATCTTGTATTGCCGTCTGTACTAACACAGTTAGTATTCTTTAGCATCGCATTACCCTATAAAAGTAGTCCCTAGTTGAGAGTCAGACATCACTAGAAGAGATGTCTTATGGACAACCTTTGAATAAAATATAAAGAGAGGTTTGAGTTTAACTTGATGGCAATATAAATAATTTAAATTTAATAGGTACACTAGTCTACGTGTATAAAAATAAATTGCTGTTCGTTAGTCTCGCTAAAACTCGAGAACGGCTGGACCGATTTGGCTAATTTAGCTATTAGTGGAAGCCCAGGGATGGTTTAAAAGGTGTAGGTATATATGGGAGTGTTCCAAATTAAATAAGACAAAACATTTTGTTTGAAGTTTATGTATTACGAAAGTTTGGGATTTTGTTTATCGATTGAGGCAGTATGAATTTTGCCGGGTCAGCTAGTGTTTTATATAAACGAATAAACAGAAAACAATTAAATTTAATATTCTTAAATGAATTATCATTGAAGAGTATAAATTCATTTCATTTTTAATCTAGATTTAAGCAATAACTCATCATACAAAGTTTAAGTAACGTAATATTGGCAATTTCAATCGGATAAATTTGATGCCACCTCGTTAATCTTGTGGTCGCAAATACGGATGTTCAACCAGATTGAATTTCAGTTTTCCTGGTGGAATAAGGCGTTTCCTTTTAATTGGGTACATTCTAGGAATAATTTACATGATAAACGAACTTCTTTTTCAATTTCCATTTTCCTTAAACGTCTCATAAAACTGTTGAAAAAAAGATTACTAGACGAAGAGCTTCAAAAATGAATGACTGAAGTTTTATTTAATAAAATAACACATAATTGTACTACTGCTACACTAAAATCTTGAAGTAACGTTGAACTACGTACCAAAAGGCAATCATGACAGTAAATAAAAAAGTGCTTCTAAAAGAAAGTCTAATGTAATATCTAAAACGCGCTTCAAAAATTTAATAAATGAGATAAAATGAAGACATTTAAAATGACAGTAATTGATGCAATCAAACCATCGACGTATGATATGCATAGACTGCTACTATCGCTAGGCTCCCCTTGTGCCAAGCGAGAGCAGTTTTTAGTCTGATCCTAGTACATTTAGTTTTTCATTTAAGTTAATTTTCGCGCAACGAGAAACTTATATAAGAAAATATCAATGGTTTTGACATTGTTAGGATAATATTAGTGTTTTAGATAGATTTTTTAAAACGGCAACCTCCATCTTCGTACATAATTCACGACAACACTTGTTCACACTAGTGCTTACGGTTTAAACTCTGATAGGCTCACTCTATAGTTTCAAATGCAACCTCGTTGAATCAAACAGTCATTTGACATAAGACGTCTAGACATAAAGATACGTGCTTGTGTAAACACACTGTCATGTAAGAATATCATTTTTAAGATTTTTTCTTCAGATATAAATAATATTTTGACGGCCTGATCGTAAGCACCTAGACGAGTGATAGCTTGTCTCAGTCATTGATCGACAGTTTCGTGTGATAATATTATTATCTACTTTCAATTAATACTCATTGAACAAAATCAGGTGCTCATTCACATAATATGTGTTTAATATAAAACAAGACTTAATCAGATTATTTGTTTATTTGAAAAGGTTATAAATGTTATAAAAAGGCATTATAAACTAAAAAGTAATTCTGCTTGTCTATAACGTTTGGCTAAACCTCTTAAGTGATTTTGTATGAACTTTTGAACATACTGTCATTTTCTCAGCGATATTTCCTTCAGAATTCTGAAACCAGCTGCTCTGTTACAAACTATAATAGAGTTTTAAGATGCAGGAATAAGTTTCTTCACAAGCGGGTACTCAGATACTTTTCTACTTCCCAAAGTTGACGATAAAACTGGGAACGTTAACAAACAAATATCCGATTAGTGTTCGTTGCATAAGATAGTTTAAGAGACAGATTTGTTAAGCAACAATCTTGTTTACAAATTCACAAACAATATAAAGCTTAAATTAACGTGCTTAAAGTTTTTCCCAGCGAATATTGAAGGTCTATTGCCTCTTTCAAGATTTATTGTTCTTCTCTGAGTTCAGTTTGCTTTTAGAATAATTGATAAGGTTCAAAGTTGAAACACTTGCAGACATGCACATAATATGGAAATTTGTTTAGCTCATAGTTGATGGTCATGGAAAGTGGCTGATCAGTTGAAACAGCTTTCATATACTCAGATTATATCGCGGACACCTTAGACAAGTCTTGTATATTTTATAATCCATTTTTAAAGTAGGTTCTGGGTAATGAGGGGTGAATTGTGAGAAAATATTTGAGCCAAAATCACTTGCGTGAATTCATCCCCGTTAAAAGCTTTTTTGGCATGCAGATATTTCAGCTAAAGGATGCCTTATTGCTAGAAAAGAATTGAATGAACAAAGACATGAATGTCTTTTAATTCTTTTGTTGGAAAATAAACAAGCCTCTTCATAATTTTTAACCAAGCGATTCGTCGTTTGATTAAAAATAACAAAAGGGCCTTAAAGTAAAGTTGAAATACAAAATGGAAAATACGAAGCTGCGAATCATACTCACACTGTGGGTTCGTACCACACCATATAACCAAATTCATCAGTTCATCTCTATCTCACGTCAATATCTCATTCAATTTGTTCGGATTTTAACTGTAGATTATTTTTTAGTTAATCCATCAACTCTAACGATTTTAAAGCCTTTCAATGGACTGCCAGACAAACGGACACTATACGCTTAGTTCCATTGATACTGTGGTGCGGTACATACTTTCAGAAAAATATAATCAAAACCATTTTTTTAAGAAACGTTAACACAACATTTCATGAGTTTCAGCTATAGTGTAAGTTCATTACTTTCACAAACAAAACATAAACAAATCATAAAGAACCGAATAGAGAAAGAACTTTATATTGCACAACAGAAAGTCATAATTACTTTTTGCTCCACAGAAACGTATGCAAGCACGAAATAAATGAGATCTGCCTTTGTACAAAGTGTATGAAGTATGAACAATAACAGTACAAACTAATATTACACTGGAACTTCGAAGGAAACCGTTTTATAGAACCTGCTATCATTTATACGTACTATAGAGTTCGTGTATCGTACATTCGTACCTAGAAAGTAGTGAAATGCCACTGACATACAAATAGCTGATAATCAGAGCGGCGACAGAAGGCACAATCGTTTATTGGAAGTGATGAGAATGCACAATGCCCAAAACTGCGGCGAACTTGCCCAAATAATGTAGAGCAATGAAAGTGCACAAACCGGTCGGCACAGGGCGATGACTTCGAACTTATTCGGTGCATTACTTAATGTTATGAAATCAAGGGCATGTTATTACTCCAATTATGTGGATGTAAACAAAAAAACGAGATCACACGCACAGCCTCTTTAGCTTTTAACTGGTTCAAAATTTTACCATAAAAACAAAACTTTTACCGGTTAAGCTCGCAAAAAGAACCTTGAACCCATACAACTGTGATTTTACACATGTATTAGTTTGATTTTTCTTTGATCCGCGTTGTATCGAGAAAGCGCAAAGCAGCGAAAGAGCACGCAATTTCAGTATTGTGACATTCCATGTGGGTATTTTTCTATCGCATATGGATTTTCTTGTACAGTAATAGATTAGGTACTGCCTATTAGATTTTGATCTTATAGTAATATAATGCTTTTATGTATTGACGGTCAATTCTTCGTCAAATGAAGAACATTTTATAAATACGCCTTATTATTTAATCATGTAAAAAGCTAACGTTCAAAACATTACAGAAGGTTTTTTCTAGTTTACCGTTCAGAACATTTTTAGATGTATTAGAAACGAATACATTTTGATACTAATCCTAGTCCAAGAAGGGCGGGACAAATCAGGCAAAGTAATCACGAAAGTCAGATGTTTTTTTTTCGTTTATCAAAAGTCTATTCTTTAACACATGCTTACGCTACGTTCTATACCTGTAATAAGTAACTCTAATTTAATTCGTCGTATGCAGTAAAGTGAACTTAAATTCCTGGAGCATAGAATTTTTGTGTGATTTTGTAATGTTTTTTTGTTTAATTTCAGGTCGAGGCAAGAAAAAGAACATCATGCAGAAGATTCTCCCGATGTTTATTCTACCGTTCGTTCTCCAATCAGCGATCATACCACTTGTCATGGGCATGCTGAAGTTTATGCTAGTCAAATCTCTGCTAGTAGGCAAGCTGGCCTTAACCCTTATAATGATTAACGCCTTTAAGAACCATAACTCCTTCAAGGGCAGAGATGCAGAAATGGCGAGTGTTCACTATGGTTACCATGGTGACGGAATGGAGCACTACACGTCATACCTAAATTAAAAAACAACAGTGAACTAGAAGCTTTTAGTATGCAAATGTAATTACTTAGCTAGAGCAGTTTGATTTGAGTGTTGTAGATATTGTGTCGTGTGTTTGCAATCTATTTAATTCTCGACTGATTAAAATAAATAATTTATTGTTATTTAATAAGAATAGTGGTTATCTGATACATAGAAATAGTGGTTAGTTAGAATTATTGATAACACGTGAATATAATAAACCGACATCAAAGTTAGTTTAAGTATAAAACCTTTTGAAGTAGTTTAACGAGCACATGAAATGAAGGATGAAAATAATTAAAAGCCTTTGGCAATTAATGTTTAAGCCACATTGTAAATTCTTGTTAATTTTCCACTGCTAGGCAAGGATCGCTTCTCATACTGAAATAAAGTATTGAGTACTAAATATGGAGTAAATAGGTAATTAATACTAGCTTAGATAATAAAAATATTTTTTACGTATCCCATAAAAAATAAAATACTTTGCCTAGCAGTAAGATAAAGGATTTAAATGATGAAAATATTTGTTAGGTATTCAATATTAGCTATTATTTACGTAGGTCAAATTTAATGTAATTCTGTATACTAATGTAAGTTCAGTGTATGATCGTGATCATTATCATTATTGACTGTGCATTGAATTAACTCACTAATCTCATCATGTTTTTGCTAGTTTCGTTTGTCCTTATAAGCACTGTGATCATATTAGATCATGTAGATAGCTTATTTCTTAATATAATTAAAAATAGTGGTTATTTGTTTTCAATAAAAATAACCTCGTCATTGACGCCTAAAACAAGAATAATTATAAAGTTATTTATTTATTTATTAATTGAATTAAGCATATAGATAGGTACCTAATTTATTTATATAAATTTATAATTAAATTCTGTTTCTTAGGATTTTTTAGTCTTTTATGCTTTGATATTATTTATTGAAAAGTGCTTTATTAAAATATTTGTTATAATTACTTTGTTACTTGTTTATTTCTAAATCCCGTGTCTTCTATAACTATATACTTACTAAGAAAATGCTAGTTAGTACCTAGGCATAAAGAACATGTCATATAAATCGATTATTTTTATTTATCTGTACGTATTTATTTAGAAATATATACCATACCATACACATATAGTATGTTTTTAAGTTGTCTGACATTACAAGCACTGCTTAGTTTAGGATCTGATGACCATGTGTGAGTTGTCCCAGGGTTTATTCTTAATAATAATTCTTTTTGAGAGTTTACTACGTAGAGCAACTAGAATACAAAATAAAGCTACATGAAAATTCTAACTATTTAATACCTTTTGTACTCACAATAAAATTTATTGAAAGGTGCTTTCGTATTTCAATTGATGAAGGTAACAAAGAAAGTAGCAAAACATTACAAATTTACTACCTATTGACCTTACCTCTGAGATACTACTGAAAATAATCTATTGACGGAAACTCAATAAAGCAAGTAAACAAAGCAAATTTCAATGGAATTGTTTGCGACCTTATAATACTTGACTGTACTTGACTTGTTTACTATAATTTATTTCAGTAGGTACCTTATCTTGGAAAATACGATGAAAGAGAAAATCATGCTAATATTATTGTAAGTATCTCGTCTGTAAACAAAAATTACAATAAATTTTATTGATCTCGCTCCTTTATATATTTAAATAAATTATAGACTTCAAAGAAATAACATGAATTTGAAGTCCTAAATTAAATTTTAATCCAGTTTAATAAGTCCAAATAGAAAGGAGAATGTTAACACCGACTTAATGAAATGTTACTTTTGCTTCGAATACTTAGAATATATTAACAAGGATTTTCGTAAAACAACTCCAAAGCACATTTTTTAGAACTCCTGCCCTTATATCAAAATATCTCGTAAACAATAGAAAATCTTAGAAACGTTATTCCTCACGTAAGCTTAATTGTGGTCGAACATGATGACTTCGAAGCAAAGCATATGATAAGCGACAGTACAGCCGCAAAACAAACGCGATGCTATCGCAGGTCATTTTCCATGTCCTACATAATTACTGCATTGCGATTAATAGTCGCACTACTGCGCTACAAGAATACTTACGAGGCGGCGAATCGCGGTGCTGCCTGCCCACTAAATCACCTGATCTAAGTATGGATTCTGAATCAATACAGAACGTGTCGGCATTGATAAAGTTGGTACAATTTGAATCATTAAAACTACCGTTGTAAGTAACGTACTCGTTATAAATAATGTTGCAAATACGACCAACTGCCAGTAGTAGTGATGCAGGCGCAAGCTCTACGCAAAACGCACAGTTACATGACTGCAAAAAATGCCTTTGGTGTCTACCCTTCTTTTTACTGAGGAGGTGAAAAGCTTACAATCGAAATATTTATAGGAGATTTAAATGTGCTGCTGGTTTACGATATGGAAAACTTAAAATAAGAATACGATAGAACAAGAGAGTGATGATGATGAGATATTATTATAAAACTCCTTTCGAAATACATACATTAAACATCACATAACACACGCAATATAAAGCGTATGTAACCGTACCACTAAAGCCCGAATAAAGCATTGGCAACCGTGTGGTAATTTGTATCTGGCTTGCGCCTTGAAGAAATGCAATGGCAGTGTTTCTGTATACGAACTACGTAATGCTAAGAATACACGAGCTTAGCAGTTAATGCTCGGATGGGCTTCTAGTCATTTGCACTAGCAGTGTCATAATAAACAATTATTCAGGCTGTTAACTTGCAGGTATCAGTGTTTAGTGACAAGTACTTACTAAGCCCGTATAAACTTGTCATAGGTAACAAGGGTATAATACTTAATATATATTTCTAAAACAGAAAGGCACAAGATATATACCTAACTAATTTTATAACGCAACTTTTTCAATGCTACCGTATTAAATAAATACTTATTTCACATACCATATCGTAAAACTACGGAATAATAAAACAGATTTTTTATTATTATGACTGGTTGAGAACCAATTCGGCAATGTTATTTTCTTTTGTTTCCAAGTTTATTCCGTTTTTTTATGCAAATGTACCTTTATGATGAATGTTCTTTACCTATTACTTCATGCCTAAAAGGTTGAACGGATCTGCATACAATTTGCAACATATACATTCCTTTGTGAGAGAAATTGGTTCATATAACCCAGTTCCTTATTATAAACATACCATAACATATCATCACACCTGTATCCCCGAAGGGTTAGGCAGAGGTGTGCCAATGTACACCCACAGTTAACCGATATGTTTAGGTCCCATGTAATAGGGGGCTAGCCTATTGCCACTAACCGGGCACAAATCCAAACTCCGACCTGCTACTGAGAATATCATAGAAAAACCCAATAACACCTTGTTCGACTCGGGAATCGAACCCAAGACCTCTAGCGTAGCAGTCGCGCTTAGCGCCACTAGGCCAACGAGGCAGTCTCATAATAAAAATAGGTATTTACCCTTATCCGGAATTGCAAGTGTCAGAAGCTTGTTTGTATATAATCTTTGACCCATGCACGTTAAGTGTACTATCTAAGTATGACGTAGCTTACGACGCCACCGAACATCTATCGATGTTGTATGAATTGTGCCGATCTATCCGAGTTCCTTTGTAAAAATCGTTTCATGAAAAATTGAACACCTTTCTCGTGCATACAGTACTAAAATAATAAGGTTGTACCTGGACTTGGTGTGCAAGTTTGATACCAAGCAACCAACAACATTTATGCAGCTGTAACACTGGCTGTTCACACATAATAATATCTTGAATCATTTGATTTGTTTTGGGAAAGAAGCCTTGTGTAAAAAAATAAACCGGGTAGGTATGTTAATCTACTAAAGGCCTGTGGCTCTCCGGTCAAACTTGGTAATTAACATAATATTACAACATGTACCTTTTTTAACCGACTTCAAAAAAGGAGGAGGTCTTCAAATCGACTGGATATTTTTATTCTTATGTTGTTACCACAGAACTTTTGACTGGGTGAGGCGATTTTGTAGATTCGATTTTTTTAAAGCTGGTGCATTCCGTGTCACACTTTATTTTGGTTTAGTTTTGACAGTGGGATCCATAAGAAATAAAAATGACTTATTTTGAAGTCGGTTTTCTTTTGTTAGAATTATTCATCGTCGGTCGCGGCCACATAGGGCTTGCAACTGCCAAGGCGCGTGACTCCGACCACGGTAAGGAAGGGACCAGGGGCCCAAGTCTGCTATTTACACTCGGTTCAATGTCTTCATAGTGTCGTGCCAGCAGAGCCATTTTCGGAAAATTGGTATTCTACTAAACGTCAAAACGTCAAAATTGCGCATTGGAACGATTCGGTTCAATGTTCAACGACTGTGATCAATAGTTCATACATTTGGTACACATTGTAATGCGCAATTTTGACGTTTTGACGTTTAGTAGAATACCAATTTTCCGAAAATGGCTCTGCTGGCACGCCACTATGAAGACATTGAACCGAGTGTAAATAGCAGACTTGGGCCCCAGGGAGTTTTTCGTCTTACGTTACCCATTAAATTAGCCTATTTTGTATCAATACAGGGCAAAGATCTCTCTCTGGCTTCCTCTTTCACTAGCACTTATGTCCTGCGTATGCTAGAGTCAGTTTTTCGGTACGAAATTACGTACCCACGTTCGTACAAAATGTACTGTATAAATTGGATCAATTAGTAGAAGGAATATTTTAAACGAAAACGTAAATTAAAGATACCTACATGCTTTCTTTATTGTAGAAAAGAAATACTGAATTAAAAAGAACTAAATGTTGTGCTATGTTAGCTATGTAGTCACTTATAATCTATTATTACTGCATTTTCTTATCTGTAACGAGTACAGTAAATAACTTAATTGAATTAAATGTAATCAGAAGGTAAGGTGATTGAGTACCTATAAATAAGCACAAAGTAATACTAAACAGGCGTGTGTAAAATAAATTAATAGCTATTGTTCTTGACTTTACCTGGAAATAGTCTAATTTTATTCAATGGTTTAATACAATTCATTACATTATAACTGGCTGACTTGATTGCTTCACACTGACGGTTTTTACTTTCGAATAAGTATATGACTTTTTTCCTAAAGTACTTATAGGCAAAAAATATACCTTTACAGAATAAAACCACATTGCCCTCCTTTTGTTTAGCTTTCGTACAGTCGCGTGAAAAAAAATCTACCAGCATCGTAGCTAGATATTAACAATGTATTATGGTGACCACCATTTATGTTTACAATAATATATTTTCTTTCTGACCTATTCTTCACTTCAAAATAGTTTCAGTCTTCATTATTTAAGTACCATCAAATGTATGTAAATATAATTTACCTACTACTTTAAGTTATACCTAATGTACTTATTTAATTAATGCTTCTATGTCTCAAAATTTGTTCGTAACGTAACATTTACTACATATTTTCATTGACATATCTATTTACAAGTTTATCAATTTTTCTGTCGTTGGCTGTACTTGCATCTAGTTGCATGGATTTACACAAGAAATCAATAAACGCTTAAAACGATTCGATTTCTGTTTATAACAGGTACATAAAACTGAAATTATTTCATGTAACAACAAGCTTTAACTTCAAAAGAGTTGCACAAAATCTTATAATTCTCGAAACTATGGTAGTGGTATCGTAACAATAATTTGTTTTATGTTGTCCAAGCAGTAATAGCGAGTATAGCGGACGTCATTCGCCAGCGAGTGAAACTTACCTATGTTGTAATATTGCTGGCACGAGAATTTTAATCGTAGTTGTCTTGGTCTCGCCCTGTACAAACCTCTCTTAGATAAAACTTCTATTTAAAATTATAAATAATTTAAGTAAATGTAAATAAAATAATTACGTTGTAAGTGAAAGGAGTCTAGAAAGGTAAGTGTTTTATTGTTTCTTATTAAAATTATACTAGCTAGTTTCAATTATTATTACTTATGCATTTGTTTGTAACTTAATATTTGTAGGTTGTTAGCTACCTACTATTTAAGATCGTGTATCACTGTTAATTGATATGATTATGTATACTTAGACTGAATATGTCTAAGTACTTGTGATAATAAAGTTAGCATACAAATAGTGTCTCTCTGAAGTTAAAGTCTTAAACGCTTGGCGCTCTACAAAACTGATAAGAATTAATTAACTTTCTTCATTCATTTAATGTCGGTAGTACCTAGGTGACTAATATATTATAAATCATTTACCTAACTCAAGTACCTTTACTACAAAATGTTTTTTTTTTCATTTTTCAGATGGGTAATTCAAAACTGAAGATATGGACGTGTAACAATAAGTTGCTTCTATTTTTCATATTATTGGCTCTTGGTCTGTTTGTCTCTACAGTGGCCCTAGCGAGTTCAGACAGAGAAAAATATGTAACACTTCTAGCTCAAAGTAATGACGAAACTGATACAAGCAATCCAACAACAAATCCAACAACGCCGAAAGAAGAGAAGGAGGTCAGTTGCCTAAAATAAGTCACGGTTAAGTATTGTTGCACTAACAGCCGTTAAAAACAACTCGTAGCTTTCTCGTAATATTAACTAATATAAATTTATAGGTAACTACCAATCTTCCTAAGTAGTTTGGTACCTAAGTATTGATTAGAGTATCTATCTTTTGCTTAGTTTCTTTCTTGTATAATTTGCCTGGGTTCGAACCTGCATGCACGTAAGAAGTTACGAAACCAAAAATCAACCTGCGTAACCAAGAGATTTCTAATTATTTGTTTTTATTTCTAGGACGAAAACTACTACCGACTACCCAGACATTTAAAGCCGAAAAATTATAGGCTCATGTTGAATCCCAACCAAATCAACAAAACGTTTGATGGATCTGTTTTAATAACTTTAGCTGTACACCAACCTACCCAAAAAATTATCTTACATGCACATAATTTATCCATTCATTCTATTACCCTAAAAGACAGATTTAATGACAGTGTAGGAATAGAATCGAATCAGGAAGTTAAGGATAAAAGGGAACTAATAGTCATTAATTTAGAACAAGAATTAGACGAGGATGACTATAAGCTGTTCATTTTATTCTCGGGAAGAATGGACAACAAAATTGTTGGTCTTTATTCAAGTAATTTGCAAATCGGAGGGTAAGTGCCTATGATACTTTTACCTACAATATAATATATTGATTTTACGCACTAAAGCCGCGCGTACACGGGTCTGCTTGAAGCAGTTCGACGGTTAACAAAGCAAACTTCAAGCGAGCGGAAGGCGCGATAACGTTCGACCGTCGACGGCTGTCTACAGGTTGGAGAGTCTGTTTACATCCCTACTGCACCTGAAGGTACCTAAGAAGAATAATGCGCAGTGCAGGCTTATCGACGTAGTCACCAAAATTACAACGGCAAAAGTGGCGGGTACTTTTTACCTAAGTACCTATAACACAGTTTGCAGGTAACAGTTGCTGCCAAAATTATATAAGAAGCAATTATTGTTGTTAAAACTTTCTACTGCAGTAATAAAATTAATCTTTTTTTAGTAAGAAAATATGTATAAATAAAAGGCAAAAGTAGCGTTTAAAAGTCTGCTATAAATAAATGAACGTTGTTTGAAACTTTAAATAACATGTTAAAAATGCTTTGAAACTAAACTTAAAAACAGTAGTTCAATTGCCGTTACTAAATATACTTATCTATATAAGTTACAGACATTAATCATATAAATTCAATTCCATAAATATATTTTGGTGTTTATGTACTACTGTTACGTTCTTGGCAAACGAATGACGATAACAGCTGTCAATGTCATGACGACACAATTTCGTTTGACATTGATGTGGTAAAATCAATAGTGGGTTTTATAAATAATAAAATAAAATAAAAAGTTATACATTTTCATTGATGAAATGTTTAAATCGCAGTTTATTGACTGAGGCGTTTTATGGCATTGGCTTAATGTCCCTTAGACGCCGCAGTCGCAGACAAATATTCAGGTTTACAAATGTTATAAGCCAGCAAGACCGGCAAATTAACAGCTCTGGTGATAATATTATGGAAGATATGCGTATCAACGCGAAATTGTCTGAACGGCTATCGCCGCTGGTTCGGCCGGAGCATTACAAACTCGAGTTACGTCCAAATCTGGAGACCGGGGCTTTTACAGGAAACGTAAACATCAACGTTTTGGTTCGACAAGAAAAGAACTACATCAACCTTCATTCTAATTTTCTGACTATTGCTAACGTAAAGGTATACAAAGGCGACGATGAAGTTACCGTGGCTAAGTTTGTGGAGATTAAACAGATGGAACAACTGTTTATACATTTTGAATCTCCTTTGAGCTCGGGGAATTACAAAATATGTATTGATTTCTCTGGTGACCTAACCCAAAAAATCGTTGGGTTGTATTCCTCACTTTTAAATGATTCTAGGTATTTGAACATTAACTATTAGGCATATCAAACAAATCAATTATTTTCCAATTATTATTTCCAACCTTATCTAATTTGAAAAATTTTAATTCATTTTTTTTTATGTATCTTATACACGATTACATGTACATCTCTAAGTTATTTTTAAAAACATTCACTATTATCTATTTAATGGCTCATTTTATCAACTTACACTATATTTCAGGACGATGGTGGCCAGTAAGTTCCAGCCTACCTATGCTCGTCAGGCATTCCCTTGCTTTGACGAGCCGGACTTCAAGGCTACATACGATATCAGCTTATACAAGCCACCATCACATATTGCTTTGTCCAATATGAATGTAAGTATGATTTACCTATAAAAAATGAATGTTTTTTACAGTCTGTAATGTATTTTGAAAGTATTGAATCTGTACTTTTCAGTAATTGATTGCAATTTTCATGTATTTCATGTATTCTGTGTACCTATTTTAAAGATATTTATTGATAATTGCTAATACATTACTTCAATAATACATAATTAATGGTATGTTCTTATGTGTTGGCCATAAAATATCTTGTTTTATAATATTCACTTGTTAGTATCAAATGTCAGCAAAGTTCTCAATAAACAAACATTTTAATGTTTATCTGGCATTCAGGCTTCATGGTCATAGGTACACATATTTAGTTGTTCTTTTAGATTTTCAACTATACAAATGTAATTAAAATAACAAACCTTTTTTTTTTAGGAAATTTCCACTACATTTGACAGTGAAGCTAAAATGGATAAGGTTACTTTTGCAACAAGTGTGCCTATGTCCACATATTTAGCTTGCTTTGTTATATGTGATTTTGACCATAAAGAGGCTATAATCAATTCTGGTAAAATTGGGAACAACTTCAAGCTCCGCTCATTTGCACAAAAACAGGAATTGCACAAGATTGATTTTGCTCAAGACATTGGAAAGAGAGCAACAGAGTTCTATATTAAGTATTATGAAGTGCCATTCCCTCTACCCAAGCTAGGTAAGATATTAAACATAAAAATATTTTTTCAAGTTAGAAATTATTATATATTGTAATATTTGAGAATTATCCTTATATAAACAAAAAAACAATAAGGGATAGTGGGAAATCAAAAATCCGCTAGGGGCGCTATTGTCGCATTAGGTATATCTGTCATTCTCCACCAATGAGATAGCAAGCTTCTGGTTTGTGCTTTTTGAAATCAACAGATAGACATAACGCAAGACACATTACCCTCGCGACTTTCTGGTCAAACAGAGTATAGAGATCATTGACTCGGGAAGAAGAAGAAGATTACCCTCGCGCTTATATCTGTTTTTAGCCCTATTTCTTTACAACATGTTAACTTAATAATCTTCTTAAAATCATTACTTATCTGAAGTCATAATCTTTTATATTATTACTTACCATTCCAGACATGATTGCTATTCCCGACTATGTCTCTGGTGCAACAGAGCACTGGGGACTAATAACATACAGGGAGACTTCATTCCTTGTGGATGAAGCTAAGGCATCAGCTAGTAACAAAATCAGTGTGGCAAATACCATAACCCATGAGTTGGCTCATATGTGGTTTGGTAATCTGGGTAAGTTGACACTATTAATATTTGCATTGAAGACTTTCCATTGAATAACCTTAAACTTATTTTTTATGTATTTATTTTTAGAATATTTATTGTTAATGATTTTGATGGATTTTTGTTTAGTAATTTTTATTTTTTTTCAGTTACTATGAAGTGGTGGGATGAAGTTTGGTTAAATGAAGGCTTTGCTTCATACATGCAAGTTAAGGCTTTAGATGCTATTGAGCCATCCTGGAAAGTGGTAAGTGAAATGATGACAAAATAAGTTGATAACAACTTATTTGTCTCATTTTCTCCATTCAAATACTGGTTTCACTCAAAAATGTCTTTTTTTTACATTTATAGCCTGGTTTAGAATCAATCAAGACTTGAAAGCAATTGCAATTTTTTCAGTTAAAAAGTGTTAATTGTACTCTTGAATTTTCAGATGGACCATTTCTTAACAAAAACCTTGCATCCAGTTTTAGTGACAGATATGAAGTTGTCTAGCCATCCCATTGTGCAGACTGTGGCTACTCCAGATCAAATCACTGCTATATTTGACTCAATCTCTTACAACAAGGTAAACCAAATTTCAATTTTACAAGTCATTATGGCTTATTTAGACGGTGCGAGAAATATCGCGTGAGCTTCGATTCATAGCCGTCTATGATCGATGACATATAAAACCAAAGCTACGCCACAATGTACCGCAACTCGCACGATATTTGTCGCAACGTTTGTATCAGTTAAAAAGTTAATTAACGTGAAGAATCTAGTGTATTGGTAACTTAATTATATCTAGTTATTGTTCTCCGTCGACCAAAACATATGCGTAAAGCTACATATTAAATTTCTACTCTCCAAACAATTTAGAACGTAAAGTGCCAAACAAAAATGATGTCTGTTCTAGGGAGCATCAATACTTAGAATGTTGGAGAACTTCATTGGCCCTGAGAACTTCCGTTTGGGCGTGTCGGATTATTTGAAAAAGTACAAGTTTGGCAACACGGTCACACAAGATCTACTGTCGTCATTGGAACCGTACTTCAAGCAAAATTATCCTGATTTGAATCTTTCGTATGTAACATTATTTATACTTAGAAATAATATAAAAAATGATTATTCACCCAAAAGTAATATAAAGAATAGACGTAAGGCGGTAGCTTCATAGAATTATATTATTTAACAAAATTTATATAACCAAAAAAGAAATTATAATTCATTAATGAACTGCTCTTCGGTCATGCTCTGTGTGTAGGTAAAAAAACAGATACTATTCGAGGTAACTATGGTAGTTATGTTGTCAGGTAGGTTAATGAAAAATATTAGACACGTACTTCTTACGTACCTATCTAATCACATACCTTTTTTTGCACACTTTCTTGTTTTATAGTTCTGAACTTCTAAACAAAAATGTATATGTATATAAGTTATGATTATTCAGATACATAATGGATACGTGGACGCGTCAGAAGGGATTCCCAGTGCTGGAAATAAAGGCCGGAGACATGCCCAACACTTACACTGTCACTCAGACCAGATTCCTGATCGATCCCGAAGCAGAACACGCCAATGATTCTAAGTTCAAGTAAGTTAAGTTCTCATTGTTATTTTGATGTGGTTTGGTTTTTAAAAATTGTTGAGTGATCAGTTTCAGGTCAAATACTTATGTCAATAATACTATAAAAAACTATAGTCACAGAACTACTTATGTTCCTCTTACAAAATAGTTTTTCTCGTCCTATTTTGAATTACTTAGTATCTCAGTATTTATTTTTTAACAATTAGTGTGGCCAAAACATTGATTTAACATCTTATGATCATCCTTCGCCCTGTTCCTAATTATTTGGGACTACTACAACTCGTCATCTCAGCATTCAATCTTTTCTTTCTCATAATAATATCATTTTTCAATTAATCAATCCATTTCTTGTTTTCGATATCTGAATAAGTTAATTCAAATTGATGCTAAAAATAATGAATGATATATAATTATATTTCATTAACCATTTTAGGTATCATTGGTTTGTGCCTATCACCTATACCACCGACGCTGGTCCGAGTGATGAGATAACTTGGTTATCTGATACAGCTCAGTCAGGTAAGAAGCATCAATAACTGTGGCACCAACTTCCATGAAAATATATAATATCTTTAAATCAATTTAAGTGCATTATCGAACCCTTACTTAATCTCTCTTTTGACAGTGAAATTGAGGGTAAACGAAGGCGACAAATGGGTTAAGCTGAACAACAATCAAGTTGGCTACTTCAGAGTTAACTACTCAATGGTCATGTGGCAGACACTGATTGAACAACTCAAATCCAAAGCTAAACAAGTAAAATTTACAACTTATACCTATTCTAGCCGTTGATTTCGTCTGAATAATATTTGTTTATGCCAGTTTAAAGTAGCCTATGTCCTTTTGAAGATCCAACTATCTAAAAACATTTTTTTACACTTCATTTGTATTTGTATTTGTATATGTTACGGTAAATGTGATTAATTGAAAATTATTAATAATTTTACAAAATTATTAATAATAATCACATGTTTTGGTAATTATTAATAATTCTCGACACATATTGGTAAAAGTGATAAAATAAATAAAAACCCAATGTTTTTTGACCAGCAGGTATTTATTTATATTATTCACTCTTACCCTGACATATACACTGACTAATACATATAAACTTGGTTAATGTTTCTTTAATTTATAAAAATATATGTGATGGGTACATACGTCGTCGCTCGCTTCGCTCGCTCTGTTGCAAGGTCACAATATCTAACCTAACCTAACCTATTGATCTCCGTCACAAAGTCGAACCTAATCAAGCATACTAAATAATCAGCCCCGCAACCCTTGGCCACTTATTACATTTATCACTACTAGGGTTAAATTATTAATAAAAACCGACAAATGTGATTAATTTATCACTTTTACCTCGACTTTCGGTAATTATTAATAATAATCGATAATTATTAATAATCTTCAATTAATCACATTTACCGTAACATATATATACATATTTGTATTTGTATGGTTCAGCCATGAAGGTTTAACACACGCACAGACGGATATAGAGATAGTTACTTTTGGAGTATTTATTTATTTATCAATATTGCCAATATTCCCTTCATATTTATTTTATTATGTAGCCTGCATTGTCTAAAATACTGATCGAATATTAAATATATATAAAACGTTATTTCCAGCTCACCCCAGCAGACAGATCCAACCTCTTAGACGACGTGTTCGCGCTAGCTGAAGCTCGTATGCTGCCCTTCCACATGGCCCTGAACATGAGCACATACTTACTCGTGGAGAACGACCTCACGCCGTGGGAGACCGCAGCGTCTGTGTTCAGTATGCTGGAAGAAAGACTGCATAACACCTTGGCACATGATAATCTTATGGTATTTTAATTAAGTACCTTATTTATTTTGCCGGTTATTTAATTTATAATGAATAATTCTTTATTGTTATATGTTATGAAATGTATTTAGTTTTAATTCCGCTAAAAAAACCAAGCTTGGAAGTAGGATGCAGTCCTAACAATTCATAACGATAACCGTTTAGTTGCATGGCGTTTTTCCCCTTTTTTCTCGTTTTTCGTGTATGTTTGCATATGCATGAGGGCGGGAGCATGATTACTGCATCGTGCTTTCAAGCTTGCAGTACCTATATCTTTCATAACATTTAATCATCTGAATTTCCGCAAAGCAACGGCTGATTTTGTCACTAAATTCTATATTGTACATAATGTACACATATACATTACATTTAATCGACATACATGAAGGTTGATATACAGACGTGAACATAACTTAAAATTGAGAAATTATTGAATATATGTGGTGAGGCTAATGATATTCTAATAAACGGATATGTTATGAGCGCGCAATCGTGAAGACTCGAAAACGTCCTAATTGGGACGTATTGCCTTTAGTCTGCGTCACGCATCTCGACGAGTGACACGCTCCAACAAAATTTACATAAAAGCTTTTAAATGCAATCGTGTGTATCCAGAAAGTGTACCATTTATATTAACAAAGAAAATAAAATACAAGGGATCTCATACGACATGTAAATACGCAATATACTTCGATTTAATAATATTTTTCATTTATTTTCCTAATATTCTGATAATTGGAGGTTAGAAAAAAGAAAGAGACGGCAAATACATTTTTTGTCGTGAGAACGACAAGGACGCGTGATCGCACGATATAGAATAAAAGTACAGATGCGATTATTAGGCATTAAAGTCATCGTTACCCCAGAGTTCTGTTTTCCTTTTTTCTAATGTTGATTATTTAATAATTTGGTTTTTTGAAATAGTTGATATACTTAATTATAAATTAAACATGTCATGTGTGGGAAAAGAAAATCTGAATAGCTTACCCTTGTTACCTTTATATATCGCAGAAAATGTTAAAATGAAACTATTTCTATTTCTACTTTGTTGCTTTAACATCGTGTTTTATATCTCACCTACCTACCTTTAGTAGTGTCGCTTAGTTGTTATAGGCACAAACCGTGTATATCAATTTAGTAGACGCGGTTTGTACCTTCTGTCTCGTTAAATTCGTTAGTCTATGACGCCAGCAAGCTGTGGTTGGTGGCCAGAAAAATGTTTGTTTATATTCAAGCGTAATTGACAACACTAATTGTCACTTTTTTTCTTATGGGTTTTATCTCTTTTGTATCATTTTGACTTGTAGTGACATGTAGAAATAATGAAAAGTGCGTATGTCAGCTGCCGATGCTGCGCGGAACACTTTTTTAGATTTTTTTGTATGTGTATAACATATCTGTTTATTAGAAATTCATTGGGTGAGGCAGACATAATTAAAGTAACTTAAATATTCTATAGTATAATATATTATATATTATTTAGTAAATCTGGTGTCTTGATATGAAACTAAATGTCTCTTTACAGAAATATGTACAACGTTTAGTTCGCCCTATCTACGTAAAACAGAATTGGGACGCAGAGAATCTTCCAATACTTGCAAGGTAAACACTTCTTTAAAATATATTAAAACAACTAATTAAATAGGTACTCAGTTTTTTTTAGCGCGCCATTTTCTGCAATGTCCAGAAAAATATCTCAAGTCGTTGTATTGCACGAATTTAAATTTAAAAGTAAAGCAATAAGGTCCATTTTTCATTGGCATTCACATCCGGTTTTAAACACGGTACTCATACGTTTCTTGTTCCAGTTTACTTCGCACAAGAATATTGGCGCTAGCTGTGCGTTATCAGTTGCCGGACGCCGAGGAGCGAGTGAAGTCTATGTTCCTCGCCTGGCTGAATAGACACGACATGTTGGAGAACAAGCCTATCCAACAAGATCTAAGGGAACTCGTGTACTTCTATGGTAAGGCAATCATTTATCATATTTAAAATGTTTAAAATATTCTGATAACATTTTGGGCACACCAAAATATGCTAGGGTGAAATGCTTAGCTACTCATTATCATAGTAGTTCTTACATACACGACAAGCCTTAGTGAAGCGATCTAGCGTTGTGGTTACTTTGGTGTCCATTAATTATAATGTTTTTTTTTTTATTGTGTAACCTGGCTCTATACCAGATGTACTTTTTACCGCTTCTGGATAAATATGACCTTTCCGTAACACCCTGAATAATATATGTAACATTGTACATACATGAAAACAGAACATAGCGTAGTTCATACGAGCGGTGTAAAACCATAAAACTTACGTAACAATTTCATTGTTTGTTCATCATCGAAAATCAAATCAATTCAAAAATTTCTTCTGCAGGTATGAAATCAGCTTCTATGTCAGACTGGGATAAACTCTGGAAGATCTACCAAAAGGAAGACGATGTACAAGAGAAGTTGAAGTTACGTAAAGCGTTAGCATCGCCGCGTGACACCGCCATATTGCGCAAGTAAGGAATATTATGTTGCGTCAAGTTATGTTTTAACGAGAGTTTACACGATTATAAAATCTGATAGGTTCGCTAGTCTGCTGGAAATTGACACGTAGACCACACGACAGTACCGAAATAGTAAAAAAATAAATTGACAACAGAGGGCGCCATGTCGACTTGTTATCAGATATTGTTATCGTCGATTCACTGAGCTCAAAAAAGAGTTATTATATGACTTGGAAAAGTGATCAAATCTGTCCTAGTTACAGAATTAATTATTTATTTTAATATAAAAATAGTAGAAATAATAGCAAGGTCTTCAAATTCCTTATACAACCATGTTATTTTCACCAGGTTCTTACTAATGGCGTGGGACGAGACGAACATCCGCAGTCAGGACTACCTGAACGTGCTGACTCAGATCAGCGACAACCCGTCGGGCACGGCGCTGGTGTGGGACGAGGTGCGCTCACGCTGGCCATACCTCGTGCAGCGGTTCACGCTCAACAGCCGCTACCTGGGCAACGTCATACCCTCCATCACCAGCTCCTTCAACACTGATCTCAAGCTTAAAGAGGTAAGAGGGCTCCTTTTTTTAACTGACGTATATCTGAGTTCTGTGCCTTAATATCTACTCTGCCAACATAAAAAAAAATTTACGAACAAAATAGGTAAGTTTTACGATTACAACTCATGCGAATCAACTGTGCACATGTAATTCGTACGAGTTGTATATGGGTAAATTTTTTGAAGTGATCTTAGAAGTTGAGCTCAGGCTTTGACAGCGCCATCTGTGTCATTAACAAATTTATTTATTTTGATGTGTTTTTTTTTGTTAATTGTTGTCGTGATGTTGATGGTGCCTGGCTATATTCTTTTAATCTATTAAGTGGTTTGAAACTAGGATGTTCTTAACTACACTAGACAATATTCCATCACAGTAAATTTTCGCCGGAGACTTTTATCTAAAAATATTTATTATTTTACTTCTTTGTAGATGGAAGCATTTTTCGCTCATTATCCGGACGCAGGCGCCGGCGAAGCGGCCCGCCGCCGCGCTTTAGAGACGGTTCGGAACAACATCCGCTGGAACGTGTACCATCTTAACGCGGTCACCTCCTGGCTGCTCGTCAACCATAGAGGCTAGAATATATAGGCCAAGAAACACGCTCATTCATTGTATGAATAATGAGCGAAAGAATTATGTAAAGATTCCAGAGAATAGTGAAGGGCAATTCAATTTTAAGGTTAGTTTGACGCTGTCGTTAGAGCGACATCTAACGTGTAACCCGCTTATGCAAGCAGAGTTATGTAAATATTCGTGTATTACTGACTGGCATACGAGCCCCGGAACTTCAGCTATGTTCAAGGGCAGTCGTGGTTGGACACTCATTGCATCTTCACACTGGCTTGGTTCGTGGTCGAATCATTAATACAGGTGCAGCTTAATATAGCGACAGTGTTGAGAAAACCAGAAAGTAAGGTTAAGTTTTCTTTCAGTATTCAAGGATATGTTAATCAATCACTTAATTGGTATGTAAACTTTTGATTGATGATGTGTGATTGTTTATGTGCCTGTGTTATTGAATGTGACAGGGTCGTTTCTGTATGTTTCGAGTAACCAGTGTTCGTTGCGCTAAGCGCTATTTTGATGGCCGGTAAATTAAAGGTGCGGTTACACGCTCGATCTTGGATGCGGAAAGTGTTTGCGCAAAAACTGTGTACACACTAATTTGTACAAATAAGGTTGATATATAACCGCGCTTTTAGGCGGAAAACGAAAAGATTTGATCTATGCAGGTTTTAATCATAAGTCTTATACTCAATTTTAAGTGTCTATGTACTCTTTATTACTTACATATCTTTGCGTAGAAAAACTTTTTTCTATTATAACTGTTTGTTTAGATTTAAAGACTCGTGTATGGGCTCTTAAAAATACGTTTTAAAACAATTTTTTCTCGATGGGTATTAGGATTTCTCTTATTTACGAAAACAATGTATTAGTTTATATGTAAGAACATTATATCAGTTTTGTGTAAAAGTTACTTTTCATAAACACATAAATAAAAGTCCATAAAAACTTAATATGTGCATTATACCCGTTTATTATTCAACCGTAATTATGTAGCTATTTTCTTAAGTTTCCTAAGTTATCTTCACATTATTGGCTATGAAATAAAACTAAACATATTTAAACTTAAGGTATTTTATTTTATAATAGTTTTTAACTTCGTCTGCTTTCTGCCGCGATTTTTCTCGGCTCCATATTATTATGGCTTGATGTTAATTCCTACTTCAAGAAATATCGTGTGATTAGAACGTTCAAGCAAGCTATAAAAATACTTCAGAAAAAAAATACTGTTGATTTTTGATCCGGCTTCAAAAGAGTGTCTTAATTCGACGGTATGTTTTATTATGTATGTTTGTTTATAGGCTGGTATTATTATTATTTTTACTTTTTATAAAGGTGCTTCAATATAAATTACATATAACTCGGTTCCTTTATACAATTATGCGTACCTACCTAATCAATAATTATGAATGTACTTGTACGTGCAGGTAAATTGGTGCAAAACGAAAAGTTATATTCAGTAAATGACGTCAGGACTTAACTTGGATTATCTAAATTACAAGTAATGGGTCGGATGAAATTGTACATGTAAATGTACCATTATGAAAATACTCGACTGTTCGGTAAATGAAAAGGTTACTGCCCGCTTTTCCCCAATACGGCATAATAGCTGTAGGCGGTACGTATGATCTGTAAAAAACAAACAGTTTACTATTTGATCAAATAGGGCCAGAGTAGACTGGCGAAGAGGAGAATCTGAACAAATGAATTGCTATCACAAGAAATTATATAATTGTTTCGTACATTTCTGCTGAACAGAGCTGGAAATAGGTTTCCCACTTGCACTAGTTATGAAAACTTGAAAAAAAAAACGTATGTCTAGTAAATTGATTCTTAATAAAATGAATACCTGAATGAAAGAAGGCAGATCCAGATTATTGAAGGGACCAGCGCGCAAATGACGCGGGCGCATCATTTCGGCCGCAAGTATCGCCAAGTCTCGCCTAATATGGGGACTGAGACACCACGTGGCGGCAGCGTATGGTCCCTGACCCATACCCACTGAACTCTAAAACAAAACATACAAGTACTTATCGACGAACAATAAACACCTCGAATTCTTTGGAAATACCCGTTTTGAGGTCAAAGGTTAAAGGGACCTCTAATACGTATATTTAATTAGATCTTACACCGTGTTTCACAATCACTAATATAATATGAATATGATTAAATATAATATTTATGATATACTGTGTATAAGTTACTAGTAAGTAGTTATGTAAGGCAACTGCGCGAATAAAAAGCAAGTAGGTATCTAGCTAAAATCGTTTTGTACAGCTACAAATGTTAATATTTGTAAATAATTCTATATTTCGTAAAATTATAATTCTTTTGTATGAAAATGGGTGGACAATAATTGTCATTATTAGGTATAGGTACCTACTTCTATTAGAGGAGACCGGGTTAAGATTGCCGGGCGTTAATTCAGCCAACGTGAATATTTCGAAAACTATTAATAATTACGAAAATCTGTAGCTAAAGTGTTATAGACTAAATTTCCCGACGGACCTCGCGATTATGGTTTTTAACTCCGATTCAAAATGGTCCCTTATACGTAGAGATAACCAATTTTTATTGCACAACTAAGTATTGTTATTTATTATTAGTCTGGGAGTGACAGTTGGACCGTTAAATAATAATTAAATATAAATTAAAAGAAATAAATTAAAAAAAAATTCATATGTAATCAGAATTAATTTCATTTTTTTTAATGTGCTTCAATCCTTTCATCGCACTTTACTTTGAAACAAAAACTAGAAAATATATTTTACTTATAAAAATGCAATCTAGTTTTATAAATACCCCGATTTCCTCAAATGTTATTGTTTTACGAGCTCACCTCGTTCATGACGGCGTCCCCGTAGCGGCAAAATAAAAACAGTTGTGTTAGGGTCGCGCACATGTATTGTATCAGTGACACCAGCTGCATGGGACCCATGACTTCCTAAAACAACAAAATTTATCAATAATTATGTAACAAAGTGTGTTTTAATTAAATGCACAAAATCCAGTTCAAGTCCAAGCCGTATTTAAATAAGGTACGTATGCCGTACGGCTTTTTTAATGTTTAAAATGCATTTTGTTTCTTATGCTTTAAATGTTATGTCTGCCTCTGTTTAGTTAACTTTTATAATTAAAATTATTAACCTAAAATTAACTTTTTGGGTGGGTACGTACCGTTTGTAATCGAACTGCAACGGAGCAAAGTGTCAGTGTAGCAACAAAAAAATATACTCCTATTATGTCCACCAATAATTTGTTCAGCTCGGCAATGGAACTGAAAAAAGGTATTATTTAAAAAAAATCGTGTGCAAAGTCGATTGCACACGGACTGATTAAAGCAGTCATTATCGATTACTTCTGGCTTCGACTGCATGTTCAGATGTAGACTTCTGTGAACATCGAATTCTTAGAGCAGTTTAACTGCTTCGAGGGGTCAAGTAAACAAAAGCAAGTAGGGAGGCGAAGCCTAAGCTATTAAACAAACAAACATCAAAAGCATAACAAAAACATACTTTACTAATACGAAATTCGTGTCATGACAGAGTTTGATCCTTGAGTGGGCCCTGTCGTCTCTTTTTTTCGATAGATTACACTTCTTCCCCTTTCCACCAATACATGAGCTGTACTCTCGAAGCAAAGAAAATTGACCGCAAACAAACATCATGACACCAAAAGCGATTAAATCAAATGCTAAATGCACAGAAACACAAAAGGCTGCAGCCAAACATTCACACCAAACTGTTATCAGGTAGCCGAAGAAGGTGACCTTATCGAGGGGTGCCCAGCAAGGCAGTATGTGGGGATACGTCACACATTCCATACTTGCTACTAACTTGCATAAAATTTGTTCAGCAAAGGGCGACATGATAAATAAAGAACAAGTAAAGAAATAAATCTTAATTAATATTGACGAAGCAGTCTTGAATTTGTTAGTGTAAACATTGATGTAGTCAGAAAAATTAATATTTTCGTCATCGATGGACTGGTACTCATGGTGCGAGGTGACCTTGCCTTGCAGCTGTTGGTATTCTAACTTTGATATTTGGGTCAAGAGGAAGAGCCAACCCTTATGATGTTTACATAACGAGTGAAGTTTTAACACGCCCATACCACAAAAGGATAGGACACTAAAACATTCAAATAGTTTATCGGGGTCGTTTTTTGCCGTGAACAGAGTGATCATTTGTAGGACGCATGATAGTAAGAAACAGAAAATGGAAAGTTTTGCAGTCCAGTGCAGTTTGTAGACTTTGGTGTAGGATGAGAGTCCTATGTAGCGGAACGGGTTGGTTATCAAGGCCACGAGACTGGAGGTCTCATCAGGATCTACGTAGTCAGAACCAAAGCTGTAGAGAACGTTGCTTATCTGCAAAAGTAATTGTTATCAGGTTACTGCTAAAGGTACACAAAAGTATAAAAGTTATGTATCAGAACAGAGAATCAAATTCAATAATTATATGTACAAAGGTACCTACCAACATGATGGTGTGCTAACGAAAATAGTGGTCCAACAAAACACTGGAAAAGTTATGATTGATATTATTTTTCGTGGCAATTATTCCAAGTACTTAATAAGTTTATGCTTATGTTGCAGTCAATATTGTCTTTCGATATTAGGTACTGACATTTTATATTTTTACTAATGATGCAGGAGAATATCAACATCTATTAAATAAAATAAAACACATATATAGAACATTGCAAAATGATATACTTAATAGAGATTGTGAAACTTTGAGTACCCAATTGAGTGAAAGAAAAAGGAATTTCTGCCATTCTCGCCTGCACCGTATCGGACAGAATATTTTTAGATATTATTTATAAAGAGACATTTATCAAAATATAAAAAAAAACAATGTAAAAAAAATCGACGCTTTGAACAGGGTCTATTGCCTACCTACTAAATAGTCATAATAAAACTGACATAATTTCCGAAATTCTCTTAAAAACCTCTAAAATTTCAAATTGGTAGTTGTACCGTAACATCTTGTTTGAGTTTTTTGATGTGATTAAAGTCAAATTAATGTTGTTACTCCAACTATGATTTATAAAACAAGTTTCGATGTCACAATTAAAACTTTTATAATTTGCCAAAGCTAAGTACAAATTCAGTCCATAATAAACACCATTCTTTTTTTTTTGTCTATTACCATACGAAATAATTTACTTGGTATAAACATTAATGTTTTTGTGTAGGTAGAGTAAGTAGAAATTATTTATTTTGTCGGTTACCCAATTTACCTTTGCATCAATAATTATGCTATTATCTAATTGTCCAAGTGGTAGGTAATTGAAAACAGTCCGCCCTTTCCGTGTATCAATCTAAAACACACAAGAAACACCTGCAGTGATTCTCCTTATTTGCACGTCATTGTCTGAAATTATACGAATGCGACGGAAATAAAACGAAGAAATATTTATTAACTTTTATTTTAAATGGTTTATATAGATAGGTATAATCATTGTCATTTTATACAGCCGTGCAAACGTGTACTGGATAACAGAAAGAAAAATAGAACTGAATACATTTCTAAAGTAGCTAGTTTTGTGTTCTACCAGCCTGAGGACTGCCAGCCGTTGGATGAGCGAAAGCCTCCGCCGTTGTCCCAACCGCTTGAAGAATCAAACCCGTCCGATTCGGCCAAACCTGCGAAATTGCCATTCCACCCAGCATTCGACCTGGTACTTTTTCCGGCGTGCCCACCGCTTGACCCGTATCCACTCGCCTGCCATCCGTTGTCGGAATGTCTTCTTCCGCCTCCATTTGAATTTATACTTCTGCTTTGGCTTCTGGATCCGAATGCAGCAGTTCCGCGCCATCCGCCCCCTGCTCCATTACCGAAGGCAGACCGAGACAGTCCACCCCCAGAGCCAGACCAGCCACCGTTGGAAGAGCGCGCTGCCCCAATAGAAGGCAGTCCTCCGCCGAAACCGGTGTTGCCTTGCCAACCGTTACCTCCTGCGAAATGCGTGTGGATTATTAATTCAATTTAATTACAAATAATATATATAATAATAGGTTTAAGATGAAGAAGACGCTAAATTTGAATTAGCACACATTAATTTTCTTACGAATTTGATAAGATTCATTGCAATTGTGATTATGGCTACTTGCAAGTCAAGCGTAAATATAAATTTTGGGATGATGAACATGTGATGATGAACATGTGATATTAGTTTTCTTCACATTATGTCGCAGAGATCACATAATTTCGTGGCTGGTTCTTAAATGGGACATGAAATTTAAAGTTGAAAGACTTGTCAATCTTAAAAGTATCATCAATCATAAAATTTGCAAGAATGCAAATAGGTGCATAAAATAGATAAAAGTACGTTACATGGGTTATTCCATTATTGAGTTTAGTCAGAACATTTTGCAGTTATTTTATTGGTTTTTAATGAAGATGTTTATTTTCTGCAGATGGTCCGCAGTTGACTTATTGCTTGTGACGTTTCTTCTAGTGACATAAGCTGTAATTGTTTGTCAGTTTCTTTAAGCTTTAACGACGTTTTTACGTAAAGAGGAATTACCCATGTCTATCCTACTTACGCAATAAGTTATTTGTACACTAAAAAAGGGTAGCCTTAATCCAGCGTTATCCCAATAAATTGTTAGAAAATTGAATATTTACCTGGAGAACGAACATCTCGGCTAGCGATTGCTACAGCTATTGTAGCTAATATTACTAGTAGCGAGATCTTCCCCTGCAACTAAATTAATATTATTATTTTATATTTGAAATGTTTTATTAATTTATCAATACAAATATTTATTTAAACATCAACAAATAATAATTAAAACTGTGTAAACTAACTTACCATCTTTATCGGTATCTTCTCGGATGATTCGTAAGATGTGGTAGCTCCAACGCTATTTATACTGTTCATAACAATTGTAACCCATTTTATTTGATTATTTTTTACTCCAATTAGAAACACGATTAAATACAATACGAATATGTTTCTAAGACACGACTTTACAATTAATTAAGTTCTTAAGTACCAGAAGGACAAAAAGCGGTGTCACATTGTTGGTTCTGTGACATCATCATTTAATTGTATCGCTTCAATGACACAGTAATCATATCAATTATAATACTCCTAAAACTTTACAAAATCATGCAAGCTATGTCTATGTAATCTAAGTTGTCAATGAACTACATGGACCAATGCTGCAGTTGATGGTGCTACCACTATCATCTGGATAAAAATCTGGAAAGTTTAAGCCATATCAATTGAGCGATTACAATAGTTACGAGATTTAAGCCACACTAGAAATGCTCATTGGTCTGTTGGTCTCTGGATTGGTGCATATTCCAAAAAATATATTGTTTCCGATTGTATCCGATTGCTCATTTATACAAAAAATTATACTTTTTTGTGAGAGAACGTCAAATGCAACTGTGTTCGCGTAAACATTAGTGCTTTTAAATATCATTAGTAATACATAATTCAGTAAGAAATTATTAAGACATATTCTATTTTATCGTGTACTTACACTGTTATAGAAACATGGGGCTGGCGGAAGATGAACAAGTGTCGACGTTATTGTATCCAGACTCAAAAGGTAGCGAGCCACCAACCAATACATCAGGTCGGAGTCGATTGACAATCGTTTGGAGAAACGTCATCCTTTTCCTCGCCCTGCACATAGCGGCATTATATGGCGCGTATCTTTTAGTCACAAAAGCGAAATGGCAGACCTGTGTTTTTAGTAAGTTCTATTCAATCCTAATTCCGTATCTTAACTAATCAGAAACATAGTATATTAGAAGAAGTTATGAGAACGAGGTTATATACCAAACATTTATTCAGAAACGATGTAGTGGGTATGTCCTGAAACCAGTGACAAACAATAAAACAGGAACTACAACTTTTGTAGGATACCGGGCAGTTACTGGAAGAGGAGAGCTAAACATCGAGCTCAGTAGCATGCCATGAAAGAGGCCTAAGCCTAGTTTGAGGGCTTATAACCATGATGATGATGATTATAGCATGATGGATAGGATGGGTCGACTTTCAATCTCAACATATTCGGTTAAATGCCAGAATTTTACATAGGCTGGCTATCTAGCTATCTTCTCATATTATGGAAGGCCCAATGCAGGTCTATAGCAGGCATAATATTAATAATTGAATTTTATTTCAGCGTATCTAACGTACGTTTTCACGGCTACCAGTGTGACTGCTGGGGCACATCGGCTATGGGCGCATAAGACTTACAAAGCCAAGCTGCCATTGCGACTCATATTACTGTCAGTCTTCACTATGGCATTTCAGGTATCGATTTTTTAATTTTCGGCAATATTACAATATGCAAAACGTAATAATATTTAATTAGTGAATAGCATTTCCTTGATTTTACATACCCAAATGATATTTCAAAGATAATGAATGATAATTGATTCATATAACGCATTTTCTATTTCAACGGCCACTCATACAATCCACAATTTATTTGTATCAGTTTACCCAAACTTATGTCACATTTTGAATCTTCCAGAATTCAGTTGCGGACTGGGTCCGTGATCATCGAATGCACCATAAATACTGCGACACGGACGCGGACCCCCACAACGCAGAGCGAGGATTCTTCTTCTCCCATATGGGATGGCTGATGGTGAAGAAGCATCCTGAAATCAAAGCCAGGGGCCACACTGTCAACATGAGTGATATCTTCAGTGATCCACTACTGCGATTCCAGCATAAGTTAGTATGACTTTTCATAGTAACCAGACTTTTCAAAATGTTTGGAATTATCTAAGAAAACTTAGGGACATCTTAAAAAAAATACCATTAATGACTCTGGACCTACTTTTTTCACAATATTGGAAACTAATCTTGTTCCTTTTTTTTCTTTCAGATATTACTTGCCGCTCGTTGTTTTATTCTGCTTCCTCATACCATCCTATATTCCTGTTCTATGGGGCGAAACACTTTCGATCGCATACTACACGTGTTTGCTACGCTACACATTTACTTTACACGTTACTTGGCTGGTAAACTCTGCAGCCCATATGTGGGGAACAAAGCCCTACGATGAGAACATCAAACCAGTTGAGACAAAGATTGTGTCATTTTTAGCGGTTGGGGAAGGCTTCCACAATTATCATCACACGTTCCCTTGGGATTACAGAACAGCAGAACTCGGTGGTTATTCTTTAAACTTTACTAAATGGTTTATTGATGTAATGGCTAGAATTGGGTGGGCCTATGACTTGAAGTCGGTTTCTGATGATTTGGTTGAAAGGCGTGCAAAAAGAACTGGGGACGGGAGCCACCCGGTGTGGGGGTGGGATGACAAAGACATGCCAATAGAAGACAGAAAAGCTTCCATAATAAGTTAAAACCTGTTTATTTTGTATCTAAAGTTCAAATAAAATATTAAAACAAAAAGCACCGAGCTTTTGTTTGGTGTAAGTCCCGTTGTTTGTTTTATTTGTGTTTAATTTATCCAAATTAAATGTGTTTAAAAAAATATTAAAGAGTGCTAACATTTACAAGTGTCTTCTTTTTCTTCTTCAGCTTGTAGTCACCCATAGTCGGGTATTTAATAGGCCTCTTCATGAGCAAAATGAAAAATTTGAATGATGATTTAGTTTCATTTCACATTTGGAAATCCTTCTGGTAACGCAACACATGCACTACCGTAGTAGTGTGTTTGTTGCATTATATATTTAAAGATTTATTATTATTATATTATTACGTACCGTGATCGATGTGTAGGTACCTTTAATTAACTTAAAAACTGGCCAACGAGGAAGTTTTTAAGTTAATTTTTTTAAGTCTAGTCTGTTTTTAAGTACCCAAGACCTCTAGCGTAGCAGTCATGCTTAGCACCCTAAGCGCGACTGCTACACTAGAGGTCTTGGGTTCGATTCCCAAGTCGACCAAAGGTGTTATTGGGTTTTTCCGTGAAAATCTCAGTAGCAAGTCGGAGTTTGGATTTGTGCCCGGTTAGTGGCAATAGGCTCGCCCCCTATTACATGGGACCTAAACAAATCGGCGAACTGTGGGTGTACATTGGTACACCTCTGCCTAACCCTTCGGGGATACAGGCGTGATGATATGTTATGTTATGTTAAATTAACTTTTGATGGCTTATTACCTTTTACGCAAAATAGTGTTCTATAATGGTAAAAATAACAAAAAGTATTTAATTTTTTGTAGTTGGCGTATCGATTTTGAAACAATGAAATTTAATTTGAAAAAATTAAACGCAAATTTTCTTACACGTGCGAATTAATTAAGATTTTTAAAGTCTAAATAGGTATTGAATCGGATTAAAAATGTAAATTTTCTTTAATGAATCTTGATTCTTTATAGAACTTTCTACATTTTTGCAGTTAGTCTTTGTATAAAACATTACCATATACGTAATAGCAGGTAAAACTGAATATACCAGTAGATGAGTATGTTTTGGGATGACCACTTGTTTATTGCTTTTCTTTAACCTTCTTCTTAGCATGTCGATAAATTGCAATATTAGATTTTCCCGGACGAGTACTCAGTTACGCGGATTGCAAGAATTTCGAAATTTCTTTAACCTAAAATATAAGTATGTAGGTATGTTTGTCTGGGCCAAATCCCGCGTGCTAAATTGGGACCACTTTCTGACTGAATACGTTTTGCTTTTTGTTAGTTCGACGTAAGACATTATCTATAATCATAATTTCTAGCACTTTCAAACAGTTCTGATGATAGAGCCAGAAAGTGGTCATAGAAACTCTATCACGGAACAACGTATTTTTTATGTAAAAAAAGTTTTTGAGGCGTGTTTTGAACCCTTGACTAGTACTTGGATACCCAGGGAATCAGGCCTTTTTTAGTGCGTATATTTATGATCAACTACACGATGCAATAAAAAGGTAGTTACTGTATCACACTGTCCATAAAATTTAAAGCCTCATAGCAACATGCATACAAAATTGCAAATTATAACCTGTAGAGGTATCAAAAAAAGTCGTGGTGGCCTAGCGGTTCAATGAACGGATTTATATGCACGAGGTTGCAGGTTCGAACCCGGGCAAGTACCAATGTAACTTTTCAAAGTTATATGTACTTTCTTAATTATTCTAAGACACTTCTGACTAACGGTGAAGGAAAACATCGTGAGGAAACCTGGATTCCAAAATTGGGATCTGAAATCGCCAATCCGCGGTGAGCAAGCGTGGTGATCAATGCTCGTGCCTTCTCTATATGGGAAGAGGCCTGTGCCCAGCAGTGGGACGTTTATAGGCTGGAATTATTATTATTATAGAGGAATCTACAGATATAACCGAACTGCCAACATGAATCGTTTTATTTTTTGACAGTGGTTTAAAATTAGGTTTGGTTTTGAAATAAAGCCGCCGACATCAAGTCTTTAAAGACAAGAGACTATGTCCTTAAAGCTAAATTCATTCAACAGCAGCGACAAAGCACGACGATTCGTCAATCTAAAGATTGATATAGCAAATTCACTTTTAAAAGTGGTTTCTTAAAAATTACCAATTACAAATGTTTTCAATGTTGTTTGTTGCCGGAAGTAATGGTACCAATAATTAGGAGGGAGAAGGCGTTAGTCGCTTTCATATGACTGTATAATTTTGTTACATGTTTAACAAAGGTCCTTAACGTGTTAAAACTCTTGTTTCCATCTCAAAGTGTATATTCCAAAACTCAATAATAATGTTCCTGTAATGAATATTCCTCGTTTGAAATGTTATTTGGCCATGTGCAATGCAAAACCTATATCAATATCACCCTTGGGATCAGACAGAGTTTTCTTAACACTCTGTATCAAATAAATGACAAGAAACGATTAATTATAAATAACTTCTTTCTTGAAGGCTTATAATAAAATCTATGAAATGTTTTTCTCGCTAATACATCCAAGGAAAATTCCGAAACATAAATACAAAAAAAGATCCATTAATTAATGACGTGTAAAAGTTAATTAGTATTCATCACGATTGTTTTTATTTAAAACATCTGTATTATAAATGGAGATTTTCACGTGACTCCTCCACGATTATTTATATGTGTCAAAGGTCTAAGAAGTAGGTACAAACCTGGTAATATTATTATGTAATTGCTTTCACCTTACTATTACCATTTGAATTTGAAATTAGAATACAACACTACAAAATGTATCAAAATGAAGTCATCGCCCAATTCAACTCATATCGCTCAAATCAAGTCATCAGTCAATCTATTCGCATCTCATAATATTTTTATTTTCTTTTCTTACGACGCGACGAACTCTTTTACTTAAGACAAGCGAAATGTTAAAGAAAAATCTGTCAACTGCAGGTTTTCGATTTCCACCCCTGAATCAAAAGTAAAACTAAAAAATTAGCTCTACAAAACCGTATGAACGGTTTGTCTACAGAAATTTGTCAATTTTTTTTTAAGTACTTTATACGGCTACGGAGTTACACACTGATGCAATTATAACGGCGGATAGAAGGAGGACGCTTGCAGTTCACACGTGAAGTCGGTCTAAGTATATAGTAAATCGTATTCAATGTCACAAACTTAATATGTATGTTCTATATAAGGTGTTTCCGAAATATCTGCATCGGCTTTAATAGGAGGTAGTATTGTGTTTATAGATTACAATAGTAAAGATAAATTATTGATAATTTATCATTTTTTATTTCATACAAAAATAAATATCGTATAAATTTGAATTTACTTAATAGTATAAAACCATCCCGTGTCATAAGCTGTTGCCGCACCGCACCGAATTCGTTCATGCGCTGTTGCCATTCCTATCAAAGCATGCCGCCGTACGCGCCGGCCGGCGCCGCTCAGTCTACAAAGCCCTGCCCTGCGCGCCCCCACCCTCACCCGCTACCCCGCTCGTCGCACGCGCCTAGCGACCGCCGCCCGCCGGTCGCCAGTCTCGCCTCGCCTCCCGCGCGTTCCGGAAGTTAGTTTAGTGGTTAGCGACAAGGATTTCGCGCGCGCTTTGATTAAAAATCCCTTGACGCAAGCAGGCCTTCATACTCGGCCGAACTCGAAGAGAAAGTGTTAGACTTCTTCCGGCGTCATCCTCTTGCGAGCACCAGGGATGCTGCTCGAGTCTTCGACGTGAGCGACAATTACGTGTGGCGACTTTTAAATCGTGAAGGGCTCCATCCTTACCACTTCACAAGAGTGCAAGAACGCCGTAACATTTGTGGACTGACGAGATCAAACGCGCATTTAGGCAAGTGAAAAGTGAATCGGACACATTAACTAAAGTGAAGAGACATGTGTGCAACGCGAAGGCGGACTTGTGTAACAGTTTTGTAGATAAGTAGGTAGGAAGTGTGTAAATAACTGTAAATACGGTGCAGTTGTTGTAAATAAAATGATTAACTTTTAAACACGCCAAGTTACTGTAACTTATCGTTATTCGATATTAATCTAACTAAAGTACGCGACAAATAAACCTGCAACAAAGTTTGTTCACCGCCTTCTACTAATGTATCCCAATATTAAAAAAAACGATACGTGTCGTTAACACGATCGAAACAAGTGTTTCGTGGTAAGAGGCGTCTTTATCGCAAGACAGTACCTACATGCATCAAGGAATATGCCTATACATTTTTTTCGTATCGTTTTTAAATATTGGGATACATTAGTAGAAGGAGGTGAACAAACTTTGTTGCAGGTTTATTTGGCGCGTACTTTAGTAAGATTAATATCGATTACAGTAACTTGGCGTGTTTAAAAGTTAATAATTTTATTTACAACAACTGCACCGTATTTAATTTACAGTTATTTACACACTCCCTACCTACTTATCAACAAAACTGTTACGCGTGCTATACCTATTACACTAACTTGTCAGTCCAAAGCCTGTTTCAAGTGTGATGGGAAGTTTATCATCTTATTTACCTACGTCAGTGTTTTTGAAGAATGCGGTTACTGGTAAGTACTTTTAAAACACTTGTATGCCTGCGTATTATTGTGTACCTAGTAGATTTTGTAGTGACGAACTAGTCAGCTGATTACAGTTCTTATTCACAGAAATGATTGAAAGAGATAGCAGTTGTTTTCATTGACGAACCGTCACATTGCGCGTAATTTGTGAAACACGTTATGCAGAATAGAGTTAATGTTCATTTAACTATTTTAATCTCTAAAATTTAATTGACTGTTCGGGGGTACGAAATTTCTTCACTATTGTAATCTATAAACACAATACTACCTCCTATTAAAGCCGATGCAGATATTTCGGAAACACCTTATATATATGAATTTATTAGGACACGCAATGCTATAGAGAACTACTTACGTCATGTACACCTAGGTACGCATTTTTTTCGGAGACGATTGTTAATTTGAGTGCGAACTGATTTTTATATGCAGAAACATATCACTGCCCTGCGACGCGCGATGTTGCCGCTTTGGTACCTACAGCCGACGGGTAAGTGGAATTTCTGCAGGCTTGTGTTGAAACGTCAATCAAAAAAGTATATCATACTGCCAAAAAAAATCTAAACGGTGTTCAAATAATGTTTCCTACAATATTATGAAATAATGGACGCCTTTAAAATATAGATACTTTAGACTAAATATTATAGGAGCCGGCAAATCTAGGTAAAGTACCCTATAGTTTAACGATCCGTTGGACTCAATTGTACCCAGTCTATTAGGTACTTACTATCCTGATCCTAATCCTGAATTCGGGTTGGAAACATAGAATGAGCAGCTCAAATCTTAGTACAGTCGCCTTCAACTCTGACTAAGGTATGGACTGGTACATGGTGCTGTAAATAACTTGTAAGTTTGAGCCTTAGTAAATACTATAATTTGAAGAGGTACTTCAGAATATACAAACTGATGTAGTGTGAGTATTTTGCAGAATATTTGTTACTCTTTCACGTAAAAACTCTTGGATGGATGTTAATGAAACTTGTCTGTATGATACCTTGTCATCTGATAGCTGTGTGTATTATTTGTTGTTTCTTTTTTAATCTTGTATTGATTTTGCTCCCACTGTACCATTTTACTTTAATATTTTACTTTACTTTAATATTTTTAGTTTTTGTTATTTATCCGGAAATATTGTATTTTTGTTATGCTTTCATCTATTTTTAATTTGATTACTTGTAATGTTATGTTGTAATTTTATTTTCGTTTTTCTTTTATAAAAATTTTAATAAGTAATAATTTCAATGTTATTACTTAGAATGTTGGTCGACCTATTATTGGCGACTGTGTAAGTCTGATGTTTTTCTGCTTATTTTTATGTAATGTTCTATACAGAAGCTGTTGGTTTGCCTTTAATAAATAAATAAATAAATACCTTAAACATCAGAAAAAAAACACGAAAATGAGTACACTAAAAATAATAAAGGGAAACAAATAAAAACACCTCTAGCTATGTTACATAATAATGTATGTTTAGTTGCATAACTGCATTATGAAATAAAAGTACTTATTGTATTTAATAAAAGCTTGTTATATTATGTTGTTATTACTTTAATGTTACCGATTATGTAATACCATGAGTTTTAATTTGATAATTGTTGCTAGGTTTAAAAAGCTAACGATCGCTTGAATATTTCTCAAACACCAATTTAATGTACTGGGGTTGTTATGTGAAATTCACTAAATATACTGGAGTACCCAAACAAACGTTACTTGTTTAGGCTAGGCGTATGCTGAGAGGCAGGCGATGCAGACCCTTATTGTGGTATGAAGTTAATTAAATATTACATTTTTATCACAAATTAATATCTGAGAAGAATATTAATTTGTACAGAACACATTAGTACCTACATACAATGCTTGCAGATATACATACATTGTTTGTTAAGTAAATAAATGTTTTTATTATTGCGAATATATAAATTGTTTAAAAAAGGTAGAAGATATACAGGTTTAAATTAAAAATATAGGTAGAAATTTTACGAGCTTGTCAAATTTGAGAGTAACACAGTTAACAAACAAAAATTTATCATTTTTTTATTCAATTTAAATATGTTTTTACTCAAATAATATATTTACACAAAAACTCAACAAAAAAATGGGGTTTTAAATTTTAATTATACTAGAAGTGTGTTCGATGGGCTGGCAGCATTGTCACGTTGCATGACACCTAATATCAATTATTATTATTCAATTATGCATAAAGTATAGCTGCAGTTTGAAAGACAATGTACAGTCTATGTTAAATGAACGTTTAAAATCTAGCCATTTTATTATAGGGTCAATTGTATTTTCTTTTTTTCCAGATTTATATTCAATTATAACTCTATTCAAAGTAATTTTTATAGATATTTCATAAGCAAACAGAAAAGAATCCTGTACTGTAGGTATATCGAATTACCTTTGAACGATTTACATAATTTGAACAAAGCATGGTTTACCGACGAACGGTCAAATAAAGACTATTAGTCTATACCATTATTTAGTGACAGCACGTTTCCCCGAATAACGCTACATAGAATGAATGGGTGGCCGACAACAAGATTTGTCGATGTCTCGGTTTGCCAGAATACGCTTGAAATATATAATCCTTTACCGATAGCTATTTGCAACGGAAGCACCTTTTCTTACACCGCCGATCCTAAATAATTGTTTTCACTTATTGAACCGCTAGCCTATCTCCTCGGTTGGCTGCGATTTCGATTGGTGTTTTGAGGAATGCACATTGCTGTCAAATTAGCCCAACAGTTGTCAGACATGCATGAGATGTGACCTGCCCAGTTACGCTTCAAGCTGTGGTTTTAATCGTGTGGTCCAATGCGCTCATCAATCTGCGATTTACTTGAAATTAATTGTTAGTTAAATCAAATAAATCCCTTGCCTTGTTAATTCATTCTAATTGCAATGCTATTTAAACTCAAATAATAATTAAATTATATTTAGGCACACTATTACACAGTTACTTTTCAGCATCGGCTGATAATGAATTTGAAGAATCAGTTGTTATTATTGGTATACTAACTAATAAATAGTACCTAACTGGTAACTTTTATTATATTGTAATTTATTTTATGCGGCCGTCTAAATAATTATTGACGTTATTAAAAGTATTCTTGGCACAAAATAAAATAAGCGTTACAGTGATTCACGATTTTCAATGTTTTACAGTAACAAAGAATTATGCAACCTTAGTACCTACTTATACATTAAAACAAGACGAAGACGAATTTATACGAGACTAGTATTTTTTATAATTGTTCATCTTGGAGGTATATATGGAGCCTATCTATTTTTCACAAAAGCCAAGTGGCAAACTTGTTTGTGTGGTAAGTAATTTTATAATTTGTCGTTTGTAAGAGAAATACTGGGATAGTACACGGTGTGCTTTTGTTACATTGGCTTTAATATTACTTACCAAAGTTGTATATATTTATATAATATTATTATAAATGATGAAAAAGTGGATGTTTGTTGTTCTTTCACGCAAAAACTGCTGAATGGATTGTAATGAAACTTTACAATAACGTAGCTTATAAATCAGAGTAAAACAAAGGGTAAAATTTATAATGATATTGTGTTTAGTGTCTGAAATATAGCAATAAGTGTCAAGTAAGTAGTAAAAAAACTGCGAGGTATTCTGGCGTGCACTGCAAAAACCGTTAGAGTTAAATGTGCAATGCAAATGCAACACGTAGTATTAAAATTTATATATCATTTCGGTAATATATGTATCTAATCAAATCAGCAAGAATAGAAGTTCCATAGGTTTCTCGTAAATATATATATATGTTATTGAAACATCTATAATTAAAAAAACTTCTGCAATGACGATCATGGCAGTTTACACATAATAATATTACGAAAAAGATTTTAAAGTACTTTTATGAACAAGATTATTATTATTAATTAGTGTAAATTATTTCTTCATTCTAAAGTGCTCCCCTCCAATCATATCTTAATAAGGATCACCAGAATTCTATAGAATTATCTTAAATACAGTATATTAGCTATGACACAAACATGAATAAAAGTTATATTTATTTTTCTAAAAGGTTTAAAACGTTATTGTAACATTCTAATTTGTTTTTTTTTTTTTGTAGCTTACCTTACTTTTCTGTGTACTGCAATTGGTGTGACGGCTGGAGTACACAGATTATGGACGCACAGGGCGTACAAAGCGAAGTTGCCTCTACAACTAATACTGATGGCTTTTTACACGATGGCTTTTCAGGTTCGTGCCAAGTATCTTGTTATGTTGGTTTTGCGTAACATCTCCTCAGTGGAACCTTAAGTATACATGTTTACTGAACCTACAATCATAAAAATACAGTTTGTTTTATTGTATCCTCAACGCAGAAACGAAAATGATAAGCCTAAAATGATGAAAGGAAAATAAGAACCTTTTATGAACAGCATGTGTAATAAGAAGGAATTTTTGGAACTAGAGTTTAAGTATTGTAGTCTATTTGACTGAAACGCAATGAAGCATTTGTACACCAAAATACATACGGATAGTACAGATTTAATAAACTCGAATATATTTTCATTAAACAAAAAAAAAACGTAAGGATTGCGTTACTTTGCAGGATTCAGTAATAGCATGGGTACGAAACCATCGAGTGCACCATAAGTACAGTGACACAGACGCCGATCCTCATAACGCTAGGAGAGGATTCTTTTACTCTCACATTGCATGGCTGATGGTGAAGAAGCATCCCGAGGTCATACAGAAAGGCAAAACTATTGATTTGAGTGATCTTTGGAATGATCCACTTGTAACATTTCAACACAGGTACGCATTCAAAAGCTGTTTTTATACTCCCTGCCTCGTAAAGGAGGGATAGGTCTAGTGTTGGCACTTTGTTCAACGTACGATGTTTTTTCAGATGTTATTTGGAGTTGGCATTAGTTTTTGCTGTAATTATACCAACTTATATTCCTGTATTATTGGGAGAGAAGATATCAGTCGCTTTCTTTGTAGCAATATCGTTTCGTTACATGTTTAGTATACACGTTGCAAGCTTGGTAAATTCAGCAGCACATATTTGGGGTGACAAACCTTATGACAGTAACATTCTTCCTGGGGAAATAAGCTTGGTGTCAATATTATCGTCTGGGGAGGGCTTCCATAACTTCCACCACACCTTTCCATGGGACTACAGAGCAGCGGAACTCGGGGGCTACTGTTTTAACTGGACAAGACTGTTCCTCGACTTTATGGCCAAAATAGGATGGGCGTATGACTTGAAGGCAGCGACAGAAGACATGATAGAGAGCCGTGTGAAGAGGACTGGTGACGGGAGCCACCCTGTGTGGGGGTGGGGAGACAAGGACATGCCGCTGGAAGACAAACAAGCATTGTTACATTCTTTTTAATTTAAACTTAAAAACATCTGGTTTCTGTCATAATTGCCTTTTATACTCACACGGTGTTTAATTTGTGTCAATGTGAATCATGCGATTATTATAGATTAAAGTTTCGAACAGTTTTGTTTTTGTATTTGCATTCTGTCTACTCTTTTGTTTGAAAACAAATTATGTAAACCTGCTTGGTGAAAAAATGTCTATTTTACTTTATTAAAAAAAAATGAATATTTCTTAACGTTAACTTAATTTAAAATTCTGTGTTTGATTTATTGGATTTTTATTCCCGTCTGTTTCAATGGATGTTAGGTGTTTTTTCTAGTCTTTAAATATTTTTAAAATTTCATAAGATTGTTATTTTGTAAACTAATTCACCATAAACCACACTTGCATGATATGTCTCTGGCTGCCTTTCCGTTCCATACCACCACTAGGACAATTTAAATGGGAGATAAATCACATCGCCGAGAATTGGAGGTGATTACTGAAGTTGATTCCGAAAAATGGTTTCAAACTGTTAAGATGTGGTTTAAATGAGTGGGTGTGTTGTTGGCGAAATATAATTTCTAAAGGGGCTTTCTTGAAAGGCTGTACAATAAAGGAGAACAAACAGAAATGCATGGAAAACAGCCTAAGAAAAAAGAAGAAAAATAACAGTGCTATATTATTGGGAAGTAATTTGGATGTACAAGTTACTTTATTTATTCCTATTGCAGAAAGTGCCAAATACACTTCTCATCAAAAAAATCGAAACACTTTCGTTTTTATTGTTTTTGTCCTATTTTTTTACAAAAGAGAATTAATTCCATGAAAAAAAAAACATTATTGTGTAGCTGGCAGTTTGGTCATTACAGTAAGAAGAAAAAAAACAAAATTCGAAATTAGAATTTCATTTGTTTATCCTATAAATGAAATTAATCACTGTTTTGAGACCAATGTGTATTTAGGGTTGGAGTACGTTTCTCGTTTAAAAACTAAAAAATAGCGCTTGTCTTTAAACTTTTTGTTTCTTATTTCATTTACTGTGACTTTGGGACGTCTGAAAAAACTTTTTTTTCTAAAACATATGGTTACTTCGCCCGCAGAAGCCGCCCAAGTGGTGGCATTGCTGGATTCTGGACTTAGTCAGCGTTTTGTGGCTGCAAGATTGCATCTAAGTTTATCATCTGTTCATAGAGTCTACAAACGCTATCGGGAGACTGGTTCGTTCACGCGCCGTTCAGGATCTGGCAGGAATCGGGTCACTTCTGAGCGAGATGATCTATTTATTGTAATAACTTCTTTACGAAATCGACGCCTTAACGCTTTTCAACTGCAGCAGCAGTTTCGCGTTGTACGAATAGTAGCTGTAAGTGACTCTACAATAAGAAGAAGGTTGAAGGAACGCGGATTGGCACCGCATAAGCTAGCGAATGGGCCGAAATTAACTGCAGACCATCGAAGAGCGCGCCTTAACTTAGCACGCGACCACCTAACTTGGTCATACCTTCAGTGGAGCAAAGTACTGTTTTCTGATGAGTGTAAAATTATGCTGTATGGTAACGACGGAAGGAACAAGGTCGACAGAAGAGATGGAGAACGCTTTGCACAATGCTGCATTGAAGAAAAGATCAGCTATGGTGGCGGTTCGTGGACGGTTTGGGGAGGAATCAGCGCCGACGGTAAGACAGAACTTGCCTTTGTGTCTGGGCCACGGCTGCCTGCACTAAACTCTCATCGGTACATCGAACAGTGTCTTGAACCTCATGTGATGCCCTATGCACATTTTATTGGCAAAGACTTCATATTCATGCACGACAATGCTAGAGCTCACACCGCGGGCGTCGTACGAGATTATCTTACCGAAGTCGGTATCTCCATTATGGTATGGCCAGCAAGAAGCCCGGACATGAATCCCATTGAACATCTATGGGATGAATTAAAGAGACGAATTCGAGCAAGAGATCCAGCCCCAGAAACACTTAGCCAGCTGCAAAATGCAATCCAAGAGGAATGGGATAATATACCACAACATGTGATCGTGACTCTCATCCGATCGATGAAGATCCGTATGGAAGCAGTAATAAGAGCTCGCGGAGGGAATACAAGTTATTAAATAATAAGAATAATAAGAATAAGAATAAATTTATTGTTCATTATTACAAGAAAGAAAGAAAAACCATTTATTATCACGTAAGTAAAAAAGGACGCAACAAACAAAAAACCTAGAAAACACAACAAAAGAAGAAAGAAGAACGCTGCAGTTGCGTCACTTATGTGAGAAAAGGTCAGCGCTCAGCGTAGAAGCTGCGTCTCGTGCTCGCAGGCACAAGACAGCAGCGCTGGTTTTCAGCGCTGACCCACGTGTCCTTACCTCGGAAAAATAGTATTCTCCGAGGCAGCCCTGGACACATTTTGACGCCGTCCCGGCAAAGGACATATATACATAATACCTAAATGAATATAATACAAATAAAAATAAAGATAATAAAAAGTAAAAACTTTTTTTTTTAAAGTAAAAAAATTACACTATTTCTTAGGACTAACACAGAGTACAGGTAATTTATAAAGTTTACATAGGAGATAACAGTGGTCCCCAAACTAAGCCAAAGCTTATATCTTGGGGGCCGGAGTGTGGAAGATACTTTGAAATACATTATTTGTTGGGTTTAATGAGACGAAAGCAAATTTTTATAAGGTAGAACAATTTTTTACAATAAAAATAAAAATTAAATCTAATACAAGTGAAATCTAGTGAACATTACTTATAGTTAAATCCAGCTAGTCTTTTATAAGTTTTTTTGTTTGATTGACGTTAAGGCCCTTGATGTTGCAGTGTTTACAAATTTGATTGTAAATTTAAAATGTTAAATCTTAAATGTTTTTTTTTTTTTTTTTTTGACAGGTGAAACTCATTTATGAGCCAGCCTTGCATCCCCAGGGGGTTGAGGATGCAAGAGTCCGGGCTTCCAGAGCCTTGAGAAAGGCTCCGACTACTCCGGCAAAACACCTGGTGCCATCCTTCGCCTTAGTGGCGGCGTTACGCGTCCACCCGAAGTCTTAACACCATAACGCCCCCGGCGACTGCCCGCTTAGTGGCGGGCCCGACATGACCTCCGTCCTATGTAGGAGGGAGGACAGCGGGAGCAGTGCATGGCACTACACCACCCCCGCCCAGCAAGGAAGGAGACGCGTGCAATGAAGGCTGAGGGACCCCCGTCCCCGCCCTCTGCATCCCCCTCTGGACAGGTCTGGCTACGGAGGATCTCATCCGCGCCCTACCCGCCCGCCGTCGGCGGAGCAATGGAGCGGAAGGGTCAGCCTCCCGCTCGCGCTCCGAGGTTTCTTTCTGCGAAATGACGACCTCGCAGAAATGAGACACTGCCCGCCAGACGCGATTGTTCGCGAGCATGGCATTGACCACACTCGCAAACGAAAGGTCCGGACCAATAACTGCGCTTAGGACACGGCGCTCCACCTCGAAGGCAGTGCAGACCTCGAGGATGTGCTGTGCCGTATCTTCCGCCGCGCCACAATGGTGGCACGCAGGGGATTCCTCCCGCCCGATTCGGTACAGGTACGATCCGAAGCACCCGTGCCCGGACAGCACCTGCACCAGACGGAACGTGAGGAACCCGTGGCGCCGCTCTAGCCATGTCTCCAGGAGGGGACCCACAACTTCAGTGACGCGGCGTCCGTAGCGGGCGTTGGCAAGGTCTAACCGCCAACGGAGGACCATTTCATCGCAGGCCTCTCGCCGCACAGCACCGCGTTCTTCCGGAGACTCGCGCTCCCCGAGCGCTTTCCGGGCCGCTGTCTGATGATATACAGCAGCCAGGACCTAAGGCGCTTAAATGTCAGTATGCTGGGCAACGTCTTGCTAGGAGGCTTTTTAGCTCAGGAAGGGGAATATGTAAGACACGTTTAGACACAAGGTATTGGAAGTCTGCGCGTTTTCTTAGACTATTGTAAGCGTGAAGTGTGGCTTTAAGAATATATAGCTGTCTGGCGCGGAGGACGGGAAATTCATTGTATAACAGGTCTGTTGGGTATCGGAAAGGCTTCTTTAGTGTTACTTTAATGACGGCTCTCTGTGCTCTTTCTAGTTCCATGAATATAGTTTTCCCAGCCGCTCCCCAGACCGATATGCCATATTGAAGGACTGACTGGCAAAAGCTTAGATATACTACACGTAGTGTGTTGAAGGGAGTGCAGTCGCGTAACTTCTTCAAAAAAAAAAAAAAAAAAAGATCAGTTTTCGTATTCGTCCGGAGAGTATTTGTATGTGGGGTTTAAAAGTTAAGTTCTCGTCCAAGGTGATACCTAGGTATTTAAGGGAGTGAATGCGATCTATGGTAAGACAGGAGCAGTTAGTTAGGGGAGAGAAATAATTGTGACACGTATGGAATTTTAAACGTAAATGGCGTGGTGGGCTAGTAGCTGTTGTTTTATGGAACGTAATTATTTTGGTTTTATTAACGACTAGCGGCCCGCCCCGGCTTTGCTCGGGTGCAACGCTGATACCTACACTATATATCTGTCGCAGACAAATAGTATAATATGGCATTTTACATACGGCGTCGTCAGTTTAAATCAAATCAAGTTCAAAATGTCAAATCATTCAATCGTTATAATGCGACGTTAGTGTTATTTTAGGGTGACTATGCTCATTAAAATCTCGAGAAAAACTTTGAATTACATACGTCGTCGTCGCTCGCTTCGCTCGCTCTGTTGCAAGGTCACAATATCTAACCTAACCTAACCTATTGATCTCTGTCACAAAGTCGAACCTAATCAAGCAATGAATTTCTGAGCCTATGAATATATGAATATTCGATCAAATACATGTTTTTTTGACCAAAAATACTCTGCAGGAGTCCTTCACGACCCAGGGTCTATGGATACCTTAGCATTTTTGACGTGCTGGATAACCTCAAAAACTAAATACTTCAATTTGCCTCGGCATTATGTATATGGTGTTTAAATTTTCGATGAAATGTTGAGGCATATTATAAAGTGACACGGCAATCTACATTTTGCCTTGGGCATATTACATAACCGCAAACGTTTTTAAACTGACGATGCCGTATGTAAAGTGCCAAATTGTGCTTTTTGTCTGCGACATATCTACACAATCATAAAGTTCTGTAGTGCGAAGAACAGCCTTCGACGCACTACTTGGTACAGGCACGCGCCCCCCGGCCCCCTGGCCGTTACCGCCGCAACCGCGATGTCCCTGCATTTTAAATTTATAATATCTTCGAAAATATTTATTTAAATTACATGCTGTAAAGGGCAATATTGATCTATATTACATGCACAATTTATTAAAGGTACTTAATTGGATAAGGATTAATACTGTATAGCTTAAAATCGCTTTTTCGTAAATAAGTAATAAATAAACGATAAAAAATGTTATTGTGGGTTATCCTCAAGAGATAGACATATGCCATTGCTGACTTTTTTGTAGATCTTTTTAAGGTGCACAATACTGTAGTACATTATTTTGATCTATCTCGTAGGGTTCAGCCAGCGTTTGCAATGTAAGCGCAAAAAAATTGTTCATTTACTTAAATCTCTAAGATTATCCGTGTTCCTCCACTATATTATGCATGTATTATACTTATAAACCTTCCTCGTGAATAACTCTATCTATTAAAAAAACCGCATCAAAATCCGTTGCGTAGTTTTAAAGATTTAAGCATACATAGGGACAGACAGCGGGAAGCGACTTTATTTTATACTATGTAGTGATAAGCGTTAGGAGATTTCTATTGAGTGCCTCTGCTACAGTTAGCAAGCCTTCCTCGGCGAGAGCATAGGCATGTTTCCAGGTTTTCCCATGGAAAATTACAGCTGTGTCATCAGCATATGACACGATGTCAGCTTGTGGTATTGAAATATTTCGTATTTCATTCATGTAGAAAGCGAAAAGGGTCGGGCCTAATATACTGCCCTGCGGTATTCCAAAGTTAATTGGGAGCAGTCCACTTAAGTGGTCACCTACTTTGATTTGCTGATTGCGGTTGGTTAGATAACTCTCAAACCAAATTTTTAATGAATTTATTAAGAAAGATTAATGAAATATATAAATTAATAGAATCGTATAAATATTTGCCTGTAGGCCCTTATACGCGTCGAGTGCTAACTAAAAATTGTTTTGGGATTCAAGTGTAAAACGGCCAAATTGACATATTGGCCCTATTACGTTTAAAATCACGCTACATAGGCCTTTCTATTACAGCAAAAAATACTATTTCCATGCTTAAATTGTAGATTTTTTTTAGCTCACATTATGAACCATACTTATAACTTGCGTTTTCCATAAAAAAAGTTAAAATGACCAAATTGTTAGTTTGGCCCTTATACATAGGACCCATCTATATGTTCTTCATGTATGCATTTATTAGGACATGCAATAATATAAAGAACTACTAACGTCATGTATACCTACGCATTTTTTTGCAGATTGTTAATTTGAGTGCGAACTGATATTTTATATGCATAAACATATTTATCACATGCGCTGCTTGCGATGCTCGATGTTGCCGCTTTGTTACCTACAGTCGACGGGAAAGTGGAATTTCTATAGAGGTATATTTTTTTAGATAGGGGAAACGGCAGATTTTTTGGCCCCGTCGCATTGTTGGCTATTTTGAACTTAGATGCTACAAAACTAGCATCATCCTCTAATGTTGGATTTTTTGGGGGGAACATTGTTGGTCTGTTTATTAAAAAAATGTTCAGAGTGCAACTTTTAAATGCAATATTTTATCTAAAAAGTAACTATATAGGTATTATTATAGAAAACCGAAATTTTATATTGAGGGTCCATCTTGAAATGTTTTTTAAACTAGCTTTTGAATACAATAAAAGCTAAGCCTACACATTAATTCTAAGAACTAAAATAAGGCGTCAAATAATTTACCCACGTCGCTGTCGACTGGGAGTGTGCCCAAAAGGCTGGCAGCATTGCCACGTTGTATGGCAATGCTTATGCGCTGACCTAGGTAGAAGCCAGCCTTTGGGTCACAGGAAGTGTCAACCAGGCGTCTGAATAAATCTTTAAAAAAACTGTGTGCACTCACTCGGACCCCACGGACCTAGAGTCTCAACCCCAAACGGCTCGAATATATAACTTCCAAGTAGGTTGGAATCTTTCCGCCGCTTGAGGTTCTCAGCAGCCGCAGCAGCAGCGCCAGCACAGCAGGACGTACTAGGAAGATGGGAAGGCACAAGAATATCGACGCAAGTAGCGTCCCACACTAAAGGCCTACCCACCCTCCACGGGAACAAAGACATACCGTCCGGTCTCTTGCCGTCGTCGCGTGCCAGGCCATTGGGCTCGAGTACAGCCGGAACGCCCACGGCGACAAGAGCTCGTCGGTTAATATCGTTTATATTATTAGCATGCCGCGCCATGCGGCCCGCGCTACGGCTACATGATAGGCCGTGGTGTCCGAGGCTGTTGACAACTTCAACTTTTGAATACCATACTTTGAAATTATGCGTGTTTCCTGTAACTAACCTTGTACCTTAAAATACAAGATGCGTCAGAAACGTCTTAGTACTACTAATGCATTCTAGCCAATTAAATAGTATGAATGTTGTAGGTATTTTACATCTTTATTACATGCTATAATACGAAGTTGCTTCCGCTGTTTGTACCTTCGCTTAGGTCTTTAAAACACAGCAAAGATTTTGATGCAGTTTTCATCAATATAATTTTTCAATTTAAAGGAAAAAAAGGAGCTTACAATGCTGTATGTACAAATACAATAAAAATGTTTTTAGCTGTTTAAAAAAATAGTTTAGTATTCTTTATTTAATTAAATTATTTATGTGTGGGTGTACACCTCTGGCTCACCCTTCGGGGATACAGGCGTGATGATATGTTTTGTTATGTTATGTTACGAGTATGTTATAACAAATTAATATCTGAGAAAAAAAGATATTGGAGGTGTCAAAGCGGCGCGCGGGCTAAATACATTAGTACCTACTCACAATGCTCTATGATCTAGCGGACACACAATGACATATTGTTTGAAAATTTAATTGGTTTTGAAAAAAATATACAAATAAAGATTTAAATTAAAAATGTATTAATTTTGAGAACTAGTAAAATTTTGAGAGTAACGCAATTAACAAAAACAAGTTTACATTTTTGTATCAATTTAAATATTTTCTTACTAAATAATATACATATTTACTCAAAAACTCAACAAAAAAAATGGGGTTTTAAATATCACGTCGCTGTATACTAGAAGTGTCTTCAATGGGCTGGCGGCATTGTCACGTTGTATGACACCTAATATCAACTATTAATCATGTTTTTTTTGTCAACATTCATCATTTGTGTAGTGAATGTTTAATTGAAATACAATGTACACTGAATAATTAATTTAAATTTAAATATCAGTCTACATTCAACGAACGTTTAAAATTTAGCTATTTTATAATAGAGACCATTATATTATTTTTGTCAGATTTATGTTCAATTATGACTTTATTCAAGTCATTATTATAGATATTTTACGAGTGAATAGAAAACAAGTGTTATGAGTTTTTTTGTTTGTCGCTTAATTGAGCGGAGAAGAGATGGAAAACATTTTCCAGAAGATGTAATCTCAGTAGCTAGTTGCGATTTTGATGAGACCAATGGTTCTGTGTGGAGAAGCTTATTGACAGAGCGGAGCTTGTAATTCCTAAACAGAACAACGCTTGTTTGCAAGCATGCTTTCTAGACTGAAGGGATCAAGAGGAGGACTTCCTCCTTTTCTTTCAGTAGTTTACTCTTACATACATCTAGACATAAGCGCTTCATTTGAAATTACAAACAGACACCTTAATTTTACTAGTTTGTAATTTAATGACAGACTAAACCTTTCATTATTAGTTATTTGTCTAGGTTCAAAAATGAAACCTCTTGCATACAAATCCTTTGGCTCTTGGTGTTTTGAGGAATCCACATTGCTGTTACATTAGCCCAACAGTTGTCAGAAATGCAAAAAATGCTTCCTGCCCAGTTAGGGTGTTACCACACCAATCGATCGATGGTCGATCGATGCCGTCGATCGATGGAGGAATGGATTGGTCGACGTAAATGGTATGGTAGAAACTGTCGATCGACGTCGACTAGTCCATTCTGCCGTCGATCGATGGCATCGATCGACTGTCGATCGATTGGTGTGGTAACACCCTAACGCTTCGAGCATCAAATCCAACATCTGCGATTTGTGTCCTGGAGTGCAGAACTGTATCCCATGATGCTTGAAATAACTTATTAGTAATTTCAAATAAATCCCTTGTCTTATTATTTCATTCTAATTTTAATTTTATTCAAACTCAAATAATACACAGTAATCACAGTATTACACAGTTAATTTTCGGCATCGGCAACTTAATTTACCAATTGATTGTTTAAAAATATTCTATAGACTTTTTTTGGCTTTTAAACCTCGCTAATTTATTTTATGCTTCCGTCGAAATAAGTATCGTCTTTGTCTTTTGGTAGAGATCGTTGCCGTTAGCCTGAGCGCAGGCTTTGACTGCTTCACCGGACTTTACTGCTTCACCGGATTTTATGAGTATCGTTGTAATTAAAAGTATTCTTGGCACAAAGTAAAATAAGCGTTACAGTGATTCACGATTTTAAATGTTTTACAGTAACAACGAATAATGTAACCTTAGTATACATTAAAATAAATGAATAAGGGTCTATAATCAGTATCTCATTTTACCTCAGTCATGGAAGTGGTTTCTGATGAATTAAGTGAGAAACAAAACAACGTGCTTGTTCCTAGGAAATATGAGTTGATTTATACGAGACTAGTATTTTTTGTAATAGTTCATCTTGGAGGTTTATATGGAGCCTATCTATTTTTCACAAAAGCCAAGTGGCAAACTTGTGTGTGTGGTAAGTAATTTTATAATTTCCCTGAGAACTACTGATATAGTACAAGGGGTGATTTTGTTATATTGGCTACTAAAATTACTTACTGATTGTTATAAGTAAGTGATGAAAAAATTGATGTTTGTGTTTGTGTACTGTGTACTGAATGGATTGTAATTAAACGTTACAATAATGTAGCTATATATCAGAATAAGACATAGGCTTTAATTTATAAAGATATTGTCTTTATTGTCTAAAATGTAGCGATAACTGTCAAGTAAGTAGGAAAAAAATATGTCATCTGCGAGCTATTCTGGCGTGCACTGCAAAAATTGCCTGATTGGAACACGCACCATCTATTATCGAAATGTTTATCTAATCAAATCAAATCAGCAAGCATAGAACGTCCATAGATTATTTTTTTTTAACCGTTATTTAATATATATCTATATATAAATCTGTTATAAAAACATCAATAATAATTAATTCCTACTTAGTGTGCGGAAGTTAGAAGTAAATAAATGTTAATTCTGTAATTAAATAACATATCAAATATTACACCTACTAGTATCTTATAAAAAAGAATATACATTAATTAGTATTAAGTATTTCTTCATTCTTAAGCGCAGTGCTCCAATCATGAATCTTTAAAGGGTTGGGTACCATAGTTCTATAGGTTTATACGAAATACAGTAGGTGTCATAGCTACGAAGCAAACATTATTTTAAAAATTCTTATTTTTTTTTTGTAGCATACCTTACTTTTCTGTGTACTGCAATTAGCGTGACGGCCGGAGTACACAGATTATGGACACACAGGGCGTATAAAGCGAAGTTGCCTCTACAACTAATATTGATGGCATTTTACACGATGGCTTTTCAGGTACTTGATTTAATGTATTTTTTTTTCTTCCTTGGTGGTTAACATTATGGTAACTCAAATAGCAATCATGTTTCATCAAATACTAGAAATGGCTATTTCTAGTACAAAATAGAGAGCAGAAATAAAAAGATAAATAAGTTTGGAAAGGATAGTGTACCTACTGGTAGTACTAGGCTTAGAGAAAAAAAATCTCTACGCCAAGAAGAACCAGTGGAAGCGCAGGACGGGACCACCTTCTCTCGAACTGCCTCAGATTAAAACTACTTTTTACGGATTTTTTCGCGGTTTTAATTTTAGATTTTGGTCCCGACGTTTCTTTGGTAACATCTTCTGTCAAGACGAACGCCATCTCAGTCTGCCCGTGACCATGATACCTGCAAAGGTGTCGAAACGTCGGGACCAAAATCTAAAATTAAAACCGCGAAAAAATCCGTAAAAAGTAGTTTTATTCAATGTCTAACATTCGCGTAAACCTAAGAAACCAATATGCCTCAGATTACTTTAAAGATTGTTGATGTTTAGAATAAACAAACTTCACTCACCCACTCCCTTACTCATGGAAGATCAGTGACATTATTTGGTTCCCGAAGTGATAGAAACCTAAGATTTGGTGAGTAATTAACATTAGCATACTGTATACATCCGTTTAAAAAGGCCAACAAATTTGACATACATAGGTGACAATGACACCCATATGGGGTTACTTTGAACTCGTTGAGTAACAAAACAACTACACAATTTGTCCAAGCTGTAAGGTATGTAGAGAAGTTCGCGCAGAAAGTTACACGCTACAATTTGCCTACAAAGAAAGTTGAGTGATAGCATAAAGCGTTTATAGATAGGAGCTTAGCTCTCCATAAGAGCTAGTAAATTTCAAACAGACTTTTTGTTATTTAGGATTCAATAATAGTGTGGGTACGAAACCACCGAGTGCATCACAAGTACAGCGATACGGACGCAGATCCTCATAACTCAAGGAGAGGATTCTTCTTCTCTCATATCGGATGGCAGGTGTTGAGCAACCATCCAGATGTTAATATCAAAAGGAAGTCCATTGATATGAGTGATCTTTGGGACGATCCACTTGTAAAATTTCAGCATAGGTACGTATTTATTTAGGCAAGATCAAAACGTGCCTTCTTCTTTCTTCTGGTAATCACTTACATTGATATTTAAAGTTAAGAAAAGTTTATAAATCATAGTAAGCCATTTGAAATACTAGTTCACGTTGTTCTTATCATGTAAATCTTAACTAAACTGATCTTCGACCTCCGTTGTTCATACATTTTTGTGGGTGAAAATGCTTGAAAATGCTCTAGTCTCCTGTAGGGCTCCCACACATAACTGCGAATTCGCATCGTAGTGCAAATATCTGCTCGAGATCAATTTAGAAAATATTTTTTGTTTTGTTTTCAGACATTATATACCGTTGGCTTTATTGTTGGCTGTAATAATACCAACATATATACCTACATTATGGGGAGAGAAGGTATCAGTCGCTTTCTGTGTAACGGTATTATTTCGTTACATCTTCACGTTAAACGTTACGTGCTTGGTCAATTCAGGAGCACATATGTGGGGTGATAAACCATATGACAGTAAAATTCCTCCAGGAGAAATGAGCGTCCTATCTTTCATTACTGTTGGGGAGGGCTTCCATAACTTCCACCACACCTTCCCGTGGGACTACAGAGCAGCGGAACTCGGGGGCTACTGTTTCAACTGGACAAGACTGTTCCTCGACTTTATGGCAAAAATAGGATGGGCGTATGACTTGAAGGCAGCGACAGAAGACATGATAGAGAGCCGTGTGAAGAGGACTGGTGACGGAAGCCACCCGGTGTGGGGGTGGGGAGACAAGGACATGCCGCTGGAAGACAAACAAGCATTGATACATTCTTCTTAACTTAATGCTTCAAAACATCTCCTGCTTTCTGTCACAACCGTTTTCTATACTCACACAGTGTTTTAATTTGTGTCAATGTCAGTCAGTGAATTATGCGATTATTATGTGTAGATTTAAGTTTTGCTTAGCGTTCTGTCTACTCTTTTTTTTTTAAACAAATCATGCTAAACCTGTTTTGTTAAAAAAATTACATTGTTATTTCATACAAAAAATTAAATATTTCTTAACGTTAACTTAACATAAAATTTTAGTATAGTTGGAGTTTGTTCTTATATTAGATTTAATTGTGTATTAAAATATATATATATATATATATAATTCTGTGAGTTTGTTTTATTGATTCGTTTTCCCGTTTGTTTCAAATTATGTTAGATGTTTTTGTTTAGTAACATATTTAAATATTATTTAAATTTCCCACAAATGGGCGTCAGATTGTTATTTACTAAACTAATTGACCAATAACCATACTTCCATGATACTAATATGTCTCTGGATGCCTTACCGTTCCATACCACCACTAGGACAATTTAAATGGGAGATAAATCACATCGCCGAGAATTGGAGGCGATTACTGAAGTTGATTCCGAAAAATGGTTTCAAACTGTTAAGATGTGGTTTAAATGAGTGGGTGTGTTGTTGGCGAAATATAATTTCTAAAGGGGCTTTCTTGAAAGGCTGTACAATAAAGGAGAACAAACAGAAATGCATGGAAAACAGCCTAAGAAAAAAAGAAGAAAAATAACAGTGCTATATTATTGGGAAGTATTTTTGATGTGCAAGTTACTTTATTTATTCCTATTGCGGAAAGTGCCAAATAGCTGTGTAGGAAAAGGCATGCCACAAAACTTCAATCGATATCGGATAACGGATCGGATCAGTTAAGTAGTTCTATAATAGAGAATTGTGATTGAGATTTAAAAAAAATATTAGTGAGTATCTGAAATTGATATTTTTCCCTATGAAAGTTACTCTCAAAAATCAAAATTTAATAAAGTAAAATAAGTGTAATAGTTGCACAATTTTTTCATTATTTTCAATCATTACCAAATCTTACTCATTTTGGTTATTGCAGCTAACTTACTTTACTAAAAAATGTACTGCATTTGAAATCTATGTGAGATTGTATATCGTTACAACGCCTTCTTAAAAGTGATGAGCATTAAACTTAGTTACACTTAAAACACAAGTAGGTAAGTTTGGTATATTATTATTAGGAAAAGTAAACAATCGTTGTATTGGAATTGCAATTGTGCAACAATGTTTTACTCGACACATAAGTTTGTAAAAAAAACCGGCCAAGTGTACCTCAAAGCGCGCTCGCTTCGTGTAGCTAATTTTTTAATTTTTAATTATCTGCACACGTAAATTGGCATTATTGACGTATGAACAAGGGAAAACCATGACAGTACAAGGTAGCCATAAGATTTACTAAGTGAATGGTGGTAAAAGTACGAATCGCAAACTTTTTCCGACATTTACCATTAAGAATTGGTAAATCCTAGGTTTTACTCGAAAATCTTAAGATATACCGTAGTTTGGGCACAGTAACACATACTTATAATACATACGTATGTAAGCATTTTTTTTTCATTTCATTGTGTATTTTGGGTCCATTCATACAGACCGGATGACTTAACTTAAATATGGGAAGAACACTATGCTCCACCACATGACTTCCTGCAACCTAAGGACCTGGCAGTGATCTGCAGTGGCCTGTCTGGAAAGCACTCAATCGACTGCGAACCCAGGTAGGCCGCTGTAAACACAACCTCGCAAAATGGGGAATAATCGACCCCCTTCATACCGCATGCCAATGTGGAGCTCCCAACCAAACCATTCCCCATTTACTGAATTGCCCAAAGTGTCCGTACACCTGCACTTTGGATGACTTAAGGCAGGCTAACGATGCTGCCATAATGTCACAACTTTCTGGGCCAATATACTATAATTTAAATCTACCATCGACACGAAAAGAAGAAGATAACGCTTGAAATTCTCCTGGAGCGGAGCCGCTAACTATTACTAGCGAGATAGAGCAGGCAGTTTCAGCCGTCGGCTCCTCTTATTATTTTCCACGAAGCGCGTGAAACATGAACATTGAACATTCACATGAAAAAATAAACCTTGCTTTAATTACTCAAAACTCTGTTTCCAACTTGATATAGATCTGCTTTGATCTCTGAGCCGGTTTGTGTGAACGGACCCTAACGGTTTAAAAACTAATTTTGGCTATTGATATGTATGTACTTAGTTGATCGGTTCCTTTGTTAAGCCGGAAACTTACCGCTGCGCAGGATGTGCACGGATGCGTGGCTCACCTCTGCTGCGTGGGATGATTAGTTCGGCGGCGTCGGTCTCTGTTTCCACTGCGGCGCACGGACAAGGATGTGTCACCCACGCAGCAGATAGCTATGCACGGTGTACAGTCACGAGCAAAAATATGTATACATAATAATATGCGAAATTAGTGAGATTTTTTGTCGAATCTCTTCTGCCATCTAGCAATCAATGCATACTGACAGATGACACTTGAAAATAAAATGGTTAAATTTTTTTTTTTAATATAAAAAAATATTTTACTTAAAGTCAATATATTATTTTTATAATATAGACGGATAGCTCTTCCAAGTAACAATATAATTTAGCTATTGTGTAGTAACATCTGTTTCACTTATTTGTATTATAAATACTTAGTTCTTACATAAATTATACTTATCACAACTTAAATGTATGTATATGTATACTAGGAACATTAATTGTACCTCCTATTTATAGTTGCTTATTCTTATAATAGTTTCTTAAAAATATTATGTGTATACATATTTTTGCTCGAGACTATACATAGTCGTGGGTCGCCGAGAAATGGCCGACCCACGCAGCTGGGATGCGTCGCTCAGCCGTGGGTTGAGCTATGTACCGCCCATTCGAGCTAGCTACCCGTGTGTTTATGACGTCAATTGCTGCGTAGCATGTCCGTGCGCTGCAGTGGAAACGCTCTCACACATTTTGTACTAAAGCGAAGCTTAACACACGTGAACAGCCTCTCCGTGAGCCGCTGTGGGTTTCCACCATAATCGGAGAACTATAGCTTTCAATATATTAAAACGTCATTTAATGGGCACGCGTTTATTCGGCAGCTTACTTGATGGGGCCCTTAAGATCCGCTACTGCAGGCAGTAGGGGTGTCCCCAATTTTACCATCAAGGTTCACAGAAGCAGACATGGACTGAGTTTCCTCGCTATTACACCATTACACGATTTCACTTGCAGCATAGAGCACTAGCGACCCCTTTCTAGCCAGCCAGTTAAGGCTGTAAAGAGCTGGGAGTTTTATTAAGGACTTCCAAGACAGTCAGTCCTGTAGTGTCGCTACTCCTAATCAACTTACCACGACATCCCTGATCCCGATTCCTGCAGATGTAAGCCCCTACAATATAAGACACAATTTTGAAATATTTTATAATTTTATCAAATGGTCACTTGATACAATCGATTACGGCATTGGTACAGCAGATGATTTATTAATTAAAACACCTTTTTTAAGTTAGTTAATGCGTAGGCAAATGCTTCATTGCGAATCCAGTGACTATATTACACCCAGAACAAAGAAAAATTCTAATCACTAAAAAACGTAAAAAACTAATTTGCCTGACTTTGTTATATTCATTACAATGTATACAATGTCACAAACTTAATGCGAATGTAATATCACTTAGTTTATTTTCCCTGCAATTATTTTATTAGAAACAGTGATCATTGACGATTTTTAAGAATATCGCATTTATAGTTCTATTTTTATATTAAATCCAGTAAATAAACCATTTGATGTTCTAATTTATAAACCCATCGTTTCACATTTGAGACCCATTGTTTCAAAATTTGTGATAACTTCGTAGTAAGCGACTTGAATTGTTGTACAGGTCAATAATTATAGGCATCAAATGCTTATGGTAACTAACGGACCTATTTGATTTGATAAGGTACATTAGTGATACAGTTATGGTTCCATAATATCGGAAAAATTGCTTCCTATAACCAGGTGTCTGTTCGGCCCACGGACGAGGCATAACGAGTAGGAAGATATCTAAATCTATGAACTTATTTATTTACAATTGTTATTATACAGCAAGTCTTCTGTTTTCGTCGGTTCTCAATAGGCAGGTAAAAAAACTTTAACTCTTTTCAGATTTCTTAATCTTACCGTTTTCCTGGTTTATAAGTTTCCAGGTACCTTTTATCGTACCTTTTGTCGGCGCATATAAAATTATCTAACATATAGATGATTTCATATCCGACCTGTCGATTAGCGTCGTAAAAAGTATTTTGAGCACCAAGTAACCAGGACACTACAGTGATTGCCGAACTTAAAGGTTTTAAAGCAACATACATTAATAAAGCCTACTTTATAGTGACACTACAGGTTACATTAGAGCTCTTAAAAAATAAGGATTGCAATCAGTAACTTTATCAACGTCAATCATGGACGTGGTTTCCGATAGTACAAGTAAGAAAGAAGACAATGTGCCTTCTCCTAGAGAATATAAGTTAGTTTATATTAAAATAGTTATTCTTACAATTATTCACATTGGAGGCTCGTACGGCGCCTATCTGTTTTTTACAAAAGCAAAGTGGCAGACATGTGTTTTTGGTGAGTTTTTTTATTCTCCACAGATTGTTAGAAAATGGCTGGAATCGCCATATTATAGGCTGTGAGCTAAGAGAAAAGGTTATGGAGTACACACGTTTGTAATTTTAATAAAAGTGATGAAGATTTTCAAGACCTGAGTACATATTCAATACACAAATTCAATGTTTTTAAACAAGTCATCCACGTCCAACAGAGTACGAAAAAGAGCTTTTCGATCCACATTTTTGTTACATTATTATTGCACCATACTTATTCAAACAAATTTTATTCATCTACTGTATCTGATTTCAAATTTAGGTAAACTTTTTATTCCGATAGGCATTTTCAGTATTCGTACTATTAAAAAGTCTTTTTCTTCTTCTAATGCTTGCAGTACCAGAATCAACGTTGACAAGATCAAATGAGCTTTTGAAACGTAGTTTTGATGTTGTCTTTTGTTTTGTAGCATATCTTATTTACGTTCTAACAACAATGAGTGTGACGGCCGGAGTACACAGATTATGGACACACAGGGCGTACAAAGCGAAGTTGCCTCTACAACTAATATTGATGTTTTTTTACACAATGGGTTTTCAGGTTTGTGCTTAGCAATTTACCTATCAAATAATTTAATATTATGTAACACTGTCATACTGTCGTGTTATATTCTTTTTTTGCATCCAATGACTTAACCTAAGACTAAGGTTTAATTGTGATTACTAAAGGCCTTTAGGTCTTTACATTTATACATGCAGGCTTTTTTATTCTTACTTAAACTTGAGTTCTTCGACGCGTGTTAGTTTTATTTATTTATGATTTAATTTTAGTATAGTTATATGTGTTTGTTGTTACTTCAACTAAAATAGTTTACCCAGTAAAATACAATTCCATTTATTAAAGACAGTGGCAGTACTTAAATTCTAATTTAGATCGCAGAAACAAAAATATAACTATAATAGAAATATTTTTGACACTGGTAAAATGATCTGTTAGTGCAGAAATCGCAGTTCTGAAAGGCTATTACGATGTTACTTAGTACGACCAATACACGTGATATGGCAGACGCGGTTAGGAATTGCTGAATAAATGCATCAAGACGGCCCAAAATAATCACCCTAGATATTTACAGAACCTACTGAGCACACAGTGCCAGCAGAGTTAGTTAACGTTTCTTGAAGTCAATTCAATTATGTTACGCGCAGGATTCAATAATAACATGGGTACGAGACCACCGAGGGCATCACAAGTTCAGCGATACAGACGCCGACCCTCATAACTCAAGGAGAGGATTCTTCTTCTCACATATCGGATGGCAGATGGTGAGGAAACATCCCGATGTCATCACCAAGGGCCAAACTATTGACTTGAGTGATCTTTGGAACGATCCACTTGTCAGATTTCAGCATAAGTACGTATTTATTGTGGTACATTTAAAACAACCCTGTACTAGTAATCGTTGACTTTGATATTGGAACTTATAAATCCAAATAATGACATGGTAGCAAGCGTTAATTTATGTTGAAAATATTTTAGTATCACGAAAAGTTGATTGCGTACGGCTTGTATAAAGCCGGACACCCACCGCTGCGCAAGCTGTGCACGGATACGTGGCTCACCTCTCCTGCGTGGATTTAATGAACCCACGCAGTTCGAAGGCGTCGGTCTCCGTTTCCACTGTGGCGCACGGACACGAATGTGTCGCCTACACAGCTCATAGCTGTGCACGGTGTACAGTCACGAGCAAAAATATGTATACACATGCGAAATTGTAAAACGATATTGGTGATATTTTTTGTCGAATCTCTTCTGCCATCTAGTAATCAATGCATACTGACAGATGACACTCGAAAATAAAATAGTTTAGATATATTTTTTAATACAAAGAAAAATAATTTACTTAAAGTAAATACATTCATTTAATAATATAGATAATAGCGCTTCCGACTAACAATATAATTTAGCTATTGTGTAGTAACATCTGTTATACTTATTTGTTTTATATATCTTAGTTATTACATAAATTATACTTATCGCAACTTAAATGTATGTATATATACTAGAAACATTAATTGTACCTCTTATTTATAGTTGCTTATACCTTTAATAATTTCTTAACAATATTATGTGTCTACATATTTTTGCTCGAGACTGTTCATAGTCGTGCATCGCCGAGCAATGGCCGACCCACGCAGCTCGGATGCGCCGCACGGCCGTGGATTGAGCTATGTACCGCCTATTTAAGCTAGCTACGCGTGTGTTTATGACGTCAATTGCTGCGTAGCATGTCCGTGCGCTGCAGTGGAAACGAGCTCATACATTTTGTTCTAAAGCGATGCTTAACACACGTGCACAGCCTCTCCGTGCGCGGCTGTGGGTTTCCGCCTTAATTATCAGTTTGTGTGTAGATGTTTATAACAAGCATGTCCTTTTGTTTGAAATTGGAATGTTTGTGAAAATTCATTTCCGTCTCTAGCAGATTATGTCTAATGCAGGACACTAGACTTACACTTACACAATGTTATTCTTTTCAGATATTATTTGTGGTTAGCTTTAGTTATTGCCATATTAATACCAACGTATATACCTGTATTATGGGGAGAGAAAGCGTCAGTCGCTTTTATTGTAGCCGTATTGTTCCGTATCATGTTTACCTTACACATAACATTCTTGGTAAATTCAGCAGCTCATAAATGGGGCGACAAGCCATATGATAGTAACATTCCTCCTGGGGAAATAAGCTTCATATCATTCTTAACCGTTGGCGAGGGCTTCCATAACTTCCACCACACCTTCCCATGGGACTACAGAGCAGCGGAACTCGGCGGCTACTGTTTAAACTGGACAAGACTGTTCCTCGACTTTATGGCAAAAATAGGATGGGCGTATGACTTGAAGGCAGCGACAGAAGACATGATAGAGAGCCGTGTGAAGAGGACTGGTGACGGGAGCCACCCGGTGTGGGGGTGGGGAGACAAGGACATGCCGCTGGAAGACAAACAAACGTTGTTGAATTATCTATCATCATCTTAGACATTCCACAAAGAAGGTAACAAGAATTGTACATAATATAAAAAGCGCACTCAAGGGTATTGTCAACATTCTTTCAGTAGCTAAGGTTCAGCTGTAATCCATACTTTCTAATATGGAGGTTTAACGTCAATTGTCATTTGTTTGTTTACCGTGCCCTGTTAGATCAGTTATCTCAAGGTATTTTTGTTACATACTTTTTAATGTAATGTTTAAAAACATCGCCTGGTTCCTGTGACAACTGTTTTCTATACTCACACGGTGTTTTAATTTGTGTCAATGTCAGTCACCTTGAGTGAATGATGCGATTATTATAGACTAACTGTGCCCCGCGGTTTCACCCGCGCAAATGACAAATCATGCCCTATCTTTATAAATTATAGCCTATGTGTTATTCCGATGTATAAGCTACATTATTGTAAAGTTTCATTAAAATCCATTCAGTGGTTTTTGCGTGATAGAGTAACAAACATCCACACATCCATTCTCACAAACTTTCACATTTATAATATTAGTAGGATTAAAGTGTTGCGCAATATTGTTTTTGTATTAGCATTCTGTCTACTCTTTTGTTTGAACACAAATCATGTAAACCTACTTTGTTAAAAAAAATTGACATTGTTATTTTATGCAAAAAATAAAATATTTCTTAACGTTAACTTGACATGAAATTCTGTGCGTTTGATTTATTGATCCGTTTTCCCGTTTGTTTGTATTGATGTTAGATGTTTTTGTTTAATAATATATTTAAATATTATTTAAATTCAGCATAAATCAGCTTCAGATTGTTATTTTCTAAAAGAATTGACCAAAAACCATACTCCCATGTCTTGTCCTTCATATGTCTCTGAAGACTTCAATCGATATCGGATATCGGATCGGATCAGTTCAGTAGTTATTTTATAAATAATTGTGAATGAGTTTAAAAAACAAATTGTGAGCATCTGAAATTGATATACTCCTTATAAAAGTTGCTCTAAAAATGCAAATTTTAGAAACAATAATAACAAAAATAAATGTGTAACAGTTACACTTACACAATTCTTTTAATAATTTTTAGTCCTCCTTCCAATTCTTAATAATTATGGTTTGATTTCTGCAGAAATAATGACCTGAAGGCAATTATTCAACTAACTTTACAAAAAATACTTCACTTGAGATCTATTTGAGTTTGTAACAGCGCCTACGTAGAGGTAAAGAGCATTAAAATTAGTTACAAGTAAATCACAAATAGGTCGGTTTGACATATAATCATTAGGAAAAGTAAACCATCGTTTTATTGTAGTTAATTCTATGCAACAATGTTTTGGTCGACACATATTATTATGTGCGATTAAGCATTGGTTCATGCCAAATTTCAAGATTCTAGATCGACTTCAAGTAAGTACCCTTTAGGTTTTGATTCCCTCCCGAGTAGTTGCGAGTTTGAGAACATACGGCTTAAATTGCAATTTCTTTTGATTGCGTTCTCATAAATTTACGGTTTTCTCAATTTTTCCTTTATCTGTGCTATAAGACGTTACTTCGTACCAAATTTCAAGATTCCAAGTTCAGAGAAAGTAAACGAGTTTAGAAAAATTGCTGAAATTTGCGGCTGTATCTTAGGAGGCTTAGAAGTTTGATTTTTTCATAGCTTTATGAGACAGTAAACCTGAGTATTAGATATAAAATTCAGTTTGATACTTCTACGCGTTCCTAAGAAAAACGGTCTCGACAGACGGACGGACCACAAAGTGATCCTATGAGGGTTCCGTTTTTCCTTTTAAATCACCTTTTTTTAGTTAGTTAATGCTCAGGCAAATGCTTCATTGCGAATCCAGTGACTATATAACAATGCCAGAACAAAGAAAAATTTTAATCACAAAAAAACGTAAAAAACTAATTTGCCTGACTTTGGTATATTTATTCAAATGTATGCAATGTCACAAACTTAATGCGAATGTAATATTACTTAGTTTATATTCCTTGCCATTATTTTATTGGAAACATTGATCATTGAAGATTTTTGAGATTATCGCATTATAAATAGCTTCTTATAACCAGGTGCCTAGTCCGCCCACGTAGGAGGCACCATACGGTTAATGTGCAGGATCGGTGGTTCACGTCTTCTATATCCATAAATAAAACGTCGTATGCTGTGTTTTACATTAAAAATATATTACAAATGAAAAAATTACATGACACAGTTGTGGTCGACGATGACAGACAGGAAAACAAAAGCGCGCATGAAAAAAGTATAACAGAAAATCGAAGGAGGCCGAATAGCTCTCCATACATTGCGCGAACAGTTAATCTGTAAATAAATCTACGAACTTATTTAAATACAATAGTTGTCATACAGAAAGTCTTCGTTTTCGTCGGGATTCGCCATACTCAGGTAAAAATAACTTTTACTCTCTTTTCATATTTCTTTTTCTTGCCGGTTTCTCGGTTTTGAAGCCTCCGGGAACCTTTTATTTTGTTAGATTTCATATGCGCTGACCTGTTAATTAACGTCGTAAAAAGTACGTTTAGCACCAAACAACCAGAACATTACAGTGATTCCCGAACTTAAAGGTTTTACAGCAACATACATTAATATAGCCTACTTTATAGTAACACTACAGGTTACATTAGAGTTGTTAAAAAATGAGGATTGCAATCAGTAACTTTATCAACGTCAATCATGGACGTGGTTTCCGATAATATAAGTAAGAAACGAGAAAATGTGCCTTCTCCTAGAGAATATAAGTTAGTTTATATTAAAATAGTTATTTATACAATTATTCATATTGGAGGATCGTACGGCGCCTATCTGTTTTTTACAAAAGCAAAGTGGCAGACATGTTTTTTTGGTAAGTTTTTTATACTCCATCGATTTTTAGAAAATGTCTGGGTAAGTATCTGGGCTGTGAGCTGAGAGGTTAGGCAGTACACTCGTTTATGATTTTTATAAAAGTGATGAAGATTTGCAAGATCTGAGTAGTTACATTGTCACATTCAATGCACAAATTTAATGTTTTTAACAAGTCATCCACATCCAACAGAGTACGAAAAATAGCTTTTCGATGATTTGGATCTATAGTTTTGTTGTATTATTTACTGCATCGCATTTATTCAAACTTTATTTATCGCCAATGACTGATTTCGATTGTAGGTAAAGTTTTTATTCAGATAAGCATTCACAGTATAATGGCAGCATAAAAATGAAAAAGTCTTTTCCTTTTTCTAATGATTGCATTATTTTATTAAGCGTCACCACAATCTATGTTGACATGATCAAATCAGCTTTTAAAACGTAGTTTTGATGTTGTCTTTTGTTTTGTAGCATATCTTATTTACGTTCTAACAACAATGAGTGTGACGGCCGGAGTACACAGATTATGGACACACAGGGCGTACAAAGCGAAGTTGCCTCTACAACTAATATTGATGTTTTTTTACACAATGGGTTTTCAGGTTTGTGCTGAGCGTATTAATTACCTTAATTACCTATCAAATAATTTAGTTTTATGTAACATTGTCATAGTCGTTTCATTTTTTTGCAACTCGTGACTTAACCTTAGGCTAAGGTTTAATTGTGATTACTAAAGGCTAAGCAGAAAGAAACATTTAACTATAATAGAAATATTTTGGAAACTAATAAAATAATTCATTAGTGCATAAGTCGCAATTCGGGAAGGCTACACACGCTGCATAACCTGATATATTTTTAGAACCGTCTATGCAAACAGCTTCAGCTGTAAGCTACAGCTTCTTGAAGTCCGATTTAATAAAAAATATATCAATTATGTTACTCTGTGCAGGATTCAATAATAACATGGGTACGCGACCACCGAGGGCATCACAAGTTCAGCGATACAGACGCCGACCCTCATAACTCAAGGAGAGGATTCTTCTTCTCTCATATCGGATGGCAGATGGTGAGGAAACATCCCGATGTCATAACCAAGGGCCAAACTATTGACTTGAGTGATCTTTGGAACGATCCACTTGTCAGATTTCAGCATAGGTACGTATTTATTGTGGTACATATAAAACAGCCCTGTAACATTAATCGTTGACTTTGATATTGGAACTTATTAATCTAAATAAATTCACTGTAGCAAGCGGAAGAACGTTAATTTATGTAGAAAATATTTAAGCGTAATGAAGAGTATTTTATTTAACCTATTTCCGTCGTAAAGCATATATCATTTCTCTAATGCGGGACACTTGTCTGACACATACAATGTTTTATTTTTCAGATATTATGTGCCGTTAGCTTTAGTTATTGCCATGTTAATACCAACGTGTATACCTGTATTATGGGGAGAGAAAGCGTCAGTCGCTTTTGTTGTCGCCGTATTATTTCGTATGATGTTTACCTTACACATTACATTTCTGGTAAATTCAGCAGCTCATAAATGGGGCGACAAGCCATATGATAGTAACATTCCCCCTGGGGAAATAAGCTTCATATCATTCTTAACCGTTGGGGAGGGCTTCCATAATTTCCACCACACCTTCCCATGGGACTACAGAGCAGCGGAGCTCGGGGGATACTGTTTTAACTGGACAAGACTGTTCCTCGACTTTATGGCAAAAATAGGATGGGCGTATGACTTGAAGGCAGCGACAGAAGACATGATAGAGAGCCGTGTGAAGAGGACTGGTGACGGGAGCCACCCGGTGTGGGGGTGGGGAGACAAGGACATGCTGCTTGAAGACAAACAAGCGTTGTTAAATTATCTATCGTCATCTTAGACATTCCACAAAGAAGGTATCAGGAATTGTACATATAAAAAGCGCGCTCAAGGGTATTGTCAACATTCTTTCAGTAGCTAAAAGTTTATAATAATAAAGTTCAGAATTCATAAAGCTGTAATCCATTCTTTCTAGGAGTTTTAACGTTAATTGTCATTAATTGTTTGTTTACAGTGCTCTACAATATTAGTTATCTAAAGTGATTTTACTAGTTTTTAGTATAGATAAAACAACTGTCGAACAAAATGTATGTTCTATGTCGGTGTTTTAAGTGATTTTTCGTGTTAAAATAAAGCAAATAAAACTTTTTTGAATAAAACTGTAAAGCTGCATAAAAAAAATGTATTACGCAGCAATTATTATAATAAAATGATAATTTATTGTATATTTAATTTTAGATAAATAGCTACGTACAAAATCTAAAATGGAGTACTTTTTCGTACTAATTTATACTTGTATTGATACCTAGTCCTAATAACTTATTTAGCTTTATTTTGTTTTATTTTTTTTATCTAAATGTTAAATTCTGTTTATTTTATTTATTGAATTTTAATTGAAACAAGATTTTCTCTATTTAAAATTAAATACTTACGGAATATTGTTTAATTTTTTCGTTTTATATGGTCTGTAAACCAAATACCACATTTATCTGATGTCTCCTCGTCCCTTACCCTATATCCTATTACACAAACTACCATCACTCATTTTAGTCGATAGAGTTTAAAATAAAATTCAAGCTGTTTACTGAAGTTGACTTAAAAAGTTGTTCATTGATTGAACGTTGAAGTTGTTTCTATGATTTGGCTATTCGTTGGCGTACGGATATAATTTCTAAAGAGACCTGTCTTGAAAGGAATACATTCAATTACTTTGAAAAATAATATATGACATATTGTGATTTTGTGTTTTATTACACGATACGTACTTTCAACAGAAATGATAGTGAGAATTTTGCTCATTGCTTGCACACTAGGTTACTTACACTTTTTGACAATGCTCTTCAAATTATTGTTTGAAGTATCCTAAAATATAAAATTTTATTTGGCAAAAACTATTACACTGACGAATAAAATATTTTATTAATATTATCACAAATTTTACAAGGTAAATGTAGACTACACATTACACTTCGGTAACGCCTGGTTGACACTCCGTATGACCCAAAGGCTGGCTTCTTCTAAGAATATCACGTCACACTTTTGGGCACACTCCCAGTCGACAATGGTGTCGACGATTTTTTTGATGTTTCATATTAGTTTTTACTCAGTTAACAAAATAAAATAAAGATATGTATGTATATTAGGAACAATGAGTAATGGAATAAGATATACTATAGACATGTAGTTTATTAAAAAAACTTTGTATTTTTAATTCGCTTGACAAAATAATAAAAATAATCATATTTTTTTCTCTTATGACATACTCTAATCTTATAGATGATACGTGAAACATTAGTAAATGATTTAAGCTGTAAAACTCCAATCAAATCAGTTCAGACATTATCTCGAATACAAGTTAAGTTTTCATTGGTACTTACAGCAAAAAATATTTTTTAAATGAAAGACATTGTTTTATGAAAAAGTAATGCACGAACAAACCAGACAGACATGTAAATACTCAGCAGGTCCAGTGATTATAATTAAACAATCGAAACAAAGGAAATGTTCGATCATTAAAAAACAAATACTTCTGACGTCTATTTAGTAAAACATATACAATGTCACAAACTTAATATGTGAATTAGTTAATATTCGTAACGATTGTTTTATTATAAACACGCAAAAAATCTGTGACCATGGTTCCTTGTAAAGATTTTTACGCACCGACAATGGCTATATTCGCAATTATATGTTTTATTGCTAATTAAATAATAATAACATTAAGAGGCCTAACGTCGAGTGAAACCATGAAGTTCAACTTATACACGATAATGATTTACAATGTTAGTCTGGTTTTCATAATTTTTGTAAATTACTAGTTAATATAGCCTCTACTACTGTATTTCTCTGAATTTCGTATAAAAAAGGCAGTATGAAAATTGACCTTACTTTTAAATTTTGTCATATATTCATAGATATTGATTTAAATTGCATGTTGCAATAATTATAATGTGCATAGTTATTGAAAGCTTAATAAGATAGGCATAAGGATAAGTGCCATGATTTTCAGATTTTATTCAAAGAATCCATTCACTGAAAGTCACCTACCCATAACCATGTAAGTTTTATCACCACAATTCACAATTAATCACAATGGTTCCGTAGCTACCTAGAGCCGTTCATATCTGTTCCCCTATAGGGCAAATCCCATGGTAGAGCCCTATCCCGTATTAGCGTGAAGTTCTCAACGAGGCCGTTGCATGTTGGATCTGTGTCCCCACCTTAAAAGGCTTTCAAAGAACCGGGTATTCTCCTTACTGAGCATAACCCGTGAAATTGAGAGATACATAATAATTATTATTCTATTTAGTAATGACAAGTATTAAAATATCGGTGCAAAATGCTCATCTATCTATCATACACATCGACCGTCAATTTAATACCCTTATTTTAATATTTGGATTAATAGTAATTGGAGCTACATTGTTTTCTTTTCAAATATTATTTTCGTTATCTCACTCAAGGGCAGCATTTAAAGAGAAAATTTTATTTCAGTCTGCACATCAAAGCGCATAAAACCGTCATTCACATTTTGTATCCAACCAGTAATACCCGCACTCTCTCGCGCTATCAAGACGAATCAGATGACATTATCACGATATCATATCACACGAATCATGATATCATATCATAACAATCGATTAAGGTGTTTAGTAGTTACAATTTGACATGAAAACGGTCGGTTTCTTGGTTTACAATCCAGGCTGGTAGATAATCAAATGTTCTAGGTAGCTATTAGAAGATTTTATAATACGCTCCTTGATTGGCGTAGTAAAAAATATTTTAGCACAAAGTAACCCAAGCGTTTTAACGTTTGCCGAATTTATTAGTTATACTGTAACATATATTAAACTAGCGTAGGTACTACTACAGATTACATTAACGTAAAAAACTTGACGATTGACAACAGTATCTTTTTCTACCTCAATCATGGAAGTGGTTTCTGATGAAACACATAAGAAACAAGAAGTGCTTGCTCCGAGACAATATGAGGTGGTTTATTCAAGAGTAGTATTTTTCACTATTGTTCACCTTGGAGGCTTATATGGCGCATATCTGTTTTTTACAAAAGCGAAATGGCAAACATGTTTGTGTGGTATGTATTGTTTTCTATTTATTGGTGTTAAAGAAATTCTCAGTTACTACAACGGTTGTTTTCGTTTTCAATTTAGACTGCAAACGATTATACTCAGTAAATAAAAAGTGGTCAATATTTACAAAATATTATAGGTATCACTCAAAATTCGACTATCGGATTTAAACATAATAATATATGCTTTTGTTGACCAGTCCTCAAGATTTTCCGAATATAGCATACTACCTAATGGCCTGCTAACTGCCTAATGTTGTTAATATTTTTATTATTATTACATCTTTTTTTTATTGTTTCCTTATAGTTTACTACTTACTTATTTGTAATTTTTTAATGAGTGTTACATTTAGAGCATGATATAGAGCATTAGTTATGTTTTTATTTTGTAAAATTTTTACTTTTGTTATTATATAGTCTTTTTTAGCATACGTGATCTATAGTGATAAATATAACATAACATATCATCACGCCTGTATCCCCGAAGGGTTACACACGAAGGGTACACCTACAGTTCGCCGATATGTTTAGGTCCCATGTAATAGGGGCCGAGCCTATTGCCACTAACCGGGCACAAATCCAAACTCCGACCTGCTACTGAGAATTTCACAGAAAAACCCAATAACACCTTGGTCGACCTGGGAATCGAACCCAAGACCTCTAGCGTAGCAGTCGCACTTAGCGCCACTAGGCCAACGAGGCAGTCTATAATGATAATCTATGCAAGTGTTGTGAACACCAGCAATTTGCAAGTGACAAATTCACTTCATAATGCATTGAAATGATCAAAACGGATTGTAAAACGTATTTTGTTTTGTTTTGTAGCTTACCTTATTTACGTGCTAACAACATTGAGTGTGACGGCCGGAGTACACAGATTATGGACACACAGGGCCTACAAAGCAAAGTTGCCTCTACAACTAATACTGCTGTTTTTTTACACGATGGGTTTTCAGGTTTGTGTAAACGTGTTTTTTTTTTAATCGTTGGCAACTCAAACACGGTTATCTCATCCCAAGCTACGCTTATTATGTTATGGTAACCAGAAAACTGATAAACATACTTTTATATTTCTAAATATGTACATTCCATTTATAGATAAATTACACCCAAACACAGAACAAATCATCATGCTCATCACACAACATTTGTCCTGGGTGGGAATCGAACCCACGGCCTCTGGTCGATACCAGTCAGGGTCACTAACCACTAGACTAACAGGCCCGTCAATTATATGTTATCTTTATGTAAAAAAAAGTTGATGCATTACTTTACTTTAACACTCATGAAGTATTGTTACAGTAACTATTACCTGACAAATTCGCTGTAGTCAATCACTACTACTATTTTTTTTTTGTTAAGATTTATGTTACTCTGTATAGGATTCAGTAATAGTGTGGGTACGAGACCACCGAATACATCACAAGTACAGCGACACAGACGCCGACCCTCACAACTCAAGGAGAGGATTCTTCTTCTCACATATCGGATGGCAGATGGTGAGGAAGCATCCCGATTGCAAAAGCAAAAGCAAGTCCATTGAGATGAGCGATCTTTGGAATGATCCACTCATAAAATTTCAGCATAGGTAAGTAAGAATAAAAAAAGCCTTTTAATAATTTAAAAAGCAATGAAAAAAGTATGATTGGATATTTAAAAAAAAAATGTTATGTAATTGATTACGTTAATTTTAATCTAATTATGTACTGTACACTGACCTTGCCTTTGTTTTTTATAATTTATTTAAGTAGAAAATGCTTAGGAACATTTTACTTGCTTCTTTAGTGTTCGAGAATATACCACGCAAGGCACTACGCCAACTGCGACCGCGCGACTCCCAGTTCAATTCCCGATCAGTTCCCAGTATGGCATATTGTGTGATTCGCAAATGTTTATTCCAAATATTTGTCATAAAAGTGCGGGCTGTTGTTTTTAAATGGCAATAATTTGTTGTAAATCGGCAAATGTACATCGTAGATACATAACATACAATGTTTTTATTTGTTTCCAGACATTTAATATCTATAGTTTTATACTTATACCTATACTGTTGTGAATATCTTGCTTTATTGTACCATACCTTTTTCCACGTATTGATTTGGCCCCACCAGAATGCTCGTCCGCCAAAAGTGAAGTCACTTGTACCTATAACACGTGTTTTTTTTGTTTCAGACAATATATACCTTTGGCTTTATTGTTGGCTTTAATATTACCAACATATATACCTACATTATGGGGAGAGAAGGTATTAGTCGCGTTCTTTGTAACGGTATTATTTCGTTACATGTTTACGATACACATTACTTTTTTGGTCAATTCAGCAGCACATATGTGGGGTAATAAGCCATACGATAGTAAAATTCCTCCTGGGGAAATAAGCTTCGTATCTTTTTTAACCGTTGGCGAGGGCTTCCATAACTTCCACCACACCTTTCCATGGGACTACAGAGCAGCGGAACTCGGGGGCTACTGTTTTAACTGGACAAGACTGTTCCTCGACTTTATGGCAAAAATAGGATGGGCGTATGACTTGAAGGCAGCGACAGAAGACATGATAGAGAGCCGTGTGAAGAGGACTGGTGACGGGAGCCACCCGGTGTGGGGGTGGGGAGACAAGGACATGCCGCTGGAAGACAAACAAGCGTTGTTAAAATAAGTTTAATAACAGGTTGCTTAACAAAATATTGAGCTTAATATTAATGTTCATAAATTTTGAGCACCATGATCGATGCTATAATTTATTCTAAATTTAATGTTTGTAGACTGATTTTATGATGATACTTTGCGAAACCGAGATTACGAAGGCGCTACAATTGGGTTGACATGATGCATAAAGACAACTTCATACATTTTTGTAAAATAAAACATGATTCATATTTCAGTTTTTTAACGATTTCATCAATAGTCTATCAATCCTTTAAATGTTGTTGATTGAAAGACTTCTTTCATAAGTGCGACAAAGAATCGAAGCGAGTGAATCTATTCATTAGATATATTTAAATTAGACAAAATAAAAATTTGAATACAATAGGTTTTGTTTTTTTTTAAGATTATGTAATTTTAACAGTTACCATAGTACGGTTACAGGTAAACTATGTTTTCCCCTACTGCACAGAAGGAGTGTTATGTATTTATATTTCTTATTTCTTACGGGCGCCCAGCCTCAGCAGCTTGATGGATTTTGGCAAAGATGTCATTAGATTCGTCTCAACTGTGAGAGCGGAAATGGGTAACTACATAAAGTTATAGCTCCAAATAATTATTTTCACGAATAAGTATTTCAGTGAAACCTTACCACGTTTTGACTTCAGTGCACCAACGCATTACCCCCGCGCAGTCAATTGTTTTCATCATTCACTACATTTTGTGTAAAACTAGAGGATTCCATTAAAAATTGAATAATATAATATCATATAATATTAATTTATTTATTTCATAAAGTAACAAAAAATCATGTGATAGATAGACCCCAGCGTAAATGCTGAACAGAGTAACAATTTTTATGAATACTTCTGTCGAACCAAGTTGGATTTCAAATCTGCAATTAGTAATGGTGAGCAAGCAATGGCAAGCATATAAACGGAAGCCCCGTTTATATGGTCACTAGTGGGCGCCACTGTGGACTAAGGTTCTAAGTCCACCTTTCAAAATTTGTCGCAACGGCACTATTCAATTTTACTTTAGTAAATATGTCATCAGTTCCTATTTGTTCCAAAAGAGGGGTTAACAGGTTACGAAGACATGAGGCTTCTGGCGCATTAGTTAAAAAATAATTACAAACAATCCAGTTAGTCAAAAGAAAATAAAAGAGGATGTTGGTAAGTATGTACCAAGGTATCTACTAACTATTTCAAAATGCACAAGAATGAAGAGTTTTAATGTATTAGCTTTCAGGTCTAGTTTCTGTAAATTATTAAGTATAAATTATATAGTTACATTATATAATTACAATATATAGTCATATTGAAGTTAGTTTAGTTTTTTTTTATTAAATTAAGAGAAATTAAGTTAAATCTTATTCATCTTGTATGTGTATGGCTATGGAAACCACTATTGTGTGTTTAATAAATAAATTACTGTCTTCGCATGTCGCGGCAAAACAGTTATTGTTAGTTATTTACACTTGACAGTGAATAGCGTAATCCAAGGTTTTATAGCGACATGAAATAAACTGGTACTTAATTACTAGTATTAGGTTTAACTACAAAATATAGTTCTATAAAATACTTAAGATTTTATGATTTAGGGATACGTGAAAGTCAGCTAACCTGCGAAGACAGTTGAGTCATTTGATCAGCAGCTCTCATTGTTGCCCTAATTATGTGTAAAATGTAAATTATAAATTAAATGTAAAAAGGAAACCATGATGCACGAAATTATTTCTGTAATTTATTATAGTTATGAGTTTAATTTATTACAAATAAATATGTAGATGGATTTTTCCACAATAAACAAATGTTATAAATTGTAGTTTTTAAATTTTAAACCCCTTGGAGAAGAATAAGTCTCCTACAAAAAAGAACACACTTAAGTAAGGCAGTACCTAATTAAGATGATTATGTCTTACCATACGATTAGAAAATTAGAAAAGTCCAAAAAGTATGAAGGTCGACAGGTAATGATTAATGAAATGAATCACGAATTAGGTAATATTCAAATTTAAATTCAAATGAATTAAGGCGGATTTTTGACCACCGGGGCACCGGTTGGTCGCTAGTTGTAAAACAGTATATAACTATTAAGCTGTTAACAGACCTATGCAGCCGGCCCGCCGCGCGCCGGCACGAACCCGGCAGGCAAGACCGGCGCAAGAAGGCCCAATTTTAACAAATTCTATTTTTTTTAATCATTTATTTGATGAGCCTTCTAAATTGCATTTTAAAAGGAAGTTACATCCGGCCTCATAGGAACAAAGGAAGAACAGTTAAGGCTAAAATAAGATTAAAGTCTTTTTGGGTGAGATGATTTTAAATTAAAATAAGATTGGAAAGGTCTCAATAAGACATGAAATATAACGAGGTATAATATAAGTTGATTTGAAAATAAAAAGAACACACGTGGTCTCTGTTAAGCAGAAACTTAAAACGATGAGAATTCTGTTACCAATATAATAAGAAATTAACCCGTAAAATAAATGTTTATTGTTTTTTTCTGTCTGCTCGCCAATTATGGCCATCGTCTTCCGTTTACAAAACTTATTTAACAACTTAACTGTTCCGCCAGTAGAGTAGTTAAACAATGGAAATGTTCATATGTGACTCACGGGACAAGGAAATGGTTAAAGTACTAAAAAACATCTAGAAACATTCATACAAGAACAACGTTCAGAGGGGTGTTGTTATGCCGCCCTCATTTCGCCTATTGTTGTTTATCCTGACATTGAAACGAGGAGAAAAAAATATATATACAAAAAACAATAATTCAGTATCATTAGAAACAATGAAACTGTTTGAAAGTTGCCATCACAGCGATTTCAAACTTACCGCCAACGCCCTGTTAACGGACAATTAATTTGCTTGACTTTGTTGTGTCAAACATTTCATTAAACGCGACAAACACGTAGATTGTTTGACAAACGCCTCAAATACAGCTGTACACTATCAAATAATTTGACAAACACGTAAAAGACAACAAAAAATGATCATTTACAGGGCACTTTAGAAAAGATTTTGGAGCTAATAAACTCTACCTAGTGACATATCGCTCAAACTTAGAGCTCGTTAGGCGAGCTCTCAAATGTATTCAGGGCGGAGACAAATCCAACGAAACAAAAACCATGAAAATTGATCCAGCCGATCTCGAGTTATAAGTGTTCTAACAAACCCGTCTTTGTTTTATATATTTATAAGTATAGATGTCTGAGATAACGGATATAATTGCTTAACATTTTAGTAGATTAGCTAGACAAGTTTCACATAGTTTAAAAGTGTAACAAAGTTATAAAACAAAGCGCATATAAAACAATTCATTAATGTTCCTTAAATAAAAATTTGAATACAATTGATTGTTCTTTATTTGATTGTCCAATTTCAACAATTTACATTATATGGTTACAGGTACATTATTATATTTTATTCTTATCTAGCATGACTTGTCGGTAGAGAAATGTGGTCGAATCTGGTCCCAAATCTATCCGTTATTTAGGCTTCAAGTAGAGTAATATGCATGTTTTTAGTTTTTGAGACAAGACTCAAGCTCATGCGTAAACTCATGGTAAAATCAATTTAAATATATTTCTGTTGTTTGTTAAAGATTTCAATCATAATTCTGTACTTAAATTTTCAAACACATCTGTTGACATACTTTTGACTTATAGTATACACATAAGTTATTTTTATGCATTATGCCGCCTAACTTTGAATTTCTTGTTTAAATGAAGATCTAATTACAAAATGTAAGTTAAACACAAAAAAAAATAAATAAATTTAAACTCGTCAATGACCATAGATAGCCTCAATGGCTATCTCAATAAATCTACGACTCTAGGAACCAAGTAAACGAACATGATTAAAAAACATTCACTCGTACTTGGCAATTTCACAAGCAAATCATATTGGAACACTAGCTGTGCCCGCGACTTCATCCGCGTGGAATAGTTACTTTTCGGGCAGCATATTTAGAATTAGTTTTTTATACATATACTTTCGCTTGGGTAGCTATAAATTTACTTTACAGATGCTTCTCTGTATACGATTTTTCTATGTATTTCTATGGATTTATTTATGTACCGATTGACATGAAATGAACACTAAATGTTAAGTGAAGCTTACTACAATATATTCGTGAAAACCGCATCTTAATCGAGTAAGCCGTTTCTGAGATTAGCGTTCACAAACACACAGACAAACAGACAAAAAAAAAAATTATAATTTCAGGTTCGGCATCGATATTATAACAACCCTTGCTACTTTTTTTGTTTATATTTCCATTGTACAGACACCACTTTTCTACAATTTTATTATATGTATAGATGATTTTTCAAATTGACATAACTTTTTTATTTATGTACCGATTGACATGAAATAAACACTTAATGTTAAGTGAAGCTAACTACAATATATTTGTGAAAACCGCATCTTAATCGAGTAAGCCGTTTCTGAGATTAGCGTGCACAAACAAACAGACAAACCGACAAACAGACTAAAAAAAAATAATTATAATTTCAGGTTCGGCATCGATATTATAACAACCCTTGCTACTTTTTTTGTTTATATTTCCATTGTACAGACACCACTTTTCTACAATTTTATTATTTGTATATAGATTAACGTGAATGGCTTAATTATTAGTTTTACGGCGACATGTATGTACAGAAATGATATCACAATGTAATGTTTTAGTATGGTAATATAATATCGCCGTCGCGGTCGTCCGCGGCGCAGGTGGTGTGATGATCTAGTCAGTTATGCAGGACGCACGTGGCCAGAAATCGCAAAGGACAGACAAGTTTGGAGGACGGAGGGGGAGGCCTTTGCCCAGCAGTGGGATCTGATGTAGGCTATAAAAATAATAATAATAATAATATAATTAGTATTAAATGAGGAAGAGATACGGAAGAGAAACGTAAAAAAACACATGTTGGTTAATAATGGATCTGGTTCCAGAAGAAATAAATAATAAACAAGAAGAGAAGCTTCCTCCGAGGAAATATGAGTTGCTTTATGATAAACTCCTTATTTATTTTATTGTTCATGTTGGGGGATTTTATGGCGCCTATCTGTTTTTCACGGAAGCTAAATGGCAGACTTGTTTGTGTGGTAAGTTCTGTTAAATCTCTACTGTTTATAAGCTAGTAAAGGCTTCAAATGTTTAGTATTTGGAACGCATTTATTTTAACTACAACTTAGTAATTGTTGATGTTGTCCAATTTACTCATGGGGCCATGACATGAAAAGCATTATAAACATATTTTAATTTATAACACACGCTAATCTTCTTTTTTTGTAGCCTATATCTTATATGTTTTGACGATACTGAGTGTGACGGCCGGAGTACACAGATTATGGGCCCACAAGACGTACAAAGCGAAGTTGCCTCTACAAATAATACTGATGGCTTTTTACACCATGGCATTTCAGGTTCGTATTTTACGTTGGTAAGATACTTGTGTTTATGTTATTTTTAATGTCATTTTGATTAAGACTACTCAAGTGCATCAGCTGCCCTCTATTATAAAAACAGAATATCAATGTAAACATAAACTAATTCTTGTCCCCTGATTAAAATAACTGTTAACATTTTCTTCGATAAAGTATTGCGCCTGACGTCAATTGACCCAAATAAATGTGCCCGGCGTCAAACCGTCTTAGAGCCGGCGTAGATAAGGCGGAGCGCGTCGCAGAGCTCTTTTCGCTGTCGCACTATCGACATTGTCCTGATTGAAATAATATCTAGCCAGCCCTTGGACTACTATGACTGGTCCTGTTTCACATTAAACAATCGTCATGCTCAATTCAACAGCGCCATATGAAGGCGTCATGGAACTTTAATAGCAGTGTCGGGAGATTGAGCGGACTTCTGATGTCAGACATAACATAAAAGTTTTGAAATAATATAAATCTGTATAGGATTCAGTAATAGTGTGGGTACGAAATCACCGAGTACATCACAAATTCAGTGACACAGACGCCGATCCTCACAACTCGAAGAGAGGATTCTTTTACTCTCACGTCGGATGGCAACTGGTGAAGATGCACCCTGATGTCTTGAAGAAAGGAAAGACTGTAGATTTTAGTCATCTCAGGAACGACCCGCTTTCACGTCGCGTTTCAGCATAGGTACGTAATGTACAGAGAAATTTACATTTTTTTCATTAGAATTTACATTCGTTGCGGGTTTCAAGACAATCAATTATTTTCCTGGGACAAATCGAGTGTCTAGATGATGTTCATTGGTTATCATTATAGACATTAAAAGAGGTGCAATGACGGCCATGTGTAAAGGGCTTTGCCCTAAAAATTGTGGACTACTTATTTAAATAAAGTGTCTTTTGTTTTCAGATATTATATACCGCTGGCTTTATTGCTAGCAGTAACAGTACCAACATTTATTCCGGTATTTTATTGGGGAGAGAAGGTTTCAGTCGCTTTGTTCGTAACAGTATTTTTTCGTTTTCTGTTTTCATTACACATAACATTTTTGGTAAATTCAGCAGCACATAAGTGGGGCTATAGGCCTTATGACAGTAACATTCTTCCTGGAGAAGGAACCATTGTGTCAGTTTTAACTAATGGGGAAGGCTTCCATAACTTCCACCACACCTTCCCATGGGACTACAGAGCAGCGGAACTCGGGGGCTACTGTTTTAACTGGACAAGACTGTTCCTCGACTTTATGGCAAAAATAGGATGGGCGTATGACTTGAAGGCAGCGACAGAAGACATGATAGAGAGCCGTGTGAAGAGGACTGGTGACGGGAGCCAGCCGGTGTGGGGGTGGGGAGACAAGGACATGCCGCTGGAAGACAAACAAGCGCTTTTTAAACTATGTTTATAGAATATAATTAATTATGAGTAAGGTATTATTATCCGTAGCTACGGTCAAGTTCCAAGTTTATTAGTTTTGTCATTTTAAAATATAAGACAACGCCAACATATACCACTTTTAAAGATAATAATTTCAAATTATACCACCAGTGTTCCTGAGATAAACGCAGACAACAAGAAGGTGGACAATAGTGATCCTCCACGATTTCTTTTTCCTTTTCGAGGTATAATATAGTTTCCAATAGGGTGTTAATGTATTATAAATGATTAAAGTTACAACTACTTCCATAAAAAATGTAAAATGCAGTAAATGATTGGAAATTATAGTTTTATATTCTTTTTATACTACCTAGTAAATTTGTTATAAAATTTTATATATTCATTCGTAACAAATCTTTTCGTGGAAAAGAAGTGTGTATTACATTTTTATTTGGTTTTATTTTGTAATATTTTTTTTGTTTTTTTTTTTTTTTATCTCACATTTTATGAAGACTTTAAATCATTGTTTAGGTTTTTATAATCATAGCAGTAGTTAAAACGATTAAGAGCGATTTTTCACAGCGATTGGCTATTTTCAACTACAAAAAAATCGTATTTCCAAGGATATTTCACTTAAATTTAGGCTGTTTGATAGGCCAGGCTGGCAGGCTACTCTGCCGATCGTCTTCTGTTACAAATAATAATATGTAATAAAGTCAAGGGCTCATCAAAGAGGGAAAGTCTAAGTGTAAGCCGTATGGTTTGACCGATAATACAGGTTAAGCTGCGCTCGCCGCGGTGGTGGTGCCGTGGATGGGTGACCATTTACGACATATCGAGACCCCTCCGTGTTTCGGAAAGCACGTTAAACTGTAGGTCCCGGCTGTCAAACATAGATCTTTGGCAGTCGTTAAGTCAATTCAGACAACCAGTGTTACTATGGGATACTGTGTTAAAATGGGCTGTGGACGTCAGATAGGCAGTCGCTCCATGTAACGTACGGTATTAAGCTGAATCCGGTGAGACTGGTAGCCGCACCCAACATAGTTGGGAAAGAAAATCAATGTTTAACGTATACCTACATTTAAATAAATTTTGAATTGAGACAACTTTTGATGACTAAATTAAAATTGGAATCTGAAACTCTAGTTCTGCCTTGAAACGTGAACACGAGAACTTGTACGAAACCGACACTTGTCCGGTTTTATTTAAATATGTAATGAACAATATTCACTATAGCTCGTTTTTTTAATTAATTAAAATTTGTGTAAAAGTAGTGACTACTTTGTATAGAAACATTATTAGCTAATACTACTCGTCAGTCGAACCGATTTATTCGGCCTAGTAGGTACGAGTAGGTACTGAAGAATTGGAAAATATCGACCGTAGTGAACCGAGTACTAATCGAGTACTAATCGAGTACTCGATATTTTTCATTTTTTTTAGAAGCATAAGTAACTTATAAATTATAAAAATTGACGACACGGAAAGACTAAATATGGAGGTGAATGAAAATGGTAAAACTGCTGACATCATAGTGAATTCTCCAAAACAGAAACTTTATTGGCGAAATATTATCCTTTTTTTTCTTATCCACGTTGGAGCAGTTTATGGTATTTATCTGGTTTTTACGAAGGCTATGTGGCAGACTAATCTTTTCGGTAAGTTTTCACTATTCTCCCTTTCTTTTCTATCATTCTTACAGTCAAAAGCATGAAATTTAGTACATTAGGTACAAGATTGTGATTAGAAATAAATAACTACTTACATAATATCAGTTTTTTTTTACAAACTTTAGGTACAGGATTTTTTTTATGGGGAGTCCATCACTTTTCAATGTTAGAGGCATTGAATTACATATTATGTAAATAACGACATATATTTCAGATATACCTTTAGACCTATAAGACCGCTTTCAAATTTTGCGATACGATTATCTTTATTGGTTTACCAATACGATTCCGCGGCAACTGAAATGTATGAAAACTAAACCTGTTTGACGACCTCCGTTGTCGAGTGGCATACACACCGATTTTCAAGGTTTCGCTTGCTCTGAGTTCCCAGGTTCGATCCCCAGACAAGACAATTTTGAACATCACCTGAATTCCATAACACAAGCGCTTTAGCTACTTACTTTAGGTTCAGAGCAATGCATGTGATGTTGTCCATATTTATCAAATAATATGTTATTTATTAAATTATATACTATTTACTTGCCGCGGAATCGTCTCGTTGTCCGAATCGGATATCGTAAAGATTATTGTATGAGCTCTAATTGATATATTTCTCTATATTTCCAGCTTATCTTCTATACGTATTTTCGGCTATTTCCTGCACGGCTGGAGCGCACAGGCTGTGGTCACATAGAGCATTCAAAGTCAGGTTGCCATTAAAGCTATTTCTCTTATTTTTCTTCACGATGTCCTATCAGGTAAGTCGTATTTATTTTAAATACTATTTTTGTGTTACCTTTTTGACATAACTATCATTGTTAGCAACGTAAAGTACACTTGCTTTTTTAATTTAACTTATGCCAACAGGAGTTTAAGTGTGAAGCATTTCAAATATGTTTTTTGTCAAAAAAAGAAAACAGTTATTTTAATTATTCATTTAAAAATTGGAATTATTCCTAAGACTGGTCAAATTCACAACAAAAATTCAAACACGTGCGGGCGTCAGTACATTATTCAACACGATATCGGTATCGGAAACCGGAACAGTACTATGGCATTTAAGACTTCTAATAATATACAATAAACGTTTTTCATTTCTTGAATGTGAAAACTCTTTAAAATGTATGCAACTTACGACTCGATATTCCGTATCATATTTAGCGGATAATATGAAATATATGTTCCAATATGTTTTATATATTTGCAATCAAGTTTTAGATCTTACTCAAGATTGACTTTCTAACGTGATGTTATACGTATATTTTTCAGGGTTCGGTTTTACACTGGGTGCGTGATCATCGTGTGCATCACAAGTATGTCGACACTGACGCCGATCCCCACAACTCAAGGAGAGGGTTCTTCTACGCCCATCTAGGCTGGATGCTGGTTAGAAAACACCCAGATGTCTTAACTAAAGGAAAAACCATTGATTTTAGTGACATATTAAATGATCCATTGCTGTGGTATCAAAACAAGTAATATTTTTTTATAGAAAGTTTCGAAGAAATTCCCATTAATTCTGAATGATTGTAATAGATTTTTGTTCTATTTTCAGATATTACTTTCGTTTAGTGTTCCTCATCTGCTATGCTATACCAACATACATCTGTACGTTGTGGGGGGAGAATGCTTGGACTGCTTTTTACGTGGCTGCTGTGTTGCGACACCTGGTAACAGCCCACTCGATATCCCTCATCAATTCGGCGGCTCACATGTACGGTACCAAGCCCTACGACAAGAACATCTGTCCAGTCGAAAATATGACCGTATCGGTTTTCGCTACGGGTGAAGGCTTCCACAACTACCACCACACTTTTCCATGGGATTACAAAGCAGCTGAACTAGGAGGATATTCCTTGAATTGGGCGACGCTTTTCATTGACCTTATGGCGAAAATTGGATTGGCATACGATTTAAAAACCGTGTCGGAAGATCATATAAAAAGAAGGGTACTGAAAACTGGAGATGGATCGCATCCGATGTCGGAATGGAAGGACAATGAAATATCTGAAGAAGTCAAAAAAAGTGAAGACGCTTTATAAAGTTTTTGGTTTACCTATGTAGTTTCATTATTGACCTTACATTTGAACTTGAATTAGTTTACATGAAAACCATTATGTGTTCCTACCTACTAAAGTAATGCAGATGGATAAAAAGTATGCAAGAATACATGTAATTAATTATCATGTGTACTGATTTGGTTGATTATTGTACGTATTCAAACTAAGTAATGAATGTTTGTGAATTGCATAATATTCTTCAATATGCAGTTAAATAAACTTCGAAATTTCTATTAAATAACTTCCACAATCACTAGGATTGTAAAAACAAAACGGAAATTCAAAAAAGGGTAATCAAGGAATGTGAATACCACTCCTGCTAACCTCCTATACAATGGCTGATTTATCATTAGGGAGGCCAATGCCTGAAACAGTCCCAACCACGGCCCAACTAAGTACTCAGTACCAGAATTAAATAATGAATCTCCGTCAAAACATTGATCTCCCAAAATATGGAAAAATTACATTATAACCTGTTACGGAAGGAATAGTTATTGGATTTCTTACAAAATTGATTCATTCATGTACCAGAGTTCAGAACCAGCTCAAAATTTTGTTCGTTGTTGTCATTTTATACAGACACTGCCATCTAGTGGTTAAAAGGAAAACCGCTTTACTACGTAGCTACCTACATCATTCAGTGTTTCAGATCAAGTGTGAAGCTGTTTTTCAGTTAGTACTCGGTATTTTAGCTTGATGGCGCTATTTTAAATATATCATTGTATACAAAAACTATAAGTGCAAAAACTAAAGAAGGTAAAAATATTCATAGTTTGTTGTGAAGTAAAGTATAACGATGCGATAACAAAGTGATCGTAGCTTCCTACGCTTTTCGTAGCTAATGTTAATTAATATTTAACAAACCGACAAGATGGTTTCTTATACTAGGTCTCCCAAACAAACAAAATATTTTTAATCATCATTAAATTACAATAATTTATTTCGACCATTTTTTCAAAGTTTAATGATGCCAATCAGAGAGCAAGGCAATTAAATAATGTTTGTCTATCGATATATAAATAATGAACTAGGTTCGCATAAATGTAAAAGCCGATTTCAAGATAACTATTTGACATTAGAAAAATAATAATGAAAAACATGAAACATAGACTCCCTTTTCCTGAGAAGATTTTCAGACTTAAAGACCATAAGACGAAAATAAATAGGAAGAAAAAATATTTTTTTTTCTAACTGGTATAGGTTTCACTTGACTGGCATTAGCAATTGAAGGAAAAGCAACGTTTTGCTAAAAAATCAACGAATGCTCATGTAAAAAAATAAGTCAAATAAAACAAAATTAAGTTTTAAAAACTCAAAAATAATAATCGTACTAAAAAACTCAATGTAAGAAATATCATACGTTTCCCAAAATAGTTGCGTCCTTGACAAAGAAAAAGGCTCGTGTAATCTGGTATATAGGCACTGAAAATGTGCAATTTTTTATTTGCTTGACCTTCATTTACTCGTTCTATGTGACTGACCAACTGTATTATTTTTTTTTGAGATATAGTTTTTGTTTTTTGAAATTTTAATTTCACACGTGCAAAGGTATAGTAGTTTATTTGTTTCCCTAAAATGAACGTTAAGGGAGGAAAAGGAAAACGGGAAATGGTTCGATTATCTGCCTCATTACAATTTTATTATTATTCTTATTTCTTTTGCACGTGGTAGAAGAAATACAAGCTAACATAATATATTTCTTACGAGGTCAACAAAAAAATCAAAAAAGTCATAATTTTAAGCATAAGTTAACATTTAATATTGCATTTATTTACATATTTGTAAGTTATTTAAACGTGAAAATTATGTACAATTTATATGCCTAACAAAAAATATAATGCCTAATAAAAATATAACTACTTGTCAATACATAGTCCTTGAAACTAGACACTGCAATTTTCTTTTCTTAGTACTATCGTCTTTAGTTGTATTATTGTTTGTAATCATTTTGTCATCATTATTATCACGCATTGAATAGCTTAACTCGATATACGCCTCTAAACTTACCTACTCACTTTTAGTTAATAACAGAACCACCCAAAAACAATGTAAATTTTAATATTTTAGTATGAACATTTTAAAATGTGTCTGTCGGTTTTGTCTTAAAAAAAAAAACCAAAATTATTTGGAAAAATGTACCGCCATCGTTCTTTGCTGCGCCATCGTTCTTGGGGTCTGCTTCCACTCGTAGTCTCATCGAATTCATATGAATTCTTTACGTTGAGCAACCCCTATTTGACCACCATTACCCATTAATTGTGTAAAATCGCCAATGAGGCTAAATAAAGATTTTCCTTCTAGTATCTTTTTGGTAACCAATAAAAGACATTTTGTATTGTGTGAAGTGATCCTGTACACAGTGTATATTATTATGTAGTATTGTGGCAACAGGTAACACTGACAGTATTGAGGTAGTCATAATGAAATAACCTTCTCTTATCTCTATCTAACCCTAATAAAAATACAGTATAATCATTTTAAGATGTATGCCGATCAATGTATGTTAACGAGGTACTTATTCACAAGATTCCTTTATAATCTTATGGCCTACTTATGGAAAAACTAATTGTAGTTTTTCCGCAGAGTAGGTCATAAGATTGACATGACATTAAGCCGGAAACCCACCGCTGCGCAGGCTGTGCACGGATGCGTGGCTCACCTCTGCTGCGTGGGTTCATTAGTTCGGCGGCGTCGGTCTCCGTTTCTACTGCAGCGCACGGACACGGATGAGTCGCCCACGCAGCTCATAGCTATGCACGGTGTACAGTCACGAGCAAAAATTTGTATACATGATTTTTTGTCGAATTCCTCTGCCATCTAGCAATCAATGCATACTGACAGATGATACTTGGAAATAAAAAATCAAAGATATATTTTTATTAAAAAGAAAATAATTTACTTAAAGTAAATACATTAATTTAATATTATAGATAATAGCGCTTCGGAGCAACAATATAATTTAGCTATTGTGTAGTAACATCTGTTATACTTATTTGTATTATGAATATCTTAGTTATTACATAAATTATACTTATCACAACTTAAATATATGTATATATATATATACTAGGAACATTAATTGTAGATTTTATTTATAGTTGCATATTCTTATACTTAATAATTTCTTAACAATATTTTTGCTTGAGACTGTACATAGTCGTGGGTCGCCGAGAAATGGCCGACCCACGCAGCTGGGATGCGTCGCACGGCCGTGGGCTGAGCTACTATCCGCCTATTTGAGCTAGCTACGCGTGTGTTTATGACGTCAATTGCTGCGTAGCATGTCCGTGCGCTGCGGTGGGTTTCCGGCTTAGTCAATAATAATTAATCCATCTGTTAAGCCCATCTCATTCCACTGCACAGCAAAGACTTTCCTTTCCCTTCTCCACGCACTTCCGTCTTAGGATGAGCCAGTCCTTTTGGTAAGAGTAATTGATAAAATAAAAATAAAATCGCAGAGTTTTTTTAGTCTTAGCATGATAAAATTTACACACAATACCTGCCAGTATCAGTCCTACTGCTGGGTAAACGTATGTTTCCATAATACATATAGAAAGAAGGAAGAAATACCGATCACCAAGCTTGCTCACTTGCAGATTGGCTATTTAAATCTATGTAAAATAAATAGCCTTGTTATTGCAAAAATGTAGATCTTTCGAGACCAACTACCCAGTAAGCAAACAACAAAGATAGTACCGAAAATATGTCCGTACACAGGGATTTAGCCCATTAGGCAATTGAAGATTTATTGCGAACCAGAGTCGTGCAATGGTCAATTTAGCAATTTGTGCACAATACGAACGCATCGTATGATGTATTGACTAAATTTGTATCATAGTAAAAATGTTCCACAGAAGTCTACAGTGTTCTCCTCCATTGATGGTTTGCTTTTTTTACGATTTTATACCTTTGAAAAAAAATAACCCTCATAGGGTGAGTGACTTTGTTTGTCCTACTGGCTGTTTAGTTGTGTGCTAAGACCCTTTTTCTTAGGATCGTGTGGAGGTATCGATTCGACATGTTTCCAGGGAATTTAGTTTATCAGTAAATATGTTTATCCAGGGCTCAATATTGAGATCTTGGTACATATAATGATTAATTTTCCAAGAACAGTATATTTTCTAAATCACGTACATTGCAACGTGTTAGGTTTACAGATTACGGGGTCAAGTCACATCAGACCACTTTCCTTGAACTTGAGTAACAGCCTAAGCATGACTAGGCAACAACAGAAATATCTATGACATTTTATTTTAGCTAATGGGTTTTATAACTGAATAAAGTGCCTTTAATCAATTAATTACTTTTTACCGAATTTTTCAGTCCAGCTAGTTCGGAAGGGAAAAAGAAAATTTCTGAATATAAATCATTCGATCACTCGGATTTTTACGGGTTTTAGATATATCTGTCAATTTCCACCAATCACGAGCCAGTAGTATAAATAGTATGTCTTTCACACACACATACATACATATCATCACGCCTGTATCCCCGAAGGCGTAGGCAGAGGTGTACCAATGTACACCCACAGTTCGCCGATGTGTTTAGGTCCCATGTAATAGGGTTCGCGTCTATTGCCACTAACCGGGCACAAATCCAAACTCCGACCTGCTACTGAAAATTCCATAGAAAAATCCAGTAACACCTTGGTCGACTCGGGAATCGAACCCAAGACTTCTAGCGTAGCAGTCGCGCTTAGCACCACTAGGCCAACGAGGCAGTTTGTCTTTCATTTGTAGATTTTTTCACATAGACATCAAGATGCCTTTTTTTGCGAACGAATCCCATGCGAATTCCACCTTACCATACCATTAGAAGTCAGCATTCGATATAAAGACTATAAAACCTGTCAACAGGTTATAACTTTAACCAGTTAACTACAAATAACTGTTTTGTAAATAACTTATCTTATGTAACTAAAAAATATACATAGATACATGCGTTTACATTTTACTATAAATGAAAAGACTAATCTCAGTCGACGCGACAGTTTGACAGAGTTGGAACGCTTTAAATCAATGCATGAACACGCCTCTTTCGAACTCCACACCCATTATAAATCACGAACAGACATGGAAATGTAGCCAATGATAACGAATTCACGATGCTTATACAGAATAAATGGAATGCAAATTATATCCCAATTATTATTTATAACCTACTTCGAAAAGGTAGGTGTATATTTAATTTTGGTCAATCAAAAATAACCGAAACTGTTTGTGGTTTTCGAGCTTAATTTTGCATATTTTTTAAGTTATGCACTAAGTTCTTCAAATAAGGCTTATAGGCACTTAAGAAACGTTAACTCTAGTTGATCGGTTTCAAAGTGCCAATTACAAAATTTCAGTGGAACACACACACCTTTTAATTTATTTAGTTGTTTGACTATATATACTGCCTCGTTGGCCTAGAGGTGCTAAGCGCGCCTGCTACGCTAGAGGTCTTGGGTTCGATTCCCGAGTCGACCAAGGTGTTATTGGGTTTTTCTATGAAATTCTCAGTAGCAGGTCGGAGTTTGGATTTGTGCCCGGTTAGTGGCAATAGGCTCGCCCCCTATTACATGGGACCTAAACATATCGGCGAACTGTGGGTGTACATTGGTACACCTCTGCCTAACCCTTCGGGGATACAGGCGTGATGATATGTTTATGTTATGTTACTATATATACGTCCTACTTTGTAAATATTATTAAGTGTATTTATATTTAGTATGAAAACGTGATTACAGTAACGTATAACGTTAAACCACGCACGTTAATACGCAAAGCTTATTTATTGCAGTCTATAAGTAATTAATTTATAAAAGGTTATCAATTATCACTGATTCATGTAAAATATGAGAAACGTGCTGAAGTATACTTGCACCATATTAAAACATAAACGTGACTGCTAATAGACTACACAACTATTATTAATTACGTAATTATGTATAACCTTTTTGCGCGACTTTGTTCACTTCATACAAAAAATTGGCTCTATGTACATCACAGCCACAGCTTTTCAAGACAAAACTGTGACTAATAATACTAATTAATTGCAACGGATTAAAAGCAGCTTACAAGTTTACTTTCCTCCTATTTATGAAGTAACTTAAAGTAACAAGCATTTTAAACTATACAATAATATTACGATCAGTCCGATCAGTTCCAATGTAAACAAGGCATGCAAATAATGAACTAAAGTTGGATAACCTCCCCAAAGCAATATGTTTCTGAAATAATGAAGTATCTTAAATGTGTAGGTATTACTTGACACAGGTAATAAACAGTTTGCATGCAAAACTTACATGCTAAATCAAGGACGTACGATACTGGGGTTATCGACACATTTCTGGTAGGATTCGATTGAAACTAGCCCAATATTATCAAGTTGTAGGCCAAACGAAAATACATTATTATCTGTTTTCGAAAATATTTATGTAATAAGTAAATAGAATTTGTTGAAACTAAGTCGAAACAATAAGTTATCATTAGATCTGAAAATTGGAAATTAAATTTTCCTAAGTTTGCCTCTCGAAACTTAAATTTATAATAAATTTTGTTTAATTAATATACGGATTTACCTGGCTTGTTTTACGCTAGTAGGCTGGCTAAAGTCGCTACACAAAATTTGCGAAAGGTATTGCCTACTTATTTTAATAAAACTCTTTTGATAGTATTCTTTTGCTGCCAAAAACAGTCTTTCTTATTGATCCGACACTCATTTTCTATGTTTTATAGTCGCCATATCGTTGTGAAGTAACTGCAAACAGTTATACAATATTATACAATACTTGATCATTTGTTTCATCCGTCAATGATGCGAGATTATTTCAGATGTGTTATGATCTCTTAAGGTGGACGATGTTTTATTGTTTATCCTTTTATATTCCTTATTTGGACAGCCCGAAGTCATGAGGGGAAACCTATCCAAAGGCGGTAAATAAACGGGAAATTCATATAGTAAATATACATTAAGAAACAAACTAACACTTTTTCCTCCTTGACCTTAAATTAAATATCAAATTAATTACTGCAAATTGTATAAATAATAATAATTTATTATTTTCCGCCTATTAAGTTATTCTATTTAAAGTATATTTTAGGTAAAATACAACGTTTTTAATTCCGGAATAATTTATAATTTATATTTTTTCTTATTTAATGTGTAGGCTAGTTTGTATAGTATTGTAAATATTTCAAGTTAAATTTCGAAAATAAAATTTATAATAAAATCAGGAAATGTTTAATGAATTTAGCAACTTCATGGATTATAGGTGAAATTGATCCGGATAAATGTTTTCTGAAAATGAGTTTCCGGATTCTAATTTTGCTCGGGTTTGGTCACATACAATAAAACGCCATTAGAATCCTGAAGAGTCTAGGTAAACAAGCGTTTTAGATTACTGCGACCGATTACGCCTGTAATTTCAGATGATAGCGAACATTATGATTGAACCAATGTCATTTTGTTGTTGACAAAAACGTTTTACGTGTTTTGTATAAGTAAAACTTTAATGACTTTTGAGATTTACGCATCGTTGAAATAAAGATGCATTAAATACGTTTAATTTTTTGTTTATTTTTATGAAATTTAGGGACTGTTCTTCTCTCTTCATGCAAAAAAAAACTGGATTCACTATTCGCTTGTACCATTTACCATTTAACAGTTTTACGAGTACCATTTAGTATATAACGCACGCATAAAATAACTGGTAAAAAGAACTGAAGGCGGAAGTAAAATAATTTATATAAAGATCTGCTGGAAACCCCGTTAACGATTTTCCTTTTCCGCAAGCTATTTTTAATCGACTTCAAAAGTAGGAGGTGAGGCGAGGAGGAATTGAATATTTGCCACGTGATAACTCTTGTAATTATAATTTCAAAACTTCTTCTTTTTGTGTTTATTCATACTCTTACCTTATAGATGGGTTTTGTATTAAACATCACAATAGAAACAGTACTTTGGTTTTTTAATAAAAAAATATTGCAAAAAGAATTATGATGTATAACGTTATTTTTTTTTTAATTGAACTAATTTTTAACAATTTTGTGTAATCATGTAAATTGAGAGGTGGAAGTTGAAGCCAGTGATATTATGGTATATTATATAATTTTAGATATATAACTACTTTTGTGTATCATTCCTAAAAAGTAGAGCATTAATTTACTTATTTCCATTGATTTTATGCCTTTATATGGAAACTTTGTGATACATACCTAACATTATGAAGGTAACCTAAAGATTATAAAATATTTCCAATATATTTTTTAATATCAATCATGCATTCAAATTAACCTTTTGACACTAATTTGTTAAACAATACAAATGAGAGAAGCGTGACTTTCACACTGTCGATGATACACACTTATCTGCCCTCGGTACAAAAGTTATTTGACTACCAACAGTGGAATTAGCAATCCTTCGTCCTATCTCAAGTCAAACGTTATGTTAACCGGGGTCAATGAGGTCACAAAACAAGAGAGGTCTTCCATCATGAGAGCTACACGCTGAACACGGATTGAAATTTGACCTTTCAGTCTTCGCGTGACGTCACGCAGCGCGCGCGCCGGTCTTCCCGCGTCGTATCATAGCAAAGTCGCATTTGTATATAATCGGTCGGCAGGAAATTCAACCGCCAGTCTTCTGTGGTGCGTCTGTAATCAATCACATCTAACGGGAAGCACACTGGATGTTATAATTCGTGGATAATTCACGATCGCTAGGTTCCTGAATACAACTTTCTAACAGATTACCAGGTAAGTCTTTCTCTAATTATTAGTACCCGATTAGAAAAATAATATTATTATTTAATTTGATTTAAATTTAAATAATTTTCATTCAAAAAGTTTTGTGATAATTTCTGACAACAATATTATTCTTCATTTCTATGAAGTCAATGACAGTTTTGTTTTTTTTTTGTATAAATTGTTATGCACTGTTGTTTATGGGTATATTTTGTAACCAGGAAGTAATTAGTATGAGAATAACATTAGTAAGTGTTGGTGACAAGACACTGGTCATTTATTTATTATTATAATAGGTATAATAAATGTATGTAAGAATAAAAATACGAACGGAAGTTTTGAGCCTCGGTTATTCCGTCAGGTATTATTTTAGTAAACATTTTAACCTTAAATTACATTGCACTGTTTTTGCAAGCTATTTGTTTTTACCTTCACTGACAACATACAACCAATAACAATTCTTAGTCTTTTCGTCATAATTTTGGGGGCTAAATTCTATATAAACATTATTTAATTTTTAATATTTTTATAAATTTTAAAAGAAAGAATTATCTAGTTTTGAGTATGGATAATTAAATTACTTAATTGCAATTTAGAACAAAAATGTCAATCTTAAAAATATTATTTGAATAATTTGTTTATATCAATAAGCTATTAAAATTGCATTATAAGTGCTACTGCAATGCATGGTCAAATTTTAAATACTGCTTCTGCTCATTTATGATCCACTTTCTTAAGAAAATAATAATTTATTCCAAAAAAAAAACTTGTTACTATGCAAATAAAATTATTTAAATCTGTAGTCAAGCCAATCCGATCGGAAACACACACTAATAAAACACGTAATCTTAAAAATAACAAGTCATATTGTTTTCTAAGATTTACGCGAATGTAAGACATTGAAATAAAATTACTTTTGAACGGATTGAAATACAATCCGATCAAAAGTAGGTATTACCCAAAAACAAGTCATGTTTTGATTAATTAGTGTTTAAAAGTAGGTTAAAAAAATCTCGGAAATCCCAAATTAGGGAATCTGCCCAGAAACAGACGTCGGGATATTAATTCAATTACAAAAATAATCGTTTGTCATTTATTTGTAATAGGCATTTTAAAACAAAAACAAAATAATGAACTTGAAATATGACGTCATCATAATATTATTTGTTTAGTAGCATTGTCGACTGTTGAGCTAATTTTTTGCGTAATTAACAATTGGTTACGCGGTAACTTAACCTTGAATTACTAAATACATGGTGAGATTCAATTAGCAGAATTTTAAACATGCTTCTTGATTCCCAAAAACTTAGTTACAACATAGTTGAACATAGGTTTAGTATTACAATTAAATTTAAGTCTTGGATAATTAAATATTTTAAGAAGCTATATTCTTTATAAAACTTGAAAAAAAAACCCAAGTTGTTTAATATTTATTTAAGGAGGGATATCTCGTTCGTTTAAAACATTAAACAGACAAGTAATCAAATCAATTAATTTGTCTTTTTGGGGCTGATCGTTCCTTGTTAAAACCCTTTATTATACAACCTCTATTATTCTGGATGAAAAAAATAAGGGGGCAGAGTGTGCCAAATCCACTCGAAAAACATAACCCTCGTTCGTAAAAGGAGAGTTCTTAGTAGCTGTAATATATAGTAACTACCAGAGTTGAATCCTGAGCAAAGGCCACCCTTTACCTGTTCCATTAATTACAGTCATTAGCGAATATGAATCAGTCTTCTGCGCTAATTCTGCAGGTATCATCTCTAAAATACACATGAGAAACATCGCCTTCAGTTTATGATTTTTGAGTTAAAATTTATTATCATCTATTTAATTAGTTATCTGTATTTTGACTGTTAGTTAAAAGGCACCAGACGGTATGACTTTCGGCTTAGGAGATAAAGTTGTCAATAATCGCAATATGAAAAGACGTGTTTGCCAAAGAATACCTATTTGGTTCCGCAGCGGCAAATCCTTTTCCTAAAATTCTAATTGCAAAAGAGTGTTTAATTAAACACTTTTAAATTAATAGTGTTGAAGTATCATGTCGGTCGGTTTATCTTCTGATAAGGCCAGAAGCATAATGAATTTGTCTGTCGTCGAACGTGAGATCGCGAACTATCGTCTCTTATTGCACACAAAGCGGGCTCTGTCGTGATCGGCGCTCGATTGTCATCGCATCATGCAAAGATCACGCCACTCCCGCGCACCCGTCACTGCGGTCATTTAAACATATTAATGCGCTAGACGCAGTGCAGAATGAATGGTGGTGAAGGAAAACGTAGTATGGAAATAATGGGAATGGTATAAGCAGATGTATTGCGGTCTCTTTATCGATGTTCATTTTATTGGCAAATCAATCTCATAACCAGTGACCATATATATCCCACCGCAGAAAAGAGTTCCATTATAGAGAAGAGAGATGAGCATTGAATGCGCTGTTTACAGATTACATATTTCAACAGATGAAAAAATATTAATATTTAGTTGATAGTAACAGAGATTTGCAATAATTACTTTTATTGGTATAAGTATCATTTACAAGTTCATTACTCAACCTAACTTTGTTATGTTATTGAACTGATAACCGTAGTCAAAATAAACGAGAATTCAGCTTAAATTAAAAATGAATCACACTATCAACGTGCATTTAATTTTTGACTGATTTTAATGTTAAGTCATTTTGAACATTAGGCAACTATTAATTCAAGACGACAACGTTTCCAATCTAGTTAAATGAAGTAATACCTACTTTTAATCCCATTTAAAAGGATTAATTATCGACATATAACATGATTATGCCAACCCTATAGCTGGCACTTTCACACTCAGTAAGAAGGTATTATTTAAAACGGTCACTTTATGCATCGGGAAAACTACTGACGACAGGAGAGTAAATATTAAGGCCGTAGCAGTTAAGAGATGAGTAGTAACCGAACAACATCCGCCCACGAGCAAGACGCGTGCTTCAATCACTCATAGCTAAGCTGTTTTGGGAAATCTGTCGTGTTGACTAGGTGGCCTAGCGGTTCAATGATCGGAATTATGTGCACATAATTGTGTTGCATGTTCGAACCCTACAAAAAAAAAATGGTTAAATGAGACTTTTTCTAAATTATGTGTTCTTGTTGTTTCCTTATTGTTCAGAGTTACATTATTATTCGGTGAGAAAAATATCTACAGGATTTTTCTAGTTTCCTATAATGGAAATTTGAAATCCCGCAATGAGCAAGCAAGGTGGAAAATGCTCGTTCCTGCTCTACATTCAAAAAATGTGATTAGAATGACATACACAAAACAACAATTTAAAGATATAATTCATCTTCATAATACTGTTTGCTCAGCAACCAAGTTCAAAGATTTACTAAATGTATCTTCGAAATATATCCACGATTATGAGATCTACGTTTAGTGTATCTCTATGTCTCATCCAGTAAGTTCAATGTGAAAGTTAAATCACTTCACACATTGCTAATGGATTGCCGTATATGGGGCCTTTCCTGCTACTGCTCTAAAGTTTGATTAAGACTAAATTATATATATCTCACAAAGACATTTATTAAGTTTATTTATTTTTGTATTTAATTTTTCGCTCAAAATGTTTCCTTCCACTAAGTAGCAACAGTTTTACTGTTAGAGTATACATATGAAACTATAGAGTGAGCCTATCGCAGTTTAAACCGTAAGCACTAGTGTGAACAAGTGTTGTCGTACATTATGAATGAAGATGGGGCTTGCCGTTTTAAAAAATCTATCTAAAACACTAATATTATCCTAACAATGTCAATATAAGTTTCTCGTTGCGCGAAAATTAACTTACATGAAAAACTAAATATACTAGGTTCAGACTAAAAACTGCTCTCGCTTGGTACAAGGGGAACCTAGCGATAGTAGCAGTCTATGTACGTCAATGGTTTTACTATATTGAAAATAGAGATACTCGTATTTGACACAATTCTAGACAGTTTTTTTATTGTAAAATGAATTAACTTCACTATGTATGTAAATATCTAAGACAATAGTCGATAGCGTAAAACCAATGACAGCAGCGTTCAATTGACTATTTAGTTTATCTAAATTAAAATTGTAAATAAATATTAATTATTCAAATAAACCGAGTCATTGTGTTCTAAAAATGTCACAGAATAATTAACGAACAGTATTTACGTTATCATGGACCATTAAATTCAAATATGTATTAAGTCGCAGTGCTATGTAATTATTTTATTGTTGATAGTTTTGACGATATTAATAATGGTTTAAAGAGCTCAAGATTAAGAACGGGATAACAAACAAAACATCTGAAAACATTTGAACACACGTATCTATATCGATCGTACCTTAAGAGTTAGTCATAGCTGACTGTCAAATATATGCACTATTCTTACTAAGTTGCTTCATTATGTTCAGTAGTTAAAGTATAGTAAAGAACATCATGGAGCCTGAAAGCCCTAAGTCAGTTAAGAAAAGGTAAGCCAGAAAAGATAATAAAATGTTTAAAGTATCGTTTCTAGTTCAGTCCACCATATATTCCAAGCTACTGAACCCATTTTAAGCTAACAAGTTTAAAAGTTGAATACTTGATAGACGTTTCAACCTCATGTAACTGGTCAAAGTCCAAGAGATTTAACAGTTCATGAACTCATTAGCAGCTTTGTAGACCTTAAGAATAGGATTTCGAAAACGAGTTTAAACTATCGTTTTTAAATACTTGAATAAATTACTGAACGCCTTGTCCCAAAATATTTTGAAATTAGACTCCCGTAATTGTTATCCAAGATAAAGTTTCATAATGATTTCGAGCTAGGGTCCTTTTTAATTATCTCATCAGTTCTACCATTAAAAGAGGAAGAAAGAAACAAATGAATAACAATATTTATGATAAATAATATGTCATAACGTCATAACGATTCTTATCAGTATTATCAACAGAAAACATTGATGACGTATTCATAGATTTGCGTGCGTAAGTGCGTATAGGCAAATTGTATCATAATAACTACTTGTTTATGTTGACAATTTGTTTGTGTACATACGCCAATGCATTAGGTTAAATAGATATTTATGTGTCATTAATGGAGATCGCGTTGATTTATAGATCTGAAATATCTATAACTAAGTATAAACTGTGTAATAGATGTGTTTGTAATAGCGACACGAAATTCGGGGTATCGCAGTTTTTTGTCTCCAGTGTCATCATTTAGGTACTAATAAAGGTAAGCAAAACACTTGTCCTTTTCGACAAAAAGTAGGTTTTTTTTGTCATTTTATATATTAGCTCTCGGAAACACACAATGTTGATAGTCGTTAACAATTAATGAACAACTAATATGAGAACATAGGAATAATAAACAACATAATGTGTTAAAAATGTTGTACCAACTTTTAAAAACAACAAACCGAAGTTATTTAATATGTTGCGGCTTACATGTGTGATTGGATGTCGGAAAAACAGCTTAACTGTACTTACCGAGCGAGCCACGGGGGCGCGTGACGTCATAACAGCATTTTTCTCATCATAGCTACAATAACTGTAGCCTCAGCGATTTTCTAGAGCTTAGTGTACCTGATCCTTTAACCTAGAAATATTTTTGAAATAGTAAACCTTGATAAACCTTATTGCATAAAAATAATATACGCTTATGTTATATTTTAGGTCACAAATGTAATTTCGGAAGCATAATTTCACAATTGGCGATCTTGCTAGGCCCTCTACTCTTAGCTGCTGGCTGGCCAGGCTTTCGCAAATTTATTTTCTAGATAGAATTTTTGTAAAATATGTTTTCTTTTATGTGTATGTAGGTATGCAATTTTGCTAGAACAGATCCTGAAAAGAACTTCCTTCTTATACCAAAGCGTATTCGTTTCTCGTAGATACTATTTTAGGGTATACTCAGGTAGAAAAGTCTGGATTTAAGTTTATTGAATTAAAGTTCAAAGGTAACGGAACAGTGAAACTGTACTCCATGTAACTACAAAACTCTAAAGTTTGAACACAACTACAGTTTGGAACTTAGATATTTACTTCTTTGTTAGTTCTATTGGTACAACTATCACTAGAAATGTAAATGTTTGGATGCATTTTGTATCTGATTAATTTTATATTGAACAACTATCTACTAATATGAAGCGACTTTTTCTTCTTTTATGAGGTCTTGGTTTTGTGAGATGAAAGTCACTGTTATGCAGAAGGAAAATAAAAAACTAAATTAAACAAATAAACTGGAATCCTTTGATGTGATTATATAGGACGACCTCTGAGGTTGACCATTTTGTTGAGAAAAGGACAAGTTTTAGACATACTGTGAACTAATGTCACATAGGCAAAAGTAACTCTGAATGTCTGTTACGCTTCACAGATAAACCGCTAAACCGATATTGATGAACCTTGTTATAGGCTGTTTAGATCTCAACAAAGGACAAACATTATCCAAATATTTAAAACCGTGTTCTTTGTTGTAATTGATGTGACATTGTATTTATATGAGTTCAATAAAACTCAGGTCAAAAACCAATCAAGTCAATTACTCATTACAATTTCTTACGCACTACATAAACGCGAAACAAATGAATAATGTAACTATATTTTGAAGTTTTTTTTGTGTTTATTCTTAGTTTACTATCGTTATATGGCACGTGTAAAGATCACTCATAAAGAGCCTATTTTGTGTAGAACTCTCCATTTTATTTTATAACTGAAATATACCCGAAAATATTGAATTTCATATGCATAAATACTTCGAAATAAATTTGTTATAAGTCAACGACCTTTGTTCCTTGACACACTATTTTAATGTAAGTCGCTTGTTCTTTTTTCATGTAGTGAACAAAATACTCTAAGTTTCCGAAGTAAGTAGTATGAAATTGAAATTATATTAACATGACTCAGTAGATGTGAACTCAAAGTGCATTATTATGCATGCAGTCGGTCAGACAAAATGGCTCCGTCAGCTTTGCGTTTCAACTCGTCTGAATCTACGTTATTCGCAGATATTCAATATGTAACTTTTGCATCATGCTAAGGTAGAAATATGAAACGTTGCATGTAAGTCAAATAACCACTTAGGTACCTGCACGTCAGCTCTGAATAATTTTGAGGGATGAGGTATAATACAATCTGTTTTTGGGAAAGGTCAATGCCACATCTTGGGATCAGAACAAGATTTGATATTGGCAATAAAAAAAAACAAGATTAGACCTGAGTAGGTAAATTACCATTTAACATTGCATTATTTATCAGTATAATATTAAGTATCAGTAAAAAAAATGTACGGTTTAATAAAATGATTCAGTAGATGATGTTCAAATAAAACGTATCTGACGCCAACATGCTCTCAGTTTTGCATTCTTTGTATTCTGAACTGATATTATGTTCGCGCAAAATATTAATATTACGAGTTATTGTTCTATCAAAGAATAATTCACGGAAGAATCTCTGCATTCACATAACAGTTGCTGTATTAAAAAGGTTTAAGTTTCATAGAGTAATAATATTTTTAATGGAGAGACGATAAAATTAAATAAAAATAATGTTGCAAATGGGGATCGAATCTGTAATATCACTCGCAGGAATTAAAACGATCTTGACCATTGCACCGCTTTTTTCAAATATTGTAGACTAGCTGTGCCCCGCGGTTTCACCCGCGTGAATGACAAAACATAAACTATCGGTATAAATGAGCCTTAGAAATAGCCTATGTGTTATTTCGATGAATAAGCTACATTTATTGTAAAGTTTCATTAAAATCCATCCAGTCGTTTTTGCGTGAAAGAGTAACAAACATCCACACATCCATTCTCACAAACTTTCACATTTATAATATTAGTAGGATACACAAAATAACTTAAAATGTTTCTTGCAGTAAGCCTCTTTACGTTATGAATACATAATAAATAATACTATTGTAATTTAATTCACAACGTATTATTTAATATTTCCCCGTACTGTTGCTAAGGACAAATCTACAATAATTTTATGTACAATGATTCTGAATTGATTGTATTCATGCTAGAGATATTCGTGTGTATTTTTATATAACATGATTAGTTACTGTCGAATATTATGACAAAGGATACTTTACGTCTAATGTTCATAATTAATTTCATTTTTTACACTTCAGCCTGCATGTTTAAAATTATTAGTAAGAAATTTTAGCTCGTACTAGGGTTTTATCAATGAGAATTTTCCGCTATGGTCGATAATAAATTTATTAAGGACACAAGAATAAAGTGACGTCGGAAAGCGATCCTTGTGACACTCATTTAATCATAAAATTGCCAACTATGTTGTTCGTACGGCATACGTTGTGTATCATACAAAGAAGTAATAAATAAATCCAGTATTTTCTAGTTAACATTCAATAAATTGGCCTCAAATCCCAAAATAAACCTGTAACTACATCTAGGCCTTATATTAGAATCCTGAACGGCTATATCGCTGTTTATCTAGCTTTGGATCTTGGATCTGAATTGAATCTTACCGGATTTAAGTTTGAACTTTATATCCCGAATATCAGATCCCAACTTTACTTAGTCTTTAGAAAAATATTGTCCGGTAATAGCTGAAATGTGGTAGGAATGTTGTTTTGCATTAAAAGTAAATCAGAAGTATTTTTAAGTCAAGGATTAAAGCTATTCATATCATAAAGATAAGGCTATAAAATGAGCCTGATTGAATAATGACGCACTTTCATAAACCGATTTAAATCGACTGTGGAAGTACTGATATACAATTCTATATGTTTTTAATTAGTTCTAATGTTAAGTGCCGTGTGAAGTTGTAGTTTTGAAGTGAAGTTCGTTGCAAAGTAACCGTATTCAGTAATTTATCAAAATGCAAAGTAAGACTTTGAATAAGGAAATTTAAAGGAAATAATTACAAGGAAAACGTGTATAACGCTATAAGTGAGCAGTTTAAGTGAATTTATTTTTAAATAATTTATTAATGTTGTTCGCAGACAAAATGCCTCCCCAAGGGCAAACTGGTGGATCATGGGTCTTGTATGAAACAGACGCTGTGAACCAAGACACAGATGCGCCAGTCATTGTGCCACCATCGGCCGAGAAGAGAGAGTGGAAGATAGTATGGAGAAACGTCATCCTGATGGCCGTCTTGCATATAGGAGGACTTTATGGGGCCTACCTCTTCCTCACTAAAGCAATGTGGCTTACGGATATGTTCGGTAAGTTTTTCTATTTGTTTTTTTTTTTTATTTTAAAACTGGCCTCATCACCATCAATTATATGGGATCGATGCAGTGTGTATTTTATTTCCATTCATCTCTACTATACGTCATCTTTTCTTTTTCATGTTATATTATACAAAATCCATCCATCCAACTATTTGAAAAAGTGTGTGTTATATATCAGACTTCAAAAAAACAATAGGTAGTTTCACTTTCTATTTATCAATATTCAACAAATTTAAATTTTGTTGTACTTGGGCATTTGTTAACTTGTAGTCTTTTCAAAATATTCTAAGTAAATATTATAAACAGTTATAAGTATTATGAAAACTGCAATTTGCAGTGTCATAATCATGCTGATTTGGTTTGATCATTTGTTTACACTTAATCAGATTTAAGAACACCTGCAAAGATTTACGCTTTGATTTGATCAAACCTATCAATCTTAGATATGATGACGAGGAAGTAGAAAAATATTTTAGTATTGTAAGTAACTGTTATTATTTACCTTAATCGAATGAATAATGAATATAGGAAAATACAGCTTATGTTTACATCCCGTAATATGATCTAACAAAATTCCCATATACAAAAGCGTATGTCATTACAACCGAAGTTATATCCGTGATAATTGGGGCTAACAGGAATCAAAATTCGGCAAGGATCGGGAGTCTCGCATCAGGCACTAATTTCCAAGAATAGGTCATTCAACTCATGATTCCATCTGACTTTTGATTTCCGCTAGTTTTTGGTAATTGAATAGTTCATTAATTACGAGTAGGTATTAAAATGCACCTTTTGATATCAAGCAAGGAATAAGTTTATAAAATTACTGTTAAGTATGTTAAGAATGTGTTTAAATTTATAATTCTTGTCTCACACGTTTTGCACGTGAGTTTGTAGACCATTAAAATAAATAAAAAATAACCTTCAAATTATTATTGTTCTAAGTCTGGGTGTCCTTTGTTTATGTGATTTAAATTTTAATCTTCTCATCTTATCAACATTACAGTTTACTAAGTTATTGCAAAAGTCGTATTTTTTTGTTTTATATATATACAAAAACTATCTACTTCTTCCTAGCTGAGTTATAACACTTTTATAATTTAGACAACGGGTTAATAAAATTACGTCAATACAAAATAACATCACAAAATACTACAAATTCAATTACATTTTCATAATCTCACGATTGAAATCTGTATCTTGATAACGATAATTTTACAAATTGTAATTATGTTGAATAATATGTATATAAAATATATTCATTCATCATTAACTTGTGGAAATTTAAATAGACAGATCATCGTATTTGTTTAACATTGTAAAATTCAAATATATGAATTTTGATTGAGTTTTTATAAGTTATTCTGCTTATCTTTCCTGCTCGGAATATAAGTCAGAAAAATTATATGTATGTGACTTGTGATTAATTTTCCAATTTATTTTGTTTCAGCGATTTTCTTGTACTTATGTTCGGGCCTGGGCATCACAGCCGGAGCACACAGGCTTTGGGCTCACAAGTCATACAAAGCGAAAATACCTTTGAGAATTCTGCTCACTATCTTCAACACTTTGGCCTTCCAAGTAAGTCATCTCGAGGGATATTAATTTCAAACTGCAACTTCGTAGTATACTATAGACAACTAAGCAAATACACGGGCTGTCGACGAGACAAAAGACGAGCAGCCGAAAGGCGCTTTAGACGCGTGAGAGCAGTCGACAGCTCGAGCAGTTAGTGTATATTTATCCCTGCCTTACTGCGCGAGTAGTCCGTGTATGGGTAGCCTTAAGTATTTTTCTTAAAAGTATCATTGGAATCTCTAGTCCCTCGTATCCTGAATTAATGACATTGCAATAAAGTAATTCGATATAAAATCTTGATACAGAATTCCTAGTATTACACTATAAAATTAACTTGTGAATCCTAAGAAACTTCTGAACAGACAGGTTTCATGAATGCTTAATGGATTATACTGAAAATGTATGGGTAACTTTTCCGAAAAATTTTCATTAAACATGCATGACACAAAATGTATAAAACCCAATACTATATATTGTAGTAATATTAGATACATACACTTAAATATACAAAGCACTTAAATTATTTGGCTTTTATAAATATTACGCCCATTTTTAACAAGCCCTATAGCCATATTATATGAGATATACATAAATAAGTTAAAGCACGAAGCTATTGAAAGAATATTTAAAGTGTAATCTCCATAGCGCTAGGGACTAGGGTTTAACTCCTTAGTTATAACAAGGCGAGTCTCGAAACTTTCAAGACATAATCTTGTCCAGTAAGCACGTGCACTCGTAAAAGTTCAAAAGGTTAATCGTATAGAGATGTGTGCGTGAGCGATAACACGAACTAAAAACAGGAAAGTAGGGAAAACTACTAGAATACGACTTAATAACCAAGGGCACCTTTAACATTATTCCAGTTTAATAATAGAACAAAGTCTTGAAAGTCACACATAGTGTGTGCCTTCGTTTAACGTCAGAGTTCACTTCGATCTACGTAACCGAGGCATAATGACCTAAAGATTTTTGTCTTTTAGTTTACGTCACTGTCAAGGTCGCTTGTATCTTTTAGTACGTTTCAAGACTTTTTAGATAAGTTTTCAGTGATGCGAAACACCATATGACTCCAAGTATATAGATTCTGTTTACATGTTGAATTTTAAATTATAATTCTAGATACAGTTTGGCTATTTATTATTCTTACATAACTCAAAATTGGCCGCTCAATGTAAAATACAAATACGGTATTCAGTAGCCGGTAAGTCTGGAAAGCAGAGTTTAGGAAAAGACTGCAAATGATGACAATAATGATGGTCTACATTTTCTCAATAAGTCCTATTCAGTAGAAACCAGATTAGACTAGTGTTTGCTAAATCACGGATGGAAACCATGTCACTTACCCTGCAGCTTACGATGGTAGTCGGGGTCAATGTCATATCATTGCAACATATGATAAACAAATGACTGTGTATGACATTGTAAGGTCTCATGGAACTTTCTGCTAATATCCGATAGAAGCAATATTCCCGATAACACGTGAGCGAGTGATCGATACGGTAACATGTGGTAACCACGCGTGAGAATCTTCGCTATCAGCATCACCTTTTAACTTCATTATCGGCGATTACCCTTTCAACCCGTAATTAGTTTATCATTCGGACATAATGTGATCTATCGGGACTTTCTTCAGTAAACATTGTTTTATCGGTGCATGAAATACTTAACATAATACCTATTAACACGTTAAGGAATAACTTTGTGCCTTTTACGAAAATTTAAATTATGTTTGGCACAGTTAAAGTTTGTGCGGCAAAGGCGTTCAGAAAGCATTTGTTTTGAATAAACATAACATAACATATCATCACACCTGTATCCCCGAAGGGTTAGGCAGAGGTGTACCAATGTACACCCACAGTTCGCCGATATGTTTTAGGTCCCATGTAATAGGGGGCGAGCCTATTGCCACTAACCGGGCACAAGTCCAAACAACTGTTTATAATATATCTGGAAATACTCTTAAAAATAATAACATCTAAAAGTGTTGCCACTAATTACTAATTAGCTACACATATACGAAATACGTTGGCTATTTAACGAATAAAATAATATTTATTTAAACTAAATTTTTAATTACTATTTACGCGTAGATTTTTTTGGAATTTTCTATCAAGTCTCATTGTATCCAAATGTTAATCTAATTAACGTAAAAACAAAAGGAATGTATGTATGAACGATGACGATAAATAATTGACAATAACAAATACTTCTTACGTACTTTATATCTTATCTAGAAATTCTAGTTGGTATTAGGAAAATTATAATCTGATAGTAATAATAAAATCATTGGCATTATATTGATAAACAATGACAAACGATATTTAATACTATTATTGCACGTGATTTTTATTGACCGATATTAATGTAGGTAGATTGCAACGGATTTGCAACAGATTTTTTCAAATTATTTACTAGCAACATTATTCGGATTTACACACGTAGTTTTATTCCCATGAACTTATGTGAAAAGAAACATTATTTGTACAGGAGAAAGGGGATTTTAAATTAGGATTTAAAAATTAATGTCTTATAAAACGAAACCAAATAAATAAATATTGCTAGACCCCTTAAAAAATTGCATTATTTTCCTATTATTTTTCCCCTTGATATTTAACTCTTGTTTTTGTCACCAGGATGCTGTAGTTGACTGGGCCCGAGACCATCGCATGCATCATAAGTACTCCGAAACCGATGCTGACCCTCACAACGCGACCCGAGGATTCTTCTTCTCACACGTCGGCTGGTTGCTGGTCAGGAAACACCCGCAGATCAAGGCCAAGGGCCACACCATCGACCTCAGTGACCTCAAGAGTGACCCCATTCTTCGTTTCCAGAAGAAGTAAGTTATTTCAAACAAAGTTTATTTGAAATAGGTTAAATTAAATAAATAAATTAGGTCTCAGGGTTATCTAAAAGAGTTGTATTAAAAATAGTCTTATCTAATAAGTTATGTTTTTAGTTTGTCATTTTAGACAAAATAATAACACAAGGTTAAAAATAGTGATCCTAATTTTATGTATTTTTAAAATGACCTATTTTTGTTTGTCTTTTAAATAAAGTAAGCTAATATGAAGATGAATAGTTATATATACCTTACCTATATAACTCTTGGTATACTTAAACCTTTTTCACAATGAAGTTTCTAACATAGTTCTTTAATTTGCAGGTACTACTTGACACTGATGCCCCTGATCTGTTTCATCCTGCCGTGCTACATACCGACCCTGTGGGGAGAATCCGCGTTCAACGCGTTCTTCGTATGCTCAATCTTCCGCTACGTATACGTACTCAACGTCACCTGGCTTGTGAACTCCGCCGCCCACCTGTGGGGCAGCAAGCCTTACGACAAGAACATCAACCCCGTGGAAACCAGACCCGTATCACTCGTAGTACTCGGCGAAGGATTCCACAACTACCATCACACTTTCCCCTGGGACTACAAGACCGCAGAACTCGGCGATTATTCCCTTAACTTCACTAAAATGTTTATTGACTTCATGGCTAAAATCGGATGGGCATATGACCTAAAGACAGTCTCGACTGACGTGATCCAGAAGCGCGTGAAGAGGACCGGAGACGGTAGCCACGCCGTATGGGGCTGGGACGATCACGAAGTTCACCAAGAGGACAAGAAATTAGCTGCTATTATCAATCCCGAAAAGACTGAATAACCAAATTAACCCAGAACACAATTCCATTAGTTTTTAGATCGACGGGTGTATGCGTATTATACCAAGTGAGGGAAATGTGATACCAGTTATATTTATTTATTTCTTAATTATTTAATTTGCAATGATAATGGTTTATCAAGACTTTTAGAATTAATTATTAGATTTTTAACAAAATAATGCCCATCTGTTTTAATTGGACAGAATAAAAAGATAGATTTTGTTATATTGTGTTACCTTTTTTTACCTGGATACGACACCTTCTTTTCATGAAAATTGTACATACTTTTAAATATACTTTCATACAAAGGGTTTAAACATAACAGAGCCTATTTTAAAATACAGAAAATCATTCTTATTACTATTAGGGTACCGATGTTTCTGATAGAAAATTCAAGTAAATAATATGTTTTTGTTTGAATTGGAAATTAATAAGTAGACCTTCAATTACGATATGCGGACGGAAACAAAAGCTGTCTGTGGGATGGAACAGTATCAAGACTAAATAATTAGAACGAATACAATATGCTATTGACATGGGATCAAGCGTCACTGGACGTTCTCTGGCCTATTGTTCAGAACTGCCATTCAATTAAAATCCGAACCACTTTGGTCCCCACCACTGCCTGAACTATTCGTTCAGCTAATGTGATCTTGTAATACATAGGTACATGTAGGCACTATCTGCTGTCATTTGAGATTAATTATGAAAGTGTGGGCGCGGCAGTTTGGTCACATACATTATGATTATCTATGGCATTTGACACAATATGGGCCATTTAACATATTAAGGTTTTTTAAAGGCCGACTATTATTGTAATATGGTCCGTATATGTAGCAACGTGTCCGGGTCAGCTGCATTTGACTGTGTTCTAGTGACATAAACAGTCATAACACTGCCATAATACTGTTTACTTTTTAATTTACGAATAGAGACGGCCCCGCAAACATTAAATTCGCGGCGAAAACCTATCATAAGATGATGGTACTAAATATCACAAAAACTAGGCAGCTTTTTATTTACAACATTATCTTAACATATAAATGTTTGGAAAAAATCATAGATCGCCGAGAGAATCTAAAAATAATAGCTATGACGCAATCACAAACGTAGATAGTTATATACTTACTAGTTACATACAGATTGAACGCTTGCTCCAAGTTAGACCGTCCCAGCGGAATGTTTGAAGTGTTTGCAAAAAATACGAAAAATCAGCTTCAAAAATTTAAATTTCGGTAGTTTTACATGGACACTGAGTTTGGGAAATAAGATTTTTAATTTTTCTTCTCTGCTTCTTGTTTTAATATGCATGCATATGTTTACATGCATTTTTGGTATTGTCTTTTTATTGACCTGTGTTTGCTTGTGAATTTGATTGATATTGTTGAAAATGGTCGCTAATGAAGCGTTTTTGTTCCTTCGTACTGAAAACTGTTCATGTTAAGAATAACGCCTATCCTTGTTATATGTCGCTACTTACTTCAGCAGGCTGTAATTTCAATTAGGGGTGGCCGTATGCCTGCACTGTATGGTTGCCGTCAATTTGACGGCTTGTTTAGATCAACTCAATTACTTTCATATTCAGGGTGTGCTTTTTGTGACCACATGGTATTAAGAAATATTTATTCGTGTCAAACGTCAGCGGACTCTGAGTAACGCAATTTTTATGTTTGTGAAATGTAAAAAATAGTTAAAATAATAAAAAGAAAAATTTGACGTGAAATTCTATTTTGGCTCTTCTTTTTACTTACTGTGTAAAAATTATATAACTAGCGAAATGACTAAAACAGAAAGAAATATATGGAGAGCTTAAAAAAAACATCGTTAATGCATTATGCAACAGGAAAATGCCCGTCTCTGAAATATTGCAAAACGGAATTCATAAATAACTCTCTCATTTCAACGAATCGGATTTCGAATTTTTCCTATTTTCTCGGTTCCGTTGAAATTTAAACGATTATACTTTCTAAAATATTTAACTATAAAACTGTATGGCTTAAATAATTGTTATTGTAAACAACCTCGTAATTCACTTTTGCCTGAACGTGTTAAGATCGAAATCAATTTGACCGTTAAGTTTTATGTGGATAATAGAATTTTACGTAATCGTCGCACCTAATAGCACTAAAAACGTATATTTGAGGGTAACAAAATTATCAGTGCCGTGCATCATAATAAACGGACATAATATCAAAGATAACATTTTGGGGAAAATTCTAACTTGCTGAGTCACAGCCAAAAAGTACCAAAAAGAAATTCGGAGCAACTTTCTTAATTTTCCAAACCTTGAAATTGATGATCTATTTTTAAAAGTAAATGTTAATGTAGCATTTTTACCGTAATTTTATAAAAACTGTTTTTACCTTTTATTGAAATAGGACGTTGAATTGATCAGTTGGGTTAACACATATTGATCTATTGCTTTTGAAAGTAGACAATAAAGTCTATTTTTAGAAAGGTACAAATGTATATTAATATCAATCGCGCTTTAGTTTATGTAACAAACTATATTTCCTCCATAAATGAATACATTAGTTACCGTGTATTTGTTTACTTGAACGCAAAGGAAACTTCCCAATTGTCTATTTAGGCTTTGTTCTATTTCAATAGAGTCGCTTTTGTAACTATTAACGAGCGAACATTGAGGAGCTACGAGTTAATTGCTACGACCAAAGTTGGCTACGTTTTACGCTACGTTATTAAAAACATGAGTTACACTGAGACTAGAGCCTCTACCATTAGTTCTTTAAGTCCCACTGTTGCAATTGTGGAAGCGAGACGGCGCACTACATTGCCCGTAGCGCTATCTCTCTTTCATAACGCCAGTCCTGCTTTAACAGCTCATAGTAGAAACATTGGTTCGGAGTACCTAAGCTTTGTACCCAAAAATGGATATAGGTTAGATTGTGCCATTCAATAACTGATACCAGCGTAGGCCGAAAAAAGAAAGTTATCTTTGAATAGTACTTACACAAAGGTATAGATTTCGTTCACTGTTGACCTTTTATTTCGTCACTTGCAAAGTAATACAATATTTATCGAAACTTGACAAAATAGCGACAAAGTTAAAAGAGAGATTTGGAGTTCGTGTCAACTAAAATAGCTCAAACATATCAATAGTTGATGTGAATGTCTATTAGATAAGTTCCTTCTTTAAGTTTAAATCAAATCCATTATTGTGTCAAAACTTTTTCTCCATTGCCTACTGATTTATATTAATATGTTGTAAAAATTGTGGTGTTCAGTAATAAAATTCACATCAAGTTATAATAAAGATATCTTAGAATAACATAATCGCTGTCTTTTGGAAAACATTTCTCTTGGGACCCACCCCAATAATGTTGAATTACCAATTAGATATTGTTAATTAAAACTGTTCAGACCACTAACGAGCTACTGACCTGTTATCCCCAGAGATTCCAAGGTAACAAATAAGGTCAGATGTGTGTGAATTGATGATTTCAACAATTTAGACATGCAAGGCATTCAAATCTACCAACTAAAATAGCGAAAAAGCTTAGAAATTATTAAAAATCTTAATAAAATTTTAGGCAATTAAGTTAATGGCATGAATTTAAAGATCACACTGTATACGGGAGCGTCAAAGCGGTGGTGAAATTTCTTTTCATCAGTACTTCCCTATCGCTAGCCAGAGCGACACTGTCCGTAGTCAATAGGCTTTATCTAAGTCTGGATATTGTGTAAAGGTCATTATAAAATGTAGAAAAAACAAATTCAATCATCATACTTGAGAATAAGTGACGCGTAACAAAAGAATGTCGTTTATTAACGACAGTGAGTACGAAAACAACTCATTCTCGTTCTTCGGGCCTGTGGGCATGGCCTTCTTTGAAGATGGAACAGTTTTGGACGACACTTACACGGTCAAAATAGTCGTGAGCATCCTCCTGGGACTCGCTATGGTTTTGAGCGTCATCGGCAACATTTGCACTTTGACCGTTATCTGCCGAGACCGGACTATGAGGACGCCTACAAACTGCTATCTCGCCAACCTCGCCTTAACAGACCTTTTGACCGCTCTATTCATCCCGATTGAAATATATATCATCTTTATCCCAGACTTCTATCCCTTAGGGGAAGTGGGTTGTCGAATTCATTTCGTTCTCTGGGACGTGTTAAGTAACTGTAGTCTACTGATAATCACAGCGTTTACGGTCGAGAGGTACATTATAGTGACAAAACCTTTTTTGAGACAAAAGCTGTCGCTAAATTCTCGTGTCTTCAAAATTGTTGGAGTTATATGGTTGTTATCCTTAAGTTTTTGTATTCCCGACGTATTTTACATAGACCTACTTGAAAGAAAGGAGTATGTGTTTTGTTATTATAAGTTGACTAATATAGTGAGTGTTGTTGTCGGCTTCGAAATATTTATTTTCTTCTTGATACCTATGACTACTATACTAGTACTGTATATAAAAATGACGATAGCGTTGAGGTCGGCTCAGAATAAGTTGCGGAGCAGCCCAGTGGTGGGGAAGCAAAACAGAGACAAGGCAGTGAAAATGATTGGTTAGTACAATTGTTATCAGAATTTAGACTAGTATTACTTAACTTGTTTCTAGCTTTAAGCAGTTAATAGAAATGCACGTTATTTACAAAATTCAATTCTTCATACACATAAAATACCTAACAAAACTAAAATAATCTCATTGTTTTTACGAATGAAGATATATAACTTAATGTAAGCATACACACGTTCCGGTTTTCGGCTAACCGGCGCCGGGTAAACGGCAACCGGACGCCTAATATTGGAAGACAAAATATGGGGGCATGAAATTCACACGTACCGGCTTTCCCGATCCCGGTTTATTACTGTATCAACTTTACAATTCTACGTGTTTGAACCTGAGTCGTAAATACAAGAATTTGTTGGTTTGTTTGTTCTAAGCACAGTCTAGAATCACTGATCTGATTACAAAAAATCTTACTCTTCTAGATAGTTACAATATAACCGAGCATGATGCACGGTTTTTGATGACATTTGATATTGTTTATCAAAAAAATACTATAAGTAAAGTCGTGAGCAAAAGTAAGCACTGTATAGAGACAGTTAAGGTTTATTGCCTGTATACGGTTCTAGTTAAAAGATCAAGTTTCAAAACTTTTTTTTTAGGTAAATAATTGTTATTAACCTAATATAATAACATTTTCTAGATTTTTCTAATCCGATTTCTGAACCTTTGACTTTATAATAAAAAACTTGTTTGTTTTGTAAACGAGTACCTACTAACACTGTACGAAATTAATGAGGGTTAATTGGGGTTAATGTAGCAAAAAAGGGTAACAAGCAGATAGACTGATTCACTTCAAAGTTATTCTTGCAAGAAAATATAATAAAGAAGTATTGGCTGTAGGATAAAAATATCGGTGTAAATGTATAATTTAATATTGTGGTACTTTTTTTTAATAACTGTATTACAATATCTATATTATAACATATTGAAAGCAAGCAGTCGCAAAAATTGCTTAGTTATTTATTTATTTAAAAACTATGGAAGACTTACAGCTAAATACAATGGTAATAAATAACAGTATTATAAACGTTAAGCCGCGCTTGCCCCGGTTTTGGCGTGGATGGGTAACGTGTGGCTATCTATTAAGACCTATCTGTCCTCGCAATACACATTAATCAGTTGGTCCCGACTGTCATGGCACTCGTTATGAGGACCTTAGTATACAGAAGTGATTGAATGAAACTACTATTAGTACTAGATAGTATTTATAAATTATAATAGACAGCGTTATTAATTAAAAGTACCTAGATATTTTTTTGTTTTATTACAGCGGCGGTGGCTGCGTCCTTCTTCCTAGCCTGGTCGCCATATTGTATTCTGCGCATCATGACAGTCCTGCCAAAATTCAACTATGAAGATTATTACAATGTAAGTAATGTTAAAAATATGTCTTGCAATAAATAATGTTACATAAAGTATTATTTGCTGAATATAATGTGGAATGAGGTTCGTAACCTAAATTATTGATTCACTAGCTGTGTCCCGCGGTTTCACCCGCGTGAATGACAATTAATACATTATCTTTATAAATTATAGCCTATGTGTTATTCCGATGTATCAGCTACTTATTGTAAAGTTTCAATAAAATATATTCAGTAGTTTTAGCGTGAAAGAGTAACAAACATCCACACATCCATTCTCACAAACTTTCACATTTAAAATATTAGTAAGGATTTGTTTATCCATAACTGTGAATAGGTGGTACCGGTACCTCGTAAATTAAATAATTGAAAAGTTGTAAATAAAAATGCGATGTAAATGTTTTGTTTCTTTCAGATGTGGAAAATAATCAACTATTTATGTTACAATGGATACATGGCGACTGCAGTCAACCCAATACTTTACAGTTTAATGTCACGAAAATTTCGTCAAGCTTTTAAAGTAAGTATAACAATGTATCTTATATTAGAAGCTAGCAAACACTCTTAACGGCCAATATGAAGTGATTACGCTTTATACAGCCCTAGGGACGCATAGCGCTGCCAACGTAATTATAAAATAGCAGTTTACGCAGTAAAGCCAATGCCTATACAATTTTAATACAAAAGGCAGCCATAGGAACGAGTAGGCTATAAATTCTAAAAATAATGTTAGCTGACATGACCTGTATGTTACTAAAATAAATAATAATGAACTTATATACTCAATAAAGCATACATTGGTTGTACACACTGATCATTGATACCACAAACATAATATTGTAAAAAGGAACCTACTTCAATAAAATCCTCTGAAGTAAGCTCTAGCAATTTAAAAAAAGATTTTTTAATAGATTTTTAAATACCGCGGGCAAGAAATACATATTAAAAATATATACAGTGGAATTGAGAACCTACTCCTTTAGAAATTGGTTAAAAATCTCCAAGTCAGCGAAGCTAAAATCGGTGCTACATGCGTCTGAGTGTAGCATTTAGCACAGTACAGCCTGTGACGTCAGCAACCTGGGGGCGTCTACGGCGTATTCATAAATTCATCTGCCAAGCTGGGTTTGACATCGTCCAACGGGTCGTGAACTTTACTACCTATAAAACACATCTGCGCTATATATCTTTGCAGTGCAATGTCATGCATTGTATTGCTCGAAATACGGCTGACCGAACAAAGAATTGCTAACTTGTATTCTACGAAAACTACTGTTTGAAAAATGTAGTGCACTTGCTATAAGAAAAAAAAAGAAAAAAAAAGAGCTACTCAACGTCTTGCAACGCAGGGCAGAAAATTTAAGTTATTTTGACATTTCTCAAATTTTCTAACGCAAGAGGCTAGAAATATAGAGACTGCTGTCAACAGCATGTATGACCGGATATCGGATTCGTAAGTTTCATACATTTACCTGCCTCGTATTTATCGGATGATGAGAAAAGCTCTTATTCTTTACTTAGTACCATGGTACTATAATATGTTAAAACTGCAAGTAAAGTTCTAAATTCCATTTACATGTAGATTAGACGCAGCAGTGCAAATGCCTATTTCTGCATGACAGCTATGGCGACGATTGTCTCTGACGACGAAGTTAGCTGTGGTCTGCATGACTAATTCCAAGAACAAGACTAAACGCAGTTCTCAAATAAACTAACTCAATTTATGCAGTTGTTTAATAGAATCTGTGATTTCATTCCTGAAATGGAATTAAATAGAACTATTAAGGTATTGCATGAGGCGATCTATTAGACACAAAAGCGTTTTACAAAATAATTTTAATTATTTTTATTTATTAAATTACTTACAAAAAAAATTAACTTCTAAGTGCAAAGCTAATTTTAATTCAGTTAATTTAGAGTCTACACAAAAAGTCTAAAGTTTTAAGTAACTTTTGCAGGCTGTACCTACTTTAAATGCTTTTAAGGAATTAAATCTCACCTAAGTGTTCAGAGTGTGCTTAACAATGAGATGCAAAAAAGAAAAAAAAAAGGCTTTTACTAAGAACAAGTTTAGGAAAAAGTATTCATTAAACAACAGGAACACGTGAAGGAAAAACAATCGAAGTCCGATGTGACATAGTTAATGTTCGTTTGGAAGTTGGCCAAATAGCAGAGCTGCAGTTAACAACATAAGGGTACCTAAAGAGTTTCCTTCAATTAATGAATAAAAGTCCAGAAACTGAATTGCCAATACACTTCTGAGCTTTAAAATATGGAGTACCGTGATGGAGTGCACCTTTGCGTACAATATTCAATGATTTCTAACCGAATTTTAAAATGGAAAAGGTTATATGCTAAAATATATGTATAATTTTTTTGCTGTTATTGAAATTATAATAACTAGGGGTATTGCAATTTTTTGGCAGTTATATAAAAACTTTTTTTAAAACATTTCAGCAAATTAACTTAAAAATTATACAGTACCAATCGGTCTCTAATTACAGATGTCTAAATGATGATCGAAGAGATACCTACATAACATGCAATGATTATGTATTATTCCCTAATAGTTATTAATAATAATTATTATTAATAAACACTTTGTTATTTTTACGTGGTCATTTATTCTGTTCCGATTTTTTTTGTGTTATTTAAAGATGCTGTAATAAAATTCCTTTTATTTAACTTTCAGGATCTTCTGAAGAGTCCGCGCACCCTGGGCCGGAGAAGATTGACATTTGTTCGCAACTCTATTGTATAAATATTTCACTATTATTGTTATTATTGTATAGTTATGTAGTAAATGTGTGCATGTCTTGGAAAAGAAATATGTGTTTTGAGTACATGTCGTTTTTAATTTAATATACTATTATTTAACTCAAAGGAAATCGTCTCTTTTGTTATTTTTATTCTCTTTGAAGTTTTGTGTGTCATGTGAATTGTATTGTCATGTGAAAATGTAATTTAAAATAAAAATAAAATAGGTAAAGTTAACCACGATTTAAAACTTTAAAAGCCGTATCGGAAACAAGGGATAATTAATGGTTAAGAGGACGAGGATGTAAAAAGCTTAACAGTTTACGAAGCGTTTTTTAATCAAGAAATGTTATAAATATCACTAAGAGAAGACACCAATCTAGAGTCAATATTTGTACAAGTATATCGTGATAGAGAGAGTAGAGTAGAGCTCACTTGTCAAGTTTCTAGGCTTCAACGAAAGCCTTAATCATAATCGGTAAAGTCGTAAATCGGATCCAAACTTTTTTTACTATTTCGTGATCTTAAAGTCGCGATACTCATAATTATAACTAATTAAAAGTCTAAAAAAAACTAATACAAAACGAGTTGATTCAGTAAATCAACAGAATCTGGATTACAAATAGATATCCTTTATTTTACCTACACTATCTTCCAATATTTTATTTCTTGGGTATCACACGAAAATTGACACGATCATTTACATCCTTTTTTGTAGTTAGGATACATAAAACAATAAATACATAAAATCGTCTCTACTTTTAGGTAACGATATTACGAAACTAAACCTTACTACCACGAAATAAAGGCGTTTTAAAAGTTACCACAAATGTTCATCGGTAAATCTTTGGGTTCTAATTTAAATAATCAAGATTAATGAGTGCGTTCAAAGTTTACGAACCGTTGAAAGTGATTATCTTACCTATATCTTCATTCAAGCCTCGAAGTAACAAATTGAATTACCGTTACAGACTAGCTTTTTGCCGCGGTTTCACCCGCTTGGATGTTGGTTATGTGTATTATGGAAGCGTGATATGTGAAACTGCCTCGTTGGCCTAGTGACGCTAAGCGCGACTGCTATGCTAGAGTTCTTGGGTTCGATTCCTAAGTCGACCAAGGTGTCATTGGGTTTTGCTATGAAATTCTCAGTAGCAGGTCGGAGTTTGGATTTGTGCCCGGTTAGTGGCAATAGGCTCGCCCCCTATTACATGGGACCTAAAACATATCGGCGAACTGTGGGTGTACATTAGTACACCTCTGCCTACCCCCTCGGGGATACAGGCGTGATGGTATGTTATGTTATGATATGTGTTCCCTTTCTTGGAACACAAATTTACTTTATACTAAATTTCAGCAAAGTCGGTCTATTTGTTTAGCCGTGAAAGCGTAACAGATTTACAAAATACGATAGCCAAAGTTTTTTTCGCATCTTTAAAGTATGGTATTATAGATTAATATACATTAATATAACCACAGTTCAGGAAAAAAAGACAACCTAAGGGCACAACAAAGCATGAAGATTTAGCCCTTTTGCATAATTCTGAAAACGGGTGGGTGATCACGAAAACCATGCGTGTGTAAGTGTGCATTAAATATTATAATTAGTAGAGATAAACGCAATGAACAGGTGTGAATTTACGAAAACGCGATGAAATGATAATTAGGTGATTATTACTTATTTATACTCTTATCTATAAACGCATATTTCTTCGTCGTCTTTCAGTCTACGAATTGTTCAGGATTTACTTCCTATATATTATGTTATTGTTCTATTAAATTGTTCCTAAATGTATGGCCTTACAAACTTAGTTTAAAATTATATATTATTCCTAGTAAGTGATAACAGCTGCTCGCTTCCTATTTATAGACGAAATAGAGTACATTTTAATCTACCTGCATTTTAGTTTATATTAGTAGAATTACTGCTAATAATAGATCTTCATTTAAGCATATTTAGTAATTACTGCTATTTTCGGTGAAGGAAAACATCGTGAGGAAACCTGGATTCCAAAATTTGGGATCTGAAATCACCAATCCGCAGAGAGCAATCGTGGTGATCAATGCTCATGCCTTCCCTATATGGAAAGAGGCCTGTGCCCAGGAGTGGGAAGTTTATAGGCTGGAATTATTATTATTATTACTGCTATTTCCACACTGAAATAATTAGTATTAATTATCTGTACAGTCTATTTTATAAGGATATTCCTCCGTCCAGATGTATGTGAGTCGCCATATGACCTACGCTATTAATTCCCTCATCGAATGAACAGTCACGAACTGTCTAGGTGTTATCGATCTCCACTGAGAGCTAAGACATGGTGTTATGGTGTAGTGTAGTGATGCAATCATGCAACGACTTAGCTAGAATTAGTCCCATCATCCTAGTAGAAGAGGTATTATGTACACGAAAAATGGTACTGTAATGCATTTTTTATAGTATTCTAAGTTAATAGTACTTTAAAGAAAAGAGCCTAGTATTTCAGTTGCTTTCTTCTAAATACCTCATATTTGAAGAACTTGAAATAGCTAAAGACATAAGCAGGTACACTCGTGTAAGACTAAACGAAACTAACAACGAACATTGTCTCTAGATTGTACAAAATTAGGTACGTAGAGGTACCTACATTCATAAAAACAGAAAAGTATTTTTTTGTGTAAATAGCGACCATAGCTGACATAGTATAGGTAAATAACATTTACTAACAAATAAACGTATCCTCCATTATTGTTAATCTGCGCAAATATTTGGAAATAGATTATGTTATGTCGTCTGCCTGAGAACTACGCAAATGCCCTTGAATGTTACTAGTTTGGGTGAACATTGTCAAATGGGTCACATTATCAAGTTTCGGACGATACACGAAAAGGTTTTTAGAGGACAATATTGCCGTAACATGTTTTTACGATAGAAATTTCTCTACGAATTAGAACAGTTTAAGTGCCCTACTGAGTATGGCGGTAACTGTTGTTTATGTCAAGACATATTAAGGGGTTTAATCTATTTTAGACATTTTTGTTGGTATTTACAAGTATGATGGAATAGACTACCTGTAATTCCTTACAAGGATGTTATGTATGACTGATGATGATTGATGATGATGATTACCTAAGTTGTGCTATCCCATACTACTATCATAAATGCGAAATTAAATATGTCTGTCTGTCCTCTTTCACGACTTAAACGCTGGACGACTTAATATAAGACAAGCTTGGGTTCCTAGAAACCAAATAAAGATTCATTTTTTATCAGAGTTCCACTAGGGCGAGGAAGCCGCGGGCGTTAGGTACCTAGTACTTACTATGGTTATTATACAATTATTTACCAAATAGATATAAACATTCACTATTTACCTTAATTATGTAATCTGTCCTTAAGATAAAAAGGCTCGCCTAAGGACCTGTTTATACATTAACCATATTGACGACTGGAGAGCAAAACAGGAAAAATCGTGTAAATAATATCTCAGATATAGGGGAAGCATCTGGGGAAATTACAAAGGAGAGATTCGGATTATATCATGCAGAAGGTCCTGCTGAAGTGGCTTGTGGTTGAGTTCAATGCAAGCCGACAGGAAAGGCCTTTGGTCTGGATCACGGAGCAAATACAAAGAGGAGACGGCCTAAGCTACCAGGCACAAGACTTCAACCAGGCACCGACGTCATCATGTGGGCGTGGCCTAACTCGTTGACATGTTGACAATCATCGGGTGTATAGTTGTTTAAAAATTCGAATTTTATTGCAAAGCTGAGCTAAAACATGAGGTGTTGTGTTTTAAATTGTAACAACTACACGTATAGACGTTCAGATGCTAAGGAAAGCATCTCATTTCACCTGTAAGTAATTTTATACGTAATTTTCTTGAAGATATTCTAGAAAAGTCTCTTAGATTGGCGATTCCAAACATAATTCTATCGAACACTAGATGGCGACACTCGAAATCATAGAAACTAAACACATTTAGGTATGTAGAGATCACTTGTACCATTTTTTAATAATCATATGTTTTAAAATTTGATAGATATTTATTTTTAAAGGTATGTAAGTATGGTCAAAATGTTATTATTGTAGTTTTTAAATTATTTTTAAATAGGCCTCCATCTATGGGCAAAAAACATAAACAACCGAATACAGGGCCGTAATTAGAATACAATTATTTTACTGAAGCTACCGCGGATATCTCTTACATGGAAAGTACTTGGATAATTTGATACACTGGAAATAAAAATACCATATCCTATAAGCTAAATAATTTATCTACAATAATTTATTTTACGTAATAGTATGGTAGTTGTTTATTTAATTTAAAGTATTTATACTCAACTACTTTATTAAGTAAAACTACTTTTTACGGATTTTTTCGCGGTTTTAATTTTAGATTTTGGTCCCGACGTTTCGACACCTTTGCAGGTATCATGGTCACGGGCAGACTGAGATGGCGTTCGTCTTGACAGAAGATGTTGCTCGTTCTACCTTCATATTTCAATTTATTATTGAGTTCCGACCTACGCAATATGAGCTCACTATGTCTTGATGTCTTGCAGCGCTGCTCTTGGGTTTGGCCTTGAGTTTGTGTATTATTGGGTCCCAAGTAGGTGATATCTTCCAGCCATCTTCTCTATTGAAATTAGGGTGTTTTTTAATCTCAATAGCCTCGCGGAACATCCTAGGTAGGAATCTGGATTCTTTAGGGAGGATCTGTGGTTGGTCAAATCTAATATAATGGCTGGAGCCTTCAGATGTTCGGCGACTGCAGACTTCGTTGAGCGGCGGTGTTTTACGTCAGCGATGTGTTCTTTAACGCGGGTCCCTATGCTTCGTTTCGTTTGAATTAAAACCGCGAAAAAATCCGTAAAAAGTAGTTTTATTCAATGTCTAACATTCGCGTAAACCTAAGAAACCAATACTTTATTAAGTTCAATATTAGATACTGATATTCATATGTTCTAGATTTCCTTCTGATAAAAAGTAAGACGGCAATGGATTGTACATACGTGTAAACGACCAATTCAAGCATTATGGTCTGCAAATAAGAAGTATTTGTGTATTTCAACATTGATGATAAAGGGTTGTTTTTTTTGTAATAATTTGTTTTTTATTAATTCTGTCGCTGAAATCAGTACTTATTACCTACCGACATTAATGGTTATGGAAGGATTGTCACGTAAACGAAACGTGTGTGTGTGTGTGTTTTTTTTTCCTAAAAGAACTCTGTTTGCTATCTTCATAAGAATTTTTAGCCAAATCAAGTCATTTCATTATTATAGAAAATCTAATAATCTTCACTCATCAAAAAACATTTTATACTAGCATGTTTAATCAAACTATTTAAAAAAGAATACCCATTAAGATAGATCAAAAATGTAATTAAAAATATTGCTCTCTGATACGAAAATTCTGAGTACGACCCTAACATCTTGCACTTTGCGACGTCTATTGGCAGATAGTTGCGTAATTTCAAAATTAAATCGAGATAACGAGCTAATACTTTTGCTATTGACCCGTAGATGGAAAAATTAAAAGTGGGCGGGTTCTTCCTCCCCCTCACCCCGCAAATTGTCACGCGTTGTTTCATAGGAAAATCTTATTACGACATCTCCTCTTTGTATTTGCTCCGTGGTCTGGATGCATGCTAAAATCAACCATGAAATTTAACGTTACAATAAATTACATTTTATTAGTAAAGAACAACAGCTTGGAAAAACCTAGATTAAAAAATGTTGATTACGTCAACCCACAAGCTTAGTGATAATGCACCCTTGTTGACTGGCCTATTGGTCTAGTGGTTAATGACCCTGACCGCTTAACTGGAGGTCATGATTTCGATTCCCACCCAGGACAACGTTGTGTGATGAGCGCGATCATTAGTTCTGTGTCTGCATGTAATTTATCTATGAAACATCAAAATCAATACTGATTTTGATTAAATGCTCTGCTTAGTTTGGGATCAGATGACCATGCCTGACTTATCCCAGGACATTTATTTTCATTTAAAAATATATGGGATAATAACATGCTGATATTATATGATGTGTCGTTGTTGAAAGGTAACATTCATCGTCTATCTTCTTATGTCAATATTGTCAATAAGTGACATAAAACAAAACTTTTCACACTGCTTGGCACAAAACTTAGTAAGTTAACACTTATTGGTACCGGTCATAGATTAACTTAATAAAACTATTATTCTTCCAAAATAAATGTGTTGTCATAGATCGCCATTTGTTTTGTTATCGGCTTATCGCTAGAATATGACCCGAGGGCACAATTATTTGTTATTCTGTTATAACGTAATTCAAAATTGTTATTGTTATATCATAATATACTTTCTTTGTGTTAGGTTCACAAAGAAATCTGTAATTAGTTCTTGAATTAATGTAAAATATAAGTATAGTACTTACATAATTTATTTTCATATCATACAATTTTGACAATTACCTTTTCAAAGTAGGCATTTTTTTTAATATGAAATTTACATTTTATTCATACACAATTAAATCTAATACAAAAACAAACTCTAACTATACTAAAGTTAAATCTTAAATAAATAAAAAAAACTAACTCGCGTCAAAAAATTCATCGTCATCCTTGTCAATGGTTGGAAACGTGGCCAGAAGGCCGCCAGCATTGCCACGGCTATGCCGATTCTCTGTGCAAGGAACAAAAAACCCTCTGATCACCGCTTAAGCATCCACAGCTCCAGGAGAGGCTGATGAACTTAGAACGTGTGACGGCGCAAGGTTGTCGACGCACGTTGCGTCCCACACCAAAGGCCGACCCAATATCCAAGGCAACAATGACTTACCGTCAGGTCTCTTACCATCGCCGCGCACCAAACCATTGGGTTCCAAAACAGCTGATACACTGGCAGTGACAAGTTAGTAGTGACGAATTATGTCATGCATCTCTTTGTGCTGAATCCAATAATAAAATAAACATTGCTAGCAGAGATAACAGAAGCAAAGAGGGGGATAATTTGGCTATGCTATGCGGCATCCAATTACATGGCATCTATAGGCTAATTTACCCGAACGTGGATTTCAGTTAGATAGTTCATGGAATTAATTGGCAAGCTTCGTGATACTAGGAATGTTAGTTATCTATTGAACAGATCCTCTATAGGTCTAGTTATCTATCCACACTGCTACTAAATCAGAAGTGGGCGATATGATATAGAAATGTGAGTATATAATGTAGAAAATGTACATTCATTAACAGTTGCAACTATTTTCATTTACCAGTATATGTTTAGAGAGTTGAACTACATTTTGGTTGGCTATTATAACCAGAACTTTTATTTGGGATGTCCATAAGTCGGACTAAGTAGTCCTAGACATAGCTCTTTCAATAACAGAGTTACTTAGTGTGCGGAAAACAGAAAACCTGTCTGCTTAATGCTTGGTAGAATGTGTGTAATGAAGCGTAGAGTCAGCTACTCCATACTTATTTTAAATTATTCCTTGTTTGCAAGGAAAAGAAAAATATTTTCAATGTTTGCGACCATAATACCTTGTGACAAACGACCTTATTCATTGTTTTGGTACTTTACAATATTTCATTTGCACAAAATATTTAAACAGGCGTTCAGAATTCACTTAAAGTGCCAACCCCGTTTTTGTTTTCTATGGCAACAAAGGAAAGGCAACATTTAATAAAATACGTAAATAAACAAGTTTCAAGTGATTTGGCGTGCCGCCAGTCGAGAACACCCGTTCCTATGGAACAGAATTACAAAACGTGCTTTTGGAAACGAGATTGCTATCAGATGCGCCGATATCCGTTTGTATGCTATTTACCTATTACTGCGACATATTAAAATGTAACATAGTCTTTAAGAGTAATAACACATTATATCCTCACGCCATCCGGCACAGTTCTAACGCTAAAAGCGTGATTAGAATCTTAAGTAACATTTTAATGCATGATTTGTTATAACTTAAAAGACAACATAAAAAAGCAAACAATAATCATTAACACATATTTTACTGTTTTTTATTTAAGTTATGTTTTTTTTATGCTATAGTTTATTATTATACAAATAAGGGCAGGCATACATGAATAATGCTTAGCATTAAAATGCGGAGCAACATAAAATATTTGTATTTAGAATTAAAAAGTTAAATAAAAAGTTGAAAAAGAGTATTTTAAGATGTCGCCGAATTGCATCAAAGAACAGACCAATTAAATTACGTTCATTACAGAAGAGGAACTCATCACAAAGTTCATCATTATCTAACCTGTAATAATCGTGCTTCAGATCTCAACATTAATTGACATTCGACTAAATAATTTATGTCGCATGCCACTCTAAATTACAGCATGAGCCTAATTTCCCTAAATGATGAGCAGATTGGGTTTCAACCCTAATTTATTAAAGAATTTTGTGGGCTAAACACGGCTTATTTCGTGTGAATTATTACTTGCCGAGCTTTAAGGGCTTCTAATTAATAACACTTGAAATACTTAAAAAAATCTGTATTTTGTGTACCTATTGACAGTGCTTAGGTACTGAAAATAGACGAACGGTCCAATACTTACCTATATATTTTCCGTCATATAGGTTTTTTGTTTGAACATGCTAGTCTCTGAAGTTTTGTATCAGTCGGAATCGAATCGTTTTGAAAGCCTCTTTTCGATTAAGGTTATAGGTTATTAATGTTATGATTATAATTTAATTCTTGAAATTGTCTTGTAAGAAAAGGAAGCCGCCGCACAAAGCTAGAATTTTATAAGAGTGGAGTAATTTGAAGCTTGATATTTTATGAAGAAAATGAAGAGTATATTATGTTAGGTCATATATGAGCACAAAATAACTTAAGTTATTATACTAAGTGATCAACGGCCGGCGATTTGCACTAAACTGCAAATTTGCGGCTTAAGTTAGGTTCAAACTTCAGCTATAACTAATTTCAAGACTTAGACGTTAAACTACTGCTACGCCTTTAAAACTATATTCAAAAGACATGAAGATAATTAAATGAATTTAATGTACTAACTCGTTTACACCGAAATAATTTACATTTAGAATTTTAATAATTTCCTTTTGTAATATTTTTAATATGTTTTGCTCCGTTAGCACAGAGATTTACATGGCTTACTCACAGATACATAAAAGTCTTAACTCGAACCTTTTACCTAAGGCAGTATACAACTTTTAAATTGACCTCGTCATACAACAATAGAAAAGATTATATAAATATACAGCCAAATTGTATATCCTGTTACAAACCTGCCTCGTTGGCCTAGTGGTGCTAAGCGGGACTGCTACGCAAGAGTTCTTGGGTTCGATTCCCGAGTCGACCAAGTTATTGGGGTTTTCTATTAAATTCTCAGTAGCAGGTCGGAGTTTGGATTTGTGCCCAGTAAGTGGCAATAGGCTCCCCCCTATTACATGGGACCTAAACATATCGGCGAACTGTGGGTGTACATTGGTACACCTCTGCCTACCCCTTCGGGGATACAGGCGTGATGATATGTTACAAACCTATATATTTAAAAGTTGCAAACAATTAAACATGGGCTAATCTCAAATTAGTAACAAAAAGACGTTGTAGTACCAGTTATAAAAATAACAACAATAAAAGTCCGTCGTGTTCACTGTTAGTAATTAATATTTTTTAAAGCCAGCAGTGGTTAGTGAATAAACCATCAAAACTATAGTAGGTTTGGGAAATGTAGCAACTGCACCCATTAAATGAAATAATGGAATGCTAAAAGTTAATTACTTTTACAACGTGTTACATATTTTTTAAACTAAAAATACGTTTTACGTAAAAAATATCAACACTTTTTGGGCGTATTAATTTATAGCCCAAAAATAATGCTGGTAGCGTATAAATTATTTCATGCAGTAAAAAATTGTTTGTTAAAACAATTGATTGTGAATAAAGTTGAATTCTTTCTAAACAAAATAAACCTACTGGACTATTTAGAAGTTTATAGTTTTATTGATTAAAATTATACTACCCGTGCTTTGTGGTTTCTCGCCGTGCTTCTACTAACGGACTTCTGTATTAGCCATTATTAGCTATTAAATGCAAAAACATTGTTTTGTGCACTTTGGACTGGCAGTTTCAGAGCATTGTCAGTACAAATACAAAAATTCCTTACCTTTATTATATTTGTAAAGGCGTTCAATTAATTGACTTCTGATATTTGCAATTACATTTATTCAGAAAACTGCTTACTCTCCATACAAACGAATTTATATGTATACAGAAAACTACTTTGCAATAGCTGTTGCTAAAACAAATAACTATAAAAAGGACCGTTTCGAATTTTATAGGACAAAATGTTCTTTCATTGTTTTGAAATTCTCCTCGGCCCACCGTTAATAGATTAAATGATCTCTGGAATTTTCCTTTGTCTATAAATTTATTAAAAATACCTATTTAAGTTCTAAATTACAGCTTCATAAAATATTTTATAAAACATCAGATCACGACCATGGAGTTATTTTACAAGCTTTTAGTTAACTATCTTAGATCATCATCATCACTACATAGTATAAAACAAAGTCGCTTCCCGCTGTCTGTCCCTATGTATGCTTAGATCTTTAAAACTACGCAACGGATTTTGATGCGGTTTTTTTTAATAGATAGAGTGATTCAAGAGGAAGGTTTATATGTATAATACATGCATAATATAGTACAGAAACACGGATAATCTTAGAGATTTCTAATGTAAGGTCGTAAATGAACCCATTTTTTGCGCTTTCATTGCAAACGCTGGCTCAACCCTATGAGATAGATCAAAATAATGTAATACAGTATTGTGCACCTTAAAAAGATCTACAAAAAAGTCCGCGATGGCATATGTCTATCTCTTGAGGATAACCCACGATAACCATTTTTATCGTTTATTTATTACTTATTTACGAAAAAGCTATTTTAAGCAATACAGTATTAATCCTTATCCAATTAAGTACCTTTAATAAATTGTGCATGTAATATAGGTCAATATTGCCCTTTACAGCATGTAATTTAAGTGAATATTTTCGAAGATATTGCAAATTTTAAATGTAGGTACATAGCGGTTACGGCGATACCGGCCGGAGGGCCGCGCGGGGGCCGGGGATCGTGCCTATACCAAATAGCGCGTCGCGTCCAAGACTGTGCTTCGCCCTACAGAACTTTATGATGATGTAGTTATATTTGGTATCAGCGTTGCACCCAAGCAAAGCCGGGGCGGGCTGCTAGTATGTAATATTACAAGCCGTATTAGAATAACCCTTCGACATCCGATTGAGATGAAATCTTATATGCTCATGTATTTCGGTAACACTGTAATATTCTAGCACTTTCAAGCTAGCCTGATGATGGAGCCAGGACAACTCGTGGCTCTATCATCAGACCAGCTGCTAAGCACCATGAGACTCCTCAACAGAACAACGTATTCCAGTCGGATTTGGGTGTCTTTCATTTACTAAGGATTTACATCGATCTTCATGTATAATAGAATTTAATAATGTCACATTACTAAAAGCCTACAGAAGGAATTCTAAGTGTTTAATTAATTGTGTGGCATCTCGTGAATCCCAGACAAACAGCATGTCGCCTGAAAACGCCTTTGCCAAAAATCCTCAGTGATTTAACGTTAATTAAGAACTCCAATATATTTTGCTAATTGTTGTGAATTTATGCTAACTACTATGGTAATAATTTAAAGGTTATCTATATCTTCTTATCATATAAAAATAAATCGCTAAATGTGTTGGTAAGCGCATAACACCTGGACCGATTTCGCAAATTCTTTTTTTATTGTGTTAGTTATTGTAAGGAGAAGGTTCTTACGAAGAAAAAGTCTAGAAAATTGCGCGGGAAACAATTATAATTAAGTAATCCTGACCTTTGTAACGACAGTGATTTGTTGGATTCATCTGCACTCTGAATAACATTTAGGCACCGGGAACGGGACCTAGGTATTAATGCGGGTGAAACCGCAGGGCACAGCTAGTAACTAAATAAAATTGAAATACTACCGACGCTTATAGTAACCGATGCCCATCGAGACCGACGCTTACCATAACCGACGCTCACCGTAACCGACGCTTACCGTAACCGACGCCCATCAAGACCGACGCTTACCGAAACCGACGCCAATCAAGACCGACGCTTACCGTAACCGACGCCCATCGAGACCGACGCTTACCATAACCGACGCTCACCGTAACCGACGCTTACCGTAACCGACGCCCTTCAAAACCGACGCCCATCAAGACCGACGCTTACCGTAACCGACGTCCATCGAGACCGACGCTTACCTTAACCGACGCCCATCAAGACCGACGCTTACCGTAACCGACGTCCATCGAGACCGACGCTTACCTTAACCGACGCCCATCAAGACCGACGCTTACCGTAACCGACGCCCATCAAGACCGACGCCCATCGAGACCGACGCTTACCTTAACCGACGCCCTTCAAAACCGACGCCCATCAAGACCGACGCTTACCGTAACCGACGTCCATCGAGACCGACGCTTACCTTAACCGACGCCCATCAAGACCGACGCTTACCGTAACCGACGCCCATCAAGACCGACGCCCATCGAGACCGACGCTTACCTTAACCGACGCCCATCAAGACCGACGCTTACCGTAACCGACGTCCATCGAGACCGACGCTTACCTTAACCGACGTCCATCAAGACCGACGCTTACCTTAACCGACGCCCATCAAGACCGACGCTTACCGTAACCGACGCCCATCAAGACCGACGCTTACCGTAACCGACGTCCATCGAGACCGACGCTTACCTTAACCGACGCCCATCAAGACCGACGCTTACCGTAACCGACGTCCATCGAGACCGACGCTTACCTTAACCGACGTCCATCAAGACCGACGCTTACCGTAACCGACGCCCATCAAGACCGACGCTTACCGTAACCGACGTCCATCGAGACCGACGCTTACCTTAACCGACGCCCATCAAGACCGACGCTTACCGTAACCGACGCCCATCAAGACCGACGCCCATCGAGACCGACGCTTACCTTAACCGACGCCCTTCAAGACCGACGCTTACCGTAACCGACGCCCATTAAGACCGACGCCCATCGAGACCGACGCTTACCTTAACCGACGCCCATCAAGACCGACGCTTACCTTAACCGACGCCCATCAAGACCGACGCTTACCTTAACCGACGCCCATCAAGACCGACGCCCATCGAGACCGACGCTTACCTTAACCGACGCCCATCGAGACCGACGCTTACCTTAACCGACGCCCATCAAGACCGACGCTTACCTTAACCGACGCCCATCAAGACCGACGCTTACCTTAACCGACGCCCATCAAGACCGACGCTTACCTTAACCGACGCCCATCAAGACCGACGCTTACCTTAACCGACGTCCATCGAGACCGACGCTTACCTTAACCGACGCCCATCAAGACCGACGCTTACCGTAACCGACGCCCATCAAGACCGACGCTTACCTTAACCGACGCCCATCAAGACCGACGCTTACCTTAACCGACGCCCATCAAGACCGACGCCCATCGAGACCGACGCTTACCTTAACCGACGCCCATCGAGACCGACGCTTACCTTAACCGACGCCCTTCAAGACCGACGCTTACCTTAACCGACGCCCATCAAGACCGACGCTTACCTTAACCGACGCCCATCAAGACCGACGCTTACCTTAACCGACGTCCATCGAGACCAACGCTTACCTTAACCGACGCCCATCAAGACCGACGCTTACCGTAACCGACGCCCATCAAGACCGACGCTTACCTTAACCGACGCCCATCAAGACCGACGCTTACCTTAACCGACGCCCATCGAGACCGACGCTTACCTTAACCGACGCCCATCGAGACCGACGCTTACCTTAACCGACGCCCTTCAAGACCGACGCTTACCGTAACCGACGCCCATCAAGACCGACGCCCATCGAGACCGACGCTTACCTTAACCGACGCCCATCAAGACCGACGCTTACCTTAACCGACGCCCATCAAGACCGACGCTTACCTTAACCGACGCCCATCAAGACCGACGCTTACCGTAACCGACGCCCATCAAGACCGACGCTTACCTTAACCGACGCCCATCAAGACCGACGCTTACCTTAACCGACGCCCATCAAGACCGACGCTTACCTTAACCGACGCCCATCAAGACCGACGCTTACCTTAACCGACGCCCATCAAGACCGACGCTTACCTTAACCGACGCCCATCAAGACCGACGCCCATCGAGACCGACGCTTACCTTAACCGACGCCCATCGAGACCGACGCTTACCTTAACCGACGCCCTTCAAGACCGACGCTTACCGTAACCGACGCCCATCAAGACCGACGCCCATCGAGACCGACGCTTACCTTAACCGACGCCCATCAAGACCGACGCTTACCTTAACCGACGCCCATCAAGACCGACGCTTACCTTAACCGACGCCCATCAAGACCGACGCTTACCTTAACCGACGTCCATCGAGACCGACGCTTACCTTAACCGACGCCCATCAAGACCGACGCTTACCGTAACCGACGCCCATCAAGACCGACGCTTACCTTAACCGACGCCCATCAAGACCGACGCTTACCTTAACCGACGCCCATCAAGACCGACGCTTACCTTAACCGACGCCCATCAAGACCGACGCTTACCTTAACCGACGCCCATCAAGACCGACGCTTACCGAAACCGACGCCCATCAAGACCGACGCTTACCGAAACCGACGCCAATCAAGACCGATGCCCATCAAGACCGACGCTTACCGTAACCGACGCCCATCAAGACCGACGCCTATCAAGACCGACGCCCATCAAGACCGACGCTTACCGTAACCGACGCCCATCGAGACCGACGCTTATCGTAACCAACGCCCATTAGGACCGCCGATTACCGTAACTGACGCTTACCGTAATCTGCGCCCTGAATAACATAAAGGCACCGGTAACGGGACCTATAAGAGGCAAGTCAATAATAAAAACCGACTCCCTTCTTAAGTATCTATATCTAAATTAAGTAGTCATGAAAGACCTACAAAATATGTTTTTGATGGTTCACTAACGCTTTGACTGTAATTACATAAATCTTTACGAACATTTACAGTACATACACTATTATTGCAAACACTAAATGTAACATTTCAAATGTGAAACGTAGACTAAACGCATTACGCAACTCGCGATATTATCACCTAGGTTTGTTCAATTTCCGTCTATCTATGTTACCTAGCAAAGGTCGCAAGGTCTCTGGATTATGTGGCGAGAGTAATAGGGTATGTTACCCGTAAATGGCTCTGACGAACGTCAAATGTACTATTCTGTCCATGTCTACGCACTACTAGGCGGACCACGGACGTCTTGATATAACTGTGAATTTTTTGATCAAAAATCATGTACTGCAAATACTTAAACTTTTCGCTGTTTTAAACCTATGATCATATTAAGTGGCTCGCGAACAATAGATGTACGTTCGTTACATGTTAATTATTTATTACTTACCTATTTTCATTTTTTATTTTCTGATTTTTACTTGTAATCTGATTACTATAGCTGTAAGTATTAAAAGAAGTCAACAAAATCTTACAATTTTTAAGTACGTTTAAACATTATTAATAAAAATAATAATTAAAACTTTATTCTTAAAAAGAGATTGTAGTTCATGGGAAATTAGCAGATTCTACAGTTGGGTTTGTACATTTATTACAAATAAAGTGGGTGAAGTTCTGTACTCCTAGCTAGATTTATTAAAATCCGTATTAACCAGCATGTTTTCATGCATTTCATTTCAGTTTAATTAAGATTGGTCGATGATAACTTATGTTTATTTAATAATTAACAATATGTACAGAATGCCTTAAAATATTTACAATACTATAAAAACTAAGCCTACACATTAAATAGGAAAAAATATATACTAAATAAAACTAAGAACTATAATAAGGCGTCAAAAAATTCACCCACGTCGCTGTCGACTGGGAGTGTGCCCAAAAGGCTGGCAGCATTGCCACGTTGTATGGTATTAAATTTAAGTTACTGCAGGAGTTAGTAAATAACATCAAAATTATTAATTCAAATGGCGTCTAATACATGCGTGTAACATTACCAAGGTATTAGTGACGCTACGTAAATCGCTTAATTAGCAACTTAATACTATTAATTAATATAGCCATAGATCTAAAGCAGTCAGGCGATTATATCTAGCTCATTGTGCTGATCTATAATACTGTTTATACTATGTTAATGTGTTTATAAAAACCATTAATTACCTTTATTATAATTATTCGCAATTTTACATGATAATCGTGTATCTTGTTTTACATGGAGCGACTACCTAACTCATATAAACACAGAAATGAAAAACATAAATAAACAAGCATAAACATAGTTTTATCAAAAAACTTTTTAAATTGCTTTTCAGTTTTCTGCAGAACCCACATTGGAAATGTGGTTATACGCAAATAATTCACAAAATATCGAAAACAATTCCTTTCATTCAAACCATCGCAAAAATAAGGTGATATTTACCACAGGACTGTCTGGTAATCGTCAGTTTTGGAAAATGAATAAAATATGCATATATATTATATTTAATAAATGATAATATATTAAATTATCTGCAAAGTTTTATAAAATCATTTCAGACTATCAGAACAGTTTTATATTCAATTGTTTTACGCTACCTAAAATGAACTACTCTTTATAGTTTATACCCTGATAATATAATTATGGGTCATAGAAGGTCAAGGTAGGGTTCCGTCTACTATATTCTAGGTAATACCATGTTTCTAGGGAAGGGTGCAAGTACATGCTTTCTTGTGCTCAATTACCCGTCTATTGTCTGGGGAAGCCAGCTAATGGAGTCTATATTTCGCACTCAAATGGCCCGTGATATTATAGCCGTTTCTAACGGCTATTCTTATTGCCGGTACTCCTGAACCCAGTCATAGAAATATCATAACTCATAGAACTGAATTATGTAATAATGTTAATAAAATGAGGTACATTAAGAAACTTTTCTACTTATATATAGACAAAGCTCAGAAAGCTGTAAAGTTACGTTATTCGCCCAAGTGCTTGCAAAACTAATTAAGTGAAGTTTGTATTGAAGATTCTCTGCAAGAAAATTAGGACTTTGTTTTTTTTTTAAGTAAAAGAAAACATCTGTGTTTATAAGATAATGTAAATAATTTATTTAGAAAGATAATTACTCAAATAGGTTTTAACAACACTATTAATCGGTTGCTTTACTGTTTTCTGTTTAATTGCAAGTAAAATGTAAAAACATACGTAATTTAGTATTTTTGTAATTTCAAATATAATATCTGTAAAGTCAATCAAAAGACATTTATTTACAAAAAGTCTCCTCATATTTCACAACGAATAAAAATTTAATAGGCATGGTAAAGGTAACATTTGATTTCCACAATGTTTATCTATTGGTAAATCCTATAATAAATCAAACTAGTTCGCAACGTTATCGCAATAGCCTTGTTTAAAAGTTGAATACGAAATGCACTCTATCTTCGTAGAGGCGATAATCGCTATAATCTTCGTACGCTCGTTTCGGTAACGATATTGGGAAAAAAAACCTTAAAAAATCGCACTTATCGACTTTTCAAGTCATCAAGACTAAAAGGAGAACGTTTATCGATCACACCAGTTTCATTTAAAAGTAAAACCTTTAAAAACATCTTTGAAACTAAGCTTTATATAATCAGTATGTAATCCCCTTTAAAAGTGTGAGTTTGTAGTGTTGTTAATTTAAAACTGGTGACTTTTATAAAGTTATAATAACTTTTTTGAACTATTGATAGTGTTTTGTTTTTATAGCCTTGGAATGTTTAGTTGTAAAGATATCTGTATGAAACGAAATTAGCCAAATTAATAAAGATAAAATCCATTTACATTGAGTATTAGAATCTGATTATCAATATTTAATCATGGATTATTGAAGTTGTTTTGAACAATGATGATTATATGATACCGAACTGATAAATATCGAATATTTATCACATGTGACGAAAATCATAAAATCAATTATATTCAGGTAATTTGTTAATCTAACATACTCGTAGATACAAACAACATGATAATGTAACATTTTTTCTCATTTAAGTTATAAATGAGAAAAAGTGATGTTTGTTACAATAGCCATGGCAAAGAAATTTGAGTATACAAAAACAGACTTTCGATATTTATTCATGGCAAAATTTATTTTTAATCTGTAGTCTTGATAACAGACTTTCCTGTCAAAGTAATTAATTTCAAACATCAATAACAAACTTTATTGTTTTTCTCACCCCACAACAAAAAGGAAATTTCACATTATTTCCTTTTGAACGAAACCTTTTTGCTTCCTTTTTTTGTCTAGGATTCTTAAACACAAGTAAGGCCCCATGGTAACAAAAAATTTCGCGCCTTGCCGTCACCGCACCGCCAACGCAATACTTTCATTTGTTGTTATCATTTACTACACGGTTATTTGTTAAACAATGGTAACGTTCATTGGCGGAGATGCGGCGACGTGTGCTCTTCGGCTTTTTACGGTAACACGAGCACAACCTCAGCAGGCTTTACGTTAAATGACACGTGCAGCTTGCGGCGAGCGACTGTGCCGCGGTAATTCCCTGTAATAATTTCCGAGATGCTCCTCAGACGGCACCACATAACCGACACACCCCTTTCTGTCTGATTCCATTCCGTTAGGAACCAATGCGGCATCCGATTTCCAACTAAGCACTATTTTAGAGGTAGTTCAACTAAGCTCTATTTTGAGGTAGTAACCGTTCAACCAAGCACTATTTTGAGATGGTAAGAATTTAGATATGCATCCAGGTGCTAAGAAGTACCTCATAGTTTTAAAGCTAATGCTAGTCTACTTAGTCGGTTCATCTTACTACGGTAGGGCTGCATTAAAATTTTATATTCCTTACCATGTTGGCTTGGTAACCCTGTTATTTTTACTGTTTTTGCTTAAGTAGATATGCGTGTAATAATGAAGCCAGGTAATGAGAAGTATGTATCACATAAGACCGTACGGATGATAGAAGGAGGTATCTATCACATAAGTAAGTATGTATTACATATGGTGCATGTATTACATAGGGGATTGATAATACCTACCTATGTAGGTACAGAACAAAGATATTTCGTTTAGTTTCATGCAACGCAATGCAAACTAAATCCTTTAAATCGAAGGTGAAAATGGAACGAACCTCTATTATGAAATAAGATTCCTTATCCTTTTCGACAATAATTTAGTTACGGCTTTCTTTTACGTAACCCCAGGATTTTGTGGAAACGTTTCGCTTTACGGTGAGATTGCTCTCATTTATATTGATATTCACAGTTTTTATAAATTTTTATACAACATAAGGCGAGTTTTAAATATTGCAGTTCCTTTTTATATTTTTAAGAAACTGGTGTCTTTATCCTGCCAATATTAAAAAAAAATCAATAAAACTATTTTGTCGGTCGATTTTAAATTAAAAATCTCTCCTCAAAAGGGTCTACTAATTGTGAAAATCACTTTTTTGTAGAGATTCGTCTTGTGTTCCTACAGTTTAGTGTTACATTAACAGAAGCCAATAGTTAAATATTTATAAATACATCATCATCTCATCGATTTATACATTTATAAAAGTGTTTGTTGCGAAGTTTCAGAAAACCAATGGTTTTGCTACACAGTGTAATAGAACATATGTCGAAAAACCAGTGAGCATTCAACGTCGTAGCCACATCGACTAGTTCGTTAGCCAAGTCTTTGAAGCATAACGAACATTTTTAGTTTAGAATTAAACAAATACATCCCTGTTTTCGTTGCAGAATATTAAATATTTATTATCTTTCAACAATGTTGGTTTATGGTAACTTGAAATTAACCGAAACTACTTTTAAGTTAGAACCAAACAACCCTTAAAAAGTAATAAATATTCAGCAATAACAAAAGTATCGTTCAAGTTACGCGAACTCTATAAATGGCTTTTGTTTACACTTCAGAAAAACATTAACCATTTATACCGTTCTTTGAAATATAGGTAATTAATTAATTGAGAAATCATCAATGCTTATTCCGCCACTGTGTAAGTCGAGCCCTTTCAAGACAGTTACACGGTAGTATATAAGATCACACTATTGTTGTTTCGTCTTAAGGTGGGTGTAAGGATATAAACAAAGGTGATATAGGCCTGAAGGCTTATAAGCGTACAATGAAATATTACCCGCGATGATCTCTTAAACATGATAATAGTGCCTCATCCTTGAATGTTAAACAAAGGTGCTTTAATAGAGGCGGGAACACGTGTTTCTGACCTACACACTTACCGTGAGCTCTTTAAGCAGGAAAGATGTTGTTGTGGAAGGGAGACAGCGTTCTACACTGCACATAGCGGCGTCTCACTTTAACGTTGGCAATAGTACTCCTTTAAGAAATTATAGTACAACCATTTCATGTAAAAATATTAGAACAGAATAGTGAAGGAGCCACCTGACGTTTTCCTGTCATAATCGTATTATGTGCTTCTGTTACGGTGTGTGTTCGTCTAACAATATTTAACTCTGCACCTTTAGATGCTTTGGCAGGGTTATTTTTCCGTATATTTTGCGTATGATCTTAAAATACAATAAATAATATTCCGGGACAACTCGCACACGGTTGTCTGATCCCAAGCTAGGCAGAGCTTGTGTAACAATTAAGATACTTGAGTTTTTTTTTTTTTACAATAAATCTATCTAGTTACTTACCTTTTAAATAAGACATCTTTAAGAGTGTTTTAAATATTAGAGACTGCAATTCAGAAATACAAAACGTCTTGAACTAGGTACTTACGTAAAGAGGTACAATAAATGCAGCTCTTATTGCAAGTGTTTCGCATTAAACTACGCTAAGGACCCTCTCGGATTAAGACTAAAGTGCTCACAAAAGTTAGCTAACTTATGTCGCCGAGGCAGTAGGTGAAATATACTGCTTAAGTATGCAGCAATTCTGTAATGTTGCTACATACTTGTCTTACTTCTTGTACTTCGCTTACATAATAGTGTTATACGACCTTTTTTGTAACATTTGAACAAATACTTTTTTTAGGACGAGTTGCACCATTTAACTATAACGATAACAAAGCCAATAACAGTTGTCAATTCGTCGAATTGACCAATAGGCGGCCGTTTCACGGCTGGTTATGGTTTAGTTAACGTTATAGTTAAATGGTGCAACTCACCCTTAAAGTTCTAGATGTTAGAAAGAAGATCAGTTACAACTGCAATAAAGTACGAAGAATCTGATCAAAACAAAACAACCGCAATAAAGAATGTTCTTATTTCGGGAAACCAAAATTTGCATTCCATTTCGGTTGAAAAGCAGACATTTATTACGTTGCGCGGGTCAGGCTTGCAATATATTCGAAAACAAGTGAAAAGCTAACCTGCTTGTCATTTCACCTTGTGATTCTTGTATCGCTATCAAAATAGACATGATAAAAGTATAATATATGTATATTATTTGACATAGTTACCCAGTTTTCCTCTTAACCTGTTATTCTTTGCAAGATAAATTTGACAAATGGGCACAACTTGGTCAGATTTCCCTGTTTTTTTTATTATCAGAGCGTGACGTAGTTATAATAAGTTTCCTTTACACGGTGACCACATAACTGAATAAAAGTTTGTTCCCTAATGTGAATCGCTGATGTGTGAAAATAAAAATATTCGGGGCTCAATTTTTATCGGGTTTCTGCCGCTGTGACCGCGAATATCATGTTGTTGACCAATGAAAATGTTTATTTGTTTTGTTGCGCAGTTATTTATTGTAATGAAACTATTCGGACGTAGTACGAGTAATTAAAATGAAGATAAATATTTAAACAAATCTGCATTGTGTGAAAAATACTTTATGATGTAATTTGAGGAATCAAAAATCGTTTTTCTTTTTTTTTATAGTTAAGCTGAACATTACTTGAATTAAACTTTCTTTATCTAAAGCTTGTATATATAGTTTAAATAAAAATTATTTTTACAAAAACTGTGGCCGAAATCATCAAAATAAAGGTAACATTTGAAAATAAAACGTAAACATTAAAGTTAAGAGCCTCTTCTATTTCCGTTTTAACATTCAAAATACAGAAACTCAACGAGCTGGAATCATAAAGGTCCGAAGAGATTGTTCACGTATGTTAGCCACGTTATAAGTAATAAAAGAATGGGAAAAGATAAATATTGTTTGAGGTTCACCTTTAGGAGAGGGAAAATCTCAAGGGTTCCAATATTTACATCAATATCGAATTCAAATTTTGTCACCCAACTTTTTATATAAACTTTTAAACTATCGCGCTGCATGTTTATAGTAATATTATAACGGGGATTAGCGCGTACATGCATAAATACCTTTAGGGCTTGACGTTTCGACCGGGAGAGTCTGCTTGCGACCACGGCCGGTGTAACCCATGCATGTTGTACGCCCCTAATCACAACTTTTTGTTGCGTTTTATAAAATAAAATTTGTATATTATTATTGACTTAGTTTTAGTTTTCATTCAAGTTTTTGATTCTTTTGTTTTTTTTTTATTTCTAGTGTATGTACATTAACTTCAGTTTTATGTTAATGTAAATAACCTTGATTTACTGAATATAAATATTTTTTTTTGTATAATTACAGTTATTGGCCTTATCATGTATTTTAGTTATTTTTTTATGTCGTAGGTGCTTTATTAATTGAAGCTGCATTTAGATCAACATGGAAACCGATATTCATGATAATTACCACTATTATTTAATTATGCTTAATAAGGGTTTAGTTTTAAATATAATAATCCACTTTTGTTCAGCATTATTACTGCATCGATTACAGAGTCATTACTATACAATACATATCCAACCTGTTAACATTTGCATGCCCTAATCCTGTAAGCTATGCATATAGTGCAATATGTGCATATATTGAAGCGTATTGCATCAGTTGTGTAGTGGGGCTTAGTATTGAATAAGGGAATTTGTAGTTATTGTAAGTGATAATAGTAGTTCATTGTTAAAAACGAACGTTAAAACGTTTTTTTCTTTTTTTATGGTTGTTGTTAGCACCTGCCAGCGTTGGGCAAGAAATTGTGGAGGCCTTTGAGTTAATTCAAGTCCTTATGTTTAAGTGATATTATTTAAACCAAAACCAATCTACGCACTGATGATGTTTCTATAAAAAAGCATAAGCATACGACAAAGAAATAAATAAATAAATAAAGAGAATTTAAGGCCTCATAATTTTGGTATGCAGTTACAACCGAAACAATCGAGAAACCTATTATACAAAGTTATTATTAGGTTAATATAAAATAAATTATATCGGGTGAGAAAAAACTACAGACAAATAAATGTAAAAACCCAATAATCCTTTGGAGGGGACTAAGTAGCCTTCTCATCTCGGTTCAATCCAATCAGTGCTACGAGGCGTAGGCACCGTAGACTTATCCCGTAGCCAGAGCAGCACGTAGCTTCCATACTATGAATACATTTGAAACTACAAGAGACGCCCCGCTGCGCCGCCTGGAACTTTTTAAATTGTCGCTGCGCTGTGATTTATTTTACGATTATGACATTTTGAGAAGAAAATAATGGAAGCCGTAAGAATTTTTCAGAATTATTTGAGTAGATATTGAGATGTGGCTTTTTAAAAAGATAAGAAAACTTATGTGTTATAACTATTAAGATAAACATGTTTATTTAAATACCGTCTTGTGTGTTATATATCCCCCTACTATTGTTATTATAATATTTCGCAACGTCATATATTTCAACAAATATACATGTACATTATTAATATTGCCTACATTTTAAAATAAATCAAAAACTTACAGAATTTTGGTTTTACCGATTTTACAAGGAGAAAGCCTTAATTTTTTTTTTATAATCGTGGAGGCTCTCTGTTGTCGCAATAGGTATGCCGAGACAGTATCCTGAAGGAACAATAACATTAATGTTCTGTACGAATGATATCAAGCTCTGTAATCAAATCAGAACTTTTGCCAATTACACGTTTCATTTGTAATCGCACAAATAATATAAGTTGATCAGTTTTGTGTCGTCCCACGCTAAGTTGTCTCACTATTTGTCCGCCTGTTCGTCTGCCCGCGTGTATGTACACTTACATAGGGATGATTTTAACCATTTTTCACAGTGTTTCTTTTCATTTGGGTACAGAGTTTCACAGTCTTTTTGGGTACAGAGCAATGTATGTGATGTTGTCCGCATTTATTATTATTTATTATTATTTTCTAAATAGGTAAAACTTAAATGGTACAGAACCCTGCGTGGGCGAGTACGGTTTATTATTTCAGAACCGTTTATTATTTTATATATAATTATATAAAAATAATCGCAATTTTTGTAATTAGTTACTGGAATTTTCCATTATTAACTAATAAGTAACTTCTAAAATTAGCACAAATTTGCTATAGAGTAGAAAATGTTTTTTTTTCCTGTAAATATTATTTATAGCTTAGTACATATCAAATATTATGTCTGTTCTTAGAACTTAGGACAAGTCACAATTTTTTATGATTCTACAAATAATTTTGTTCCGAATAAGGGACGTCATTCGTGTTGTGAAGTAATATTATGCTTTCGTTACATTGTCGTATAAATTAGTAAGTATCTTATGGAGTACCTTGTAAGTTCGATATTTATTTATTTGGTCAATCGTGGAGGTATTCGTAACTATTTTCTTTAATCTATAAAGTTATGTTACATTTCACACTCGAAGATTTATTACCTACTGTGTTTTTTCATTTAAAATATATTTTAAACCTAAAGGTAGGTATATCCCGAAAAAAACATGCCTAGTAATTCTTATTACTACTATTTTCCGAATGTTTTTGTTAAGTAGAGTTTTGTTTAAAGTTCATAAGATTTCCATTTTATGAATTTTAAACATACAACAATAAGTACAGACACAATACAACTATATTATTAGATATATTATGTCCTTGATATAAAATTCTTTTATTCCGAAAAATCGTTTATGCTTCTAAGTACCAGCCTTCTGACGTAAGAGCCTCCGTCCCGAGACTATTTCGTAACTATAGTCTGCCGTTATTCGACACCGCATGAAAATGGGTCTGTTGTTTATCGAGATTGTAAGGCGTCCGTATTCAAATTCTAAATCCTTAAGTATTCGTTGAATGTTGACAATCCGAGTTTAACTGGTCGTTTTCGTACCGTACTTATATCCTCTAATTTGCTCTGCGTATCTACAAACCTATCGCGCCATTTTGTTGGCTACTGCGTTGCGGAGAAATTTATTGCTAACATACGAACCTAATTCCCTGAGTGATTAATTATCTTCCAGTTGCTTAGTAAAGCCTAAATAACATAGCATCACACCTGTATCCCCTAAGAGTTAGGCAGAGGTGTACCAATGTACACCCACAGTGCGCCGATATGTTTAGGTCCCATGTAATAGGGGGCGAGCCTATTGCCACTAACGGGGCACAAATCCAAACTCCGACAGGCCACTGAGAATTTTATAGAAAACCCCAATAACACTTTGGTCGACCTGGGAATCGAACCCAAGACCTCTAGCGTAGCAGTCGCACTTAGCGCCACTAGGCCAACGAGGCAGTCTAAAAGACTAAATAGTATGTTACATAATAAGTAATCATTGGTAAATCTAGTTGTAATGTCTAGCTATAAATACAAAAAGTAATTTAGGATTGCTTTTCCTCGTAATTTGAGGAAATGTAACAAAAAGAGAGGTTATTTGGCGCGCGACGTTAAGCTTAAGATTTTCCTTATTTTTCTCTAAAGAAGCCTACTTGAACCGAACCAAGTTAAGGACTAGTTTATCAAAGTTATCTACGATGGTTGGCCATTACTTAAAGTTTCCTTTTTCCCTATTAAATAAATATACGAAACTCTAATACAAGAGTTTTAACCATTAATTTATTTCATTATCTGGATACCTATGTAGAGTTTATTTTGTTAAGGCTCATTGCTACGTTTAATGAGTATTGTTAATTAATAATCTTTATAAATATGCTGTTGCATGATTTACCTATCTTCAAAGATTCAGGCTTTGAAATTAGTTTACATTCTGCAAATTTTTGCTGTCCGTAAAAAATTAGGATGTTTATCAAAAAGTGTCCAACAATTTTTCACGCTTTTAAAACATAATAGTATTACGTTATGATGTCCGATGTCACCACGGAATGACAGCACGGCGAGCTTAACATGACCTCTGTGAAAGTGAGATGCCGCTATGTTTTCTAGCGCGCTGTCTCGCTTCCACAGCGCCGCAGTTTTGTTTTGAGAGCTTATGGTACAGGCACAGTTTGTTCGATATTATATTTTTTAAGCCTGCAAGCTACGCTAGTAAAACTGTCGGCTACAACGAGTATTTTAAACTTATTTATGGGCTGTTTTTTAACGTCACGAAAAAATGCGAGTTTTGGTCACTTGGCAAAAAATATTTAAGTGATCATTTTTAATGTAATTTTTACACAATGTAACTTAAGAATGCAGTCATCCATATTCATGTAAGTTGTTTAAATTAATCACTTCAATATGATTAGTAGCAAAACATTTACAAACACACATTTAAATGTAGTTATGCAGTCCACATATAACGAATTATTAGTATTTAATTAGCAACTATAAAAAACATAGGCGTCCATTGAAAGCTCTTCCTCCATCCTTATCCCAACTGTCTTATAGTACTTCTAAATTGTAGTTTTTGTAGTAGTCTTGTAAGAACTAAGACAAAGTCACTAAGTGATGACTCAGTGGCCATTGACTAAGTGCTTGTATACCAGCGTCGAAAGCAACCTTCACCGCAGATAGTTTAGCACTTAGCACTAAGCCATGACAACTTGAAGGAAAATTACTGACCGCATTTTATCTAGGAAGCAATTTGCTGTTATTCCTTTTTATTAAAATAGTTTATTCACAATTTGTGTCGCCTAGTAAAATGGGTTGTAGAGGTCAGAAAATGAGTTGCTTCACGTAAAATACATAATTTAGACTACTAAGACTGAAAGCCGACACCACCATAGCTTGGAAAAAGGCTATGCGGGAGACAAATTACACCATATAAAATTTTGGTTTATTCATTTTTGATAGATTTATGGATCGAGTATCCAATATCAATTTATTAGACATTCGATATAAGATTTCATTTCATACGAAATAAAGGAGAATACCCTATTAAAATAAGTTTTATTTTACAAAAATATACTTTTTGGAACTAATTCAAATAATTTAAAAAAGTGAATCACCAAACACTTCCGTTTAAGTGAAGTGTTTACTTGGCAATGTGTCAACTCCGCTTTATACAAACTTCACCAATAATAGTTATGGTTTTAATGGCCATCGATCAATCCGACGTCCTGAGATAAGCCACAGCAACCTAAAATGGGTTTCCATGGTAATTTTCAATGTTACATCACACTTAATTAAACTACGGAGCTTGATAAATGGTATGACAGTCTATGAGATATATCTACATAAGTAGGTAATTGATGTATCCATATTGTATTGATTCGAATGTACTGCCTAATGACTGTTAAGTCTACCTATTAGGAATGATCTGTAGTACATCACCACCAGATGAACAGCTTGTTACATACGGTTAAGTTAAACATGCCTGTTTATTCCCTTAAGGTACTAAGTTCATTTTACCTAGATATTTTTGTAGTGTCGAGGCAAAAGCCTATAATATGTATACATGTATACATGTTCTTTTCTTACAGGTCAAACGAAAAAGATTAATAAAAAAACATCAGAATTTGTCGTGTAGTTTACCCGTGAATGCATAAGAGAAATAGGTATATACAGACAGACAGAGTCACACAAAGAATTGCTAGAATGATAGAGTTATAAAAAGAGTTATTTTTCTCTACCCACATATTTAATAATGAAATAATCATCATTCAGGTTTTTAATAAATATCCTTATTATTGAGTTCATGAAGCTTTACATCAAGTAACGTTAATTAGCGTGTTCACCACCGTTGATTGTGTTGAACGGAACAGAGCAAGAAATACGCAGAGGGTCTATTAATATTCCTTATCCGATGGAATTTTCTGATGAATGGCTGATAGATAAGACTGCGACATTAGTATGCGAATAATATTATTAGTTTCCTTCCGCTGTTTTGCGTACCGTAAGTTATTAAAGATGATTCATATTTAAAAGCTTTTATTTAACTTTGAATGTATGTTCACTTCAAGAGCTGTAGAATTTACCTGTATTTTAAAGTTAACTTTGACATCCAATTGAAATAAAACATTGCAATTTATATTAGTTGTATAACCGTATTATGGACTCTTGAGCTGGTTTAGAGTGAGTTTGAGTTTAGGTGAGCATTAACCCTGTAACGAAACGATGCAACCCCATAATGTTTGGGGTTCTTCGATTTGTCTTTATAACCACAGTACCATTGCAGATGCTGTTAGAGCTTGTTCTTTAAATGTATTATAACTGCAAGTTTATCCAAAGATTTAAGTATCATCGAGCTTTAACTCAAATGAAGTACTTAATTAAGGCTTTACATAAGATATTACGACAGCTGTAAACCACGCTCTTGACAGGCTACGTCGTATAGATTTCCCTTTTCAGTGTAGCTACACAAAACAGCCTCAAAATCACTAACCGCTAAGGGTGTACATGAACAGAGACTAACTTCCTATTTCTCGATAATTAATTGGGTATATTGTCTACTAATAAATTGAACTTTTCTTTGATATAATATACTTTTTGACTGCCGAGCGCTCTCTTATTACCATGCCAACTACGTGCGTCGTATTGCAGGTTACGTCCTCACATGGTGCAAACATTTTCACCATGTGAGGACACATGATGACCATATGAGGCACATTTGATTTATGTAAATTGCAAAAAAACTATATCTTGACTCTAGTAATTGAAGTCTTAAGTAGAGTCTACACAAAGAAGTTAAAAACATTGAGAGCGCCTTATTCTTAAATAGTAAAGTTCACTTTACTATTTCATTGATACTATTAACTTGAGGTAAACACTGCCTACCCAAGTGTTGACCCAGTGCGGTAAACCTCTAACAGGATTGACGACCGGACAACACCTACTAAGGCACTAGCCCTGATATTATGACCGATATTAATTAAAATACTTGTAAAACGAAACCTTCAAATAATCGCTCGTTTACTCCGACACAGTAAAGAAAATCGTCGCTCTTGCGTTTTATGTAGGCGCTAAAAAATAGACTTTGCTTATTTTCTTTTCAACAAAATTCTATGAAAACACGTCTATTTAATATTTATTAGGTTTTTTTATTGACATTCACATACCTAAACCACATAAATTATTGTTTGGTCGACTATTAATAAAACCCTCCAAGGCACCTACTTACTACATTATTATATTCTGACCTTACGTATATTATATAACCTATTATTCAAATACTCCGCCGGTTCTTTGCACTGTGCCTTTATGTAACTTAGTGAACACAGTTTGTACAATGAAATGAAACCTTAAAACATTACCTACGTCATTTATTCTCACCTCAGATTGCCTCGTTAGTTGAACACATTTCGTTAATCGTACGTGCCTCTCGCTGTGGTTGGGTGTTGTAATTAAACAAATGTGTTTTAAACTTTGAAATAAAAATTATGCAATTTTGAGTAAGCGAAGAGGAAAGAGTAGCGATTTATGTTAACGGCTAGCTTTTGCTCGAGGCTCGAATTGAGTGGGTGCCGGTTATAGCCTATGACCTTTCTTGAGATACAAGATAAATTCACACCAGATTTTATGAAAATAGGTTCAGTGGTTTTGCCATCAAAGTGTAACAGACAGAAAGACACAATAACAGTTGGACAGAATTAGTTTCGCATTTACAATATTAGTATTTATTTCAACTGGAACTAGCTTAGTCTAGTGCAACATGTTTTCAGAGTACTAACGAAAATAAAACTGAAAAGAAATAGGTATTCCTTACCTAATTATTCCCAAAGTGCTCGTAGAGTGCTATAAACACCCAAATAGAGCTTTAATTTCTTCTTCAAAGTCACACAAAAAATAGCAATTACATAGTAGGAGTCCCGCCACAAATAAATCCTCACGAAACCTAAATAGGTTATTCTCATCTTGGTTGGCAACTGCATTCAATAGGGAATTTGTTTAAGCGAAATTCAACCTTATTCACTACAGCAAAAATGATAAAACGGCAAATACTCAGACTGGCCTCTATACTGTTATATATGTTCCGAAACTATGAAGTATAATGTTACCACCCCAATTAAGTCAGCTTTCAATAAAAAAAACCGCATCTTAATCGGTCAATTTAGGAGCTACAATGACAAAAACTGGTACACAGACGATCACGTTTTGCATTAAAAACACAAAATTGTATAAGCAATTTCCCTTCTCGAGAAAAACAAAATGTACTTACATCCAATATTCCAACAACAACTATTATTTTACTCACAAACTTATCAACAATCGGTAAAACGCCATTAAAACTTCAACAGTCATTCCTGAAACAAACCAAAACCTAATGAACCGTCCCTAGTTCTCAGTTCTGAACTACTCTCAGAACTAATACAGGGAAGAAGTATAAAGTATATTATAGTGTTACTTGAATATTGTTTGTTTACTTCGGCAACTTCATCTGTGACTAACTCACGTGGGATTTGTCTTTGGCTATCGTTTCCCCTTGCCGGTCGAATGGGCACGTACCTCATTTGTAGAACAGCTATCACCTGAGAATTATATATCGAATTGTTGCGACAGTAGTCCCATTTCACAAACTCAAAATAATTTTATAAGATGACCAATTGTTTTTTTTTTTAAATTTACGCGAATTTGATTTACTTTAAGGCGCTACCCCGAGTGACTTTGAGCGTTTGACCTCTAAACCCCCCTCTTTGCCCCTCTACATATACATCGCTACTTTCCATGAAAATACAACGCCATCTGTTGAAATAGCGACCTATTAAGTAGTAAAAATAGTAGACTTATGAATTTATAGACAAAAATATAATCAATCATGTTCGCAAAATTAAAAAAAAAGATAAGAGAAATATATTTTATTTGTATCTAAAATTATAACTCAAGTAATTGAAGACTTCTAAGTGAATCATTTAATGATGTAAAGTTATTTAGTCAGAAAAGTATTGAATGTCTTTTTACAAAAATCTCTTTTCAACCAACTTCGAAAATAGGAGGAGATTCTCAATGCGGATGTTTTTTTATGTTTGTTATTTCAAAAAATATTTTTTTAACCATTTATTTAGTTTTTTTTTTTAAGTATTTTGAATATTATTTTTTTTAAGAGGAAATTACGATATTTTTGGTTTTAATTTTCAAAATCAGTCGATTTAGTTAGGTTTGTTTATCTCAAAAATATCAATCCAACAAGGCACGTATAAAAAACAAAGGCGGGCGGCGAGACTTTTGAAAATTCGGTTCTTGAAGAAAGTATTGCTGTCTCTCTACGGCATGATTTGTGAATGTGTGCGTAAGTTGACAGTGTGCGAGTGTCAAAGCGCGCTCGCATGGAGTAGTACTTACTCTCTTAAAAGAAATACTCTACGCACATAATAAAGGGCAATGGCGAAAGCATTGTTGATATAATTCTTATGCTCGATATACAAACGTCTTAATTACAGATTTACATGAAATATAGCGTCTAAGTCCATGAAAAAAATACATTAAATTGGAAATACAATTGATTGAATTGTACTTTGAGTGTTGCCATATGAACGTTAAATCTAAACTAAGTCATACAAATATCTTTGGCTAGTAAACTATGTATAATAGCTTGCTTTTAGAATATATTGAAGATTTATGAACATGAATAGTCTAAGGACATATTATTATTTCTACCCAACATCACCGAAATTAATAAATGACATCAAAATACTATTATGAAAACTTCAATCTAGCATGGCAACAACAACGCATACAATCAATGTGAAATTTTGCGTCATGCCAGTGACATTGTCTTGCACGTCACTTTGCTTGTGCGCACCAAAATCTTTGTTTGCGCATTTGTTATTTCTATTATTTTGCTTTTTGACTTGGACTGCTTATGGACTTTCGGGATTTCTCCCTGTGCTAGCCAAAGGACTCCGATTACCCACCACTTACGACGAAATTTTGCTGTGATGTTTGACTCCGATTTTAAATTAAATTGGATTTTATTACGTGAAAAAGAACGATTTATTTTTCACGATGTGAAGTCTTTTAAAGCCTCTTTGCACCTGCTGGTTTTCTGGATAATTTCGTGATAAGGAAGGATGAAAAATAAATGTATTTGAATTAATGCTGTTTCTTTTTTCATGCATGCTTTTGATCATCTATTTTATAGACTATTTTTGTGCACTAAACAATATAACAAGAAAGCCTATAAGAAAACATTAACACGTTCTGTCAGGATTATAAAAAAAAAATCTGATTATAATTCTTTACAAGTATTATCAAAGCTATACCAGGGAAAACCTAGATAATTATATCTCTAGAAATAAGTATAAAACAACCGCATTAAATCTTTTGAATAGTATATTTCACAAGGTTTACTTTTTCAGAATCAAAGACTTTTTCAACATATTTCCTATGAATTTCTGTCATATAAATGCAAGGTCGGGCAAAAGTAATTAATTGTTTACGAGAGCCCATTAATTTCACTCATAAATAACTGAATTTAATAAAAACAAAGTACGATTCTATCAATTGTATTTCCAATTTTATATATTTTTTTCATAGACTTAGACGCTATTTAAATAAAACTTCAAAAAAGTAACATATTATTTCATGTAAAGTAATTAAGACATTTTGTAGACGCATAAGAATTATTTCGACCTTTTGATAGTTGGACATATTTAAACAAATATAAATATGTGATGAAATAAAACTACTAATTATAAACCGCGAAAAAATCCGTAAAAAGTAGTTTTATTTCAATGTCAGATTTAAAAAAAAAACTTAAAACATTAATAAAGCTCGCCCCCTATTACTTACATGGGACCTAAACATATCGGCGAATTGTGGGTGTACATTAGTACACCTCTGCCTAACCCTTCGGGGATACCGGCGTGATGATATGTTGTGTAAAACATAAATATGTATTCCATGCTATTTGAATTTTATCACCAGTGCCGTGTGTAAAACTACATAGGGCTAGCAATGCCTTTTTGACAGTTGTCATAATATTAAATCATCGACGTATGATATGCATAGACTGCTACTATCGCTAGGTTCCCCTTGTGCCAAGCGAGAGCAGTTTTTAGTCTGATCCTAGAACATTTCGTTTTTCATATAAGTTAATTTTCGCGCAACGAGAAACTTATATAAGAAAATATCGATGGTTTTGACATTGTTAGGATAATATTAGTGATTTAGATAGATTTTTTAAAACGGCAAGCTCCATCTTCATACATAATTCACGACAACACTTGATCACACTAGTGCTTACGGTTTAATCTCTGATAGGCTCACTCTATAGTTTTAAATCCAACCTCGTTGTATTAAATTGTAAATGACATTTCAAATAAAAAACCGACGTGCTCTCACGTCGAGAGCCTACGGCTGACTGCTGGATCGCCGCCGCGAGTGTGTTTATGTTGTGAATTTGACCATTTTTAGGAATAATTTGAATTATAAAATAGATGTTTGGTCTTTTTGAAAAACAAAGCTGTTGAAAATGTTAAGAATTAAATCCTCTATCAGTTGGTATAAGTTACATTAATAAAATACGTATATATCGTGAGCCTATCCAAGGAATAAATTTTGATAGACCATTTTTAAAATGAGTCCTACTAAATATTCGCTGCATTAAAAAGAAAAAGCTCTGTTGAAATTAAAGACAACATATTAAATAATGATTTGGTATAACAGTGAATTTGATATATGTTTTATATATCGAGTTTATAGCTTAATAAAACTCCGCTTTTGCGCATTTTGCTCGGGGGAGCGCCTTAAACGGGTTCTACCGCGGAATATCTTTATTTTGATCCCTGTTTCGTCGAATTTTCAGGTACCATAAGGATAAAAAAACCGAGATAGAATCCGTTTTAATTTAACTTTTTATTTTAACTCGTTGATGTTTTAAAACAATAAAAAGGAAATAAATACTTTGTTTTTTCAAGATTTTTCGTTTTCAATCATATTTTAATGTAATACAGCGTGTACTCCAAAAACATAAGCTTCTTCTGACGCAACTTCGAAAATAGATTCGCCGTATTGAAGTAGGTTACAGCAGCATAATCTCTCCAGAGGGTCTTCCCAGTATGGCCAATTAGAGAGATTCCCTGAAAATTTATTAAATATAATGCATATTCCTACGTAAATCCTAAGAGTGCTCTGAAAATTTACGTGGGAATACAGAACGGATTATATAAAGGTTTGCAAAATTACTTAATTCATGCATCCTCAGTACTACACTATTAAATTAGTTTACACTGAAAACAAATTTAAAATGTATTTTTTATCGACTACAAGAAAGAAGGAATTTCTCAATTCGTCGGGAGTGGAGCAAGGCGCTCCTCTATCTCGCTAAAGAATAATAGTAATTATTAACTATAAAAGTTAATTGGTTGAACGAATAGCAGTCATCAACTTGATTAATATTAGCCATTTTAATTGTTATAACTGGTACGTGACTTTTGGCTTAATTCGTTTTCTGAGAGCCTGGTGCTTACCCGTGCTAGCTGATTCACTAACTACGATCAACTACTAGGTCGGTTTACGTAAAATTAAATGAATCCCTCAGTATAATAGCTAACTGTTACCAAGGAATGAGGAATTACAAGATATCGTATACTTTAATATTTTGCAGTACCTGGAAAACCATTTGAATTATCCATACAATTTGTAATAAGATAGGTGGCATAATTACACCTACCTACAATTAACGATATGCTGGCGTTATATATCTACATAATACTACAATGACCTCTATATTCCTAACCTACCAATTTCCGCAAAAAATAAAAGTATGTAATATAATATACTCCGTCAAGTATAAATAAATTCCAGTGTACGTTGGACAACTTCCATGAAATACTTTTTATGAACTACGACTACAAATAGAAAAAGTTTTGGAGAGTAATGTGACTGTAAATATACTCTACTTTATTTTACCTCCTATTTTACTTTAGATTCCTATGTTTCTAGTACATTGTCTCCTTTGTAATGTATATTTATTTACCTTTGTATTATGTAATCACTGAATTTTCTCCTAGACTGAAATGTGATATATTCAGCTGCTTTTATTTGCCTTTTTGTTTGCTTGCTGTTTTTCTTCGGAATTCGTTTTTAATTATATCACTGTAAGTTGAAGACAAACGCATAAATAATTAAGCAGTAAGTAAATAAATGCAACATGTTCTCCGTCATAAAACTACTTTTTAAACTTACTATATTGTTATGGTTATTTATTTAGATTTTAGTTATGTGATGAATCTAAATAAACCGCGATATATACACCGTGAAAATTGAATCGTTGTTTTCCCGCGGCAGGACGATTACCCATCAGTAGTACTATCGAAATACAAAGTTTAACTTAAAAAACATAATGTTTTTTTTTTCACATCATTAAAAAAGTATTCATAAACTCGAAAGAGCGATAATCAATAGTAGTTCACTCACTAGAGATCACGTAGGCACCTGTAGGTAACACAAAACGCACACGCCGCCGCCACGTGTTGTCGGCAAACTTACAAAGAAAGAATCAATAATAAATGTTCAGAGCAAAATAAGCTCTCGGTCATGGTGATACGGTATAAATTAGCTTGCATGCACGCGGCAAGCGCCGAAACACAATAGAATGCCGCCAAATGTGGCGCTCTGTGCCTACGGCTTAGTTAGTGTTCTGTGCGCGAACGTCGATGACGTCAAGTGATGAATGTGCGATGAAAGTGCTCAACACAGAAGGACTGCATCCTTATCATTTTTTTTCGTGGCGGTCCACACCCTTGGCCTCCGAGGAGCCCGGCCTTGACTCCCTTGGACTTTTATTTGTGGTAGAGTCTGAGCTCAAGAACTTGGTGTATCGTGAGGAACACCAAACACGCGACTCTTTGATAAGTGCGATAGTGGACGCTTTTAATATTGTGAGACGTGACAGAGACACTTTAATGAAACTGAAAGACAATCAGTTAAAACGTGCTCGTTTGTGCATTGAACGTAGTGGTTTACATTTCGAACAATTACTCCGCTACCGTATAAGTACTCGTACTTTGTAAATAAACATTTAAAAGTAGGTTAGGTAATCAAAATCATTGTAAATAAGTCGATTCCATTTTTAAATACCTACGCCTTAAATACTTAATTATCAAATTCCGACTTTTTTTAAAGATACCTATTTTGATTTTTTAAGTATTTATGACGATCCTAAGCCCGTAAAAGTTTGAAGCGAAAATTTGAATTACTTATTGGTTTTGTGTTTTATTAAATCACGAGTAGCGATCAGCTGATTTACACGCGAAGTGCAACGACCGCGCGGCGTTCGGGGTAACCGCGCGCCCGCCCGCGTAGGTATAGCGCGATGTATTACTACTGGGTCAAGTCACTTTCGAGTTTTGTTTATAACAATTGTTAATCCGCCATTTATTGAGTCTAATTTTTTTTACATATATTAATCGATTGTATGACCGATACAAACTCATTTCGCTTCGGGAAAACAACGACTTGATATTCACCCTGTATATCCGTTTAAAAATTGTTCTATTTATTTTTTTATCCTGGGGACATCTCACACACGGTTATCTGATCCCAAGCTAAGCAGAGCTTGTGTTATGGTAACCAGACAACTGATAAACATATTTCTAAATACATACATTATTTTATAGATAAATTACACCCAGACACAGAAAAAATGGTCGTGTTCATCACACAAACATTTGTCCAGAGTGGGAATCGAACCCACGACCTTCGGCATAGCAGTCAGGGTCACTAACCACTAGACCAACAGGCCCGTCCAATTTCAATATCTGAACATTTTTATAAACTTGTGAAAGCAATATTCCCAGTATTTTATACAAAATAATCGCTGGAACTTCTGCTATGCAACTGTAGGCGCGCCTACTGAGAATATAGTCGCAATTTATCTGCGTCCTGAGATCGAGAGTAGTGATATACGGTGATCGGTATAAGCCTAATAAAGCGCATGCCGACGTGCTTCTGACTGATGTATCAATACTGATAATCAATTAATGTTTGTAAACAGAAATGCTCTTTATTAATAGCCAAAAGGACGTAGTGACAATAAGTTATGCATCAATTCTTGTACTTACGATCACTTGAAAATAAAGATCATTTTAGGCTGACTAGAACCGTTGAAAATGTCATAAAATATATATAAAGTTGATGCGCAAACCGAACCCTTACACTTCTTAAATGTGATCATAACAGTTGTTTATTCTTATACTCGTGTTTGGCAAATCAATTGCAAACGCAGTTTTTTGTTAGGGCCTATCCATAATAGAGCAGAGTTGAAGCGCTGATCTAGATGAATTAGACACTAATCTGAATACACCCTTGTATACGTTTTGACAATGCGCTCCTTTAAGTTAACCCTTATACTAGTACGTCAGTCTATCAGATCAAATGTGATAGTTTTTTTGGCTCTTTTATGCAATAAATAAAACGTATTAGATTAGTCCTAATTCGGTGTTACACACGTTTGTGCATAAGTTTAACGTTTTTGAGAAATCGCCTATTTTATCAACAATGACTACCTGATATTCGCGATTACCCTATTTAAAGAAAAAACAAGATTAATATGTAGTTTAATGATATAATTCTATGCGCAACTAAAACGATTAATAAATAAATTAAATATCATGTTTCAGTGTGTTTCCACATGATATAAGATGGATGTGAATAAAATGATAATGATTGGAAATAAGGCTACTGTTCTATCGATAAGCATCTTATCTTAGAGATAATCTTATCTGATCGAATTGATTTAAATCTATTACGTTATAATTTATGAATGTAACTAAGTATCTAGATATCGTGTATTTAACATTTTTGCATTTTCATGAATATTTTAGTGGCATATTTAAAGAAAAGCGATTTATTTAAGAAAGTGAGTACAATATATCAATTTTTATTGCCTTTCCTTAACTACTTAATTTTTAAAAAGATAATTTGAATTCATAAAAAAGGTTGGATAAAACGTCAAGAACTAAATTAAGCCTTTTGTGCCCGAAAGATCACATTTAGTTAAAAAAGAGGTCTCGTCTCTTAATATTTTAGTTTTAAATAACTTTGCTTATTTCAATTATTTTTGTTAACTTGTCTTTACAGTTTGGAAAAGAAAGTAATAACACAGTCAACAAGTAATCGTTTTCCGATGTACCTATTGGTACACTTAACAACTAAAAAGTCCTGTTTCAATCATGTTTTAACTAATCAGACCATTTAGTTAATTGTAGTAATGAAATGCATATTCTATATCTTATGATGATGATTCATGATGATGATAAATTCATAGGATAGAAGCTAGACGTACTTAAATTTAACTGTTCTCCAAAATGAGTTTGAAACTGCTGACTAAACATGGAAATGATATGGCGTGGGAATGTAATATTCGCAATATAATATAACATCCTGGAATCACATACGATCATCTGATCCCAAAGTAAGCAGACCTTCTGTAACCAGACTACTGATCTGAGAGAATTATGAAACCAGGTTTCTATTTTTGATTATATTAATCTTTGATTATATATTAGATTATAGAAATATTATGTTTAAATATATTATCAACTAATCTTTTAACACAATCTACTAAGATAAAGATTACATTAAAGATTACATATTTTAAGATAAACTTAATATATGTATCTTAATCGTCTGATTTTTGATAAATTTTACAAATCAAATCGATTTACTTTTATTTAGATCTGAATATTAAATTGCCGACATCTAAATTTGCCTTTATTTTGAATATTAATCCAATTTTGTTCCTATAAACTTGACATAGATTGCCTAGATACACAGTACATCACTGTTTTGTCTACACGTATAAGTTGAGTAAACTCAGCCCTTTCGTATACGGAGATAATGGCAATACGATAAGATGGCTATACTGTATCAATACTCGCCTCATCCCTAAAGGATTAAGGGGCTTTTGAATGCCCTCAGCACGTCACTAACCCAAGCCGTCACTAACCCAAGCCTTATCTCGCGGCTATGGTATTCATAACTCCAATAACCGGATATGAGTGTACTCTACTCAATACTGTGTTATATTATAGCTGCTTCAATGCTAAATGCAGCGGAGACTGGATTATCTGGATTATTAATTTTGTCTTAAGGCATTCCATTGATACTGGATAAATCCTATTTATTCTTTTGTTTTTATTTGTCATAACAAAAGTATACAATCCCTGGCAAGCTAAGGAGACGGTGGCGATATGACATCTTCTTAAGTGATTGGTGTCAAGTGTCTTGAGGCAGAGAATTCTGGTGCCAGACAGGGAGAACTTTGCCCAGCTGTGGGATAATGAATACGTTACATATAAAATATAAAAAAAACTGATTTATAAGTCCTCACAATAGGCGTTAGACGGTAGGAATTGGCGGGCATTATTATTTTCATTTAGCTGCTATTCGATCACAATACATATTAATTGTAAAGCGACACATGTCCATGCATGTATGATAAGTTGTAGAACACACAACCCACGCAAGTTGTGTAGTTCCATGGAAATGGTATTTGCTTAATAATCGTAGGTGGGCACACTGTCTCCGGGAACTATTGCAATCCCGCTCTCTCGGCAAGAATAGACCTCGTATGTTATTGACTTAACAAGTGCTGTGTATGATGAACAACTTTTGTTAATAAGCGTCGCTTAATTAGTTATATAATATAGGTTGTTTATCATGTGTTTACTTGCTTTTGCTTTCTTTGTGGTAACATAAAAATTATTGAAATCTTGTGTACTAATCATATTTTATTTACTAATTTTAATTTAATTCACAAAATAACGTATCTGAACGATTCTCTATCAGTAAACCAAGGGTGTTGATAATATTCAGGCTAGAAGAACATTACTTTTTTATTACCAACTAGCTGTGCCCTGCGGTTTCACCCGCATGAATGTCTATGTCCCGTTCCCGGTCTCTTAATGTTATTCAGGGCGCAGATGAATCACTATCGTAGCAAAGGTCAGGATTACTTTTTTTTCACCGAGCAATTTTCCAATTTTTTTTTCATAAGAACCTTCTCCTGATAATAACTAACACAACAAAAAAAGAATTGGCGAAATCGGTCCAGCCGTTATTGAGTTATGCGCTTACCAACACATTTTGCGATTCATTTTTATATATAAGATACTTTTCTCAAGCGGAGATTGAAGCCGCAGCAAGTCACGTCGCTGAAGACCTCTGTGCCTGTGAAATTAATTTTAAAATATAGAAAGCCCATACTCGTAAAAAAACTAATTGGAACCATAAAGCTTTATACATACCTACGTACCTTTGTGTTGTGGATTGTAATCAAGCCAACTGAGCAAAACGGGTTGAACGTAGTTGGTGTGTTAGATAATGGGCGAGCTAACTGCGGACCTACAGATTGGTATTTTGTTGCATTGTTCATTGTGCTAGCGGCAGTTTTGCTTTTCCATCATGCAAAACTTTTTGGTAAACCGCTAAAACAAATGATATATAAATTATTTTTTGGTCGAACTAACAATTGGTGAAACGCATCCCTTTCTTCTCTTATTTTTTTCCTGTCATTGTTTAATTAAACCCACTCCTTGTTAACTGCGTGTAGCTCGTACTTCGATGTATGCATGATTCTTCTACGTGGATGTACCTAAGTACCTACTATTTGTTAGTATCATGAAAAAGCTAGGTATAGTTGCTATCAACAAAGCTACCCACGTAGTACGAGTACACACACGAAAATCGTATCATCCTATTTTGTTTCCAATGGCATTAACGTATTTAAGCAGAACATGTTTAAACCGAAGCACCGAGCTATGCAAGCAATGTGGTAGTATATTTAATTAAATGATCTCTAAATATCTCCATGTATGTACAGTATGTAAACAACACAAATAGCTAAAAGCCGACATGTTTTAGTACATTAGTTTGGTGAATTTAGAATATTTGTAGTACAACATATAGCTAACAAAAATACCTCAATAAATAATCTGAATGTTAAATAAATACCTTACATTAGCTTTGTAATTCAGTTTATATGTTGAATTAATTTAGAGAAATTTAAATAAAAGACTAAACTTCGTGAATTATTTTACAAAGTAAAGATAAAATTTTATGTAATATTTTAACACTTGTACTATTAAAATAAAATAATTTAGTATAGGGACTAGGTTGTTCCAGTTATATAATCTGTAACTAACTGAGTCTGTCCGTAACTTTATGGACTCATTCCCTCCCCATACACTGCTAATACCTAAACCAAATGTAATGAAAATTGATGAAGATAGCTGAAAACCCGGAAAAGGATATAAAATACTTTTATTCCCGTGGGCAACCCCAGTAGAGTATAACCTGCTTACCTACAAAGCAGCAGTGAAAACTTATATTTACCTACATGTATCACCGTACTTTAAAACACGTTTTTTTTTTTTGTTTTTTTTTTTTAATGTAGTTTCGTCTGTTATTTGACAGTAAGTACTAAGTAAACATCGGTTGAACTCACTATCAAAAATATTGCCATTAAATATACAGTGCGAGTCATCTGTCTATCAGTGGCAAAATATAAACAAAAACGTCCATTAAATCTGACACAAATTTAATGACCTTGCCTTACCTTCAGATGCCTTTCAGGTGCCTTTTTACCATTACATAGCGCTGCTACACTTTATTTGAGAGCGTAATCGAAGTTTTGTATTAGAGAATATTCTCAATCCCTTGTTGTATAGACACACCACACATCAAATAATATCAAGACAGTACGGAATTTCATGCGATTTTATCTACTTGTTTTACTTACATACCTTTTTTCCAATTTATTGAATCTCAATGACACCGGCCATCCTGTTTACAAGCAAAAACTATTTTATTACTTGTTTTGTAAGTTTCTGAAGTTTTCAAGTCAATATTATCAAGGAAAGCAGCGTAATAAATCGATACTTTTACATCAAACTTGGTGCACAGGGAATCGAGTAGAATCGAGTAAAGTTTTTAATGATCAAATATTATGGAATATGAACTTTGTAATGAAAGTGTTCGAGATTGCATTAACTTCGTATTATTTTAAGCGTTCATCTCCATACATGGTGGTTTTGCTATAGTTATAAAAACGAAAGTACGACCTCTATATCGGGAATTAAAAGGTAAAGGTAGTAACAGAAGATTTGAAGAAGAAAAAAAAGCATTTAGATCTGTAACTGTGTGTTACGCACTTGTCCTGAATTTTGTTGAGTTTCCTGTTCGTTTATTTAATTTTGTTTTTCCAGTAAGTTTTATAGTTAGTAGTAAAGTAGAAAGAATATATATTTCAAAACTAATTATACTATAAGTAAAGTGTACCTATCTACAAAATATGACTCACACAATCCAAGTGAAGTGTTTTGTAATTTGATTTGCGTATATTTTCTTCAAACAATTTCCTCTTTAAAACAATTTCACAGTCTTTGTAATCTCCTAAGCGATTTTATCTAAATAATATAAAGAAATCAATTCTTCTGAAGAGGTTCTCACAAAGCAAAAAGTAAATTAGGCAGCTATTGTTGTTTTCTATATATTTTTTCTTATATTTCCATATTCCTGATTTTACAGAATGTTACGAGTAGGTACTTAAGAATTCTATCAAATTAATTTATTCGATATTGAAGTCACATGTATTAATTTTATGAACGAGAAAATTCTTTACAATTAATAATTTATTTGAGAATATCAAAAGTATTTTAAATTATTATTTTTATATAAATTATTATTTAGATAACGTAATTTTAATATAAAATTATTGAATTTAAGAGGAAAAAATATATAATTAAATTTATAACTATATAACATATTAAGTACATAAAATAAGAGAAAAAAAAGTATCCCACTAAACCTTAAGTGATGTAAAGCTATTCAGATAAGGATATTTTTCCTATATTTGTTTACGTTTTTATTACGATATCGCCTATTTTATCGTAACTCTCGTGACTTATCTACGGAAATTGTTTTCCTATTTTGCCCGTGTGGGCCGATAAACAATGTATCTGACACCATTATAATAACAAATTGTTTTATTGAAATGTTTTCTCTAAACTTGCTTGTAAAATAATATCGGATAATAATCCTCACTTGTTTTGTTAAGTGTACTTGTACCTGTAACTATGATTATAATTATATTGATAAAATATTATAAGTTTTAAAGCTCCTTCAGATATATTTAATGCGAATGTTTTCTTCTACAAAAACAAAATTATCTGTTTATTTGGCTGTCTGTATCTTTGTTCACGAATCGCGCAAAAACTACTGATCAAAATTTAATGTGACTTTCGCAATTGTGTTGCTAAGGGTCTAACTTGATATATTATGTTTGTATCACTATGACGACCCACAGCCTAAAAGTTGAGCAATTAGAAATAAGGCTATGCCGCGAGCAAAGCCTGTTTATTAATCAAACTATGTGTTTATGGTTAGTTATTTTGAAATTAAAACAACCTTTTAAAGATTGTGCATTACCAAATAGTTATCGTTCTCGTTGCTATGGAAACTAATTGTTAACTAACGAAGAAATAATATTGAAATACTGTTTTCGCTAAGCCGCTGAGAAACAGACAGCCTTAAAAAAGTTTGGCGTATCATATTACGCAAAAATTGGGATAAAAGTACAGAGACAATTAGGTATATTGGCAAAATTTATATAAAACGCATAGTCTTTACCTTATTCAGTAAAAAAATAGTCATAAAATGAAACGGCTTTCTTTCAATTGTTTTTTAAGCCTTCAATTAAATTCAGTGAAAACTCAAGTAGTAAAAGTCAAACGTCTAATAACAAAAAAAAAACCTACTGTTCAATGAGGAAACCAAAGCATGATCTACATAGAAAATACAAATATACCAGTCAAAATCATAACTCGTCTATTGCTTCGCCGTAGTCAAGTAAAAAGTTTCTTATAGTAATCAACCAGTCTGTTTGCGACCACGGCCGGTGAAACCCGGTCGAATCGTCAAGCCCCAAAAAAGGTATTTATGCATGTACGCGCTTATTCCCGTGAATTATATTACTATAAACATGAAGCAGGATGGTTAATAAAAAAAAAAACAAAATTCTTCATGAAACTAAAACAAGAGATGTTTCATTTATTTTTACCACACTATAAAAGAGCTCCATTCCAATCAATTAATTATTTTATATCAGTGGAGAGCTTTCTTTCTTAATATCTTGTTGCCACACATTAAAAGAAAATTTATTGTTCTCCTGATCTGACAAGGTTTGCTAATATACACTAAATTTTCCCTCTGATTGGATGTCTGCTACTGATTATTTTGCGATTGGACTATTTAATTAGAATCCGTTGCTGTAATATAATGAAACTCTGTTTATAATAGAAACTATTTAGCTACTTTCGTTTTTATAAGTCGTTTTTTTTCTGGAACCTACCTACTTAGTGCCGTACTGCTGGACGAAGGCATAGGTGTCTATATTATAAACTTTAAAATACCGTTTTTTATACCTATATATAGGTTTTCGTTATTTAACTGATTCAGCACAAAATTCCCTTTGTAAACAATTATTTGTTCGGCAAAAGAAAGAAATGCAAAAAAACGACTGAAAACATATGCTTTTTACGCTCTGTCAATTCGGCTGAACTTTAAACCCCTCTCTTTGTTTAAACAGAAAGATAAAATAAAAAACCATATTTTAAAAACCAACAAAAAGTACTTTTTATACTTTCATTTAAAACCGACTAAATAAAAACTTGTTTTCGAAAACAGTTATCAAATTTTAATGTTTTTAATGAAACCGCAAATAATGTAGGACGTAGGTACTTATAGCCTAGTTGAGATTATAATGACAGGCTAATGTCGTTACGTAAATAAATAAATATTCAAACATGTTTTAATATTCATCATTTTGTCATACTTTACGTCTTTACGTCATTTTATTATTTCTAAGCTAGTTACAAAGTATTGTTATTTGTGGATTAAAAACTCTGGTCTAGACATTTATTATTTGCTTTTCAATATTTACCTATTCATCGAATACCTTATATTGAAATATTTTTTATTAATATTGCAGACTATATAATATATTGAATGACAATTAAATTCTTCACAATGATTTTATGGTATCGTTGGAAATAATACTTTGTAGACGACAAAACAAATATTTTACAAAGTATATTTGGTTGCCCGAAGCACTGCGCACACTTAGTTAATAAAATAGAAACATCGAGACACTAAAACATGTACTTTATGAGAGAATTTTCTTGAAATTTATTTACGTTAAGTTTTTATCTTTCTTGTCACGGACTATCAAGACACTAACTTACATGCCAAGTGATAAGATTTAGCATTTAGACGAATGTAAATTACTTAACTTGATCCGATTTGTTAACATGTAGTTTCTTATATTTTTACAAGGCTCATAATAGAAATAAATGCACACAATATATATACATATATTTTTTTTTGGTACCTTTGGCAGGTTAGCATAGTAAAACGACATAGTTGTAATTATATACTAAAGCCTAAACACGTAATTATAAAGTATTTAAATAATTCATGAACTCATTAAAAAAAAAAAGTAAAATCATAAACACAAAGCCAGGTCCCTGCTGAGATGCTGTGTCTCAGTTCAAACATAAACCACAAAGCGAAAAATAAAAACATGTTGAAAAAAGTGTATTCGTTTCTGTTACTGATTCTGAATAGTTTTCATGTTTTATAGGTAAGTACTCAAAATATGCCAGTATCACTTAGCATCAGATATATTCCGTGAGGACTAGATGTTTGCTCTCATATGTGACAAAGAACATAATCTAAAAAAAAACAAAAGCCTATTTACCAACTATCCCATCAACTACAAACAACAACTCTTGTTGCAGTGTTTCGCGTCATTTCAGTTTGACAAGATTTAAGGAACAAGACGATATAAAGAAAAAAGTGGGTCAAAAACATCCGGGATAGTCTGTAGTAATTGCATTCTCTACGCATGTATGTCGATAAACATATCAATAAAAATATTTTAAGACCACTTTTCCTTGACTGAAATGCAAGTAATACTCACAGGTTTGAAGTAAAATTTCTTGCCAATCTAAAGTAATATTAGATCTTAACGCTATAAACTACTTAATAAGGAACGAATAAAGCAAAATTAAATTTGTAACAAAGACTCTATTCATATCCAAGGCACGCTTGGCGTTGACTTGCTAATTACTAAGTTTTAAAAGCATTTAATATTTTCACTCTAATTTAATCAGTCACATTCCCAGTAGCTGTAACTTTCACTATGCAATATTAAACTATCGTTGCAAATTGAATTTCTAAACCTATCTCAATTCACGCTCTTTCTATTATTAAAAAGGTATAAAATTTATTTGCGTGCTGTAGCTTTAAGCACATAAACAGACTCAAAAAGTGGCTCTTAATACACGATGTAGGAACGCAGGTATATAGTAGTCATAGTTCAGCTATGCTCCATATTTCCTAGAATTAATCAAGGTGGTGACATAAGCGCAGGTGCACGGGCGTCGTATCCAAACGTATCTAGCGATGTAGGGTTGAAATATTAGGAGGGAAGATATTGTGTCCAATGAGGTATATACTGCCTTACTGTGCGAGGCTAAATATACATTCATACATACATATCATCACGCCTGTATCCCCGAAGGGTTAGGCAGACGTGTACCAATGTACACCCACTGTTCGCCGATATGTTTAGGTCCCATGTAATAGGGGGCGAGTCTATTGCCACTAACCGGGCACAATCCAAACTTTGACCTGCTACTGGCTAAATATATTACTTACAAATAACAATCTCGATAGGGGGACGACGGCTATTCTTTATTCAACTAATTCATTGATTAGAATGTTGAATGCTAGAATTAAAAGACGATTTAAACGGAGAAATTTTAGATTTTGAATAATTTAACATTGATGATAAGGCTTATTAACATTTAATTCTAAAAACCAGTTTTACTAAGAGATCATTTATTAATTGTATGTAGAGTCGGTCAATTCGTGAGTGGAAGCCAATTCTAACGCACTTCGGAAACGACCAGCCAGAAAATGGGTGTAGGTATTTTTATGTTATGTAAGCCGTATTATTTATTCGCAACAAGGACCTTCGACTATCATCAAAACATAATATTTGTACAATTTATAAATAAATAAAACAAAAGAGGTGAGTTTGGAAGAATTTCCCTTTTAATTCATTGACATTGATAATCAAAATAGATCACTCATCATGATACTTTACAACAACAATTTATTTACCTACTATTAACAATGATATTTTTAACCTATAACATTTTAATGAGACATGCGTGTTGGTCCCATCTGATACTAAACTACAAGATATTTTAATAACTGAAATTTCTTCTCTATATTGTGAAAGTTGAGAGTAGAAATATAAAAATACAACCTTTCGAATTTACAATGGTTTCGTCTAAATTAGTGTGTTTGATTTTAAAAGCGTTTATTAAATGCAACTCTTAAAATAATTATTATTTTGTGGTATCTTTTTTAATTAGTTCAGGTTAAATTCCTACCGATGTCTTACAACCCACTTCCAGATTTTCGATTTGAATTAAATTTTGCATAGATGTTTAGTTTGAATAAAAATACATAGATAGAATTAATTGTAAGTATATGACGTTTGGATTGTTTATAAAAGATTTAAAAAGTCATTTTAAGTTTTTAAGCAATTTTGTTTTGGATTGTTTATAAAAGATTTGAAAAGTCATTTTAAGTTTTTAAGCCATTTTGTTTTATATAAAAACTTGTTTTTATTCATACCACTTAAAGAACTGTCATACACAACCTCAAAAAATTCAAGTACACACACATTAGTGATTATTTATTTAAATAATTATTTAAATAAAGCAATGTACTGCAATGGTACATAAGGCGGATTTATAACTATATAATTTTGCTAGACTCACACATTTCAATACAAAATCTAATATATATTTAATAACAAGGTAATTTGTAAACATTTTTGTAGATACAACAATTCACATAAACAAAAAATGAATAATTTCAGCCCTTTCAGCCATAATTAATAGGCGGGATAACTACGTACGTTTGTTTAAATTATTAACCATGAAAAAAAATATCGTTATCTCTTGTAGTAACGTATCAGATGGCACAGTTTCATGTTATAAAAAGTTGCAAATAATCAAACAGTTGATTTTTACCGCCAAATTACCTTATATCCATTTGTTCTTATTTTAAATTACTCTATCTAATAAAATACACAGCCAAAGCCTGTTAATACCCCTAACATAATAAAATATGGCTAAAAACATGACGTTGTACAAAAATTATTTAATAAATTTAAATGGGCAAATCTGTAACCACGCAGTAAATAAAAAATGCATTAAATATTCATTAATTTTATTTCTATACCTAATCAAGTCAGTTACGCTTGTGTTTAAAATACGTACATACATTTTATATACAGTCTGTTTTATACAAAGCAAATACTATATTCGATGACAATGTACAAAGTATTGTTGCCTTATAAGTACGTACACTAGGGTTCTAAGTTCACACACGTATCCTAACGTATTACAGTTTTATTCTTTATCATCACACTGATATTCCAGTCTCATCGAGTATGGGCACAAATCAAAGGCCGACACATAAAATCAAAGGTACATAATACATTGGACGTTTGTCTCAAATATATGAATAAAGTTTGTCGGCACGCGTCCCCGAATTCAGTGATGTATGGGTCGACCCTTACAGATTTGGGCGGGAAACAACGGTCCATTTAACGCTAGGATTTCTTGTTTTTCGCGGCTTTACACGTATATAATTTATTCGAGTATTTTATATTCTAACGAAACATTAGCCTTGCCATTCTCTCCAACACTCAATTGCACACAAACTCTCAACTCTTAAATTGTGCTTAGCACATACAACCAACACATTATCCGTAGGTATACTATTATGGACATCATTACCTAGTTTTATTATCTTTACATCCACCTTTCTGTATTTCAATAAATACTCTATCATAATTTTGACTGTTTTTAAATAAATAAAGTAAATACCACATTTATGTAAACCGTTAGAATGTACATTGTTCATTACATTATGTAAATGAGTAGACAAACAACATTATTGACGTAGATAGCTAGAATTTAGGTAAAGTGTCACCTTAAAGTAATTAATAGATTATAGAATGAGTAATGGGCAGTGCGTGCCAAAGATTAACAGCTTTATGACACGCCGGTAGGTAACTCTGGGATAATATCTTATAATATAGCCTGTAACCGTCTTATGTAAGGAAGCTATTACTTTGGCTCCGACCATCACATAAATTCTCAAGGACAATGTTTTCGTTATTTTACCATCATGTTTCAGCTAACACAGATTACCACTTAACATCAAAACGGGCGTTTAAGTGCACACTGCATCTTAAAGCCTCTAACAACAACAAAGTTATATACAATCGTACGAAACGTCTATAAAATCGATCACTCTTGGGTTCACCCTTCACTAGGAGTTTTGCTCTGTCGAGCTATGGCATGGTCACTGGTCATTACACAGACGTGTCTCAGGTCAGTCCTCCTATGTTACAGTTCACGTGGTACATGTAGGTGGCCAGCTCTTCGCCGGTGAGTTCGTCGTCGACTTCCCGAAGGCTGGAGTTGGAGATGCTGCGAGGGGAGTCGACGGAGTCGGAGGGGTCGTGGATTCGCAGACGCCACGCCCGCGACCACCCGTTCCCGCTGGGTGACTCGTTAACGGTTGGTAGATCGCGCCCGTTGTAGCACTGCACACACAAACAGAAACATCTTAATACAATGTAAAACAAATTGAAAAGCCTTTACAATATCACTGTAAGGCAAAACCCTATACAGAAAAAAACAACCAGTATCCATGTTTTCACACATAATATTATAAATAGCGAAAGTAGTTTCGCCTGTACGGCTAAACGACTTCTGATTGAGATGAAACTAATAATGGGGTAACCTGGGGCCCTCAAAAATATAGTCTACTTTTTGCCACAATAACCGAAAAAAAGCAGGCGGAGCCACAGTCAACAGTAAATTATTTGTATAAATTAAACTTTCCTCTCCTCGCTTTTAATATTTACCAAGGCGATAAATATTGGCACACATTTAAAATTCCTTGCATAACATCGAGATAGCGTTGAAAACGTGTTTCCATTAAAAACATATTTATTCGTACAAGTTAGAAAAAGGGCAATCATTTGACATTTAATATAGGTGTTACCGTTTATCTGTCATTTGACCGAGTTACGTAACACACTTTACGATGAGAATTAGGTAGCGAGGTCGACGTTTTGATATTTTCTTATATGTTTACATTTTATGTAAGGTAATTTCTATTTACCGTATATCCGTATTACATATATTGAATGAAGTAAATCGTTTGTCTTTTATGTAACCACATAATTACTAAAAAAGTAAATTTTATTTATTTGAAAGAACTCAAAAATTAATCCTGAAATATTCACAGAGGAACCCAAACATAGTGAAAAGTATTTATTTTCGAACAAAGCAAACTTGATTTATAATGCATGAGGGTTGTGAATGGAAGATATGTCATTGTAAATGTCTTCCATGCACGTCGCTTTGAGGAAAAGTAATCAATCATACGAAAGGAAGGAGTCATATGTTTTTTCTCCTGCATCAAACATTCAGTGTGACGTAACCATAACACAGGAGTCTAAAAATAAACAAAGTGTGTTAGTAAAAATGTTGCATTGAAAATTCAAAAATCCATTGAGAATGATGAAGCAAGGGTAAAAGAACTGAGTACAGTAAATGATGTATCTAAAGAGAAATAAATCAGTTTTGATGTCTATTAGAGTAAAACAAGAAGCAGAGAAAACATTTTTTTTTTATATTTAGATTAAAGAATTGTTTCCGCTAAAGTTTAATATAGATATTAAACTTTAATTTAAAGCTCCACCAGTTGTCAGGATGCCTAATGGACTCTCAAAAACAAAACGAACTGAAACTTAGGTACACATGAATAATATATTCCACAAAGCAATTAAACAATAAATTTTACAGATGGGAAACAAATCCATTTAAATTCAGTACAGTAAGGGTTTAGCAATAAGGAACCCTTAAGCCGAACATTAAAATTTCTCGTGTCATTGCGTACATTGGAAGTGGCTGATAAGACAGGGGTTTTCGGATTACGAGTGCCAACAAAAAGCGTAACGAATCAGATGTTTGTTTCAACTTTTCAAACCCCGCCTTATTTAAGCTCGTTACATTTGTAAATTGTCACACCAAACAAATAAGAGAATTGATTAAAAATGTAACGCAAAAGTTGTATCTATTGTGTGTTCAAAACATTTCTTTCACTGAGTAGTAAAATATCTTCAAACCTTATTACATGGAATAGAATTGCAAGTTCAATAAAGGAATCATATTGCCAGTACTCAAAAACGTTATTGGTTACTTAAGGGATTTCTTATTATCGATTTGTATAATCAAAGTCTCAGTCTTCTGAGAGTCCTTCTGCAATGCTTCTCTTTGATTATAGTAGGACTGTATTCTCGGCTTATCTTGGAAAAAAAATACTGCTTAAAAAAAAACTTGCTACTTAAAATTATACTACTTATACTTTTAATAATTACACGTAAAACATACCAAACCATTTAATGCAAAAAATGCCAATAAAAAAAGGTATTTATGCATGTACGCGCTTATTCTCGTGAATTATATTACTATAAACATGAAGCGCGATAGTTTAAAAGTTAATATTTAACGCCATCGCATTTCACATCGAAATTTCATGATTTCGAAGAAATTACCCTTCGTAGGCTTTGACATATAGAGCGGCCTTGACAGAGAGACCTTTACCCAAACCCATTAACAGGTTGCTACATTAGAAATGACAAAAAGAGGATTTATCATTATGTTCGTGTACCAAATGGCGAAGACGAAGGTCAAACAACGCCTACTGAAACAGAGCTAAAGTAATAATTGTAACAACTTTTTTAACTAAATAGTATCAGGCCAGGTATGGAAAGACTAAATCTATATTTATTATCCTGACACTAAGACAAGATCAACTAAATTGAACAAGTTTTTTTTTTCGCACAAGAATAGCTTAACGGAAGGAACTTTTCAAAATCTCTTTAATATCAGTTTGGTATTCCCCAAGAACTGAGTACTTAAATACTTATATTCTTTTAAATAATCATAAGATGTTAAATATAAACCTATAAAATGTTATCCTTAATTTAATTGATTTTTGTTTCCTTTTTCTTTATTTTCGGGAAATGACTTTTGACATCAAACATTTTAGTTATTAATAAAATTCTACACGTACTTTAAGATCACTTGAATTATAATTAAAAATCTTGATTTTTAATTATCTTCTACGACATATTTGAATTAATTACTTTTGCAAGACATCTGACACTTCGTTGCTTTTCTTTTATTTAAAATAACTACAGTATAAAAAGTGTCCTTAAACTTGGGTTTGTACACATTTTTTATCGTAAATTGTTTTAGTTTTACTTCTAAGCGGTACAATTTAGTCCGTAATGTCTTTAGTTGGCATTTGTTGTTGATTTATGTTTGCAAAAATGAAAACCTAAGCAGTGTTAAGGAAATATAGCTTGAAACGGCTCGCCGTAAGTAATCCAGTTCTACGCTATAATTTTAGGGTTGCTTCAATAAATTCCAGCTCAATATCTCCATATACATCCAAAAATATTTAAGAGGTTGACGTAAAATATTAAAAGGCATTTTCACACGAAAATCGTTCTATAAGATTCTTCAATAAAATAAAAAAGCGATAAAACGAACATTAAACCGGGTCAAGGGCGGATCGGTCCTAATACGTGTTTTAGAAACATACAATAAACTTGGACGATCTTAGTGCCTATTTATAACTCACGGCCACATTAAAATTCCAAGTGTTAAATAATAAAAAACATATCCAGGATACCGTCATAACATTATAATTGCACGCTACTTGACTAGTTAAGTTAATGAAAGATTGGCCTTAAGGCTTATTTTTTGGTTCTAGACATAATTGCTACCATTCTCTTCCTGTATGTAATAAAGTGTTATCGGATTATTGTCAATAATATTTATTCATGTCGATTCTCTGATAGTAAAAATTTAAAAAAATATAACGAAAGTCGAAAAGCGCGTTCGATTAACTGAAAAACTAATCCGTGACATTGTAATTGTACTCAATTTGCATACAATTTATAGTACTCCGTGAATTATCATGTACTAACTAGCTTTTGTCCGCGGCTCCTTCCGCGCAAATGTCGGTCATCACGGCAAAAACGCATTTTATGTCCTTTCTCAGGCGCAGGCCAGACAGAAGAGACGTAAGACGCAGACGAGGCGCGGACATTTGTCTCTACCGCGTCTCTTTCATACAAAATGTATAGAAGCGTCTCGACGCAAAACATAAGTATAGAAGAGACGGGGCGCGGGTCTCTTCTGTATGTTTTTCTCTTCTGTCTGGCCTGCGCCTTAGGATCCATGCATAGTAAGGTCATTATAGTGCTACGGGCTTTAGATACGTTAATTACTCATATCCACCTTATCCTTAATTAATTCACTTGACCATCACACTTTATTTACTCATGATACTAATCTATCCGGACTAAGTATAATTCGTATCTAATAGTAATCATGAAAGTAATTGTCTATCTTTAATTATGTATGCTACACATTCATGGCTAAGCCGATAAACTGAATTTAATAAATCACGGTTTGAGGTTGACTGCCTCGTTGGCCTAGTGGTGCTAAGCACGCCTGCTACGCTAGAGGTCTTGGGTTCGATTCCCGGGTCGACCAAGGTGTTATTTGATTTTTCTATGAAATTCTCAGTAGCAGGTCGGAGTTTGGATTTGTGCCCGGTTAGTGGCAATAGGCTCGCCCTCTATTACATGGGACCTAAAACATATCGGCGAACTGTGGGTGTACATTGGTACGCCTCTGCCTACCCCTTCGGGGATACAGGCGTGATGATATGTTACGGTTTGAGGTAAGCCTGGATCCAAATGATCATCAACATAGGATAATATTTCCCATGATTACCTACGCGGGCGTTGGGAAAAGCTAGAATACTATTACTTACGTTTATTACTACTACTTGTAAGTCAGTCTCAGAAAGAACCTAGTAGAACACTCCGACAACTTGCTAGATTTCAAACGATTGAATTGACAACTGTATTTATTTCGTATTGAACTTCTAGACAGTCTCTAATGTATTGTATGTGGAGATCAGAGAGCAGTCGTTCTACGGAAAATTCTAAGGTTTAGTTTAAAAGTTAGATAAACTTTTAGAAAAAAAGGATAGATAAATAATAGTATAGTGACTACTATAGTGAATAATAGTAGACTGATTTATGCTAGCAATAGATTGTGCGGTCAACCCAGAGTTTTACAATACATATTGCTTTAATAAATATGTAAACGATTTGTATTCAAACGAGACTGAATAAAGCTCGCACATTTATCTTCATAAACTTTCATTTATGTACATTGTATAATGTTGTCTAGTTCACAGTAGTAAGTACCTCAATATACAAAGTATTGATAAATTAATAAAAAATACTTTTTCTAAATTAACAACTCGTTGAAATATTTACAAGAGATGTAATGATTTTTTTCTAAAAAATATCATATCTCAAAGATATAAACGTTATGTTTCTAATTTAAACTATTTTTTGACCAGGGTGTGATTCTCGGAACTCAACCTAACAGTTTGTAAATATATTTAAAAACTTTATAAGGTAGTTGAGTTGTAAATAAAATAAACCGTAAATAACGGTTATTTACAACACTTTATACGTTTTATTGCCACTGTTTTTGATAAAATCAAATCTCAAACATTTTGATGTAATTTGCATAAAATTAATTGCTTCGTTACATTCCAAATCTGGAGTCGTAATAGATAAAATATTTGATAACAATGTCATTGACCTAATTTTTTATGAACTACATAGTAATATATTTCACAACCCAAAATATAAGAGATCAAAGTCCATAATAATAAATTATTATGAATCCTAGGAAGTTTTATAGTCTTTCTTTATTTAATAGTAAATAATAGGTTAATTTTATAAGTGTGAAACCGGTCTATTAAGTTCTTCCAAAATGAAAGAGTACAAAGTTCGTGATAATAAATTATTACCAATCCTAGGAACTTCTTTTTATAATAAAAAATGTAATTTATAAAAATGTCAAACCAGTGTTTTAAGTTTTTCAAAATAAATGTTAAATAACAGGTTCATGTAACCGGTCGGACAAAGGTTTGCTTCTCATAAACAAAAATAGTACAAAACGGCTTTTTTTAATTAGAATTGAACTTTGACCACACACTACATAAAAGACAAAGTAGGTATAAGTGTTTTGAGTCAGGTGTGTACAAAGCTTCGGACTGCAATTTTCGGTCAGACTGTGGCCTTACGTGTGACCGCCGGCGTCAATCGGGAGCGGTAATTTAAGCACGTTTAGTGGCCTTATTAGCTGTAGCGTCAACATGTGAAATAACCTTCACGAAACGTTTTATTCCATGGTGAAAACAGTGGAATGAGTTTATCTGGAGAAAAGCTAAGTAGTGTGTGTACTCACTTTCCCAGTTAATAAAATGAAATCATAAATAGCGAGCAAACAAAACACAGAAACATTCGTTGCCAATTCTATTTACATTGATATTACAATACTCAACTAACTTTATGTTCACCTGTCAAATTAGATATAGATAAAGCTTTAAAAGCAATAAGTTTGCTGAAACAAATCACGGTATAAGGACGCGTCATCACTTTGTTTAGCATTGATAAACTGATCATTTATCAATGCAAAATAATGTGAAAATATTTCTATTAATATTTCCACCTGGCTGATTTTAATTCGGTTTCTTATCTGATCGGAGACTGGCCAAGTGCGCAGCATTAAAGCGACCAATTGTGCCATAAACATTTGAAATTGTTATTTATTTTACCCACGTACCATACCAATCGATATGCTATAATAACGTACTTTTGAATTAGAACAGAAAATACAATAAATAGGGCATTTTAGGTTATGCTAAACTCAGGGATTTTAAGCTAACGATTGGTGAACCACTGACAAAGACAAAATTACATGGTGTTCACAGTCATTCACTGTCGTAGGTCAGGGCACAACTTTGTGCGTAAGTCAATATAGAGTCCTTAATGTGCGTAAGTCCAAGTGCGTAAGTCAATATAGAGTCCTTAATAAAATGTAAAAGAGAGGAGCTATTACACAACTGAACAGAGGCGCAAGAAAATAAGCTCCCAGTTTTTGAGGAGGTGCTGAACACTAACAATTGTTAATCACCTTTCCAACCTTATGTCAATCAGTGTGCTTGACGGTTTACCTTTTAGTCAACCAATCACAGAAGACATAAGCAGACTTGACAGCAAATAAAAATGATCAGTGTTTTAGAGGGCATATGTCTTAACTTGTCACAAGTAAACATAATACTTAAATTCTATCTATTTATCGAACACTTTATCGTAAAAGTGGAGAAAGACTTGATAATTCATTAACTGAAGATGATTATTTACATAAAATTTCATAAAGTAATTAAAGTTGACTGTTTATCCTTCGCAACCAATTTAATGGATTTGGATTAACCGTAGACTTATATTACTTTATGCAAGTTTAGGTAAACATCTTGGCAGCTAAAGGTTTGTTTAAGCTCAAAGGTTACCTACGGAAAATCTTTCAATAGCTCAATCAATCTTTATATATATAATTCTTCTGTGAGTGTGTATGTCACTGAACTTGTCTCAAACGTCTGGACCGATTTTGATGAAATTTTTTGTGTGTGTTCAAGGGGATCTGGGAATGGTTTAGATTCACAATTTTGTCCGCTGGACAATGTTTTTTTAATTAATTTTTAATATTTTATAAAATGATAGAAGCGTTTTGAATTTACTATTTAAATTTGCTGCATGTGAATTTGGTACAGATTCTAAACACAATGCAAAGTAATTTTGCTAATTTTGTAGCGACCTAAATAGCGTCACCCCACACAATGTCGTCGTAGCAAACACGGACAAACAAAATAAACACCACACAACAAACACATAAAAATAAAGCAAGAACTAACCTACTTACCTAAAATCTAAGCTGAACAGTTATGAACCATTCTGTGTAATTGGACCATTAGACCTCATGATCAAAAAATTGCCAGTGATCCAGTAAAGATTTAATAGATTACTGTATAGACCAACGAATGATGCGCGAAAGGTGATAAACGTCTTGATTGTGAGTTTTTTTTTTTGTCTTTGCAGTTAGCCTGAGCGCAGGCTTTGACTGCTTCACCGGACTTTAAATTGTTAGTAGGCAAAAGCTCTTAATGCTAACATTAATAAAGCATTAGTTACCGTAGCCCATTGTTCCCATTTAGTATTCGATTGTGGGCCTGACCTCACCTGCGCTCTGGGTGGCGCATCGTACAGCTGTGTTGTGGCGGTGGAGAGGCGGCGCAGACGGCGGGTGCCGCGCGCTCGCTCGCCTGCGCCCGCGCCCGCCCGGAGCCGCTGGGACGCGAGCAGCGCGCTGTACGTCCGCCCCATGCGAGGACCGTCGTGCCCGCACCATGTAGCTAGTGTCATCTGTGTAATAGGAGAGAAAATACATTAATAATATGTTCACAAAAGTGGTGAAAAGTTATCAATATACAGGGTGTAAAGAAAACGAAAGGGTCATATAGGGTTCACAATCACATGGCCAAATAAAATATAAAATTTGGAAAATTAATGACGGAAACAATGATAATGAATTTTGAAATAACCATTTTTGCCCCGTAATTCCCTAAATTCGAGATTAAACCAAAAACTAACAACAATTTCGTTGTTATTTTTGGGAGCATTTGATTTGGAAATTAAGTAGCATCTGTGATGACGCCGAATGTATATTTCGAGGATTTTTCTTTTTTTTCCATTTTTTTCAAAAATTTTGTAATCAGTTATCGATACCTAACAGCACCTTCACGGATCGGACAGGGGTTTCTTAACACCCTGCATAGTATAACATAGTGTACCACGCAAATGGTTGATGGTAATGGTAATGGTTATTATTAATAAATAAATAAATAAATAAATAAAAATGCGGCTTTACTCTCTCCGGTCCCGTCAGATTGCTGTCCCACCGGAATATGAGTGAAGGAATATAGAGTGCAACTGTGTTCTCTCACATTAGCGCACTGAAATATACAGATAACTGATCCCTGTTATGAAATTACTAATGTATTTGTATTACAATGTATATAAATAGGTATACGTTAAAATACGCCATAATCTTCTAACTACATGCCTATCTTGAATTAATGTTAAAATAAATACCAATTAGATTGTTATTAAATCTCGGACTTAATAGAAAACGTTATAACCTACAAATGAGGTAAGTATTATGCAATACTAGAAAATACACACTTTCTTACAATAATTTTATAAATATAGGCGAAAGTATCTGTGTCTGTCTACGTGTTACGCTTTCACAGCTAAATTACATAATAGATATTAACAAAATTTTGTAAGGACATAACTTAAACTCTAAGAAAAAGCGTAGGTTATGTGTTTTGGAAATAATCGCTATAATAATATTAGGCTTGTGATTTATATTGCTTGAAAACACAGCTTACGTAAATAGGCATATAAATCAACTGACAAATTAATTTCAAATAAGTAATTCAATGTTTTTTTTTATTTCAACACTTTATTTCAATAAATGAATATATAATTTATAATTAACTAGGTCGTAACGATATATAGGCATTATTATAATAATCAAGTATTAACAATTCAAGACTAATGAAGAGTCATTTAAAGAGTAATAAATCGTTAAATTGGATACATATATTATCACGTAACTCGATTTCATTTATCATTTGTGTTGCAGAAGAACTTATAAATATTAATTTAAAATCCTTTTGAAAGCTCGATTCAATACATACATATAATCAAGCCTCTTTCCTTTGTAGGGGTAGGCAGAGACCACTTCTTTCCACTTGCTACGATCCTTGCACATAATAGACTTTTTAAATCAAAGTCTGCATAATGTCTTGTTATTTTGCATCCTAGTAAAAAGTGAAAATACTACCACATATAACCGCAAACCGGTATCTAAGAATCTAACACAACTATAAGTTATTTAAACTTAATAGTGGCGAAAATATTTACTACGTACCGTAAAATTTTATCTTTCTATGTTAATTGTTATTACCTACAACTTATCTACAATCGGTTCCGTTTACAGATAATAACTTAGAAAATAAGGTGGCTAAGTATTTCATAAGAAATCTACGTACAGTCACGAGCAAAAGTATGTAGGCTAGCATTTTTTAATGGTCATTCTACTCGATTCTGGGTTTATAGTATTTCAAAACAGTATCTTAATCATCAAAAGTTTGATTTGTTTACCTGTACATAACTTTGCTCTTGACTGTACACACAGATTAAATATCTTAAATCGGATCAAAATCACGTCAAGGCGAATGATTTCAACAGTATATATTTAGAATAAAGCGTTTCTTTGAAAAGATAACAGATAAAGATTTGTAAAGGTTGCCTAGTTACATACTCGAACACATGGGTTCCGAAAGCTGCCTGTAAGCTGGTGGACAAAGGACCTTTTACTTTACCTTTTGTTGGTTATTATTTTAAAATATATTTAGCAATAAAAATAAACCACGTAAATATTGACAAAAACACGTAATTATTTTATAGAAAAACGAAAGACGTATCAAGTACTTTTATAATTATTGTTTTGGTAGTAATAGTGTAGTGAAAGAGATAATTATGTTTTTTATATAACTCAAAGACTTTTATTACCGACAAACTTTGTTACAGATAGATGTATCCGTGTATTTGTTTATTTACATGAACCAGTGACCTACTAATCCCGTATAGAAATCAAAACAAATCAGATCAAGTTTCGCGATCCTCGTTCCGTCCTTCACTAATACCAAAAGATTTCGAAGTTCTCTACAAATGTTTACCCCTTTCTTAATTGAGTCGAAAGTTGGTAGCAAACATTTGCATAAAATACGGTTGCTTTATGAGCATTTTGACCACGACTGCGCCATGACAGGCCACAGGGGACCCTTTAAGCCACAATTTGTAAGCGTGTAGGAAAGCAAAGCGTTTTGACGACTAATTAGTTTTGATGTCAAGTGGCTCTAATTTTGCTTGTTTTAATCTTTTGTGCTTAAATAAAAGGATTTAACGAAATTAAGCACTGATATATTATCATTTCCGTTAGCTAACACCAAATCTAAAATTGAGATAGGATACGTATAAGAAATCACTCTTATCAGCTATATCATATGCAAGCTTCATTGAAATTAACTAGGTAAATTCTACTTTCCATGTAGAGACAACTGTCAACCAAAATACATATATTATCCCTAATGGTCGAATACTGAAACGCACTCAGTTTTAAACCGCCGTTAAGTGTCATGCTATCTCTGTCATAATAAGGTGTAAACTAGCGACAGATTTACATTTAAACAGGTATACAGCAAAACAATAGTTGTAAATGATCAGGGGTCTGCCCGCGCCGCTTATAGCTGAACCACCCCGCTTAAACCGTCGGTCTCTCAATTACATCCCCACATTTCCAAGCTATGGAATCCGGAACCAAATTATATCAAGATAGTAGCTACCACGCTGCGGTAGAATCACTGAGGCGGTCGTTTCAAAATAGTGGGACTTCATTTGTTTTTTGATATTTTTTTCTTTCCTTAATGGTAACAGTTTTTACACTGGCTGATTTTTATCTATTCATTTTGAAGAAAATTGGTTGAACAGAGTTTGTAATTGTTTTTTTTATTGTTAGGTAGGTATCTTATTAGAGTGTCTGTGTCCCAAAATCTGCATTAAACTGTTTTCAATGTTTTCAAGTGTGTATTACATATTCGATTTTCTACAACGAGTTACTAATTGTATAATTTATACTTAGTTATTGTATTCATTAATCAAGAGACCGGTCTCTTAAAGAAATCACATATGAGCATAACCAAATAATACCATATGGACACCAATCATCATCTCCCGAGCCTTTACCCAACTATTGTGGGGTCGGCTACCAGTCTTACTGGATTCAGCTGAATACCGTATTTTATACAATATGAAAGCCAATGAGTCGCCAAAACCATTTCTAAATAAGATTCCGCAAGCATTCGTCGACAGTCGTTTCTCCTCTGGACGTTTCGTCGACAGGACGTTTCGTTTTTGAAAGATTCGTCGATAGAACGTTTCGCATTTGTTCGTTTCGCCGACAGCATGGTTCGCATTTGTTCGTTTCGCCGACAGCATGGTTCGCATTTGTTCGTTTCGCCGACAGCATGGATCGCATTTGTTCGTTTCGCCGACAGCATGGTTCGCATTTGTTCGTTTCGCCGACAGCATGGTTCGCATTTGTTCGTTTCGCCGACAGAATGGTTCGCATTTTTTCGTTTCGCCGACAGGACTTTACAACGATGGAATATTTGCGATGGAATATTTAATGAAAGACCGCGTTACTTTTAATGAGTGGTATTTAACTTATCTATTACCTACTCATATTCTTTTATTTTGTAATATGAAACATTGAGGAAAATAAAAAAAAAAAGATTAAAGACACGTTTTTATTTATTTATATTACAAAATGACGCTAGGTTACATTATAGAATATTGTGTGTTGATTTCTGTGTTGTATACTATATATTGCAGTTGTTTGATGTTCCTATCTAACCAAATAAAAAAATAAAATTGCGGAAATAAATAAAATCGCCATTTTGTAATATAAATAAATAAAAACGTGTCTTTAATCTTTTTTTTTTATTTTCCTCAATGTTTCATATTACAAAATAAAAGAATATGAGTAGGTAATAGATAAGTTAAATACCACTCATTAAAAGTAACGCGGTCTTTCATTAAATATTCCATCGCAAATATTCCATCGTTGTAAAGTCCTGTCGGCGAAACGAAAAAATGCGAACCATTCTGTCGGCGAAACGAACAAATGCGAACCATGCTGTCGGCGAAACGAACAAATGCGAACCATGCTGTCGGCGAAACGAACAAATGCGAACCATGCTGTCGGCGAAACGAACAAATGCGAACCATGCTGTCGGCGAAACGAACAAATGCGAACCATGCTGTCGGCGAAACGAACAAATGCGAAACGTTCTATCGACGAATCTTTCAAAAACGAAACGTCCTGTCGACGAAACGTCCAGAGGAGAAACGACTGTCGGCGAATGCTTGCGGAATCAAGTGTTATTGGGTTTTTCTATGAAATTCTCAGTAGCAGGTCGGAGTTTGGCTTTGTGCCCGGTAAGTGACAATAGGCTCGCCCCCTATTACATGGGACCTAAACATATCGGCGAACTGTGGGTGTACATTGGTACACCTCTGCCTACCCCTTCGGGGATACAGGTGTGGTGATATGTTATGTTATTTTTATTATTATTTTACAAATAAAATAAGGTGTGGCTTTCTTTATTTATTCCATAGCCAAAACATGACGAATAACGGTATGGAAATCAGTGAAAACTTTAAAACCCAAGTTTCATAGTCTAATTAGAATTATTTACTAAGTTCGTGTTACATGAAAGGCAGTCTATTCCTATTCATTTCTTAACAAAATAGTTCAATAATATTTCGCTGTGAAAAAAACAATAAATTACAATATACCATCTCGATTCAAAGGCTAGTTGCTTATTAATAAGATATTTCTAAAGTGCCGTGGGTGTAAGCCACGTGTTTAAACAAGCGCCTTTATAGGAACAATGAAATTCAACACCTAATAGAAATTTTCCGAGCGACGGCTTTTTAAAAGGATCGAGTGACAAAGTTCGATCTAATGTATAATAAGTTACTTGAACAACTTTTTTCATAATAAAATGGTATTTAACTTTGTTCTTTTTTTTTTCAAAGCGTTTTTCAGACACTGGATTACGATTTTTAAAGGTGAGAAAGTCAATCTGACCTTTAGTTTCTATCCGCGTATGTCCAACAACCCAATTTAAATAACAACAATGGATAATTTTGATTAAATTTTATATATTTTTTTATCGAATACTTTAATTTAATTAAAACCAAAAACCTATAGAATAGAAATTTATCAGCAAGTAACTTAACGTGTTATCAAAAAATGATTTGCTAATATTGAGCTGCAACTGCGTGCATCTATTTTTAACACATTAGGTAAGTTATATTATTGAGCTTTCTTTTATAAGGCGTTATAGTTATTAACGAGTAGGCTCACATTTTTCAAACTTAAAAAATATTTAAATTATATTAATTTAAAATTCCTATACCGCCGATGTTGAAGACGTATAGCCGATACATAATATAGTATCTATTATGACTTGTGTCTAACATTCAAAACACCAATTAGGAAAGAAATTTTATAATAAATCAACATTATGAATAATTAGGTACTACAAATTATATGCATGTTATCTTGGTGCCAATTAGACACTTAACGCTCGACTAATATCTGAATATTCATGTTAGGAATATTCAAAATAATTAATTAGGAGTATTTTATTGAAACTAATTAGCTCTCCATCAGTATGAACTACGCCACAACCTGCGGTTGCAATGGTATATCATTTATGATACAGCAATATTTTGATTCAATTATTGTCTTTGATACACGTTTGCAGTCAATTTAATTAGTATTGAAATATTAATTTTAATTATTTAACCCTAACATGTCAGTACATTTCCCAACAAATATGTTTCATTAACAAACTTTTATTAAAAAATGTTTATGTAATTTGACGATTTTAATTTAATATAGCTTTAATGACCTTTATTACACAATACCATAAAGACCGGTATACTCTGTTTCTGCTTCTTTCTCTGCAGGGACAAGTCAAAAAATCCTAAATAGAAAATTACAGTGTCTCTCTTAGATAGACTTGTTACTTTTAATATTGCATTACATATTTCCACAATGCAAAACTTCAGTAGAACCGGTCCAGTGCTATGACGCAATTTGGAAGAGGTCCATGAAAGATGACAATTTCAGCTAAATTAAACCGCGGTATATAGGTCAAATTTATCTTAAACAATGACTTACAGACAGACACCGAGACAGGTCAAAGTAAATAAAGCTCTTAAAACAGTTTTCTCAAACATTAGTGGCATTAAACTTTAAATAGTGTGAGACAAAACTGTGAAAGACAGTTTGTGACGTCATACGTCAGCTGTAACACATAACACTAAGTAACAGTTAGTGTGTCGTTATTCAAAGCCGTTTCAGTAATGCGCACAGCTTAACGCGTTCCCACGCAGTGTTTGTCCCTAGCAATTATGTAATAGCTGTAACTGAGAAAAAAGGTTGTCAACCATGTTACCAACTGTTTTAGTATAAGGATTTCTCAATATTTTTGTAGTAATTAAACTGTTTATTGAAATGTCGTGGAGGCTTAGCGGTTTAATTAATGGATTTGTTGCATGTCTAAATTCATTACAGGTAAATGTCAATGTGACTCCTTAATAATTTAAAAAAGCTTTTCAACAATGGACACAGATAAAATAACAAAGTAATTAATAATTAGTTAATTTTTCTAACGACTACCGATTTTATCAATCTGTTTCAACATTCTGTCTTTTACATTTTAACGAAATAATGATAATTTCATTGACGAAAGAAATTTTCATTCAAGAGAATTTTGTATACAAATATGGTATGAATATGGTATAAATCTATACAGTCATACCATGTAGAAAGAAGCTTATAATATTTAAGATACAGTTGATATTAACGTGAACTGGTATTGTTTTTTATAACTCGAAATCACAAAAACTTTATGTGAATTGCGTGCTTGAGCTATCAAAGATCTCGCCGATAAAACATTTGAGTTTTAACAGTAATAGCTGTAGCTTATACATAAAGCTAACTTAACGCCACTTAACGAACGCTGATTGCTTTTCTGGATTTGTATTTTTGCTGAATCATGCTGACTTAATAATTGTTTGTAGCCGAAATTATATATTCTGGGAATCATGGATTTTCTCACACAAGACATAAGGTTTGTTTAAATTAATGTATCTGCATCTGTTCTTAAATTGGTAGTGTAAATGTTAAGCGTGTAGACTGTAGGTAGGCCTGTTTTTGAAACTGGTACATTCATAACATCGAATTGCTTGAATAATATCGAATGTAAGTATGTTAGAAATTTCAAATTTTCAATAATTATCTTTCAAAGTAGTATCTAATAATACTATTAATCAATAATAAATTATTATTATTGTCCCACCAAGCACAAATATTTGTGTGATGAGCACGATTTGTTCTGTGTCTGGGTGTTATTTATCTATAATATGTATGTATTTAGAAATATATCAGTATGTTTATCAGTGGTCTGGTTACCATAACACAAGCTCTGCTTAGCTTGGGATCAGATAACCGTGTGTGAGATGTCCCGTAATATTATCATTATTATTATGTAATTTCAACAGTGTACCTATCATCAAAATCATCACCCCCACTTCTAGGCACATCTCTTTGTTTATGCCACTCTTTTTACAACCTATCAATAAAACGAAACTTACTTATCAGGAACTACGTTATGTTATTAATAAACAACAGCAAGTGTTGCGAATATTAATCTATGTTATCGATCAACCAGATTCATACCGGTTCGCTGTATTCTATTTAGATAAGTTATTATTTTATTACATTGCCAAATAAAAATAATGTAATCTTTTAAGAGCTCATGCGTTTATAACTATATTATGTGAGTTTATTTATCCCACAGCAATTTCTAAATTCCTTTTTACCTGCATCAAATTGTTGGATAACCTTAACCCGAGTATCAGTGTCTGCGCAAGCGAAGACCTGTATGAGGCGACAGGCAATGCCCTGTTCGTAGGTGAATACGGGTTTGGAAGTATCTACTGCCATTGATAGACACGCTAAGAAGAAGTGTATGAATGTTTTTTGGTACAGATCTTTGGCGAACTTTTGGCGAGGACATTAAGGCCTCCAGCCAGAGCAGTAGGAAAAACTACGTCAGCAACGTCCACTAAGGGCACCCCCTGCGGATTTCAGACCTCGACTTATTGCTTTGCTTACAAGCTACTAACAAGGGATGGCTGGATCTAACTTTTAATTATTTAGGGCATATTTTTATTGCTAGTTTAGCCGGCTCGGGCCAGCTTCTTCTAGAGAGGGGGGGAAGCAGACTGTCTATCTTTCGAAAATATATAGAGTATACTTATTTACATTAACTTAGGAGCTGCCTTTATAGCACCATTTTCAACTTCTATTTTTACAAATGCAGTATCCAAACAAAGCAATATATTTCTAGTTTCATTAACTTTGATTTGAGTACTTATTAAATATATACCTATACGCTCTTTGTCTTGAATTAAGACATCTCCTCGTGGATCTATTAATTTGTTTTCATTGCCAAAAAATTAAGAAATACCGAATTTGCTGACTTATTTGACCTCTCAACGGCATCTATACCAAACAAATTTATAATTCGTTTCTTATGTGGTCATACCAAACCTGATCTATCAATTGATAAAATCTTTGTACACTTGTCATGTTATTCACCCAAACTTAAATCAAAGTGTCACCTACGAGTATTAATATTCACTATCATTAATGATGGCGTAATTTGTCTGAATAGTTTTGAAGATTATTTTATTGTTTTCACACTTTTGATAGTTCATGTTTCCAAAAATATTCAAAGTAATTTTCGACCGTTTTATAATTTTTATCTACATGTGCATTATAGTACATTAATACCCTAAGAACATTTTACCTAAATAGAGAGGTATTTAATCAAAAATAATTGTTAAGAGCTCCTATATTAAGCAAGAAAAACACTAAATCATAGGTTGGTAACACCGTTATTCTCAACCAGTCCAGACTATAAAATCGAACAACTTACAAGCACTAACAAACCGCAACTTCTCAAAGCTTCGCCGTTTGTCAACTTTAGAGCACAAAGTTTATAACTTACAGCTTAGTTTCAAATACAGGCTATTTCACATAAATTGTATCAGAAACCGTAGAACAATGCAGTTGATCAAGGCTGCAGCTCTTTCATGTGTCCACATTAATTAGAAGGCGCCAAAGGAGTCGTTTGCGGTACCCTCTACGACTATTGTTCCTAGTCTAGTATACGCCTTGGAGTAACAGTAAATCTCTTTAACTTGATACTGGAACATAGACTTTGGTAAACAAAATAAAATATACCTAAACAGTACCGTAGTATAGTAGTTGGAAACTAATTTTCTTTATATATTTTTTTGCCTTTACCCTTGTAATTTCACGAAAGACGACAGCAGAGTTATTGTGTTAAATTCTAGGAAATAGAATACCAATAAAAGAGCTTAATAAATTACAATTTAAATAACGTAACATTACAAACTTCTTCGATACTACCTACTTATTCATGAGAATACAATTGACATAATTAGGGCGTTGACTTCCGGCAAAAAAGGAGGAAGATATCATACGTGTAACAATAATATACTTACATATAATGATATATTATGGATAAGAAGAAAGATTGTCGCAATCAGCAATCTCTTCTAAAGCACCTTGTTTAGTTTTATGACGAGCACTATTGTAATGCGGATAGGTTTGGACTCCAATGGTAAGTACAGATAGTAAAAATGTAAAACTAAATTAATTGATAACATCTAAAAAACGAACAATCTCCTGCCTATATTTTGGCCAGTTTCTCTTCTGGATAGCCTTTTTACGAACTATTTTAGGGTCGGCTTCCAGGCTTACCGATATCAGTCGAATACTATTTATTTATTTATTTATAATTATTAAATACAACGAATAGACTTATGTTAAACATTGGTCCACAAAACTGTTTTGAACAGTTTGACTGTGGACGCCTGTTGAGTCTCTCAAAGTAACGTAAAAATATGAGTGACTACTTATCTAAACTTCACAGCCCATAAAAACTAGCCAGTACGACATTTAAAAATAGTCTTCTTTTAAGCATATAATATCTAAAAATAGAACCTTAAGATTATTGAAACAAAAATATAGATGCAATCAATTTTCTATTTAACAATGTTATAAAAAAAGACTGATGATCGTGATTAATTATTCATAAAATTTATTTTGGTAACATTAGAAATGACGTCATTTTTATAGTTTAATAGCCTTTGAGAGTTTTGTTGAAATAGATTTGTCGAAATATCTTATTTTGTTTACTATTAGATCATACCTATACCAAAAGCATTTTGGCACTAAGCTACAGCCGACGCGGAAAAACTTTTAAAATGTCAGTACTTTTTACGTTTTTTTTTTAAGTAAAAGCAATCTGTTTTAAACCCTAAAAGCATTAAAATACGGACACAGACAACCAAGTAACGGATTCGTTTTTTTTTTTTTACAAAGGGAACTAAAAAAAAAGAGTGTACTGCGTGAGCTCGACAAATGGATGTGCGATTAACGCTTATGCGACAAAACTGTACTGCGACTCACCGTAGTTCGAATGCACGCTAGTGCGACACACTGAAGAACGACATCTCGCTAGTGCGACAAACGATTGCGCGACAGTAGTTCGACACTACGGTAGTGCGACACTACGGTAGTGCAGTACGTTGGTGCAGTATTGCAGTAGTTTGACACCTAGCAAGGGTAGTGTAGTACGTTGATGCAGTATTACAGTAGTTTGCTGAGATAAATTTTGAATTAAATAAGTAGATATTAAATAATCAAAGGCCGTCGCTCGCTTCGCTCGCTCCATTGCAAGGTCACAATATCTAACCTAACCTAACCTATTGATCTCTGTCACAAAGTTGAACCTAACCAAGCAATGGATGTCTGGGCCTATGTCGGTTCTATATGTTTATGTTCTATTTCTTCATATCGCACTAGCGAGATGTCGATCTACAGTGTGTCGCACTAGCGTGCATTCGAACTACGGTAAGTCGCAGTACAGTTTTGTCGCATAAGCGTTAATCGCACATCCATTTGTCGCGCTCACGTGGTACACTTAAAAAAAAAGAACAAAATTCTAAGTACCTACCTAAACTATAAAATATATTTTTAGTGTACATTGCTTTAATAATAAATTGAATTAATATCATAAATTGAATTAATATCATAAATTGAATTGAAGCAAAACGAATAGCTTATCGTTGTAAATGTAAATGTTATTTCAGACAACCGATTAGTACCAGATAATGATACATTTGGTATGCATAATTTCTTGTATAAAAAACAGATTGGACACGATTATGGTGGAGTTAATTTACAAATATTATTCAATTTACTAAAAAACGACAATTGCTGAGTCATTCGCATTCAATCAACCTACCTATTTTTAGATAAAATTATTTGCAAAAAAAAACCTCAAATCGTCTAATTTGCTGCATTTTATTTCCATTCATACGTATTCAGTTCAAACGTTTGAGTTGGAAAAATATTTTTGATGGCGCATCTGTTTTAATTGATTGCTGATTCTGATTGGCTTGGGTATCAATCAACAAATCTGTAATGGAAATTCTCACCAATATTGTCATATTTAGTTATATTTTTTGTGCGTCTATTTATATACGTAGTACATCTTTTGCAAAAAGAGTGAATCTGAAAGTTTCTGAAGTTGTTTGTTGTTCAATCGTGTCCAAAGAGTTCAAAGTTTAGGGTCAAACTTGGGACACAGATTTTGTTTTATTTCAGAGAGATTAGGCACTGCTTACTTAAATACAATATAGGTACATTAAAATATAATAAATTGTGTCCTTAGAATCAATGCTTATTTTTCTTCAAGTATGCTTCTATGCGAGCATCAAAGGTTGACAGAAGCTAGTCTTCAAAGTGAATAAACTATGAAGTCATTGCCCTTACTATGCCTTTCAAAAACTAAATTTGATAGTGAACAGTTTATTATAATAACATTGTTTGCTTGTCCCAGTTTCTCAAAAAGTTAGAACGTTAATTCACTTTCAAATTTCCTACGGCTGTTGACTGAAATGGACGAGGAAAAACATTCTGGAAACTAATAAAAACAAATGAATTGACAGGGTTTGTTTATTTACAGTTATATTTAAGTTTCGGGCTACTATTTTATATGACGGGCTTGTTGGTCTATTGGTAAGTGACCCTGACTGCTATACCTTAGGTCGTGGGTTCAATTCCCACTCTGGACAAATGTTTGTGTGATGAGCATGATCATTTGTTCTTTGTCTGGGTGTAATTTATCTATAATATGTATGTATTTAGAAATATATAAGTATGTTTATCAGTTTGGTTACCATAACACAAGCTCTGCTTCGCTTGGGATCAGATAACCGTGTGAGATGTCCCAGGATATTATTATTATATCAGAGTAAAGTAAAATCTCATGATTCCAAAGTGAGAAAATCTCAACGACACAAAATTGAAAATAACAAGGTAAATGTCAGGCAAACCATTAAAATATATGGCTACCTATTGAGTAGACGTTAAGAACGCCAGACGAGGTAGAACGGTCGCCTGGCACTCTATTATACTCCACTTAACGAAAGGGACTAGCCTTAATGCCTATAAGGCACATATATTTACTTAACTCACCTGCCAACTGAATTCAGGACATAAAATTCAATAGTATATAGTAATAGTAGTTAGTAATAGTATATAGTAATTAAATAATATATAGGATATCTACATAAAATTCAATAGTACTGAAATGACCAGCATCGAGATAAATAACAGTATGTTTCAATAATCATATTCATGTACACGATATTTGAATATTAGAGACATACAATTCTTATATTGTGTATTTAGATAAATAACAGATATTACCTGTTTTAATATTAGTATTGTAACAGGTAATATCTGTTATTTTAAAAAACAAAACATGAAGAGAGAACTCCTAATTCGGAATGAAAGTTTCATTTAGTTTTGCTTTACCTTCGTTACCGTTTGGTTTCCGTTTAGAACCCGAAATCCTAAATTCCTAAGTGAGTTTGTCCTTTAACCGACAAAGTGACACTTTGACGTTGAGTAATTCCTGTTTAAAGGTTATAGGTACCGAAGCCTTTGCTTAGCATATTTAATATAGTTATGCTAGCATTATGCTGGTCACAACTACACCCAACAATAAACTCGATTAAATTTGATTGTCGAGCATCGATTTTCACGTTGACACTCGTAGGTTACACATAATAATTTGTGCAAAAATATTATTAAAACACTTCTATTTTTGTTTCAACAAGCAACAATTATTTTAGTGACGTCCTTATTCAATATTTGTGCAGCTAAATTAGTGCAGTAAGGAAAAAAAGTGATGACCAATAAACAATAAATGATAATGCTTTTTATGAAGTTTACCGCAGTTAGCCTGAGTGCAGGATTTGACTATTTCACAGGTCTTCAAATGCATTAGCTGGTAACTAAGGTAAAATTAAATAATGTTGTATGGACTTACTGTCTGATCAATACTACTAGACCTTTGTCCTTCATTATAAGCCACCTTTTTGTTAAAAAAAAATACTGGTTGAGTCGTTCTTGAGCAGGTTTTAGTAAATATTTTCAATTTTCAGTGAAGTCTTGTGTTCTCCAAGTTAATTTTCTAAAGCTGCTTATCTCCTAGCGCGTGCAGCAGCGCCATGCAAAGGAAAATCGTCGGTCTCCACTAAGTAAACTTAGAAACCGGACTAATTTGAATAGTGTGCGACTGTTACTTAACAAAGCTTTATTGTTAAACTTATAAGAGCACTTAAATCTGTGGATTAAATAAAAGAAAAGGAGGTAGTATCTATTTACTAGATTTAGGTACTTAACTTTATAGGTATGTTAAACTTCTGATTTAGTCACAGAAGAACTGCATACGTGGCTAACATAATAAGAGAAAATATAAGAAACAAATCCATAAGTTGTTTATTTATTTTGTTATTTTTGTTTATATGATAAAAACACATCCAATTACGTATGTTTACTGCCAACCATGTATTGTTAGTTTGTAACAACAATGCCTCCAAACAAGACCGGCAAGGCTTCATCAATCAAAATAATGTAAACAGCAAACTAAAATATTCTTTCGATTTGTTTACATTAGACATAAGTACATAATATAATATGTTTGTAAAGTCTAAGGCGCAGGCCAGACAGAAGAGACATAAGCCGCAGACGGGGCACGGACATTTTGTCCCTTTCATACAAAATGTATAGAAACGTTGCGACCGCGCCCCGTCTCTTCTGTATTCTGTCTATACATTTTGTATGAAAGGGACGCGGTAGAGACAAATGTCCGCGCGCGTCTTACTTTTCTTCTGTCTGGCCTGCGCCTAAGGGTTGAGCGACGCGCCGACAGCCCAGAGAAATTGCTAAACCGGTTTGGATCTTATTACTTCGAAATGAAATGATTCAGAAGATATTAAAGTTCTGGTATGCCAGTATTCAGTTATAAAATAGATTTTGGGTCCGTTTGGTTTGGGAACTGCAGATAAAAGGCTTCAAAAGTTGTAAATTTCAACTTCAGCTTTAAAAAGTGTGAATTATTACAGAATATTTTACGGAGTGTTTCGAAAATTCTGTAAAAATAAAAAGTTTGTGTAAAGGGGTTGACAGCGATACATCCTGACTTTACGATGTAATCGAAGATCACTTTTTCTATCGAAGAGTTTGAAAAAGGTCACTAAATATTATGAGGGTATAAATTACAAAGCTGACGTCGCGCGTCGTCGTAACAAAGTGAAAGTTTAAAAAAACTTTAGCAGGAAGTACCTCAGAAAAAAATGGGTCAGAAAAAAAAGCTTGATTTTTAAGCTTCATCATAAAATAAAAAAATATCCATGGTTGGTTTTCCGATCCAAAGGCAGAAACTTGATAAAGTGTGTTGCTTTTTTTGAAAGTCCTTTATTCTAAATTGTGTATCTATCTAGTAGAAAAAACCAAAATCAAAAATTTTTATTTGTATCCCAAAAAGCGTTTTCGTCATACATTTCCTTACACGTGCTTTCCATAACAAATAAAATACACACAAAAATTGACTTACAGTTAAGTACTTTCTAGTACATTACACTCGTAAATTGCTTATAAAACATCAAAGTCTTACCTTAAAAGCGTTTCTGAATTTATTCGACATGATGTTGTAGAGAAATGGGTTGATGGCGGTCGAAAGAAAGTACAATACTCCGGATAGAAACGTCAACACGATGTAAACCTGTTGAGAGAACAATAATTATCAATAAAATTCAAATATCTAAAATGACAAATAAATGGGACTCTTCGTGAAAATAAAGGCTCGTGAAGTTCCACTGAAAAAAAGGGAGGTACAAGATGTTTGTTTCGAATATATTTTTTTTGCAATCTTATTTCTTTCGTAATGTATTGTGGTTGCTGCACATAGAATTTAAGTTCTTTTATTTTCTATTTGTTTTTTTTTTGCTTACTATTGAGTTCCATGCTTAGAGAAATAAAACATTTACATATCACTTTGTTCCAAAAATATATTCAAAGGTAAACTCCGTAAACTCAATAAAACCTACGAATAAATAAAAACTAAAGCAATCTTAACAGCAAAATATATAGAAAAAAGAACTTGAATCAGCGTGAAATAATCTTATTTAAAACTTCAGGCTTCGAAAATGTTTTTCAGTCGGAAACTTGATCAAAGTATAAACTTTGTAAAGGATAAATATAAGTTTACCAGGTAGAAGGTGTCTGACGGATGGTCTAAACTTTTCCCGTAGATGGCGAGTAACCGCTGCACGTGAAAAGGCGCCCAGCAAATGAAGAACGACAGCGCCACTGCCACTGTGGACAAAACAACATTTACATCACAAAAGTTATTTATAAATTAATTACCCAATATTTTAAATAGAACTAATTTTTACGGATTATGTCGCGGTTTATTTTAGATTTTAGGTGCAGACGTGGACCTTTGCAGGTATCATGATCACGGGCAAACAGTCACTCGGCACGTGCTTGCCCTGTTGTTAACCATATACCGTTTATTTTTAAGAGATATTAAATTAAAAGCTATATACGCATTGCCTAGAAAAAGGCGTCGAAACGTCCGGAGCCTAAAACTAAATAAAAACTCGCTACACATTCCGTAAAAATGGATTTATTTCTTATGTACATAATTTATCAAGCTCTCATCAATTTAGAACGAAAACCGATGCTAAGAAAACGAACGAATGTGAGTATCTTATTCCAATGTAATATAAATAATCTTCAGTAAATAGATAAACAGCATGTAGATAGTCGTTTGGGCGACTTATCTACGTCTGACATCACTTTGGCCAATGACACAACTTAAAAAATGATAACCACTATAAAACAAAAACTATACAATAATTTACAAATAATTATACGCTTTGGGTACTAGGTGTGCTCGAACGGATAGCTTTCAAGCGGTAAGATTAAATTTGGGTCTAAGTTTTGTAAGAATGTTACTAGCACCGGAACTGGTATTAAAAATAACGATAACTCGCACATGAATGTAAAAGACCCTATTCCAATTAAAAAAAAAACTACTGGATCGCTTATGAAATTCATTTGAGACCACCTGAATTTTTGAAACCGAAACACAATTGCCGTAGATATTGCGGGATATACCTACTCATAGACAAATCCAGAATCTCCTCTCTTTGAAGTCGGTTGAAAAAACCCTTTTGTCAAGATATCGATTCTGTTACTACGATAAAATTCTAACACGAGCCGGATTTTGTTCACCAGAATATAGACATGCAAAATGTAGGTACGTTGATTAATTTACATGTAATGAGACACATGTGCAAAAAATATCCAAAAATATCTTCAGAAATAAATTTAGAAGTGTCTTGTGCATTAATTAAAATGCCATTCCAATCAGATTTGTTTTCTTTTTTGTTCGTTCACACTGTAGCAATCATTTATAGATTTGACGTTCTAAAGTTTTTTTGTTTATAGAGAAAAATCAATAATATTCATTCAAGTATAAATTTTGGTTTCTAAGTTCACGTAATAGTACTTCAATATTTTTGGTATTCTATGGTTATTCGTTTTATGCGAATGTAAACATAGATTTATCCCAGTACAAATATAACAACAGAAGTTTCAATTGATCACAAACTTAGTGAACAAATAATTATCCAGTATTTATACCGTTTTCCGCAGAACAACATTACCGATAAGCAATACATAATTTAAATACAAATAAAAGTATAATATTATTTTATACCAACTTTAAACTGAATTATGTTATTAGGTATAATTTTTACATATTATATTCTTATTTACTTTCATCAAACAATTTTTTTTTTAATATTCTCTAACTTGCATTATTTCAGTACATTGGTTAAGAATGACTACAATCCATTAATTTTTTTATATAAAACATAAATTAACCTAGACGCTATGTTTATATTTTGTCTTTGCGCATAAGCTATCAATTATTTTTTTACTGCAGCGATGTATTACAGTAATACTTCGCTGGATATATTATTATATACTTTTTCTGTTAGTGTGCACTTCAAAACTGACAAGGTCGCGATAATAAGCATGTAATTCAAGATAATTGACATCAAGTTTTTATGATTTACTAAATGCCAAACAAGGTTAGATCATATTTCACTGTAGCCTTACTTATTATTTCAAAATACTGCCTAGATAGAAACTAATTTTGATGAAAAGAAATATCACAGTTAACCCAAATAATAGTGGGAAAAAAACGCTACTATTATTTTCCAATTACGCAGTGAACACGCAATCCTTATATTGAATAACTCTACTTAGGAAAACTCTACTAAATAATAATATATTAAAGAACAATTTTAACATAATATTTCACTATATTTTTCCTTTTTCGAGACAAGCTTTCATGGAAACATTTACCGTAGTTTTCAATCAAAACATTAAATTCAACGCAAATAAAACTAAGTCTTCGCTATCTGCAAAGGAATCCACAAAACGGCTAAATAAACAAGTAATTTAATATTGATGTTATTTCATCGATAGCTCGAAAATTTGTACGAAGTACTTTACATGACCTTTGGAAGGTCAAATCTGTTTACAAACAAATGAAAATATTCTGTCCTCGATACTTAACAGTCTATCGTAACCGGCTTAACTTCCTTGTAATTCCAAGAAAACCAGCTTTGTACCACGGCATTAGTTTTGTAGCTTTTAAATATTTTTAAAAGGACAATTTATTTGTGATTTTTTACATTGAAATAAGCTTTAAATAAAAGAACAAAGTGACAAATATATGGAACTAAAAAATTATATTATTAATTATTAACTTGAACCCTTTCTTATTAACTAATTCTTTATGCATCATAGTTTAATTATATATGAAAAAATAATAAGTATCTAAAAGTAGGTAGTGCAAGGATTTCAGCTCCATTTTTTAATTCCTAATGGGACAGAGACGTAGCCGCGGACTTCACTATAAAGTCCATAAAACCCCGCTCCGACCATTATATCATGACGTCAAACGTTTTAACGCTCTCCACCACTTGTTTATTACACGTACTGCGGTAATTACAAGCTGATTTATATATTTTAAACTTTATGTTTGCTTTTTGTTTTTTAGTTTCGTATTATGGAACTGTCAAATTCGTTTGAAGTTTAACCGACGAGGTTGCATTTGAAACTATAGAGTGAGCCTATCAGAGTTTAAACCGTAAGCCCTAGTGTGAACAAGTGTTGTCGTGAATTATGTATGAAGATGGAGCTTGCCGTTTTTAAAAATCTATCTAAAACACTAAAATTATCCTAACAATGTCAAAACCATCGATATTTTCTTATATAAGTTTCTCGTTGCGCGAAAAGTAACTTAAATGAAAAACGAAATGTACTAGGATCCGACTAAAAACTGTTCTCGCTTGGCACAAGGGGAACCTAGCGATAGTAGCAGTCTATGCATATCATACGTCGATGAGTTTAACTTATAAACTATATCCCGAACAGTTTTATAAAATAAGAAAATGTACTCCGATTTTCTTAACATCGTTGCTTTATTTTCTGCTAGTTCAAAGTGCAAACATAGGTGAAAATATCTAGAATACGGGAGCAATATCAAAATGAAGAATAAAACTTCACATTTGTGTTCAGATTTCATTTTCCATTCCAGTATTGATGCATTGATATTTAACATTCGAGTACTTACAATGCGAAACAGTATTGCGAAAAACGCAGTATTAAACAGACAAACTATGAAACTACGTCCATGATATTATAACTTTTGTGAAACAAATAAGAAACTTTTAGAGTTTACCCTAAACTAATTCCTCTGGCCTTTCTTCAGCGCGTGTTTTCGGTTCGACTACAAGTCACGAATTTATGATAACACCAGTAAAGTCCACACCCATATTGTCGCTGATTTCTATCAAGTATATTCACATGTAACGTATTTATGCCTTCTTTAGGATATATATGAAAATAGTCCTGATTCTATTTCACATATTGTCAGCATCGTAGCTTTTACGGTTTATGTGTAAAAGCTGTGCCACGATGTTTCATGTGTGTTTGCCTTGCTTTTTGCACAAGGCAAGTAACGTGATGTTGATAGCCTATAACCTTTCTTGAGAATTAATGAGCTTTCCAAAACAAATCTAACTGGTAATTTTAATAAATGGTTAAATGTAATACAGAGATTTTAAAACAGAGAACGTATAAATAGATGGTAAAACAACAGTACGTGTACACAACTACTGTTTGGCAAAATTGCGTCATATTCTCGAGCGCATAAGTTCGATTTTGGTTTAGCAATTACAATGTTTACAAGACGATCTATTAAGAGATAGTATGTTGTTCAATACCATCTATACGGTATCGGCAGACGAATGGCGTGTCAATCATCGTCGCGGATGTTTGACACTCGATGTACACATGACGCATCGTTCACGCCAAACGTGATAGATGGTAGCTTTGAATACATTAAGGAAACGTTTTAGGCCCCCTTGCTGAGTAAACTGTATCTCGGATTTATGCTCAAAAGTACCCAGTAGTAATTCAGTTAACAGTATTATAATCTTACGGAAAAAAGCCCTGAAAAGTTTGTTTAAAATTTTGTTTACGCATTTACTGAACGAAAACGACACGCTTAGGAATAATTAGATTAATATAAATGTGGATAACATCACTATGTTGTTCTGAACCCTAAATAAGAAGCTACAGATTTTTGTTTGTAACAAAAAAGTGTAGAAAAGTGCTCTCTAAATTATTCAGTCTGGAGATCGAACTCGGGATCTAAGAGCTGGCGCAACCATTAAACCTACTAGTTATTCCACTCTACCATAAGTGTGAAAGAAGATAAAAAAATATGATCAATGATGTCCTTAGTCTGTAGAATAAGCCCTTTTTTGTCCAGCTTTGTTACACTAAAGTACTGGTTTAGGCAATTTTCTACGCGACCTTTTAATGTATTTTTATCACTCTATTGACTTAAAGGTCTCGTAAAAAACAAAAGTATTCAACCTTTTATGATAGGATTCTATCTTCCATTAAAGTTACAAAAGCCAATTTAATTATTTAATTGAAAAAACAGTGAGCCCTAGGAACAATTCTAAGGAATTTAATTTAAATTTTGTCTTTCTTAATCAACGTCCTGTTGTATCAAAGATAAATTTCTAAACAACCTTACTTTGAAGTAATTTAATATTTTATTAAGTTTTAAATCAATATTAAATTTAAAATTTATTATACTATTAATTTTAAACTTAAGTAATTAATGCGTGCGATGACCTTGAGCACTTTTTAAAATTTATCTTGAATTTAATCAATAAATATGGACATAAAAAAGGCAGTTTATGTGTGCAACTGTGTAAGCATTATGTTATTATGTTATATCTTTAGATAGAACGTTCTTATAAAAAATGTAAAGAGGTATACACCTCAAGTACGAACGCATAAAATACACCCAATCACTACAACCTACGCAAAAGTAAAATATCGATTCACAAATCTCACAAAGAAATCCTTTTGAAATTAATATTTCACATTTAGACCCTTAAAAACAGAATAATCCTACCTAGTATATGGGTATTTAAAAATAAAAATAACTTGCTTTGCGCTGCTAATTGGAATTCGCGGTTCATGAAAGGCTTCACTTTTCTCCAACTTTAAAGATAAATTTGATTATTTACGTACCTACGGTTCTAAATAGGGTAGATGGCTAGGTATGAAAAGTCAATTTATGTAGTCCGCCAAAATATAATAAACACGTACTTTTTCTTTTATCAAATCAATAACTAAATACGACTATAAACCGTTTTAAAGTTCATTAGTGGGCTTGTGAAGTTGTGACGTCACAGCTAGGTACAGTTTGTGCTTGGACGTTACGTCACGCATGAACTGTACTCGCTGTATCTTCATAATTATTTGTTTACGGGACAAAACAGAAAATACGTATCTATTAATTTTTTTAATCACTAAAACATGAATGTAAAAATAAAAAATAGTCGTCATCCCTATTAGCATTACGTAAATAGAAAGACACGAACGTGTGACAGAAAACCAGAATTTATTAACACGTTAACAGTTTTAGGTAAGTGAAGAGTAATTAACAGTACCGACGACTTACGTATTTTATAATTAATGAAAGTAGAACGCGTAAGTAACATGTACTGTCAAAACAATCACCACCTCAGACTGGCCGTGACCATGACACTTGCAAAGGCGTTAAAACGAACTCAAATCTAAATAAACTGAGAATACGTTTAAAACGTAGTTTTACTTCTTCTCTTTCCCCTAGCTAATTCTATCCTATTGCTGGACAAAGGACTGCCTTCAAAAATGTATGTTTTACACTACGAACCACATAGATTCTTCTTAAATAGTAGGTACATATTTTTCGTAATCTAACGTTTAAATTATGCAAAGATCCATATTTAATAGGGGAATAAGCTCTCAATATCAATTTATATGGGAGTTTTCCAATTGATTTGGACACTATGAAAGAATAATAAAGAAATTGAGTATTGAGTATTTTTATTTTATAAACAGACCAGTCGTCATAACATCTGCGAATTATTCTAGGAATCGTTCAGAATGTTTTATTTCTGAATGATGGACAATATGGTCTAACATGATTGATTGGCCGTCCTTCTTGTTGAGATGTAACACTTACTTCATCACTGCTTTATATACAACTCGTAGCCAACATCAATAACGTAGTACAGTAGTGTATAATATCTATACAAATAAAATAAAATTGAAGGCTATAAGTAATAAAAAAAAAATCAGACAGTTGGCCATAGGCGGAGTGGACGAGTTGACGAACTACTCCGTGGCTAAGAGCTAGTATACAATATTTTTCCTCAACTTGTTTGCTATTTTAAAATTTGAATACTTTTACAGGCCGATGGTCCTTGAAATTTATTTGCATTAAACCTCCAACAATCGTTTCCTTGATCCATCAATATTGGAATTCTCCATAGCAGCATTTATTTCCTTGTTATTTAATCTTCGCTTACGTTTTATCCCTTTGATCTCAAATTATCACTCAGACCTACGTTATACAAACAAAACTTATGGCTAGCAGTAAAACTTTATAGATTTTATATTTAAATTTTAGATTGGTGCGATGATCGCTTATGTTGGTTAAAACAGTTTTACTAAATTGCGTAACAGTTTAAATTGTATCACGTTTCTTAAACTAACAAAAGAACATCGTTTAACTTTTATAACAAAAAAATGCGTAACATGTTTGTACTAAAAAGTATAATTTATATTCTTTCGTAGCGCAAATATCATGATAACAATCCGCCAGTTTAACGTATAACTTCGATACAGAATTAGGATATCCTGAGATAATATCTACTTAACAATCGGAAAAGCGAGGAAAAATATACTTCAGATAAAGAATCTGCCGCAGCGGAAGTTGGTGAATAAAAATAAATAAAACCTATAACCTTGTCGTACCAAATAATGAGGCCCAGATCTATGGCTCAGCTCGCGGGAACGATTGTCTCTGGGGACTACCGTCTAGTCTTACCAATCAGTTACTTTGTCTTTGTATTTATTTTATTCTGCTTCTTTATATTGTACACGTCACTGTTCACTTCGTTAATACAGTTAAAGGAAAAAAGCACTTGAAAATAAGTGAGAAAACCAAAATGGAAAGTATGATTCGTTTTTACTTGACTAATTTTTATGTACCTGTAGATTGAACGCTGCGTTTGATTTCCACGGTATCCCATAAATAAATCCTAACCTAAATATGACTAATCGGAATAGCTACATACAGAAAAATGAAAAAAAAAAATATTTCAACGAATTGAGAATCAAGATTTAGTTTTTTTTTTAATTCTTGACCATCAAATATTTTTTTTCTTATTTATAAACATTCGAAGACATGACTTTAACATTTTGACAGACATTAATTGTGTGATAATGAAATTATTGGAGGTCCAAAGTTCTAATAAATTAACATTTGTAATTATTCAATTACGGTAACTAGAGCAGGGCTTAATTATTCTCATTGTCAGAATATTAAATATTTACACTAGAGGTACCTATCACAAGAAACGAAAAAGCTCATTACAATATGGAACAAATGAATTTCTAATTTTGTTTTCTATTTAAAGGTACGAATATTAATTCAGCTCGCGAATATTTTAAAATATACACGTCGTTCGTAGCAAAATCTTTATCTACCTGTTAAAATTTTTGATTGTACGAAGTTATTGCCTCCTCATAAGAGAATAAAGGTGTGTAGAATATTACATAATAATTTAAGATTATCCACAGATTTCCAGAATGTTTTCTTCTGTATTACCACTTAAGGTGATACAGAACCGTAGACGCACCCTTAGACAAACACTTTTTAGCGAATTCTACTGGGATAAAGGAAGTAAAAAAATATATGGCAATATTCACTAAAAAGATCACATACTCTTGCAAAACCTCAAAACATTATGATCACATTAAAATCATGGATACCAGTTATAATTCTTTCGAGGGTCTCGTGTGAGGCCACGAGACTAATAAGTGGCCACTTTTTCCTTTACCAAAAAACTAAGTTAGATACAGGTTTTTGACTACTCCACTCTATGATTTAACATTTTTTGTAGGTTCACTAGTCTTGTAAAAATCTAAAATACCTCTTCTAGTTTAACAGCAATGTCTGCAAGCAATCACTAGAAGAAGATTTACTAGTTTAAAAATGTCAATAAAATAAATATTTTTATGTACGTTTAATCAATCTTCTTTAAATCAATTTCAATAAACAAAAAGACGCATTACCTATATGACTCCTAGCACTTTGGAACGTAATAAACATACATACAAGTCAATAATCGCGTCACATATATATCAACAAAAAGTTTAGTTATATTTAGTGTTCGAGTCAAGGTTCAACGGTGGCCGGGTTAAGAAACGATCAAACAGTTAACGGCAACGACACGCGAGAGCCGAAAGACAACCAAGGTTGCCCGAAACCAACCTATAATATAATATGTAAATATAGAATTAATGTAGAAGATCCATCGGTTCACTGATTATAACGAGATTTAATCAATGCTTTGAAAGTTAAACTAGTATTAAGATGAGTCCTTATGGAATTTATTTGAAGATTTGATTAACCTTTATAGCCTGATTAGTAATTTGTTGTGTGACCTACTTTTTTATTTATAAAGTTTCGTACTATATGTTTATATCGTGTGTATGGCTTTATTTTAAATTTGTTGTATCGATACCCACTTTAAATATAATTCCATAAATTCTGGTTACTTCTTTAGTTTTCGGCTCACATAGAACGTGATTAATCATTTACCAGGTTCCTTAATTGACACACCGTATCCGTACCGTAACTATTTCTGTGCTCATACAGCATTAATTTTAATAAGACAGGTGTAAACTAATTTAAAAGTTAGTAAACATTGGCAAAACAAAATAACTAAGTATATTATGAGTACTCGTTGTGTTTACAAAATAATGAGGTTTGGCAGCTTTTTCACATGAATTATAAACAAGCAAGAGCCAAACTAAGTATATTAACGTATATTTAACGTCAACAAAAAAAAAAGTATATAAAAACTTTCTTTCAAACCAAGCTACATAAAAATAAAGAAACTGTATTTTTGGAGCTTATCCCTTCGAATGTTGTCAATTATAACTGTCAAATTGTCAATTAGAAGAAAGGCTACAAAACAAACAATTTGACGTAAAGCTCGAAGTTACAATTATTTCATTACTTCACTACATCTTTGAGATATTTCGTTATAAAACACCAAAATAAAAACTACGTAGAAAACTAATCAACGTTAAGAAATGTATGCTTTAATTTTCTTATTAGTAGACAATGTTTGAACTAGATATTACCTTCTGTCAATACAATAGATTTATATGCCACGTCTGTTAAGTTCTTCAAATGAACTTGTAAACAAAAATATTTTGACTGAATTTATTTCTTATAAAATAAATAGAACGAGGCATTGCTTAAAAAAAATATAAAAAAAAACAATTACAGCCTAGTCAATCTGTCTGTTACGCTTTCTCGACTAAACCGTTTTAACAAATTTTTACTCTGCAGTAGGTAAGCTTGAATACCAAGAAAGAACTTAAGCTGCTTATTGCTAAGATAACCAAACTCTACGTGAGCGAAGCCATGGGCAAAAGCTAGTGTATTATTTTTGCGTGTTAATTAGATACTGATACACTCATAAAAAACTAGGTACCTAAATTTAATTGACGTCAATGTTAAAACAATAAACACATTTAAAGCCTAATTTGAATGCACCTCACTCACCTAGCATTCTGATGACCCTCCTTTGTGACGCACCGTTCCTGTACTGCATTTGGTTACTCGCTCTCTCATTACTGTCCACCGAGAGCTTTTTCACTGGATGCAACACGCGCGATGTCCGCAACTTAATACCTATCAACGCGTACAACACTGAGATCATCGACATTGGCACCACGAAAAACACGAAACTAGATATAACAAACACTTGGTGGACACCCACACCTTTGACTGTACAAGCACTCGCATTCACACCATTGTCGTCATACGTCACTATACCGAACTGCATCGCTTGAGGCACCGCAGTACACAGCGCGAACACCCATATAGCAATAATAAACCGCACAGCTCTTGACAGCTTGGACATGGTGTGCGACATGAAGGGCCGACATATCGCTATGTACCGCTCTACTGTGAACGCGGTTATTGTCAACACTGTGGCGTTGGCTGACGTCTCAGACGCTAACCCGATGGCTATGCAGTGCGCTTCGCCCAGCGGATACGTGAACGGATTCCACAGTTTATGCACTTCGAAAGGCAACCCACATACTAGTAGTATAAGGTCTGAAATGGCGAGACTGAAGAGGTAGAAGTTTGTGGCGGTGTGCATGGAGCGGTTCCTGGCGATGACGACGCAGGTGCTGGTGTTGCCGAGGATGCCGGCCACGAAGATGACGACGTAGGTGACGGTGAGCGGCACGAGCAGGTCGAGCGCGTAAGGCTCCTCGAAGGTGCCGATGTGAGCCGTCACATTCGTCGTGTTCATCACGGATGTATCTTGATACTCGTCAATAGTCTGAGGCACCGGCAAAGTCATTTTACCTGCGAACAAGAAAAACTCGTTTTAGTTAAAGCCCTTCAATTAAAACAAATACATTGAAACATAAAAAAGGTAAACTCCTATTTATGTGATTAACCGGTTGCCGGATTTATGTAGGTAATTATACAGTATGCATACATATAAATTATGTTAACACAATTCCGATCGAACGTTGGTGTTAAAATAAATTATACCTTATGATGATTAAAAACAATTAACATAAGTACGTTAAACCAAACGATATATAGATAACGACATATTATGTTGTATTATTATTTAATTCATTGAGGTTTAGTGCACGTAAACATCTCGAAGGTCAGAAACCTAATTGGTCGTTAACACGGCTAAATGTATTAAAGTGTGGTTAACTTTATTAGTAGCACTATACTATATATATATATATACACTATACTATACTATGGTCACATGTGAGGTAATCATTCTTTTAATCTGGTGCTTTGAAATACAACAATATTCAAGAATAAAATTTATTTTTAAAAATCACAATCCTCTGAATTATGTATCCTTTCATTATAGTCTAGGGCCTCAAAAATACACAAGATGTTTCGTTTTTTTAATCGACTGGATATTTCAGTCTTATATTATTAATAAGTCATATCTACCTCTGTATAAAAAAGGATCGCTTATATAAGTTAAAAATAAATAAATTGATTACTTAATGATAATAACTGTAAAGTATGTTATGTAGTAGTAAGATGAAAGATTTTCAAAGTTTTAAACAGTGACTTATGAAAACATACGTATGTTCAACATGATATTGATGTGCAAAGTATTAAAAATAGTACTACAGCTAAAAAAAATAATCTAAAGCAACTACCAAAACACTTCCGTTTTAAATGATCGTTTGAAGATGTAAGTGTTAAAATACATTTTCAGTGGAAACGTATGCTATTCAAAGGCTCACTGTTAGTATTTGTATTTTTTGCAAATACTTTTCGCGTATACGTGAGTAGCGTAGGCGTTTGCTTACGTAAAAATGATCTGTGAAAACCACAAATAAAGATATAGTAAGTATCTAAGACTTATGTATAAAATTCGAAATAAGTAGTGGAAATAATTTTTTTCTTAGAAATAATTAGGTATGTGTGTGCAACGAAGACTTGAATAAAGATAATTAAAAGCATGAAGCCAAGAGTCTTGTCGCCATAATTATAATACAGCTACTAACTTAATATGACTTTTAAAGAGGCCCATGCACTCAACCGTACGCTTATGGGCGTTATTTTGATGACGAAACTTGTTTTGATCGAGATCGTTATAACAAAAATAATGATTAAGCAAGACAAGTGTAAAAAAGAAGGAAAACCCTGCACGAGATGCGATGAAGTCTAAAGACAAAAAAAAAAGATAGAAAACTTGATACAGATAATAGCAAAACTTGAATCTCAGATTAAAATAACCAGTAATAAACTTAATAAACTTGAGAAGTATAAAATAAACATTCCTTGCGAAATCAGTTCGACTAACGGAAAGCAATCTGGTTAAAACGAATGCGAATACCAATAGGTCTTCCTTGGAGGATACTCGATCGTACTGTGATGCATTTATGCATTCATATAATCTGCATGTCTGGTCAATCACATGAGCGTAAGCTAATACATTCACAAAAGTGCGCAATACGGATGATGACAAATTTTTATTTTTTTGTCGATCTTTTCGATATTAGAATTTTTTTAATTAATTAGACACGTATTTTTTGCTTGTCCCGTAAACAAAACATGAAGATACAGTGAGTACAAATCTTGCGTGACATCACGTCTAAGCAAAATTGTACCAACCCGCGACGTCACAAGCCCCCACTCCTGAACTTTAAAGCGGTTTACCTACGTATTTTGTAATTGATTGGATAAAAGAAAAAATACACGACTATTATTCGATAATCTAAATGGTGGACTAAATTGATTTTGACTTTTCATACCCAGTTATTTACCCTATTGGGCATGAACGGGAGGGGAATGCTTGTAGGTAAAATGTTCATTTCTACAATGAACACAGCCTATCCCAAATTGGGCCGCAACACCTGCTCCTTCGAATAATCATTTACCAAATAATGTCGTCCCACGCATTTGGTTTTGCGTTGTGTACCAAGCATTATTTCAATATTGTTATTGTCATTTTCAGATGGTTTGGAATCAATTCATTGATGCATCGCGAAATATTTTTTACGACTTGTGCATACAAATCAATCTATATAAAATTTCTGTACTAATTTCTATTATCTTTGTATCCATTAAATAAACAAAAACATAAATAAATAAGTTCTTCGCAACATTAATGACGTCTTCCCAATCATTTTCAGTGTTACGATTCCATTGTTTGAAGTGAACGTTCAGCATTTAATAACCCATTGTACTACGGCGTACAACAGAGTATTACGTTTCCTCTGGTTGTAACGTCACTTATTACTCGCAATAAACTGCAGACAAGCGAAGTGTCAATGAACATGAGATTCAGAAAATAATGATACAAAAAGTCAACTGATTAAAAAAGTGTTTAATTTGTTTGGGGTCCGAGTGGGAAAGTCAATGACCCTTGCAGCGTCCACTACCCTTTACCTTGCCGCGACCAAATGAGTATCTTTCCGTTTATCTCATAATAAGTATACAAACAAATCTGTTATATTTCTAGGTAGGTATATTTATGAAATGGAAAACCGAAAAAGATGTAATGAAATTCGTCTTTAAAGAGCATTCCTATAAATAGAGTAAACACATTAAATTACGATACGATGTTTTCGTAGTTCCGTATGCTCACTCAATAACGTTAATTTTACAGGGCTTTACACACGAACGTAATAGAACACCATAAATTGAACGTCTAGGTTTACTATCATTTACGTCAGAACACACATATGTAATCCACCAGCTTAATGCGCATCCAGCTATATTTATCTTCAGGCGCAACTTACAAACGCATATAATATCCAACCCGTGTAATCCAACCCAGCCTGGGAATACCCGGGAACGGATTAACCGCAGTAATAAAAACCAAACAAAAAGCAAAGTTATTTATTTATAAGCAATTAATGTTATCTCGCGGGCTCGTTCATATGCATAATTATTGACTTGAAGATTTTAAATAACTGGTTTAAAGTGACTGCATTTTTTGGTTAGATTTTTTCATAATGTTTGGTGGCCTCTAGTTTACTCATTTAGTTACATTTTAAGAGTGTCGGCTGGCCTCTATGGGTGATTTTAGACATTTGGCAGTCTGCTAGCTGTAAATTAGCAGATTCAGGAGTTACGTACGGTGCACGTACAACAATTTACTAGGGTCTGGTAAAACCATAAAAACACAAGACTCCAGTCTTTCTACCAATTTTACGATACTCAAAAAATTCGCTGATTCATCATTTTTTTATGGTGATACTCAGACGAAACGTAGTTTGTCACAAAGTTCAAAAATAGTCACGTCGTATCATGATTCTCAAAAGGCTTTTTTTAGCCGTCTTTCGGAGATATAACAATTATGTGCAAAGATTGAAAGAAAGGTATCTAAAGTTTATAAGTCAAGTATTTGAAAGACGTGTGGTAAATGGGACATACAAATTTAGTCATATGACTGTTTTGCACATCTCTATTTATGCCTTCCATGGACAAATAGGAATAAATCTATAGAAACAGTGGGAGTTTTTCACACAGTTAACATACAACACATTATTGGATATTGTGATCCTTGAATTTTTGTTGCACAGGTAATCACGCTGAACGACTTCGGTGACATTCTTGATTAACACACCTTGTTGGGCAAAGTTTCAACGACTTTTACTTATCTAGTTGTTTACGACATAACATCCAATCAACGATACAAAGAAGCACGGATTGTGCTTCCGGAAAACTGAGTCCTTATGCTTTCTTTTCCCAGCTAATTTGCTATTTTGACCTTGGTACAAGTATTACCGGATTCCGTTGAATATTTTACATGGGACGTCTGCCAATCTAACCACGACAACCCATTTACTGGGTAACACGGTATCCCATGGTAAGACAAGTTCAGGAAAACTTAGGTATTTTCAGTGAAATCTAGTCAACAAATATTGAATTAATAGCCTTCAAAACAATTAACTAGCTAGGTTAAATACTTCGTGTACGTCCTTCTCTGTACATCGGTGTTGACCCCCTTAGGTCGATTGACACTTATACTACAAAAACAAAAACCTTTTTTGCATCAATTTTAATTTTCCGAGAACACCCATTGTGTTCTAAATTTATCTTTCATAATAAATAATTCCATTTATTTTTACAGTCATTTAGCTGTCAAAGACCTTTCGTTGCGGGTATCGTCGATCACACCCAAAAGGTTGGCGAGCGAACTGATAAATAAAGTTATTGAAAATAAAGAAAGACAGGTCACGAATGAATTTATTTGTATAAAAGGATATTGTCGTTTCCTAAACATTTTAGGTCCAGTTCAGTGTCCTAAAATGTTTTGAACTTTCAAATTTCAGCAAGTCAGGTAGCTGCTGAGATTGTTTTGCAACAATAAACTGTATCTTGGTCTTTTGTACTTCCTTATTATTTCTCCCAATTCCCTTTTACAATGTGCCACGGAAATATGCAGCTAGAAAAGTTAGTTACTGTACAAAATTATCATCAGCTAATAAAAAATGGCACACACACATTTTTTTTATGCAAATATTTCAAATGCCCATTATCTTTAGACTCGATAAAATATTGGATAAAAAAGCTTTTAATATCCAAAAGCTCGCATTAATCGATGACTGTTAAATTATGAAATGTAACTTTAATCCTCTTTCGGCTTCATACGGTAATAAATAGAGCACGCAGATTGTTCATCAAACGTATTATTATTTATGAATGCAGCGTCACCCAATCGCATGTTAATGCCTCACCAGACTTTGATGAAAGCCCAGTTAATTAGACTGTAATGGACCCAATATCACCTATAATTTTCAAATATATTTAATCAAATTTACTAAAATATTATTTTAAAAATATTAGGAATACAATAATAATAAGTTGTATAGGAGTGAGAGCTCATTTGAAAAACAAAAAGTTTAATATGTGTTGTTTCTGTAAGTATATCTTGTATGGAACCAAATGTTTTTTCATCATCATGTTCAACCTGTTTCGGTACTTTATATTTCAAAAACTGCGCTGATAAAAATGTCAACTTTACGTAATGAATCAATAGGTAATTTCTAAAAAAAATCGAGATAATGATAATGTATAATTTAACTTGATTAATTTAAAATAATAGAAATTCATAATTAGTGATATTTAAAGAAGCAAGTTTACAAAATGTTTAAACTTTAATAAAATGAGGTATTTTGGTTCATTAGCAATGTATTTGTATTGCGCATAACAAATCACTGAAGCTGGTTTCTGTTATGCAGGTCCAATAAACTTAACGAATTTTATTCTACACGTCAAAACAAATTAAATGCAACATGTGTAACAGTGCAACAATATATATAATATTGCATTTATTTTCTAACTAGGTACTTTATTAACTATATCTTACATTCCATATTTTTATATTTGATTAATTAATTATTGACACATGATAGTTTAAAGTACAGTAAGCAGATATGTGTGTCATGAGCGAGGTAATGAGAAAAAGTTGTTTCAACCAAATTCGTCTCTACATTTAAGAAGTATCTTAAGTACATACCTGCCCTACATACATAATTATATAATTATGTACCTATCTTAAATACTTTCTATACCAACAACAAAACTTAAATAAACTGCTATATTTAAAGATATATCACCTTAAGGTTGACTGGGAAGAATGCCTGTGGCATTAAGTCCGCCTATGTACACATTTGTTGCTAAAGTTTAAATAAATAAATAGATAAAGAAACCATTACAAAAATAAAAATAATTATAATGTTAACCAAACTTTCGTGGTATCGTTAATTTCTAGATCAAAAGTCTAAAATAACAACATATTACTGATGTATTTTAGCTAGTTTTAATAACCTAGTTGTAGTTAAGGAAAAGCTTATGATAACAAGTAATGTGACCTTGAACAAATAAATTCGATAAGTGTCTAATAATTTTCAAGCCAATGATCACTTAATTAAAGCGCACCAACTGTCAGATTAAATTAACCAGAGGTTGAGCTGTTGTAAGTCAATATGAATGACACATGTATTTAAAAACACACCTCCATGTTTATTCTTTGACGCAGGAAAAGTAATGCTGGGTACGAAGAAAAAGAATGCATTAAAACTTAGGTAGATATGTAGTTCACTTTGCGCGGTTCCTTATTTTTTATTTTTTTTTATTATTTTATATATTTTTATTGTAATGACAGCGTGCTACTGGGGAGTTTGTTGCGCCGTTTCTTCTCCTCAGCCAGAGCACTAAGGAAGCGGTGAAGGGTGGGCGTTTTGGGGTCGGTTCATATCTGGCGGTGGTAGCGTGTCGTCGGTCGCGTGACGCTGGGGCGGGCGGGCGCATGGTGGAGCATTCGGCCTTTCACACTGATCTGACGCGTTGGTGCGTCAGGTGTGAGAGGTTGGATGTTTTGTTGTGTGTTTGCTCGTTCTGGCGTTGCGCGGCCGATGTTGCGCGCTGCCTTTTCCGCCCGATATGAACCGACCGAGAGTGCTCTTTTGTAAAAAAAAAAAATGACGTTTAATAAGTGCTACTTTTTAGCCTAAGTTAAATAAATGATTTTTGATTTGATTTGATTTGAGTTGTTCAACAATGTATACGGGCTAATCTCCGAAACTAACAGTCCCATTTGTAAATATTTTTTGCATTTGATAGCTCAATTTATAAAGAATGTTAATAGGCTGTTGAATAACACGCTACTTGCCTTGGTAGAATATCAAGACGCAGCACAACCAGTAACATAATGATAAAATTGCTAAATAATTTTACTATCGCATACGTATCTGACACGTCGTATGTCGTGGTGGTCTAGCGGTTCAATGAACGGATTTGTATGCACGAGGTTGCAGGTTCGAACCCGGGCAAGTACCAATGTAACTTTTCAAAGTTATATGTACTTTCTTAATTATTCTAAGACACTTCTGACAAACGGTGAAGGAAACCTGGATTCCAAAATTTGGGATCTGAAATCGCCCATCCGCAGAACGTTTATAGGCTGGATTATTATACGTATCTGAAACACATTTTTGTAAGCCATACTACTCGTACATGCCTTCTTATTTGTATGTTTGAACGAGTAGCAAAGTAACTTAATTTCAGCTTCAAATTGGTCGTCTTGTATCCAAACAATGTCCAATGAGAAGAAGCCTCAAAATAAATCGGAACTTTGTTGCTCCTGTTCCAATGCGAAATTCAAATCAAGCAAACGACTCAACGATAAAATTTTACGAGTAACTTAATAAAAACTTTTGCATGTTACCAGTTCGCGTTTTGAAACTCAAAAAATATTGGTCATTATATCTGATGGTCAATTAAACAAAAGTGGATCAAATAAGTCCGCTTAGGAACTGAAACTAAACAATTAAAACAAGTTTACTGACAGAATTAAATTATTAAAGGTAGGAGTTAATCGAAGTTGTTGCCATGAACACCTTTGATTAGATCTAAAATCTGGTTTTGTTAAATTGATTAATGTTTAACGAACGACCTTGACAGGGGTTGAACGAAGTCCTACAATTCGGCGGTATTATTCAATAAATAGCTTAAATTATTTATTACTCGACACGTAACAGTTTACAGTTTTCGCTGTTACTACGAGGGCGCGTGTTAATCAGTTTCACACATAAACATAAACATTATCGTAACTTAGGGTTGGTGTTATTATTATTTATATATTCTATTATTAAAAAAGGTCGTTTTAGAAAACTGTGGGGCTTTATTTCGTAGTCTTAAGTGAATTTAAATTAAGTTCTGTAAGCAAATATCTCCCAAAATGTGTTTATATAACTCGGTCAACTGTGAGGTTATTGGTTATCATGGTAAAAAAGAAACTATTTCTAGCTTTCACTACACAAGTAGGCAGATAACCTTTTGCAATAAGAACTACTATGTATATTGATTAACTCCAACAGTCCAACAAATCAGTGGTTTATTATTCTTTACGAATAAAACTGGATGTCCACTCCGGATATTCATGAATAACAAACAATAATGTAACATTTACTAAAATGCTAATTTCTAGGGCATGCTCAAATTTTAACGAAATTGAGACGTAAAGTTATTTGCTTAGAGCCTTTTACCGAGCTGAGTAATTTTGACACATTTTCGTAAAGAATACGTTTTTTGACGAACATTCGCGAGAAGTCTATCAGCGTCTAAAGATTTGGAACAAATAAATATTCTTTTGTTTTCCAAATAAACCTTTTTAACCCTTCCCTTTTTGGAGAGTCATTTCGACTTACGTCAACCATGAAAATCGCTATACCTACTGGGAATTCTAATCGACCTAATTCCATCCTTCACTTTATTCAAAATCCTAAAATAGAATAAACCCGTAAGGCACTTCTGTTAAATATAATTCGTCTCATTTTGTCGATGAGACAAGCAACAAGAATTAGTCGTAAATTTTGCAAAAGCCACTGTTTATCGTAAATTTTGACAGTGCTATTACTTAACTACACAAAAGTACACGTGTTTTGGTTGGCACACTTCATTTAATATAATTATCGAGCAGAATTTTGCAAATCAATATCAGGTTTTTTAATGACGCTATGTATACTATCGCACCTTGATATTATTTTGACTTATAGTTATTAACTGTGCATATTAAAAAGGTTTATTAACATACTTAAAGTTGATTGATTGATGAAGTGATCGTACAGATTTTATGAAAAGTAGTAAGTATTAAATAATGAATACATATTAGTGAATAGATAAATTCCAAAGCATTAAATGGAAAACATCAAACCTCATTCAACGTTTCATATTATTTGTTCAAAACATCAAAATAAAGCTAAATTTGACTATGATTTTATTCTAAATACTTGAATTACAGAGTACTTAGTTTTAACTCTAAATATTTTGAAATTATACTCTTCAGACAACTCAAGAGGATTAAATTAAATGAATTTTCGTAAATTCCAGAGCTACTGTGGTAACTATTTCATCCTTAAATCTGTGGATTGCATCCCGAAACGAGTCAGCCGATAATATATCGTACTGCAGATGACGTTAGTTTCTTTGTGTATCTGAATATATTATTATCGTAACTTTTAAAGTGAATATACAAATATAAATTTTCCTTTTAATGATAATGACAAACAAAATACCATCCGAAATAAAGCTTATTTCATCTTTTGTCATACTTGTTCTTCAATGATATAGTCATGACACGTTCCATTGGACTAGCTGTGCCCAGCGGTTTCATTCGCATTGCTTTTCTCCAAAGGTAAATAGAAAAATGTTTAACAGCCTTTAACCTTCCCAGAGAATTGGACTATCAAATAGAAGAAGTGTTTTTTTAATACAACTGGTAGTTTCTCGTGCAAACAAACTAGCTTTAGCTGTTTTGTATAAGAAAGTAATATATGCAAAAAGAAGGCACTCCACGCATATAAATTCCTTAATTTTTCTTTACCATTAGGTAAAGTTAAATATAACTTTCACTTCTGAATAATTATTTGTTACAACTTCGTTTGTTATAAAATAAAGTTGTTCAATAACTTATAAATAACGACTTGAGAAATTAATGAAATGAGTCACGCTTTGCCGGATCGGAAATTTTACGGATTTAATTTAAGATAAATGGAACATTTATTTATAATCAATTAAAAACTCGTTATTTTGCGGTGAGTTCATCGATTTGAGAACATTTGAATGTAGGTTTGTAAACATACCTTTATAGATAAAAACCAAATTAAATATTTATTTTCATACAGGTATGATTCGACATATATGTATGCATATATAAATGGGTTTACCGCATGTAAGAATGTCGATAGTTCGAAGAATAATGACAATGCCGAAAAGTTTAACTTTGCTGATATTTGGTCCACTATACAAACAGCATACAGACAAACTTTCTTTAACATAATTTAAAGGTTAAGTCCTTTACTTTTAATCTACGTTTTCATTAGTCTATCTATTGGAATTCAGTCGTCGGAATTACGACACTTAATGGAAGTAACGCAAAGAGATGTTTGGAAGAGAAATCGAAATTAATTAAAGGCTAAGGTGAACTCTATCAGATAGATCCTGATTAGTAATCATGATACCGAACGTAATGACAGGGTCAATAAACTTTGTCAATATACCAGGGTCAATAAACCCCTATGAATACGCGTAATGATACGCTTACAAAGATTTACGATTGCATAAAGGATTCCGATAAATAAATAAGAGATTAGGGTTTAGTAAATAGTCATGAAAAAAAGAAGATGCTATTTTTTATCTTGAATTATACTTACTATATTTTAGTATAAGTATTATTTTTTTAGGAAAGGAGTCAGACGGGGGAGATCTTTGCCCAGCTGTGGGACAAAACACAGGTTACATAAAAAAAAAATTGTTCTTAAACCTACCTAGCTATCTACCACGCACGCTGTAGTAAACGTGTCAGATATATTATTATTCCATTTTAATAAAACTAATCTTTAAACTTTTGATAGTAAACCACGAATCACTAATAAAACTCAGTCCACTTTCCTAATCACTCATATTGATACATGGCGTATTATGTAGAAGGTTGCTCTTAAAAATTCATACCCTTTGATAAGCTTGCTACATTTCATAAAATAGTATTACTTGTTTCTGTGCGTATTGGAGATTCGTGTCACGTCACCCCACAATGTTTGCTCAGCCCAATTCTTTGCGTTCCCGAAGAATATTTACTACGTACCTTTTAGATAAATAAACTAACCTTAAATCATATAGACTAACTATAATAAAAAAAACGCTGGAATATTAACATACTGTATTGTGTAAGTTGTTATTGCAATAAGTTTCTGACTTGTAATTCTGTGAAGGAACAAAACTTTTTTCCTTTTTCTTTTTATTTCAAACTATTACGTAGCCTTTTAAGAAGAAAGGACGCCGGCCAACTAGTGTAGTGCTTCTTACGTGTTTTGTTATATTTTTTATTGTTATATAATATAACTACTACATAACCTGTTATGTATTCACAGTATTATATATTCGCGTAACTCAACTTTTCGATCATTGTCCCAAATTGTTTATTGTGTTCTATATCTTTAAAAGCTTGGATCATCCTTTGACCCAAACGTACGTGCACGAGTAAAGCAGAATGAACAAATACTTTCTTTAATCACACAAACGGGAATTGGATTCACGTTAGATAGGTACTTAAATTTACCTCAAACACAGAACTAATTTCGGGTAGTTTAAAAAGAAGATAGTTGCCACAGGTCCGAGCACTGGGTATCGTTATAAAGCTAGTTACTAAACACGAGACTTATATGCTTTATTATTTTATCTAGCTCCATATAACAGAACTTGTTATTATAATAATATCTTTGACCACACAAAAAAATGGAGGACGATGTTTAATTAGTAATATTATTACCGAGAACGGTCGTAACAATGAGGAATAATCTAATTAATGTATAATTCTGACACAATTTATTAGGTAGTGAATTAAATTATGTTCACTTTTATGATAAGTATATAAACAAATTTAAACTTCCTGAATTTGAAGATTGATACAAATGTTGACAGAACGGAATGTCATTAAGCCGCATTCCGTAATTACGATTTAAATAACTCTCATTTACGCTTAAGAGCGGTTTTAGACTCGCGTTTTATCAGCGCGCTTTAACTCGTAAATATTTTAAAAGCGCATTTAGGCGCGGATAGGCGATCCTAGTAAGAGCATTGAGGCGCTTGTATAATTGCGAGCTTTAGAAGTACTGATACTGACTCACCAATAAACGTTCGAGCGAGCCCGGTTTTTTAAGGTATCATTTGGTGATATAGCGCTCGTGCAAGTTTGTCTGTCAAAACAATCGTAGACGCTCACAACAAACGCTAGTCTGAACCAGTCCTAAGTTTGTCACAAGATCATGTTTGTATTTCTACATATAGAATTATGTGGGAATTAATTGAGGTTTAAATCAAGGCAATTAACAGCATGTGACGGTTTTTTACCAAACACCAAGACGGAACTAATCCATAATTGTACTTACTAGTATTATGAATGTAAAAATAACTCTTGTACTTTTGTATGTAACAGTTTCATGACTCATCCATCGATTCTGATAAAATTTGGTAAGAAGTTTTCTAGAATCCCATGAAAGGACATCGCGATAACTGACATCCAGTCGGACAGACTCGCGGAACTAGGATAATAAATAGGCCAGGCGTTAAGCCATCTATATCTAACTTTCTTAACCACCGAAAAGAACTCATGTTCGTACATACATTACAAAGAAAAAAAAATCTAGTGAAATTATATTTAGCTACCTCTGCTTATGAGTCATTAGATAACTTTTGACCGAGTACTAAAACATCAATCAATTTTAAGTAGGCGTCCCATCTCATGCTGTTTTGTCATTTAAAGGCGTAAAATCGCGAAAGATAGACATTTAAGAACGTCTTAAAGTTATGTTGTGTCCCGTTTCCGGACATTGCATATGAAAGCTGGAAGCAGGAAGCTGTTAGATGTTTATCGCTGGTAAGGGTGCTAGCAGCTGAATTATGTAATGGCGCCGTTTAGCGATTATGTGTCCTGGATATTATGTAAACGTTAAGCCTCGTCGAAGGCTGAACAACAATGTAAGATGGAAGGTCGACTTTGATATCCAAGGATATAGTTAAAGTTTCTTACAAAACATATATTTTTTTTAATATAAGACTAGATACTACTTCCTTTATCTACCTATTAAGCCTTTGTTGTCCCACTGCAGGGCAAAGGACTTCCTCTCCCTTCTTTACGCACTTCTGTCTTAAACTAAAATAGACCTACTTTGTAATAAAAAAAAAACCGGTCTTGACAATTTATTTTAAAGTTTCTGCTCATTTATAATATTATGATTTTTATTCCTTTATTTACATAAGTTTGTTTTGACTCTACAAATAAATACCGTATACAATGTGGATGCTGTTTCTGGTTAAATCTTTAAAGCTAGATCATATATCTATTGCCTCCACTATTAAGGCAACGTTCCTGAGCCGACAGCGACATAAATTACGTTAAATCTCAGATCTTCCAATAGCTGAGATTTGTGAAGAAAACCTCGGTTTTACGTTTAAACGACAAATGTACTAAACCATTATTGTTCAAGCAGTTAACTACCTAATATAACGCCCATTTTGTTCTGTCTGCTTTAAACATTAGGTGTTGTTAAATTAAAAAAAAAACTTTTTTCTGTGGTTGCTGTTTCTAACTTCACTATACCTACCCTATTAATTATTTTTTTTTGTTTGTTCATACCTAAAATTCACATTGAAACACACTTAAATGGAACGAGAGAATATACCTGACATAAGTTGTACATTATTGTGACAAACATTATGTAAATTGCATCTAAAGGAATCTATTTCTATAAGTAACGTCGACGGAAACAGCCTTTCTCTCAAAAATTGAGGCTTTTACTCGCAAAGTACCTTTCTGACAGCTGAAAAATGTCTGGCGTTTAAAACGAATGTCAAGGGAGAATTTTTGAAGAATAACATTTGCGTTCGTTAAATTCTCGGCCCTATTGTTCCTTCCCTTTTATTTCCTCGAAAACGTCATAAAATGTCTAAATTACTCAACATTTAAATTATAAAATAGTTGTACATCCTAAACTTCTGTAGTTTGCAGTTTATAATGATGTAATATTGAAGCTCATAATTTGGAATTAGGAGTTAACACATTATTATAAAAAGATCTTATTAATTTTGCGACAACGAAAGACCCACAGTTAATATTTAACTTATAGGTAACTGTGTATATTTTTTGTGCATGTACAACTTAGTAGTAGAAAGGAAATTAATACAGAAACCGCTATAAACATTCCTCTGTTAGATACCTTAAAACATTAAAAATACCCGCCAGCGCCCACTTATATGTTGTTATATTGAACTCATAAATATCGATATCCAGCTGATTTATTCGACGTTTATACCTGTGAACGCAGACGGAAAGCCCATGCTATTTAATCGCAACGCAGGGCATAAAGTATCGAACCCTTTAAAAGTATTACGTGCGATTAAGACCAGTACCCGTACCATGACCTCTTAAAGCAGTCCTGTTGTGGTTGTGGAAGCGAGACGGCGCTACACTGCGCATAGCGCTGTCCCGCTTACTCAGCGCCAACAGTCCTGCTTTAAGAGCTATCCTATTAAGCATACAAAACCTTAATGATTTACGAGAAAACATATACTGGGTTCGAATTTTAATCTACAGATTTCCCATCAACTAAGTAAGTCCGCAAAATAATTTTGCGAATTAGTTTCAGTTGCATTTGAAAAAACCGTTTTGGAATATTTCCTATTTGAGCCCCTGCCAAGGAACTTTAGTCCGCACTGTTCACTACGCTTTAATTAAATAAAGTCTTGTCAAACTTCCAAACTAACTACGATTTAATGAATCATTAAATCATTCGTAGCGAATCTGGGTTTTGATAAAAGTTTTCGACAGGGATTGGATCTCTATGTTGCATTATTTAATAAGGTTTAAAAGTTTTAATTTGTAGATATTATTATAAAAATATAATTTTAAACCTGTAATTTTATATGCATATGTAGTTGTTTTGAACACATCATATTATCAAGACAGCGAATGTCTACGCGTGACCATAATACCCGTTGTCAAAATGTCTAAAACTTAAATAAGAAGAGAATCTTTTAATAACAAAGCTCAATATACACATACATCTTCACTTTAATATTTTGCGTTATTTGGGTATGACAAGAACATCAATGAAATACGTACGAACCTATTAGTTCTGTTACTTAAGTAGGTACAGTAATCATCAAAAGTGGATGAAATAATTTTATTTCGAAAATATCTGAACAGCTGTAACTTTCCATTAATAACTATTGGAACTATTGTTTAAAATTCAATATCAATATCACAAGTGTTCAAAAAAAACTGGGCCATAATTTTTCAGTAGCCAGGAGACATCTGTCAGGTGTTTCGTAAAAATGAGAATATTTAACAACTTTTGACGATAACTGTAGAAAAAAAGACGAGCACTCAAGATAATTAAATGGAAAAAACTACGCATTGTTTTATCTCGCTGGTCGACAAAAAATGTAGGGTTATGTTGTTCTTTTAATCGTTTAATTTCAACAGATTAGTTCTACAGGTAGTAGGTTCATATTTAAAGTTGCAAGATGAGATCATTTGTATAAAATTGTGTGAATAACGATTTTAATTCATAGTGCTATTTTTTGCAACAAAATTAACATTACATCCATTACAAACAAAAAATGAAGAGTGCACGGTTTACTTAGCTGTCGGAAAAGTCAATATAAATGTTTAACCGCAAAACACTTATAAGTAGCTACAATAAGAAACAAGATAATTGAATAACTAAATGTTTCGTTGAAGGTTACATTGCGGGATGTCTCAATAAAAACTATTAATCATTTGAATATAGATTCTGGCAACACAGATAGCCGTTGCAGACTGTTGCAGAAATTGAAACAAAGCCCGGTTTTGGCACAATAGACTAAAGTTCAAGAGGCTGTAAACCTTTCAATTCCATAACTTGGGGCCGTATTATGAGTAAGTGTCATCGTTTGATGTGACACTAAGCAAAACCCTCCAAGGGATCAATCTGTATAGCTTAGTACTTGTCATTGGGATAATAATGAAATGAAAAATAATTATACGATTAGGATACATTCATCACTCTTACATGAGTCTCATATTTCTAGCTCTTGAAGTTGACTATATCAAATTACAGCCCGAGACGAAACAAACTCAGCTGTCGTAGTTTATTTTAAAATCTAGATAATTGTTTTTTTTTTTTAACATTGCCTAATAAATGCATTTCTGTAAGCATATAAACAAAAACAGAAAAAAGCTAATTAAAATCTTCAAATTGATTGATGGAATCAATATTTCCTCAAACAATTCCTACTAAATCCGATCTCTCTTCCACTGTTCAAAACTCAAATATCATGTTTCTATCGCCATGACAACAGTCCACGTTGTTTTCCAATCAAATCACTTAATCAAGGATCATTTTTACATGACGTCATATAAAAAGTATTTAATAAAAAGCACGTTGTTACGGAAAAGGTATATCAATTATTATTAGATATCACTCATTTTGAGCTGAAATTTTGTAAACTGACTCTATACCAGATGTACTCCTCACCCCTTTAGGATAGATATACCCTTTCGGTAACAATCTATATAAAAAATAAAGAGTGAAAGCAGCGGTGCGACACAAATACACAACAATAACACTACCCTTAGAGCTAGAATCAGCCATAAAAAGGTTATATGCGCGCACGTATACAAAGTGTACGTTTGCCAATATGGCTGACGTCTTAGAGGCTAAGAATAGCCACCCCTCTCTCTGAGGATTACCTGAGGTGGACGTCGCGACGTGGGATTGATGGAGCACCCCGATAATATCATAGTGCCGTCGCTGATCCCACTAACAGGCTGGCGATCACGAAAATACGCCAATTATCTGTTACAATGGATGGGATTATGCCAAAGATAATTTGTTATACCCGTTTATGGGATCAGCGGCGTTTGTGATCGAACTTATTAGGGTTTGTTTATTTTGTTTGATAGTATTGTAGATGTTTTGTATCGTTCAAGACAACAAATGAAAATGTCGTATGTGATAATAATATAATGTTGGTACTTGATTTTGACATCAACGGAAAATAAAAGATTCGATGGTCCAAAACCTAGTAGTTTTTTTTTAACTTAGCTACACTTCCTACCATTATTTATGCTATAAAATATTCATAATTATAGTACATAGTTTTTTTTTTACGAAAATAGTATATTATTTACTATGTATTCAAAACCAAGTTCTACATCACGCAATAGGGATGAACATACTAGGTCTAATTAACTCTCTTTCAAGTAAATAAAAGGACCTTCTCCAAATCACTCTAATATTTAGCAGTCCATTTCACCTATTTCCATTTAAAACAAACCTAAAACGTTCGAACAACAATAATTTGGAAACAATTAAAAATCGAGTCAAAGGTCAACTAAGTGCTTACATTGTTTTCGGTTCAAAATAGCAAATGTAGGTATTTCACCTTACATAATTATGCGCATTAATGAAAATACATCAAACAATGTTTCGCACATTCGAATTGTCACAGTGACATTTCATTTAAAAATATCTGTCTGACACTTGACACATACCTAAAATTTTCAAGCAATGTCGGGAGACAGAGTTTTAATTAAAAATTCTTAACGAAAAACAATTTGAATACTTATATTAACAATATTTGTTTTTACTTTGGAATTTTCTTTTCTGGAAAATTCTTAGATAATAAACAAAAACAGTACATATTCCTTCGCCTACAATCAATAACAAGACTTACCACACTTATTATCCTTCTCATGCAAATATGAAACTATAACATAGAACTGATATTATTCAGAGCACTCACTTGTTTGTTTAGCCCTACAAACAATTTGGATACAAACAACAGATATATCTTATATTTTCCTAACACTATTTCGTTACACATGTACAAAAGATACTCGCAATAAACCGGAGCGCAGTGGCGACTTGAAAACCAGTAAATATTTGTGCAGCTACCAGTGTTTGCACATGTCAGATAGGGTTGGATAGGTGAAGCTCAAACAACATACTTCTAAAAACAAGAAAATTAAAAATTGCGCGGTTTAAATTTTAATTCGATCAATGAAGTAGTTTTTATCTGCAGGACTTATGTCAATTATTTTATCGTGAACTGGACCAGTTCTATAATGAATCACTTTGTAAATGAAAACAGAAATGATTATTATCTAAAATTATGTAACAACAATGCGAAAACGTGTCTAATTGTATCGCTCTTGTGGTACAAGTAAAGCTACAGCAACTGGGTACGACACCAATTTAACTGTTACACCACATTAAACAAGAACTTGTTACCAGACATCTGTCTTGTTATAATTACATTTAAATTCCTGATTAAATTGCTTTAGTCCATTATTAAGTACTTAAAAAGACGTAATTCTGGCGCTGAATAATTTAGTTGTTTCAGGAGCTCAGTACGCACGAATAGCCTGCGTCTAGCTCATAAACGATTTAAGTTTAAACCGCTAAAATGGTTTTGTGGAATATAACTATATAAGTAATAAAGTAGTGAAAGAAGATAAAAAGTTAATTAGGTCCTGACTGTAGTAAAGGAACGTGACACGTATTCGTTCATGAAAGAATTCAGGACTGCTGAAAAAGAGGTTTGCTACTCTTCGCAAATCGTAAGCTCTAATTATTTCATGTAGTAGTTACTTTAATATTATTATGTTACTAAATGCTTGTTTTTGTTTTTTGTTGACATTATTGCCATCTGAACTTAAAGGTTATTTGACGGTTAATGTCTTGTATTACTAAATTTAATAATTAATTTATATCCGTTTAGTATTATAAATAACCCTTTCGCGCGAATCCAAAGAACTGTCGACTATTTCCTGCCACGAACGACCGACATTAATGCGGATGAAAGAAAATCTTTATAAACATTTAGAAAAGCAGAGGTGTTGAAAAACAGTCAAGAACCTAAAACGTGAAAACATCTCACAGGTTATATTCCTAGATTACAAAACAATTGAACCTATAAAGTATCAATGTTAAATCGTACAGAATGATTTGATCCGGGCGCCGAACAACTATTCAATAAATCTCAATGCGAAAAATCTACTGACGTAACCAAACAACTGGGACTACTGTCACTTTGATTGATGGTGTAATTTAGAAACACTGGTTTATAGGGCTTTAGGATTTTATTGGAAACCTACACACATAAAAGCTATTGAAATTTTACAGTTTTGATTGCAGTGACAATTTTGTTCTAGATCAAAGTTTACTTCATACCTCTGCTCTGGTAGGTACAAAAATGTGTGTAAACAAGAAACAATATTTGTTTAATATTTATATTAAATACTTTTTATTTTATATGATTTCCATAAAGAATTTAGTAAATACTTAATCCTCTATACTTCAACTGACTTAAACTCTTGCAATGAAATCTTGGAACTAAAGACGGGTGATAAAAAATATGCTTTACGTAGTATAAGGTCTTTAAGCTACAAGATATTCCGCTGCACGCAAAGCCTTTGTAAGATGGAATAGACGACTTAAAGACTGCAATTCAAATGTAAAATAATTACGCTTTTTCCAGTTCATGCACATGGAATTCTTGTTTCAAGCTTAGACAATTTTACATTTATTTTGGAGGTATTATAATCTTATAGATTGCTGAAACTTACAACAAAATTATAATTATTAATAATATTTTAAAATCTAGAGTGAATCAAAAGTCAACCTACAAAAACTAGACGAATAGCTAAATCATACAAAAACCCTCAACTAATTGGCAACAATTTCCACAAAAATATGTACAAATAAGCCATATTATTGAAGTACTCTAGAAACCCTTTACAGATTTATTACAAGGAAAATTCAGAGAAAAAAATTATGAAGGTACAAGAACGCCTCATGTTTGCCTTAGTTCAAAGATAATGAGTTATTGAAGTCGGAATACATGGAAACTGTATCTTAAGTAAGGATTCTTTAACTGTTATACCCAGTTAATATAAACATCACGCTACTAAGAACTTTAGGGACATACACAACATACCATCATGCCTGTATCACCGAAGGGTTAGGCAGAGGCGTACCAATGTACACCCACAGTTTGCCGGTATGTTTAGGTCCCATGTAATAGGGGGCGAGTCTATTGCCACTAACCGGCCACAAATCCAAACTCCGACCTGCTACTGAGAATTTCATAGAAAAACCCAAGAAAACCTTGGTCGACTCAGGAATCAAACTTTAGAACTATTATATAGACCCAAATACCTAAAGTAAGGTTTAGGACGATTATGAAATAGGTCTAGAGACAACGACAACGAACGACGACAGTCTAAAAAAGACTCGTCATGAGCTCATATTTATGGAACCCGGCTGGGTCTGAAACGAGTCACGCAATCAATTATTTAATTTTACGCTTAGAATTATTTATTGATTGCCATACCACCGCATTCGTTATTAAATTACCTGTTATCTCTTCAATCTTCATCTCTCGTCTATGTAATCTTTGGCAAAAAGCAGGTCAGCTGTAAGACCTTGACCAACCCCTTCAGGCAATTCTGTTATTTATATTTTAAAACAATTGATTTATTCATCTAATAGGCCTACGTTAGATCTGCAGATTGCGAACTAGTTCCGATAATTATCATAATGTTATCTCAAATAAATAAATCATCGAAGTTATCAACTTAAACTAATAGTATTTCTCAACACGTGCGCAATACCTGCTACATTTATTTGTTTCGATTACCATGAGCGATGACAATGTTATTTAGATAAGATTCTATTGAATCTCTATAACGTGTTTTTGTTCGACTACTTTGTTCTTAGTATATAATTTGTTACGTAATATCTAGTGTCTTTTAGATTGAATGAGCAGACCGTAATTTATACAAAAATAATTCGTAGTACATTTAATCAATTGTTTGACGATAAGAAATTAATAATAATAATATCCTGGGACAATTAACACACGGTTAGCTGATCTCATACTAAGCAGAGCTTGTGTTATGGTAACCAGACAACTGATAAACATACTTATATATTTCTAAATACAAACATATTACATATACATAACAAAATATGATCATGCTCATCACACAACATTTGTCCTGGGTGGGAATCGAACTTACGACCTCCGCCATAGCAGTCAGGGTCACTAACTACTAGACCAACGGGCCCGTAGTAAATCACGAAATAATCAGAATAATAAAACTTTGCTCATCATTCGGGGCTATGTTTACGTATTCATCCGGTTCACAAATAAGTTTCAATATCATTTGAACCTACACAACCCAAAGCACTTTATGAACGGGCAATAACCTGTAGGTACCTATTTTATAGGTACAGTTTCTAAAGAACTTTTTTAGCCGCAAAAATATCTCGAAATCTTATTTCAATTCAGAATTTTGTTTACTGCGAAAAGTCTAATTATGTTTTCGGAGGTAAACAGGTTATTTGTATGGTGAGTATTGTGGGTAAACACAGTCGATACATCTGTGAAAACGCTTGCTTGTTGAAAGAGCCTGTATTTCAAAGGGCTGTTTCTTGAGTCAATTTTCCTACTACATTGTGAGTGCAGACTTGCGGTTGTCACACGCCGCCGCGCCGTTTGGATTTATAAAGCATTCATGAGTATTGAAAAACTGTAATTTTGTAGTAGAAACCATTTAAAATCACCTCTGCTCAAACCGCACGCCTATAGAATCAGAACATCATCACAACCAACCTTACCGCCATAGAAATAAAGCCACTGACAAAAGAAAAGTAGTATGTGGTAACACTGATGTGCAATATTACTAACTATTCTAATTTACGGATTTAAAACTGTCGGATGATGAGCGCAGTAGTTCAATGATCGGATCCGTAGTACGTCATACGCACTACAACGATGGCTATCTAAAAGGCAGAAAAAGATAAGTAACCACCTAATGTATCATCAATTGAAATAAAAAATCCTGTTGTAGACTTCAGCAAAAGCAACAATCAATAATTTTATTACAAATACTTTGCTGATTACAGCAATAAGGTACACATAAGGCCTTTTATAACATGCATTTGTCAAGTGCGAAAGTATGTTCATCCATCCATATTAATATTACAAATGCCAAAGAGACTGTCTTTCTATAACACCGATTTTAGAGAAACTTACCCATAGGCTACTTTTTACTGCGGTATCTGACACCCACGTGGGTGGAGCCGCGGGCAACTATTGTGAAACACAATAATGCAACAAAACTATGCCTAAAAATATAATTGCGAAATCTTAAGGTCGAGTATACTACAAGAAATACATATTCATTTTAATAACATAATAAAATACTAATTCATCAATCGACAATGTCCTTATGGACTGGAGACCGGATTCTCTACGCAATAATTAATTGGTAGGTAAGTCTTTGACTTAAAACAATATAATTACAGAGCCTTGACTTAGTGCCTCTGCAGACATTCCGGTATTCCGGTAGCCGACGACCGGACGCTAAATAAAATAGAGATATCTAATAGCGATCACTGGGTACGCAACACCGGTCGGTAATTTCAAAGGTAAAAATCAAGTAGACTGTAAAGGCCGATTAACAACAAACGACCGAACGTTCATTCTCACAATGTAATGAATACTCATTCTATTTGCCACTCTATCAAATTCTTTTAAAAATCTAAAAGAATTTAGTTAGTTGGGGATAGAATAAGTATTCGCTCGTTTGATGTAAATCGGCCTTAAGTAAACAGCTTGATATATAATTCAGAACGTGTGAAAGCAGGCTGTCGGCCTGACAGCGGATGCTGTCGAGACCTGACATTCGTAACGTTTCCAGAGGCCTTTACAGACAAATTAGGCCTTGTTAAACTTAATTAAATTGCAATTATGTTGCAATCAATTCCGGTACAGTAGTAGCACTGGTAAAAACTGTAATGCAAATTGCACACAACCGATTTGTAGAGTGTAGGTTAGCAGAATAACATGACATTATTTTAAAAGAATAGCATGGAATATAAAAACTTATTTCAAATCAAAGTTAAGATTAATACAAGATTCTGTAACCATTTTAGATGTGTTTGGTACGTATAAAAAGATGGCACATAATTATCAAATGTATTTATCATTGCATAGATCATCGTAATATAAATTATATCATAAACCTTAAATTAAAACATGGCAAGTCATTCAGAAACACGTTATTAACCAAATCGAACCGGTTAACTGCAATGATATAATAATATTCAATGATTTATAATATTATTATAGTAAAAAATACATCAATAATTTATAAATAACCGATTAAATTTTTCTGGGCAATTAGACGAGTCGTTGTCAGTAAATACATATTATAGTGTACTACAAAAAATGGTATCTACTAGTAATTCGACTGCAAAAAACATGATACCGTTAAAATACGAGTTTTTATTACTGATCACTATATATTAGGAAGCTTAGATTTATAAACTACACTCATATAATATATTGCTATTATAAAATATACCTGTTATGAGCCACCTATATTCGGTCGCACCAAAATATTAAAATGCAGTGTGTTATTATAATAATGGAAAGAATGTTTAAGTGCTTTTTTATTAGAATACCTTGATTAAATCGTCTTCTTCAAACGGCTAGATGGATATCGTGTTTGACAAATGAAAAAAGTGCGTTATTTAGGCGATAAATAAAAAATATAATTCGTTAATATCTGTTTTAAATAAAGTGATAGTAATTTGGAATATATTTATAAAACCCTGCCGGTTGCGGGTTTCTTACGTTTTTTTACGAAAACAACTTGTTGCGTTATGTAAATTAATCCTTAATAAAATATCAATGCTTTGAATTTCTTTTCACATGCCTTCAAATAGAAAATATTTTCTGTAGCCTTTGTCACGTTGTTATTGCTGCGTAACATGGAATATGAAATCCTATAAATGTTTGAATTAAGAATCAAGCGTATTCAGACCAAAGGCCGGTATTTTAAAGCCGTTATTGAAATTGAAAAAGATTACAATTATATTTATTTTAATATCTCCGCTTATAGCAGAACAATCATAGCTCAATATTCTGTTAACAAATTGTTGGTAAAGCGAAAATAAAAAATGCAGAAATTATAAGGATAAATATCAACGTATACGAGTATAAGTAGTTACTTAGTACTATTTTTTAACAAAAAAGTTCCAATATTCAATAACACTAGCTACATTCAATGCCGTCTTCAAGGAAAAGCTTTTTAAACTGTTTGTTTGGAATGGACTGACGCTGAACGCCAATTACAGATTCTACAACTGAAATACGTCTATTTTACTTCACTAGAAGTGTTCATATGAACTGTAATATGTTTTCTAAGAAGAACAGTAACGTGGAAATATGTTATTGACTATAACTCAAACATTGTTTTTTCCTTGACTTTATGTGTGTATATCTTTTTAACAAGAACTATATAAATCATAATGCGTAGCTTATTGAAAATTTATTTGTAACCAGATTTATATCATATCATTACATTTACTTTGCACGAATTTCGCGGTATGGTGTATCACGGGTAGACGTGACATGATCAGCTGCAAAGGCGTCGTAACGTCGGGAGCTAAAACCCAAAATTATTTCTCGTCCCTAGACCAAGCTGGCCAGAGCCGGCCAAACTAAATAATAAAAATTTAGATCCAGCCATCCCTTGTTGTTTTGCTGTATTAAATTGTTAGCAAAGCACTAAGTCGAGGTCCGAACCCCGCAGGGGTACCCTTACCGCTCTGGCTGAAGGCCTTAAGGTCCTCGCCAAAAGTCCGGTGAAGCAGTCAAAGCCTGCGCTCAGGCTAACTTAAAAGATCACTACCAAAAAAAAAAAAAAAATTATGTCTATCATTCGCGTAAACCTCAGAACTCAATAAGATTGGTTCAGAAAGAGTTGTTAAGATGTTTTACACGTTATTATTTACATTTTCTTTTTTTATTTCAAGACGATGGAAATGTACTATTATGCCTACTTTTACTTCGTATTTGAATCGTCTCGTTTGTGTAAGCCTAAATCCAATTTCCGAACATACCGCGGCTCAAGAGCTGTTTAATATTCTCGCGACAAAAGGTCGAAAGAGCATTAACGACTGAATGATCATAGGGGAAGGTCCCATAAAGACTTTACGCTTCTTCCCATTATTACGTAATTTTGGTACATCATAAAAATATTGGATTTTAATTGTTTCGTAAGTTTACGCGAATGTTTTTTTTCATCTCAGCGTTAGATCTATTTACGCTCGGAATTTTCAAATTAAGCTGTCAGCAGTAGCTCCTGAATAGAATAGATCCAGCTATCATCTAAAAAAGCTTATTAAATTTAAATCTGTATCCAAATATATATATCTACACTTAATAGTCTCTTGTAATGCCTGCATTAAAACCCAAAACGCTCCCGAGACAGACAGAAAAAAGCCCGAAAATATATGTCGATAAGAGGAATAACTTCGTTTTTGTCTGTGGTCCGATCATTACGCTCCTATCTACCAAGATCAAATAAAACACGATTATAAGACGAGAAAAAGAGACATTTTATCCATATCTATATATTGCTTCCACTATCTAAGCTACTTTCGTGAAACTCTGCCAAACCGGATAGTGAATTATGTTATTGAACCATTCTGAAATTGACAGTTTAAATACGAGTGTACCGGCATTTTATAGTATTTACGAAATATATTTTAAAATGTTGACGTTTTGTAAAACTACATCAATATTACGGACTACTTATTGTGTATTATTGTCATAGCGGTTCGTTACGTCGATTCGTTCGTTATTTACGAGTACTTAAAATGTATAATGGTTAATACTCTGTGTTCTGTTTCAGTGCAAATGACGTGTTCCCGCAGCGAATTTAGTCCAAATTTTTAGACTCTAAGGAAAGTTAATTAATATACGCTTGAACAAAACATTCTTAGAAATAATAATATGTAGGCAAAAGATTATATAACAACAGTTGTTACAGTCTATAAATACATAGTTTAGGTCCCAAACCATATTAACGGCAACATTGCTACTAACCAATCACCATTTATCTTAATAATGTTGTTTCTGTTTCCATACTTTAATTAACGTGAGCTGACTATATATTACGAAAAAAGCAATTAGAATCATCTCTGGGGACAACACACTGACATAAGCAAATAAATACGAAAATATCGTGAAAATATGAAACAGGAAAATCAGAAAATGGAAAACTAATATTGATGTAGCAATATCAAATCATATTGGGTCGTTTGTTGGAGTAGTAACAGCGGTATGCAACAGTGTCGGTCATAAGTGGTCGGATAACAATGAGGGAATAAAACAACATGATTTATGGCAGTATTAGTGGCTATGACATGCCTTATACTTCACCTTTGGCAGCGGTTTAAGTGCTCTAAAATTATATCATCAATACCGTCCTGTTCATTGAAATATATATACCTTTTTTTAAAACAAGCCATGGCGAAATTGGACTGGCGACGTTAATAACACCCCAATGCTTGCCTTTGCTGGAGCCGCATGGTTAGTTAGGCAAGCTCTGCTCGGCCTCTGCAGAATGTTCTTGTTGAAGGTACTGTTCTTAATGTTTTAAGCTAACAATTGAACGAGCTAGTTTCGACATGCGTCACGGTTATTATATACCACTCAACACGAATGTACGCGGGGGTGTAATCAGGATTGCCTGGGGCTACAAAGTTATTGTTTTATAATAGTTAATAGGCACGAAAGAAGGTGTGTAAAAACATGAGTGAACATCACGAACGGACGCCATTAAACAACTGGCCTGTTCCAAGGTGTTATAGTAATGTTTTAATTACATCTATTTAGATTAAGCACTACTATTTTAGTCGCATATTTTCACGCCTTTTTTGACGTGTTTGTTTCATATTATTTTTGAAGTTAACGGCATCGGATTAAAAGCATAAAACTTTTGGCTGGACTGTTTATGTCATAACCTCGTTTTCTGGGAATTGTAAAGTACGGTAAACGCGACAGAATGGCATGTTTATGGTCGGCAACAGCCTGCAACTTGTTGTTATGTCGATGGTTGAGTGCTTCGGAAGTATACTGGCCAAGGGTCACTGCAGAAGTTAAGCGATAAAGTTACAGTACACAAATACTACGTTAAGACTCAATTATTCCTTTTTAATTACTTTTAAACATTCAGAAATAAATACGCTTCATTTACTTTATAATAACATCCGAAATACAAATCCGTCTTTAAAGCGAAACAAAAAAATCTGTAAGTCTACTTACTGGCTTTATTTTTATCAAAGCTTTAATTAAAAGTTATTTTTATGTAATACTAGCTTCCGCCCACTACTCTGCCCGCGTGGGTGTCGGTCATCACGGCAAAAACTATTATCAAAATCGGTTGCGTGGTTTAGGCGTAAAAACTTAACAGAAAGACAGACGGACAGATTCACTTTCACATGAATAATATTAGTATAATTAGTATGGATTTGGATTGAATAAATTAAAAAGTTGATTCAATCATCTATGTATGTGTCTACTATTATTGTTATATTTTTACTATAAAGTATTAAATTTCATTAGATACAAGCCCCCGAGAGACCAACAAACAGCAGAGACTTAAGGTTACGCATGTGAGTCCCGTTCAACGACATTATGAACGAACTAAGAATTAGATACATCAATATTATTAATTTCTGATAGGTACTTATTTACGTTACCTTGTTTTATTTCATACGAAACCTAAAAAAAGTTCAGAATCAGTAATTCAATCTATTGCAATTTTATTCTCCTTGTAATGCACGCGCTGTAAACATGTTTTTTCGCGAACGAGGCCAGACAACTTCGCAAGTCCAGCTGAAAGATGATGCTTTTTACAGTTTTTTTTTAATAAAATATGCCATAGATTATTCGGTTTCAGTATACACTAAAGATCACTTATCTCTATTTTCAGAAAAAAAGGTTTTAATTCAGAATTCCTATTCCAAAGAAAGAAAATCTCCTAGCAACAATTTCCTTTGATTCTGAACATAATTTATTTATGACTATTCATTATTAAACTACAAAAGTACCAAATAATATCGTTGTACAAAATAGCAGCTTTATAACAAAGGTCAAATACCGTACAGCTAGACACTTTAAAAGGACAATAGTCTGTAGGTGTGACGCCGAGAGTGAAATTAGAAACGGATATTGTGGCAATAAATAAAATTACTCTCAATGTAAAGGAAGCCAACGAGTGCGTGCCTTTGACGAGAAATTCGTAAAACAATGTCTTACACTTCATGAACCTAGTACCTACTTGTAGGGTCCACAGTTTACTTCTATTGTAAAGGAATTGTCGGATTTCCTTGCTCGCATGCGCTCAATATACTCGTATGTATAACAGTCGATCAGAAGCACCGGAGATGCAGTTTGCAGGGAATATATTGCGTTCACTTGACAGAGAGCTAGGTATTACTTTTCAACGGGTTTTTATCCAACTTTTACTATAGTATGCTACAGTATGTTTTTTTGCTAGCATACATTAGATCTATTACTTGAACATAGATAGGTATCAGTACTTTTCCCTGTACAAAAGGTTTGGTAATCGAACCACGAATGACCTCTGACTTGACTTATGTAATAAGTCACAAATTGTATTATACGAGTATACTGAACAATAGTTTACATAAATGTATTTACAAGTCTGATTTTGAAGACATTCCGACAATAATTGATTGAATAAAATTGGCAACATGGAATTTTAATATCATAGAATATTGCGTGCTTCGTGACCATCGATGTTAACATTTCTGCTTGAATATAACTTACATCATTTTGAAATCTATTTAAAGAATTTTAAGGTTAAGAAATTAAAATATTTGTATAGTAAGTAGAATAAAGAAACTCGTGTAACAGACTACTTTTTGCTTCAAGGAAAAGGACGATAGATGTAATAAAATAACAATTTATAACAGTGAGTTTTAAATAGTTATATTTTTTTTAGCTTTCATCAGATATCGACACGTGTATAATTAATGAAATAGTTTAAGGTAGCCCACATCAGCATTTTGACAAAACGTGGACGTTAAATATTCTCAGATTAGCAAACATAGCTAGGGGCGTTTTAAATAATAAAGTAGACATTTGCCAGACATTGACTTCGTTAGCAGTCTAAGCCTAGAATTTATTGATATGATAGAACACGTGTAAACTTATTGGAGCGGTTTCAAAAGTTTTCACTTTACAAAAGTTTGTGCGTCATTTAATTTCGCAATATGAATATGTAAGCTAATGTATGTAAATATTTTATATTCTTCACACATTTTCTATTATTCAATAACATTAGCAAATAAACTTATTTTGGATTTTCAATCAAAAACACTGAATTTATTTGGAATAAGGTCGAAATTTGTTCGTAATTGTTACCTCTGTACCGCTCGCGTGTACGTACGAGTATCTCACGTCGCTTTAGATTGCAGTTATTAGATCTATAAATCACAATAAAACACATTTTTATGACAGGTTAACGGGCTATAATGTCCTATTCGGGCAGACAATTTGTCGCTTCCGCCAGCCATCGACCTGCTGATAATCCACTCAGCTTCTGATCAGCATAGCAATAGCATAAAAACAGCAATCTAAGAAGCAATTAGCGATAATTGAAAAATGGCTGCGACCTTACAGCCTCGGAATAAACGATAAAAATCCCTTTTATAAATTAGCCGCGATCACGGTTCAGAGAAGAGGGTCATTTCTATATTTATACGAAATATTGGGTCATCTTTGTCATTCCTTTCATTATTCTCCACAATCTCAGACGATCACCCTTTATAGAATTCTTTGATGTCATTAATAAAACGTAACTCATTATTTACATTTATAGCATCAGTCATGAGTTCCGTAAATTCAAATCTTTTTAAACCGGATCTAAAACGAGATGTTTCCTTGGTTTTTATTGCGTTTTGAGATCAACAAATTTATACGAAGCAATCGGAATTGACTAACATTTTACGAAGAGATTAGATCTCAAACGCTCAAATTGCGTTCTGCGGTACACATTGAACTTTGTGTAAACAAAATCTATATATATTTGTTTTTTTTTATGTTAATATTAATTAACTTAAACAGGTTGACAGAGAGATTCTGACTGAAGAGCACCAGACCATAGAAAGTACATAGAGTTAATAAACTACAGATGTATCATAGGTCATTATCATAAAAAAATATATTTAAATATCTAAAACCTCAGTTTCCAAAAAATGCATTATGTATTCTTTTAGAAGATAATACAAAATGCCTATTCTGAATAAATTCCCACTTATTTACTATTTAAATTAAACTATTTGGGCGCTCACGAAATTTAGTTTATGGTTTTTTCAGGTTATTAGCATGACGATTTATTTGTTAATAATCAATGTTAATTTGCACTTTGTTGCGATATAGTTTTGTCCTATAGTTCTCCTATGATCATTTTCGAATATATTATAGGACAGCGCTGACATAATGCTGGAATTTCTTGCGACTTTGTTTTTATAATATAAGCGAAAGCGATAAAGGGTAAGTGATTTTAATTGCTGTTGTTTATATTAATTATGTTCAAAATTAATATAATAGTCAATTTTGATTTGATTATCATCATTTTTGTTTTATTTTTATATCACTGTTTGACTGCCTCGTTGGCCTAGTGGTGCAAAGCGCGACTGCTACGTTAGAGGTCTTGGGTTCGATTCCCGAGTCGACCAAGGTGTTATTGGGTTTTTCTATGAAATTCTCAGTAGCAGGTCGGAGTTTGGATTTGTGCCCGGTTAGTGGCAATAGGCTCGCCCCCTATTACATGGGACCTAAACATATCGGCGAACTGTGGGTGTACATTGGTACACCTCTGCCTACCCCTTCGGGGATATAGGCGTAATGATATGCTGTTTAAACTTGAAACTGGAATTAACTATAAACAGAACTGATATTGCTTGACGTTTCCTTATCAATATAATGCATGAACGGAAATTGATCCCAATTGCTCTCTTGAACATTCATTTGCGATTTCACGAAAATCTCTGTAGGTCATCAGTCTCTATGTCAACAAACAAACCAGGAGGAAGCAAGAATTACCATATTTTTTTTGGCAGTTGTCATAATGGCTATATAATGCCTGTATACCAAGGTTCATCTTGATGTATTACTTGGTAATGTACCATTTAAGAAAGGTAACAATGTAGAAAAAAACATAATACTTCTATCGCAGTTGGGTGAAAAGATAAGTTCTGTGCAAGATTTTAGAATATTTATAGAGAATAATAAAAATAGTTTGGCAATAGGTACTGGAAATATGTATCGTTTTTTTTACGTAATATATTTATGATATGACGGCATATTTAGTGTCATAAGGAACTGAAATACTTGTTGATATAATTACTACTTAGGTGACCTTAAACATTCCGACGATATGCTTTTTTTTATTACAACTACTGTAAGTCTACTTTCGCCGTAAGATACGCTTCCTAAATCATATAGTGGTCATTGCACACAGAGTTTGAATAATTGAATTTATTTAATACAGCATGGAAGGCTTACAGCTAAATACAATTCTAATAAAAACAGTTTGTGCAACAGTGAGACAATTACAAGCCTTCGTTTATAAATCGTAATTAATGTTTGGTGAGCAAAAATAGGTAGAAGAAATATAATGAAAATTACTCGTATTTAAAGAATTTTATGGTTAAATATAATATAGGCTAATTTTGGCAGGTAGGTACTCTTTTAAATTGTTGACGTTTAATAAACTACGCAAGAAACTTAATTAGAGAAATTATTTTAACCTCTTTAATTATTAATATTGGTACGAAAACAAAAGTGAGGAAACACTTTGTTCCGTTAGAGATTGTAATGTCAACCAACTTGTAAAATAACAGGCTTTTAATATTCATTAATATGCGGGAGCTCCGAATTAAATTAGATGCTACAGAGGTATTTCTTGAGCCTTATAATTACTTATTTCTTATTGGATTGACAATCTACTCAAACTACGCCAAAGGGTTTATTTAGCTCTTACGCAATTTGAATTTTGATGAACTAAGAAATATGCCAAAAATCAACATTAGTAGCGATAAAGGTTTTCCAAATTATCCGATATGATATCGGTATCGGCATTCGGCACCATATCGGTGAGGCAAGTGTAGCACCAATATAAAACATGTACGTATTTTGTATTATCCGATATCACAATCGTAAGTCTTACTAGTCATGGTATCGTATCGGATAATGTGGAAAAGCTTAAAAATAACAGAGACAAAATTGGTCAAAAATATTTATGAAATATTTAATTTGATCCTTATTTGTAAACAAGATTGGAGTTATTTTCGTTTAATAAAATACTTTAAACTGCTGGTACACGGGTACCAATATCTTCAGAGTTACTAATCAGGTTCAGTAGAAACAACAAGGTTCATTTGCTGTGACTATGGGAACAATATTCGTAATTCACGCGGCGACGCTGGCTGGGTAACTAATTGAGGTTTGTTTAGCTTTAGGCTCGAAGGTACAATCCCATATACGAACACAATTTTGTATTAATCCAGTGACGCACGTGTCACGCGTGTAATTACATTTACACAAAATCCTGAAGAAGTATTTTATTAAAATCTAATTAACTACTCTATAGATCACAAAGGAAGATTTTACTTTTTTATTTTTGTGAATTATTTCAGAAATAGTTTCCTTTTATCGTTAAAGTATAGTGGGATCACAAAGTCTTGACTTCAAAGCCTTATTTAAGTAGGTATTTCTTGTCGCAAATCTTGTTAAGGGCATGATTGTTAAAACGAATGAAATTGACCCAGTTTAACCTGGTAAAAGTTATTTCTGACTATACTTACATAAAGGTCGGTATGTTATACGGTAACTGGGTAAATACTAGTTTAAGACAAAAATAATTTGGAACCAAAGAGTGGAGGATAAAAATAAACTTAACAAGAAAAAATGGATTCCGTGAGCGACAAAATAATCTTCTATTCTTAGTCTTTGTTATATATTAAGTATTTTTTGTGTACGGTCAATCTGGGTAACTTAAGCTTTCAGTACAACTTTGACTCACCACTTCCAATTCCGATTAATATTTTTTTTTCTGACTCTGTACAAAACTTTACGCATAGAAATATTTTTTATTAGATACATAAAGGGCTTCGTTAAAACCCATCTAATGCCATTATTTGATAAATGTTAAAAATCCATAAATATAAAATAAAAACGGCGGGCTGTGCGCAACGCCTTTTTAAAAGTGCTCAAAAAACTTTGTTGCTTTGCGATTCTTAGACGCTGAATAAAGGTGAGTTTCAGTTCAGACAATAAATTAAAGTTTAAAAACTTAAATACAATTAAAATTTTCGCAATATTTTTATGAATATTGTTAATATTAGCAAAATTGTGCATCGGGTCCTTTAGAACTATCAAATCCGGGTAACTTTGACTCGGGTCAAAGTTACACTGATAGTTTGAACTAACTCCACTAACGTACTGGGGAAACTTAAATATTTTTTTTTTAAAAGGTAAACTTACATTAACATGGCGCGAAAAAAGTAGGTAAAAACAAATCTATACATTACATCATTATTATACATTTCGATGGTAAAAAGCTTAAAATGTCGCTCATGCAGAAGGCGATGGAGGGTTGAAAGCTGCCTAATAAGCCTGATTTTATACGCTGTTTCCCAAAAAAATGTCGTGAAATATTTGCCTACTACGAAAGTGACCAAAAGAAAGATTTTTTTATCATTGATGATGATTTTCTTTGTATGGAATGGGGAGAGTAAGGCTGGTAAAGAGCTGATTTTGTTATTTTCATTTTGGATTTTCATGTTATTTTTTATAATTGATTAGGATTTGATAACTTAGTTTTGTTATTAATGAACAATTTAAAATACTTATAAGACTGATTAGATCTTAATAAGTTCTAAAAACCCGTCTCCTTTTAAAAACTAGTGATTTCCCTAACTGCGCACTTTATTTTTCATGTTTTCAACCGTAAACCTATGAGAAAAAAAATAAAAATTGTATCTTATGTAAGTTTGTTTCATATTATGGCATAAAAAGAGGGTTAAGACTCACCAAATATAACAAAACCTAATTTAAAACAGCAAAATCCGTATCATTAAGTGTGTGAGGTAATGTTACCCAAGTCACCGTATAACTTTGCCTCGTTGAATTTTCAATGATTATAAAGCAGTAGTTTAAAAAAAAGATTTAATTTTTTTATTTCTTAAAAATAGGCATTGTAAAGCCACTAAAAACATTTATTTCACAGTAGTTTGGTTAAGAATTCTATACGTAATTTTAAAAAAAGCTCATATAGTGGGTCAAAGTTACCCAACATGATGGTACGTATTCGTTGTGTACTTTTCATATTGTAATTTATAGTCAAATAAACAAAAAAATACTTAATCTGTCTTTACCCATGTAACCATTTTAAATATTTCTTTTATTTAATCTTTTGACACGTGTTCCATTAAACTTTCGACTCAGTCCGGTATTGTCCACTCGAACAAAGCTGTGATATCCAGGTACGTGATCAAGAAGCATTTTGATTGATACGTCAGGATTTTCCCTTTTCCCGTAGCAATTTTTTCACAAACGACTATAACGTGACCTATGGGTTTTTTTACGACTGCCTCGTTGGCCTAGTGGTGCTAAGCACGCCTGCTACGCTAGAGGTCTTGGGGTCGATTCCCGAGTCGACCAAGGTGTTATTGGGTTTTTCTATGAAATTCTCAGTAGCAAGTCGGAGTTTGGATTCGTGCCCGGTTAGTTGCAAATAGGCTCGCCCCCTATTACATGGGACTTACACATATCGCCTCTGCCTACCCCTTCGGGGATACAGGCGTGATGATATATGGGATTTTTTTTTATAGGTAGATAGATTTTGTATTACTTAGATCGTATTTGAGTTAGCTTACAAGTGTCTCGAATTGGTATGCAGATCGAGTTATCATCGCGTGTGCATCAAGGGTAGATAATATATGCCAATTATACCTGCGAGTGATAGATAATATACATATCAATGTCTCTATGTATCTAGCACGTATTTGAGTATAAAAGTTTCAGCCAATAAATGAACATAATTCTTAAGTATTTATATTAGAATTTTGAACAAATTGTTGAGTTTCGGGTTATGTTATTTTTAGAAATAAAGTCTGATATTAGAATAATTAATAATAAAGAAACAAATGTTGTACTATACCAACATAAAACCCAAAAACTGATGGGCACTCAAAAATCATTGGTTCAAAAACATAAATTATCTTGCTTTATTAATATCTGTAATTTCTTATAATCACGTTTAAGAGCGCTTAATCCGGTATAACCGGTTGTATCATTTTTTGAACCTTAAACCGGAGAACCAATACACCACTGTATTTATTAAGATTAGGCAATGACAGGCCCCGTCGCACGTGCCAAGGTAAAAGATAAAAGATTTGCATAAAAAGATAAGAAATAATTGATATCTTTTAAGAAAATTACTATGTATCAAAAAACAAAATATTGCACAGTAATCTTTATAGTTTATATTTTAATGATAGTATTTATTTATCTGTATAAAGTGAATGTGCAATTCTCGTGGATGGTGAGTTCCAAAAAGCCATCGAAAAAGATAAATAAACCTGTTTATTTTATTTTGAGAGTCCTAAAATTTGTGTGTGACTCGAAACACAAAAATACCTGCTCATTTAAAAGCCTGTTTCCAACCAAAACTCAAAATATTTGTAATAAGAAAATTAGTAAAAAGTCGACCCTTGGGCACCATGTGGAATTAGAATACTTGTTTAGACGAATCAAAATTTAAATGTATTATTTCAAAAGACCTTAAGACATTTGCAACATTTCAGCTTAGTAAAACACATAGAAGCGGTTTTTAACTTGCATTCATCCCGACTCCCGTACTAATACATACGCATACAGTCATAATTAAGAACACCCATGCTTAAGAATAAACAAAGTAAGGCAACTAAATAATATAAGTAAATTAAAAGTTTAATACGGTGATATCATACAAAACCAAAACAGAGATTTGTCAGATTGGCAGTCAATTGCTGATTAAAACCTCGTTATCTTATTACTAAGTAGATACAATACGTTACCTTGCTATTCGGTAGTTTAGACGTAAAGTTTGATGATCCCACGTTTTTGACGCGTCTCGTTTTTTATATAGTTATCTTTTTTGTTTAGCTAAAACATGTCCTAATATAATTCTTAATGTTGATGTTATTATACGCCGAATTAAGTAAAAAATGTTGTACTATGACTAACCTTTGTGTTATAAACTAGTGTAAATTAGATTAAATAATAATATTGTATAATAGCTTTTAATTATGTAGTAAAACCTTGAGACTGCTAAAAACCTTAGCTGTAGTTGGAGATCGATTAATAGCTGTTGGTACTTGGAGATCGATTAATTTTAGTCAGAGATTGACAAAACTGCGCAATAGTTCGAGACAATAGCTTACCTATGGGTATGATGTATTTCTAATTATAAGTAATAGAATACGTATGAGAATGTTACAAACATCATGAAGCATTAGGTATTAACATTTTGTGTATCCACTTTTTTTGCACTTACATGAATTCATAAGTATCAAAATGTTACCAGTCTTTAGATATTTTTCATCCATTGTTTTACATAATATTGCAGTGATCTTCACGATAAAGTATACAGTTTCGACGACAGTTTCCAAATACAAAAATAAGTAGAAAAAGTAATTTTAATCTTGTGGAACGACTAATCTAGTAAGACGGCTAATGATACCTTATATGAATTATTTCTCGGCATTTCACCTTTAGAGAATCCCTTATAACACCAATTTATAAATTCCAGAAGGAAAGTTATTTAAATAGACGTAATATTATATGAATATTTACAGCTCAGCTACGTTTAACATAATAATAAAACCACCAGTTTTGACAAGCTTATTTATATTTCCTGGATTCAAATTTTTTTATACGACTAAGCTCATTCACACATTATAATCATCACCATATAAATTCTAGATAGCTTTAGGTATAATATTTGAAAGTTTTAAATGATTGGATTTTCTATATTAACATGCCTACATTTGAAAGTTATTTAATTTAAAGAGATATAGAAAAATTCTTGACGTCAAATACGTATCGGAAATCGAATCTATATTGGCGTGAAAATTACTTATGAAATAAAAACGATGTAACAAGCGCACATTATATAAATACTGCTGCATTACCTATAAGTACATTGTTTTAAAGTATTGCTATAAAAGACAATGGCTATAATCCTGTACAAACAGCAATTTAAATTTTACGAGGGAAATAAATAAAATCAATAGGCCATTACAGAGGAGACTCTATCTAGTACCGACACTTGACAATTGCAAGTCTTGGGTAGTCTTAATTGCAATTAAGGATATTGCATTTGTAATTAAATCGTTTGTATTAACACGTGCAGTTTAAATGCACAGAAAGTAATTAAAGAGTAGTTAAACCAAAGTCAAAAATCAAGATTGAAAATCAGAATGCATTTTCATTACTCTTTCGATTTTATCGTAACTCAAAAGATAGAAATTATTTACAGCAGAAATGTTCCATACATGAATTTACATTACATTTAACTTAACTTATTCATTCCATCTCACTGATTCCTTTAAACACATAAATCAAGATATTTATTCAAATCAATATGGTGGTTATAAAACCATTGATGCAGAAACCAAGTCACCGCAGCAATTTCTTCGGTTAATTTATTTTGACGCCCAGAAAGTAATATGGATCTCATTAATCTACACCGAATAGCGTTATGTATCAGCTGCGTATTTGCCCCTTCAATTTATTACTCACGATCAGGGTAATAGGTTATTTGCATAGGGAACTTTCCCATTAAACCTACATAGGGTGTTTCAATTTCCGTGCTAAATATTTTTTCATGTCAACTGCCTCAATGGCCTAGCGGCGCTAAGCGCGACTGCTGCGCTAGAGATCTTGGGTTCGATTCCCAAGTCGACCAAGGTGTTATTGGGTTTTTCTATGAGATTCTCAGTGGCAGGTCGGAGTTTGGATTTGTGCCTGGTTAGTGGCAATAGGCTCGCCCGCTATTATATGGGACCTAAACATATCGACGAACTGTGGGTGTACATTGGTACACCTCTGCCTAACCTTCCGGGGATACAGGCGTGATGATATGTTATGTTATGTTTCTATTTTGTCATTTTATAACAGCTACCATACACCAGTGATGTTTCGATAGACTGTGATAGAAAACGCTTAAATGACCTTCAATAACAGTGCTTTTTAGATAAGTGACGTGACTCAGACTTGTCACTTCCATACATTTGAGCGTTTCGAGCGTAAACGCTTATAGAAATGTCACTTGTCTGCTACGGTACACATATAAACAGCGATAACGCTATTTCGTGAGACAATTTTTTTTTTCTATAATATTAATGTTAAACATGTATTTTGTATTACATGTAATAAAACACGACAATTAAGATTAGTTTCAAACGGCACCGGACAATACCGGTTTTATTAAACAACAAATTTGAATAAAAGAAACAAACCTGCGCTTGTCAGTTGGTGTATAATTTTAATATATTATGAGAGAGTTTTTTACTTTGAATATTTTGAATAAGTGAAAAAAGACGGAAATGAATCTGGTCATAATATTATGCAGACTGCTTGTGAGGACAGCCAGACTAAAACGTCAATCCAATTAACCTGATCATAGAATACATGACAATATTGACCGCGTAAATTCCCATCTACATAAAAGTTCTCATATCATACGAGATACGAAAGATCAAAATGTATGCGTTAAGTCATATTTACTGTGGTAGCTATGGCAACAATATAACGAGCTTTCAAAATCATTCTAAACTTTTGGGCAGCTGTATTTCAAACAAAGTTATATTTATTTTACAATCGTAAAAGTTTAGTTATAACTCAATGCATTGCAAATCGTGTGCAACCGTCAACCGAATTATTTTAACGTTTGCTGCACAATAACTCCTGCCTATTTTAGTACAACGCCACAAAACTCAAATAGCTTTTGTATAAGTAGCTCTCAACGCGTCAATAAGTCTAAATTCCTAGATTCACTTCAAATTGAGTAAGCGTTTTGTCCTAAATTCAGACAGCTGTAACTCCCTAGGGCATACGAAAATTTGTTTAGAATACTGACAATAGGTTCGTTCCTCTTTTATTGAACTATATACAGTCATTGAAGTATTGCGACTGTGCACAAAGAAAGCTCTTAGCTTCTTTAGAAATTCAGGCAATATGCTATACAGCTTTCAATGAGTAGATGCAGGTATTAACTGCTTTATATAAGCCATAAGCCGTTCCTATGGTATTGCGTTGCTAACGGGTCTAGTAGAGGGGTTTATATAAAGAGCAGAAACGGGCATAACTTCCACCTCGATAATATAATATGCAGATGCCTGAGTATATTGTTTTGTGTAAGTGAATACGGGACCCATCCTACGCTTAAATCAAAATATTACGTTTAACTTTGATTTAGTATTATTAAACCATATTAGATTTAATGTTTAGCTGCACATAAGTAACGTAAGTTTTCGAAATGTACAATCGAATAAATCAATTTGAAGAAGATTTCAGTAAATTGCCCAGACATTCCAAAAGCTACTAATATCCTCAGCTGTTTGCATCAGGCCTAGTCTACATTCAGGGATGTAATCTAGACTGTTATAAACAACTTCCTTAGCACACGTACAATGTACCTACGTACACAGAAGGTATATAAACAAAATATTATTGTTATGTGAGACGTTACTAAGACTTATTGCTTTCGAAATAATCTAGCAAGCCGTTGACTGCTACAAACACGAAGTATTTAAGATTTATTTACTTTGAGCGCATGCCGCATATATGTACAGTTGATCAGTATGGTCCAACAATATGCGACAGAATGAATACAGATCGTCGATACAGATATGCGTGGCACAAAGTAAATTGAAATTTCAGGGCGACATGCGTTGGATCAACCAAATGTTTACTGATAATAGGATACGAGGTTCAATTTTTAAACAATAAGCTTTGATTAGAAATGACCTTTGGAATGAAATACAAAAGTAGGTCAGACACCAGGGCTTTATTTTTCATTACAGGAGCAGCTTACATCCACATATGATGAAATTACTCTATGAGTTTGTAATTATTACATGAAGCAAATCCTAACAAACCGTACCAACTGCAATTTTCCTAGAATTTTTCAAACAACTTTTTATTTATTATCATGTGTCAGTGCAGGCAAAACAATAGAAAATAAAATTTGGATGATATCATTATATTCAGCTAGAAATAACGAAGTACTGTAAAAATCATAAGTTTTACGACATACGTATTTAATTAATCAATTGTGTCGGAACTTTAAACTGTATTTGAGCCGTCTTTGATTATTAATAAAGAAGGGAGCACAGGAGTTAATAAAGAAAATACCACAGCGAGAAGCGGAACTTAGTTAAGAATATTAAGCAATATGCACAAAGTTGGTCTGTCACGTGCGACAAATGAACGACCGGAGGCTTAGGGAGGTAATTTATACGGCAATTGTGACTTGAAAATGTATAGAGCGGCGAAGGAACATATGTTACTGGAACAAAACGTTCATTGTAGCTACGTCGCATCTTGACACGACACGGAATTGGTAGCTTAGGACCCGAAACGTGTAGGCTGTTAGTCTTCAAATATGACTGGTGTATAACGTTAATAGGTTAAATCCCACGATTTTCAAATAAATAAATTAAAAGCACATTATTAATTTTGTTCCCAACGGGTCCTAAAAAGCTGATCAACGCAAACATTTGTTATGGACCTGTCAAATGTATGTCAAGTGCTGTTTGATTGTTACTGTTTGGTCAACCAATCACATTCGTGATCATAAATGAACAGTCTTTCAAAAACCAGGGGCTAGTTTAACAACAAAAGGTCCTTTAAAAAACAAAGTTTTCTAAAGGACCTTTTGTCGTACCGTCTCACAATTAAATAAATGTAATGTATAATATACTGTACTGCTAGTTAAGAATACAAACGTATGCTTTTCTTCTTAATATTACTGTGCACAATTAATTTCTCTTGCATTTTCCCTTGCGAGTTCTTTGAAAATAATGTATTTACAACTATTTGTTATTACATTAGTTTCTTTGAGCTCTACTAATTAAAAAAAATCCCTTTATAATTTATTCTTGTGAGTACAGGAATATCTCGAATAGTTACATTTATGAGGAACGATTTAATTAATTTGCAACAGCCTGCATAAACAAGTATTTAATCTTGTTTAAATGTTTTCATATCAGGAAACAAACTTGGTTTCTTTTTTACACAAAATGAATTTTAATCGTCGTTGTTTTTATGTGCGGTAATGTTATGCTAACCGCTTTTTGTATACAGAAACAGATAAATGCTTGCTAAAGTCTAGACTTAAGAGGCTTTCGAAACCTTCAAGATCACTTTTAGTGACATTCGAACGATAAGACTAGTTCTCTTCTAAAACACCATTATTTTATTCAGAGAGACAAAATTATACCTAGATTTATCATAATAATATAAGTATTACTTCTGTTGAGTGCGTATCATTATTTATTTATTAGTCAACATTCACTTTGACGTTTAGATTGTAAAAATAAAAGTTTGCTCCCGAAAAATGTTTTAGCTAGACATTATTGTTCATAAAATGTTTTTCTCTGTCACTCCTAATTATGTAAAGCCTGATCTTATATTTATTGAATAAAGGTATCATTTTTGACAAATAAACACATAAATAAAATATCTATTCTGATGCTTTTCAATGATACACGTAACCAAGTAGCCCAGTGTGCTTAACTGAGAAATTTTCTCCAAAAAATTCCTCAATTTGCCTGTGATGGTGTCTACATAGATATACCCACCACATTATAACAAAATTGTTTGACGAATACAATTAAACTTTGAAACATGAAATTCAGATTTACCAATACTTTTTAATTTACGGTTAAGTAAAATGTGCCGCACTCAAAACAAATTAATCAACAGTCAAATATTTAATTAATATGTAAGTACGTATCAAAGTCAATTTGAACACAAAAACAACATTTTAATTTAAAATTAAGTTCTTTACGCGTGAATACATGATTGTCTTAAAATTATAAAATTTGTGAAAATTAATTAGTCAAACACCTGCATTTTGACAATGTAAGTACAATATTATATTAATGTACCTATTTAAGTTAGTTCATTATTTAGTTAACTCTTTTCGAGCACTCTTATATGCGACAATTCGTCAACATATAGTGACCTCTACATGCCTCAAAAACCATTTTAAGCCGTTCATCCAAGTTGATCTTAGATAGCCCTTAAGACTTAAGACTCTAAAATTCTGACAAATAGTCGTACCAAGAAACGTTGCACCTACAAACTAATCACTGTGGACGTCAGATTGGCGGCCTCACTCTGAAATTACTGGTCTTCAGCTGAAACCGGTGACTGAAAGCCGACCCTAATACAGCTCGGGAAAGTAGTAGACTTGAAATAGAGTATAAAGTAAATTATTCCAATATTAACATAAGAAAACACAAACAAAAATTTAATTAATTTAGTTGAGCTTGCGATAACAGCGCTATTTGGAAATAAAGCATCTTGATTCGTAGAATTGTACTTCGCAAGTAGTCGTGTTTTTTTTTTTGGTGTTTAAATCTTATTATCTAGAACACCTAAAACAAAGATAGCTTCTAATAAATAAAGGTTTTTTTTGTCTTCATCAATATTTCGACATTGGGTCTTCTTTTGTCAACCTTTTTTCCAAACTATGTCTGATCCCATTATTACAGAATTTTGCTGAAAAACTATATTTTACATCTCCTATATGACCTCTACAACCTACCTTACTGATTCGTATCCTTCGGTTCCGTAGTTGTTATTTCTAGACAAGTATGTTAGTTATATAACATACAACCTGTAATTAATTTACACCAAATAATTTTCATAAATAAATAATAAAATTAATGTTCATAATAATAATGATATCCTTCGGTTAGTAATTACCTAACTTCAATCTATCCTTCTGAGCTTAGTAATTAGTTTGTTGGTTATTAGTGGCTAGGCTGTAAGTTAAATACTATATCTGTTTCATCAAAAGAGTCTGATATAATTACTGTTTGTGTGTTTTAAGTTGAGGAAAGATAGTTCTAGTTTCCTACATACTTACTAAATATAAGTGTAGTTATGTTGTCTATAACTTTCCGACAAAACGCCACAGCGAATTGTAATGATATCCCACACCGTAGATGCCACCACAGCGTAGATGGTTTTTTACTTATTGTTTTTGATACACTAGCCCAATAGTACTAAGACCATAGGGCCTATATGGCCTATAAGACAGCTATGGACACTTGCGAACATTATGAAGGTTAGACTACGAAAATCTTCTTATGCTTTAATATTTTTAGCTTTAGTGTTCCTTACCATATCATACATCGATCTACAAAAGATTATTTTAAAAACTCAAAAGTATTGTTTGTTAGGTAGGATTAACCGTGACAAACAACAAAATATGTACGAAACTCTCGATACACGAATCAGACTCGAGGCTGACCTTTTTTTTTACAAAGCTTTTAACTGATTACTTGGCTAACCCCTCTCTGATCTTAAATGTCACTTAAAAATAAGACGTAGGTATGTTAATCTTACCCATAACAGCTCACTCAAAAATGTTCATACGAGATTCATCCCCTAAGGGAAAGAACGGAAGTGGAAAATTGTGTAGGGACTTCCAAATATTTGTAATTCTTTATACATATTTGAATAGGTATTTAATATATCTTATTCGTCTTTTATGAATAAGAATATTTAGATGCAGTGGAAGGTATACGTCTATAATGAAAAATTGTTTTTAATTTAATGAAAAATAATAAAATATCATACACTTTGACTGTTATATTCAATTCTGTGTAAATGTTCAATATTTTATTTAAGTTACATACTTAGTATGAGTAATTTATGTAAAGCAAATTAATATTAAAATAAATACCCCACTGATAACATTTATTATTTCAATTAAACCTTCAAGCTAAATAACACATAAAAAATCTAAGGTATTTGATATGATATCTATATACTTTTATGTACAATGAAACATCCTAGGATATTTAATATGCACTTACAAAAACTTTATTTACGTTTCTTAATCAACTTTAGTAACAAAAAAAATACGTACTGTGTTTATATTATCCGCTACCACATACCACAACAACTCTTAACTTATTAAGCAACTTCACTGGCACTAAAACACGCACTCAGACGTAGCGTACGCGGAAACTGGGCGCTCGTGCGTCGCCCGAACGACAAAGTTGCGGCGCGGACAAATCGCGACTGAAAACAAACGCGCAACGCTCGGGCGGTGGCGTTGCTGGCTGGGGTCAATGTCAGAACCAGCTATGTGCACCGTGACCATCACTCTTGATAAACTTCCGTACAACATGGCTAATGCTTTCTGCAAACGATGAAGCGAAAGTACTCCGTTTATCAAAAATAAATACAACCTGTACGAGTTATTAGGTAGGCAAACGAATCAAGCAAACGATGTTCATTGTTATTGCAAAGGGTTCATATTTTTATGTCACATGCATATTAAAGAAATAAAACTTAGTTAGTTATCGGTAACTGCATTTTTAACATATTAATTTGCTATTTACAAATAACTAACAATAACAAGGCATATTTAGAATTCCCTTTCTTTGTGTGCATTCGTAGTAATGGCACGTGGCCCCATAAAATGACGAGATGGTGAAACGTGACTAAAGGAATTTCAACCTAGCTTACATCATGCAGTGTTTCAGTACGTTGCACGCTGATAACAATACAACGTAAATTATGCAGGTGATAGAAATCATTGATTGGGACTTTTTCCTTCCCGTGTCTGTACTATGAAATCTTAATGCAGGATTGACGCTGTTGTTAAAACGAGACGGTGCACCACTGTATGTAGCTGTGTCCTGCTTACACGACGGCATCAGTCCTGCTAGAATAGTTCATGATATCGCTAAAAGACTGTTTTTTAAATAATTATTAATAATAAACAGTAATAAATTACTCGAAGGCCTGGCTTTTTAAGGTAACGCAATACAAAATTCGTTCCGCTAATAAGTTTATATCAGTATGCTCACCCGAATATTTTCTTCTTAGTTTCACTTATGTACTGCGATCTTTATCTTCATCTTCCTTTCCTTCCCTCAATTTTTTGTACTATGTTATAATTAAGTGTAACTGGCTAGTTGTTAATCTTTATCAATAGTTATGTTTAGCAGCACCTAGATTGTAGTAGAATAACATTTTTACAGATAAATACGGTAAGACTAACTGACTCAGGTGTACTAATTGATATGTCTTGATGACAATAGATTGTGTTAATTATCTGGATAATGCAAAAAACTAAATAGTTATTGTAGATTTCATGCTGCTAAATTTTTAACAACAATAATTGGAGACGTTTCCTAAAATCCATCTATACTGCGGAAACGCCCACACACTGTCGAAAACATGACGAGTTACTATTTTCCATCTATTTTAAAAATTCACAGAAGTCTTCATAACACCACGCATTGCAGGAATTTGCAGATGAGACCATCCTCTATACTTCTAGGAAAAAAATCATATTATCCGTAATCGTTGAAGCCCAGCTTTCGCACGGAGAAAATGTTTGCAATTTTAATAACGCACGGAGCCGCTCCGTATTGTTTTTAAATGACTTAATAAAGGAAAACATATACGTAAGAATCTTATGAATTATAACTACAACTGCATTGAATACATTTTGAAATACGACATAAATTGAACAAGTGTGACAACTGGCTGTTCAAGGCCAGAGCAAACCTCTTTAGAGTTACATAAGTCGGTGCGTTCAGTTCGACAGGGTAATTAAACTTAATAACACACCACACACCAAAATAATTACAGTTATTTCGTGTATCATTTTGTTTTATATTAAAAGTTATGATATATGATTGATTATAATCATTGATCACGGTCTAGACTTACCTATTTTTCGTGTTTGGCAATTGCTAGGTAATGTATGACAAAACCAGAGTATTTGATATTTTCAGCCGTCATATACTGCACTTTCTGGTGCAAGTTTTTTAGAGTAGGAACAGTCCTTTGCTGTGTTTAGGTATATGAAATTATCTTTTTTTTTTGACTTGCGGACTTAGCTTTAGCTATATGTAGAACCTGTCGACACACTACGCACTGTTACTAAAATACTATGACACACTCACAGCCTACTTCTATGCTCATTCTGCTCCACTTTATTACACATCCTGGAAATTAAAACACATAAATTATAATTGACATAGCAACAATGTAACACTTGTGTGAGAAACAATTTTTTTATAGAATGTAAACTGACTTGCATAAAGTAGTTTGCGTTGCGCAAATATTCGATATTCGAAGGCAGGGAACCTTCACAAAAGAGTAAAGACCAGTTACTTTATTATTGAATGAATACATTGCGTAATTTCTACTGTCTCCACTTGTTCTAGGTCAAACTTACTCAGCTTTAGGACTTAAGTTAGACCTTATAACGGTTAAGCTGAAATTTCCTGACATAGGCTGGTTTTGGCCTGATGGGAAATGAAGTGTGAATATAATTTAATTTATGGCACAATATCCTGTATTGCATACATTCATATCTGAATTAATACATTGTGTAATTTCGACTGTCTCCGTTTATCCTAGGTCAAACTTGCTGTCAGCTTTAGAACTCAAATTAGGCCTTTTAATGGTTTAAGCCGCAATTTCCTGACATAGGCTGGTTTTGGTCTGATGGGAAATTGGAGTGATTTTTAATTTAATTTATGGCACAACATCCTCTATTGCATAAATGAATATCACAAATGGTCAACTTACTACTGCGTGTAAGGTGACTTGGTAATTTTTGGTAGAGATCTTTGCAGTTAGCCTGAGCGCAGGCTTTGACTGCTTCACCGGACTTTTGGCGAGGACCTTAAGGCCTCCAGCCAGAGCAATAGGAAAAACTAACTACGTTAGCAACGTCTACTAAGGGCACAACCTGCGGGGTTCGGACCTCGACTTAGTGCGTTGCTAACAATCTTAATAAAGCAAAACAGCAAGGGATGGCTGGATCAAAATTTTTATTATTTAGGGACATATTTTTATTGCTAGTTTGCCCGGCTCGGGCCAGCTTGATCTAGGGACGGGAGGATAACATTTACGTTATTATTATTTATAATACGCGACGGGCCTCGCCGGCGAGGACGTAATATACGGCGGTTGTGTTTTGTATTGCTACTGCTAGCTAAATCGAATGCTTCTTGGAGAAGCGTTGTTTCATCATCGGGGTAGGAGAGAGTATGTCTGGGGCGTTTAATCTTAGATATTACGGAAGGTACGTATCGCGCGGCCGCTACGATTAGCGGGTTACGGTGGGTTTCGGAGGAGTCGAAAAATCGAATCGCGGCGCGTTTCATGAACTGCTTGATTGTTGGCAGCTTTAAGTCACAGTGCAACTGCAAGTTACGGACGTAACCTGGAGCGCCTGTGGCTCTACGCATGAAACGGTTTTGGAGAGTTTGCATTCGTTTGAGTCGATAATCGGGTACGTGAGAGAATACGACGCTGCCGTAAGTCATGATAGGTCTCACGCACGCAGTGTAAATTCTCTTCTTACAAGTAAGAGAGAGTTTACTGCGCTTGTTCAACATACAATGAAGTCGGCCGAGAGCGAAGGCGGCTCGCGCGCGTGCCGCTTTAATATGAGCTATGAAGGTAAGCTTCCGATCAAGGATTATACCCAGGTATTTGGCTTGCTGTTCCCAAGGGATAGACTTGCCGAAGAGGGTTATAGGTGGAGGGGGAGCGGGAGGCTGCCGTTTCTTGCTAAAGAGAACGGCTGCGCTCTTGGTAGGGTTGACTTCGATTCTCCATTTCGTGAACCACTTCCCGAGGGTCGTGACCGCGGTCTGGAGAGTTCGACCTATTGCTAAGGGGCTGGTGCCTGAATAATAGATGGCCGTATCGTCAGCGTACATAGCTACTTGGGGTTTGCCACCGCGAGGAATGTCGCTAGCGTATAGCGTGAAGAGGAGTGGAGAGAGTACGGAGCCTTGAGGGACTCCGGTCCGGATCGGGTGAGGGGAAGAGAGGGTGCCCTCAACGCGATAGCGAAAGGACCGATTCGACAAAAAGTTTCGGATGATGAGCACGAGACGATCTGGCACCTCGAGTTGGTATAACTTGAAGATCAAGCCATTGTGCCAGACCTTGTCGAAGGCCTTTGCTATATCGAAGAAGAGCACGCCAGTGAGCCTTCCACGCTGAAAACCAGCGCTTATATGCTCGACTATGCGGTGGAGTTGTTGGACGCACGAGTGTTGGGTTCTAAAACCGAACTGCTCGTCTGGTATGAGACTCCTGGACTCGGCATAGTCCATAAGACGGGAGTAAATAATTCGCTCGTATAGCTTCCCAAGAACCTTGAGTAAGCTAATTGGGCGATAGCTAGTGGGCTCAGACTTCGGTTTACCGGGTTTGTGGATGCCGATGACTATCGCTTCTTTCCACTGCTGTGGGAAGAGATTGTTGCCTAATGCTGCATTAAAGATGCCTGTCAAGAGGATTACTAATGCTGGGGGGAAGAGTTTGATCACCTTATTGGTGAGTCCGTCTGAGCCAGGGGCTTTACGTGGATGCAGTTCCTTGATCAGAGAGCGTACCTCGTCTACAGTTACCGGCGCGAGTGGGTGTTCCGGATCCTCGGAAGGAGGGAGCGAGGCCTTACGTTCGACTTCAGCGTCAACTCTGGCGAGGTGAGCTTGATCGACCGGAAGGTCGCTAGGCGTACACTGGGCCTCTAAGCTGTCTGCTAGGCATTCCGCTTTCTCGTCGTCTTCGAAGGCAGGGCTCTGATTCGGACGGTTCAGCGGGGGCATAGTAACTTCGGTACAACTACGTAGTTTACGTTGGAGATTCCAAAACGCGTGATGGTTGGGCTCTAATTGTTCGAGAAACTTATCCCAGCGTTCGTCACGCAGTATCCTTATGCGTTTTCTAAAGGCACGCTGTAGAGAGCGCATGCGGACGCGATTGGAGTCGCAGGGATAAGCGTCGTAGGCGCGTATAGCCGCGTTCTTCTCCGTCAGTAGGGCACGGGCGTCGTCCGGAAGGAGCCAGCGAGCGTCTTCTGTCAAAGGTACCGACCGTGAACACTCGTTCACCAGGGACTGCACGTGCTCAGTGAGGGAGTCGATCGCGCCTATAGCGTCCATCGCGGATTTTACGTGGTCTGGGATTAAATCGAGATGCGCGGAGTGGACCGACTTAAGGCGAGTCCCAAGCTTCGTCCAGTTCGTAACTATCTTGGTGGGGATGGGCTGACCAGCGTCTGGGGGACCTACAGTAAGGTGACTTCTAAAACACTGTCGGTTCGACGGTTAGGTCTAATTAACTATATCATAATACTCCAAAATATGGCTCGTAGAATATAATAGATACCTATTTATATCCCTTATAATATCAAATCAAGATTGTTTGAATTCTGTAAATTGTTACTGTTTCGCGACAGCTACATGCATAAATTCAAAAACAACAAAAATCTGTTGACCGTAATTTTGCGCACAAATATTTATCCTGTGATGTTCCTAGTTTCTGAGGTCAAATATTTGTTCCCAATATTCCAGTAGCAAATTTTCAACTACAGGAAGGTAACACTCGGCCAATATTTTAATTAAATACCGGCAACGGACCTAGGACCCATTATTATTTTCAATAACTACAAATGAAGTTATGAACGGAATTGTACCACCATGACGAATCAAGAGGTTCAATAAAGCTGGGAGTTATACACACCTCGTAAAGGTAACCGAGCGTAAAGACATAAAAGCCAAAATCAATTGTTCTTAGAATAAACAGCCAGTACCTACAATAGCTGGAACTGCGTTGTTATGCAAGCGATTTTCGCCTTTAGGGAAATATTGGGTTGTAGGGGAACAACAACATGTTAGTTTTTTATTTCGTACTAAAACGATACCCCTTTAAATTTTTTATGTTTTTTAATATTTTTTTCATATTATAACTTTCAAAACGCTTATAGTATATTGAGTATCTTATCTAATGACGTAACAAGCATACATCTAACCATTGCAAGTTAAATAAAACCTTGTAAAACTTTACTCACAGCAATGCTCTCTATGTTCCCTTTGCGCACAATACATTTTCGTATTTGCAACGATTGTATGGGATTGAATCTCTTCATACACGTTACATCGAGTACGAAGTATTTCCAAATAGCATATTGTATAATTTATTGCGTGCCATACGTCATATCTCTGTAGCACTGTACTGAGAAGATACATAATAGACTTATTTTCGGGACGTAATAATACAATAAACACTCTGTTTTTACCCGATGATTTATTTCACTGTAAAAAGAATAGCCTTCTGATTTTCTACTACATAAGTAGGTGAGCACATCATAATTTAATGTTACATTATAATTCTGACAATTATTAACTTATGATGTTAAAAATAATATACCTGGCCGGAATTCAAGAAAGAAAAAGCTTTTGTAAAGTACTGTGTACTACAAAAAAATAGATAAATAAGTAAAAAATATTATAAAAATAATGTTTTAGACTAGATTTAATAATAATCCAGCCTATAAACGTCCCACGGCTGGGCACAGGCCTCTTCCCATATAGAGAAAGCACGAGCAATGATCACCACGCTTGCTCTCTGCGAATTGGCGATTGCAGATCCCAAATTTTGGAATCCAGGTTTCCTCACGATATTTTCCTTCACCATTGCCACATTGGTGCGTGCCTTGGTTCGAACCTGCAACCTTGTACATACAAATCCGTTCATTGAACCGCTAGGCCACCACGACCTAGCAAGATTTAATAAGTAAACACAATAGATTATTAGAATAAACGCTACATAAATCCTCATAAAACTTAGTGTTATACCGCGCCATTCGCTCTACGCAATATTAAAATTCACTACGCCTTATTGTGTAGTCTTCAAGAAAATGTATTATGACATTGTAAAGTAGTGAAGGGTTTACCGGTTTTTATTAAGAAAAACAACGTAAATAAACAGTGCAGGAAACTATTAACTCTGACTAAATGGTGGCCATAATATTTAATGCATTAAAGAGTTTTTTTTTTTTTGTTTTATATTATTTTTATTCAGACCTGTCAACTACGTATTTTTTTACGTTTCGTTTCTTAAAATATTCGACAACCAACGCAGCACAGCCCAATATCAAAACCACTTCAAAACACGTAGTTTTTTTGCATATCGTACGCTATGTTCGATGCTTCGTTCGAAGCTCAATATTTAGGGAATAGCATAGTTGTTTTGGGCTTACAAAGCGTAAAGATAAAAGCTTTCCCAAAGCTGATTTTCCTCCGTATTCCTCTACCATGTTCACGTCACATTCCATGAAAATCGCTTTAGCCTTACTCAAAGCTGAATTGTTTAAGCGCAACAGAGCCTGTCATGACTCAAGAAGGCAGAATTGATAATTTAATCCTTACGAAATTTTTTATAAAGTATTTTCTCGATGTTCTATAAAAATTACAAAATAAGACAAGTTAATATGAACTGCTGGAACTTCTTGTCTTTAATTATTAACTTTCGAAATCATACTGATCTTTAAAAAAGTTTGACTAATTTCCATTAAATAATATAAGGATAAACATACAGCGCAATACCTAGTTTAAAAGTCGGTAAAACTAACTATTGTTTTATGAATCACTAAATCCCATATTTCAAAGCTAGAATTAGGACGTCGACTAAATATGTATCCTCATTACCATTAGCCGATACTAGGAAATGTAGTCCGATTTGCTGCTAGTTAGTCGCGCAGAATATGATCGAGTCATTGTCAGCTACAGCAGCCAGGAAGCCTCCATCCAGCATATAGGATAGCCTATAGAAAACCGTGTGTACACTAGCCCACACATAAATAGTCCAAGGTAATAACAAAACTCAACTTTACTGCGTCGACATAAGGGTGTAGCGACAATCAATGTGTTACTTCTCATGTGTTGCCCACTGTACCGAATACAGAAAGTCTGGCTTCGTTGAGCCGAACTAAACGGTAACGATTTTAGAAACATACGTAGCATCTACAGAGTCATTAATACATGCGACTATTTCTCAATTTCAGTGATGTGGGAAGTGATTTGTAAATTGTCATGGTGTTGATGCCATGCGTCGGAATGATGAAGCTGTTTTTAAGAATAGTACTAATAATACATACGATACGGCCACGGGCTTTCTTTATTTTTAACCGCGGTAAAATAAGGTTCTATTCGACTTTGTAATATTATTGGAAGTACAATTTATTTACTTATCATGGAAATATAAACATTAGAAAAACGGAAGAAAATAAAATAAAAAAAAAAACTGTTATTAAAAAAAGAACCTTTTAACAACTCCTAAATAGTATGTTTTTTTTTTAATTTTAAGGTTTACTGGCCGGAACTATGAAGTTATTTTTTATGTCTTTCACCTGAGCCTGAATTGGATAGACCTGGATAGACCTCTTCCAAAATTCTTGAATCTAGATCCTCCCACTTTCGCATATATGTAGTTTGACCGACTAGTCGTCTCACATCATGTTTATGGACGGAATGTTTAATATTTTTTTGCATTCAAGAAAAATTCGTTTATAATAATATAATGATTTTAAGAATGAGTTGACATATTGGCTCGCCCCACGTGCGTACGAACAAACAATTCCTGTGACGTAATATGTTCGTATTCTTAGCCAAGATTACCGCAAGGTTGAATATATTTTCATGTGTCAAATATATATCATTTATGTCAACAGTGTGAATTAACCGACGAGACGTAAGAATCACAATTTTATTCTAAGTATATTTTGTTTTCGTGACATAATACAATGTTGTGATAGTTGGGGCAGATCAAATTAATTTTGTTCTAACTCATAACAATAGATGCGAAAGTTTTCAGCCGCTTCACAAACGTTTGAAAATATAATTATAATAGTTTCATAATTTCACATATTGCTAACGTCTATTCAAATAGGGTACCGCATTATCAGGCCTATCCCGAACCAATGAAACTTGACTATAACAATAAGTTTCGGTTCCGCCAAAAATGCCAAACAGTGGCCTTAAGTACATGATCCCTGTATCTAAGCTGCGGAACTTAAAAGATAAGCATTTCTTCAGAATCACACTTACTCGAGTACCACTGCGGTCTATACGATACGAGTACGTCCTCGTAACGTTGTATTTGACACGAACGAAATGGAGTGTTAGATTTTGGTCCTTCCTTTTCCTGATTACTGCGTTCAGACCTCATATTGTAGTAGGTATTTGTTAAAGAGTTGAACACCGCTCTGCATTGGCATTTAGACAAAAATGATATAAAGGTATTTTTGTTTTTACTGCGTGTAAATTTAACTAGACGCCTTAGCTTCATTACTTTTATTTTGTCCTTGGCATAACCATCAATTTATTTTAATCGTTAATTTTTATATTCAGGTTTTTACTTATATACTTAATGTAGTTTTAAAATGGTACAAAAAGTCACAAAAAATACCACTCAGGATAAGTTCGTTTATTATTACAAGTTAAGCTTTTTTATTTTTTATTTGAAGCTGCATTCTGTATTAACTGCTTTTGCACTATCCAGTTATGAGTACTCGACAACTCCCTTGTGATGAAATATATGTAAATGTATATTATTACCCACACTAAAAGTAAATCCCCTATTCACAACACAAGTCCATGGCAACAGGTAGCAATCGTAACATGTATACGTGGCTATGGCACACTCGCGGGTTGGCGACCAAACCATTTGTATAATTTTATTCTATGCATGTGCAATGTGCATTTAGGTGCAACACATTGGCATATTGTTCCTTTTTACGTGGTGTAGCATTTATATCACAAATATTTCTGTGGAGAATAGCTATTGTGCGTGAAAAACACAAGTAGCAATATGCTATAGTTACAATTCTAGCGTCCTATTTCTACTTTTTCTCTTTTGAGGAAATTGGCAAACTACCGTCGTTCAGTTCTTTAGATGCAAGCTTCACTGAAATTGAATTTAATTGACCAACGTATTATTTATTCATTATAAGCCAATTGAATAAGTATCTAGGTCAAACAAAATTGGTAGAAGAAAACCGAACTCGAAACAGTTTTTGTTCTTACTTTAGTTTTAATCTTATCTTTTGAAGTAATTATAAAAAATATGATTAAAGGTAATAAGTCCATGAATTCATGATTTTGCTGTCTTGAGTTTCAAGATTACTATTAATTATGAAAATAGTTGGTACTAAGTAAATTCAATTGTTTTTGGTGCAGCTTCGTATTTTGAAACTTAAGCTTACAAACTCCTTTAAAAGTTTAGGCTCCGTATTTTTTAAACTTGTGAAAAATGATACTTTAACTTGTTCTTCTTCTTGAAGTTTTCTCACAAATAAGATTCCTATCTTATAAGAATTACGACGGCTTACTGGAACTTCGAAAGATTTTCTTACGGTGTTTTCCTTCACCTTACCCTATGAAGGTACATGACATAACTTTTAAAAACTCGTATCGATACATACCTACTTTGGTTTGAATGTAATCAATACATTTTTTATTTCACTGAAACCTTCAACAATGATTTATTTTTATGTACAAACTTGAGAGAAAACTCCTTCGAAACTGAAGATAACAAGAACGGCATTCGGTCTTCAATTTATTGAAATGATTCAAAGATGTTATAAATTGACAAGATCATGAACGAGAGGTATGAAGTCTCTTATTTCACAGACAAGTAGGTATTACTGTTAGTAATGTGAGTAAGTATGAATCTTAATCTCGGTAACAAATTAAGTGTATAATTTAAATTTTAATGTTGTGTACAATTGTAACTGGATTTCAGGTTTACTTACAGTCAGCAGTTAAGATCTTTTTTGTACTATGTTAATCTGTAATCTGTATCTGTACCTATTGAATAAAATAAAATAAAATATTAAAACTTATTTTTCCGCTTACTTCCCTCTTAGAAGAAACTAGTTAAACCGCGTATATTTACCCGCACTATTCTCGTTTCGGAAACATCGGGATTTAAAATATCATAACATAACATCACGCCTATATCCCCGAAGGGTCTGGTAGATGTGTACCAATGTACACCCACAGTTCGCCGGTATGTTTAGGTCCCATGTAATAGGGGGCGAGCCTATTGCCACTAACCAGACACAAATCCAAACTCCGAACTGCTACTGAGAATTTCATAGAAAACCCAATAATTACCTTGGTCTACTTGGTAATCGAACCCAAGAACTATCGTAGCAGTCGCGCTTAGAACCACTAGGCCATCGAGGCAGATTTAAAATATCCTATGTGCTAATCCAGGCTATAAACTATTGATGTGCCAAATCAATTCAAATCCGTTAAGCAGGTTTTGCATGATTGAGTTACCAACATCCGCCAAACTTTCACATGCATAATAAGTATGAAATGGAATTAATATTTATTCATCACCTTTTTTTCGGTACTTTATCAGTAGGTGCTAGAGGAATGTTCTTTCTCAAGTTTAATGAATAAGCTATAACTAGAACCTCTCGCTGACGTTGACAATGCATTCCAGAATGAACCTGAACTGTAAAGCATTTCCCAGCAAAGTTCCAAGAATGGCATTTACAAGTTTTATTCTTCACCTTGAAGATCTTGAATTTCTTTTACCGAAGCAATAGAAACTTTGTTTTTACTTTATATGACATTTAGTGGTGGTATAGTATAGCGATGAATTAATTGCGTTGTTTTAGATGAGGAGTATAGAAAACATAATTTCTAGAACATGATTTTCTTACTTATAAAAACTTAGCACTTTTTAAAGGTAGATATTTCAATAAGCTTCAGTTTTTTTTTTGTATTTTAGTGTTTAGCGGTTTTTGCTTTGATTTAAAACTTGGAATTACTACACTTCATTCACCAACAAGTATATATGTACGGCAATAATAACAAAACAAAACAACATATTCTTGCAATTCAAACAAGCATAACGAAACTCTCACAAAGTTATTAAGTTGTTCTTCAGTGAATTTTGTTATATATTCTAGGTTTGCGTTCAACTTACAAATCCGTCGGCGTTATTGAGTTTCTGAGATCCTTTAACATTCTCGGTAATCTCTTATACCCTTCGATCAAATATTACTACCTTTTTGAAGCTCGATGATTGGCCAATAATCTGGTTCTTTGATATCTACACAAAAAACTAAAAATAGCTAGGTGCTGCCACAAATAGACAAAAATCTAAAAGCGTAAATATAGTCTGGCAGTTAGCAAATAAATGTAATAAAATAAACCTAGTTTCTTATAAATACATAAACACACAATTTCTTTGATTATTTAATTACATAAATTTAAAAATACTCATCATGACTTTGCAATTTCGGAAACCGATTAGTTGAATAGATATACTAGATTACCTACTCATAAACTATCAATATTTAAATATCCAGATAACTATCTAATATTGGCCAAATTAAGCCATCAGTATCAATTTAATTGGTTTTCAAATAAAAACCGACTTTTGATTTTTATCAGCGAATATTAATCAAACAATAAAAGTCGCATAAAGTTAAATTCTCCTGAGATAAAAGAATTGATAGCTACGCTTCCCACTACGCGTTGCCTTTGTTGGTATTAAAACATGAGATTAGATGAGATTTCAGATGATTTTCTTTTAACATAATTGTTTAGTGAATTAAGTTCATTAAGAATCATACATGTATTGTTGGATAAATACTGGTGTTTTAATCACAAAACTTTCCAATGTAAAGGTTGAATCTAGTAAGCCAAATTAGAACCACTTTAGATATTTGACTGAAAAAAATATGGCGTATATACCATAAGGTGGTCGCATTCCAGCCGTGTATTGTCTAGTTTGATTTGACTTTACTTTTAGCTCCTGTGATCTTAGCTAATTAAAAAGCTTTTGTTGTAACAATTTTTTTTTTGAACTTACTACTTTTTTTGTTTAATATACTACTTTTGTGGAAAAACTAACGAATGTTCATGGAACCTGGTGAGGCTTGAAACTAGTAAAACATTTTCCATAGTAATCGAAAATCCGTTAAACTCTTATATTATTTGTTATATTTTTATCACTTCCTATTTTCTCTATTTACAATAGCACTGAAAGTATCTACAAAACTCTAATAATGCCTCCGGTTATTTAAACAAATATGATTATACAATTTATTGTTTTATATTACTGACCTACAAAGTACTCATCGCTTCATAGCATTTAAGTGATGACGTCAATGCCAAGGTTTTCACGTCAGAACCGTTGTAGTTGGGACTAGGGGATCGCATTACCATAATACATAGAGATATGGCATTTGCAGAGTGCGGTCAAGATTTATGCCGTGTTATTGATCGTATTTTTATTCCCTTACTAGCTGACCTGACAAACTTCGTACTGCCTAAAACGATAAATAAAAGCCAAAATTTTGCATAAATGAAACACGGCACACATCAAAGGAAAAATAACAAATAATATTGTTTTTTTTTATGTAATTCGATGCGTTGTCATATATATTCACCGTCCGGACTTCCACAAATAATTTAATACCACAATTAGCCAAATCGGTCGAGCCGTTCTCGAGTCTTAGCGAGACTAACGAACAATAAATCATTTTTATAAATGTTTTCCTTTATAAATCCCTTTACCATTTTCTTGGACGACCAATAATCCAAACGCCTCCAAAGAGGTTTAGACTGTAAGCACTATTATTTAGCTGGTTAATATTTAAGCCTGGACGGGTTTTATTAACAAGCGATAATTCTTGTCGTTATTGTGTTTAGGTTTGCGGTTGCATGCCTAAACACTATAATGTTAGTTATTTAGATCTGTTCGTGTTTCAATTGCTCTTAATAAATAATTTAATTTAAATAATCACAACGGACATTGCAAACGGTTTTTTTTTTTTGTAAAACTTCACAACGAAACAAATTCAGAGTTTTGTTTTTGTTTCATACACACTTATACTTACCGTGCCTATACTACATTTTGTATTAGATTGAACCTTGGCTCATTATTACCAGTTAGTGTAAGAATCATCAACGCCAAATTGACTTTATTAAAACAACCTTTTTCATTAGACCAAAATTATTAAGACGTTAATGACGCACACGCTGTACGTACCTGTGGATGTAGTTTGATCTTGGATCGTAAGTTTGTGGTCATACATAAAAGTCTTGGAAGAACATGTATTCAAAACAAAGTGGATAAAGCGAAACAAGTGTGTAAGGATCGTAGCAAGTGGAAAGAAGTGGTCTCTGCCTACCCCTATAAGGGAAAAAGGCGTGATTATATGTATGTATTCAAATAAATATTTGATACAGCAAAATCACGAGAGAACTAGTTGGGTATATTTAAGACTCGATAACATCAAAATCGATGGGGCGGATCATAATGACATCCCGGACCCATAAAAACCGTGCGAAAAACAAGTAATACCATACATTAAAGATATAGAGCATGCGCACATAATGATGGGTCTCAAGACCGGAATAAAGTTACAATAAAGTGCCAAGTACCAAGTACCAGAAAGAAAGCGATCGATCGGTACCTGATAACAGCGACTTTATCAAATAAGCTCGGATGTCGCCGCCCTAGATATATTGCCTATAACCTTAGAGGAGAGCTGGATACTATTCCGACACGCGATACCATTCGGTATGTTTTTGTATGTAAAAAGGTGAATAAATTGCTGACATCATAATGATCTTATCCTTATAGTTAGTTCTTATCCTTATAGGTGTATATTATGTCTCATATAAAAAAAGTCTATATAAACCTAAAGTTGTTTTAAAATACTTATTAGAAACTTAAGTTTAAAAAAATAAATGAACACAGACAAAAATATGGTTTGTAAGAGCGGGTTTGCTACGTAATTCGTGTGTGATGTATGCGACGCATATAAATCAATTAATATTCTTGTTTTTTTTATACATACTGTTTTAAGTTATCATTTCACAGTTCTCATTTATCTACATCTACAATCTACATGATGGTCATTATTTTTAATCTTCAACCCTATGTAACAAGGCTTTAAAAAGGCGACAATTAGTTTTAATACTACTCAATACTCAATATTTATTGCACTCCATATGTTACATTAAGGTGGTGGTTACATTAAAGGGTCGGTACAATATGGACCCTGTAGGGCACGGCAACTTACAATACAATTTATATATACTAAAACTACTACATAAACTACTTATCAACTATTTTGCAAATAAAGCTTAACTAACGTTTAATTTTATTTAGACATATATGTATAAAACAGGGGATATTATTCTTTTAAATTCACATCTTCCATGTATTCTTTAATACTATAATAAGCTTTAGTTAATAGTATTTTTTTTACTTTATTCACAAATTTTGTATTAATGTGTTCATTTTGTATGCTTTCTGGGAGCTTGTTGTATATTTTAATACACATTACATAAGGGCTAGTAGAGTGTAGAGTCATATTAGATGAAGGCAGCATTAGTTTGTTTTTATACCTAAGTGATCTATTTGTATGTTTGTCGCTACGACTTGTAAAAAAATTAGTATGGTTTCTGACAAATTTGCTTACTTCTAATATATACATGCAAGGTAAGGTAAGTATATTAAGTTTTATAAAAAAGGGTTTACAACTGTCGGTTTGGTCTATGTGTGTTATAATACGAATAAGTTTTTTCTGTAAAGTAAAAAGGGTAGGTGCGTTAGTACTGTTTCCCCACATTATAATCCCGTACATTAGCCAGGCATGAGCGTAGGCATAATAGGTAGTAAGTGCTGTTTTAAGATCAGTAGTTTTTTTTACCTTCGCGAAGTGCATAGCTGAATCTTGACAGTTTTGACCTAATTTTATCTATATGTGTTTTCCACGAGATATGTGTGTCTATAGTAAGGCCTAATAGTGAGAAATCTTTTACTACTTCAATATTTATACCGTTAGTTGTAAAATTAAGTGATAGGGGGGATTTTTGATAGGGGTAAAAAGTTATTAATTTAGTTTTTTTATAGTTTATCTCAAGGTTGTGTTCATTCATCCATTCAGTTGTTTTGTTTAGGACTGAGGCAAGCTGTTCATTAATTTTACTATTGTCTTGACAGGAAGTTAAAAGAGAGATGTCGTCTGCAAAGAGTACTGTATGAGAGCAAGGTCCATCCATGATTTTAGGGAGGTCATTGATGTAGATCAGGAAAAGTAGGCATCCAATGACACTGCCTTGGGGAATGGATGAGTTTATAATTTTTCTATCAGATCTAACACGCGTTATTTGTTTTGTATCGTAGTTAAAGTTTTCTATTTCGACGTATTGCTCTCTATCCTTTAAATATGATGTGAACCATTTATGGGTTGTTCCGCGAATGCCTATTCCATATAATTTGTTTAAAAGAATTTTGAATTGGACTTTATCATATGCCTTGGTCATATCAAGGAGTAATCCAACGGCATATTTTTTATCATTTACAATGTTTATTACTTGTTGGATATATTTGTAAACGGCTAGTATTGTGGATCGTTGCTTGCGGAATCCATTTTGGCTTTCGTCAAAGATTTTATATCTCTCGCAAAAACAGTAAACACGATCACACATAGCTTTTTCGAATATTTTTGAAATGGTTGGTAATAGAGCTATAGGTCGATAGTTGTTAGGGTCTGTCTTTAGGTTCTTTTTAAAAAGTGGTTTTATAAGGGCTTTTTTTAGGTTATCAGGGAATATACCATCTTCAAAAGATTGATTTATTAGAACGCAGAGGGGGATGGCTAATTCATCCGCACATTGTCTAATTAAAGAGGGTGGAAGCTCATCGATTCCGTGACTATTTTTGTTTTTAAGGTTTTTTATAATTTTGTGAGTTTCTCTTGGATCTAACGGTCTAAGAAAGAACGTGTTCTCTGTTTGGTGTAGTACGGGCAAGCCGTTCTTTGTATTGTTTGAGCCACCTTCTCCAATTGAAGCAAAAAAGTTATTAAATGTATTGACTACTTGGTTTGGATTTGAAACTACAATATTGTTTATTTCTAATTGTATGTTGTATTTATCATGAAATGTTTTTTTGTTCGTACGTTCGTTTATAATGTTCCACATCGCTTTTACTTTATTTTGAGCCGTTTTAATTTTATTAATGTAATGTAATTTTTTAGAAGCTATTACCGATTTCTTTAGTATTTTTTCGTATTTGGTGTAGTATTTTTTTAAAATTGGATTTTCTGTTTTAATAGTTAAAATTTTCAACAATCTTTTATTTTTGCATGACAATTTGATACCTTTAGTTAACCAGAGTTTCTTATTTTGTGTGTTTAATTTAACTTTCATTTTTGGCATCGTTTTATTGAGTATCATAGTTAACGTATCGTTAAAAGCGTTATAATTATCATTAATATTTTGTGTTTCTACTATAACATCACTCCAATTTATTGAGTTTAAGGCTAATTTGAATTTATCTATATTAATTTTATTATATATTCGTTTTTCTGTATACCATAGTGAATGTTTAGGTTGTTGCTGGATTTTTAAATTAATTATAGTGCTACAATGATCAGAGAAGCCAAGTTCCTCGACAGATGTATTTAGGTCCTTGTTATTAAAGTTCGTGAAAATTAGGTCTAGACATGTTGATGTAGTTGATGTTATATGTGTTGGAAGTTTTATGTGTTGAGTGTACTTGTATTCAGACATAAGGTCTAAGAATGTATTTGATTTTAAATTGTTTTTTAGAATATCTATATTGAAATCTCCACCAAGGATGATGTTACATTTTGAGTATTTCTTATTTATAAATGTTAGTATATTTTTAAGTTGGCTATAGAAAATTTCTTCTTCTCGTCTGTTCCAATACATAGTCACTAATAATATATTTTCTTTAGTTATTTCAGCCGCACAAACTTCCAAGATATATTCAAGTGACATATTAGCTATGTCGTATCTCTCAACGCAGTCTTTTTTTTCATCTAGAAGTATGCAGACGCCGCCGCCGCCACGCTTTTCTCGGCAATATGAAGCAGCTATTTTATAACCACTGAGGTTTATCATATTTAGTTTGTCTTGTGATAGCCATGTTTCAGTTATACATATAGCTTGGTATGTTGTTGGGTTTTGATTAAGGAATGCTTCTAGTATGTGTTGTTTGTTCCAAAGACTTTGGATGTTTTGAAATATTATTTTAAAATATTGGTCTGTGTTCTCGAAATGAATGGATTTCTTCGTGTTGTTGAGACAAATAGTCTCCTTTATGTTGTGTGGTCGTAAGGTCTCTGTCATATTGACGAAAAGTACGGTTTTCTTTGTTTGTTGATGTTTGTTGATTTGGCTTGTTGTGGTTGAGTTCGTTAGCTTTATTTGTAGAAATGACGTCCATAAATAGTTTTTCCACTGTTAATGTGGATTGCGATAGTATCTCGTCCTTGAAGTCTATGTGTTTGCCTTCAATAAATAATTGGTTATTGCGAATGGCTGCCTTTTGTCCCTTATTGCGTGCTATGAGCATTTTATCACGCAATATTTTCCTCTCGTTTCGTGCTTTCTCGTCTAAATGTTTGGAAATATGTAGTTTAGTGCCCTGAAAGTACAAGCTATTATTTACGATATTTTTAGCCATTCTTTTGCTCATGAATTCGATCACCAAAGGTCTGTTTCGGTTGTTATAGCGTCCAATTCTGTATGTGTCCTCAACATAACCTGTTATGTCCACTCCCAATATGTCCCAAAAAATAGCTCCGATTCTTAGATGTAGGTCTTCTTCTTGTTCTTTATAAATTTCTGTTAGTCCATATAGTACTATCTTCTTTTCATTCATTTCAGGTATTTTATTTTCTGTAGAGAGTGACATTTCATAGGTCAGTTTTTTAATTTCTTCCTGCAAGGATGCTGTTTCAATTCCCAGTTTATCTATTTGGTTAGTTAAGCTTTCTATCTCAACTTTTCGTTTTTCATTTTGTAGGGCCAAAGCAGTTGTATCTTCCTTTATTTCTTCTCTGAATAGTGAAATCGCTTTGTTTATTTCTAATTGAATTGTGTTTTTTATTTCTGATATAATAGAAATGTTGTTTTCTTTCAGTTTTGTGGATATCAAATCGCTCAAATTTTGTAGTGTAAGTTCCGAGTTATGTTGTACGTGGAATGGGTTTGGACTTATAAAATTCAACGTATCATCAGCAATACTTTGGTCATCATCGGAGTTAGTGATGTCCCCAGATTTGACGGGTGACATTTGTTGCTGATAATGGATAGGTTTATTTACTTCATCCATCTTGGGTTGTTTATCGCGGCAGGAATGACAATTCCAAAGTGTTTTCTCTTCTTTTGTCATTTTACATAAGAATGTTTGCGTAGATACCTTTGCGCACGCCAAATCATAATTGTTATTGCATACAGTGCAGGTAAGATGTCGTTGGCGGCGTGTTACAATTTTTTGAAGACAGCCTGTACATGACAGCGACATCTTTTAGTTGTATTTTTCAAAATTGCACATAATCAGTAAATCTTGACGTAGTTCATGTGACATTCGGTAGATGGCTTTTAGTTTAAGGTTGAAAACATAGATGACGCTTTTTTTTTTTTTAATTCTCATAGTATTTTTCTCTTGATTATCCAAACAACAGTGGGATGGGAACTCACAAAAAGAGATTATTCTGCGCCAGATTTGAACTTATGACGTTAGTTACTTCAAAAATCTCTGTAGGATATCAAATCCTCCAGGCCATCTGTCACTAACTATGAAGTGTGAAATTGTTGTTCTGTTCGCACTATTAGTTTTGTACGTTAAAACGTTGCAGTTTTTGAATTTGAATTTTGAATAATGTAAATATCTGTTTTTAAATTTTATCACTGTACACAAAATAACACTTTTATAGATTATTAACTTTATCACATAGTCATTCTAGTTTGTTTGCACTGTTCTGTTAGTTATTTTAAATTGTTTTGAAATAGTTTTATCACTGTATTATGGTAATGTAAACAAACTTTATTTCACTATTTTGAAAGACGTTTTTATGCACACTTGTCTTCAAGTAACGACGAGATAACGTTACCACAGAGTTATTGCACTATTATATTGCGTATTTACTAGTTATTTACTGCAAAAATTGACTTTTAGTATTTTTAAATAATTAATTTACGTGGAGACGATCTTTACCCTTCTACTGTACTTTACCCTACTACTGTAACTAATTCGTCCCTGATCCTTATCTCTTCCGAAAAACGAGATAATTTTGTAGGTATGAAAAACATTGAGTTTTCATACTATTGCTAAAAGATTTAATCTTTCAAATTGTAGGTCAATACAAGTGATAAATATCCAAGACTTAGGTAAATAAAAATAGACAAACTTTAGTATGCTTAAAGAATTGTTAGCATACAGAAAAGTGTTTTGAGTAGAACACAGCTCAAAGGCATCTATGTCATGTCCGTGTCAATTTAAATTTACATATTTTGAACTAGGATGAAAAATACATTCCTGTTTCCACTATCGCTGTTCTAGTAAAAAGGCAAAGATAATATTATCCCTTAGTTTAGATTACTTTTAGTATCCGGATATGTTTTTGAATCAAGTAGCCCTTGATATAAATTTTAAGTCATTATTCCAGCTTTTGATATTTAATTAGGTCGTTACATGTGCTCAAAATGTATTCTTGGTCTTAAGAGCTCAAAGTACTATTAACAACCTTTCAATATTTGTCCAAAATCGTGAAAAATGGTCGCAGACTCGCTAATAGACTCTCTCGAGACCAAGTTATTTAAATCATTAATAACTATAACCTATTATTCATTATTTTAAACTAAACATTGAAAATTGAAAGTTAATTTTTATTTTTTTAATAATTTGAACAGCGGAAAATAACTATGCGGAAGAGAATGCAGATGTTTAAAACCAATATTTGTATTCAACGTTCGACTGAAAAAACAATATTACGTGTGTCGGTATAAAAAAAAACAATAACAATACCACGTAAAATGCAAATCTAGAAATTTCTACGGTACAGGGAATCGCAATGCAGAACGAAAATTAAAGAAAACTTGTAAAATAAAAGTGAAAAGTTCTCGAACAGTGCAATCTTAACGAAGACTTCGAACATCACTAGGTATTCAAAGTGGTTTTTTTTTTTATTCTGAAGATAAAATATTATTCTTCGCAAAAATTATAATAAACTTTGACAAACTACTGGTTTTACAAACGGTTATAAATATTATAAATTGAGGTTCACCGCCGCGTCTGTCAGTCTGTCTGCACGCGATAAGTTCAAATTTACTTAACAGATTTTAATATGGTTTCCAACAATGGATAGAGTAATTAAAGCGGAAGGTTTATGTGCATAATGCATTAACTTTTCTCCGCCCAAGTGAAGCCGGGGCTGATCGCTAGTTAGAATATAAAAACAACAGGAAACCCGAGCCAGTGAGACAACAAAACATTCGCATTCATGAAAGCCAATGTTATCGACACCGTATTGCTAGCTTCGTGGTTATAGTTTGTTAGCCAATATTCGTAATATTATTATATTCTTGAATTAAATAGTGGTTTTTATCAAGGAGTTTTATAAATAGCTAAATGTTTCGTCATAATCGCATAATTCTTAGAAAGATACCTATAAATTGTATAGAGGTTAGTTTACTCAAGTTCGTTTTATCTGGAATAATTTTGAATTATGACGGATAAAGTTACTAGTCCAAAGTTCGAAAATACCACCAGTGATAGAAAAGTTGAAAAGTAATCGTCTGTATATGGACATGTTATGAGGAGGTACAAAAGTCATACAACTAAAAAGGTAATAAATATGGCAGTGAATGGGTTCATGCAAAGGAAAATCGAAACAGATATAGTGGTATTGTGTGAAGGATTATATGAGAATATTTCATAACTTCGCCACGTCGTAGTGTTTCGATAAATATTTTAAGTGATGGAAATTCGACGGAATTAGTTTGGGAAGCACCGAGTCGTATCCGAACTTTTGTTTTATGTAATCCTTACACGAAAAAATTCAACGGATCCCGCAAATCCGTGTTGTAAACTGCATAGTAAAACTCCTTGATAAAAAGTGCTTTCTATTTATGCTCTTTCATTTTTAAAGTATTCGTTTATATACAAATGTGTTCTAAAACAGAGAAAAATCCTATCTGTTAACATACAGTGATAAGCAGAAAATGAAATGTAGTACTTAGAGATTACTTTGGGGAAAAACAAGCGCCTATAAATTACCTGACAGAATTGGCAAAATATTGTTTGTGTTATTCCAGAACAAACAAAGGAAAGTGGGCTAGTGACTATTAACTCGTTAAATAAGGTCATAGTAAATAAAGTTTAATAAAAACAAATTCGTAACTATACGTCGTAACGTTCGTAATCTTTCGCCAAAACTTTGACCAAGGCTGTGACAATCGAACCGAGTAGATTTACAGTCAGCCGCAGTATTTTATTTTATTTCCGAAGAATAAAGATAAGGTCTTTCATGATTGTCGAATAAAATCGACCTATTTTATTGAGCACATCGTCTCTAATTGAGAATCATTTACTTTGCCAAGTCTTTTTGTTTAGTCCTTTTCTTCTGGATTTTCTGTGCATTATTTACCAACCTTAAGAACTAGCTTGTACTTTTGTGTAAATATTTATCGTATAAAATCAATTCATTATAGTACCTATTATATTTCTAAACGTCAATATAAAGCTTTTTATCCGTAGGCACTGCTTATATGCTACACAAAACATTAATTTTATTAGTAAAGCTGTTCACAATAAGTTTCTTAATAATTAAATTACCTAGTTATTGTCACGTTAAAGAAGTCCTCAAGTAATTCCGTTCTTTGCGAGCCATTTAGCCGGCAACAGTTTATTGAAGCACTTACATAATAGAAACTGAATCCCAATGTAATTAGGAAGCGCTGCTCAGTTTAAGCTGCTTCATAAGGGTTTATTGTTTGCTAACAGACCGTACTAAACACGACATGGGGTTATTGTCTTCCAGCCTTTGTACGTTATCCGCCTGAAGCCCCCACACCTAGGTGTATACCGGCTTAACTGGTATTTCCTAAGCCATCGCTGTATTTTTCCCTGACGAAGACTAGAAAGTCATTTCTAGAATAGAAACCAGATATCAGTTTAAAATGTCATCTATTAATACTTAAGCATCTTCTTTAATGCGGCCTTAAAACTAATCGATGGTTCTTATAACAGCTGTCTTACATAAGAAAGTGGTTATCAAAATATTCCACTCTATACGCAATTCTTTCGAGCTACGCTAGAGGTCTTGGGTTCGATTCCCGAGTCAACCAAGGTGTTATTGGGTTTTTCTACGAAATTCTCAGTAGCAGGTCGGAGTTTGGATTTGTGCCCGGTTAGTGGCAATAGGCTCGCCCCCTATTACATGGGACCTAAACATATCGGCGAACTGTGGGTGTACATTGGTACACTTCTGCCTACCACTTCGGGGATACAGGCGTGATGATATGTTATGTTATGTTACAAATATGAAAAGTTAAATGAGCTATCAAAGTTTTGTTCATATGATAACATTGTATTAAAACGTAGCATAATAATGCGTTTGGGACGGTTTTATAACGTTGAATAATGCCCGTCACTTTTATTTAGTTCGTAAAAGTCATTATGTTACCCCTTTGCTTCATTATTTTAATTTATATTTTCGTCGTTTAGATGAAACTTTGCATGAGCTTGTCATAAGTTGAGGTATATGTAGCTGTAGGTACTCGTACATGTGTAGATTGGCTGCAAAATGTGAAATATAATATGAGACTACACACTTAATTGGATGTTTTCTTTCCGTATTAGTAAATACGTAAATAAAAGAAGAGGACTTATACGACAATATCCGATTTTGTAAATGGGTGAATTTCCCAAGTGCCTTATTTTTTTGTCTTCGTTGAAAATAGTATTTGAAAAAAGGAATATAGTTCTGAATAATTTTTTTTAGTATTCAATAGGTAGTTATTGGATTGTGGCAAAAATATGATTTGCCTAGGACTATTACAAAGGTAGAAATAAAATACATAAACCTCTATTTTTTTGCAAATCGGTGCTGTCCCACTACTTTTTTTGGAAACAAAACTGCTTATACACTAATAAAAATAAATAAATTAGGTATATAACTTATTCTATTTTATATAATATTAGTTGTTCTATTAATATGTAGCACATTTTATTACATAATTAACGATTATTATTACTGAGAGGCACAAACGTACTTGTCCTGAAAAATATTCTCATATCGCTGGACAAAAGTAATTCAAACATAATTTTACATCGACGAGTCGGACAGCATCCCCACCCCTATTGTATTTCCCTTGTTGGTGTGTGCTAGTGGGCAGTCAGGATAGAAGTGGGTTAAATCGCTGCATATGCCCACCAAAACTGTAAGAACGCCATTTCAGTTACTCCCGGACAATTATTTTATATAATCGGTGGTTGCATTTTTCTAGTGTAATGAGTAGCTTTTTTATTATTGTTTGGTTCTAACAGAGGCAGTAAGTGAATTAGCTTCATTGTCTGTTATTGAATTTATCCTAGATATTATGCATTTTTTATAATTTTCTAAAAAGTGTGGATTTTCTCATGTCGCTGTTCTCATATCGCTGTAATCGGTGGTCTTTTTTACCACCGATGTGATAATTTACACCGAAATGATAAGAAAAAAACAATCGGTCTCATATATCTCATATCGGTGTTTTGATTCGTGATCAACGCACAGTTTTGTCACATCGGTGGATTGCTTTATCATATCGGTAGATCATTTTATCATCTCGGTGAGTCGTTATATCATATCGGTAGATCCCGTTTACATACAAACATACATACAGACACGTACATATGTACCTACATACAAACATTCGTACATACATACATACAAGGTAAGTTTACCTACATAGACTGCCAAAATCATTACCACGATACCACTGGGTAGTAGAAGATGTATAAATAAATGCATCATTAAGGGAGGTCTGTATTGGGTAATACGTCCATAGGCTGAGATGATGATGGTGAGGTGGAGCAATTGAACGCATTAAAAGTTTCTATGGCAAAAAAATAATAGTTAAAAAATAGTAAGTACGTAATAATAAATAACAAAATAATAAATAGCTAAAAAGAAAACATAATAGTAGCTTAATTTTGTTTAAGAATGCCGAGGCCAAAACTAAAAGATGAGGCGAAAAACAGGTGGAATAGGTTGCTGGAAAGAATAAACAAAGCCTAAATCAAAAGCTATTCTGTGTTAAGAGAGGAGCATTTAAGAAAACGTTTAGCTTAACTTAGATATGAGATTTTTGTTTTATTTTTTTAATATATTTCATTCAATAAAGACAATGATTATAAAAATAATCATTATATTTTTAATTTTAAGTACCTCTAGAAAACGTAAAAAATAGGTACATAATTTCAAAAATACATTTTTATTTTATATCTAAGAACTCAAGTTCTCTTTGGATGTGATCTGCCCTAAGTTCAGATCTTCATATCTAAGTCACCTTGAAGTACCTACTAACTATTTTTTTTCGATGTTCAAAGGTGAATAGATTATCATATCGCTGGATATGTTCATCATTTCGGTGGATACACTTATCATATCGGTGTACAAAAAAATTAATCGGTGCCGGTTTTTCACATCGGTGGAAACCAAAATTCAAACTGAATTTTCTCCTCAGTCTTAAATGATACGTTGATGAGATTAAATTTGGGGACATTTTGTATCCTAAAGATTACATAAAACCTGAAAAATCAACAAAAAAATAAAAATTGTAAAAGTTCACCGATATGATAAGAAAAATGGCATTTGTTGAAATTCACCCAAATATACTGTATTATTTATTGCAGATTTGTTCACATTCATGGGTAAACTAGGTTTAACAATTAAAGTAAAGGTAGTTTTTATATTTTTAATGTAAATGAACAACACATGTAGTTCTAAGTAGTAGATCTAAGCTTGACTGCTACGCTAGAGGTCTTGGGTTCGATTCCTAACTTGACCAAGGTTTTATTCTATGAAATTCTCAGAAGCAGGTCGGAGTTTGGATTTGTGCCCAGTTAGTGGCAATAGGCTCGCCCCCTATTAAATGTGACCTAAACATACCGGCGAACTGTGGGTGTACATTGGTACACCTCTACCTAACCCTTCGGGGATACGGGCGTGACGATACGTTTTAAAAAATGTAAATGAATTGGATGCGAAGAATTCTCACTAACCTATTGAATAGCATTTAGCAACAAAAATGTTGTATCTAGGTTACTAAAATATTAAAACTCAGGACCTTAAAAAATGATTTTCTAAGATATGAATTATTTAAATATTTATATATTCCGTATATTTTGGCAACATTTTACACATGTCACATTAAATTAAATCGATATTTAGCTTAAATGATATTATTTTAGATCGGAATAGTTAGATAGTGTCAACAGCAAATTTAGGTAGATACTTATGTATGCATTTAGAATGGGTGTTAGATACGTTACAGTTTTACTAGCGTATGCCCGTGGCTCTATCCGTCTGGGTGACAATACTGTTAATTTTTTTTCTGGAGGATCGTGCTTTTGAATTATTTCGTTTTTTTTTTACTTGAAACTGATGACACATAGTGTGAAACAGGTAAAAATGGTACATACAAACAGTACATAATTTATTTAAGGGCAGTGCATAAGATGACAACTCTGCATTTGATTTACGAACACCTACTGAGATCACTATCGTCTATTTTTTAAGAGATCTGTGCATTTATCCTGAGCGCAGGCTTTGATTCCTTGAACGGGCTTTCACTATCGTCTTGAATGTGCATAAATATACAAGATCATTAATGCCCACAGCTGGGCAAACGCTCTATTACCTATGCCATTTTCATTTCCTTTCTCTAAACAGTCCTTTTATAAGACAAAGTCACATGTTAGCTTCTTTCTTTTTTCACACTATTCTCTAGTAACACTGAGTATTAACTTGTGGACCTAAAAGTAGACTGATGCACCTCCTTATAGTCGTAAGTATTTAGCAACATTCAATTGAACTTTTAAATAAAGTAATGACATTTATAATACCGTAATTTAATCTACATGTAATTACACAGTACACACTTTTGAATACTATTTATTAGAGATAAGGTTTAGATTTATTACGTTAACGTCCTTTCTTGAGGACGTCTGGTTATCTTTGAGGAGAGGTTAATATTTTTACATGATTTCATGGTAAAAGCTTCATTTTTCAAGATTTATGTAAAGGTTTGAACTGCTTATTTTATTATACTCACAAGTAAAGTCAAGCTTTGGTTTAATTCGGGTGAAAAGCATAGTACGAACGTACAATGAATGAAAATTCAATATAAGTATATGATCCGGTAATAAAGCCAACATAATATTTTAACAAGGGAATCGACTTGATTTTTCTAATTTGATTCTAAAAATTATGATTTCCAAAACCTTTTTCTGGGATTATTTAAGTGTTTTCTTATTAACAGATCTGAAATAAATCAATTTACAACAAATTGTGTAGCTTCAATGTAATATTTTTTTCCTATGTTTTACTCGTATTTGCAATACGGTATAATCCGCTCGACCTTTATTTCAAAGCGCAATATTTGCGTTAACCTTACAAATCATTATTTATGGCTCAAATCCAATAATATTAATAAAAATATTTTTATTTAATTTTTGTTGCGATTTGTGAAATAAAAAATTAGAAGACTTACATCATAATGTGCAGACAAACAAACAGGTTGTAATAGACAATAACATTGTATCTGTATGTATCTAGAGGTGTTCAGTGACCTCAAATAACTGCATAATTATATTATTAATAGACGTCAGTAACTTTTTCGATTCTTATCAATAACATTTTAATAGCACCTGAAGTGGCGTAAGTACCTAATAAAATGTAATTAATCAAGTTTGAAGTAGATACATATAATTCAATACATACATACGTACCTACTTTCAAATTTGTACATATACAAATAATACAACAGAATAGTAATGTGATTTATTCTAAAGATTATGTAAAATAAATTTTACGGAAAATCACTGTTTTGTAAAATAGTGTTAAGGGCAATAAAATGTGGAACCGTGTGATAAATGAAATGGTCTAAGGTTGCTTCAAAAGCAAAATAATAAACAAAAACACATTAGCGTTTAGAAAAAAAAAATGGAAATTGTCTTTTGATTTTATTCATCCACTATCATCTAAATTTATTCTATTCACATCGATCTAACTATGTCATACAATGACGTCAATTTGATTGCATTGCCGCCCATTTAAAAATCAAATTAAAAATTGCTTTTTATTTGCTGAATTTATTAGACTAGATAAATTTCACTTACTGCAAGCCAAAAACCTGATTTATTTAGTGCGTAATTTAATAATCTTAAATATTTTAAAATCTTTTAATGGCCAGTAAAATCACTGCATAATTTTCAGAATAAAATAAAAAAATAACTTTATGAAGTAGTCGATAAGAATCGACGTAAGTATCGCTTCAGATTTATTTCCAAAACAACCTCTTTTTAGAAATTGTTTTCGTCTGTCAATATACTCTACCCTGCTCGACCCAAATTCAGGAGTTAAACCCAACGTTTAGAAATAAGGGTTGGAATACTTACGGTATTTATGTGTTACACGTAATACGTAGATGTAGTATATTTTTATTATGTATCTGGAGAGCAACAGTTACCCTCATAAGAATCTACTTTCTACGCTCAATATCTCTCATCCGAATGAATTATTCATTTTGTATTTTATAAGAGAATGTGATACACGTGGGTGTCTATACTGTCTATGCCAAAAAACATTTAGTTATCAACAAACATTCTTGTAAGTTCAGTATTCACAAGTATATTTTTAGTTAAATTAACATAAGATCGGAAAAGGGTCATAGTCATTTATGGTACTTTTATTTTATAACTCTGTACTGCAATTTTTTTTTCTAAACTCTAGGTATACCTGTCTTAATGTATAGCAAAAACAATATTTCTCGCAGCCTATTCAGGAAAGTGTCAATTATCTTTAAGTTTCTTTATGTGTCCTATTGTAGAAAAGTTAAATATTATGTCATTATTTCGTATGAATTTGTTTTTCACATTCTCCCGTGATTTTTCTTTTTTATTGCCGTATACCGCCATTCGCATAAAATGTATCCGCGGGACAATGTGATAATGGTGTCACATCTTGAAATATTACTTCTCTTGAAGAATTATATAACACTGTTTGTCAATGCGGATCTTACATAAAAGGAACGCTTCATTTTTTTTTTGTCGATAAGTTGTATGAAACGATTAATGCAAATTACTTTTATCTTGGCCCTGAAAAGGACAGGAAAATAACACCGAGAGTTTACTTAATTTTATTGGTCAACTAGTGACCCACCCAGACTTTGCCTATATCTTTTCTGCTTTTTGCATTTTCATGACTCGCTGTAGGGACTGTTTGCTTGTATTGCTTTCCTAGTTTTAATTTAACCACTCTCTATGTGCATAATTTTATTCAAGAGCTTTTAACTAGGAAGAAACTTTTAACATTCATTTTTATTGTAGTTAAATCTTATTTGCTTTTTTGCAGTTTCAAAGAAAGAATGCGCATAGTATTTTGGCGATAAACGTGCGAACACTTACTTAGATTATTGTTGTTTGCCTATTCCATTTCAATAAATAAAATCATTTTGACAGTAAGTAAACAACTATTCTTTATTAATGAAAGTTCTTTAAATACTTGACTAAAAGTAACGAAACTAAATCTGTAAAAAGAAACACAGGGCCGATAGATAATGTTAATGATATAAACAATAGAAGCTGCTACAACTTTTTTAATATATGTCTACTATTAAACTAAGGCCTAAATCAGACGAAAGTCAATCAGAACTTTTATTAAAATAAAATGAAGCGGAAAACAGTGGGTGGAGTTACGTAGTTAACGTAGTCGAACAAATAACTGGTCCAATCCGACAATATTCCGCTCCAACTTTATTTTAATCAAGACTATCTTATCTTATTTGCCTTGATCTTGAATAGACGGGGACTCGAAATATAGGCTAACCCTTTTTAGGAGTGGTAGGGCTTGATTAGATTGTTCGGGCGTCATCGCTCTGGGTTTTTTAAAGCTAGAACACCTACTAGTGCCTAGTCGCACCCTATTTGTTATTCCATATACATTATTAAACATTATGTACCCACTTACTTACATAGTCTATTTCCGGACCTTTTTTCCTTCTGTCACTGCCACTACGGGTATTAATTTAAAATGTATGTCATATTTTTATTGTAACAAAGATGTTCCCCTAAGTAAGTAAGCTATAAAAAAACCATAACATAAAGTTTATGTGAAGAACCTTTTTTAGTAGCATTCTGCACTTCCGGGTTCCCGATTAATTTCTGCAATGACATACATAATCATAGAAATTGATGTCATAAGCATTAAAACGAATTATGATAGCAAATTTTATCGCTGATCGATTTAAGGTCCTTCGGTTGGTAAGTAATTAAATTTTCTACGGAATAATACCTGCTGAAAGACGTCCAACGGGGTTGTTATAATTTGAGCTCGTCTTAATGTGAACGGCGTTAACGCCAGATGCCAGCCATTATTCCATTTTATCAAAGATATTTTTGAAAGGAACTCAAAATGGTACCTTTTTAATTAGATATTAAGTTTAGGTGCTAGGAATGAAACTGTTTAAAGAATAAGTAAGTGATAATTTAATTAAAGTTATTGGAATACTTAAAAGATTCAGAAACGAGTTCAGGAGAAAACTAGAATTTGGCTGAATAGATTTATTGATGTTTGAAGATATCCCTATGTTAATTTTATTTACTCATAAGTTTTCATATCACTGTTTTTTTTTATTCATGATGTTTACCTACAAAAGAGTATACGTATAGTACGTACAAAAATATATTTAATTAATTAGAAAAGAAAATCGATTTTAGATCCTAATTGAAAAATATTTCAAACGTGTCATGAATCCGAAACGTTTCAATTTGTGACAAAATTTTACCGATGGCTAGGTAACACCCAACTTGGTATTTCAATAAAACGGCTTTGGGTACTCACTTATCTATGCGCATATTGAGGCCTAGTAGATTCTATTAATATCCTGTTGTACCCAGTTTTATCCATTATCTAGTTGGTGGTATATTGGAGAGGACACTGTCCCTATCTAATGTTTATTCACGAACATATAACCACAATAGGTAGGCGGTAATACGTTTTTACGACGCAAAGCGATACTATCCGCTGATTTTATCTTCACAAACGCGCCTATTCAAATGATACCGCTTATTTCTATATATCTACTGAGCATTATTAAGAGCAACTCGTATTATCTTTTATGGTATCGTAAATTTTAGGTGCTTACTTCATACGCGTTGCTAACAAGCTGTTTTCAGCTAACACCATAACAATCTTGACAATTATGAAATAGAACCCCACACTTGCCGAAATGTGGAACTTAACATTAATTATTCAGGAAAATATTTTGTGCCGGTAGAGACTTGACAAACCAAACCAGAGTTAAATATTGTACAAAAAAGTTTTTTTTTTCATAATGAAACTTAAACAAGAATGGGGTTTTCTATCTCTGGAATCTATGGGACATCTGAAACATTGTGGGAATAAACCAACCAATGGCAATCGGGAAACCTATTTACTCTTAAATACCTATATTAGTGTTACTAAATATATTATTTTCTTTAAAGTAATAAGTGTGTACTGTAGTGTAAAATAGATACATTAAAGTTATCGAAATTATAACGCACTTTAAATATTCAAACTACTAAGTTTAATTTCTATTTTGTTTGTGATAATACAGTACCAAAAACATGTTATAAGTTTAATATAAAAATTAAAATTTGCGCGATCCATCATCTACTTAATACAATAATGTACTCATAATATTTTTGATGATGATTAATCTTCATTAATGTTTCGTCAAATTAGAGGAATATTTTTTGAAAACTCATCACAACTCGAGGGGAAAAAATATACTTAAATCTTTTTTACTTGGCAATAATATAGGTACCAAGATACAAAACAAAGTTAGATGATCCCGAATATCTTGCTGTGTAAGGTTTTCGCAAAATGTTCGAAGTTTTGAACAGCATGATTCAAATACTTTATGTCAAATAAGAAATGTAGTATATCCGGTATATCCGGAATTAGTTATATCCGGTAGGTCTCACAGTCATCAAGCATGTATTCTTATAAGTACACACAGTAATGTCTGGGGCGCTATTCCGCTATTTCAAAGTAGGTGGGTTAATGAACGTTCCGTTGTACTAATTGTCATTATGCGTAATTTTCGTATTCACCCACTGATTTTAAAATAGCGGAATCGCGCCCCTGAAAAGTGCAGTCAGTGTGGTAATTTATCTTTAAGTATAATACTGAACTCTGTGATAAAATCTAATAATTAAAGTCTTTTTTATCATATTTGGATGATTATGGTAAGTAATCTCTAATCCGGGTAGCGACTTTTTGGTCTAAAAGAATATAAGGGACATTTACGCAAAAAACAGAAGAAATTACAGTCATTATTCTTTAGGTACAGTAAACTATAAACCTCAGATAACTATAATTTTAATCTTGGTTTAGGCAGGTTCACTACCTAGTCGATAGCCTTATTTCTATTACATGTAAATAAAGCCATAATTAACTAAATTGATTGCTTGTTAGATTTTAACAGGGATCCCATCCATAATATCTAATATGTTTACTTGTCTTAAGTAGATACAGAATTTAAAAAAGTTCTCTACCGATATGGCCAAACCATTTATGAATATCGTATTCATTTTGCACATAAATTGTATGAGGGCGGAAGATGTGTCATGCATACACAATCGGCGGCAACTCATGAAAAATATACGGAAAGCGTATTACTTCAGTTGCGAGACTGATAGTATGGAGTTACATGAGTTTATTGCTTCTATACGAGTATCATATGGGTAATATACAAGCGATATAGCGGCTTATTGTGAGTATTGTATTGCCTGAGAAGGAAATAAGTACGAGCCCCTTATAATGCCTAATATCAATTAAGTTAGGTATTTTAGATAAAGATGAATAATTAAACTAGTGCCTAAACATAACATAAAACATAACGCCTGTATCCCCGAAGGGGTAGGCAGAGGTATACCAATGTACACCCACGGTTCGCCGATATGTTTTAGGTCCCATGTAATAGGGGGCGAGCCTATTGCCACTAACCGGGCACAAATCTAAACTCCGACCTGCTACTGAGAATTTCATTTAAAATCCCAATAACACCTTGGTCGACTCGGGAATCGAACCCAAGACCTCTAGCGTAGCATTCGCGCTTAGCACTACTAGGCCAACGAGGCAGTCTACTAGTGCCTACAGGGTCAAATCGACTTTATTTAAAGCACCATTGTTTTATAAAGTTAATTCACAATTTAATAAATTATTTTTAACGCATCGGTTTCTCAATGGTAAAGAATCACTGTTTGCAGGTTAACAGGTACGTATAGGTACGGTTAAAAAAAGACGAAAATGCCTTCGGTAGTTATTGAGTTTATTGTGTTCAGACAGACAGATAAACAGACGCGACGATTCCTTACTTTTATAATATGTATAGAAGATACTGTGAAGGATTATAAACACATACGCAACTCTAACTTAAAATGCGTAAGCATTTAACTGCAAAGCAATCGCAAATCACAAAATCCATATAACCAGGCAGTAGGACATAAATTTTGTATTCCATACAAAAGCCGTACATTTTTTGCAATTAAATGCTTTTGCAAGATATATAGGTACCTACCTGCGATAGATTTGTGCACGACTTTCATTACGTGTATGGCCGGCATTACTTGATTTTTTAAGACTGGTCATACTAACTCATGTCTTAAAATGTCACTGTCATATGAAGTGTCAAAATTATTTACTTTGTAGTTTTATTAAATAGTTATTAGCACATCAGAAAATAAAGATCTATTTATTTTAAATAAAATGTGTGAATTAAACTATGAATAAGAACTTACGATGATTAACTACGACGTTAAGTTTCTCACATGTGATGATTCTTTGCACGTAAAAAGCAGTGACTTCAAAAGTTTCAAGTAACTTTCAAAGCTTTTCTCTTACATGTATTCTTTACTAATTATAATTAATTTTTAACAACTTACAATCAATTATATTATTCAGCTTTGCCATTTTTTATCGACGTTGCATCTATATAATGATTTATTTTGTAATACATACAAGTTACAATGTTCTCGTAAATGTTTCGCTTAAAAGTTTTAAATCTTAAAACTTTAATTTATCATTATTCTTGACAACCGATTAATAGTTCACACAACTTTACATTAACTCCAAGTGTTAAATTACAGATATGAAACAAAGAAAAGAGTTGATGAATCAGTGTACGATTCTGGTAAGAGGAGTTACTGTGAGAGACGAGGTGGTCTCTGGCGGGCCTCCAATCCCCGTCAAATACGTCAGCTGGAGTCCAAACTGAGGGATAAAAGCATCATCACCTGTGAATGGACCACAGACACCTTAATAACCATAGTATTCTCATCTGGAGTCATAGCCTACCTCACTGTCAAAGAAAACTCCTTGGATGTTACACAGATCCTCTTTGACAAATATTTTGTTGGAAAACTGTCTGGTCAAGCTATTACAAATGGTATAGTATTACTGTGGTATATAAACTAGATAATTAGCATGTTATCTAACACATACTGCACTAAGTAGCACATTCATTAGAAAGTTGAATTAACTGTCACTTTGATAATTTCTTTTAGCTATTTGCCATAATATTCAAAACTAAGATTTCAATTTCTTATGTTGATCAAGTGTATTCCTTTTACTCCTTTATAAATGTAATGAGCTAGACCAGTGTAATATTTACTCTCCGTTAGTTTAGGCCTAAACTGTCCCACTACAAATTAAAGGCCTTTTCTTTTTCCTATGCTTGTTTTAATTTTTACTAGCACAAATAATAATAATATAATTTATATTATTATTTTTTTCAGTGGCTATCTGTAAATCACATATATTGCTAACACACAATGACCGGACAGCCACATTAGTGACTTTCGGGAAAAGCAATATCAGTCTTCCTTGCCGCATAGCTGATAGAGATCCACATATTCAGGTAAAACATGTGGAAGAAAGTTTTATCATTAAAATATTCCAACTACACTATAATTTCCAAACCAATTAAATACAGAATCTTCCTAATATGTCTGTAATACTTCTCTTCTAAAAGTATAGAAAACAAAAAAAACTGTAGTGTAACTGTAAACACACCATGATATTAGTGGTGCCTAACTAGTTATCTCTTCAACAATTATCATGTCTCTCAAAAATGATTATAACAATATTTCAGAGCATAGAATTAGGTGGCAGCAACCGTAGGACAGAAAGGCACATTTCCACAAAGGAGGGCAGTAATGGAGCGCGAGTGCTAGTGTGGAGCGTCACGGTCGCTGAGCCGGCGCCCTGGAGCCCTGTGATAGAAGACCATGCGAACCTACATCTGTACACTGTTAATGGGTATCAAATACATTTTTATTCTACAAACAATTTTTTTTGGAATATATATCTGTTTTAAGTATAGAGTTAAAATTTCAATGGATGGAATGCTAAAAGTTAAAAAGCTATTATGCATGTATTTGTTATGCTTCTTTTTTAGACACTATCTTAACCAAAAACACCGAAATACATAGTACACTAGGTATGTCACATAATATCAGTGTTGCGATTTTCCTAATCGCAGCAATCACGCTGAGTGATGTCCGTGTTCTGGCACTGGTGGGACACACACTTTCCCATTATCTTTTAACATTAAATTTTAAAATTAGATTGCTGCTCACTGGCATTTCTCGCGTCAATTGCGTAGTTCGTGACGTTCGTGTTTTTGTGGTGTTGCCAGTGAGCAGAAATCGCAGTTGTGTTCTTTTTTTGTTTTTTTTTTGTTTGTTTTTAATTTTTATTATTACTTTTTATTTAATGTGTGTGCCTATAAGTGGCAGAATAAAAGCTTTTTCTTTCTTTCTTTCTCTTTCTATGTTTTGAAAAATTACAATAGGATTTAAATAATTAATATTCCAATTTGATTGTTCATGCATATTCTTCCATTGTTATTTTTATGTATTTCACACAGCAGACTGAAAAAAAGTTGTTCAGATAATTAATTATTGTTTTCATAATATAACATGTGTTGAGAACATAACTACGCCCGGGCGACCGCGGGCGGGAGCTGAGGTCGCAGGGAGGGGCGTCGGAGGAGCGAGCGCGCGCGCCGCGTGCCACCCGGAACAACTACTGCGTCATCGTCCACCGTACCGAGCGCGCGCTTACATTATTTATTTGTTAATTCGGTTCAGTCCTACATATTGTAATAAATTATTGAATACAGTCCATTATACTAGCTACGAAGTTACCGGAGTTTTAGTTCTACAACCACCAGTAGGATATTAACACACAATCATCTATGGTCCTTCGACACTTGAAGAAACGGCCAGTTACAAATACGTAGGAGTGACAAGCGGATTTTCAAATTTGAAAAAACGGCCGTTGGATAAGTACTGGTCAGAAAGAGGTCTTCTCGCCCTTCGTGCGTGCCTGTTTCCAGTCTACGGCGTCTACGGCTAACATCATCGCCGCTTTTCGGTAGAAAACAAATTTGTTCGAGCGACAGTGACACATATACAGTTCTTTAGTGGTCATCACAGCTGGGTCATTGCAACATAGCAGCCAAGCAGAGCCCGAGAACATCGTTATTCAAGCAACAGGACGTTCGGTTTGGAATCGCAGTCAAAGGAATTTGTGAGATCTTTCCATATTCTTATTAACATTGTTTTTCTTGCTAACACCAAATATAACATACATACCTTGTAGTGTTCAGATAGTGCGTTTGGCTCTAGAATCATACATAAGTATTATTTACAACAGAGTTGTGCAGTCTTGTGCGTGACTATTGTGTTGATATTTTTTCCGTTCACCCACTTATAAAGTTACATCAAATAAAATAATTATTTTCCCTTTAAAGATAGCTTTATTCCATACAAAATCAAAAATAGTTTATAGATTTACGTGCATATTTCCTATTTTCAGCAGTTACAGCATTAGTGACGGTTATTATTGATTGGCTTGAATTTAACTTCAAACGTTTAACGCCTAACGGTTTTCTTGAGCAACGCTCTTTCGAACAACCGGTTGCTTTGCTACTGCTTATTGGCGCATATAAACTATATTAAGCAAATATCATTAATTTCCGCGCTTTGGCACTTATAAATTATTCTATTTTTCACCTTCATTTTTTCTTTAGTGCATAAGGCTTACCCACTATTTAGCCATGGCTGAAGAAGCGAAAATTAAAGAGCTTACGAAAAAACGTGCCTCAGTTAAATCACAGCTTACTCAGTTCACAACTTTCTTAACCATTTCTAAGTCTTGCGAACAACTCAGTGAGGAACAGCTGTTCGAGTTAGAGTTAAGAATTGACAAAATAGTTACGGTATATGCCACCTATGATCAATTACAGGGTCAATTGGAGTACCTGTCCGCAAAGCCAGATGAACAATTCATTGAACGCGAGCAATTTGAGGCCAACTACTACAAGCAGCTGGCATCTGCTCGTGCACTTTTGACACAGCATCGCACCCAACTCGCGACTAAGGTAAGCTCCAATGAACTTTCTGTGGGTACTAGACGTAATAATGTTAGATTACCTAAAATAAATTTACCTCACTTTAGCGGCGGCTATAACGATTGGCTGGAGTTTAAAGATATTTATGTTTCCTTAATTCATGAAGACAATACTATTGATAATATTAATAAGTTTCACTATTTACGTTCTTCACTCAGCGGCAGTGCGTCGCTTGTTATTAAAAGTTTAGATTTGAGAGGAGATAATTACAATACTGCATGGCAATTGTTGTGTGAGAGGTTCGATAACAAACAAATGTTAGTGGACAAGCACATTCAGGCCTTGTTCAACGTGGAACCTCTTCAAAGAGAAAGCAGTCATGGCTTACGACAAATTGTCGATATAACAAATAAAAATTTGCGTTCACTCGCAACACTTGGATCATTAGTACAATACTGGGATGAGATAATTATTTATTTAATGGCATCAAAATTAGACCCAGTCACTAGCAGAGAATGGGGAGAGCACAAAAACTCTCTAACAGGGTTACCAACCTTAGATGCATTTACTAGGTTTATTTCTAATCGTTGCAATCTTTTAGAAACTCTTGAGGAGACAAACAGGTTGAAATCAAAAGCAGAACCTTCACACGGTAAGGCAAAGAGCTTCTCTGTATTGACAAGTAAGGCTAAATTAAATATTTCATGTCCCATTTGTAAAAAAGATCACTACATATTTAATTGTGAACAGTTTAAAGCGCTTCCAGTCGCAGCACGCATATCTAAAGCAAAGGAATTTAAACTTTGTTTGAATTGTTTACGACCAGGTCATTTAGAAGCTGCTTGCCCACTTGGTCACTGCAAATATTGTAAAACTAGGCACAATACAATGTTACATTCTCATGATAATGATTGTAGTACTCATAAAGAACATATAACTTTGGCTGGCACTAACCGTGAAAACTCATCGAGTCATGTATTGCTTTCCACAGCTTTGGTTAGAGTCACGGACCAAGTCGGGACGCCGCACACTGCCAGAGTCTTACTTGACAATGGAAGCACGGCAAATTTCATTACCAAGGACCTTTGTGGTATGTTGAATTTACCTATTCGTAGTGTTAGTTCACACGTGGCAGGTATAAACAGTCAAGTGTCTACCATCACGCAGACTTGTACTTTGCTTTTACAATCCTGCGATGGATCCTATAACTTCGACGTTGACTGTCTTGTCTTGCCCAACATAACCACTCATATACCTCATTCATACATAGACTTATCAGACTTGCAGCTACCGGCTGGCATAAGCCTAGCTGACCCATCCTTTAACATACCTTCCTCCATCGACATATTGCTTGGAGCCGAGATATTTTGGAACGTGATTGGTCGTAATCGTATACAGTTAGGTAGACATATGCCGACGCTCTTCGAGACCAAGCTCGGATGGATCATATCTGGTGCCATACCTCAACCAAACACGACCCAATCCGTGTGTATGTTCACACACGACATGCATACTACACACATAGATAATCCTACAGATTTATCAAGATTCTGGGAACTTGACTCCATTTCTCCGAAGTTTAACTTCACGTCAGAAGAGCGAGCATGTGAACAGAACTATAACAAAACTACAAGGCGTAACACTGACGGACGTTTTGTAGTTACCATTCCCTTAAAGGAATCGCCTGAAGCGTTAGGTAGCTCCTTTGAAATGGCCAAACGTAGGTTCCTTTCGTTAGAGCGTAGACTTGATAGAGACCCAATACTTAAAGGTCGCTACATAGACTTCATGCAGGAATATGAAGCATTAGGTCATATGAGCGAAATATCTCAGCCTTCTTCATGTCCATCATACTTTCTTCCGCATCATGGCGTAGTTAGAGAGTCAAGTACAACCACAAAGCTACGGGTTGTCTTTGACGCATCAGCCGTTACAACTTCGGGTAAGTCGTTTAACGACATACAAGCTATAGGCCCTCGAGTTCAGGATGACTTGTTATCCATTTTGTTAAGGTTTCGTCAGCACCAGTATGTCGTTTCATCAGATATCGAAAAGTTTTTCCGACAAATCGATGTTGACAGATCACAGCGGTCGCTGCAGCAAATACTATGGCGCTCTGATCCATCATTACCTCTTAAATCATATACACTGAACACCGTTACTTACGGAACAGCATCTGCTCCATACATCAGCACACGATGTTTGTCTCAATTGGCAAAGGAGGTAACGTGCCCACGTACACAACACTCTATACAACACGACTTTTACGTTGATGATTACTTATCGGGGGGAGACTCTATAGAGAGCACTATCGCTCTATGTAGGGGCGTCACCAGCACACTTAAATCTGCACAACTCAATTTACGAAAGTGGCAGTCTAACAATGCACAAATATTACAGGCAATATCTTCATCCACACAAACTACATCCACACAAGCAACAGACACACAAACTAGATTCACACAACCTCTTATGTCCCCAACAACACATTCAGACACAAGTAATACAGTTAGCTTAAGTAGTGATGAACCAAGTAAAACTCTAGGAGTTAATTGGAATTATCAGACCGATTCACTTACATTCTCCATTCATGTACCTGAACACTCTAACATTATTACAGTCACAAAAAGACACATTCTTTCCACAATCGCGCAAGTATTCGATCCGTTAGGAATCATTACACCGTGTATCATAGAAGCTAAGATAGTACTACAAAGGTTGTGGATAGATAAGTGTTCATGGGACGATGAAGTCAACATAGACATTAAAAAACAATGGTTAAGGTTCATACAGACATTACCGCAACTTAATCACCTAAGCATACCACGTTGGGTACTGTGCGCTAACCCCTCATCTATTGAGATACACATTTTTACAGATGCTTCAGAAAGGGCATACGGGGCTTGCATATACATTCGCTCCGTAGCTAGTGACGGTACCATTCATACACATCTTCTCACATCCAAAAGTAAGGTCACACCAATTAAGCCGACCACAATCCCAAGATTAGAACTTTGTGGTGCCTTACTGGGAACTAGGTTGTGCACAAAGGTACTAGAATCATTAACACTTAAACCTAATCAATGCATATTCTGGTGTGATTCTATGATTGTCCTAGGCTGGCTGTCTGCGTCACCTGCCACACTTAAGCCGTTTGTCAGGCATCGAGTTTCGGAGATACGGGAAGGGTTTGGTGACTATACTTGGCGCTATGTGCCCACCAAAGACAACCCGGCAGATCTTGTCTCACGAGGTCTGACTGCGGACCTCATAAGTCAATCATCCATGTGGTGGTCGGGTCCTGCCTTCTTGCAAACAGACCCAGCTCTTTGGCCTTCAATGCCTAACACAGATGTAAACATAGTACTACCTGAACTAGCAAAATCACATAATAACAATAATTCATTACATATCACTAATCTTAATTCCAATAACCTATTTCAAACATTAATTAATAATTCATCTAACTATTCACAATTAAAACGCCTGTTAGCATACATATTTAGGTACATAAGCCGTAGCAGAGGAGTACATAATCATAGCCTCACTCTTACTAATTCAGAGTTATCTTACAGTGCTGACTTTATTATCAAAACAGTTCAAAAGGAAATGTTTCCTGAAGAGTACGAGATACTTTCAGCTGGTAAAGACTTACCTACTAAAAATCGCCTAACAAAATTGTCACCTTTTTTAGAGAATGGTATTATTCGAGTCGGGGGAAGATTAGGTAATACTTGTTATGATTATAATGTCAGACACCCTGTCATTATTTGTAGCAAACATACTTTTGCCAAACTTATTTTCAACGCTTTTCACTTACGCCTTTTTCACGCTGGTCCACAATTACTCTTAGCCGCACTCAGACATGAATATTGGCCTTTAGGTGGAAGAAACCTTGCCAAATCTACCGTGCATAAATGCGTAAAATGTCAGAGATTCAGTGGTAGAACAGTTCAACCCATCATGGGGAACTTGCCTAAGGAGCGAGCTCAGTTAGAGTTTCCTTTCCTAGAGACTGGTACAGACTATGCTGGGCCCATCCTCATAGCCGACCGCAAAGGTAGAGGATGTAGATTAATAAAATCATATATATGTGTCTTTGTTTGTCTAGCCACACGGGCGGTTCATCTGGAGCTTGTCTCAGACCTTACAAAACATGCCTTTATTGCAGCCCTAAACAGGTTTGTTGCTCGTCGTGGTAAACCAAGGACCATCTATTCTGACAATGGTACAACGTTTATTGGCACCTGTAATGAAATAGCTGACATACTCAAACAGGACTTTTCTTCAGACATGGCAAATACAGGTATCAACTTCTCATTCATTCCGGCTTACACACCACACTTCGGTGGGTTATGGGAGTCCGCCGTAAAATCAATCAAACATCACTTGAGACGTATCTTAGGCCTCACCCATCTCACTTACGAAGAGATGTCAACGTGTCTGATTCAGATCGAAGCAATACTGAACTCTCGTCCCCTCACTCCTCTTTCCACAGATCCTTCGGACCTATACCCTTTAACTCCTGCTCATTTCCTTATTGGGAGGTCTCTCATTTCCCTGCCGCATCCAGATCTGGTCCAGCAGAACATATCCAGCCTTAGACGTTACCAGCGTATAGAACACTTGAAGCAACAGTTCTGGAATAGATTCTCTAACGAGTACATTTTCTATCTCCAACAGAGAACGAAGTGGACCGACTCCGACGGGGTGCTTGAGGAAGGAGCCATGGTGGTACTCAAGGAGCAACAGACTCCACCATTGATGTGGCCACTCGGCCGTATCGTACGTCTCATACCTGGGAGAGACGGCATAAGTCGAGTGGCTGACGTGAAGACGAAGAGAGGAATAGTCAGACGCGCCTATAACACCATCTGTCCTCTTCCAGTATAATCCTTGAAGATCGTCATATCTTCAACGCCGGGAGCATGTTGAGAACATAACTACGCCCGGGCGACCGCGGGCGGGAGCTGAGGTCGCAGGGAGGGGCGTCGGAGGAGCGAGCGCGCGCGCCGCGTGCCACCCGGAACAACTACTGCGTCATCGTCCACCGTACCGAGCGCGCGCTTACATTATTTATTTGTTAATTCGGTTCAGTCCTACATATTGTAATAAATTATTGAATACAGTCCATTATACTAGCTACGAAGTTACCGGAGTTTTAGTTCTACAACCACCAGTAGGATATTAACACACAATCATCTACATGTTTATTATTTTATTGAGCCCAGATTTTTCAATCTTATTATAAATTGACCTACTACGGCCTTTTATTTTACAGTCACCACGTCAGTTTAACAGCATATCACCAACTGGAAAACGAAACGTTATCGGCAGAACTCTCGAATAACAGTGACAACATAGTTCACATAGTGGAACAAATAACATGCCATAAGGTACGTACAATTGTTTATATTTTCTCTAATAGTAGTATTGTGAAATGATTGTATGTATACATTTTAATGTATTTTTACATTTCAAGCAGCCATATTGTACTTCAAAATTTGGTTTAAACATTGAAGGTAAATATTTATCTTAATTTTCAAATTAGGTTTTAATTTCAATGTAAATGGAACCCAATTTATAACAAAAAGTTAAAAAATCATTTATAAAAAGTTTTAACTCTTCTAAAGACAAAGCAAGCCATCGCAATCAGAAATCAAAACATGGTTCTACTTTATTAAGATTTAACCTTAACAAACATACATACATTACAAATGAACAAAATCCTTATAAAAAAAAAAAAACTAATCAATTTCTTCCATCAGAATGGAGTCAACTTGGACTGGTTACGCTACGAAGTGTCTACCTCTGATCGTGCGACCAAGTTGTCGTGCGGGCGAGAGAGCGCGATTCGCGTGTCGCTGCCGACATCCGCGCGACTCGTGCGACGCTCGCGGTGTGACTCGCGCCTTCTTGTCGCTTGTATTGATGGCTCGCTGCATGTCGTGCATTGTGCTGCCGGCCTTACGCACACTACGAGGGCGGGCTTTGTAAGTGCAGCATTGAAAATATTATTAGTGTATTTAAAGGGAAAGGAGCGTTCTTAGATGCATGAAAATTTGGTTTTTTGAAGAAACCGTTGATGTCACATGGTGTTCTTCCTATCTATCTAATTGTGACAAGGAAAACTGTATATCCGACAGTAAGAAAATTATATGATTCGAGGTTTGTGCCCTCATTTATTCCCTTTTTCAATATTTATCCAATAGAGATAATAAATAATGTAGATTGCTCTATGTTTTTATTTTTTCATCACTAGTTTTAATAATATGTACAGTACCGCCACTAAGAAAAAACGATCTCAGTAGCCTATTACACTAGGATTTGCGAAATGAAGGAATAATTTTCCCTAACAGATAGCCACTGACGTTCGTTGGGCTGACGAGCTGATCATAGCGGCCGAGGAAGGCGGACGACTGCAATGCTTTGACCGCGCGCTGGCCCTTCTACATCACCACTCCAAATGTCTAGACCTCACGTCTTACTTACGGTAATACATACCAACATCCTACATATAAGTGTAGTACGCTCAATATTGGCATGTCAAGATGCAATATACATGAGCAGTGTGTGAGACAGAGGCAGTGATATATTGCAGCTCTTTCCAGACGTGCCAAGTTACTTCGGTCGCACTGTATATGAACACACCTGTCTACTAACTACTTCCCCAATATCAGTTTGGTAAAGCCCAAATTTCCTGAAACATGTGAAGTATTATACCCGGCAAATGACTTGGCAGGATTTGACGTAGTGGGGATAAACACGCGCATACTCGACCTAACTCACCAATCTCTAATCAAGTCGGTCGACTAACGCACCAATCACGCGCTCGGATCGGCGCTAACGCACCAATCGCGCGCTCGGATCGCGCTACCCCATACCCAGCGTCCCGCTTGACCACCAAATAGATCTAAAAAACGTTTTCTGCACATCTAACGACTCTTGCCAACTTACGTGCCGGCAAATCATATTATTGAAAGTCCTTCATTTGTATATTATGTTGTCAGGGATTCTCGGCGTATGCAGTTGCTAGCGACGAGAAATTCAAAAGGTGGGCCGATTATTTTGACGTCATTTTCTGGAGGACCACTCGCGCTTTTACATATCACGCATCCACGATTATTAGTGGTAAGTACACCTTAGATATATAAAGGATATAAGGCCGACAACTTCAAAATATAAACTGGGTTTGCATAAGTTTAAGCATTTACTTATAATTTATTATTGACACTAAATTTACTATTTTCTTAGGCATGGTTGCGTGCTAAACGTTCGTCTGACGCGGTGGCACTATTGCGAGCTATGGACTGGGATCTAGAAGGAACCGAATGTTTATGGGCCGTCAACAAAATTGTATGTACAGCATTAAGGAGTAAAGCAGGTTAGTTTCATGTTTTGGTGGTACTTGACCTATAATATAATTCTCTCCAGTAGGTGGCACTATTTTCTGGATACCTTGTTTATTTTTATGAAATTATTTACGTAAAGCGAATTCATAACAGACTCGCATAAGATTCAAGCTAGTGCAGTTTTAGGTATCAGCTGAGTAGTTACTAATTAAATAAATAAATAACTTTATTAAAATTTCGCCTGATTTGTTACTTAATGCTACTTACTCTTCGTCAGACCGTTAAATCTTAAAGATGAACAATATACCTAAACGTATAGTTAAAAATTGTTTGTAGCGGCTCGTGCCGAAGAGACAGCGGCTCAGGGCGCGCTGGGCGCGTTCCTGGCGCCCGCCGCGCCCCTCCCGCCGCGCGCCGCCCGCTACGCGCCCCCGCTGCACGACCTCGCCAGGAAGTTCTTCCACCATCTGCTCAGGTACGCCTATCTCCATACAAAAAATCTAAATAATCATTTATTGTTTCAGTGTATGTTTTCTTTGAAAGCTTCGTTTTGAAGATATTTACAGCCTGGCGAAAGAGAGTTTAGAAAAGTGAAGTGAAACGCCTGTCACATATTTGGTCACAAATTATCACCCATATAATAATAATAATAAGCTTTGCAAGTATTGTTTATACTGTTAAGTGTAATTAGGGCGTTTCTGTACATAACACATTTACTTCCATCTTTCAACACGTCAAACCCTTTTTTGCCTAGCTGTAGAAACAATTCGTTATATCGCGTAATTTCTCGTGGTTTGCATCCCCACTGTACTGTTGTCAGTGTGAGACGTCGATTAGTGTGTTCTTCTATATTTCAGACGCGGCCGCGTGGAGAAGGCGCTGAGTCTCGCAGTAGAGTTACGAGCGGGCGACCTGTGCTGCGACGCGCGCTGGGCCGGCCGCCGCCGCGCGCTGCCGCACCTCGAGCGCGAGGCCGCCGCACTCGCCGCGCACTACGCCGCCGGTACACACACTACATTACTATCACAGCATCAACATACGAGCTGTGCTGCGACGCGCGCTGGGCCGGCCGCCGCCGCGCGCTGCCGCACCTCGAGCGCGAGGCCGCCGCACTCGCCGCGCACTACGCCGCCGGTACACACACTACATTACTATCACAGCATCAACATACGAGCTGTGCTGCGACGCGCGCTGGGCCGGCCGCCGCCGCGCGCTGCCGCACCTCGAGCGCGAGGCCGCCGCACTCGCCGCGCACTACGCCGCCGGTACACACACTACATTACTATCACAGCATCAACATACGAGCTGTGCTGCGACGCGCGCTGGGCCGGCCGCCGCCGCGCGCTGCCGCACCTCGAGCGCGAGGCCGCCGCACTCGCCGCGCACTACGCCGCCGGTACACACACTACATTACTATCACAGCATCAACATACGAGCTGTGCTGCGACGCGCGCTGGGCCGGCCGCCGCCGCGCGCTGCCGCACCTCGAGCGCGAGGCCGCCGCACTCGCCGCGCACTACGCCGCCGGTACACACACTACATTACTATCACAGCATCAACATACGAGCTGTGCTGCGACGCGCGCTGGGCCGGCCGCCGCCGCGCGCTGCCGCACCTCGAGCGCGAGGCCGCCGCACTCGCCGCGCACTACGCCGCCGGTACACACACTACATTACTATCACAGCATCAACATACGAGCTGTGCTGCGACGCGCGCTGGGCCGGCCGCCGCCGCGCGCTGCCGCACCTCGAGCGCGAGGCCGCCGCACTCGCCGCGCACTACGCCGCCGGTACACACACTACATTACTATCACAGCATCAACATACGAGCTGTGCTGCGACGCGCGCTGGGCCGGCCGCCGCCGCGCGCTGCCGCACCTCGAGCGCGAGGAATGTAGATGTAGAAACCAACTTTTCTACATTGCCTCGGGTCAGGGTGTATGTGGTACCTTCTTTGTTTCTGATATCCATAAAACAAGTGTCTTAGCTACTAACTTTGGATTCAGAGCAATGTATGTGACGATGTCTGCATTTGTTTATAAAAAAAATCATGTGCCTTTTTATAAATTACAGAGTCCGAAGGTTCTGAGACATGTTCAAGCTGCAGCTCCCATTCGTACTCCAGTTCAGAAGAGGAAGAACCTGTTAGCGCAACGTCAGAACTTGTGAAAGCCAAACCTCCGCCGCTACCTCGAGTGTCGCTTCCCAACCACCCCACACTGATGCAGGTCCCCATCACGCAGACAGAACCAATATCCACTACTAGCATACGACCGAACTTGCACCAGTACTTAGAAAGAGACAACACTATATGGGCCACTGAAGTACGTGACGATACCTACGCGAGAAACGACATTTATGAACGCGATTATCCTAAACCTATACGCAATGCCCAGAATGTACGGTGGCACAGTATGGACGTGCTCTCTAACTACAACCCCCCGAAACAAAAGCTACTCACGATAAGCGAGGCGCCCGTCAAATCCACACACAGTGTCATTGACATCATCCCTCGGACACATGAGGACAGACTGCATTCCAATCCTTACAAACACTTATATCAAACGGAACTGAGAGAGGAAGCCTCCAACATGCTATACCGTTACCAAAACAACAATAATTATCATCCTAACACAAATACAAAAGACAGAAGCTATAAAAATGACAATGACGCCTCAGAGAAACAAGGGAATCGGTCTGGTGAAAAGAATAAAGTGAAATTCTCAGATACTGTTACCATAGCTGTTGTTCCGGTAAGTCATGTACTTAAGATTTATTTTATAAACTAATTTTGAAGTTAATTTTTTTTTTCAAAGTACCTATTGATAGAATCTGTCACTTATGTATTTACTGAAGTACGACAATTTCATTAAAACGATTATTTAGTTACTTAGACCAATATACAGAGTGACATAGAGATAACCAGACCACTCTGATCTGGTTATGATCAAAATCAAAATCAAAATATTTTTATTTCTTGTAAACCAAAAAAAAAGGCGCTTAAGAAACGTTACGTTAAAACTACTGATTCTAGTTGCTCGGTTCCAAAGTGTCATTCCTATAGAGAAGAGCCGGCAAGAAACTCCATAGGTTACTCTTTTAAAAAAAAGGTTAACATCGTTGTTAAGATTACATTGCTTTAAAATATGCTACAACAACGTAAACAGCAGAATGTTTAGATTAATGTAAACTAAGACATCCAAAATGGAGGAGAAAATAGAATCGAACATTCAACTAAATTTACATTGCCGTCACATTAACAAGGGATGAACATATTAAAAATATAGAAAAATATAAAAATATAGAAGAAAACAATATAAAAGTATACTTTACATACAATTCATATGTAGTCCTACTAAAATCCCTAACAGAAATGTCAAGGCATGTCAAGAGCCTTCTTTGAATAGAGGCTATGGGGGCAGCTAACTGAAGTAAATAAGCTAATACAATATTATTAGCAGACCGCCAGGGAGGCCACATATGCAGATGATCTAATTCCACGCGCGCTTATCCTCTACGTAGTCCTTGACCGTATAATACGCCTTCTCTATTAGTTTAGATTTAATGCACGTCTTAAACTTTTTATTAGACAAACTCGTTATTTCTTCCGGTAATTTATTGTAAAATCGAATTGAATTTCCTAGAAAAGATTTAGTATTTGTTTTAGTTAGTCTAAATCTTGGCACTACTAGTTTATTTTTGTTCCTAGTATTTAAATTGTGGTGATCACTATTAACACTAAAACTCTGTATATTTTTACGAATGTACATTATATTTTCTAATATATAGAGAGCTGGCAAAGTTAGAATATTGATTTCCTTAAATGTATTCCTTAGCGACTCGCGAGGGCTCATGCAGTAGATTGCACGAATTGCTCGTTTTTGCAAAATAAATATAGACTCCACATCCGCTGCAGAGCCCCACAGCAGAATGCCGTATGACATTATGCTGTGAAAATACGCGTAATAAACTAATTTAGCAGTGGGAACGTCTGTTAATTGCCTAATTTTCCGAACTGCGAATGCAGCGGAACTAAGCCTTTTAGATAAAGTTGTTATGTGAGCACCCCACTGTAACTTCGAGTCTATTGTAATGCCCAGAAATACAGTATCGTTAATAAAATCGAGTTTTTCGCCGTCAAGCATGAGACTTAAATCTGACTGAGACCGCACATTCGGAAGTGAGAATTTAAGGCATTTTGTTTTGGACGTGTTTAAAAGTAGGTTATTCGTTGAAAACCAATCAGATAATTTATCAAGGCCACCATTTAAATAACTAAGATCCTTCGTTTTCCTATCTATTTTGAAAATAAGTGAGGTATCATCAGCAAATAAAATAATGTTAGTTAAGTCGTCCATCATATAGGGAAGATCATTGATATATGCTAAAAATAGAAAGGGGCCTAGAATTGAACCCTGAGGCACGCCCATTCTTATTAAAGAACCCGACGAAGTTACTCCGTTTATGCCTACTTTTTGCTGTCTAGTTGAGAGATATGACAATACAAGTTCTGATGATTGTCCTCGTAATCCATAATGTTTTAGTTTACGAATTAGAGTATCATGATCAACGCAATCAAAAGCCTTGGAGAGATCACAAAAAATGCCGATGGCGTCCTGTGAACCCTCCCAAGCTTCTAAAATGTGAGACACTAACTTGGCCCCGGCGTCGGTGGTGGACCTTCCCCTAGTGAAACCAAATTGACGATGGTGGAAAATCTTATGTTTACTGAAATGTGACATCATCTGGTCTAGTACCATTCTTTCAAATATTTTACTTAAAGCAGGAAGTACTGAAACTGGTCTGTAATTAGATGGATCATTCTTGCAACCAGATTTAAAAAGAGGAATAATTTTACTGTGTTTCATTAAATCCGGAAAGGTGCCACAGTCAACACAGTCATTAAATATCTTTGCAAGAATCGGGGCAATAGTGTCAATTATGGATTCAATTACTTTGACAGATATGCTCCATAAATCTTCTGTGGTCTTTACTTTAATACAATTAAATGATTTCTTAACAATGGTAGGAGATACATGATTAAAATTAAAATTTGGAATACTCCTATCAACGAATTTTTTAAGCAACATTTCTGCTCTTATGGAAGAAGAAGGAAGAGATTTCGTTACTTCCACAGGTATATTCGAAAAGAAATCTTCAAACGCTTTAGCAACTTCTGTCTTATTTGAAATGATTTTATTATTTATTTTCAAAGACAGGTCAGTATCTCTCTGTTTACTATTCCCAGTTTCAGAATTGATGATCTTCCATACTGTTTTTATTTTATTATCTGATTTATCTATACGCCTACTAATAAGTTTAGACTTGGCTGCTAAACAAACTTTTTTAAATATTTTTGAATAGTTTCTAACATAGTTATGAAAATCAGGATTAATGTTAAAAGATTTTTTATCATAAAGACTATAAAGTGTGTCTCTACTTATTCTAATGCCTTTAGTAGCCCACTCATTAAATTGTAATTTAAAATTTATTTTAATGTCCTTTAAAGGACACATTTTCTGAAATGAATTATGTATAATTAAAAACAATTGATTAAAATCCTTATTTGGGGCTCCAGAAAATGAGTATTTATTGCAAAGATTTAAAGTAGCATTATTTTTAAATGAATTTAATACATGTTTAGTTAAGGGCCTGATTGTAATAATTTTAGTTAAAGGCAATTTACTTTTAGCTTTGATTGATACTAATTGACCCATATGGTCAGATCTTACACCAGGAATCACATTAAAGTTAAGAACCCCACCATTTGTAAAAATATTGTCTATGCAAGTAAGAGAGGTTGAAGTTATTCTAGTTGGCTCATTAAAAATATAATTCAAATTAAATGACCTAAATAAAGACAACAGTTTAGATTTATCAATAGAATCAACCAAAATATTAATATTAAAGTCACCACAAATATATATTGATTTGTTATTACTACATAATTTACTAAGTATTTCCTCCATAATATTTAAAAAAGTGAATAAGTGAGACGCGGGAGGTCTGTATACACAAAGAATAATAAGACTTTCTACCTCTGCACATGCTACCTCACATATGCGGTCAACAGAGAAAGAGGTTATGTCTTGACGTTCCTTAAATTTAAGATAGTTTTTACATAAAATCATAGACCCACCCCCCTCGGCTGATAATCTGTTGAACACACTGGCTACTGCAAAATTATTAACATGAAAATTCATCTTATCTGGTTTTAACCAAGTTTCACAAAAACAAAGAATATCAATTGAATATTTATCTACTAACAGTTCAGCATCTAGAATTTTGCCAGAAAAGCGATTAATATTCTGATGGTAAAGCAGAATGCTATCTGAATGCTTCTCTATTGTCGGCAGTGAAAGTTTAAACAATCTACATTGTTACTTAAATCTACACTTAACCTACTCTGTGTTATATCTCCTATAACTGAGTTAATATTAAAAGCTATTAAACTAGCAACTAAAAATTTATATCTTCTAGGAAGATACATAGTTTCATGGGTTAGTTGAAACCCAGTAATAAATTGGTTAGTGTCAAAAAACACTAATTTGTCACTATGACAACAAGTATACATATACAAAGTGTTATTTAAGTAATGTACATACTTATTGTGATCGTCACTTAATGTGTTTGCATAAGGCAAAACACACAACATGATTTTACCTATATCTAAACCTAGCAAGGTGTCAATGCCATGAACAATGTCCTTCCTCTCTATGCCCAAACTGTTACCAATTAATAAAACAATGTTAGTGTTTTTATGTAATTTCATGTGTTTAATTTTAAGAATAAGATTATTGAAATTAGCCTTATGGTAGCAGTAATTTGTTACATTGTGAGTGTTGTTGTTATGTAACAATGACCCAAATTCTGCTCCTAATGTGTCTGAAACTACAATCCACTTGTTACAATGATAGTCACTGTCAGCTGATGGCTGCGAAACTGTAGGTAAAGAAGGGACCTGTATGGGCTCAGATGGTTTAACAGAGTTAGTACTATCGCAAGAGAGATTGTTTGTTAGTGACTCATATTTCTCTGCATTGCATTTTACTAGGTCTAAAAGTTCACTAGCCTCTACCATACGCTGACTGAGTTGTTCTTCATTTGAAACATATTTATGAAAGATATCTTTAAGCATATTCTCTTTGTACATTAAATCATTATATAACAATTGAGTGTCTGTGTCATATTTTGACCGACATTGATCCAATTCACTGGTATATAATTTTAATTGCGTTACCAAGTGAATATGTCTTTTGTGTATATTAATATTATTTAATTTTAAGTGTTTCATTTTTCTTAATGCAATATGGGCCTTCCTAATTAATTTCCTACATTTAATGTATTTTTTTAACTTGTTGTGACTAATTAAAGGACATTGTGCAATGACATCATCACCGGTAAGGTCTATAACTACAGGCTGACTAACAGCCGAGGCTGAGCATCCTACCAACTCATCATATAGGCTCTGGGTGTTCGAGACCTGTTCATAAGTTTTCGCTGACTCTAATAACAATATTGAATTGTGGGCTTTACAAAGTTCATGCTCGAGTTCAGATATGCGACTCAAAGCGCTTTCATGTGTATCACTGCATTGTTGAAAAGACGACAGTACTTCTTGCAGGTGCTGGTGCCGGTCTAGTAGGTCCACATGTTCAATATGTAGTTCAGCCAGTTCGTTCTTGAGAGTGGTGTTCTTGTCGACAATGTTCTTCACTTCAACCTCACTGTCATCTCTTTCCTGTAGCAGCTGCCTGCAGAGGGTTTTTGAAGACTCCAGTTCCTTTAAGGTAGCCCGAAGTTTGTCCTCCATGTCCCTTGCAGTTGCTCTGCGGGTCATCATACTGCTTCTCCTATGTTATCAGTTATCTGAAACTAGAAAAAGTAAAGCTAAATATCTAGACACTATAAATCTGGTGGCAGGGAAACTAAAAGCAAAATAGTAATTTAAAATGAAACAAACATAAATATTGAAATATAGATTAAGGGATAGTTTAGTAAATAGATTATTAATTTATTTTAAATTAAAATTAAAAGGGATACAAGATGGTTATTTAATTAATAGAAAAGGATTCTAAAATTATTTAAAGTTTTAAAAGTTAACTATTATAATAAGAAGGTAAGTAGGTAGGTAGTTTAAGGAAGAAAAAAAAAATTGCTTTAGTTTAACAATTACTATAACTTAATAACTATATGTGTTGTAACCTTGTATACAAGGTCCTTGTCAAGAAATAAATGCAGTGAGTGATGTCTGGGGCGATTGATTATGTCGTCGATTTTGCTTCCACAGTTTGTCAAACAAAAGGAGACACAATATAAGCCAGTGAGTAATGGACGTTGCTCATCGATGATGAGCTGTGTGATTAGATGGTGTGTTATGGTGTATAATGTCTGTAATTAACCACTAATACTTAAGATTGGGTACTTTCCTTGACTTATAAGTTTCAAATTTCTCCAGTGACCGTTGACAGCTGATTTCTTCGACGGACTTTTTGCGATAGACTTCTACCAAACACTGCACTTTATTAGATACATAACTTAATGACTATAATATGGATAACTGACAACAATTAACACAATAATATCAGTAAAAAACTATTAAAAACTATTTTTCTAAATTTAAATTACAAGAGGTCGATTTTTTACATTTTTTGATGGTTCCTATACCTATTAACTAACTTATTTTACGCTAAAACTTTGTAAACATACATGCCAGGAGTACTCTTCACCCCTTTTGGATTGATATGCCCTTTCGTTCGCAGGAGCGCCGCGCTTCACCGGAGCCGGGGCGCGAGCTGGCGGCGAGCCTGCCGCTGTGCGCGCCGCACAAGTACCTCGCCGCCTTCGCGCCGCAGCCCGCGCCCGCGCCCCCGCCCGCGCCCCCGCACGCGCCCCCGCCGCAGCCCGCCGGTACTACGCTCGACTACGTTGAAGTCTGATGCACGATGACGCACGCATGCCACCGATATACCACACTTGTGTCGCACGCAACAGCACGTTATACTAAGATTGTGTACTAAACAGATGCTCGCCATTTTTTATCTGAAGTCACTATTTATTTAATCATAGTACTTAGGTACCTGTATTACGAATATTCATACATCGACATAAGTTAATTTGTACTAATCACTCTTCTAATAAGATTCATCAAAAATCTGCATAGTATGCTATCTTTCTTTGATTCGCTTGTAATTCGTAAAGTTTGGTATTTAATGTGTGGACTACAAGTTTCTATGTTTCACAGGAATGAATTAAACCAATCAAAAAGACTGTTTTATGTAATTATGCACGTCATGTAAATAATAAGTAGGTATATATTTTTGTAAGTAACCGAAACTTATAATGCATGACTTGTCTTCCGCTGCCAAAGCATGTATTTGTTCGCAAAACTCGTTGCACTTTGTGTCTATTTTTAATATATAAATAAATATTTCTACAAATCCTGTTTTCAGAAAACGCAACGCAAAAGCCGCCGAAAATCAAAGTTGTTCATTTCGGCATGGTATAAAGAAACTGCCATTTTCATACAACATTGTGCAATTTTAGTGATTTTATTCCGTCCAGTTTTAGATGTAAGCCTTTATATTGTTATATAAGATATTACGTAAAAATCTGTTATGTGGTTGTGTATTGATGACAATATAAATATAATAATGAATGTATCTTTAATATGATTTACCAATTTAATGTTTGTAAATGTCATATGTATATCTTGAACAGCATATTTCCCTAGACTGGCTACCTGCTAGATATAATTCTGATTAAGCTATAAAAATATGTTATATTCCTATCTCTGGTAGGGTTAATCATCTATGGATTCAATTTGGTAAGTGTAAATGATAACTCTATACTTATCCTGTGGAGAAGAGAGGTATGAATATATATATATACACTTCTCATCAAAAAAATCGAAACACTTTCGTTTTTATTGTTTTTGTCCTAATTTTTTACAAAAGAGAATTAATTCCATGAAAAAAAAAACATTATTGTGTAGCTGGCAGTTTGGTCATTACAGTAAGAAAAAAAAATCAAAATTCGAAATTAGAATTTCATTTGTTTATCCTATAAATGAAATTAATCACTGTTTTGAGACAAATGTGTATTTAGGGTTGGAGTACGTTTCTCGTTTAAAAACTAAAAATTAGCGCTTGTCTTTAAACTTTTTGTTTCTTATTTCATTTACTGTGACTTTGGGACGTCTGAAAAAACTTTTTTTTCTAAAACATATGGATACTTCGCCCGCAGAAGCCGCCCAAGTGGTGGCATTGCTGGATTCTGGACTTAGTCAGCGTGTTGTGGCTGCAAGATTGCATCTAAGCTTATCATCTGTTCATAGAGTCTACAAACGCTATCGGGAGACTGGTTCGTTCACGCGCCGTTCAGGATCTGGCAGGAATCGGGTCACTTCTGAGCGAGATGATCGATTTATTGTAACAACTTCTTTACGAAATCGACGCCTTAACGCTTTTCAACTGCAGCCGCAGCTTCGCTTTGTACGAAGAGTAGCTGTAAGTGACTCTACAATAAGAAGAAGGTTGAAGGAACGCGGATTGGCACCCCATAAGCCAGCGAATGGGCCGAAATTAACTGCAGACCATCGAAGAGCGCGCCTTAACTTTGCACGCGAGCACCTAACTTGGTCATACCTTTAGTGGAGCAAAGTACTGTTTTCTAATGAGTGTAAAATTATGATGTATGGTAACGACGGAAGGAACAAGGTCTACAGAAGAGATGGAGAACGCTTTGCACAATGCTGCATTGAAGAAAAGATCAGCTATGGTGGCGGTTCGTGGACGGTTTGGGGAGGAATCAGCGCCGACGGTAAGACAGAACTTGCCTTTGTGTCTGGGCCACGGCTGCCTGCACTAAACTCTCATCGGTACATCGAACAGTGTCTTGAACCTCATGTGATGCCCTATGCACATTTTATTGGCAACGACTTCATATTCATGCACGACAATGCATGAATTGACAGAGCTCACACCGCGGGCGTCGTACGAGATTATCTTACCGAAGTCGGTATCTCCATTATGGTATGGCCAGCAAGAAGCCCGGACATGAATCCCATTGAACATCTATGGGATGAATTAAAAAGACGAATTCAAGCAAGAGATCCAGCCCCAGAACACTTAGCCAGCTGCAAAATGCAATCCAAGAGGAATGGGATAATATACCACAACATGTGATCGTGACTCTCATCCGATCGATGAAGAACCGTATGGAAGCAGTAATAAGAGCTCGCGGAGGGAATACAAGTTATTAAATTAACGTTTCTTACATTTTTTTTTCATTTACGCGTGTTTTTTACCCATTTCCTTCATATTCCATACAGGGTAAAAATTACTCATTATACAAAATACGAAACCTATGAAGACTTAATTTGAATTTAGAACATTAACATTAGGATTTTAATACCTCATACTACTCACTATTAAATGACATTTTACATTTATTCCTAAATATACTCATTTTTCTGATAATCCTTATCAAATCATAAACTGCGAGGTGTTTCGATTTTTTTGATGAGAAGTGTATATTAGAGGCTTTAAGGATTTCTCCGCCTGTAAATCAATAACCTCATATTATATATTGATTTTATTTTACATACTTCGCGAATATAACATTCGTAAACTATGTAAATAAAGATAGTTGATCTAATTTAGGCTTACTTTCAAATGAGACAGTTTTGAATAAAAATATTTTATTTTTATGGTTGTGACTTCTAAGTGACATTTAATAGATAAGAGAAGTCGTAATATTTTGATGCATTTATTTTATACAAAGTAAAGAATATTTTATAACCATTTGATATTTTATTATTTATCCCAATTCCAGGATAGTAATTGCAACATCAAGTATGTTCCAATCCTAGCCTAGAGTTGACCAGTGACCTAGTAGTACCTAATTATTAATAAATACCAATGGCAAAACACATTGTTTGTCTGACACTCAATTCCTAAGCTTGCCAAGAACAAACATAATACCTAAAGCACTACACATTGCTGTCACAATTGTCTATATGTACGCTGGAAAAATGTAAGCCAAGTATTAATACCTACACAATACCTAACTTATTGAACTTAGCTGATTTACAGAAGTATAAACCTTGTAAGATATTTGAATAATGGTACTGAATTAGAATAAAAACAAATCTCAGTAGATGTTACACTTTTATTAATTTTGGCTTAATTATGTTATTTGCAAATAAGGTGATATTTTTGCAAGTATGCAAGAAATAAAACTAATTTAATCCTTCAGCTTCTTCTTGGGGCGAAGGTTGTTGGTGTGTCCACACTTGGTTTTACGGCAGTTGGTCGCACGGGGGTGGAGGCGAGCGTAGCACTTGCGGCAAATCATCTTGTCGCAGTTGTACTTCATTGCCAAGATACGTAGAGAAGGCTCAATGGTACCTATAAACGAAAGTTGGTTTAGTAAACGATTCTTGTCATAGATCACAAAATTATCGAATAATTAATTGATATGTCATGTTACCTCCTCTAAGCCTGAGCACCAAGTGAAGGGTGGATTCCTTCTGGATGTTGTAGTCTGAGAGGGTACGGCCATCTTCCAACTGTTTACCAGCGAAGATAAGACGTTGCTGGTCTGGTGGAATACCCTCTTTGTCCTGGATCTTGGCTTTCACATTTTCAATGGTATCAGAAGCCTCCACCTCTAAGGTGATGGTTTTACCCGTGAGGGTTTTAACGAAGATCTGCATTGTTGCGCTGAAAACGTAGTATTTTTTTGGTTATTCAATCATTTATATGGGTTCTTGTTGTGGCAGGTGGACGGAAAGTCGTGTGAAACAAATGCCTGTCGAGTTCGGGACAGTACGCCACGCGGGTATTTAAATTTCGAATATTGAGCATGTTTGACAGTATTTGTTATAGGAAATACGTTATCAGCAGTACTTTTAAACAAAATATTGCACTTTTATAACAGAATAACACTTAATTCGTTTAAAATAATGATATTTCACAAACCTACCTTCTCTTAAAAACGTGCTCAAAGTAAAAGAAATGTCAAACTCTACAAAGAAGATGGCGGGCTCTTTCGTTTAGAAACAAGACACATTAAAATGAGCCGAGGTTGAGAGATGAAATGTTGCAATAAAAGTTTAATAAAAATTGATATTGAAACAAATTCGGTGGATTTAAAGATTTAATTAATTTAACATTTTTATCTTTTCTTATTTTTTTCTCAAAAATGCGCTTCCTTTATGTTTTTAAAACATGTTGATTCTCGAACGATTCGTTTTAGAGAGCGTTCAGAATCATTACTAAACAATTTCTGTTGGTAAAGTAATAACAAAATATCCATTTACATAAAATAAATGTTTACTGTTTAAAACACCAGAGATAGTCATTTTGTATATTTAAAATAATTTCTACTTAAATTCGATAGTAAACCTTGATCACTACGCAATCAAACTTCTCACGTCACATTTTCTTCTGTTCATAGTTTCATAACGTGACTGATAAGTACTTGTTTCGTAATCGTTCGATTTTCAGCTACTTTGCAGGCCTGAAGTAGATTTTCCTACTGTAAAAATGTACCATCAAATCAGCAAAGTTACTGGCAGGCTTGTGGCCTCCAGCCACTTGCAAAGCCCGCTTTTCCCTGTGGTAAGTAACTATTTACAAGTTCACGTTAGTTGTTACGGGTTATGTAGAATTTTATCTGTTTCAATACTTATCGAGATAATGTTACCTCATAGGCGCCCATTGCGTTGCAACGAGTGGAGGCCCCGTCCATCCAGTACAACACTACTCACATGTCGACTGTTGCTGAGGCCTGCCCCACTGGCAAGACGAGGTTGATCCCTGGCACCAACACTCCCTACGCTCCATTGTCTGAGAAAATCCGTCAGAAGCAGAAACAATTCCAGGTAAGGAATCAGTTTGGTCGGCAGATATAAATGTAGTACTTAATTCTCTAAAGTTAAATGATTCATCATAGCTTAATCAGCTGTTAATAATATGATCGGGACAAGAATTAATTTCCAGGTTAGTCAAAGTAATTTTAGCTGTCACTTTATTTACAAAAAATCCAATATTAAACACATTGTTATTTAATACTTTAAATTAAATAAAAATCAATAACTGTTATTATAATTTATTGATAACTCTAGTCACTCTGTTAGTTTATTTAAAAATATGTTCTTGAGAAATGTTTACTCTTTTACGTCTCAAGCCATTACCATTGTTAACATTTATAATGAAGACATGGAAGTTTTGAATTTCATTATTGTAAAATGAATGTTTTGGTTTTAAAGGGTTAATCCACATGTCATTATAAAAAAAAAAAAGTAAGAAAGTTTGACTGCATGTTTAGGTGCAGTATTAGGTAACAAGACTGCAATATGTTGAAAAATGGAAATGAACTTAGTCTACAGTTTCCATGTTTTGGATTTCCAATATGGCTGCCCCTATTTGTGGTGCAGTTTACAATAGGATAATGAGAGAAAAAAATTTTGGTATTAAGGCAGAATTTATTAACATGAAGGGTAGGATTGTAGCTATAGTACATACTTAGTTATGTGTCTTCTACTCAACTACACTTCCTATTCATTAATATAGTAAACATCTTTTGTTTTAACTATTGTGTCCGAATAATTATTAATAAGGGAAACCCCCAAGCCTAGCACCAATTAAAGTCTGGCTCTTAGAAGGTGAAATGGTGTCAAGGCCATGACCTCGTTACACTGTGCTTTTGTTTATTTTTTCTACATTTAATTTATATTATATTTCAGAAAGAGGATGATGTCCCCGTGTTCCTGAAGGGCGGTCCCCTGGACGGTATCCTGTACCGTTTCACTATTGCTCTCTGCCTTATTGGGCTTGCAGGAGTCGGCCACACCATCTTCACTCACGCTGTCCCCAAGAAGTAAATACACGAATAAATTAATTACTAAATATGTATTAGTTGCCTGTGTTATAAGTGTCTCAACACTGTAATTAGAAATAAACGAGAAAATCATATTTAGATGTTGATGTCTTATTTGTTACTTGCTTTGAGGACAATACACACATACATCAAACTCTATTGATGACAGACAAGTTTAATGATTAAATACTTAAATAAATGGTGTTATGAAGGAGACACAATGCTATTTGTATCAGAATAGGAGCATCTTAGTCTTCTGCCAAACTAAAAAGATACAGACTTACACTTCATGTATGAACAACACTATGGGCAATTTATCTTTTACACAGGTATTCATTGTACCTATATATCACAAAACATTTAAGGTGTCCCACAAGGACCTATCCTGGGGCCAGAGTCTGCTATTGACAATTGTTTGAATCGTCTGAGTGGGTGGCATTAGTAGGTCCATTTTAGGATAATTAGCATTCTACTAAATGTCAGAACGTCAAATTTGGCAAATTTTGACGTTAAAATGACGTTTTACCTGCGTAATTATCCTAATTGCGTAATTATCCTTGTTGGGACTATGGATTATTGTGGACACGCTTTATATGAAAACCGTCGAACGGGCGATATGGCAGAGTAGGTGTTATTATTACACAGTCTTTAGCAGCTTAAAGGGAAACAAAGGAAATAAAAAACAGTATTTTAAATAATTCTATATTTGATATAACTGTATAACATATCAACACTGGCCTTCACCTATAATGCTATATTGCAAACCATATTGTAAATCCGTATAGCTTAACATTCATAAGCACTACTTTGTAACACCAACCTACATTGTTATGAAAGAATATCTTAATCATTAAGTAAGATTTTAAATATATTATTTGTTCGATAATAATACGTAACAGCTTAGAAAACTCAGTACATAATTGTAGCTGATAAAGGTTAACATTCAGGTACCTACTTCGTGAATAGTCTAAACAACTACCCACTTAAATACAAATTAAAATCATAGGTAATTAAGGAATCTAGCTAACATAAAATACATATTTTTGGAACTTTTTACCTTTAAATTAGGTCAGCATACAGATGCAACTAAACAAGTGAAATCCATGTAAACGTAGGTATAGGAATTAATATAAAATCTCATGTGAAGAAATGCACAACACAGCCTTTAAAGCATTAAAAATAAATTGAGACACTTTTTATAAATCAAATCACAATTTTGAAACCATAGTATGTAAATGCTAAGCAATGTAAATATAAAAAGATACCTCATACAATACTTGATTAATTAGGAAATATTTTATCAAAACATATAAAACTAATATTCTAACTAAATGAGAATAATGAGATGCATAGTTGAGAGTGATAGTGAGAGTCTTACACATAGTTTTTGAATTACAATTTAAAGGATATAGTCTTTAACAGTAACAAAAAATACAGGTTATCTAGAAATTCCAAATAGTGTAAATAAGGACAAAATATCTTGCATTATGTACTTTCAAACATAACATATAATAATGTGTACTTAATTGTAATCTACCTATTTAAGTCAAATATTATTACATGTATCATCAATAATTCGTGTACGCAAAACATTACGATAATTCGATGCACATCTACATAGTAGCTACACGGCGAAGCTAAAAGTTTGCAGCACGATGTCATTGATATCATACCAGCGGGTCATTGACCGATTAGTGCCACGTCAGGTATAATAGCTATCGTGAAGCCAGCCACCAAACGTCTAGCGCAGCCGTGTAGACCTTGCCCCGCTGAGATTGTGACCAAAGAGAGCCAAGGACCTTCTAGACATTACCTACAGACATCAGCGCGAATACAAGCCGTGTTATTACCTATACTAAATCTATTTCAGCAATACTTATAGACAGACACAAATAGTAAAATAACTGTCCTACGCCATCTTTGATCGGCAGGAATGATACCAACAGTTACATCATAAACACGCGAGACTTCCTTCGAGAGACCATTTAGATCTAGATTTTGAACGACCGGAAAATGACAAAATATATTAAACTGAATAACGTGAGGTGAAAGAGTTTACATTTAAGTAGGTACATAAATGGAACGTCTGCAGTAGAAGAACGACCAGAAATCTACTTTAGGATCGAAGAGATTCTCCCGTCCACTTAATACATAATTACAACAAATTTTACAATCATTCTTATAAGGTAAGAGAATTTCATCAACCTTATTATTTACCAATATGATTATCACAAGGACGTAGGTGCAATGATATGATAATCTACTTTTTGTATCTCTCTATCGTGGTATCAATTTCTACTAAGTTATTGGCGCTGAGTTACATTTTAACGATATATTTTTAAATACTTAATCATTTTCTAGTTAGACACCAACTGCATGGTTATACGCGTGATCTAACGATATTACATAGAAATAGAATAATATACTTTTATTTATGTATATCCTGAAATCATTAAATTTGATCCCTAAATGTTATAACACCACCACCAGTAAGTAACAAAAAGGAAACTTACAAGCCTTTTAATTTTTCATTGCATTGATGTTCTGATAAAGCTATTTCAGAGAATAAGAATTTTCAGAGACCCATTTTTTTAGTAAAAAATGTTAATGAATAAATACACCGCGATTCAATAATCACTAAGGTTGCTAAAGTCGCATCAAGTGTTCTGTCATAATCCACCAAAAGAACAGCTCTTGAAAAACGATCCAAGATTCTTATGTGATTGCCGATGCTTTCATAAATAGTTATCTCGCTTACAGTGATATATTTAGTTGGAAAAGGTATACCTATATATAAGTATCTTAACATTGAATTCCACACAAGACTAGGTATAACACACGATATACAAACATTTTAATAAGAAAAACATATTGCAGAGAAAACCATTGTTTTCGCTAAACAGGAAGGTATAAAGGTTACCAAAAGCCCAGTTTAATTAAGTAGAGATTTAAAATATAGGCAGCCTCGACTTTTATCAACTAATATTATTAACTAATCAGTTTTAATATAAAATAAAGCAAAATACAAAAAACCTATAGGTATTAAGTATAAGTATGCAGCGGCGAGTAGATAAATTTCTAAGTATACTTATTAGTAGATACCTAGGTATTGCGTAACAAAATATTGTAAACAAGTGTTTAGGTTTTATTTTTAACATAATGATTTAAAAGTTAAATAAAAGGCGATTGCATCACCGTAAAAAAATAGTTACAAGCCCTAATTTCAACTTAATACATTTATAAATAAGTGTTTCAGTGAACAATAAATTTAAGCTATATTAGCCTAAATAAGGTAACATAAAATATACATATTATCATCCCAACTTCTATAGTAATTGAATATGTCTTACGTTCATTACACTGGTCGAGGACGCGCTGGCAGTGGTGGGGGAGCACCTTGTCTAGCGGGCACGGGGGGCGGCGGCCCGGCTGGAGGCGGCGTGCTGCTCTCCGGCGGCGGGGGCGGCGCGCACGTCGGCGGGGGGACGCTGTCAGCTGGAGGCGACACTATCGGTGGCTGCGCTGCTGTTTTCCCTGCATCGGGGGGCAGAGGCGCCGGTCGCGGCGGCGGCGGACGAGCCGGGCTTATTGCTGGAGCTCTAGAAGGCACTAGAGGCGTCGGTGACGGTGCTGGTGGTCTACTAGGCTGCTGTCTTCTTGGAGTGGGAGGTGCGGATCGAAGCGGTCTCTCTATTTGCGCTTCCCCAGATAGTGGCACAGTATTATTTGAGCATAAACCTATTTCAGAACGCACGATGTCGATCCAATTAGGAGTTTTTAACGATATATGTAATGGAATAGAACAAGCTGATATCTGCCCCTTCTGTGCAGCTGCCAAGGCATTCTGACCTTCTCTAAACGTGATACTCAAAGACGAGTCATCAATAAAACGTACCAACGTTACTTCTCCAATCGTAGATAATTCTTGTAGAACTGCTGCCACGACGTTATCATCAATTACAGGATCCTCACCAGCATTATCTTCATAAGGTTGTACAATTATGCTGGCATCAGGAGGTCCTAAGTCTTTAACTACGTCATAGAACACCTCCATACATTTTGTATAGCTAACTTGCAGTACCTCTACTTCCAGTATAGCTGTTACGGGCCTATGGTCACTTTGTTTCAGTTCTGCGCGACCATAATGTAGCAATTTTCCTGCTGCTAAGTCTGAGGTAGTCTCTGGGTCTATAGTATATTTTCTGCTTCTCCATAAGACCCGATCTGTCCAGGCAGGAGCTCTACATTTTTCACTGGTGTCATAATCATCACTGAATAAATCATATTTGTATGTGGGAGGAAAAGTGATGTCACCCTCAAAACAATTTTTAAAAACCAAACCTTGGTCTTTTTGTTTTATCAACTGATCGTGCTCTAATATCCGTGATATATTATTCTGCGCCGCTAACGATCGCACTTCATCTTTTTCTAGATCGACGCGATAGTTAAAATCACCACACCAGAACACGTAATCATGCGAGTATAGGGAGCGACCCATTGGGAAAGCGATTTTTCTTGTGATCTCAGTGTAGTCAGCATTGCGCTCTGTAACCTGCGATTGACCTGCAGCAAAATGAGCACACACAAAGCACATTGAAGTTCCATAGAGAACCATTCTGATGCCCACTGCTCCCTTGTTCCCCGTGGTTCCCCCTAGACCAGTCTTAACAGAGTCCAGTGCAACGTCTCTAATATGAGGAATAAGGTCTTTCCTAACAAATATGAAAAGGCAAACTCCAACAAGTTGATGACTAGAAAGTAAAGTATATGGAGCATCTCGGCACAAGACCTTCTCCAATTCTTCACTCCAAGCTTTAGCATTGTCAGAACTAGCTGCCATAATATTACTAGCGTTAAGGTCAACAATTTCTTCAAATCCAATAGCAAATATGTCTGATGGATGTTCTTTTAAGTTGACAGTATTTACTAATGCTGAGTTAGGAGAGTCTAAGAGCCAGTCAGCTAGTGACACATCTTTATAAGCAAGACTCCTGAAATGTTTTCCTCCATTTACATTGTATGTACCAATTGTGATGCGAATAGGAGTTGGCTGTGTAAATTCATTTGACCTGCGACACATTTCCCTCAACACTGGTGTAGAAGTATGCAATAAGTTGGATGGCAATAGTATCCTTGAGCGATCTGCAAGTTCAGAGTTTAAAGTGGAGCCCAAAAGCAATATATCAATAGCTTCCTGCTTAGAGTTGTCTAATAAGTTATTCTGAATGGTGCGAGCTGCTGATCGTGCCCCATCAATAAGCTTAGATCCTCCTTGTATGGCACCTGTTCCAGCATATATTTTTGATATTTCATTTCCATTATTCACCCACATCTGCTTAAATACTTCTTCAAACCTCGTGACATTTTGCTTCTTGTCAATACATTGTAACAGCATAAGTTGAATAGCCAACATTTCTAATCCTATAAATGTTTGTATAGAATTTGTTCTGTCTAAGCAATCTAAACAATTTGTTCTGATAACCCCTTTTTGTATATTGTAAATGTCTGAACTTTTAGCACTAAAAATACTTATCTCATCATAGTGATTTTCTATGATTTTCCTGAATTTTGCTAATGCTGATTCTATAGAAGAAGCTCTGACTTCTTGATGATAATCAAAAATGATTTGCACCACATCAGAATGAGCAGAGTCATTCAGATGTTTCTGGAAAGCATTACTTAGTGTGGCTTCACCTTCACTGCCACCAATTAGGCTAGATCCCAGCAAATTAACAACAATTAAAGAGCCATAGTTACGCTTCAGTAGTGAAAAATGTCTATCACATGCACTAGTAGATGCATCATACCCTCTAGACATTTTCACTTTATGTGATCCCACTTGAATACCAGGTTGTTCCCAAAACAGAGGAACTGAACCTCTAGTCTGTACATAAGAAGCTACAGAATCATCTATGTAGATAGCTTGTTCTGTTTCCACAAAGTTGGCTACATTGCCATCATCATTGCAGCCTCTTACATTAAATCTGGTCCCGGCTCGTTCACAACTAAGTCTAGACACCAGTACAGCCCTTGCTTGTCTATGTCCAACATAAATGGTTCTGATTTCAACTGAACCACATAGTGCTCTAGTTAGCCATTCATCACAATCAATGCCATACCTGATTAAATGTATAAATAGAGTTCTATTCCAAAAGAATCTATTATCAGGGCTGGCTCCTTTGCTTTTTCTTTGAGAGCATAGAGTTAAATCAAAAAGGTTGGTAGTTTTACCAGAGTTCCATGAGAAATAAAAGGTTCCGGAGTTTATTAATTTTCTTACTTCAGACACTTTATCTTCACCTTGCGTATGATAGAACAAAGGTAGAAATTGTGTTTGGGTGATTTTGAAGACTTCAACATCACCTATTTTACCAACCGAGCAGCAGCCTGTGACCAGGACCAGGTATAACATGCAACTCTCCCCAGAGTTCAACTGGAGAACACCGAGGCATCCATACGCGTCGGCTATTTTGTGATATTGTTTTCTCAACGTTTCCGTTTCTTGAGACGATAAAGATACTACAGCTTGAGATTCGAAGAGAAGTGCAGTGTCTTTATTTCTGTGTTGCAATATTATACTGTACGGATTCGGCGGAGCCGATTTTTCCAGGACTTTAAATCCTTTTGACATAGCCATGATTAAAACGGACCGTCAGACTTACGTGTAATAATCAGCCATCCGCCCCCTTTATTCACTTCGATTGCGCACAACAATCGACCAAGTAAATTCTAATGAGAAATTGAGAAGAAATTGAAGCAAATCACAAATGTCAGAGACGTCAAACTTGTCAAACGGTAAAATAACATGGGTCTGCATAGCACGACCACAGATGTAATGAAAATATGACAGAAAATAAATCTAAAGTTACTTTGATGAAAACTTGGAAAATGTAGAGTTGTAAGTTAATAGATGTACCTACTTATGTATATTGTTTAACCTTCATAGCTTCATGCATGTTTACCTTTGGCCTCCACTTGATTGCTGCACATAGATTTTATCTAATCAGGGTCATTTAGGGTATTTATGCGCGTTACTTTCAAGACGTAGTAAATCACCCGACTCAGATTATTCTAGTGTAAGTAAAGGCTACATAAAAAATGCAGTAAATAAAGCTCATGGGTAAAGGATAAAATATTTATATTATTTATTTTATTTAAATATTTATATATCATTTTTTATGAGAGATTACATTAGCATTAAATAAATAATAATAATAAAATATATAATAATATTTGAGAACATAAACATCGATATTATTTGTATAAAATCCATTACAAACTAAAATTTACATAATTTTTATACACAGCAGTAGATGCAGGGTGAACTGTGAGTCGACCAGTGTTGCGACGCACATAATCTTGGTATATTTCACGAGAAGCTTTGGATACCGTCGGTGGAATGACGTCTACCGAACTATCGATAGTGAAGGCACTGTTCACGGTCATCACTACGTGAGTATCAGACTTGTAACGGGGGTTTGAGCGGCGTTCAAAATTAACGTAACGTCTGTACCTAAAATATTAAGTTAATATTTACTTAAGTACATCATTTAATATTTTTGAAACAACTTCTTATGTTTTAGATAATTCAGATACTTACATTAGCATATCTCGTTTAGTAGGGTCATTTAACAAGATTCTGTTAGAGCGTTTAATAGCGGGGAATAAAGGCGTCTCCTCAACGTCTTTGGCTTGTAACACTTTTGCCACCACGGTAACAGGTGACGGTATTGACAAACGTGCACTTGGCGCAGAGTTAGTCAAATCATCGTCCGTCGAAGAATCACCGTTAGAACTGTAAAATGAATTGAGGGTTTTATATCATCCACATTATCTTATTAAATACAATTTTAGGCTTATGATAGGTACTTATGCTGTATATGCATATAATTAGGTACTATAACAACCAGTTACACTTTATAGTAAGGCCGTAAGAACAGTACAGGTGTGATAGTGGTTTTTTGTCCAGGTGCCATAAACCGGGTATCGTTTAAGAGCTCATTGTCATATTAAAATGTATTGGATGAAAAGGATATTTATACATACTCGCTAGAATTATTAGAGGTAGTACTAGAGCGTCCGCTGATTACTGGGTTTTTAGACGTCGGGCCTTTTATCTGTCCCATAGAGCGCCCGCGGACTACGAAAGGACTGAAACTCTCCGAAAACGTTGGGGCTAAGTCCCGAAGCGTGTGGAACATCTGAAAATGAGAGTTTATAGTACAGTTCTTTGACTAATGAAGTACCTAGCTACGAATTGCCCAATTTACAGTAATGTAAGTTAAAATGTAGTATGTTGTATTTTAGTATTTAAGTAAAAAGATATACGTGTATTTTTTTAAGGTGCAATATGCCTGGCTAGTTAGTATATCTGGCCAAAATGATGGCATAAAATAAAAGAACTCATAAATAGGCACCTTGAATTCGAAGCACTCCATCAGAACAGTGTATTCGAACGGCCTATTGTAATCGTGGTAGGGATCCACCATCTCGACGGTGCTGCTGCTGTCGCCTTGCATGCCGATGATCTCGCAGCACAGCTTCCTCATCTCGTTGCAGGGAAGCGGCAAGTGTTTGAGGACGTCATCATCCCACCATTTTGTTAAAGAACTTAAATGCAAGAATTTTAAAGGTTACTTTAATTGTGATTTTAATATCACAGGTATCTTTCAGGTTTACTTCAGTGGTTTTCGGCAATAATTGCTGTCCTTTATACAAATCGAAAGCTATTAGGTACTTTTTATTATATACTTTTATTAAACTTACCTGTGTCTGGGAATATAGACAATTGCCTCTGGATGGTGTAGATAGTAATCGCTTTGATACTCCCAAATAGGCGGCTTGAATATGTCGGGCACAAAGAGGCCTAGAAATAGGTTCATTGTGTTTTGTTTCTCTGCATCTGAGAATGTGTTGGAATAGTATCTGCTCAATGTTTGCATTATATCATTGCCGTGCGATGACCAAGGTGCTGTTTTGCGGTATGTCTTAATTCTGTCAATAACAAAAATACATAAATTCTAAATTATTTTCTTTATTGTCATTTCTATTAAATTGATGTTAGGTGTAGTAAATATAATTTATTACTACCAAACGTCAATTTCAATAGTAGATTAAGTGTACATACGTCGGTCACGGGTGACCGAAGAGAATAAGTAAAAGAACATATGAAAAACTTGTTAAAATAGTAAATACCTGTGAACTAACTGCGACCCTCCGTATTGCAGAGCGAGCGTGTCACCATGATCCTCATACAAACCTTCCAGAAGCCTCGCGCAGTCCGAATCGAACTCTATATTCGGTTGCCCTAATAGCCCCAATGCATATAACTGTAAAAATAGTAAATAATTAAGCTTAGAACCATCTCAATACATAACATGACAAACAAAACAGAAACTATCAATTCATTTGGCAGCCACGATGCCAGAGCCCATCTTTTCACTTTAAAGGCTAAAACAACTTACTTGATGTGCCAGCACACATTTCCCGATAGCAAACTGTGCAGTATTGGTCCTATCAAGGCAGTCTACGCAGTTGACGCGCACCAAGCCTGTTTGCAGGCGACCGCCTTGGTGGCCTTCCACTCCCGTCTCCTCGCCGCACCCACTTGTACTTAGGAATATACCCGTTTTTCGTACTACTGTCCGAGCTATAGCTGACAATCTAAAAACATAATGTAATTTAAAACAAAGCTACATAAATGATAAGTGTATTGTTGTATGTGGTAAAACAGAATTAGAAATAACACATTTTTGATGATCTTAAGTCTTAGTAATGCTTGTCTGTGACTGCTAAAGAACGCGTTGAACGCCGAGCAATCAACAATCAATAAAAAAATGATCGTCGGTCACCGGTGACCTACACGGCTCATGAAAGCACGAATACTGTTCCTGTATCGCATGTTTTAGATGTGGGAACTAATATTAATTTGTATACTGTAGTCTCGGGCCAGTACTGCCTTATCAAAAGGTATTGTATAACTTACTTGTCCAACACTTTAGCATCAGATCTCTTATTTGTTCTAGCCATGTCCAAATGATAATACTGTACGGCATGTTCAGGCGGCAGAAATTGATTCAAATACTTTACTCCATTACTTATAACATCAGTTAGAAGAGATTCATGCTTCTTCTTCTCCCTTTTCTTAACTAAATTCAAGAACATGATAGGAGAGCCATATCTCCTCATCAAATTATTTAAATGCTTCCCAGGTATTTCTGCAAAGGGGTCACTTAAGTCTATAGATATTGCTGGCTTTGGTACCATCTTCGAGACATCTTGAGACCAATAACTAGGTATTGATCCTCTCATCTGCACAAAGGAACTGAACCTGGAATTAAAGATAGAGAATTGTTGAAAAAAAAAGTGCAAAATATAATTAAATTAAATACGTAAATATTTCCGATGCTTACCTCCCAGCAGCAAATGATGAAACCATAGAGTCATGTACAATCTGTTCCGTTTCGACCTCATTTGCCACATCACCATGCATATTCGCGCCTCTTTTCAGAAACCTCGTGCCTGCGTATCTATTGCTCCGCCTAGCTATAAGCGTCAGGTAAATAGGCCGACCGAATATATTCAAATTGCTCTGTTCTATGAAGCCATGGACTATGTATAAGATCCAGTCGGGGTGCAGATGTGAGTGCACTGCTGACAGTAAGTGGCTGTTCCAAACGAATCGCCATTCAGGTACTGAGCGAACTCCAAAGTCTAGCCTTTGATTGCGGCAACTGTAATGATAAAATCACTTTTATACAAAAAAAATATATAGGCAGAAATGCAAATTATGTAATTATTTTGTTCATTACAGGTGATACTATTTTAATCTGGAGAGCTTACCCAGATTTTTGCCTCTGTTCCAGTTGACTCTTCCAAGTTTCAAAGATGTCTTCATCATCATCATCATAATTGTGGCATTCACACTTCTCATCAGACTCCTGACTGGAGGTTGATTTCAGGTTTGCATGATACACTGTAGCTGTGACTGGTTTTGGGAACAAAGCGGGTGCCAGCTTCCTTGGAGGCGCCATATTCATTTGCAAAGTGTGTGTGACGTCATAGCTATAGCTGTAGTAGAAATTTGTTGAAAGATCTAGGGCTAAGAACATTTTCAAGTATCTCTGTTCGTCTGGATGTGGTGGCTTGCTACTGTCATTTGGAATGTATATGGTGTTTGTGTCTTCTATCTTGTAGATTGAGTGTGAGCCAATGACTGCCACCTTTCTCCGCTTTGTAACTAATATAATGTAATATCCTTCTAGAAATCTTATGAAACCTGGAAATTACGAGATTTTATTTTAGAATCTAAAATAGTTAAGTGCACTTTGAAAGTTAAAGTCAACTTGGATTGTCACAGTTATGAAGTGATGCTATCAATTCTTTAAAACTGTTAATAAATTAAAATATAGTCATGGAGCCCACAATCCTGTATTCTAATGAATTCAAATACAAACATTATTTTAATATATACCAGCTATTAATTATTTTAACTGTTTTATATTTTATGAATAATTCAAAGAGATATTTACCAACAATCCCAAAAGCAGACACAAGTTTATTAAAGCCTGCCATCCGTCCGGTTCGGTTGCCAAAACCAATCATGTTCAGCAGCTGGTGTATCTCCTGCTTGTTATACTCCACTTTATCATCAACTAGTATCAGTTCTCTTGGATCTGTTCTATCTATTTTGAGGACACGGAATCTGGTTTCCGTGTTATTTGACCCAATTAAGTAGAACCTCTGAAATGTAACATAAAATGTATTAATATTGTTGTTACTGGCTTCATAATCATTATCACTGTTCATTGCACTACTGAGACACCTTCCTTTTTGCATGTCATCACTCATTCTCTACTCCCTTTGGTAGTCTTATTAATATCCTAGTGTACTGTTATTAACATAGATATTTTATTACATGTTTTTCTTGATCATCAAATTGTAAAATTACATGAAACATCCATTGAATAGGGATAAGTGATTGCAAGTTAGAGATTGGCATGCCACATATAAAAGGAAATGGGGATATCCACCCATTTATTTACAATACTGTTAGTACTACCATACCATTCCATAAAATTAAAGCAAATACAGAAGAGATAGTCGACTTTTATCAAGAATATGTTCTCTTATTTTAATAATATGGCATTATATTGTTTAATAGTACTTACAGCTTTGGTTTCATAAAGAGCTATTCTTTGTATCGAGCTGATTATTGGATGAAACATTATGCTACGCTTCGACATTTTTAAAACTTATTTAACTATTTCCACTCCTACAAATAGTACAAATTAATAAGGTAGCTGCCAATAAATGACTAGTTCTATATTTATTTATAATGGAATGTTTGGAAAACAGTACATAATTTTGTTTTATGTACATTCACAACACTTCTTATCAGCTGGTTGAAATGTCAAATCAAAATGTCAAAACACGACGTAGGGGTGTGCAACGAGAAGTATTTTGCACCAAATTATAGATATCGATAGGACTATTGTTACTATTTTTAATTCTTTAGGAGTTCAACTATATCATTAACAGAATAATTAAAGTATTTTTAATAGTTCACTGAAAGTAATGACATTAAAACCAAATCTGTGGTTTTGTCAGCCTTTTTCGCTTATCATATAGGCAAGTAAAAATATATAAAATTATACATAACTTTCAACCTACCCTACCAAGGTAACTATCTTAAGAATAAAGCAGATTTCTGAAATCTAAACTTAGATGTTCATTAACACCACACAGAGGCCACCCAGAAATTAACTACATAAATAAAATGTCGTTTATTCCGCTACGTGCTATTGTTTAAACTTAGACTACAGATTTGTTGATTCCATAGCTAGAATTGATAATTAGTTTATTGAAAAGACAAGATTTTCAGATTTTTAGTTAAGAATAATTTTAGTTATGAATTGCAAAGATACGGGCAGCATTACCCTTACTACCCGTTTCCCTTTAATAGGTAGGTAAATTCGAATGTAAGTAAGACCAAAACGTTTCTAGCATTAATTACACTTTAACACATTATGTCCACTTTTATGAAATGAACCATAAACACGCAATAGGTTACAAAGGGTGCGGCATCGGCATGCGTGTTAGAAGGTTATCCGTTTAGTTGTTGGCTGGTTCTTTATAAACAGATGTACAACTAAATGTTAAACCAGGGTATAAAAATAAGGTCCATAGCAATTACAATTTTATTTACCGTAGAATTCAGAGTACGATTGTAAATGAAAATAAAAATTGCGGATGAAAAATCCATGGCTGAATTATTAAAAAAATTACTTTCTGTAATTTTAGTTCTACCCTTGGCCATTTGGTCAAAATGCTACACTACCGGGAAAGTACCTTCTCAACTCATACCGTTGGCCCTTTCTTACCCGACTACGGCAAAGCTCCAAAGGCAGATAAATTGTTTGATCCTTTATCCGCTCGTAATTACTAAACGACAACCGATTTTGATAAATTATACGTCATTAGATTCGTCTCTAAGAAGTTCCCCGACTGCAATTACAGTAAAAACAAAAATTGCTTTACTGTAGATTTCGTTTTTTTTTATACAACAATGTTTCTCTATTAAGCGAGTTGTATTGAAGATATTTTCATTAGTTGAATTCAGGTGAACCGAATTCCCTATTCAGTGGTTTGAACTAAAGATCCCTACATATCCTATGAATGTTATTTATGTACCTAGTAGTATTTAGATCGTGTCTTGTCACTTCGTCAGTACAACTGCAATGCGTAAACTATTTGATTAGACCAGTTTAGCCTTTTCAGTAGAACGTTCATTTTGCATATAATGAATAGCAAAACTTATAGATAACTAAGTGGCTAATAAAGTAATCATGTTGCAAACTTCACCCACAAATGATTTTACGAAATATGGTGTTGCACAGTTAAGTGTAGGGTACTTATAGGTAAATTATGTTATACCAAGAGCTAGCCAAACTTGAATAGTGCCTTCCTACGTAAGGTCTACAATTTATTGCAATCAAAATGACGTAAATAAGAACAATATTGAATCTATCTTGTTTTAAACTGCAACAGACAACTCATTTCTCATAATAAAACATTTTTTGATACACAGACCTAAAATATGTGTGTCCTAAAAATTTATTTAACTAAACTTTGGACCATTACACTTTTAGAATAAAACTTATTTTCACAAGATCTGAAGATAATTAAACATGACAAACTTATACCACCCCTTTCGTTGGGGCCTAAAAAGGCAAAACATAAATGCGCTCACACAGTTTTTGAATCAAAATAATAGACGGGCGCACTCATAGAAAATTACATTTAAAATTAATTCAACTGTAGAGTTAGTTTAAATCGAAACAATTAAACTACTTTTTACGGATTTTTTCGCGGTTTATAATAAGTCTGCCCGTGACCATGATACCTGCAAAGGTGTCGAAAAGTCGGGACTTAAAATCTTAATATAAACCGCGAAAAAATCCGTAAAAAGTAGTTTTATTTCAATTATTTAAATTATAAAAATTTTCCGGGTATGGTATTTTCCACATTTTATAAAGATTTTTTTTTATTGTTATCTTTTTTACTTCTGACACAAAACACTATAGTAAGCAAAATTCTAATACCTTTATAGAGATCAGACGGAGTTTTCTTTCACAGTCTTTACTTTTCAATGAAGAAATCCTGTAATTAATTTGTATGCAAGGGGTGATTGATTTCGTTGATGTCTTTCCTATGCACATTTTAAAGACAACAAGTGAGACAACCAGTAAGCGTCATTAGCTTTGTATTAAATTCCTATTATTATTAAATTAAAATTACATATTATTATAAATACTTTTTAATCATAAAAGGCATGTTACTCATATCTAATAGCTTTTAATCTGTTTAATTTCTTACTTTTTCTTGAAATAAATTCAATTCTATCGTTGTATGCGTCAAAAGTACCGCCTTTAACACATTCAAATTATTTATTGGTCTGCAATTACACTAACCTACTTGTATATAGGGCAAGAAGAATATAAGTATTTATTTTTATTTGTAGAGCTATTCGAGCGGCAAGCAAACAAGCTACACGTGTGGTATATATTTTATCGCATGGATCCATCTTATAGCGTACGCGCGCGCAGAAAGCGAGTACAACGCACTTCTGCTATAACTGTTTTGAAGGACATCTTTGACTTTGCACTACAACACAATAATACGGAATTTTAAATTAAATGTAGATAATGATTGAAATAAAAAGGTACATTATATAGTTTAAAGGAAACACTTTTTTTGTTAGTTCTCTTTTTATTTTTTGTATGTATATGCAGTTTCACCGGCTTGTCGAGATTTTAATAACAACAGCAAGTAAAACGTTTAATGTCTCTGTTGTGAGGCTTTATAGCCTTAGCTGTTGGTTCTGAAGTGCAGCCGTACAGCTGTACGGTTTTTATTCATGACATAGTTTTACACTCTTAGATGTAGAGCTAAATATGGAAATTAGTTTATCTCAGTCCAGCCATTTCGTTAGACGGTGTAAACTTTTTTTTTTATGACAGATTCCAATATTATACTTTTTCATTATTTTATATATTTGGGCAGAAGTAGGGATCTGTAGAACCTTAAAGTTGTTGCATTTATCCGGAAGGCTTTGCGCGGAGTCTTCAGTGGATTTGGTTAGATGAATAAAGGGTTTAATGTTGATGAATATATTTATAATCTCCTCGCGTTTATTAGCATTGCTAATTAAGATTAAAAGATTTACGCATGGCCAAGGCTGATGGTAAAGTTTAGAATTTACCATAAAACTTACTTACAGCTTTTAACGAAACTGCAAAGATGAAAAATATTTTTTTCTGGTTCGAGGTAGGCTTATACCTATTTGAGGAACTATTTTTATATTGGTTTCTTAGGTTTACGCGAATGTTAGACATTGAATAAAACTACTTTTTACGGATTTTTTCGCGGTTTTAATTTTAGATTTTGGTCCCGACATTTCGACACCTTTGCAGGTATCATGGTCACGGGCAGACTGAGATGGCGTTCGTCTTGACAGAAGATGTTGCTCGTTCTACCTTCATATTTTAATTTATTATTGAGTTCCGACCTACGCAATATGAGCTCACTATGTCTTGATGTCTTGCAGCGCTGCTCTTGGGTTTGGCCTTGAGTTTGTGTATTATTGGGTCCCAAGTAGGTGATATCTTCCAGCCATCTTCTCTATTGAAATTAGGGTGTTTTTTAATCTCAATAGCCTCGCGGAACATCCTAGGTAGGAATCTGGATTCTTTAGCGAGTTTACTTAATACCTACATGCGCGAAACCACCAAAACTGTATGGGTTACCAAAGATACACAAACCAAACGCCCCGCTACGTCCTATTGTAAGCCAAATCGACACACCAACCTACAGATTGGCTCAACACGTTGCGAAAACACTCTCACCACTCAGAGGCAACACGACAGCGTTTGTGAAGGATTCATACCATTTTGTCAATGAGATTAAACATCTACGTCTTCATGACAATGAAGTCATGGTTAGTTTCGATATACAATCCTTGTTTACATGCCTACCAGTTAAGGATTGTACTGAAATTGTCTCCAAGAAGCTAGCAGAGCATAACTTACCTTTAGAATATGCAGAACTCCTAGAACACTGCCTCACATCTGGCTACCTGCTGTGGAACAATCATTTCTATGTACAAGTAGATGGTGTAGCAATGGGCTCGCCTGTATCCCCTGTCGTTGCCGATATATTCATGGAAGACTTCGAGGAGACAGCCTTAAAAACAGCTCCTTTCACTCCCAGATTTTATAAACGGTACGTAGATGACACTTTCACAATTTTACCATCTAATCAAGTAAATGCATTCTTAAAACATCTCAACTCCATTAATAACAAAATTCAATTCACTATGGAGTTGGAGGATAATAAATCTCTTGCCTTCTTAGACATATTAGTCAAACGAAATCCTGATCAGACAATAAGTCACACAGTGTATCGCAAAAAGACCCATACAGATAGGTACTTAAACGGTGAATCTCACCACCACCCTAAACAGTTAGCTACCGTGGGAAAATCATTGTTTCAGAGAGCACGCGGACTCTGTGATGACAGACACCTTGCCGCTGAGCTTCAACACGTCAAGCAAGTACTGCGAGACAACAAGCTCCAAATTCCACGGCCCCGTCACAGAGAACGAGTGAAGCCAGCCACAGTTGATCGTTTACCTGCTGTACTACCATACGTCAGAGGTGTCACAGACAAGATTGGCTACATCCTAAAACGAGCTTCAATCAAAACATACTTCAAGCCGCCCAAGAAGATTAGTCAGTCATTACCATCCGTCAAGTGTCACATACCTCTACAAGATGCAGGAGTTTATAAACTAGATTGTGACTGCGGCCTCTCTTATATCGGTCAAACGAAACGAAGCATAGGGACCCGCGTTAAAGAACACATCGCTGACGTAAAACACCGCCGCTCAACGAAGTCTGCAGTCGCCGAACATGCTGAAGGCTCCAGCCATTATATTAGATTTGACCAACCACAGATCCTCGCTAAAGAATCCAGATTCCTACCTAGGATGTTCCGCGAGGCTATTTAGATTAAAAAACACCCTAATTTCAATAGAGAAGATGGCTGGAAGATATCACCTACTTGGGACCCAATAATACACAAACTCAAGGCCAAACCCAAGAGCAGCGCTGCAAGACATCAAGACATAGTGAGCTCATATTGCGTAGGTCGGAACTCAATAATAAATTAAAATATGAAGGTAGAACGAGCAACATCTTCTGTCAAGACGAACGCCATCTCAGTCTGCCCGTGACCATGATACCTGCAAAGGTGTCGAAACGTCGGGACCAAAATCTAAAATTAAAACCGCGAAAAAATCCGTAAAAAGTAGTTTTATTCAATGAACTATTTTTAAATATACTTACCCATACCTTTGTCTGTAAATTTCAAGGCTTATATTGTTTAATATTACGGACTGTCTATTCAAAAGGAAAATAAAAGAGAAATGGAACTTCTAAAATATCTTCAAAAATCTTTAGACTACAGACCGGTGAGTTAAGGCTGCATGCAGTATTCAACAGAGAGCCCGTGTAAGGGGTGTCAGAAGCACTGCAGAGTGTAGATACAACTTACATGTACATAATAATATGTAACGAGACATATTGTTACGTCAAGGTGCCACTCCCAAGCTCACTCAAATATTTGTGTGAATTTGGAAGTGGGTCAATCTGTCGTTATTCACGAAGCTCTCCCACGAATTACAGCAAGCCTCGGCTGGCGAGCATCCCGTTTTGTATTCCGAGGGTTTTTAGATAACCTGCCGGTCTGCATTGAACATTCATTGTGTGAGTCCATGTGTGTAAACTCTGCTCTGGGCTTCGGGCTGTGGGGCGGCGGTGCGGCGCGCGTGCGCGCGGGGGCGCTGGCGTCGCCGCGCGCCAGTCCCGTGCGCGTCTCCGTGGCCGCAGTACCTGTGCGCGCCGCACTCCGCCGAGCCTTCTCCGACGACACGACACAACCTCTCTATGAAATAACAATGATTTCCCACATCGTCCCCTTCGCAGCAGTGCTAGTATAATAGTTTATGTGATCGCCACCGGCCCAGTGCCCTCCCGGCCGCTCGACCGGTCCAGATAGGGAAGCTGCGCCGGCCTCACGCCCGACTACAGTGGAATGCGGCAATTTTAACTACTGCGGACCCCGGGGACCCATATAAGAATAGGGATCGAACATTTACAAACCGAGCAATAAGGTAAGTCATATGTCTCTGTTTATTTAATACATGACCGAACGTACTTACATTATTAAGTATCTTCGTACATTACGTCTAGTTTCATGAACTGGACATCTGAAGTAAATATCACAGCGAGATGTTTGTATGACACCTCTGTGGAACATAAGGCTATATACACTGGTACAGTTATGCTTGTAAATGGCAGCTTGTTCAGCTTTACCATCGACTTCGTGAACAGTTTTCACAACAAAGTTACTCGGCATCAATTAAGTATTTACTATATTCTAGTTGGTAGAGTACAACTATATTAATGCAAGATAAAAGGTTTTTAATTAATGGGTGTTTAATAAACCATAATTATTGATATCTCTTTTTTAGATCGTCATTAGTCTTTCTTTATAAATAAGATTATTTATGAATTACAAAGTACTAGTCGAGTTACGTACGTTACGTATACGTGATATATCAGTATTTATTCATTTTACTATAGGTTGTATAGTTATAGAAAAATATTTTGTGTTTAAATAACTTTATCTTTAGGATTACTGGATTTCTTGTTTTTTTTTCTTTCGGAACCAGATATACATAATATTAAAATTAGTTATTTGGTATGAATTGACGCAGTTCTCATGGCTAATAAAACTTGTTTTTATTTCAAGCTTTAATTTCCTTTTTTTGTTATTGCAATTTATGTATTTTAAAAGTATTGAATAAATCGCTTATATAATATTTATCGGAAAATCCATTACGAATTAATTCGCGAAAGAAGATTTAAAATCAATCATCCTATTGATGGCATCCTATTTTCCTACCGTTAACGATGGAATTTAAATTTTATGGGACTTACATCGAAATATAATTTGTTTTTCTGACTGTATAATGATATACTTAATCAATTGCTTAATATATAATATTTTATAAAAAAATATATAATGGCATTTTCTGCATTAGTGTGATTACGCAAATACGCACCCCGTCCCTGTTAGGACTTCAGGTTAGGTTCAAAGGCTTACGCTATTGGGAGCGAAGTAACCTGACAAAGCCCACTCATTTTCATGTGAAGCATACCAATCTTACAATAACCAGAAAATTTTCTGTATCACAATTTGTCGACATTTTATACTTTACAATATCACGAGAATGGTCAATGGTCAAAACCAACAATGGTCACAATCAACCGCTGACAAATACATGTCTATTTTTCGACATGTACCTCGATGATAGTATAATATAATAGTAAAAGTGAGAACAGAACTACCATCATAGAACATTTCTGATTTTTACCATTCAGAATAGATACATCTTAGTGTTCACTAAAAAAAATGTCGTTTTTCGTCGGTTACAAAAAGGAACACTAATCCAATTAATAGTATATAAAACGAGAATAGCAAAATCATAAAAACTAAAACCGTTACAACATCCAAACACAATTAAGTTTAGAACAATGCAGATTAATACCATTGCGGCGAAGTAGCTTATTTTACGGCTTAGTTTTAGTCCAATGTCCATAATTAAGCCATGTTCATAATAACGAAACATACTGAATTTCGCTCTCTGTATCATAACATTAATTAAAACATTTGAAGAGATCATCTCGCCCAACAATCATGACCTAATGAGCCGCATACTCAAATACATACTGCGAATTGTGTTTAAAAAATCAGCAGTAATAATTCTCTCAATGGCGCACTGACGTTCTAAAATTGCAACAGTGCCGTGATGTCAGAGCCGTCGACGGATTAAGTAAGATAGCTGATCGCTTTCTTTTCTGCCGACGAGAAGAACTATTCAGTTTCGCTCTCAATTTCTCACGGTAATCGAGGCCTGCGAAAAAAGTACCTAGGTATTGTTATATTCCAAGACTTCTCCTGTAAAGTTAAGTATTGCAAAATTTTCTGCATCGACTTAACTTTATCCGACAGAAATCTTGTCTTGATTGACGTTTTTTAAATATGTAAACTGATTTCCTAAAAACTTGTGACTGCAAAAGTATCATTACAAAATATGGTCGGCTAAAACTGGTTTGTATTTTTATTACCGAAAATATTGACGTTAATTACGCTATTAAGTTAGTTGCCATGAGTTATTTACTACATAACAATTATTATAATTACTGAGGTGAAATAAAACTAACACTCGTGTCGTGTGCCCTGAAAGCTGATTTTCAATATTCATTAAGTTTATTAGTGAAGCAAGCGCGCGGTAAAGATATTAATATCATACATGTAACCACACGCTTGACTGGCCCCATTTTGTGGTAACAGTACAAAGACTTCGTGAGGTATGTAATTAAAAACACTGAACTTAACTAAGTTTGTCGGCACAAAGGTAGGGTAGAATACAATCAGAGAACGAATCGAATTTGTACTTTAACTAATGAGGTATTTGTTTGAATCGATATCTCTTTTGACTAGTAGTCAATATTGGTAAATTGTTTTAATTTTTAACATATCACAAAGAGAGCCTATCTAAAAGGCTTTATACTAGCCAGCTAAATAAATGACCGATTGTCTTAATTTGAAACGTCTTGAAAACCTGTCAATTACTTAGGTAAGATGTGACCCATTCATGAAAATCTAATATTTCCTGGGTATTACACACGTCTCATTCAGAAATACGTTTTTTTTGTGATAAAATGTATATCACAGAATTTCGAATCTCATGCTAAAAACACAAAAACTTTTTTGATGGCTAATGCATAGGTCTTATTATTTCAAACAGTAAAGTATTTATTTACACTAAAGGCAGCAATGCCAGTTACAAAGTCATTCTCAAAGTGTTTATTCAAGACAGGTCAATTTTACCACATTTTGCCTAGTTTACTGAGCTTTTAATTTATGTTTGATAGCACCAATATCAAGGTAATAACTATCTAGAAACAATAAAATACAATGTTCCTTTATACCAGTCGGAGATTCAACAAAATATTTCACAGAAATTGGTTAAAACGGTAGTTCAATTAAAATTCTTGTGATAATCCTATATGAAGAGTTTGCATGTGATGTTACTCAATTAAACAAACATCAATATATTTTTGACTTGATCCATACTGACTTCCGTTTTCACTTATGAAGAATATTAGGTACTTTAAAAGCTCGCATTTGTATTAAAAAGTAATCAGTTTGCGATAGACGTTGAGCAAATTTTATTAGATATTATTATTTTTATTAAAATTGGCGGAAGATATTCCATCATTATGAATTGACAACATAGTACACAACAAATAGTGCTTGTAATATTAAAGTGTACAGTTTCATAGAGTTTTTAATGTTCATGCAATCTTGTAAGAAGTAAGCTTTCAGCTTGTTTCAATAATTAATACCTTAATGGATGATAAGCGCGACTGCAGAGAACTTGTGCTTGCAAGGCCTTGGGTTCTTAATACGAGGCGAAAAAATAATTAAGAAGTTTTTCTGTCAATATTTGTCACACTATATTTATCGGTGAAATTGGCAGTCGCTACAGTAATGTTAGGTTGGAATCCGTGTGGTCTGGAATCATCTCCAATATATCTTGGGAAAAGGCTAGGCAGAAGAGATAATGATCAGGATTTTTAAACACTGTATACTCACGTATTTTTCTCATAGCTCTGATGTACATTATATTATTATAATGTACCGCAAACCTTTTGCTTTAAAGTTATAAAATTACTATTTCGGCCTGCATAATATTGTAGCTCGCAGGTTTTGTTTTATGGTGGTTAATTAAATTACCACGGAATATTTAAAGAGTAGACGCGTTAATAAATATGAATTAATTTAATATGTGGTGATGTAATAATGTCACTTTAATTTAATATGTCTCTTAGCTCCAAAAAGATTCATCGGAAACTGTAACTTAGTTTTTACTTCTATCGTGACAGTATTTATGTTATAGATATCTAGGTATTTATAGCATTGGCAAAGGTACCTTGACATACCGCAATGGATAAGTAATGACTTTCATCTACAGCCTACTCCTTTCAATTGGCTTTCTAAAGAACTCAAGACACACGATCATCTATAGAAATAGTAATGGATGGATCTTATCTAAAAGGTAAAAAAAACATACGTTTAACTAAAAATTCTCAGAACTACGACAGAAATCACCACTAGATTCAGTGGATCGTGTATGGTACTCATGGCTTCAAAATAGTTATTGAACATAGAATTGATACAAGGGATACTAAAGAGGAAATCTCACCGGACGTAGTGAAGTGTGAAACTAGCTTTACAACTAAGATAAACTTGGGAAACTAGGGTATAGATGCTGTGCTAGGCTATAACTGAATATCCGGGAGAGTCAGGAAATGCAATTTGTTGGAGATTCCCGCGGCATCGCACCCGCTGGTGACTCTAGCTCCTTTCAGGAAAACCCCATTTTCAAAGTAATACAAACAAAACCATAGGTCATGAGGTGTTAACTGTTAAATTCTTGACTGCATACTTTAATTCTTCATGAAATAGAACCTAAATTTAAAATAACTTCATAAAGAACTAAAAATAAGTAATTAAAGTTCTATGTTTTGAATAAAACACGTTGGAAACGAATACATAGATATTCAAACCGCCAAAACCAATCTAACGGTCATCCGCATGTTTGTTTGAATAATATAATAATACGTTATTCAAGCGACCATTTGGATTTATTGGTTGTTTTGCTTGAACATAAATGTATATATTTGTAAAACAACTGAAAGATTTTGCTCAACCAAAACTTTTCGAGCTAACATCTGCCGTCTAACAAATTTCTAGTTATTGTTTAAGAAAACAGCAACGTCCACAGAACTTACAATTTCAAAACTATGCGGTACACGTTTTGAGTTTCAATGGCAATCAAATAAATAAAAATAGAGGATTTTGGTACTTATGTAAACTGTACAAAGTTTATTTTTAAATAATGAGAGTGAATCAATTATTTCTCGAATTCATGCTAAATGTTATCTACCGCAACGCTTGATGTTTCGCATGTTCGATGTTCAAATGGTGGCCGTGGCCCTGTGACCTGCAAACACTTGCAGCTATACTTCATGTAGCTCTCGTTGATATTAAATTCATTACTATCGTTTTTAAGCCGCCTAGTAACACAAGTTATTCCAACCGTAGACTGGCAATAGTGTGGAAGCCTCTTTTCGACGGTAAGCTCGAGTGGTATATAAAAAGAACACCTTAATAATTATATTTCTAGTTGTGCAATGTTGTGGTTGAAGAAAGTAGAAAAAGAAGATACTTGAGCGTACCTAAGCTGTGAGCCGTGCGTAGCGCAGACTTTCCCTAATCATTTTCTTTAGACCAATAACCATAATTTTAAAAATTGAGTTGGTATTTACTATTCTCGTAATTGACAGAAAATTTCATATGTATGGAATACATCGATTTTAAAACTTGAGTACTTACTTCGTTAACTAAGAATTATTTATCTTACTAAGCGGAAGATATAAGCTTGTTTACCAGCTCGTTACTCAATGAATTCTGAATGCACCACGTTAAGTCTACGAGATTCTTCGATTGCCGGTGGTTTAAACTTGAATGACAAGATTTGAATAACCGTTTAGTGTCATTAACTCGTTCTCTCGTGTCTTCTAATAATAAAAAACCGTCAAGTTCGAGCCCAGAGCGCGTGGTTACGATGTTTTGAGACTATTCCGGTTTTACTATACGGAATACTTCGTTAGTATTGCGTATAAATAAAAAACACCACAGGTCGATGTTGTTTTTGGAACTTTGCATATAGATTAAAGATACTACTGAACATAATGTAGCAATGTGACAAGTTACCATGAATATCTATTTTAGAGTCTTTTATAAATTAACGTTACGTGTATTGATCGAATATGAAGGTCAACATAAGGGAAATTCATGACATATATTTGATCATGTGGTACGAAATTGCCCATATAATCATTTGCTAGGGTAAGACGAAATTCAATTTTGAGCACACTATTTACTATAACCGCATCGTTACTCGGTGTACCTCATCGAGCGATTATGACGATACGCCAAACCGATTAACATCCAATTAATTGTGAACGTAGTGCCGAGTTATAATTGAATTTACACATCATTAACTGTTACTCAAATAAGTAAAACTTCGGCAGGGAGCGGGATGTCGAAAGCCGGGCGACGTTCACGTTATAATCACACTTATTGTCATTGAATGCTCATGAATTCCATGTTTGATATAAAGAGGTTATTCCAGCTACATTTTAATGTTAATTTATTGTTCCTGTCTCTGATTTTCCATTTGTTTTCCCTTTTCAAAGTAAAGCTGAATTTCAAGCAGTAGATATTTATTGTTTCATCACTTTATTTACAGTAAATATTTATTAGCATAAACACAAACTTGTCTAATCTACACCATGGCAGACATCCGTTTCATCATTTTATAGGATATTGATATGAATATTATTCCTGTTTCCTGCGCAGAATGATTGGCATTAGTTATAATTATAATCTGCACAGTGCATAAAATGATTAAACTGAACACATATCTACTCATAGACACGTATTATGTTTATTGTATTAGACCAAAAACTGCCCAACGACGTCAACGGGCTCATGTAACATGAAGGTTCTTCTCCACAAGTACTATAGAGTTAAGTTGTTGTGAGGAGCAAACCATTCCATGTATCGGGGTCCGTTGTAAAGCGGCCATTGTGCTAGTCTCATTCAAACCTAACTCGAGGGTGGTGTGAAGTGTTTCACGCGAGCCCGTTCAATTGAACAGGTAGAAAACTATTGACAAAGCGCCGGTACCTACCTCGCTACCTCGCCATGCCTGCCTCGCCGCGCAACTCTCCACTAAACACGCATAACAGTACAAGTTCGCCCTATTTGAAGAATCAATGTGGACTCTTTCATAGCACCTCATTTTTTACCCCGTTCCCGTTGAGAATGTGGCTTTTTGGTGTCAAGTAATGCTTCGTTGTATTCTTTTGTACCTTGTTGCGTTTATACCGTGTCATTTTGTTTATTTGCTTTAACGCTTTTTCCTGTGGCTCCTGCTGGGTGTCTGTAATCGCAGCAAAAAGTAGACTTTGCTAATACCTCTCATGGATAGGAGCTAACCCTATATCAACTTTTATCAGAACCCGATTCAGCAGTCGTGCGAAACAGACAGACATTTGTTTTTGCATTCATAATATATATAACATATTGACGTGCAAATAAATTGTGTAACTACTTAATACATGAGACTTTTTATGTCAAATATTATGAAAACTTTGAAAAAGAACAATGATTCATTCGTATCAGTTGTCAAAGTCGAAGTTTGTGAAATGCGTAGTTACCATTCAATGTTGTGTGAGAATGAGTTCAGCCTTAACGTGGGAACCAGGGAACACAAATAAATAAGACCTATTCTGTTTACTGATGTCTTTCGAGTCTTGGTTCTTTTAAATATTAGCTTAGGAGACCAGGACTAACTTGAATGGATATACGTACGTTTTACACTCAATCCTGTTAAAACTATTTCAACAGGCTTATTTGTAGCATGTTTTGTATGAATAAAGCTAAATATGGTAAAATATGTTTTATTGAGCGTATTTATACTTATACTCAAATGCGTTTAATTAGATCACCATAAACATGTTCGATGTAGAGTTCTTTATCGCAACATCTATGAATATTCAAGAGCAATACTTAATGTATCGATAAACTGCTCGGACTTGAGAGTAAACTATGCAGATGAGAGAGCATCGAAAATGTATTCTTTATCACTTCTTAACCCCACTCATGCCGACACTTGGCTCCGGCCGCATCGAGAGAAGAATCGATACCAATTTACATAAAGCTGAAGGGTACAAAGTACGCCGGTCAAATCGCGAGCAACTTTTTCTCCAAATTCTCAAACAATATTAGTACGCTCAGCGGCAGCTCGGGGTTAATTTCGTAACCTGAGTCACAACTGGCGCATTTAACTAATAAGTGGTAAATGAATGAGTTTGACTCTACTTTAATTAAAGTCCACGAAAAAACAACAGTGTTTTCGAACTCGGCTCTCGTCGGCGCGGACAGGGTTAACGAGGCGCGGTCGTTGCTACAACACAAACTAATTCGACCACAGAACGGGTAGCTACCCTTAGCTCTTGTACTTTATTTTACCGAGCAAACGTATTATTCTTTGTTTTACGTCTTTTGAGTCATCTGTAAATTGCAAAGTCTTTTGATTGTTTATATCTTTCGCCGGAACAAGAATATCAACTGAACAATGAAGCTTGAGAATCTTCACGGGAGGCTTGTACTATGGTTCATTTTAATGGCATTGACACGAGTATGTAAAATAAAACGGGTCTGGTAGCTTTTGTTATGTTTTACATAATAATAAGTAATATAAAATAAATACAATTCCGGAATGAATGCCTTTACAGCTAAGTGTCGGCCCAAGCACCGTGACCAAGGTCCCGTTATTTCATATTACCTAGTAGATTTAGTTACAGTCTAGTGTCAAGACTGTGTAAATATTATCTGAACTTGTAACGTGTGAAAATATGCAACCCGTGGATACTCCATGGTATGTTCCAATAAATTTTGTTGTCTCCTTAAAAAGTAATAAGACAATCTTGGCAAATCACACTCGGCTATCTGATCCCAAACTATGCAGAGCCGAGCAGAGTATTACAGCATCCAGGAAACTGATGAACATACTTTTCAATTCTATACACATACATACAAATATGACCAATCATTTACACCAAACGCAAATTCTGTGGTCCCCTTAAAAAGTAAGGCATAATAATCATTAGTGTCACGGAATCAGGTCGCAACTGCCTTTGTCGCAGTTCACGAAGGCTAGTGTACTAGTGTAGACCAGAGGTACATGCAAAGGATTAAAATTCCCGCCGCGTGACCATGGTATGTGTGACTGGGGTTACGATTTACACACTGTTATTTCACTCACGTCCAAACGATATAATGATTATAGCTCGTGACACCGTGTTTGACATGCTTTATGATTCGCTGCATAAAAATTAGAGCGGCATTAACCTTTTAAAGGACAGACTAAAACTTATAAAGGTGCTTACTGAAATGTGATGAAATTTATAAAGTTACGTAATGTAACGATATTTCCTCCTTCTATCTACGTGTGCTATAGTCACTTACGTCTTGCCTTCAGTTACAATCTAACTTTGATTCGTCAGACAACCCCAAAGGAGCTTCGAAAATAGCGAACGAGAGTTTTATTGTCGCCGACATGCAAGACAAACCACTAGAGATAGCAAGCGGCATTCGAGTATAAACGTAGCTAAAAGATATATATCTACTTCTTTCATAACTATGATTCTCGATACAGGACAAAATAGATGATTTCCAGAAACAAACTTGAAAACTTGGTGATATTCAAGAATCAGAAACCAAATCTTTAGTCTTCATTGTAATTGTTGTAACCAACTGAATAACTTGTAGTTGGAAGGTAGATAAAAATAACCAAATGAAGCAGGTCATTCGGTCAATTCAAGTAACTCTTAAATAGCTGAATCGAGGCCCAGGACGATGTATATATATTAGTACTTATACGATATTTATAGAAATTATTCTCATAAACTACTTGTATGTGTTATTTTAAACCGTCTTTGTTCAACTACTTTTATAAGCGTAACTTTATATAATACAGAAATATTTGATTGGAAAAGCTGAACAATGTTACATAACATGTTCCGGGCTCAAATTGCACATATACCTTAATTTTTCGGAGAGCTTTTATTCTATGTCAAAACTTTAAGTGTAAGGTGGTACCGGAAAGTATGAGTGTTCAAAGACACGTAAGAACGATGAGTGATAGCGTTATGTTAGTTTTCGGTATTAACGCAGCGAGGCGGCACTAATAACGTGTGTCCACCATTATTTAGCTTGTCCACAGTGGTCTCCCCACAGCAGTTGAAGGACTCTGCTGTGACGTGGACACAATGTATTTCGCGCGTGGAGGCGACACGCCACGCCCTGTCTCGCATCAAATGCATGCTCTATTGTGCTGTTATGTTTTGTGTAAAGAAACATTATCTGCATACGTCCATCTAATACTTTGAGTGCGATGATTATGTGTTTGTGCAGAACAAAACGTTTTTACTATTTGTCGTGATATAATCAACATTCTCTATAAAGGAAATAATCGCCCGACGCCGATCTTTTTTACATGCATACCAGTAAATGTCAGTTGTATATTATCTTCTTATTAGAATTTTTAGTTTTTTCTATCAACCGCAGTGGGCTATTGTTTCTGGAGGATTAGTTGACTCACAAACTTATTGGTTGATATTAGAATAGTGAAAGGGGGGCATTCTACCGCCCACTTGAAGCAGTTAGGAATGAGCTTCGCACAAGTATCAATCTTAGTGTCAAAGAAGTCAGGTAAGTGCGTACAAAAACAACATCTTTTGAAAGCTCTTAAAAGCTCCGTGAATGCCGTGACACTATTGTGTGTCGATTTCTTAAAAAGATTGTAGGTACACCTGAAGGTAGGTATGTAGAGTAGGGGAGGGTGAAACAACACGAGCCATTTGTAAGCGCCAAGTGTTTGCTGAAGAGTCGGTGTGGCATCGCTAATGAGTAGGGAATCGGAGAAAGTGCTCGTGTGCCCGCGGACCGCGGACCGCAGACAGTGCGCACTTGTGCGGGTTGTGCCGCGAACGTGTGCACCAACCGCCGCCGCCGCCGCCGCCGCCGCCGCCCACTCAACTCGCCCTCTTGTTACTCTGTACATGTTTAACATACTATCGCCGACCTCCTTACTAATTTGTATGGCCAAATACAGACACGTGTGTGTCTACTGAGCACACGTTAATTTGGCGTTTTCATAAGACGACGTGTTAGTTTTGAAAGCTTTGCCCTGTAAGCTATAATTAGACGACAAATAGACGTATTTATGTTGCAACATAAAACCAATGACAGTTAAAACATTTAATCTGTACATCAAAGTTCCGTTAGTCAAAAGAAACAGCGCATCGATAAGTTAATGGCAATCCCTTTAACGAGCATCTAGAGATTGAGTAAGTTAGAAGGTTGGTCAAGTAGCAAGACTAAGTGTCCGTTACGTAATTGCAGTTGACGCGAAGAGACGGATGCGTAGTGGCCGGAGACGCGACAGGCTCTGGACAGGCGAAACCTGCTGGACGGGCGCGGTTCGATGCCCGGCGGAGCACTTGTCGCACTCAGTTCGTTCGTATCATTTTTTATCGGTTCTCCCATGATCACACACTATATTTGACCTTGATTTTTTTATACAACGGCTCGTAAACGTCCACATAAAATCGAGCATGGAATTCTTGTTATTTTTTTGTTTAGAATTTTGGGAGGCTAAGCTTTAATAAGAAAATTCTCGAGGATGGTGATACGGATAACATTCTCTATTCTAAACTTAAGTGGAATCATATATTCTGATCATTAGGAAGTAGTTGTTACTTACTACTCACCACATCACATATTACATAATGAAACTGAAAATATAACACCTAAGTTGTTTCGGTGCCTAGTCTTCACTTTATTTCTATAGAGCTAAATTGCCATTTGGTCTGTTTGACGTCCACCTGTCCTCCTCAATAGTGTATTTGCCGAGCAGTTCTATGAGATCCGCAGTTATTTAATAATTTCGCTGAGCAAAGACGCGATGCCCGGGCGAGTGTTTGCCAGCCCCGGGCGTCGTGTTTGCACTCAATAAGCCGCAGCAAACAGACTTTGCTCGACCTATTCTTTATCCAAAGCCTTTAACACTCAAATTGTAATGTCAACTTAATAGTGATCCAACAAGTCATATTGTTTAGAAAGAAAATAGATGATCTTGTATGTCAAATTTAAGAAAATTGATTTGATAATCCTGACTCCCACCCGAAGTGTCTAATTCTTGTTCTGGCTCTGTGTGTCCACTGGTCATTTACAACCAGGTACTAAAACATCTGTTTAAATCACAACAAAATACGACTGGGATTAGGTATGTATAAAGCTATTCAAACAGAGCTACACAAAGCACACCACGACACTTTTAACCTTAATAACTAACCGATACTGGGTCAGACGCACATCATTAGTTATTGTCAGCAGCAAATTTCCATTTTTTAACGATCCCGCGGCAATTGTTTGTAGATTACCCTTTCAACTATTGTGCAAGCAAACTTCTATAGCTTGGCTTCGAATGTAAGCAGAAATGTAGCGAACAAAGGAAGTCGGAACTGATCTACTCTCGGCGAAGCACCTCATGTCAATGTTGATGGATGGTCCCGTACATAGCTATCCCGCGACTCGTGAAGACCATTCCTTTAGCTATTGTCGCCGAATGTAACCAAAATACAAATGTAAATGTATTTTGCATAGCTGATTCTACTGACGTAGGAACCCGAATGCAGTTCCTATTTTCTTTGTTACGAACTGGCCATAAATTTTATATTTTGATTCTTATATTATTACAATGTTCTTTATAAAATAGCCCATCGGTGAGTCTTTGTTTTGCCGTGTCAATTGTTGTACCTATGTTAATACACTTTTTCTCTTTACAATCTACTTTTTTCTTTTACATTGCTCTTCATATTTATTTTAAAAGTGTTTTCATAAGCACTCTCTTTAGTATGCGGTTTTTATAATACAACGTTGTTATGCGGCCTCGTAAAATTATATGCCAAACTACAAAAGGAAGGGTCCTGTCTAAAGAAAGAGACACACGATAGCGCTGGCTCTTTCCGTACAGCTACATCCGGGGTGGCCTGGATATTAATGGACTATACGTTTTGGTCTCTTACTAATGACAGCTATGTAATTTATCTTTAGTATGGAACTAATTTTATTTTCAAGAAAAGGAGTTCTTATCATACAATCAACATAATTATACCAAATCACTAGCGATTTATATCATACCTATGAAAGGTAACTGAAGGACCATTATGTATGGAATCAACACGCCAGGTCTTCAAAGAAATCGCGTTTTGCTGCAAAATGTTTGAAAGAGTACGGTGTCGTAATACAATATGTACCTAATGCTTGGAGTCCGAATACCACGTCTAAACAATAATTACAGTAAATTCCCATACTATACAATGATAATACTTGGATTTCGTGGAGCATATCTCATTCTACAATCTGTTAGAGAGTTGATCAGTTTGCTTCTTATATCTGCTTTCACAATATTCAGTCTGGTTACAATCTTTATCAGCCATTCTATTCTCTAAAGCCCTTAACAGTCTGCCTCAAAATCATCGAATTGGTTAAAGATATGCAAGTAAAAATCATTGAGTTTTGTTTTGAGAAATGCTACTCACAAATGAGCTTTTTACGCAGTGCAGCAAACGTCATAAGTTAATCGGCGCACGGCACGTTTAATTATTATTTTTGTAACTTTGCTTAGTAATCACTACACCATAGGTTTTACGACTAAACTATTGAATTGTTTTGAACTTATACCATAAAAAAGAGTTGAATGTAAAGCGAATTAAAAATAAGTAGAAGGCTTTAAATATTCATGAAACAACTGTTTATCTTTGTAAATCGTTTGAATTATAATGAAAATAATTAATTGATCATAATAAATGTGTTAGAACTTTAATTCAAGATCAATAACGAGTAACAAAATATAACAAATTCTTACAGAACACATGAACCATTGTAAGAATGTTGTGTAACGTGTGAACAGTACTTAAATAACTGTTATTGTATGCGTGTTTTATTTTATTGTATTAGCTATAGCGCGGGGATGGGCGAAAGAGAATATTAGATGAGCCACTGTTGAGCCATTGCTGAACCACTGCTAAACCACTGCGCGAATCGGGTCATTAACCTATCTTTTACAAGTTATTGGGAGCGGCACTAGTTTAGTGCGAGTCGTACGAAATACTTCTACTCTAGATTTGTAGCGTTTCAGTAAGCTTAAATCTGGATTACCTACATGTAGACACATTCTGTACATTATACAGGGATATTAACAATATGTCGGAAATCCGCTATCTGGTACTAGAGGTCAATAACATCTTTGCCAATGTGATTCACAAATAGTTTGACTTAAACTATCAAGATGCTTTTGCAGAAAAACACACATAATTCATTATTTATAACCTAACCTAACACATAAATCGTTAATAAAAAATAACAAGTCGAATAACTCAAATATTTTAATATTTCTATAGAGGTTATAGTTACAAATGACCTGCCCTACATCCTTATTAGATTGTCGACATGACCAATAACCCTGTTAGGTAAATGTGTTAATTCCACATACAGCCAGCACTAGAAGTAAAAAAACTTAAAAGAGTCACGCACACTTTATTGATTTTTGTTTTGACCCGCTAGATTATCTTTTCAACAAGCACGTAGTATTAGCTTTTATACTCATTTTAACTGTTTCTTTAATTGATTACAGGTAAAAGCAAACACATTTTTGGTGCCAACACTCTGTAAGTCATTCTGTACTGTACTTTTTATATCTAGTCATAACGTTTGTGTGAAATTAGTAACGGGAAACGATGCAAATCTTAAGACACGTTTATCGATAAACCAATTGTCATGCTAACCGAGAAATTCCTATAAATGCATGGTAAGTAATTTAGAATTTCTTACAGTCTATTTCTAAATATAGCAAGGTAATAAGGGCAAGGCATAATCATCGATAAATTTAAATCAGCCTAAACTGCGTCAGTGGATATTGTACATCACAAGGTTTTCCAATCAGTATTCAATTTGCAATTTAAGGATTTTTTCAATTTTCCGCAGCAGTAATTTGGGTTTGGGTCCAAATGCTTTTACGGTCATAGAATCAATTAATTGATGTTAAATCAATTAATTGTTAATTGATTACTCTGACTTTCTGAATTTTTTTTTGTGCTACATACCTTGATCCTAGTAGACTTGCATTATATTCATGCTGAAACACATTCCGTGTTTGACAATTGAAGTAGCTTAGAACAGTACTCCGTGAAATCAGATTTCTGCACGAGGTTCAATAAAAGTGAATGGATAGTCAAGATATCATGCAAAAGTGCAAATATATCAAATCGAATATCGCTCATATTATTAAAAAGAAGATCGGATATCTGCACTTATAAGTTCTAATGTTACCTTAAGTATGGATAAAATGGATATGGAAACAACATACCTATGGGCAATATAAAGTAGCGACAAAAAGACTTGAATAAGACGTAAATAAATTCAAATTAAAACTGAAATGTCGACTCAAAATATTACATAAAATAATTTGAAAAACAACTAAATACCCATTACTTTATTATTTTTTATCGGTAGCTAAGACCATAAGTATGTGGTTTCATTCATAGCCCATATGTTGAATTCATTCTCTACTTAGACATTGGTAAACCGCAATATTTAAATATCAAATTGCCACGAGTGTTTCACAAACATAAAAAAAACACCCTTATGAACAGAACTGTATCGATTGACTCTCCTTTTTATTATAGTAAGTTTCCGTACAGCATTTAATATAGGTCACTCCCATTTAAACACATCGTACCAATACCTAATAATTAATATACAATACTAACACTGCTGTTACGTTTTTCAAACAATTACTTTTATATAAAAATAATAATATGACAAACATTTAATAACGAAATCGTCATATCTAGATAAAACAAATTGGACCCGACCTCGGTAACCATGACAAAGAAATAATAATTCAATGGTATCACGTTACAGTCATTTGTTTCTAAGATATGACCGAAACGGAAAAGTAGTGTGTGCTCAAAAACTGTATGAACGACGATGAATATATTTAGTCAAACAAATTTTATCAAAGGCATTTAAATAAAGCTGCATATTTAAAAAATATGACTTTATTTAAAACGTTTTTATTAGAAGCGTATTATAAGTTATATTGTAGGCCTGGCTGACATGACTTCATATAAATATATCGATGCATCAAAAAGCAGAAAGATGATTATGAAAGCCTTCCATACATGATAAACCTTTGCTCTCCTATATTTGTAATCAGTGTGCACATAGGCCTACGCTCCTGTAAGCAAAACAAATGTTACAATAACATTGCATGTCGCATATCTAGTGGACATAACTAACTGGATAACCAAGGATAACACAGAATGGAGTAAAAGTTTTTTATTACAATAACAATATGGGAGCGATAAGTTGACGGGCGCGGTATCATTGTTTAACCGTTCAGAGTTTTCTCATATCGCGCCTTCCGCTCGTTTCATCGCAACTTATGCCGTCCTGCTAAACTTCAGGTTAATTAACTCGTCTCACTGGCGCGATGGCGGCCAACTGCTGATAAACTAGCATTATTTCCAGTTGTTTTACTGTCTACTGCCGCTGAGACCCGCCTCCGTCCCGCTCAGGTGCCGACTTACATCATTTGATTTAGTTATTAAGAGATATTTTGTCGAAAGTTGGAGACAAACTGTAGCGGTATGTCTGAAATTTAGTTAGTGTCATCTGAATATTAAATAGTGAGTAGTTAAGGAAACACCTTGTTGGTTTATTCTAATTATGTTTGACTATGAAAATATATTTACATGATACACTCCTGTACATACATGACGAATACAAAATTTAACTCATTTTTTACCAACAAAACACCTTTTTTTACCACATCGCATTACATTATGTACTGCCAATGTCAGGAGACTGTACAAATTTAATTAAATCCAACAAATTAATGTAAATAGTAGAATGGTCGGAACAAACAAAATGCTGAGGTAAAATTAGATAACAGTGACGGGCACAAGCGTATCGCATTGTCGGCGGGAGCGATCGCGACGACTGAATCTATGGGCAAAGTTTGACAGGTTGCTTTAGTAGCACCGTAATGAACGGGAGTTACACCATCCCTACAGATATGAGCGACCCGATACCCACCCACCGACACCAACAACTTGTTTACACAAAGGTTACCTTTACCCGCGATTATTTACACCGACACGCTCGCGGCTCACGTGTGTGACTCATTATCAAATAAGATTGCTCTAAATATTTCTTATATTAACAAACTATGCCAGTTGGTTTATGTTCAATACAAACTAACAAAATAACTAACTAATAAAGAAGAGTAAACATATTATTACGTCCACTAACAACCATGAAAAGTTCTAAAAGTAATACCGCGCATACTTAATTAGTGTAGTTGCCGTACTTGAACACGTAATTACAGTAGTTTGAAGACATTATAAAGTCCTACAGTAACTGTTCGAAACACGAAAGATGTGTGCAATATAAATAAATCAACATGCGAAGAAAATAAATAATACCACACACGCGAATACCGTAGAATAGCCACAGACGTAGTAATCAATAGGAAAGGGCCGGTCGCGCCCGCGCAGCCGCCGCTCGCGCCTTGTACACTGCGTACAGTTAGCTGCAAAATACTTGAGCGGTGCAACAAAGCTACCTGCGGCACACAGCGATCCTCGATAATAACTCTGCTCAGTAATCCGACGACCGGCCGCTGGACAGGTACTTATTATATAATTTCAACGCTGACACAGAACACAAATTGTGCGTCAGTAATTGTCGCATTACGCACTCCTGTAACTGTCTGTACTTTGCGTATTAACTTACACGTTTTACTTACCGCCGCACAGTGTTGATTTAATTCATGCTTTGAGTACGAAGCGATGATTTGTACTGCTCTGCAGGAGGCCGACTTTATTATTACAGTCGTTGCTGTAAACTACTTCATGTATATAAACATTACAGGTAGGTATAATAATATAAGTCTATAAGTTTGCGTAAAAACAGGGTTATTTTTTGTGTACGTTGGTTGCTTAGCAAGCGGTGCGCGCGGAGCGGCCGCGGACTCAGGTCACGCAAATAGGTTAATAGCTACCGAAAAAGCGCCGTAAAGGAAGCTTAATCAAAGAAAAATATTGCTACTCCTTTTGAGCCAGACGCTTTTATTGAATAGGCGAGTTGAACGGAAGTCGCCTCTGATTCATTTGCTGAATTCGTTCGTAGGAACGTAAGGTACGCTCTGCAGATAAAATACCGGGCGTACGTAACGACAGAGATAATTATAATTTAACCAGTTAAGATTGCTTTTTAGAAAATGTAGAGTATTAGGAAATTACTTTTTCAAGAATATGTAGTGAACAAAATGTAAGTTAACATTTTTAACTAAACATCCGAGTTCCGCGTAGTATGTAGGTACCTATGAGTCTTAAATTTGGGTAAATTATTCACAGCACTGTACACAAGGCGATAAAATACGCAGTAACACTTTATACATAACATTAAATATTCAATATTTTTATTGAATATTAACGTTATGTATATACGTTATAATAAAACCTTATCATCAAAGTACATTACCAAAACGGGGTCTCGTAAATAATCTATTTACTGAGCACTGAACACGACCACACCCAAGTTTTCGGATAACACTACTTAATATTAGCATCACTGCTCGAAAAAGGTTGTAAATGACAAATTGGCCGTCATTATAGGAAAGCGAACGAGGTTAGAGAGTTGGTACGTATTTTTGTATAGCGCCGATTATGTTAGCATGCAACGCTTACAACACGGGCCTTGGACCCGCTCATTACTGTACATGTACAGTTATTAATGTTGTAACATGTATTCAAAGCTTTGCTCTATAATAACTTAGTGGTCATCGATTTTAGTTTACCTCCCTATTACACTATTTGGGTTAGTGTTGTGCTAGTCTATTGCTTAGGTTGTGGTCTATAAGTCCTTACAAAACTTTTAAACGGAAAGATTAAAGATAGTATACAAGTTATAACTAAATTAGTTGTCTAACGAAGTTTCAAATTACGAAGAGCCAATTAATGCTCTTAAAAAGTAAACTGTCTGAAAAACATAGCTGTATTGTAAACTCATCATCGGCCTCATATAATGTCCCGTAATTAAGGAGTCGAGAGATTTATATGATTAAAATTAAACTCATTTCCTTCTTTATCTCGCAAATACAACGTTTATAACTAAAGCTTCCTCCGCTCTATAGGATTACCTTAATAAAATAAGCGTCAACGCCGATCAGCATTAGACAATAGTTACTGGTAATAAGTAAGGACTGCGCCTTCCTAAACCAATATACAACGTTAGGTAAGTCGACAGCTCTCGTGAAAACAATTTAGGTGTTACAAAGGTTTATATATTTAACGAAGATAAGAGAATCCTTAACACTACCGCTGCTGTATTACCTATCTTGCAAGAGCAATGCGGTCGAACTCTTGTTTTTTTCTGTTCCGTGGTGGAACTTGACAGTAAATCAACAATTAGTGCTGTCAAAGTATTAATATTAATTCTTATAGACAGTCATATAAATTACCAAAGTTATGATGGGGCCAGCCTTCGGTCTTGCTAGATTCTGCTAAGAACCGTAGAGCGACTGACTGTTTGACCTCAAAAACCCCCTTTTACTTAGTATTTCAGTCCAATCCCATAATACTGATGTCAAAATTGTAAAGACTTAACGAAACCGAAAGATCAAAGCATTGTACTCGAGACCAACGGCTTAACTCTGCCTTCCGTGACACGGAAGAGTATTCGTATGATAACAAGTGGTCACCCATCCACGGACCAACTGCGGCCAGTGTGGCTCAACCTTCGTTATCGGTTAAACCGTAATTCCGCTTCACGAGCGAGGTCTTCAGCAATAATTGTCAATTCGTATTGCGTTGCTATCGCTTGGCTTTCGCCAGTTCGGTAATACCGCACCCGATGCCGAGCCGCGTGGCAGAGTGCCAACGATTGCAAGCTTCCCTCCATACTTCCATTTTCAAATGATAATTTATTCATCCTCACGCTATATTCTTTTACGGGCAAAGTCGGAATCTGTCGGCTGTAGGTGTACTTGATAGATAAATCTATGACTATATGAGTACAATGATGCTCTATATATCTAACTTATAAATCGAATGACTTACCTTTCAAAGGATTTTCTACATTTTAGAATAAAAAATGTTAAAGCTTTTAAATCGAGTCGATTCATATGTCATAAATGCAATAGAAACTTCATTCACGGATCACGTAACGACGATTCACTGCGCCACTCACATTACTCCAGCCATTTGTTAACCGAAAGGCAATTATTTATAATTATGTATTTTAAATTATGAATCGATTTCATTGAACTCAGGAAGATAATCGTCAACTCTATGTATTATTAACCTGTGATTGGTTAATTGAAACTAGTTTACGATTTACTTCATTATTAAATTCTTGTTCTTACAGGTTTTGAACTCTGGCAATGTTTTTACGATTAAAGAAAAGTAGAAAAAGATTCTAAATATTATCTACTTATTTTCATTAACCCTACAAGATACACATAGTATGTCAAATCTGCAGTTATTAATATGAAAGCACGTATAACACACTCTTTAACCGTGAGAACGATGAATGGTGGTGAGAATTCTTAAGAAATGTTATTTCTGTTATAAAGGACCTGACGCCCTCATTCATAGCTGAGTTCTTAAGACCAGCGAGGCCTAGAGCAAAGAGGACAGGATGATACCGCAGTGAATGTGTAAACCGCACTCGCTAATACATATCACCTGCTGCAGTATATTTATAAATGGAGCTATTTTTAAACGTATATTTTGGACACGTTTAAAATCCTCACCATTTTTAAAGTAATTTATTTTTTTAAGAATTTTCTAAATAGTTTTTAGGGTCCAGTAAATGAAGCGCCACTAAGTATTAAGGCTCTGCTGTACGCAGTCTAACCGTCTGTTTGTAAGCGTCTTGTATTTCATGAAACGCAAAGAGATATAATTTTCTCAGGGTGTAAATGATATACCACCATGCAAAAAAAACATTATACTGGAAACTGGTTGGTACGGAACCCTTTGTGATACCCACTCGCACTTGACCGGGTTTTTCTTTTATTATAGAAATAGCGTTACGTGTTATTATGAGGATATTGACTGTTAAGAACAGGTCTCAGGGGTACAGTTATTCCTATAAATACTAAATACCCTATAAAATGATAAAATTATGCTAATTTAAGCCAAACATATATTTAAGGACATCGACACGGCTATGTTAAGGTACATTCATCTCGATTGGCTTACCAAAGGAATGCGCAAAACTTCTAAACATAAGATTTATCAGATTTTTCTCCGTCAAAGTAGAAAAATGTTATTTATGTGAGTTCAAACTATGTTCACAAAAAAAATAGATGTTTACATTGCATTAATAAACAGCCGTAATTTTCATAAAGTATAACATCAAGTCGCTTACGCTGTCTGCCAGCTTAGATCTTTTAAACGACATAAAAGATTTTAATGCAGTTTTCAGTTACAGATAGTTTGTGTTAGATACTTACGTTAATATGTATAATAAATACCTGTATACATATACATATACACTATACACTAAGAAGAACACACACTACAATAACAAGCAGGGACGAGTCGCTAGAACATATTTATAAATCCTTGACCTTTAACACATTTAATTGATATATACATTTTTCAAGTACCTAAGTCTGAAATCGATATTGTTTGAACTGAAGGTCCTTAACACGCCCACTAACATCGACCAATTACTTAATCGCTGGACATATTTGGATTCAACTTAACAGCGCTTTATATAGAAGATGTACCTATTTGGCTCCCACGCGTTTTTTAAGGTCATTACCTACTAACAATTAAATATGAATATGTTATTGTACTGCGTTGTTAATTTACACCCACAATTCGAAACTTTAGAACTCGTACACGAGTATTGATAAATGTGTTTTTAATTTGTGACATTCAAACTTTTCAATGATTTGAAATAGGTGTTAGATGTGCGTGCGTGTTTTAGTAACAAGTTGAATTAGTTAAATGTATATTTGTTACTTGTAAACATATAAATTATTTAATTTTCATATCTATAATATAAAAATGAATCGCTAAATGTGTTGGTAAGCGCATAACTCAATAACGCCTGGATGGATTTGGCTAATTCTTTTTTTGTTGTGTTAGTTAAAACCAGGAGAAGGTTTTTATGAATGAATGGAAAATTACGTGGAAAAAAAATGGTAATCCTGACCTTTGTTACGATAGTGATTTGTTGGATTCATGTCCGCCCCCATATAAAGACACCGGGAACGTGACCTAGGAATTCACGCGGGTGAAACCGCGGGACACAGCTAGTTATATAATAAAACAAAGTCCAACCTCGCGTCCGTATGTTTGATAGCCGCGAACTAGAGAACTAGCGAACGGCGTTTTCATATGATTTTCACCAATATGTATGGGTATGAGTTATTCAAGAGAAAGGTTTGTATGTTTAATTCATTAATGTTTCGTCTACCCTAGAAAAGCCGAGATACCCATCTAGTTTGAAATAAAACAATTAAGAACCAATGTATTAGAACAGTTATCAATGAAGTGACTGCAAAACTGTAACAATAGAGAGTAGTAAATTCCTCGGAGATAATTTGAGTCATAGCGCATCTTATTGCAGTATTGTCTGAGGTAGGTATACTGTAACCATCAGATTGCAGCCGACCATACTGAATCTTTCATCAGATTAAAGTGAAATTATAATTTCTGTCTACGACGTCGTCAGTTAAGAGCTCAAAACGCTATTTTTATTCTTCTTTAGTATTACAATTATTTGGTAGAATTTTTTAATTTGTAAATTTCAGTGTAATTTAAACTATGGAATAAAAACTCGGATTTATTATTATTTGACTCTACTTTCCATCAACTTAATTATAATAAATAAGATTGAGAGAGATCTATATCTATAAACTGCCTAATTAAGTGATCTACCCTTAAATCCATGATAACCGATTTCCTTTTTCAATTAAGTAATGTACAACGAAATAATTTACATTGATCGAGTCCCATATATCCAAAAAAAGCACGTGTGTGACGTAGCGAGCCCGCAACGAGTATTGCGTAAAATTGCCATCGTATAACGTGAACGTGTAATATTAGGTAGGTAAGGCAAGTTCTGATTAAACCGTAAAAGAGATTGGTTCCTCGGCTGAGTGTTTTATCGTTGACGTTATGCCGGCAATTTGGTGTCGTCTCCCTCCAGCCCACGGTGCTCGCCGGGATTTCTGAACGAGTTACCTACGCATAAAACCGACGAACGAAATGAAAAAAGTTCAATCAATACGAACGAATACTAATAGAGTGTTCAAATTAGTCATGCAATTTGGAAAACAATTGACTATTGATTTAAAATTAATCCGCTTTCGAATATTCCTTTAAAAGATTCGGTAGGATCCGTAGGATGCACGTAGGATATAGTCGCTAAATAATGACCATAATTCAGTCCAAATAACATTTTCAAAATGTTTTTTTTTTCAATGAAGACTAAAACTTGCATGGTGGTCTATTTTCTTACCAAGATACAATCAAAAACCTCAGTAAGTGCCCTTAGTACGCAGCTAATTACAGCCTCGAGTTAAAGAAACAAAAAAACATAAAAGCTTTAATTCCCGTGGGAAGCTTTAAAGGATAATCGCATACAAAGAATGATATAAAAACAAATAACGCATCATAAAGTAAAAAAAAATCTCACCATATAAAACTGTTTCATGATTTTTTTAAATATGATTGCATTTATGTGTAGTGATGGGCGCACTACGCGCACATCGGCCACTTCGGGCACTTCGTTCGCTACGGCGGGTACTTGGCACTGGCAGTAAAAACATGCTCAGATAAAACAGGTGGTGGCTGATATATGGCCCCGCATTGGCGAGCGAGCACTGCAGCTGTCCCGGCCTCCGCTCACCTAGCCCGCTCTTATGCCACTTATCAAATTATTTGTATTAAACTTCCCAATTTCATGCTGGCAAGTTCAATAAGTTTCAGACTCATTTCGAATTTTATTTCATGCATAGTTAAGTTTAAATGAAAGAATTCTTATTTCATTTACATACATTACTACAAATTATATTGATTTCGCATGTATTTAGGTATTGTTATTTATAGTCGTTGCGTTGATAGTCACGCATGAGAAAGAAAATATCGGCCCTTAATGGTTTTAGTAATATCAAAGTGGTTGGCATACTTAGGTACAAGACTTACCTTTTCAGCCTCATTGGATTTATTTTTTCAATGTTTTGTGTATATTTCCTAATTTAGATACTTATCCATATATTATGTAAATCACAGAATTAAAATTATTATAATCATTATTAGAATCTAAACAATGAATTGCATAATAATTCATACATATTTTCAAAACAGCCGAAAATGTTGGCAAATAATTTTCCCGATACCATTTAGGTGTTAAATCGACATCGGTTAAATTAGATGTTTGTAAAGGATTGGGGCCTATGACCTTGTTTATGAGGGAAAAGCAAACAATGCAAAGCCAGCTTATATTGCGCATATAATGCTAATGTGGAAAATGCGCACATAACAATAACTTCAATTGGTTGTACTGATTCTATTTAATTAGGTCAGATAAAAAGACTCGGTACAAACATACAGAGAAGTACGTATGAAATATTTAGCGTAAAACCTAAACTAGGACTAAGTATTTTAAGTGTTGTTTAAGTATTTTATTAATTTTATCTTAGTAGGTTAATGGGCCGCCACCCACCCTGTCAATATAATCCATTAGCTGTGCTTAGCATCCGCAGCGCACGACAGGGTGGTCTTCACACCTTCTAATGTTATTTACAGCTTTAATTTTAACTTTACAACACTAAGAAATAATAAAGTCTAGCACTAGGAGGGTCGCAATATTGGCTGCATGGAGTTCACCTGTGCCTATGCCAGTCTATACCAACATGTATCATCATCATCACTACATAGTATAAAACAAAGTCGCTTCCCGCTGTCTGTCCCTATGTATGCTTAAATCTTTAAAACTACGCAACGGATTTTGATGCGGTATGTTTTATTAGATAGAGTGATTCAAGAGGAAGGTTTATATGTATAATACATGCATAATATAGTAGAGGAATACGGATAATCTTAGAGATTTCTAATGTAAGGTCGTAAATGAACCCATTTTTGCGCTTTCATTGCAAACGCTGGCTGAACCCTATGAGATAGATCAAAATAATGTACTACACTATTGTGCACCTTAAAAAGATCTACAAAAAAGTCCGCGATGGCATATGTCTATCTCTTGAGGATAACCCACAATAACCATTTTTATCGTTTATTTATTACTTATTTACGAAAAAGCGGTTTTAAGCAATGTAGTATTAATCTTTATCCAATTAAGTACCTTTAATAAATTGTGCATGCAATATAGATCAATATTGCTCTTTACAGCATGTAATTTAAATGAATATTTTCGAAGATATTACAAATTTAAAATGTAGGGACATAGCGGTTGCGGCGATACCGGCCGGAGGGCCGCGCGAGGGCCGGGGGTCGTGCCTATACCAAATAGTGCGTCCAAGGCTGTGCTTCGCCCTACAGAACTTTATGATTATGTAGTTATATTTGGTATCAGCGTTGCACCCGAGCAAAGCCGGGGCGGGCCGCTAGTCTTCTTATATATAAAAATGAATCGCTAAATGTGTTGGTAAGCGCATAACTCAATAACGCCGAGACCGATTTAGCTAATTCTTTTTTTGTTGTGTTAGTTACTATCAGGAGAAGGTTTTTATGAATGAAAAAAAAAAAAATTGAGCGGATGAAAAAAAGTAATCCTGAGCTTTGTTACGATAGTGATTTGTTGAATTCATCTCCGCCCCCAATAACATAAAGGCACCGGGAACGGGACCTATATATTCACGCGGGTGAAACCACGGGGCACAGCTAGTTAAAAATAAAACAATGTTATCAGTGCACCGTTACGGGAACAAAGCGACCGTTGCAGATATATAAAACGTGCCTTAAACAGTTCTAAACGTTTTGTTATTGTAGTCACGTTCGAATAAATCTGGTTCCAACTGAAATTCAGTCGGAACCGCAACTCTGCGATATCTTATGAACTCCACTCAACTATAGGCATAATAAACAATGGAGTGCCTATATTAACCTCTTTGGTGTTCTAAAACACCGGCTGTTCGGAATTTAATTTTAAACGCAATAAGTATTATTCGTTTAAAATTAGAACACGAATTACATAACCTAAAAATTATCTTTCATCGAATATTATGTTTAGTAAAGTGTTTAGTATATTTTTAGCGAGAGCATGTGCCTTTTTTACTAAAACATTTTTAATCACAGCTTTCCATGAGATTGTAATAGCCGTAAGTGAACATCTCTATTAAAATAAGTTACTTAAATTGTATTTAACTTTTTCCCGATAGCAGGAGGAAAGTAATATTATTTCAAAAGCATTGTATTTTTGATTGTGTACGAAATGTAGAGTTCATAAAAATAAATGACGAGTGCAGCGTTTATTTAAAAAGCAACGGATAAAAAGAATATGCTACCAATTTGGAACGTACGAAGCCACACGTAAATATAATTGCGAGGAGCCAATTAATGTTTTGCTTTTCGGGAGATGGTATTCCGTTGTTGAATTTTATATAAATATGTTTAATGTTAATTTATTAATTAATACATATTTTACGTCCATTGTGTTTGGGTTTCATCAATTAGGTCCCATAGTAGCTCAATGAAGTCTCATCAATACTCAGTTGGAACATGTTGCTCTTTTTTTAATTAACTCAAGTAGAGAACTGGTTAGTATTTTTAAATTCAGTTTAGTCGTATGTTGGTATAAAGTGAACGTATTTAGCAGAAGCGGTGATCATAACCAATGATTGTCACAGAGAAAGTAAAGATTGCATTATTTTCCGCGTATTGATCGCGAGCTACCAGGAAATGTTGAGATAAAATAAACAATGCCGTTTATGTGCACTAGACTTGAAAGACTACTTTAGTAAAAAAGACGTTATGATAACCTATTATTGAAAGTGTTAATATATCTATGAATAGCAATGTATAGGTCCAATTTAAAGCGCACAGTGTAATATCACAGGGATTTTTTTTTAATCAATCCACTTGCAAATACTTACGCGTATAGCGAAAGCGTATTGCTACCCAAAAAAGAGACTATCATAAAAAACGTTGCGTCTATGTGACTTAACCAAGTTAGGATTAAGTATAGGAAAGAAACTGTATACTAGTTTCACGCTTATTAGAATGGTTTGTACAGGATTGTACAACTTTTTGTCTATGACGCGTTGACTAAATAAGGTTATCATCTGAAAAACCTAGTTGCACACATAGCGGCCTAGCGGAGAGGCGCGTAAGCTCTAGCGGGGTCAGTGACCGCGGACCGGTCTGCGCCTCTCCACTGCGTCCGACACACGACTGATAAGCTCGATATTTGCTATTTTATTATACCTACGATCTTTACGTTAATGACTGCTCGTGTCGGAACCGGATCGGAAAGTTACAGGACAGTTGTAGTATAGTACGCATTTTGTTTGTTCGTTGACCTGACATGTTGTTTGTTGATTCGACCACAGAATAACATTATTCGTTATAATTTTCCTCTAAATTCTTGCTACTCTCCAAAAGTAAAGTTTATTTATGTTTAAATTCAGATTCAATTGAAACATTTTTTTTTTAATTAAATATAATTTAACGGGTATTCTCTAATCGAAGTAATACATGAAATATTCTCTTGGTATCTTTAAGAGGTACCTACTAGTCTTGTCTATTACGCAAGAGGCGTAAGCGATGCTTTTACAAGGACATAATGAGCTTGTAAACAATGGAAAAGTGCATGTGGGAACGTAAGTAAGTTATCGTGTCGGTCGCGGATGGATGCGTAGGCGCCCCTTGCGTCTGGCCGGCACGGAGGCGCGGCGGCGAACGTCTTACACCGGCCCGCACAATGAGAGCATTACGCATTACTTGATATACAGATAAACATTTTATACGTTGCATGATGTACGCGTTTTAATTTAAGATAGCTCAGCAACTGTGCCTACGTATATCATAAATGTCGGAAGTTCACATACACGCTAACACATACATAATGTTTAAGCTATTAATGCTCGTCGATTTGAAATTTTTTTAGAGTTCTGCTCTTACATTAAATTAGCTTTACATTATGTAATTTTTTGCCATTTTTAAGCACCTACATTTCGCATAGTTCAGCAGTGCCAAGGCCGAGACAAGTTTCTTTGAATATTAATGCAAAGGAAGCACTTAGCAACGTAACATTTCACACAATTTTTAATTACAGTAGTAACTGTAATGCTGCGAAGTAAAAACAGTTCATGTTATTTAATATTTATAATATCTTCAAGATATGAAAGTTTTAATTGCGATGTATTCAAACAATTTGAATGAAAAGTAACTCATATTACATAACTAATCAGTAATCAGATATTATTTACCATGAATAGACGGAATAAGGAAGGTATCGCTTTCCAAGCCACCAAACAAAGTTTGTGCCTATTGAACACTGAAATGTTCTTTAAATGATAATGAACAATATTTAGCTATTGGTTTTTTCAAACAAACCCTTTTGTTTACCCTTACACATTTACTCTTAAACTTTTAATTGAGACCCAACTTTTGTCAGAAAGTTGTTCTTTCACAGTAACCGATAATACCGATATACATCCTTTTATTTGATACCTAATTAATAGTTAGAGTAGATCAATATCAGGGGTATTATCATCAATCCTGATCCACCTAATGGAGTACACGTAGTACTAACTGTACTAAGTATAGTATGACCTAGCCTATATAATATTGCTTGCTTTTACCTATAGTACTATACTAAATTTATCAACATAAATCTTTACAATCACTGAACCAACCTCAAACCATCACCGTCAAGTTGATGGCTTTTCGTTGTTTACAAATCAATCCATAATGATATTGATTATGTAAATGTTTTATTAATATATACTATTACTAGCACATTATGTACTTATAAGGACAGAACGATTTAACTCGGAAGGTACCTACGTTAAATAAAGATTGATTCTACTACAAAAGCGTGGGCGGTATATATTTACATCTTATTAAAATCTAGGTATTCAGGTCAAGGTCCACAAGATAAGGCTAACCAAAACACTTTTGTCTAAAATAGGAATGCGTCGCTAAACAAACAGTTGTACTTATGTACCTTTATATGAATGTTCAACGAATTATTATTCATCTAAAGAGAACAAAGGAACGTCTATTTTTAAACAAATTTAACAGATAAATTTTTCACTCGTCTTGTTATACAAGCAAAGTAAATGATTTAGTTTTTACATGAAATCATACTTGAACAATAATTCCTTAAACGTTATGAAACAAAAATTGTGGTGAAACACTAATTCTTAATACTTTAGTATTAAGAATTGTTATTTATAACACTAAATAATGATTATAATTACAGTACAGTTATGACATTATACCTCTTTTTAAATCTGCTCAAGAACTACGTCATTTTATATTCCCAGGAGGAGTAGTAGACCTATTCGTCTATGAGCCGGTAAATGTATTAATCTGTTAAACTTACCGAAGTACGTCTCCTTCATCGGTAATCTAGATCTGAGATCGGATCGGAGATTTGCATCCATTGAGGAAACGCGGGCGATAGCGACATCGGCTGCGGTGTCCCAAGATACCTAATTACTTACCGATAATAATTGGATTCCCGGTACCACTTAGATAGTTTAATTTATTACCAGTAGACTTAAATCTTATATTAAGTCAAATAGATGTTTAATTCATGTAGATATTTAAAATGAAGATGGAGAAAGTCTCGTAGGGCTTCTTTATTAACTTTACAAATGACTTTTACTGTCTTTCCTTGTCAACTTACTTTGAAGTTTGAAAACAAGCAGATTTAAAACTCTTAATAAATCGACACCAATCCACAGGAATGGGGCCAGTGAGGTGTTAGAACGGTTGTAACTTACAGAATAGTGTCAGTAGCAAGGTCGTAATTAATGGAATCATTATTGCTACAACCCTATTTCATATTTATATTTAAAATATGATCGGGAAAATTATGCAGTGTGGTTATTTTCATGGCGGTATACGAAAATAGTTGACGGAGTGATGGCGACCTTTACTTTGATATATTATTACTGCGCTCTAGGTAAACAACCATACATTTTGAGCATTATTACGTGTGCTTATTATATTTACCTTGGACCCGCGACTGAAGGTCAATTTATACTTCAATGCCAATAACCGCCCTAATTTGATTAGAGAAATCAATAGTAATTATCTTTAAATATTCTTTCATAATATTATGGATGGCATTAAAAAATTACGAGACAGCCGTTCAGTGAGAAAATTAAGACAATATTCTGAAAGTTGGGAAAATAAATTATTTTGATTTAGGAACTAATCAATTACACCAGGTGTTGGAGCTTTCACATAGAGCTTTCTTGAAGCTCTCTAATATATGAAGATTATTTTTTTTGTATTTTCATCGCACTACATATTTATAAGCAGGTTGAATTTCGAAATAACATTATATGATTATTAGCATCAAGGGCCACGTCGCTATTAATATTCTAAAGTGTATAAGGTAGGGCGAAGGGCAAGCGGGTTACGCAAGCTCTTGAATAAATTAATAATAGTTAGGCGGACGTTTGGAAAAACTTGGGTAATATATGCGGTAAGATGCTAAATGTACATGAAACTAAACGTATTGCAAACCGTCATTGACATGAGATTCTCATTCAATTGACGAGGTATTAGGCAAAAAAATCGGAGTCAAATACACTCAAAGAGTTCTCGCCGGTTGGTCATCAAAGACTATTGTAGACAATGAAGTGACATCAGATTCCTATTAAGGTAAATCAAACAATAAAATGAATGCACCAAACAACATGCAAGCACTTAATAAGACTTAGAGCGTCGTCGAGTTGAAAATACCAAACACGGCAGCTGACTTTAGTTATACTACGAGCCAGACAAAGGGGTTGCTCACAATTCAAAATCAACCCTAATCTCGTTAGAAATGCATCCATAAACTCATGGAAATATTTACGACAGTAATACACAAGAACAATCGGTTTTAATCAAGACATCTTATGGTGGCATACGATTATTAGCCAAATAAATATTGAAGTTTTTATTAGGAGCTCTACAGTCCCAAAGAGACTAATTTAGAGGTAGATCGTTAAAATTATATTTTCTATATTTGTCTTTATTGATATTTCCTAATTTTTCTTCTTTAAATTTTAAATTAGATACTTGGAAGGAACCCCGTGAAAATATCACATTTCGAGACATTAATTACCACTATTTACATTTTGACTAATGACAGACAACTATGTCATTTAAGTTAAATACAAAGAGACACTAGTGTAAGGTTTACACGTAGCAGAACTCACATAATCACTGAGCAATTCACAAAGTACGGCCAAGTTAAAATATTAAAAAAGTCACTTAGCAGTAACGGACGCACCCTACTTGTACCGCGCCCTTTGTGTGCCCATTTACAACTCCCGAGGGTAACGCCACACACAATTTTTACGAAAACAAGATTTTTTTAACAATTAAACCTAATGCTATCTAAGTGCTTTGGCGAAGTTTGTTAAATATTATAAGAAGAAATGTAAAGAGTTGTTTTGTGTTGGACGGAATAAATGTTTCTCTGAATTTGATATGTATTTACATTGGGTGTTGTGTTGAATTAAGGTTTTTGACCATTTACAAACTTTATACGCTTGCCACCGCGTTTTAGACTAAGCGACACTTAAAGTCCTATATCTAAAGGAAAATACCTCCAAATCAATTCAATGCGCCAATTGATGCATTATTTAGATTTAACGCACAAGTAATCCACTCAAAATGTAGGAAGAGTGTAAGAAATGTGCCGGATGCGCGGCAGTGCTACCGCCAAGTTCTCAACGAATATAATTATCGGTGTAAACAATCATTACCCGGCTCCCACGGAACTCCGTGCATGTTTTTAAGTTCGCGTCGGGAAGCGCGTTGACGCCGCATCACCGGCAGAGCGGAAACTGCGTAATGAAGATGAATGTGACAGTAAATGAATGGTGAAGAAATATGCCTTCAAATAACCAACCTTAGATATGACACCGATGATATATAACACATGCTCTACAAATGTTAATGTTAAAAGAAGGCAAGGTTTATTTAAATATACAATTCTCGCAAACAATGCATCATTCCTGTTCATAAGTTCATAATATGTTTACCTACCTACTCCATACAAGTATAGAATACCGTATAGAAGTTTCAACGTTTAATTCCCCCGGCGTAGATCACATTTGTTATGTAAACCGAGTCACTAGTTACAGTCATGCATAATTCCGCAGCTTACGTAGGATAGTAGAGACACTTTCTGTTAAAAAAGGCAGCTAGGGTAAAATTGTCGCCGTCGGAAATAAGGAAGATCTCGTTTTGCCAGATGGAATCAATTATTTAAGGTTACACCCACTGACTACGCTCTCAGCATACGAGCAAAAGAACTTCGTAAATACTGTATATGCATGTTTTAGGTAACATAATGTATTACTTACGTTTCAATGTAGCAGATCACGTAGATTTATTCAATACGTATAAATAATAATGTAATGAACAAAATTATGCAGAAGTTACAGCAATGTAAAACTTGGTAGAACAATAAGACTTTGAATGTTATCGTTGCCGCGTCGGTAACGCAATAAGACATCCCATTAAGTATCAGATTGATGTTATTTATTCCGCATTCATAAATTTCAATGAAACCCATTACAGCGCTTTATAAGAATAAACTTGCTATCGTGTTTCAAAGCTAAGCCAGTAATCAGCAAAGTTAATTAATTTCTACGTCAATTCAGTGTTGGGACTGCGCCTGATAACCTGAATACCCTTGTATCCGTAGCCACATCGAGATTCAGCCATCAAATATTCACGTGTGGAGGTATGGTTGCCGTTTTACTGCCTACCCCTGCTCCCCCCCCCCCCTCTGCCACGTACCTCACCACCCCTCCCCCGAAAACCCCTCACAGGCCTGTCGCGCCCTCAAACGACCCTGTTTGAAACAACTGAATGTGCTAAAATCAATAACTGTTGTTTGACGACAAAACTTTTACTCTAGACGTTGAGCTATTAACAAGATATTGATGGCCGATATAGTGTTATTATAGTAGGAACTAGGCACGGTCACGATCCGCCAGAAATAAACAACAAGTCTCCACTCCACCTGGTACGGAACGAGCTCGGCAAAAATCAATCGGAACATTAAAAAAACTTCTAGATAGAGCTGCAGACAATAAATACTTATAAATGTATTGCTATGAAACAATAAGTATGAAAATGGGGTTTAAAATCCCTCGCTTTCGGAATAAATGTTACATAAATACCGTTTCATGCTCCCGTCGACCCTTTAAAGTTCGCTAAATACTGCAATGACGATTTAAGGCCCCTCGTCGAAACTCAATAAGAACCGCGACTGAGCTCGTCACAAATTGTTATACCTCCCTAAATAAACTTCTACAGAATGTTTTATTTATCATTTGTAGAAATTGAGTCGCCAAATCAACGTTTGTAGAAGTACCAGGCTATCTTCACTAATTAACTGGTAAAAATATAATGATTTGAAATGTTTACCTGCAATGCAAATATCACTTTGTTACATAATACCCTTTACAGGAATCTTTTAACAAAAAACTTAATCCTGCTAAAAATGATTTATTAAAAAAGTCACCGTGGCATTCTATTTCTATACTAAGGGGTTAATTCAACTTGCAATAAAACTTTTGACTTTGACTTTTGACTAATCAATCAAAAATAATCAAAATACATAATTAATAGTTAATGTTAATGACTACGTCATAATTAATTAATTATATTACGTTCCTTTTTACCTATCAAAATCTTTTATCATCGTTTTTTGTGCGGGGTTTCAATTTTTCCTGACTCGAGAGTCGACCCGCCACCCCGCAAATGAGGTCCAAGAAGTTGGTTAGGTTAGTTGCCTCGGCCCGTAGAGTCCGTAAACCACTACAGACCGAGCCGGCATTAAGCAACAGTGACAGGTAGCTGGGCCCTATATATAAACTCGGCCGAAAATCTTAACACCGCCATTCAGAAACGGCTTGTTAATGAACAACGCCATCTAGTTTCCCTCCATGTAACTAACCGTAAAGCTTACTCTTTTAAGCTTATGCACGTATCTACTTGTTATTACACAATCGTATGTAAGAATGTTTTTAATTTTATTGTGTTGGTTTACTTTCGTGATAAGCTAATAATTACGTATTTTTCCTACAGCAATTTAGAGATAGCATCGTTATGCTCTCATAACCGTGGGAATTTATTTTCTTAAGTTCAACAAAGCTAATATGTGGCTATAGAACTTTTACAATAAATATTAGTGTATTGTTATTGTGAACTTTTTTATGCGATGTATTTTAAGTTTTTGTTAAATAAGTACATATAATTTTTATCTTTTGACGTTTGTTCAATTCCCACACTTCTGTGTATTAGAAAAGGCGTCACAATAGTATCAGGTAGGTAAGTCCGTTAATAGGGTGCAAGGACGTAGTTTTTCATAATTGTTAAGTGTTAAGTTATTTTTATTATTTCTTATTTTATTAAACACAGACACTATGTAAAAATAAATCTTATATTTTTTTGTGGTAGCTTACATTGAGCAAGGATTTTTCTCTTACATTTGGCTATTTCTTAATTTAATTTTACCTGCTCATATTTTGAATATACTTAAAATAGGTGAACCCTAATAACTAGCGACTTCCACTTTTATTTAAAGTGTATGTTCTCGTGGTTACCTTCGAGCTAGCACAGGATGGGCCTGCGGTTTCGGCAACCGATAGGCCTCCGCCATAGGACCACATTATAGAAACCTAACCGGTCCACGATTTCCTTACTGAGGTAACATCCTGTGTGGACACCTTTTTGCACCAAAAAAATATTCATTGACAGTCACAGACGTTTATTCTAGTTTTATATGGAATCAAGTATCATAGGCCATTTATTATAGCTACAGTATAGAAACTTTACAATGACAGTTGTTCGTAGTGCACTTCTAGCGCCACCTATTGTAACGTAGAAGAACTAGATATAGGTAGTGTAGGATTTATGATGTATTTTACTTTTGTTTGTGTCGATATTTCACGACTAATCACATATATCTGATACGTAAATACAATTCCCTTCGATCGAAACGGAAATTTGTTCCGTTATCGCGTCCTGTAAAAAATCGCATTAGCCACCCTCTATCTGGCGTTACATGGAAATTAAAACTCCTGATTCGTTCGAAATAAGTACCGTAATAAAAGTATCGACAACAGCCGGCATCTGTGTACCTACGTTATGTATACATTTATAATCATAGGGTTCGTGATCGTCAAGGCTGGATAATGCCGAGCAATTTCCCCTCGAAACACAATAAGAACTGTAGCTAAGTTTAGTTTGTATCTACTGTTTGAAATGCGGCATTTACGTAAGTACGCATACGGTGTGAACTTGCTTGATTTGTTATTCAAATAACACTAAATAGTTGAACACATAAGTTTCATCTCCGTATAGATTTACCGACGACAAAGTGGTTACTTACTTGACTCTAGCTAAGTAGCTTGAATGACTATCAAAATAATAATTTAAAACTTATTTTTATTTATTAATATTTTAGATTCAGATATTTTTATCTTTAATCTAGCCTTCTCTTGCTGTTTGCCTTAGCAACACACACATTTGAGGTCCGAACCCCGGTTAGTGATCCTTCGTTTTTCTATTGCTCTAACAAAATAAAAAAAACTATAATTTGTTTCAAGCTTTGAAAGTGTTCTTCAATAAACAGTTGAATAAGTAAAGCAGTTCACTAAGTAATTATTTCAGGTTATTTTCCACTTGTTACGAAAATCCATGTTTAATTAAGTACACACCTACGACAGTTACCTACGTCCCTACTTCACCTACTTAACAAAAATAACATTCAAAACCAAATAAGCAGAAATTAATTAAAATACATGTGACCTACAAACAGAACATCATTTTAAAAGGGGGTGTTACCGTTTCACAAGATCAGTCGTGTTCCATCGGTACCTTCCGGAGGCCTTACTACGTATTTTGTAAAAGCAAAGCGACAGCAAACGACGGCAAAAATTCTATAATAATCGCTGTCGCATTGCTAGCTTGTGTAAAATTATCGCGATACGTAATACGAATTAGTAAAGCCAAATGCAGAGTATTGCTGTCGCTTTGCTATTGCGAGATACGTAATACCGCAGTCGGCGTGCAGTGGCGGCGTCTAGTCTCTAAGCAAACATTCCCGGCACATTCCCCGCTTCCTTCCCTCTTACTTCCCTCTGATAAAACCGAAATTCGCTTCACATTTGAAATTTAAACTCACAAGATTATTTCTGAAGTTGTAATTTAATATTGGATTATGTGGTTACGAGTAGAATCGTTTTATTTTATTGGATATTTTAATGCAGAGTTGTTCTTTTCAATAAAGTAGTCTACGTAGATAGTTATTTTGGTTATTGCTTAGGGCAAACATTGTATTTTGCTCACCAATCATGTACATTAAAAAATCAAATAATATAAATAATTATCATTATCATAAATTATGTGATAAATTAGGTATCGTATTAACTAGTGTAAGAATGCAGACTATTTGATATTTATAAAGGTAAAAGGAAAATACCTAAGAGCTGTAGTTACTTCTCGCAAGAAAGCATAAAAAATATGTTAAAGAGACAGGCAATGACGCAACCTTTGCTCGCAGAAGAAGCTCTTAAAGAAGAATAATAATCTAATTATCTGATTAAGTCAAGGCTTCTTGATTATAAAATTGTAAGACAAGACCGTACTTCGTTTTTATTACAACAATTCATGGTTAACAAAGGCGGACTAGGTTCCACCATTAAAGAGTGAAGTCATAATGCGAGTCGTGGCTTGTACTCGCCTTATGAATCCATTACCAACCATTTTATGTCCCATCTCCTGCCTGGCACAGAAACCTTATCTAATCCATTTGTCACCACCGTGCAGCAAAAACCGAGTAAAAACACAACATTGTTAAGTAGAAATTCCTTTTCGGGCACGTTGTGAGCGTAGAACGGAAGGCAAGAATTGCAAACTATTCTTGATAGAATACTTCAGTTTTTTTTTTTTTTGTAGTTATGTTACGGACTCAGGTGACAAACGGTTATTTAACGGTATTCGGAAACATATACATAAATACTAATTATGAAAGAATGGAGAAAAGCCTTTAATCATTTACGTAAGTCATCAAATCTTACCTTTGTTATTCATTGCAATTCTACATGTATTGTCTGGTTCCACGGTCTCTTGTCGCTTGAAACTAAAACTAGAACATAAAGCACCAATTAAAAAAATGTGTAAATGTTTTAAAATAAAAGAAAATCGTTAATTATCGTATAAACATAGACTGTATGGAAATGAAATCAATTTCTATTCAATAACTCACGTGACTCAGTCTTATCATTTCATACATTTGAACGATTCAATCAGCATTAACGCTCACAATAATGTCACTTATCTAGAGCGTCTGTTAGCTTTTCAATGAGAGTAGGAACGCGTTTCATAATCACATTACTGGGGCCTAAGTCTGCTATTTACACTCCATTCAATGTCTTCATAGTGTCGTGCCAGCAGAGCCATTTTCGGCAAATTGGTATTCTACTAAACGTCAAAACGTCAAAATTGCGCATTGGAACGATTCGGTTCAATGTTCAACGACTGTGACCAATAGTTCATACATTTGGTACAAATTTCGTATTCCGCTATTTTTTGACAGCAGTTGAACCACGACGATAAACGTCAAACTCAACGAAAACTCGCCATTTTGCAAAAACAACGTACTTGCAAAAGTTGTTGTTGTTTTATTATTGTTGTTCGCCAATTTACGTGACCGTCAACGCCGAAATCATCAGCGTCGTCAAGTAATTCCGTGACATGTTGAGGCTCCATGTGGTTTCTGTCTCGCGAGACATAAAAACAAAGAGAAGAAAGATCAAGTTACTCAGTTACTGTCCGAGTTAACTCCTCACTTAAAGGTACATCGACGAGCTGACGCTATCTCGCCTCCTAATAAGGTTAGTAAAGATAATATCCTAATAACTGCTGATGAATAGAAAACCATTCATAAGCTTGATATGTAGTAATTACAGATATTTGTGGAACACGATGTACATGTGTAAATTTGTTCCATTGCCTTTAAAAGTAGTGTTTCATATTTTACATGTACGTATATTTATTGTATATTTATTACAGGTACTTATTGCGGTCGCTTTTTTACGCGACGGGCTCATTCCAAACTTTGGTTAGGCAATCATTCTTCAGTGAATCAAGTGACAGATGCTTTAAATGATGTGTTGACTGCTATATCAGACTCAGCAGAAGGAACTTCTGAGAATAATTATTATATGCGACATGTGGCCACAAGAAACCTAGTGGAACGCTGCATAGGACTACTAAATACAAGTTTCAGGTAATACAATGGACACATATTGATTTAAGCTATCTTTCTAATATAACCTTGAGTGTAAATAAAAAAAAATTGTTTTCAGATGCTTGTGGCACGCACTGTGCAATGTAGCCCTATTACAGCAGGGGAATTAACGATGCATGCATGTGATGCAGTGTTCAGCATAACATTGCCAAAAGACACCGAGTCTCTGTAATACCTTTCACAGCTGAGGAGACCAATGCTGAAAGGGAGCGACAGCACCAGGTATTTAATATATATATTTTTTTATTACCTACATCTTGCTTTTTATTAAAAAGTATTTGGATACTCAGATCCACATAACCCCAGTGTCAACATGGACCTATGTAGGGGACGAACCTTAAAACAGGCACTTGCAAATAGGCCGTGGGCTGAAACAAATAAAGTTAACCAATGTACATATTTGATAGTCACAATCCTGAATATTATATTTATAAATTTATAAACGGTGATAATGGTTAACTATGAGCATCTGTAAAAAAAATATAATATAGTTTCAAAGATGAGTTAAGAATTAGACATGATATTCAAAAACTAATGAGTAAATTCTGTTTTCAGATGTTTTGCGGTGCCCACTTTATTATTTTGACTGCAGTTCCAAAGATTAGATGAAGATAAAATTAAAAAACTAATTAGTAGCCACCTGAAAGAAGACTATTAATAATAAATTAAAAAAAATTGAAGAATATAAATACAAAACTACTTTGTGGGCAGCTGAAATAAGACAATTATTATTTACCAATATTTTCTGGTTTTAGATGCTCACTTGTGACACGCACCTCACGTTGCAAAGCAACAAACAAACGTTAAATACAATGTATATTTTATCGGTCTTGAAATAGGATAAAATATGAGTATGTTAATATATGCAGTGTTTACATTTACTCATACCAGAAAATTTGTGATTTTTCTTTTCTTGTGAATGCATCAACATAGTTAACTGTTTTCTCATTTTTCCACTACTGTAATACATCTTAGCTTACTTAAAATATTGTAATCCATTTGATATTGATTTGTTTTCTGTTTATACATTCTTAAGTTTGTGTATATGGGAATTATATAATATAATTATGTCAAATAAATTAAATCGTGTGAGTAAGATAATTTAACTTGTTTTAATTTGGGTGACACTTATAAAGTTTGTTGCCTGTTCTTCTCCATAGGAATGGAATTTTGTAACTGCGCAAATAAGACATTGAATAAGGCAGTATACTTGTTTTTGCAAAACCCCGTATATTAGAATTAAAAATAAATCAGTTTTTATTTAAATTACAACTTAAATTATTTCTTTCTGTAAAAAACCCATAAAATTATATTAATTATAAGACTGGTTTATAACCAGTCTTAAATTTTTACAATTTTTTAAATTTAATTTTGGCGCACTTAAAATTTGTCACATAAATGGCTGATGTCTATGGTTAACGTTTGTTTTTCATAGACATTGTGTCAATTTGAACAAAAACTTTCCTTTTTTACATATAAATATCCTTATTTACAATTTTTTAATAGAAATGACATATTTTATGGGCTTTTACAATTAATTAGTATTCAAAAACCATTTAATACAATTTTTTGCAACGTAAGAAACGATTAGTAATAATTAGTGACAACTGGTGTTGCCTATTAATATTTACAAAATGGTTGATACTTTTATTTTTAATTTTAATTGACAACACCACATTGCCCACTGAACCCACGACGATGCCACGATGTTGTTGGCTTACCTGAATACGAAAATTAGGCTCATTTGACGGTGACACTGGCACGACACTATGACGACATTGAACCGAGTGTAAATAGCGGACTTGGGCCCCTGAAATGTCCGGACAAAAGTAGATAGGTATAAGAATTTCCCCAAGATACAACGTAGCTATAGAAACGCGTCATTTTACTCTCGGAAAGCGAAATGTAACCGTAAATTACATTTATTTAGAGCAGTACCTATCAGACTTGATTTATTCCCTTTTTATGGTACTTAGCACATTCACGGCGAAAGAAAATGTAAAGCACCTGCTGAAAATGTTAAGAATTTGCAAGAAATAATTCTTTCAATGTTGTCGACTTGTAACTAGTACAAATCTCAACAACTGTTAAGGCCTCCTTTCATATCTTTGGTTAAGAAATATATGAAGACTTTTTTAAGTACTCTAGTGACAATATAAAGAAAATAACATAAAAAGCACTAAAAATATAGCACCATTAATTACTATAACAGAGATAACACAACACAGCCGAGTATTTATATTATTAGATACCATTTTTTTTTTTAGTTATAAAATTGATACGCATTCCTGGTCTTCGTATCGTAAAAACCTAAATATTTATTTAAAACCAGAAATTAACTTTGCAAATTATCAAAGCTATCGTTTTAAAAACACTTGTAATACCCAATAACAGAATATCGGAATACAACTCGCTAAATGTATACAGCCATACACTCTGCATACCCGTTATTGTGTCGTGTCGTTTTAGGATAAACTGTTCGTGTATTCAAATAATGTTCCCATGTCGCGAGCGTTGTACCTACTACCTAGGTAACGAGTAGATATCGTTCGACATGGCGGGGGCGCCGTGTCGAATATACACCCCTCGATGATTAAAACCAGCCCAGTTGATTACGTTGCATGTTTCTACCCTTTCACCGTATGAATGGTCCGCCGATAAGTTTATTTAGGTTGAACATGTTGTGCGTATCTCATTTTTCTAAATTGCTGCGGTTGATGGTCAGTTGGTTTACTATTATCTGATCAGGAACTGTAGGCTTTAATCGATGTATCGTGGTTGCGGTACTTTTATTTTTGTAATTATGTAACTATGTAGTAACTGTTTCGATATTTGTCTATCTGCGAACTGAAACTACCAAGACTGAACAAGACACTTACAAGTAAAACTTAGAAAGAAGAAAGTATTTAGACAAGACAACAATCCTACAGATACCTGTATTGCTATAATCTTCCACTCCACACGTGTCTAAAACATTTAAAAATACCACTGAAACATTCTGGCCACCAAAGAAAGTAACCACATTACACAGAATAAACACACCGCCTACCGGGCGGATCACTCAATCGACGTGTTTATAATAAAGGCTAACAACATCCAGAATGCCGTAGGAACTAGATCACAGACATGAGCCGGCGTTGTGCTGTGATTACCATGAACGTTTGGGTAATCAATTGATTCGCGAATTGTGGTGCGCGGGGTATCAAAAGATTCATAAGCCGATACAGGAAACGGCGCGATTAAGCTGAACGGAGCGGAAATTACGCGCCGCCGGCACCCGTCTCCGAATCTAACAATGCACGATATTGATCACATCACTACCTACCTACACATTGTACGTATTAAATTAAGCTCAATGCTGATTGCTCATGGAATTTGCTCTACACACTAATATTGTTGACAGTTAACAAGTTATTTAGTTCTAATTAGTCCTATTCAGTCAAAGTACTTTATCACGAGTTAAGTAGACATTCCCATTTTAACTTATGTTGGAAAATGAGAAAACACATCGCCAAAAAGGATCTACCGAAATTCGTGCCCGAGAAGTGTGAAATGAATATAATTTAATTATTTTGGGTCAGTTAAATTAAGCCGGTAGCAGGGCAGTAAAGAAAATTAATATTGTGCAGCTGAACGCCTCTCTGGGAAAATATTTTATTCCGCACTCAATCTGTCCACCACAGACTGTCCTAGAACTACTAGACAATTTTAATTTCAATGCTATTTCATTTCTTGATTTAATTAACTGTTGCAAAAAATTGCTGTACTGCGGTAGCGCAGTACAATGGATTACGTAATAATACAATCGTTGATAAGGGTAAATTGTAAGTACATTTAGGTAAATGGGGATTAAATATATGTCGATAATAAGTAATGGTGGTATGATGCGACATGGCTTTCAGTCACATCTGCGGCGAGCGCTGCGACGGGGAAGCGTGCCGAACGATTTGATGTGTGTCGCTTCCTCAGATCGCTCGGTACCATTGAGACGTTTTTGATTGCATTCCCGAGATTCCTCAGCTCTTAGACCCTTTGGACTGTGAGCGATCACAGTTTAAATCGGAATTTAGATTGCATGTTAAAGAGGCCGGCGGTTTTTTGAGAATAAGGAAGACGCCTATTGAGATTCCAAAGTGGAGCAAATGGATGAAGCTATCTATAGTTAGCTTACTGAAAACCTAGTTTATGTGTTAATGAGGCTGGCGAGATTTTTCACTGGACTCTTTGTTATTGGTGTTATGAACGTTCCACTTTTGTTCAAAATTAAATATTTACTTTAAAAATGTTGACAACGGCTGCTTTTAATAAGGTGTGACGTTCAACACAAAACATAACAAAGGAGGTGTTTAATACAAGTGGTAGCGCCATCTATCTTTTTAAGACGGACTACTAGTCGTCTCATCCATATTTCGCAATATTAGTTCCATTCATTCATTTGACCACTTTTGGAATGAGCGATGTGAACCCCGCCACTTCCTTACCAATCCTTTCGCACGCCTGGCGCGTAACGCACGTACGCGCTTTCGCAAACCGCCGGAAATAAACGAATCGCCGAGAGGAGACACACGATACCGCGCCCGTGTCGCTCCTGTGCTGCATCGCCTCCTTACTGCTGCTGCCGGATAGCGAACTTTTGTGATAATCCGCCCGCGGGTGTGGACGTGACAGTTTTGTGATCGCATCGGGAAGAACGCCGCCCGCCATCTTGGACTGCCCAACGCTGGAGAGCCAGGTATGCGTGCTTTTTCCCATAGACCTACATCGCTCGCTCACCTCTTGGCGATAATCAGCCATCCTCCAAAAATACAGTCCACTTAAATCTTATACCTCGTTTATTTCCAAACCATTTTTTTGGTCCGAACGACCCGGATTCATATATCCGTATTCCCGCTCGCGTAGGTATCTTTATAAGTGCCTACCTAGGTAGTTGTAGCACCTAGCTGCACTCCTAGTTCATAAATATATACCCATTACGTGGTTATTCCCGCACCCCCAGTAGGTAATATACCCAACGTAGCTACCTACTGACTTACAATAATAATTATAAACTAGGTATATAGTCGTTTTGTAAATTCATAATTTCAAGCGCCTTTTACCACCGCCTTTAAAGTCGTTGCCTTATTATTAGGTACAAGTACTTACTTTCCGCATAACATAAAACTACAGCATAATTTTAGGTTATTTACTTCTACCTACATTTGGAATATAAAATGTCGCAACAAAAGAAATATACTTCTGACGAGAATGAATTAGCTATCTTAGAAGCTAAACGCAATGTTTTATTTGACCGCATACAAAACATTTACGAGCGTTCAAAAACCGCCAAAATTTCCGATGTCAACAAAGAATCATTTCTTAGTTATTGTATGACAGTAGACGATATTCGAACCGATTTTCATAAATTATTAGACGCTTATAACGCACAATTACTTTGTATTAATCCTGATTCTAAACCAAATTATCAGGCGTACACCTCATTTGAAGATCTTTATTGTATCATAAAACGTATACAATCGCAGTTAGATAATCGACAGTCCGCGAAGCCCAGCGCCGGACCGGCTGTCCGAGCACCGAAACTGCCCGCGATTGAACTCGTGTCATTCGATGGCGATATACGAAACTGGCCATTATTTTATGCAAGTTTCAAGTCTACAGTGCACGATAACGCCTTGCTGACGGACGCTGACAGGTTGTACTATTTAATAGGTAAGCTGTCGCCGAAAGCGCAATCTACATTCGCAGGTGTCACACCAAGTGCTGAGAATTATCAGGTCATTTTCCAGTCACTTCTTGATAGATATCAGGATACTCGCATCCTCGCGTGTACTTACTTTGATCAAGCTTTGAATCTTAAATTGTCTGGTCCCGCGTCAGTTTCGAATTTCCAAATGTTTATTGATAACTTTGTTACCGCAGTAAATTCCCTTAAAAACCTAAAGTTAGAAAACCTTGCAGACTTTATGTTATTGCAACTCGCATTAAAAAAGTTCGACACGGAAACCGTTCGTGCATTCGAGATGACCGAACGTCAAAATAAATTACCTACCCTAAATAGTTTTCTTTCATTCATTAAAGATCAGTGTCGAATATATCAGAATACGCAGCCTAGTTCGTCTAGCTCGTCTAGTAATAATAATACAAGTAAACAAAACTTTAATAAATCGCGAAGTAGTAATAATAAGTCGGTCCCTAACCCACAATCTTACGTAGCATGTTCGGATTCCGCAAATAACTCACACAAGTGTCTGTGCGACAATATTGTTCACGACCACCTTTTTAAATGTCCAGCCTTTAATAATTTAAATCCGACTGCTCGTTTTAAATCCGCCAAAGAAAATAAAGCTTGTGTTAATTGTTTGAGTATTAAGCATAAAACAAGCAATTGTTCTAGTAAAACTAAGTGTCGCTCATGCAATCAACAACATCATACGTTATTGCATTTTGAGAAAAAATCTCCGTTATTTGACCGCGGTAACCTTAACGTTAACGTAAATCCTAGTCCAGCTGTTTCGTTCTCTGTACCGCAGGCACAGGCCGCTCGTACCACGGCGCCTGTCCTTCCCGCGTCTCAGCCCGGAGTTTCTTTGTGTACGACATCCATTGCGCTCGCACGCCGGCAGTGCGCACGCACCCAACATACTCAGCGCGAAGCAGAGCGTCAATGTAACGCGTCTAATACGATATTATTAGCGACCGCGCAAGTTATTATTTATGACGTGAACAACACACCCCGCGTGGTTCGTTGTTTACTTGATAGTGCATCACAAAGTAGCTTCATTACTTCGGATTGTCTCAAATGTCTTGGACTTTGGAATAACTTTAAAAATACTAACTTAGTAGTTAAAGGGATCGGTGGTTCAGAAAAATCTTGTAAGGGTTCCGTCGATATTAAAATACATTCGCGTTTCAATAATGATATTAATTTCAACGTTTCGTCGCTTATTGTGGAACGTATTACGGACACGTTGCCTAGCGCTCACGTGGACGTGTCGTTACTCGCGCACCTCGAGACATTGCCGCTTGCTGATGCTCACTTTGCGCAGCCGGGTAATATCGATGTTTTGATCGGTGCTTCAGTTTTTCCGCACTTACTACTACCTAATGTTGTACGTAGTGAGCAATATAATTTACCTCCCGCTATTGAGACGGTATTTGGCTATGTAGTTATGGGTGCCGTACCTACGCTGCATAATACACATTATACTACGTCTTGCTGTTCTGTTCTTCAAGAAAATAATATTAATTCTCTTCTTAAGCGATTTTGGGAGCTTGAAGAGGTCTCCGCACCGCCCTCGTTGAGCCGTAAGGATCTCGAGTGTGAAGAACATTTCCGCGCTACCACTGTTCGCGACGATAGTGGTAGATATGTTGTAGCATTGCCGTTCTGTGGCGACCCGTATTCTTTAGGCGACTCGCACGCTGCTGCACTTAGGCGCTTCTACTGTTTAGAACGTAAACTCGATGCGTCGCTTAAATTACGCGGTGCTTATAATGACGTCATGCGTGATTACATAAATAAAGGTTTTTTAAGCCCAGTTGTAAACGACGAGGGCAATTCTCTTCCCGCGTATTATATTCCGCATCACGGCGTGGTTCGCGAAGATAAGACCTCCACTAAACTTCGTGTGGTTTTAGATGCTAGTTGCCGAACTACATCGGGTCAGTCGATCAATGACATTTTGCATGCCGGTCCTGATCTACAGGGTGATTTATTTAACATCTTAATTAAATTCCGCCTTTTCAAAATTGCACTTTCAGCTGATTGTAGACAAATGTTTCTCAATATCGGCATTCGCGAATCCGACCGTAGATTTCAACGAATTTTATATCGTTTTGACAATAGTGAGCCTTTAACCGTGTATCAATTTAATCGCGTTTGTTTTGGACTTAAGTCTAGTCCATATCACGCGTTACGAGTTGTCCGCCAGTTGATCGCTGATGAAGGCGACAACTTTCCCGCTGCAGCCGCTGTTGCTGCTTCCGCTTTATACATGGACGACATTGTCTGTAGTGTCGCATCCGCTCCGCAAGCAGTTTCGCTTTGTGAAGAGCTTATTCAGCTTTTCAAACGAGGCCAATTTGACCTTGTCAAATGGACAAGCAATTCCAAAGAGGTTCTCGCGCACATACCTGATTCGCATAAAGCTTCTCCGGACATTGAGTTCGAGAGGTCCGCACATCACAAGGTTCTTGGTTTACGCTGGGACAGACAGTGTGATAACTTCCGCTTTGACATCTTATCACCAGGTGATAAGTGTACCAAACGCGCAATGCTATCCACAGTGGCTCGTTTATGGGACATAATGGGTTTTGTGGCTCCTACCATTTTGTATGCCAAGCTCTTGATCAAAGAGCTTTGGTTAGCAAAATGTGATTGGGATGACACTCCTCCCGACCATATTGTCGCTGCTTGGAAACAGTTTTGTGCTGAGCTTCCCGCACTCAATAAAATAATCGTGCCGCGCCATCTAGGTTTAGTAGATGAATGTTTTGTTAACTTAATAGGTTTCGCTGACGCCAGTGAACGCGCTTATGGCGGAGTCATATATTTGCAAGTCCGCATTGGATCTAACTACTCTGTGCAGCTAGTTTGTGCCAAGTCTAAGGTCTCTCCTGTCAAAACCATTTCGGTTGCGAGACTGGAGTTGTGCGCGGCTCTGTTGCTGTCTCGGTTGCTTCGCAAAGTTCAAGACACAATTGCGCCCCATCACTCCATCAATAAGATATATGCATTTTCAGACTCCAAAGTAGTGCTCGCTTGGATTAATTCTTCTCCGCACCGCTGGCAGACCTTTGTCGCCAATCGCATTACTAAAATAATTGAACTTATTCCTGCTACTTGTTTCAATCACGTCGCGGGTACTGAGAATCCTGCGGATTGCCTGTCTCGTGGTGTTACTCCGGCTAATCTTCTGGATCATCCTTTGTGGCATCATGGCCCTTCTTGGATTTCTCGTGATCCATCAGAGTGGCCTATACATCCAACTGTCCACGATGCAGAGGACGAGGATATACCTGAGCGGAAGTCTGTCTCTCATCCCGTGACCATTGAGGTTGCGGAATCTCCTATTTACGCACTCGCGCTGCGCATGTCATCGTGGTCTAAGTTACTACGTGTCATCGTTTATGTCTGTAGGTTTATTAAGAAATTACCTAAAGGAACTTCTGTTTCAAGCTCTGATCTTGAGGTCGCAGAGTATACATTGTTGCGCGCCCTACAGGCTGTTCATTTTAGTAAGGATGTTCAAAATTTAAAAAATAACATTCCTTGTTCTCCCGCTCTTTTTAAACTCAAGCCGTTTCTCGATGAGCACGGCATCATACGTGTTGGCGGTCGTTTGTCAAATTCGGACGTACCTTACAACTACAAGCATCCTTGCATCCTGCCGCGTCACGATCATGTAGTCAACCTTCTTGTTGATTTCTATCACAAGAAGCATCTCCACGCAGGTCCAGAGTTGCTCATGTCCTTACTTAGGCAAAACTACTGGATTCTCGCTGCGCGACGAATAATTCGCCACATAATTCATAAATGTAACACCTGTTTTAAATTCCGTCCGCGTCCGATCTTTCCTCCAATGGCAGATCTTCCTAGCCAACGTGTCAACCAGGTAGATAAAGCGTTTACACATACCGGTTGTGATTACGCAGGACCACTGCAGTACACACCAGTTCGTGGTAGAGGCGTCAAAAGCCGTAAAGCTTGGCTATGTATTTTCACATGCCTTACAACTCGCGCTACGCACATCGAAGTTGCGACGGATTTAAGTACGGTTTCATTTCTCGCAGCTCTAAAACGTTTTCTTTCGCGACGTGGTCCCGTAAAGTGTTTATACACGGATAACGGCACATGTTTCGTGGGTGCAAGTTCTTATCTACGCGATCTCTATAAATTTCTCAATAAAGAGTATAGTTCACGTCTTCAGGAGGAACTTTCCATTAATCGCATCGATTGGAAGTTTATTCCGCCTGCTTCACCACATTTTGGCGGATGTTGGGAAAGCATGGTCAAAGTCATTAAAACGCATCTCTTCAGAGTCATAGGTCAACAAATCCTTTCTTACGAAGAGCTTTTAACTGTCCTCGTGCAAATCGAGGCACTTGTTAACTCGCGCCCGCTCACAGCACTCAGTAGTGACCCTGCTGAACCATCCGCGTTAACTCCCGCGCATTTTTTAAATACTGTGCCATTGTCGTCACTTCCCGCGCCTGAAGCAGACTCTTCTAGCTTGCTTCAGAGACATACTCTTCTTGACAACCTCGTACAGTCGTTTTGGCGGCGCTGGCGCTCAGAATATCTTCACCAACTTCAGGCTAGATCTAAATGGAATAGTCCTGCATCCCCTATACAGGAGGGTACGTTGGTAATTATTATAAATGATAATTCAGCACCGCTTTCATGGCCACTGGGCATTGTTGAGAAGTTACATACCGCGAAGGACGGCACAACCCGCGTCGTTACTGTAAAAACCGCTAAGGGTAGCTACGTGCGCCCTGTTGTACGTCTCTGTCCGCTACCGACTCAGTAAGATCTAGCTTGAAGTTGGATCTCTTTCTTAGTTTAGGTATTTAGTTTGTAATTCAATTATAATTTGTTCCGCTTTGTCAACGCAATTAATTTAAAATATTTTAACGCTCGCTGTCTTAGACTGTGTATAGGTTATGCGGTAGTACACCTTACATATCTAGATTATTATTATTATATTTCTTTTAAAGGCAACCCTTTAAGGCCGGGGGGAAATGGTAGCGCCATCTATCTTTTTAAGACGGACTACTAGTCGTCTCATCCATATTTCGCAATATTAGTTCCATTCATTCATTTGACCACTTTTGGAATGAGCGATGTGAACCCCGCCACTTCCTTACCAATCCTTTCGCACGCCTGGCGCGTAACGCACGTACGCGCTTTCGCAAACCGCCGGAAATAAACGAATCGCCGAGAGGAGACACACGATACCGCGCCCGTGTCGCTCCTGTGCTGCATCGCCTCCTTACTGCTGCTGCCGGATAGCGAACTTTTGTGATAATCCGCCCGCGGGTGTGGACGTGACAGTTTTGTGATCGCATCGGGAAGAACGCCGCCCGCCATCTTGGACTGCCCAACGCTGGAGAGCCAGGTATGCGTGCTTTTTCCCATAGACCTACATCGCTCGCTCACCTCTTGGCGATAATCAGCCATCCTCCAAAAATACAGTCCACTTAAATCTTATACCTCGTTTATTTCCAAACCAACAAGTGTCCATTATATAATCTTCCATACATTGATGACTGAAGTTAAGCATGACTTCGTAGAGAATTTATACTCTTGATTTGTCATCTATTTGAAGGCAAGCTTGGGGAGATCTAATAGTGATGTTAAGTTATCGCTATGGATGTTCGTACCCTAACTGCGGCTGTGGGTTGCGGGTGGACGCCAATCAATCATGGCAGACGGTGACAGCAGCAGCTGGTGACGAGCGGCGCGGCGGCGCGGCACTAGTGCGAGCACCGAGCACCGACCCGCTTCACGCCACCATCATTAACTAGTGGTCACAAATACACAAGCGCTGATTAAAACGACGCCAGCTAACTAACTTCAAACATTTACGTCATGTTCATCAACTATCAAAACACTTACTTCAAATAGACTCTGAACATAAAACATGTGACATACATAAAGCAAAAATATCGTGGCAAATAGAAATATTGCCAGCATAATTGCCAGCTATTTTCTTTCAAGCACAATAGACTTCGGCCCCAGATAAGTAGTCGGCTGACATCTGAACAACACAATACGGCAAACATGAACGTTTTGAGGTGGCTTCGAGCACTTTTCAGCGATCGTATTACGAAGTTCAACTATCCGCGGACACAAATAAAATACAACAGTTAGAAAAATCTCAAAACTTAGCACAACGATAAAAGTTGTGTGTTCTCTAGGTATCGTAGAAAAGATTTCAGTTGGAGTTTGTTTCAAATGCTTTGATCTACCGCCTCTAATCAATAGGTAATTTACGACATTTAATTTATTTCCAAATTAAGCTTTCAAGACTATGTTAATAGCATCATATAACATACATGCTTATAGACAGTTCCCAACACCTCTAGCCAGCAAGTCACAGTGTAAGTTGAACAAAGGTAGAAATTGTGTTTAATTAAATACATTTGCCCATTGATAGGGTTCAAGGAATTTAATCCTCCTTTGTTGTAAAACTAGCGAAGTATCGTTAAATTGAAAATAACTCTACCATAGAATAATTGCTTTAGAAAGGTCAGCTCCGACCTATATGGCAATAAAATTTATGAATTGAATTTACTTTAAGCAGTTAGTGTGCTTAAAATCTTACCATACCTACCATTGAAAATAGCAAGACACATACCTATCTACTATTTTATGTTAGTTAATAGATTTAAATTGATTTTTAATAGTTATTAAATTAACATAGTGACGAACGACGTATGACCAGATATACAATAACAGAATACCTACGAAAAAAGTTAGACTAACTAACTTGACTAAAAGGAAATACTAATTTCCTTTCAGACTTTCGTAAAGAAAATTAAAACAGGTTTCGCAATACACTAAGTTTACTTAACTATTTAATGCGGGGCTAATTAATTTTATAGCTGTAATAAAATAGAGAATCAAAAGTGTATTTCCTTGTTGCAGGGGTCGGTCGCGGTCGGATGCTGCGCGGACTGGTAAGATATCCACTTGGCTTTGTTTCTCTTTGAAAGCTATTCGCTCGCCTCCAAGTTTGGCCCGCTGCCCTCTACTAATTATACTCTCTATGTAAATAAGAGCATAATATTTTTGTTAAACCATTACACTTCAATATTTTGCTTTATTTTTATATGAAGTTTGTTTGCTTAATGTTAAAGATGTTCATCTTTTACTGTAATAGTTTATCAAATACATAAAGTAGAAACTGTTCATTTCTTGGTTAAATTGAACTAAAAATATTAAGTAGCTCAGTTTTAGGTCTGGAACTAGTTCAAAGGGTTCCAAGCAATTACCTATTGTTAGTGGGAGTGCAGATATAAGGGCCTATAGGGCAATTTGTACACGCCACTCATTTCATTACACAGAGATAAGGGTCTTGTGAATATTTGCGCTCAATTTGGCACATTTATGTTTTTGCACAGTGAAGAGTGAGGAGCACTAAACTTGCTACAAAACTTTATCGTTATTTAAAGAGAAGGAATATACAACACACGAAGAGCATAGATACTCAGGAATATCTAGCTAGAGAGTCGGGTATTAAGTACTTATACAAAAGCCTTCCGTTCATGAATGCAATTAAATTCGGGTATCAAAGAGCCAATAACAACTCGACCGAATTCGTAATTGGCCGTAACTGCAGCTCCGGCGTATAATTGGCCGAAATCAAGTTGGCCGCGTGTGGTATCCGTTGACGTCACACTCGAATGCGAAACGCTAACTAGTGGCACTCAACTCGGCTAACATGAACCCGGGCAAGGCTCACAATACGGACAGTCCCCTCAACTCCGGCGAGCTCAAATAATCGCGTTATCGTTGCGATATTCCCGGGAGCCGCCGAGCGACGAAGGCTGAACGAGTAATCCGCTTGCCCGCCACAACTTTGTCGATCGCTCTTCTCAATTCTCTACTTTAAACTTGCATGCCGCGACAAAAGAGTAATAAGATTCGTTCACGGGTAACTTTCGTAAGCCTTTAAACACAAAGTTAGATTTTATTCGGTGTACTAAAACTTTGAAAAATGTTGTCATTTATGGTGATGTATATTACGTACGAATGTGTTAATTCCATTTACGTTTCCAGTATTACCTAATAATGTATTGTCGTTCGGTTCTATTTGTTTAATAGAATCGATTGTTTCAATATTATACGATAATTTTGTCAGCACGAATAGCACGGAATGGCAGAACTGCATAAGTAGAAGGTTAACTGTATAGATTAGTTTCAGTCCGTATTAAAGTAAGGTCTCGTGCTGTATGATAAAGGAGGCATCGCGTCGTCGACACTGCACAGACTTTCTTGGTGCATTATTTAACTGCATTCTGCATTTCAGTATCAAATATAAACTTTGTGATTTGAGTGTTTGAGGATTTATAAAGTTGCGCTTCTATTGCCGCATTATTATCATAATAAAGCTTTTCTGATATCATATTTATATAGTACGACTACTTATACATTATACAGGGAATTTTGTTGTGGCTCTAATAGTGAAGTGCTTAACCTATTTTAGCCTCTAGTCTATCTTTACATAGGTACAGGCTTTTCAAACGGCTAGGTGCCCGATATTAGATAAATCGCCGTCTATTTATTATAGTTAGGGCCTAACAGAAAAAGTGATATGAAATATCCATAAAATATAAAAGGCGACGTGTAGTATTTTTCGGTGAGAAAGTCATTTTAGTGGGCGTCCCTTCCTGCGGCAGCGCGACCGGTTCCCGTCTTCCATCACTCATTCCGGTCACGAAGTAGCCGGGTATGTACGTACCTACACCACCGCATATACATGTATCACATACGCTATGTCGCGAACACTATCTCGGAAAAAGCTCGCTTACAAACTGGAGTAATCTTTTTCTACACTTACTTGCAAAATAATGGCGGCACCGGTAGCCCAAATTTACCATTCTTCCTTTATATGATACGAGGTACTTATTTACTGATCGTTTTTTTAGAACATGTGTCCTCATGGAAATTAATAAAAAAAAAATAATAAGAATATAGCACTTTAGGTTAAATCTGTGAAAACCAAAAGTTACATAATTGTTAAGATCAACTATGTAATTCGGGGTTTCTTTGGGATACTTAATACAATAATTGTAACATTAATTGATACACATACTTTTACGGAAATTTATATACTTCCTCCCTTAGGATCGGGAAACAGATAGTTAAAGTTCCTTTATAGCCATCGGTTACTTCAGAACCCCAAAAAAGGAGACAAGCGGTTCTCTGTCCGTTTGTATTTACTTTTACTAGGAATTGTATAAAATTCCTAGTAAATGTGTACTATACAATTTCTTTTACACATTTCCTGTAAACACAAAGTAACAACACACATTTAAATGTAAGTTCTTATTTCGGAATAAAACGAGATCTTTATGAGTGCTCGGAAATAGCGACGTGTCTGAACGTATGATTTTGTGCATGTTACGGCATGGCATGGCATAACATTGCATATGCTATGCTGGCAGAGGTCCACGGACTTGCGGAGGGTGGAGGACACCTCGCGTGTCACACTTCCTTGAGCCAGACTTGTACGTCATAGTAATGCTTCACACTACACATAGGGACTGTACTGTACAATTATAAGTTTGTCAGCCATGTACACTGTACAGTCAGCCACAACAGAACATTTACACAGATTTTTTTAATTGATTTACATATTTAATTCTAGATTGATATAATAAAAATGTTATGAAACTAATATTTACAGTACGGGGTCAGTAACCCTGTCCGATCCGTGAAGGTGTTGTTACGTATAAAATACCGACGAAATAGGTGTTGTAGTTTTTGTTTTAATCTCAAATTAAGGGAATTTCAGGGGCAAAAATGGTTATTTCAAAATTCATTATTATTATTGAGAGTTAAAGAAAGAGTATATTCGTATTATAGATATAATATAAGAGTATAATCCCTTTTTACCCTTTTCATTATCATGGATATAATGATAAATTTTCCTAAATACGGAACATCTAACTACACGTTATAATGCTGCAAGTAACAACGCATTATAATCATGTGAAAGCCAAGGTTTAATCACAACGAAACGTATTCTTTACACGCACAGCGAAAATATTTTTCGAAACACAGCCCCCAGGAGGGGAGAACAAGAAATGTATTTCCACAAAGTCAGCTCCGAAGCTTGTATTAAGTTAAAAAAATAAATACAGCAACTTTAATCCCCTGTTGTATTAAACAACTTACATTTTACTGCTTTGCTTTTATCTAGCTAGAGCGAGCTTTAAATATGGAGATAGCGTTATCTTATGTTTTAACAAATATATATTAATCGTTAGGATTTGGCTTAAATTGACTAGATAGATAGTAAATTAAGCGAATTATTCCCTTCAGACAATCATTTTCAGTAATCTGTATAAAAGTGTCAAAGAACGCTAAATAAAAAATACATTTCTCATTTTAATTCTATGAATAGTGGACGACTATAATAGTTTATCAATATGCTTTCTACGAATGAAACTCAAAAGTTTACATTTCCACTGCGATAGGTATCGTTACAGCATCGTAGAGCTCGCGTAGACCGCGTAGCAATGCGTAGCGTTGTCACATCATCCCTATTTCAAACCGTAGCATATTCGTATTTCCATTGAATTTTTCTTTTTATATTTGCTTACTACACTATTCCGTAAATAGTTTCGATATTACGTAATCATGTAGAATACAGACGGTAGTTTTATTAATAAAGTATTCATTTAACGACGAAGTGTTTTTTACTTAATAATATTATTATCAACATTATCGTTGAATGATCTCATTAGACCTTCATACGATCTATTCGGGTAACAAAAATATATGTTACATTTGCTTGATCCAATTATTGTAGCTGTAGGTATATTTATCTGTACCTACGCCGTGAAACGGATATAAAACCTCCCTAATTGTATCATACGGTTACTTTCGTATAACAAAATACATAGCAGTTTTGATATTCGGTAATTAACATGATGAGGAAATCTTCCATTGTTAAGTATTTGCGCTTAGTCATGGAACTGGCAGAGCATTACAGTAGGTAATCAGTACCCGTATAAACTGTGGAAGGGATTTGCTGTGATCAGTGACAGCGCATTAAGGCGCATATTGCCAATATAGGCGCATTTGAGCGTCAGCCGGCTCAATACCGACGCCCCTCACTCATAAAGCTGCCGTTCAAAGCTACATTATGATTTCTCCAGACAACTACAAAAGTTCATGCTATGCACAATCGACTTGCTTATCTTTGTATTGTGTACCTGTGACTTATTCTTGACAAATTATTCTTATTTCTTTTAAATTTTATACATATATTGTTACTTAACAATATATAATGACTTAAAAATAAATTCATGAAAAAACATAAACCATTCTAAATTCGAGATATTTTAAGAAGTCATCTCTGAAATAGATTTTATTAGGGCATATAAGGGGGCATTTATTTTTTGCAAAATATGGTATGGTAAGATGAGCGTCGACAGTCGCGAGTACGGCATGCAATGTGGAGGCGCGGAGGTCACGGCTCGCAGGGCCAGGCGGCGGCGGCGGCGGCGGCGCGCGGCGGCGAGCACGTGAGCTGCTCACCGGGGACCATTCATGTGCGAGGGCGAGGCTTGCGCGCGCAGCGATCAATACGCTCAGGGCGCGGGCGGGCAGTGCCCGGCCCGCCGCGCGCCGCCTCGCACGCGTCCCGCCGATCCCGCCGCGAGCCCATGACCGCCCTCCACAGATGACGGAGCCCGCCCGCATCCTACGAGAGCGCCGCACCGTGTCCGCACTCAGCACGAGCACCCTCGCCACGCGATCCCGCGCTCGCTCGTACGGCACCACGATAAGGTATGAAAATCGATACGCTCCGAGTGCCGCAGCATCCGCTGACCGCTCCGCCGAGCGCTGGCTGCGCCCTGCTCCGCGCGGGCTGCGGCGCCCAGCGAGGGACCGCTCTCTGCCACGTTGCTGCCAGTCCTGCCATACTTCATTCGTTAATGATCAATTAAAACCACCGTTAATTACTCCCCTGAATGAACTTTTGTAGTCCTGTGATAATTATAATTAATACATAAAGGTTTTGTTTCTACGTAATAATTTCACATGTCACGTTAAAAGTACTTCATGCTTTTCACTTAACTCTCAACACAAATATTCTGATTATGTGGCATGGTGTCAAAAAGAGTAGCTTTAACGACTTTTCAGAATATCCTATTTTTCTCTTGCATTATTTAGTAAAACTTTAATCAGTAATTATCCATAATTCACTTTATCATTAATTTTAAACAATTCATGTCACTAGTCCACGTGTAAATGCTACATTGATTTCTGTAATACGTTAATCCCTCCATATTTTAAGAATTTTTGAGATGTAATGTTAATGTGGATTCTTAGTTATAAATATGAATCGGTATTATTGTTGTATGACTTAGTTCAGCTTTTATTCTTCAGTTTAAGTATTCACTGAAGTTAAACCATATTTAATTTGTGAACTAATATTTCGTAAACATCGCTTATCCTAATTCTGAAACCTTTAATGGTCTCGAGTTATTCGTAATTTATTACTTGACTTGCGTGTATTTCAGCTAAAGTAAAAAGCCGTAATTGCCACGTGCACATAACACATGGCCGATCACAATTGAATTTATAATGGTCATTTTAAATATTTCTCCAAATACAAATATTTCGCTAAGGAATTTCTTGGTTTCATACAATGATAGCTTGTAGTTACTGTGACGGCTTTATGAGCACTTTCTTATACCATATCAATCAAATTGTATTGAAACTCATTTATCTGAATGAGTAGGGTACTATAAAAGAAACCCATTCGATTGAATCCTTCGCAGATAAACCTCAAAAATCGTCAATTGACTAGCTTTACGAAATAGCCACTTTATAAAACGAAGTTCTTATTCAAAAGGGACAATCGTTTTCCTTAATATTATGGTGAATTATTTTACTGTTTATCATTATTTTAGTTTTATGAACCGATCTACTATATACTTTACTCTCATTTTGGGATAAAGAAATTGATAAAAATCAATAATTCTGTCATTTAATACATAAGCCATGTCATTTCCCTACGCTAGTTAGTTTTAAAATTTAGCTAAGTAAATAGCCATTAGATACCCCGAGGTAAATAATGCTTTACATTACTGTTGATAGAAACGAGGGTAAATAATTACATAGTGCACCTAATAACGGTGTTCGGTAAACGTCCCCTAAATGTAGCCGCGGCAGGTACTAGCACGGCTGGCGTGTAGGTCGATTATATTCCGTGATGCAGTGCAATTACTCGCTCCGATAAATAGTCCAAGGACGAGCGGGTCAAAGGCCACCCACCTCTCATATACCGTCTAGCTTAACGTCTTTATATACTGAATATATATCGGTAGGTAATTAGTTAGCTTTCGTTGGCATGTTTCAAAGTAAATAATTGTTTCTGCCTTAAAATTTATTTTTCATTCAAAAGTACTAACGATGTGCTTACGAGTACTTATAGTATTTTTGGTAAAATATGATTGCATTAAAAAATAAAATTGCCCATTGAAGCAGCCAAGACCTCGCGCAAGTGAACATTGTAGGTCTTCGTCAAAAAAGAATTTATAAACTTTCTAAAAAAGATACTTTAATTAGCTACCGGTTAATTATTCAATCTTAAGATTTCCAGATGTTAAATCTTAACAATTTATTAATTTACAAATTATAAAATTATTTTCCAAAGCCGGGAAAGCTAGAATTACCACCGTCTAATAGTTTTCTATTAAAGCATTTAGTTAACTAATAAGAAAGTATGTTTAACATTAATCTAATGCGTATTCTTTTGATCGCTTGACTAGTTTCCGACCCAGTTTAATTATGCACTGACGCATCTGGAAAATGGAAATAATTATTATAATTTTAACACTTTTTTTTTACATAGTTTATTTAAACAACTTACATAATAAATATTTTATTAAAATCAACAAATGATTACAATCTACTTGCAAAGGCTTAATCTAAACTTACTATTATTTAATTTATTGTAACTTCTATTTTATTTATAAAGTGATTGTAATTAAAAAAATATATTTGTTAAGTTTAATATTTAATTTATAAATATAGATGAGAATATAAATAAACTAAATTTCTCACGTCACTGTAAGTACATAAGTTAAGTTAAACCATTGACTATTCTTACTTATAAATTGACTTCCATCCGAGTATGAAAATTTACGGCAAGCAGCTTAAAGCCCGGAATCCCTCAGTAATTGACACATTCTGAGGAATTAGTTGGCACACGATGTTAACACAATAACAGTTGTCTTCAGTCCTTATTATTTTCTCCAGTTCTTAAGTTTCCAGAAAATTATGGCAGATTAAGTAAGCAACATTGCTTTTTTCTGTTAGTAAGTACTAGTTCTTTTTCCCGTTGACTTGTCTAAAATAAAAGTACTTATGCTTACTTATTTTTTTTTTATTTTATTAACAAGCATTTGCGTTATTAAGGAACAAAGACACGAACTAAGGCTGCAAAGCCTTATTAAACATACTAAACGAAAGTATATCTATTCCTAGATAAAATTTCTAGCTTAAAGTAGTACGATCATTATCCGCCTCAGATGAGAATAAATCTTTACATTATACATAATGCTCAATTTAACGTATCAGCCGGTGGCGCGGTTTTCTGCTCAATTTGGCAGGGTGTCCGCTGCCTTATGTGAATCGATGATGCTAATTTATATCACTGATGTACCTTCTTTGAATTAGGTAGAGGGAAGCATTTAATGTTACGTCACTGAACTACGATTTTTTGGAACTAAACTATGATGGAACGTGCAAAATGCACTCCTAACTCCAAAAATTGCATGCATATGTGTGACACTGCTGACTGCAGCAGCTGTGTAACACTAAATAAGCTGATAAATGAACAAAGACCAGAGACTATTGTCGCCTGTTTTCTAACTTTACTTAAGGTTCTGAATTCAAATTCATTATTTATGGGTTACATGAAACGGCTGAAGTAGCAGTCAACAATGTAGTTTTTGTTGTTCCCAGGTGATGCATCAACGATGAGTCGCCGCGCGCGGCCGTGACATGGGAGCGCAGGCATGGGCTGGCGCGCCGTGCAACCGCCGCACATCGCCGCCGGCTTGCTGCTACTACTGCTAGTTAACCTGCCAGGTACCCGACATCAATGTGTATGAGGTGATCTACAACAACAAGGGCTGATAGTAACCAGTGTTTATTTGTTAGTTACCTGCCACCAAGACCACCAAGATGCCGTGCACATCACGGCGATCCTCGGCGAGAGCGTCGTGTTCAACTGCCAGGTGGACTTTCCGGAAGACATCCCGGTGCCGTACGTGTTGCAGTGGGAGAAGAAGGTAGGCGAAACGGTACGACGGTCCACACTCCACTCTTACAATACAACGCTGCTCATCTACCGTGTGTGTGTTTCTGTTCAGTAAAGGTCGGCTCGTCCGCGCGACGCGCCCCGCAGAATGTAAAGTATATCTCGTGCTGTGTCGGCTCCGACACCTCGTATTGTCCCGTGCTAGTGGTAAAGCGCGGGCGCCGCGGGCCGGGGGCGCCGCCCCAGCGCCCTCGCCCCGCGCGCGCCCTCCGCACGCCTTTTGTGTATCTCTGCCTCTTCTGCGTATTGCCTCGTGTACCTACCGCGCTCGTCACAGACCGGTTCGACTGACCACAGCGATAAAGACCTTCAAAGCGAGTCCGAGAGAGCAGCAGACCCCCGTTAGATAACGAAAATACACATACACTGCCACTTTACATGTACAATAAGATTTTTTCCTCCTATTATTTTATTTGGGCGCACCCTTGTTATTCTGAGATAGTATCGGGAGCACTATCGCTTACACGGCTGACACGGGGCACGCGCACTCTCCGCGCACTGGCGGCGGTTCTGTCTGTTTCTCTCTTCCTGTGGCTGTGGGCTTCTCCCACGCTCTGTCGGCAATAGTAGATTCATGTACAAGTACTTTACATATTTTGTATCGTAATTCAGTAATTCCTGTTTAAGTGACTGCACAGTTTATCTACTATTTTGCATGCAGTATAGTAACGCTTTAAGTTTCCCCGTTTTGACTTATGCATGTTAAATTGTACACTATGTTGATAACGCATTCCTTACGACCGATACCTAAGTGGTCATTGATAAATATGTCTGGTATGTTGCCTTCATTGGAATTACCAACTTGGTGAACTTTATAGTAGATACTACATGTAATGTAAGTCCATGAACAGTTTTTCATCATTGCTTGTAAAGTAATAGTTTTATTTTTGTATGTAGATAGTTGTTATCTTGTAACTACTAAAACCCAAATGACATCAGTTGTACGTTACGTTACAAGATTGAGCATTGAATGCTGTCAGTGTTTGTAAAAACGCATCGTCTTAAAAGCTTTAGGCAGAGTTGGAAAATGTTTGTAGCGCCACAACCGTACGCGGCGAAACGTATTTAGAACATAAGTATTTAGATGTATGGTAACATAAGAGGCGGATTGGCAGACGTAAAAAGTTCGCACCAGATTTGTGCAGTTTTTAACGTGACTATCTGTGTGTAGGGACAGGACATCCCGATCTACATCTGGTACGAGAGCTACCCGACGCACAGCGGCGAGGGTTACGAAGGCAGGGTGTCGCGAGTGGCGCCCGACTCGCCCTACGGCGCAGCCAGCCTCAACCTCACCAATATCCGCGAATCTGACCAGGTTTAAAACTTTAATTTTATAAATTTTAATAGGCCCTCGTTTAACAGTCTGTAATTGTGAATTTAATTCTCAATACCTTTATTTGTTGTTTTAACAGGGTTGGTACGAATGTAAGGTGGTCTTCCTCAACCGTTCACCGAACCAGCACAAAAATGGCACATGGTTCCACTTGGACGTGCACGCGCCACCACGCTTCTCCATCACACCGGAAGACATTATTTACGTTAATTTAGGTAAGCTCAAAGTATATTAAGTTACAACTTAAAATCACTGAGGTGTACCTACCATCCTGATAACCTTATTAAAAGTCACGATGTCTTGCTGTTAATTCCAAAGGAAGCTTAAACTAAACGTTAACTCTCCTAAAACATGCAAGCAATGCCATCTATGTTACATGCCTACAGAAGCAATATACTAAAAAGCATAAACCATTCCAGGAGACGCCATTATCCTCAACTGCCAGGCGGAAGGCACGCCCACACCGGAGATCCTCTGGTACAAGGACGCCAACCCCGTGGAGCCGTCGGGCACCGTCGGCATCTTCAACGATGGCACCGAGCTGCGCATCAGCAACATCCGGCACGAGGACATCGGCGACTACACGTGCATCGCGCGCAACGGCGAGGGACAGGTGTCGCACACGGCGCGCGTCATCATTGCTGGGGGAGCTGTCATTACTGTAAGTCCTTCATGATTATTATCATTAAATGTAATATAAATATTAGTATTAAATTAGTATTAAACCAACCATAAAAGATCACTTTGTATTAGACTTACAAAATCCTGGTAGCATTATGTTTATTAAGAGAAGGCACGAGTATGCACAAGTTGTACCTCACGTTTTTGTACCGGAATCTGTCTATTTGATGATTCTTATATCTACAATTGTAAAAATATTCACAGATGCCGCCAACAAATCAAACTAAGTTAGAAGGAGAGAAAGTCCAATTTTCATGTGAAGCGAAGGCCTTGCCCGGCAACGTGACAGTGAAATGGTTCCGTGAGGGTGCGCCGGTGGCCGAAGTGGCAGCCTTAGAGACGCGGGTGACGATCCGACGCGACGGTGCCTTGGTCATTAACCCTGTGGCTGCTGATGACTCGGGACAGTACCTTTGCGAAGTGTCTAATGGAATTGGAGACCCACAGAGCGCTTCCGCCTATTTAAATGTTGAATGTGAGTATTCCTTTCTTTTCTATGATAGTGATTTAAAGCACGATGGCTTATCAGCACGTTATACTATTTGATAAATAATTATCGGACTTGGCTTACTTCTTCCATAACTTCTCTCTGAGATTAACAGACCTAATAGCCACTTAGCTTATGAATGAGTATTCTGTTTACTTCCAGACCCAGCAAAAGTAACGTTTACACCAACCGTACAATACCTCCCCTTCCGGCTCGCGGGCGTAGTGCAGTGTTACATAAAAGCCAACCCGCCTCTCCAGTATGTGACGTGGACGAAGGATAAGAGGCTGCTAGAGCCGTACCAGACCAAGGACATCGTGATCATGAACAACGGCTCGCTGCTATTCACGAGGGTTAATCAGAACCATCAGGGTCGATATACTTGTACGCCTTATAACGCTCAGGGAACTCAAGGCTCTTCAGGTAAGAAAAATCCTGTAACATACAATAGCAAAAACATGAGAAATATATATTTTTAGATAGATTGGTTTTCTTACTTGTTTGGAACCACATGGTAATTAAATATTAATTGTGACAATATTTTTCAGGCCCGATGGAAGTGTTAGTACGTAAGCCACCAGTGTTCACTGTAGAACCGGAACCTCTGTACCAAAGAAAGGTAAATGAATACAAATTGTTTTTGGCTTAACGGTCCACGTGTTGCGGATAACCTATCGTAATGGACTAAGTTCTTTAATTTTTCAAGATGATCTCGACTTGCAGCACAATTTGAATAAGCGCCAATTGAATATGGTGTTTTCACCTAACGCAAATGGGCTATTTTGCAGTCCTCTCTACCTGAACTTTTTTAAAATTAACTCAATGCTATTTGTGTTCAGGTGGGCGAGTCAGTGGAGATGCACTGCGAGGCGCAGGAGGCGGAGGGCACGCAGCGGCCGAGCGTGGCGTGGCGGCGGCGCGACGGCCTGCCGCTGCAGAAGACCCGCGTGCGCGCGCTCGGCGGGAACATCACCATCGACACGCTGCGCCGGCAGGACTTCGGGATATACCAGTGTGTCGCCTCCAACGAGGTATATTCTAGACAAGTTAATGATATGTCCTAAATTCAAACTCTTGAAAACTGTTGGTCGAAATGGCAAAAGCAAGAGAGTCGTTGCTCTTACCAATCTCCGACCAACTCCCAACAGCCGATTACTAACGGTAATCGTTTAATGGGCTTGATATAACTTGCGATAATTACCTCTATAACCTACATTACTATTAAAGAAACCTTCCAAATCAGTCCGGCAGACTTTCGATTTTGAAAGGATGACCTACGCCTGATTTTACTGTTCAAATTTTACGTATTGTTCAACCATGTCCATAAATCAGTACTACAATCAAAAAATACAAAAAATACACTACTATCATCTCATCAGGTGGCAACGATAGTGGCGGACACGCAGCTGGTGATCGAGGGCACGCAGCCGCACGCCCCCTACAACGTGTCGGGCACGGCCACGGAGTTCCAGGTGACGCTGCGCTGGCAGCCGGGGTACGCGGGCGGGCCCGACTACAAGCAGGACTACACCATCTGGTACAGGGAAGCTGGCTTCTCCGAGTGGACCAAGGTCCCCGTCACGCCCTCTGGTGCTACCTTTGTAAGTACTCCTCATATTCTAAACTTTTCTGGTTAGACATGGAATTTCTTTAGTTCAACTTCAATAAGTTTTGATTGCAGAGCCTTCAATAAATGGAACGATCAATTCTATTTGATGAAATTTTTTAACTAAGGCGTGTTTAATCGAACAAGTAAGTTATTAATAAAGTTGTTATAACTATGTTGTGTATCTACAGGTTACAATAAACCGGCTCCAGCCTGGAACTACGTACGAGTTTCAAGTGAACAGCAAGAATACTATAGGAGAAGGAATGATGAGTAAAGCTATTACAATAAGAACCCTTGGTGAGTACGACTTGTACCTAAACATGTGGTGGTCTGATATAACATGTGTTATTTAATAACAAATTGGTATATGTATAAGTAACTTGAAAGAAAATTAACTTTAAAATGTGTGCATATTGTGCAATGATATGGGTTTTGGAAATGCTTGTTTTTTGTGTGTCGACAGGGTTGAAATGACGTGTTGAGTTTGATAGCAATGATTTAGGTTACAAGGATTAGTTGGTGTTCGAGGTGGGTTGATTAACTTCGGATTGCTTTTTGTAGATGTAGGCGCCAAACCGAAGGCGGCTCCCACCCCGGCGGGGCCTGTAGACGAAAAGATATTCCAAAACGCACCTGAAGGCTCTGGTATATACCACATATGTTGCACATCACTCTCACCAACATTAACATTTATATCATACTTTTTAGTATCATTTAGTTGTAGTACAACAACATCTAGTTGGTAGACCTCTAATATTATCATTTAGTTGAGTTCCTGTAGTGCATGGTTTTTATTTAATTCTGGTGTTTTCATTTAAATAAACGATGTCGCCACACAGTGAAACATTTATTACATAACTTTACCATTTTGTGGTGACTTCGTTACTGGAGGTATTAATGGTTGTTTTCTTCGTAGCTATTCTTCATTCTAAGTCACCATTATTTTAGATTGCATTCCATAACAACGATAACTATACGCATTATTTCATCTATATTTAGATCAAAGAACTGTAAGAGCGGGTTATAAATGTTTGACAATAATAAAGGTCCGAAGTCCGGGCCCCCGCGCAACCTGACGGTGACGGAGGTGCACAACGGGTTCCTGATCACGTGGCAGGCGCCGCTGGAGCGCGCCAACCTCGTGCAGTACTACACCATCAAGTACAGGACCGACGCGCAGTGGAAGACGCTCAACCGAGGACAGATACGGCCGGAGGAGACTAGCTACCTAGGTAAACTATTTCGAAAATGCAGTACTTTAAGTATCGGCAAAAGACTTATTGTCACCATGTGGCAGAAGATAAAAGGTTTAACACGACCAAATAATAACGAAATCCTTTTATCTAAACCTTATTACGTAAATTAGAAAATTCACAAACATCCTTATCTACAACTTGTTCTTTATTTACTTTTGAGCCTACATGTGTGTATTTTGTGAGCCTTAGCGATGCACCAATGAACAAAAGTATACGTCAAGTAGGTGCTCAAATAAGCAACATTACAACTTATGCATTAAATATTTCAGTTAAAAACCTAGTTGGTGGACGTACGTACTACTTCAGAGTGTTGGCAAATTCGGCAACTAGCTACGAGAGTTCTGAAGAGGTGAAATTCCCAGTGCCGGCGCGAGTGAAGCATAAAGCGATCACAGCGGGCGTGGTGGGCGGCATATTGTTTTTCATAGTCGCCATCATTCTGTCCGTGTGCGCCGTCAAGATCTGCAACAAGCGCAAACGTCGTAAGCAGGAGAAAGGTGAGGATGATGCGATCAGCGGCCGCTAGTCCGCTACCGGCGCACGGGGTGCTAGACAACGCGATAGGCGCTAGCTTATTATGGAACTTACTACCAATCATGCACTTCAAATAAAAAACGTTCCTCTGTCTCGATTTTCATATGATACTTTAAATTTTCTGCACAGGCATTCGCAAGAAGTAACTCTACTTAAATGTGCAGGGACATTGCTGTGCCCACAGATTTCTAACACTATTGTATGACATAACAATCCGAAAAAAAAAATGCTATCAATATACTAGCTGCCTTAACCACAGCTGTATCGAATACAAATGGAGGCAAATACACGACAACTCAGTACAATAGTTACATAATAACCTAGTCGCTGTACGTTCACGAATACTTAACACAATTAATGTTGAACGACACGGTACTTGTCTTAGGCTCTTTGCATAGATAACCCTTTCGTTGGAGACGAAGACACTTCCTTACATAACTTACCATATTGTCGGCCAATTATAAATTCGTTTGTATGCTTACTTCACCCATCTGCATTTCCTTTGAGCTTTTTGCATGCGCTAAGTCTATGTAAATTAATGCGTTTTTAGTAATGACATAAAGTAAACCAGCCATAAAAACAACAAGGTAAGTATCCTGCGTATTCCTGAATATTTACATTATTAATTTGACCCTGAAGTTGGAAAAACTACATTTTCTTGGAATGTGTGTGGGATCAAAATCATACTGAACAATTATTTTTTTGTGTCATGCATGTTGGGTTTATTTACTAAAGATAAGTTTATCTTTTGAATGTGTTCAGTGCAGAAAAATATCCTTTTTATCAAGATTGCAATAAAGGGCTTGTAATATCATAACGACAGTGTCTACATTAATGCATAGTTTCATCGTCACAAGTATTTACGTGCTCTGGAATGATTAACTTCGATACCTATGCCACAACAGTATTCTGAACCAGTATCTAAAGATCATACCTAAGTGTATTGAAAAATAATTGAGTGAAGCGAGGTATCGGAACTCATTCCAATGTGCGTAATTTCTTTTTGTTGACAATATGGTGGGTGGTGGCGTACTTGGTGTAGCATAGCGTGGGTGGCGGGCGGCGGCCGTGGCTGGGCTCGGGGCGGAGGACCACTTCACTACGTTAATGTTCAGAAATTATTCGATTGCAGCATACAACATGGTAGCCGCGCGACTGACAGACCTCCGCGCCTCTGATAGCACTCAAGTGCCTTTTAAGAAGTAAGTATACCTGTTTAACCGCATATCGAAAACATCGCGATTCAGAAGGCAAATAGTTCCAATATTCGTCAATAGATGGCGTTGTGCATTGAGAGCCGATTTCTGAATCGCGGTGTTAAGATTTTCCTGAGCTTTATAAGTATCCTATGAATAAAATTTCTAATGACATCATGTTCTGCAATGTAATCACTACATTAACGAATAAACACCCAAGTTAATTACAAAGGTTATTTTTTCATTTAAAAACCGTCCTAACCCTCACGGTGTCCAGGGTTATTCATGGTCCTTCGAGCCGGATCAGTGCGTACATGTATAGAGTACGCTCTGAGTATTGTGAAGTGTGTTGTACATCAAGTGCCCAGTGTGTCAAGCATTGCCTGCTGTGACGCGACTACAAGAGGTGAAGTGTCTTCAGCGGAGGCCTAAGAGTCCTCAGCGAAGGCCTACGAGTCCTCAGCGAAGGCCTAAGAGTCTTCAGCGAAGGCCTAAGTTACATCCGAAAGGATCGTCGCGGCAGTACTACGGGCTTCCGGACGTCCCCTTAGTGTGGATTCCGGGATCAGGACGAAGACGTCACTACGGCAACACCTTCAAACATCAAACTGCAGACGCCTCAACTGGCTCAACTGGGGTCGTAAGGAGAAGTCTAGTGAGTGATAGTGCTGTAAAATCGTGAGTACATTGAATTATTAAACGTGTCAAGCAAATTTGAACTTTATTGCCTAGAAGATTTAAACTTTAACTTTCGTGTAGTAATAGAATAGAATTAAAATAGTTATAAGTGTGCATGTTTAGACTTAGTTAGATTTAAGCCAAATTGTGTTGAGACGGGGAACCTATGCCCGATTTTAAGTAGATTTTAAAGAGTAAAACACTTAGAAAATTTTCTTTGTTTACATTGACTTGTAAAATTTTTGAGAATTCCATATTATTGTTTATTTCAAAATGTCTTTGCAATCACAATATGTTAAAGTACAAGATGACATTTATTCTCGGTTGTCAAGAGCGAAAATTAATTATAAAAAGTCGCCAAAGGAGCGAATTACTAAACAATATTTAGAAACTAGGTTAGAAAATGTCGAAGAATTGTGGAAACAGTTTAGGTTAACGCATACACAAATAATTAAAGAGGTCGAACCTAAGGACATGATATCTTCACCATACACGGTGAACGAAGTTTACTTTAATACGGAGGAATTATATTTAGATTTAAAATGTGAATTTAAAACTGCTTTAAACAAAATCAAGTGTAATGAGGATAGTCAGGCTACAGGGTCATCGTCAAGTAATATTTCAGAAAATAAATGCGTATCTATAAAGTTGCCTAGAATAACTATTCCAACATTTTCAGGGAAATATACTGAATGGCCGACTTTCCGAGATTTATTTGTATCAGCAATACATAAAAATAGTTCTATTGATAATGTGCAAAAATTACACTATTTGAAGGGATATTTGACCGGGGAAGCAGAGCAGCTGCTTCGTCATATACCAATTTCAGAGTCAAATTATGAAAGATGCTGGGCTCAGTTGGAGACCAGGTATAACAATAAAAAATATTTGTCTCATTGCATTTTGGTTAGATTGCTCAATCAGAAAAATATAGTACAAGAATCAGCTAGCGCTTTAAAAGAATTAATGGACACAACATCAGACTGTTTGAACGCACTAACTAACTTAGATATCGATATTACTTCCTGGGACATATTAATAATTCACATAATAACATTAAAACTAGATCCAGATAGTAGAAAAGATTGGGAGTTAAAGGTAACCAGTAATACTGAGTCAGATAAGCTGCCTACATTTGACCAGTTCAAAGAATTTTTAACAGGTCGGTATAGGGCATTCGAGTTCTTAGGAACCAAGGTAAAGAATAGTTTAGTTGTTAGTAAACCAAATGTATTTCACGCTACAGCCAATGCAGTTATGTTCTGTCAGTATTGCAATAGTAATGAGCATAAAATAAGAAATTGCAAGGGATTTATTAACCAGGATGTGGATACTCGGCGTAAGTTTGTGCAAGATCACAATTTGTGTTTTAATTGTCTGGGGCACAACCACTCTGCTAGAACTTGTAAGTGCACAGCCTGTTGCCAAATATGTCGGCGGAGACATCATTCTTTATTACATTCTAAAGGTGAGCAGGAGTCAGTAGGAGAGAGGGGAGATTCTACTATAGAAGAGCATACACTCGCAGTAGGAGTAGAATCTGAAAACGACGTAGTTACTTGTTTTTCGAAGGGTATAGCTAATAGCCAGGTCTTATTAGCTACGGCCCTAGTTAAGGCTGTATCGAAAAACGGGGTTTTGTTGACTGTTCGAGCACTTTTAGACCAAGGCTCTCAAGCGTCGTTTGTTACGGAACATACCGTGCAGACTTTAGGTTTGCACAAAAAACCAGCTAAAGGCGTAATATCTGGTATAGATGTTTATAACAAATTATCTTTAAATTCGGTTGTTGAGTTAAAAATTCAGTCCAGGTTAGATCCGTCATATGAACTTGTAGTGAAGGCATATGTTCTTAAATCGATAACTTCATTACTACCTAGTAGGGAGACACTGTGTTTAGATTGGGCTCAAACTAGCAAAATCCAATTAGCAGATCCTAGATATCATAAACCGGATAAAGTGGAAATGTTGTTAGGGGCAGAAGTTTATAGTCAGATTATACAAAACGGGTTAAAGAAGGCTCCTGATGGCAGTATGGTAGCACAAGCTACCTCATTGGGATGGATCTTGTCAGGTACCGCGGTCTCTGTTGCTCAGAACTCATCAAATATTACTGTGATGCATGCTTACCATGGTGATGATGAAATCCTGAAAAAATTCTGGGAATTAGAAAAAGAACCAAGTCAAATACAAAAACATATACCTACTGAAGAAGAATCAAGATGCGAGGACATATTTAAGGCTACAACCGTAAGAGACAGTGAAGGTCGTTACGTAGTAAACTTACCATTTAGAAGTGAAGATCCACGCTGCCGATATGGCGATACACGAAAGGCAGCAATTAACAGGTTTTACGCTTTAGAAACTAAACTTAACAAAAACACAGATTTAAAGGTAAAATACGAAGAAGTCATCAATGAATACTTACAACTGGGACACATGAAGCAAATAAACAAAGCGGAAGGACAAAATCCACATGCCGTGTACTTACCTCATCATGCAGTCATACGTAACGATAAAGACACAACCAAAGTTCGAGTTGTGTTTGATGCTTCCTGCAAAGGAAATAATGGAATATCACTCAACGATGATCTTATGATTGGTCCGGGGTTACAACCAGATTTGCGACATTTATTGATCCGTTGGAGAACACATCGTATTTGCCTTGTGTCTGACATCATTAAAATGTACCGAATGGTGCGCGTGGCTGATCATCATACAGAGTTTCAACGCATTGTCTGGAGAGACAGCAAACAGTCTGTAATAAAGGATTACAAGTTACTTACCGTTACATTTGGTACTTCTTCAGCTCCTTTCTTAGCAGTTCGCTCGATGCAGCAAGTAGCACGTGATGAAGGAGCTAAATATCCACTCGCTGCTGAAAGGGTGCTCAAGGATTTTTACATGGATGACCTTATGACAGGATGTGACTCGATAGAAGAAGGCTTGTACATATTTAATCAAATGAATGATTTATTATCAAAGGCAGGATTCACATTACAAAAATGGTCAAGTAACAGCAGTGAACTACTGAAGAAAATAATCGGGGAACGACACTCGTTCAAAAAACAAGATGGCGTCGAAAGAGAGATAAACATAAAACAAGATGAGATATTTAAAACATTGGGACTTACCTGGAACCGAAGCTGCGACTCATTCCAGTACTCTGTTCAGTTGACTCCGCTGCAGGAACCTGTAACAAAAAGAAAAATATTATCAGATATAGCTAGACTATTTGACCCTTTAGGGTGGGTCGCCCCCGTTATTATTGTAGCGAAAATCCTGATTCAAAAATTATGGGTTTCTGGGATTGGATGGGATGAAGAAATTTCACATGAAATAAGAAAAGAATGGTTTACTTACCGACAAGAGTTGCAAGGTTTAACGGATTTTTCAATACCTCGATGGTTAAACACGAAGCACGGTGACAAGCAGATTGACTTACATGGATTTTGCGACGCGTCCAAATCAGCATATGCTGCGGTAGTCTATGCACGGGTTGTCGATGCGGACGGTGTGATACATGTCACTTTACTTACAGCGAAAACCAATGTTGCTCCTATAAAAACGGTATCAGTGCCCAGATTAGAGTTGTGTGGTGCTGTACTTTTAGCAAAACTCTTATCCGAAGTGGCAGAGGTAATGGGAATAAATAAACTTAATTTATACTACTGGACCGATTCAGAGATAGTGTTAGCGTGGTTAAATAGCCATCCCAACAAATGGAAAACATTCGTCGCAAACCGCACTTCAGAAATTTTGAGCAAAAGTGAACCAAACCAATGGAATCATGTTCAGTCTAAAAATAATCCTGCTGATTGCGCTTCGCGTGGTCTTTATGCGGCAGAATTCGTGAATTTCAAGTTGTGGTTAGAGGGTCCGGGGTTCCTGAAAGAAGAACATATCACATACGGTAAACGCAAGATAACATCAACAACTATAGAGGAAATAAATGTACATATAACGACGTCAGACGATCATTTTATTTGGGATAAATATTCAACACTTACCAAACTTGTTAGAATAGTTGCTTATTTAAGACGTCCTTTAGAGTGGAGAAAACCTAAGGCTGAAAGGAAGTATAAAACATTTATAAGTGCAGAAGAAACGGAATTAGCTTTGGAAACATGCATAAGAGTGTGTCAAGGTCATAATTTTCATGCTGTGATTCTGGATCTGCAAAAAGAAAAACCTAAGAGAAATATATTTAAGTCGTTAAATCTTTACATTGATCCCGTTAATATCTTGAGGGTGGGCGGTAGACTGGAACGTTCCAATCTATCGAGCGATCTTAAAAATCCAATTCTGATTCCAAGCAACACTTCATTCACCAATTTGTTAATTGTCGACGCACATCAAAAAACCCTTCATGGCGGTCCTCAATTAATGCTGAACTATTTAAATACAAAATATTTTATTCAAAGGGCTAAGCGGTTGGTCACTGCATACGTGCGAAAATGTGTAATTTGTTTTCGTTTTACAGCGGCCCCAAAACCACAATTAATGGGTCAATTACCACCTGCACGGGTTACGCCCAATAGGCCGTTTAATAACAGCGGGGTAGATTTTGCCGGACCGATTAATTTAAGGACCTCAAAGGGAAGAGGTCATCATGCTTCTAAAGGATACATTTGTTTATTTGTCTGCATGGCGACTAAGGCTGTTCACATTGAAGTCGTTAGCGATCTAACAACTGAGGGGTTTCTTGCCGCGTTTAAAAGGTTTGTGGCAAGACGTGGTCGCTGTAAGGATATATGGAGCGATAACGGAACAAATTTTCAGGGGGCTTCTAGTGAATTAAATATATTACTTCGGTTAGAAAATTCGGGTATAGCTAAGGATATTGCTGCGGCCTTAGCTAGTGAGGGTACCACATGGCATTTTATCCCAGCACATGCTCCGAACTTTGGCGGATTATGGGAGGCTGGAATAAGGTCGTGTAAGAAACATTTAAATAGGGTGATAGGTAGTTCTACTTTAACTTTTGAGGAAATGTCCACTTTGTTAAGCCAAGTAGAAGCGTGTTTGAACTCACGCCCCCTGTGTAGGTTGACCGATTCAAATACCTATGACGCGTTAACACCAGGCCATTTTCTTGTTGGAGAGCCAATAATAAACTTGGCTGATCGTAATTATGAAGATACAAATATATCTAGTTTGAAGAGGTGGCATTTAGTACAACAGATGACACAGCACTTCTGGCGTCGTTGGTCTAGCGAATATTTGACAACACTTTATCACCGGTACAAATGGTCAAACCAAACTGTAGAACCCCAGGTAGGCGACGTAGTCTTAATTAAAGAGGATAATTTGCCTCCTTGTCGATGGCTTCTTGGCAGGGTGGTTGAAAAGCATCCGGGTTTAGACAACCTTACTCGAGTAGTCACACTGCGCAGTAAGAATTCAACATTTAAGAGGCCTACCTCAAAGCTATGTATTTTACCTATTGCCTAAAAATTGTTTGTCACAATAAGTGATTTGAGCACTGTTTAGTATTTAAGTTGTTATTATAAGGGCTGTTCCATTGTAAGTTACAACCTTATCTATGTATGGTATCTTGTAAGTTTGTAAGGGTTTTGTTAAACCATTGGTTATATTTAAGTTTGAAGGACATAATGTTGCACAAAATGTCCTTGGTGGGCGGAATGTTTAACCGCATATCGAAAACATCGCGATTCAGAAGGCAAATAGTTCCAATATTCGTCAATAGATGGCGTTGTGCATTGAGAGCCGATTTCTGAATCGCGGTGTTAAGATTTTCCTGAGCTTTATAAGTATCCTATGAATAAAATTTCTAATGACATCATGTTCTGCAATGTAATCACTACATTAACGAATAAACACCCAAGTTAATTACAAAGGTTATTTTTTCATTTAAAAACCGTCCTAACCCTCACGGTGTCCAGGGTTATTCAATACCTTCCATCTAATTCACTTACAAAATACGATATTTTTTAATAATTCTAATATAAAATTCACTACATTCACGCTGCTTAAACAGGAAATCAGGTCAGTTTTATTTGAGCTTTGATTGAAAGTTATACGTAGTATAGTAGTACTTGGTTTTTGTAATTTAATCAACTAAATGTACATTTCTGTCTTTACTTAGATTTAGAGAACGCGGAATATCGAGTATAGTGCAGTGTTTGCGGTTTACTGCTAACTGGGTGTGGCCGGCGTCGCGCTGCGGCGGCGAGGCGCGCTACTGGGTGTCGGTGCGGCGCGTGTCGCCCGCGCCCTCGGCGTCGCCCGCGCCCTCGCTGGCGCCCTCCTCCTCGGACGACGGCGGGTTCCTGCCGCGCCTGCGCGCCCCGCTGCGTCCGTCCGCGGCGCCGCCGTTGTTCCGCGCCTCGTCGCCGGCTCTTGCGCTACACTGGCCCCCCTGGCCGCCTTGGCCCCCATGGGCGGCCGCCTGGACCCCCTGGTCGCCGCTTCACGTATCCGACCTCAGCTCCGTGCCCTTTCCGAGCTCGGCCGACGGCTCATTTCCAACGCCTCCGTCTCCCTTTCGCCTAAGATCTCTGCGACAGAGTGCACACGATCCAACACGTACGAGCGCTGGCGTTCTTGCTCGGGCGCGCACCCGGCCCCTGCCACGGCATGCGCGACCGCGTGCCATAGCGGACTTGCCACCGCCTCCTCACGAAGCCTCTCCAGAAAGCCGCTCTTCTTCGAGCGGGTTTGGCAGTAAGAACGCCTCGTCCTCGCAACACAATCGCAGCAGCAGAACGGGCAGCCTCGCAGAGTGGCGGCCGCCACCGTACCGGCCGCCGCCGCCGGCCCCGCCGCCCCGGCCGGGCTCCGGCGAGGTGGGCGACGCAGGCTCGGTGGACGTGCACTACGAGTGGGACCGCGCGACGCGGACGCCGACGCCGTCGACACCGGAGAGGACTCGCGCGCGCCCCTCCCGAGATGATGTGGAAGCTCGGGTCCGAGCCATGAAGGAAGAGTTCCTCGAGTTCCGCAAGCGTCAGGCGCTGCGGCGTCGCTCTCCGGAGCCGCTGGCGCCGCCGCCCCCGCTGTCGCCGCTGTCCCCGCTGTCTCCGCTGTCCCCGCTGTCCCCGCTGTCGCCGCTGGCCGCGATGGCGCACTCGCCGCCGGCGCCGGCCGAGACCGTTTGCTGACCACGGGTTGTTTTCGAGCTGCGCACTCGATGACAGTCTGATTGCTTCCCACCGATCCCCAAATTTTATAGATCAGCGCTTTATTTAGCACATAGATCTGTGAATTGATATTCAAATTGCGAATTTACTTCTGTAAGTAAATTTTTATTTAAAATAAAACTTTTAGCTTGGGCAGAAACAGTTATCACATGGGGCACGGAAAGCCGATGGTCAGATTTGACTGTCGGTAGAAATTTATCGTATTTAGAGCTCGAAAGCAAAACGGGGCCTATATGGAAGTAGATTATTGATTTGGTATGTTCACTGTTTATGTAGTGTTAAAAAGATCCCACCAGGTCACTGGCGTTACGACCACGCCGCCGGTAACCATTATTATATATAAAATAGATACTTAGAAGAAAATGATGACTTAAGTCGCATAAATGGATATTTGCGACTGTAATAATGTACGTATAAAAAGTGGATGCTGTGGCGTTTTTTGCTCGCACTGCTTGCTTTCCATCTGATAAATGTCAATTAATTGTTCGGTGTGAGAACAAACAACGTTTAAAAATAAACGTGTAAAATATGACACAAAGTCACAAAAACAAGGGCACTTCCATTTTGATTCTATTAAAATAATTATGCATTTAACTACGGTTAGGTTAATGCAGTGAATTTTACAAGTGATATGATCATAGCGTGCCATATACAGATCAGAGTATTGTTTAAATATAATAGTAAAGTAATGTGGGCAATTGGTCGGCGTGAGCAGGCGCCCGGCGAGCAGCCAGTGCGAGAGACGATCACCTTAACGCTTTAGGTATGAGCGGGGAAGCATCCACGAAACCGCTCATACCAACATTATATTGTAGTTATTATTGTAACTAATTACGAATAACGATTTACTAAAAGAACGCCCTCGACTGGTGGTCGAGTGTGCGACCAGCGTGAAGCCGACAGCGCCCGCGTTCACGGCGCATGTTTGGAGACGGCCGAAGCGCGCGCGACGCGAGCTGCGCACTTGAGCATCAGTCGCGGGTGCTCGTTTATAATATACAACAAAATAATCATTAAGTAGAATTTAGAAATAATTTAGATCGATATGAAACGATTAAACTCAGTTTTATTTCATACTTTTTTAATTAATTATAATTATTATTACTTTACAAGTACAAATTTATTTACTTTTTATTTATGGTAGTTACAATAATTTAAAAGGATCAACTGTACATATGTAAAAACATATTAGATACTATATACATTTATTTATTTAGGTGTGGTGTGGTATGATTGAGGTTCTGAAGAACTGTTTGCCAGTGCTTGTGAGGCACTAGACACTGTCACCATTAGACACTGCCGATTTAGGATCTTCCCACGTTTATATTAAAAATATTCTCTTCTACTTATCGATGAATTAATATTTGTTTTTTATTGTTGTATGACATTGACTTGTGACTTGACGTGTCAATGCCCAAAGTAATCGCAAAAGTTCAGTCAATTGTTTTGGACTTTATCTACTCATTTACTAAGTTAGAATTTCTAATGAACTTTGTATGTAATTTTTTTTACCTATTTCTACAATTAACTACGAGAACAATATTGTTTGTCTTCTATTTGACAAGAATAATAATACGAGAATATTATTATCTCTCGGTTCCTTGAGTAATCCCACCTATATAGTTGACCAGTCAAAACCAAGACTGTTTAGTATTATGTTCGTTATTAGGTTTACTTATGTGTCAAATGTGCTCTTAGATATTTCCTTGCATGCACGTTGCACTTTTTGTACCTATTGTTTGTAATGCTGAACTTTTTTTATTCGAATATCGAGTTAAGGACCTCCTAAAATAAGTATAAAAATGTACGCTTTAAAGAAATTGGAATAAATTACTCATAACAAATAGATAGGTAGGTATGATAAGGTGTAGTTATTTATGTGCGTGCATGGAAGCGTCTGATACGGAGGAAAAGGCGCGTCTGCGTCGGGCAGACCCGCAGCGTGTTCAGAGGCGGCCAAGCGAGTGCTGCTAGCTCCGGCATTACGCGTCTCTACATTATCAATACGCGACTCCGACCTCGCTCGCCTGCAGCTCGACACGCCTCGCGGTCTGCCCATCCACACTGTAAAGATACGGCAGAGACAGCGACCAAGCGCATCCTTAGTTCAGCTGATGACGGTGTAGACTAAGCTACGTATAACGACACAATAGACCCTTGTTTTGTTTTTGTTTACTTGTTCTCTAAGTACCTTCCGCCATAGCATACACTTAGAATATTAGGATTGACGATTTGTGCAATAAATTATCCACTGTTCAATATAAATAAATTATAATATGTTAAAATAATTATGTATGTATATGCTCAATATTTTCGACTGACCAACTGTATAAAATATTATCGGTAAATTTCGAGATCACGATTGTTTATTACAATTTATGCTTTGGAATAGAAATGGATACTTTGCAAATGATTGACGAAAAGTTAGACGAGTATCGGATAAAGTTGGGCAAGCTTACATTGTGGCCGCGTGGCCGGAGGGTAGGCAGCTGTGACGCAGGTGCCTACCCGTGCTTCTTGTAGTTGTCGTTGACCGTGGCGGGCATATCACCAAACTACGTAAGAAATAAGAAAGAATAGTCCTGTTTTAAAGTTTGATCTTTTAGTATCTATCTATAATTATAATACATAATGTAAATATTTGTTTGTTTGTTTTCATGTTATTTGACGAGTGATATAAAGCGACCACAGATATTATGGCACGTAGGAGCACGACTACATTCGAGTAGTTTGCGTAGGTTTTATATTATAATGCCTAAATCACTCGTTTATCTGAAATTATATTTAAATGCGATCATTGTAACAACCACCAAGACTTAAAATTCAATTAACGTGAGCTGTTCACAACGTATGTACTTAGGTATTATTTTGACAAATTTATTATAATTGTACGTACAAGAGTAAGAAACAAGAGTAATATATATACATATAGCTCAAACCATGTGATATCTAGTCTTTTCCATTATAAAATTATCTTTCCTTTACATACTAAAATTTTCATTAAAAGTCGCATTTTCACTTACTTTCACCTTTACAGATGATTGCTTTGGACTCCTACAGACTGGCTTGCTACATATTATTTGTCTGGATGTTGTCGATGAGACTCACTGATAGGTAGGCCCAATTCCGAAGCACTTCCGTATTTTCAACGGTCTAAACACTCAAACTTTTATCGTCCAATTATTTCATATACTTAAGTCAAGACTAAGAAGTAAATCATTTCTAAATAAATAGCCCAAAACATCATTCGACAATTTTTAGACTAAAGTGAAAAAGATAGCAATATTTTAGATTAATATAACTAAATCGTATTTATCAGTTTGTATAAAGGAAAGTAAGTAAACGAAGTTATTGCACATTGGCAGAATGTATTGCGGTGAAACAGGGCACCCAAATCTTAAAAGCTTAAGGCATACCTAATGCACAATATCTCAGCACAATAAGTGATATTATACTTAAAATACTCGAATATTCAAAGTATCATACTGAGCACTTTAAATGTTACTCCAATGAATCCACAATAAGTTTGCCTCGATCGAAGACAAAATATGCACAAGCAACATTTTTATAACTCGAGTAAATATCCATTTTCATTTATAGGGTATTTTTAGTTATAAGTGTTGAGATCATGTGTTTACTGTGTAAGCACAAAAAGGATTCAATTCAAAAAATAAAAATACAATAACGTTGCTATGATTATAATGTTGTATTATTTACCTAATTTATTTTCGTAGAATACATGCCTCTACACCGATGTTTACCGAACCTCGCCTCAACAATGTTTGGATGTGACTTCACACAGGTGCTGCTTTGGAGCCTTATAAGTATAATAAGTATATTAGAATGCTCTTTAGTGTTTAAAGCATCAATGGCAATATGCAATGATTTTAATTCAACAGAGATAAGCTTGTAATATTTAAAGTCGAAAACGTAACGGTATACATTTGGGTGATACATCCGGGTTCAAACTAGTTATTATTTAGAAATCTATAATAAGTATGTATATCTAGCCCAACGGATAAATGTGGACAACCCGGGGATCAAACCCGGATCCTCAGAGCTGGCGACACTTTGAAAACCGGTGAGTACGGCACTCGACCACACTTATTATATCTACTTATTAAACCTTAACTTAAACTTTTACGGAATTCATCAATGTTATACCTAGTAGCCAGGCTCTTTAGTATGCAGAGATTATATTTTAAGAAACAAACACTTTTCTAAAAATACATATAAGTATTTGATAAGAATATATATAAGTATAGATAATATGAAAGTAACCCCAAAGTACAGGGACATATTATTGTAGGAACCATTTGGTAAGTTTTCTGACTATAGCCCTCTTCACCGCGACCCCGACTAGTTTTACTGTCATAAATGTGCTCTCTGGTGGCTTACAAAACTAAACTTTGTTTTAAATATTCGGTCGCACTGGACGCAGAACGGTTTGGCCAAAATTTGATTTTCTCTTCAAACTTTTTGACCGCTGTTTGTATGTTGGAACGCCATTCCAACCGCTCCGATGCGCCAAATTTTCCTATTGGTTGGTGGCTGCCACTAGCTCTTAGGTGCCGACTGCAGTTTTAGAACATATTTGAGTTTTGACATTCAACATTGAAAAGTCGGTCCAGTGGATATAAAAAAATATGTATTTGGCAAAAGGCACATAAGAGAACATTCACTCGTTAATAGTAATTTAGGTATTTAATTATAGGTTCTTACTTTCCACGTATGTCATATCATCGTATGTCACAAAAAATATGAGTGGAAGATAAAGAATGCAAATTTTTTGGTGTGGAGATATGCAAACTCCCTATTACACTTCCTAAATAGGTGCTACTTGAGAATGAACATCATTATTCGTCACCGTACTTTGGCAAAGTTGACACGTCGAAATGAGTTTGATGGAGTTCGTCACATACGTTTGCGTATTAAGTAAGTACCTACTACTCGTACATGTTTAACTTTTAAGTACAAAGCCTAAAAAGGTTTGTTCATAACATGGTTTTGAGAGATCTTTGAACTTCTACAATTTCCATGACCATAGGAAAAGACACTCCACTAAAAAAGGTATCCTTACCTAAACGGAGTGAAGAGGAAATGGCTTGAACACCAATTTCCCAAAAAATATCTCGGTCCCGTCTCTGCCTTGATACGCGATTTCGAGTACCTACTTACACTGAAATAGTACCTTACTACCAAAATCCTACAGTAATCTTTAAAAAATAATAACAGGAAATAAATTTGTAAATCTAATGAAATTAATTTCAGTCTTATACACGTCTGCTCTTCCTTATGAGAATGAACAAGGGCCTGAGTATGGCGATGAATGGCTCCTGTTTTACGATGATGAAGGTAATACCCACACTATGAACTTTTCTTCTCTACCACAAGAAACGCGTGGAATGATCTTCGGAGACGCCTACTTTTATTTATATACCAGGTATTTTCTGTACCTCTAATATTTTTTTAAAAATATACATTAAAATAAACATTGTTTTTTATGTTCACAATAGATATATCTTTCGTAGAGGTTTTACGTTCGTAACTATTTATTAGTGATTTTTTTGTAGAAGAAACTCCGAACCTGAACAATTAAAACTTCCCGAGGAGGGGAAAACGTTTACGAGCCAATATTTTAACTCTTCCAACAGTATCAAAGTGGTAACTCATGGATGGTTTTCCAATGAAAAAACGGCATGGCTTCAGCAAATAAAAGATGCTTTTATAAGAAGAGATGATTTTAACGTCATTACCATAGATTGGAGCGAGTTATCGAAAAACCCAGCTTATCCATGGTCCGCTTTTAGTACCAGATATGTTGGAAAGAAAACAGCTAAGTTATTAGACGCAATAGCAAGCGCATATCAAATAGATGGCAAAAATATGCACCTCATGGGCCACAGTTTAGGGTCCCACGTCATGGGATACACGGCATTGTTTTCAAATCAAAGAATGCATAGAATTACTGGTAAGAAAAAGTTACAACGTATGATGATAGTAGATACAAATTAGCTATGATTCAGCTTGAAAATTGTGAAGCTCGAGCAATTAATATTCCTGTCAGTATTTTTTTTGTTTGAGTGTTCGTTAAAGATCCCTTAAACTGTGAGCTTTTATCAATAATACAGCCACGTGCGTTCGACCTCGCTAACTTATGTTTCTGTTAGACTGCCACAATAATTCGGACTTAACATGGGCCTATACATATCCGTGCCAAATTACCAAGGGCTTTCTTTGTCTACGGACAAACGGAGTGAAACAGCAGATCTAAAAAGCTTCCTTTGAATCTCGTTCTTTTTCCAAATTACTTTTATAACATATGCGTCTAGTTTTCAACAAAAACATTATTTTAAGGTCTTGACCCTGCGCGACCTCTCTTCGAACTGCCGTTGATGGCGCCAGATTATCGATTGGAAAAAAGCGATGCAGAGTTTGTCGACATCATTCATTCGTGTGGAGGAGTATACGGATATTGGAAAAGTCATGGTCATGCTGATTTTTATCCAAATAACGGGAAAGCTAAACAACCTGGTTGTGAAGGAGCGCAGCAGGTTATAGGTAGAGTTACTATGTATTTACTTTTGTTTTTTCCTTGCATTACCAACAGACACTGAGTGGGCTGAGTGGAGTGATATTTACCTACCGAAAGATTTACAATTCCACGGACGCGAGCAGCGGCGTGCGTCGCCATGAAGAAGTGTACAAGTGTACGAAATATTTCTAGGAGCAGTAGTTCCCTAATTGTTATATTTTAAAATGAAACTATTTTCATCAGACATGATAGAATACCTGGTAACTAGGTTTTAGGAGGTTGTGTATTTCAAATCGGTAACTGTATACATTTCCAGCTGTATGCGAATCAATGTAAAGCCGGGTCAGCAACACACTTGTGCTCCAGTTGTCTATAGTACAGGTGCCCGAGATCGCTATTTTAATTCAGTGAGTGGTGGGTTAAAAACGTTCCAGTGTAGATACTTGTTATTGTGTATAGTTTTCGTATTCAGATAATTTTAGTTCATTGACAAATGTACACTTGTTTGCCACTTTTAGTCATTGTAGGTTTGCAAGTGACTGTTCTTATATGAATACTTTTTAAAAGTATTTTTAACCAACCACTCACTGAATTAAAGTAGCGAACTTGGGCCCCAGTAGTATGTACGACTTTTAGTATCGCTGTTTTAAGTCTAGTACGAGGGAGGCTTTTTAACACATATTAAATCTTCTCTTTTGCAGAAGGCTGCAGTCATGGTCGTTCAACTCTATTTTTTGCTGAATCAATTGACTCGAAAATCCCATTTGTGGCATATCCATGCGAGAGTTGGGAAAAATTTGAAAATGGGGAGTGCAAAGATAATAGCGCTGACATGGGATTTCCAGTTTCAACAGAGATTAGAGGAGACTACTATCTATACACGAATAGCGAACCGGTATTTGCTAGGGGTGAAGAGTAAAAATTCCACATCGCCTTTCGCTCTTTAAATCATTACACCTCATCTCAGTTTCTATAATAATAAGATCAATTATGAAACCAGATGATTTTAAGTATTATTTTATTGATAGGCATGAACTGCAGATTTATTATATATCGTGATGTGTGTACTTCTTGTAAGTAGCTATTATCTTCTGTGCAATGTTTTGGTATAAAACCAATAAATTGTAAGCTATTATACTGTGCATGTAATTTTACATAAATTCATAATATTGCATATCACCGAACTACGGAAATCTAAACAATTTCAACAACCAGATTTCAAAGGGTCGATTGAAGCCAACCAGAAACATAAAATACTTTTTGTTTTGCTGTTTCAATAGGTGTGGTAGCCCCCTGTAGTATGTCATAATATTTTTTGAACACTGTATATCATTCGATTCATGCTCAATCGATTCCAATATTCAGCTCACAAGATTTCACCTCAGCTTTCATAAGTTAATGCAAAGTGTGTAAAGAGGACTAACATTTTGACGAATAATCTAAACATAATTGCTAGCTGAACTGCAGAATTCATATACATACAATGTAATGTAGGTTCTGGCATAAATAAAATACAATATACTTAATCGTAATATTTTATTGTGAATATTGTTTAAACTAAGTCCGTGAACATCACTGACAATTAACTTATCTATGAAAATATTTCTCCTAAAACTGCCTTAGACGATTTGCCTTACACGCCTTACACGGGTACTTACTTATTTAGTAATACTCTGTAATAATTATTTGCGGCCACTTTTTGTAATATTGTTTATAATTGATCCCAGCGAGCTTAGTTGCTCTATATTGGTTTCTTTAAAATTATAATTAATCAGAATGGAGATTTTTAGTCGCCCGTGTAAAGCGCGCTCGCATTTACACATTTTTAATGAATTACAAAACAGTAAATATTTTGGCTAAAACTATGGCGCTAATAATGTATAATAACTATAAGGAGTATGTTGCAATGGTTGGAGTTAGACCGTCGAACTGACCGTTTGCCGGCATTCATCAGAAAAACAGCTAACTTCAACCAGTAGGCTGCAACATATTCATAACACAATGAAATATTGGAAAAGTAATGCCTAGTTGCAAAAAGAATACAATTGTTAAATAAATTGAAATACATTCACGTAATCAACAGCGTATAGGTTGCTCCTTTAACTTCTGTAAAAAAAAAAGAAAATATCTTTTACTAAGACTTAAAATAGAATTACTAGGTACATTGCGTCAGCAAGTGAATCAGAAAAATATTATGTATACTTCATTATGCCTCAGTCGGGAAAAGAAGACAAAAAAATGAATCATCATTTAAAGTTTTGGTCGTAAGATTATAAACTTTTCGTATTTACAGTAACTAACTTATTTTATAATTACCTCAATTTAATTATAAACCAATTTCCTTCCTACGTTGTACCCGCCGACCGCACCGTACACTGTTAACAAAACAGAAACCTTTAATACACACACTTAAATTAGATATTAAAGAATTAACATTTTTTTTAAATTGTGCATATAATTTATTACATTTTCGTAAAATATTTGTAGGTACATATGTACGTATTACTTGCTATCGCATGATGAAAAAATAATACTATTAGTTTATTGAGCAACCTATAGTTTTGAGCTCCATATTTTCTCATCACCATATGATGCTAAGTAATGTATGAAAGTAAAGCTTTATAGTATATTTATGGACAAATAAAAAAGAGCAAAAATGTAAAAAATTATATTGCACATTGAATCAGATTTAATAGTTATGCTTCAGTATGCATCAGTCGGGAAAAGAAGACAAAAATAAATGAATCATCATATTTTTCAAAACGTTGCTTAATATTCTAAATATATAGTTAATAAAAAGATTAAATACCTTTCTCAAAATATTCCCTCGCCCATAAAATGCCCGAGAGCTTCCATCCTAGCCACCTGTTAATAAAAACAAAGGATTTGAATTATTATGATCTTAACGTTTTAGCACGGAAACTTTACATCAAAACATCAGGTGCCATTTAAGGTGTCAAATTACTTTAAAATGGGTAAAAAAAAAATTAAAACTAAAAACTTGCTAATTTATTGTGATATTTCATAACATATAAACAAACGCTTGGACCCTGAACATTTGAATATTACATCGATACAGAATGTGTTAGTAAATTTAAACAATAATTACCTGAATTAGCCCAGTAAGGTCTAGCTAAAAACTGAAACCTGTGAACATAACAAAAAATGCATTAAAACTTATTTTACAAAAAAAAAATACATGTACTGGAATGTTGTACTACATTTTATCAAACAATTATTTCTACAGAATATGAAATGCAAATCTTTCTTCCATTGCCTATGCAGGTCTCGATAGCTGTATAAATGTCACCGGATCATTTTAACGAAGGTTATTTCTTTTCATTAACGAAATATTGTTCATTGCTAGCAAGTAGTAAATTGTAATTCCGGCTCCTAACCCTCACAGGTTAGGTTCAAAGGGGACGACCTATCATTCCTTTCATGTTTGTTTACTTTAAATATCAGATAGAATTTATTTTAATTTTAATTTGTTCAGTGTTTCTGACATTGTGGCCATTATATAATCTAACAATATTTACTATGATCCGGTGACAAACATATAATTAAAAACGTTGAAAAAAACAGCTAAATCATCTTATTATTTCCTCTTAAGCCAAAGACAAGTATATAGGTACTGATGTTTTAAAATTATGATTAGAATAAGCAAGGATAGATGTAAGTATTTATATTGCTTTTTCAAATATTGTAACAGTATTATTTTCAGTATGCTTTCACCAATTTTCAGTCATATATGATTTTAGTGGTATTTATTTATCATGATTGTAATAGTACAAATGCGACAAATAGTAATTCCGCCTTATCATCTCTACATTTTTATCGTGGTAGAAGAAAGCTTTTAAAGCTAGTTGATAACGAATGTTCCAACCCAATAACTAAACTCCGTGGAAAAATATTAACATTTCGGTTTTGATATTTATCATGTTAAATTCGATCCGGGAAACTTTGTATATAGAGAAATAGCTCCTTAACGTCGTTGATCCTGACGCCTTAACATTGCTTAATATTACCGATGTGATAAGAATGAAAGAATTTTGTTTGCTTAAAAGAAATGGAGAGACACCGCGGATCCAAGACCAAAAAAAAGAAATACTAAGCGCTAAGATGCGTTTTCACCAGGATTTCGCGAGAATGCATAGTTTGTTTAAAACCAATAGAATCACTTCATACAACTAGGCTCGTTAAATGAAGTGATTCTATTGGTTCTTAACAAACACATACCTAGCTACCTCTATCCTTATCCATCTCTGATGGAAACTCGGCGTTACGGTATAATTAACTACCCTGCTCTCCCGCATTAACCTAATAGACTACGGGCCCATGAACAAAATCGATGGGTCATATGAACCACCAGGTGACGTATATAGAACGATAGAAGAGCATAAAATAATAAGATTCAGCACTATGCCGTCACTTGTGATCAGTCCAACTGGGTGCTGGTGAGCATTCAAAAGTGCAGCTAGAGTAAGTACATTTTGGTCATTTATTTCTGTACGGCATTGTTACCATCGAATAGATCCATGAAAAATAATAAGAAAGCGCGCAGTGCCGTACAAAAATGGTGGTCCAAAAAGTTGGTATTTTAGTTTTACTTTCTGTCAATTTCCAGGGTAAATTTGGTCATTTGATTCTGTACGGCGTCAGTTTCATACTGTTTCAATACAGCTTCTAATCCATTATTCCGCAACGCCGTACAAACGAACAAAAATCTTTGAACAAGGGGAAAAAATCGAGTGTTGCAACCCGCCTTCATTCCGTGGTCCGAGGGGTGATTTGAACAACATCAAATTATTTATTTTGAAAGTATATCATGCATAGATAATATTTTTTAGATAATGGATTAGAAGCTGTATTGAAACAGTATGAAACTGACGCCGTAAAGAATCAAATGACCAAATTTACCCTTGAAATTGACAGAAAGTAAAACTAAAATACCAACTTTTTGGACCACCATTTTTGTACGGCACTGCGCGCTTTCTTATTATTTTTCATGGATCTATTCGATGGTAACAATGCCGTACAGAAATAAATGACCAAAATGTACTTACTCTAGCTGCACTTTTGAATGCTCACCAGCACCCAGTTGGACTGATCACAAGTGACGGCATAGTGCTGAATCTTATTATTTTATGCTCTTCTATCGTCCTATATACGTCACCTGGTGGTTCATATGACCCATCGATTTTGTTCATGGGCCCGTAGTCTATAACAGCCACAAAATTGCCAAACCTTGCCATCACCTTAAAGATTGAAAATTCTTTAAGGTGTTGGCCTAAAAAAATTTTTTTTGCGATATACATTTTTTTTGACGAATTGTATATATATATATATATTCTCTGACGATTTAGTTCAAGCTTTGTTACTTATTCCAAAATACACATTTTGCTATTTTGAATAATCAGGTGCGATTAACCTTTTTAAAACTTCATGTTTACCATAGTTATCGTTTAGAATGTCATAAACTAACAATTAATTAGGGTACCAATTGAAACGTACACATGACATGCCGGATTTACACACTCGCCGATACCCACTTATCCAGAGTCTCGACAAGCGACGGAGAGATACCGAGGCGAGAAGCTAGAGAGAAATATAAGACGAGAGCAGCATGTACGTACACACACACTTGCGCTCTCGGCCTGTCTCGGTGTCTCGGCTAGTCAGGACAGCCGACAACGGAATCACAGAAAATGTCGTGTGAATATCACGGAATAAATCACTATGTATACCTATTATCGCAATATAAACACGTATGATAAATATAAAGAGTCCGTTGAATGAATGCAAAGCACGAGCTTCGAGTTTTAGTAAAATGCCATAAAAAATCTTTTGTGTTGGGTCTTAGCCGCAGATGTAACATTTTTTTTTAGTTCAACCTTTCCAACAAATTTCGTACCTTCACCCAAGATAACTTAGGACTTACAAATAAACGTTAAGTTATTTGGTTATACTAAAAATCTGGTCCAATAATTAAAAAAAACCTGTATACCAACTATTTACCACTAAGGTCTCATTCGGATCAAAATATTATTTTGATAAATTTACTATTCATCAATTTTTTTTTTTTCGGTTTATGTAGAATACTTAAATCTAAAGAGTCTAATACCGGAATTTACAAGTACGGATTATATAATTAATCAATACATGGCATAATGAAGACATGTTGCATTTAGTTTCCAACTTACCCGTTACTCAGACAAGTCGTTGAATTTCGGATAGATATTGTCTTCTTTGTAGATAATTATTTTTCGTATTCCGGTCTCCGTGATTTCTTCCAATCCTTTTATATAGCAACTGCTGACTTTCAATACTAAAGAAAAAAATTGAGACTATACACTAACGATAGGGGTTGGACCAATATGTTCAAATGTTTTTGAACAAAAAAAGGAATCAAAATGATTAATAATCTCGAAATGAGATGTATTGAGGACAAGTTGTTATATAGATTTATATTGACAATAATAATTCCTGCTATGAGGTCGAAGAAGGTTTCAGGGAAAATCTGCAATGCGCTGTTGACACAAAAGTAAAAGAAACAAAATATAAAACAGATAAAAATATAAAGGGCTGATTCTTTTGGCCAAATTGTCAAATTAGAAAAGAAAATCAAAACCCAGGATAAAACCCAAATGATTTATTTTATTATGAGTATAATTAAAACCAACGTTGTATAACTCTAGTTCGTTGATCACATGATAAATAACCTTAGCCACAAAAGCAGCCGCAGTAAACTAATTATCTTATATATAAAAATGAATCGCTAAATGTGTTGGTAAGCGCATAACTCAATAATGCCTGGACCAATTTGGCCAATTATTTTTTTGTTGTGTTAGTTATTATCAGGAGAAGGTTTTTATGAAAGAAAAATTTAGGAAAATGGAGCGGAAAAAAAAATTGTAATCCTGACCATTGTTACGATGAATAACATAAAGGCACCGGGAACGGGACCTAGGTATTCATGCGGGTGAAACCGCGGGGCACAGCTAGTAGTAAATAAAAATGAAGAAATACAAATTATTGAACACAAAATCTAGACGATTTTTCCAACTCTCAGTCTATTAACGAAACCCGATCACACGGTACACCGACAACAGATACCCATCACACAACATTAAGACTATAGCATTGATGCTTTGATAAAGGAAATATTCATGAAGAACTGAAACGAAAAATGAAAAAGGACGAGGACACTACAATTTTAACCCAAAAAATACATTTTATGCTAAAATTAAATATGTACTAGAATTGGAATATAAGAATACCATGAAGCTTAATAGCTAATTCGCTTTGCTTTTAGTATAATGTTAACAAAATATATAAGCTATTTTGTGATTGTATTTTTTGAGTTATATAATGTGGCAGTTCCGAGTGACAGGCTTCGAAGTTTCCGAGAAGTTTGTGAGATTTTCTTTCGTGGACCGCGAATAACAGGAAAAGAAGAAACGACCTGTTTTTGCCAGTGTGAGAGGCTTGGTCTTCGCCATGGCGAAATAAGTAAATCAGTAGTAAACTTATATTTTTAAAAATACTAATTTTGGAAATTTCAAACTAATAGCAAATAGACTTCCCGGGATATAATATTATAGAAAGACCATACCCTTGTATTTATGTTATTTTGAAAAATAAATACATCCTAGATGTCGAAACTTGGAATATTATAGCAGGCATTTTAGCTGCAATTCTATGAAAGACTGTAAATATATTAGAGATGATATTTTTAAAAGAGAAGTCTATATTAAGAGATTGGTTGGCTCTATGAACCGATTTCTAAATAAACAAATCCACCAGCATGACACACCTTCAAAAAAATAGATTTTCACGCTGTAACGACACTATTTTATAAAATTTCTTGCTTAGATAATGGACGCTCTGCTTCTGCAAAGCTCCAACTTTTTTGGCACTACATATTTTAAAAGATGTTTAAACTTTTTTCGATATGCAGTAATTCATACGTTATGCTGTAGCTGGAATAAAATGGGAATTGTTATTTTTTGTGTATCATCGCCTTTTGACAATAAAAACATGGCTAACTTTATTACTACGAGAAAAGTTTTTTTTATTAAAGCGAAAATGAAGATAGTTTTAATATACTCTTCAGTTTAATCGCTATCTGCTTATAATTTCAGGATTTTGAACTCAAAGAAATTTGAAATTATGTTTTCTTATCTTGCATAAAGCTGAAAATAGAAGCATAATTCTATTAAGTCCCAAACAGCTATTTTATCAATTTACAGGAAAAAATAATTAATTCCTTATTTCAAAAAACGTTCAACATACAATTGTCATTTACAATTAATTTATTGTGATTATTTTATTATCATTGGCCCCTATAATATACCATTGCGGGGCAAATGCTTCTTTGTATATAAAGTGAAGAAACGAGCAGTGATCACCACGCTTGCTCAACTGCGGGTTGGCGATTTCTGATCCCAATTCGGAACCCAGGTTTCCTCACGATGTTTTCCTTCACCGTCTATCAGTGGTATCTTAGAATAATAATTAAGAAAGTACATATAACTTTGAAAAAGCCACATTGGTACTTGCCTGGGGTCGAACTACAGGCCACCACGACATCTAAATAAAAAAAATAGGAAAAAGCACAACTCGGGTTCGCACCCTGTGTAGTCAAATTCAATCAGTTTTTTCTTTAAATAAATTATTCATAGTACCTGCATTACAATGCTCTTACATTTAGACTAATGCAAATAGTAATTTAGATATGAAACAAATCATATATATATTTATATTTTTAATTATACGTTTTTGAAATTGTAAATGAACTGTTTATTATATCTACACTAGCGGACCCGACAGACGTTGTCCTGTCTACATGTCTTTAATTTGAAAATTTCAAACTATTTTAATAAGCTAAAACATTCTGGGCCATTTTGATGAAAATTAATATTTCATCCAGCACATGGTCTACAATAACACAATGATAACAAAACTTTTTTTTTATTTGATCGCAGCGCTAACTCGGGACAGACTAAAATTGAAATTCGAATATTATTTACAATTTGACACTGCGGTGGTAGCGCCGTCTGTCGGATCCAATGTAAAAAATTCCAAAATCAACAACTACTAATAAATTAAAAATTAATTAAAAAAACATTGTCCAGCGGACAAAATTGTGAATTAAACCATTCTCAAGTTTAGTGACATACACACTCACAGAAGAATTATATATATAAAGATTTATGCCTTTTCTTATTATTCATTTAATTAATTTATACTGAAATGAACTAAAAATTACTAATTACAATATTCAATACAATTTTAACGTGTTTATGAAAAAATTGTGCTAAAAATGATTGCAAATATTATCATCTCGTTACGTACAAAGAGACGATGTTTGACAAAGAACCTGTAAAAAAAAACTACTTGCTTGGAATTACTAAAAATGAATATAGTTTCTCCTGATTTTTACTATCACCATCAGTTTACACAAAAAGGTTTACGAAATGGGACATAAAATTATATTTTTTTTTTTTTAACTCGTCAAGATTTTCGTTATTACTTAAGTAAATGGTTCTAAGGCCCGTTTCTTATTGCAATAATGGCATTGGAATGTTTTATCAATATTGAAATTCCAATTAATATAAATTAATAAATAAATAAAAATTGTTTATTCTTCAACCATTGAACTTTTACAGTTAATCTTACGCAGGGACCTCCTTTTAAGTAATAATGTACCTACTTGTGCTAGAAGGACCCGCTCTTCAATTACATTGGTAAATATGGTAAAAGTTATGTACATTTATAAAATAAGGAGTAAAATTAATAAATCACTTAAAAACAAACTTCTAAAATATTAAAAACATAATAATAATTGTAATTAGTATGGGTGTGTGTTGTGTGAATGTGTATGTTGTGTGTGATATGCGTGTGTTAGCGTTTGTGGGTGTGTGTGTGTTAGTGAATGTGTGTGCTTGTATGTATAATATTAACCTTAACTACTCATTTAAATGTAAAAACAATTCTATATCTTCGTACCTTTTTGGTTTTAACCATTCAATAACTGCTTTTTTGCAATCCCTGTTAGGTAGCGGATAGATATTTAGTATTTTGTTTACTTTATTATACAGGTTTGCTGATTTTGAGTAGAATTTTCTTTTAGCATATGTTGTTTTCACAATTACTACCGGGGCTACTAGGTATTTTCTTCTTATTTTTTTGAGTATGGGCATCATAAGGGAGGGGTTTGTGTAGTTTTAAAAGAGAGTTTAATATATATAGCTTTCTAAAGGTAAGAAGGTCACTAACTGAGTACAAATCTTCTGTAGGGAACCTGAATGGCTTTGTTGCACCACCCCATACTGGTAAGCAATAGGTCAAAATTGATTGAGCCAGAGACACATAAATTTGATTTAGGAGCTTTTTATTCACAACATGCCTCAATTTTTAAAAAATCCAGGTAAGCTTTCGTGTAAGCGTCATTACCATGTCTATATGAGGGTGCCAGGAAAGACGCTGGTCAACTAATATACCGAGATATTTTATGTGAGAGACTTTTTCAATTTCCTTATAAGAACAATTTAGACTAGTAATGTTATAACAATTGTGAATTTTGAGACTAAATTTACTTTCTGGTTGAGTATTACTGTAATTAGTGAATGCAATATATTTTGTTTTAGAAATATTAAGTGTTAGAAGATGAGTGTTTAACCAGTTAGCGATTGTAGAGAGACCCTTTTCAGCATATTGATACACAGTGTCCCAATATTAAATAATTATCAATTAATAAAAAATATATTTTAAGAAAGTTGAAAGAAAAGATGGCCTAGGTATCAGCTTTCTATTTATTCCGTCCGAAATTAAGTTGATCTTATATACTGAATATATATACAAATAAAATTATATTCATGAAATTCGCTTAAGAGCCATTACACACTAAATACTTACCCATTGCTGTACTTTATATTAATTTCGTCATGTTTATAACATTGAAAAGCCACAAAGGCTTGATAATTGGAATTGGACGAGTGTTATGATCTAAACTAAGCTACGAATTAAGAAATGTAGAAGTTTGAAACCAAAACATTATACGAGTTATGTAATAAGTTTTAATAGGTTTCCTTATTGTTAAAATTGTTTATAAGTTACTGAGTCGGCAGCATGTGCAACCATCGAGCATGTTGCAAAAAAGCGGAAATAAAAACGTGTAGCACATTCCGATAATTCGTATATATATATTATTTAATTTTATACTAGTAATGAATACTGTAAAAAAAATACATTGAAACAGAAGAAGAAAAACCATTAAAATATTGCAGATACTAATGACTTTACTTCACAGTTCAGATATATTTATAGAATCGATCCATGAGTTAAAAGCTAATATCATATAGGGTCAAATCAGATTGGATCGCATGAGATGTAACAGTTATGCAAAAAAAATACTGTCTCAAAATCTCTGTGCTTCTTTGTGACAGTTCTGTTTTTCTTCAAAGATAAAAATATATATTACACTTGTTCTGCATACAGAAAAAATAATTTTCATATCAAATCATAATTTTAAAATTATTTGCACGTTATTTGCGTTATTGTTTAATTTCATGTATTTGATTTCCCTATTAACACATAATTTACAGGTTGTTCGAAAAAGCATAATCATATTTGAATTACTTTTTCTGACCCTAGAAATGGACAATTTTCTAAGAAGATAAATATAAGACTTAAATAATTGGACCATCCTTAATACATTTTATCAGTTAAATACTTATCATAGATAATTAATTATCCTTTTGGCCTTTTTTTACGAACTATGGTTTTCTTTGAAAAATGTTGTCCATTTCTATAGGCACTCTGTCTTACTGTTCAGATAATTTCTTCTTTTCTCTCCATCTGCTGTACTCGCTTTTTTTACTCATCACTTTCCCAAGCTTTGTGAGGCATTGTCGGCATTCAGTCTTACCGGATTCAGCCGAATTCTACGTGTAGCAACTGCCTATCTGACCTCCACAATACATTTCACTAGATAAATTCAGTAAAACTTGTTGTTTATCCCATTGTAAAATCGGTTGTCAGAATTGTAATGACTTAAAAACTGCCAAAGACCCACCATAACGGTAGGGAGTAACTGCTGAACTTTCCTAGGCAGGTAGCAAAAGTATACGAATAGTCCCATTCGAGAACCAACCGCGAAATACGAATATATTAACCCTTCACACAATACCGTACCCTCAGCCGATTAGGCTACAGAAAGTACCGTAGTGAACTGCCGCAGTTAGCCTCATGGAGGCTTTTACTGTTTTACCGGACTAAGTTGGCAAGACATTACTAATACGCCTCCAGCCAGAGCCAAAGAAATATAAAATATATAAACTCTAGTAAATTGAAAGTGAAGTTTTTTCTGAGGCAATCGTATAATACAGATTACAAGTCTGTCGTAATTTCAGAGAGTTTTTGTAGCAATTACAAGTAATCTAGTAAACAATTAATGATTGATCAAAGGCAGCATATACACCCTTTTGTCAGCGTAGGTATGAAGCAAAAACAAAATGGTTTCAATTACTTTTATGAAAATCATTACAATGCCTCCTTCTGTACTTTGATCGTAAGTGTATGTATTGTTATCGATATTATTAAGACCACGAACTAAAAGACGTAGCATAGGTATGCCTCTCATCAGGTGTACCGTCGAAATAGTCAAGATCGCGGTACCGGTAGATGCAAGCGGCACGATGTCGTTCGGTGTGGCGTTCTATGGGGAAGGAGCCGTTGTTCAACAACGGAAGTCTTCCGGCTGATGATGATGAAGATGATGATGAAGATGATGACGAAGATGATGACGATGATTATTATGAAGATAATAATGATGAAGATGATGTTGATGACGATGATGATAATGTGCTTATTTAAGTTATGACAAAACAAAAGTATTAACCTGCTTTGTAAATAGTTTTCTTTTTATGATCCAATTCAGGCAATAAATACAATTCATCGTGTTTACTATACAAGTAAACTAGTTAGTAGCTGACACAGATTAAATGGGTATCGAAGGAAACCACGTTAATTAATGGAATAGCTACTAGCTTAGAAAATCGTGTTTTTGCCACACGTTAACACTATTAATATTTTAGGTATAATCAACGCCTTTTTTACTATTACTTGTGCGTTTAAGGTTGTAGAGCAACTAAACCAATAAGGTTCATGAAATACAAAACAAAACTTAATATGAGTTTTTTATTTATGAGGTAAGTAAGTAAAATTATCTATCTTACGAAACATTAAATTATCTTTTCACACACTCAATCCACTATACACTACTAAATAAACCACGTTAAGACGACATTGCAAAATCGGTAAGATAAAATTAATGTCTAACTAAATAGACTGACATCAAATGTTACAAAGGAAGGCTACGCTAGTCATTAGCTTGTTATGCTAACGATTTTTACTATTATTTTTATTTCATTACGAAATGTTTACAGATTAAATTAATATAATATATATTTAACATAAGCTTAATTCATCTAGATTTTATATATCCCAGAATAATGACATCGCAAATTTCGAGAATAGAAATACTGATTCTACAAAATTAAAACCATGTGAAGGGAAATTGCTCTATTATAATATAAGAAGCGGCATCAAGAAGCATGCTACTTGATTTAATCGTTCATATACAACCCCTTACGCGATTGGGACATTTTATTATATGTAAAAATTCTTAGCTAAATTTTATTGGTGCAGTGATTTAGGAATGTAACCATCCACTTATTGTGTCATTTTTTTTTTCGTTATTATAAATATAGTTCAAAGGAAAATGAATCGCTCTTATGCTTTTCGTTAGCCTGAGGCTAAATCCACACATAGGTAAAACAGGCCATACGCAGCTCGCGCGGCTTTTGGAATTTTTGAATGGCTGACAATGAGCGGAAGTGTGATTCAAGGAAAAGTTTTGTATAATTTATAACATAATTTCTTAAAAAGAAAATACAAAAGTTGAGTGGGATGCGTGCAGTACTTACATTATTAGACATTTTTTTACGAAAATTCACTATTAGTGAACCCAAAGAATAAGGATTTCTAGAATCGTAACATAAGGTATCATGCTATGTAGCAGGTTAGGCTCATGGCAAAGTCAGCGGCGAGGCCAACTGAAAGCAATGCGGAGTCACCATGAGGAGAGGGGTAAGCTTCAACGTCAGCCCACCCATAGAGCTTGTTAAACGATTGTCAGATATTAATACATATACCGTAAAATGTCAGACGGTAAACAGAAATCCTAACAAGTTACGGATTATATTCTATTATTATACTATTTCTTGTATTATAAAGTAAAGGAATCTTATTATTGATTAATATTACGTGATACAATGTTAACGGCAATGTGCCAATTTAAAGCCTTTGGTTAGGACAAATAATGGGTGTACGATTTAGGCTATTAAACATAACAAACAATTTGGCACCTATATTTTACGTTCATTTTAGTAACGTTTCCTGAAGTCAGACCTGTAAAATAATTACGTGTAATTTGAAGGTTCCATTAATAAAAACAATAAATTGAAACAGATGGTAATGTCTATTGGACGCCTCAATTGTAAAGTAATTGTTTATATCGAATAACACCTAAAATTGCGAATTTTTCGTCATATTCCCCTTATTTGTTCCCAACCAACGACTAAAGAACGATGTAAAATGTCCCACATTCGATATCACCAAAATTACAAACTAGATGCTCAACGAGAGCGAGCTTTAGAAACGACGACGTTTGTTAGGATAATCGTCCACTTGGCGCGGTCCTTCCCAACCGCGGTTCGGCGGCATGTCGTCATAACTCCCTCGCGGCATGTCGTACTGGTCTCTGAAGCCTCCATCCTAAGTAAGCAATCACAATACTTTCTAATAGAATTTAACTATATCAAATTTCAAAGACATAATAACTTTATGTTATGTCAAAGCCGGGCTTCACAACATGAAGCTTTTCAATTTTAATGGCGGTAGTTAAGAAACCTTTGTATTTACTAGGGACCAAACGTTCCAATACTTTTCAAACGTTTTAACTGTTGTTTTCCTAGTAACTATGGAATTCCATTTCAATATTCAGTTCAATTAAATATTAAATCCCTAACTGCTACAGCAGAACTATAGTATTTATGCCAGCGAAAGCCTCAATGAAATAACGTATTTCATATGCGTTTATTGGTGTGTTGTAACTTAAAAGTATTTTAACTTGATTGCGCGAAGCTCCTAAGATTTTTTTTAGCCTGATTTTACACACATGCATTTTTTTTAGCCTGATTGACACAAGTTTATTATTGATATGATGGTCAACCACTTCATGAAATATATTCTTTTCAAAAAGTGGCTGGCCATATAACTTGATCAAATATTCGATTTGCCACGACATCTAAATACAGCGGAATTACCAAGAAATCATAAAATATTGTAATTAAATTTTGTCTATAAACAAAATTAACCTTGGGGACCTAAACATTAAGTATATAATTGAGGAAAATCTCAACACCTATTGGTTTTTTTTTTACTTTGACGCCTTTATTATACCAACTTTAATATAAAGGCCTCCGTGCCTTATGGACGTAACGACCTAATGACTGCGCGCATACAAGGTGTACACGTGTTAAGCCCACAAAACACGTTGTTGATAGTGAGCCACATCGTTTTTCATGGGATATACACTAAAGATATTATTAGATACTTTATATTCTCTGATATTTCACATATGGAAGCCACAACAGTCTAAGACCTTCGTACTTTCTATGTTACATGATATCGAAGAACCTTTTAAATCATTGTTTAAACATGTGCAGAGTGTAATCCAGGCAGTAAATATACATCCAAATATGCAGAAAACTCATCCTTCACTTCACTTTTATGCAGATTGTATAACGTAAAAATGTTGCATGACACCATACGTAACATTGAAAGTATGACAAACAGCGGAATGATTTGTTCCTTAGTAAATACGGGTAGTTTATTTTGTTTTGAGTTATGTAACGGTGGGTATGTATTATAGGCAGTATTGCCATAGTTTCATAAGAAATGATGTCCAGAATAAAAATAACAGATGTTTCCAGTTATAAATTCCGTCAATTTACAACTTTTAAGCACAAATGATCAACATGATAAGATATAAAGAGAGGTACATTGTACCATTATCATAATATTTTTAAAGATTTTTCAGTTCTTATTATAATAGGGACCACCTAACAGTAAACGCGACATTTTTATCTTAAATTTTGTCGATAATGCACTGTCAAACAGTTCTAAAGTATTTCATATATCAATTAACTTAATGTTGTCACCAAATCAAATATCAACATTACAAATCACAATAATGGTAGGTATATAAAAATGAAAAATGTTAGTAATTGTAACATTTTCATTTGTCAGATATATGATGCAAATGTTCAGTGGCCTAAACATTCGACATGATACAAAATATTAGCTGATGAAAACCTGTAAGATAATCATATTTTGTCATCCCTTGCAAAGGTAAAGAGAACTTGCATCACAAGACCATCGAGACTTTACCCATCCCAGTAGTCAAAAGACACAAGCCCGTAAAAAAATATCATAACTCACCATTGGCTGCTGCTGATCAAACATGCCTTGTTCTTGGCGATCCAACATTGAATTCAGTCGTTGCGCCTGCAATAAAAATATATGGGTCAATATTATACTAAAAAAAAAAAACAAATCAAGGGAAACACACCAGATAAAACATGTATCACATGGCTGATAATGACTGCATTTTACAATGCAGTTTCTGGTTTCAAATGGATTGGTTTGGATAACAAACATATACATACAGTCGAAAAAATTATGGCTAGTTCATTATAAACAATTCGTACTTGTGTGTATGAATGAAGCTGTACTTAATATATGTTCTAAACTTGAGCACTGCTGAAAATAAACCTCAAAAGGGAGCTTTTCTTCTTATTGAATGTATCCATCAATGGCATAGAGCTTATGAATATATATTTATGTATTAGTACCTGAACGAAAAGAGTGTTTTCTTGCTGGCGGCGGCGCAGCTCGTCGTCTTGGTTCCGCATGCGCTGCGAGAGCTCCTCCTCCTGGCGCAGCAGCTGCTGGCGCTCCGCCTCGCGCCGCTCGTCCGCCGCGCGCTCCGCCATCTCCCAGCTGCGCTTCTGGCGCTCGCGGTCCTGCTCGCGCTGACGCAACTGCTCGCGCAGCAACTCAGTCTCATGTTCATACCTACCAGACAAATACATTTTTGTTAATATATTTCAATTTAAAATTTAAAGCAATACATACTTTGAGTCTATTGCCAGATTACCCAGTGCAATAGATTTTACTTAACATACTATCAGTTTTATTCAGTTTTTAGCAAAGGTTTTTTTTTACTCTTTTCTGAACAGGACTTACTTGGCATATTCCATTTGTGCTTCTAACTTCTCTTCCTCTGCAGCTAACTCTTTCTTGAGGGCCTCTTCCTTTTGGCGATGAAGTTCATGCAGTTGCTTCCACCTTGTTCCATACTCATGTTCAAAACTGCTAGGCTCACTAAATCTTGGACCAAGTTCACGGGCTCGTAGAAATTCTGGATGTTTTTTTGGTAAATTCTTTTCAGGGTAGCCATCAAACTCATCAGGTTCCTCAAAGCTTTCTACAATAACTGGACGAAGTGATCTGCAAAACAATATATATTAATATCTGATATTTTTAGAAAATACTTTTCATAATAAGTATTTATAAAGTGGTTAAACTTACGATGTCAAGAAAAAGCACTTCTCTGTGCAATTACGAATTGCGGCCAAAGCACTGGGTTTTCTTGCAAATTCAACAACACCCTCACCTAGTGTTTTCCCTCTTTCATCAACACGAACATAGGCCCTCTCAATTTTCCCAAATATTTCGAAAGCACGGTACAAAAGCTCATTTGACACGAAAGGTGGCAGATTTTTCACACGCACGGCACTGTTGTGGGGAGCAAACCTTACTCTGAGTGTTCTTCCACTTCTCATTTTGCCATCTAATTCCCTCTTTGCTCTTTCAGCGTTCACTCTGTAATCCTGTTGAGATGAAAATAATGTATAATAAACAATGTTCCTAAAAACATTTATAATTATTAAACCATGATCAAATATGTCAATTTTAGATTTATAATGTCAAGCTCAATTAAAACAAATTACCATTTTGATGAAACCAAAGTTCTTCTCCTTGTTAATAAATAGTTCTGCTGTCTCACCAAATGGAGAAAACAGATTTGTAATTTCTTCCTCAGTGGCATCACCTGTGAGATTTCCAATATACAAGCGACTTCTCCCATTGAACTTCACTTCAGGCTGATCAATTTGGGGCAAATCTATCAAAGGCCCAATTAGATCTTTTAACTTGTTTGCTAGCATTTGTTCCTAAAATAATAATAAAAAATCATTATCATTTATTTTACAGATACACATGTACGCATAAAGACTGTTCAAAGAAAATAAAATAAAAAACCAAATTTAAAGTTTACTGCCAAAACCTTTTATTTAAAATGCATTTACCTCTCTCTGGGCTGGTTTAATTCCATCTTGTTGTGGTCCACGCATGTTATTAGGACGTTGTTGGTTACGAGGTGGGCCTCCAGGGCCGCCACCTGGTTTCTGGCCAAATGGCTTGTTTCCTTGGTTAAAGTTGCCACCTTGTTTATTTCCAGGGCCACCTTGACCCCATCCAGCCTGCTTGTTACCTCCAAAGTTGCCATTAAGATTCTAGGAAAAAAAAACCATCAATCAATATAGGTGTTAACACATTATAACATAATGATATTGGGGATTATGCCCTTTACCTATTTACAAAATAATATGTATTGCTATCTTACCCTCTGTTGTTGGTTTTGGTTAGAATTCTGGTTTTGGTTGTGTTGAGTTTGATTATTGGGCTCAACATTTGCAGCCTTGTCAACATGATCTTTCGACTCATTTTTAGGTTGCACATTAGGGGCAGGCTTCTGCTGTTGTTGTGGGGGTTGCTGTTTCTGTTGTTGTTGTTGCTGCTGAGGAGGCTGAATTTTCGGTGGCTGAGTTTGCTGTTGAGTTGCCTGCTGAACTTCAGGTTTTGCTGGCTGTTGGGGAGCCTTAACATTCTGCTGTTGCTGGTTTGGAGCTGGGGCAGGTTGTTGAGGCTTCTCAACATTAGCAGGTTGTGCTGGCTTCACCTAGAGAAATATAAATTCAAGGTACAAGGTAAAATTATGGTACAAGTTAGATGTTGTTGACTTGTAACTTATTTTGATATTAAGGCGTCTAAGGAGGATAAACTATTGTTTAAATTTGCAGACTAGCTGAGACAATCAGTTAATAAGTACTGTTTCTGTTGTTAGGACATGTACTTGATGTATACAGCGAAATCAATTTCAAAATATTATAATTTTATTTAAATGTTAGTAATAATTATCCTGTCAGATAACATATAAATAAAATCCAAAGATGATACAAATGGTCCAGTACATTTTGAGTAGTAAAATAATTGTAAAACTACACATACCTACTAATTTTGTTTTATAAAAATTACCTATTAGAGAATATAAAATAGATTCCTCACATAAGTTGCGTCATTATCTTAATAACCATATATGTACATTCAAAGTATTTATTTTAATACCAGGAGCAGGATTTTCACATGCACTACATTCATTTCTATAACATTTTAAGTATACTCAATGTAGTAGAAGGTATTCTTACTCAGTTTTTTAATGCTATCAGTGTTATGTAGGTGGTATAGCATAATCAAACATCAATTTAGATATTCTTGAATACAGCAAAATAAGGACAGAGCTAAGTAGTAGGTACCTAACACAATAATAATATGTAACTTGTAATGCATATAAAGCTTATGGATACTAATTTTGTGGGAAGAACAAAAACTTTGCGACCCACGCGTTGAAAATCATATAGAAAAGCGTAATCAATATTCCCAGTCCTCAGATCTAAGAAGGATTCCAAGCCAGCACAAACAAAATGGCGACCTTACTAGCCTAGCGGTATATCCAATAAATGTTGCTTATTTTTATCGATGCCAAATGCTCAAAATAGACTAAATAGTAGATATATCGAAGCAAAACAGAGACCGTATCTATAAAATATACAAATGCGATAAAAAAATCATACATTGATAAAAATAAGTACACCCACCTCATTCGGCCGTTGACCTCCTTGACCGTGATTTAGATTTCTATGATCAAATCGCGAATTATTGCGGAATCCTCCTCGGTTATTACCACGACGACCCTGTCTCTGTGGCTGTGGTGGGCCGCCAAATCCCCTCTGGTTACCAAATTGATTCATGGCATGCATTTGCATTCTAGAAATACATCAAGTGAAAGTAACTTACTAATGAAATATTGGATCTCCAAATAAAATCAATATGCACAATTCTTACCTAACACCGCTGAAACGAGATAGGTTAAACTTTCTCCACTAACACAAATTCCACACTAAAACGCAACTTCTACGCCTCAGCTAGGCAATCGTAGCGAGAGCGAATCGGGAGCAGCGAGTTAGCCGCAGTAACGGAGAACAAGTCTGAACAAGAATGTTGGTCAGCCAGGCGCCAGCCAAGCATTCAAAATGGCGTCGTTTCCGTGACCTCTCTTTAGTCTTTGCAAAGCACAAAGATCTTGTAAACCTATGGATCGGATATTATCTATAGATCTGGAGTGCGTGCTTTTAGTATACACAAGAAACCTAAGAGTGAGCCTATCAGAGTTTGCACCGTAAGCAGTAGTGTGAACTGCTGTTTTCAAAAAAATTTCTCAAACACTAATATTATCCTAACAATGTCAAAACCATCGATATTTTCTTGTATGATTCACGTTGCGCGAAAATTAACTTAAATCAGTAAACGAATGTACTATACTATAGATACAGACTAAAAACTGTTCTCGCTTGGCACAAGGGGAAACTAGCGATAGTAGCAGTCTATGTATAAGTTTAGTCTATGCGTGCGTGCCTTTCCAAGATCACAAGAGTATCAAATGGTCTAATTTAGGAGCTTCATCACTACAAGTGCTGTCGTGCAAATCAATGTCAAAATTTAACACTCATGAATCTGAAATACTTCCAGAAAAACTACATAAACACTTCATTAATAAACAATGAGTAGATAAATGGAAATATAGAATAAATGTAACCAATAACAAGTTAAATTAATATAGCACTCTTCTTGTCTCCGATTGATTCAAATTTGCTGTGTCCGACGGGGAACTATTTCCAACAATTTACTGCCAGATTTAGATAAGTACATGTGTTGGTATTTCACTCAACATTTTGTTCCGAGCTCAGAGTAATTACTAAAGCAGTTAGTTAGTTAGTTGTTAGTTATTAGTCTAAGGTTCCGAGTGTGGAGTCCATTCAGTCCATATTTACCCTAAAAGTTCATGGATGAACGCTCTATAATGATTGTCCATGATTGCCTTTGGAATCTCAACCTGCTTTTCATCTTTTCTCTATGATCTCAACTATCGTCAGCTGTCAAGAAGAGCAAGAGAATTATAAACAGTTAGAAACTAGGAAATTAAGGAAACACTTACCACGGTACAGTTGAGTACAGTACCTAATATAAAATAGATAAAGGAGAAAGGATTTAGGGACCAACAAGTTATATATAATATATATTATTATTTTAATCTACTTGTAAAATATACGTGATACAGGTAATCCATCATGTCAATAAAAAGTAACAAAAACCTTGTATAAAATAAACATATATATTTACTATCTATCCACCATTGAAACCGTAGTTCCTTGAATTTATCAGAATTATAAACATGGGCTAAAAACCGGGTTCAACTATAAACTACAAAACAAAAATTTCAGCAAGTTTTGTGGCTGCTGTAACTGTCCTCGTTAATTATTCCAGTTGGCTGCCTTAGGCATACATATATTCTTAAACAAAATCATTAATTATATATAATATAAATCTGTTATGGCCTTAACACAAATGCATATCATGTTATTTTTACTTTTAATTATTTATCTAGGTACCTTCTTTTTTCCGACTGTAAAAATGTATCATTCAATTTCAAGTAGTTGCTGTTGCAGGAATTAGCAATGGAATCAACAAATGAAAATAATGTAGAGGAGGATGAAGAACAAACTCTTACAAAAACGAAATATCCTCTATTATCATTTGAAAAACAAATATTTATTGATGCCTTTGAAAAAGATGCTCTGGTTATTATGGCTAAGTAAGAATGATTATAAAAATAATTTGTCCTACGCAATTATTCTCAATATCTAATAATAATACTTTCAAATTTGCAGAGGAATCAATTACAATAACATTTTATCAAATTTGCTGTGGATTTATAAAGATCCTGGAAATTTAGTCTTCGTAATAAATAGTAGTGAACATGAAGAAAAATATTTTACAGAAAAGTTTGGATTAACAGCCTTACCTAACTTAGGTGCAGAAAGGTATTTTTTACAACTTTATTTCTTCAATACTTAGTAAATTTAATAAATAAATATTTCTAGTTATTTGTAAAAATTGTGTAACTTATAAAAGCATCCCGAACTAAACCTAAGGTTACATGTTCTTACAGAGAAAAGACATATTTAGAGGGAGGAATTCATTTTGTTTCCACAAGAATATTGGTTGTGGACTTGTTGAAGAGCCGTGTTCCCATATCTCATATAACTGGCATAATAGTGCTGAGAGCGCACACTGTTTTAGAATCATGTCAGGAAGCCTTTGCATTGAGGTTGTATAGGCAAGGTAATAAGGTAAAATATGCTTTCATATTTTTATTAACCTGTTGTATGCCGGAAGCGCAGATCTACGCGAGACACAATTGAATTCTATTGTCTTATTTATTGCGGCATGCGAGAGGTTAATCATATTATTAATTTAAATTCTTGTAATATAATAGGCTGAATTTAATAATATATTTTTTCAACAGACTGGATTCATTAAGGCATTCTCAAATTCTCCTATATCCTTTACTTTTGGATATAACCAAGTTGAAAAAATTATGAGAGCACTATTTGTTACAGAATTGTTTTTGTGGCCAAGGTATGTTTTTATAGATACTCATTTATTATTCCATAATGTGGTATAATGATTAATGATTGTAGATTTTTATATTATATAATATTGTCATTTAAAAAGCATTGTACACAACTCCTGTAAATAAAACAAATAAAGGGAAATTAATTTCAATATTTACTATATAACATCCTATTTAATTCTACAGTTATAACTTCCTTGATTTTAGGTTTCATGGTACAATAATCAAGAGTCTTAAGAACAGACAGGCTAAAGTGGAGGAGTTGCATATTCCCTTGTCTTCAAATATGAGCTATATACAAACCTGCTTGCTGGACATCATTAATTACACTGTGAAACAACTTAAAAGTATTAACAGGACAATAGACATGCAGGTAATTATTTTATTCCTACTGAGAGTAACTAACATGCTACCTAGCAATCAACCAAGAAACATTTGAAATAGATTTTTGAAAAACCTTTTTTCCATATTATAGGAAATCACAACAGAAAATTGTATCACAAAGAAGTTTCACAAGATACTTCAATCACAGCTGGACTGTGTATGGCATCAACTAAGTACAAGAACAAAAGAATATATTCAGGATCTAAAAGTTTTAAGGAGTATGACGGTGTGAGTATTGAAATTCTGTTAGAAAATCATTGTGCCAGAGCACAGAGCACACCATTAATGTAATTAAACAACAACCAAATTTTCCAATCAGTCTGTATTGATGGGAAAAGAACAGAATCAATAACTATTTATATGTTTAGCTGTTACGCCGTCAGAGGCCCTAGTTGCACATAATATCCAAAAGGCCAAAGTCCATAGTTTGCTGGTGGGCTTTGTTGGTGAGTGCAAGAATGGTGGCCCTCAGTTATTTTACTGTTTTAGCCACATTTATAATTATAACTAAATAACCAATTTATATTTAAATACCTAACTGTAACTAGTAATAGAAAAAATTGTGCATAAAGCAATGTTTATGTCCATATTATGATGTTTAACATTTACATATTTGGTTTTAGTAATTTGATTCACGATGATGCGGTTTCATTCCATGCTCTAGTAAGTAAATACAGCACTTCAGAATATGCCCAAGTGAATTCAGGATGGATTCTTTTGGACTCAGCCGAACAATTGTTTAGGTTAGCGAAATCTAGGGTGTATAATCATAGACAAGGTAAATAATATAACTGAATCATACCTAGGTGACACACAGAAGGCGTTACAATTTGCTTTATAATTTTTACATTAATATTTCAGAATTTGATCCTGAACCATGCCCTAAGTGGAGATGTCTTAGCGAACTTCTCACAAAAGAAATTCCAGAAGAAGTAAAGAAAAAAGATGGCGGAAATATTAATAAAACTAAGATTTTAGTCCTTTGCCAAGACAACAGAACATGTTCACAAATTAATAATTACCTTACTATGGGCACTTATAAATACCTATTCTACATGGCATTTAGAAGAGACTTGAATATAAATTCTGTGTCTTCAAAATATACAAAAATAAAGACCGAAGTACCTAAAGAAGAAATTAAGAAGGAAAAGAATAAAGATAAAGCAGAAAGCGAAGAAGCTAGTGATAGTAAAAATGATGAATTAAACATAGAGGAAACTAAATCTAATTATATTTTAACATTAACGCAGTGTGATGTCAAAGAGTCTGGCGACGAAAGTATTTTTGAACCAGCCTCACAGGTAAGCACACATAAAACAGGGACAAAGTAATAATGTATTAAAACACCTCAAAAATAACTTCTTTCTATTTACAGATTGATAATTTAGATCTCACACAATTAGAACTCGATAAACCAGTTATTTGCATACAAACATTTAAAGAGAGTGGCTGTAACTTCTCTCTAGAGCGAACATTAGAGGCATTGCGTCCTGAATATGTAATCCTATACCACTGTGATGTAGCTGCCGTCAGACAGATTGAACTGTTTGAGTCGCGCAAAAACCCTGAAGAACCAACTTGTAAAGTTTATTTCTTGATACATGATAAAACTGTAGAGGAACAAGCCTACCTTACTTCACTGAAGAGAGAGAAACAAGCGTTTGAGTTATTAATCCACACAAAGAGCGTAAGTAGTACATAGCAATATTTAATTTAAATAATTGCAAGTTATGTATTTCAATTATTTCTGATGTGGTAGGTACCAGTTATAATATAATCGAGATTTAATATATATTTGATGATCACTTGCAGGTCATGGTGGTACCTAATTACCAGGATGGGAAAACTGAGGAGTATTTTAATTTAAATGTAGAACATGAAGATAGCTTGTTAGACACTCGGAAGGCTGGTAATTACCCTCCTCGTTTATTTTGCTTATACCAGACTAATAAAATAATATAAGAATTAAGTCGATATTCGTAGGTCTCGCACCTCACTTTTTTTTACTTTAGATTTCTAGTGCAGAAACTCTTGTTAAGCCCTTTATAATAATTTAACTTTATTTCCTTTCATACAAGTATTGAAATTTATCCTACTTGCAGGTGGACAAGCAAAACAAAAGGAGAAGCCTATTGTTATAGTTGATATGAGAGAGTTTCGTTCCGACCTACCAGCTTTGCTACACAAAAAGGGAATCAATATAGAACCTGTGACTATAGCTGTAAGTAAATAACTTATCATTATATAAATACATTTGAAATGAAGGTATAGTTGGATTCAAAGTTAATGGCGGCTCTGAAGTTAGCTACACGCTGCGCAGTACCTCGCCCCGCACCCCCGCTGGCGCATAAGTTTGTTACTGCGCAGCGACTCGCCTCGTGTTCAGAGCCGCCATTAAGTTGCACCGTACTGTAATGAAGTGTTTATAATTAAATACTTTTCAGATAGGAGACTACATTCTAACTCCAGATATATGTGTTGAACGGAAATCGATATCAGATTTGATTGGGTCTCTGAATTCTGGACGACTATATACGCAATGCACACAGATGTGCAGGAATTACACTCGCCCCATCCTTCTAATAGAATTCGACCAAAATAAGCCATTCAATCTGCAGGTAATTGCATATAACAGACTTCGCTTCTTAATTTGTCGAGCAATTGAATGCGACTTCTGTCGAGTATTATATTGTAGTATTTTACGACTGCTAAACCGGTATGTTTATAGTACTGAGTAAAAGCTTCGAGCGAATGACTTTAACTTCTCAAGCAGTTCGTGTGGCCAGCATTTCGTCAACAGTTATGAATGTTTTAAATATATATTTCCTTTATATAATGAATAGCTGAAGCCTCTACAAAAATTCAAGCATTTATTAATTAAACAAGTCCACTTTTAAATTTCAGGGCCACTTAGTGGTGTCTACAGATATGTCTGGAGCAGACATACAACAAAAACTACAACTTCTTACCATACATTTTCCTCGGTTAAAACTGGTGTGGTCGCCTAGTCCTTACGCCACTGCCGAATTGTTTTATGAACTAAAGGTTAGTCAAGTTTAATTAAAACGTATATTTATTAGCAGAAAATGACATTAGATACTCATAAACTATTTGCAATTATGTTACAGCAAGGTAGAAGCAACCCAAATGTAGAAACGGCTCTGGCGCTCAGTGGTGACAACACTGCTGAAGATATGCATTACGAGCGCTACAATATCCTAGTTCATGATTTTGTGCAGAAGTTGCCAGGAGTAACCTCTAAAAACTTGACAAGGATAATGAACAGAGGACAATCATTGGATCATCTTATAACACTCGATCAAGTATGTTCATTTGCTAATGTATGCAAGTATTTGTGTAAATATTGATTTAATCTTGGTCGAGACGCGTGCACAGCGGTTTACAAGGTGTTGCCGGCTCTGAAGTCTCGGGTTCGACCCCCGGACGGATCAATGTAGATATCACATTTTTCAGTTTCGGGTCCAGATGTTTTTGGTACCTTCATTGTCTCTGAACATAACACGTAACTACTTAATTTGGATTCAAAGAAATGAATGTAATGTTTTCTAAATAAGGTTTACCTTTTCAGAATGAGTTAAAAGAGATGATAGAGAACAAGGTGGAAGCAGAAACATTGCATGCAATACTACATGTCAAGCCTCGGCCAGTTGATGCTAATAAGGACAACAAGCCTTTTGGCAAAAGAAAAATCACAGGCAAACTATTTCGAACTAAAAATAAATAAAGTAGATTTTAAAGATTAATTTATTTCAAGCCATACAATAATTTATTGAATAACAAAGTGAAAAATAAATATTATTTGTAACAATGTAGGTATTTTTCTTTTTCTACAAAATCGAAATCGAAAACAAGAAGAAACACTGGTAAATATCAAAATATCACACTGAGATATAATCAACGCCAATTACCTAAAACAAAATAACAAGTTATTTTTTTATGTAGTGGTAATAATGCAGTGTGTTTATCATTACATTGTCATGATGAGTACATTTAAAATTGGCATGAATGTTAAAATTTTATTTAATCTTTTCTATTCTTATACCAAAATATATAAGACAACAATAAATTAGTCTTGCTAGCCTTTAATTATTTATTTTGCCAAGGATAATAAAACCGCGAGATCCTTTGATTATCATAGTGAAATAATATTACTAAAAAAGTTTAGTTTATTGTTCTACAAAACTGCGCATAATTGCGTAAATATATAAAAGAAATCAAAGACTCAGTCCTCCATAACCTTTTCACAATTTTGTCAAAGATATGCACAATACCTCGTAAACTTTCCATCGATTCATATAATACGACACTTTGAAAACCCTGCGAAAGACATTTACATAACTGTACTTACTATAATATAAATGGCAAGTCGAGGTAATTAAAAAGAAAAAAATACTAATTTATTATTATGTTAAGGTCTCTTTTTCAAAAATCCCAGAAATGTTCTTGCCATTTTACCTGAAAGAAACATGATATTTAATTTTGTCTACATGATTGAAAGTTTAATAAAAAACATTTATCTGTAAATATTAACTGTGTCTGTAAACAATTCTGGTAAGTATTAATATAAAATTAGTTAAAAACACAAAACATATGAATTATTTTTCTGATTAATTATCTCGACTATAATAATTTGCAATATACATTTTTACAATCGTCTATATGAATGAAAATAATGTTTTTGAAGTCGTTACTTCGTTAGTTTATTATGGAACAATAGATAATAAGTAAGGATAATGACTCTGATTCTGTTACACACGAACTAAACTTAATTTAGAGGCTATCAGTATATTTTACTCTTGTACACAAAGAGGAAAGAGTAAAAAGTAAAGACTATGTCAGACACGGACAGATGGAGCTTTCGCTTTAGTCTAAACAAGATTTTACATAAAGACGGCACGCTCAAACATGTGCACTAAAAACAGGTGTTCAAGTCGAATATTATCGCTGTCCTGGTCTCACGCAATGTTAGAGCAGATAACAATGGTTTAATTCTGGTTTAGTTTGCGAACAAGAGAATCAGCTCCAATTATAAAAGGAGATAACTATGTACTAAAACTATAATTTAGTATTATGGTTGTAAAAGCTATCCAATATATATAACCATGTAAAAAATGGATAACTTAGACTACACAACAGTCGACAAAACTAATTGAATGTAAATAATTGATATAATTAAAAAAAAAACAGTCATTAGAAGACTATAAACAGCTAGCATAATTTTCATTATAAATAAATGAACTAAACAACAGTTGAACCAATAACCAAGTTATCACTTAAGCATTAATTATCTAATTTATATACCTACTTTTGAAACCTTTTCTAGGTCTACTGCGTGCCGATTCTATAGAATTATAAGTGTTTATTGGTGTACATTTAACATTTTTCTTTATAGGTAGGAATATAAAAGTCAATTAAATAGAACTTTTACAGTAGGTACATTTTATTATTGCACACTATGTATATTTTTAGATATACATAATTACATAATGTGCAATTTTGTGTAGAGTGACCATAACAAAGCTTTTAAGTGCAGTCAGTCACTTACGATATTGATGATCCTTGTCTGTGAGTGGTACATAGATGACGCTCATTAGTTTTTTCACAGTAGTCGTGCCATCAGCTGCTTTGTCCACCTATAAATATATTTTTGTTATTAGAAAGTAATATGTTATATTTAGTTATAGGTACACTGAGGGCTGTAAATATTTCATTTAGTATCTGATTTTCGGTATATGTATAAATAAATAAACAGATATATCATCTTCAGGATTATATATCGAAGAAAAAAAGTTTGTTTAAAAATATTATCAGACCATATTTAGGTTGGTCCATAATATGTACAAATAAAATAAATGAAAAATTAGTTACTTGAGTTAAATGTTGTTCTCCACCTTCAGGTCCTATGGGTACAATCAGTCTACCACCTGGTTTCAGCTGATCAACCAACTGTAATATAACATTTTTTTTTAATTACTGCAACATAAATTTTATTAGTCTATAACTGTTGCAATTTGTCCATATATGAAGACTCTTATTTAGTGTAATACTTAGAAAAAAAAATAGACTTACAGCTTGGGGGAGTGTTGGCGCAGCGGCTCCTACATGAATTGCATTGTATGGTGCTTCAGCTTGATATCCCTGACGTCCATCACCAGCTAAGGATATATTTGATATTATTACAGTAACATTTTCTTAAATGTAAGATTATAACTGTGCCTGCAGACAGACAATGCTGCCACAACCGGCCCAGGAGGGGGTGACAGGCTGTCTCACCACAAAAATAGAAAGACTTGGGCAAGGCTTTCACCCAGCAGTGGGACTGCATAGGCGAAAAAGGAAATCCTAAATTCATTAAGTTTCAAACATCATAGCATTGATAAAATACTTACATATCAATAGAATCCTGTCAGAAGACAGAAGTGTAGGGTTATCCAGTTTAATATTTTTAGTAGCTAGGGTAACAAGTTCTGGTATGTGTTCTATGCCCACTACTCGACCTGCTTCCCCTACCATCATTGCCATGCAAGCAGTGAGGTAACCTGAACCAGATCCAACATCCAATGCTTTTTCTCCAGGTATTAGTTGGTTCTTCAACTTCTCTAGGGCATGTGCATGCTAAAATATAAAATGAGATTAATTTGAGAGGTCATTACATTAAGTTACAATAATAAAAAAAGAATTTTATCAAAGGCTTTGTTAAGTTTGTAAACAAATCATATTCAAAAAGCACTTAAAATTAAACTTAGTTTTACTGTAATGTTACCAAATCTCGAAGATGATTTGATGCCTTATAAAATGACGCAAAAGAAACAACAATAATTAAATAATAACAATACTTCACCATATGTGGTGCACTGATTGTTGCAGAGTATCCAATTGACTGTGGAGAATCATGATATGGTGCATAGGGACAGTAGTTTTTCCGGTCAACAGCCAGCATTGCATTGGCAACAACATCTGTTTTTATAATTCCATTTGCTAAAAAAAATCGTAAATATATCATTGGTTTCTGCCAACAACAAACAGAAAAGTATTGCTATAAAATAGGTCAATTGCGAACTCAGAACATATCTATTCCTGATTAATGTCATATCTTAATGGGATTATAATTCCATAAATATATACATAGTAATCTTCACTTAAGCGGTTAAAACTATAAAAGAAAATTCTTACCCCGCAAATTTCGGATCATATCAGCGTTACTAACTCCATGACTTCGCCAAGCCATTGTTATAATACATAAAACAATAACCAGCCCTACAAGCACAGAATAGTTACGCCATACCCATATGTTAACTATAGTTATTAAATAATCTTTTTATGAGCTTTTTAAGATTTTTTTCGTCACTTTACGAAACTTTCCAACGTTACCAACTGTCAGCGACAGTGTCATAGCAAACTATAAAAAAATAGATTAAAATATTTTAAATACTTAGACAGGGTTGCCACACGGGTTCTAGATTAAGTTAAACATTAATTTTCTCTATGAAATACCTAAACTCAAATTCCGCACTAATCTTCCGAACAATATAGTCGTTGTTTTAAAAGTAGTCATTTGAAAATAAAATATGTTTCCGGCAGTCTGAACAATCGAGTACTATAGAATACCCTTTGAATATATATAAAAAAATGTATTTTTTGGGCTTTTACCATTAGAATTTGGTACACCGTACATGCTAGATTTTACTAATGACCGATGGAAAATTTTCGAAATACTTGACCGGCTTCTGATCGCGGGAGTTACACTGAGCGCCGTCTGCTATGTGATATGTGCACTGAAATCTTAATAGATTTCTGTTATTATCCTTTTGTTGACCTGCAAATTTTGACATATTATGTGTCATTACCGTATCTCTGAATGATTTGTGAATAATTGCTAGCAAATACATTGATTGATAACACTAGCATAGTCAGTAATATATTTATCGATTAGAGTACAAAACTTATGCATGGAATTCGTCAAAATCAATCGACATTGTGAAATGATCATAAACTTTATCGACCAAAACCCTAAATAACTCATATTTTATAGCCAACCGTGTCGCAAGGTCGTCACAATGTAAACCTTACTGCAGTATCGATTAATACAACATTTTAAGTTATATAGCAATATTGGTAAATCTTAATAACAGTGTGAGCCTAATATTTTTTAATATCCTCAGAACCTAAAAAATCACTCTCATGTAAAATTTATTTGCGGTAGGTAGTAAGTGTCTAATTCATTGATCGTTATTCCAAGTACCTACCTACCTAGCTCATAAACCAAAAAATTAAATCATATCCTAATTTTAGTTGTGTTTTTGACACACGGAAATATTTTATTATTATTCTGATTATTTCGGAACTCCATTTGTACATTAAAGATCTTAAATAATTAAAAAGAATTTGATGGGGTGGTGATAGAATATAGAATATAATAAAGGAGATAGAACAGTCGGTCGTTAGATGCAAATCGGCCTTCATATTTTCTTAGCTGTTTTCACAGAAGCATTATTTAATTTTCTTTGTAGAACATCATAGAGCAACCATAGAGAAAAGTAATAAGTAGGGTAAAAAATAGAGAAATATAATAAGTAGGGTAGGGTAAAACAACTCTAAGTAGGTAGCATAGAGAAATATAATAAGTAGGGTACCTACTACATGTAGTGAACCTGAACTTGTAGACAGAGAAACTAAAGTGGACTGCAGTTGTCTCTGATTCTTTGCTCGCTGACTGCCACAGTGCCACTGACTGAATTGTTTGTTTACAAATTATTACAAAAATATTGACGATTTTATGCAAGTGCTAACGTACAGCAAGGTCTAGAATTTATTTAAGTTAAATAACGAGTAAAAAGTATGTTCTGCAGTTAAGTAATTTGGCAAAATGGTTTGTGACGGTCCTGATCCTCCGGAGAACAATCCGCACGAATTGGTTCCGCCTCCTAGAAATGAATTGATAATGCATCAAGGCGATGATAGTGACGAAGATCATGAGTATTTTGGTTACGAGCCTCTTGCGCAAGGTCCAGAGCTAGCGGTTTCAGACCATGATAGTGAGGATGATACTGAGGTGAATATTATATCTTGATCAATCATCAATGGTCTTCCATTTCAAAGCATGTTAAACAATTTGTGGTTTTCGCTAATTCTGCTATTTACAACAGTACCGATAACCACCCTTCCTTAGATGCTGAACCTGAAATACGCTAACTCTTTTAGTGAGAAAAGATTGAAATGTTTAATACCAACCTGTCTAATATTATAGCATTACATATGCCTCATCTTAAATTATCTTTTATAGAATGCTGAAACACCTCCAGGGGATGTGCCAAACATAGAGACAATGGATAATGTTTTAACTAGGGAAGTCTGGAATACTCCACGACATACAGATGATATTCAGATGGACAATGAGAGAGCACAACAGGTAAATAAAACAAAATCTATTCTATGTAATATATTATAAATATATGAAAAAAAGCCAGTCAATTGCAAGTTGGGCTCACACATAAAGGTTTGGATACCATCTTACAAGAAATAACTCTAGATGAACGTTTCTTATTATTTGTTGCTATAAGGGCATTGGAAATAGATGTATGCTGTGAAAATTCAACTAACTGGCTATTATAGTTCATGAGATACAGCCAATGGGAAATAGACAGATGGAAGGACAGTCAAGGCTAGATACTTAATTGCTACCTTTTAGATAGGAAGAATATTTTCAATATTACAAAAATAAGAAAAGACCTTACCTGAGATTAAAAAGGATCATTCTCTCTAACTTTTAAATGATTGCAGCAAAAAACATACTAAAGTGATGCATTTGGCTATATGCTTTTATTTCTATACTTATATAAATTTTCTTTTTAATTTATTTTAGGTAATGAGAGCAATGGAGAACTTTGCTCTACCCCAGGCCTCCATACCAGAATGGGCTCAGAGCATCTCGGAAGATCAGTGGAAACAAACTCTAAATGAAAGAATTGAAAAGTTAAAAAACAATAGATAAATTATAGTATAGTTTAATATTATAAGAAAATAATAAAAAAATGTTATCTAGGTACTTTTAAAATCTATAAAGTCAGTAAGTATATTAAAGCTAACACAAATTGTTCTATATTAGCTAGTAACAGTATAAAAAAATATATTACTTCTGTACAACATTTCTCATTACTAGTTTGTGTTTTATGTAGTTGACTATACACTGATGGCACTCCCATGGTTTGGTCAAACAATATGTTGCGGTCTTAACGCCATGAGACACTCGATCACATTGTCAAAAAATACTTAGTAACTTTTGCACAATGTGAATGTGAACGCTGCGGTCCAAATAACGGTATGTCACAAAAACGGCGTGTATCTGCTACATCTTCAAAGCAGCAGGTTCGATAAGTCATTATTATAATTCTTTTGACCATGTAACTATATGAGGTTTACCATACTTAAGTTTATGTTTTACACAGTTGGATCAAATATAGCAGCGCTGAAAGTAACTAATTTTGTTCTTTCATTTCTGATAAAAATATAAAATGGTGAATCAGCATAAAACTGCTCAGCTGATCTTGCTAATATTGCACTTGTGGCAGCCACGGCTTCAGTTCCGTATTCTGTAAATAAAGCATTTAATGCGTATATCTAAAAAGAAGTATATTTTTCTGGCGTGCCCATTGACTGGCTATACCAACTTATCTAAGTAGCAGTGTCTAAGATCATGCTTTCTCTCGTGAGGAACGAGTTCATCAGCTCTAGTTAATGCTGTCTATAATAAGTAAAATAGAGAATCAAGCGATAGGCATTTTGCTGTTGGTTGACACGCCTCATAAGTTATTTCCCAACGTATTAAAATGCTAATAAGTATAAGCCATATGAAATAAAAAAAAAAATGCGGATTTGAAAATCTTACCGTCTATTTTCATCTTTACGTCATGAATGATGGAATCTATGTGTATTCCTGGATTAGGAAGACTGTCTAACATCTGTGTTACTCCTTTGGTTTGAATTTGTCCTTGGTCTATATTAGTTATTATTTCTTCTTCAGTCTTATTTGCTATTGTATTGCTATTTACCATAAGTGCGAAATTTGCTTCACCAGGTGTGAACATAGTGCGCATTCCCATGGCTTTCAAAGTTTCTTCCAATTTAATGGAATTTTTTATTTCCATTTTCGGAAACCGTACAACGCATTTTTTCTTGGACATGCCATTTATTATTTCGTCAATCTGTTTGTAGTCTATCGATTCCATAAGTTCTAATAAACTCAAACGTCTAGGAAATCTTGGCTTCAAAGCGTACATAGTTGTTTCACTGTCGTTGTATGGTAGTGCTAGTATATGTAAATCTGCAAAAAATCTTTTGTTTAAAGGAGTGATCATTAGTTGAAGCAGGCCACAGGAATCATTTGTTCTCAGATACTTTTTTCTAAATGACTAATTTCAAAGCATCCAATACAATACTTACGATGTTTCCCAGAAAATGAATAACGGAAATTTCCAAAATTTAACATAAGGTCAGCCATGACTTCATCAGTACTTCTATTGAATGCCATTCTGTAAATGTAGGATTTTTAAATTAAGATTCCTCCATCTCTGTTCATGACATAAACCACATTCTGACGAGTGGTTCTTATTAGGCAAGTTGCAACATAAGCGTGAAGAATTTGACCTCTGCAGGTCGTTGATATAGCGCTTACATAATACCTTCATTGTTATTTTTTTTTCTTGACTATGTTTCTGAATTGTACAAAAACCTTGCGGTATAGTATCTAGGTACTTAACGGTGGACTAAAGAATGCTTTTAACAAATTAGCTACGGACCGACAGCTTTTTGTAGAAGAGACAAAACATTAGAACTTAGTAGGTCGTTAAAACTTACTTTGTCGTGTATTCCGGCACAAAGGGTTGTTCCCACTGGCCGCTGAAGTAGAGTGCACTTAACAATACCACCTTGGTTGATATAGGAAGAGGATGTAACAGAAACTGGTCTATGTTACCTTCTGTATGATTCTTAACCCACCTAAAAATAAAAACAGAAATAAATTTATCTACATCTTCATAGAAAAAATATCAGTATATGGGGTGATACTATGCTGGCTTGCTCGTTACGTGGCCTGTGCCACCTAAGGCGGAAACATACTTAGGTACGTGTCGTGGCGTGTAGTGACCCGCCAGAAGAATATCGGTTTCATGTCATACATTTAATATGGTTATTGACATATTTGCATGTCGTACGACATATGGTTAGGGAAATATTAAATGTATGAAACCGATATGCTTCTGGCGCGTCACGACACGCCACGACACGTAAGTATGTTTCCGCCTTTACTCTTCGTCTGGACAGCACGTTTACAGTTTCCGAGTAAAGTCTTGTAACAATTTTGCGTTTTTCCACGTGACTGTGGATCATCATCCATTAATGATTGGGCGAGGGTGTCCGGTAAAACTTACTATTGCATCTAAAAAATGGATTTATAGGAAATAAGTGTGGAATACAAAACACAACCAATGAAATCTTAAGGCTCCATTGGTCAGTCGACACTTGGCCCCACTGTCCCTGCAAGAAGACTATAGGTACAACAGACTGTTTCTACACTACAAGACCTAGGATTCGGAAAGTGTCCGTCATCCATCAATGGTAAGTACTTGTCAGACCTTGAACCCAGAAGCCAGTAGGAGTACTGGCTTCTAAATCCGGAATTTCTCCTTTATCGAATTGAACAGGATACCTATCTCATCGATCTCCTTTTGCTATTGCAGGCGTGATTTCCTACATGTGTTTTGTATTATTAACTTTATTATATACTCACGTGTATACTATACTGTATAATCACGAGTACCTTGTGGTTAGGGTATTACCGTAGACTTAACCAATGACGTGTTAAAAATAGTTTTTAGACTCACTCATTAATAATAAGTTTTGCTTCTTCGCTTTGTTTAAAATTTGTACTGAGTACTTCACCGCGGTACACGTCGTTAAGATATTTGCGGTATATTTCGCGTAACGGCGTGTGTTCATCTACAAATATGGCGTCAGCATACAATGTTTTTGAGGACACATTTGCATTTAATGCCTGTAGTAATTCGCCCAAGTGTCCGTGGTTTCTGCGGTTTACTAAAATATCTGGAAAAGCAAAATAATTTTATGTTAAGAGGCAAATTAAAAAAATATAGAAAATGTTGTTTTTCGTGTATTTTCTTTAATATTATGTACACATTTTCGTGTATGTATGTGGGTGAGTTAAGGTCTCGGCCCTTATTTTAATGGACCATCAAAATGTTATAGTTAGCTTCTATAATATCATAGCAAAGCAGCTTGCAATGGTAAAGCCAGTTTTGGATGAATGTGTAATATTCACACCTAATTATAATGTTAAGAGTCAACATTTGGAAATAAAAACCATACTTGTAATGTAACCTTTGCATAAGTAATATTTTTACCTTGGGAAAAACCGAGAGTCTCAGCTATTTCATTGTAAGTTTTCCCGACACTTCCGAGCAAAGCCATAGCTATTAATCCTAAAAAAATAATAAAATTACATTAGAATTATTATTGTATTATTAGAATATATTTAAGTATAATATTGAAAACAAAATGTCTTTAGTAGGTAGGTATACCTATTTGGGGTAGCGCTTGTCATCACGATAACCCTGTATGTCTTTAGATAAAGGCCACAAAGGCATATACGCCGATGGCGAAGAATTTTTACTTGAAAGGTCAAAGATTAACAGAATAAATATTATTGTATACTTATTTGTGTTTTTGGGATTTGCCAGATTTTTGCAAAAATCAAGTTTTTCCAAATAGGTAAACATTTTTAGATAGGTAACTATTTATTGCTATGTGTTAGCTGTAGATGCGGTTTGACCTATAATATAGGTTAAGCCGCGGTTGGTCCGTGGATGGGTGACCGTTCATAAACATGTCGAAAACCTTCCGTGTTTCGGAAAGCACGTTAAGACGTTGGTCGACGAGACTGTCATTCGTTGATCTTGGGCATTCGTTATATAAGTCAATTCTGAGAACCAGACTTACTATAGGATTTAATGGGATACTGTGTTACACAGTAAAAATGGGTTGTGAAGGTCAGATAGACAGTCGCTCCATGTACTCAGCTAAATCCAGTAAGACTGGAAGCCAACCCCAACATTGTTTAGGAAAAGCTTGGCAGGTGATTATTTAAATTATCGTGCTCGTGCAATATATTTTACATGTATGTGCAGTTCGAAAAATAAATGTGCTGTAAGTACCTATGTAGAAACGAATTGAACTTGTCATTGTGCCTCACTAAATAAAACTCATTCCTCTGAATTAAGTATAAATCATGTTTATAAAGAAATTGCGTTGTACATATTATAAAATCTACCGATAACATTTCAAGCAGAAAATTCACGGCTACCGTACTAGAGTTTCCTATTTCGTAGGGTTTTATTTTATTTCCAGACTTGGAATAGATATTTGTGTATCACACTCTTTTTTCCGTGCGGGAATCGAACCCGCATCACAGTGTGGCTCAACAGTGGCAGTTGGCGTAGTGACCTTATTCCACTCCGCTGTCCAATTAATTGGTGTTTAAACTTAATTTATTATGTGGGTATAGCTGCTACACAACAATTATTTAAGTATTACTAGTGTGATCGGTTAGTTAAGTTTTTTTTTTATTATTTTAGTTGAATACCTAATGTCCTCATCCCACTCTGAGGGCGCGGCAGCGAGGGGACCATAAATATAATATTACAATGGTGGGGAAACCTTACATGAAATAATTAAAATTTAAGAATAAATTTCACAGATTAACTTACCCGCTATACCACTTGGCGAAATTACGATGTTGTCGTTATTTCTTTCTTTCATCATTTTTACTAATAACTTATATCCAAACTCATTTATAGTACTTGCTACGTCTAATTCTGCCGGAGGAGCTGCCGTAGTTGTGCTAAAAGGAAAAATAAATAACACATTGAAAAGGTAAACTTCACAGTAGGTACTTAGCTAGCTGAGCTCCGCGTTTGCACCCAGTCTTCCCCTGCCCTATGGTTAACTCGTGCTTGTAACTAAACACTGGAGAGTAAACTAATACGTACTTAGCTGAGTAGGTATACATTTACTAGATATGCAGAGAGCTAGTACCTGCAGAATGTATCTTAATCGGAGCAGCCGTTTTAAAGATTAAACGGAACAAACAGACAAAAAGTAAACACTAGCTGAAAAACAGAGGAACAAACATACATTTAAACAAAAAAAATACTGATGAAATAGATGTGTATAGGTACCGGTAGTGACCTTACTAGAATATGTTTATGTCTATTGTCATGAGTAAAAACCTGAACTAACTATTTACCATAACGGAAATGTGTGACAATTTAAATACAAAAAACTCATATAATAATAAACTTAGCTTGCTAAACTTATTGATATGAAGGTAACCTACCTACATGTATTCAATATACTTACTTATTTAACCAACACGACCTATATAGCAGGATAATCAAATAGATGCTATACATAACATAACATATCATCACGCCTGTATCCCCGAAGGGGTAGGCAGAGGTGTACCAATGTACACCCACAGTTCGCCGATATGTTTAGGTAAGTCCCATGTAATAGGGGGCGAGCCTATTGCCACTTACCGGGCACAAATCCAAACTCCGACCTGCTACTGAGAATTTCATAGAAAAACCCAATAACACCTTGTTAGGAGGCAGTCAATGTAATCCGTATTATTTAATCCGTAAATATATTTACGGATTAAATTTCACAAATATTTTATAAAAAAATATTCTTAGCTGATGGTAAAGCTATTAAATATACACTGTATTAATAAACAGCTAATTAATTGGCTTACCTTATAACTGTATCCTCCATGATGTCCGTAGTAGCATTTGTGTTCTGCCCAGAGGACAAATGAATACATAGTGCAGTTAGAGCAAATATTCCCCAAGCTTTAAAGTCCATTGTATATCTAAAAACTGTAAAAAGGAAATCGTGTACTGCCAAAATGTATTGTCTATTATTAGTATCACTATAAGTTAAGAAAAAGTCCAGCCAAATGCGTGTAGCCATGTACAGGGTGTTACAAAACCCCTGTCTTAGCCGAAAAGGTGATATAGGGTTCACAATCACATGCCCAAATAAAATATCAAATTTGGAATATTCATGATAATAACAATAATAATGAACTTTGAAATAGCCTCCAAAATCCCTAAATTTGAAGATAAATCAAAAACTACACCACCATTTATTTCTTTTATAGTTATTATAGTCATATTGACTTCCTGTTTAAGAAGACTACTTGACTTAGCTAACTTGACTTTAAAATAAAATAATAGTAATATTTCATTAGTAATTGTACGAAAATAAACTATTTAGTTGGCAATTAAAGCTACCTAAATTATTCACAAACAAGAATCCTTATCGAATAATTGTTTTTGTAGTACATTGTGGAGTCGTACAAAATTTGTACGACTCCGCAATCGATAACCTTATACTAGTTTATACTGTTTTCCCTATACCGCAAGGCTTGCGACGCAACATGCCTAATTTCATGATTCTGGGTATAAGGGTACCATGGGATTTGAGTTACTAGCAAATGTACGACGGAATTTATTTTAATACTTTTTCGGCGTGACTAATGTATAGCATAAGAGCATTGGCTAAATGCTCTAAGGTAAGCACCTTAGAGCATTTAACCAATGCTCCTAAAACCTGAGTTAAGTACCTACCAAGTGTTTCCCTATCCCTGCCGAACAACAGCTTTAACATACATAGCTAGCTAACATAAATAAGTTTTTTACATTCATATAAAAAATCGGTAAAGTGTGAGATGGCCTGGCGCACGAACGGTTCCGTAGCACCGTTATATGAGAGACCATTAAATAGTTATTTTATTTTGTGCGATAGATAGACAGTTGAAATTTTCAACTGTCTATCTATCGCAGTTTTTTAGATACAGCCTGTAAATAGCAGACTTGGGCAAGTCTGCTATTTACACTCGGTTCAATGTCTTCATAGTGTCGTGCCAGCAGAGCCATTTTCGGAAAATTGGTATTCTACTAAACGTCAAAATTGCGCATTATAAGTGCCTATTTTCTATACATATTTAATTAATCATTACACGAATAATATTTATTATTTTCAGAGAGAAGGAGGCTAGCTAGGACCTTACGCTTTTCAAATACAAAAGAGCTGTTTTATTTTTGTACCTAGATGCTTTTAACCCGTAATATAACATATAGGTACCTCCAGAATAATGGTAAGCGCAATAAATTATTCTTATTTAATTTAGTATTTTTTTATTATTCCTACTTGGTTATTTATTAAACCACTATATACATTATGCTATATACAATCCGAAGTATTTTTATCTAAGTAGTTACTTAGGTAAGTACTATCTAAGTGGTTATCATCAGGCGGAGTAAAGATGTAGGATTTAATTTATTTTCACAGATTTGAATAAGCTTGGGTACAAATACACGATATGAATAATTAACTGTGCGTTCCTTATTAACCAAGTTTCTCTGTAACAAGTAATTCTGAAAATTTACCTATTAATAATGCATTGTGTTTACAACAATTATATTATAAAAGCCAGTAGGTATCTCACTAAGTAAAAACTAGATAATGTATAAAACACAAACATCTATCTGAACTATTAATACCTACTAAAAAGAAAGCATACCTAGCTATTAAAAAATTGTAAGAACTTACTTGACAGTCATCAAATAATTTAAGTAATCGATGAATTTACACAAGTAAAAAAACTAACACGTCGTCATATAGAAATTCACAAAACACGTCTACTCGTCAGATTGACTCTCAGAGCAACTGAATAACCTTGTGGATTGTAATGAATCACCGACCGTGGAATCCAAACAAAGATCCGTACACTTTTAAAACTTTGAATAACTGACAGATCTCTATACGTAGGCCCAGCAAATATAAATGGATATCTATACATATTTACTGAATATCAAGTAAATAAAATTCTACAATTTTTCTTGGGCGGGCCCGTATTGAATAAATTATTTTACATGAATAAGTACTAGTACTATAAGTACTAGTTATAAATGAAGTTTTATTTGTTAAGCCAATCTCAAACTTTCCTTATGTAGCAAAGTACAGAAGGTCAATTTTGAAATTATGGTATTCATTTCCATTTCAATAATTATTCGCCTCGACTGCGACCTACCTAAACTACAAAATATTATAATAATCACTATTTGTTCGACTGATGAGTTTCGACGTGGTTACTTCGCTTTTAGATCATAAGTACTTTCTTTCAGATTTAACTCCCATTCAAGAGGTACCTATGTTATAAGTTTCACGTTTCGGTCTGTCAGTCTGGCATCACAGCTTCTAGTGAATGAGCCGATTTTGATGTTCTTTTTATGTGAAACCTGGGGCGCGAGTCCGCTATTTTATTTCAGTGGGTGGTGTGTTACAAAACGTTCTAATGTAATTGTTATTGTGCCTAATTTTCATATTCAGATACTTTAAGTAGAATAACTTACTAACTTAATCACAACCTCCGTGATCGAGTGGCGTACGCACCGGTTTCAAGGTGTCGCTAGCACTGAGGTCCCGGGTTCGATCCCCAGACGGGTCACTGAAGAAATCAAATTTTCTTCATGGTCCGGGTCTGGGAGTTTGTGGTACCTTCGTTATTTCTGAATTCCATAACACAAGTGCTTCAGCTACTTTCTTTGGGTTCAGAGCAATGTATGTGATGTTGTCCGCATTTATTTTTAACTTAACGAACTTTTTGTTACACATTTGTGTTTAGGTCATCATTTTGCATATATTTTGTACCAAACCAGTTATTTCATAGCAAATTGGCTGTGATAGACCGACGGACGTTGTGCGAAGCTGATCATGTAAGTATTCCGTGTGATCTTTTATAGGTACGGAACCCTAAAATTCTTACCCAGGGTTTGTAAAACAAATAAAACACCAAAGTATCAATCTTTTATAAATATTGGTAAATATAGGTCAAATGTGGTACAATTAAAATCAGAGCAAATATTTTATCAATTTCATATCAAAATGGAAACATCCATGCATTATTTTCTACACTTTATCATTATATTAACTGTAAGAAATGTTATACCATAATTATTTGTATAGGAACATGAGCTTATTAGTGAGAGGGTGAAATTAGTTAATATGACTTGAACAATTATTATAATCTTACATTTATAACTATTAAGAATAGAAAAAGAATCTCCACTTGTTTATGATATTAAATTTTAAATAATTTTTTATACTTTTTCTCACTACAAAGTAGCATTTATTATTCTAATAAATCACAAGTTAGACAAAAAAATCACCCCATCACTAAATATTAGACTCGCAAAAATTAAAAATCTAAAGCTCATTTAAACAAAAACCTATGATAAATGCAATACAAACTGCAGGAATTATGTTTACTATCATCATATTCCAGACTTCTAAACAGTATAAGAAATTATATGTAATTAATTATACATATAACATGTTACTGCATTAATTTATGGTAGACATTATTATAGGGCATAATAATATTATTATATTAGTAGATGCAACATTAAGATCATACGTACGCAAAAATAATCAATGGAAATCGCTTAAAACGATTATTTTATTCAACATATTATTATAGTTCAAAATAACAATCATTGTACCCCTTTAGGTACTGTAAAAATGCGATAGAGTGTAGAAAATGGAAATATTCATTATGAATGCTGAAAACCAATAAAACATGCCACTTTAACTATCTATAGAAGAAAAACGACTTTTGTCATGTCGAATTCTTAATTATTTAAATTGAATGTAGGGCTGAATTACGAATCGTATTGACTGTTAGACAAGCGACATTGCCTGTCAGGTCACAACTGAAGACTCTGTTAAAGTATCAGTGAACCGCATATACACGTAAGTACATATTTTTATATATAATTGCAATTGGAAAATGTAGCAGATCACTAGGAATACATATTATACTGTTGATATAGAAAGATCACTTGGTAGAAAGCATATTATCAGCCTTCTAGAACTCCCAAAAAAAGTTTATAAAAATTATATTCAGGGTGTTACAGAAATGCCGTTATACTTTAACATAATTCTTCAGCTCATATGAAGGAACAACTTCAAGAAAGAAATTTTATTACGAAAGAAAATTGATTTTTCTACGGGCTGAAGTAGTATTTCAAATATGAGCAGGCGTTTCGGTAGCACCTATAGATAGGAAAATGTTAATAAGTTTTATTGGTTTTTAGCTAAATATACAAAGAAAAGAGGTCGATTAAATATACAGACGATCATCATTTACAAACTAATTAATAAGAAATAACCATTTTAATACTTTAAGACATAAATAATAACACATTTTAAACAATTTAACTTGCTTCTTTGACTTAAAATCTCTTATTACTATTTTTGACTACACTAATAGTATAACCAAGTCCGTTATTTTACATTGTTAATTATCCTATACTGACATAATGTAAAGGCGGTAGGCAGACAACTCCTTAGAACTACGGACTCAGAAACAGAGTGCTAAGTAAGCGTCGAGAATGGATGTATTTCAAAACCAGGGCTACTGAACACGAAATATTATTATTACAAATAATAGATCAATTAAAACATTGTTCAGCTATTAATAATAAAAGTCTTAAATCTTCTTTTTTATTATCACTTAATAAACTTTTAAAAATATTACTGTCATTAAGTTAAGCAATAAAATTTCACATTAAGAGCCCTATGTTCAACACTGTCATATTGACCAGTCCTATTTAACACATACACAGAAAAACACTTGTACACACCACAACACTTATAACCTGTCAGAATTAGAGAGATCCTTAATTTATAAATACAATTGTATTGTAATAGAAAACTTGTCTACATATAAATTTTTGCTAGCCATAAGTACTATAAAATATGATTGACATAATTATTGCTAAGTGTTAACAGAACAAGGATCTTTATAAAACTGTCAGGTCCACACAACACAATTTTGGACTACAATATCACAACATACATACATATAAATAGCTACATAAACGTAACGCACACATTATACTATCAATATGGTGACTTGAACTAGCGTAACTTAATAATGAATAAATGATCAGTCTTAAAAATTCATATGGTCCTGTGGACAAGACCACAGCATTATGTCTGCAATGCGTTGTACTTGTTGCTTCACTCTGTTGCTGAGTCAAACTTAAAATAAATTCAAAACTTATCAAGAAAAATATTAACAAAAGAGCACGGCATTTTACATTTTTAACACAAATGTCAGCACATTAAAGCAAACATTAATTAATTAAATCACTGTATAGTATTACATTACCTAAGTCACAGATCGCTGTAAGAACTGTGAATTCTAACTCTTAAAAGTATATCAGTGAAACATGATAGTTCACCGTTTCTTTTACCGCAGAGGCTGATTTAATCGTCACCTACTTGGTAGAATAATCTGGTAATTTTAATATTAACAACTTGATTGACTGTGTTTTATTTCGTTAAATCACATGCATTACAAATATGTGAGCTGTGAAGGTTAAGTGCATATATGTATGTATATATTTTATTACACTTGTGACATGATATACATTACAGTTCTTTTATCAACAACAAACTTAATTATTGGGTCTGTATTAGGGGATGTGTTAAGATCCACATTGTCATTTGTTGTCAACTATACTACCTATTATATAAATCCTAACTGATTAAAATCCTAAAAGTAGAGTATCAATTAAAGAATGCTCATAATAATATGAAGTAATACATAATTATACTAATCAGTTAAATTGAATACATCATCTTATGCTCCAATTAACTACTCTCATATGCAGAATTACTCTTTATAGGAGAATTCAACAACATGGAATGCTCTAAAATTTAGGGATGGCAGCACATAGCGCCTATAATTTACTACTGTCACATACAAATACACTTACACTGGGTATCCTAACATGAACAAAAAGCAGCAACACTGGATATTATTATTAATAGATTATCATTATTATTATAGATCCTATATCAACCTTTTTATTATTATTAATCAAAGAGATTTGTCACCATTATTTTGCATTCTGAGCATCTAAGGTAATAATTTTATGTAAATATAAATGGCACACCAAGCAATTTGTTGGTGAGAGTCAAATTCAAGAATTATCTAGACACACCAGCTATTTATTATTTAACTTTGCACCGATATTTTTTTATTTTGTGTCTATCATCATTGAATTAGTTATTATTAAGGTATTAATTGGATTTATTTAACAACTGAGTAAGTCAATGACGTCTTAAAGCCGCATGCCTACATACCCTGCATTCCACTAAAAGCCAGATAAGCTAAAAGTAAAGCAATAAACTAGATGATGAACCTTCTGTAATTACAAAGTTTTTTTATTTGCTTAACTAGCTGAAAGCAGGGTAATTTTTCTACTTAAGCCGAATGTTTTTTATACTAAACGAATTTTTCTTGATGTCATATTGCTGCATTATTATCAAATAATTTACAAAAGCCGTTTTTCAATCCCTTACAAATTATTGCCATCAGTGGATGTATCACACATTATTTTTTATTTTTTTCAATTTACCTACCAATATAATCATGCATTATAATGATTTACTTTTTTTTCACAATCAACACACTTGTAATGTTTTTATATTTTCTGAAGATGTAAAATAATATTGGCACGCGGCATTCTGTACTACTTCCATCATCTAATCTTACGTAAGTCAGTCAATCTTCTTTCCATCAATGCACACAATCGTGGAAAGCCAAATTATTGTAAATTGTTAACATAAAAATTTGAGACTAAACTAAGCACAGCGCCGATCGGCATACGCGACAACGCATCCAGCTAATTCTACCACTTATCGATTCGACTTCAATGCGTTAAAAAAATAAACAAAGACGCAGACTTATCGATTCGTCACTTTGGAAAAGATAATTAAACAACTAAATTTTTAAAACTATATTCGAGGAGGGTCAGTTGTGCTCGCTAAGCTGAAGCAAATTTACGAGCTGAAAGTCTACAAACACGTTTAACGCGATCACGAATGCTTCACGACGATAACACCTGGTCTAGTGGGCGGCAAGTGTTCTGCTTTCTTGGTAAGGGCGAGAGGCGCGTCGCCCGTTTCCTCACGGAACAAATGATCACCCTCAAGATGACGAATGGCTTCCACAATGGTTTCTAGGTTTTGTCGACTAGTGCTAGCGAGATACAAGCGAGAGGGAGCATCATGAGCTGCGTCCGGGAGCACCTCCACCTCGACACGAGGCTCTGCTTTGATAGCAGCTTCTAGCAGGGGAGCCACCACTACAGCTGGAGCCTCTACTGCTGGGGCCTCCACTTCCTCACTCTCAAGTTTGCAATCTGGAAGGTCTGTCTGTTCAAAATGTATAACAGGCCGGGCTAGTTCATGGGCATTATTGGGGTAGATCTGAGTTTCCAGAGCATGTAGACGCTCTTCAAGGTGACGCCTCAATCTCCGTTCACGATCTAGTTGAACACGCAGTTCACTGCTCTCCGATTCTTTTTTCTGTGGTGCACTTGTCACGGATATTACAGGCACTGGTTCAGGTGATCGTGAGTTGGTTATAGTATCTTCAGTAGAATCAGGAATAATTGCTGGAATATGAGTAATAATTTCACCTTTTCTTTTCTTCAGTGGTATTTCTCCACCTTCATGTTGATTGAGTAATCTCTTAAGTTGACAATTTTGAGACAAGAGTCTTGTTTTTTCTTGTTCCAAGTTGTAAATATATTCCGCAGTTTGCTGTAGTATAGCAGCCTGTAAAATGCAGAAACAAAATGAAACATAATATTTACAACACTTGTGTGGCTCAAGATTGAGGCATCTGGAGTCAGACTGTGGAAGTCTTTTGCACAACAGTGGGACACTAAATAGGTTACAAAAAGATGTCTTAAAATCAAAGATAAAACAGCATGTATAATTTGAACATTTTCCCAGGATTTATGAATACTTAAGACTTTAAAGTATTCTTTGCACTGATGTATTCTTTACTATCATAGTTACACTTACTTTACTCAATTTTTCCCCCTCATGACGAGGTAAAAGAGTCCGCAAAGCTTGAAAGCCAGCATTAATGCTCTGCATTCGTCTGCGTTCATTGCTGTTAGCAATCTCTCTTCGAATCCTTTTTTCCGCCTCCATCGTCTTACTACCAGACCCTGAATGCTTGTCACTGTTGAAAAAGACAAGCTTTGGTTAAATATTGAATAATAATTTATCAAAATAAATAATTAAGTACTAAACCAAATTGAATCATACCTATCATAATGTGAATACAATAAATATTAAACAAATAAAGTTCGAACAGTAAAGTAAATCAATTAGCACAATGAAACTCTCAAAATATTAAGATACTTTTTTGAAACAAGCTTTACATAGTACTCACTAAAGCGATAAAATCATTTAATTTTGTAATGAATTGATATACAATCATCAAAATAATATATAGTAAACTAATGAAAATTTACAATAAATCTGCTAAAAAACATGAATGGTTATATTTACGCTAGAGCGTACATATGTTTGATAGTACATTTGTGATAAATGTAGAGGCGCCTACTACGCCTATTTGATTTGACCAAACATGGCGGACCAACAGCTGACTACAGGCCGGCACGGGGCGTGAGCGTCATCGTATGACCCGCGCATTCACAAATTATCAATAAATTAAGCAAATTGTTGACATTTGAGAAAAAAATGGTCCCTATAACATAACAAAGTGATAGTGAGAGCAAACAAGTACTAAATCGGCGACCACGCCGGTTGTCCATACCTGGATAAAGCGTGATCCGATGCCTCTTCTTCGTATAAGTTATAATCGTCCACTTCTAGCAAACAAACATCATTACCGTGTAATGACATTACTTAGGTACACTTATTATTTATTATTCATCTAAACTCGGAGTAACACTCACAGAAAATCGTAATAATGTTAAATTCACAGGCCACAATGGCGGGAAATGACAATGAGCTCAGTCAGGTGACGCTACACAAAATAAAGAACACAGCACTTTAATATCCACTTTTATCACTCTCTAAAACATTTAAATGAATCAAAGCAAATCCAAGATAAACAATTTCAGTAAATTTAAGGCAAATAACTTTTAAAAACAGTAATTAGATAGAGGGAGTCAAGGGCAACGCGACATCAATGCATACTACACCATAGACTAAATTACGCAGAGTTTTAAAAAACTTACCTACTGTGGAGTACTAAGCATAGACAAAATATTAGTTGTGTGATTGCAACTTTCGACTATAACGTTTTATCATGTTTTTAAGGACTGGGTACTTGGCGAAATGCAAAGGTCATATTGAGAATTTAAGTTAACTTACACAAACTTTATCGTGTTTATTATCAACTTTATGTGAATAACGAATGCATACACTAATAACTATCCATTTTGTTTTTACAACTACCGTGTCTTATTCTCGGGTCAGCGCAAAATGATTTCTTTAACCCTATTTTCCATCAAAGTGGTTATTCGCAATCCATTCTCGCACGCATTTCATCATCATCTACTTATTTTCTTTTCTCTGCCTTTAAATTCATCACATTTCAGACCTATAATCGTCGTTTTATAAGGCTTAATGTAAAAAAAATAATCCACAAATAGTTTTAATCAAATTTTACTCCAAGGAGAATAGCAGCCTGGAGAACAAATGTTTCCTAGGTGGGAAAAAACCTTCGATCACTATGATAATAACAATATCGAAGGATTTAACCGGAAGCCAGTTTAGTCAAACAAGATTGAAATATTGGAGAAAAAAAAGAAACAGACCCAGAAACACATGCACAACATGACAGTTTGTGCGGAGCCTGTGCGGAATTGGGACCTTCGTGGAATTAGGGGCGCTGCAGTACATATTATTATGAACAGTATTTTTCAAGATATGAGCACAGTATCGTTACACTGGTGCTACCGTAAAATCTGAATATTTATAAAATTATGTTAAAACGTAATGTTTCCTGACAACATCTTCATAATTATTTCATGGAATGGTTTTAATGTTAACATAACGTTAGTTCCATTTCACGCCACAACGGTTCTCTTTCCGCACAGACTCTAAAGCGTTGGAATTCAAATTATTAAGGTTAACAATTTCAACGTTTAGTACTGGTAACAGATTTAGTTAATTGATTTCGAAAGTTCCAATATTTTAAAGTATATTAAATAGTTTGAAGTGAAAGCTTAGACATAAATGGTACAGAATTAAAAAAATTCATGTGTCAAATGTTCTACACGGCACACCGCAAACCAGAATTCAATTTATTTCCGGCTTTAAGTTAAATTAAAGGTAATTTTAGTACGTAGTCCTTTAATAAGTCAACTTAATAGATTAAGGCACTTTAATATGTCTGTCGTTATTCTACCGTCGGATTTAAGTTTTAATGAAAGAAACAATGTGCTTATCAAACTTGAGTTTAGTCGGAATATAATGATAAATAAAATACACAAAAATTTTATGTTATATTTATTTGGCGTTTAATTTATTTAATTTCATTTAATAACAATAGTCATCAAAGTAATTATACACTGTGTGTAGGCGACATTCTCGTTTCTTTGTTAGGTTGGCGTGGAAAAGTTGTATTTATTTTCTGTGGTTGGCTGCAGTGAAGCGTCTTGATCGAAGGAACCAATCACAATCCAGTTAAAATTTTGAATTATTTTCGAGGTGGGGATTTCGTCCTGCCGCCATATTGTGTTGGGCTGTGAGTGCTGGAAGTGAATATTTAAGTATTTCAGTGTAAATTCTTTGTTAATATATTTCGGATTGATAAGCCTTAAGGTAATCATTAATTTAATATTAGTTTTTGTCATAACAATTGTTATTATTTTGATTACTGTAAGACCTTTTAACAAGCCGGCTGTTCACATCATTCTAGCATCGGCAAGCACATTCGGTGCAAGTAACCACCGACTTACCTCTCTACCTACATACTAAAATATAGGACGATTTACCACGGTAATTATTATACATGTAAATGTTAGTATTACACGATCAATAATTTAATTAACGATGAATTTTAGATAGTTCTCATGAATGTATCCTCTATTCGAATATTGTAATACTGTTAGTTACCCTATCCGGTACTGGCTTGTAGCATCAACTCGTATCATGTATTTTGCTAAACATGAATGAAAAAGTTCAATTCTTATACTGATATGTATGCAGTTTTGAAAAAGACTATGTAGATATCGATGTTAATATATAGTACTCGTTATATTTCAGTAAAAAGTTACGTTCTTTGTGATTAACAACGGAACGATGAATCATCGTTGTGACTAACTGGGGAAACAGTAACTTAAAAAAGGGTGCCCTAGGTAGGTGTTTGTAGGTACCTATCTTACTTGGTGCCAATACGTCCCTCCTTACTGCCTTGCTTATTAAGAAATTGTATCTACGATTGTTTGTAAAATTATTATATTACCAATCTGCAGTTTAAAAATATCTATCGGTAGCTGTTGAACTCGAACAATGACACGTTATATGCCATGTAAACTAAGTAGAGATAAGCTTATAATAATGTTGTGGACGTTGTCTTTGTGTGCTTGAGAAAGTTTATTGGTCATGTGCATGGCGAGTATATGTAGGTAGGGTACCTACTTATTTACGAAAGTTGTTATTCGTATAATAAACACTTACATTGATGTTTTCAATTATTTTTAGTAATCAAATCACTTTTTGATCTCCGTCATTTATTTTGAATAAAAGTAATTAAAAATACATTTATTCTAAAAAGTCTTATTTAAATAAAAAACAATTCAAGTAGACGAAATAAGCAATTAACTTAAAATAATGTTGGCGCATTATCTATACAAATAAAACCGGTTAGACCAACCTTTTTAATGAAAATAAATCGATTCATATTATTTTATGGATTATTGCCGGAGATCGCGATATCGATAAAACACATATAAAAAAGGATAAAAACAGTCGAGATTGAGGAGCTCCTCCTTTTTAATCAACTTCTAAAAAGGAGAAGGTACTATTTTTTTATATTTGTTACTATAGAACTTTCGACTGGGTGAACCATTTTTGGGTTTTGACAGAGGGATCCACAAGAAAACCTTTTATAAGTCTGTAAATTTTTGTTCGAATTCGGTATTGAACTTACCTACCATAAAGTCTGTCAGTAGCAGGGTTTCAGAATTCGCTTGAGTAGGTATGTTGTATCTACCCACTAATAGTACAAACTTTGTTTATTTGAGAAAGATATATCTTTTACGAAAAAGCAAATTATAATGTTTATACTATTAGTAGGTACCTACCATCCTACACACATACCTTTAAGTTATTAAACTATGTTATGGCCCGAAAAGTTTTACGTTCTTAATTTACTGACAAATGTAATACAATGTAAATATATATGTACCTAGTCCACAAATGGCTACGTTATAAATTTATAAAGTCTACACCTATAAAATCAGCGACCTCGAACATTCATCATTGATCTTAATCCCTGTTCTTTGTCTTCATCAGATTCAAAGTAGGTAAATGAAAGCGAGGTTCTTCCTTCGTCTAGACTGTTTTTGATAATGTACGTCTACCGATTTACGAAGATACGACGGTTACGATGTTTTTCAATTCGCATAATGTATGTCGATGTTTAAAAAAATATATTGTGAAGTCTTGGTTTAATAATTGTAGGTAACTTATTATACATTTATGATAAGCGAAACTGCAAACACGGACTTATAAACAGATGCAATTTGATTAAAGAAGAAGTCAGAGCGAAATCACTTATTATTAATAGCATTACCATGTCCATCTAGCTAGTATCCATAGTAACCCCAAACTATTTCGGATATTGATATTGTTGAATCCACAGTTTCATCTTATCATTGCCTTATAGTTTACTAGCGCAGAATCCACCAGATATCAGTTACTTGATAATTCGCCAATCTGACCACGCCCTCGTTGCTGACTTGATCAACGCAAGTAAAGTTTTAGAGTACACATTAAGACATTTATTTAATTATCCTATTTCAATATTTGTTGTAAATCCTACAAAATCTTAATGATTGTTAGGATGTTTGCGTTTTATGAAATATAACCAGTAGTAACGTAGTAAACTATTAAAATGGATTTAAGTTTCTATTTATTGTTTTCTAATTTCAATGAGCCTGTTAAGCCAAGCGGCTTAACAGGCTCATTGAAATTAGAAAATATCCACAAACCTGTCGAATATCATCGATAAAAACTAATGCATGTCGCGGAATCTTTATTTCGTTCCTATGGAGATTCTTGCCGGTTCTTCTCCATTGGAATGACATTTTGGAACCTGCAACTAGTCTGTAAATTTAACGTTTTAAAAGAGCTTTAAAAGGCCTACTTGAAATAAAAATATTTTGATTTTGTTCTTTTCTGAAATATTGTGAATTGTTGGTTTAAACTATACAGTCATGTGATGCTATAATATCCTATTTGTGGACATTTTTAAAACTAAACTTCTATAATAAACAAATACTTGTTCGCTCACCATAGTAAAAATGGTTTGTTAATCATAATATGCAACTTATATATGCGTATACATAAACGAAACTTTTCTTTCATTGCACTGATTCTGTACAACACGCACTCAACATTCTTGACTGCTCTAATTTACGTCTGCCCCTTTCTTACTACATATATCAAACGAAAAAGATGGCAAGAGCCTAAATTAGCTCGTGGTATCTTTTTCGTTTGTATATGAAAACGATACAACGAAGGCTCCTCCGAATGCCGCTTGGTAGGAAAGGAGAAGCATTAGGGATGCCTCTAGTAATTAAATAAATTTAACACCAGATCCATCAGTTTCTTCATGGTCTTATAACAAAAGCATTTTTATATTTATTTAATTGATGAGTCAATAGACACGTGAATTGATCAATAAAATCAATTTAGAGACATTCTAACTAAAAAGATCCACATTGTAGTGTGATTTGTATTCCTATTCAGTTCAAGATAATAAGTTGACAATGCTTAATATCTATTTATTGGATTTGTAAAGAACATATCATACCCCGCGAGATGGTCCTATCAATGTACCTATTTCCTGAATCTATACATTTAAACTAATACTTAACGACTCTTTTTGCAACAGCCACGTTTCTGTTTCAGAGGAGAATGATGTAGATGAGAAAGAGCATGAGATAGATAATACTATTGATAGTTGATAATAAAATTTATGTTATATTTTAACCAAGTTCACATGAAAATATATTCGTCGCTAGAGTGAGACTCGTAGAAAATAGAAAACGATCTTTTTTGTTATAAAATAATAAGAATGTACCTACGTAGGAATTTCCATTCAAAAATTCCAGGTAGGTATGAGGTTTGAAAAAAATTATAAGGAAATCGTCGTAGATAGGTGCACATATTGAACAAAGTCCTGCAGTCCAGTAATGCGTCATAGCGGTAACAATATAATTTTGAGTTTTTGTATTAGTTATTCAATTGACTGAGCTTTTTGTCTTATCCTATTTTTAAAGTAAGATCAATATTTAGATAAAAGGTCATGCTCGCAATTGAAGATAAAGGAAATAGATATTATTATCTTCATACAAAATGATACAGGATGTACTAGTAGCATTTTTTAATTTTCAGATTACTTATATAAATATTGCTTATTTATAAACACAATGGATGAAAATAAAGCCATTCATATTCCCAGCATAACCTTATTAGATTTGAATTGTAATTTAATTTTTCCTGTTGCTCATATGACTGGTGCAATGTTACTTGCGGTTTGTGTCCGCAACTGGCCGCTGCTATCGATTTTCCACTTACCGTGCACGTGTTGTATACGGGTACGAGGGTGGTAAAATACGGTACATGATTGTATGCACTCCTTGCTTGTAATTGTATTATATTAGTGTTTATCGCTTTATTTAATTTACTTTGTTTGCCCGGGAGTACCTATTAGATTCTTTTTATGCTACATGCTGTTGCAATTATTTCATATTATATACTATTGTTAGTATAAAAGATGTTAAAAATAATAATGCTTTCTGTGTTTTTTTGTAATATTAACAAATACATGTTAATAGTAACTAACTAATAATATTCTTTTTCTCAAATGTAAAAATGTGAGAGATGGAGAGAAAATCTGAAAGATATAATAAACACTTGAGTTTAAAATTAGTGTGTAATTAAGGATGCTTATAAACTTGAGACTTAGACGAAACATTTAATATCGAATTCGTAGAAGAGACCGTTGTCTCACCAAACGATACGAAGAGAAGCTGAATAAAAATAACTTCTTGCAATTATCTATAAAAAATCTAATGATACGCTTTCTATCTTCTTATAGCATCATAATTGGTCCGTTATATTCTTAGCCCCAATATAAATAATGCACGATAAGGGTATCTAATACCAATTCAAAATTACAATAAATAAAAGATAACTAAAAAACAGTAAAACACCATATCCCGTAGGTCATGATTTCTACATGTTCGACCAAATACCAATAAAAGAAAAATTTATAATAGAGAATAAGCACAACACGCCTGACGGTATAGTCTTAAACCTCGTATCAATCCACATGATTACCACTCAGGTAAGTTCTAAACATTTAAAGAAATCAGTACCACTGTGTAATAATTAGAAGTTTTAGGAGTATGCTACGAAACTTAGGTTATTTATGTTAATATACAAATTTAACGTTTTGTATTTTTAGTACATTCTTCCATTTTAACATCGTTAATAATCTGTTTTTAAACAGCTAAGAGAAAACAAATTGCTACATTAAAAAAAAAAAAAACTACTTGTATATCTTGCGTTGACCTTGAATAAACCCATGCCAAGGTCGTAGAATCATTTCAACTCTTATACGAAATGAAACCAGCCCTACTTTAGAGTGCCTCCTATTGTATTACTTACGACAATAATAAGTTCGGGTTGACTGGTTACTTGCCTAAAAAACTTAATGTAGAAGAGAGGGGCAAGTATATGCTGGGTCAATAACCTGACTCAACGCGTGAACCAATTTGAAATAACTCCCCATCATGACATGACGGACGCGCTCTGCCTCAACGTTCGCTGTACGATCAAGGACAAAGGATATTATATAGTGCGTATAATTGATACTACATAAAGTATAATAGTGAGCTTGCTGGGGCCCATTATCTATTTTTTTATTCTGGTATTGTTCTGCTATTGGTTTAAAGTATCTACTACGTATAACTTTTGCCAACTGCATGAATATTTTGTAACTAAACAATCGCGTTTGCTAAAACAGATTTATCATGCTAATAGCATGTTTTCTATAGCCACATTCTATAATTATTTTTGTCTCGCAGTGAATGTTTGTGAGAGATAAGAATTGAGTCCTGCGTGACTAATGTCATAGCTATTTATATTTGTATTGAGAGTAACGAGTGGGATAATGAACGATAAAGTCAACGATGCGCTAGGAATTCGGTCCACTGCTAATGATCAATGTGAACAATAACCATATGCGGCTTGTTCCACTCTCAGTTTCATTTTAACCGTCGCGATAATTGTGTGGTTCCTGGTTTCCGTAAGTAGAGTGCGTTTACTTACTAAACAGTTTTAAATTATAAGAAATGAATATTCATTACTGTGTGTAATAATATTGAAACCGCTCTTTATTTTTTTCTCATGCTTATCATATGAATCACAAGCTTTATTGTTATGTTTATTCAGTGAATCATCTACCAGTAGTACAGTAATTTCTCAAGTATGTATTAATCATAAGACATAACACATTTTGTTACTAATTAAACAAAAAACGCCCTTTTATCCTACTTAAAAAGCAGGATGTGCTTTATTTGACCATTTTTTGTGCCTTTAAATAGGCATATAAATAATATTATACCATTTTTTTTTGTTTGGGGAATGTACCTACATTTTATTACACGCTTACTTTGAATATTCTTTTACATGCATTTGTTTAAGGATACAATTGATCTATGCAATATTTTTATTTCAATTTGAATGTAACGTCACCCGGCGTAATGAAAAACACTGGTGATGCATCTTCAATGCACATCCGATGAGAGGTGTTATTTCGGGCGGCAGTTAACATTTATTTCAAGCGTGTTCCCAGCGCCGTGACCCACTGACGTGCTTTTGTATTCCAAATTGGTTCCTCCTCGTACCTGAATTATTTATATTTATCTCGCATGACATTTTATTATTTACATAAAGGTAGTAGGTATAAAAATATGATTAAAACATTTCTTAATATTGCGTGATATTGCTCTTCCTTAAAGAAAGTCATTATAATTGAGAAACAAACAACTTAAAGCAAAGTATAATCGTAAATCAAACATTGACAAAAACACGGGTTTTTTTTTATAATGGTACTAATCCATTTACCTTTTACACAAGGAACAAGAGGTGATATAAAGTTTGTTAGATCGATTCAGTAGTAAAAACAGATAACGTATTTGAATCACGTACAATTATTCTAAATGCCTCTGACGGAAGCGTATTATGTTGCAAGGGAGTTTGGGTAGAATATCAAATTAAAAAACATGACACTTATTGTTTTCCCTTTATGAGATAATAACAATATTAATCTGGATGTTTTTTTTTTAAACAGGCCCTCAGTAAGCATGGGTGCTAAGCAGAGTAAGCGCTCCGTTGACATAAGCGGCAAAGAGGCGGAGGGTGCGGGCGAAGTGGCCGTGGCGGGCGCCGGCGGCGAGGGCCGCGTGGAGCAGCTCGCGGACGCTGACGCGCTCAAACCACAGCTCAACGGCGATGCGCACATACACGAACAATCGGTAATGACAACAGTTCAACATTGTACCACACTTAATTATAATACCTTCATCCAATTTTTTCACGACTACACTAGTGTGTTACTGTGTACGCATGTATTCACTATTGTTATGAAACTGCATCACTGAATACAATGATCGCTATTTTGTCAAGGCGGCCTTGAATTGGAATATGTGCAGTGGTCAAATTATTTAACAACATTAACTATTTGCCTTGTCTCTAGGCTGTAGATTAAATAGAAAGTATTTAAACTAACCACGACGAATGGATCACAGAAAAGAAAAATAGATTAAGATTTTAAGTAAATAATTGACAGTTTATCCGATTTATGTATAGCACCATTAATAAACAAATATATGTAGTTTCATTGATTAGGGTAGTACACAACATTAGCATTTAAACAGTTACTTATATGCTTCAAAGTTTAATTAACGTCCCGTTTCGGCTTTCATAATAATACACAATTAGTAAAAAACATTAAAATGTTAAACAGACATTTACAAATGAAGTAAACATATCATTATAAAAGTTTTAATATCTTATGTAAATAATTTTAACAATGGCCACGTTTATCGGGTAAGCGGACACGATTGTTATATGAATTAAATATAGCAAGGGTTTATTTTCATCATGTTTTTTTTTATTTTTTATTATAGGAAAAACAAAAGGATCTAGACAGTGGCACACCCGAAAATGAGAAAGATGCTACCACAGAAAAAGAAACGAAGCAGCCAGAGGAGGATAAGGAAGCTGCACCGTTAACAAACGGAGAAAGCGAGCAAAAAGTAGAGAACGGCGACTCCACGCCAACACCCGAAGACGGAAAGAAACCCAAAAAGGAAAAGGTAAACATCAGCATTGTAGCTATTTTATTTGACATAATAACTCGTGTTTACTACAATAATGCACGTGTTTGAGTTAGCCATTATTTACCTGATACTCTCATTAACCCAAGCATGTCATGGCAGGTCAAGAAGAAATGGTCGCTTAGATCGATCAGTTTCAGCAGAAAAGATAAACCTAAACAAGAGAAGAAGCAAAAAGATGAAGAACCCAAAACAAATGGTGAACCAGAAAAATTGCAAGAGGAGGTAAATGCAATCTTCTATATTCATAATATTAAACAAAGTCGGCTTAATTACACCATTTATAACAAAAGAACAGGTTATTCGATTTTCTTTATCTTAGATTTTTGGATTCGTCTCGACCTCGAATATAAGAATAATTTATTAAACCACAGAAAACTCGCAAAAAGATCTCTTACGGGAACAAGCACTACTTACGCGGTGGAAACCGTGGAGTACACAGCTAGTGCTACATATAACTGCAAAAAAAAAAAAAAAAAATTAAAATTACCATGACGCGTAGTCCAAAACATATTTGCGATTATTCTTGCAATTAATTTAGTCTTAACATATAAGAGTAATTATTTTTAACATATTGAAAGTCACTGACCTCTTTTGTCAGAATGTGATATAAAAATTTACACATGTGGGCAAACTGGTACGGAGCCGATCAAATTGAGGACTTTTGAGCCTGTATAGCACGTCCTAAAAATAATCAAGAAATCATTATGTACATATGTTAATATTGTACTTTTGTTAAAAATTAAACATGATTACGGGAAATAGGAGATAAAATTTTCTTGCTAACAACTTTAATTATAGTAAAACTGGTAGCAATTTAAACACTTAATTCTTTAATTGTTCAAATGCAATAAATCGTCTGCGAGGCGACCTTCAGGTCCTACTAGAAACTAACGATTTCTATGACAAGTATCTATTGCGACGTAGTGCATTGCACCCAAACCGGCGCAGCGCGAGGAACAATGCGCATTATAATTCAAAGTGGTGCTATATCCGTGCTAACCAAACGTGAGCCGCCATTGTCGTCGGCGATATCACCCTATTAGTTATTCTTTAATTCATTGATGTATGTGATGACAATTACTCTATTATCAAGTAGTAGAAATAGCTTTTCACGGAAAGTCTTATAGAACCTTATAATTGAAAAAAAAAATATTGAAATGTAGCACAGCTGGAGATTGCGATACAAGTATGTAGCTGACGAACTGAAAATTTTAAACAATTGTTAATATGCGATCCACCTGTCTTGACAAACTTAACGACATTTTTTTTTATTGATGACGAATAAATAATGGTACAGGGTACAGGTACCCAAGAGATTGTAGATAACCGAGTATAAAAAGACAAAACCTATTTATTCCGTCAATTGGATAAAAACATTTTATTAAATTTAAAATTGTGTTTAATTATATCCATGGAATAGTTTATGACTTTTTAACTTTCATATCTTAATAACCGTTTGAGCGAGCTTCTTGAAATTTGGGCTTCTAGATGTCTTTATGGATATAATTAAACACACTTACTTTTATGTGTTTACGTTAAAGAGGTTTTGAGTTATAGAAGGGTCAAAAGTGGCACCAAGTGGTTCGTGTAATGATACACTTGGCGCTGGCTAGCCAGTTCCTTTCCTTGAACTTGGCTGGACTCGCTACCGCGTGTCTAGATCCCCAAATAACGTTAAGGAAGTAGTATTCAATCGAAGTAGTTTTTTTCAATTTTTACTTTTCCGGAATGTGTAGTTCGAAAATAGGTAGGAATGTGAATAATTGTATAAGATAGAAGTTGTACATCATTTCATAAGCTTTCATTGCGTAGAAGACTTCTTTTTTCCATGACGCACCGTTTAAAAGATATTAGCGAAAAACTGAAAAATGTGAACTTTAACTCCCTCCCCCCACTCAACCTCACCCCCTAGACGTCAGGTCTTTTAGTATGTTAACTCTCTAAGCACCCTGAACAATTTTCTGAAGTAATTGCTTAGGGCACATACTCCTTATGGGTGATTTATTGAGTGAACTATATTAGTCGTCGCAGACTGATTACCAATTTGCTCATATCTGCTATTATTAGTTACCATCACCAGGTATATAGTGAAAATTTATAAAACATATTTTCGTCATGTTGTAAGCTATTAAAGAAATTAAATATGAGTTTCGAGCTCTTATTTTTATAGGTGAGGTCTAATGTAACAATGCTGCGTCCCACCAACCGACAACGGATGTTATTTTTAATTATAGAAGCACAGGTTTGGCAGATTCTTCGGCTTCTATTCCTTGAAGTTTCCATGGTGGCCCCACTGTTTTGTGGATTACCTGTGGTACACGAATAACAATAGGTGAAACCAATTTGTTGAAGGTCGTAAGGCCACACAAAGCGGATGACTAAATAACACTGATAATCTGTTCTGTAATATTGTAGTAAACAAGTTGTATGCACGCGTGCTGCAATGATATTTCACATTAATACAGGTGCGAGGTAATTCTTGTTAATGTTATATTTTAATAAAATAATCTTATTGACACTAACAATAACTAGTATTCTAGTCAGTAGTTTAGATAAAAATATGTCAATGTGTACCTGTACCCGCTGGCGAGATCGCAAATAAAAAAGTTATGGACTATCCCTAGATGAGAATTCACATTTACCAAAGAATTGCATTCAGCGTATATAATAGAAAACTGTTATAAAAATAAGTCCTAAAAAACCGTATAAACGGTTTGTCTGTATGACATAATTATATAATAGTGCATAGTGTAACCCTCCTCTGTACGTTGAGTAGAATATAATATGGGGAGCTTAAATAAAAAAAAACTATCCTCTTTGGGACATAACAAAACAATGGAGCGTGTATACCTTGGGATTTTTCCTCTACATAGTTTTTTAAGAACGTAATTTAATGTGAAGATGTACAAAGTAAAAAAATCATACGTCAAAAAAGCGTCTTAAAAAGACGACACAAGAATTCAAAATAATGTAAATCAAGAAATGCAATTTTTTTTCAATTAGAGCTGTGGCCAATAGATCTATTCCAAAATAAAATATTTTAAATAAGATTAATTCCATTCTTATCTTACAAACTGGCATCAGTGGGACGATGACGCAAGGGCGAGGTGCATTAGGAAACAAGTTTGTGGAGTAAAATAAAATTAGCAGTCCTTGGCAGGTTTTGCGACGCTACTCGTGGGCGGGTTGGTTCGGAGTCCGGACGGGTTACGAGACTGATACGTAGGAGGTCGGCAAACCGCTTTTCCTTGTACAACCTTGTTTAACCATAGAACTTAGGTTGGAGGATTACATGAACAAGATATTCATTTATACATTAGAAATTTTCCATTTCCCTATATTATGTTCATGAACTTTAACTAGTCGAGTAAATAAAATATTTTCAACACGATTTACATTGCGGCGGTTTGTTTGTCAGTTTAAATATGTCACGTGATCTTGCATAGCTTGAACAATGCGTCGTACTCTCGGTGCTTGTAGTCTGTAGGTATCAAAACTGACTACTGGTAAAGGAAACATGATGAACATTATAGAGCTCAGATTGCATGTTTATTGAATGACGTTAGTAACGGCGGCGGCGACTTGTCCACGGCGGTCCATCCGTTGTATTTTCATAATACGACGACTGAATAGTGCATTGACATAACAAGGGAGGGCTCAGTTTCCTCTATTGACACGCTATTGTGTGAAAAATTTGTGATGACACCTTATTGTGAAATAATTGATTATGAAAAGCTTCATACTACATAATTAACAAAATGATGAACTAAATTTAATTATTTCCAGTTCATTTTACTGTTTTCAAGAATTTATTATTATAATATACACACACACTTCTTTAGTACGTATATTAACTAAAATAATAATTTACATCTATAACATTATGCATACAAGGCCTAAAAACATATAAAAATAATTTATCAACTAATCCTACCTATTAATTCTCTATTTTTAAATCCAGTTACCTAAAATATAATCACTATGAACCGTTATGTCATGTTAGTTTACTAGAGATTTTCCGTGCAAGAAAGTTAAATGTATTTTTTAATACAATTTCCAGTTATTGTCAATGCATATTACTGTCGAACCATTTAGTTAAGTAACAATCGGTGCCAAGACAGGGCGTTCAACCTCTGATAGCAGCCACGTATGATGCGTGTGACTTATTTTATATGGCACTAGTGCATGTATACAGTGCGCGATGCTATCTTCCCAGTTATTTATTGCCATCGCAAATTGCTCTCGTCCGTCGGTCACACGATACCTAAATGCCTAATACTCTTCTGAGATTTCTTCGAGGTAGTAGTAAAACGTTCATATTTGGATTTCATCTGTCCATTGACATTCCCGGGGATTTCGATTTATTTAAAAAGACTGCAGTATTTTTAAAAACCTGCCGTATGTTTTGTACTAACTGTATTGAGTGACAACATTTTCTATACTATCAATATTTTATTCGAATTGTGGATGAATATATTACCCTAAGCTTTGTTATTTAACGGATGGACCTAATTTAAAATTCATGAGCCAAACATCGACACGAGCTGTATTTTGGAGCGGAAAATCATTACCATAGTCAGACGTCCATGGTACTGTGTGGCATTTAGTGAGTCACCTTTACGTCGCATACTTTACTGTTACTCTTCGGATAAGCCATTTTGTCGTCTGCATAGGCAAGCCTGCAAAAACGTGACCATGACTACTACTAAAGGAATCTGTCCTACCGCTAGCAAATCGCAATCTAGTCGCAGACAGCATTCTATTATTGACATATTACACGTTATTTAACTTGAGAATGTTATAGTTTCCAGAGAAATGTACGACGTACATTTATAAATATATTAAGCGATACATTTCACTGTTCTCACATGTTATAAAGACGATTAAAGTGGTACTGCCTCAATAATTTTGTAGTGTAACTTGTTATAAATAGGTTGTAAGCTATATATTTATTTTATTTGAGAAATTTATATGGCGCGTAAATGGAGGCAAAAACCTTATTAATTTGCAATTCAAGTGCCAAAGTAAGCGAGCAGGTTGTGTTAATTGATTACTGCTATACAGGTATATAGATAGATAATGTTAGTGACTGTAGTATTGAACGCTATGTTAGTTAACTGAGCGACTACTAATAGAAATAAAATATCTTGATTTAAATTTTTCCACCCATAATGATATCTAACTAGATTTGGCTGCTTTGAATGCCCATTCTTTGACTTCAAGCTGTTACTTACAATTTTATCATTTAACCACATTATTGGTTCTGGTGTTAAGCCGTGAAAGCGTAGAAAGGCGTTATTTATAATATTAGTACGGATGTGGTTTTAACCATGTATTAATATTGAATAATCATACAGTTGATCCTGTTTGTGTGTAACCGTTAGCTTCCCGGCCTCGCGACTATGACTCGATGCCGAAGTGAGCACCATTGTTCATGGTGCCGTTCGTTCCGGACGACGATCGTGTTTTTGTTTCGGATCATGGCCGGTACTGCGCTGTTAAATAGTCACTTTTGTGTGCTATACATAATATATAATCATGTTGTTCGCAAGCGCGTCTGATGATTAATTTCCTGCTTGTTCAAAATGATGATTAGGTTTTTACAAAATTTTGATTTCAATCGGTAAAAAAAGTCTTTAGTCGTATATTTAAATGCCAGAACTTACTAAACTCTCATACACTAAACAACACTAGTGTATTTATTATTATTATTAGTCTTACTTCTTTTATTATTTGCTCTTGTTTTCGCTAACGGCTTTCGGTTCATTGCACCGTACACATTCGCTCATAATTCAAATCGTAAGGGCAGATGTGCATAGGTACAAGTTGTTTATAATTATTTTTTTTCGTGGTGTAATGGATTAATATAGCAATTAGTTTATGAGATGCACTGTTGATTTCTTGATCATCGTTTAGCTGCCCTCTGTCTTCCCAAAAACGTTTTAAATCTCATGTATGTTTATGTATTCAATAACAGTTGTTGTTTTAATTTTAGCAATTAATGCACAGCTTTTGTTTATAGTGTGCTTCCTGTGCATGTTAAAATGCAAATGAGGAATCAATAATTTAATAAATATATGCATGGTACACTTGGTTGTATCTTACTACATCAGTAAACAAATACGGCCTTGCTTATTGGTATCGTTTTATGATTGCCACAACCCTGCGGTTAAATATCGAAGAATTTGAAATAATATATCGAGACAGTCAAGTTGAAATTATATTAGTTGCAGATTTGCGTTACATCTGATTATATTTAGATGTTTTTTTGCATATATTGTGTTTAAAAAACATCTTGTGCTATTTTTATTTCAATTGGTTGTTTTACTTGTGGGTTTTTTTTCTTAGTACATAAGCACACTACATTAAAAAAATATTATAAGTTTAAAGGAGAACGGGCATTTCTGCCTAGGAACCAATAACATCATGCGATATATCATTGGATTGGTTTTTTGTTTAACTTTAACTTATGTTATTGCGTAAAGTACCAAAACGGTGTGTGAAACAAATAATAATAATTCTATTGAATAACAATTCACAAAAATGTGTTATATTATTGGTTATTTTTATAAACTTAGTAATTAAATAAAATAGTTTATGTATAACACTACGGGCCATGTACGTATATAAAGCCTTAATTTTGATTGTTGATCTAAACTAGAACCAGTAATAGTATTTATCAGAATTGAGAAAAACAATGTCAAATGTAAACGTCAAATATATAGATTTGACGTTATACATATACTATTACTGGTTCTAGATTAGAACAACAATCAAAATTAAGACTTAGCTTAGCGTTTAGATTAAATTAAATAAATATCAGATTAATCTCTTTAATAGTCTTACATGTAAAATTATTGATTTAGTGTGCAAGTACGACAAGTACCCAACTGTTTTTTTTAATGTTTAATTCTCCACTGTATTTGCTACATAAAAAAAAAAACTCAAAAATAGAATATATAAACTGAGCCGGAACTTTTTTCACTCAACGATATGGTACTTCCGGCCGTAACAAAAGTTAAAATACTTAAAAACCTTTTTCAACGGATATCGCATGTTGTTATTGGTTCCTAAGCAAACCTCCATACATATCTGCCAGTTGTCCTTTAAACTTAATGAAAACTTATTTATGTTTATGTTAATTAACCTAATTATGTTAAATAAATTGCTGCCTATTGTTCCCTGCCAGCCCTAGCGATAACGTAACCCAATATATCTTTGATCATGACCACTGAAGGGTAACTATTTACCTAAAAATGAGCGCCAGCCTTCCGTTACAGAAAATAGCACTATAAATTATATTGCGCTAGTTAATCTCCCTTCAGTCTCAGTACAGATTTCACGAGTAAAACGTCTTATTTTAAGCCATGGCCGATGATAAGGTATTTGTGCTCGCAATGGCATAAGATACAAACTTCACCATCAATTCTGTTTTATTAAATCAAAATAAATTATGTTAATATCAAAAACATTTAATTATAACAATATGTTTTCGTTTTTAGACGGCCGACGTCGCTCCAGAACCCTCTGCTACTGAAACTGCTGAAGAAGTGAAAACTGAAAGCGAAGCTAAAGATGAGAAAACTCCAGAAACTCCTGTGACGGAACCCATCACAAATGGCAGCACCACGCCTGAGACACCTAAGGAAGAAGAGAGCCCTGTAGTGGAAGAACCCGCCGCGCCTAGCTCTGAGCCGGAGAGATCCGAGCCTCAACCGGATACCCAACCTGAGCAGTTACCAGTAAATGGGCTTTCTATAGATGAACCTGCAAAGGAAACTCCTACCGAAGTTGAACAAAAAGAAACGAGCAAAGAAGAACCCACCGCTGAAACGACAGAAATTGTACCTGAAATTTCCGTCAAAAAAGAGGTTTGTGTTCAACAAATGCCTTTGATTGATTCCACGCCTCCACCACTCCCCGCGAATCCTCCTCCTTCATCTGTGGCATCCTTTGCTGCCACCACAATGGCACCAGAGTCGGCAGACGCTTCGCTAGCTAACACCGCTGATAACGCAATTCCACCACCATCACCACCCTCTGACCCAATCACAAATGATAATCTTGATGAACCCCCCACCCCTAAGTCCGAAAACGATTTAACCTCTGCTCAAACTAATACTATTGAAGCTCCGCTCCCGGTACAAGATGTAAGCGAGGAAAGTTCGGTCTTATTAGCTCAAACAACAGTAGAAAACGAAACAAAGGAAACGCGTACAGACACTGCTCTTCCTTTAGAAGATAAAGATTTACCTGCTGATGTTGAAGACATCGTAAGTAAAGAGAATGTAGGAATTGAAGAATTAATAATAACTAAAGAAATCCATAATGAAGAAAAAACCGATAACTCCGAAGTGGATATACCAGCTCCTCCATCTGAAGTCTTAGAACTGCCTGAAGAAGAGGCTGACGCATCTAATTCTATAGAAGATTTGCCCTCTCCTCCATCACCAATATGCGAGGATGTTGATGATGTGAGCACAGAAAAAAATATTGTTAAAGAGAACATTGATAATACAGAGGTGACGGTTCATGATATGAAAGAAGTCGTGATTAATTCTAATCACATATCAGAAACTAAGGATAATCCCTCTTCCCTTTTGGATTTGGTGACTGATAACGAAGACGCTGAAAAAAACATTAAGATCAACTCTAAGGACTCACTAGGAAACTTAATTGAATCTATTGAGTGCAATGGCAACATCGAACATGACGAGCCAACCACAGAAAACAAAACTGACATTATTCCACCGATAAACCCTAAAGAAATCGCCGCCATAGAATCTGGCAGGACGGTAACGACTCCCGACGACTCACTGCCGCCGTCGCTGTCGGAGGCGGGCGAGGCGGGGCTGGCCAGCAGCGAGGAGCCGGCGTCGCTGCCGCTGCCGCCCAGCGAGCTCAGCGCCTCGCCGCCCGCCTCGCCGGAGCCGCCGGCTGACGCGCCTGCTTCTACGCCACAGGTGAATACCGCCCGGACAATCTTGCTCTTGTAGTGGAATTAGCTCTGTATTTTAAGAAGCGTTTGATACACCCCGTTAACAGTTCTCGTATTTAGTTTCATGTGCATTTCTTTACCAGCATGCGTGGACCGTCAATAACCGAAGAATCATGAGTGTGACCAAAATGATACAGTCTAAATAAGAATACAGCCAGCGGCTGCGTTCCTATCCTATCCCCTTCCTTTTACGCTTATAACTCAGTTTTTGTCGATACTCTAATAATATGCTAGCATGGTGATTTAAAATTTGCTTATGTGCTAACACATTTAATCATCTTTTGTAATTAAGTCACGTGAACAATACTTATGTTACAAATGATTGCTTCTGTTGATACATACATTCATTTAACATGTTTTCAAGTGATAGAAATACCTTAAAATATAAAATAGATTATTTTGACTAGATTCTTTGTTTTGTTTGCCATAACAAATTTTGCAAAAAACATCAGAAATGTTTTGAAATGACAGATAATTTTAAAATGATAAATATATTGTATTTGCATAATGTTAGTAGCAAAAGATACTTTTATTGTTTGCAAGTTGCTCGTAGTATAGAATCATTTATTCGCTTGAATATTGTATTTACCGATGTTTTGAATTAGTACAGTTTCTCATATTTTTACATTATTATTGCTTCAACAAACAAAAGCTTATTTATAATATGGCGATAAGTTTTCTTGAAAATACCAAACATCTTGTAAAGACGTGAACAAAGTAAAGTAACACTAGTGAAAACAAAATACTTAACTCCCATAAATATTATGAAATCTAAGCACGTTTCTTGTTCAATGATGTCTTGCTTCATGTTTATCTACAGTTTTAACATGCGGCAACTGTACTACAATACTATCAGTGTAATTAATGACCAGAGAGCATTTTGTGTGCTTGCAAGAAATTTTACTCATTGTTCGATTGCCTGATTTGACTAATTATTAAAAAAATATTTATATATATAATAGTGTGTAAATATTGTGATTATTATTATTTTGTTTTTGTACTTCTATATTATTATATAACAAGGTACTGGCTAAGAAATTTTAACAAACTTGACTTTTGCATGTGGTTTCAGGAACCCCTCCCCGTCAGTGACAAATTGGCGGAATTGATCCCAGAGGTTCCAGATGTGCCAGAACTCAAAACAGAAACGGTACAGTTACATAACTTATCTTACTCTAGTTAACAACTTAACTGTCCCGCCAGTAGACACTAGCGGGAGTTAAAATACCAAACTAAACTTATTATTGATTGTTATTTGCATTATACAACTATATTTTATTCTACAGTAAATGTATTTTAACTATTAATGTTTCGCTTAAAAACAGTTCCACCTACAATTATAAAGACGCCCTTTTGAGTTTTAGACTACCTACCCAAAATAATAAATTATTTATTAAGAAATGCAAGATTAGCAAACGTCATTATTAAGCAATGTATGTAATTATATAATATTCAGTTGCAGGAGACGAGTGATGTGGCGGTGGCCAACTAAACACCACAGGAGAGCGGAACCTATCGTCCACGACACGCTTGTGTCTAAAATGAGCCTTTAATTTATTTCAATTTAGTACTGTGGTGTATTGTCGAACTAAGTTCGATCAATAATTTACATTGTCAATAATGTGGTTTTAGTTCAGACGTGACGTTTCATATAGAATGATTATACTATAAGTTTAGCGTGCTTTGCTTCTATAAAATTAAGATTTTATACATTTTATTCGCTAGAATCGAGTTTTTATAATTATATTACATTAACAAAGTTATATAGACAGTATACGGTGCGATAAGTTGGTGCCATTATTACAGGGGTATTAGTTTGACGTTGTCGCGTGTCGCTCGCTCTTTAATTAGCTCTCCCATGTCGCTATTATATTCCAATTACAAATTATTAATTAATGATAATTTGAACATTGTAAACATTATGTATTCGATACTAGCGTAATAGCAGTATCATATAATATTCACGCTGTGCGTCATGTTAAATAGGAAATTTTATTCAGGTCGACCCCGAGCATTGTAGCTGTAACTTTAGAAAGGCTTTTTACAATGATTTCTAAAAATTAAACAATTTGTTTAAAGTTGTGACGAACCGCAGTATGTGTACTACCTTAAACGAAAAAAAGAAATTTTAAAACACATATGTGTGTTCTAAAATTAATAATACTTATTCGAAAATGAAATGATATTGAGTGTTGTATGAAATAAACACTAAAGATTTTTGGCTTATGGGTTTCGCCTGATTCTAATTGCATCCCATTCGATATTTTTTTCCTAGAATTTGAAGATGGTTTGCATTGTTCATAACGGTGTGCCGTGTATCAGTGACATTTCATATGAACCCATATAAGATGATTATGTTATCATCAGTTGTAGTAAATATAATTCGAAACATTTATGTATATATGAACACATATATCATTTACTCATATAACATACCTACCTAATCTGTTATTGTCAAATTAAAGTTTGAAATTGCTTTGTAAATTGTTAAGTATGAGGGATTATGATATTCTTTATTATCTCATTAGTGTATTTTATATTCACTGTGTTTAAATCTTAGTTTATTTTAAGTTGTATAAATTTAGTATGTCAGCAGCTCTCTGTAATGCAAGCTCATGAAATATAAATTCCAGGAAGTGTTGGAAAGTTGCTCCTTTGTCTAGTGAGATATTATGCAGTAAGGTCAAAATATTTAGGCATTCTTCGTAAAAGTAGTGTGTGATTGTTGAATCTAAATTTGGTGGATGAGGATGGATAATCTATTATTATTATAAAAATGATATTCAGTGGCCAATTTTGTGATTACTATACAATTTATAAACTTATACAGACATGATTATATTATACTATTTAGAATTGTAGCATGTGTAACAAGTTAGTAAAGCAGCATGGTTATTATCAGCTGCCGTTAGTATATTGTTTGCCACCTCATTCATAAAATACAATTAGATGACTTATAAGGTTTGATATTACTATACAATATAAATCCGTGTCCAGTAATCATATAATTTCAACATCATTTTTGTAATTTTATACATTTTTATGAAATTGAATGTGACACACTGCACGATTGGGAGAAGCACTCCAAGTATAAACAGTAAACATGAGTGAGACATTCCATATCAAGTGCAAACTAGATTGTCTGAAATTCTGTAATATTGTATGCACTCTATTTAAATCTAAATCGTAAACTGTCAGAACGATCTCATATTATAAGAACATCGATCGTTTGATTTGCAGTTATCGCCAACAAGTACCATTGGTGTCCTAATGTGTTTGTAGTATTATGTGAGTACCTACCTATACCTGATGTAAAATTTATTCCATTTAGAACTGATATTGTAGTTTGTATTGGGTTGCCATTTAATTCGACTTAACCGGAAAGCAAAAAGCAATTTCTCAACAATCTGAGATGGTCAACATCAATAAATGTCGCTTATACTTGTACGAGTCTCTTTACCAATATTTTCCAGTAGTTATAACGTTTTATTTTAAGATTTTCTTACTACATAGGGAATGGTAACCCGAAATTGACTGAGTTTGATGTAATTCAAGGAAATTAATATTTGCTCATTATGCAATGTGGAATTTGTATGATAATTATAATAGGTAATTATGTTAATCCAATTTTTGAAACTTAAATGTTGATGTGTGAATGTCTCTAATCAATAAATTTAAAAACGAATTTGCTTCTTTTTTTATCACCTCGTGTTTCGTTGTAGATGTTGGTTGCGACATATTTCGATGGGTCCTATGTATAAGGGCCAAATTAACAATATGACCATTCTTATTTTCTTATGTAAAATCATTTAGTATAGTTCATGTGAGTTAAAAAAAATATGCAGGGTAATGGTATTTTTTGCTGTAGCAGAAAGTCCTATGCAGAGCGTGTTTTAAAACGTAAAAAGACCAATAATAATATGCCAAATGGCCAAGCGAAGAGTCTCATGCGTATATAAACATATACCTACGTTTGAAACTTTTTGTTGCAATGTTCTGTTGCACAGGAGCACTTTTAACGTGAGTGGAGATCTGGAAAAATTGTCTGAAAATTAAAGAATCTTTTGTTTTGCGTAGGATATTTTCTTACAAACATGTGCAAAAGCAAAGATTCTTTCATCTTTTTTTTTTTCCAAATCACTACTTAAAAAGTACTCCTTTTGCGAAGTGCACCACTTACGAAATGTACCATATGAGAAGTGCACCAATTGCTTAGTTCACCATTTGAGCACGGTGTACAAGTTGAAAAGTGCACCAAATGCGTCAAACCCACGGAACAGAAAAAACAAGTGGAAATGCAATACGCCAAAATTACTATAGGAACCGCTGTCGCCAAACTCACACAAATAATCCGATGATGACATATTGCACACAATGAGATAAGCCGTTTGATTTGTAGTTTAAAATTTTGACAAAACTAGCTTACATCACAGAAAATAAATAAACCCTGACTTTATAAAAATAAGGTTAATTTTGCATTAGCAACAATACGTATTTACGGTCTACAGTCACTAAATTCTATTGACGCGTCAGTTTCGCTACTTGACCATAGATGGCGCTATTCTCAATATAAGCAATTATCAACATAATTGCTTTAGACATACGGTTGAAAATTGTGTGACTCTAATGCTCCTCGTCCAAGGACACATCACGATTTACATTTAAATTCTTTATCGATAGATACCCGATCTTTGTTCAAATACGATAAATAGGACTCGTTGGGAGGACATTTATTTATTTGTTACACAAACCGCTGTACATTTTAAACCATTAATTAATAGACACACAAGACTGACAGACGGATAGGTAAAGGGCCATGCCCAAGTTTCATAGTGTTTGGCCCAGAGTGCACACTTATGATATGGTGTCTTAAATTTAATATAGATTGTCAACATGTAATTAAAGAAGGAATCAGATAAATAAAACTTCGGGTTTTATAGTAAAAAATCGTCTTTAATATTCCGCATATGTTGAAATTATCATGATTCTCATGAATTAAATGGACTTTTTGCCGTGAAACTTGAAGAAAGGAAGTGCAGTGTCGATTTCACGAGTTTTCATCTATCCACCGGTGGATGAATCAGGATTTAGCTCGCCGGCCGACCTCCCACAACGCAAGGACGCACCCTCTATCCATTTCTCTTTGATGCTTGATACTTTGGGAAACCTAAAACAATTTTTTAATGAAGGTTAAAGAATCTATTACCTACTGTTTGTAACACACTGTGTGTAACGTCTCTGTTATTAATAAATTTTAATAGTTATGTTACTATTTAAAACATTGATTATATTTTTGCTTTATACCACTTAAGCGACCATAAATTTACTTAATATAAATTTCGTGTATGAATTAGAAATAGAATAGAAATAGAAAAACATTTATGTGGTACAGTACACAAGACAACACACAGAACATAAATACAAAGCGAACATAACAAGGAAAATAAAAATAAGTAACAAAAAAAAACAAAAAAGAAAATCAAAAACACTTTACTAGTAGAGTTGTCGAGCATACAGCACCAAAAAGGTCACCAACTCAGCATATGCTAGGTGTAGAACACCCAGCGCTGGTTTTCAGTTGGCACCCCGCAGTGACACACGGACGAAGGTAAGTAATTAGGGTAGTAGTGATTACTATGTAGGGTGTGTAATAAATAATAAAAATAAAAAAAAAAAAAACAGATATTTGTAGCATGTAAATATAGTACTTAAATAACGATACAAAAATAACTTGTGAAACTATAGGAAAAAAAAAAAGGAAAATGACAGGTAGGTACAAAATAAAATTAAAAAAGCGGCAGATCGGGGTAGTATCCCACTCGGTATTTTTATAAAATTTAAGCCAGAACAATAGCGATCTCTTTTACAAAAATACTTAGGCTCGTGCACTTCTAAGGAGATTTGTTAGAAGTGAAGTGTTGGTCAGTGCATCAAGTCATCCTGTAGCGGCGAGAAATCACGTGAGTATAATAATATATTATTATTAATTATTTAGAAATTATAGTAAAAAGTCTTTGATTATATAATGTCTAGATGGACTGTCAAGTGCGCGCAGACGTGTCAAAAAATAACAACCAAAAGTGGTTGTTAAGTACTTTCCCGCCACCAGTACGGATCGTGCCGCTTTCGTGACACTACGTTTTACGCGCTCTAAGGAATAACCACATAACAGCGATAAAATGATAGTATGTGCTTCTAAAGTGTGCTGGAATTAAAAAAGAAGGCTAAAAAATACCAACACACATCACCTATCACTAAAACTACTACACACTATTTAAAGAAACTTTATAAATAATTTTGTTTTTATGATTACCAAAATCACGCCATATTTTATCAGTGTTGCCAGTTTCTATTTTTCATTCTCCCATTTTTGTGGGTAATTTTGTTGGTCGGATAAGTTGGATCGTTACGTTTATAAAATTGCGCTGCTGTACTTTTTCAAATAAAAAATTAAATAAAAAGTAAAAAAAAAAAATAACTCAATGTTAAAATACCTATTCCTCATTATGTTTTAATATTGTACCAAATACTAACTTAGTTGATTTAGTACTCGATTCAAACACACAACTCCAAATTTCTTTTTTTTTATTTAAAAAGTAAATACTTAACAAAAATATTTTTTTATTATTATTAAAATACACTTAAACTGAATAATACCACATAAGTACCTACATAAAAGTAAAATAAGTAAATATTTTATTATAATTAATTCGTCTTTATTTAATGTGATTAATGGGATAATTTGTAATAGCTGGTATCACTATTTATGCACACAGAGACATTGACGTATAGTGTAAAACGACGCCTGCACGCACACATACTTAAAATGGCGGCTACTTTTTTTTGGTATGAATGTAGGGCGACGCTCTATCTAGACATTATATAATCAAAGTAAAAAGTATGAAATGTGAAATTGAATTGTGCGGTGAAGCAGGAATTTTAAATGAAATAAATGAATAATGAATAATTATATGAAGGATTTGTCAATGTTGATTGTGTTAAAATTTGTGAGCCTGTTATGATTTTTTTTAAGTTGTACCTTGGTTGTACCTAAACGAAGTTATTGTTTTTAGATTTCTGATTGGCGGAGGGATGTTATTCCAGCATTTGGAAGCCGCATATCTAAAGCTACCCCGGAACGCGGCAGTGCTATGCTGCGGAATAGCCAGTTGCTGCGCACAGCGTCTACCCTCGCGTTGCCGGTGATCGTTTACCCACCTAAGTTTAGAGTGCAGGTATGAAGGGCATTTATAATTAATCACTCCAAAAAGAAGACACGCAAGATGCAATTTACGCCGTGACTTCATTTTAAGAATGTTGTGTTTATTTAAAACGGGTGTGATGTGGCTCCTTGGTGGTACATTAAAGCAATATCGTGCGCAGGCATTTTGTACTCTTTGAATCAGCTTTTTGATGCGTGCTAAGAGTCTAGGTCCTATTGCAGTGTCCGCATAATTTAGTTTAGATAAAACCAAGTTGTCGACTAACTGCACTCGTAATTCCTCGCTAATGTATGGACGCATTCTGTATAAGACTTTTAACTTATAAGATTTTACGCAGTTCGAGATGTGTGTCTCAAAGTTTAGGCTTTCGTCAATGATTACCCCTAAATTCCGCGCCTCTCTGACGCGTTCAATAGGTTGTCCCATTTCGGTTACGTCGCCATGGTTCAAGTTGACTTTACCCAGCTGACCTTTTGAACCGTAAAGTATATATTTAGTTTTAGCTGGGTTAAGGAAAAGAGAGTTTCGTTCTGACCAATCAACTATTCTTGCTAAGTCTTCATTAACCGATTTTAGTGCGTTTTCACATTCATGTGGTTTGAAGGAAAAATATAATTGAATGTCATCTGCATACATGTGGTACTTGCAATTTTCTATGGCTTTCACTATGTCGGCGCAGTATAGACTGAATAACGTAGGGCCTAATACAGATCCTTGTGGGACGCCCCTCTCCACTGCAGTGATATCCGAAAAGATACAAGATCCGTTCGCGCCGCGAGTCTCAACAAGTTGGTAGCGATTTTTGAGATAGCTGTCAAACCATTTAATTGCGCGCGCATCAAACCCATAGTACGACATCTTTGACAGCAGGAGAGTTAAATTAATACTGTCAAAGGCCCTAGAATAGTCCAGCAGGACCATGAGCGTACAACAACCCTCATCCTGAGCTGACAATATGTTATCCGTTACATCTAAAAGCGCAGTTGTAGTACTGTGACCTCTCCTAAAACCTGATTGCTTCTCCGGGAGTATTTTACTTTTCTCTAGGTATACTATAAGTTGGGCGTTTATTATTTTTTCGACTATTTTGGAAAGAAAAGGTAATATGCTAATTGGTCTTAAATCTTTTATATCACAAGGGTTCGCTATTTTAGGTATAGGGCGCACAACTGCTGTTTTCCAAAGTTCAGGGAAGGTAGATTGTGAGATAGAAGCATTAACAATAGACGTGAGCGCAAATAAGGTTTGAGGCAGTGTTAGCAGGAACATGTTTTGAGTAATGTGATCAAAGCTTTCAGCATTTGATTTTATTTTAGATAAAGTCTTAGCGATATCGGTTGGTTCTACATTTTTAATAGCGAATACACAATCACCAAATCTGTGAAACTCGTAGTACGTCAAGTAGGATATTGGTACCATAGTATCTCCTGGGATATTTAAGAAATGAGAATTTATTTTGTTAGGGTCATTGAAATGTTGGGGTAATTCTTTATTTTGAATAGGCAATAAGTTTAACTTAATATTTTTCTATAGAATAGCGGGATTTTTTATTTGGTTGATAATATTTATTTTAAAATAAGCAGACTTTTCATAAAATAGTGACTTATTTACTAGACCTTTTAATTGTGCATAGTATTGTTTTTTATTTTCCGATTGCACGCTTCTATTATCTCATATGAGCCTGATCGCGCAGACGCATCATTAATTTAATATTATCAGTTATCCAAGGATAGCGTCTTTCCTTTAAAACCAAGGCTTTACTCGGCGCGTGCTTGTCAAAAAGATATAACATATTACTACTATTGAATTAATAACTTACTAATAATTTACTACTATTACTATTATTGAATTAAGGCGACCTCATACGGTATGAGGTCGCCTTAATTCAAATTAAATAATTTTACATTATAGGCATTACAATATAGGTATGAGTCATACCTATATTGTAATGCAAAACGAAATAAATAAAAATAACTGTTTGGGTTAAGATAGTTATTCCCTTAGTTCCTCGTATCGACATCAATCGAAAAATTCAATATTCGACTTGACCACATCACTAAATAGAGTAGCGAAGTACTTTCTAGAATGTTCTATGGAAAAAAAAAACAATCGAAAATAAACTTCGTCATCACTGCATAAGGTTTATTTTAACAAACTGTTCTATTAAAAATTTGTAAATTGAAAGAATATGAGTATTTTATTAGAAAACAATAATAAATGTACTTACTGATGATACGAAATACCTCCATTTTTAAGATTCCTTCTACTACTGTCATTTTTGCACTCTAAAACGGAACGATAATGGCATAAAAAAGAAGGCATAGATAATGGGAAATATGAATTTCTCACGAGACGAGCCACTCGACGCAATGTCAGAACGCAACTGGGATCGGTTAAGCGCAAGTTAAGCGTGACAACGCTTAATTGTGACACGTGTGCCACGCCTACTTAACATTTCCACCTGTTTTTTCTGTTCCGTGGTCAAACCCGTTTTAACGTCTACAATAAAATGAATAGTACACTGCACGAGATCCGCCATCTAGTATAGAGTACGAAAAAAGTATGTTTCTAGAAAATAATAATATCCTGGGACATCTCACACATGGTTATCTGATCCCAAGCTAAGCAGAGCTTGTGTTATGGTAACTGAAAAACATACTTATTTATTTCTAAAAACATACATGTATAAGATAAATTACACCCAGACGCAGTACAAATGATCGTGCTCATCACACAAACATTTGTCCTGGGTGGTAATCGAACCCGCGACCTCTGGTATAGCAGTTAGGATCATTAATCACTAGACCAACAGGCCATGAGTTCTTGTCTGTAACTCGGGCGTTTGATTTTTTTTTATTCTTTAGGAGTTGAAAAACGGTGAAGGAAAACATTGTGAGGAAACCTGGATTCCAAAATTTGGTATCTGAAATTGCTGATCCGATGGCAAGCTTGTGCCTCCTCTTTATGGTAAGAGGCCTGTGCCCAGCGGTGGGGCTTTTGTAAGCTGGATTATGTATTTATTATTTTAGTTGATAAGTAGGTGATAAAGAAAACCCGCACACAGCATAAAAATGAAAAAAAAAAGCAATCTTTGCTACTTTATATTTTGCAAAACATTTATCATTTTTAATAACATTTCTTTATCAATTTCATACATTGTTTTATTGACTTTCCCACTTTTGTTTAAAGTTGATAGGGTCAACTGTAATAATGGAGTCTTTAATGTTTTTAATTCACTTGAACCAAGAGCTATTTTTGCACTCCAGTCAAAATTTACAACAGTTTCACAGTAATTACTATTATAGTTATTGAAAGCAGCAAGAAGGACTTCTGTTTTTTTTTCTTCAAGTAAACTTAGGAACAACAACACTTTCTCTTCTTGCCACTCCTTGCTGGAGATTACTTTTTCAATTGCTTTTGTATCAAAATTACAGTCTGATATTATTGAAATTAACTCCTTTTTTGCCAAGTTAAGATTTTCCACATCTATCAGAGTCAAGTTTAAGTTTTGTTCAATGCAATACAAATTACTCAAGACTTCTTGTACCACCTGAAAATAGAGCAGATATACTAAATTAATAAACGGTAAATACTTACAAATTTATTACAATAATAGTCTGTATAAGTGTACAAGGTTTAACATAGAAAACAGTCACTAAATAACAACTAACCTGTTTTGTAATATATGGAACACTAATAAAGTGAGTATTGAGTATCTGGCGTCTTAAGTCCTAATCTTAATCTTTTTAAGATTGATTGTCAAGAGTTCAGGCTCTAGCCGAAATGATAAACAATTATTTGTTGATTTATAGCATATTTAAATGGAGTTTACAAAGACCCAATCAAATCAAATCTAACAAAAAAGGCGTAATAACAAGTGTCTTAGTTGTATACTGTTTTTGTTGGTTTTATTATATTACTATATTTTTATCGCCCATGTTTTCTAGTAAGATATTGTAAATTTATTTATGAGTTTTGCCGTTCTTAATCTCCATGTAGATGAACGAAGATGTTACTTACATTTTGAAACTCATCGATTGATTCTATTTGAAATATTATGTCCATTTTATTATTTCCTCAGAACTAAAATCAAAAGTAACTTATCCCGAAACACAGTGTTCTTCTTTAACAAACAAACAGCAAGCACAGATCAATCTTATTATATTTCTCTATGAATAAAATAAATAGTCTGGACTGTCAGTGTCAGAAACACGGCTTAGAGGACAGATAAGAACTGCGAAGAGTGCGGAAATCTGGGTATGAACCGTGAGCACTTGTAATTTGTATGAACTAGTTTCGTCGTAAAAATAGTATCAAAACTATTCAAAACATAGAGTATAGAATCTCAAAACCTCTCATACATTACATTTGTATGGGAAGTTGGGAACCATCATATTTGTGGATAAAATTCTGTCGCAGCACGTGAAATACCTTTAACCAGTAATCGAATGCACAGTCTACAGCGTACCGACAGAAAAAAATCGCTTACGCTAGTCCACTAGGCTTTTAGCACGGAACAGAAAAAACAAGTGGAAATGCAATACGCCAAAATTCAATGATATTTTAATAAACAGATATGTTATACGCATACAAAACAATCGAAAAAAGTGTTCCGCGCAGCAGCGGCAGCTGACATACAAGTCAAAATTATACAAAAGAGATAGCGCGATAAAACCCATAAGAAAAAAAGAGACAAATAGTGTTGTTGTTAATGGCAATACGTCCCAATTAGGACGTTTTCGAGTCTTTACGATTGCACGCTTATAACATATCTGTTTATTAGAATATCATTGCCAAAATTACTATAGGAATCGCTGTCACCAAACTCACACAAATAATCCGATGATGACATATTGTACACAACGAAATAAGCCGTTTGATTTATAGTTTTAAATTTTGTCAAAATTAGCTTACATCACAGAAAATAAGTAAACCCTGACCTTCTAAAAATAAGATTAATTTTGCATTAGCAACAATACGTATTTACGGTCTACACTTACAGTCGGATTTTTAATTAGACGATATTGACTGACGTTTACTGTGTTGTCAGTTTTTGATGAAATGAAAATAGTGTTGTGACACAGTGAATGATTGAAAAACCTCTTGAATGAATGAAATTGCCTCGATTGTCTGTTTTAAAATTTTTAATGAAAACATTGCGAGGAACATTGTAAGACAGTCCTATTTTCAATACACCATGTTGTTGAAACTATATATGCATGAAATGTAACAATAATAGGTAGGTTTTGAAAATAAAAAAAAACCGTCACTTATTACATAATTTGTTCTTATTCGTAATCAGAAATACAAAAATCACTATCACTTTCTGTGACATTTATTATAAATCTGTCAGATACACTGTCGATCATGTAGTCGAGTCGAAATGACTAATTATTCACACTCATTGTTCATTCATCTGATTGACCGAGAACTGAACGCATCACTATTACTTTAAATGTGGCAATATTATTTTGCAAAGTGACATTAGCTACTGTCAGTTAGTATCGTCTAATTAAAAATCCTACTGTACACTTACTTCGATTGACGAGTCAGTTTGGCTACTTGACCATAGATGGCGCTATTCTATAATTGATTTAATCATACGGTTGACAATGGCGTGACTCTAATGCTAGGACTTTCAGCGATAGGCGCAGTGCGCAATCTATTGTTTTAACTTTTTTATCTAATGTTAACGGCCTGTAATACCAGAGTAGGTATAATATATGTTAATATTATATTATTATTTAGATATATAATTATACCTGTTGTATTATACCATATATCTATTATTTTACTACAATATATACAAATCCATATTGTTTCTCTTGCAAAAAAGTCTACGTATCTGGAGCACGGCTTAAATTTTAAATTTCTTACTATCCAATCTCTAATAATTTACAAGGCATGCCGTAAATACACATACAATTATTAATAACATTTTCCTCGGCACCATCTAGAAGCGCGCATTCTAGCGTCCAGTATAAAAATCACATAAACAATTTAGAAAGAATTTTATATATATTTATTTTAGTTTTTCTATAAAATTTACCAGTAATGAAACAGGAGTGCTTACAATACATTTTTGGCGTGCCACAGATTTGCAAGACAAGCTAGGAATACTGCTAGCAAGATACCTTCCCAACATGACCTACAGTTATTGAACGATATTGGAGACAATTACCGACGCGGAATTGGCTTAAGCCGAGTGCGATTTCACAGTACCCGACTTATCGCCGATCGGCGGTCGAGTGCGCCAAACAGCTGTCGCGACGAATGTTCACTTCCGTTAGAGCGTAGGCACATGATGGGCTCCGGCACCGCACCGGACTGGCAACCACCAAAACGAGGCGGGGAGGGGTGAATGCGTTGCGACGTCGGAGCGGAACCGCTCAGATGTCACGATCTATATTCATTAAAATACTGTCCAACGCTACTACGGCGCCGCTGCGGCATAACAACGTTACGGCGCCGGTCGTGTGCCCACTGACAAGGTGAAATCTTTGCGGTGCGGCGCCGCAACGCATCGTGTGCCCCTGGTGGCATTGTGCGGCGGCGCGCGCACGTCTGTCAGACGGTGTAATTGACATTAGTGCGTTCGCGCCGCGGTATTACCGCGTTGCGGCTCGCGAGCTGATCGATATGGGCAAAGCTAGCTAGTCAAAAATAGGTAGTTTTTTTTTCTTTAAATTGAACATTTCTAATAAGATTGATAAATGAGATAATAATATCATGTTTTTTTTATTTATTTGGTTTTATAGGCAAGTAAAACAAACACTTACATCGCAATTTTCAGTTAGTAAGAAAAGTCAATTTGCTCATAGGTTTAATTAATGTTAGTAAATTAATTCATATGTCATTGTATAATATCCATCGAAGCCGTTGTAAAAAAAAAAACAGTACATATTCTATCATATGGTAAAAGATTTTTAATTTGAATTCACATTGAAACAAAAATTACCTTAAATTACTCAATAGGCACAAAAGTGAAGACTATTATAATCTACTTACATTCTAGACCTGCCATGGTGTAGCTGGGCAACTTTTTACATATTGTACACTAACATTATGTACATTTTTTATACACATAATATGTACGCGCATCAATACTATTCACAATCTTATGTTATTTATTTATAACAAAAGGATTTTGAATATTCTCGCTGAATTACAATGAATTGCAAACGTTATGTGATAGAACTAATGATGTGCAAGAATTATGCTGAAGGTATTTATAATTTGTAACTATTTATCAATGCTTTATGTAAACTATAAAACACCGATATAATATTTATATAACAATTTATTTCATATTAGTTAGTGGCAATAAAAGATTTATAATTTCGTAGGTCTTCACTTAGAGCATATAGTGATCAGTAATTTACTCCAAAATCATCCTTAACACTAAGGTTTTACAAAGTTTTAAATAATTCATTAGTTTATTTTTAATGTTATATTTTTGTGATGCAATAAAATATCAGTTATCATTTCTTATTTTTTATATTATTAATAAAAAAAGTCAATCATTTATGTCTATTGAATAATCAGTTAACACTTTCGGATATTTTGATAAGACAAAAGTCGTACAAAACCGGAGGGTTGTAAATGTAGAAATAATAGAATTATGATTTCGTACGCCAGTGTTACTATTAGATTCTTGGGGAATAATTATTATTTTGCTATGAATCAACAGTTGGTATTTGAAATAAATTTCTACAAAGTACATTACAAATAATAGTCTACTTGACTCACATGAAATTTACATTTTTAAAGAGTATTTTCTACAGCGTTTAGCTTATGTCACCGAAATGTGTACATTGATTTTAATTAGAATAAGTATAAGGTGACCGTTACATTTTTGATAAACCATTTAGAAATTGTCATTTACTTTTTAAATTTATTGCTGAAAACTGTCGGTCTTATTGTGATTTATTTCAGGTAGTAATCAAACGTATAATGCCGACCATGAATGTAAGCAACAAAATTTGCTGCTGAAGAGTAATTAATTTTTCATCAGTAGTATAATAATATATTGTTTGTAAAATATTACAAAATGTTAACACTATCAGTTTACGAACGAAGTGACGTCACAGTCCTGAATAATCTATAGACCGACATAGTTCTTGCCTGTTAACAAAAAGTTTATGAGAAATCATAGATTCTATAGATATAAATCTTGATAAATTGTAGGTATAAAAAAGTATGTTGTTAAGCCTATTAAGATTAAGTATTCAAAAGAAACTAAAAGAAAGAGTCAACTAGCCTATTGTCTATGGTACATATTATAAGTACGACAAATTCTTCATTTAACATAAGGCAATTTTAAAGCTACAAATAACTGTAGTAAATATAATACTTAAAAACTCTAAGAAGCACAAAATTATCAAAAACGATGATAACATTACGCTTTACAAAATGTATATTTACTGCGTTAATGTACAATGTTGTGACGTAATTAATATACATACAAAAGGTTACCTATTCTTACATTTGTTTTTATATACCTATACATAATCCTTTACAAGGATAATACAATATTAAGGATTTTTTATTAAGTATATTACATTTTATGGTTAGCACTCCAGAACACTTCGAAAACTTTAGATTTGCCTTCAACAATCACACATAACTGATCTGTGACTTGACAGCTTTATTAGATGTGCTATATTTATTGAGTGTGGAAAGTTATTAAATATGTAACTATGGAGGAATAAATTGGTGTGTGGTAACTTATTTTCCATACATTCAATAATCAGTTGTTAATAATAATATCCAACATGTAACACAAAAAATAACGAAAAATTACACCTAAATTAAAGTACATTTTTCTTTTAATTACATAATCATCTTAGCAATCATCTTTTATTGTAATTGATAAATTAAATATTTCAAAATTAATTTCACAATCCAAATCTTGTTGCAGAGGTCGAGATATATTAGTTTTTAAGTACTATCAAGTAAACCTATTTTATTTAGCATGCAAACAGACCGCCGACAATCGAATAATCTCTGTAACTCTTCACACTATGATTCGCGCGACCGGGAGGTAGGTAATATGTTATAGTGTACGTATGCCTAATAAAGTAATTAAATTGTAAGTACGTAACTGTTATAATTGAACACATTGCGAAATATTACGCAACGATTCCAATTTGGAAGCAATAGAGGTTAGCGGCATACCATGAATTTGGATATTTTAACAAATTCCAAGAGATACGAGCTGACTTTTTCCTTACCAAATCAAAATCGTCACAAATAAATCGCTGCGGCTTGTTTTGAGCTTACCTAAATTATTTTCCACTACCACTATATAACTGAAAGTCAATAAAATCTCACCCTGTCAAAATACTTAAGTACTATATCGATATTAAAAAAAACACTATTATCCATTTATTTGTTACTGTGATGAGTTGTAAATGCTTCAATTGTATAATATTACTAAACACTAACACAATCATAGTTGTAGTTCAAATGCACTAGTCCTTACTCGTTACTTTACGTTTATTATTGCATAAATTAAGGCAGCATAGAGCATCTATTCCGAGTTGAGAACGAACGGATTGAGTTTTATTTAAAATGTAAAATAGACAATATACTCTAAAACAACTGTTTTATTTACTTTCAATATGCTTCAGCAAATTGATAACTGGAATGAGGTAATAGTTTGTAGGTGATGCTAGAAATCTCCTTTAGTATGTTTAATATAACATGAGAACAATGAGAGATAGCCTAACTTGGTTGTATTGTCTGTCTGTTAACCACAGAAAGAGTGGCGTTTCACTAAGAGGAATGGATAAGTTGGTGATTTTTTTTTTTTGAGTATATTGATTTAATTAACTAGCCCAGCGTCCTTAGCCATGCTGTAGAATATAGAATTCTTATCTTGCAGCAGTTGTTCTGGTGGGGCGTATTCTACGAGCTGGCCCTTGTCCAGCACCATGACCTTCGTGGAGTCCATGATGGTGTTCAGCCGGTGAGCAATGGTAAGTACTGTGCATGATGCAAACTCCGTTCGAATTGTTTTCTGAAAAGAAGTAGTCCAATTGTATGCTTGGGTTCAGTAGTTTACTTTAGAATTTGGATAACTTATTCTAAATATAAGTTTACATCAAAGTATTGACAGGAGGAACAAGTACTCAGGAAAGGGAGTTGATATAAGGAGTATACCTGTATGAGTTCGTCGGTCTCGAGGTCGACGGCGGCGGTGGCCTCGTCGAGCACGAGCAGCGGCGTCTTGCGCAAGAGCGCGCGCGCCAGACACACGAGCTGGCGCTGGCCCACCGACAGGTTCTCGCCGCCCTCGGCCACCTCGTGCCGCAGCCCGGCCGGCAGCCCTGCGGAGAGCGAGGTCAGGGTCATCACGCCACGCACACGGCATGCCAGCAGTGCAGCGTCACTCACCCAGCACGAAGGGCTTCAGGTGCGCCAGCTCGAGCGCGCGCCAGATCTGCTCGTCGGAGTAGCTCTCGAAGGGGTCCAGGTTCAGGCGCAGCGTGCCGGAGAACAGCACCGGGTCCTGCGGGATGATGGTGATGCGGGCCCGCAGCTGGTGCAGGCCGATGCTGGCGATGTCCAGGCCGTCGATGAGGATGCGGCCGGCCACGGCCTCGACGATCCGGAAGAGGCCGAGCGTGAGCGTGGACTTGCCGGCGCCGGTGCGGCCGACGATGCCGAGCTTGTCGCGCGGCGCCACGGCGCACGTGACGTCACGCAGCGCGGGCTCGGCGCCCGCGCGGTACGCCAGCGTCAGCCGCTCCAGCTGCAGCGCGCCCGTCTCCGGCCACGTCGCGCTCGGGCCCACCGGTGTGTTCCACGCCGCTTCCTACCACGTACATAACACGTCAAAATAATCTCATTAAAAAACAACGACCGAGGACGACTGATAATTTACCTGTTCCGTTTCCGCGTATTCTTTTATTCTCTCCACGGCTACGATGTTTGTTTCTACGTCGGATGTCATGCGGACCAACCAATTCAAGGTTTGCGTGATCTAAAAATATTCATTATTGTTCAATTATAGTTCATAAAAGCAGACTGTCTAGTCAGAAACATAATTCTATTAGTATTAGTTTAATACGGTTACGAAACAAATAAATAGTATTATATCTTTGTACCTGTAAAGCGTAACTGACGGAGAGACCCACAAGACCTGCACTGACAGTGTCTCGGTTGAGCACGGCGAACATCGCTGAGAAAAATATGATAAGGTTGCCGATCATCTCGAGCCTGACCGCCAGCCATCTGTTAGCGATACAGCTTGGGTAGTAACACGACTGGTTGTGATCAACACCTCGCTCCGATTCCAAAATAAACCTATAAAACAAAAAAACTCGTGAATTTACATTTGCATGTTGAGTGTATTAAACTCTAACTGTTGTGTGAGGTTGGATATTAGGGAAGAGTGATACGCTCTGAAAACTAACTCAATTAATAATAAGGATTGATATTTAAGTACACGAGTCTCATACTTAGGTATATGGTCTACACTTCAGTTCATTGAATAATTCAATGATTGTGAACCAAATCTCCACGTGTAGATGTTAAGCAATAATGTTGTTTGTTTACCTGTCAGCGACACCGTAAGCGCGGATGGTGCTGGCGCCGGTGATGCTCTCCCCGAAGTGCGAGTAGATGGGCGAGCGCGACACGGACTCCAGCCGCTTGAGCTGCCGCGACGTGGCCACGTAGAACCGCTGGATCACGTAGTAGATCACGCCGATAGGGAGGATCAACGCCATGAAGATCGGAGTCGACAAACTTATCACGAACAGAGTTCCCAATACCTACACATTAATACTCTATAAATAAGTTTACTAACTTTACATGTCACGGTTACCATTACTGAAAAATTTATAAATAGTTAACGTTCAATAAATATTATCATAATTCACACAAGATTTTTACACATACATACACACATTCGGGCACGTATCAAAACAATTTACAATGAGATGTTTTTATGCTTGAATCTCATATAAAATGAACACACTACGAACGGTAACGGTTAACGGTAACCGTAACATTATACATACATACAAATAAAGCAAAACAAAACATGTCATATAAAAGCTGGACTGGGATCAGTTTACAAATGTGACTGAAATTGAAATGTAATGTAATATTTAACAGAAACCGAATCCAATATATATGAGTGCCACTGTGGAAAGAAAAAAAGAAATGATTTGTCAACTTGCATACATTGAAATAACAAAAGCTTTTCACCGGTGCGTGGGAAAGTGTTCAGTTGAAGCTAATCTCGGCTTTTGCATTTAATTGGACCAATGTTTCAGTTTATATTTCACCAACATAAACTGAACGTTATTTAGGACAAATCATAGAATAAATAAGGTAGATTTTTTTTTATCGAAATGTACAAACTTATTAAAGTTGAATTCAGACAAAAATTCCCCAAAATAGACATAAAATTAAGAAAAACTGCAAGGTGGCGTACAAAAAAATTCGCTCGTAGATGTGTGCGACAAAATAGCTCAAGAAAAAAAATAAAATTAAAGCAATTTTTAAAGTTGGTATACAGAGGAATTTCAATTCCAATACATATACCTATAGACCTATATGTTCTGAGGCAAACACATAATACGTTTTGGCTTTGACATTTTACATTTATCTTTTTAAATTCGATCTCGGGAAACTTAATTCTTTGGAAAGCGAAATGATAATATCGCACCTAAGATAACCTAAATTGGATTAACACAAAATAAACCACCATTTCCAGGAAACAAAAAATGAATTCTTGAAAATAAACTGGTACACACAGCACGATGATGTGAAAACATGGACAAAGAAACAACAAAAATTCCCCGTGAATATAACGGAACATCCATAAACAATGATATGATTAGTTCGAAGTGGTGGGATTACCTCAAAGATGCACCACATCAAGTCGGAGATCTGCGAAGGAAGGGACGTGTCCAAAATTTCCACGTCTTTAGAAAATCTAGTAAGTATTCTGCCAACGGGCGTCACTTCGAAGAATTGCAAAGGTGCCCTTAACACGTGCTCCAACAATAGCTCGTGGAGCAACCGCGCCGCCCGCCAACATGCCAGAAACGGCATTAAGTCGGCAAAAATTGATCCTATTGCTGTAACAACATCCATGGACACGCGTTTAGTTGCTAACCTAACACCGAGCGCGAGAGCATTGGTGTAAGAGGATCCTAATAATAATGAATACATTGTTTACGATACAACTACTACCGAGAATCAACGGCTACGGACCGCTAGGCCGGTGGATATTGACAGAGAGATAGTGCGAAAACATCAAAGATAGTGGCTACACAGAACAAAAGACATGCATATTAAAGTTTAGCATACTTCTAGTTCATACGATTAAGGTAAGCAATGGTAAGCAACATATAATAGATTTTTAAGTAGCAAAAAACGGTTTTAAAAAGGTTTAGGTAAAGAGCTGATTTATAAACTGATCCCGTATCAAAATAGCTATTGGAAATAGTACACGTGCCATAAATATATATCGCACAGCACATTTTTCGACGACGAACGATATTACTACTGATAACTAAAATTCACAAATTACTTAAACATCTATGTTAGACGGTACATATGGCTAAGTTTTTAATTTAGGACATAAGCAAACGTCACATAACATAATAGTTTGACGAACAGACGGCTGCATGCGAAGGGTTTAAATTTACATAATAAATTTGTTCTTTTTTTATTTCAGTACTTGATATGGCTGGTCGTTAAAAGTTGCTGGGTACAGCAATAGCAAATAAATTTAATTTACTTAGTATTTTTTTGTAGTTCAAGGGAACCAGCGGATACAGCCATCTGTACACAGCGTGGTATGAACGGAACGAGCTGCAGAGCGTCTGCAAACGCGCGGAACAAGCGAGTCGTACCGCAAAGAAGCAGGAGGTCCACCCCCTGAGAACCATGGGCAGCACGTTGTCGAGCACGTCGACGTCCTTGCTGAAGCGGTTGAGCACGCGGCCCACCGGCGTGCAGTCGAAGAAGCCCATCGCCGGCGCGTGCAGCACGCCCGCCAGCAGCGCCGCGTGCAGAGCGCGCGCCGCCGCCAGCGCGCCCAGGTACAGCGCCAGCGACGACACCGACACCGACACCACTGCCACACACACAGCGCTGATGCCGGCCGCCGAACACCACCAACAATCTTAGCCCTTCCCGTCCCCGCCCGACACCCATGATCGACCCTCATATTGAACTTAATATGCTATGCTATGATTGTATCGGGACATAACAAAGTAGAGGAGGCTCTGAGATGATAATACACATATCTCAGTATAAATGATACTTGAGACATTAAAGCGAAGTATGAAAATGGTCCCCATATATGATTATCGACCGTTGAACCAAACACCCTATAAGTTTTTGTATTTGAATACCTACTTACTGGGATAGTATATATTATTTAGGATAGCGAACGCGCAAATATAAATTACTCGTAATATGCATCATAATTTAGGACTTGACTATCTATTCAAATAAAATATTGCATGCTATATTTCTTTATATAAAATTGGGAATGAAAAACCTACTACAACGAGAACAACATACAAGAACCACAAAGATTTCGTTATTTATTGCAGTAAGTGTACATTATAGCTGGGCATTTTCAAAATTTATATCTCCTGCCCCTAATAACGTAGTTAACTGTTATATCAATGAATTAAATTAGTTTAAATTTATAAAGCTGTGATTCTTGTATGTTACATCTACTCTGTTGAATCTATAATTCTGACATTTTCATGCGCTTTGTAATGTTTGAAATGCTTAAAAAGTATAAAACCATGCAATGGATAAAGATATTGAAAAGGGTAAGATTGTTTTGTAACATAACGGAAGAGATTGTTTTGTAATATAATTAGGAAAATATACAGTAAGAAATGTATTCATTATTATAAGTTTCCACCACAATTACCATTCCCAAATAATTGTTATTTAGCTATTGTAGTAAACCTTTTGAAAGCCATGGTCTAAACATTTATATAAATACAAGATAGTAAAAAAAACTATTGTAGAATAAAATTATAAATTATTCTACTTAACTCAAGGATCTGCAGATCATCATACGAATACGAAACTACTTAAGTCATGGCATTCAAAAAGTTTACAACAAAAAATAAGACATGGGTTCAACATTTCAGACATCAGAGATATTTCTTGAATGGAACTTTAAGGATATTATTAATTCGAATATTTTCTGACAAATTACTGCTCAATTAAATATTAAATAGAGGGATATTTAGTTATATATAATGTTAATTATATTGATATTGTTTTAATAGATTAACTGTGTTACCTTGTCCGATGCCAAGTCCACCGTACACGCCGAGATACATGTCACGTCTTGCCTTGTCCACAGTGCCGTTCACTATCTACACACAAAAAAGACAATTTACTGAGTTTCTGGAAAAAATATGCCAATATGACATGTTAACATTAAAAACAATGGTAATCATCTGTAAAATTCTGAAAACGATCAATGTCGAAAATAATTTCTAATTTAGTCTGCATTTTTGACCTTATTATACCATATTATTATATACATTCCAAGTTAAAAACGTTATAAGATATTTTTTTTTTTAATATTAAAGTAAGATGAGTTTTAGTAAAATAAGTTACCATTTTATCATCATTCGCCCATTCAGTGAGCCAGTAGTTGGAGCCGACTTGGAAGACTTGCAGAATGAGATTCATTACCACTGTCACCACCGACGATACCACTCCAACACTCATCAGGTAGTGTTTGTATACGCCCCATTTTACCTGCACACATATCAACATAAATAGCACATGGTCGTAAGTTTACCGTCTAGTTTTGTATAACTTTAACGAAAGGAAAATAAAACCTCAAAGACACTAAAAATAATTAATTTAAATTATTACGGCGTCTTCTACAAATTTACATATATCATCGATGCTTTGTTTTGTAATAAAATGAAGCTAAATACGTACGCTTCCAGTCTCGGTTTTCTCAGCTTCTATGAGTTTATTTTTCTCTTTTAGGTCATTTTGTGTCACGCTGTCTGGGGTCTTCCGCTTTACACTGCCGGCGCGGTCACCTTGATTTTAATTGAATTAAAAAAAATTAATTTACTTGAATAACATTCATTATTTAGCTAGTGCAGTATTCAATTAGAGTAAGTAATGTGTAGTAAAATCATATGTTCTACAACATACTTCAAATTGAACTCTATTTTGGCAAATTGTGTTAAAAAAATATGTTATGTTACCTGCTGCAGCAGTCTGATCGGATTCTGAAGCACTTTCCGAGAGAGATCTAGCTCTTTGCAACTTGTTTTGGAATTCCGTGCCAAGTTTACTTTCAAGATCTTGTTTGATTTCATTCAGTTCTGAAATAATATTGATATACATTTTAGTTGTAAAACAAATTTTCAAAAATATCACCTTTTTAATTGTTGAAAGTACCTTCTGGTGAAATTCGTTCGGCATCGCTCAAATGATGTAGTAGGAAGTCAGCGAAGGCGCCCTTCTTCTCGAGCAGCTGCTGATAGGAGCCGGCCTCGGAGACCTCGCCGTCGCGCAGCACCACGACCAGGTCGGTGTGCGCCAGGTACGACACGTTGTGCGTCACCCACACGCGCGTCTTGCCCTTCAGCAGCCCCGCCGGCCCGATCACCTGCGCAGGCACGCGTCAGTCCCTGCCGCGTCAGTCCGCGCGGACTGACGCGGCCGGCCCACACTCACCTTGTCGAAGATGTGCTTGCCCACGTGCGAGTCCACGGCGCTGAGCGGGTCGTCCAGGAAGTAGTTGTCCGCGTCGCAGTACACGGCGCGCGCCAGCGACACGCGCTGCTTCTGGCCGCCAGACAGGTTTATACCTGCACAAATGAAAACACCATACATATGTAGAAGAGCATCTTCTTGCTATATATAGTTCTTTTAAGATAGTTGGTCGTTTCAAAGTTATTTACCTTTCTCTCCGATTTCAGTTTGATCTCCACCAGGTAGTACTTCGAAGTCAGGTTTGAGAGCACACACATTTATAACATTGTTGTACTTGTGCTTGTCTAGTGGGTTACCGAATAAAATGTTGTCTTGCAGCGTTGCATTCTGTATCCAAGCTTGTTGCGGCACGTACGCTATACTACCTGAAATTAACAAAAGAAAATGAGCAACAAGAAGACAGATAGATTGTATGAATAAAGTATGAATGTTAGTATACCAGTTGTGTTGACACGGCCTGAGATTTTGTTCATTTCTCCTAGTAAGGCGGAGAGCAGGGAGCTCTTGCCGGAGCCGACCGCGCCGACGATGGCCACGAGCGAGCCGCGCGGCACGTGCAGGTTGAGGTTCTTGAGCACGGGCTCCGAGTCTTCCTCGCCCCATGAGAAGTGACCACTCTCTATCACAATAGGGTTCGCTGGAACGTCATGGCAAGGTTTAATAAATTTCGAATTTCATTATTTATAGATAAAATATATTAATGATATTATATGCCATTACTTACGGTCTTTAGGATCGTGTTCAACAGAATCACTATCAAGTTCTTCGCAATTCAAAAATTTGTTTAATCTTTTTATACCAACAGATGTCTGAAAACGAATTAATATATTATATATATTGAATAGGCAGTTAATAGAATATTAAAAACGAATTTAATAACTTTATAGCCTTTTAACCACACCAAGCTTAACTATTCCACCAAGCCTCGTTGTAAGTAAAATCCGTACAGCAATGTTAAGGCTTTTATTTAATATTAAGTGACTTAATCATAGGAATGTTAAAAGAAAATTCAGTTTAATGAGTCGATATATGGAGATAAATATATCAGGAACTTCTAGTTATCGAATCCAATCAACACTTACTTGATCTGTTAAAGTCGTGTAAATAACGAGTGCCGAGTGCAAAATATTTCTAGTTAAGGTTAGTGTCACCCTTCTATGGTTAGCGTTGCTATAATATACTACGATTCTTTACAAATATTGACTTTCATATTTCTTATAATATAGCTTTACAGTTCACACAGATAAATCTAATATGGTAAACTTACTTGTACAACATTCGATATAACGTTAGGCAGCATTGACAGGGGGAAACGTAGTATGTTGAAAAGAGACAACGCTACGAAAGCTCTCTTAGAGTCCAGCACTTCGGTGTCGTTTACCAATACAAAGCAGCCGAACGACATCAGCGACACCTAAGACACCATTCCAGTTATTACAAGAGGTACCATGCAAGAGTGGCTGGACTGTAAGCTGACGGAGTTTACGTTGTGTTTCCACTACGACATTGTAACTTAATTCGCTTTAAACCAGTCCTAGCTCAGGTTTTTTTAACAGCAAATAAATACAACGACATGCTTGTTTAGGTAGCCGTAAAACACAACGTAAACTGATTTGTGCACTGTCATCTCCTCAATAATGTATTATAAATATATATGCGTGTTAGTGTGTCGGTATATGAAAGAACCAAAGCCTCGTATGTAGATATAAGAGGTGTGAACTCGGCGTGGCACTACCTCGATCACTGATACCACGATGAGAGGCAGTAAACCTAGGGGCAAGTTCATTGTGTAAAACAAAGACATCGACACAAATATATTTTCAGGAGTCAGGACATTGTTCTCTGGGTCGATTATCAAAAACGTGAAGAAGGTTAGGAAGGTCACCTTAAAAAACAAACAAAATTATATCAAACAGATTACCGAATAGTAATTACTTACTTTTCATACATAATTAATTTAATAATAGTTGTACTGATAAAATAACTGCATAATGCTATTAAATATTTTCTTCAAGAATCGAACTTACAGAAATGACCTCATTATGTAAAAATTTGTTTTTATTGCTTAGTAACTCCTTAAATTGATAATTAATAACGCAAACTCATTGGATAAAGTAGATAGGTAATTCCTTATTTACGTCAACATTACTAAATTAATACATTATCTATAATCTATTTATAGTGATGTACGATATATTTACAAAGAAATCACTTTATTATCAGTAGGTAAATCAAATTAAAATGATATAAAGAAATTGTTAAATACTCATCAATCTTATCGTAATACACTGATAAAATGAATGTAATCCAAACACTTATTAATAGTTATCATCAAATTATTATATTCGATAATTGGTTGTGATTTCTAGTGATTTTAAATAGGACAATTGATAAATTATTATAAGATTTGGGGTTCCGTTAATTTATTTGACATTATTCAGAGTTATTATCGAAAAAACTAAATTTTCTTATTTGTAAAGTTTTAAACCATCTTCATAAAGGGAAGATGTTCTCAATTTACTTCTTTTTTGTATAATCATTTAATGTTAAATTCCTTTATTTTGAACAGACTTACTAATTTAGATTAAATATTTTTCAACTACTTGAAAAATATTTACACAATTCAGAGTGGAGAAATGAATGTGAAAATTAATGATTTTCCGCATTAACTTTTAAGTCGTCCCTTCTTATTTGTACAAGTATTAGGTATAATACTTTGAAGAAGCCAAGTGAGTAGGGCTTTTTCTTGTTACAGGTAAGTTGGCTGAAATTGTATAAACCTAAAAAGTCATGTAAAATAATTATGGGAAACCCAAAATACCAACCAGACCTCTTAGTGACTTACCAAGAATGGTGCACATGACCATATAAATGAAGTAGCAGAGTTGAGATAAGCCGAATGTTTCAATACATGCATTTCCTTGTTTCTGATTTTGAGAATTTGCTCTTCAAAACTTGGTTCCCAAGCATACATTTTAAGGACCTATAAATAAAAAGGTAAATTTTAAACAACGTTACTATTTTCAATAAACTATAGGATGTTATTCGTATAATTTACATACACTGAAATCGTTATGTCGAGAACATTTATTAACATACATGAATAAAGTAGCGCTGTATAATGTTAGGGTAGGTTTGAATTGACCTTGACATGTCTATCACGTGTGTTTATCAGCTTATTTTTATAACCTTATTTGTCGAGGTTTGGTGTGACTAATTACGTCAGAAGATCTATGGTTTACATAGTACATTTGCGAAATGAGGTCACAGAACCCGCGTATAGATACATACGATTACATTAACTGCATATCGCAGCAGAAAGTGAAGTAATAGCAAATAATGCTATCAAAACACGTCATTTGTTTAAACTAAAAGGTTTTATGATATGTGAGAATAATACATATTTCAATACATATTTGTCATGTATAGATAAATCTACACTTCACACACAAACCTAGTACATATTCTTGTTATCTTGTCGGCCCAAAAGTTTTCCTAGTACCTAGTATTGAGACATTCATACTGTTAATGTTCAGTTCACAGTATAAGAGTTTTATTTGCGTAATGATATTATATCTCGGGAATCAAACATGATATGTTTTATGTGTATTGATAACAATGCCGCAGCCGGGAAAGTTAATCTTGAGCAATATTGTTCATAGTGGTGAAATCGCAAAAATGCCAGTTTCTGTATCTGCTATCTCAGATGATTTGCTAGATTTACTTAACTTTGGTCCCAAATGTTTATCTTTATTTAATGCCCCAGTTACCTACTGTAGTTTTTATTATTTTATAGTCTATTTTCATAATCTAACCAAGAAAATATGTAGTCCTGTATGACTTAAATCATTTCATCATCTTATGTAACTCTGAAGTAAATTCAATATTTAAACTAAATAACCTATAATAAAACGAATGTAGATAAAGTAAATTGATAAATAAAACGTTAGTTTTATTAAGAAATATATGATAAACTTCTAAAAAAAACGACTTTACCTTGATTCCGTTAAGTACTTCGTTCATTAGTTTTACTCTTTCGTCTTTGTATTTCATGAGCTTAATTTGGAGAGTTTTCACTCTGTTGGCGATCAGTCCGTTAACAGGGATTAATATGATCATAACCGCTAAACCGGCCAGGACGGAGGGGCCCAGGATTCCCCATAGGAAATACAGGGCAAGTGCTATTTGGAGTGGCGCCGACCATATCATATTCAAATATGCAGTAAGCTCAATGAATCTGAAAATAAAAACAATTGAAAATCAGGCATCTAAATGAAGCCAGAGCAGTCGATAGATCGAGGAGTCCATATATGGGCGGCCTAACCTTTTCTCATTTTACATCTTCTTGTGAAAATTACATAAATTGCCTAAATATTTAGCTCATCAGTCAGTTCAGAATCAAGGTCATTATAGCCCAATGCAGCGAACGAATAACCGCAGCAGCGCAAATATACAATGAATCAACTAAACAAACAACCAAAGATTGCTCGGAGGGCACTAATAAAGTCTTAGGATTATTTAAATTAACTTTAACGACGTTTACAAACTTTTAAGTGACGTTTGAGCATTCGATAATTGAAAAAAACTAATTTATTCTTATTCTTAATCGTGTCTTCAAAGTTGAAAACAAGTTATTGATATAAAAAACACACACATAAAAAACCTTACTTATTCTCTTATGTATATCATAATTATGTTTACATGGAAAACTGACACGTTATTGTTATATAGCAAATATTAATAAAATTATATAAATACGTTGACATAGTTGCTGATGTTGAGATTAAGATATTTATTATACCAGTAGGTAGTGCTAATCATCTATCTCAATACTTCCAAGACTTAAACATTTTTACGTTTGTTTATCTTATTTAAAACGCGTCATACCCTACAATAACGAGGAAATACTTGGTAGCTTGAGCACTCAAAGATAACATTTTGTATGTTTGAACATCTGAAGAGCAAATAATTTGGGAAAAAAACAATGGAGAAGGTTAACTAATCCTTGTAAATTGCATTGCTACAAAAGGTTTTAGATTATTAAACGCTGGAAAAACCAGCAATATTAAACCTTGAATTTATATCATATGACATCCCAAGTCAACTTACATTGAGTTAGAATAGTTTGTGCAAAATAAAATTAATAAATCATAATAACGGTCAGTGAAACAGTGAACATGCGATAAGTCAGAGTTATAATTAAATTCTACGAAGCATTACCTTTGAGCATCCACCGACATGAGGTTAACAATTTCTCCGACCGTGGACTCTTTCCTCGCGGAGTTCGACATCCTGAGTGACTTTCTGTAGATGGAGCTCGTCAGAGCAGTTCTTATCCTCATACCGACGAGGTACATCCTCGTGAAGTAATGTGCTAGTAACATAGTTTGCACGGTAGCGCACGCAAGCAGCCCAACTGCATAAAGGTAACCTTTCCATATCGGTTCTTTGCCTTGCACGAAACCTATTAGGAGCCTAAAATAAAACACAATTATCATAGTAACAGACTCATCACAATGACTCATAGATAAATTGCTTACAAGTAACAATGACTGGCGCTTTTAGTGTGTACGTACTGGAATAAAATAATCTTACTTGAGTAACTGTGGTGACAAGAACATGAGGGTGTCATTGAAGAGCTTTAACAGTGCTCCGAACAGGAACTGGCCTCCGAACGCCAGGCACAGAGCTGGCAGGATGGAGGCTGGCTTCTTCTCTGTTTCGGGCTTGAAGTTCACGCTGGCCGAGGTCTTGCGATACGTAGCTTTCGTACCGTTCGCGCTTTGATGATATGAAAATAATTAATAGTGATAAGAATGCAGGTAAATTACAGTTACCTAAATAGGTATAGGTATATATGCGCAAATTAATTATCATTTGTTCAATATGACATAGGGTGTTTAATAATAACATTTTCTAAATTTAGAAAATAGTAGATATACATGTCATTTATTTATCAGTCCTATGATCCAACTTTGCACTACCAGTATTCAAGTAGATTTTCCTAAATTTTAACATCTGTGGTAATTTGAAGATGGTTGTAAGAGAATATGGAGTTAAAATCGTTAACTAAAATATTATGCAAATATGTAATATAAAGACGTTTTACGTTATCTTGTTTTAACAAATACAGTGTTTCGTATTTACCGAACAAACAAGCGGAATATGTAAATACATATTATCAAAGTAGAATGGCTTAATATGATTTCCTGTAGGAAATATAACTATATGTATTCGGTATACGGATTGTAAGTATAAAGAGTAACAATGTGCGAGTTTAATATGTTGATTTTATCTCACATCTCTGATCCAAAACTGATTCGTAATACTGACAATGATAGAAAGGCACATGATTCCAGAGTGCTACATGTTACAAATGTGTTTACGAGTGCTGAGCCACGGGCAACGACTAGTAACTATAGTATAAAGATTTTGAAAAAAAAAATGGTTTATAGCAGTACATATAAAATTAAAAAAAGCTACGGTTTGTAATAACCTATATTTGTCACGACCTTCCAGCAATATGTAGGTTTTGGAGCATTCTCGCGGTCATTGTAGATACCTACAGATAAGGTAGATACAAGTTTACACCTGGCACAGTTGCTATCAGGACGTGGTTTATTGATTATTGTCGGATTTTCGTGATTTGTAATGATTAGAAAAACCAATATTATAACGAGCAAATCTTAGATCTTGTTTGTAGATAACAATTGATTAAAAATAAAATTAATAATACTAAGTAGCGCAGTATGTTAGTAATCAAATATAGAGATTCTTCGGAATGTGTGCCAATGCTCGTTTATCTGGTGTTCTGATATTCGACTTGAATAGCTTTAGACATACGTTTTTCTATCACAGAGAGCACGATAAGATATTATGTTGCTATGTGGAATTTTTGCGGGCGAAATCGAAAGTAAAGTGTTTGATAAAAGTCATTCATGAAACTGTCTCAAATTGATATGATAATGCAGCCTGTCGTGTCAATTATACGCCAATTGGCAAACAACATTTTTAATTTAGCAGAGAGGCCGTCGTTTCATGTATAATATGGTGGTCAGATGGATCCGTTAAGACTAGGAACCGACCACAACCTAGCTCGGGTAAAGACTAGACATTTTTTTTTAAATCAAGTAAGCAAAAGTTCACCTCTAATAATGTTTAGGACTTAAAACCAATTTTGTATTTAAATTGCACTGCAGTGCACTTGAATGGTTATGTATATCTATGTTTTATAACATAGCATACATTTCGAGGAATATCTGCTAAAAACATTTGAACGATTCATTATCACGATGTTTTACCTTGATGTGTCAAAATTGATTTAAGCGGAAGAATAATTTACAATATATTATATTAATAAAAAATATTGTACTCGTGAATAGTAGATACTTACATTTCTCGTTTCTTTAAAGACTTCTCCCAAAATTTGTCGAATTTTGGCACGACCTCTTTGGAAGTGTCTTGAGGGTTTAGGGCCCAAAGATCCCCTTCTGTCAAATTTCTACGGAATCCAGTAATGGCGAGTGGGTCAAACCAGCTGAAAGTAAGACGACTTGGGAAGCCCGACGCATTCTCCGGACACACGTTCTATATTCAATAAAAACAATAGCAAGCTTTAAACCTCAACTTAATAATTATTATTATCGTAGGCGTTCATATTAACGCTTACGTAATTTAGACATTCTTGTGGTCAAACCTTGTATTTCTTTTGGCCTTTAGATTGTAGAAAAAATCAACTCAATTATATGAATAATAGGAAATAGACGATTGGGATAATTTTCGTATAGCAACACGTATTTCTTAAGTGGCAACATTGTTTCGGATAAAAATTTAACTCACACAATTTTAGGAATTTCATTGGATTTTAATATCTGTTTGGTTTATTTTATTTAGGTAGGTACTATAGATAATGCCATTTATCCCAATGATTAAAACTCTAACCTTGCAGTAAGATAAGACATAATAATTACCTTTTCATATTTGTAAGGTGAATCCTTCGGTGGTAAGTCGGCGAAACAATTCAATATGAACATGAGTACAATCAGAGGATAGTACACCATGTAGCTAACAAAATTGTACTGTACATTTTCATCGTCGCTAAGGTAGTAGTGTTCAGTTATTTCAGTCCTCAGCTGGGGTAAGCCAGCTAAAATGAGAAGTACCCAAAAGAAGAATAGCACTCCTGATGCTCTCATACCAAACTTTCTATTGTAGTACAATAAAGTTGCTGCTAACGCCTGTGGAAATTGAACAATACATTATAAAAATATACATTTACTGAGGATCAATATTTGCCAGTCGCCTTCAACGTCAAGTCAATAGTTTGATCTCTGCATCGATTAAATATTTATAACTTTGCTATAGACTAACCATATTTGTAGCCGAGAATAAGATAAAAAAAGCTTTACATAACATTATGCGTTTTTTACATATTGTATACAAAACCATAGAACGGAGATTTCTTCTGAATAATACATGTTTTTGGATTCATGTTATTTAATTCATATTATCTCAAAAATGGCTCTTTTTATTCACGAATCCGTTACAAAATCTAATATATCTCAGTATATCTTCATTTATTCTAATATCTACACATTTTAGTGAAAAAACAAGTTTTATGCATATATTTTAAATCTCACAATAAACAAAAACTTTGCATGCTCAAATATTATAAAACTAATATTAAAAATGATTCATAACAAACAATTATTGGTCTTCGTAAAGTTTTACTCTAACGCATTTTGATTATTGGACTCGTGAAATATTGGTATGCCACTTAAATTACTATATATATCTATCCTGACTGATTTCGACCACAGCGACTTGGATCTACCTATTGAGAGCTTCGCTGATGTGCTCTCAAGTGACTGATATAATTACTAAGAGATGGATGAATACTATAAACAGGTATATACCTTATTGATAGAATGTTTGCGATTCAATACTATCATAGTTTTATCTACTTATAGCGTAGCTTTTACGTTAGCTTCTTGTTATACGCGAGCTCTATAAGATACTGTACGCGTATATACTTAGACAATTATTTAAATAAATTATGATTAAAAATTGCTGTATTAAAGTAATCATTAGAGGATTATTTGAGTTTTATGGCTTATTAAACTTTTAAAGTTATTGTCGACTTGTTAAATCTCACGCGAGTATTTGATACACACAGGCGAATGTTTTACTCACACATGCCAACGTTCGTTAGTTGCCTGATAATATTGAATGTTGTTTAACCTCTTAGATAAATTGATCGCGATTTGTGAGGAACCAGATTTAGCAACTTCTCCGTGTTACCGATACCGTTATTAACACATTTAGATCGCCGTATTTGTAAATATTGAGTGACACTATTCTTATTTAAATTGCTGATCTTATACGTTCCACTTTTATATAATATATAATACGGCCTATTAATTTCTCATTTCTGTGCACAGGAATTTTCTGGTGAAGAAATGGAACTAGCATTGATTTCATATACTGAAGAGTAATGGGTTTGAATCCGCAACCTTGTGCACACAAATCCGTTCATTGAACCGCAAGGCCACGAGGACATTTAAATAATTTTGTCTAAATTTATTTTTTGAATATTTTAGCTATTCTCAAATATTCATCAAGATTTTTATGTTTAAATACAACAAACTTAGATATATTTCTGATTTTTTAAGGAGAAGATATGAGATAGCATTATTTTAAAACATTTTCTTAATAATTCCTTTTTAAATATCGTTTTAAATCACCTACTGTAATAAATTGTGAAGTATGTTTAAAGCCGATTGATATCGTACGAATACTATCGGCCCATTTTAACGAAACCTTCGCTCTTTAGGAAATGGTTTTTATTAAAGTTAGAAATAGGGTTTCCCAATATTTTCTTTTTATAATTTTTTGATAAGGTTTGAATTGTAAAATGACGCTCATGGGGGCGCTTGCACTACCTATTTACAGTATTTGCTCAAGGTCGCTCGAGTGTGCCTGCGCCTTAAATTTTGATAAGATAATCTCTAGAAGTGTTTTTTAATCATACCATGATATCATAACTGAAAAGATATATAAAAATAGAAATTCACGTGACTTCTTTACAAGTCAATCAGTTATCAAAGTAAAGATGACTTTGCAATTTAATTAACTAAACACAAAATAAATCACGAGCAAGGAAATTCGATAGTCATTTAACAGATAAGTACATAAATGAACCATTCTCTCGGCATGTGTTGTATTGCACAATGGAAGCAAAATACAAACGTTGTCGTATAAAACTGGTCGAAGTCCGGTGTATGTCATATCCAAGTTTTTTTTCTATAGATTAACCACCGACTGTGATTATTTCACAGTGAAGGTCAAAAGTTTGAAGATCCGTTTAATAGTAACCACAGCGTTCCGTAACATAATGAGCGCCGGTCCCTCGAGGCGTAGCCTAATAGATTATGGGTGATGTAATATTTTTTTGTTGGAATGTATGTGTGTAGTACTACGTGCTTCAACAAACTGTCAAGGTAAATTAATACAATACTTAATGAAAGGGCTTTATGTAATATTAGGATAGGAAGTTTGTTGAATTCATTAATGATAAGAATTATTTTAAAATATTGTTATGGTAACATGACACAGCAAAATAATGTCTTGATAATCTTAACTTGCAAATGTATGGTGGGTTTAACGCATTTGGTGCACTTCTCAACTTGTATCCCGTGCTCAAATGGTCAACTTAGCAACTGGTGCACTTCTCATATAGTACACTTCGCAACTGGTGCACTTCTCATATAGTACACTTCGCAAAAGGAGCACTTTTTAGGATAACTGGAGATTTGGAAAAATTGTCTAAAAATTAAAGAATCTAGTTGTAGTATGTAGTTTTAAATGCGAAAGTAAGTCTGTCTGTTGCACTTTTATGGCTTAAACATATACTAAACGTTGAATTATGTTGTAGGAACAAGGTGTGGGGAGTAAGCTTCAAGATCAAGAAAGAACATACTACTTTTTGCTGCGATAACCGACTTCCACGAGGGTAAATCTCTCTATACACATTTAACTTTTCCCTTATCGTATAGGGAATGGAAACATATGTGTTAATAAATTGAAAATTAAAGTGTTGTGGTGCAAAGATATAAAGTATCACCTATTTACTACCTATTGTAATATCTATTATGAATCTGTGAATGTTAATTGTAAACAATAATAAGATGGCTGGTCATGAACCATAATTACAAAGAAGAAGGACAGTAATTAGCTATCGAACGCTAGCTCCAATTGATCGCGAACTCAATTACTCCTCATGTAAGAAGTAATTAATGCGAAAAATTAGTAAGTATTACCTACGTACCTACTTGCTAGTTACTTAAATTAAAATTTTAGGAATATACACGTTTTTATACCTGATTTATTTAATATTAAGACGTACAGGCTTTCTTTAATTATTCCTATACTTGATTATTTCAGTTTCAAGAAAATTGTGTGAGTGGACATCTTTTGGTAGGTTTTATTGACGTAGTTTTCGTGTATTTTATTAAGAGTCGACTATTTGGTAAATATTTGACGAAGATGTGATCGCGAAAAATATACATTCTATGAACCTATAATGTGGCCGGCCTACCCTACTAGTGGTTCATCTCTGTAAATTTAAATTCTACTGATCGAATCGTACTTAGGGGAGATAAACACGGCTATGCTATGTGTTTATCTACCCCATAAACATTATATCGACCAAACAAAATGTATTGTTTGTTTTGTGCGGAAACCAACCTATGACTCAGAGACGAGAGGGCGACAGGTGGGTGGAAATAATAATATGGGATATGAAAGCATACTTACAAATGTCAAAATCTTTACAATAGGACTATAATAATCTGCATTGAACACTTCTATTTCTCCTTGCGATGACGTGTGCACTGTGACACCCAGATCCACAAACTTTAACACTATCAAGAGGCAAGTTATCACCAGCTTGCTGATGTTTAGCATATTCCATGGTATATTTCTTTCTTTGCTGTTCAATATGTAGTAGGTGTCAAGGATCGCCGCGACCCATAAGTACAAACATGGTATCCAAACAAGCACTGTCTTTTGAAAACATGGCGTAAGCTCTGGGTTTTCTGTGTACCACGTGAGACTGCTATTCTAGAAGTAAAAAAAGAAAACAGTTTGATTATCAAGACGAAATATAATACATAATGTTCTTGTTGTAAGAACTCAGTCGTTTTATGGTCGATATTAGCTCTTGTTAGCTGTGTAGACGGTATCACTCTTACAATAAAAACACAAGGTCATAAACACCAATTAATTACATTAAAAAGCTACGAAAACTATAAAGTTACCTAGCCATAATCGATAGCGAGTCGGGATACACTCATATACCTATATTATGTTACGTTCATCCACAGTTATCGACTTAAAATAACTATTCTCATTCATGAGCGAGGTCATTGAAATTGGTACAACCGTTACTTTGTTTCCGTGAATCAGTGATAAACCGATGTTTGATTTTTATTATAAGCAGGATTGATAACGATGATAGGACGCTTTTTACCTATATAAAAATGTAGGTAGCTATACAAAAACTTGGAACCATGGTCACATGTCTAGTTTCTAGCTAGTGCAGCCAATAACCTATACAGTATTGGTTTGCTCAGCTTGTGGGCTCGTTGTTAAGTATGTGTACCCATAACATTTCAATTGACTTCAATCATACAAGCGCTGTGATGTCGGCGACGTTACCACGTTACCAGTGTGTGGTCGCGTTCATATCTCAAAAAGTAAACCCGTATGACTCGGTTTAATTTAACGGATTTTGATAAACATATTTAACTTGCCAAATACATTTTTACCCTAGTCTGGTAGAATACTGCGCCAGATGGTTTGCGTAACAAAATAACAACGCTTTTTGCGAGCACGTGTTTAATCTGAAGATGAGTTGAAACGTATCGTAGGCGTAAGTGATTTTTGTAAACTTTGTCTGTTCACTTGATGAATTGAAAAGAAAAACTATGCGCTATGAGTTGAAATATTTGTTAAATTGTTATTGATAGTAGGTAGATAGAAGTTTACTCAGGTGTATTTACTAAATTATCTAGTTTAGCACCTAAGGTGACAGACAAATATATATATGGTTTATTTTTTACAATGTGGTCTGCAATTTTGCTCATATAGTGTTTAGTTTGTTGGTTACTAAGGATTAAATTTTTGTATTATACCCACTATTCAAATGACATCATCTTTTAAATAGACCCAATTAAAAAAAGGTATTGCAAAACATTGTGTAATAAACTAAAATTTTCTTATCCAACCAATTCTGTAGTTTTCTGGAAGTATTTAGTTTTCCTAAATCTGGTAACATGATATAAAATTGATTAGATATTTTTTTTGATTATCAATATAAGTACTTATATAACAGGACAATAGGAACGAAACTCCCTGAAATGAACATACTTGAACAGGCATCATTCGGAAAATCTCATTTCAATTATTAAAACTATATAAAACTTGGCCACCTCAGAGAGATGATACTACACATAAATACTATACTTGCCTTTCAGAAAATACTTGCTATTTTTACTGATTACCTTAAATACACATTTGTTTGTTTAAAATATCGTTTCATTTCAAAATTAACCAATTTACACTGAACTAAAACCATATTTAAAGAAATATAGATAGTTAGGGGGACACTATGGGACCACTATGCGTTTCTTCCTGGTCATCATATAATAGTGTCTTTAGGGCTGAGTGGTATAAAAAGGGGCAATTTAATATGACATGGTGGATTGCAAGTTAATCATGCTTGCTTTTGTACCACCTAACATGACTAATCATATTCTATAGTATATAAAACCATGGCTAGTGTTATTATAATAAAGTAATTTTAAAATCCCATGGCCATATAATTATAATGCTTGAGAAGCAAGTGTTGCAATCTGATGACTGCATTAATGATAATATACATGCTATTTTTTCTTTAAACAATTGGCTTATTAAGAAAAAAACCTTCCGTATTTATTTTAACATACAAAGTAAAATATACACTTTTATTTATACTTAGAATTTAATTGTTAGAATAATTCAATCTTAATTGTTTAATATGTATTTAAGTTATTTTAAGCACTGAAAGGTTTCATATATGAATACTAATGAGAATATATATGGCACAAATACACAAATTTAATGATAAGGCAGGTAGAATAGATGTGTTTGTATAGTTTAACAAAAACCAGTTTCATTCAATGTTGTTATAGAAAATGGCTTGGGTCATGGTCATGGTTTAACTTCAAAACATAATGAGGTCTGCTCAATTAGTTACATAAAAAAATTATATAATGAAAACATACATCATTTTAAAAGACAAGTACCATATTTATAAGCTATTCATTATTATAGTACCTGTGTATGATGTTGAAAGTGACAGAATGTATATTAATCATACAAAATGTAAGTACCAAATTAAAATTTGTTATATAAAGACCATAGTTACAAATATAAAATAAAGTTGTATTTTAGAACATTGGTTAAATATAAGCTATTTAATAAAATGTCTAAACAGGAAAGCAGTATTTTATGAACATGAAATGAATTATGTTCAAATCTTAACATAAGTTCATATAGAAATTAATGTAGGTAGTGAATAAATATATTTTCAGACTACAAAAAATATTTGAAAATAATTAGGAATAAATTACACATAACTAAATGAGTGAATGGAACAACTTCAATTTAATTGAAATGATTCAATTGAATGAGAATTGTCTAATGACACAATTCTTGCAAACCAGATTCTTACAGAGTTTACAGTTATTGTAACTGGTATAGTTGCTAGGAAAAAGAACCTACAACCTAAAAAGTTTTTCATTCTCTAGGGAAATAAACTTAGGTTTGTAATATTGGTTAGTTTTTCATAAATTGACCTTTCAACCCGATCTCATATGCACTTTGACACCAGAAAAACTGGTTAATTAGATATAAAATCAACTTTTTATGTTTCGAAGTACCTACCTACTTTGAGAAGTAAATGATCCCGCAAATCCGTCGGTTCACTTCTATATAATTTTAGTATAGTTGAATTGGACCTACTTACCCAAAATTGTGATCCGCAGAAGCTATCAAGCGTGGAATTGTAAGACATTGTCACAATTTGTGATTATTAGTTTATTTTAACTGCCATATATTCTCGAGTAAACTGACACTTTGCCGAATTGTGTGGTATCTTTAATTATAATTTATGATTATAAACAATTGCCCACAGTCCGAAAATTCACCGAAAACTTGAAGTTATAGTAATAAAAAATTCGATAATTTTTTAACATCACACACCACATCACACCGCAACCAACCCGCACCGCCGCACACCATAGAATAAAAATTTCATCATCATCATAGACATCGAGACGAAATCTGACGATACTGACGGAAAGGAACATACTTTGTCAAGTTTGGAATCAAGTCTTTTAAGCACAAAAAATAATTTACCTTTTATTTTCATTTCGTCAATACGGATGACGACCTAGATGCTAATTGGTATTCTTTGGTAAAAAAAACCTTCAATATGAAACTAGGATCGGCAAAAATATATGGAGCCTGGCCTATGACTCTGTTAACCTTAGGACTTGTTAGGCCAATTTGTGGGGCGTCCTTTCATTAAAAAAAAAAATGCTTTTTTTAATTAATTATCATAGTTAACATTTTTGAATGTATTAGCTTCGTTTATATATTATACCTTTATATGAATGGTATTTTATATTTTATGCCGACCTAGAGCCACACAATACAATTTCTGTAGTTTGTTTTTACTGGTACTTTGAGCCTAGCTCATTTAGAAGCTTTATTTAAAAATATTTTTTAAGATATATTCACTTTTTCGTTTATACTTATATTACAGGCGCAGAGTACTTTTTGTTACAGGTTGTTAAAGTAAGGGATTATTCATTTTGAATAAACCTTAAAAAACTGAAGGTATTTAACCCACTAGGTATGAAGAACGGGTGCAGGTTAATCCCCCGGAACGCGTCCTTCAATAGCTGAGCTTTTGAAGTTTCGATTAAATAAGCAAAACAGAGAGTTCAGCAAAGCAGGAGCTGATAGTAGAAATGGTTGAGTACGGCACAACTGGTGAGGTATGTCCAGTAGTCAGCAGTGAGTGAGTAAAAATTATTTAATTTAAATGACATACCCGTAGATAGGTTTCCAAGTCAGTGGGTTTCTATATTAGAGTCAGAATATTGTCTTGAGAGCTTTACATATTAAGACAAATCCCAATCTTTTATCGGAAAATCGTGGGTATGATAGCTTCCTATTTATTTTGATTAAACATTTTTTTTACGAATTGGTACCAATTGGTCTATAGCTAGAATTCCTTAATTTATGTGTGGATTGTTCATTTTACCTAAAAACCATGAAAAGTACTTTTTTAAGAACTTACGAACATTGACAGCAAAACTGCAGGTAGACAAATAAAACTTCGTAAAACATTGTAAAAATTTAATAAAATTGTAAGTATTTTGTTGTATTAAGTATCTGGCGTATAATAAGGTAAAACAATTCTGAAAATACATGAATAATTGAAATAAAAAAATACGAGCTTTATTAACATTCAAAGAAAGAACATCCAGACTCCATATGTAATGTAACAAATAAGTAGGTTTTTGTTTAGATTAGATTATAGCACCAGTTCAAATAGAAATTAAAAAATACGTTTTGTTTTCTTCTTCACGGCTCAATATGAGTCTTAAGGAATAAAAAAATACTGGGCATGTAAAATTAATACTGAAAACCCTTATAATAATAGCACCACTAAACGACATAGACGATCGAGACGAATATACCTTAGAATGAATACATTGATGATTTAAGATCAATGGTCGATCTTACAACGAATGCTTCAGCGGCAGTGTGTGTCGTGGTATTTAGGTATTTTTTGCCTAAGTCGTGGACGTATACTATATTCTGTAGGTGTGCTCCTACTAAGTAACTACCGTTTTTATTAATTGACAAGACCCGCATCTTTGGCTAAGCTGTAGAACATAGAGTTTTTGTCTTGCAGCAGTTGTTCTGGTGGCGCGTATTCCACGAGCTGGCCCTTGTCCAGAACCATGACCTTCGTGGAGTCCATGATGGTGTTCAGCCGGTGAGCGATGGTAATCACCGTGCATGATGCAAATTCGGTGCGGATTGTTTTCTGGAAGTGATTTAGAGTTAAGAATTATTAAACAGATATGATAAATTAGTGGTAAGCCTCTTACTGTATTTCCATAAATGTCATCTTTTCATTCATGCCTAACCAACAGTACGTATAACGACAATAACACTACATGTAGTAAATGCCATCTAGTAAGACGTTCTAATTGGAGGTCACAATGAGCTAGCTTATATTCGGCGGGTAACTATACGTTTGGCATGAATACGGCCTTAGGTTTAAAAAAATAGACAACAAGCGAAAATAACTTACCTGTATGAGTTCGTCGGTCTCGAGGTCGACGGCGGCGGTGGCCTCGTCGAGCACGAGCAGCGGCGTCTTGCGCAAGAGCGCGCGCGCCAGACACACGAGCTGGCGCTGGCCCACCGACAGGTTCTCGCCGCCCTCGGCCACCTCGTGCCGCAGCCCGGCCGGCAGCCCTGCGGAGAGCGAGGTCAGGGTCATCACGCCACGCACACGGCATGCCAGCAGTGCAGCGTCACTCACCCAGCACGAAGGGCTTCAGGTGCGCCAGCTCGAGCGCGCGCCAGATCTGCTCGTCGGAGTAGCTCTCGAAGGGGTCCAGGTTCAGGCGCAGCGTGCCGGAGAACAGCACCGGGTCCTGCGGGATGATGGTGATGCGGGCCCGCAGCTGGTGCAGGCCGATGCTGGCGATGTCCAGGCCGTCGATGAGGATGCGGCCGGCCACGGCCTCGACGATCCGGAAGAGGCCGAGCGTGAGCGTGGACTTGCCGGCGCCGGTGCGGCCGACGATGCCGAGCTTGTCGCGCGGCGCCACGGCGCACGTGACGTCACGCAGCGCGGGCTCGGCGCCCGCGCGGTACGCCAGCGTCAGCCGCTCCAGCTGCAGCGCGCCCGTCTCCGGCCACGTCGGTCGAGGTCCTACTTCTGTATGCCAAGCTGCCTCCTGATAATAGTTACATACATACATTTATCATCACTAGTTATAATAATATGACGACTTGGTGGATTGACTCTCGCAAGTAGGTATATCTGCCCAGTACGATTTTTTTTTTTACTGACTTCTTATTCCGAATGCACTACTTACTCGCTTTGTTTCCGAGTACTCTTTTATCCGCTCTACAGCTACGATTTCCGTTTCCACTGCTGATGTCATTTGAACTAGCCAACTCAACATTTGTGTTATCTATGGAAAAATAACATAAATAATTTTAATGTTTTGTCCATTAAACCACAGGACTGAAGTACATAGAGCAGGGAAAGGGAGGATTTTGTCACGCAGTGGGACACTACATTTTTATCAATACAACAATACCAATTACAAAAGTAAGGAGGTACATGAGGAAATATTAAATATTATATTTGTAAAAAATAATAATTTTGACCGTTTGTCTCACCTCTAAAGTGTAACTGACAGAAAGGCCGGCAAGTCCAGGACTAATGCTTTCCCGGCCGATCACGGCAAACAATGCGGCGAAGAATATAACAAGACTGCCCACTATCTCTAGCCGGACCCCAAGCCAGCGATCCGCGATACTGCTCAAATAGCAGATGGATCGGTAATGGTCCATCTTCTGTTGCGACTCTTGAACGAATCTAAAAGATTTTATATAAAACGGATTATAAAATATAAGCTTCTAAATCAGCTAGGCTTACAGCACTAGTGAAGACATATTAAACAAGTCAAAAGTGATCACTACATTTTTTAATTGAAGTGTCGTAATTTTGTATTGTCACCAAATTTACAGAGCCATGATTTCAAATCAATCAGATGTAAGATTTGACCGAAAAAAAAAACCCAAATAACAAGGTAGGTTAAACTCAAAAACAACAAAGTTTACCTGTCAGTAACACCAAAGGCACGAATACTAGTCGCACCCAAAATGCTCTCATTAAAGTGTGAATACACTGGCGACCGCGACACAGATTCAATTCTCATCAGCTGTCTTGATGTCGGTATATAGAACCTTTGGATTAGGTAGTAAAGGGCTCCAATGGGTATTATCACCGTCATGAACATAGGCGTCGAGTAACTTATAACAAATATCGTGCCTACCACCTGGAGGAAAATAAGACACGTTAGATAGGAGGATAGGTACCCCACAGTAGGTTTAGTTTTCTTCAAAATACAAAATCAACACCTAATGCCAGTGGGTTAAGATTCATTTATGTTCAGCATCCCTGCAGCCATTAATTAAACAGGCTGAATTTCGAGAAGCCTGGTGTAAAATTTGTCCGTGGTGGTCAAGAAGTCATGACAAATTTAGACATGAGGTAAAATTTTACGTATCGCGTAAAGTCCAATAAATACTATTGCAATATAGCTTAATACACATCTATTCGTTCCACAAGTTCTAAATTACCTGAGTCATGACCTCAAACGAAAATCAACCCCCGTTAAAAATGCCGTCAATGCCACTGATGTGCGGTCAAGGGTATTACAGAGAAACAATTCCATTACTAGTTCTATTCCATTAAGTCGTCAAATAAAAACGTTTGTCAAACACACGATCTCATTAATTTACCAGTGTTGGGAGAACGAAATCCAATTATGTATTTCCCTTTTAAAAGTTACCTTGTTTCGTGTGGTAGTTTATGTGAAGCTTGGTAGGATATTGACTTTCTGGATATGGGTCAATTCTGTATACAGGGGTCGTCGTTACGAAATGATGAATACGTTTCAGTAAAAGAGCTATTTGGGTCGTACCTACCTTACCTTGTCATGTGACAGAGGGATTGAATTATAATAACATAGCACTATCTGTTTTTCACAACCATAGTAGGCCAACTTTAACACTACATAATAGGTATGTACGTTCCCAATAGGGGCAGAAAGTTGGGTACCTACCTTGACACCAACTTTTTTATAAAGGTAAACAATGCCGCGTTGTTAGGTCGTCTTTGTTAAATTAATCGTTTTCCTATTATAAACATTGTTTTATTATGGACCAATGTGTCATATGTAGGTACGCGTAGTACCTACAGTAGGTACAGAGAAACTAGGTAATCGTTATGCGGTTACATTGCATTAGTATAGAACTATTGACTTGAAAGAAACAAGCAAACAGAGAGCGACCTTTTTATATTTGTACCTATAGGTACTATATTTACCGGTAGTGATGGAGTAGGCCATATCTGCTTAATTATGCTTTTTATGAAATAAAATATAAAGAATGTACGACGTTTACTTTCGCTTTAACTGATATTATGAAAGCAGAACTTTAGTTATTTAAACTTTAAAAAAAAAGTGGTCCCTTTATTTTGTAAAGAGAAGGAAACGAGTAAGTTAGTAGGACAATAAAACAATAATTTACCTCAAATGAGCCCATCAGAACACTGGAGATCTGCCAAGGAAGCGAGGAGTCAACGGCATCTACATCCTTAGAGAATCTAGCTAGGATTCTACCAATAGGGGTGACCTCAAAGAACTGCAGTGGTGTTCGTAAAACATTTTCCAGCATTATTGCGTGGAGCATCTTAGCTGCGTTCCAGCATGCCAGGAAAGGCAGTAAATCCGTTACAAATGATGCTATCGCTGTAAAAAGTTCCACAGGATTCGTCAGATATTGTTTTTTTTAATTGTTTCCTTTATGTTTCAGTATGGTATCCTTATCTTCTGCTAGTACATCAGATATGTAAAATATTTCGCAGAATTAATGTATCCAAAACGAAAACAAAGAAACATTTGAATAGATAAAGCAATTAGTACAGGTTCCAAGCATTCAGTAGGTAACGATGTTTTGTGTGTATAATTAAAGTGTTACCTTGACCGAATCCTAGACCGCCGTACACCCCGAGATACATGTCTCGTCGCTTCGTATCTACAGTACCGTTCACAAGCTATAAATAGAAAAATGCCGCTTTCATTTATTGAACAAAGACCAGAAAAAATATACACGAAGCTTCTTGCTGAGAATAGAGCCGGAAAGCGATGGCTCTACATTTTTTATTGATTTATGTAAACAAATAAAAGGAAGTTTAAGTAAAAAAAAGGATTTCTTCAAAAGCGGCTTCACGCCATTTTGTTTGCTTCTGATAAAACTGTAATTCTATAATTTAGAACGATGTAATTGTCTAAAGGGAATAGTTTAATAGTAACGCCATAGGTTTTACCCAATTGCCCCGGAAGAAGGGTTATGTTTATACGAGTACAATACAAGTTCATACATACACAATTTTGTGAATGGTTCGTCCCATTATTAAATGGTTTAACAATGCGTTTCTAGAGTAATTTTGTTGTTGCTACACGCTTATGTAAACAATTATTCTGCTTCGCTGGTTTCGTAACCAAGGGCCATTAAGAAAAACAGGCATTTTTGTGATGAGGGACAAATAGTTAAGCGACTAATATAATAATAATATAATATTCCTGGACAATTCACACACGGTAATCTGATCCCAAGCTAAGCTCTAAGAGAGCTTGTGTTATGGTAACCAGACAACTGATAAACATACTTATATATTTCTAAATACATACATATTATAGATAAATTACACCCAGACCAGAACAAATGATCGTGCTCATCACACAAACATTTGTCCTGAGTGGGAATCGAACCTACGACCTCCGGTATAGCAGTCAGGGTCACTAACCGCTAGACCAACAGGCCCGTCAAAAAGCGACTCAATTGATGGTAAAAACCGCTACTCTTAAGTAACTCCAACACAGATAGAATTTGGGAAAGTGATGCCAGCAAGAAAGGCTATCAAACTTTTCAATTACCGATATTTTCAATTTATTTATTCAGGGAATTCCCACACAACCCGCGCCCTTACTCTTTGAGTCGTGTCGAATTCATCATAGACTATAGTCACTACAGTTTTAATGATTATCCTACGATGCGATATGCTTGTAATTTAATATACATTAGAACTTACCACTTTGTCGTCATTGGACCATCTCGCGAGCCAGAAGTTGCTACCAATTTGGAACGTCTGTAGTAGAACAAACATTACCAAAGTTCCTACAGTCATCCAAATGCCGAGGAACGATAAGTAGTGTTTGTAAACTGCTCTTTTTACCTGCATAGAAAATTATTGGCGTGAGAAGAAATATCCATAAACAAACTTCTAGAAGCTTGTTGACAGTCTCAATGTCGTGAGAATTATTGTTAAATAAATGTAACTGAATAATGTTTAGAAGAATAAAACCATGCTGTAATTTTTATGCTTTTTGTCAAAAGCATGACATCATTAGCCCTCACAACGACTCTTTATCACTATATCTATTTTGTTCTTCCGTCCAGCAGTTAGAAAATATAAGCATCTGTAACTGTACATGTGAATAAGTCAAGTAGAGATCGATTAGGATTATTTAGGATACTTACTTCTCCGGTCTCAAGTGTCTCGTCCTCAATGAGCTTATCGAAATCGTTTTCTTCCTCCTCCGTTACGTCATCTAACTTATCCTTGTTAGCCGTATCATTGTGGTCACCTATTCAGTAATTGTCATTTAAGTTTGGATAACAATTTAGTAATTTAAAATATATTTTATTGGCTTCGTAATAATTACCTGCTTCCGTTGGTTCAGACCGCGTCTCAGAAACGCGGGATATCGACCTGGCCCATTCCAATTTACGCTGAAATTCAGACCCAAGCTGGTTCTCGAGATCAGTTTTGATAGTTTCCAAATCTGCAGGAGTATTGAAACATGAATGAACTATGTGTTTAACCTTCACGCATGAAGTAGCTTTGACAATAATGATCTCCTTAGTTCGATATATTGTTATATCCGGTTCATGAACATTGCATGGACGTTTTAAAAATACTGTAGGTATATTAGCATGTAGGTAACAATTATAAAATACAACCAGGCAAACACCTACGAAAAGATTTATGCAGCTGCAGCAATATGAATGAAAATGGTGCAAAAGGTAAATAAAGAAAAAATAAAAAAAAAGTGCGAGAAGTTTTAGGTGCAAAGTGTGAAATTTCTAATTAGTCATAAGTTACCTTCCATTGATGACGTCTGTTCTGCCTTTGTTAGGTAATGCAGTAGAAACTCGGCGAAGGCGCCCTTTTTAGCGAGCAGCTGCTGATAGGAGCCGGCCTCGGAGACCTCGCCGTCGCGCAGCACCACGACCAGGTCGGTGTGCGCCAGGTACGACACGTTGTGCGTCACCCACACGCGCGTCTTGCCCTTCAGCAGCCCCGCCGGCCCGATCACCTGCGCAGGCACGCGTCAGTCCCTGCCGCGTCAGTCCGCGCGGACTGACGCGGCCGGCCCACACTCACCTTGTCGAAGATGTGCTTGCCCACGTGCGAGTCCACGGCGCTGAGCGGGTCGTCCAGGAAGTAGTTGTCCGCGTCGCAGTACACGGCGCGCGCCAGCGACACGCGCTGCTTCTGGCCGCCAGACAAGTTTATACCTAATCAAAAAGTTTTTGTTTTAAATATTTTAAGATACATAATTATGTACAGCAAAAAGGGATGAGTGTGCTTGGTGCATACCTTTCTCTCCAATTTCTGTTTGGTCACCCCCAGCAAGGATGTCTAAATCAGATTTTAGTGCACATGCATCTATCACATTATTATATTTGCTTCTTTCAAGTGGCTTGTCGAATAATATGTTGTTTTGAACGGTTGCGTTCTGAATCCAAGCCTGTTGCGATACGTAAGCAATATTACCTGAAAAGTGCAAGTGAGATTAAAGGGAAATATTAGGTTTAAAATGATAGGTATTTATCTCTTGTTTTGCTTTGCTCTTTCCTCAAACTACTTTGAGGTCGGCTACTAGTCTTACTAGATTTAACTTAACACATTTCATTGAAGGTCCACTGCAGGTGCGGCTCGTACAAAGCCATGTGCTCACTAGAGGTACACTACCTTACCTAGGTACCTTCAAAGAAAATATGAAATAGGTTACATTACCCTTAATATTAATCCGGCCTGATAGCTTGTCCATGTCTCCGAGTAAGGCAGACAGTAGAGAGGTCTTTCCCGAGCCGACTCCGCCCACAACAGCAACGAGCGACCCACTCGGTATGCGTAAGTTTATATTCTTTAGCACAGGCTCTGAATTATTGTCACCCCATGTAAACTGGCCTTTTTCAATTATAATTTGGTCCTCTGAAATAAATATTTGTTAAGGAATTTTCGGAAATAAAATAAATTACGTCATACCTACATATTGAAAATGAATAATAAAAGGTAATACTCACTCTCATCGAGGTTGTGCTCAATAGAACTAGTATCCAATTCTTCAGCATTCAAAAATTTGTTTAACCGCTTCAAACTGACCGCAGTCTATATTAAAAAAAAAACATGTACCTATAGTAAACAATGCTATGCAAAAAAGAAGTAGAGAACCAAAAGGTTTAAGTACTAACCTGTATAAGATCCGAAATTACGTTAGGGAGCATTGACATCGGGAATCGTAGAATGTTAAAAAGCGACAGTGCTACGAATGCTCTTTGAGAGTCAAGTACCTCTTTGTCGTTGACCAGCACAAAACAAGTGAAAGACATGAGCGACACCTGGACAAAAAATATACATTAAAGAAATAGCAAGTTTAAAGATTTCTTTACACAATATTTTTTTATAAATGTTCTTACTAAAAACGGTGTACAGCTCCATACAAAAGACATGCCAGAGCTGCAATAAGCAAGCTTTTTTAATATAGCCAACTCTTTGTTTCTTACTGCAACAATGTGCTCTTGAAAACTCTGTTCCCATGCGTACATTTTGAGTACCTAAAAAGATAATCAATTGATGATGTCAAATAATAATAGATAGATAGAATATTCTTTATTGTACACTTACATATTCTTTATTTAATTTTTATCATTAAAAAGAGCAGTTTCATTTACCTTTATTCCATTAAGTACTTCATTCATAAGTTTGACTCTTTCGTCTTTATATTTCATTAATTTCGATTGCAGTTTCTGTTCGTACCGTGCCAGTAAGCCGTTCATTGGCATGAGTACTACGATAACTGCGACCCCAGCCATAACTGAAGGTCCCAGCACACCCCATAGGAAGTACAATGCCAAGGCTATTTGGAGCGGCGCAGACCATATTAAGTTCACAAAGGTCAATCTACTGAACCTGAAGAAATAACAGAACTTTAATAAGATTGCACTCTTTACAAGCACAATAAGAATTTGCATCTATAATATTATTTTAGTAACTTATTTTGAGCCTGAACTAGACCTCTTACTAACTTATGTTTGTGAATATTTAATTGATACAATAAATTTTATATCAAAACGAAAACAATGGTTCTTTAAATATTCTTATATTTACCTGTCTACATCCGTGGACATTAAATTAATAATTTCACCAACTGTGGATTCTTTTCGTGCAGAATTTGACAAGCAAAGGGCTTTTTTATAGACTACGCTACTTAGGGAGTTTTTGACTTTGATGCCAACGGTATAAACTTTTAAGAAATACTGTCCGAGTAACAAGCTTTGTAGGATGGCACATACAAACATACCAACAGCGTATATGTAACCTCTCCACATTGGTTCATCGCCTTCGATAAATCCGATTAAATGCCTGAAATAAACCAAATATAATTTACCTTTGAATACCTACAATTGGTACTAGAATCGTTACTTACGAGTCAGTACAACCACGTGTCAAGGTAACAATACTTACTTGAGTAATTCAGGCGACGCGAAAATGAGAATATCGTTGAGTACCTTGAGAAACATAGCGAACAAGAATTGTCCGCCGAAAGCCAAGCAAACAACTGGCAATATTGACACTGGCTTTGGTACCTTTTTCAGTTGCGTAGATGTTTTACTGCTGAAAGGAAATAAGAGTAAACATCATGGATATTAGACGTGTCTATTGGTCTAGTGGTTAGTGACCCTGACCGCTGAACTGGAGGTCGGGGCTTTCAATACCATCTACTGCACATTTCTGTGTAATGAGCATCATAAGTCCTATGTCTGGGTGTAATTTATCTGTAATGTATGCATTTATTTAGAAATAGATAAGTTTGTTTGTCAGTTGTCTGGTTACCATCAGACTGCCTACTTTGGGATAAGATGATCGTGTGCGAGTTATCTCATGGGTTTTATATTATGATATAAATGATACAAAATCATATGCATTCTTCTTCTATCATATGATTTACTATCAATCACAAATAAATATAGAAAAATATACCCTGCAGCGATACCTGTAGCTTGTAGTCTTTTACGTTTTAAGCGCAATGAATCGTGAAATAAAAAAAGGTATAGCCTTTCTCTTTTCGGACACTTCCGCTATCGAAAAGCATATTTGCATATTGAGAATTCAACTTTGTGTTAATTTTGCCTGTCTCTCTGATACATAATCGCTTGATCTAGCGTTAAGATTTATTTTTGTAAAATGGGTACTAAGGTACTTACTCTAGTTTATCTACCTTAAACCAACTGCCAGAGTACCAAAAGCAGTATAAAAACCTAGATTGAAAACGAAAGCGAGGTCACAAGCTGCAAGTTTTACTTTCATTATATTTGTAAGTAAAAGTTATATTGAGATACTCACGTAGGTACCTACTGTATAAAATGTTGTTTTCATACTTATTGATCACATCGACGCAAAAGTATTTTTCTACAACTAAACCGATTATATTATCTATAGGTTTACATTTACCGATTACATTATTGTTCAAAGATTAATGAGGATTTAAAAAATGGCGGTAGCAAGGGAAAGTTTTTAAATGCTACCAATAGTAGTAGTTTTTTTTTTTCATTTGTTTATCCCTAAACGAGCTACTACCAACCAGTCATCCAAAACGGTATCTGTCTAGCACGACATTCGTCGGGCCATCATCGTCTACGGTAAAAATACGATTTGTTTGTATCCTAATTTAATGCCTCGTTGGCCTAGTGGCGTTAGCCGCGACTGCTACGCTAGAGGTCTTGGGTTCGATTCCCAAGTCGACCAAGGTGTTATTGGGTTTTTCTATGAAATTCTTAATAGGCAAGTGGCAATAGGCTCGCCCCCTATTACATGGGATCTAAACATATCGGCGAACCGTGGGTGTACATTGGTACACTTCTGCCTAACCCTTCGGGGATACAGGCGTGATGATGTAATGCGTTATGTTATGTAATTTAATGCACGTGATGATACGTCAATGTGGGTAATCCCCGGTACCAATGACATTGAACCGTCGGACACTTACGTAGTACTACAGTAGTTTATTTAATTCTATTGATATTTTTTACGTTTTTTTATATCCATTGAGTGATTGTTGGTAATCTTTTCTTGGTAGTGTTTGTGTTGCCTACTAATTACCACACTCATTTACCTTAGAGGGACTACCTAGGAGACGAACGGAAAGACTGGAAGGTATAACGTTTTTTAATTTGGACTGTATGTCTGTACTGCTTATATTATATATCACTTGCTTGTAAAGTAGGTCGATTTATTTCTAATCTATTTTCTACTCACACTTCTCGTTTCTTTAAAGCCCTCTGCCAGAACTTATTGAAGCTTAAAACAACTTCCTTAGACAATAGTTGTGGGTGCAGCGGCCATAAATCTTCCTTCGTTAATGTCCTTCGATAGCCTGTGACGGCCAGTGGATCAAACCAGCTGAAAGTAAGTCGACTTGGGAACCCTGATGTCTTCTCAGGAGACTGGACCTGTTGGTTTCAAATGTCATCAGTACTTTTGAAGGTAATTAATACTAAAAGAAAAATGTAAAGGTACGAAATAAACATATGTTACCTCTTCATAAGTGTAGGGAGTGTTTCTAGGCGGTAGGTCAGCGAAACAATTTAATAAAAACATAATTATGACTAAGGTATAGTAAACGATATAACTAGCAAAATTATATCGGCTATACACATCATCGTTAGCATTGTAGTTCACCACAACGGATCTTAGTTCCGGTAGTCCCGCCAGAATGAGAAGGAACCAAAATATAAACAGCACTCCTGATGTTTGGACGCCAAACTTTCTGCTGTAATATACCAGTGTTGCTGATAATATCTGAAAATTATTTTAGACTTATTAGATGTTCTCTAAAATTGCTAATCTAGATTTCATGTACTTATTTAACTGAGTTCTGCAGATCGCGGGCTATTTAGTATTTATTTGGACTAAGTGATGTAACTTCTATATGCAAAAGAAATGATACCTAGCCGTTGCACAATTATATTCAAGAAACAATTGAAAGAAATTAGTTGCAGCTGGCCTTAGCGTTCGATGCCTTTTATAGAAAAGATCAATTATAAAAAAGTCCAAGTGATTTCATCAACAGTAGAACACGGCATCTAGGTAATCCACTGCTCAGTTCAGTTCAGGTCAACAATGGTATGACAAACACTTTTAAAGTTGTATTAATAAAATGATAAATATAGATAGAGCAGTAGGTATTTGTTATTAATACATTTATCAGTCATTAACTCATGATTCAACCATGTGCGTATGTTGATAATGTCATGTCATGCCGTACATGGGTACCAATTGTGTTTAATGATTACATAGGACTAATTAAGAACATGCATACGCATATTCACATGCAGGATAAGGCAGGATTAATTGATATTGGAATGTTTGATACTCAAAACTACCGAAGTCAACATGTGCGTTTGTTATGTAGAATTACAGCATTTAAAGATTATGGTCTGTATGTCTGTGTGCATAAGACAGACGTAATTCATATAAAGAAGCATATTCATTGAAGGTAGAAGAATCGCCACTAATCCACATTTAATTAATTTATCTATTCTAACATCACTTTAAACGACCATGAATAAGCTGATAGTCTGATAAAGTCGAATGCCGATTATTTACGACTTTGACTTAATGTTTTAAACTTTTTTAAAGTATACTTACTTATTTTTTATTTTTAGTCAATAATTACTGACCTGCATGCTTATGTTGATTGATTATTCATGGTTCCTTAATCAAGAAAAAGTAAGATAAGCAAATAAGTAACGTTCCTATGTAATTTATGTTTCATCTTACTTATTTGAATTAACAAGGATTAAAAATTAATGAGAAAATAAATAAAAGTTAATTATGCTATTGCTGCTGCTATCACTTAAGATTAGGATGTCTAAAGTAATATGAACCATCACAACCACGAGGGTGGACCATTCATCAAATTGATCAAAGGGATTTACGTACATTTAGTAATCAACTTATAAGAGAGGTTATCAACGCGATTTAAGGTACAGTATCTGTGTACCTATGTACTTGTAATACCAGCTTTTGCCTGCGGCTTCTCACGGGTATATGTGGGATATCGCGGCAAAGTATAAATTGGTTCAGTGAGATTAAAAATCGACGGTTAGCTATCTGAGTTATTTAAGTCTGTTTGTAGTTGTTCTTTGAAATGATATCATCAACAGGTGATAAAAGCCCAAGGTATGAACAATGATAAAAAAGCGTGTGTGGTATACTTGTACTATTATTTACTTAATATCTGTGGTATCAAAAGATTATAAACGCAAGCTAGCACCAAGCCATGTTAAATTAATTGTTGGTTAGTAGGAAGTAAAACATCTTAGTGCGTCGAGTGGTAACATTTAAGTCTATCTTAATACATTTATTATATTAGCCTATACCTATATATTTTTCCTTGCAGTTTACCTCGACCTTGTTTCACAATAATAGTTGATTCATTTATTTACATGGTATGGCGATGGTTTTTGTTGGGGTTTGCGGTATATTTTATAATTATTTTATTATTTTTTGATATTTAAGGAACAACTGCCTCGTTGGCCTAGTGGCGCAAAGCGCGACTGCTGCGCTAGAGGTCTTGGGTTCGATTCCCAGGTCGACCAAGGTGTTATTGGGTTTTTCCATGAAATTCTCATTGTCAGGTCGGAGTTTGGATTTGTGCCCGGTTAGTAGCAATAGGCTCGCCCCCTATTACATGGGACCTAAACATATCGGCGAACTGTGGGTGTACATTGGTACACCTCTGCCTAACCCTTCGGGGTACAGGCGTGATGATATGTTTAAGGAACCTTATAGCCCTAGATCCTGCCCATCTTACCGACTGGGGCCCGAGTCTGCTATTGACAATTGCTTCAATCGTCTGAGTGGGTGGCGTCAGTAGGTCCATTCCTACTGACGCCACCCACTCAGACGATTGCCAGCGGGCTGTTTTTTACTGTGTCATAAATGAAGAATTGAAATTTCCACAAATACTATTTTACTTTTGGAACCCACTTAGTGTGAGCCTGACTCGCAATTGACTGCTTCTTGACAATGTTTATACGGGTTTTTCAACTAAATATTAATCCTTACAAAAATAAAGTATTTAACTGTCACGAGTATTTAGTTAAAACAGATAAGATAGATAAATTGTCTTATCTGTATTAACTACTATCTGTAACAAATACTAGCAGTTCCGAGATATTCGAAGTAAGCATGACATAGCCCCCGCCTCGGCAATGGACACCTGTAGACTAGGGATGTAGCAGTTTTTTCAAACGGCTAGCTTATAATTTTAATTTTTTTTTTTAATAATTGATACTTTTAAATTCTAATGAATTAAAGTGCGTTACTGCTATATTCTTATATAACTACCCTCAATGACAAAAATATTGAGTAAAGAAAGAAAACAATTAAAGCTATATGATTAAGAAACAACACTAACACTAGATACGTAATATATCTCCTGAAAAAGTCTTAATCAAAACCTATAAGACATCGGGAACGGTACTTAGCTATACACGCGGGTGAAACCGCGGGGCACAGCTAGTTGTAATCATAAATGATAACAATAAGAAGTAATAACAAATAATCACCATGATTATCTATTAGATAGTATTATGTGTGATTTTCCTTCTTTACATACCTGCTACTACAAATAATGCTTATACATATATCTAGCAATGCGAAGAAGTTCAAATAAAGATAACATGTTGCAATTTAAATACTTATATAGGTAATAAGTTTAGACAGTACCTAACTAAATAATGTAATGTTACTTTAAGAGTGCTATAATCGCCAACAATCTGTTATGCAGTTTGGCGATATTTGATGGTATTCATTTCATGTCCTTAACAATAAATAAAGAAGTAATATAGAATATAATAAAGAAAAAAAGAATACAAAAGGCGCTATTGTGACTTAACTCTGATATATATTTCACCTGAAAACTCTTAGCTTTAGTAAGTATGTAGCAAAGTAAGTCAATGTAAACAAGTTATAAAAGGTTATTAAAAAAATATATACTTAAGTGCATTTACCTACATTGGTTTTCTTGGTTCAATCCAATCATTGAACCTCTGCTTTAAGCAGTCTCTACAATTTTATGAATAATCAAAGTTACTCAATATTTATTCATAACTGAATTTCAGTAAATTAGTTAATGCTTATCTTTAAAGCTAAGTTTACCGTAATAAATATAGTACTTACAAATGTGAGGCATTTAAGAGCTGGATCATAATAGTCAGCATCAAAAACTTTTTGTTCACTCGAAGTTGATGCGTGAACAACTTGGCTAATATCTACAAGTTGCAATATACATAATAGACATGTTATAGCAAGTTTGCTTATGTTCAGTTTGTTCCATGGTATGTTAAACTCTTTGCTGCTGTATATATGGTAGCCATCTATTAGCGCAGCTAGCCATAGAAACACACATGGTATCCATACGAGAACTGTCTTTTGGAAACATGGTGTGAAGTCTGGATTGCTTGAATCCCATGTTAAGCTGCTATTCTGGAATAAAATGTTAAATAGGTCACATGTATGATATGTAGTAATAATTTGACTATTTTAAAAACATTTATTTAACACAGTATCAATGGATTGCCTGTAGGACTTAAAGTTATTCATTAGATGATACATTCTATGACTTGATGTGATCAGTTTTTAATATACAACAGATAAATAAAGTTTATTACATTATTAAAAACATGGACAATGTTTACTGAATGCTACAAATCATTCTAAAAGTTTTCACTTATGTTTGTAACTACCAAAGAAGAAAAACAAATTTTTCACAAACTTTGTTTCATGAACTGATTGGAACCTTAAGACCTTAAAAGCTTTTTGCACTTATTATTCCTTTCATTTTCAATCGCTACCGACACATCATAAGTTGCACAATGTTTTAAAAGCTGTCATATGAATGAAATCATAGTTTCAAAACGTAAATAAAATTACTAACCCAAAATATAGAACCACAGAAGTTATCTAGTGGTGATTCTATCGCCATAAATAGAACCGGAGTTTCAGAAACATTCATGATTTAAAACTAATTTAAATTTACCGCACTCACAAGTACACACAACACTGCTATCCAAAGTAACTTGCCACTTGCCACTTGCCGGGCACTGCACAACTTATAAATTCCGACGTCTGTCAGAAATGTCAGAAGTTGCGAAAGTTAGTGATGGGTCAACTCGAAGTTAAGATAGTAGAGTTGGACTTGACCTGGATTTGAATTTTTTTTTTTCACCACAACATTTAATAAATCATGATAGTAAAATAAAATACTAAATCTTCGTATAAATATTTAGAGAGTAAATGTTTGGGTTCGACTCCGATTAACGACTAGTAACCTACTCCCGCAGGTAAACACGGGGCAAAATCTCTCTTATTTTGAGATTCACACTCATACCTTTGATTTATGTGTTCTCCTACAATGATTTTAAAAATCTTTTTTTATATGACGTAAAATGCAGTCGCCATAGATACGGCTTTGTAATTGCTTTATGGTTTTATTGGCAGATTGGCTATGGTTTGCCAATAGCAATCGCCAATAGAATGAAAATGCCGCTTGGATAGAATGAAATGAATGGATGATTGCTGGATGTTGTTCAGTTGTTGTCTTTCTTGACAATTTGTCTCTGTCTCAAGAACTGTTGTTTCTAACATAAATGTGGATATTTTATCTAATAAATAGTGAATGCAGGCACGGAATTAAATGCAAGAAGTGTGGTAGTTGTTAAGGAATTAAAACTAAACATTTTAAACACACGAAAAGGAATTATCTTGTTACATATTTTGACACGAAGTAGAGTGGAGGCCGTGCTAAGCGGTGTTTTACAATGGCAGAGTATTTAGCTGCTATATTCGGAACAGAAAAGGACAAGTAAGTTTTCGTTAATAGATTTAGTTGAAATAGTTTAAAGTGTAATACTTTTCCAACTATATAATTTCAACCCTAAGAGGTTATAATTTATGATATCTTCGGTTTGTTCTACATATGTATGATGTTATTACTTTTAATTAACTTAAATTATACATTACATTAGTCTCCAATAAACGTGTATAATACGTTCATTTAATTCTGATAATTAAATTATGTTGTTTCCTTTTCAGAGTAAATTGCTCCTTTTACTTTAAAATTGGGGCATGTCGACACGGGGACCGCTGTTCTCGTATTCACAACAAGCCAACATTTTCACAAACTGTGTTACTTCAAAACCTTTATGTGAACCCTCAGAATTCTGCAAAATCTGCTGATGGAAGTCATTGTAAGTATATCAAGAAATTTAGGATATAAAATTGTTGTGTCAATCTATAAACTTTATGTAAATTTGCTCTTGGCAGCTCCAGCTACTAGTAGATGCTGTTCATGGTGTTTAAACAGTATTATATACTGATATTCAAGTGAATAGACCAGAAAACAACCGCAATATAGCTTGGAATAAGGTTGATGTTTATTTTAACTATCCATGCTGTAAGCTCTTAAAGCAGGACTGTTGCTTATAGGGAAGCGAGATGTTGCACCAATCTGAATCTGTATTAACCTTCATCAATGGTAAATGTCCTACATTTTGAGATCAGAAGATATACTTTTTTCATCCCAGCTGAGTGTTGTATGTTACATAGAAAAGGAAATGTATTAATTATATTATTGTATGTTTTTGTAGTGGTGGTAGCCAATGTATCTGATGAGGAGATGCAGGAGCATTATGATAATTTCTTTGAAGATGTATTTGTTGAGTGTGAAGACAAATATGGAGAGATTGAAGAGATGAATGTCTGTGACAACCTCGGTGACCACTTGGTTGGGAATGTTTATATTAAGGTAAGTCTAACTCCTTATGAAATGAATGTCCCCGATTATATAAATACCTGTTGATATAGTTCATATTTGCATCCCAGTCTTACCGTATAGGCTTACCTGTTCTTGTATTAAAAGCATAAAAGCTGTTTCAAGCACTATCAATGTAAATTTTTAATTTGAATGTACTTAAATCTAAATACATGTATATGTGTGAAACAAGATTGGGTTGAAATAAAACTACTTTTTACGGATTTTTTCGCGGTTTATATTAAGATTTTAAGTCCCGACGTTTCGACACCTTTGCAGGTATCATGGTCACGGGTAGACTGAGGTGGTGTTCGTCTTGACGGTTGTTGTTGCTCGTTCTACCTTCATATTTTTAGAAGAATCTGTGGTTTATCAAATCTAATGTAATGGATTTGATAAACCACAGATTCTCGCTAAAGAACCAAAATTCCTACCCAGGATGTTTCGCGAGGCTATTGAGATTAAAAAACACCCTAATTTCAATAGAGAAGACGGCTGGAAGATATCACCTACTTGGGATCCAATAATTAACAAACTCAAAATCAAACCCAAGAGCAGCGCTGCAAGACCTCAAGACACCGTGAGCTCATATTGCGTAGGCCGGAACACAAATAATTAATAAAAATATGAAGGTAGAACGAGCAACAACAACCGTCAAGACGAACACCACCTCAGTCTACCCGTGACCATGATACCTGCAAAGGTGTCGAAACGTCGGGACTTAAAATCTTAATATAAACCGCGAAAAAATCCGTAAAAAGTAGTTTTATTTCAATGTCTAATATTCGCGTAAACCTAAGAAACCAATAAGATTGGGTTGGTTAGTTACACCATTAATACTCAAAAACATCAATTATATTTTTTTCTATTTTACACCTTATAGTATTACTATCCAAATATTGGAAAATTCTCGAAAAAAACTTACTAAACGTAATTAATCAATAACATTATTGTTTCTACAATCCAGTTTCGCCGCGAAGAGGACGCTGAGAAGGCGGTGAATGATTTAAACAACCGCTGGTTTGGTGGCCGGCCGGTGTACGCCGAGCTGTCGCCCGTCACGGACTTCCGTGAGGCCTGCTGCCGCCAGTATGAGATGGGCGAGTGCACCCGCAGTGGCTTCTGCAACTTCATGCACTTGAAGCCTATCTCTAGGGAACTTAGGAGGTGAGTAAACTATTGGTATTTCCCTTTTTTTCAGAATTGAATCCTCTTGGCAAAAAAAAATGTACATACTGTACATCTATGTACAGTTTCCTTTATGATTCTTGATAGTACATAAATGACTATATGTTTGATAAGCTCATCATTGTACAGATAGCACGGCCAAACTTCAGACAATATTCTGTGAATCTGGCAGGACATGGCATTGTGGTTATTAAGACTATTTATTAATGTACTTCCTCAAAAGGCTCTAAGTGCAACAACCTTTGAACCTTCCTAGTATTGTTATAAAATTAAAGTTAATGACACATTATGCATATACATATAATATGCTATTTTATAAGTTTTGTAACAATTACTAAGTGCCAGAACTCAAGTATGATAATTGCACAAGTTACACATTATTGTTATTATGTTAGTTAAATATTGAGCTTACCTACTTTGTCTAGTTTATGGCAGTAACTGTCTGAGTGAGTAAATAAATTGTTGCGATCTTTAGATAATGTAAGTTAAAAGTGCACCTAATATGTATATGTAAAGACTTGACATATCAATTATATGCTTTTGCATACGAACATTTCATATAAATTAAACAGTTTTAAATTACCAACATTAAGCGTGAAAACAAAGTGTTTCAGATAAACTGAAGTACTGGATCATTGTTAATGATTTTTTTATGGGATCAGTCAAACAGATACACATTACATATTTATATTAATTCAATCTCAAATATTTAACACCCAATAAACATTCCTTGTACATTTACTTCCAGATACTTGTACTCTCGCCGCAAGGGGTCCCGTCGCTCCCGCTCCCGCTCCCGCGAGCGCAGACGCCGCTCCCGCTCTCGCGAGCGCCGGCGCGAACCGCCGCGCAACTCGCGCTCCGGCCGCTACTGACCGCCACGCGACACAGGACACGACACAACACTACTGTAATTGTCCTCGAGGTGTGCTCTTGCTTATTTTGCATATTATACTACCACTTCATAACTATGTATTCTTTTTAGTAACTGTCTATTTCAATAAAATATCAATGGATTTATCCGTAAAGAGATTGGAATTTGACATAATTCGTTTAGGTCAATATACCATCTTTAGTAGGGAAACATATCTACAGATATGTTATTGAAATTGACCGAGTTTCAGTAGTAAGCTATCTCTTCGGATGATTAAAACGTTATATACCCTCACAAACGTGAATTTCCTTTTTCAATAAGTAGGTGAAATAACTATCTGTCTTATCATCAATATGCAAAAAATAATTAAGGTCAGCAAAATAAGCAAGATTCATCTCTAAAACATATTTTCTAATATGTCACTTTGTACAATAGTTTAAGGTTTTCTCTAGGTTTTCTCAGGTTTATGAGTTCAAGATTTTTAACTCTAATGTTGTGAACACTGCAAGTATATAAGATATTGTATTTCCATTGAAATAATCTTATTTTGTCTGTCTGTTTAGATTTAAACTACATAAATTACAGTTAAGGCTTCCGGCGACACATATACAATTTTCAAAAAAGTTACTGTTGAATCAAATGTCGAACCTAATTACTAAAATAAAGGAATAATCCTTTATATAAACTCCTCAAGTAATGCCTAAGCTGCACACATACGCGATTAAAGAGCGAAGTGCTTTTGGCTTCTCTCGAAGTACCTAAGTACCCGCAAATATTTAGCTTCAAGTGCGGCTTAGTTATAACCATGATAGCTTAAATCTAAACAGCCATTAGTCTTTGATTCAAAGACAATTTTATCGGCCATACTGCAGTGTTTTTAAAATTATCCAAGACAATGCATTTGTAAAAGAATAATGTGAAAATTATCATTAAATAAGTAAGTTTAATTCATTTAGTTCTATTCTTTATTTACTTAAATAAAGCATTTAAACATAAACAATCAGTTCCCCTTATCTGTCCTGAATCGTTATTACCTAAAACAGATCATTGTTACGATGTTCTTAAAGAATAAATTTAAGACATCACTTTTTTGTACTTAAAGTATTTTCTTCATAAATATCTTCCCAGAAAGATATATTTTCCGCATTTGGGTTCTGCGAGCATTCCAAATCTTTTCCTATGATATAGTAATTTCGTTCAGATTCTTTGAATGGCTTCCACTCTGTAGCTTTACCCGATGAAGGTTTCCTGAAAAAAGTATTTTAATTTATTTCAATGTTTCATTCTGTAGAAGAGTCATATTTTTTAATAGTTTACTATTTTTAGTACGAGTGAGTGGACGAAGCGAAATAAGTGTGTAAACAAACGAATCAAGAGGCAAGAAGTGGTCTCTGCCTACCCTTACGGGAATGAAGCGTGATTATATGTATGTATCGTTTTATTACACTGTGGGATAGGCATATTTTCAGAGCGTAACACACAAATGTTTACTTTTATTTAGGATGTATAAATAGAAGATAAAATATTCTATTGAAACTTACCCAGTTTTAGCAAAATTTGCCCATAGCTCCACAAATTGTTTTATAATTATCTTAGTCTCATCTGTCAATGGTACATCTAAACAGGTAACGTTGAATAAATATAGTAATTCGTCAGAATGACATACTCCTTTTACAGCTTCCATGTTGTAAGATTTCTTTGTGTGATTCCTCTCAGTGTCTGCAGTGAACTTGTATAAATATACGTTTTCGGGCGTATACTGTAGGTGGTAACGCGCATATCTGATAATGTTGTATAAGAATATCCGATCCGTTTCTAAATCAGTGTACTCTTGTACCAAGTCGGTTGTTATTGGATTACCATTGAAATAGTGCTTTCTTATTCTTTCGTCAGCTGTTTGCACCTTTTCTGGTGCCCATTGCAGTTTCAATTCTCTCGGTACTACAGCGCCGGGGGTCGCTAGAAAATCTGCGATATAAGGCAATTTCCTAGAAATTTCTATACCTTCACCCGAAGTATATCCTAATATTAAGGGTACCTTCGCCATGTGCCCATTTTTTACTAATTCTGTCGGTAAGGCTGATAGAAACCTATCTTTTTCATTACCAACTTTTTCAACTACTGGGGCGAATAGAATGCTGTCCAGCAAGTCATTGTATTTTAATTCTAATATTGGTAACTGTATATTGACAAGCGATGAAGCTGGAACACTTCTTAAAAACTGCAAAAGTTCTGTTGGGTCGTCCGTATCCTTTCCTAACAATTTTCCGAGTTGGAATGCTCGTTCGCGAGCATAAATATTATAGCTCCACTCATTAAGACAAACACCGCTTTGGCAAATAGCTTTGTTAAATAGTCCTTCACTCATCCTCGAGACCAAGTGGCAGGAAACCGAGCCTGCACCCGCGCTGCACCCGAATATGGTAACATTATTAGGATCGCCTCCGAAAGCTGCTATATTTTGCTTCACCCATTTCAAAGCAAGGACTTGGTCTTTCATTCCCGCATTTCCTGGAACTTCTTCCGTGTCCAGACATAGAAAGCCCAATGCTTCTAGTCTGTAGTTGATCGTTACTAGCACAATGTCATGTGCCATAAAGAATTCTGGTCCATAGAAATCTGAGTTGCCTGAACCTGTGTAAAAGCCGCCTCCGTGGATCCAAACCATTACAGGAAGCGGCGTGGGAGGAGTGAGTGACTTCGTGTAGACGTTAAGGTACAGGCAATCCTCACTGCCAGGTTCTATGCGATTCATGCGCTCATTAAACTGTGGGCATATGGGGCCATGCTGCGAGGCATCGCGGACTCCCTCCCATGGCTCAGGGGGCTGAGGTGCCTGAAATCATAAAAATGAAGGTAGCTATATTATTACAATGAAAAATAAATATTTATTAAGCGCCGACAAGAGCATCAATTCTTTATTGAATTCAATAGTTTAATTAAATAAATAAATTATCACCAATGAAGTGCTAAAACACCGTATGGTCAACGACATAGTGTTGTCTAAAAATATATATTAATCTACAATCTGAAAATTTTACGATAAGCAACCATTATGAAATTCTGAAATGGTAATTGAATTTATCTTCGTGCAGATACCAATGGTAAGTAATTTTTATATTAGATTTACTACGAGCATATCATCTTGATACGTTTGTAGGTAATCTCCAAGTGAATACTAATGTCCATAGGTAGCGAGGTATGCATTCATTTGAAGTGAAGAAAAAAATCGAGGTATGTCTTTATTTGAGACTCACCTTGAATCTTAATTCACCAAGCGGCGGCTTTGCATATGGTATGCCTTTGAACGCTACGTAATTCTCGACATCGCTGCAGACAACTCCTTTCAAAACGCCTTGCTCGGACTTCACAAGTGGCATGTCGCGTCTTACTCTGCGAATTGCAAAGAATATTAATTGATTTAATACTTCATAAGCAAATCGAATATAATTATTCAATGCCTATGCAACCGTTGAATTATATCCGTGTATGGGTAATTTTATGTGCCGCGACAGACTGTCTGTTGGTATGGTGCCAAACTTATGCGAAATACTGAAATCTCTACCTAGTAATAACCTTGTCTAATGAATGAGTAGCGTAATACATATGTAACGTGCCTAGAAATAAAACGATTAAAATAGCTGCACAACATTATAAGGTAAATTACATAATTTTTATTGCTTTGAATAAAACATAACTGAGTATGCACGGATGTAGTTCTACGATCAGGGGTCGTGCTTGACAGTTTATGAGGAAATAAATATATTATTATAAAAAAATATGACGATTTCTGTCACCCTCGGGCATTTTTGTGATCATTAATAATCATCCTTAATTAATAAATAAGCCGCGCGTACACCGACGATAGGAAGCGCTCGGTATAGATTGTTGCAAGCTGCAACAGCATGGTGAACCGCAGAGACTGTTTAAGCAGTTTAAAACAAATAGCAAGTAGTACAGTTATTTGTACTACCTATGTGCTAAGTGTAGTTAGATCAAATACGTTGACGTTCGCTTCGCACGCACGGAGTTGACTGTTAACAATTCGATTTCAGTAAACGAAATATGCGTAGTTTGGGTATCTCCATTTCTTTTATACAACTTTGATTAATAATAAAGTAAGGTTAGGTACCTATAATAATGTCAAATTATTGTGACGTTTTGTGTCAATATATGCGTAAAATATACCTACTGACAATGATATTATAATAAACAGATATGTTGTTAGCGCGCAATCGTGAAGACTCGAAAACGTCCTAATGGAGACGTATTGCCTTAGTCTGCGTCACGCATCTCGACGAGTGACACACTCGAACGAAATTTACATAAAAGCTTTTAAATGTCATTGTGTGTATCCAGAAACTGTATCATTTATGATAACGAAGTAAATAAAATACAAGGAATCTCATACCACATGTAAATACGCAATATACTTCGATTTAATAATATTTTTTATTTATTTTCCTAATATTCTGATAATTGGAGGTTAGAAAAAAGAAAGAGACGGTAAATACATTTTTTGTCGTGAGGACGACAAGGACGCGTGATCGCACACATATAGAATAAAAGTACAGATGCGACTATTAGGCATTAAAGTCATCATTACCCCAGAGTTCTGTTTTCCTTTTTTCTAATGTTGGATTATTTAATCATTTGTTTTTTTGAAATAGTCGATATACTTAATTATAAATTAAACATGTCATGTGTGGGTAAAGAAAATATGAATAGCTTACCCTTATTACCTTAATATATCGCAGAAAACGTTAAAATAAAACTATTTCTATTTCCACTTTGTCGCTTTAACATCGTGATTTATTTCTCACCTACCTACCTTTAGTAGTGTTGCTTAGTTGTTATAGGCACAAACCGTGGATAAAAATTTAGTAGACGCGGTTTGTACCTTCTGTCTCGTTAAATTTGTTAGTCTATGACGTTTGTTTAGATTGAAGCGTAATTGACAACACTAATTGTCTCTTTTTTTCTTATGGGTTTTATCGCGCTATCTCTTTTGTATCATTTTGACATGTGAGCTGCCGCTGCTGCGCGGAACACTTTTTTCGGTTGTTTTGTATGGGTGTAATATCTGTTTATTATAATATCATTGCCTACTGATAAGAAATACGACAAATTACTGACGTCAGATAAGGTTCCAGTTTGGTTTCGTATCTACTACATCGTGGTCGCGGTTTTACGGACAACGAAAAAAAAAACACGACGTATGAAGAAATACCTATGTTACCGGCCTCATTTTTAGCTATACCTAAGAACCTACCTAATTGTTAGATTACTTCCTAACAAACGGTACCTAGATACTAGTTTTAAAACTAATATCATCTCCTGAATAGACAATGACGCTTGCAGACACTGAGAAACTAACGCCCAAAATTAATTATCAGAGTCCTAACCTAGCCACCTCTATTTCCTATTTGTATTTCTCTTCTACAGAGATTGGAATTTGATACGCTTATTATGTAGCTATGTATGTTTTGTATATTCTGAAGGCGAGAATAGAGCTAAGTATATTATTTAACACCTTTATAAGTAGGTTTCATTTCTCGACCGATTCCTGTCAAATACGACGAAATTTATAATGGCACGCCTAAAAAAGATATTTAAGTACTATTATTTACCCTACTCATTAATTTTCTCTTAGAAGATATTTATGCCGTGTATTATAATATATACTTTAATTTACAAAGTACACCTCTGTTCGCCTATAAGACAATACATACTTTGTTAAGATTTAGATAAGTGTTTTAGGATTATATTAAAGTACTTCAGTTTGATGTGTTGACTCAGTGATAAGATAGACGATTGTGATAATACATAACTAAGTAGGTGTGAGTTGAGTACTATTTCTTAAATTAAATACGGAACAATATTAATGCCTTAGATTACGTCTTGTTTATGATTATAGCTAGGATGCTTAAGACGATGTGTGAGAGACAGATAAATGATAATCTTGATACCATCTTAACGATCCGGCCTTTTACAATAAGTGACTTGGTGTTACATATTTCACTTTTATTGTCGTTTGGTCCACTTTCGTCGCGTTAATCTGTAGCTCTCTGAATGGCTTTGTGTCATTGTTTACTATTTATGTTGCAAAATTAAGGATCCTCTTTATTCCAAGATGGAACGTGTTCCTTTATTTTTTGTATCTATACAAAATAGTCCTCTCTTTACACCTTACTTTACCTATGACTCACGTGCGGTTAATTCCTACTTATTTCTGCCATCAGATTAGGTTTTACAAAAACAAAGTATTCAAAGCTTTAAATAACTTAAATGTTCAAACAAATATTTTTTACAAATGAACAAATTAATGGAGGTTTATGATAAATGGTTAAAGAAAATCCTGACAGTAATGTATGTTGTGCAACAAGTGTGAATCAGCTTTAGAGAGTTCGCAAATAATAAAGCATCAGGTCAAAGAATGGATGAGCGAAAAACTGGCTCTCAAAGTTTTAATAGCGCAAACAGTGTACAAAGTTGGATAGATAGTTTGCCAAGAAAGTTTTCAAGACGCTGTGTACCTACTTACCTATCACAGGTGCAGGCAGGCAGGTCAAGACACGATGGACTATAGAAGTATTAGATCGAGAGCTGGGGAGCATAGTTGGCAAGTGTTTAGGTACTATCAAGCTAAAATTTCATGAGTTGGTTACTTCAAATTAACAAGACGCTCAACATAATCTATGCAACATTGTTGGACAGCCGTAAATAGTAGAGCCATAGGATATCAGTAATCGTCAGAATAGAAAAGATTACCTAAATTCTATTTTTATGTTTTTGTGAATAAGGTCTATGCCATAACTTTTTCCACACTCAATTTGGTATGTACATGTTACATAACATTAAAAAATGTAAAAAAAACAGCCTTTCCAATCATATAATCGCAGGTCTTTGTTAGTTAGTAGGCTATAATACTAATCCTTCTGTAATAAGCATGCTGTCGTACAATTTAGCTAGTCAGAACTCCCAGACCTACAATCACAAGTGCTCTTGTAGACTAGTAATAAACAAAAAACTATGTCAACTTACTATTTTTAGACGTACGAGTATAATGAATGCGAAATAAAACTCAAATGTTTACGACTAAATTACAAACTCCACAGCTCTTAATATTTTTAAACACCTCACCGTTTTGTATCATCTTTCACATTAAATAACAACTATTACTCAACGTGACTCTACTATCACCAACTTTAGACGTCTCGTCAATACGAAGCCACTCAAAATTTATCTCGACAATCACTGGGTAACTATGTTCCCCGGATCTCCACCTATACTCGGTCATTATCTTACTAAGATAAATCTAAGGTCATGGTGCACATAGCTAATTATAAAGTTAGCATAGACAACACTGTTTTATAAGTTTGAAGTTTTAGTCGTTCAAGTTTCATTGAACCCCGATAGTTTTTTTTACAATTAGAATTTTTGCGTAATTAACTTAATCGGGTAACACATCAATAAATAAATGTGGAAAACATCACATACATTGCGCTCAACCTAAACTAAGTTGCTTATGGAATTCAGAAACAACGAAAGAACCACAAACACCCAGACCCAAGGCAATGAAGAAAAGTTGATTCCTACATTGACCCGTCCCGGAATCTAACCCGGGACCTCGAGAGCTGGCGACGCGATACCGGTGTGTAATCCACGCAACCATTGAGGTCGTCAAAAAGGTAAGTATATCGCCTCATATTATAAACCGGTTGAAAATAAATTGAACAAGTAAGTAATGCCGGCAGGCATACGGTGAAGTGTTTTGTACATTGTAGATATAGTATCAGATCAGAATGTACAAATCTGAAATAATCATATTCGTTTCTGAGCGGCTTTGCCACCGAAAAGCGGCTCAGAGAAAAGGAGAATATTTTTATTGTTAAATCCAACAACATCTATCGCTTCAGAAGTGCATATTATAGGCAAAACATGTCTGTGGAACAAAGTCCATGTACATGTACTTTAAGTGGTTTTCAATTAAAAACTATATTCGTGCAGTAGTACCACCACATTTACATGGAACTTGAAGGCTCCTTCAGTCAAAACGGTTATCACTCATTACTTGATAGCAATAAATTAAATAGGTATGTTAGTGATTATATCTATCAATTAAAACAGATTACCTAGGCAGGTATCTGTGTTAGGTAAGTAGGTAAATAATAAAATATGTATCAAAAGTCACTTACAAACTAATTGTTTTACTTGTGTCCTCACGCGTTGTGCAGGAATAACAGCATATTGCTCTCCAATGCATTTTCAATCAGTATTATTGATGCACTACAATTATAAAGTCACAGACGCACTCCTATATCAAACGCTAGACGAGTTGTAATAGACGTCGTGTGATTGGTACCTATGTTCACTAAATGTAGGTATGTTCTGTTTACATGCCGCTTTATCTTTAATAATCTCTACAATTGTTTATTATCTACATTATCTGGTAAGTATAAAGTTCGTTTTGAATTAGTGCTTAATCATGTAGCTATAATTTAATCAAGATTATTTGTGTCATAAAAAATCAGCGTCTTGCGTGCGGATCTTGCTCTTATAGAGCACAGTTTACCTACAAGTACAGAAATTAGTTGGGCCACGCTTTTTCGCAGTGTATTAATTTTATTAATCCTTTTTGAACGATTACTATGGTCATTTTGAGCCCTTTTAGCACGAGAATTCATAAATATTTTTTTGCTTTTAAATCAGAGGCAATATTTCTATAAATATTGCCTACTGTTTTATTCATCAGAGAAAGAAAGCAAGTTCATCGATTTCATTTGTTATGTTAGTTTACAAAATCTCTTTTTTTTTTTCTAGAGATCTAGGGTAATCCTTTGGTTATTTAGATACGGTGGCAAATCAATTGTTTTTGAGAAGACGTTATTTCCTATAAAACGTGAGCATGAACGTGCCTAATTGCTATGTATTATGCTATTTAATTGAATTTAGTTGACAATTCGCTTATAAAAAAAACACGTTACCCTTCATTAGTAAGCGTTTTAGCTTATCGATGACATTAATAGGATTACTAATCTATATAGGGCTGAATTATATTTTTTACATGTGGTTTTAAGCGTCAGCGAATTTTACATGCTCTTTATTATCTTGTGAAATGTTAATATTGGATTTGTAAAATAGGTACCCTTAACATTTACTGCAAGGTTTGCTACGCACGCTATCTATAAGACATTGTCCTCAACTTATAAAACGAAAGAATTCGGGTTCGAAATAAATATCATATGGCGGCATGTTATTTTATTAAAATGGCGGGTATTTTTCTTCTTGTTAGATTATTCTAGCGTTTTTAGTCAATATTTGAATTTAGATTGAGTTTTTATTCAAAACTGTGAGTATGTTTAAAACGGTTACAAAGAAGCGGAACATGCGGGCAAAGCGAGACAGATTCCTTTGAGACCTCAAGGGCCATCTGTTTGATGAGTTACGAAAGTAATTAGATACTCCAGTTTCCTGTTCTCGGTCAGCGTCGGTGAACCCGCCATAAGCCACGAATTTTTATAAAGCTAACACTGTCTTTGAACAACAAATATCAGCAAAAATCTTGAATCGAATTTTACACATTTTTTTTCCGATTTATTTTACGTAATAATATATTAACATGTTAAAAATTTAAAAATAAAGTTAGTATTTAAATAATTTTAACTAGTAAATGACGTCTGATTTATAATTTGAATCGAGAAACAATGCTTTTAGTTCTCATGGCATGATGGAGGAATAATAATTATGAATTGCGATTCCAGAAATTTCAATTCATTTAATGGAACGTTAAGCTTAAAATTATAATAAATACTTACGTTTTTATTCCTTTTTAATGGCAAACAAACTAAATCAGACTTCACTAAAGTCACGACAACAACTTTTGCACTACTGTCAACATTTCGACTCTTTAGTACTATAATTTTGACATTTACAGAAAGTTTTTTTATAGTAGTGACTATAGGAAGCTATAGGAGATTGAGTTTACAATTTATTATTGTGCATGAAGTGTATGTTATGTGCTTTGTAATAGAACCTTAGCATTGGAAAATAATTTTTTGGGATATAAATATAATAAATGAACTTATAATTATTTTTTTATGTATCCGATACATTTTTATAGAAATAAAAAATGACCCAGAGCGAGGGTCTCTGGGCATATTAATGATGGGATAATTTTTTTAAGGTGATTTGAAAGGCCTTTCCGTAGCTATGAGCAAATATAGGTCTGTATATACAGGTCGTTTTGGGCTTTGCCGCAGTCACAAAAATATAGTGAACAATACCTATTGGTATACATGAGGCAAATTAATTGAACAAATATAGGAAATTAAAGACATTTTCTAGAAGTTCAGATAGGAAGAAACGTCACAGGTATAGTTATAGACCCTAACTTTCTTTTTGATGAGGGTTAATGGAGGATCGAAGCAAGTGGAAATCCGTGTTCTCGCCTACCACTCCACGCAAGCTTTATAACACGAAATTAACTGTAATAATCGACATCATTATCTACTCCAGAAAGTCTTATCAAAACATTGTACCGAACACACGAAACAGAACAATTTATTTTTCCCTCCACCTAGAACAATGGAATTCGGTATACAACAGTCAACGTTATAAATATGTGACGATAAGGACGCGGCCATAAGGTTGCGAAGTCGGCATTTCCCCAGCTTGTGTCAGCTTTATAGGTAAGGTTAGATTATGATTGTGTTATGTTGACATGACCCTAGAGGTGCCGACTCTGCACACCTACCAGCTTACCCGGCACATAAAATATATTTAGAAAAACAATGTCGCAAATAAAATAAAATACTACAGAAAGGTCCGAATTTTATCTCAACAGACAGCCAGACAATACAAAACGTAAGAATTTTTGGAATTGCCCTTTACGTCATCCTTTTTATTTATTTATAGGGAACCCAGTCTTTGGCTAAACATTTCTGGATCTTACACATATTTAGTTGATCATACAAATGCAAGATTATACAAAAACTGTAGAAAAAAGGTCGTGGTACTTTTTGACAGCAAAATTTTACCTAAGAACTATTGAGGTCCCAAAATAAATTCACAGAAATATAAAAATTTGGGAACTCGATGTAATTTTCAGTTATACAGCTTTCTCACACGTCCAGGGCCCATTTAATCAGGTTACACTGTAATTATTACATTTCCAAAATGATCCAATCCCGCACCATCATAAGTCATTACTCAAATAATGTGGCGTGGAATCAGGCTAGTATTAACAATAATATCAGCAATATTCATAATACTCAGAATGTTTATTACGCTGATTGGGCTTCCACTTAAAATACAAATATAATTATCCACATAGGCATTTAATTGAATTTCCTTTTGCATTGTTACCTATATTAAACAAAATTGTATCGAACCAAACTGCACTATGAAATCAGGTTTTGGATGTTTGCTACAACATTATTTTATAAGGTAATTAAATTGCATAATTAACATCATTATTCATAAATAATGTGTGTATGGAATGGACGCAATTAATTGTAAAAATAGTTTGACTCCTGACACACTAAAGCACGAGATTTTGACGATCTCGATTGCATGGTAAGTGTCCGAGAATAAGAACAAGCTAAAACAACAAAAATATTTTGACTATTATTCCTATTATATCTAAGTTTTTGTAAATAAACTTTGTTGCTTATGATGTTAGTAGATAATGTAGTTATTAATATTTTACAACTAACCCTGCATAATCTGTTTATGTACTGCGTATGAACTCTGTGTTTAATAAATATTTAATAATATGTATGTATACGAATACTAAAGACAGAAAGCTGAATAAACTATTCAACCTCTATCAAGGGTTGCGTTTAAATTATTCGCGAGTCCTTGCACACGGTTTTAACAATAGTACATCCTATTAACATGTTTGTTTAAACATGATATTGTTTCAAATATTTGTTTTATAATATTGAATCAAAGTTATATGTACTTTCTTTATTATTTTAAGACACTTCTGACTAACGGTGAAGGAAAACATCATGAGAAAACCTGGGTTCCAAAAATTGGGATCTGAAATCGCAGAGAGCAAGCGTGGTGATCAATGCTCGTGCCTTCACTATATGTGAAAAGGCCTGTGCCCAGCAGTGGGAAGTTTATAGGCTGGAATTATATATGATATTCTGTTTATTTATTTAAACTTTCATGTACAATTGTGGCACATAAGGCGGACTTATGTTCCTATAATAAATAAAATTGTTAGTATTCTTCAAAGATTTTTTATTGAAGAGGTCAGCCGCATTTAGCCTCACCGGACCCATTTACAGCTTCACTGGACTAATTTGGCGAGACTATAAATACACCTTCAGCCGGAGCAATTAAATTTTCAAAGTATAAATGTATTTTTAAGTACGCTAGCGATGATTGTTTGATAAATGAGGTAATTTATGAATACTTTCGAAGTTTCAAACTTTGTGAATGATTTTCATGTGCATGCATACCATTTAGCTACTGCAAGTCGAATATATATTTTTTTACCATATTTTCGATGTGACCTTTACCATATATTTCATTCCTTTTTTTTTTCGTTCATTCTTCATCTTTTCTTTCTTTCCTGAGAAAAAAAAAACCTTAAGAAATTAGCCTACCCACCGATTGTTTCATAAACATAAGGGTGTTGTTTTCGTAGTTACTAAGTGGCTCCACCATTTTTAATACTTAAATTATATGTAATTAATTTAGACTAGATGGCGCGAGTGTGCCAGTTGAAACTTAGATGTTTATTAGAAACTGTATTTTAAACTAACATTACACACAGCTCCTTTCTTCAATTTCTTAAAACAAATAACGTGATAGCATACACTAAACCCTAATTTTATGCAATTAAAATGTAGCGCAATGTATTTACTTTTATGATGAGATTAAGAGTTTAAATCTATAAAAAGTTATGTGTATTGGTGTTGTAAGTGGTATTGGCCGTTACACCACTTCAAAGCTCGCTAAGTCTCGAAAACGGGAAAATTCCGCCACGGGCGCGCGCCGGTGTCGGCCCACTGCCGACCATCGAAGCCGCATTGAATTCTTTGTTCACAAACCAGAAGCTGGTAAATAGCTCAACAGTGTTACTTAAAAACCAAACTATAGGTACACTGAACTTTTTACAGTTTATAGACAAAAACGTTTTTATATATTTAAAATTTTTCGGATCTGAAACATAAAATTCGTCAGTTACATAGTTGGATCTTTTTATAGTACCACGATCTGTAACCCTTTAAATAGTACATTACTTATATACTGTTGCTTTATTTCTGAAACAACAAGATGAATAAATAAAATAATTAAGGAAGTGAATAAATCTTGTTGTTCAACGGTTAAGAAATTTTGCGGAAATCGCCCACCCAGGAGACACGTTAACAGGGTAGTAAAATAAAAAATAACCTGTTTAAGTGCGTGTCGAGTCTCTCGCAGTGTAGGGTTCCGTTTGTTCCTTGAACGTCTTTAATTCTATGAAGAGATATTTAAGTGTATTTCATTAATCAAATTAAAACTGTTAACTTTTAGTGGAATTTCTGCACAGGCCTACTTCCCAAGGACATTTTACATTTTATCTGGTGTAGTATTAAAGTATTATCTTGTACAGAAAACTTAACTTTTTGCATATACTGAATTCCGATGTTATTGTTTACATTCCCCTATGGCTTATTTTCACATTTAGCACTCATCATATTATCAGCCAGCCAGTATTTTACAAGGGACTTGGCTTTAGAAAGTACTTTTTCTCCCTTACTTTGGTTCTGGAATACAAAACTAGTAAGCCATTTTCTTGTTTCTTTAACTAAAGAATGAAAGAATTACAGGTATCCTCTCTTTGGTATAATTGATGTTCAAGTATCGGCTCCATAATTGTGTTTGCTCAAGAAAGTCGCCTTGTATTTTTATTCTGATGGACTTCCATGTTTGATGTAACGCCATTTGGTACTTCTCTCGATTCTTGCACTTCGGTACCTACATGCCAAATATTGCATCCTAAAACTAGAGGAAAATATAAACTTCCTATAAGAAAGTATTTAACTCAAAGATCTCAAGACCATGTTAATTATTATGAATAGGGAAATAAAATTGTATATTTCTTATAGTATTTTTTACGTCTCCTTACTTTTTTACTTTTACTTTTCATCCCGAATTTACTAGCATCGACAGATCAAATCTAACGAGTTTGTGTTTAACTTATCCGTTTCATACTTTTTCATCAGGAATATTCTGGTAAACATATGCACAAATGTATGTACGCAGTAAATGGTCGTGCTAAAATTAGTGGTTTTGCTTGAGTGCGTGTGTAATACACCAACAGACAAATAAAGTTACTTCTGCATTTAAAATATAAATAGATATGGATTGTATAGATGTTATGGCTTAAATCACAATGTAATACAGAAAATTTAAACTACCGAGAGTTTTTGAATTGCATTGCAGTTTAAACTTTTGTAAAACCTATCTTGCTAAACTATATCTTGCTATTGATCGTGGGCATTTATGTTCCTGACATCGAATTTTAGCCTCAGAAACACTCACTTTTATTCGAGCTTTTTATCAAAGGCATAGATTTAGGTAAGATACATGATATTATTTTCTTTTTTCTTTTATCGTTAAAATGCGCATTGTGAAAACATTACGAAAGATTTTTAAGGCCTTGTTTGCCTTCGGCGTCGACTAAGAGCCCGTTTGACGCAGCGTAAGCAATAAACTGGACAGGGTAGGTGCCAAACTGCCAAGTGCCAGCACAGTCCTTTTATACATGCAGCCGAAAGATAGGTACTCCTGGCACCTATTTGAGTTACTTAAAAAATCTTGCACCTATTTCTTTATTCCTACAGCTTTATTTTCTTCGAGTATTTGAGATTTTAAAAGATTATAAAACTCACAAAAACTATCTTTTTAAACTATTCAGTCTAGACGTGGGTAGAATCGAAAAATGTTAATATAAAACCTGATCCAATTAAATAGTTTTACAATCAAGGTTAATAAAATAAAAGAAAACGCTTAGATTTTAACAAAATCCAATTCAAGCAGGGATTTTTACATTAAAATTCTCTTACCTTTTTTTCAAGGTGAAAATCGATTGTCTTCACCCACGCCGAGGGCACGAAGTGGGGATATGGACTTGCACCCCGGTCCCGTCCCTGCCTTTGCCGGAGCCGCGGGATCACTGAGCATGCTCCGCGGTTCCGGCGGGGAGTTCTTATACTTAGGGGTCTGTTTGTAAACAAAAACGCGCTTTATATTGCGCTTTCAATGCTTTGGTTAGGATAACTTTAAGCCATGTAGTTTAGGTTCTTTATTTCTTTATTGTTTTGATGTGTGGATTGAGGAATTGAGTGGATTTAAGATTTTTTGCACCTTCTTCGGTCAGACTATATTCAACGAGGTTGATGTGACGAAGCTAAGCTACTAGCTACTGTTTTTTTTTCTTTCTGTGCATCATTTTTGGGCTTAGAAAAAGCACTAAATTCCTGCTAAAATAACGCGTCAGTTATAATAATAATAATAATAATAATAATAGTGATTTATTTCTCTCAAAAAGGTACATACATTGGTTCATGACATAAATTATTTAAAATCGAATTTGTAACCTTTGTGAGAGCTGGAGTCTATAGTGGGTCCGGGACCTGTATGACAGATCTCCAGGCTCTCACCCTCTTAAAACAATACTATTAAGTACACATCAATCAACCTTCATAGAGAGGAATATATAAAAACAAAATAGAAGAAAAGTTAAAGAGTTAAAACTAAAATTGGTTTGTCTGCGTGTGAGTAGTGTATGGTGTGTGTAGTGTGTGGTGTGTTGTGTGTGTGTGTGTGTGTGTGTGTGTGTGTGTGTGTGTGTGAGTGAAAGTATATTTGTTAGAGTGATTATAGGTGTGAGTACTAAATGTGGTCTATTAATTTACTATCTAATTTATTTTAAAACAGCTAAAATTTTTTCCGTCTCAGAATAATCTAAATCAAGAAGCCAATTTATAATTTTTTCTTTACATTTTGATTTGCACAAAGGGTATATGTTTAAAATTTTGTTAATGTTATTGTACACATGACTGCTAAGGAAGCGGAAGAAGCGTTGGGCCGAAGCACAATTTGTACGAACTGTGGGACAGACCGCATGCTTGCGTCGATGGGAGATCAACGAAGGATCGTAGGGAGTGTTGCCGTGAGTTGTCATTATAAGATTGAATATATATAATTTCCGAACTGACAGAACCTTACAAGTTTTGTAAAGGTCTATGGTAGGAAAGCGATAGGGTAACTGCCAACCAACTTTCAACAGTGCCCTTTGGGCGCGTTCCACTTTTAACATGTGGGACCTTCCTGAACCACCCCAAGTTATTATACAATATTGGATGAGGGATTGGCAGAGAGCTAGATACACAAGCTTAATGACTTGTGAGTCAGCAACGTGACGGAGGTTCTTAAAAACATAGATTAACCTGCGCAACCGAGTAGAAAGTGTATCAATGTGAGTACTGAAGGTCAAGCAATCATCAATCTGCACTCCAAGATACTTAATGTATCTCACCCGATTTAGGTGAGGGCAAAAGCAGCCTACGTTGTGAGTTGAAATACAGGAGTGAGCGATTAAAGCAAGAGAAGGGGAAGGAGGCTTTCCAGCGGCTGAAAGCGAGAAGGTGAGGTAATTCGTTTTTTCAACATTCAGAGTGAGCAGGTTCTGTGCCAACCAGCTGGTGACAAGGCCTAGTCCAGACTGCGCATATTGAAACACCAGATCCCACGTATCCCCGGAGAATATTAGAGCAGTATCATCGGCATATGTAAAGATGGAAGCATTTGGAAGCTTTAACTGGCAAAGTTCATTTATGTAAATGAAAAAAAGCGTGGGACCGATGATACTGCCCTGTGGAACTCCGTATGTTATTGGGAGTTCATCACTGGTCCAATCTCCTATCCTGAGACACTGTCGTCTGCCAGTGAGGTAACTACCGAAAAGGGACAGTTGAGTGCCTCTTATACCAATGTTTTCCAGTTTGGCAATGAGGGTTGGGACAGAAATAGTATCGAAGGCTTTCGCTAAGTCTAGGAAAATGCCTATGACCTTCTGTTTTTCATCAAGTTTGGTGACGATAGTATTTGTTAGGTCTAATACAGCATTGTTAGTGGAAATCCCGGAGCTTATTACTTGCTACCGGTACTTATTGTAAGAGAATATTAAATTTTCTCAGAGCTTCGCTCCATAACGTAAGCCTACATAAAGTATTTTGGGGCCATTTATACCCACGAATAGCTATTTAAAGTGACTCAAGCACTTAGTGAAATTGAAAAACATAAATCATAGACAACCGAGACCGATGACACTGGCCGCCATAAAGTCAAAACCAAAAGAAAAAGTGAAAAAAATGTCGACCGCTAGTTTTTTTTTCTTACAAAAGAAAATCGTAGACTGTGTACTAACTATTATTGTGTACCTGTCATACCTTATGTCAATTAGTTTGACGATACGGAAGGTTTAGTTAAACTTCACACAATTTCAAGCTGGCAGCGAAATTTCAAGAAAAGCTAACAAAATGAATAATAAAAAAACTTTTAACTTACTGAAAATGTTAAGCTATAGTACTCGTGTCTGTACTTATGAATACTTAAATCATTTATTATTTTACAGACTACTTAGAGATGTAGCCCATATTTAGCTACATCAAGAGTCTCAAGACTAGAAGACTTCAAATCTACTGGCAAATCATAGTAATGTTTTTTTTTTTTACTTTAGTGCATTGAAGAGCAGTGCAGGAACTTCGCGGATTTTAAAGGTCGGGAAATATGTCACTTTCATAAAACGACTGTAAAGATAATAAGGAATTAGGATCAGAATTATAATGTTTAAGGATTAAATACGACCGGGTACTTATTGGCTACCGGCTACTTGGCCTTGAAGTGAAGTGAAAAATGAAGTGTCAAATATCTCTGAATGGAGAAAGTTAGTAAGTTTAAGTTCCTACTTACTTAACACGAAAATGGTAAAGAAACTTTTGACGAAAATCATTAAATTATTGTAGATCTACAGTCAAGCAAACAATAATGGTAACACTTTTACATAGACGTGCCCTTTTAGCAAAGCGGAATACATCTAAATATTATCTACAAGGTGTAAAAATATAATCTTCAAAGAGCTACTTAAGATTGAATTAGAGCTTTATTTGAAATAGCCCTAACGAAAAAAAAACTACTCTCATTTGGGAGGTACGACGCCGCGTCACGGGCAGTCAACTTTTTGCGTCAAGGGTTTAAAACAAAAAGCTTTTAACTCTTTTCGGAAAATTACTACATTGTCTCTAGAAAATTTAACTGTAATGCTTCCAAATAACTTATTCCGGTAATTACTGCGGAAATTATAAGGAACCCCAACTTAAACAATAGACGAACACAAGTTGACAATTTCAAATGAAAGCTTCGAAATTGTTAAATTACAACCATTGTTATCGACTGTACAAATTTAATAGCCATCTAAGTTCTAAAAACATGATATTATCTACTTTTCAATAGAGTGTAACGACTGTTTCAGATGAAAAATTAATAAAGTATTGAATGATCTTGCACTCAAAGTCAAAACATCAATATTTTATATTCTTCAGTAGTATAACATTATTTTTTTACTGCCGGCTTGTTAAGGTCCCATAGGCCTGGCCACTACGACTGTTCACAATGCCTGGTCACGACAGTCGATCAGGGGGCCGAGTCTGCTATTTACAATGGCTCCAATCGTCTGAGTGGGTGGCGTTAGTAAGTCCAGTCCAGTCCTGTCTGTGACTGTCGGCGAAAGGAATGATTCAATTCTATTTGTAGGAATAAAATCAAGGTGTTATCGATGGCACTTATCTTATCTAAAAATCTTTATTTAGACAGGCATTTCGAAGATATTCCTATTATCATTTATTATGTAGATTTTAGTGAAGCGTACATAATTCGGTTCCGTTGTTTATCTAATTATAGGTACGTGGCTATACCTCTGCCAAGCAATTCACTGAATACAGGCGTTATTATCACAGGTAGTATAGGTACACAAAAGAAGGTCCTATTCTCAAAATAGATCGTAATATCATAATTTCAAAAGAATGTTATTAATAGCTGTAACTGAAAACATTTTGTGCGACAATCTAATAATACGTCGCAAACAGATTTATTTGGTGGATAGCTTTGATCCTTAATTAGATATTTAATCTCCGTGACTATTCCTATTCAGAGGATAGAAGATAAGAATGTACTCCAACACCGTATCATCATATCAGCCTGTTGCAGTCCACTGCTGGACATAGGCCTCCCCCAAGGAACGCCACAGCTCACGATCTCCCGCCCTTTGCATCCAGTCACTGCCAGCTGCCTTCTTCAGGTCATCGGTCCATCTAGCCGGGGGGCGTCCTACACTACGTTTGCCTAAGCGTGGTCTCCATTCGAGAACCTTCCTGCTCCACCTCTCGTCGGTTCTGCGACAGACATGGCCAGCCCACTGCCACTTCAGCTTGCTACATTTTTGGACAATATCAGTCACCTTGGTCTTATGTCGTATGATCTCGTTCCGGATCTTATCCCTTAATGAGATCCCCAACATAGACCTTTCCATAGCACGCTGAGTGACGTGCAGTCGGTGGGCCAACTTGACTGTCATGTTCCACGTTTCGGCTCCGTAGGTTAAAACTGGTAGGACGCATTGGTTAAACACCCGGGTTTTCAGGCACTGCGGCAGTGTCGACGTGAAGATATGACGCAATTTCCCAAATGCTGCCCAGCCAAGCTGCACTCTTCTGGCGATTTCCCGCTCGAAGTTGTATCTACCGAGTTGCAGTACTTGCCCAAGGTAGACGTACTCTTGGACAACCTCAAGCGTAGTGCCCTCGACGCTAATTGGTTCCGGGATGACATGTCTGTTGAACATTATCTTTGTCTTGTCCAAATTCATCCCAAGCCCCACACGTCTCGAAGCAGCGTTAAGACTGTGCAGCATTTTTTGCAGATCCTGCAGCGATTCTGTCATAATAACGATGTCATCGGCAAAGCGAAGGTGCGTAAGATATTCGCCATTTACATTGATGCCCAGTCCGTTCCAATCCAGCGTCTTGAACACATCCTCCAGTGCATTGGTGAAGAGTTTCGGAGATATGACATCTCCCTGTCTAACACCTCGGTGCAGCTGGATGGATTTTGTTCGGTGGTTTTGTACTTGGACGGACATTGAAGCCATACTGTACAGGCTTCTTAGCACCTTCACGTACCGCCAATCGACTTGACATCGCTGCAAGGATTCCAAAACAGCCCAGGTTTCGACCGAGTCGAAGGCTTTCTCATAGTCCACAAAGGCCAGGCACAGGGGCTGGTTATACTCTTCGGACTTCTGTATAACCTGCCGCACCGTGTGAATGTGGTCTATGGTACTGAAACCTTTGCGAAACCCAGCCTGTTCCAACACCGTATGGTTGAGGTTTTCTGAGAGAGGGAAAAAGAAAAAGTTTTTTTTTTCCCCTACCGAACATTGTAGCCAAGTACCTTGTGTATTAGTCAAAATTAATTGTCGCGTCACAGCGCTAGCATACTACGCGCGGCATGTAAAGGGACCATGGCCTCATATTGATATGATTTTATTTTATTATTTATTATGCCAATACAATGCGAGTCATTGAATATGATTGATGGTGTCCCGTAAATATGTTTTAAAAAAAAACTAGAGATGAGTCGTTCTGGACCTTAATAGTTCTCGGAACTATTTCATTCAGAGGAACGATATCGGTCCAATCCGAAATGTCAACTGAAGTCGGTCCATCGGTCCTCGTTCCTCGGTCACTTGGTCTACTCGGAACGAACGAACTACGGACATCACGAAGACGCGTGAATCATTCCAATTTTAAACCTTATTGCGATGCATTGCAACAAGGTCCATATTTGATAGTTGATAGTAAAGTTGGGCAGGACATGAGAAGAGATGCGCTAATTATGTCCTGACAACAGTTCCGCGAGGAACTATGTAAGTTGTGCATGTGCGGAATGACATGAATTTACTAGGTACCCTTCTAGTTCCTCGAACATGTTTCCTGCACCTAGTTCCGAGAGTGGAAAGAAACGTTCCATGTTCAATCCGCTAGAGGACATGATAAGCGCATCTCTATAAAAAACACTTCTCAGGCAACTTAAATGGAGAGTTTTAAATTCTAATAAAGCGTCTATTCCTCCGTCTGGACACCTTTGCAAGATATACCAAGTTACCTACGATTTCAGTACAAAGATTAAGCCTACTTAGAAACTAGTGTTCATCTCCATAGCTATTCACAGTGCCTGAATGGACGCTTCGGCGGAGTTATCGCCTAGTAGTATTAGTGTAAGTTATGCTTTAAATTGATATTCTTTGGCTTCCATTTGATTAGTTTAGTAGTAACATCGCCGACGTATTATTTGTAAGCCAATGAACATTATGTTTCAGATATTGATAACGATACGACTGGGCGCGTAATGTGTAAATTAATATGGTTGTGATATTATTATGCTTCAAAACCGTTACACTAACAGTTAGTGGTTATCGCAAAATAATGGATTAACAATAATGCGAATTGAATTAGTAATTTGTGTAACGATTATAACATATAGATATGTTGGTAAGATGGGGATAAGTACCAAAGTGTATGCCAGTGTAAATAAATTATATTATTATACTATCTTTATCATATGAATTGGTAAACTTGAATAATTGTCTGGTGTTTAACTTAGATGACTTTAGAAACAAACTGATTATTTTACACACTACAATAGGGATATTAAGATTTTATGTTTCATTAAAGCCTAAGAATCTTACATAATAATTCAAATACTCTACAATTAGATATACAATACAACATACTATGTAGAGGTTTTGAACATCCTTCAATAATCCCTAAATAACTAATTGAGGACAGGGCAGGGAGATGATGTTGATGAATAGCCAATAGCCTTCTGAACACTGTATCGCACCAACTACACGCTCACAGTACAAGTAGAGTCTCTAGTCATAGCGTCCATTCAGGCACTGTGAATAGCTATGGAGATGAACACTAGTTTCTAAGTAGGCTTAATCTTTGTACTGAAATCGTAGGTAACTTGGTATATCTTGCAAAGGTGTCCAGACGGAGGAATAGACGCTTTATTAGAATTTAAAACTCTCCATTTAAGTTGCCTGAGAAGTGTTTTTTATAGAGATGCGCTTATCATGTCCTCTAGCGGATTGAACATGGAACGTTTCTTTCCACTCTCGGAACTAGGTGCAGGAAACATGTTCGAGGAACTAGAAGGGTACCTAGTAAATTCATGTCATTCCGCACATGCACAACTTACATAGTTCCTCGCGGAACTGTTGTCAGGACATAATTAGCGCATCTCTTCTCATGTCCTGCCCAACTTTACTATCAACTATCAAATATGGACCTTGTTGCAATGCATCGCAATAAGGTTTAAAATTGGAATGATTCACGCGTCTTCGTGATGTCCGTAGTTCGTTCGTTCCGAGTAGACCAAGTGACCGAGGAACGAGGACCGATGGACCGACTTCAGTTGACATTTCGGATTGGACCGATATCGTTCCTCTGAATGAAATAGTTCCGAGAACTATTAAGGTCCAGAACGACTCATCTCTAGTTTTTTTTTAAAACATATTTACGGGACACCATCAATCATATTCAATGACTCGCATTGTATTGGCATAATAAATAATAAAATAAAATCATATCAATATGAGGCCATGGTCCCTTTACATGCCGCGCGTAGTATGCTAGCGCTGTGACGCGACAATTAATTTTGACTAATACACAAGGTACTTGGCTACAATGTTCGGTAGGGGAAAAAAAAAACTTTTTCTTTTTCCCTCTCTCAGAAAACCTCAACCATACGGTGTTGGAACAGGCTGGGTTTCGCAAAGGTTTCAGTACCATAGACCACATTCACACGGTGCGGCAGGTTATACAGAAGTCCGAAGAGTATAACCAGCCCCTGTGCCTGGCCTTTGTGGACTATGAGAAAGCCTTCGACTCGGTCGAAACCTGGGCTGTTTTGGAATCCTTGCAGCGATGTCAAGTCGATTGGCGGTACGTGAAGGTGCTAAGAAGCCTGTACAGTATGGCTTCAATGTCCGTCCAAGTACAAAACCACCGAACAAAATCCATCCAGCTGCACCGAGGTGTTAGACAGGGAGATGTCATATCTCCGAAACTCTTCACCAATGCACTGGAGGATGTGTTCAAGACGCTGGATTGGAACGGACTGGGCATCAATGTAAATGGCGAATATCTTACGCACCTTCGCTTTGCCGATGACATCGTTATTATGACAGAATCGCTGCAGGATCTGCAAAAAATGCTGCACAGTCTTAACGCTGCTTCGAGACGTGTGGGGCTTGGGATGAATTTGGACAAGACAAAGATAATGTTCAACAGACATGTCATCCCGGAACCAATTAGCGTCGAGGGCACTACGCTTGAGGTTGTCCAAGAGTACGTCTACCTTGGGCAAGTACTGCAACTCGGTAGATACAACTTCGAGCGGGAAATCGCCAGAAGAGTGCAGCTTGGCTGGGCAGCATTTGGGAAATTGCGTCATATCTTCACGTCGACACTGCCGCAGTGCCTGAAAACCCGGGTGTTTAACCAATGCGTCCTACCAGTTTTAACCTACGGAGCCGAAACGTGGAACATGACAGTCAAGTTGGCCCACCGACTGCACGTCACTCAGCGTGCTATGGAAAGGTCTATGTTGGGGATCTCATTAAGGGATAAGATCCGGAACGAGATCATACGACATAAGACCAAGGTGACTGATATTGTCCAAAAATGTAGCAAGCTGAAGTGGCAGTGGGCTGGCCATGTCTGTCGCAGAACCGACGAGAGGTGGAGCAGGAAGGTTCTCGAATGGAGACCACGCTTAGGCAAACGTAGTGTAGGACGCCCCCCGGCTAGATGGACCGATGACCTGAAGAAGGCAGCTGGCAGTGACTGGATGCAAAGGGCGGGAGATCGTGAGCTGTGGCGTTCCTTGGGGGAGGCCTATGTCCAGCAGTGGACTGCAACAGGCTGATATGATGATACGGTGTTGGAGTACATTCTTATCTTCTATCCTCTGAATAGGAATAGTCACGGAGATTAAATATCTAATTAAGGATCAAAGCTATCCACCAAATAAATCTGTTTGCGACGTATTATTAGATTGTCGCACAAAATGTTTTCAGTTACAGCTATTAATAACATTCTTTTGAAATTATGATATTACGATCTATTTTGAGAATAGGACCTTCTTTTGTGTACCTATACTACCTGTGATAATAACGCCTGTATTCAGTGAATTGCTTGGCAGAGGTATAGCCACGTACCTATAATTAGATAAACAACGGAACCGAATTATGTACGCTTCACTAAAATCTACATAATAAATGATAATAGGAATATCTTCGAAATGCCTGTCTAAATAAAGATTTTTAGATAAGATAAGTGCCATCGATAACACCTTGATTTTATTCCTACAAATAGAATTGAATCATTCCTTTCGCCGACAGTCACAGACAGGACTGGACTGGACTTACTAACGCCACCCACTCAGACGATTGGAGCCATTGTAAATAGCAGACTCGGCCCCCTGATCGACTGTCGTGACCAGGCATTGTGAACAGTCGTAGTGGCCAGGCCTATGGGACCTTAACAAGCCGGCAGTAAAAAAATAATGTTATACTACTGAAGAATATAAAATATTGATGTTTTGACTTTGAGTGCAAGATCATTCAATACTTTATTAATTTTTCATCTGAAACAGTCGTTACACTCTATTGAAAAGTAGATAATATCATGTTTTTAGAACTTAGATGGCTATTAAATTTGTACAGTCGATAACAATGGTTGTAATTTAACAATTTCGAAGCTTTCATTTGAAATTGTCAACTTGTGTTCGTCTATTGTTTAAGTTGGGGTTCCTTATAATTTCCGCAGTAATTACCGGAATAAGTTATTTGGAAGCATTACAGTTAAATTTTCTAGAGACAATGTAGTAATTTTCCGAAAAGAGTTAAAAGCTTTTTGTTTTAAACCCTTGACGCAAAAAGTTGACTGCCCGTGACGCGGCGTCGTACCTCCCAAATGAGAGTAGTTTTTTTTTCGTTAGGGCTATTTCAAATAAAGCTCTAATTCAATCTTAAGTAGCTCTTTGAAGATTATATTTTTACACCTTGTAGATAATATTTAGATGTATTCCGCTTTGCTAAAAGGGCACGTCTATGTAAAAGTGTTACCATTATTGTTTGCTTGACTGTAGATCTACAATAATTTAATGATTTTCGTCAAAAGTTTCTTTACCATTTTCGTGTTAAGTAAGTAGGAACTTAAACTTACTAACTTTCTCCATTCAGAGATATTTGACACTTCATTTTTCACTTCACTTCAAGGCCAAGTAGCCGGTAGCCAATAAGTACCCGGTCGTATTTAATCCTTAAACATTATAATTCTGATCCTAATTCCTTATTATCTTTACAGTCGTTTTATGAAAGTGACATATTTCCCGACCTTTAAAATCCGCGAAGTTCCTGCACAGCTCTTCAATGCACTAAAGTAAAAAAAAAAAAACATTACTATGATTTGCCAGTAGATTTGAAGTCTTCTAGTCTTGAGACTCTTGATGTAGCTAAATATGGGCTACATCTCTAAGTAGTCTGTAAAATAATAAATGATTTAAGTATTCATAAGTAAAGACACGAGTACTATAGCTTAACATTTTCAGTAAGTTAAAAGTTTTTTTATTATTCATTTTGTTAGCTTTTCTTGAAATTTCGCTGCCAGCTTGAAATTGTGTGAAGTTTAACTAAACCTTCCGTATCGTCAAACTAATTGACATAAGGTATGACAGGTACACAATAATAGTTAGTACACAGTCTGCGATTTTCTTTTGTAATAAAAAAAACTTGCGGTCGACATTTTTTCACTTTTTCTTTTGGTTTTGACTTTATGGCGGCCAGTGTCATCGGTCTCGGTTGTCTATGATTTATGTTTTTCAATTTCACTAAGTGCTTGAGTCAGTTTAAATAGCTATTCGTGGGTATAAATGGCCCCAAAATACTTTATGTAGGCTTACGTTATGGAGCGAAGCTTTGAGAAAATTTAATATTCTCTTACAATAAGTACCGGTAGCAAGTAATGTTGTAAATATTTGCACGAAGGATGTAATTTTATTTCTTTTGTATACGAATTATTTTTTGGGTGATGGTTTATCTTAAAGAGTTTAACAACTATCTTTGTAATAACTCCACAAAACTTTTGCTCTCCTTTCGTTCAGTTTCGAATAAAGAATGTTAATTTTAATAAATTTAGTTTATCGCACCTAAATTATTTAGCTATAAATAATATGCATAGTTAAATCTTACTGACGTCATAGTTAAGTTTTATGATTGACATTTAATCGAGAAATAATAAAACTCATTTATTTACGCCTTTCGACCTACTTTACAATATTAACCTCTAATTAAAGTAGCGTACTAAAATAGGACCCTAGTGAAGTAGTGATTTAGTAGGTCATTTAAACACACCGCGATCCCCTCCTTGCCTTGGCGTTGGTCTCGACTCCAACGTTGATCTGTAGCAGGCGCTTAGTCATTACAATTCTAACAATAAAGTTTTTTTAAGGTTGTGGAAGTCAAATAGGCAAATGATCTAGGTATTTAAAGACACTATTCAGCTAAACCAGTTAAAACTGGAACCCTTAATTTGAGAAAAGGCTAGGCAGAAAAGTTATCTATTTAGTTGAAAGTTTAAGACTAATATCCGTCTTACTACAAAAAACTCTTTGTCAGCTGTGAAGCTGGCAGTAATGTTAAGTTGATCCGCACACTAATGGTCAAACTTACAACACCGACATCTTCGTCTTGGTCCGGATGTAACCGCACAGGTACAGCTGATTGATATGCCTGTGGTGGTTTGCTTTGAATCAGGAATATCAGACCTATGTGTAGCACTACAGCCAGTTGGCTTAAGCTTCCAAGTTGCACGAATTCACCGACGATTGTCGATCATCACACCACACAGCGCCGAGCAGGGAAGTGTCACGTTTAGAAACGTTGAGCTCCGCATACACTCGAAAACATTTATTATTTATGCGTACACGTAATTTATTCGTTCCTTCAAGAGCAGTGGGCTTACATTTTACATGTGTATACCTCTCACGTATAAATGAGTTTCAATAGCCCCTTGGTAGGCTATGTTTACAGTAAGTAGGTAGTACCCCTGGCTGGCACACATTATTGGATTCTGGATAATATGCAAAGTCAAATCACGCATATTCAAATATGTATGAAACTAGAACAGTAGTACTGGGTTTGTGCGGTATAATTGAGAATAATAATTCAACCCCGATATATAGATATAAAATGTTTAATACACTAGTACATAATGAATTATCTTCAATCGGTTTTCATTATTGTATGTATAGTATCATGAAAATACTATCTATGTAACTTAATTTACTTACTTATCAGTAGTTAGGCTTTAAATCCAACAAATAATAATTGTCCTTTTCATAGATTGCCTGATTATTTTCTAGCCCATCTACCCAAAATGACGTTTCTACAAGCGTAAACGATAGTATTAAGCGTATAAATTACATTAAATGTATTTAAAGGCTCTTATTAGCTTTTAAAAGCTACCTACCGGGTGAGTGAATAAAAGCTAGCAATGCAATGTTTACAATCATACCCCAGCAGAGGTAATTATCAGTGTGTACTGAGTGACATACCGGCCGGTCTCTACAGAGTTACTATGGTGGGTAGGTAGGTCTAAGCAAGCGACCCCTCCCTTGATGCCTGACCTCTTAGAAACTAATACGTGATAAACATACAAACTTGCCAAACATTTGCATAAACTTTGTGTCAACAAAACATAGTATTAACATAATCTTACTTAATTTAGTCGTAAGCTGTATAATGACTTTAATTATAATTAGAAAATGGTAATAAGCGTGTAAACAAGTGTTTACATAATTCAGGACAAGCTTTTTAATGAAAAGATTATGATCTTAAAGAACACGAGTTTAGAGCTACATTTTGACGTAAGTATTACCTAGTCTTATGATGGGTTACAAACTGAGATTCCGACTTAATATAATTGTTGTCTTGGCAAATCATTATATAAACAATTTCAATATAGTATATGTCAAGATAACTAGATACATACTAAATGTTACTTTACTTCCGCGACTTTTGCATTCGGATATTTTTTATTTCAATTTCAAGTCAAATTGTGAAAGCAGAAACGTTATTTATTTTCAATAAAAACAATTGGTAGACATAAAATATTTGTTGAGTCATGTAACACTCGAACTTGTATAAAAAGAAAATCCTTTTACATTAAATATATATTTTCGTAGATAGAAAAATAAAATGGCATTAAATTAAATATTCCGGTCCATCAACATACATTTCGTTTCATGAAAATCAAAAGTAATATTTGCAGGTTAAGTTTTATGTTATGGTTGTTTATTTCATTTCGAATTCAGCGTAAATAAAATCTTAATAATTATAAACGTAGATTGATTTACAGCTTCCATTAAATTAAATTTTATTTCTCTTTGTAAATGCCCAACTGGTGGGCAAAGGCCTTTTCGATAATAATGAAGGAAATATGTATTTTATCACCACGCAGGGTAATTAAGAAACTAAATATAATTCTGTAAAGTCACTTTGCTACTAGACTGGGCTTGAGCGTGCAACTACATGCATACAGGGTACTCGCTCTTAGTTATGTTATAAACAAAGGCCAATGAACGGGTTCGGTTAGAAAATGAATCTAATAGTAAGTATCTAGCATGAGACCTATTTCTGTGACTTTGTTAAACTGACAAACTTCTTAAGACCAAGTAGAAGGCATCCAGTTCAGACGGATAAAGAAACAGAAAAGAATATTTTATAAACTTTGCATATTTACTTATAGATTTACTGCTTTTCTTGTACAAATGTATTGAGGCACATTCGCCAGACATTCCCATTGGTCTGGTCGTACAATAACCTAATATGCTAAATGGATATTGTAAAAGGTTGATGTGAAGGTTGGAAATTCGAAAAGGTTTCCTTTGTAACATTGATTTCTTCAAGGAAATCTATAGGTATGGTCGATTATTTTATAAGACAACTATGTTTTTTTTTTCAATATTTAAATATATTTATACAAATAAAATATTCCCCTATAGCTAAAGGATAATTATATAAAATACGCACAATATATTATACTAAAATATATCATAATACATAAAATAATTAACAAATTCCTCCTCTCTCTTACTTTTGCTGTGCCCGACAGGGTCCATAATGAGCTGTTAACTTTCTGTATTGACCACCTATGTAATATTATGGTATGCAATAAAGATGAATAGAATAATTGAAACAAAGTTGTACAACAGGAGTTACTAATCCAAGGTAGAGAATTAAAACTAACCTGAAGCACGTGTAACTCCATAACATTTGACTCTTTGAACACAAAAATATTTCTTTATCCAAAAAATATAAAGGGTTCCCCATATTGCGTGTTTCACTAATCTGCTTATGGTATTACTGAAATAGGCCGTATATCCACGTATTTTATTTATATTATTCTTTGAAAATATGAAGTTATGTGGAATATGAAATATGGGATTTTATTTCATTATTACTGCCCCTACACGAAGTAGATGACCGATGTTCCAAATCCACTTACCTACTCATTAGTACAAATATATTGCAATTATTTAACAGCCTGTATGTACATATATGTTTGAAGTAAATTGAAGTTAGACTTTCATGTTACAAAAGTTGACTATTGAGATTTGTATTGACGGAGAATAAAGCTTAGTATTCATTTAAATTACGACTATGTATATACGTACATATGAGCAAATACGTGTGTTTTTATAAAATCTGCTAGTAACATCCAATACTGATAAGCGACGACTTTTATTTCGTAATAATAACATGTTTATTCAAGAAAAAACACACTTAACTCTACGCACCAATTATGGTAACTAATAAGAAATAAAAGTACATCTTCAAGGAGACACCCAAGCCTCGTTCCAAAAACAAGCAATAAGCGATTCGGCACGGCCTCAGCATTGCAATTTGTGTAGCTAAGATAATGCATACATTATGTATGGGGCGGCGACCACGTAATAACGAGCCCACCCTTCACTTGCTGATTTTACCCTCGGGAATGCAGAGGGTCGACTCCTGACAAGCTCCCAAATAAAACGACGCGAATACCTCCCATAGTTCTCATACTGTATCATCATGATAAGTATTTTATATTCAGTTGTCTTTTCTATTACCGATTTATCACTTTATTGCTACGTTTTGAAGTAATTACGAATGAAAAATTATTTTAAAACAGGCCAGTAGCTGCTCGATCATTGGAGCAAACTGACAGATAGAGCTGAAGCGACGCTAGCGTATTTTAAAAACGGTAGCTATTATTGCTTATTTTTTAGCATAATTCTAAGAGCGCGGATGTAATTTTAAGTAGTTTTCTTCTATCCATTTGAAAGAAAAGAACAATTATTTTTATACCCTGTTTTTATTTATAAATGGATAACGCTTTGAGGATATTTTAGTTTCAAGGACCGGAAAATTTTGTAGAGCAGGTAAGGTGTCTATTAGATAATGTAATTCTCGAGAGAAACAATATTTTTATTCCTTCATTTTTTAAATTTTCTTCACTTCTTATAATATCCAAAACAGGGAAACCGCTTAGTAACTCAATTAAAATTAATACCTTTGTTTATGCGAAATACGAAACATTACATAGAAATTGGGAGTGTTAATTTAATTTATAATGTAAGTAGGCTTCATGAGTAAACAGAATTAAAGTTCATTGTTATTATTCAGATATAGCTGTTTGTTTTATATAAGTAATTTATTGCATTTATTGGGTCTAGACTAACTTCACATTATTGATGTAAAAAAAAATAAACAGGTTTAGTGTTTAGTATTTAAGAAACCAAGGACAAGACAAGGTACCTAAGGACTAATGCATTCAAATATGGCTTCTTCATAAAAAAACAGGGTTTTTTGTGGAATTTCAATAAAAGGTACTTCAATTTACATATTTATTTTACTAGGCCTATAAACGGTCTTTTTATATGTAAGAACTTACCCCAATGAAATTCAAATGTCTATAAAATGAAATATTAGATTCTTTGATGGTTCTATGGTTCTAATAACAATACGTTTTACGAGGATGCATGGGGAGGGGTTCCCCCCCGGCAATATTAGTTACTGCAGATACTATTTGAAATTCCTTAGGGATCAGAGGGGCGTCAGTGAAATGAAAACTGGTCATGTGAAAATGCTTTCATTGCTTTTTACGCGTCGCCAGAGGCAATTTAGACGTTGCGGTGTTTTGTTGAGAGCAGGGCCCAGACTCTGGGGAATGGTAGGTGATTCTATTGCTCACGCTCTGTGGGACTCGAGGGCAGTATATTCTGCGTCATTGATTTCTTAACAAATTACCACTTGATATTGACTATTACATACTACAAGATAAAGAAAATAATGATGTCTTGCTTATCTCTCTCAACTACTCATCTGTTTATTACTGCATCAATGAGTAAACATTGCATAATGTAACCAACTAACAGAGTCTGATAATTGGAATAACATAAACGGTTGTCAGTCAATATTAGTTAGATAGTAGATCAAGATAAACGTGAGGAAAGCAAAGCGATGTCTACGTAATTTGTGAGCTGAGGTGTGGTACTAAAGCTGGTTTATTAAGTCTACCATCTGATAGTGTCAACGGTAAAGCGGTTCTGTATTTACGTCGTGTCTGTTCCAGGCTCACACAGGTGCTATCTAACTAATACTCTTCTCAGAGCTACACAGCGTTTTAATGGCTATCGTTTTTTTTCACTACTGATATCTACAATCTTAAAAAGCATCTGCATATATCGTTGTGTAGTAAAAGTTTAAAAGTTCTTGATCACAATAGCATACTTAGCTGTAATCCCTAATTCACTTCCAACGACTCTTGATATTTAGCGTACGTAAGGGCTACTGGGGTAAGATATTTGGTTGTAAGTTGTAACAGACTAAGAGGGGCGCGCGCCGGCAGACGGGAGGACAGCTAAGTAAATATGTAAGAAGGGCGAAGACGATGAGATACTTTGATAGCATTACACCGCGATTAATATCCGTCGAGGTTGGTTATTACGGCATTATCTGCCCACACACAGAGGTAGACTTAAAATCAATTAAATGAAACGAGGATTAAGTAGTAAAATAAGATGCAGTTAAACTGTTATTCTTAAATGTTAAAGCTATCAAAGCGATATTAGTTGCTGTAAAACCCATCAATGTGATCGTAGACTTGGTGCGCCTGAGAAAATATCACACATGATACACCCAAACATGTGAATAAATATACGCAAAGACATCAAGTGTAAAAAAAACAATTTCAGAGATCGCTCCAAAATAAACAATGGGTTCAAAAGAACCCCTGAGCAAATCATTAGGGTGAAAAAACTTTGGGGACCCCAAGCGCGTGCACGAACGAGATGAGCAGCCAAAATTTTATTTCATCCCAGACCCCATCCCTTTTGATAAACAATACACTTACGTAACGCAAACATTACATATCTACGACGATATTGTTTTAGGGTTCACCTAGTTGTTAAAAAAAGGATAAATGAGAATTCGAATTCTTATTTTATCTCAGTACAAATCGAATAAACTGTACAGAAAAATACTTCTCGCTTATCTGACTTTGAAAGGCGCTAAATCATCATATTATGTCAGCTGTTTATTTTCCCGGGTATATCATAAGTCGAGTGAGCGAAACGTTGAAATGCTATCCGCGAATATCACGCGGGAAGGTGAAAACTGACATTACCATAAACATAGCAGATATATTGAATTAAAACTGACATAATATATAGCTATCAGTTTATAGTCGACTTCTTGTTACAAGATACAGTGTTTTTAAATACAAATGTATTATACATATAGAGTTAGGAGGTAATTGAATGCCTTTGTCTTCAGCTTCCAAAGCGTATTGGAACTCTTTGAGATTCAGTCATTGGACTTTCTTCAGAGATTTCATTAAACCGTTTCATAGTTCCACGTAGGTATCTACAAAAACAATATCTATTCTCACTATTTTTGTATTGTTACCAATGTAAATAGAATGAATATTTAATAGATTTAATGAACATTCTTTATAACGTTATCTGCCATGTATCAAAAGGGGTGTCAAGATGTTCACGCACTTATGGTAATGTGTAATAAAAGTACATTAGTGTTATTACTATAGACCCTTCCCTACTGGAAGTAATTTCGGTGGGTTATAATAATAATATACCAATAGAAACAAGAAGGATAGTTTGTGACAACATTATCGAAGACGATTCGAAGGGATTTTGTTGTATGTCGCTCATTTTTTTTAAACAGATCATCATTTAAATATTACATACTTTAAAGTCTTCATAATCTTAATTAACCTCTGTCACCAAAATTTATCAGAAACGTAATTAAATAAATATTTTATCCATTTATTACAGAATTATCATAAAACATAACGTAGGTACTTAACAGACTGACAGATATATCATCAACCTCACATTTTAAATCCTAGACAATCCCAGCGGATGGCATTATTAAAGATTTTAATAAGCCGAGCTCTTAATCAAACCGAATATTGAATCGGCACGAGCGAAGGGTTCATGGTTTACTCGGGAATAGTACTTAGCTGTCCAAAATAATTCCAACTTGGAAGTTTGCCTTATCTGCACTAATACATTATTCAGATGCAATCCCCTCTCAATTATGACATTTGATGCGTAGGGTTGAGTTTAGCAGCAGTTGCATAAATTGAGTCAATTTGACACGGATTGGCGAGAAGCGAACAGGAGGGCTGAAATATGCCACGTACTTCATTCCGAAAGGTATTCGACTATATGCAACAGAGAGCAATTTATTAAAAACGTTAATTGGACCCGGAGCACGGGTCGGCGCGTTCAATTGACAGTGACAGACAAGTTTGAAAATGAAACGGGAACAGTGTTGAATAAAAGTGTTGACGTGCGACGTTATCATTAGCAAACTTCAGGTGTCGCTTTATTGGTCGCTTGTCTGGTGGCAAATACAAAAAAGACTTTTCATTCCATGCCTACGAGTTATGACGAATGGGGCCAATTCGGAATTAAAAATATATTTTGGTAGCCAGTGCCCAAAGGAAAAGGAGTAAGCTACATAATAATCTAGGTATTACTCTATTTACATTTGGATTATTTAATTAAATTAATAACCCATTATTAATTTAATAATATTCTACAACCTGTTCGTTTTTACCTTTATTTTCAACAAGATTTAACTAAATGAAACTGTTCCAAATGATTCCAGCATTGCGTTCGAGCTATTCAAAGTTCAATTTAGGAGGACAATGTAGCGGACAACAACAAAGTGGATCTTATTGTCTGGACATGATCATTGTATCTTCCGGGTGACATCCGAGCCGGCCAACTCGATTAGGAAGAGGACACACGACTGGAATGATAGTGGTTCCGCCATACAGACCCGCACTACAGCTGGTAATACGACGTTCATTTGTTCACCCGACTGCTTATTGTATTACCGTCACCCTATTGATCTTAACAAGTATTATCCGAATCACTTACATCCTAGGGTTCAATCATAACTTCTCCTAATCTGTCAGTATTATATGCTGCTCTGTTAGATTGCTAGATTGTTCGCTTGGCAGGTGTGCTTGTAAGTGCCGGTCGATTGAAACGGTTATGAGGCGAAAGACAACACATGAGCGGTTCACTATAATGGTTCCGCACCATAGACCTACATGTACAGCTGAGTTACTTGACCCGCCACCTCGTGCCTCAATAGCAATCGATAATCGCGGTTATGGCGATAACAATACTCATTAGCTTTATACCATTACGTAGTCAGGTCTCGGAACTGCCAGAACTTTGCATAAAGTTAAGCATAATCCTGGTTTGTGTAAGAGCTTACGCGGAAGGTGGAGTAACACTCGCAGAAGTATTATTATGATTTAAGTAGTTTTAATTCAAACTTACCACTTCATTTGTATTACACGGACGCTGAATGCATCCGTTTTTGTATGTTCTCGTTTCTGCTGCATTCAGAGCCTGCAAAAAGGAATTAATTTTAAAAATTCATTTTTATGATAATGTTCTTTCTTTGTTTTTAATAAATCATGTTCATTCTACGTAAATACACCTTTCTCCACTTCATACCATGTTTGCAGACTTGTGTTGTACTTAATTACAATTTCTGGTAATATTAATTACTTATTCAAAACAAATCATTTGTTAAATACTACACAGCGTGCCTAAATGCCGACTTAACTTTACCCTTTGTTTTACTTCAATCGTGCAGTGACAGTCGGCCACAATCGAATGAATGATTACAAAAGGTAGATTATGAATTACTTCAAAACCAAATTACGTATTTATATATTGTACGTAGATATCAAAATAATGTGTGACCGGAAGATTTTTTAGATAAGATTCTGTATCCCCTTGACCTTCATGGTATGGCATGGAGCTTAAAAGCTTTAAATGTCGTCTTACAAGTCTAATTATATCGTTAAATTCTATTTTCTAACAGAAAACTAAATTTTCATCCGATTGGCGCAGTATACCTTCAACTGTTTCTATTTGAACTGGAGAGGTAAAATAAAAGGTCAATAATACCTCTACATTATGTAATATTTTACTTTGTAATTTATTAATAGTGTTTTGTAATTATTGATTTACCTATTCGTCAATCAACCATTAAAATTATGTGTTGTAGATTCTAGTAGTCGACTCTATTTCACTTTATTGTGTGATAAAAAAAAATAAGCTTGACACTGTTACATGATGATGGAACTAATTAAATACTCTTTGGGTAAATGTGTAAAAGCAATCATTGCATACCCCGTCAGAGATAGCGAAATAATAAAACCTTTTATGTGTTTGCGTCGATTAGGTTAGAACGTAATGACCGTTGACATAATAAAAAGGATGTCCTACGGGTTTGTTTTTCTAAGAGGACAAGGGTCATATACTATCATAAAGAATGGCCACTAATAGTTTTAGTTGCTTTTCCAGATATGTTACGCTAAGCGGTAAAGGGTGGCTTTTTGGCTCCGGCTGTCTTACATTACTTTCAGTTCCGAAATATTGTCAGACAGGCCCAAGTTCAGGAGCGAAGATTATGCTGATTTGTTACCATTAAGGAGAAATGTTAAATTTAAAACAAAGTCGGGTTTCATACAATTATGGCAAACTACAAAACTCAAAAACGGGAGTTCCGATTCACATGAATTTGTTGGACTCGTCTCCACCCCGAATAAATTTAAAAACATCGGGAACGGGGACTAGTAATTCACGTATGAAACTGCGCGTCACAGTTAGAAATGGTAAAACCTACTACATGGCAACGTGTGTGTAATACAGGTATAGAAATATGTATCCTGTATCGAAGTAAATGTATCGATTGACCTCTTGTATTGTGAATGCACATCAATGGCAAGTCGCACACAAACACCGCTATTGTGACATTTTCCTACTTGTGCGGATTACTGGACCGTCCAAGGTTTTAACAGATCGAATCTCGGGAACTCGATACACGTATCACCGTATTACTAGCCAAGGAAAGATAGTGTTGACATATAAATTCATTCACACGAATGCGATCGGATCGCATCACATATGCATACTTATTTTACGATTTAGTGGGGGGTGCATGATACTGTAGATGTGATAGCAACATCTGTTAGGTTTTAGTGTCTGATGAATATCAAATCTTAGATACAAAGTTTAGAGGATTTAAAGAGTAGGGTTTAGCTTAGTTACGGGATATACGATAGATATTTACCTACGAGTACCTATGTAAGTTTTAAGAAACCTATGAATCTCTTCATCTGTTAAGATTTAATTATACAGTCTTTTATGTACTGCTGTAATAAAACATTTTATAGATTGATCGTAAAACTGATTATGAATTCACCAGGATATCGTAACTATAAATAGAGATTTTAGATTGCCAGCTGCGAGGTCAAGTACATTGTTAAATTCAGTTAATCGCTGAACGTCTCAGACCATTTCAAATTCCCAACGAATGTCCAAACGCACCGCAATCCTTTTTCGCTTTGCCGCAGTTGGGTAAATAACGTCCCCTGTAATCGTCGTAATTGCGCAACCAACCAGCCCTCCCTCGAAATATAACTATTACGCTTTTATTAAGCTCACGAACCCACCAAAGGGATACTCATAATTTAATTACGACCCTCAAAATAAGTTATTTCAAGTCTGCAGGAATTGCTTTGCTGGGCATTTGGAGGTTTGGCTCCCCGGTCAAATGTCAGCTGCCTTTGTTACTGAACTATATTTGGTTTTGTAACTAACTTTAATTGAAAAAGTTTGGAGGTACATTTAATGACTGCATTTGGATATTTTCTAGTTTGTATAGGAAATGGAGGAACTTAAGTGTTGATATGAGTGGCCACCAACTTTACTATCACGCAATTTCCTAGGGTAATCAAAAGTCTTAACTTTCATACGTATTATATGCAAGTATTTCGAAATATCAGTATGTGTATCAGAGGTCTGGTTGCCATAATACAGGCTAGGCCTCATTGACCCGAAAAACCTAGTGTAACCACGTAAGTATGATCAATGCAGACATAACTTCAAACTACACTGGTGTTGAGAATTTCTTAACACATAATCTCAATAACAGTTTTCTCGACCTAGAAAGCGTAGCCAAGAACGAACTGACACTCGGCAATTCCGTCCGTAACCAATTTAAGCTAAAATTATATTTCTGAATTTTTACGTCCAAGACGTTGCTATTTCTAGAATATAAGAAAATATATTTTTCTACAAATTGTCCGTATTGTTCTATTTTTACTTATATCTCGTACACCTGAAGGTACCACGTCATAAATATGAATTAACAAACTTTCAGAGGTGCAAGAACAAAAGTTGTTGTATATGATGGTAGTAATTTTCTTAGTTCTGCGAAGTGTAATAACCCAGTATACTCCAGATTAATTATCAACTAAAGTATACTATCCATTACTAACATATTTTGTATATAATATTAATTGTATTATTTGTATAAACAAAAGCAATAGTATCATTTGTGCGTTAAAAGCTACGTAAGTTGAACCTGACCAATTTCCTTTTGGCATGTAGCTAGTATATTTTCTTTTAATTTATATTTTTTTTTTTTGGTAGAGATCTTGCAGTTAGCCTGAGCGCAGGCTTTGACTGCTTCACCGGACTTTTGGCGAGGACCTTAAGGCCTCCAGCCAGAGCAATAGGAAAAACTAGCAACGTCCACTAAGGGCACCCCCTGCGGGGTTCGGACCTCGACTTAGTGCGTTGCTAACAATTTTAATAAAGCAAAACAGCAAGGGATGGCTGGATCTAAGTTTTTATTATTTAGGGACATATTTTTATTGCTAGTTTGGCCGGCTCGGGCCAGCTTGGTCTAGGGACGGGAGGATAACATTTACGTTACTATTATTTATAATACGCGACGGGCCTCGCCGGCGAGTTAATTTATATTTTGTCGCTACGATATGTTTATAATCTATTACTATTGGAAATACCGAATAATTCCGAAATAAACGAAACTACGATTACGTGTTACCGCCTGTGTCTAGTAACAAAAAATAATTCACTATAAATTATGTAAAATATTCGTGTATGTTTATTCAGCAAACTACTTTAACTTATACATTTTACAGGCTGACGTTTCACTGGCAAGTAGTTGCAAGTATGAGATCCTGTTATAAAACTTAGCAGTCGTAAAGTTAAATCTCAAAGTTACTTTAAACAGCCTTCTTAAACGTTAACAAGTTTCCAAAATACGATGTTATAATAACGTCTATTCGGTTTCCGAAGCCGCATAGCAAACTGAAATTAAAACTTACAAACTGTTTTAAAACTCCACCATAACTTTCTTAAGAGAAAAAAGCTGCATTTACTGGGCGGCTTTGTCCGCGTTAACTAAGTAATAAGTACTTAATTTTTTTGCTAATTGTTAAAGTCAGACTTAACTTTTTAAGTGAAACTGGATCGGATTACTTTTTAGTAGGTAAGTTTTATTTGGTCGGAACTATTTAAACTAGTAAACTCTTTTAATTAGTGACAATCAAAATTTAATTATACATTTCAATGGTTCGGCGGTGTCTTAAAATAACTAAATATAAGGAGCAGAAAGCAAACTGTATTTTCCAATTAGTGTGTTATATGTAAAGAAAACTCGTATTTAATGATTGTGAATAGGTTAGAAACGTAACAGTCGGCCAAGATAAGTGGGTAACGGCGATGTTTTGTACGCTAAGGGAATACCGTCGCGATTCTGACCTCGTTAACTTGATCAGGTTGCCAACAAAATGGCGGATGTCGACGCCTTCGCACATATTTAGTGACAAACTATGTAAATTACGGAGACGGCCAGTCGGGCCGGATTTTGCATGCTGTCAGTTTCATCTCATCTCATTATCACGTGCCACAATATTATGACATCTTACAGCTGTGTAAGTGTGATTATGATATCACTGTTCTTTATTTTGTTCAGCTGCACCGTAAATGCGGCATTTTGTTTAAAATGTACGCGATGTATAAAATATCTCTAATTAAATTCTACCTTCAAAGAACTAGTACATAATAGCCATAAACAAGGATTTTACAGTTATTAAATGTAATTAAGTACTACAAAACCGATTGGAAAAGTGATTGCTTGAAAATTAATTGCCAAAACGAATAAAATAAACCGTACGTTGAATATTCGACATGAATAAGTTTAGTAAAACCGAATTTATCAGCAGTGAGTAACAATCCAGTAAAATTCCTTCAACAATGTTCGTGAACCGCAAAGAAAACAATTCCTATTTGAAATTCTAACTCACCTGTTTTATGAAGTAAATAACTTTACGTTCAAAAGTTGCGGTGTTGATCTTTTCCTTGAGATATGTTCGCGGCATTGAGAGGAAAATACTAAAGTTACTAGCACCTACTCACGGCACAGATACGTAGGAAACTGTATCTCACCCTTAACCGGTTTTTACCAGTTATACGCGCTGAGATTTCCCGCCTCTTCTGTTTGGCGTGGCGAGAGCTCGTCTCATTATAAACCGAGTGCCCAATTTATTTTATTTTTATACTATTCTACATTTTATTTACGACAAAAATATTATGAGTAAGCAATTTGTTTATTTTTAAGTAAAAACATTTAGAAATATCTATCACAGGTAAGGGTTTCCTCTAGACCCGTAGGAAGACCGAAAATATAGGTATCTTAGGTTCCTGGGTAGCACAGTATCCTATGGTACGACTGGTTGTTAGAATTGTAATAACTTTGACTGCCAAAGCTACACGTGTGACAGTCGGGACCTCTATATTGACGTGCTTAACAAGACACTATGGGGTATCTGTATGTTTTTCAGTTAACTTTTTTCAAATAGTAATATTAAAAGGTACCAGTTGTTAGTAACAATTTTGTTTACAGTACATTATCAGTCCATAGCATTAATAACCTTGTACCGAACCCATTAAATTACAAATGGATTTTAGAAATGTACGTTATCATAATTTAATTACAATGAGAATGTACATTACATTTAATATCTGTACTACATGCTCTCGAAAAGGGTTTCAATGGGAATTGATTGTCAGAAAGTTTAAATTCAATGGCGTAAAGCACTCAGCAAATGTACATTTTAATTGTTAAATTAGGCAATTTATTTAAATATTGTTTTTTATTCGTTTTGTTTTGTTTTAATGATGTCACATATGCTTTGTTTTTATTCATTTAAATAATACTAAAAAAAATCGAAATAATATCCCTGTATTATTTAGTTTGTCTACGACATTCGTTCAGCGGGAAACTTTTAAAATATTGTTTTACTAAACGATGTTATCCTATTTTTATTGTTATTGTAAAGTGTAGAAAACTGTTTGCCGTCTAATGAAGATAAAGCATCTGGCTACTTAAATATAAAAAGCGACAGTAGATTCTTTAAGAACATATTTTTTATAGAGTCATCTCTAATAAATTGTCCAGTTATGTTCTAGAATATAGATGCAGTATGTAATATGCACATAATTATATATTTCTTATATATTTTTTTAAAACTTTTAGAAATACAGAAAACTTAGAGTAATATGTCATTTTCTTTGTTTTTCACTGTTTAAAAACTTACATAGTTTGTATAATATAATTTAGAGACTGGTGTCAGAAGAAGGTTTATCAAATTTGTGGTATTTTGAATTATTTTGTACTAGCTTTAGCTTTCATCCTCTTGGATATTAAGTTATTTCGGCAAAGAGAAGCGGGTGAGTGTTTCATAAAGCATACTCCATGGTAAATAATAAATTAGTTGGGGTAATCGTGAAAGCGAAACAGAGTTTGTTTAAGAATTATAACATTAGCATAGATGGTATGAAAGGAATATAATACCAAAAAAAAAAACAATATACAAAGTATAAATAACTACAACGTATCCTGTATAAGCCTATTAAAGACATTCCTAAATATGCTATTAAATCTCTTTTGAAATAGGTTTCATTCTATATTTACAGAAGCCGTGTTGACGCACAAAACAAACAGGCTTATTTTCATATACGCCAGACTAGTAGGTAAAGGGGAATGTTATTAGGGATAATAGGAGTCCGGCGAGACCCTTTAGACGGGGTAGACAATAACCATTTCCTCTTCAATATCGCGCTATGTATAGCCAGTATAGCGACCTGCCGTCTCGCTGCGATGACAAGGATTTATATAACAGCAAGAAACTGCTCCGGGCCATTGCCGCCTGTAAATATCATTACTACTTCCAAACTAATGTAGTCGTTTAACTAAAGCCACATTTGACACACTATTACGAATTGTTTGTTGTTAAATGTAGAAATGTACCGATTGTGAAACATCAGAATTCGGGCATTTCCTTGAGTGTTTTTGTTCCCACGTGATTCGATCAAGGGAATTCGATTATTGACACGTTCTTGAGCGATACATCAAACTTTTTCTCAGAAACGATAATATTTTTGGCCATGTCTTGAATTTGTTGTCAGAGGTTTCCTTGACCTTGTGACAGTGATAAAATTGGCCACACTGTCCGCATGAAACTAGATTAAAATACCCATTCATTTGAGTTTACGATTCTCTGTATCGGAGTAATCTTCCCAGTAACGCAAGAGCCTGGCGCAGATCAAATATAAATATTGGTTCAAATCGGTGAAGTCGACTGCTTTTGTTGATTTTATAGTTTATGTATAACCTAATATATTTATTGATAGAAGAAGTGCCTTTACTTATTAAAAATTCGAGTCTTGCGAATCTCATAACCCAATCAACCTAACGAGTAGATTCCCAACGTTATTGCAGACTTATATCAACTTGACTTGATTAAATTGCTTTTGCATAGAACTAGTAAAAGCTAGTTATTAAAATTATGTTCTTGGATTGAGATACGAGAATTTATGTAGACATATTTAATTAAGTAATTTCCATCTTTAGAATTAATACATTAAGGAAATCGATATTCTATGATAATGATCGGTCGATCGAGATATATTTACTTAGACCACATCTAACACTATGTGAAACAACTATATTTAATTTCGAAAGAAAAGTCATAATTGTATTTCAGTAAATCTCAACAAAGTACGTCATACAAAGTCATATTACAGAACTTGATACGTATCTACTATCTTCATTTGGCATGTTGGCTACAGCCAAAGGGGGATCCATTGGGATGTCTCCCGCTAAAGGAGTAACAGATAGCGATAAGTTGCATTTTGTGTAGCCGACCAGCCCGGGGCGAGCAGTCTGTCGCAAACGCATCCAATTTTCCACCCCTTTGGAGTCGAATTCCAAAAATTGTTTCTTAATTGTAGCTTACATCACCAGAAGGGTGCATGAGAATGTTATGCTGTAAATGTGGGGTTGTTTATTATGTTTTGAAGATATACGAGCGTTGAGGAATATTTCGTGCGGATATATTTTAGTGTCAAGTTAAAGATTTACTTCAGTTTACACATATTTCAAGTCATATTTTAGTCAAAGCTGTACATGTGTATCATCAACTATGCCAATTTTTTCCTTAGATCGGCGCCTCTATTTCTTTCGTCATTGTATTTTTCATTCAATTGTTAGTAAGTAAATATTTTGTTTGCTAAACTTTCCAGTTTTCTGGCTACATGAGGCCATAAAACACTGCGAAAATTTCTTGATACAAAAGTAAAATAAAGTAAAACAACTCTATAAAACAATAAAGGAAAATATTTCACTAACAAAGAGTTCTCGGGTGTTGTGTGCCACGAATAGCTATGTTACTTAAAAACTGAAACTAAAATAAACAATGGAGCTGCCACTAGTTTTCTCCAAGAATTTTATTAGGAAAACATATTGAATATTGAGTTGAACTGAGTGATAAATGCTGTTCCAATATTTTGATATAATTTATCGTTACCCGAGATACGTTCCGAGTTTCTCGGCTAAATGGATTTTGTACTTCACAGTCAATTATGATTTGTGGACAATATGTATTGAGTTTTGGTACATATATACATATGTGAATTGTGTATGTGACAGAAGTGAAAATGGAACAAGTGATATATGTCTCCAATTAAATCACGGCTTATTTTATGAAATTATCAGGTAATTTGAGTGTCGTAAAATTATGATTGCGAAAGTTTGTATGTCCTTCCTTCATAGTTTCTCAGAATGAACTTTAGCACCCAACTAATGGATAACGTGACATTGTTTTAACACATTCATTTGGAAACTGGTAACTATTTTGGCAACTGGAATGTGTATTCGGAGCACTATGAAAGCCTAAATTGTTTCATAAATGACATTTATTGGACATAAATATTGAATAGGATTCGTTGGGTAAAATATTTAGCAAGCACATTAATTATTTTATGAGTTATAACAGTTAGATTTTTGTTTTTTAATAATTCTGAAAAAATGTTTAGACAAAAAACTTTTTAGGAAATAATCTAATTCATTTTATTAATAAAATATAAATGAACAAAACAAAATAGAATCAAGTTTTAGAATAAGGAATTAGTTTTCTATTTTATATTCATTTATTGCTGTTATTGTATACTATTTCCCATACGTTTTTAAACAATAAGACTATGATAATCATTATTTGTTTACTTTCGGCCTACAGGGAATGCTTCATTGCAAAAGCTTGATCGGCTTTACATTGTCAGCCAGATATGTCAGCGTCGCGGATGATGAAATGTTCCTTTTGTCATCGCTAACGATAGGAAACGGAAGTCGTCTGTAGAAAGATAAGTAATTTACGTAATATATCATTCATCGCGGTACATGCAGGGTTGACGTGATGTGAGCTCGCTCCTCCTCTTTGAGTACAATACAATATTTTGTTGATTCTCTGCTACTTGTTGTGAGGACGTTAAAGATAAATCAGACACTTGAGTTTGGGAAAATATTTCTTTCTAGAGGTTATAATTAACTAACTTAAAAATGGGGAGGTTATCACAGCGATTGTAACTATCTTTCTTTAGTAATTGTGGATCCATTTCTCTTCTTTTCCTCGTGAATAGTGTCCGACGTGGTCCCATATAAAGTTAATTGAAGTCGGTTCTTACGTCTTTGTGTAATAATTTTCAGGATGCATGTTTGCTAGAACTAGTTCCCAATCTACTTATATTAGGTAAACACTGATAACATAAAGCATTGCAAGTCGCTAGCAATGAAACTACGTGAGATGTGAACAAGTAAACAAGTGTGATCAAAGAGTGCTTTATTTTTATAAAAGATTCCGACTGCATCGAAATAGCTAGATGTAACTTAAATATTATAGTTTCCTTACGTTTTCAAGTCGCTGAAACTCAGAACGTTCTCCAACTACATTTAAATAAATTAAGACACTACCAACTTGAACTAGACGTTTTGATGGTAATCATTTTAAAGGACTTAGTTCGATAACTTTGAATGGAGCACATCGTGCAGTTTCAACTAGTTACATTCTATAGTCTTAAGTTAAAGTACATGTTAACTAAATTTTGTTTTTATTTCAGCCATGTAGATTAATGAATGCTAACGGCCATGTATTTTTTCTTTCATCCCGTAAGCAAAAATCTGCCAAGATAAAGTGAATGGCGCATGACGTCACTCAGCGCTGCCATTTTAGACACGATGTGACGTCACAAGCCAGTCCTGAAGTTTAAAGCGTTTTATCTCTATCATTTTTATTGCTTGATAAAGAGATTTAGTCTTCATAACCCGTCAACATCCCTATTGTACGTTCATTTTTGACGAGGTGTACTTTGTTCGAGCTAAACTATTGTTCAACCCGGCTTTGTTTGGATGGCTTATGTTGTTAGATGGAAACTTTTTGGTAAGCTGATGAAGATTCCGTTCCATCTAAAGATTATGAGATTAGGTATTATTGCAACTATTTTTATTTTTAAATAGTCGCTTATGTATATTGGTGTCATTGACAGATCACAAAGACATCATAACATCTCTTAAAAAACTTATAATTACTTTCTTATACTTACATCAGTTTATTTGATAATTCAAAGTCATTGACAAGTAAAATTTCATATTTTTGTAACATTGGCGGTAGCTAGAATATTTTAATAGGATTGAACATTATACAACAGTTTATTAATAAAACAGTTTCTATCGCAGTGACAGCTATAAATAACCTAGCTATCGCAGATAGAAATATAAATTTTAACGATATTTTTCCTTAGGGGTGCTGAGGTGTTTACATAAAGAGAGAAACCAACCCCTGAGCGTGTGAAATGGGGTGTTAACATTTGTAAGGAAATTCGTATTCGTTGCTCTTTAAAATATTTATTGTGTATTTAGGCATTTTCGAAAGTACCTTAATCGGATTTGTTCCGCTCTAGCAAAGTTACAAATGTATGATCATATATTATAGTTAATTAGGCTTTGCTTTACTTAAAAGTATTATTGTTTTCAGAAATATTCATCAGTCTAAAATTAAAAAGGGCCAATCGTGATCAAGATTCAAGCTAAGTCGGAGAGGTAAATATTTAATTGATTTAATAGCAGCTATCTCTGTGCAAAAATAATAAACATTTGGCTTCCTTCACGCCACTACCAAAGTCATAGGAACTTTCAAAGTCATACTTCATGACCTTTGCTTTACCGAATTCTGGGAAATTCATGTCTCAAGGTATTTGTCGTCTACGTATGCCAATCGAAAAGAGTAACCAAGTAATGCGTAGATCACAAGAATAGAGACGATGACGTTTTTTTAGATAATAAAAAAAATACATATATGACGCTTATTTTTTCTTTTTTTCCGTAAATAAAAAATCTGAAGATACAGTGAGTATACTTTTTACGTGACGTCATGTCTAAAAAAAATTGTACTAAGACGTCACAAGCCCCCATTCTTAATCTTTTAAGCTTCTTTTTCATAAAAGAAAAAATAAGTGTCTATTTTTATTACCTAACTGACGGACTAAATTGGTTTCGACTTTTCAGGATATACTACATATAATTATTATTTATTTTCACGACTTAATTACCTCATAACTCTAAACATTTTTTACACTATGTATGTGTAAGCACAGGAAGATATCAAGGACCTATTGTTAGAAAGTCACTTTTAAAACCTGGCAATTTAACTGTCATAAACGCAAATCTTGCAAAAATTATTACCTACCAATCAATTTCCAATAAACTGGCCATTTGCCAGGACCTTCAAAACTTCCAAGATACCTAGTAGCAATTAATAAACAAATACGGAACCAATTTCCGGCCGGTAACATCCCTGCACTACGAATCTTGGGCAGTTGGGGGTTAAGTAGTAAAGCGCCAAGATATTCATCAGTCTGATGGTATGATGTATCTAGTGCAAGTCGAGACAGTTTCACCAATCAATTTAAGTCGGAAATTCACCAGTTAGCAAAAGCTGTCTCCGAGCTTTCGTGGTCTTGTTCAAAGTTTCCTTCATAATTGACGTATAGAATCCAGACAGGTAAGTAAGTACGTGTCTGAACGGATATTTGTGAGACAATGTTGAACGAGGCAACTGAACAAGAAATGTGTTATTCTTTTCTCAGTAATCCGGAGATTTCTTGAGTTCTGTCAGAGTCTATTGTAGAAATTCATAATACCGTTAGTAACATATAAAATATAGATAAATGTGTTTGCCTTCCTGTCAGAACACAAACAACCTACTGAATATCTATCACATAGAAAAGCAAATAGGCATACAATGTTTGATTTGCTCGAGAGTTTTCAAGATATTGTGAAAAGAATGGACATGTCCGGACATTTTAGTACAATAATATTATATGTTTGAAAACATAAACTTTTCGCGCTTTGTTAGAAAGTTGTGACGTGGTATTATCCGTCCATCAAATAAAGTCTATTAAAACTTCCGTCCTAGTTTGGTAAGTGCCTGCTCTTACACTAATAAATAGGAGCTTAAGAAGAAGACTACTTTAAACATTGCGTCCTACATTTGTCATAAAAAGTATGTTTCTCTCAAACGTTTGTCATTATGATGTGTCGCATATATTGTAGTTGTCTCCCAGAATTTCTAACATATTTGTTCGTCGCAACCGCGATACGGAGTAGTTCTCACAGTTAGCAAACTTGATAATGATAGTGACGATAGTTTCCACTTAGAGTAATTACAGTATCTAGTATAATAGTATATTATATTTATGCAGATGTTTCACTTTTAATTTAGCAAGCAGTAAGATCACCTTGAAAATTTTCTATTTCAGGACGAATTGGCCTGTTGGTGTTTACATTCAATACGCAGAAGATTTTCAGATTTTTATTTCACTTAGAATTACTGTTGTACAATTCGAGCTCAAAATATTTATGTAAATTACGTAAAACTCGGAAAGATTGGAACAGTTTTTAAGGTTTCAGATTTCTTTAGAGATAAAAGGTCTTTTTTCTTTGGTATTCTATTCTTGATATTGGGTAGCATGTACGTAAACCTTCCTAGGTTTACTTACATTCCTAGAAATTTCATTTATATGATAGAACCAAAATTCAGACCAGCTACTGTTGAGTTGCTGGCCTGAATTTATTGAACCACAAAATGTCTGTTAAGCTAGCTGACCGCAAACGATGCAATTTAATTAATCACATAATTTAAAATAAATATGGCCTTGTTTAAGATTTTTTTCTTTATTTGGATAGAAGATAGAAGTACCTACTTGCCTACGCATTGTCTACTTTCACTCAATATGTGTCGTGTTTGTCCCACACCGACAATGTACAAACTCCCGCAAACAATGTAAAAAGACCTTTTGTCCCGATATATCTCTAAGAAATTAATCAGCTTTAATCCAAGGAAGAAAACTGTGTACTTATATTCTTATTATTGTGTTTGTCACGTGTAACATCTACAATAAAGAATTAAAGAAATGTGCTTAGGGCTCTATTTTCCTTTTTCTTTAGAAAATACCTTTATTGTATTTAATGAAGCCGTTTCTTTAACAATACTAGGTAGTTACCGACTATCGACGTTGAAAGAATAGATAATATTGTATGTGTGAAAGTCTACAGTTTATGTTTTTCGTGATGCATATCATGGATTCCAACATTTATGTTAATAATTGCTTTAAGAATTATATCCATAGTTTTATAACTAAACCCCGTCATCGCCTGTGTTCGGCTTCCAAAACGCTGATTTGCAATTTATAGAAAGATTATAACTGTCGAAAATCTGTAGGTGGAAATCGCGAAACTTGCAAGACTCAAGTATTTCACAGTCATTTGACAATTTTGACATAAAATATAGAAATGGGAAATGGAAAACCCTTTACAGCCGCAACAAATATAACTTTGCTTTTTAAACACATAAATTATGTTACGTCAGAAATGATGTACATGCTTAGTAAACAAAGCATGAGGAAGATTCTATACTTGATAACACAGCCAAATACAAAATACCACGAAACTATAAAAATGTAACCTTGAACCATTGTGGTACCTCTTATATTAGGCTCCCATCTTCGCTAACCAAAATTGAAACATCAAGCTAAACGGTAGAAACAATGGCTCGGTAATTTATACAGGTCTTCGGCTGTCTGAGAAGAATGTACAATTTGTATGCAAAGTGCCCGATAGGCTGTTTATGCGGAATACAATATCAAAAAATGGTGACCGTATTTACATACCCAAAATATTCGTCTTGTCGACATACTTTATTATATTATTATGTAGTGGTAACTTATTTCTCTAAGATGAATTATTACATATTTTATGTGATGTTTTGATTTAATCTCAGTGTAATCACTATGTTGTCAAGAACACATTTGAATTTATCCGTATAAGTATAGTTAGATAGTATACCAATGTTTTGTATAAGATATACGCTCTCTAGAATATTTTACCTTTTTTTCTATTTTAAAACAAGAAAAATCATGAATCTTCAAACGGGCAAAAGTAATTCAAAGCATATAAAAATAATATTGGCGTACAATGCGGAGCACCATTGCATCGTTATTTGTTTGTAAAGTAACACAATATGTATCATCTGGGTCCACTCTCAACCAAATAACGCGTATAATATTTGGGCTTTACTAACCATAAAACGACAGATCGGTCGTCTGTCGTCGTGGTGAATCACCCTTGACAGTGGAGGATGAAACACACTCAACTCAGATAAAACGCAACTTTCTTTATCACAGAAGGAAAAGTTGTTTATCGAAGAGCTACTCACTTCTGAGGCTGAATATCTTTTTTCAAATAATATACGTCACATATTTCTTAGAGAGAAATATATACTCTTGGCTTTGTTAAAAAAAAACATGGAAGGTTAGAGAACAGGCTCTCAGTAAGCTACCTAAAGTTTTCGTGTGTAATGGAGTATGGAAGAATTATTATTATAATTTCTATAGAAGATAAAAACGATAGATATGGCAAAGATTTGATAAATGATTTATTTGCTACAAGAATTGCAGTGCATGTCGATATTTGTAATAGTACTGTTTGTAATTTTTAAGCAAAGATACTTCGTAGTGTAAAGAACATTATATTATTACAACTCCGCAATTGAAAATCAGAATATAGATTTTACACAAGTAATTATTCTCTATATCGTACTTTATTTCTAGGAATTGAAACGCTGCCGCACTGAAAAACCTCTCGTACAAAACGTAATTATAAAAATACTGGCCTGTAAGTAACGTCACTAACAAATTAAGTGATTTCAGATTTCCCCACCAAAGAAAATATAACTTCTTGCAAGCATATGTTCTTGAAATCTGGTATTTACGATAAAAATGTGTCATAATACTGTACTCGGAAATCCTATTATTATGTATTGTTGCCAGTACAAGTCCTATCCGATCTGAAGAGGATATTGTCAAACGAATTCTCATTTTACGAAGTGAAAGATCCCTCGTTTAAGGTTCGGAAGTAGGTGAGGTAGCGATCTAATCTGACGTCCGGCTAAATGTATTAAATGTTTCCTCCCAAGAGGTGGAAACGGTAAACAAAAGTAAAGGGCTTGTATAGAAAAACGATTTTATCTCAAACAGGTAATTTGTACCGGAGGGCACAATCTATACTTATAAATAATGAAGATTTAGGAAGAGACTCAAACTCTGGGAGAGTTTAACAGCCCTTAGAGTCAACGTATAGGGATTTTAAAATAATACCATTTGTAGGGTACCTATACTCATTTGTTCATAATTTTAAACAGGTTTGGTTCTTACTACACAATTGTGGGAACTATTCATATTTATGAATAGCAGTGTACAGTTTCCGTTCCCTTAGTCTATGGTCTGTAAAGTCGTTACTGCTCTACACAAAAGTAAGTTTTCGCCCAATTGTGGGACAATTATAGCTTGATAATATTTATATTTAAATAATCATAAGCCAATAAAGCCACCATGTCCAAGTAACAGTTGTGTGTTGAATGAAAATATAAAAAAAGAACGAAATGAAAATGTTATTTTCATCTGATGAGTCACGTGACGTGGATAATAATTGGTTTGTCATTTCCAAATATTTTAGTGTTACTGTCACAAAAAATAAGCTCTATGCAAGTTTAATATTTCATTTTATGTTTATTTGGGGTATGTTTTTTTCTTGATACAGGCCGGACCAAATTGTGAAAGACATGACCTTCGTTGACAGTAAATGCCGGCAGTACAGATTTCAACCTTTATTTGTATAATAAGCTTTCTGTAACTGTATTTAGTCATCTCTAGGGAAAAAATAATAATAAATTGAAATTTTTGGTACAGAAAAACACACATGAATAAGTTATTAATTTACGTCAAAACTAATTACGACGTTAGAGTACTACGTAATACGATTAAAATAACGTTGAGCGCACTTGACTTAGCTTCCCATTCTGTCAGAGATTTACCTGATTTACTACCCACACTTAATGTTCGAGTGCTTTATTCTTAACACAAAGTTGTTTTCGCTATACCTACTGATTTATATATTTCCAGCAGGTTGTTTTTCTTAATCCTAGTGAGAAGTTCGCACACTTCGCATGGTACCAGGAATTCTTTTTATAGAGCTCTGTTATCTGTATGGGTGCCATGAAATGAGAATTAATAATGTCAATGACCCTCTTTTACGACCACTTGTGTTATTATTTGTTTTGTAGATCGGGGAAGTCACAAGTTCACAACTATTTCTGCTTTTTGTGTTCTATATAATAAGGTTCGGATGCTGTGTTTTTCCTTTTTATAGATAAATTTGGCATTTGTATTTACCGTGCCAGACAATTGTCCCGAAATACAGTGATGACATTAGATCGATAAATCCTAGTAATAGATTTGTAGACTAATCAGGAACTAATGCGGTGTTGATTAATTAGGTTTAAAATCAGATTAGGTACCTGACAGAGCCGTGTCAACTGTTTAAAGACAATAAGCACGATTAATGGCGATAATCATCGCTTTGTACTTTGTGGTAACGACTGGGTAGATTAGTTAGATGACAAAAGATGCGCAGGTAACTGTAGTGCGCTACATATAAATGTAAAAAAAACTATGAAGTAAGTAGAAGTTATTCAACTCATTATCTTGAATCACACAAGAGGAACCGAAATGACCATATTGAATGAGTAGGTATCATCATTTTCATTGCTGAAAATGTATTGCGATTTAATAATCACTACCAAATCATACAACATTAATCTTGAAAAACAAGTCTTAATACTTTCTTATATTTCCAAGATCCTCATAGTGGTTGTAATTTATCCATAATATGTAGGGTAGGGTGTAATTTATATATAATATGTATGTATTTAGAAATATATAAGTATGTTTATCAGTTGTCTGGTTACCATAACACAAGCTCTGCTTAGCTTGGGATCAGACAACCGTGTGTGAGATGTCCCGGAATATTATTATTATAGGAATATAATTTTGTAACTAGATTATACGTCTCTATTATATAAAACCTAGTATTATCTAACTTCTGTTTACGATTAACATGACAAAGAAAATAAAAAGCCATTCGCGTCATGAAACTACGTGTCCACACCAACAACCTTGCAACTTGACAAATTACAGTTTTTGGAATAATGAGGCTTTTTCAATTAATACAAAAATAATAAGTAGATACCGTTAATCATATATCCGTATATCATCATACTGTTAATCATGTCATAAAGAGAACCTTTAAAAACAACTGTTGCCCGTTTGTTAGTCACCAGTCGGCAGTTTTGTAAATATTAATTAAGAAAAAACAAGATACATGACGCGACAATCATGTATTGTATGATAAATGGAAGAAAATTACACATGTTGTAGACAAATAAAGAGGTTGATGTAATGTTATTTAATTATGAACCGTCGGTACTTAAATACACAAAACAATCTCAGCAAAACAATTGCAATACCATCAAATAAAATTTATTAATAAGAAAAACTGCTTAAATACACAATGTATTGAAAATAATACGTTCTTTATTAAACAGAAAACATTTATGAATTATAAACACAGACCTTCCACACGTTGCCGCGTTGGTGAAAACCATGTGAAAATCCGTACGGTCGTTTTTAGTTGTTCTGTTGTCTGTAGAAGGTATGCTTATTATATCTACAAAAGATCATATTTTTAGATTGATGATTTAATAATAAAAAAATATCCCCTACAAAACCTATGTTGTAAGTAGATTTAACATATCAGTATTTATTGAAGAGCTTTCGGATAAATTACTAGCATTCGTGGCTATAAATTAAATAAATAACTGTTTTGGATTTGGGCATTATTCAAATAAGGTCAAAATAGATATTAGCTAACGATAAATTGGTAAACAGAAATTATTAGAAGCCAAATTATTTAGGTTTATTAGGTGTTTATTCTAAAAGCAATACATTTGTATTGCTTTTAGAATAATCTTTCAATAACCATGAGTTCATAGGTACTTATATCAAATTGATGGGTCTTTATTTGTGATGTTTGGTTGCTGTAAAAATTTCAGAGATCTATTTCAAAAACTATCGTCAAAAAGAGGGAATTAATCAATTAGACTGTTTTTTTTTTTCTATTTGTTAGTATATTAAGCGATACCTCAACAAAATGTGACCGACATCGATAGATTTTAGGGTTCAGTAAACAGCAATGACCACTTACCGTTTCGACAATGTCTGTTGTATGTGTTATTTTACTGCTAGCTACGCTCTGTATCCTATGCAAGAAACTCACTTGTATACATGTGAGTTTATTTAGACCACCATAATTTACAAATTATCTAAAATGAAGCAACGGGTTTGTTCAAGCCGTTTTGAGAAACAGGATTTTAATTTTTAAATAACATTTTGTTTTCTTTTCTCTTTTTTAGACATTGTCGTCCCACTGCAGGGCAAAGGCCTCCCTTTCTTTCTTCCATGTCTCCCGCTCTTGAGCTATTGTATTCCATAATGCTGAAAAGGAGTCAAGTTCGTCCCACCATCTAAATAACATACATATTGTAATTTTTGTAACACAAGAATGTCCTTTTCCCCCTTCTTAACGATTGTTTTGATATTTTAAAATCATAGTAGTTGCATAAGAAGTCAAAAGGCAAACTATCTCAGCTAACTAGGCTGTATAAGTTAACGACTTAACTCTATCAGCTTACAAAATGTACTTGGAGTAGTAACGGGGCTACTACGGAACCCTACACTGCCCGTTTTATTTGAATTGGCTGCACTGTACGTTGGTCGCCTTTAAAGGAAATATTCTACCTCCAAGAGTGGAAAAATAAAGGATAGAATTTTAAATTCTTTAAATTTTAGCTTTTCATTAAGATCGTAGGTAGTCGGTTTTTACGTTATTTACGTACCTATTGGATGCATTAATTTATTAGGTTACGTGATGGTTCGACAGCGCATGTATAATTTTAAAGTCGTATGACGCTAACTAAATGTAGTCAGGGTAGGTCAATAGGTTTTATTTTAGTTCCATTAGACTAATTCTTTACAAGTCGAAAGCAACCAATGTGTGAAGGTTTTACAAAGGCCTAACCAAAGTACATTAATTCTCCGCATATTAGTAAAACAATGGATTTGAAAGCAGAGATCACAAAGCTTCGGATACTATCCTATTTTATCCTATATTATTAGTTTACTACGATTTCACTATGTGCTATTTTATTACTATATCATAATTGTAAAATTCTTTAATTATTTCAGTTTCTAGAAAAAGTAACACAATTTTTAGGTACAGCGGTCCACTAAACTGTTTTAAACAGTTTATCTGCACACTTAGTCAGGTCTCGTTTTACTTCATTAATGGTTCCCTGTATAATAAAAATTTAGTTTAGTTTAGTTTTATTAGAATGCCAAAGTAGTTATTTCTACGATTTTTCCTTTTTCTTTCTTATGTAAAAACGTATTGATCAAAGATTGTGTACCTTGATATGTACTTATGACATCAAAGTTTGTGATTATGTATTTCAACGTCAATATTATCTTACTGAAAAAGTAGTATATTTCCTTCCTTTGGTCCAACTTCAATACTTCGAATCTTCAAAACATCTTTTCAAGTAGGATATTGTAGCTTTAAAAGCGTAACCGACAGACTGAGGTATATTCACAACACAATGTTTTTCGAATATTAGACAGTATTTGTTTGACTTGTCAATACATATATTTAACCTTTCCTAGCTGGCCGCGACTGTAGTGTATTTGATATAACCCTAATTGATAAAGTGGAGAGGCATAAAACTATAAGTGTTTATATTTCGTGATGACATGTTTTTTTTGTTATTTTTTTAACAGGTATGTGGTAAAAAAATGTGACTGAACAATGGCAACTAATAAATAAAGTGACTGTCATCATGATAGTCTAAACTATGCAACAGAAGACTCAGTACATATGCAAGAATTCCTATTTATGAAAGTGTTTTCATCGGTTTTGCACCCAACGCAAGTAATTTTCTAACAGATGAAAAAAGCAGGTGGTTCTGTAGTCGACGTGTAACATATTACATTTTTTATGTGCGTACGAGACACTCTGACACATTTATTTGCAACACTAGGACACCAAAGTATTGTACTGTAAGCGTAGCCTAAGAGTATCTGAGCTAAGTTGCAGATAGACAGGAACATAAGGAACCTATTAGTATTCATAATTATGTGATAACATAACTCTAAAAAAACGCCGACAAAGTGACGCAAGTACTTGTACATGTACTCGCTTATTTGATTTAGGTAAATAACCTCGGGTTCCGGTAAACCTCAGTCAAAGTTAGTTTACGATCACCTTCTGTGCTCGTGCGGTTATAAAAACTTTATATTATGCTCCCGAATATCTTAATTAAATGTAAATACAGTGACAAATTAATTTAATTAAGTCACAACCATTTCGCCGCAGTGGTCGGGAGGATTTAGTATTCCTGTGCCGGAGATGCGGTACCAGCAGACCTGTCGACAGCGGCCTACGTCAAAATTCTAATTAATTTACAGTTCAAGAGGCCATTGACGGTTTATAAATTAAATGTACGTCTATCTAGAACTTCGGTAAGGATTAATATAATCCAAGAAGACAAGCACGTGCTAGCCCCGATGAATGTTAAGGGGTTATGCGCTCTATGCATATAAACACCAGTCTTGTTTATTTTCACTTTATCTCGGAGCTGTTTTCGCTAACAGGATGAATAAACTTCTAATCAGTTTCAGTGTTGGGTACGTCAGCAGTATTCGAAACCAAACAACAGTAACATGTTGGGTTTATGTTTTCGGACATTTGTAGGTAAGGGCACTTTGCGAGGTCATTGCGTATTTGTGTGGGTTGACAAATATCCAACATCCTGCGCAAATAAAACAGCTGTACAATTTTCTTTGATTCTGGTCAAAGCGAAAAGTTTAACAATATGTGGATTAAATTTAAGGGGGCTATGGAGTAATCGGATTAACCCGACTGGCATCCATTCTTCTGACCTACCACCTATTTAATTTATGTGAAACTGTGCATACTGCCTTTAAAGTTAATTCTACACTGACCACCTTCTTTCAGACAGGATGCTACTAACATTCAAACTTGGAAGTTCAATAAAATACTACACATTATTAGGTCACATGTGTTAAAACGAAATTGACCTTTCGGACACTTTGAAACCCATCAATAACATTTATCGAGGCATACTTATTCTAAGCTTATAACCCTAAACTGAGCGATATGTTACGAGTAGTAAATAGGCGGTTGGTTGTGTATTCGATAAGCCCGCGGTTTCGCACATGTGATACACTGTACAATAATAGTCAAAGCAAGCGAGCATGTGGAATACCTCTATGTAATTAATTACCACCACCTTCACAGAACTAAGGACGCGCTATAATTTGTTTAGCCATCTAGATGACAATATACATACTATATATAATGGTGTCGAAATACACAAACATCTCGTTAGGAAAACACTACCTCTGTCTTTCATATTTCTGTGACTTTGACGTTTAGAAGTAATGCTAGTAGTGTTTGGATACTGTTCCTTCTTTTAAGTAAAGCAAACGATTGCTGAATAATGAAATATGAAAACTTCTTTAGAAATGTGAAAATGTTCACCTGGGTGATTTAGTTGCGAGCTGAACCAATTATTTTATTTATACTTCTTACCTGGGTTACATTACCGGGAAGAATTAATGCATAAATGTGTTTATTATATGCATAAATAATGGAATATAATGTAACCTCATTTAGGTAAAATAGTGCTAAATTATAACTAGGTATAGAAAGCAATAAGCAGATTAATAATTTACATTTAAATAAGATCAACAATAAATGGAAGTAAAAGTGATGTAGGTATGTGCTAATACAAAGTGAGTAAATCTTAGTTATCAGACACGTGGAGAGCCTAATGGCCACGAACTGATCGTACTCAAGGGAGGCTTGTCATTATAACCTCAACCACAATGAAACCGGACTCAGATAAATGCGCTACTGTCTATGTAGTTCAGTGTAAGCACCCGACCGCAGGGAAATGAAACAAACTTACCTAAGAGTTCGTCAACAGCCCATGGCGCTGGTGAAAAGATAAATACAATGGTAAAAACTCCAAACAAGATGCGTTCCAACTTGTTTAATCAGATGTTTTTAAACGGACGGCCGCGATACGTTACGGCCACTGCGATGTTAAACTAGAAAGTGTAAAAGTATTAAAGGTTTAATGAAACTCATGTGTGAATGTACGGAACTACAGACGTAACAGTGGCACGTTTTATTTTTTCAGCAATTTTTAATTGGTGGCTATTGTAGCTCGACACCGCTTTAATATTCTGGTGAACAACCGCGGCCAGCCGAGCATTAAGCCCGCAAAGAATATTAGGTTGGCTAAATAGACACCTTTGCATAAAATTAGAGAAATTTGAGATGTGCTCTAGGACTACTAAATACAAATCTTAAATTACTTCAACGGGCACTAACTTAATATAAGTAGCTAAACACAATTCATCTTAAACAGGTTAAGGAGACATTTTACTCATATTTTCATCATGTAAAACTACGGAGTCATACTCCAGATATCTACTTTGAATTTTTATAATGAATGTCCCATTGCATGGATCAGAGCTCTCTCGTATGGAAAAGAACGAGCGTTTATCATCACGCTTGCTCAATTGCGGGACGATTACAAATACCAACTTCCAACTTTCGTATCCAGGGTTCCTCACCATGCTTTTTAGCGATTGTCACTAGCAAATTGAGAAAGAACTTTTACCGTCAATGTATTTTTTTTTTAATCTTTACTGTAGCGGTTTCGAATCTGAAACCTAATGCGCACAAAACCTTTCAATAAACCGCTAAGCCACTACGACATTTAATGACATACACCATTACATATTTCGTTTAACACAATCTCAGCTGAGGTGTTATTTTGTTTGACATTCTCTAAAAAAGGCGACGCAGACAATTTCTAAAGAAACTTAGGTAATACATATTTTCTTTTTGTACATAGTACGTAACTTGTTGTGTTGTAACATGCTTATACAAACAATTTGCACGTAGGGGAATAATTTTGGTGAAAAAATATCAATTTTGTTGGGTATTAACAATTTTGTTATCCCATTTATAAAAATATTTTGTTATAATCGAAAAATACCAATTTGGTTTTGACTTTCTCAAAAGAATTGTTACTTTTGCAAAGTATCACAGTTGAAATGACCAGGTGACAAATGAACAGGTGTTTAATTGTAACTTTGTAAACCTGTAAAATATGCTCCTACCTAAAAAGGGTCGAACGCAACGGGTTTAGTTCGAACGCGATGGCGCTGAACCTCACTAAAAGCCTCGCAAAGTCGCTGATGAATTAAAACCTTTAAAGCCTTTAGGAGAAACAGAATAACGTATGAAATGATATAAATATGTAACTTTTTTAGAGACAGGTGTTTGACGGCAGGCTCTGCGCTCCTGTTCTTTTTATATCACGGCACTGTCCAGTCTATTATTAGATTCAGTCTCGTTTTATAATCTACCTTGTTAATTGTAATATCGTATTTATAAACTTTATACTTTTATCGTGTAAAGTATTTTGCAAATTATGTTTTAAAAAATAACGAAAGAACTATATTTTAAAAGCTTCTTAGTAAGCTCTAATTTATTAAATTAGTCGATCTAGTTCTAGGTAACGGTAATGAAAAACTACCTTAAATGCTTAATACAATAGCAGCATTTAGTGTCTGATAAAGTAAAATAAAATACTAATTGACGACCTCCGTGGTCGAGTGGCGTACGCACCGGTTTCAAGGTGTCGCTAGCTCTGAGGTCCCGGGTTCGATCCCCGGTCGGGTCAATGTAGAAATCAACTTTTCTACATTGCCTCGGGTCTGGGTGTTTGTGGTACCTTCGTTGTTTCTGAATGCCATAACACAAGTGCTTAATAGCTACTTACTTTGGGTTCAGAGCAATGTATGTGATGTTGTCCGCATTTAATAAATAAAATCAAAAATAAATAAATAAATTAGCTAAATTATTTTACCGAATCACTGCGCAACCAAAAATTGATCTACTTTAGTTTCACGACGACTTCAAGACTAATTCAAAGTTAAAGTAATTTCCCAAGTTAATTGTGTAAAAGTTTTCACAAAGTTCACCATCTAAACGCAATACTAATATATAACGACAAAGAAAAAGAAAGTTTGTTTGTATGTCAGATAATCTCAGGAGGTACCTACTGAATTATTTGGAACTGAAGCTGAACTTCGCTTACGTACACTTTAAAGGACAATTCTTTGAGCAGAGCACGATTAAAAACTTCTTAAAGTTACGAAAAGTGCGAAAAAGTCTTTTGATGTAGTAAATAGGTTACTTATTAAAAAAAAAATAACTTAACCTATATTAATACTTTATTTCATTGTTGTTGAATTAGTACGGAGACAAATCAGTATCCATCTAACCATGGTGTGTACATAATTTGCTGCAGTTTCGCAGGAGATCCGTATGGCCAATCCTATAGCATAAAATATGTGTTACAAAAAAACTTAAACACCGATACCATACTATAGACAATGTGTTTGAGTGTGAAATGTTTTATTATATTAGTTGTATTTTATATTCTAAGTAGTTCTGAATAATCGATGCTTACCAAACACACGTTTGCTTCGTTAGTCATATCTAATGACTTTTATATATTCACATGAGCCGGCTGCATGAGTTGATATGTGACAAAATAATACCGGCTACCCGAAATTTGGAAATAAATAATTTTGTTCATTGATGGAGTTCATCATTAATAAACGTGTGTCATCACTTTTATTTCTCAAAGTGGAAGAGTTACAGCTTTGGTCCCTCTTCAAAAATGTCGTCAATGTCGCCATACCACTTCAAACTACTTTAAAAAGTTTAATGGCAGCACTCAAAGACACATTCATATCACAATAACCAAAGTGAAAGTCATATCTTGCCCAGATTGGGATTAAGTTAATTTTAAACCATTAGAAACGTTTGCGAGTACATATTAACCTCGATTAAGCAGCTATTAAAACAGCATCACACAGGAAACATTATTTGCTTAGTGTTAAATAATTATCATGTAATTACCTAACTAATTGGCTTTAAATCGTCGTGTGACTTAATCACATTCCTTTCAAAGAGACTTTCAAACCAGATTTTTGGCGCTTCCCATGAGTGTACTTAATAAATCAATGATTCTAGGTCAATAGGCATTAATCCTTTATGTCATATCCTTTAATCATTACAGGTTAGCGTGCAGAACTAATGAGAAAGTACCTAGTTTCCGGTGCATAGATCTCAGAGTCAAATCATATGTATGTTAGTCACAGAAAGCTTTGTCCCACAGGATTCATACCGTGCTATAGAGTATCGCACTAATTGGCTACGACTGGTAATCCAGCTTGAACCAATATACATGTACATACTAGGTAGGTACACTATGTTAAATATGTTACGTAGCACAAATTAAACCCCTAATTTCGACCACGCAACCTAATGGTGCTAGACTAATTTATTTTCGAAGAACACATAATCGTATGTCACCTGATCATTGTGGAAATGTCTGAATTCATTTGTTTGATTTTATAAACAGTCGGCAATGTTTTTTCATGTTGATTTATTTTGATCCTCTGAAACACAACTTTTACTTACAATATGCATCGGAACATAAAGAACTGTTATCATATAATCTTCTTAAATATTTGAAATCTTATGTTTTACCAAAACCTAATAATCTTTACCAACGTAACTATTGTTCTAGTAAAACAAAAATAAGACAAAGAAAATTAGTCACTCGAGTCGTAAATAAGAAAACAATACAAATACCACTAATCCACAATTATTATTCGTACACTTATCTAGAAAGTAGAACAATACAAACAATAAATTACCTACCTATTTAAATCCAGATTCCTTTTTACGGAGCCCTTGAGGTACTTAATATTTTTTTCTTTTTAAAACTAAATTGTCGGCCTGAATGTCGAGAGTGATGCTTAAGAGGTACTAAATGATTTCTATTCGAAATCGTTAAAAGTTTACCCAAACGACTGATTTATTTTAATGAAAAGCTGTTGTGAGTGGATAATGAAATACTTACCTTACCTACTTCAGCTTTTGATTGACGTACGGTCTTAAGTATTTATTTAAGCCTTACACAAAATTATGATTTGATCGACTAATTAATAAGGTTTATGACCGTAGAACTAATCAAAAGCATGTCATGTTAAATTGATTTTTTTGTTTGATTTAAATTGAAGTAAGTTATAGGAACGTAAGTATACTCATTTGTAATTCAAACAACAAGTATTCAAATACAGATCAAAATCGATCACTAAATTATGCCGCTTTGCCGAGGCTTAGGCGCTAAATGGCTTTATTGTAAATCCACTTTATAGGTTTTGTTTCAAATTTCTTCGACGATTTTGAAGGAAGCTTTTTAAATGAATTGGTTCATGTAACGTTATGAACTCAAAATAAAAACTATATTCATTGTTGGTTAATTAAGTAAATCGTAAGTGTTTGAATCATACTTTAAATATTTGACTGTTTCTAGAAAACTTGCTGTGTTCTTAAATTACATACCAGAATCGGCTAGAATGTTATTCCTTCAAGATTAAGGTCTAACTACATCCTATCTTCAAGTCAACCTGGGCTGATGATTTGAATGTGAATGAATGAATGGAATGGATAGGTCTTTGTTGCGTTCAGTCCTGACCACGCTCGTTCATAATACAGGTGTAAATTAGAACATGACGCGAATGGTTGGTCACAGCCGGAAGCTCAGCCTAGCATCATGGAGAAAGCCTGTTTTCATGGTGATGAAGGGGACACGTTTCTACTGTATTCGTATGTACCGAATGATCTATGCACGCGTTCTTGAGTAATTTTTATGACAATATAGTATTTTGAACTGATAAAAAGAACTACTAGGAAAAGTATGACTGTTTGAGTTTTCAATTCTTGATTGTCAGTTAAGCATTTTACTTCGGTAATTTACCACCGTTTGGCTTTACGCAGAATTGTATTATTAGTATTATTTAGGTTTATAATTATGCATCTATTGTGATGTGAAACGATAGTTCACGTATATTTAAAAATTGCGATATTTTCCTAAATATGAAAACGTTGCAAGCCTATCGCATACGCAAATATAACATAAAATATTTGGTAGAGTTTTAAAAACAAAAATAACACAACATTTTATTGCAGTATTCGTATTGATGTAGTTTAAAGGAGCTTATGTGATTGTAGGGATTTGTTTTTAGGTTGGGGAAATGAACATAGGCAGAATTTTTTCAACATACGGTATTGTTCTTTAATATGTCTAACTGCATATATTGTTTCTCAGAGTCCGGCCTGATATTTATATGTTACACTCATTCATATATTATGTTGGATACCAGAGAGTGAAGCAGTTAATGAGGATGTCTCTAAAGGTAAAAACGCAATTCCTTGAGTAAGTCAAAACTCTTTTACAGGTGTTGTACTCGTAACTTTAGAACTTTGGAACTTTGCAACAGAACTAGTAAACCTTTCCCTATAGGTACATTTGTGTAACATACATACATATCATCACGCCTGTATCCCCGAAGGGGTAGGCAGAAGTGTACCAATGTACACCCACAGTTCGCCGATATGTTTAGGTCCCATGTAATAGGGGCCGAGCCTATTGCCACTAACCGGGCAAAAATCAAACTCCGACCTGCCACTGAGAATTTCATAGAAAAACCCAGTAACACCTTGGTCGACTCGGGAATCGAACCCAAGACCTCTAGCGTAGCAGGCGCGCTTAGCACCACCGCCAACGAGGCAGAGGCAGACATAATTATAAACACTATATTATTTCTAAGTACAGGTACAATTCCATTACTGTTACATTTCTCTGTTTCAATTGTAGCCGATACTTGTAAAGCCAAAGCTTTGTTAATAGGTATATAATTTGTTAATAGGTAAATAAATTTGTTCTTTATTTACCTGCCCTTTTCTATTATCATACTAGTTGCCTTATGACCTACATTTGGATAAATTTATCTCAATATATTAAAAAAACTTTTTCGTCAAAACCTTATCATATTATATACGTATAGTCTATATGATAAACACAACACTTGTCACATAAATATAGCGTGTACGTGACACTGTGACACTGTGTCATTTTTTGTTCAAAATATTTAAAGCACATGAGATCAAAGCCATAAATTTGAGACATGGTGTGAAGGATTTTGCAAGTGTTTATTAAGAATGAAGAAAACCAGAGTGGTGTTGAATGATCACAGGCAAGAGTATCTTGACCTGGTATGAAGAATTGAACAAAATATCGAGTGGGTAAAAGCAACCCTCTTGACGCTGTCGCCTTTTTTGGACAATGGAAATACAAAATCTTGGCAAAAATAATTTATGACTCAATTCGGTGGCTTTGTTTTTCTATAGTTCGGTTTTAGAATGTTGTATGTATTTGTAAGTGATTCTGTATACGAATATTTAATTTAGTGAGATTCTGCTCTATGTAATTTTGAATTATTTACAGCTATAAGGAATATTGGTAATATTACAATCCTAAGTTGAAGACTAACTTTAAATCATATTTCTATATAACTGGTATGTATAATTATCCAAGTCGTTTAAATGAATTAATTAATTTACATACACTTTTCATTCATTCCTTATTATGGGTTGAATTGGGTTTTATTTTTTGAGTAAAGTAAGTAAATATTAAGGAAAGCGAAGCCAGGCCAGAATCTACGGATAAAGGTATTTTGTAATGAGTTTGTCCTAGAGAAATAAACTTATATCTCTCTTTTTCTAATAAAGCCGCACTGCCATCTAGTGAAAAACTCGCAAGTCGGCATTTAAAACGGCGCGTTGTTGCCACTTCATTCCCGGACAAGACAAGGCAAACTTTATTATCTGTCTATTTCACTCAGTTCGTAATGTTGTCTCTTTCTCGCGCGCCGCTTCGTGATTTGAAATTTATTCAGCCTTGGGCTAACCGTCGTCCGCGTACAACGTGCCCATGTTCGCTTGTAACGGATATTTCGCGCCAAAGTTCACTTTGAGGATTGGAAAATGAAATTGTTTTATGAAGTGCATCAAGTTGAAAAGTGTGGTTTCTGCTAGTTCTAGTCAATCAAACTGACAAAAAGTGAATCAGATAACTGAAGTGTAAACGTTTGTGTGTGCAGTGAATAACAGTTAAGTTGGAGTTAAGTACTTATTAACAATGTGTTGCAAGACGGGCGCATAAGATTTGTTTCCCAGTGCATAATTTGATAGAAAGTATCCGGAGCGCCAACATGGGGACCAATCGGCTGCTTTCACCATTTACTTTGCTGCTGATTTGTACAGGTAAGCGGAGCTACCTACTTATTTTCTGAGTCACCTTAGTTCGGCACGCTCGCGGCTCGACGCTGCGGCCTGCGTCGCTGTATCAACAAGCGAGGCACAGCCTGTCTGTGTGCTTAGGTGTAACTATTATGCCTACCCTACCTGTGTGTGTGCGTTTGTTGACTCTTTTAACCGTATGCAAGGGAGGCTGCTTTGGCTAGGAACGTGAGCGTTGTGGGGTTAGATAAACCATTGTACACAGGTACGCGCTAAAGTTTGGGCTATGAGATAAGAGACCAGATTTCTATGTTAGTAGAACTATAAATAACTATATTATAAATTTTCCAACAAAATCTTAAGTAATATTTATAATCTGTGTTATAATATTTTGTTATTTTCAATATAACAACACAAGTAATCTAATAAAATAACCATGAATGTATGATATGGTACGCGCAATGCGGTATCATTCTGAAACCGTATTTAGTGCAAATTGCACTCTGGGACTAAACTCGACAATATCCAAGTTATAAGTTAGGTAGATTTTAGTATAAGACCTTCATTATTGTGATAATACCAAATATTATTTATTTTATATTAATATTTTATGGCTTAGCAAAACATTGTCAAAAATATTATTTCATTCTTTTAAGACCATAGGTACTCGTCAGGTACTAAAAGCCTGTAGATATTCATAGTCAAAGATGTGTATTGTTCAGGTACCTAACCCTAGCATTCAATGTCACACTGATTGTACGAGTAACATCAGTGTCTAAGTGTCACATTAATTGCAATACACAAATAATAACCAAAATTAAAAAATATTTACCGATGGCTCCTATCAAATATGCTAATCGCTTACCTATGACAAGGGATCTTGGTATTGCTGAAATACTTTACCAACTAAGTTTTATTCAAGAAAACCGCAAAATGTTTTACAACGACAAAAGATTCTTAATGGAGCCCATTAGCTGTGTAGCTATCTACCAATAAATAAAGGTATAGGCTACATATATTAACTAAGTACTTCTAACAGGTACCTACTTAGGTAATTAAGAAATTAATCATTGATTTTGAAGCCGATTGCCTAATGTTCAATATTAAATTTAGAAAGTGGGTACCTAAACGGAAGGTGATAATAATTAACGATTACACAATATTACGTTAGAAATCAAATTGCCATTTGAGCGGTGAATAATTAATTAACTACTAGGTCTTATCTGAAAATGTTGCCAATAAGAAGGCATTTTCCTAAGTTCATTACCAAGGTACATTTTTCTTGTCTACGCTTTGAGGTAAAATCATGAAATCAAGAATCAAGACCCAAATAAGCACTACTAGGGTTTACCACTATTTGTAAGAATAAGCACAATTTTCTATATGAAATAGAGGAAAATGTACTCGTAGCAAACTCAAGCATGAATGCGTAAATTAGGCAACGCCAGTGGTGCCGAGAGAGTGAAATCATGTTTATATAAACCGGTTCTGATGCAGGTGTGCGCCGCCCGAGGTAGGTAGAGTAGCTCCACTAGTGCCCATACCAAGTTATTTTAGTAGATGCTTTTATACATTCTTGTTTTTAACTTCTCCAGAACTTACTTAGTTCGGAACGGTATTTAATTCTGAATTTAGATTTTAAACTAGTACTTATTTACCCAAGATAAAAGAGTCCAAAGAGAATATGTTTTAACTTATGTTTCGCTAATTTAGGTGCACATTCACTACTTATAATGAACTAAATGTGGTGTAATTATTTTCCCGTAAATATAACTAACTAGCTGTGCCCTGCGGTTTCACCCGCATGAATACCTAGGTACCGTTCCCGGTGCCTTTATGTTTGGCCGGTGATGACTTATTTTTTTTTCCGCGCAATTTTCCATTTTTTTTTCATAAGAACCTTCTCCTGAAAATAACTAACACAACAAAAAAAGAATTAGTGAAATCGGTCGAGGCGTTATTGAGTTATGCGCTTACCAACACATTTAGCGATTCATTTTTATATATAAGATTATAAGTAAGGAAATAAGCTTCGAGCATTCTGTAGAGAAAATGGCAGACATTTAGACTTACAGAAACATAAAAGGAACGGAGCGAGGACTCACGAGGCGTGTCGCCAAACTTTACAAATTGTCCCAAAATGTAGCCAAACAATTTACTGTGGGTAAAAATACTACCACTTGACTTCTTAGGTTATTAAAGTAGCTACTTACGTACTGTACAAAAACAAATAACTTTTATTACTGAACTTTTCCGCTCGGCAATCGCAGTAACAGTTCGTTTCAAACATTTTCAAAACTCCTCTTGCTACCCCGGATTTTAATGAACTAAACGCAAATGACAAAGGTCTGTTTCATCTATGTTCAGAGCTAGAATTAACGCGGCTTCTAATTTGAAAAAGGCAACTATCTAAGTATAGAACAAGTTACTTTTGTACGCGCCATGCAAATGACCTCTCTAATTGTTGTACATTTTAAAGTTCTCCCTTTCAATATTTTAGTTTAGCTCTTTAGCGACAATGGTCTATTTTTAAGAATTCGATGAGTTCCGCATCTTGAAAGGAAGATAAGAAATAAAACAATGCTGACGTACCAATATCTGCAGTGGATGGAAAGATATTCTAGAAAATATTATTGTCTTCGGTAACTTAATATAATTCAAGCTCCACAAATTGATGAATGAGCATCGGGAATAAAAATTGCTTCATGAAAATGGTAATTTACAAACTAAATCCGTTGCCAGGATATACAATTCGTGGATTAAAACTATGGCTAGCCCATGAATTCGAATTACAGCTATAAAAATCAAATTCTTCACTAGTACAGTAAGTATTCCTTCTCAACGGTTAATTTTATCGTCGTGGTTCAGTTCACAAGAAGCTCGTTTTCTTTTATGAGCCTTGCAAACGAACAAGAGCTTCCGTTTGCATGGGACTGATTGTCTACCAGTCTTTATTCACCATTGAGTGACCCCGTCATGTCACCTCTTCATGCGTGAAATAAACGCTTCGCATCAAATAACTCGTACATACCCGTTCTCATAATTACATTTACTTGATAAGCTGAATTGACCTAAGTGGCAAGGCAATGCATTTTTTACTTCCCAGAAATTAGTAGGTGCATAGGTATTCGGTGTGCTGAATATAAAGCTGATTGCACATTTGTCAGCATCGTACGCGGCACTCGCTGTGAGCTAGTGCATTTTAGTATTTGTTATATGGAATCATAGAATAATCCAAATTTGAGTAGCACTGTACACGCAAAGTTAAAAAAAAAAACATGGCGATAACCTAATATAGAAAAAAGCATGCTGATAACTTCACTTAAAGCTGCGCAAGTACTTTGGTCGGTGTTGTCTCACGCCTGTCATTCGGTCCAATAGAGTTATTAAAGATTTTGGGTACGGCTGACCAATGTCTGTTCTCTTAAAATAAGATACTTATTATTTGACATTGTTGACTTAGTTCGTATCCATAATTATTGCCAAGAATTTCCAGAAATTCAAGCATAAATGTAGTTCGTTAATCATATTATGTTTGAGACTGTCATCTTATCTTATAAATCTGCCCGCTTAATTTTTATAGCTGTAAGCTGGTAAGCAGGTTTATTTGCAGATTATATACTGGAAAAACCTTTTCTGGAATCGAACTAAAACATTTAAAAAGTTAGATACTCCAGTACCTATAAAGGAGTGGGCAATTATTTTTAAGTTCAAGTTAAACTTGGTTTTGTCGTCTTGAAGTAGTTGTGTGTTGTGCAGTTCTTGTATTGTAATTAGTGTACCTATTTAGGAGCCGGTTCAAGTTATGCAGTAAATTGAAGTAGTCTTATTATTCTATCAAGTTTCCTTGCGAGCAAACCTTGTCCTGACATATTTATAGATATGTGGCTCCTCGTAAGGAATTCATTAGGATCAGTATGTTACGAAGTGTTCGATCGTTTATCAGTGAGAACGTTTTTGGATTCATTTATATCTGTCTTTCTTACGTGACATTTTCTTACATCTCTCTTTATTTGAATGTGCCAATTTCTTTTCCAATCTCCAATCGATAAATTTATCGGTATGTGTGTAACATTAATTGTTGCAATTATAAAATAAAATGTGTTTAGGAATAAAATATACACTAAGTGTGATGAAGTATTTGCTGTTTGGGTACCTTTTGGAAATACATAAATAAATAAATTTGAAATTTGAAATATGAAAAATGAAAGATTTTTTATATCTTTGTTAACCTTTTTCCAGGTCTGAAACATTACAGGCGAAATGTTATACAATAATTCTAGTTGACCTGGTTCCTAATTTCTGAAGAATTATTAGTCTATATAAATAACCTAAATAAGCGAATATTATTGCTAGATCTATTATTATTTCTGGAAACAACAGAAGTTCGACATAATAAGCTGACTAGAGCCCCTGGCGGTACAAGTCCTGCCGGTAGATGACATACTTGTGTATCTATGATTACTGTTTCCTCATCTCTCTCGTTTCTTTGTATATACTATACCTATATAGCTTTATTTATAGCACATAATACGACACGTAATCCTTCGATCCAATTTGGTCTCCTTGTAAATGTTACTCGGTTAACCAATTGATCAAATATCCTGTTTGGTTCCCCGTTTTGGGGCCATATTGTGACCCTTTGGAGCAGCCGTTTGGTAAATCGAGAGTTTTTTTCGCAAATTGACAATTATGGCTTTAACTTTGACACTACATAACCTGGAGCCTACAAACTAATCACAGTTTGGAAAACCCATGAAAGTTGACCAATTTCATCAGCTTATTCAGAACTCTACAATTTCCGATTGTTTGTGAAACTAATGGAAAACATTACCTTATCTACTTAATGCTGAGTTCAACTGAAAAAAACGTTTTGTAATTGTTAGTAGGTACCTACTAGAACATTTATAGCTGTTTCTGGGTACTTGTTTTCGTTTTCAATTAAATCGTTAAACCTTAAGGTTCCCAATTTGCTAAGAAAACAGTTATAATTTATCTTATATCAGTCCGTAACGGCCCCACTCCAAGCCTATTCTTGTAGAGATAACGAATATATCTATATAGAACAAGAAATTACTTATTTAGATAAAAAAAACTTTTTTCTATAGAATAAAACTGAAATACTTGAGATTAAAAACTTTTAAGTAAAATGTTCGTATCGCGCTTCCAACATATTTCATCGTTATATTTTATAAGTTTGCTGACAGATTCATGGAACCGTCAACTTATGACCGCAAACTTAAAGATTACAGCATAAGAACAGTTTTCCTTCGTTAAACTTGCTGTAACTAAACTCACCAACAATTCCAAACTAGTTTTAGACATTCGATAACGAGAACGAAACTTTCTTTGTCGTTCATTAATTCTTTAGCGAAATTTACCAGTCGATACTTGCGCGACGATGTATCCAATATAAAAAGTATTAAAACCTCTACGTGCTTAACCTGCTGTCATTATTTAGTAAATGATGGCAAGACGCCAATAGTAATGCCATGTTTGATAGAATCGTTAAGATTTTAAATTAAGAACAAGACAAAAGAATGTCGATATAGCAATTCCAAACGTACAATTTTCTTGAACTCACCGGTCTGTATTGGAACAAAATAATGAAGTACCAACGCGCACCTCAAACAATCGACTATTTTAACTTTGTTCTGGAAAACTGGACTAGAAACTATTATGGGTTGAATAGACCACATACTATTTCCCAGGGGTTGTCGCAAAAGGCGATATCGTTTTTTGGGTTCGTTGAAAAGAAATATGACTTATATTTTCTGATGTTTTCATTTTATTTATTGAGATATATTTAATGTAATATTATTATGTATGCCTTATGGAATATAGTATCTTAAAGGAAACGTAGTCCCTGTAGCCCATGTTCGAGAGTGGGCGTTAACCGGCTTATTTCCCGGAGGTAAAATAATCATAATTATTTATCCATTAACGATAATTTGACGCGCTTCTATTATAGGTAACTATTAGAAATACTCCTTGCTCTTAATGCCGAAATTAATAAGGTAATTATCGGTTGAGGTGGCTTTCATTACAGGCTATGGGATAATTGAGAAAGTGTGTAACATCTTATTATGGAAACACGTGGCAAACGGCGATATCGATCGAACATGAAAAGGTTTTGTAAGATCATTTCACAAAGAGTCAACGTTGAAAATAATTCAACTTTTTCTCCTACTCTTCTGACATTTAGATGTAAAAAGTTTTTTTTGTCATTTGACGGCTTTTGTTTTCGCCCGCATTTAATTTGTTCAATTTGCTCAGGATTTTTAGGTAGGCTCTAACGTCTAGTGGTATTCGCCATTCGTCTTGTGTAGCTATTTGATTTAGTAACTGGTTTTTCCATAATCAATGCTGGATATCCTTTCAATAAGGCTATATTCCACCCGGAGAGTTAACAGGAGCCAGTCTTATCTTATCTTAAGTCAGTTCTCAAACACTGCAGTAAACTAAGCCACGCGTCGTTATATAATCGAGATGTTAAATTATAAGACCATTGACGAATGGTAAAAATGGTTAGGACAGGACACACATATTAGCTACTATGGTAACGTACGTACATAACTTTTACGTTTGTTATTGTTAACTGACAATGACAAATACAATTTGCCGTCACTGAATATGCAACCTAACATTTTGTTGACTAAAGTGATGACACACTGTCAAAATATTTTCATAATCGTTTTCATAATTATTTATGTATGAAAATATGTTAGAGGCACTATTTGCGTTATATTTAAGCGAATCTATTGCAGTTATCTGGATTAAAATAGGATTTATTTCGAAAACGTATAACATAAGCCTGTTTAAAATCGCACTGCTTAAATCTAAATGTACAAAGCAGGTTTTAACGATTATTTTCCTAAACTCGCTGGCCCACATCATGTAATTATATTGTATCACGCTAGCGGTACGGCGGCGGGTAGGTAAGGTTGGATATCCTATAGAGTAGAGTGGATAGGATCCAGCTCATAATCGTATGCACCCGAGCCTCCATTATCGTAGGTACTTGGGAGAAAGCTTGATAAGTGGTCGGGTTACGGTCAAGATTGTCAACTATGTTGATAGCTAGGAAGGAGAATTTGTAATTAACAAAGATGGGGTCTTAGTAACTTAGTCAATTTCCGTTTTCTTACATCAAGGGATTATTCGACGGGACTGAATTATTTCACACAAATATATATTTTTAATAAAAGTTCCAGGGAATAATGTGCCTACATCATTAAAACTTGTGAGAGTAAAAATATTTGATTATAATTTTGTAATTATATTAATAAAACCAAATTAATTGTTTGAAAAACGTCCGATCCTATTTTAATTTTATTTGATGTGTTTTAATTAAAAAAGAAGTTAATATTTTTCCATGATTTGATACCTTTTGTTTTCCAAGTAGATGTAATGATTTAAAACAGACTCCTTTTACTTGAGTGATTGTGGTAATAAAACCGTTTTAATTACAGTAAGTGAGACTAGAGAGACTACGAATTTATAAGTGATTTAAGGATGTGATGAAACCGTTACATTTTTATCTCCGTAAAGAGTGCTTTGCATTTGTCTGGATCATGTTCACTAGAAGATAGTGTTGTCATGGGATGACGTCCCTGTATGAAGTTAGTTTTATCTTTTGTTAGCTCTGAAACTTCTAGCTTTTGGAGAAACTCTTTCTACCAATTTTAATTTAAACATGATTTATTGCGAAGCACTTGAAAAAGCTGGCATGCAATGAGATTTGAGTTAAGAAATCCACGTTACGAGTGCTGTCAGTGCTGTGGTATATTTTTTACAATAATTTATGTTATCGTACCTATATGTGAAAGTCGATCTACTAACAGACAGGCGGCATGTAGACTTTCACAGCAAAACCCATGAACCGATTCTTATTCAAAATTAGGATGAAGTAGTGTTGAATACTAAGAAAGAAAATAGATATCATCGGATATAGACTAAAGGGTTAAGAATAAGTTACTTCTAGCCTCTGTAGACAACGACCACGCTGAAGAAGCCGCAGGAAAACGCTAGTCTATATACAAACGTTACACAGCAATTACATGTCAATATAATAAATTATTCAGTTGAAATATTATGTATGTAACCCGTGTGCGTGTCATAATTCAAATTATCTGATGGGAAATTAATTTCCTGGGGTGTTTCGCCCCACAGCGTGCGTTGTTTGATCTTCAGGTAAACAATTCACCATACTCCATGTGGTATGTTATTATGAACAAACTTAATTTATTGCTACCGTAAAAGCCTGGCTTGTTTATTTGTTATTAAGTTTCAATTGCTTTCAGGGTTTATAGATTTTGTAAGTAGCTAACTTCTTTGACGTATTCTACAGTCATCTTCTTCATTCTTGTGTCCACGAGTTTGTAAAAAGTACCTACTTTTTTATATATTTATGTAAATCGAAGCTCTATCATACCAGTGCAAGAATTATGTACATGCCTCAATGTCCATTCGCAGTAAAACATACCCTTACAAAACAACTTTTTATGTGTCAGTGATTTTAACCGCGCACTTAATTTATTTTGCCATGGGTATCGGTTTCAATTGTAAAATCCTGATACAGATAGACTGACACGCAGAAAGGTACGCACTAAAAACATTTTCTAAGTTATCTATTGCCGTTATTTTCTCACGCTGTATGTAAGTAAGAAGTAGCAATTGGTCAATTTTGATTTCGTTTGTCCAGGGAATCAGCACCAATGCTGATAGTTTTAGCAGCTTAGTCTAGAGAAGCCTACATTTAATGTAACAACGGTAAATGCAATTCAGTCAAATTGAATATTGGCCTATTTCCAACATTCATTTTGAGTGAGTTCCATTTACCATTAATAAAGCATGAATTAAATAGTATCTACAAGTACTTCCATCCAATATTACCCTACAACACAATATAATAACAATTCCCCTGGCGTGAATGTAAGAAATTATTTATCTCATTAATTAATTTCATTGTTTATTGAATTGTATGAATAGATAGTTATTTAGAATCTTTAGTAAATATACATAAACCGTTATATTCCACCTGGGCGACATCACCCAGATGAAAAATGCGACTATTTTTATTATTCAAGTAGATTTCTACCATATAATTAATAAATAATATCCCCAGACATAAGGAAATAGCAGAGGAAAGTAGTTCAAGGCACTTTTTCGCATCAACAACTACGAACGGATGACACTACCCACTCACTTCCCTTGAAACCTACGGCTATCCCCGCCTCACTAAAAACAACCGAGGTTTGCCCAGCTCCTATTAATTTAATTGACTAGGAGGCTAATACAGAAAACTCAATTAGTTTTACGTCGGCATTTAATCTCATGCTGTATTTGACACTTTAAGGTAGCCACAGACAGACACTTGACTGACAACTATCTGGTGTCCATCCATACTTCCATATATATGATGAAGGCTCAGTATCTCAGTCTGTTTATTTGCTGCGCTTTTATGGCTAAACAGGTTACCCAATTTCAATAAAACTTGGCTAAAGATCCCTTTGTAGGGAACGAAGTTTTGAGAACCGACACCCACGCGGGCGAAGCCACGTGCAAGAGCTAATATAAATTATTTCAGAGTTTTTATTATCGTGACCGGCGTTGTCCAAAATGGTAAAATCAATTCATTTGTTCAAAATTGGAACTCGAAAAGTAATTTAAATATTTGTTGTCGGCAAATATTGAATTTGCAATGCTGTTAAAAATAACAATAAAACAACAGCAGCCTTATGTATGAAATAATACCTTTCCATTCACTCTTACCAAAACGCGATTTAACCAGGTTCGAGTAGTTTACATCTTTCAATGAAATCTCAAGAAGTTATTTATAGTTGATATTTCGGTTCTTTATGTTTTATTACTAGACTTTGACAAAGTTCGGAGACAGGAAAATACTTATCTTGAAGACTACGAATTTCTATTCACATTTGTTGATCTATTTTATTTTGTGCTGGCATTATGTTGATCAAAGTTTTCCATTCAAATGTGTTTTCCTTTTTATGCTGAGGCAAAGAAATATATAATTTATAAGCAACTAAAACCACCGAACTGAAGTTTATGTATTTCCTACCTTACTGCTGTATAGAAATAAAAGAACCAGTTCATTTTTGTTACCTTAAATGATTTACTTAATACATGTTCTATTAGTGCACGTTTTCACCACTTCAGTAGATCAAATAATAGCATTTAACTAGTTCACAACTATTCAGCGTAGACGGTTAGTAATTTCGATAGCTGGGTCTCGACGAATCGACCAGAGTTAGAAATCGCTTGATAAAATATCTCAGCATCTCTCAATAAACGTGGAATTACGGTAATACAAACCCAGAAATATGCAGTAAAAGAAAAAATAAATATAATTGCTTGTTTGGTATACGTAGGTATATATATTTAGCTCTCTCTATCTCAATGTCTAAACATATAACCGATGTCTGACCTAGCCCCATATTGACATACCTCTACGCTTTACTTGACTGCACGTATTATTGTATCACCAGCAATTGTTTACGCAATCAATAACAATTATGTTCTATTCGTAGTCCAATTATCTAAGCATGGCTACTGCACTGCCCTTATTTCGTCGGGAGATCAATGCTATGCCTTGAATAGGAGTCAGTTAATGTATGTATGTAATGTACTGCCAAGGTTCCTAAGTGCAGTGGCACCTCAACTTTCATGTTCCGAGGTCACTAATGTCAGCTTCTTGTAGTTATTTATGTTTTCGAATGTATATTATAACTGTACATATTTAATTTTAATTGTTTTACTTTTTTGTCTTCAATACACAAAAACCCGCGCAGAATCTGCGGCTGGAAATACGAGAGTTAGGCACTTACGGCCTTGACTGTAAATATTTAATTAATTTATTCTTTTAAACATCACATGTATGTAGGAAACCTTGACACTGTTTTTATTATTTTTTGTTTCAAATCAAATAAATAATGCCTTGAATGAATTACATCCAACTTTCAAAGTGCAAAGTCAAGGGAACTGTTTTATAGTATAGTAAGGGATTCTAGGTAGTATTTAGCATTCTTCTAGGAAGATGACATGACCTAAAACCCTAACAAAATTCAAACCAATTTATTCATATTCGGTTTTATTTCGGACTACGTAGGTAATATATGCCAAACTCATTTGAGGGGGTCAAGTGTTCGGAACGTATTTCAATCTTCTAGGTGCTGAATAAATAAATTCAATACAAGCCAAATAAATTCGCAACGGATGTATATTTAGGGTGGTAGTACTGGTGGTGGACCTTTATAAAGATCCCCTTGGTACTTGTTTTGGCAAAGGATATGAAAAAGTCACTCGGACCTGTAAATAACTTTTCCGACGCATACGTCAAAAGATATAAAAACGGAACAGCAAGACCATCACGGTTTCTGTAACACAAATTTTTGATTAAACCAGTACCTACTAAGGAATTTTGAATTGTCAGTTTGATAATTTTGCCTTCCGAGTTTTCAGAGGGAGAGACAAGCGTTAATGAGAAATATTCAAAATGGATGTCAACTCTGAGACTCTCAAATCATTATTCTAGCTATCGGTTTTAAAAAGGCATTTTCTATTATAGGAAGGGTTTCTCTAAAACCTTTGTTTATTCATTTATAGGAGGAAGATTTAAATACAGCTATTTTCTTTTAAAACATGGTGTACATTAGGTTCCTGGTGAAGATTTATAGCAGACGATATTTGACGACTTGGCTTATGCGGTGAATTCATTTAAACTGAGTTATGTTTCCATTGCATGACGCACGATAACTTATTTTGTAACCGTTCCAAGTCATGGAATAACAACTATGTATTATAAAATCGATTACTTAGGCATTTTGTTACCTGTTGATTACGAGCACACTAGTGTTCAGTCCTTCTATTTACCCGGTTAATTCAATTCAGTTTACTGGTAGGTAGGGTGGGTACTATTGGAAGTCATAAAATGCGGACTCTATTATGCACCATGGTTGCTCATTGTACACAGACTACGAGTGAGCCACATGATTCCATTCCATTTTCTAGTAACTGCATCGACGTTACATATGTAAGTAGGTACTTCTGTGTGTATTGTTCGTCGTGTGCAAAACAATAGTCTCGCGGTTATTTGCGCCAGTGTTCGACCCGATACAATAGGTGTTTGTGTCTTATCTCCTCGTTCCCACTATCCCATTCGCACAAAATTTTCTCATTACACTTTATTTCTTTTTGCAAGAAAATAAGGTCAATATGCGTAAGAAAATATCTTTATTACTTGCATTACAATTTATTGTAACTAGTTCCTGTTTTATGATCATGTAGGCTGTTCAGTTTTCTTCAATCGTATTCCGTGTGATAAAAAATGAGAACTGGTAGATTTTGTTAAGTCTATAAATATTGCATAGTCTATAATTTCGAACGCAATTTGTTAAGTGGAATAACTTCTCGTTGTTTATTTCAGCCAGAAAGTTGTGGAATGTCGCTTTAGGGAATCGTTTAAGATCCGAACTTGAACACAATTAAGAAACGCTTAGAACTACGGTTGTTGAAAGTTAGAAGTATGAGTCTTAAGAAATACCGTCGTAAAAACTGTATGGTATTCAGTAAGAGGTTTTGGGTTCGAATATTCAAGACTCACTCTGCCTATAGTCTACAAAATATCACATTTAAGTAGATACTTTGTCTTTTGAATTGGAATAAAACCTCAGAGACCAAAGTTATGTAAGTTCTCACATAAAAACTAATGACGCCTGTAACATGACAAATGGTACTGGGAAGATGGGGAAGTCTGGTGGGGGGAAGTGAGTAAATAATTTCAGAAGATTATTTTCATAATCTTGAAGTCGATGGACCCTTAATTGGAGTTTTGTGTTGCACTGGTAAATTAGCGTTTTGCGACACGTGTGAAATTGCCTTACACTCAAGATACGGGGCGCGTTACGTATTCCTTGCGAGTGCCGGCAATACCGGCCTCTAAGGTTGCGGTATTTGTCCTACCAGCAGGCACGTGCGAGCATGCACAACTCGTGCTACAAAAATGTACGGTTTTCGTGTCTTAATGACGCTACACAATGAGCGCCGATTTCTTATCAGATCTATAACGAATAATATCTTAGACCCACATTTTTTCGACTGTCATTCATCATTCACGTCTCCGTGTTATGCTTGTCATTAATAATAGGCTAATTTATTAGATAGCATCCACAAGCAGTTACCTATTTGTTAATGTAATGCATTTCGTTAACTAATTAACAGTTATTTGGTAATGTTGCGTAGATTAATTAGTAATACATGTTAAAATAGGAAATATTTCATTGAATAAATACCATAAGTATATTTCGTAAGTAGATGCGTGTATTTTGGTATAATTATTTACATATTCTTTATAGAAGAGGGTTCCAAAAATAAATATGTACAGATTTGTGAAAATACAGTAAATCGAGCGTTAAAACATCAAAAAAGCCACAAGCGATGCATTTCATAGAAAAAATAAAAGTGTCAAAAGCCGAAATAGGAAATCCGGCTGCGTGGTTCTCCCTAATAACAATTTACTTTAAACGTTCCTATAAATATCTTCACAAACTAGCAGTAAAATTGGGCCATTTCATATTATTAAATCAGACTCCTAACACCAAAGCCAAACCTCGAAATGACATAATTTAATTTCATTTAATGATCTGATAAATGGGTCAAAGGGATATAAAACACGGCCGTATTTCCCTAGCAAACGAAGTTATACCCGTACCTATCGCATGGTAATCCAGGCTTGAATCTACCAAATCTGATTGCACGTGTGTCGAATGCAATAACAATACAATACGCGGTTCGTCCACAGATACGGAACGTGTCGGTCTTCCATCAGGCTTAGATTGCACGATGTATCCCTGTAAGAAAACCGATTTCTAAACCGACAGCTCTGACAAACGTGAAATAAGCCTTCACAAAAAAGTACCTAGCTTTTCTGTTCGGCTTAGACAATACGATCCTTTAATCGCACGAAAAAGGAAAACGCTTTTTGACATAAATTAAAAAATAACCATAATACCCCTTTTCCATACTTAATTATATTCAAAAATAATGTTTGGTCTGTAAACTGCCGGATGGATAAACATAAGCTACCGGTAATTAGGGTTTCAAGCGAGGCTCCTCACGGCCCTTTATCCAAAATGTCGGCTGAAACTCTTCGCTATTTAGATGTTTACTGACACGGCCAATTGAAAACTGGCATAAATTATACCATTTTTTTCGCTGAAGCTAAATGGAAACGTTTCTTTAGGATATTTTTTAAGAAATCTGGATCAAATAACAAGAATAGTGAGAATATCAAACAGTGCTTGGTAACTTAAACTAGATTCTTCGAAGTTTCGTTGCTTGAACATTAATTTGTCATTGTAAATGGTTTTCTCAAGAATATTGTAGTGATGAAATATGGATGTAACAATGTAATTAATTTATTTGAAGTGGAATGAAACCACGAACGAGGAAATTTGTCAACGGGGGAACTAAATATTACACAAGGCTTTGCGGCGTGTTAAAATGTAAAGCCTTAGGGCCTTTGTACACGTACCCGCGATCTGCGGACACCTATTAGTAGCGTAGTTCATATTTTTACTCGCCCATAATCACGAACATAACTATATACAAAATAGATTTATCTTATTTTGAAAACGCTACCAAAATTGGTATTAATAATAGAAGCTTTGCTTTCGTGAGCTATTTACTCAAGTTACCCGCGCGTTGTGTATGCCCGCCTTTAGCAGACGCTTGCATCCGCAAGTCGGTCCGGGTGAAACCGGGCTAGCCCTGTTCCCCGGTTGAAACAGGGACGTGTGTAAAGGCACTTCGTCATTAAAACCACCCGAACCTCGCATTCTCGACCCAAAGTATTATTTAAAGTGATAACTATTAGAGTTAATTAAATTAGAGCAGAATCAAGACCGAATGTTTCACATTATTTGCACGCTTCTGTGTTTATCGAGTTTAATTTCGAGTTGAAATCGAGGCCACGTTGTACCTATGGTAAGTAACAAACAAGGGAGGTTAACCTCCCTCGCCGTGTGCCTAAGCGTGGCGGTGCCGACCAATTGAATTGCTCCGCTTTTCTTGCTATAGGTACCCAAGGCCCGGGGTTTTTGATTAAAACTTTAATAAAACTGAGTTAAGTGGAATATTAACTGTTATGCAACGTTTAATTATCAAAATAAAACGGTGAGCATGTGAAAATTGGGTAAACACCTAAAGGATTTGAAGCTATTGTTTTATTTATACACTATTTGCATCCTACCGTTATTCTAGTAAGTTTAGACTTGAAAGACTTAACTCGTTTAATTATTATATTGGCATCGAGGGTCTGTTCTTCTGATACTGTATGTTGATCTACCTATTTATTTACTTTTTAATGTATGCCTGGTCTACGTAGACGAATCAATATTTTAGATGAAACAAGCAAAATTGTAGAAATTGCAGTGTCGGTAAATACAGATGCACTGAAAGGAGATTAGCTCAGAAAATATTGGCGAACAAAGATGCAACAGTTTAAAGGCCAGTCTGCCCACGCAACGCGTTTTCAAGTTGAGTAGGTTTGATATAGATGGCTACCTACGTATAATAAAGCATGTATACCTGAGCGAACAGACGTTGGTCGCCCGGTCGTCACATCTGGCTTCGTGAATATTCGTGATTTCGGTGTACGCAGGACGGCGCCCGCGCCGTTTACCTGCTCAGCCGGTCTTTGCTGTCCCTTTCCTTTCCCCGGACAGAGCTAATTCGTTCTCCCTCGCACGTGAATGTAGCCATGCAACATCGCTTCTACGTATAAACAGTGCTGCCAACGGTATAAGTCGAACTGAGATGTAGGTTGGTTTGTATAACTTTCTTTCTTTAGTTACTTGACCTGCTACAGAAACATTTTAATGCAAAAAGTGTTACGATGTTATGAATATTTTTTGTATCTTATCACTTTAAGAACTATTAACTTTGGTCTACATTTCAACTTTTAATGATAAGAGAGACGACTTATTCGGTACATAAGAAACGATTTGTCTAATTATATCGTATGTTTTTTATGTACTGTATGATAGTAGTTTCTGTCTAGTAACTTACCAAATATATTACTGATAATTAAGAAAATATATACACGACCACCCTCCCAAAACTATGAAAATGGCGCCCAACGGAACCTAAATATATTTATATATTTTTTAACCTTTAAATTTTATTAGTGGTAAAGTAACGATTTTCGCTACGTTATACATCCATATCTTTATAGTTATTTAAAAGTACCGGTGGAATAAATAAGTACATTGAATCTCTCCTTTTTCTGAACAATCTATAATAACGTAAGTACCACCAAATCATAAATAAATACTAGAAACGTAACTATAGTGATGTGATAGGCTTTGATAGTAATAATATTGTTAAGTGTAAAGTTTTTATATTGGCAGCACTGCATGGTAGTCAAGCTGTTCGGAGCGGCGCACGGCGCAGGCGCAGCCGCACTGAAACGTGATCGTTTTTCTTACCTGGCCGCAGTCTATGCATATCTTCTCTACAACGCGACGCTTATAAATGAGCACTACTCAAGTCAAACGACGTCATTATAGCCGTGCCATATGCTACAACCGTCAAGGTTTTTACAATCTGATTTGGATGGTATTTACTTATTTAAATGCAGGCAGCTGTAAAACACACTTACACATTTATTCACTGAATAATGCGCAGCCAATACTAAAACCGAGGGTTGTGAATGTAGACCGCGTTGCTAGGTTAACGTGATTTGGAAGTCTGCACCACACACCACACCACCACATTCTGTAACGTGAACTGAACATAGGTACGTGTACGCAGGTATTCGGCAATGAACCGTAACGGTATCGGTGGTATGCAGCTTGAATATAAAAACACGTGTTATTCGATTCAATTTAAACCTTTACGTTTGATATAGCTATCAATTAAAGCTACATTACTTATATACTTAAAGTAATGTAACGTTTATAGAAATTTAATAGAACTTGATTAGTAAATAAAAATAAAATAAAGATAAAAACCTTTAATTACTTTTTTTTTATTAAATTTACATGTAAAAGAAGTAATCATGTCTTTGTTTACAGTTCAATATTTTTTATCTACATTTGAAACTAACACATTTTCTGAATAAGATGAAACGAACAATATAGGCCTCTTCCAGAAAAGACAGTGTTAGCTAAGCTTGAAATATTATGAATATTCATCAGTCATCTTGTCTTCAGTACGTTTCATTATTCGCCTTTTTGTTTGTGTATTGTTGATGAGTCCGCAGTGTTCTCTGACCCAGACATCGCTCTTTTTAATCAATCGCCCTTTCTGAATACTTTATTATACAAATCATAAGAGCCTACCCAGGCATGTAAGCATACTACGTACATATAGACAAAAACACGTGGAATACGACTTCCTATTTTGATTATTATACGCATTCAAATTAATTTATTAACATGTTAGGGATTATTTTGTAAGTGAGGACGAGTAAAGTGGGGTTTAGGTGATTTTGTCCCGGATGTGTCGCGGCGCGGGCGGCGGCGTGGCTGTGCGGGGCGCGGCACATGTTAGCTCTTAGCCAGACGTCGCCCTTCATTCCGCACACATGTCGCCCTGCTCAGCAAAAAAACACTCAGGAATATCGCACCCACGCCACGTCGAATAGTTCCTGTCTAATGACACTTTGAACTTGTTATCTAAACTAAAACTTTTCAAGTGGGCCAATACGGAGCACAACTGTTGTTACAGGGTGATAGCTTTCTTGTACGTATTCAAAATGTATAACGCCGTCCCAAAACTGTTCAAATGAAGAGGCTACATAAAATTGAACAGTAACACCAAAATTATATTGTTTCAAGTAAATTGATGTGGTTTTATAACGTAAATTCTCCTCAAGAACGCTAGCTGTAAATGATTTCATTCAATTAACAAATTGGCCCTTGTATAAATTCGTTTTTATAAAACTTTGGACAAGGTTATTTAATCGACAAAACCAACTGACTCGACTTTTCGACACTCCCTCGGTGCGGATTGTTTTTTATACAAATGTTTGGCTCTATAGAACATGCGATTGGTTACATACAATTCATACAAGGGTGGCTCAACAAAAAGTCATTGTTTAATTTTTGTAACTAAATATTATGAGTACACCTTTCGTGGCAGGATTCGATCCAAACTATTTGAGATATTAAATCATAGTTTACGCTATCCTGGAAGGTATTAGCAGCTACCAATTTATTCATTTACTGGTATTTTATCGATAATGACAGGCGAAGCAAGTCGAGTGGCAATCCAATCTACCTAATGACAAAACTTCCTCCTAGGAAATTCGCTTTACCCCATCCCTATTACACCAATTAAAATTGGATAACAACTTTTGGCAGTTTTAAAGTAACATAGTTGTGCAGGGGAATTTGCAACTGTATGATTTTTTTATCAGTGTAATGCTAAAGGTTTGTTTTGCTTTTAAAATAGAGAACGAAAATAAAGAAAAATAAGGAAACATTTTGGACGAAAATGCTGTGAGATGCTGAATACTTACCGAGTTAAGTTTTGGTTACGGTTAGGAAATGATTTACACTCCCTGAATGTTTTGGAGACTAACATTGAAGCAAACAACACTAGACTCGTATACTAATACCGTGCTCAGCTACAAAGCGGTTTCGTGGTGGGTAACGCACACACGAAGCCTGTTAAATGTGCATTGCAAGCAGATTCAACCTTAGCGTTTCATGCAATCATAATGATTTAATGTAGCATCATGAGACTCTAGAATTAGTTGCCTAGCATTTGTTTATGCTGAGCAAACCTTGATGCCTTGCCGATTGCCGGTACGTAATCTAGATTAAATTAGGTAGATATAAATATGTATACTTCCGAAATAATAATGCTCTACCTTCAGAAATAATGTCTTTCGAATAAGTTTAAAACGATCCGAAATTAAATTATAAAATAGTATCAATACAATATGGTATTATTACAGCTATACACAATTCTGCCAAGTGTATTCTTGACAATGTCAAGTTTGTATGGGACCTTATTTGCGAGCAGGTAGGTGAGCGGCTACAAAAGAACTTGGGTATGCTTAGAAATACGTACTTAGAATACAACAAAGAAATTGAGGTGTACCTTCTTACCTGAACCGAACTCAAATGCACATAAATAATAATTTTACACTCAAACATTTTTGGTTGTTGAGCATCGTATTCTTCCCTAAGTAAAAATATAACAATTTGTTTGTAAACAAAAGAAAATCGAATATATAACAAAAGCGGTTTCGGAAAGCAAACACAACATTCGTTAAAATCATTTTATACATGCCAAACACAAATCTCCTCGTCAATTTATTATGGAAATAACACAAGGATTCGTTTAGGGGTTTACAAAAACATTTTGTAAAAATAATCTATGGCCCAACTTCCATACTCGTTACCCTAGAGGAAAATCAAAAGTATATTTGTTTCAAATGTCGTTTGCAGGTTTTGTCGACGTAATATATAATAAAGTAAGCAATCTTTCCGATAGTAGACAATCTAAAGGTAAAATTTTAAAAGCTTTTGTATAATAAGTCTATTTAAATATTTTATAAATAATTGCGTTTCAATGAATAATTAATGTAGACATTAAAACAGGTTGGGCCTATTCCGTTGGCGTTTCAACAATTCAGGAATGAACAATTAAAAGCTTCTCTTTTAATTCTCACTTCTCTTTGAGTATATTTTTTATTTCAACTGTTACGCTGTATTCCAGATGTGACGAGGCGAGAATAACAAGGACGATATTAATACGCTCACAACTGCTTTTCTTGTTATTTAGTAGCAAGTAGTTGTTGAAGGAGGAAACTTCCAATGAAAATGTGTGCAACTTGTTTCTTTTGAGTTTAACTGCAGAATGTTTCACTATTACTCTTAGTCTTTAATGACATACAAGTTACTTCATAATACCTCTTTACTATTATTTTCTTAAAAAAAGTTAAACACTCCAATAGGTACTGCTATATTCATTATGTAAGTAATTTATTCCACATTGATTACCAAAATGTTGAATTTTAATTTGTTCTGACTTCTAATTGACATGATTTTTTCGCGCACGGTTCCAGAAAAAAAGTATCTAACAACAGGAAAAAATCCTGTTACGGTCAGAAACAATACAACTAAAAAATATACATATATTGGACACTAGCGGCCCGCCCCGGCTTTGCTCGGGTGCAACGCTGATACCAAATATAACTACACAATCATAAAGTTCTGTAGGGCGAAGCACAGCCTTGGACGCACTATTTGGTAAAGGCACGCGCCGCCCGGCCCCCGCGCGGCCCTTAGGCCGGTACCGCCGCAACCGCTATGTCCCTGCGTTTTAAATTTGTAATATCTTCGAAAATATTCATTTAAATTACTTGCTGTAAAGGGCAATATTGATCTATATTACATGCACAATTTATTAAAGGTACTTAATTGGATAAGGATTAATACTGTATAGCTTAAAATCGCTTTTTCGTAAATAAGTAATAAATGAACGATAAAAATGGTTATTGTCGGTTATCCTCCAGAGATAGACATATGCCCTCGCGGACTTTTTTGTAGATCTTTTTAAGGTTCACAAAACTGTAGTACATTATTTTGATCTATCTCGTAGGGTTCAGCCAGCGTTTGCAATGAAAGCGCAAAAAAATTGTTCATTTACGTCCTTACATTAGAAATCTCTAAGATTATCCGTGTTCCTCTACTATATTATGCATGTATTATACATATAAACCTTCCTCTTGAATCACTCTATCTATTAAAAAAAACCGCATCAAGATCCGTTGAGTAGTTTTAAAGATTTAAGCATACATAGGGACAGACAGCGGAAAGCGACTTTGTTTTATACTATGTAGTGATAATGCCGTAAATAAAAACAAGCGTTTCGATTCGCGTAACTCGGAGTACGGAATCCTAAAATTGTGAGCATACATCATCTCTATACAGGCTTTTGGTTTATCCTTCGTTATTTATGAAACACACCAGTTTTACGAACTTCTTCCTTCATAATTTTAAATATATTTTTCATCTTTAATATACATTTGAGGTTAATATGAGATCGCGGAATATAAAACCGACTGCTTTCAATCTTCGTATTCAGTACTGGTAACCTTAGAATACTGAATATTTTAATCTACTTTAATACACATAAAACGAACTGTGTTAGAATTCTAAAGAAGATCCTGTTGAAATATACACAAAGAAATCAATCTTTTAATATATATTTTGAAGGCAATAAACTAAACATAAACGCGAAATGTTTCTGTATAGAGGTGTAACGCAAACTCGATGTGAAAATTAGTCCTATCAGTGATTGGCTTATTATTATTTATTATAGGTAGTACATTACTATTTAATTTGAAATTCGTTAATAATACCGATCGGTAGTGAGTGCATTAGTATAACTAACTTCGTTATCTTCATCTTGTCAGCCACAATAAGCTCCTAACGCTACCCGATTAATTAATTATCGTTCACGAACAACTATTGGAATACAAATCGATTTTAGTTTTTAAACAAGTAAATAATGAACGTTACTTAAAATGAAAACGATAAATCTTTAATTAACCACCATTCTAAACATATTATTATAGTAGCGATATTGATTATTTTCGACTAGTATTCGCTCGCGACTCTGTCCGCGTGGAGGTCGGTTTTCGCTCCAAAAAGGGCAAAATGTAATTATTTTATGTTCCTATTCTTTCTTGTGGCTCTAAATAAAACCATACCATTTTTTTAGAAATAGTTTTTCGGTTTATCCGTAAAAGCATAGGTACCAGATATACAGACATACCATTACTTTATTCATAATATTGGCATGGATGTTTTGAATCGTAACATTGACATACATTCTAATGTATTTTTATCTAGGTAAACCATATTTCAGTAAGCCTATGTGGTAAAAATCACATAGAAATAATTAAGAATATTAGCTATGAATGAATATAATTTAAAGACAATTCGACGTATGGGCCACGAATGAAACGACTTATATTATTACTCGTCTGTAGAGGTATACCTAATCAAATTAATTATCAAATTACATATTTAATAATAATTAATTAATAATGATATTAGATGTTAAATGCACGAACATTGTCAGTATTGGTAAGGTACCTACAGTCCCGAGAATCTCGCAGTATCGTAGCATTAAGCTCACATTTATGCCGGTAATTACGCGTAATACTAAAACGAACACGTATTATAATAATGCCAGCCAGTTAACTGTCCCGCTGCAGGACAAAGGATTTTACTCCATGAATAGAATTAGACGGAATGACCATTGATCGCACGTGGTGCACTTCCAGGTTCTTTTAATAGACTTCAAATTTGAGGGATTTAATTTATTATTTACCATTACATAGTTATGTACTTATACCACATTGTTATTGTCCTACAAAAGCACTCTCACGGTTTGACTGTGAGATCGTGCCTCCGTGTTTTGTTTTCGATAATTATATCTTCCTTAATTTTGAGTATAGGGAGTTTCGATAGGTACTAAGGGTGGACTCATATCATTTTCATAATCAATTTTCATCCCTACATTAGGAGAGGGGCACGCGCATGGAATGTTCCTACATTCAAATCTGACTTTGAACTTAGAAAATCTAATTCATCGAGGCAAAAGTTCAAATCAAGTATAGTAGGTTCGTAAATCCTAGAACAAAATCCTAACTCCGCACTTTAGCTGCGACTTTGAAAAGATTAAGATTACGAACTTCACGAATAATCGAAGCGATTATAGAATTAAAATGAATTGATTTCACATCGTAAAAGGCAAAAGGTAGAGATAGCAGATATAGATTATTAATAAAGCGCTCAAGCCACGGAGCAAACCTTTACAAATATGCTTACGTCATATAAAACACAGTTTAACAAAGCACTGACGTAATTAGACATATTAAAGACTTAATATTGTATATTTGTAAACCAAACAAATCCACCTTACAATGGGCTGGATTCGGAGAATCATCGATAGATACACGCACTAGATAATTTTAATGATAGGTACTCATTTGTTTCAAATTTCTGTGAAAGTTTTATTTATATTAGACAATGATATAGGTAAATTATATCTGTATTATAACAAAACTTCTAACAAATTCAAATTCGAGTATGAATTTAGAAATTTATAAATATGTTTATCAGTTGTCCGGTTACCATAACACAAGCAGTGTTTAGCTTGGGATCAGATAACCGTGTGTGAGTTGTCGCAGGGTATACTATAGGTATTTATTTGAAATGGCTTCTGGAACGGGTGAGCTGTAAACAATGCTAATTTTAGGTAAATTAATATTCAAGAAGAAGGATGTGGGTTCTAAAAATACATATCGCCATCCCTGCACGACGCTGTGAAACATTTTTCACTACAAAGTGTTTAATTACCAAAAAATATTCATGGTTGTCGTGGCCGTATGGCAATTACCGCCTCGTCGACAACCCACTTGAATTAAATATTTACAGAAAATTCGCTCTCGTTAAAATTCCATTCATTCAAATATACCATAATAATATAGTATGTACATACATAGCCCGGGTTTCCTAGAATTAACACAGTTTTTTTGAGCGTCAATGTGTGTATTATGTAGCGTTTCTGAATTTTTCAGAAAGGGAAAATATAAAAATCTATTTTTGGAGGAACATGGAGGATGTCGCCTACAAAGTTGTGGGTTTAAGGAAAACCCATATTCGAAAATAAAAAAAAAAGTTATGAAAGAAATGATTTTGTGTATAGTGCCAACCACATGTGGCGCGGAAAAGGGCCTATTTATTCAGCTTGAGACGGGTGAAAGACCATGTTTAGGTTCATGGGCACATTGGACACGTATAACCGTAGACAGAGGTAATAAAAGACGCTTCCAGAATACCAAATAGCACCAGCATAGGTTTAATTAAAATACCTTTATAGTAGTTTCAAACAATAGATAACTACAAATTGTGAATATAGTTAGGAATGAATTCGTGATTTAATTTAGTTCGTATTTGATCTGATTCTGTTTAAACAAAGGAACATATTATAGGTTTTATTAAATGTCAGCTTACAGTTTGAATGTATATTTTAAACAAATCAATGAATTTTAGATTTAAAAAATATTTATTATTGCCTGTTATCAATGTAGGCCAATTGTACATATAAAACGCTTGTCATTACTATAACTACTTAATAAATATTTTTTGAAACTAAAAAATCAATTAATTGAGTTTATTTTTACATCACTTAGTACGAAATAACCAATACTGAATGTGCACATTTAACGAAAGCAAAGCATCATACTTTCATACTTTACTGGCATGATTATAGTTATCGTCCGATACATTACACGTACACCTGCGAACCGAGACGAAACCAATACCAAAGTTCTATCCCTCCGGAGATCGACGTCATAATAAACTCATAAACGAAGATGGGGTCACGTAATTAAACGTAGTTAATTTAGCGGTACTAGTGTTCTTTCTGACCGGTACGCAGTGCCAGCGTACGGTATTGGTAGTAGTCGGGGAGCCGGACCCACTTATGGCCCACTTATGAGGCTACGCAAGCTCTATCGAACTGTCACGACCGTTAGCAACGCTGACCGTTTGTCCCCAAGACCTCACCACTTAGCAAACATCACGTAGCCGGTTTTATGTCTATCACATTAATTTATTTACTTTTTTATTTAACCTAGAAGGGATAATTACTAATACTAAGAATACACGACCGCTAGATCCTTAGATTTCTTATTAACTTCGTTACATACGTCACAACAAATTTTCTTACGTACAAAGTTATGAACTAGTAAATAAACTTGAATCAACACTATTTCTATTCCTCTATAATAGAATATGTTTAGCAAGTATAAAGTTTTAACAAGGTGCCTGAAGTCTTTGTCAACAACATATGGGCTTTATTATAAGTATGTTAAAATATTCAAAGTTTCACCATGTTTCTTCATGTGACCTCCTTCAATGACCATGGCGAGAAACCTATCGACGCTTATTATTTTTTGTTTCTGAAGTTAAATCTCTGAATAGCAATAAAGCCTGATTTTATTTATCGATTTAATTTTATTAGACGTGTAAATGTGCGAAATTCTTTAAATTAACCTTGTGTCGGTTAAAGTTGTAACGGCTTTGTGAAGCTATTAATTTTATGAACGCTTTATTTTTCATCGTAGACCTCTTCACAAAAAAAAAGCTTGATGTTATACTAATTTTAGACGAATTGAACTATTAATTTATATTACTCGTCTATAAAGGCCCGTAGAACCAGGTCAAATGTTTTGTTATTTCAATCCAGAGCTATCATTCCTGTAGTATTGATAACCACTTAACCGAGTTTTAAATGGCAACCACCTCTAGGTTTATGACGCAGAGGTGAATGTCTAAATGTTTTTATAGAAAATCGGACTTTATAGCTTTTCAATAAAAACTATTCCAGATGTGTTTGTACAGGCCTGCGGTTCTCTGAAACCACAAACAACATACGCTCTTGATTCTTCTTCTAGCTTTATATTTTCGTTTCAATTTCATAATGATTTAGTAACACATAGAGGATAAATACAAAAGGTTTCTTTTATGTACAACACATGTATTTATTTTGTTGGCAATATACTTGAGAATTTGACGAGATGTATAAGACTGCCATTTTCGATTTACCAGGTACATATTTATATTGGGCTACAATTTCGTTTCTCAACATCGTTTTGATGATCTACGGTAAAACGTAGTACGATAGCCTCCAGTTTTTTCAATCGGGAAACGAGTGTTCATTTCTGAAGATTATAAGAGGGTTTCGGAATGGAATAACTAAACCCGAGCCCTTCCTGAGAGGTTCTGCTCGAAAATCTTCTAAGTGCTATTGTTTTGGGGTCGTAAGTTCATTTTTCGTTTATTTTCAATCTCAAAGCCTTTGGATTGAAGCATTAGGTAATGGGTACTTGAAAAGCGTGATTCTAATAGATGATATAATATAAATGATCTGTTTGCAAATGATGTCAGATATAAAGTAACAATCCGACACGTCGCGGCGGCGCGGCGGCGGCGGGGCCCGCATGCTCCCACGGTCTCGTCTTACCGATGTGTGCGCCTTGCCACCACACCACGCTTCCCACTTGATCACACAACTTGCTCTCGCCATTAACAATGCGGAACACGTGTCTCCAAGTACCATGTATTTATGTATACCTATGGTATTATTTGAGTAGAACAATGAAGTTCATACACAAATGCACCCGCTCAAAATAAACACAGCTCTACATTGTAGGAAACCTTCTAGTAGAACTCGTGTTTAATTTAGAAGCTGCTTTACGTGGGCGATGCGCAGTAGAACGTTTGATAAAGCAATCCTGAAGGAAACACTTTCGGATATGGAACGGTTCAAACAATTTTGTTTCATTGTTTGCTCTTAATATTTGTTTGGTTATAATTTCCTACTGCGAGGTATTCCCCCTCTCAAAGTACTAAAACCTATTTCATCGCGTTATTGTTTTTTTAATAGGTATACAATGTTAGCAGCTAAAGTGATCAGTTTTTAAAGTTGTTAGCATAATATATAATAAAGAAAATATTAATGACGAGTCGTAAACACACAAGCAAAGAAAATTTATGCGTATGTAATCATATTCGGTGAACTGAGGGTAATTCAATCTCAAGGCAAACCTTACCTTGTACACATTTTCAGCCATATAAGCGTAGCCTCATTAACATGTCTAGTCGAGTAGAAGCTAATGTACCCTAATTAATCTGAATTAACATCTATGTTTGATAACTATTTCTCATTCCTAGACACATCTGGCGTAACAATAATCTTTTGAAATCTGTCACACACCTCTACAAAAACGACAAAGCGAAGTGATTAAATGAAACAATGGTTGCGAATACACGTCAAATTTAACTGTCGCCGTATAAATAAAAATCTATGGGCGACTATGTCCTTTATTTCAATTTATATTATCAATGAAATTCGTTCACATAAATGGGCGCCATTTGTTAGTCGGTAGCGCCCGGCCTACCGCTGTCGCCGGTGACATCCAATGTTGATTCAAATGCGTACACGTCCCGGCAATCCGTGAACCGCACGTATCTACACGGATTTTTCACTGAAATAATGTAATAGTAGTAGTAATAGGGTATTACTACCATGATTACAATAAATTCTATTGAAACTTTTATAAATTTTAACACAAAAACAGGCACTTAAACACAATCGAAAACAACATAATTCCTTTTTATTTTAATTTCCAGTTATCTAAAAATGAAAATAATATGAATATTATAGATATTCTGTGCCTTGTAGAAAACAATAACGATTAAAAACCCCCGCATTTAGCTTAACGTTCAAAGAAAAAATATGATTAAAGTCCTGACTATAAAGCTTTATTGTATTTTAGAGACAACTGAACTGTCCGATTATTTATGAATTACTTTGAAATTCTGTTTTAATAATTTTCAATCTCTGTCAAGGGCCTTTTGATCAACTTTCACCGTCGATAAGACAACGTCAGAAATTATTTACCTGCCTGTTATTATTTATTTAGATATTGATTTGAGTAGGAGGAAAATAATTCAGAATAAATATTTAAAATAAGTCAGAGCTTAGTTTCACGATCACAGTTTAGTAAATATCAAAACTTGTCTAGATCACGTTGAATCTTTCAACTAAAATGACAAAAATAATAGTCGAATCCGTACCTCCTCCTCAATTTGATGTCGATTGAAAATATAAAATAATACTCCTACACGTGCCTATTTCGGCTATTATCTATAATTTCAACTGGTCGTTTATTTGATAATTATAACTGTCACTTTAGTTTTATGTTTAGAAGTTGAAAGAGGGCTTTTCTTGTGATCTTTGGTTTCTGTTTGACACTCGATCTTTTATCTTTGTTCGGGATCAACGAGTTCGCGAGCTCTCTGCCGCAGCTTGCGGTTGCAACTTGCACCATTTATACATTCATTTATGAACAGCGTCTTCCTCAGTGATTTATATTTTAATTTTCTCATCCGGTTTATAGCCGGAATCTACTCCCTAAACACTCCTAATAATAATAAAATGTTATCTAAAATTTAGCCCGTTTTAATTTCTGTTTGGTAGGAGTAGGTTCAATAAACCTATATTATTTCTTTTTATCACAAATATATGTCAAGATGACACAACGTTGGTCAACATGTAATAACAAATAAGTTTTTGATAATAAGAATTGATAAACACGGTCTACTTTGTTATCATAAAAAGCTTTCAGTTTCGTTTTTCATTCGAAACGTACCATTGTACTTGAGAAGTTGTCGTTACCTTAATTGATTGTACTCGTATAAGGTCCTTGGACAAAATCAATAATTCTTAATATAATAAATTAAGTAGGTAGTTATGAAAGTAGAGAAATAAAGTATTTTGTTCTTGATGGGGAATGCGTACAACGCTGAGCTCAAGAACGTTGCTCCATAAATCATAACTGAAAACATGGGTACTACACGTTATGTACATCTACATATAATATGTACATTTGTTGACCCAGTTAAACTTATGATTGCATTACTCCGTATTTTTAACAACTTATATTAAAACATCTGTTTGTATGAATCCGAATGCAGATGTGAAGAAAAGTAGACCGATTTAAATAAACTACGAGCTTCGTGTTTGTTTGTTGATAAGGAAATTATGAAACTTCGGGTGGTGCTGATTTACCAAGTATTTAATAAATATACCGACGCCACTTACATTATTTTTTCACTTTTCATCGCCAGTGATGGGTGTACTGAAAGAGTAGGCAGAGTGTATGCTGTAAATGGTCAGTTTGTTTGAGTTTCAATGCAGTTTCTAAGATTGATATATTATGTAGAGAGAGAGATGTACTTTAGATAGTTTTAAGTAGGCACTATAATTGAATTTAATTTATTAGGTAATTGTAGAGACTGACCCATTTATAAAAGTACCTTTAATTTTCTACTTGACGTTCATATATATGTAACTAGCGGCCCGCCCCGGCTTTGCTCGGGTGCAACGCTGATACCTACACTATATATCTGTCGCAGACAAATAGTATAATATGGCATTTTACATACGGCGTCGTCAGTTTAAAAACGTTTGCGGTTATGTAATATGCCGAAGGCAAACTACTACTTAATTGGATAAGGATTAATACTGTATAGCTTAAAATCGCTTTTTCGTAAATAAGTAATAAATAAACGATAAAAAATGGTTATTGTGGGTTATCTTTAAGAGATAGACATATGCCATCGCGGACTTTTTTGTAGATCTTTTTAAGGTGCACAATACTGTAGTACATTATTTTGATCTATCTCGTAGGGTTCAGCCAGCGTTTGCTATGTAAGCGCAAAAAATTTGTTCGTTTACTTAAATCTCTAAGATTATCCGTGTTACTCTACTATATTATGCATGTATTATACATATAAACCTTCCTCGTGAATAACTCTATCTATTAAAAAAAACCGCATCAAAATCCGTTGCGTAGTTTTAAAGATCTAAGCATACATAGGGACAGACAGCGGGAAGCGACTTTATTTTATACTATGTAGTGATGAATCCGATAGCTAGGCTAAGTGAAATATGAATATTTAGTAGGTAAAATAACAGAGATTTAAAAAAAAAAAATTGATTTGTAGAAAAACATGTAAAATTCGTAGAAATTTAATATCTATCTATGCCTTAAAAACAGTATGGGTTTAGAGAGATATAGTCCCTAATAGTATTATTCAATCTATAATTTTAATAGTAGGCATGTTGTTTTAATCACAATAGTATTTAGTGTTGTTATGAATATGACATTTCGGATGTAGATGTGAATGCGGATGTATATCAATAATAAATATAATACCGGTTTGGAATGTTAGAATTTATAGTATTTATTAGAGTTGTATTATATAAATAAATATCTCAAATAATTACATTTGGGAAATGAATAGCCGCGTATGAAACGACCAGACAAAAAATCTTTAGGACATAATATCTAATAAACTTATATGCATTATTATGTTGGTATGTTGTTATATGCTCAGTACCTAAGTGAGCTTATTCGAATTCTCATGATTCTACATTCTAAAAACAAAGGCTTTCATACAAAGTTCCTACACTTTACGCCTTTTTAAAGGTGAAATTTCCGATAAAGCTATGCTCAAAGTTTCAATTTTTTTTAGTTTAAATTGATTGTTCATTAATCGTCAATCGTGATGTTATTTAGGTATATGATATATCCGATGATGATATCCGACAGTTTCGGATACTTTATAGAGCTCCGCTACAACCCTAGTATTTATATAATATGCTGATTGCAATACAATTTAATTGTTTACTTAGCATTTAAAATGTGAAAGTAATTGCTTAATTTGATTATTTGTATTTTTAATATTAGCTTATTTACAAAATTTGAAGATAATGTCAGAATAATATTGATTATTGCCATGAACCGTGACGAGCAGACGTATGGCTTGATTAACTTCAGCATTGGTCTTTACAGACATTCATTTAGTCGCGCTGATTAGCATGGTACGTAGTTCTAGGACAGACTATCCTTCTTGGTATTAAGTAACTGTACAATCATCTGCGACTATGTCTGTGAATGTATTTGCATAACATACTATCTGTACGCGTGTTTAAATTTGGTTTTCCTGTTTTAAGTGGAACCATAACTCCTTTTTAATAGAAAATATTAGTCCCGTACAGGTAGCTAAAAAAATCGATTAAAATCGACTATTCAAATTCGTCCGACAGACGTTAGCACCTTTAGACGAAACATAAAAACTCTTCCGTTTTATTTTATTAATATAGAAAGCACTATCATATATGGGTTAACTATCCGATCATGTCCGGATGTATGCACTATAATACGATAAAGTTTCATCAACATCCGTTCAATATTTTTCTGCCAATCCCCTCAATGTTTTTCATCTCTAATAATAAAGCAGGATTAAGTATCTATGAGTTCAGTTTCTTCAATCCACCTATTAGCTTCTGTTTTCTAGATCTAATAAGTATTTCTTAAGAAAAGCCGCTTAGCAGTCCACTTAAATGAGATATATAAACACAGCCTTAGAAACAATCGAACCAGACCAAGTAGCTTTAACTTTACGTTAATAGATTTTTGTAAGTACCTAAGCTCGGAGTTAATAATATTTAATATTGTATATATTTACATCGAATTATAAACACGAAATGTTCCTTCTCTTGCTTATTGTTAAGGTTATTATAATAATGGTTTTTGTAAGGTACTGCTTTGTTTAAGTCGTTCGGTCTTGTTTATTTTACTGAACACTTTTGGCCACACACTGCAAAAATGATCCAGTTTATCTCTTGCTGTTGTACAATATAACCTTGCAAATATTGTTGCCATTTCGTTTCCTCTTACTGCCTTTTACTATTTCAACATACCTGATCCTAAACAAAGCTCAGTACTTATTAACTGTACCTGGTTTATTCGAACGATTGAACAAAGAAACCATTCAACCTTAGAAATTTATAATTAACGTGAGGTTTTTAAACTAACCCCTACTTATAATATCTATTTAATGAAAAGTGAGAAGACTTTCCCAAAACGTTCATGCATTTTTAAAGCGTAGAAAGTGCTTCATAAATGTGCTGAGACACCACCCAACGTATTTACAAATTCACGGTTGATTTTTTGGGCTTAAAAATGTTGCTGGGAATTTTCGTCGGTGAGAATGAAACAATGTATAATGTAATCTTTCAGAAAAACTGGCTGGCAGTATTATGTTCTTACTTGATCATGTCGGGAATAGTCTTATACTGACATACACTACCTTGACATAATCCATATAAAAGTACTAAAATATATTATTACAAACTTTGTACTATTTTAAACATCATGTAACAAAGATCCAAATGCCATAATATGCGTCAAATAACAAACCTATAATACTGCATAACGAATTAAGTGTGAAAGTATAACACAGATTAAATATATCAATATTAATGCAGTAAAAATATTTTGAATACACAAAATAAAACAATTTTGAATGGATTTAATCGCTTTTTTCTCGTTTTAACGACAGGAAACTTGGTCATGATGTGTTTTCGCACAAAGGAATAACTGCGTCTGTCACAGACTCTCAGGATACTTGCCCAAGGCCTGCGCTATTTCAAGTTTTAACGTTGTTTGTGGAAAGAAAGTGGAAAGAAGAAGAAAAGAAAAATAATTTTGTTGGCTTACCATTCTACGTATTAACTTTTCTTAATTTAAAGACCTTCAGTCAAGAATGACAGTTGTATAAGCAATTCTTTACTCTGGAATTACAGAGATTGTTTTATGTTTAAGAGTTTCCGCATTAACCTGCTTAAAACAAATTGAACATGAGAATGTTAGTACTTATACTGCTGGCAATCATCATACTAAGTTATTTCATCATTTTAATTTACATAAGAAGTGGCTACTTCAGCATTTTTGTAGGCTTAACATACAAGAGCACGCATAAAGAAGGAAAAAACTGGAATTATGAGCAAAAATACCTACAGACTGACGCTGCATTTTATTATATTGGTGAAAAGTTGTTACATTTCGGAACCATACAACAGAAATGCCGTTTTCAGATTAAAATTCGGTAGTCATAGTGAAGGCGGGAAAGCCACAAACAAACCCCAGCTACATCTGCTGGCTCTCCCCTCCTGAACAAGTGCCTCTGATTGAGGTGAACATAATTATAACATTAATTATGGTAGAATTAGCACCGAAATTTTTATATCAATGAAAATTCATCCATATTCCTTTGCGTGTAAAGTTGGTAACAGTTTGAAGTATTTCAAGAGGTCTCATGGTCGGTTAACGTCTTCAGCGTAGTTACCTTTCCTACAAAATACATTTTTATTTTCACACGTAAAGGCTATTAATTATGTAAATACCATCTGCAATAAAGTTGTGTAATTATTTTGCGATTAGTTACCATATATCATTTATTGTATGTAACAGTGTATCAAATTGCTGTGAATAATTTACCGTAATGGAGGTTATTTACAAACACGGCATTTATATTATTTATTTTGTATTTTTGTGTACGTAAATATTACGTAAGATACAAGTAATTTCTATAACTATATCTGATTCGTATACATGGGTATAAAAGGACGTATACTAGGAATGAAGGACACGTTTTCTGGGATCGATGTTTCCTGCTTTCCTTTCTCTTGTCCTGTGGGTACAGTAGCAATCATAAATCTAACAAGGACACACAAGATTGGTGACCTGATTACCGATTGGCATAGTAAAGTGCTACGGCTTCACGCGCTTTCAGTCTCGCACATGATATGCTTGCGTAATCTAAAATAATTTCACAAAGGTATTCATAGTAGATCAAGTATCAATGATACAAGTAAAATATTTATAAAAATGTTAAGGCTAATTACCGTAGGTACGATTGCTCTTTGTATGTTCACAAGTTCAAAATGTATCTTTATAAAACGCAAGAAAGAACATACAAAGAGCAACCGCTAATAAGCTTAGGAAATTAAAAGATATAAAACTTAATTTAAATTAGGTTGTACATGAGCAAAGAGAAATTTGATAAAATATTCGAGCTATTTTTATCATAAATTTCAGTAGTTGCCACTTTATTTAAATGGCTCAGCATTATTACATTTTACTTAAATCAGAATGAGTAAACCCTTGTTAATGTCAATACTCTCTTGAGATGGCGAGGAGTTAAATTAAATAAGTCATGTTCTACAGTTCCTGATCTGCGGTAAGTGAATTAACTCGGGCCCGACTTAATGAAAACTCATTTAAGGGTCAAGTATAACGCCACGCAAACCTTCGTCTTTCGAGTACATACATATTCACGAACATTTTCTTAGGATTAAAACAGCTAAGCTTTTGATTTATGAACCCACCTTATAAAAGCGCCAGGCTTGTTCGACTTTTAGTCAAATTTAGGTCGCATACGCCCTATGGGACTGTTTACAAGTTTCATCGAAGTGTTAAAATCTATATTTTAAAGTCTTACGATTTTCTTAAAAGAGACACTCGATCCTAATATTTCAGAAGCTTTGCTACTGAGACAATTCTATGTAGTTTCGTTTTAGTCTAAATATTGTTAGGTCATTATTTAATTTGCATGGGAGCATAAAAGTGTAAACTGTGCAACAAGGAAATACTTTTAACGGCGCTGCAAAGAAATTGCCAAGAATAAATGATGTTAACGCGAATTTGTGTCGTTTGCAATTGTAATTCGTAACAGAGTCAGCGATAATGTTTTCCGTAAAGCAAGGTTTTTTCTCACGTGTTGCATTTCGCGAACTTGTTGCTTATAATAATAAATGCTAAATTATTATTATTATTTCGTCATGCCATTTGAACAACTTCCAAAAAATATGACTATCCTATTGACGCAATTTGGTATAGAATTAGAAATGCTATGTTGCAACCCAAAAAAAATAATGAAAATAGAAAAAAAAACATGATATTGAATGTATTTTATACTTATACAATATACATATACTGTTCTATACCAAGATATAAACCTGTTCATAAAAACTAAGCGAGCTAACTATTGTCATTGCCATCTCTACCATATCAAGCGTGTTCTGTTTACAAATCACGTATTATTTCCACAAGCAACACATAAATTCCTTACTTATTATTCTAATAATGTGTTACACAATATACATCTTAAACAAGTACAAATGCTTTCGATAGTTTTAAATAACGACAGATTTGTCCCTGGATAATAGCTCTCGTCATTCTCTTTAACAATAGCTATGAAACTATTTAAGTACTAAACAGTCACTTAAATGTAATCCAACTGAGTGTAGAGCCGAGAAAATTAATTAAGTTTGTTTACAGTTGTCCAACTAAACTGTTAATTATAAGTTAACGTTTACGTAATAGTAACATGAAGGTGATAATGTGGGCTGTGTTGAGCGCGTGTTAGGGTCTAGTGGTTCTGTTCGAAGCTCCGGTAGCGGCAGGCAGCGGCGCGGGCGCACGCGACCTCGTGTCATTGACCGCCGCGTCGGTCGCCGAGCTGCGCCCGCGCCGATGCCGTTGCTGCTTCTACGAATGGGTGTCAGGCTAAGGATGCCAGTACGTTTGCGATGGCATTTTGTCAATCACTTGAATGAGAACGAGGAAAAATATCTTACAGTTGAATCATATAGTCTTAAAAGCAAGTATAAGTTTTAAGCTCAAGGTTTTTCTGTTAAAAAACCCCACTTTTTGCACAATGTCCTACGATAATACAGTAATCTCATATGTATACATATCACGAAAAAAAGACATCCATACATGACAATATAACCAATATTTAAAAAGTAATTTAGGTAGCCCTAACTTAAACCGTTTAGAAGTACGAGTGAAAGAGAAGGCCTTTTAACGTATTTCTATAAGGCCGAGAGGGATAGCAAGATTCCTGTTGTGTAGATAGAAAAAGAGAAACCGGTGTGAGAAAAAAATACGTTGAAGTCATTGTAGTTTTCAAAATAGGTAGGTACCTGTTTTGTAGCGAAACATGCGAATAGGGACGGAAATATCAGGGTTTTGTATGAATGTTCAATATGAACGATATTGATCAATGATCATGTAACTAATTTAGCGTATGTAAATATATTAGAAATTTCGTCCATTCATAGTCATACGCAGAACTCGTGATTAGAATGTGATTCGGAGAACTCGTTTTCAATGGAATTGGCATCATGAGATGAGTAAGGTATATACTACGCGTAAATGCCAAACGTAAGGAAATATTTAAGTTTATTTGTAGTTTTCTGTAAATATTATAATGTTTGAATTTTGCTATTGTAATTTCAACCGCATTTTCTAAGGTTTACATGTCGAAACTTCAGATACTTGCTTAAATGGCACTAAGTCATATTCGGACCCACGCACCAATAAAACGTTTGTCACAACGCTATTTAAAATACAAAAACAATCGCAAATTAATGAAATGAAATAATTGATAAAATCATTTACATAAAATAATTCCGATAATTTGATTTGCAGGCAAATAAATGGTTATGCTATGTTGACAATTCCATCGTCCCTTCAGTCAGATATGAACAATGAACATTTCCTTTGTTTAAACAAGTTATAATTGTATCTACTGTCAGGACTGTAAAGTTATTAAACTTAAACACAAACTTATATCCGAATAAAACCGGAGTTATGATTTACTTTTTCCATATTACTTAAAAGAAAATTTAAAAATCTATTAATCATGTCAGGTTATAATTAATGGTGGTAGTTTTCTTTATAATCCGAGTTTACATAATATATTCAACAATGTTTACAAGTGAAAATTGTTACTTGAACCTTTAGTAAAGTAACGTGGGATTTCAGAGATGTTTTCCGAATTTCCGCACTCTCATTGGTAATGGTAGGCTTATAACTGGTGTATTGAATAATTGAGAGATAGGATAACCCGGTCGTGCCTATACCAATCCGTATCAACATTCAAAATTAACGGTTTTCAATTTTACGTATTCCATTTGTATGTAACTTGCCTATTATCTAAAACTTTGACGCGTGTATTATCATTTTAGAACAAAGTTGATTAGATTGATTTTTGCACACCGTCAGGTTTTATTCGATATGATTCATATTTGTTGTTTCCAAACACCAAAGACTTTTCATCCAAATAGAGTTTCGGACGAATATGAAATGAAAAACCTTCGTAGGCTAGTACACAGAGGTTTTGGCCAATTTTCCTTGCCACATGCACTCTGCTGGAAGATTACATTTTGTTGAGCTAAAGTATATATTATTTACGTGGAAATCCCGTGACCTCAATTTGCTGATTCATATATTCGTGGCTCATTCCATTGCACAGAAAACTGGCTGAATCGATTTTATTGAAGTGAAAGTAGTCCGATGATTAGTTTGTTCTTTGTTTAGATTCGAGAACTCGAGTGGTACCTACCCAATCCAAATTCCGCTCGACTGAATAATTTACGATTTCGTAGGATTACAAATTCCGTCGTGGAATATAGGTGAACATTATATAATATTAATCCTTCACATGGAAAGCTACGCCACGTTATCTTTCCAGACTAACGAGCAATTAACAAAATAAACTTTCTAAAAAGTAACCCTTAAAGAATGCGAGACTAAAGAAAGATACGAGAGAGGGATTTGTTTTGTTTATCCATAATGATGTAGCATCCAGTTAAGTGAAAGGGATTAACAGTGTGTGTGAAGAGGGACAGTAGCATCCGAATATATTGCGATCAGTAACCGTTAGCCGAGCGTGGTGATAATGGCAATAGTCCCAGATGTTTATTATGGAAGTTTATGAGATGGCCCATATTACCAATGAGTTATTACATCCGCGTTATGATTTTGGTGTTATAGACGTCTGTTTAATATTGTTTGGTTTGTTTCAGTCGGATGCTTGGTTCGTGGTGAGGACGAGCAGCACGATGCCCGGGAAGGCGATGACGTCACGATGCAGTGCCGCTTCGCCCTGGAGCCGCTCGCCGGGGAGTCGCTCACCTACTACTGGGTGAGGAGCACCGCCAGTGGACACGACAACGTCGCGATAGGCAACATACCACTCGAAACTAATTACCAGTAAGTTCATTTATCTTTTAACCCATACTTCTTATGTTAGTAAGTAAGTGTACAACAAAACATGAAGAGAACACATTTTCTTTGACCAAATACGTAGGCAGTTTCGCAATTTTTTGGCAGAGACACATGAACGGTAGGTTCGTTACAATTTGTTTGCCCCTAAATAAGGATGTTTTGGTGTTTCCATTGTATATGGTTTCCAAGCATAAATGTGTCAAGATGCAAATCCTAGTTACGCACTAGTAGATACTTATGTTACGGCCAACCGTTATTTTTCCTTTCATACATCTATAAAAACCCTTTTCATATCTGGCCTCCGCATATATTCAAATATAAACCGATGTTTTGTATGAACATTGGCGGACATCTGCAAACCTTAAATAATTAATAGTCATGAAAAAGCACGAAGTTTGCGCGGGGTCACAAGAAAACCGCTAAAACTCTTCAAACTAAGTAAATTTATTAACTGTATAGATAAGTTTTTAACCCCCAATGATTCGAGTTAACAACTTTTATAATGTAAACGTGCCAAAGGTATATTTGATTTTACGGAATACTAACCTGACTTAAATAACTAGAATATACATTTAGAACTTTGATTCAAGAAATGTGTTCAATATATAAGAGAAATTACTAAAAGACGCTCAAATAAGAAATACATTTATATAGGTAAGTAATTTTATGCACGAGTACACGGATACATCCAATCCGATACGACTCATACGACATCGTTTAATTCGACGAAGAAGATAAATTCAAAGTCCAAAATGTATTTCTTTTCAATAGTACATTACCTTATAGTAGCTGACAGTCTTTAAAGTGTGTCTCAAATAAATCCCCACGAGCATAAAATTATACGTAAATTTACGGAGCCAAGGGAGTTTATTGTTGTGAAAAAAGAAATGAAATTAGCCGTCAGTGATGACATGACAGACAGGGAAAACGTAATTCAATGTTTTGTGGCGTTGTTAGGGAAAGCTGTAATTTATATTTTTTTGTCTAACTCGTATAATTGTTCGTGTTAAGCTGTATAATAATAAATACAACATAATAATACGGGTGTGATGTTTCGTATGTTTTAAGCCACATAAGATAGTAATTTTATATTCTAACAATTTATAAAATCTTGGCAAAACTTTTCAGCTTAAAAAGCTATTACAATGTTTTTTAACGTACTACAAAATTTTATCTTGTACGACCACTACCCGAAAATGTCCCTAAACTTTAGCGTAAATAAATATTAGAGGGATGAAGCGTGTAAACAGTAAAGTGGAATGTTTGGCCTACAACGACGTAACAACCTATAAGAATGGCTCTAGCCTAATCTAGTCTCTAAAATTCGACCCTTAAAAGCGAGAAAATGATACATTTGACCCCAAGTCCGTTAGTAGTCTATAAAAAATAAACGAAGCCTTGTTCAACCAAAATATTACGTTACATCATTAACTTTATCCAATTTGTATATAAATAAATTGTTGCGAATCGGACTGCTGTAAGTAATGAAATTATTATAACTCGGACACATGATAATCTGTTACAAATTGAAGGGGCAATCTACCTATGTACACTGATTACTTTGTCACAAAGTATTGCATAAATAAAGTTATATCCATGAAGATATTTTCTCTTGAAAGTAATTAGAAACTAAAAATGCCTAGAACTATGTATTACTTACTACACAAACGACTCCATAAATTCTATGACATTTTTGAGCTTCAATTTGAATCTCATAAAGACATTTGAATTGGTTACGTGTCAGCAACGTGTTAAACCACGATAATCGATGACTTTAGTTAGAAATATCGTTATCTCCTTTCCTCGTCACAGTTCTGAACAAAAGCAATTTTCATTAAAAACTCGCTTTTTATGGATTACCTAATTTATTTCTTATTGATGACGTAGCTTCCGATTCTACGGAACATGACTTTACGAGCTTTCATTCGACAAAATATGATTTATGGCGTAGTAATCATAACGAGGTTTGTTTTTGTTACGTAGATATAAGAAAATGTCCAAGTTATTCGCTTTGTATTATCCTGGTATTTCCATTACACACAACATTATTATGATATAGTTAACTAGAAGAATGTTGTGGTAATTAGGGCTGGTTCCCTTGTTAATGTTACCTTGTTAATGCTCCTTTACGAAAGTACATGTTGTGGATTCTGTTTTGCACTTATGTGCAAGAAATATAAGACATATCAAGAAATCTCAGCCTTGTAGCAACTACTCATATTTTCATGCTTTTTGCGTTGACTCGTATCATGTAATAACTGTTTCATTGTGACGAAGAAACTAAATGATACCTCCAAGTTACCACATAACGTTTGATGCTGTAGTAAGGTCGCGGAGTCACTGAATAGAGGCGAAATAATATTATTATTTTCGTTGCGGACTACAAAGTAACTTATTAACCTAAATCCGCACTATGAAAATGGAATATAAGCAGTTGTCAAAGTAGCTGTCTCGTAATATTTAAACAGGAAATGTTCCTGTATCCACCAGTCACTAGTGACCGCAATCGTATTAAAATAGGTACATACCAGGCCTTTTTAACCCCTAAAAGGGAATAACGCAAATTCCTTTGGTCATTTCACTACCGAGATACATACAAAACGAGATTAACATCATTTCAGGATTAAGCAGGCTTCTGTTTTTAAACATAGTTTTTAAAATTTGTTTCGTTGTCCTCACACGACTGCTCTACAAATAGTTTATAAATGTGATTATGATAATAATATTAGAAACGATCTATAATGCATTACATAATTTTATTAATCTAGGTACTACTTATTTAACTTTTAAGGGCAGCAGAGATTAATTTGTGTGTGTGCTCCAATGTCAGTCATTTAATCATTATTTATGAATATCCAAACTAAAATTGGGATGCTTTGTTTCAGGATTTCGTACGCACCATCGGAAGGTCGGTTCGACCTGCTGGTGTCGAACGTGTCGTACGAGCGCGACAACGGTCGCTTCGAGTGCCGCGTGAAGGCTGGCGGCTCGGGGCGCACGCTGCACGCGCAGGGCCACGCGCTCACCGTGCTCACCAGCCCGCGCGCGCCCGTGCTCACGCCCGGCTCGCACGCGCAGTCCCAGGAGGGCAGGGAACTCAACCTCTCTTGTTCCAGCTCAGGTGGTTCCCCCGAACCTACCATCAAGTGAGTACACGCCACACGCCATACGCATTTCCTTAGTTATTCACTGCACGTTTGTAATATTACTTATACTCCCCAGGCCACGGCACATACATTTTTTGGCAAACGTGCTTTTTTTAAAACAAACAGTTATTCACGGGAGTTGTGAAAATATAAAAAGATGAAAACGCCGCATGTAAACAAGACTGGTGTAAAAAGTTACAAATATTATTTGAATGTCAAAATGAAGCCTAAAAGCTTGTTATAATTAAATTGTACTCAGGTAATGTAGGCATACTTACCTAGAAATGTCTGAATAATTATTTTCACTATATGATGTAAAAGGTTTTGCATAGCATAAGTAAATTTTAAACTTAGTCATGAAAGCAAAAAGTTAAAATTTAGCTTTTGAATTGTAATTGCCGTCAGGCAATATATATCAATATATGTGGGAATTTCTTAAGTTGTTAGAAATGTCATCTTACCTATACGTAAACAGGGAAATTTTAGATATGTTTACGATGCGATGAGCTACGGGAAGCCTTAAAATTGAATTTAACCGAGCGATACTAAACTTGTATCCTAAAGGAGCCGGCCTGATTACATCTGGCTTCAGATCTCACTCGTATGTAATACAAACTATTTCGGTCACTAATTGTGATAGCTAAACATCGAAAGCCCACGTTACAGCATAATGTATTTGATAAGTATATTACTAAGGCCTCAGAGATACAAAAGTCATTAACAGCAGTTCTGTGAGCCCGTATTGCAGGCTAATTATATTCGTCATAATATTCTCTCTGGTGTTTTAATTATTCACTCACGTATACGCCGTTGCCCCGAGAACAATGGAACTGTGTAGGAGGCTCTCGGAGAAAAATGCGTGTCTACTGCGACATTATGAACAATGATTGTGGTTTTAGTCAGGAGTGTTTCTAATTTGTCAAACTGCCGAAATCTTGACGCAGGTCTGCACGACCGGTCGGTAGTAAGCCTCTACTCCACTTTGTACATTTTCGTACCAAACCGTAATTGGCTTTTACCTAACGCATTAAGAAAGGCGTACGGGGAAGATAAAAAGCTGATAAATGCGGTGATAAATTTCATGTAGGCACTGACTCGGATTCAATTAGAGTTGGGGCGAAAAGGCTGGGTACGGTATCCGGCGGCCAGCCGGTTGTCGAAATGACCGTTGCTGGCGCACATATTACGAGCCGGTACAAATAACGAAAGGGAGGCGTGCGCTGAGATGCTTTGCCCGAAAGATTGAAAATTATGTCAATGTGCACGCTACGTGGTTGTCGCAGAGCTAGCACTAGTTTGCATAAAAAGGTCGCCATCTCGGCATCTCGGCCGAATGAAAACTGGGTGTTCTGGATAGACGCGACAAAAACACGGCATACGTGAAGTACCGCACAGACGTGTATCGTTTTACCGGAAATGTGTCCCGGATACATAAACTATGACACGCTGTTGTGTACCTGAAATTATTTTCTTTTTCACCATGCGCTTGTTGTGCAATTTTCATAAATAATTTCGAATTTGGCAGAGTAAGAGACTTAGATTGTTGTGTAATAGTTAGGTGGTAGTATAACATAGACAGGCGTAAGTTTTAAACTATATGCAGTTATTAAATTAATAAATCCTGCGTAAACTTTGCCTTTGAGAATCATGCTCTACTTACTACCTTGCCTTTGCCCAAGCTTCATGTTGGGCTCAACTTTTAGTCAGTGACTGCCTATCTGAACTCCACGACCTATTTACGGGTAAATCAGTATGCCTTAAAAAATAGGTAAGTTATAAATTTATGGTAAAACGTTTTTGCAATTACAAAATAGTAAGTCATGTTATTTATCGTTTTTATGCGAACTATAGAATTCAATCAATTGAATAGATCAATGTAAAAGTTCAATTCAAGTTTCAGCTCAATGCTATAATCAATTGAGGTCCTTTATTTCATTAATTGTAAAACAAAACATTCGAGACTCGCAGTTGACGAATATACCACAACGCTCAAGTTTGTGGTTTACACCTGCTTGTCGTCCATTCTTGTCCCAAGTTACCAAAAAGTTGCGGCTTTGTTACGGACTGTGGGCCCGACATTAATAGCCAAGGACCGCAATTACCCTACTAGAAGAAGCCGACAAGCCTACATGCGTATTAACAACGCCTAAAATACTAACGAATACAACGTAAATAAATAAGAAAATCAAGTTGGGCACACACTAAAGTATGCGTCGAGGAAGGCTTGTGAAACTTTCCTGTTTAAATTTTAAATTCTATTCTGAGTGGGATCTAAAGTAAACATGTGTGGTTTCCAACATATGTATGTACGTACCCGATGTGCATGTATTATTGTAGAAACGCCCGAATTTTGCAAAACATTTAGGGACATTAGCGTATTTTTGTGTACAGCCTTAAACCGAGGAATAATTAAATGTGACTCAGTATATGATCTATCACATAATATTACGGAAATTAAATAAACCTTGGCCGCTGTAAATATTTTAGGGTTTATGTAATTGTTCCCCAGCTTTTTATTGTTATTTGAAACCATAATAGGTCGTTAGCATTTTATTTATAGTGTTTGATGTAAGTAGGTTGTTTTAAACAAGCAATTGCGACCTTAGATTATATAAAACAAAAAATATTTCACATAACTTTCACTCATTATTTTTATATTATTTCTATTTATTTCCTTTAAGATATTGTTCATTCCATATCGACTACTTCATGTAAGTTTTTAATATTCATACATTATACACACAGACGAATGAACTGGACACAGGTGCTTATAAAATATAATGATAATATCAATTGTTTATGAGGTGATAATGACTCGAGACGTATTTATGTAGTCGATACTATAATATGTCTGGCATCGATTTGTATAGTGTCAAAATAAATTGTTTATAGTTGACGTAAATCTAGGTTACACCAAAAAAATACCCATACATGATATAGTTTTCGCCGAAACTCGTTAGTTTACTCTTTAAAGGAGAAAAACCTTTAGAGCTTTCTCAGAAATCGATTACTATGTTTTTCAATAAGGGAAGGCAATAAACAGTATTTACCAAATACAGAAGGGTTCCCGACTAATGTAAATTTACTTTTACGGTACTACTACCCATTCTTTATACACGGTCTAGATTTATTATCGACAGTGGAAAATTGTGATTTAAAGACTTATATAGAAACAGTTATTTTTGTATAAACATTTTTTGACCACTATCTAGCTTGATGGAAAGAAACGAAGTTTTATACAAAAGATACGTCTAGAGGTCGTCTATTATTGTTGTTAAATGCGTTGATGTGATACGTCATTCAAGTACCTTTTCTTATCGTGTAAAAGAAAAAAGAAAATATGTATTTATTTTTCAAAGAAGGCCGGTTTTAATGTTAGTTATTTTTCAGATGGTACCGCGAAGGTTCAACGTATCCATTGGAGGCGACGATGGTGCACGCCAAGACACGATCAGAGCCGACGGTAGCGACTCTAACCTTGATGCCGACGAAGGAAGATGACGGAGCCGTGTTCCGTTGCGTGGTGTGGAACAGAGCCATGTCTGAGGGCAATCAGCTCGATGCAACTGTTGACCTGAGCGTCAATTGTAAGTACTTTCACTAGTTATTTTTCTATTATTTCAGCCATGGTCGACCTGTTCTTCCAAATTGTCACGGTCTTGTTCTAACACTTTAAACATAGCAAGCATTAAAACCTAATAACCTATTTAAAAGAACACATTTTATGTTTCCCAAGAATCAAAATTTAAAACCTCATAGAATCCACATTAATAACAAATGGTCTTCACCCGGTTCCGCTACACGGGGTCACGTTAAGTGGTTTATTAATACGCAAACGAGTTATTGATATCTTGAGCTAAGGTACGTACAACAATACCACGAATAATGCAATACGAACGTCAGTAATTACCAGGATGACGGTTGTTGTGAAAATAAAGGAAAACATCGTGCTCCTACCAGATGCATTTATTCACACGCAAATCGCAGTGCGCCGCATTGAACGGTTGTAAGTCAGAATTAAATTGTATCAAGACATTTTGATGTAGTAAGACATATTACATAGGTATTTTTGCATCTTTCCATACATACAGCTTCCTTTAGTCTAAAAGACATTGAATAAAGGAATATCAAGATTTATTATATAGCTACTATGATAACAGTGACAAGTACTTTCAAGAGCGTGTGTTAGTCCTTGTTCAAGATGGTTTTTTAGTTATTCTGCTATTCGAGGCGGAGACAAATCTAGCGAATGAAGACCTTGAAAATCGATCCAGCAGTTTTAGCGTTGTGTATGTATAACAAACCCAACTTTGTATATGTAGAAAAGATAGTAGATAGATATAGCGCCATTCATCATTCTGCCTTAGAATGGCAGAATGATCGAATAAATACGGCTATTTTGGAACACTAAAGGCCGTGTCACTGGGCTATCACAGTGAGACTGAAATCAATATCGATGCAATTTATCACGTTTGGAATTCGCACCGCTCGCCTCTGTCCCGGGTGTGTGATTGGGCGCATCAGTAGCGGTCACCAGCTCTCGAATAACTAGTTTTACTACATTACTACGCTTCGAAATTTGGCCCTTAATTATTTTACCAGATTAATCTTAATCGCCCTCATAATAATGAATAAGTTTAATTAAAAATAGTATACTCATAATCCCAGCTTACGGAAAGTTCCGGACTCTCATTGGGATCCAAATTTATAAGCTACTAGCGTCCCGCCCTGGCTTAGCGCTGTTGTCATTTATTAACGAATACCTTTAAATTTTATAAGAAATATGTACAATTAATACTTCGTTTATCCATTTAACGCTGTTTCTGTGTTATACAAATTATGTTATTTTATAGAATTCAATAGTGAGTCTGCCTTTTCATGGCAGAAACAATTTTTTTACGCACTTTCAGCAATACTGTTTTGCTGCTAACGCTTCGAAGGCGCCATTGACTGATTGACTTTCCACAATCGTTTGTAATTCGTGCTTGTTTTTTTGTTGGGCGACAACAGGCTATACATATCAGGTCAAACATTCCGGAACGCTACCGGCGTTCAAACCATTAAATGCTCGCTCCGTACGTAGTCATGAAAACAAAACACTAATATAATCAATAAACAAAGGACTAAATTTGAAAATAGATATACATAATTAGAAAACATCTAAAATTAGACTTTAAACTAACACAAATAAATATGAACAAAAACTTTATGGATCTACTATAATTTAGTAAACATATGTTTGGAACACATGTCGACTAAAATAGCAGTTTTGGTGAGAACTTAATTCTAAACGATTGAGTGAATACTTAGTACTGTATTACTGTGTAGATCATTGTTCTCGATAAATGTTATTGCTACATTTGAGTCACAAAGGTTCATAAGCCGTTCAAAATTGGTCGTTAGTACTAGATCTTATCTAAGGTACTTAAATCGTAAACGCGTGTTGAAGATTCACACTCAATTAGTGAAATGCCTTGCTAAATATAAGCAGGTACTAAAAAATAGACCAGAAAAGATATTTTCCTTCACATTAAGGAAGAAGCCAACAAATTTTAATATGAGAATTGTATCGCAAAAGTTGAGACAACAAGTTCATTTGTCACGTTAGTGTACGCCTACGTTTTGTTATTCCATGTTTACGTTTAGGCAGTTACGTCATCTAGCTTTCACTAAATAAAATATCCAGGCAGGCCAATGACACTGCGGATCTCTAAAACATTTATCAAGTAAATAAATACGGAGAAAATTAAGTCATGTTTATACAATGGTACGATTGCAAATAGTTTCATGTATTTGATTTTTTCTAGCAAATTTTATTCCTGCATGTAATTAAGGATTAAGCATTGCGCTGCTTAATCAGTTATTTTAGGTTGAAGTTACGTTATGACACTATTCAGTACATCTTATGGCTTTGAAATGGAAAAATACCAAACAACACTTTAAAATGTGCGATATCATAACATACCTAGAAAAATCTCGGTGTTTAGATAAGTTAGATTTCCATACAAATAGCATAAAATCAGCTATTGGTATAGCGGAAGCTCATATAAGTCATACGGACGACGCGCGCAGTCACGTCGAGTGTAAAGAGCATTATATAGTGTTTGTACAAACTCCTTTTCTGCGTTGAAATGTAGTTCTCGGCATAGGAATCCCAGCGCGGAGCCGCGGTGCCGCGGAGCCAACGGCCATCAAAACGTAAAAGCTCTTGGCAAATAATCTCAATGACCTGAACTTGCTCTCTCCGCCTCGGGAATGGAATCCTGCTAGCTATTATTTACAGGATGCTACTGTGAAACTAAGGTTATAAATACTCTTACCCGTTAGTCTTGGCCGAGGTTTTTTATTTATTTATTTATTTATTTATTTATTTTATGTAGTTAATTAAAACGGTGCAACACCAATTACAATAATTAACATGCAGACAGAAAATCAAAACAAACACAGTAAAAATATATAGTCATATACAGCATTTCAATGATTATCAAACTAACAAGGAACAGTGGACAATCTTGCATACTTTCTCTCACAGAAACCCAAACACACACGCATTACTTTACTCCACTCATCCACAAACACATCAAATTCAGGGTTGGCAGTCAGAAGGGCGTTGAGCGTCTTAAGAATACGACATATAGGAGATTCAGCTCTGGCGACTGTTTTGCATGTCGGTGGGGCGAAGAGATTGTGCCTGCAGTTCTGACGGCGACCGATGTATTTGTCGGGGACAAATAGGCGGCAGAAAAGGCTGTGGAGCTCTGGGCAGTCGATTTGGCCCCGTAAGGTTTTACAAGCTACAATGAGCTGATCGAAGCCTCTTCTTACCTCCAAGGAGTTAAAGCCTAACATCCCTAGCAGATAGTTTGTCGGGTACATGAAGGGAAAAAAGTTGTATAACCTTTTGAAAAAATACCTCAGAAAGGTTTTTTGCACCTTTTCGATCATGAGTGTTTGGGTAGCGGTGTAGGGGTGCCAGACACAGGCACTTGACTCAAGCTTGCTTCGAACCAGAGTAGTATAGAGTAATCGGATAACATTGGGATTGCAGAAGTCGCGAGCATTGCGCAAAACAAAGCCCAGGCGCCTGAAAGATTCTTTCGCGAGGGAAGAAATGTGGTCTTTGAATGTCAAACATCGATCGAAGGTCACGCCCAGATCCTTTACGTTGGTGACTCGAGATAATACTTCACCACCCAATCTGTAATTGTAATGGATCGGTCGCAACCCCCTGCCGTATGTCATGACGTGGCACTTACCTATATTGAAAGGTAGCTTGTTTACCATGCTCCACTCATAAACAGCGTCAATATCCCTTTGTAAAAGTTTGCAATCCTCGTCCGTTCTGATTTGAGCAACCAATTTAAGGTCATCGGCGTATAGCAAGCATTTGGCAAAGTTAACTCTTGTGGTCAAGTCATTAATCATGATCAAGAAAAGAAGCGGCCCCAGTATGGATCCCTGACTCACGCCCGAACGGGTGGAGTAAGGCTTAGACTCAAAGCAACCGTGTCTGACAAACTGCTTGCGATTGCGCAGGAAGCCGGAAAAGAACCTGACGAATTCGATCGAGAAACCAATGCTCTCCAGCTTTGTCAAAAGCACATCGTTGTCGACTCTGTCGAAAGCTTTTCGGAAATCCAAGTATAGAACATCGACTTGCCTCCTGTTGTCCAGGCCACTTGATATGTAGTCCACATGAACCAGTAAATTTGAATTGACGGAGCGACCCGGTCGAAAACCGTGTTGGGCATCCGACAGAAGCATATTTACGTGTTTGTAAATATAAGCGTGCAGAATATGCTCGAAGACCTTGGCGATGGTTGGGAGGATAGCAATTGGTCTGTGCCCTTCTACAGATGTTTTGTCAGAAGTTTTAGGGATGGGAGTGACTCGCGAAGTTTTCCATTGCTCAGGGTATACGCCGGACTCGAGAGCTAAGTTAAAAATATGACATAGAGGAGCTGCTAGGGTATCATTACATCCCTTAAGGACATAGGGTGGGATGTTGTCTGGGCCAATCGAGCTACAGGGTTTAAGGTTGGCAATACCTTTCATTACGTCAGGTGGGGTTAAGCAGGGGAGAGGAATATTATTTAGCACACCACTGAGATCAGAGAACTTTGGGTCTAATTTAGGTGCATCGGGCTGAAATACGCTAGCGAAGTACTCAGCAAATGCCTCGGCTGCTTTAACGCCCGAACAAGTCTCGCCCTTGTGGATGACGTTTGGCTCGAAACCACCCTTAGTTCTGAGGCTAGAAAAGTGCTGCCAAAAGTGTCGTGGATTTTTGCGTATACTATTTTCAACGCTGATGCAGTGGGACCTGTATGCGTTCTGAGTCCTCTTTTTTAGGTTCGACCGTAGTTTACTAAACTCTGCATAAGTGACATCAGATCGCGAGACCTTCCAACTATTATGGAGTTTAGTTTTTCGCCGAGTGTCGTTCACAATATCCCGCGTAAACCATACTGGATACCTCCTATTATTATGAGCGTTCATTCTCTTCTTTTTTGGAATTGACGAATCAAAAACTTTGTAAATTAGTGAATAAAACTTATCTGCAGCAGAGGGGGCGTCATCGCAATTAAAGACGTGTTGCCAGGGAGCAGAAGAAATTTGTTCACTTAAAAGTGTGTAGTCCCCTTTGGCAAAATTCCAATCCTTACTTCGATCAATGTTGCTGGGATCCAATTTATCATTTTCCTTATGCGTTTTGATAGTTAACGCAATATCTAATGGAGGGTGATACAAATCGATTGGAACCAGCTCCGTACCATCAACGTGCTCACAGTTCACTTCACTGCCCTCCCGAGCCAACACCACATCTAACTTACTCCCACGCATATTCCACACTTCATTCATCTCATTCATACTACAGAAGCTTAAGAAGTAACAGTAATAATTGTTGACATTTACAGAAGCACTTTTCAAGTTAAGGTCACCTAGTATCATCACAGTTCCATTCAAATTGGAAATAATGTTCTCAACTTTGCAAAACCAAGACATGTAATCGTCATCAGTTGCTGAGGGTTTGATATAGACAACGCATACATATATTTTCTTGCCATGAATTATAATCGTTGCCCATAAGTCTTCACCACATGCAGTCTCAAGATCACGCTGTCTGTTCATGGTAATGCCAGGGCGTGCAGCCAGCAACACTCCGCCGCCCGGAGTAACTCTATCTCTGCGTAGAATGCGCCAATCTCCTATTGAAGTTTCGGAGTCCTCTACAGAACTATCGAGATTTGACTCAGTTACGGCTATCAGGTCGTGCTCGGAAAGCAACAAGCTAGATCGCCACGTTGGTAACTTGGTTTTTAGCCCACGCACATTTTGGTACAGTATCCGCAGGTAGTTGTTGCGATCCGTAGAGCTGGGCAAAGCAATAATGGTATGGTGGTTATTGGGGGTCGTTGCTTTGGCCACGAAAATTGTGGCGCCAAGGTTTGACGCATATATCCTCAGCCCAGCTTTGAGGTGCCATAACTAGTTCAGCCAGCTTTGAGGGCACACCCACCTTGAAAGAAGCATATTTGCCTCGGGGTTTGAGCATATCCACCGTACAAACATCAGTTCCACAAATAGTAGTTAGGTGATCTCGTACCTGGCCTTCCGGTGTACCCTGCTTGACGTAGAAAAGGTGCAGGTATCTCCATCTTTCTGAGGCCTCTAAATTTGTAGTACCAGGAGCTGCTGTCCCACGTAGAACATTACTGAGTGAACGATGGGAGCGCCTGTGTCGAACTTCAGTCCAACCGTCTTTCGATTGTCCGTCCTTGTCTGTATCGCTCAGTGTCACGTCCGCTGCAGCAGTAGGCAGTGGCAAGGAGACACTGTTGATGGGAGCTTGACAGGTATCTGACGCATCCAGTTTACTGGGAGGGTTTCTATTTCGCGGATTCGTCTCAGCAATATCTCTTTTCATAGACTTGCCCCTTTTTAGCACAATAGCTGTGGGATCCCCTACCTTTCTAGCATCGAGGTTTGGTGGTGGAACGTTGGATAGCTGGGACGTAGACGGAACCATACTTAAGAGTTGCATTCCATTATGACTCTTTTCCTGATTCTTGCCTTTCGCACTCGTTTTTTGACTAGCTGACTTTACTTCAAGGCCACTGGTAGCTTTATGAATGGCCGCACATTGATTTTTAATTTCAGTCACTTCCTTAACCAGTGCGGACAGCATTGCGTCATGTCCAGCTTTCCACAAGGACAGCTTCTGCTCATATTCAGTCCGCCATGTAGTCAGTAGCTGCATGAGCTCACTCTTCCATTCCCAACATGCGCAAGACGGTTTGCTGGGTGAATGGTCGATATGTGGCCGCTGGCCCCTCTTGCCGACATTCACATAAGATTCCCCGTATCTGGAACCCGAAGCAATGTCAGGAACAGGTTGAGATATTCCTGGTCCGGGGGTCTTCAGAGATTTAGGAGGGGTGCGATTCATGTTAGCCAGTTATAAAGATGTAGCGGATATAATATATTATCTGACAAGTGTTTGCGACTGGCGTACAAAAAATATGTAATGTTCAAAAAGTTGTTATTTATTATTTCTGCACCTGGAACGTTTATGTCAATGTTTATGTGTATGTTTCTTTGCGGAGTGTTGGTAGCACTGGTGCCGTCGCCGGCGCGCAGGTAAGTTGCGCACACCGTTATCGCACTTTTGTCGCGCACTTAACCGTCAGTATCCGTTGCACCCACGTTTGAGTCACAGTGATTAGCACTTTTAGCAGTCTCGTTATAAGTTTTAATTATCCAATAACAGGCTAAACCTTAATAGGATTAGATCAGCACTGAAGTATTTCAAACTATACTTGCATTTTAAAACACGAAACTAAGTATAATACTCGTAAAATAATTATGTAAACAACAGAAGCAAATCTAAACGACCAGCGCGTTTGCAGCGCGTTCCAGACTGTCTTTGTACTTGTCTGTTTTTGTACTTGTTTAATTAACATTGCTTCTACTTCTCACTTAAATAGTCGGGCTAATATAGTTAGGTGCTAAAGAAAAACATGGGGTCAGTAAATACACAGCAGTATGATGGCATGGAAAAAAATGATTAAAAACTGCATCCAAGGTATTATTTATTAAAAAAAAACTCTGAAAATAATAACAATAATAACCACAAATGCTGAATTAAATACATACAGGGTTTCCGTTCTACTTTGTTGTAAGTTTTGCTACAAGAACACATTTTTATAGTACATAGTTCTGGTTGGTTTAGGAACGCAATAAAACAAACTCTGAAATTCGAGAGTTGTTAGATGAAACGCCCAAGTTAGAAATTTTGTTTTTGTTGCGGTATGCCAACATTTAACTTGAAAGAGACTAGATGTAACAGGTAGATTTTAGTATAGTACAGTATAGTATGGTACAATTATTTGTTAGGAGGAATTACAAAAATAAAGACGGATCTAAGATGAAGTTTCGTTCCGCTAACACATTATCATGAGCACCACAGCGAAGATCTATTCTAGGATTTCATTGACGTATTTAAATGCTGCTTATTTGCCTAACAAACACACCGAGCTGTCGACGTTGTGGAATTATATACTCTGTATTCAGCGTTCGTATCTATTCAAGTAGTAACGGCTCGGTCAAAAGCAATAGGTGTTATACAGGCTAATAACATAAATTACAGAGAATGCGGCGATTGCGTTGCAAGCTAAATTGAAATTCTGTGGCAAGCGATAGCTAACGGCCACAAGAGTGTAATATACTGCCAAAAACGCCAAGTGTTGAGCAATACAGCACCTTGCCGTCGGCTCCCTATAGAACTCAATTTTCTGAGACTATTAAGCTCAAGCACGGTTTTATGGATTTCCTTTAATTTGCCAATATAGGCTAGATAGAGTTTAGCTTCAGCTAAATTAGTGCAAGCTAGAAACGTCGCCCCCGAGCTCCCTGTAGAATATTCAGCGCTTTAAATTTTTATTTAAAAATAGCGTTTCTCTTGTCATCTTAGCGTCTTACTCCGGAATGCTTATTCTTCTGCATAAAGCTTAAGCTTTTATTTGTACAAAGTATGAAACTATGTATGGATGTAAACCTAATTAAAGGCTGACAATATTCTAACCACCGTTTGTTTGAAAGGACATCTGTAAACTATTTCACCACACGTCATCTTAAATAGAGGTGTTCGGTTACAGTAATTAATGATGACAGCAAAAGCCACATAAGCTATTTACCGGGCACTATTCCAATCCACAGCTGTAACTGAACTGTACTGAATGCATGACATAATTGTTTTGATCTTTAACGCCAAAATGTTACTGTTACAATAGATCACTAACCCCGTGATTTAATCAAATCTAGCGAACAATTTTCGTCCCACCATATGTTAAAGCAGCCGACTCGAACATAGCTTGGGAAAAAAGGCTAGGCAGAAGACCATATGTTTAAAAAACACATTTGTAAAATAGGTTCGAATAATATAAGCAAAAAAAACTATTAGATCCCAGCTCTCCGCATCTGGATAATGTTTGTTTTAAATTGACCTGAATAAGTAACATTTAACCAGATGAATAACGCGCATCTTGAATACGTGCACTGCATGTTTTAATTCTGACGGATTCTGTAAACAAATTTATTATTGGTACGGTTCATACAAGCTAACCGGACTAGCACATCCGCTTCCTCTGTATTACGTTAAGAACACAAACCGTCTGCAACCATATATACACAACTTGCGATGAAAATAATCTTTAGAAGTTTGATTCGTACACTGAAAATGATTGCAAACAAACATTTAACATAGATAGGCTAACTCAGCTATTGTATGCAGCATTGTGTTTTTATTTTTGTATATTCCTTATGTTTCAATGTTATATTTTCAAATCTAGTAATTAATCCCCTACAATAATTTACCACTTTTCCTATTTCTTTTTTACCAGGAAGAATTAACGTATTTTTGTTGACTTCCTCAAATTAATTATCCAATAAAAAAAAACAGTTCATTAACCTTTTTATTTTCATTGTTTTAGATTTTCCTCGTGTTGATGTAGCCCCCGAAAATCCTTTGCGAGTAGAAATTGACGGAGTTGCTACCATGGAATGTAAAGTGGATGCCAAGCCAAAAGTGACCACTGTCAGATGGACAAGAAACGGCAAATACATCTCTAATTCCTTTACACACATTATTCAGGGAGTTACAGTTCAGGATGCTGGTAAATACACTTGCAGCGCAGACAACGGATTAGGACGTCCTGGAGAGAAAGAAATGTACCTTGATGTACTGTTCCCTCCAACTGTCACAGTCGAGTCTAAAACTTACGAAGCCGAAGAAGGCGGAAATGTCGAAATTAATTGTTTAGTATCTGCAAACCCTGAACCGACGTCAGTTGAGTGGACGATGGAAGGGAAACCTGACTTTCATCAAACTGGAAACAATCTCACCTTAACGCGAGTAAATGCCGAGATGGCCGGAACATATGTTTGTCGTGCAGTGAATGTTATATCCTCTAGTAATGGAAAGCGTGCGGAACGATCGAACAGTGCATCAGTGGCTGTACTTGTGCGACATAAGCCTGGTCTCGCACACATTAGTCCTGACAGACCGGTAGCTCAGGAAGGAGCAGGCGTCACTCTTACCTGCAGTGCTAAGCCACCAGGCTGGCCTGCTCCACAGTACCGATGGTTCAGAGACATCGACACAAGCTCAGACGCTAAACCAACTGTCCTAGCTACGGGTAATCAATACTCTATACCTAGCGCACATCTCGGTAGTGAAGGAGTTTACCACTGTCAAGCTACTAATGAATTAGGTCACGGTGAGCTCGCATCCGTCACACTTGAAGTACACCAACCGCCTCGTTTCCAAACAAAGTTACAAACTCATATGACCAAACGTTCAGGAGAACAAGATTTCACGGCTACTTGCAGTGCTCAGGGCAAACCGCGCCCTACCGTGAAGTGGTTCAAAGACAACGCTGAGATTAAAGCCGATACTAACTTATACGAAGTCAAAACTGATATAACTGAAAGCAGAAATGCAGTTTATACTGTTCAGAGTACTCTCAAATTTAACGGTAAGGCGAGGCCGAATACTAATGATCTATTGCCGGACGATAGAGGAATATATTCATGCGCATTCGAAAACGAAGTTAAAAAAGTCGAATCTACAATGCATCTGCGAATAGAACGTAAGTGCCGTTATGTTTTTTTTTTTTGCAAATGTTTACTGCCTTGGTTATTTATGTTAACCATTGGTAGATAGGTTTTCTTTTAACTCATTATAATTAATGTTATTTTCATTATTCCAGACGAACCGATATCAATTCGACAACATAATAAAGTTGCTTATGACGTTATGGAAACCGCTGAAATATTATGCAGGGTTCAAGCATACCCCAAGCCAGAATTCCAATGGTTTTACGGATCAAATACTGCGCCATTGCAGATGTCGTCTGACGGACACTACGAAATAAACACAACGACCGATAATAACGATTCCTACAGGAGCGTACTGAAAATAAAAACGGTGAAACCTCAGGACTATGGGGATTACTACTGTAAAGTGAAAAATACTCTGGGGAGTATTCGACCTCAAATAAGGTTACAGCCTAAGGGGGCACCGGAGTCTCCTCGGTCGCTGGAGAGTCAGAAAGTGGGGCCGACGTATGTGACGCTGAAGTGGGAGGCTGGGTTCGACGGCGGGTTGTCGAGCACGAAGTACTTCGTGCGGTACCGGCGCGTGTCGCCGCGCGGCTCGGGCGCGCCCGCCAGCGCCGAGCACTGCGCCTCCGACCGCACCTCCGAGTTCGACTGGATGGAGTACGACTGCGGCCGCATCAACCCCTGCAACGTCACGCGCCTCGACCAACACAACTCCTACTCCTTCAAGGTAAGGAAATACTTCTTACATAAGCCATGATTTCTGTAATAAATAATTATATTTCTAGATATTTGGACTTCACGTAGTAACAAATTGTGACTTGTAACAGTAAGCGAAAATAAGAAAAATGTTACTTAATTTTAGTTAGAGAAAATGCGATAACGAGTAGTATAGAAAAGTAAAAGGTATAAAAAAGTAGATTCTTAATGATTTGTAACGTTGGTTAGAAAAAGTTCTTTGCTCATTTAATCCAACTTCAACTTTTCTAAGTCCGTAGTTTTCTTTAGGTACTTTTTATATCGGTTAGATATTTATGTCAAATACGGTATTAACTTACATTTTTGTTTTTCATTGTTATCGCTACCGACAGCATCTCACATTTGTTTTCAAGGTAAATCATCCGGCGCGCGCCGGTAGTTTATTTACGTTACAATATTTTGTTTTACGTTTTGTGCCGTCGCTATGGTTTTCGACACGCTTTAGAATGCTCACTCTAACGCTTGCGCTACTGCGAGTTATTAAGTTGTGTTTTCAACTGCAGGTGAAAGCGGTGAATACTAAGGGGCAGAGTAATTATTCGAATGAGATAGCAGTGACGACGAAGGTGGACAAGATCAATCCCCCGGAGCAGGTGACGTACGACCCGAGCTCGCAGGCGATCGCCTTCACCGTCACCCCCACCTGCCTGGCCCTGGTGGGGGTCGTCGAGGGCCTCGCCACTATGTCAGGCACGCCCGGCTGGCAGGTAAATATACTCCCAATCTCATTTCAAATTACTTTTTTCTGCATGAACAATATTTTCACCTCACTACACCTTTTATTCACTAGTGTTAACTGCTTGTAGTGCTACATGTATTTTTATACTGCTTAAGTACGCTATATTTTAGATATGTAAGTGTTTAGAAGCTCTCGATTACCCACACAGTTCCCTTTGTGATTTTAAATCAGCGATTTGTGATTTCGTTAGAACAGAATCAGAATCGCTAATCGACCACAACTACTACTACATTCGTCGTGCTTGAAAATAAATTATACAAATAGAAATATATCGTTAGCTATATCAAATAATGTTTCTCTATCTGAACGTAACATTTTATGATAAAAAGGAATATTTATTTAGCATTCAGAAATTCTCTTCTACTTTGATCAATTTTTTTGTTTAAAGATAACCAAGGTACCTTTATTATGTTCCCTTGAATATATTTCAGTCACGAGGGCTTTTCCCAACAGAGATTATCCATTTGTTATGATATTATTTTATTGGAATGGTCACCCATCCACAGACGCAGCGCGGTTTAACTTGCAATCGATCGGTCTGTCCGACTTGAACAGTACAATCCACGTTCAGTTTTAGGCTAGCCGCATTAATTGAGTGTAATATGTTTTATACTAGCTTTTGCACGCGGCTCCTCCCGCGTTGGTTTGCCTCTTATCAAGTTCTATCAACATTGAATAAGCGTAAAAGCGTAACAGACAGACATACAGAGTTGATTTCTCATTAATAATATTAGCATGGATTCTTTAACGTTATCCTGAGAATCCGTGTGAATGTGATCTGACAATGAAACTTCAATATTATGAGAGTCGGGAAAACAAAAACGCTCTCATATTTTATAAAAAAAATACATGTTTCAAGTCATAATTAACAGCGATGTCTAAAATAATTAAGTGTAATTTAATATTATTCCATTCATATTTTTATCTACATCCAAATTTACACGTGCCATAATTAATAAATATTAAGTTAAAATCCTGTCCTGACTTTTAGTGCGTGAATAATTATTTAACAAAAGTGAAGCCGTGAGCTGTCTTGACGTCAGTTTTATGTCCGTAACGGCTAATTTACCAAACAGTTATTTTATCAAACAAATAATTAAACTGTTATATCGAGTTCAAAAGTTGAACAAAAGCCTGGCGTAAATAACTTATTTATTTTTTAAGGTATCGAACTTTTGTTTAGAATGAAGACTTATATTGAAAGTAAAAACAATAAGAGTAGGTTTTATGTAATTCATACAAATTAAATACCTTCGCACAAATTAATACGGCTTAAATGTATTTACGAAAGTCAAACATGAAACGAATTATGTAATTTGTATTTCAAAGAAACGTTTAAATACTTCGGTAATGCGCTACCGAGAATCTATTGACTATAAAATTATTACGGAAATGTTACCCGTCATCCATTTAATATCATTAATGTGAGTAATTCTGTCTGTCTGTCTAAATCGATTGTGTTAGAATTTCATATAGGGTAAGCTAGGATCCTAAGGAAGGACATAACCAGTCTGAGCTGCGGGCAATGGCTAGTTACACATATTTTCTCAAATCATTCGAAAATTGAAGAAACTTTTCCTAGAAGAATTTATAGTATATAGTACATCCCCTTCCATCATCAAAAATTAAATCTCAAGACCACTCAAAACTGTAGGCAAAATGCACAAAACAATTTAAAACCTATATAGGAACATACCCGTAGGTATATAAGTTCTCCTTTCAGACATTCAGACGTCAAACGTTCTGTTCAATATATTAATAACTCGCCGCAACTCAATGTGAATGAAACCGCGAGCAACATAAGTTTAAACAATGTGATAAGTTTGGGAACAACTAAGTTTAAAATGATTACATTGGTTCGGCTGCCAAGTGTAACGATTTTGGCGATACACCTTAAACTGTTGGCTGCGGTTGTTTGCGGATAAAGCTTATGTATAATAGTGTTAGTGAATGGTTTCGGTGGTCTTACTAATGTTTAGTTAAGTTTCAATTGTCGATTCGTAAGCGTTATGTTCGCGATAACTTTTTTCTATATTTTGACATCTAATTTTAACATTTGATTATACCGGGATTGAGTCAGTCGCTGTGAAAGAATAACGTCAATTTATTTTTGTTTTTTAAACCGCATTAACCGTCTTGAAGTCTATTTAACATTACATAATATGTAACAGGTAGTGGACACAGTTCCCCTTCGCCTGTCTGGCGTGGTGGCGACAGTACAAGAAGCCACCGTGGAACTGCCCTCGAAACCCGTTCGGTCTGCCACACGTCACGTGACAGACCCGCCGCTGGACGACGCCAACCCCCGCATACGACTCAAGATCTGCCTGCAAGTTAATCAAGACGTTTGCAGCGAGTACACTGAAGCAGAAAGTGAGTATTATGCGTTATTTCTCTAGAAAAACATCGGACCTACTATGAATTCGTATCATCAAAGTTTAGCAGATATAAGATGTAAATTCATAATAATTTAGGACGACGGATTTTACCTTAGTTATTAGTTAGTAGTTGAATTATAAAAACCGTAGTAACTATATATTTGAGACTCTGAACTTTTAACGAAGGGATAGAAAATCCACCAGTTTTTGTTGACAGTCTATAAAGACACGATATAAAGTATCGTGTCTTTATGATATAAGTAACTATTTAACTTACTCGTCCTTGAAGAAAATTCGTCCCAAATCTCATTCGAAAGTTCAAGTTATGTTCACTTTTAATGTTCATCTTATGACTTACGACACGGGCCGTTGCCGCCGACAACTTAGCTCGTCAGTTCTGAAGTTCCTAACTACATATTAATGGAGTTACACAAAATACAGCATTTTTCATTCACACTTCGTCAGTTGTGTAATTTTCAAAGACAATGCTCGTTTATTTCTCCTTGTTTACTGTAAATTTGGCGTTTTCGACATTCAATTTTATGAACATCTTATCCTGGCGAATGAATGGATCATAAAGACGTAATAAACTGATTCTATGAAAGCATTATGACGAGGAAAGTCATCAGGAGGTTTTTAATATTTTTGTTGAAGATAATTTAAGTATAATGGTAACCTGAATCTTGCCATTATCATAATTGAAAAAAGGTAGATGATTTGACATTTTCGCATAAGAAGGTATATACGTGTGATTAATTTTGTTTAAAATAGCCATAATATTTTATTATAATGTTTTATTTTCGAACAGTTGGAACGTCTTACATCAAGGAAACGTCTGCCCGGACTACAGCAGCTATTGTTGGCATATTCGTCACTACTGTTGTGGTCTTACTATTCGTTGGACTTCTACTACTTATCTACCAGTGCAGACGTAGGCCCAACAAGAAGGACAGGTCGAAAGACTACGAAATGGACTCAATGAGGCCCGCTAAAGTGACGCCACAGAACCAAGCCCCGCCGCCATATTACCCCAGCTCGGGCATGGAGAACAAAGCTCTAGAGCACTCTATGGACATGGCCTTGTCTATGGATGATTCAAAGACCGCAGTGTACGCCACGCAAGGAGGTTACGCGTACCATGTCCCTCCACACACACAACCTCATCCGGGACAAACTATGCCGAACTCTGATTGTAAGTATAGCTGTCATTTTTTTTATCCTCGTTTCATCATTTTAGGTTGTTTTAGTTGATTCTCATCTAGTCATATTTCTTCTTAGTTCATGTAGACAACGATTATATTTGATTTTACGAAAGGCGTTCAATGTATTTTCGGGTGTGGACATGGATAACAAACAATTGTTTATTTTTAAATGACTGATCTCGTAGTAATCACAAAGGTCACTAAAATATGCATGCAAATTTCCTCGCAAAATGCATATAAAAGCAATAAAAGTAGCATAATCTGTCTGCATATTTTATTTAAAATGTCACATTTTTTACTCTTAACTATCCTGCTCTGACTTATCGGATTATACATCACATAATTTTCAAGTAAAAGATGTAAATTTTCTACCTAGATGAGCCAAATATATAATCTGATCTCTAGATATAACTCATTGTTACGTTTAGGCTATAGGGTAAATGGTTTCACGGAAAAGTCAAAATTTTGCCACCAATTCGCGCAGCAGCCTTGGCAACACGTGGAATGTTAATCCAGTCAATTTATCCTGTCTTTTTTCTTTTATGCCGTAAATTACACGGATGAATAGGATCATTTATCGTTTCATTTTTTTTTGTGTACGAATGAAGCTAAATTCTTTATATTATTTATTTTAATAAAGAGATTTTGATCTTCCTTTTGGCTCTGGCTCTCTTGTTACTGTGTCTTTTACACTTTTACACGTTTTTAGACTGAAAAACGATATTTAATACATTTGCACTTGAAAACTCGCGTGACCACTTGAAATTGGTGTAAATGTACAAATCCGCTATCCGCGTAGCTGAGTACTGGTCCTGGAAAATCTAATACGATTATTGCCATTTATCGACAAAAATTCTTGTAAAAAGTATATTCCCTATTGTCCTATTTATTCCTTAGATAACGTATTTACTCAAATGATTGGTCAAATTACTCACAAGATAATCAACCCTATACCGAAAACACATTGAACTCCGATTAATCACATGTTATTTATACATAGATAGACTATTCTTTATACTTCATTACTTTAATTTATTTCTTTTATGCAATCACTAAGGACTAACTACAGTCATCATAGAAGGTAAACGAACAATGTATCTGGACTGCACGCTTCGCATGTCGCCTTATATCTCGTACCGAGTTTATTATCCTTATCAATGAGGGGTATTTTGTCCGCAGGGGTAAACATGGGCTTCATAGAGAATAGTTATACGAACAGTAACAACGGGGGGAGCGTGAACTCGCAAGACTCTCTGTGGCAAATGAAGATGGCTGCGGCGAACAATGCAGCGACGATGCCGGCGCACCAGGTGCTGGATCGGCAGAGCAACTACGACTACGACCCGATCTCGCATGCGGGCTACCGCAACATCGACGACTACGCGCACTACTCGCACCTGCCGCACGCCAGCCAGCCCGCGCCCAGCGACTATGACATGCGCGCCGCGCAGAACCCCTCGCGCCAGGAGTACTGCTCCGACCCCTACGCCTCCGTGCACAAGCCCAAGAAGCGCATGGATCAGCATATCGGTAAGAAAACATTAACAATCCTCCTCTTCGCGGTTATTTATTGAAAGTATACAATTTTTTGTACAGTTATACCATTTTTAAGCAATTTTAGGTGAAAAAAGTGGTACAATTCAGTGTCACTGAATTAGTTAGATCTCATTAAACAATCGCTCCGTATAAATTACAGCATTTAGCTGATTTCGGTGAATTTCTAAGCCGATCCCAAAATAGCTTAGGAAAGTGCTAGGGAGAATGTCAGTGTCAGTTTTATAGAAGCCAAACGACACATTACAATGTTAGCCTTAGCTTGCGAAAAGTTATCCATAAATTACTTCAGTACATTTTCTTAAAGCGGTGCCACTACGGGCAGTAATGATATTACGCCCACACATTCTAAGGGACCTCGTTAATCTTAAAACACATAATTTTGTTAAATGGAAAGCCACATAGTTTAGTTTGATAATGCTGTGAAACTAGTCGGAGGCAATCTTTGTTTAACTATGAACTTTGAGGTGTTAACCCAGGATGCTGATATAATATGACGTTTTTGTTGTTCAGAATCGCCGTACCACGAGGTGAGTGGTCTGCCGGAGTACGGCATGCGCGGCGGCGCGGAGGAGGGTGGCGCGGAGGAGAAGCCGCTGCACATGTCGCTGGGCTACGACGAGTCGCTGGAGTCAGGCTACTCCACGCCCAACTCGCGCGCGCGCCGCGTCATCCGCGAGATCATCGTATGAACGCGGCTGTAGAGTGCCCCGCCGCGGCGCTACCCTCGCCCGTGACTCGTGCCACGCTCTGCCCCCGAGTCCGCCCATGTCTTCAGTTTACCTCTTCCTCGATCCTGTGGACTCACCATGAACTCTCATTGCCAGTCAGCTAAAGACTTCGCGGAACTGCGAAACCTAATTAAATTTACAAGTCGGTGGTATGGCCCCTAAATAAACTTCGAGTGCTATCGTTTATTGTGAGAATAGTGAATTATAAATGTAGCTCGTGCGTGCGTGCACATTAATTTGTTTGTGATAGTGAGGCGAATAAGATATTTTTATACAGGGAAGGAACACTTGGACTAATATAGATCGGAGTTGGACTTGAAAACTTCGCGAGTGTCGTGAGAATCGTAAGTGCTGAAAGTAACTCTTAAAACGGAAACTAAATTAATTAATTTTGGCATTGAAAACCAAAACTGTTGACTGGTAAGACTGTAATATTCTTTGCAATTTTCAGCCTAATCATAACCTAGAATCAGTTCACTTGCCAACCGAATTGTGTAGGATAAAATTAATCATGTTATGTAGTACTTATGAGCAATGCATTTCTAAAAATTAATAAAAAGACGGCAAATAATAAAGCTAAGGAACAATTTGATGATATACTTTGACTTACTTTTTTTATGATTATTGTTTATTTTGTAGAGAAGACTGACAAGAAACCCCATTTCTATATTATGCTGTTCGAAATAAGATAATAAATCAAACATCTTAATATTATGTTAGAAAATAAATGTAAAAAATATTGCCAACTATTGAAGCGTTCGAATTGATAACAATATTTGTGTAATGTACCGCTCCATACTTTCTTTTGATAAACCGTTCAAACAGGAAAGTTTTGCAAAATGATTCAGTTCTGAACATTACACAAAATTCTCGCCTGGAACGAACGCAGCATAAGTCGATGGAAATTCTAAAAGTTAAAAGCAATAGAGATGCATTGTTCATAATGTTTATATGAATAGATTAAACATAACATCCACAAGGACTTCAGAACATCGTTACGTGTAATAAGGACGCAAGTTGCCATAAAACTACTTAACTAGCTCTTTAATTAAGCTGTCTATCGCGACGAACTGTTAGAAAAGCGATATAATTATTTAGTAAGGTCTTGTTATTTCATGAAAAAACTCTTACTTTCGTCCTTCAAGTATCTTCGAAACGGTTAAGTTTTGTACGACGGGAATAAATATGTGATCTCCATAGCTCATATTTTGTAATAAATGTGGTTTTTTTTAATCATCCAAGTGTAGAATAGTGATCATTGTCAATTGTGATGTTATGGCGTATGTACGTGAAGCACGCTCACCGTAGAGTTTACGAGCACAAAGTAGCGGAGTCCCTATTTGACATGACAAACTTCGCGCTCACTACATACTAATTTAATCAAATAAATTTAGATGGCGTAGTCATTTCAGTGTGTCACGAACAAACAACACTCATATCTAACACACACTAGTTAAGTTAAATGCACAAATACAGGTGAATTACGACAACTGTAAATTCAATGTAGAGATACATAATAACATTTTGTAAACAACATTTCCACGGGAACTCATTTTGTTCGAGACATTGTGTGCAGATTTAAATCTCCAAGCAATATTCTGAACCCAAATAATCTTGTCGAAGCCACAAATTCCTTTTACGCGACCGAAGATGTGATCTGGTAATGACCTCAATTTCTATATGAATTGCACTGATGTCGGGGATAACGACTCCCCGGGAATATTGTTTGGTAACGACCGTAATTATATTTTATTCTTTATTAAAACTGTATTTTAAAATTATTTACTTCGTCTTCGCTTGGATGTAAAAACAAAGATGGCGGCAACGATCTCAGTGTTCATCATCATGTTTAATTTTACACGACGACCGAAGTTAAATAAGTTAGCAGTCTTGATCTGTTTTAAATGTTGTTTACGAAATGTCAGTGCCGTGAGTTTGTCATGTCATAATTACAATTTATAGTCCCATAAACTCTACGCATATGTTAAACATGAATTCAAGCCGCATTCATTACAATGCATTGGTTTGTGAGGAGTTCAGATCTACTAGATTAAGGTTAATTAAGAGAATGATGACATTGGTTTTAAATTATAGATAAGATAAACATTGGTTAATTGTAAATATATACTCTTGTTATGTCAATGTTCATATATGAATTTTCGAAAGATACTCTTTTATTAATGATTTTTAATAAGAATGGGTCCTTAGATTGTATGAAGGGCTCAAATGCTATTTCGTATATACTAGATGTATAAAACATACAATAGGTATATATTTTGGCTTTAGCCTGGGGCGTCATCAGGGTAAGGTGCAGTAGTGTGCACTTAAAGCTGATAAAAGAAATTCTCAAGTCATTGTCTATCAAGTGTGAGGGACTCAGGGTGTCTCGCGCGGACGACATAATCTCTTCCTTACGAGAAACCCCTTTATCGAAGTCCTGTCTAGCCCGCGGTTATAGCCATCGAAAAAAGACTGTCATACTAGAAGTCGAGACATGTCTACGAAATTGTAAAAATAAGTCTATTTTATTTTTGCGTACGGTATTTAGGCAAAGGCACATGGTAGTTTCAGTGTGTGTAAAATACTGCACACAAATTGCTTTTATAGCTTTGGTACATAGCTCTTCGGTCACCGGTGGCCGACGCGGTTTTCAAAGACTTAAATATGTGTACTACTTTACGAGTACACGTTCTAAACAAATGGCTTCTATTAGTGGCCTACGTATATCATACAGTGCGCCAATTTTTATGTACACTGGCCCACAATTCGAGAGCAATAAATTTTTGTTGTAGAACCCTGATATGGGCAAGATGCCAGGTGTGTTTCTGGTTATTCGATCTGTTGACCACTGTACATATTTTTCTGTGCCCTGAAAACCTTTTATGTTGACCACCAAACTACATTTGTTTTTATTTTTATGAATATGATCTGGTGCAATTAAATATGAATTGTTTCGATTAATTTACGTAAATGTATATTTCTTAATTCATTTCCATTTTATTAAGGGTTTACCAAAATTGAATCACCTTGTGCAATTGCCTGCTATACTGATAAACTGCCCGTCGAAAATTAGATGAGATTTAATTATTTTTGTTTAAATATGCTAGTATTTATATTAATGTTGTTAGTTATTAAAATATGTCTTGAGACAATGAAAAGTTAAAATAAATTCTTTATACAATAAATATGACAACGATACTTAAATCTTTATAGTTTTAAAACGTAAATCTCATGAATTTTACACGATTTAAATATATTTAGTATTTTTCACATTCTTTAAGTGCTGCTTATATTCAACTAAGTGTATATATCCTAGACATCTTATAATATTTTTTTACCTAAAAGTCTAGACGAAGGTAAATATTAAGATATTAATTAAATAGTTCTCAATATGGCACCTATTTAGTTAAGAATTCCTAGATTTTTAGATAAAGACTGTTTATTTGAAATCTGTAAAATAGAAGTCTAAAAATAAAGCCTATACTTTACTTAGGTTTTTAGAGCTTATGCGAATCATTTCATTTTTCTGTAATTACAGAAAAATTACAATAATTTGAATCTTTTAATCAGCAAATTACATTTATGTTGGCATGATTTGCGAAGGACAGATTAGCTTATCGATACGCAATTTCTATCGCATTTAGTTTTTGTATTAGTGAATTTAATTTGCATAAAAGACAAGTCATTATAAATATTTTATAAAATAGCTTTCTTGGTCCGCAAATGACCTCGTCTTTCTATCGATTTGTCTGTTATGTAAATCAGCTATGTTTTATATAATTCATGATATTTTTATAAATACTGTAAAATAACGTCTTATTTTGGACATTGAATATTTTGATATATATTTTTTATTATGTATGAATATGTTTTCCAATTTATTTCGGACTGTCTTATCATCCAATTTAAGATTGTGTAATTTCTAAACCATGGATCATTTCAATAATTATAAAAATCTACTTACATAAGAAACACGAGATTTTGAGTTTCGTTTAATTCAATTACTTATTATAGTTTATTTTACCTGTATTTTAACAGAATAAGAATATTTCTTGCTACTCGTTTAATCATATTATGATGAAACTGGTGAGCTTGAAATATGCTTATATGTAACGCAGACCAGAAAAATTTTAGATGGAGGCGTGAACTAAAGCGTTCTATTATTAGAAGCGGCTGAAAAACCTTACAAAGAATTACGCGTGTTTTTTTCATATTCTTATTATTTTTAAAAGGAAACTTGAAATATGAAATTTCTGTATATGTAATAGAAATATGAAATACAGACCGCGATTGACATCTTTCATGAATTCATTTTGCATTCAATCTGCGTTCGTCTACAATTTATTTTTCTGGTCTATTCTTCAGAATACAAGTAATAATAAAGATTTAACAACGATTACTCCGATCCTATATTGTTATAAGTATTTCAGCATCATTATTAGGTACCATATTTTTATGATAAGTTCATTTTCACTGAAAGTTACGAAATTTCCCACCTTAAGAAACGTTAACTTGAAAGTTTTTACACTATGTATTAGATATATATTTTCTACGGAACTTTAATTGTACGACATATTATTATAAGGCAGTGTGACGTTTTTCTCGTCAATTACGTTGCTTAAATTATGCTCTGGAGAGTGAGTAGATTAAACGCCGCGCGCACATGGACTGCTTTTTGAATGCATTTTTTTATATAGCTATATTTTTTTATTTTACGTTTCTAACCACACAGGTCAATTTATAATTGCAATATTAGTCAGATATCAAATGTAATGCATTGCTAATTTGATGTTTATAACTCGGATTATCAACCAACATTTTAATAACTTAAACCATAATTATAATGATGGGCATACCATTATATTGCGGTGGAAATCCATCATAATTACAAAATAACTTGATCACAAATTACACCAAATTGAAATTTGAGTTATTTAAATTAAAGTTATTTATTATTTTTATTAGGTGTTACATGGAATTGATAATAGTTAATTAAAATTCAGTTTTTGTTTACATACAGTGCATACCGTATTGTTTATACATTATATTTATTTTTAGAATCCTTAATCAGAAACGCATAAATATACACGTTTTTTAATAATTTAATTTATTAAGTACATACCTAAACAAAATTTCATAAATAGGTATACCATAAAAATTGTGCTAAAAATCAAGTTAAATAGTAAAAAGTTAAATAGGTGTGACCTTGTATGGTAAACTTACACCAGTGGATATACATTGAACTTATTTGCGTGCGGGAAAAATGAAGAACATTGAAGGTTAAACTAAAATATTTGTAAAAATAATTCACTCTTCAGTCCGTCAGTGATATCATTACAATCTAATATTTTATACCTTGAGTCGAGTCCATGTATTGTCGTTCATCACAGTAATCACAATCGCTTTTAAAGCCATAATCATTGGGTGATGTGTAAATAAATAATATCATCGGATCTCTGTAAACAAACATAAAGAAAAACTAATATTTAAGCTTCAACACTGCCTTTGCCTAAGTATAGAAAAATTGTTTAATTTATATTAAGTTGTGAAACCATTGATATATTTTTTGTAAATAAATCTTTCCTTACAATTACATTGTAATTACAATAAATGATACTTTTATGTGATGTACTTAATTGAACATATAAATATAATAATATGCCATATGGATATTTGATAATTTTAATAATTTAAAATAGCGATTCCATTTTGTCAAGGGTTGAATGATTGCAGTTGATTGACTAGTTTGATTAATTACACTTAGTCAAATTAAACCATCAATGTATTTAATCCAAATACTCCTCAGACTAAGTGACAAAGTGATTATATTGACAGCAACGGATATCGAAATTAATTGTTAATTATTAATATTACAATTAATGTAACGATTTGTAAATAGTATTATAAGCCACCCGTAAGACTTATTAAATAAATGTTTCTCATAATAAACTGTTGTTTTTTTAATCGGATTTATTCCTGTATTCATTACTTGTTTCAAACACAGTTAATATTGTTCATAAATAAATGAATTGGGTGGTAATTTATAATCTGAATTTACACTGAGGATACTTTTATCCCGACCTTTTAGCTGTTCCTAAGAATAGCTAAAAGATAATACCTGAATATAAGATCAAAGTACCTAAATCAACACTAGAAATGAGCTTTCATTATGTTGGAATTTAAAACTCAATAATAAATTAGTTATGTGAACAGATGTAATATTTAAAGGGTCTATCGTCTGTACCTAGGACGCCATACTGCCGTCTGTAAAGAACATACTTCAATTATTTCGCATTGGATTCAGCAATATCTATCAAATCCAAAAGTCATACGCTAAAAGGGCATTTCGGGTCCCATACTTGGAAGTGTAGAAGAGCAATATCATATTAGTATAATGCAACGTAACTTATTCAATACGCCCGTTGGGGTGACACGCTCCATAACTTTTGGTAGTACGTATAGAAAATAATAGTGAGGACTTGAGATGTGGCAAGACATTTTGAACTCTATCACCTAAAACATAGAGTTGAAGTTATTGTGTAATAATAGACTTTCGATTGTTTTTCACACATGTTTACTAAACCTTTATTTCTAGTACATACATATAAATATGTTCGATGCGGGTGCGTGCAAAGTTATTTAATACACACTTTGTAGATACAGCTTAGCATAGATCAAAACATTCAGTTATTCAAGAGTTTCATATTTAGAACAGAATATTAGAACGCCTTGGGATTAAATAAAACCTATGACGTCACGGAATAATTTCGTTCCCTTAACCAATAAAACAATTATTTGGTTTTCTGTATATAACTGTATATGTACCTGTGTTAATAGGAAACACAAGCTATGCAAAAAAAAATCGCAATGTGAATAGTTCGGTATGTCTCACAGCTATGCAACAATAAGTGTCGCTGTGTAAACGTACCTTTAAGCCCCAAATACCAATTCACTGCTCAGGTATAAAGGGACCCAATCTTAAAGTGAATTCGAAATAAGAAAAATGTTAAAGAAGAGAAACTTAATAATATATAGATTGGTCAAGGGTGAATACAATTTGGACATTCAGCGGCCCTTATAAAATTACGAGGCCTAAGTTTATTGACTTGTTGATTTAATTCAGTAGTAAATCTACTTCCACTATAAATTCAAATCAAATGATTTTAACCCCGCTATGCTCTGTTATAGGCTTATAGCGAAAAAATAACATCAAATTAGACAGCACAGTGATGACTCTTTGTAATAAATGACTAATTTCCTACGCGTAAAAAGAATGACAATAAATTGCATAGTTTTTATCGTTACCGATTCGATAATCAAAGAAGTTACTTACTATAAGGCAAACAAACTACAAATACACACAACGCTAGTTCAGTATAACTTAATAATATTATATTGTCATGTTAAATACAAAACAGCTAGCAGAGTAGCTTCATTATGCCGACATTATGCGAACACAACGTAACTCGTTATCTACACGTTATTATAATATAATAATAGTAAACATAAATCTAATTCGGCACGGCAGATGTACATGAAAATGATCGAGCGTGTAATATAGTTTAGCGTCGTCAATTAATTAATGAGAATAGACGTGAGGTACCTCTCCAGTCTCCATGCTTACATATTATACATATCTACACCTATTTAAAAAAGGGCTATCACCCCGTATATGTCTCGTATCTGTCTGGAAGATGGACACTATTAAATACTACACTTGATAACTAATGAACGCATTTTGGTACGGTTTTCAGCAATAGACTAGATACTAGACTATTATAATCACTTCTAGAGGCCATAACCCCTAATTCACGCCCAGGTATCATACCAACGAGTGCTCAACAAAACAAGCTAACACACGGTTTTCATTGTACTGGAATATACCGACACTACGTCACTAAAAAAACTGGCATATTGCGGTGCTATCCGTCCGAAGCCGGATTAGAAATTTATCCTGTCACTGTTGTTTCGCACTGCTACCGCATAAAACTTCGAGAGAAAAAAAATATACCGTGCACCAGCAGACCAGTTCATTACCGCTCCGTAAGTACACAAGTTACTTTCCTGTTTTATTTGTGTCCGATCCCCGAGTCTTCGATACCAAAAATAAACTGCATCCAATGTAGTTCCGATTACAATGGCAGTGGCAGATGGAATGTGATTTGGCGCGAACGTTCCCCCTTCGACGCTCATTGCCGTAAAGTTTTACTCCAAAACAAATAGTAGATACCTGCTCTTTGTAAAATATACTAATTTGATCAGATGTGCTAACAAAATAGTTTCACATACAACAATACCGGAATGTGATATCTTATCAATTAAAACGCCACATTGTCAAACGTCTTGTTACCTACGGGTTTATAATATGATAGATAACATACAATAATGAAATAAGTATTTAATAAAATTATGATCAAAATATAAGAAATAAGACAACATTCAACTTAACAGAAAAATAAAAAGATCGTGATAAGTTTTCAAGTTTCTTAAAAACAAAGCCATTGCATATCTGCCTAGCTATGTAGCAGAATACTATTGGGTGAGTTAACTCTACTATGGCGTATTCAAAAGAGTTTAATACAGGAGAAGCAGAGGTAACGTACCTACAGTTTGGTCTTAATCGCTTCAGCGTAACTAGCCATTTTAATTAAGTTTTAAATCCGACGTCCGTGACTCTTGTTTGGAATATAATGTCAGTCAGTGAAGCGTAAAGATTTATAGGAAGGAGTTATCTCTACTTACATACAAGGTGAAAAAAAAAGAAAATCTACCTTGCCATATGTATGAACTAGATAAATAAATACATTTTTGTTAGACAGTAGGGCTCTGGATTGTGAACTAGCCCTAATGTTTGTGTCCACATTTCACCGAATATCATAAAAGGCAGGACGGATGGGCATGGCTCATGTACACAACCAAAGTTACATCATGCCACTATTCATGTTTAGATAATTTGTCATAATATCAATAAAACATAAAACCCAAATAAATCATAAAACCTTAAAAACGCATTGTGAAATTGTGTGTATTTCGAAATTTCTATCACTCTGTATATCTCGTGTAAGACATAATGAGTACAGAAAATAAATAAATGGCTCATTCGGGAGAATCTTAAACATAAAAGCGAGGCTAGCAGTACGTAACACAAGATATTCCTTCTACGATGACGTCAGTAAGAGCAAGGAAATAAAATTGTGTAGAATTTACGTTCCCGCCCATTCACTGTTGAAAAGCAAGCACCCTGAAAAATCGGTGCAGTCTTGCTTAGAAGGATCAGAACTAATTTAGTACGTACTTAACGAACCTTTTTATTTTGTAGTTTAAATTTTCAAACGTCTAGGAAATACTTAGAAACTATTTCAGACTACGTGAGAAGAATAAAAACAATATTCCGTGCAAATAGTTTCAGTATCATGAACAATTTTAGAGAATCTAGAAATTAGGTGTTTCTTACTTTACACGAGTCGTAAGCATACGATAAGGTAAAATATTGGATTAAGTATACCTAGAAATTATTTGCGTTAAGCTTACATTAACAACAGGTAATTAACCATGATACAGTGCCTTGTATAAAAAATACTACATGCTTGAATATTAAATGTAAACTACTTACTCTGATTTGCATATTAACTAACATGTACATAAGTAGTCACGTTTTACCTACCTACTTGCTCAAATTACGTTTGTTAGTAGTACATAACTAAGGTTTTAATATAAATGTATCAGTAGATCTTAGGTGTACTAAAAAGGCAAGTGAAATAAACAGATTAAAGGCCATCGTCAAACGAACAATCAGCGAAAACTCAAAACAATACTTCAAAGAACGCGATAAACAATAACTGGCAATATGGATTGTTTTATTAAAAAATAACTTTTAATAAAGAAGAAAATAAATGTGCCGTAGGTTCTGAACAACCCCGCTAGCTCCCATACAGCTTATTCATATACGCGTAATCAGGTACCTAAGTACCTATAACAGCGCAGCGTACGTAAATACTCTGAAAACGAATTGAAATGATAAATGTAAGAAATCCTGACAAACTAAATATTCACATTAAATAAAATTAATTCATCCCTTAATTTCTTCTTAATCCCATCGTTAAAAGAGGAATATTGTAATGAAATTTATATGGATCGACAGACCCCAGAGGCATCAACACCCCTTCAATGAAAAATATATTTTTGAAATCGATCCACCAAGCCCAAAATTTTATTACGCAGAATATCGCGTAGCAAATATAAGTTCCTACTTACTTTCATTAATAAATGTAGTCGCATTAAGAACCTCTGCCTTTTTTGAAGTCCAACCGGCCTTAAAATAAGAAATGCCACAGATTAAACGAGCTTCCGTTACCATTTTATAAATCTTTTGATGAAGGCGCTTTTCCTAAACAGTAAACAAATCCTGATGAAACCAATTCGCAAAAAAAAGTGTAAAACCGACCCAAGCAATTACTGTCCGATTGCCCTCTTGCTACGCTAAAATATTTTAGAACGCTATGTGTAACCGCGTTTATACGTTTTGTGAAAAATACTAAACGAATTCCCCGTTAACCGGTTTCCGTAAAATACATCAACAATATTGGCAGTTTGCACAAACGACGCGTTCAAGAGGGTTTATATATCATCAACCACAAAAATCTGTAGGAAATGTCACAGTCATCATCGAGGTAAATGTTAAAAGACAAAGAACAGCTTTAATTTTAATAGAGACCTCTGAAAATCATCTCATATGAGAACTAAATAAATAAATAAGTAGCTACCACCTCTATACCCAAAGATAGTAAAAACATTGATTATAAATAGTCTCCTTGTCTTGCTGTTTGTTTATAGAAGATAGCACTACCATACTTGTGTGAAGCCAATAATCATTTACCTAAACAAAAGTTAGATTTGAAAAACTCTAAAAAGTTAACCGGTAAAGCAGATTAGGAAACAAAATCTAATAATCTAATACTTACCAACCTCATAGGAAAAAACTTCAATTAAGAACTTTACCTTTTAAAATGTTTAATTGCATGTTGTAAAAAGGTTTACGCAACTATTTATTAAAGAAAAAATACGACTTTAATAAGTTTTAAATTAAATAAAAGAATTGATTGAATTCTTAGTTATTCCTCTTAGCCTAAATTCGGAACGGAATCTAGTAGTAACAGTTTCCGATTAATCAGGATCGTTATTAATCATCTTTGTGCTATAATTGTATTATTGATATAGCTAATTGTATTCTAAATAGGGTGAAAAATGTTATGCAATAAAATCTTACACAAGAAGTACACAACAGTAAACTCACATCGCAAGTTAATACATATAGCTAGTATAATATTTTTCTATGCTACATACCACCTCGCTGGTATTCCTGACTGCATTCTGAAATATGGCTTTACATTTTTAAGGTCGAGCGATGTGATTCCACGAACGACATTCAGATTAAGGGGCAGCCTTTGGTAAAGTTTGCTTCAGCAACATTATACTAAACTCAATTGAAAAATAATTTAACTCATAAAGGTTATTTAATTAGAAAGAGTCTAAAAACAAGTCCTCGAGACTGTTTACGAAATTTCTATTGGTTTAATTAAATATTAAAGTTGCTAAACGGTTATTAATTTCATTTATTTAATTGGATTTTAAAGGCTGTATGTGTTTTACCTTTGATATGCCAAAACTCGAAATATTTTGTTACAAGTTTCTATTGGGTATGGCTGTTGCTAACGTACTCGTAATAACAATTTGAGAAAATAAAACTGCCTTGTACTGGTTGATTCTATGGTTCCATTTCCTGTTTCTGAGCTGTACAAAAACCGGGATTGCTTTTTTTATGTAAGTTTTATATGTTAAAAAATTAAATAACATAGTGAAATGTTACTGGGTTTGACCGTTTGATAGTTCGGATCTGTGGGTGGGAAGCCATTTGCAAATTTCATTTCGTGTCTCCGTTTCCCAGAAATCACGTATAGCCGCTGACTGCACCTGCCGAGCGATTCTGAAAATGATCAATTATTTTATTATAAGAGTCTGTAAAATACCCTGGAGGCTGATTACGCAATAAATGTAGGTTAAAATAATTGTTAAAGTTGCTGGAGGGATACAAATTAAATATGATTAAATAGGCTGTCTGTGTTGTTACCTTTGCTCTCTTGGAATGAGACAAATGAGACAAAAATATTTATTTTACAAATGTGTGGTATTGAGTTATTAACTATTTGGTAAAAAAAAATATTTTTTTCGATATTAGACTTTCATGACGGCTTTCAAGAGGTTCCTAACCAACTATGCCATACTTAAAATATTATTGTTTTGTATGGTTCAACGCTTTGTAAGTTTGGTACTGTTTGTTGCGTGTTCAAGTGATTGAAAAACTACTTTACGGCGAATAAACAAAGACATATTGTTTGCGTGTTATAAATAATATAGTGATAAATTCAGGTATTATTTTCGTAAGTACAAGACGTACTGACCGATCGATCGTAAAGGTTAAAACGCGCCTCCACGGTTAGTTTGTGGATTTGTTATCATTAAAGAAATGACATATTAAGTCAGTGTTTTCAAAAGCTGATCTTTCTTCTGTCATATTAATATAAACGATTTATAATTTTTAATTGAACTGTCACTTTACTAGAAATACACAAAACTAAATCTGACACTTTTAAACTCATAAATGTAATCTACTAAAAGTTATGTCTAGCGAGCCGTGGAACCATGCTCCATTGGAAAGTTAACGAATGGACCAGCGATATCGTAGGAAAGATATACCGGTCGTTTTAGCCGATACCGCAGAACGTGTTAATGCACACCACTAGTTAATATTGATTCCGCGAATAATTTATAATCGTATTCAGACCATTTATCACATCCATTAGAAACCCCAATAAGCAGTCCATAATTCTGATAGCAATATAAGATAACAATATTCGGGTCCCGCAATAAATTATTAGCTGGGGTCAAGTGGTGGCGGTAAACATTGGTATAAACCACCAAATACTTCTACTAGTAGCTTTATTGCTGGCTGATTTTTCATGTTTACAGTTTATTATTTTCACTAGCCATCACAATTAGAACTACTATACGTATATAACTATATATATAACTATTTAAACATTTATAATACATAAAATATGTATGTCAAACAAAGAATATCCCTTTGTTAGATTTTAGTTACATATTATTTTAGAGCTCATTGCTGGGCAAAAGCTTTTGATTTAAACCTATCAGTATATCGCGATATCTGGGCCTTGTTAAATCTAAAACCAATTTTGTCAAATACGTTATTTATCTCTATTTATCGTAGCTGAAATAAATAAATTCAACGTTTTCAAATTCTTTTATTTGCCTGGATATTTAAACGGTTATATTTGGGCCACATAACTGAGTGTGAGTACCCACTCATGCCGTGCAAAAATGTTAACAGGTGCCACGCGCAAATATTCTGGCTTGAATCCTCTGACGTCACAGAAATGAGAGAAGATAATACGATAACACTATATAACCTAAATAGTTCAATAATTAAGACACCTGAAATAATCTTGTTCGTCAAAGTAGGAATTTACTAAATTTCAATTATTCGTTTTAAACCACTTCTTGTATATCAAGCTTAATGTCTTAATGTTCACAGTTCGACACTTTTCATACAAGTTTCTGGAGCTAGTGTCCAAATGTGAAAAGACCCCGGACATTCAGTATTTCATGAGAAAAGTTTTCACTTAGGCGTTGAACATGTAGGTTAAGTTAGTACTTATCTACTTACGAAAACGTAAACACATACAATCACTAAACAAGTAGAAATTTTGAAAAGTAGTTCATTTAGTTCTATGGGTAGTATTTTAAATATGAAAACGCACTTCCGTAGCATCCTGTAGTGTCGTAGTGTAAACATAGCTTAAGATGCTACGCAACGTCTACGAGAACATAAAATGCCTACACGTCATTTAGGAAGGCACCACTCAAATTAGAACAGATGAATTTCGGCTGGTTTGCCTTCTTGTCGGCGAAATGAAGGTAAAAGCTAAATAAATTATATTAATCCAAACAAATTACTTCCTGCGTAAGTTTCCTCAAAATTTCCGTAGATTTGCTTTTATTTCGTTCGCCGGTATAATTGCTTAATATAAGTCGTATCTGACGGCTTCAATAATTAAACAATGTGTTGCACGGATATTCATTACAAAATCGCACATGTTACCGACAAGCGTGAATAATTCACAATTGAAAGACTAATAAGTATTGAATGATGGAATGTTTTTTGAGAAAATGGAATGTATACAGAGTCAGACCTATATGTTGTTGATTCGTTATGTTTTTGTTTTTCTTTAGAGCCGTGTATGTTGTTACATCGTAAGTATTGATGAGAGATTTGTTGTTATAGAGCTAGGCTATACTGAATAGCCTGCATTTCCCGGCGAAGCGGCCCCTTGGGAAGGTAGCGTCCTGTCACCCGCCGGAACGTGTGAAGCCTCTTTTATTTCTGAAAAGAAATATGTAGCTGCTATAAAATTTTCTTCTTTATTGTTTGGTCTCGCTTTTGTGGTGGTTTTGACACAAAACTGAACAGATAATAGATTTTTAAAATCATTATTTTGATGCAACTCGCTAAAATACTCTAATTTTTTAAGTTATTTCTTTTGATTTAATTTACGACTTTTATTAGTAACAATTTGTTATAAATTTAAATATCTATAGTAGATACACTAATTCCCAATTGAATGTACAACAATTCTCGCTGTATTTATATATATTCGCGTATTTGAACACAACTGTAAACAAATGCCAGTCGTTTCGTGTTCGACTGTGTTTGGATTCATTTCCATTAGCCTATAACTTAGTTAATAAACAGGATGCGGCTTACATAGGAATCGGTATTACTAATGTAGCTGGCCATAAATGGAGGCTCTAATGCATTTAAGTCATATTTACAGAGGTAATAATTACTACATATAGCCTAACTGCATGTGCTTTATCCCGTATATCTAAATAAATAGTATAAGGTAATAAAGCGACATAACTGTTCCTTTGGTATTTTTTTTGGGTCATTATTAGCCTTATAAATATTATAATAGCAAGCCATTATTCTATTTGAATTATCTAAATCTAGGAACAGCGTAAACCTTCACTACATAGTATAAAACAAAGTCGCTTTTCGCTGTCTGTCCCTATGTATGCTTAAATATTTAAAACTACGCAACGGATTTGGATGCGGTTTTTTTTAATAGATAGAGTGATTCAAGAGGAAGGTTTATATGTATAATATATGCATAATATAGGAGAGAAACACGGATAATCTTAGAGATTTTTGACGTCAGGTCGTAAATCAACACATTTTTTGCGCTTTCATTGCAAACGCTGGCTAAACCCTACGAGATAGATCAAAATAATGTACTACAGTATTGTGCACCTTAAAAAGATCTACAAAAAAGTCCGCGATGGTATATGTCTATCTCTTGAGGGTAACCCACAATAACCATTTTTTATCCTTTATTTATTACTTATTCACGAAAAGATGATTTTAAGCAATACAGCATTAATCCTTATCCAATTAAATACCTTCAAAAAATTGTGCATGTAATGTAGATCAATATTGCCCTTTACAGCATGTAATTTAAATGAATATTTTCGAAGATATTACAGATTTAAAATGCGGGGACATAGCGGTTGCGGCGGTACTGGCCGGGGAGGTCCGCGCGGGGGCCGGGGGGCGCGTGCCTATACCAAAAATGCTTTCAAGGCTGTGCTTCGGCCTACAGAACTTTATGATTGCGTAGTTATATTTGGTATCAGCGTTGCACCCGAGCAAAGCCGGGGCGGGCCGCTAGTATTTTATAAATTAGAATTGATATCTAAGAAAACCTACCCGTCAAGCCATTTTAGTAATTTGTTTGTTTACATTTCTTTTTCAATTGTTACAGAGATCCAACGTTCATTTGATACCTACATATAAAACTCACCTACAACAAAAGTAATAATATCAGTATAAAAATACCTAGGAAAAGGACATATGACCGGAAGTCGACCCCAACAAAGCTTGTGAAAAGGTGGCAGAAGTTTGCAACTTGAAAAATACTACAACATTACGAGTTAGTTTTCCTGTATTCTTGTGATTATATTTAATGGTAGCTTACTTAAACCTCATGTTTACCAATTAACAAAGCTTCAACATATTTAAATACGGTTTCAAAGGCAGGAGTTATGGCGTACATTTTTTAATTAAAATACCTGATGTCGACCGTCCCTGTAAATATAGATTAGTAATACCATAATTCAAAATAATAATATTGTTTATGAATATCATAAATATTTTAACATTGGGTAGATATTGAACACTGTCTGCACATCTTATTGTACTTCGAATTACTATAGTTAGGTGTGAGATATATATGTTGTTGCAAACAGAATAGCAGAGTAATATTATATTACTAAGCTATTATGTAATAACTAGACAGGCGATCCGATTTGTGTGCAAGCCTGTCAGCTTTGATGATGGCAACGCACTCTACCTTGCAAGTGTTCTATATCGCACAAATAAGCTGCTATACATTCCTATATTGTGGCTAGTAGAACAATCTACCACAAATAGAGACTATTATCTGTAGTACATAAAACTTAAAAGGGGAAACACCCTAGTAACAGTGCTCTATCCGTCGAAGAAAATTCTAAGCTAAAATAGTATAAACAAAAATAAGAATTCAAAAAAATATGATTTGATATTTGGTTTCAGCCTAAAAAATAAAATATAGAGCATATAAACACATGCTATACATGTTTTATAAGTTAATTTGAATTAAATAACGATGATAGTAATTAATGGTCGATGTTGTTTAGTTAAGTATTAGTGTGTATGCGTTCGTGTGTGTACTGATAGTACAGTAATATACATTCAGAGCAGGATGAGCCTAATTCCGAGTTTCCGTTACGCGACGCGACACGCTAACATTGTCTCCGTGATTTTTAATTTAAATTATTGGGAAAATGTCCAAATTTAATGTTGAAACCGCTTTTAATGAGATGTCGAAGAAGTTATCTGCTTTGACAGCGAAAATTGCAGCTCAAACGGCTATAATTGAGGAGCAAAACAGAAAAATAGAAACACAAAATAAATCAATCGAAAGTTATTCAACCGCCATTAACCTACAGAAGGAGGTAATTTTGAATTTGTGTACGAAAATTGACGAAGTTGTGCGAGTGCAGGCGATGAGTGGAAAGAGCGAGATAAGTGTATGCGTCGGTGCACGGCAGGCGCAAGGTGCGAGTGAGACAGCAGTGGAACAAGCTCCGCTACTAGACAATATGTCGGAGCGAGCACGACGCGCGAACAACCGTAGCCAGAATAAGGATGCGTCTACACTGCCGGGACTGAATGAAATTAATTCTAACGTTATTGAACCAGAAGAGTGGAAAATAGTGGGAGTTTCGAAGAAGAATAAAAAGTCTCAATTAAATTTGAACACAATTCAGAAAGGCGGAAATAACCAGATATCAACATTTCAAGCTATTGAAAAAAAGAAATTTTTACATGTTTGGTCTCTTCATCCTGAGACGACGGAAGAAGCAATTATGGAGCATGTAACGAAAATCTGTGGGTCGAAGGATATAAAAGTTGAAAAAATTATTCCTAAGACCAAAAGAGACTATTCGACATTTATGATAGGGGTACCAGGATCTCTTTTTGAGAAAATTAACCAGGAGAACAGTTGGCCATTAAATACTCAATTTAATGAATGGAGATTTTTTCGCAATTCCAGGAAGACAGAAAAAAGTGGCGAAAACCATTATTAACGATATAAACATTTATTATCAAAATGTACGGGGATTGCGAACTAAAACCAAAACTGTTTACTGTAATTTATTGACATCGCCATATGACCTGTTTGCTATTACAGAGTCAGGCCTTAACGATTCAATTTGTGATGGAGAGCTGATACCACCAAGTTTTAGTGTACTGCGTTGTGATCGACAAGATGGCCGCAAGCAGGGAGGAGTGTTGCTGGCCGCATCCTCGCGTTTAAAACTGGCACAAGTTTCGACCGACAATGTAGACTCGGCCTTATTTGAGATTTTGTGTGCAACGGTTCACAAGACTAGTAATGACAGTTGTTTGTTTTTGTGTTGTGTGGTCTATATTCCACCAAAATGTGACTCTAATCAGTATATGCATTTGTTTAGAATATTAGAAAATGTTTGTGTGAAATATAGTAAAGTAGTAGTGTTGGGTGATTTCAATATGCCGTCGGCAACGATTGAAATAGGTAGCTATATGGAGTATGTGACTGCTTTCTGTGGATTTCGGCAGGTAAATAATATACTTAATATTAATGGTAGAATTTTAGACTTAATTTTAACTAATTTGAACTTCAGTGAGGTCAAGTTACAAGAGGCTGAGGAGATACTCGTAGATATCGATAAGCAACATCCACCGCTGATTGTCACTGTGCAAGGGCGAATTAGGGAGTTGGACTCGGAGGTTGCATTTCATGACAGAACACGTAACATAGACCAGTCCAAAGTTAAATGTAAGTGGAACTTTACTAAATGCAATTTTCTCATGTTGTATGATAAATTAAAATTAATTGATTGGCAGTCATTATGTGAAATTAACAATTCAAAGGAAGCAATAGCATATTTCTATCAGATAGTAAATAACACAATTGATGAGAGTACACCGACAAAAGATAGTTTTGCAAAAAAATATAAAAGTAGGTATATTTACCCAGATTGGTACACTACGGACTTAATACATGATATTAAACGTAAGTGGAGGTTTCATAAAATATTTAAAATCTCGGGATCCTTGAGTGATTATAAAATGTTTTCCTTTTATAGATCTCAAGTAAAACTTAAGATCGTGTCAACGTACCAATGCTATCAAAATAGGCTACAATTGAATATAAAAAATTGCCCTAAATCGTTTTGGAATTTTGTTAGGAGTAAACAATCTAAGCGTAATAAATCGCAAATAAAGAGTGACGGAAAAATAATTAGTGATGAAGAGTGTGCAGAGGGTTTCGCGGCATATTTTCATTCGGTATACAGTGCGGAGCGGCCGGTGCTCGACCCGGTGGCAGCCGAGCGCGCAGCGGGCAGCGCGGCGGGCGCGGCGCGGGTGCACGTCGGCCGGCTCAGCGCCCCCGACGTGCGCGCCGCGCTGCGCCGGCTCAAGCCCAAGTACTCCGTGGGCCCGGATGGCATACCACCGTGCGTTGTTAGAGACTGCAGTTCGGTATTTGTTAGGCCCTTATTGCATTTATTTAATTTATGTTTAGAGGAAGGTCAATATCCAGATGAATGGAAAATAACAAGAGTTATACCGGTGCCGAAAGGAAGTAAGGGTTCTGAAGTATCTGGATATAGACCAGTGGCCGTATTATCTACGTTCGCAAAGGTTTTTGAATCTGCATTACACAAATGTATTTACTCGCAAGTAAGGTCTCAATTGACTGACGCACAACACGGCTTTCTCCCGGGTCGGAGTACGGGGAGTAACCTTCTGTCCTTCGTGAACTACGTGACACCGGTGGTTGACGCGGGGGGGCAGGTGGACGTCGCGTACTTCGATTTCAAAAAGGCTTTTGATCTAGTGGATAATGATGTGCTGTTACGAAAGTTTGCGGTGATGGGGTTCACTCCGCAACTGTTAAAGTTTTTTGCAAGCTACCTAAGCGAGCGTAGACAGTATGTTGAATATGCGGGACATACATCGAGACCGTACTTCACGTTTTCCGGCGTAAGTCAGGGAAGCAATTTAGGACCTTTGGAGTTCTTGTTGTTGATCAATGACCTGCCAAATGTAGTTGAGGAAGCTAAGTGTCTACTGTTTGCGGACGACTTAAAAGTCTTTATGTCAGTTATGAACACAACAGATAGTATGCGACTTCAAGGTGACATCAATAGAATAGTTCAATGGAGTCATGCTAACAAACTATTATTTAATGTTGATAAGTGCTGCGTGATGAGCTACAGTCGAGCTCGCTCCCCGTTGTGCCACCTGTATGAAGTAGATGGTACCTCGCTATCACGGGTGACCCAAGTTAGGGATTTAGGCGTCGAGATGGTAACTGAACTGACATACCGCAAGCACATTGTCACTGTATGTAAGAAAGCTTTTAGGAATTTAGGTTTTATTTTGCGTCAATGTAAGGATTTTAATAATACAAATGCAGTTAAAATATTATACAACGCATTGGTTCGTAGCCACCTGGAAACGAACTCTTTAATTTGGAATCCACACGAGACTAAATATATATTAATGGTTGAAAAAATTCAAAATAAATTTACAAGATTTTTATATTTAAAACAATTTGGGATTTATCCTTTTTATCCACTCATGTATCCGAGCTTATTCGTTATGGGCATGGTGGGGTATTGCTCGCTAGCAGTCAGAAGGGACGTAGCCCTAGTAAAATACATGTTCCGCGTGCTGCGGGGACAGCTGGGGCACCCCGACGTGCTGGCGGAGCTGCGGCTGTGCGCGCCGAGCCAGTACGTGGGGGCGCGCCGCCGCCCGCCGCTGCTCAGCGCTCAAGTAGCAAGGACGAACTTACTCAAATTTGCTCCAATGTCGCGAGCAATAATTTTAATTAATAAGATAAATAATAATTTAGACATATTTTTACTTACCCTCCCTAAATTTACAGAAAGCGCACAGAGACTTATAGAAAATAAAATGTAAAAAGATATTTGATTGTTATTAGAAGTTTGTTGTTTTTGTTTGTGTCATAGTTTATATCTAGAATAGTTTATTATATAATGTTTTTAATATGTACCTATAGCATCGCATTGGATTTTATGGATCTGTAATGGTGTTATATGTTTCAAATAAATAAATAAATAAATAAATAAATAAATAATTTTGTTTGAAAGCTTTTTTCTAGTTTAGTGCATTAACTCTTAACTCATAACTTACCTAGTGATAGATTGATTTTATTGCCTAATTAAACATGAATTAGGCAACTAAATTTCCCATTGACAAGGATGACGATGAGTTTTTTGATGCCTGTTAGTTTTATGTCATGACACACACATGAATTTATGTTTACTTGTGGTCATGTTGTAACTTCATTTAAACGAGATAAAATGCCAACCAACACGAATCATTTCGGTTTTTATTTTACTCAACATTATTGAGTATACAGCAAAGTACATAGGTACGCTATTTTTAGTTACATTCTACCTGCTTAGACCATTTGAATTTCACATCAATGTATCTTCTCACTAACATAAATACCATATGTTTTCATACACCTAATAAAAGCCTCGCGGGCACTGGGTCAAGTTTCAACCGTTTAACCGCTATTACTCAGTTTTAATTAAATACCCTGAAATAAGTTTACGCTTAACGGTAACCTAAAATTACATGCATTTAAAATAACCTGACCGAATTGTGAAAGTTATGAAGTAGTTATAAACTGTATAATTGATTTGATATTTGTTAGCAAAATAACTGTGTGTGTTTGTTACATCGGAAATATTAGGTAACCCACTTTAAACTGTTATTCATAAATACAATAATATATATTAAATACTAGCTGTGCCTACGTCTTGTCATGTCCAAATCGGTTCAGCGTTTTAGCAGTAAAAGCGTAGCTGGCAGACAGAAAACATTATTTTTGCTTTAAAAACTATAAATAAATTAGCCCGGGTATGGATTAGACTTATATAATATGTATTTCGCTATATAAAGAATCTACTCAAATATAAAATTGTTATACATATTTACATAAGTAGGTACAATACTTATTTGTTATCACGGCACAAAATACACACACGTACACTAATGATTCATATTAAAACATTAAATACAAGTAAACCTATAAGTACAATTAAAACAAAGCTGTTTGTTAATGGAAAGTTCCCACATTCTCATGAAAAGATTTAGCCGAGCATTTAAGCTTACAAATACAACAATAAATAAGAGAAATCATAACAATAACATTGTGGCAGTCATAATACCTTTTCTAAATGACCTCATTGGAACAATATATAGATAAATAGAATAAGCCAATTATGGTACTTGTAATAGACTATCTATATTGTGATTGGATTTGTTCAATTTCTTTTATGTAATAAAGCGTTTTTACGTTAGGCGATATTCAATTTGAACTTACTATTCTATCAAACTGGCAAAAAAGCAAGCTTACATTGATACACGACTAAACGCGGTCTTAAGGGCCTTTTATACCATGCGTTAAGTCACCGTACGCACTTTGACGGTCTTATTAACTTGGCTAACTGGCATACTCTTTTACACGACGCGTTGTCCTTTAAAGACACACTGAATATCGCGTAGTGTAATGAACGCTTAACTAGTGTACTGAAACATCTGCGTAATCATTAACTGATTGATGTACGGATTGCTCTCCACAGAAATTGGCCCAACATCCTTACGTTACAGTTTTTATAGTAAAGCTGCACAATTGACCAAGTGATTCGATGAATTCCATTTCATTTTATATCGGAAATCTTTCAATCGTTTATTGTAGGTACTTCTTTGTTAAGTCGCGTGTGGAAATTGACTGTTTTGTTATATTATAAGTAGTTTAATTTATTGTAGGACTGCTGCTAACTGCTGTGCTCTGTTTCGCTGGCGTTAGTACTAAGTCTCCTAATAAAAAGCAGCCTAAGTTAAACCATATACCCGCGATTGAAAGTCCCATCAAAATTGTATTTCAGCAATTATATATTTTGTGTAACGTCGATTTACCTAAATTAGAATAGGGTAAAGAAAATAATTACCTTCTTTCTTACCGATCGAAGTTTCTAGGCATTGACGTCACAGATCACATAATAGCTGGGCCTAATCCCTCAAGACTTTTCGCAAGCACAACATTAAATATTTAACATTAGAATTTAAAAGGTCTAGTAGCAAAGATTTTTATACGTAACTATCTCTGGAAAATTGTAAATTAAATTATTCTATTAGTGTACAAAAACAGAAAATTATTTAATCTAACAGCAGATAAGGTAGATTATTGGGACACGGACATGCTTTCCCAAAAGTAACTAATCGTCTTTCTATTTTGACTGACTGATGAATAATGATCATTTACAAGATATTTTTTTCTGAATATGGAAATAGAAGGAAACTTTATAACTTAGCCATAGCAGTGCGTCTATCTTTCGTTGTTAGGACCTATCTAAGTTAAACGAAGTTAAAAGTAATACTATCAGCTAAGTTATAAGTTAACGAGTCCATCCCGACCCACTCAATAATGTAATGAAACTTGATAAAAATACGGAATATTTCCTACATATCGGATATCCTATATCTTTATTAATATCCTATGTATGCGTATAGGCAATGATTTACTTGGAAGCAATCAAGACGTCACGTCAGCCTGTATATCGGTGGTCAGCGCGTCGGTATTAACATAAAACCTCTTCAAATTACTTATATTGTCAGGACTTTATGAATGAATAACTTTTCAACTATCGCGCTGCATGTTCATAGTAATATTATAGAACGGGGATAAAGCATTTCCAGTCTGCTTGCGACCACGGCCTGTGTTTCGTCAAGCCCTAAAGGTATTCAAACATGTACGCGCTAATCCCTGTTCCATAATATTACTAGTTTATCAACAAAAAATCAACAAAATATTCCACTCAAGATCATATTAAGCAAAATTGATTGTTTATTTCATGTGAAATAATGACTTAGTGTGTCGCTACCTCATGCGCTGAAGACATTTCTATGTATATCTTTCCTTTGTCTACGGTACGTTCGGAAATCAGCTGTCAACTATTGACGTAAATCATTATGAAACTAAAACTTTTGACGTAGAAACGACAAAGTTTAAAGGTCTGACTATTATTAGAATAAATTGGAAATCACGGTCACTTGATAGGAAATATAATTCTAAAATGAAATCGACAGTCAAAACACTTTTGACATAATGGTTTGCATAAAGCCTTTTACAGATCCCATCTATTTGGCATCAGATTTTGGATATACAAATAACACAGGCAAAATTTGTTCAAGGCTCTGAAAACTGTGCAAAAGCTATCTGCAAACTGCAACACACTGAGAGTTAAAAGTCAGAACTCTTACATTTTTAACAATGCCCCGCCTGGATATATCTATGTATATATAATAGTTTTTGCCCGAGACTTTGTCTATGTTAACTTTAAAATTCTTTACATAATACATTTTTTTGTTTATTTAAAATAATGTTGTTAGGAAAACGCATATTGGAGTATCAATCAATGTTTAAGTAAGAATTCACAATATTGAACCAAACCCTTTTGCGTTGCCTTGCCTTGCCTATTGCCTTACTGCACCTGTCGTCACTGCGTCTGACCGAGTGCCTTGCCCAGTTACATTTCAGCCTCGTTACTGCGGTACTCGCCCCGAGTTTTGGTTTAGTTTCGGATATCCACATTACTCACTAGATCTTGTTTGGTGCCGATGTCCTAAGGGCTTAGCAGTAATTTTATTCAACGCAGCAATTAATAGTTGAGTAAGAACCAAAGTGTTTTTTGATGAATCAAGCAGATGCTTTGGCGTATTTTAGTTTCTAGTTATATTGTCAATCATCTGGTTACATGCCGTTCTTTGATGTTAAATCATTATAGTTTCAGTAATCAAAGTGGATCAGATGTATCGTGAGACCCAGGTGCTCTAGCCTATACGTAGGTTTGCCAGATAATAAATCTCGTGTAACGAAGTAATCTACCGAGGTAAAATTAAATGGTTTATTCATTAATTTACACATTACAATATTGAAATAAGTGAAGCTGTATTTCCAATAATAAGGGATCGTATAAGCAACCGCACGAATTCAGACTACTTTATTATTAATAACCAAAACCGATAAATATTGTAATTGATATTTTATTGTTGTTATGAAAGAAAGTAATCATACAATATTAATTACTCTTTTATCTTAATTACTATCTTAGTAGTTTGGGTTCTTTGGTAAAGTCCATAATATTTTAGATTTAACAATTTTGTATGTAACTAATTAATGGCTATAATTCACAATCATTTCATTAGAAGATTTTCTATCAATAGAGATTAAGATAAAAAAAGATAAATTACCTTTCATTGTACGCTTGTCAAACGAAATCTCTCCGCTTCCAAGGCCAAACCCTCCTATATATTTACTTTTTAGTTGTTGAGCATTATCTTTCCAATATCTTCAGTTTCCTTATATCTAAGCATTATGGATTTCTTTCTTATAAGTAATGTCAATAAAGTGTCTCGTTTACTAACCTCTCCGTGGATCATCTGGCGTGGCTTTCTCTACTGGGGATATCACAGTCGACTGGCTATAATAACAAGGAAATCGACATCAACTGCCGAAATCTATCTTTTTTGGTAGACGTTGTTTTACATTGTGGAGTCTAGAACGAGTCTTGTACCGTCTGTCTGCCTGTGAAACGGTCACGAAGTGAAAATCATAGTACAAGATAGCAGTTGGTTTCCATTTTTACGAGATTTCAAATGGAAGACGTTGAGACAGAAAAATAGAAACCTAAAAGTCTCAGGACTGCGTCAGAGGGTTTCAGTCGTTGTTTTATTCCTAATTCCATTTGACCGCAGTCAATTTTCACATTCGTTCCATAGAAAACGGTCAGACTAGTTCCGATTTCGGACGAAAGGATTTTCATGCAGAATAATAGGACTCTTCCGATCCGATCGTAAGTGTAGGATTAAATTATTGGGTAGAGGAAAGCCATAACGCGAAGTGGTAAGGAAATTGCATAATCATCCCATTTCAAATTTAATTTTTGGAACCCTGTAACCCAAAATAATTTATATTGTAGCTACATAGTCAAAAATAAAAAAAAAACACAAAGTCCAAGCCAAAACCAATTATTTTCAATTCACATCGAATTTTGAGCTACTGTCAACTTGGATTCACAGTCATTGAAACCGATCTTTAAAGTTCACTTATTTTTAAATGCATTTTGTTAAATAGAATTACGACTAAATATCACAACTAGCAGTAAGTTATCCACTAGTGACGTAAAACTCTTTTTATTTATAGACATTGGATTCCGTCTAAGGGACCTCCGGGAGTTCGTGGTATGAACCCCACGCCTCATACTGATTAGGCCTTCCGAAGAGGTAGGCTACCGGAATTTTTCAACGACCGTATTGTGTCATACTTTTTACTACATCATACATTAAAAAAGTGGAACATTCGACTTTTGAATTCATTTAAAATGATTTGATCGACACTGTTCCTTAATAATTATACTTTCTTTTTAAAAAATTATAGTCATAAAACATGTTCGACGAATGAAAATCTTGTGGGTATATGTTCATAGTAAAAGACAAGTGAGACACGACTAGAATTGGATTCTCAAAAACATTTATTCTTCAAGTTATTGTTAGTTATGGAGACTAGAGGTGCTAACCAAAGATTTGAATTGGAAACTTTGCTTAGACGTACGCTCTGGTTCAAGTTGGCAAGTAGGTTCATACCAAGTTATACTAGCTCACTTCGAAACTTGCTAACTGGGTGGATATATGTTATGCACTTGTCTTGTGGAAATTGTTCATCACCACATTTAGATGTGTGTCAATAAAATACAATCATAATATGTAAATAGTTACATATTATTTTATTTTACTATGAGGAAAAAGAAAACTGTTGTTATCAAAATTTAATCTGAAGTGTACTTTATTACCTAAGCACGGAGCTTAAAACTACAGGGATGAAAATCCTTAAGTCGGGCAAATATTTAATCCGCTCAAAGATTCGATGCTTGACGCAAATAGCTATCGCACCGAACGAGCCATCAATGCTGTATTTTACGCTAAGATATTTTCAGTAATAGGTATTTACATCGATGTCTTAGGTCACGAGCAACCCATCAACGAGATGAGACATTAAAAGCGAACCTGTACTATCTTATACACCGCATGGCCGACTACTAAGTGTTCAAGAAGCCAACTCACGTAATATTCACTTTAGAGAGACCAGTGTCTAACTATTATACACTCAATATTTCTGGCACCTAGTTAACAAGCCAACTAGGAACACGTCAACATAGTTAAATACGCCCGTGTTACGTTTTCATGTCGGCCCCATTTATAATAACTACCGGCCTGCATGCACTATTTAAAAAATCAGGTGAATAAAAGAAAATCATTTCGACACATGCAAGTTTTAAACAAGAATGTTCGTAAAGTCGTATTAAGGTGTACATTTTGTAAATTTAATTACTTTTGCAACGAACTTCATTATTTTTTTAATATTTGAATAAAAGCGGCTTATCCGATGTAGGGTTTTTCAGACTTTGTATATTAAATCCCAGGTATGATATTTTTCTTTTTAAATCGTAGTTTAACGGAGTATTTCTTTAGCGAACTTTTTGGTGAAGAATATCTATGTCTACTACTATAGATTTTCTGATGTGTCTTAGGTTGAATCATGCGTCACGTTTCACGGTGTGTACCTATCCAAAATTAGTGATCAAGGAATATCAATAAAAAGAGAATTCTGGAAAATTCTGAATTCTATTAATTTTTAACGGCCCCTGATTTAGAATTGAGTATGCATTGATGTTTCTTAGGTGGGCGTACAACAGGTTATATCTAATAACAGAAAGCTTTTGTGATAACAATCAAGATTACTTATTTTTGTATCTACCGGGAAATGTTATAAAAGTTGAATTTCTTTATAGCCTTATATAGGATATAATAATAATATCAGTCTGTAATTATTCCACTGCTGGTCGAAGACCGCTACTCATATTGAAAAGGACTCTTATTGTAGACTACAGATAAACCCTATTTAGCAAGACATATTAGCATTATTATTACAACATGAAGGAAAAGATCCGAAATCTGTAATATTATGTAAACGAAATTAGCGCGAATCATGCAGAAATACCTTTTTGGGCTTGACGTTTCGATCAGGTTACACCGGCCGTGGCCGCTAGCACACTGAAAGTCGTACTTATGATTTGAATTTTTCTGAGACTTCTCTGTTTTATATACAATGATAACAGCGGTTTCATTCGCGTAGTAAAATTGTAATTGAATTTTCAGATCCCGTAAGGTCCTATTTTTACTCAATTTTCTGTTATGAGATAGCCATTGTAAACGATTTTCCGATACCAGCCATTGTACACAACATTACCTAGGAATTTTCAGAAATAATTAATATGCGATATTTTTATGTATTTGTACTCAATTCAAACTGGATTTTGAACTGAAAAACTGAACATTTTAGAACATATGATGCCAGGATATGGCATCATATGTTCTAAAATGCTTAGTGTGACAGGATATACTAGCAACCAGTTTGATCTAGGGCAACTCGTTTGGTCCACATTATAAAAAGGTATAGCTTGACAATATATATTATATATATATATATATATTGGCCACAGCATCTTTGCAGATGATGTTTGCAGCGCTTGTGGGTGTAGCTTGACAATAGGTTCTCAATAATGTACTAGCTCTCAATAACTTTCTTTACGCAGAAACCTTATCGTGATCACAAGCTCTACCACTAACAGTTGTTGCGGTTTAAAATGGAATTAAAATGTCATTTCGCAATAATCAGCCTGCACAGAATCACAACAAAACGTTTACATAATAATATTTACTCTTTGATTTCCTTTTTTGGACCTCAAAATGATTTTTTTTATCATTATATTAACTATAAATTCTTTCCTACCAGGCACAATGTTTTCAGTCCCTTCAAGTCAGACGCATTAGACCAGCTGACAAACGCCATTAAAATTCTATAATTGATGCACCTAGTCCGTACGGAGCTTTGTAATTACATGTCTCTGACAATTATTTCCGGGCGAGACGGCATACGATATTAAATGTTAGTCATAATACTAGTTGTTTCTTGTGGATTTACTTGTGTAGTTCCCGGTAGTTCCTATTACTTCCTATGGAATTTATAAATATACAAGGTCCTTATATTATATATACGTATATACCTATATTACTACATATATTTTATCAATCCGTGGTTATCTATTTGTGGGCCAAACATCTGTCAATTCAATACGGATGTCTTTTTTAATATCAGGTAGTAAAAAATATCGGAAATATATATTTTTTCGTTCCCAGAAAACATCACAACGCTAGTTGATCTGTACGACAATCACAATGTCGTACATTTTATGCAAAATCACGATGTCAAAAGCTTGCGGACACAGGTATACCGCCAGAGTTGGCATCATTACTTAAGTACTGGTATCTGAACCAGGAGGATCGTGTCCGGTGGGCCGGAGAACTTTTGGACGCAAGCAGGTTGGAGTGTGGGGTCAGACAAGGGGGGTTGAGTTCACCTCTGCTCTTCAACCTGTATGTGAATGAATTGGTTGGGAGGCTCAGTAGCACACGTGTCGGCTGTTATGTTGATGGTGTTTGTACGAACAACATCAGCTATGCGGACGACATGGTGCTGCTGGCCCCCTCAGTAGGGGCTCTCCGTAAATTACTTTCGGTATGTGAGTCATATGTCGCATCACATGGTCTATTGTATAATGCGAAAAAGTCAGAGTACATGGTCTTTGGGTCCGGTCCCAAAACACCTCCTATTCTCCCTGTCCCTCTTAACGGTGTGCCTCTTAACAGGGTATACCAGTTTAAATATCTAGGACACTGGGTAACTGATGACCTCAAAGATGATGTAGATATGGAGAGGGAACGTAGAGCATTGTCAGTCCGTGGCAACATGTTGGCCCGCAGATTTTCCCGATGTACGGATGCCGTAAAGGTGACGCTTTTTAAAGCGTATTGCACATCACTTTACACGGGGGCTCTGTGGTTCAACTATACCCAAAGGGCTTACAATGCTCTGCGGATCCAATATAATAACACATTCAGGGCACTGTTGCGGCTTCCGCGATTCTGTAGTGCATCAGGAATGTTTGCTGATGCACACACCGACGGCTTTGACGCTGTATGGCGTAAGAAGTCAGCTTCTCTGCACAGCAGAATACATGGAAGCAGCCACAGCATCCTGAATATGATAACATCAAAATGGGACTGTCCGCTTATGAATGTTTTTACCCAGAGAACAAAGTCACTCTTAGTGATACAATACTAATATTAATGTTAGTGTGTTATTTGTGCTGTGTACCACTTTGAAAAATTGTATTTATTTGTATTGAATCCTAGTTATTTGAATAAAGAATTTTTATTATTATTATTATTATTAACTTAGACTCGCTCTATTTCCTTAGTTTTGAATAGATTTTAATAGTCCAACTTACGGATGAAATAGATTATTCTTACCCAGACAACATCCAAATTCAGTATTTTTTGCGTGAAAGATCCTTCTATCCCCTCAAAATTTCAGGTACATTATTAGTAAGACTGCGACCTAACAGGTACTAGGCAGGTATGTCACGTCAATGAAAGTGGCCGATATTCCCGGCGCAGCGTGACTGCAATATACGCTAGAGTTAGCTGCTCGACTTCACGCGACAAATACTTGTGCATAAATTTGGCACGTTTCACGAATGGCTAACCGGCGTCTAGCCCTTTTTGATCACCAGCTGCTGCATGTGTTGCTTGGCAACGGTATTGCATATGTCTTCTTTTTGTATAAAAACAATAATTCAAATTATTTATTTATTTAACAATTAATGTACACAATTGAAAATCACTACACATTTACACTAAAACCTGCTGTTTTCCAAATTATGTTGGAGTCGGCTTCCAATCTTAGCGAATTCAGTTGAATAATGTTTTTATCATGGAGCGACTGTCTATCTGACCTTCACAACCCGTTTTACTGGGTAGCCCAGTATTATTTTAAAGCGATTGCTTATTTTTAGTACATTGTATAATTTTAACCCCTCGATATTATATTTTTATTGAATGTTAACTCTCAAAACTTTTAAATTCAAAATTATTTTAACATTGACCAATTCCCAAAGGCAAATAAAGAATAGCAGCCCAACAAAGAAATGCAATAGGTATGGCGATTTAAATGTTATAATTTTTAATTGTCATGCAATAAATTTTAATATAACTTTCTGCATGAAAAGAGTGTTTATATATAGCCCCTAGGTATTTGGGGCTTCCTATTTATTTTCGGAAGAGATTCCTAGTTACCATTTTCTTCTGAAACAATGACCTACCCCTGATATCTTGGAGCCTGGATACACTATTCTAATCTTTATTCCAGTCCAGCTATCTGATTCCCTGAAAGCGTTGATTGGATGGAGTCTGCTTTAGAGTTTTCTTTGTTTTTGTTCACGTTTGGAAGTCTAGATACAATGCACGCTGCTAATTTAGTTGAAACCTTTGAGACAGGTAGAACATTTTCGTAAAGAGGACATTAAGCCGACAAATTGACATAGAATCCTACTGTGATACGACTTAATCCATTCATCCTATTAGTTCTACTGTCCTACTAATGTTGTAGTGGAATAACTGTATTTGACTTGGGTAAATCAGTGAACCGATCTAATTATTTAAGAAATGGTGGCCAAATTAAGTAGAGTTGTGGAGAAAACTACATAGTACGTTTATGTGAGTTTTAATATGTTGCCGGAAAGAGATCTATATGATATATCTTTGGTATATAATATATCTACCTTGTTCTGAGTGAAACAGATTTCAATCATATTTCATAAAATGGAAACTTCGTTCTAGGTGATCTAGATACAGCGAGTAATATTTATTTAGCGCAGAAAACTTGAACGCCGAGTTTATAACAATTTAAATATAAATCGAATAAAAACTGAAAGTTATCGCAGAAGCGTTTTCATATTAAATAAATTGTGCTTAAGGGGAACTATCCTAATAAATAGTTTCATTAAAATTCTTGTCGCTGCCCAATTTGTCATAGAAACTTGGAATATAAATTTCCCTATATGTTGGATCCACCGCATCGTCTGGCAACCTTATATTTGCTCTAGACACGCCTGTAATAACTACATCAAATTAACGCTTCGTCGCTTGCTCGAACTTCAGCGTTTAGTTATAGCCCCATTACCAAACCGGAGCTGAATTTTCTCAGGGCGGCATTCAGTCGCCGACCGAATTTTACATAGCCATAAGCAAGTCACGTCAACCCTCTCCCGCCGCCTGATCTCACCTCTTATCCACTCCCATAGATTAACTTGAGTGAGCGATTATTGATGGATTCCACCCTAGCGCAGATTATAATTTCATTATTAAATGAAAATCATAAGCCGTAATAGCGAAGTGATTTGAAAATGTTTTTTTCGAGAAGCTTTTAGATTACAACAATTTCAACAAACGAATTTGAGTTGTTATTTTAGAGTTAGGTACAATAAAATAAATGTAAAAAAAATAGGGAAAGAAAAAACAGAATAATTTATTAAAATATGAGGGCCAGATGAAACTAAATTTAAATAAAATACAATTTGTTTGAAAGACATTTTTACTACTGAACCCGTATAACTGCTCTCGTGTTTTGATAGAAGCTTTAATTCCAGAAAAGTGAACATAGTCCAATGTCCATGAATACTTTGAAATGTTTCTTGATCTCGTTTAATTATTCATGAAAACCGCTGCGATACTTAACCGATCTTAAATGAACATAAATTATATAATCCACTCTTCAAAAGGTTGACCAGTTTAAAGTTTATCGTAAACACCTTAAAATGTTTACAGATTAAAACCGAACAATAATGTAACTGAAAAAATATGTACCAACTACATGTTATGTGAGAACTGGTAACAAAATTATTTTTGCCCCGACACAGGGACGGGACGGCAAAACTTATTGTATAGCGGCAAGTATCGACTCGCTGTGGGAAAAAAGTTAGGACCGAAATAGAACGAAAGTTTTAATTACTACTAATGATCGTTTTTATTGTTAAAAATTGTGAGAATTTAATATGAATTCCAAAAAAGGTGTAGTTAATCGTATAACTTATGACTCAGGAAAGTTGATTCTAATACACTTCACTCGTAGAGGTTTGATATGGCAATGTTTTCGTAAAGGAAAGGTTTGTTGATGCGTGGCAAAAGAATAATAATTTCAATAAAAATAAGTATTATTTTTACGGCCATAACTTATTTTCCACAGAGACTCGTTTTAAAGATTAAAAAAAGACTTGTCTAATAACATGACGCTTAACCTTAGTACTCATTAGACCAAGCTCCCTATATTTTTACGGGTTCACTTTTAATCCTTACGTTTCAATGTAACAGCATGATTAAGTAAGAAACCTTTATGTACTTAATCTTAAATTCTAAGCTCCATAAACTACGTATTCGGAACCCCTTTCAGTGCACGGGAAGTTTATTTATATTTTTATTCCCCACTAGGTTTATAAATTACGTATTCAGAACCTCTATCCATAGATCGGATTTGGAAAGTTTGTTTTTATACGAAGATACATAAACAAAATACGAATTGATTGCATTTAAAGTTGTGAACCTATTTTAACCTGCGACGCGCGACGATACGAAAAAAACGACGACGACACGACGTTACCGAGAAAATTGTGTTCAGAAAGAAATAGGTATTATTTTTATCTATATTTTGTAAACCTCTGGATTTTGAAGATTAAAATGGCTGCAAATCTTTTTATAGATCGTTGCTAACCTATGAACCCATGCCCACACGATCTGTTGGATGGAGGACGGGTCCTGAGCAATATTGGTCATCGTCCTATGTCTATATTTACACCCAGTAAGTCTATTTACCCACCTCGTTGTATGGAAATGCTTTTGCACTGACTCCAGCCTAGCCATTTTTAACTATTTTTCAGTTTCAGTGTTACTAGATTTTGCTAAATACTCTACTACTACTTTAAATAGAGCACCACCTATGTAACTTAAACTATTTACTTTTTCGGAATGGTTGTCAGAAAGTATGACTTAACTACAGTCAAAAGTCGTATGACAATCAAATACATTCCAAGGTATCGCGGAAACCAACCGATGCAATAGTTACTTAACCTTTTAAATCATCGGTCCATCCATACGGATTGTATGATATGTAACTACGTCCATATCATACCCTTAAAGCACACTGTATTTCAGCAATATTAATATCAATATTTGTGAGCATACCCCAAGAGTAAGAGTAATACCCAAATTACCCAATATCGGTTTTCGGAAAATTCCAACCGTCGACTTCTTGTAAGCATTAGGAAAATTTAGTGGTAACAAATAAAAATAAGACTGCTAACATCAATGGATATTACCAAAAACCAGATTAGCTCTATCGCTGTTTTAAAACATCATTATATCACTTTAAGTATCTCTTCAGTTTACCAAACAAAAGTTAAATATACTTTTAAATATATTCACATATTGTCGTGCAATGTAAAAGTCGGTACGGTAGGTGTGAATTTAATATTTGCTCACATTTTTTTACATTGAGTGAAAACCGCGTTTCACAGATAGTAGACAATAAATCAGAACAATAATAAAGCAGACATAATTTCTATTGATAATATCTACGAGTAAAACACGAATATAATACACAATACATAAAATTATCAGTAATTACGTAATTATCTGATACATATAAATTAAATATCAATCAATATCTGTCCTACGAAAGGAACAATTTACTAGGAACAGCTCGCATGTACACAGTAGGTACACCATGCAATATTACATGAAACACGGCCGCATATGCCGGCTATTAGAAACACGTGCTACTTACACACAACTCGAGCCTTACTTAGTGACAGTATTATGAGCACTTGACGACAGGCCACTTGATATGTGACCGATGTGTTATTGAGTACCGCGAAATGTGTAAGCATCTGTGATATTCTCCGAATAGAGCTCAATGGAGTGGTAAAAAAACAAGGATTCAAGGATTCTTTTCGATATTATTTTGTCCATCTGAAAACGTTTTTAAAGGAAATTAATAGAATAAATGCTACAGTCCCAAAGGTACCTAAAACAATAGCCATGGTTAAGTTATAATCAAGAAACGCAGATCAAAATGATGGTTTATTTGACTACTATTTTAGCATACTTTCTAAGTCAAAACGTCGGAAACTATAACTATAAAAATACACATCGATAAAATGCGTTCCTAATAAACATATTGCTTTAGTTCACATCACTTACTATTTGGCAATATAGACACAACCGATAAAATCCAGCAACACTTGCAATAGGATTAGTAGGCTTATTCGTAGGATTTTTAGTCTCTCATGTTCAACACCTAGAGAAGTTAAAGAAGATAAAGCTAAAGATTAAATTTCAAATACACAATAGGCATATTTATGACGAATACGTCACAAAGTCCTTTTATGTTTTCAGCCTTGTGGTTTAGGCTCAGTGTTGATGAATTCGTCAGTCTCGATATTCGTATTTAGGCACAGACATAAATTTACCTTTGTCCTCACATAGGTATTAGAAATGCGAATGCAATCATTGCTTGCTTCTCATTCACAGTTAAATCGCTCAGAGTTTGATGGAATTTGGTATGGAGATAAATTGCACCCTAGGGAAGGACATGTGTGAATTTTTATTTCGTTTTCAGTGTATTTTGAAATAAAATACTTTAGCTTTTCTTTTTTATAACCAGAAATCATCATCTCTTGTTTGTTGCATGGAGTCAAGTGATTTAATATATTATAACCAGTTTACAAAAGCAGACTTTAAAGTAAGTAAATATGTCTTGTTACAAATGTTTTTTTGCTAGCTTCGAACATTATTTTATTCTATCTCCTTGAATAAATATACATCTACTATATTGTACGGATATTTGTCCAACATTAGCTGAGCCACTGCGTTTATCGATTCGAGTTTGAACTAACACTAGGTAGATATTACTGAACGTTACTAACATAACCTAATATTTACTTAACTAATATAATGTAATTTGCAGATGTCATGCCAATTTGTGGAGATCAGATAGACGCTTCATGTAAAACTAGTAGTACAGCAGAAGTCGGTAAGACTCGAAGCCGACTCCGACAAAGCTTGGGAAAAACTAAAAAGTGTGTTAATATACATAACATTATTTCATTATAATATTGTTCAAAAGAACGGTGCGCTTTCAACCTTTTTTGCACCTCGTAAAAAAAGATTTTACGTTTAACGAAAATGCGTCGTGGTATTTTTGACATGTTTTTAATACATCGATATAAAATAAACAAAAATTCAGTTTAATTAAATAAATACTTCTCACTTATTCAATGTTTTACTGCTGAATCATAATTTATTATTTTAAATTTTTGGTAAGGTAAAGGCAATGTCTTTCGTTCAGAATAAGTTGACTATTTACGAATCGTTTTGCTTCGACTGGCGATTCGGACTGTGCTATAAAAGTACTTCGTTAATATTCCCAAATTGTGTGCCATACCTACCCAAATTGAGCTGCGAACTAGTGCGAATATATAAATACCCAATAAAGTTTACAATCTGTCTTGAAGTTAGTAAACCCTTCGAGTTTAGAGCGTGACTCAACGTAGTTTTAGTGTCTCCAAATGTCCAAAGTGACCGAAGTCGCAGCAGACGTCCACAGGCCGGAAACTACGCCCTTGTTCTATATAAAGATCCTTTTCTTATATAGAGAAGTAATCCTATTTTATATAGACATTTCGAATCGATGTAATAGAGATTCTTTAAAATTCAAACTAGTTTTTATTTTAATGCATGTTTTATATCTTGTGAAAACAAAATTACGGTTTTTAATATCAAGTCAACATCACTATTAAACTATAATTATGTAAGTAATTATTCAGTACATTACTTAAAGCAATAAAAGTATGTAGCTTACGTGGCATTCGAAATTTATTTAATGTAGGTTAGTACTGAACTTACTGCATCGACCAATATAATGTAAGTAACTGAATATCATATCTATTGTCCTGTCTCCAAATGTAATAGGGTCTTTCGATACTTGACATTTTAAATCGTTCAAGCGATAAAACATTGTGTATTTCAGAGACGTTAGGTAATACCGCTGTAAAACCTTGTTTGAAAAGAAATCATTCATTCATCGATTCGCTTTGGAAATTTATGCAGCAATATTATAACAATAGCCACCTTTACAAAGTAGGAACCCGACTCAGAAGCCTTATAAAACCCTCCAAGCAACCGCGACCTTTTAATTTGTTGCCTAACTTATGTTATAAACTTCAGCGTTAAGGACTAACTACAATTATTAAACTTCATCAAAATAAACAGTTTTATATGGATATGCTTGTCGTTCCTGCGCTTTGGTTTGACCACTAATTTTGTTATGTATTTTTTTGTTTGAAAAGTGACCTCTCGGGGAAATGAATCCCTTTGTTTGACCCACGGAGACTTTCACAGATATTAAAATGGTATACAAAGAACACAGTGGCCTAAAACAACAATATTGTGGTTCACATAAATGTTATCCATGTTAGGAGAAAAGTTACAGCAGTTGCAGCACGTCACGCACGTATCTGACGTAGCTATTTACCTATGCATCTCGGCAAATGCCATTCATATTTTCAGGACATCATTGGGAAACAAGCATAAAACGGAGACAAGTGTGTGTTGAATTATGAGTATGATAGGATTGTTTTCGACTCATCGACTGCATCGGTCAGGAACATTCGAAAAACATAGAATTCTACTTGTTTGTGCCGATTTTTCCGCTGCAATAAATGACGGAATATAAACGTGGCTTTAGTTCGCAACATAGAGTAAGTTATCAGTTTTTAACATACAGCGGTAAATAGAAGTGGTAGAGCGGAGACAGGATGACGGCCTTTCAAAAACACGATGCCGTACGTTACGTTGATTAAAACAATATAAATATTAATAACAATAATAAATAATTTCTTATTATTTACGAGTGTAACGAAAGCGTCAAGGAAAACGCGAATTCGCTAAGCTAAATAACTGTACACATTCCCTTACGCACACAAAAACGAATTTTCATAAGACACGGAGTCTATTGTTTGTCATATGCGATATCTGATCTAACTTTATAATTAAAATTCACAACATGCCTAAGGCGGAATAATATAAGTACAATGCAAATACTTATGTAACTCATTAGAGCCTTCTGAAAATTATGTTGACTGAGTAAACCTTCACTTAACTCTCTCGCATTCAGAGTTTACTTACAAACAATCCGTGCTGAACTGAATGAAAGAAAAACAAACTTTTATAATGCTTTTACTCATTGTGATACGGTATTATTTTCAGCTGTTGTCAATCTCTTGTAATCGTTTATTTGTACACGGAAAGTTTCATATTTCATTCATATTCCCATTTGTAACGTACCTACCTATTACAAAGTTATATATATATATGTACGTTGTAAAACCCTTGTGTATTAACACTTAGTTTACGACTATTTATTTATGCTGTTTTAGTCGCCCAATCGGTAGTTCCTAATCTCATCTTATCATAAACTTGTAGAACCTTCACTGTAGGCAACGGGTAGGAAAATGCATCACTAATTAAAACATTATTTAATAAAGTGTTCCCTCAGTGAATCGTTCCTTCAGTAAATTAAATATTTCTTGCTTTACCAAGATACAGTAACTATACTTGCAGTCGTATTTAAACCTCTTACCTAGTCTTTTGAGAAGTTTTTATGTACTTCCCGCAGGCTGCAAATCTAGAAAGTAGAAGCTACTTATTTCGTTAGTGTTTTCTGGGAGAACATTCTTAAGGAATTGTGAATGATTCCTAAAAGTTGACAGCTGGTATTCTGTATTGCACTCCTACATTTTAGCAAATATTTTAAAAGTAATAGGTTTGTGTTCATTAAAATTTTGGTAAAGTATATTTAACACCCATTTTTTGGTACTAGATTATTCTCTATCCTTGAATAATGTAACTTATGAGTATTTTATATGCAAATGAATACAATCATTTAATTGACACTCGTACGTCGCGTAATCTAGCTGACAATAATGTTAGTATTGTACTAACAACGATACACACGACAACTGCAACACGCCATCCGAGGTAACACTGACGTTGACATCACTCCACCTTTATTCGAAAGCAATAGGAAGCATCGATTTTGTTGGCAATGACGCGCCGTCGACGTTACGTGGAAACACGATACATCTCGAAATTGATCAGACAGTTGTTTACCGGGCTCGTTTCCTCCCAACATCCCATTCATGACATGCATAATTCTGCTATTCCTATAAATAACAAAGTTTCTATTCTTAAATGTTCGGATTTACATGAAATTTATTGCAGGCTTATGTAAAGTTATGTCCGTGTTTTGTTTTTCTTACAACTAAGAACTTTTCCGCTGGTCGAACTGAAAGCCCAGTCAGTATCCGTAGTAATATATGGTAACTAGCTTCAAGCCGCGGCCTTGCCTGCCAACGTCAGTTCAATATCTTTACACACAGTAGTCTTAGTGATATCTAACAAACATTTAGTAGGATACCATATCAAAATAAGCTGTCTGTTCTGGTTTTCATTAATAAATGTGTCCCTAACCTTTTTAATATTAAACCCAAAAAAAACTATTGTACACATTTTACAGCTCAATTTAATGTCGCTCGACCTAAATCATGGGTAATGTAATTTCATGTAGAATGTCATATGTCTGGTATACAAACGCTATGCGAGCGAATTAATAAATGGGATGCCGAGGAGATCTTTACAATAACCCTTGAGGGCAATAAAAAATGTTTTTCCATTATGTTTATGTTAATGAATGTTGTATCAAACTACTTATTTTACGTTGTCCCGGACGTAGTCAACTTATTATTTAAAAGCATGAGCCAAGCCAGTGATATAATTTAATTTCTTTGTTTATTATATTTTAAATAGGTATAACATTGTTCGCTCCACGTAGTTGGTAAAGTGAGGAATAGTGCACATAATTTCTTGTTAACTGTCTCACTAAAAGACGGATTCTCGGAGCGAAATGCAGTAATATTTACTATGGAGAGTGTGATGTGATGCTGCAGCACTAACCATTTAAGGTACGTGGAATTTAGATTTACAACTTGTTAAGAAAGATTTTGCTGTGGGCCAATAATTGCTTCAGTTTACAAAATGTTAAGGTACTTTTTTTTTTCGTGTGCGTTGCTTTCAGCGCCGTTAAACCCTTTTTTCATAATTTCTTTATAATTTGTTGGAATAATAAAAAAGAAAGTATGTACCTATGTTGCGATATTTTTTTTCCAATGTAGAAGTGCATATCCCTAACCACGATTTTATTAGGTTTATACTGAAATCGCCAATCCGCAGTGAGCAAGCGTGGTGATCAATGCTCGTGCCTTCCCTGTATGGGAAGAGGCCTGTGCCCAGCAGTGGGACGTTTATAGGCTGGATTATTATTATTATATTATTATTATATTATTATTATATTGTAATCGAGGTTCGAGCCACATTTCAAAAAGGCTCGATAGTAAAAATAGAAAACGAACTCTGTCTGGTATGTTAAGCCAAAAAACGGTCAACCAATTTTATGAAACTTGATAAAAGGCGTGCCAGACTACTTTTAAACCCGACCGGCAACCCGCCTTACTAGAAAAGTTATTTGTATTGTTTTGTCTGAATGCCACAGGATAATATATGGTCCCTACTTCTTGTATGCAGTTTTACAAGATGTAGATATTGTTTACAATTTAGATTAAATATTGTCTATAATAGTTTCTGAAGAAAGAGGAAAAAAATACTCCGGACTAATGTTCAGTATTTTTTTGAATTAGTTAGTATTTAGTTGAATCAGCGACAACTAGAATCATAATATCGTTACCGAAATGGTCATAATATTACATTCAAACAAAACAAGATATTTTTGTACCTAGCTATTTTATTGATTATAAAAAAGCGATTGCTTCGAAACTTCACTAGTCTAACTTGTTAAGGTGATAGGTATCCCGTTTCGCTTGAAATGGTTTGCGCAAAAACGAGAATGTATTTCCCTTTTTTTTCATTTTCGAAAAAAAGCACGTCTATTTTGATATCCGTGTAGTGTGAGCGTTTGGCCCAGGTGCCCGACTAACGAGGGAAAAATAGTATGACGACACGGGAACAAAGATTTGTTTGACACGCTTTTGCGGTGTCAAACCATTTAGAATGTGGTTTGAATTTATTAAACTTTTTTACTTTATTAAAAATTAAAACGAATGTTAGCAAGTAATGATGAGTGAGGGTGTTACAATTTCGCCAATTACAGTTTAACAGAACAAAGGTACCTACATATTACAGACCTTTACCTGTGTTTGTCCCACGTTGACTCTGAGTAGAATAAATTGCGCAAATTAGTGCTTTTAATTAACTTCATTTATTTAAAACTAAACGCATTAAAACTCGTTTCACATACTTGGACGGTTCGTTTGACATTTCGACCCTCTCTCGTTAAATATCTACCCCGAATACATTTCGGGGAAGGTAAACCATCTAGCTAACTAACCTACCGGTATCTTATCTACCGAGTGATAAATGAACCGAATCGCCGGATACACCCACGCCTAATATTATACGTATTAAATACTTATTTCAGTCCTGGGTCTCGTATTGTACGTTTCTGAATAACAATGTTTGGTAATCATTTATTAGGTACCTAATATCGACAATTATTTCGGTAAGATAGTTATTCTAGGTAAGCTTATTATGTTTCATCATAAGAATCCCAAAAAAAAACATTGATTTTAAAAGCAGTAATTATAAAATATGTATAGGTATAATTTTATTTCCCCGAAAGCACTGGCTCTATAAATATGGAGGTGTACAGTGTCTCAATATAACTGCATAGTAGTAGCATCGCCATGATCAACTTCAGGTGTAGGCGGTGCATATGCAATATGTGCATCTATACCTTTGCTAACATACATACATATAATCACGCCTCTTTCCCGTAGGGGTAGGCTGAGACGACTTCTTTCCACCTGCTATGATCCTTACACACTTGTTTTGCTAAATCTCAACAAATAAACAAGTAACTCCTCATTTACTCTTTTATTTCAGGAAACTTCTTTTTAAGTAGGTATACATAAAAAACAAATAAGTTCGGAAAAGATACAAACAAGCTTTATGCTAAAGACATGAAAACGAGGATGTTATATTTTCTGTAAAGTGTTTTTTTTTTGAAATTGTGTTGGCTAAACGGTGGCAAATAAAAAATAATTACCTAGGTACTATACATATATATGTCACCGGAAAATAACAAGAACCGTAAGTTTATAATTTTCCTAGGAAATTTATAAACTTCCGTAGGATTCTAAACGAGACAAAAAATGTATTATTTTACGCTCACTTTTTCGTAAAATGATAAACTTACGTAAGTCTCGTGGTAAATTTATTTTGTAAGTAGGTACCTACCTACATTAGAAGTGGTACTGACAATTTTATTGAATAAGTAGGTTTTAGTGGTGCCTATATCTGAATATACAAACGCAAGTTATTTCTTCTTTTTTAACTTATTTGTTTCGTTTTCTGTATTACGAATATGAGTAAATCTCAGCTAATTATTAAGAATACGTATTTTTCAAGTTTCACACCGCTGATTAGATTTTCATCAAACCGATTTCATCAAACTATTTAATAAATACGTTCCGATCTACCAAAGGTTGTGTTACAATATTGTTTTATTGTTGTCCGTTTAAACTACACAAGATCTTTCATTTACATTCAAAGTCTGTGTTTGTTATCCGAAGACATTAAAATTACGTAAATAAAGTATTGTATTTTAATACATAAAATGCATATTTTGTAAGTTTGAAATACGTTACTGGACGTGTTTGTAAGTTTGCATGAAACGGATTGCCTGCACTTGCCAATGTCGAGTGTGTCAATGTCACATTGACAGTCTAAAATAAATAAATAAGACTTCCGGTTTGTGCCTCGTGGCTATCGCATGTGGAGTTTTTTCTATTAACCTTTTCGGCAGTAGAACTGCTTATTTTCGATTTTATTTTGGGTGTTTTGTATTTATTTGTGTGTGCTTTGTCTGTGTTGTGTTTTGTGTGTGTAGTTTGTAGGTAAGTACAGCGTACTGCTTTGTTTTATGCGGCGGACTCCGTGTAAACATGGAGGTTAATGATCGGCCTCCGGGCCGCCCGCCAGATCCCTATGTTTCCCTCCAACCTGACCCCAATGCCCCATCCCAAGACCTTTTACAATATACCCCTGTGGTAACGGCCCCTCTGTCCTCCTTTGAGGCGATGGAAACCCAAGTTGCGCAACAAAAGCGCAAACGTCAAAATAATTCGGATACAGAAGTCGACACAGAACCAACTGTTACCAAACGTGACAGAACTGTTGCTCCTTCACTCATTGCCAGGACTAAATATAATATGACCGACGTTGCCCCCTATATTGTGTTCGCGTCGTATGCGGAGGTGGACCCCAAGGCGGGTTCAACTTTGCATCCGGTGAGATTTGGCCAGTTGCTACTAAAAAACAAAATAAAAAATATCACGGAGGACGGCATAAAAAAAATAGGTAGGAACCGCGTTTCTGTGGAGTTTAAAACTCCTGGAGATGCCAATGCTTTCCTTGATTGTGCATTTTTAAAGGAAAAAGGCTTCTCTATGATGATCCCCACGTATAATATAACCCGTATGGGCGTTGTCAAGGGTGTCCCAGCTGACTGGTCAGACCTTGAATGCTCTGATAACTTAAGTTCCCCTTCTGGATACGGAAAAATATTAAAAATTAGGAGGATGAATAGAAAAATTACCAATGACGGAAAATCGGAATGGCTCCCTACCTCCACGGTTGTCGTAACCTTTGATGGCCGTGCCCTCCCTGAACGCGTATTCTGCTGCCATAACTCCCTTCCCGTTGAGCTATACCACTTCCCTACCATTCAGTGTTTTGGATGCTGCAAGTTCGGCCACACCAAGACCCAATGTAGGTCTAAACCACGGTGCTTCCGCTGTGGTGAGGATCACTTTGGAGATGGCTGTTCTTCAGAAGAGCCCAAATGCTTGCATTGTGATGGTCGCCATCTTGCAACGAGCCGGCAATGTCCAGAGTACTTAAGACAACGTAACATAAAAGTCTACATGTCCGAGAAAAATATGTCCTACTCTGAGGCAGCCAGAATTTTCCCCCCCGCTGTAAAGTCCTTTGCTGATGTCGTAGCATCAGCCCCTTCTGCTCCCCATTCCCTCCCCTTATCAGCTCGCCCTTCCAACCCACGCCAGTCCCCCACTACCACATCCTACAAACGGACCTACATTCTGCCCCCTAAAACCCATGCTCCCCTAGCCCCTGGGTATGACCAGCGCGCCCACCAAAATATTATAAATAGTTTTGCCTTCCCCCAACCCGAGAACGGCTGTGCCCTAAACAATAATCCCAGCTCTCCGAATGAGAACGTCTCAGCTGTTGAGCAGATAGTGATGCTACTCACTTCAATCCTTTCCACCTACCCCATACCGGACCACGTCGCCAACAACATATTGAACTGCTTCCGCAACCGCAAAATTCAATCTCCTTCAATGGAACGCCAGGAGTGTCCTCCCGAAAAAACATGAGGTCACTCACCTAATTAACTTGTTTAACCCGGCAGTTTTTGCCATTTCAGAGACGTGGTTAACCCCACGTCTCCATTTTAATATTCTTGGGTATAGCGTGCTTCGTGATGACCGTTCAGACGGTTATGGCGGGGCTGCTATACTTATAAATAACTCCCTCTCCTTTTCCCCCCTCCCTTTCCCCCCTCATGGTGATGAGATTAGTGCCGTAGGTGTAAACCTTCTTGGCATGGATATTATCTCCATTTATATTCCCTCCCCAAATCCCTTTTGCTTCCAATTTATTAAGAATACCTGTAACGTCCAAAAACCCACATTAATTTTGGGTGATTTTAATTCCCACCACTCCCTCTGGGGATCCGACCATTGTGATGGCCCGGGGTTAGATCTTGTCGATTTATTGGACGAGCTCGGACTGTGTGTCATCAACGATGGATCGGTGACCCGTCTTCCCAGACCAGGCCACAATAGAAGTTGCGTGGACCTTACTCTCTGCTCGGCCAGCTTGACAGGTCAAATGGAGTGGAAGAGATTGGATCTGACACACGGTAGTGATCATTATCCAATAGTTTCCACTCTGATTAATAGGTCATTACCTAAAAAGAGCAAGCCTCCTCTCCTTAAATATAAGCTTCCAGGCGCTAAGTGGGACTCTTATTCCCAAGCCCTGGACCACCTAGTCCTTTCCCTGCCACAAATTTCACCGGACAACCTGGACGCCTGTATGGAGCAATTTTCCGCTGCCGTTTCTTTGGCTGCTGACCATAGCATTCCACTGAAGAACTCTGCTTCGGGGAAGTTGTCATCTCCACCTTGGTGGGACAGAGAGTGTACTGAGATGATAAGAGCCCGGAAGGAAGCGGAGTTTCGTTACGTCAGGGCTATGTCAATGACCAATTTGATGGAGTATAACCGGATTGTTGCTAAATCCAGGCGTCTATTTAGAAAGAAAAAACGCGAAGGTTGGAAGAAATTCTGTGCATCCCTATCTCCTTCAACTCCATCTTCCGTCATTTGGACGAAGTTTAAGGGGTACAGCCGTGGCTGCTCAGCTCAAAATCCCTCTACCATCCCGCAAGATCTAGCAGCTTCCTTTCTGGATAAACTTGCCCCTCCCTATGTTCCTCTTACCGAGGAATGTCCCTCTTCCGCCATGCCCCCCGCCTCAGCCAACGACCCATTGGATCTACCGTTTTCGTTGCGTGAGTTGGAAGTAGTTTTAAACCACGTCCAAGACTCAGCCCCAGGGGTGGATGGATTTCCTTATTCCTTCTACAAAAAATCTAGTGTCCTTAGTCGCCAGTACCTCCTATCCCTGATCAACACCTGCTTTTCACTTGCTTACATCCCTGATACCTGGAAAACCCAACTCGTTATCCCCATCCTAAAATCCGGAAAACTTCCTAATAGCCCTAACAACTTCAGACCGATTGCCCTGTCACCCGTCATTGGTAAAATTCTGGAGCACCTCATCAAAAACCGGTTGGAGTGGTTGGTGGAGAGTCGCGACCTTCTTGCAGAGTCTCAGTTTGGTTTTCGTAAGGGATTCAGCACTATGGATAGCATTGGTGTTCTCGTTACAGATACGCGGATCGCATTTTCAAAAAACGAGTCCGTTTTGGCGGTCTTCCTAGACATTTCAGCTGCATACGACAGTGTCCTTCTTTCCGTGCTCAGAAGTAAATTACGCCAGCTGAGCATTCCGACAAAGATGTGTCAATGCATATGCAACCTCATGTCTGGACGTAACGTCAAGCTTCACGTCCCTGGTATCATTTCTGACCACAGAACGGTTTGGAGAGGCCTGCCTCAGGGTTCGGTCCTCAGCCCCTTGCTCTATAGCATCTATACCTCCGACCTTCATAGGTCCCTGAACAGCGACTGTCAAGTTTTGCAGTATGCGGATGACCTGTGCCTTTATCTACCAACGGCATCTATCGACCAAGCTGCGGGGTCCATGCAGGTATCCCTCAACTCTCTAAATCACTGGCTAGTCTCTCATGGTCTCAGTTTGTCAACCCCTAAAAGCTCCGTATTAGTCTTTACTCGGAAAAGAGTTATTCCAGATGTTCACCTTGAAATTGATGGGTCCCCTATTAGAGTCGATGACCAGGTTAAGTTTCTCGGTGTCATCTTGGATTCCAAACTGTCCGGTGTTTTCCATGTGAACTACGTCTACAATAAATGTGAGAACAAGCTTAATTTGTTGCGGGCTCTCGCGGGTGTCTGGTGGGGTGCTCACCCCTTTACTCTCAAACTCATTTATAATGCCACAATTCGAAGCCTTTTGGAGTATGCAACTTTCTGGTTAGAGCCTTGCAGCAAAGTTGCAATGGCTAAGTTGGATACCATCCAGTCAAAGGCTCTTCGCATTATATTGGGTTGCATGAGGTCCACCCCGACAAACGCATTGCAAGTTGAGAGTGGCGACCCTCCCCTTCTCCTTCGTAGGCAATACCTTGCTGACAAATTTATGTACAAGTCTTTTTTAAACGCCAATCACAAGTTATTGCCGAAACTGTCCACTCTGGACGACCTAAGCAGACGTAGTACATACTGGAGACATAAGGACATACCTTTAGTTTTAAACTCTCTAAGAAAGATTCGTATGGTTGGAGGAATTGCCCCAATTCGCCAGTGTAGTAAATTTCCAGTATTTTCCTCCCCTTACAATTCCCTACATTTTCTTCCCAATTTTGTTCCCAACATTGGTCTGAATACGGAAACTATTCAGGCTAATGATCTTTTTTCATATATCGCCAATAATAAGTGGCCAGATCATTATAAATTTTATACGGATGCGTCTAAACTAACCCCAGATGGTAGAACTGGTATCGCAGTCTACAATTCGAATTCCAAAATATTTCTTCAGTTCCAGTGCCCTCCAGAGTCATCTGTTTTCACTGGTGAGTGCATTGGCATCTTAGAGGCATGTTTATATATTTCTTCACATACAAATATTTCCAAAGCGGTTATTTTCTCGGACTCCAGAAGTGCCCTGGAAGCAATAGTTAAAAATTCTTTAAAGGATAATCTGCGTAGCTCAGTAGTCTCAGAAATAAAAAACATTTTGTATTTTCTCTCCAGTAAGGACATAGAGGTGATACTGGTATGGATCCCAGCGCATATCGGTATCGCGGGCAATGAGTGTGCGGATGTAGCTGCCAAAGCGGCTGTTACGAGCAGCTTGGCAGACAGGAAACACTTCACTATTGAAGTTTATGACTTGATCCATAAAGCCAAAGTTGATCTCTTCAAGGCCTGGCAGTCTTACTGGTCTGAGACTAGTAAGGCCAAAGGCGGAGCGTATGCAGCAATTCAGCCCTCAATTCCCCCTAAACCTTGGTTTTACAAATTCAAAAAGGTCCCAAAGGTGGTTACGTCTGTTATATGTCGTATCCGCATTGGTCATTGCTGTACTCCAGTTTTCCTTCATAAAATCCGAGTACGCGATAATTCCTTGTGCGAATGCGGTCTAGACGAGGGTCACTTGGATCATATTTTCCTTGACTGTCGCAGTAACGATGCCTACACTATGGATCATGTTATAAATAAATTAAATATCCAGAAACCGGTAAATGTCCGCCACCTACTTTCCTTTTTCCCCAATCCCCAAATTATTCGTGCTTTTATTAAATTTATTTCTACTAACAATATAAAGTTATAATAGTTATATATATTTAATCTACGTGCTTGTAAATATTATCTATGGTAAGTACTAGTATCTACTAACATTTATATTTGTATGGTTTCAGGCATTTAAATATTATCGAAAACAGCTGTAATAAGTTTAAGTATTAGTGCCATTAAATTACCCATGTGAGGTCACTACACGACACTGGCAGAAATTGCTGTCACCTGAGGCTGCAGTGGGTTGCCAAAATTCAAAAGAAAAAAAAAAAAAAAAAAAAAATAAATAAATAAAGCCGTGAATTACCAATAATTATACACAATAATGTTATTATAATTATATTATACTATTTAATAAATTAGAATGGATAAAAGAAGGAGATCGCAAGCAAAACTTCATAAACCAGGAAAAAGTTCTATTCTAAATAAATTCTATTCTAAAAGAAAAGCTGCTTTCCATAATAGCCAAGTAAGTTCAAGTTAACTTTGTTTTGAATATAATGTTTACCATGTATTAAAACATTAATTTTAGTTACATTTGTGAATATTTATACTACAGATACCAAAGTACAATAGATTGTAAGGCGACAAGCTCCATTTTCAATAGTAAAAAGCAGAAAGCCTGGGAATTGATCACAAAAGAATTTAATGATGCCTGCATAAACGGGCCTAGGCACGAAGAGACGCTTAAAAATTTGTATAATAATATAAAACGTAGAAGACAGCGTACGAAAACCGAGCAACATTTTATAATGGATGAAAAGAATGTATGTGTTCAATAAATGTCTATATTTTTTATGTAAGTTAAACAAAATACTTGAATGAAACTGATTGTTTTTGGTTATAGGTTGTTACAATCAATGAAATTTTAATGAAGGATATAAAGAATGAATGGACTCATAAGCAGGCTACCTAACATATCCAAAGATTGAATTAATTAAAATATGTTTTTCGAATATGCTAACAAATGTTTTTTTTTAGGATATAACAAAGAACAATGATAGTGATTCATTAACAACTACAGTAATTGATGCTGATCCTTTAATTTCTTCAGATGTAGATAGTCAAACACAGTCAGATGAGAAACCATGTGATGATGCCGCTATTTTTTTTGGTTGGTTGGACTTATTTTATCCATTTGTAAGAATATCATATATAGGGCCATAACATGCTTGTTATATGTATAAAGATTGAATAATATATTCATATATATTATTTTACAGGTAAAGTATTTGAAGAAATGCCCAAAGTGTGTAATTCCTCACTGACTTGCAAATTATTACCAGAGACAAAACAGTTCCAAGATGTCAATTCGGTACCTGAGTGTAAACCTTTAATAAAAAGAAAAATGAAATATGTGCGTAAAAGAAAAAAAAGCATGGCCCAAGCTATTCCCCCGCCCAAAACTTTCAGCAAACACCTTTAAGCAAATTTATTTTAAGAAGAAAATAGAAATAGCCCATTACCAAAAACAAAATGAAATAAAAAAATTGAGATTTGAGCAAGAAAAGCATGAATTGGAAATACTAATTTTAAGAAAGCAATTGGCCAAGTCTGAGAAGGATTTAATGCAATAGTTATTTTATATGGGGCCATTCTACTATGTAGGATGCCTGTACAAGTGCACATAAATAAAATACTGTAAATATGTAATAAAACTATTTTTATTTTAAAGCCTAATATGTAGGTAGTACCTAGTATAAAAGATGTTCATAAAACTTCCTAAAGCCATTTTTGCAACAAAATGTTGTTAAGGTTGCTGAGCCTGTCGCAAATATTAATTTCAATCCATCTTGTAAGCGACTTGTGAACACTGATAACTGTCAACTATGTATGCAGCCATTAAAATAAAAGTCTCGTCGAGTGCAAAACTACACGCTTCTATGACTCAGCGGTTTGGACGGCTTAAGTTGCAATTCTGAACGTACGAAAGTTTAAGATTCGATTCCGTTCCATGCAGGTATTTTTAGGATTGAGTAAATATTATTTACTGTTTAATGTAGGTATGGCCTGAAATAAAGAATTCAAAGCAAGAAACTGCTTGAAGCTATCGGTATGCATTAAGCTGCGACTGTTAGCATGTAGGTATAGTGAATAGATATCGAGGACAAACCTAAGAGTGCGTCCACATCTGACAACAAGCATTGCACGAGCAGCTCGCGAGCATCCTCGTGAGCGGCTCGTGATCGGGTCGCGAACGGCTCGCGATCGGGTGGCGAGCTGCTCGTGTAATGCTCGTTCGTCTGATGGGGTGGCACCCTAATACTTAGACATGTAACATAAATGTTAGAGAATCTCAGAAGCGAATTTGTGTTAAAAAATACTAAGTTTCTGACAGGAACCTATTTTATAGGTCTAGAAAATGAACTTAGTATCTAGACATAGCCATCTTGTACTATCGAAGTTGGCTGCAGCTGGCTAAGGGGATATAGCATTGTTGTATAGACTGCCCAATCAATTGGGATGTTCTTGAGGCAGCCGCTCGGGGTGTGGGAGCTAACCGCGTAATTACATACCGGTATTGTCACTTAGAAATCTCACTGTGCAACTAACAAAGGTGTATATTGGAACCATTCTAATTCACTACTCAGGTACTAAACTTAATTACGTTTATTAGGTACTTTTCAAACTATTGTACTAACAATTTTTTATTCTAGCCGTTTTAGTCCTACTGCAGTGCAAAGGCCTCTCTTCCCCTTCCATTTCTCTTTAGCTAGGGCCATGGTCATCCACTCCTTATCAAAGGACTTCAGTTCGCACCGCCATTTCCGTTATGAGGTACGAAATTTTCATACGGTGTGTGTGGCTTAAAATGTCTTTGAGAATTAACGAGACACGGAAACTTTTGTAAAATATACGAAAGTCTGCGCGCATGTGAGTCTCGGGATAACTCAAAACACGTGTAGATTTCGGCAAGTGGAATAAAACCATCGTTCCGTAACGAAGCCTGCTCCTTTACGGAAAGGTGTAAGAAGAAAGTAGGTACCGGTGCAGCGACCCGTGGCGTCCACATCGACATGTTCGGACAACTTGCGTAAGTATATGTATAAATGAATCGGCATTAAATAAAACACCACGTAAGTAATAAAGGGATGGCAGTTCCACTGACTTGAAATAAAATAATTCCTGGTAAGTATTTATTTTAGTATGGGTGAATAATCTAAGAATACATAATAGCTACTACCTAAATAAGCTGTATAGCTAAGTCGTAAGATGTTTCATTCTAAGAAGAACATAAGAATAGAATCAGCTCCTAAAATCCTGGCCACATTTAATTTATTTATTGTAACTTGCTTACATGCTTAAATTTTATTTTTCTACATTTTAGGTGATATACCTACCTATTGCAATTATTTGACTGTGTATTACTAGTATAGAACCCCAATAATAACGCACTTATCTAATATAACAAATGCATGGACAGATGATTGTTACTCAATCATGCAAAAAGTTTTCACCGGATTGGAATGAAATTATTAATACAATTTTAGGTATAGCCTATATATTTACGAAGATCTGGCCTGAAATAATAAAAAAAAAAAAATACAGTTTTAGACCTCATAGATAACTAAAATTAATATTCGACTATTTGTTAAAACTTGTATTTAAAGTAAGTACAATTCAGCCATAATACAGATTTGCATAAATATCAGACAGAATACTTAGATGAATTGAAAATCATTCCAATTTGCAATTCATATTGGCTTCGTCTTTTAAAATAACCAGTATAAAAGATAAAGTCTGTGCTTCTATAAATTATTATATATCCTAGGGCTGGCTTTGCAGCTGTCCCTGAGACCCGCACCGTACGTACATAATTTACGTACCTACATGGGGGTTACGGGTTACATGTCCCGTGTTGCTGTGAACATTGTTCCAGCGCCACACGGTTATCTAAGTATTGGGGACTCCTAGGCGGCCCGTACCATTTTTCCGAATAGATGTGAATCCAGCCTTATATTAGAAGCCAAAAGGGGATGCCTCTGCCAAGCATCTAATACAAGCTATAAAAGAAATGTTATTTGTAAATTTAAAGAATTCTGAAGATAGGCAAATGTTTGTTACGCATTGACGCAAAATGTACTAAAATGATTTTGGACTTTTGGACTTATCATCGCCATTCATTGAATATTTAATTTTATTTACAGAAAGTATAATTTTAAGAGTAAGGATATATATAAATACAGTTCTTATTTTTATATAGTTCTGCGCTATTCCCCGAAAAGGTTCAGTGAATAGCTCTCAATCATGCTTTATGTGCGGTAGAACGCATCTCGGAGGCAGTCAGGTAAGCTTCCGTACCGTGTTCACTGAAACACTGCCATAATAAATAGGAAAACTAAAATGAGTTGATGTTTACAAGAAAATCATAATTATAAAGCATTGTTTTATGAATAACTTCTCTCAGTGATATGTGTCACGTCAATGATATACAATGTACAGCGGTCAAACTACGCACTTAACGTCATAATTTTTGATCGAATATTATCTTTGTACACTTTTTGGGCTTTATCATGCAACACGTCATAAAAGGTCATCCAAACGACTTACTGACTTTAGTGGATATAAATAAGGTAAATATTCGCGGAATCCTCTATTTACATTATTAACTATCTTACAAACTAAATAAAACCCTAATCTCGTAGTAAATTGAGTAAGTTTTGATATTCTGCCCTTTACGAAGATTCTCCGAAGGACTAGAAGGTCTTTCCTCAGGAGGAAACTGGCTGACTGGCTTCCAAACCGGACAGTAAATCTTCGTAAAAGAAAAAAAACATAACACCTAGCCCTATTGATGTGATGGCCATGATTTTAGAAGTGTAGGTATTAGGTAGGTACTTGTGTACCAACCTCAGACCTCATAAATGCATAAAGAAATCCTAGTTGCCTGCCTAATATTAATTTAATAAAAAAAATGTGCCCTGTACACGCAGACCTTTTAATTATGTTTTTTTAGTTGGTAGTCGTCAAACCTCGCGAATGTTGAAGCTCTTTCCAAAGTGAATCCAGTAAGCTGCGATGTGTCCTAAATAATTCAAGGAATGTATAAACTTAGGTACTTATTTATAGTTATACTTATTGAGACAGACAAAGACTTGAAGATATAGATTGTGTAATTTTATAGATAAAGCTTGTAACTTTTATATTCGTACACAACAAACAAGCTTTTGTTTAATCTACGTCAATGAATATTTGACAGTATTTACATAATATACCATGACGCCTGTACCACCGAAGGGTTGGGCAGAGGTGTACCATTGTACACCCACAGTTCGCCTAGGATTTTAAGGTCCCATGTAATAGAGGGCGAGCCTATTGCCACTAACCGGCACAAATCCAAACTTCGACTGGGAATTTCATAGAAAAACCCAACAACACCTTGGCCGACTTGGCAATCGAACCCAAGACCTCTAGCGTAGCAATCGCTCTTAGCACCACTAGGCCAACGAGGCAGCCTTAATTAAGCAGAGCAGTATTTAAATACCCTATTATTCAGCTATGATAGCCAAACCAAGCTGTTATTGTTATTGAGTGAGTCTAAGCAGCATTATTAGCTAGCACAGCTAGCTGGTACAACTAACAAAGCAGCACCCACAGAATTGATCTAAATATGTAATTCCAGACGTTGAACGGTTAAGTAAACTAGGGTAAGTCTCATGTATCAATATGTAATGACTTAGAACTAAAGTTAGAACAAAATCTATGGTCGATGGCGGTACATAAGTACCTATTCAACGCTATGTACACGTACTCATGAAATGTATCAATAATTCAATGTAGCGAAGCCATGTTAAGTTCACTTTGTTATGTTACCCGACCTAACATCTACCTGTTACCTAATAATACACCGTGCTTATGTACTGATTAGATAATTAATTATTGATTTTTGTACTCTCAATATAATATTCCAAATTTTATATAAAAATAACGGGTTTATTGAAAGCGTATAAAATGTGACATGTACATAATACTACGTTTTTTTCGTTCTGTTGTTCCGGCTTTTCGCGGTCCCCTGCTAGGCATAGGCTTCTCTCTAGTTCCGAAGTTTAGTAGAAAACGAAGTCCTATGTCATAAAATACAAGGCGCTAAATTAGTTAAATACATGGTTATTTGTGGACCGTTTACCAAAACACCACGGTGTATAATCACAATAATAAATTACATGCAGACGAAATCGCGGACAACAGCCAGTTACCTAGTTATAAAACCCTTAAACCAACATAGTGCGTTAATTGTATTACAATTAAGCCGTTATTTTATACTATCGCATTTCCCCGTACAAGCCGTACAACCCATTAGCATTGTAAATGGCAAAAATATCGTTTATTCAAAATTAAACGGACGACGCCGATTACCTGTTTTGTTGCATATATTTACCGACGAATATTCAACACAGCTATATTAGAATTAATTATCCCTTAAAGAATAGTAGTTAACAAGGAACTGTTTGATCGTTATTGTAGATAACAAAGTGGGTAAACTCTTATTTCACAAACCCGTCACGTTTACAAAGGTCCAAATGAGATTTTCTAAGGTCCACGGTTCATTTATTGAAAATGTAAACGAGGGAAGGACATTTATTACACATGACAGGTATTTGACAAGCAACCTTCCGAATAAAATTGATATTTCAGATTGCGTTACTGAATTTGTTTCAGGTTTTTACGCCCGGTAACTTTTTTTTATTGTCATAACATTATTATTGTCACTAGGACTCTTATTTTTCTTCCCCGACAATGATGTTTGGACTTGTGTAAAGTTCTCACAAATGAGGAGGGATTTTGTTTTTCTTTCATTTAACGTCGCAGACATTTTGTAAGTATAATTTGTTAGACATCCAGTTCCTCGTATTTAGTACGGAAACCTATTGATCTTTTACAACAAAATAGGCTCTACTTAATCATCATATCAGCCCGTTGCAGTTCATTACAGGACATTTGCCCAAAGAGCGCCACAGCGCACGATCTCCAGCCCTTTTCATCCAGTCAGTGCCTTCTTTAGGTCATCGGTCCATCTCGCCGTTGGCGTTACGTTTGCCTAAGCGTGGTCTCCATTCAAGAATCTTCCTGCTTCACCTCTCGTCGGTTCTGCGACAGACATGGCCAGCCCACTGCCATTTCAGCTTGCTACATTTTGGTCTACAAACTCTACTTAATCAAGTCGATTAATTTGGTATACAAACCAACCGGCCGATCGCTAAGCGTAGGTACATTGCTGAAACGAAAGAGCTTTGTTCGTTTTTGTAATTGGAAAACTCTTTAATGTCCTTTAATCTAAATTTTCAGGCTTCTCTATAAAGCCACGAATAATTTCGCCATTAATTTATTCGTCCAGTAACTAATGAGTTAAGCTTTATTTCAGCAACGGTATCAAAATTCACGTAACAAGCTAGATATTCCATTTTCCAGGAAGTAGGTCCTATAGGCAAAATTATAGACAAAACCAGACGATAAGTAGGTAATTGTTCTGAACAGTAGGTTGTCTCATAAATGAGAGGTCAAGTATTTTTGTAATAGATGTTTTTCTTGAGTCCTTAATAATTAATTAATAAAACTATTTTTTTTTGTAAAAGCAATTAAGTATTTATCTACAAATAGACTTAATAAGATTCGAGCTCTACAGTCTTCAGAAAAAAACTGTTCCTACAATAAAAAATCTTAATCAGCTTAATTGAACAGACAAAAAAACTGGGTAGTTATAACGTAGTATAAATCATTGTATAAACGTTTACTATATAAATATATGATTTTTTTGTAGAAATACGTAATTTTTTATCAAGTATCGTTTTGTTTACAAGTATACTATGAATATTATATTTAACAAAAATTGTTTTAATTCTTTGAAACAATCTGAACCGTTTCTAAGATCTAAATCACTTCTACAAGTTTAGCCTTAGGTATACCTTAGACGTCAAAGTCATATGTCCGGGTCTTAATTTAGTCGTAGTATCCAAAGTTGTGAGTTCAGCCAAAATGATTCTAGTCCTTAATAAAATAAAATTTGAACTTAAAAGACTCGAGTCTTGACCAACTCCATTTACAGCACACGCTCGTAAAGCTGACGCTAGCTTTTAAAAATAGCCGCGTCCGGCTTTGACACGGCTTATTTTATTTAAACTCACGCGTTCCCTAGATCGCAAGGGCTTTATGCGAATTTCGTGTAATATGAGTATCGTATCTTACGCCTCCTTGCTATGAAAATGCTTTCGAGGAGAAAATTGTTTTCAATTGTTTTCTTTTATAGCTCCCCGAGGTAGTGCTGTGTAAGGCGCAAAAGAGTAAAATATGTTAGCGCAATTTCATCTCTTTTTTTTCGCTTGATATTATGAGGTAAATGTGATAAATTCTCAGCTAAATTAGTGAGTAAACGTACCTAATAAATTATATCCCATGTGCAGGCGTTTCAATGGTTTTATGACCGTGTATTGTTAGCAATATAATATATTATTCCTGTAAATTACTTTCTAAGAAATGAGAATCCAAAAATGTTTCCTTTTTCGTACAGGGTTGGTCTGGGGTTAGGTAGCTAGGTTCCTACTATGTGTTGCTTTTTTATTGATCTTCAACCAAATAAAATGCCAAACATATTTGTCTAAAATACTATTGTAAAATCACCATAATCTACATATAAGTCATTCGTTGTCAACAAAAACTCCGGGGCGCCCCAATTGCAGAGGCTAAATAAAAAAGTTGATTTCGACGTTCAATTCGGGAGTACTGTGGGAAATCACAATTTTGTTAGGCTTTACATCCAGTAGGTGATTTATACATCTAGGATATGTAGGTACAGGATAAACTCATCAGTAATCAAGTAGAGGTTTATGAGTCATTTGAGAGGTCGTAAACATTCATTCCTTAGGGGCGTGTGAAAAATGTATTGAATCAACCCGTCAACGGTGCCTTGTGCAGCAATAATTAAAATTGCAGACACAAGCAAAAGGGTCTTTTAAATAAATATATTTTCTTTTTTAATGATTTCAGTTTATTTGGATTAGTCTGAAATAGACAAAATTATTTTATTTTAGGGTTCTCTTCAATAGTACCTAGTTTCAGTTACCTACATTCAACGTTTTCCATAACTATGCTACGTTAACTTGTCAACCGAACTATGCATTTGACAACAAACGAACGATAAATAAATCTACGAGTTTCGTTTTTCCTGAAAGCTCTCTACTATACCTAGAGGCAGTAGGGCTCTATAACCATTAAAACAGTAGGTACTAGCTATACATATAAATATTCACATTGAATGAAAAACAGTTTTTTATGATTACTTATTATTTTAATATTTCAGAGTGTATTCTGAACCCTTATATTCTTAGACTCGCCGTTGCCCAAGGCTCGGCAAAATTTTATTTCACTTTGAAGATATAAATAGACTTACAAACTCTTTTATTAGAAGATCTCTGTTATTTCTGTATTCTTTAATTCTACCACTTTTGTACACATAATTATAAAACCTATCGTTGTCTGAACTATGGCAGCAGAGTCTAGTTCATCGCCAACCTGTGTGCTCAACTAAGAACACAGATAAAGCAGTCTGTTAGCTGTCATTCCGACAATCAAAACTGTGAGCTTAGATTTTGGATTCAACTGGTCCGTTGCTTTCCGAGCTCTACAAACGTTGACATACCTACTTAAATAGAGTGTAATACCACAGTCACGACAAAAGAATATAAAAATGGTCACTGAACACAAAGGTATTACAATTTTACAGGGAAAAGAAGTATTTCAAAGGCGCTCGTCTAACCAGTTTTAAGTAATTTTATTCGTACAAGTCTCTCAGCCTCAGAACACAAGACAAGACTTCGGTATTCCCAAAGTTCAAAAGTTGCCAGCTGTTCCGACTAAACGCAGTTTACAGAAGAAATCATAAAACATATTTTGAGGAACCTAACATTATTCGGTACCGATAATATTCATATAATGTTATGCAAAAAATCTAATAAAATTATCGAGATACACAAGGCCTCTGATATTTTATTAAAAGAAATATCTTTTATATTTTTCCGTGTTTATCTTTTCGTTGTTTCATAGTAGGATAGGTTGGTACCCGAGGCTCCGCCTCACTTAGCCCATAAAAATATTCCGTATCAATTTTCCTTTGATGAAATTTATTTAGCAAATCTAAGCCATGTATATTTTTTTGCTTAATACTCTAATTATTTCTTCTCGTATATGTATAGAGCGTTAATAGGTAGTTAATTATTTATTTTAGTCCTATGTATAAGGAATATATTTTTGTTTTTTTCTTGAGTCTCAAACAAAAATTCAGTACTCATTTACAGCGTCAAAAAAATTATACGAGTTTTACTATTTTCTGTTTGGTAATAAATTGTATACTGTATATGATCACCTGTTCGTACTTAGACCAAGAATATATTAATTTTATAACTTGGCTCACTTTAAAGCTTCATATAGTATGCGAATTTACATCGGACATTTCGAAACCCGGTATATTCAAGGGGAGGTACCTCCTCAAATACTTTATGTATTTTATCTTTACAATGTACCTAGCTAAGTTACAAATAAATAAAACCAAATTACAATTTTGCGTTTATCAGTAAGATACTCCTTTTGGCATACCAACAAGTATATGAACTGTTTTTATCATAACTTTCGCAGCCTGAAATGTATATTTCGGACCTGTAAATGTGAAACAAAACTTTTAAAAATGCTTCTTTCCTTAGGCGCTCCCTTGTTTAATATAGTTTACGAGTTTGAAGAGAAATCTTATTTACAAAAATATCCAAACTAAACAAAATCCTACTACATCAAAATCAAAATGTATACGAAAAAAAAAAAACATTGTAATGTAACTTGATTGAAGTATGAACATCCTATTTATGTACTAGCCAGCTAATCTTGAGCTTCATGAAATATGTTTGGATTACGCGCGACTCAATTTGCATCTGCGTCCAGTAATAGGTAGGAACCTAAGTTTGTGTCTCGGCCCGATAACGCTGACTACAAAGGGACTTTCCCTTCACACCGATAACTAGGTAAATAAGAAAGGGAAACACCCGGTGATATTTAACAGGACGTTATAGCGTTATTAGACAGGATATCCGCATAAAATCCTCGAGGCTTTGTTGTACATGTTAACGAATAAACAGCTACGAAATAATTTGCTCAATCTCATTTTCGTTCCCGTCAAAGAAGGGAGGCGCAACTTTCTATGTAGAGGGATCCATATTGTCCAGAGGTGTCGTTCCGTGAATTTAATATAACCAGTCGCTGAGAATCCGCTGCGACATCGGACCCCTTCATTGAATTTTCGTTAGACCACCTTTGCTTCCGAAATGAGGTTTTACAAACTTAATTTGCATAAATAACTTAATTGCACATGAAATACTGAAATTTTGTTTTGAAACTGAAAATAAAGCTTCTGAATTGTTAATAAAGAACTGGGTGGTGGGCATTAAGGAGGGTAGTCATTAAAACTTGTACCTTCTTGATTTTTGTTATCATCTACGTGCACAAGGCTACACATAATTGAAAATAACGTATTAAGTTAGGTAATTTTAACGAATTTAAAAAAAAATAGAAACTATAGTTGCTTCGCTATTTTTGCATTTTGTTATAAAGAGTCAAGTAATTCCCCATTCAATCGTATTATGTAACGATACAAATATAAAAATATAATTAGCCATTCATCGATAGTTAATCCAAAACTACAACGGCTAAAAGGAATATTAAAAACCTGAACTGTAAGACAGAAATAAACGAAATCTGTTAAATAAGTATTAAATATACAATTTACTAAATCTGCGTTCAAGGTGGAAGGGCAAAATTGAAATTCCATAACAAAATATCTACATTAATTTTCTAACAAGCCGGCAAGAGTCCTAGTTTGCATATTTTGCCAGTGAAAAGGGCGCAAATTACGGACCTTTAAAGTTAAGCCGAAGATTCTCGGATTTTATGTAAAAAAATCGAGTACCGGTGTATAATGGGTACGCTAATCGATTAATTATCTTTCCTATAGACGATTTTAATCGTATCCTATTACAGGTACATTTTAAGAATACTCGGAATCGTTATTTCTAATGGGCACTCGATTTAACAGTTCCTTTTTGGTGTTTTTATAACCAAATGACTATTTTTATTAACACAAAAAATCTTATTTACATCAAGAATCAAGTTTATAAAAAACAATATGAATAACTAGCGTACAGCACTCGGTTAGTAGCTTGTCTCTCCTTGGTGGAGACGCAATACCTGATGCGATTCTAACGTCTCTTGCCATTCTTTTCTTAGGTAACCCTCATTGTGACCTCTCACTAACAAACTACTTACCTATAGTTATATAGGTTTTTACTTTTTAGTAAGAAAATAATTAAGGTAGGTTATACGAAATTGCGCATAAATTCAAATTCAATTTAGTTGATTGTATTTATTTTTAATTTAAATTGATGAAATCGGCATCGTCCGTTTGAAGGTTTTTGTTTGTAGGTGTAATTTGATTTCATATGTGTCACTCCTGGTATCCAGATTTTATAACATAGATTATGCCAGCATAGATTTTTCCAGAATGATTTCTGTTTTGAATACGACTAGATATTTGGAATCCTACCTATCATTAAGAGAGGCCTGTTTTGTTACAAAATTTTGCCAAGATTACTACTACTATTTAAAAAAGTGCCAGCTATTGAGTTATGTAGTTTCCATAAAATATGTTTATATCTTAAACTTTAAAATATAATTTAACTTTAAAATTCACAAGTGTATACCACCATATTTAACATTGGAAACAAGATTTATAATCCGCTTTAAAATGGTATATATTTTAAAGGGCATTATAAATATTTTTTACACTAACAAAGAAACACATACACCTCTAATTATAAAAACACATGATTACCAAGATGTTACGCCATTTTAGATACAAGAATCTTATTAAATATAATTAGACCATGTACAACATCTAAAACATTCCAAACATTACGTTTCAAAGTAACTTTTTCATAGTGAGTATGTTGAAAAAATCTTAAAACCAAGACAAACGTTCAGCTGAAATTAAGCTTGCCTTGTCTGAAAAAAAGACGTGTATCTGTACGAAACGCGACATAAAGAGGTTGTATAGAGCTTTATACAGAATTAACGTAAGACCAGTTTGCTTGGAGTATTCACGCTCTATATCGCAATGTTCAAATGGTTTTGTGAAACAGACAACTTAACCCCCTAGTTATCTAACGAAAAGGCTATTCATCTTCTATTTTCTGCCTAGTCTATTTCCATATTTTTCGGTAGTCAGCGTTTTTTTTTTTGGAAGTGGCTCTACCGGACTTTTATGTAGGTTTGCGTTCAATCTGCATGTATACTAATAAACTTGTCCAGTAAGTATTCTACATAGCGCAACTGCATAACTATCTTATCTCCAAAGTACAGTACGATGCAAACTTAATGGCGGCCCTGAACATGAGGCTAGTCGATGCGCAATAACAAACTTATGCGACAGCGGGGGTGCGGAGCGAGGTACTGCGCAGCGCGTAGATAACTTCTGAGCCGCCATTAAGTTTGAATCCAACTATAAGAAGGCCTCGGTAGTATTGTCAATGGCTGCCATTAAAGGGCCTCTTTTCTTTGGTAGAGATTCTTTGCAGTAAGCCTGAGTGCAGGCTTTGACTGCATCACCGGACTTTAACCATTAAAGGGCCAACTTCGTCACTACCGCCTGAAGAACAACACTACCCGGTGAAGCAACTAGCAAGACAATCTACCTGGACTATTTTAATAAATTCCATATGGTTGCACATATGATGCAATTTGATTTTTATTACCTGCTTGTATTAGTATTCATCGACGAACTAAAAAATGAAAGTATATTAAATGAAGATTACAATTAATTAGATAAAACATTATTTTAATAAATCTCTTAATAATGTGGCAATACATTAAGTTTAATTAAGCCAAGGGTTTAGAATTAACAATAATCTACATAACCAAGCAATGACTATGATGGATCACCATAGCCTCGTCCTGAAACATGGGAAATTCCGAACATAAATCGTGTTATTATCAAGCATACGGTTTAATACCATTATTTTATAGAGCTCCCTTTAATATAAGGTGTTTCATATAATTAAATTTCAGTGCCTCTGTCTTTAAAACAGGCGGACGATTAAGTCTATCTTCTTCTATTCACCGTGAATTTGTCCTGTCCTTTACTAGGGGCTAGTTTTTTCAATATAACTGTCGGCGACAGAAATGTAAATAAATAACGTTAGAATAGTTTAAGCAATAGGTTTACATATTGTTTTAATAAAGATTTATTTAGGGTAAGGTATCGCGCTAAACGCCGAACCAAACTAAGATATAAGGTGCTAACGCAGTGTGGGGTACCCCGCTGGGCCGCCCACTTTTAGCAATAATTGTTAACTAATTTTCTAAATTTCAATTGTTTATGTGTTATTCTATTTTGTATTTAGAGTTTTATAATGTAAGTTAAACCTAGTAATAGTAGATAATGAATAAGGAAGCGCAATCGCGCAGATAACACAAACTTATAAAAATTTCGACGAAAATTACGTAAGTTGAAAATCAAGTTTTCCAATTATGAGGGAAAAATGTTATCATGGTGACTACCATATAGGAAATCGCCCAGAAATGCCAAATCCGTTTAAATCTTGACGATCGGACCACGGGTTTGGAAGATATCGACATATTTAGAAAGTAAACAAACACAAAGCTTCAAATTTGGCATTTCTGGGGCGATATTTTAATAAATACACAAGGAAGGGTGTTTTAATTGTGTTAAATGTATAATAGGGGTCTTATTGCATAATTAAAAACCACATTGTAAACCATATATAATATATTTGGAAAATAAAAGGACGAGAAAAGGGTCGAGCCAAGTAAAAATAGAATCGAATTAGAATCAAATTAGAATGGCGCACGCGGCGGTAAAGTGGCGCTGTATATAAACAGCGTCATTTTCCGTCGTAAGTCAGTCGCAGCTCCACATCGGTAGTGAACACACGTATGAAGAAAAGGCAAGACCCGAAATCTCTCAAGATCAAGAAAAATCTGTGTTTCATTGTTTCTAAGAAGCTAGTTAGAGACGTGGGGGTGTACCCTAGCAACATCTGAACCTCTACATATAGTACGCATCGAGGGGTGCGTGGGGTACGTGTGTACCAGCGTAAAGCAGCGCACGTACCAAATACTAGGGAGATCGTCCCCGACGGACAGACTGCGGGATAGCCCCTAGTGGTTACCCAACAGTAGGTCCCGTCGACAACAGTTGGTCCTTCGAGCCGGATCCCTCAGAAGTTCAGAAGTTCAGAAGATCAGAAGATTGAAGATTGAAGATCGCAAGATGCCAGTGACCAGGTCGCAGAAGGATGCTCCCTTACGCCCTCCGTCCCGTCCTTCGGATAAGGACGCGGCGGCTCCGACGTCAGGGTCAGAAGGGGTCACGTCTGCGTCAACGTCATCAGCAACAGCGACTTCGTCAGAAGCAACGACATCTTCCGGAACAGCAACTACGGAATACACCACCACCACCGAGACGACAGTTGAGACTGCGACCACGGCGGCATCAGAGAAGAGCACGGCCGCGAAGAAGGCGAAGAAGAAGACCCCAGAAGAGGCCCTGGAGAAGGGGGTGCCGGGTTCAGCCGCAACCCTGAAACCAAAGGGGGTCAGTCGCCGAGCCAGGTCTACGAAGACTACCAGTACCTCAGCCAGAAGAAGGGAGCTTGAAGCCAGGGAAGAACTGGCACGTCTGGAGCTCGAGCAAGCTCAGGCGGCAGCTAAATTGGCACGCGTTCGTCTGGAGATGGCGCAGTGCGAGGATGAGGACTCGGTGGATGAAGACCTGGAAGAAGAAAGGACAGCCCACGTCCAGAATTGGATCGAGACGTCGGTGCTGAAGGAGAACACCACCCAGGAAGCAGCTGAAGATCAGCGACAGCAACCGCCAGAAGAACCGAAGGTGAAACCAGAAGAGGATGGTTCAGCGGGGGGAGCAGTCGCCGGGATCCAGGCTCTTACTGCTGCTCTGAAGGAAGCCTTCTCTGGAAGAGAAGGTACTACGGGGCAGCCGAAGTATATCCACGAGTTGCCGTACTTCGACGGCAGCAGCAGCGAGTGGACAGCCTTCAAGGTGGTCTATGAGGATACGGCGGACATGTTCAACAACGTGCAGAACATGGCGCGTTTAAGAAGAGCGCTGAAAGGAAACGCAAGAGAAGCAATACGGAGCCTCCTGTACTCAGAAGCATCAGCAGAAGAAGTGATGCAAGCCCTGAAGAGGAGATTTGGCAGACCGGATGCTCTCATTCTTGCGGAGCTCGAGAAGATAAAGGCCTTGGGGAAGATAAGTGAAAATCCTCGAGATATATGTGTGTTCGCGAGTCAAGTTAACAATAGTGTTGCGGCCATAAAGGGCCTGAAGAAGTTGCAGTATTTACATTCACCGGAAATAGTGAAGTGCATAGTGGAGAAGTTACCAACAGTGCTCAAGTTCCGGTGGTACGACTACACTGCAGCTGAGGATGATGGTGAGTTTTCAAACCTTAATTTAGTAAGCAAGTTCCTGAACCAAGAAGCGGACAAGTGTGGGGCTTTTGCTACGCTCGAAGAAAGGGGTAAGAAGACCTTCAGACATGCTTCGCACGCCACAAGGGACGCGCCAGAGAGAGAACCCAGGCAGTCCGAGAAGACATGTCCGATGTGTGAAGGTGAGCACTTTCTATTTGAATGTAAGAAGTTCCTGAAAGCTTCAGTTCAGGACAGATGGGTGGCAGTGAAGAAGAGCCGAGTGTGCTTCAAGTGCCTACAAGGAAGGCACAGAAAGGAGACTTGCCGGAAGCCCACGTGCAAACACTGTAAGAGGTGGCACCATCATCTGCTGCATGTAGACTCGTCAGAAGAAGCATCTCCACAGAAGGAGCTCACACCAGAAGCAGCAAACGTAATGGCGTCTGTCAACACGGTGTGTAGTACGCGAGCATATTTGAAGATAGTGCCAGTTGAGGTCTTCGGAGCAAGGGGCTCCAAGAAGATACTGGCCCTGATGGATGAAGGTTCAACGGTCACGCTGCTGGACGAGAAGGTAGCCGAAGAGGTCGGCGCTCAAGGTAAGCGTGAAGAGCTTGTTATCGAGACAGTTGGCGGCAGACTTATCCAGAAGAAGGACTCTCGGATGCTGGACCTGACAGTGAAAGGTGTACACAAGAACACCAGGAAGGTAATGAGAGGAGTCCGTACGATGGAAGGATTGAAGCTGGCGCCACAGTTCATAGATAAAGAAAGGATCGAGCGCTGCAAGCACTTGAAGAAGCTCACCGACGCGCTGCACTACCAAGGAGAGCGACCTCAGCTACTCATCGGGCAGGATAACTGGGAGCTGATCGTGTCACGGGAAGTCAGGAAGGGCAGACCTGGAGAGCCAGTAGCTTCGAGGACAGAACTTGGCTGGGTACTGCACGGAACAGACAGCGGAGCTGTTAAGAAGGTACAGTTTTTAAATACATGCCTTCATGTCAACCCGGCTGAAGAGGAGATGCACCAAGCCATCAAAGAGCACTTCGCGATCGAGGCGCTTGGTGTGCAGCCGCGAAGACCCACCACAGATTCCGAGGGACAAGCACTCGCCATCCTGGAGAAAACCTGCAAGAGGTTAGAAGATGGGCGGTTCGAGGCTGGACTTCTGTGGAGGAACGAAGAAGAAAGGATGCCAGAGAGCTACGCTTCTGCCAGGAATCGGCTGATCAACATTGAGAAGAAGATCGACAAGGATCCTCAACTGAAAGGGGAATACGGCAAGCAGATGCAACATCTTCTGGACAGCGGATACGCAGAAGAAGCTCCTACGCAGCAAGAAGACTCCAAGAAGAAGTGGTACCTGCCGCACTTTGCCGTCGTACATCCTCTGAAGAAGAAGATTCGAATCGTGTTCGACGCTGCGGCTAAGTCAAAAGGAAGGAGTCTCAACGATGCTCTGCTGCCAGGACCTGATCTACTACAGTCACTCTTCGGCGTGCTGCTGAGGTTTCGAAGAGGACCCTTGGCGGTAGCAGCTGACATCAAGGAGATGTTCCTTCAGGTACGTATCAGACCAGAAGATCGAGACAGCTTGCGGTTCCTGTGGCGAGGAGATAGACGCGACGTGTCACCGAGGGAATACAGGATGACGTCAGTTATCTTCGGCGCCACCTCATCTCCTAGCACAGCCATCTATGTGAAGAACAGGAACGCAGCGGACTTCAAGGAACAGTATCCGGAGGCTACCAGGGCGATCGAGTTGAACCACTACATGGACGACTATCTGCACAGCTTCCACACAGAAGAGGACTTCAGAAGGGTGACAGCTCAGGTAGATCTCATACACAAGAAGGCAGGATTCGAACTCAGGGGATGGGCATCAAATCAACCTGAGCTGTTGCAAGACATGAAGACCGAGACAGCTGAGAAAACAGAAGTCAACCTCGGTGAGAAGGAAGAGAAGACTCTGGGACTACGCTGGTTCACTGAAAGGGACTCCATCGGCTTCAGGGCGAACCTGCGGAACACGCCGGAAGAGATTGCTCGAGGTTTCAAGGTGCCGACGAAGAGAGAAGTTACCAGCGCGGTCATGTCTACGTTTGATCCGCTGGGACTAGCATCACCAGTACTTGTGCAAGGTAAGAAGTTGCTTCAGAACATCTGGCGCAGTGGTGTCGGCTGGGATGAAGAGATTGAAGACAAGGATCACGCAGCCTGGAAGAGTTACCTCGAGAAGATGAAGCTGCTTCAAGATCTTCAGATCCCGAGATGTCTGGCGCCACATAGCACCGAGGGGGAGCTGCACACGTTCACGGATGCAAGCGAGACGGCGTATGCAGCTGCTGTCTACTGGAGGACGCAAGATCAAGATGGTACTTACCTCGTCAATCTGGTGGCGGCGAAGGTGAGAGTCACTCCGTTGAAGCCGGTGTCGATTCCTAGACTCGAACTTCAAGCTGCTCTCCTGGGAAGTCGGCTGGCGCACGCTGTGGAAGAAGAGATGGACCTGAAAGCAGTTAAGAAGACCTTCTGGACAGACTCTAGCATCGTACTCTCTTGGATCAAGACGGACCCGAGGACCTTCAAGACGTTTGTCGCTCATAGGTAAGCTGAGATTGAAGATCTTACTAAGCCACAGGAATGGAGATGGGTGCCGACGGCGCACAACCCTGCAGACGACGCGACGCGCGACGTGCCAGAGGACTTCAACTGCAGCCATCGCTGGTACACCGGGCCTGACTTCCTGCGAAGAGATGAAGCTCACTGGCCAGCAGCGAGGAGTTTCAAGAAAGAAGTCACTGGAGAAGAGAAGCCTACAGACGTCGTGGCAACAGCGAACGTGATCAACCCGTCTCCAGATCCTGAGAAGTTCTCATCATGGACAAGACTCCGGCGAGCAACAGCAAGGGTGTTACAATTCATCAGACTCTGCCGACCTACGGGCCGAGTCAACGTCAGCAAGACCGACCCAGCCTGGAGGTTGGTTACGAAGAAGACGCCAGGTGCGAGATGGCAGCCAACGTCTAAGAAAGAAGAAAGAAGGTACTTACCTCTAGATGCAGACCTACTAGAACAAGCCGAGACACTGCTTTTGAAAGGGAGCCAAGCGAGAAGTTTCCAAGAAGACATCAGACACTTACGAAAGGGGAAGCAACTCGAGGGCAGCAGCAAGTTGAAGCGACTCGACGTAGTTCTAGAAGGAGGCCTCATACGAGTAAAAGGAAGAATCGACGCGATACAAGGTGTGTCCAGAAGCTACAAGCGACCCGTCGTGCTCGACAGCAAGGAGAAGATAACACGACTCATCTTGGAAGAGTATCATCGCCGCTTCAACCATGGGAACCACGCAACGGTGACGAACGAAGTTCGACAACGGTACTGGGTGCTGGGGCTGAGGTCAGCAGTGAAGACAGTCCAGCATCAATGTCAATGGTGCCGGACAAGAAGAGCGAAGCCTCAAGAACTACCGACGGGCAACCTACCTGCTGAACGGCTGATGCACGGCAATCCACCCTTCACGTGCACTGGCGTTGACTACTTCGGGCCAATGTCAGTCACCGTAGCAAGACACCACGAGAAGAGATGGGGCGCACTGTTCACGTGCCTTACGACGCGAGCTGTGCACATTGAGCTTGCGCCATCGCTCTCCACCGACAGCATGGTGATGGCTCTAAGAAGATTCGCTGCAAGAAGAGGAATGCCGAAGATCATCTACTCTGACAACGGGACTAACTTTGTCGGCGCCAGCAGAGAACTACAAGAGGCGCTACAAAGTATGAAGACAGAAGACCTCGTCTCAGAAGCAGAGAAGATCGGCGTGCAGTGGAAGTTCATCCCTCCTGGCGCACCGAACATGGGCGGCGCTTGGGAGCGTTTGGTGCGTTCAATCAAAACCGCACTAGACACCACCCTCAACGAAAGGCATCCACGAGAGGAGGTTCTTCACACCCTCCTGTTAGAGGCTGAGCACATAGTCAACTCTCGACCGCTCACTCACCTCTCCGAAGACCCCGAGGAGGAAGCACTCACCCCTAACCACTTCCTCCTTGGACGATCATGCGGCGCAGCGAGACTTGGCGACTTCAGCAACAACGAGCTGGTGGGCAAACACACATGGAAGACGACGCAGCGGCTTGCCGATCACTTCTGGCAACGCTGGCTGCGCGAATATCTGCCCACCCTGCTGCCGAGGAAGACACCTGGAAGGACAGCGCCTGCCGACCTGCAGGTCGGAGACATCGTGCTGATCGTCGACCACACCCTGCCAAGGTGCACTTGGCCACGCGGCAGAATCCAGCAAGTGTACCCAGGCCCAGACGGAAGAACCAGGATCGTCGACGTCGAGACCAGAGGCGGCGTGCTGCGGAGACCCAGTTCACGAGTGGTGCTGCTGGTGCCGAGGAGATCGCCGAGCCAGGAGGATGGTGCTGCGCACGAGGGGGAGAATGTCGGCGACAGAAATGTAAATAAATAACGTTAGAATAGTTTAAGCAATAGGTTTACATATTGTTTTAATAAAGATTTATTTAGGGTAAGGTATCGCGCTAAACGCCGAACCAAACTAAGATATAAGGTGCTAACGCAGTGTGGGGTACCCCGCTGGGCCGCCCACTTTTAGCAATAATTGTTAACTAATTTTCTAAATTTCAATTGTTTATGTGTTATTCTATTTTGTATTTAGAGTTTTATAATGTAAGTTAAACCTAGTAATAGTAGATAATGAATAAGGAAGCGCAATCGCGCAGATAACACAAACTTATAAAAATTTCGACGAAAATTACGTAAGTTGAAAATCAAGTTTTCCAATTATGAGGGAAAAATGTTATCATGGTGACTACCATATAGGAAATCGCCCAGAAATGCCAAATCCGTTTAAATCTTGACGATCGGACCACGGGTTTGGAAGATATCGACATATTTAGAAAGTAAACAAACACAAAGCTTCAAATTTGGCATTTCTGGGGCGATATTTTAATAAATACACAAGGAAGGGTGTTTTAATTGTGTTAAATGTATAATAGGGGTCTTATTGCATAATTAAAAACCACATTGTAAACCATATATAATATATTTGGAAAATAAAAGGACGAGAAAAGGGTCGAGCCAAGTAAAAATAGAATCGAATTAGAATCAAATTAGAATGGCGCACGCGGCGGTAAAGTGGCGCTGTATATAAACAGCGTCATTTTCCGTCGTAAGTCAGTCGCAGCTCCACATCGGTAGTGAACACACGTATGAAGAAAAGGCAAGACCCGAAATCTCTCAAGATCAAGAAAAATCTGTGTTTCATTGTTTCTAAGAAGCTAGTTAGAGACGTGGGGGTGTACCCTAGCAACATCTGAACCTCTACATATAGTACGCATCGAGGGGTGCGTGGGGTACGTGTGTACCAGCGTAAAGCAGCGCACGTACCAAATACTAGGGAGATCGTCCCCGACGGACAGACTGCGGGATAGCCCCTAGTGGTTACCCAACAGTAGGTCCCGTCGACAACAATAACTATCGTTTATTATTCAGTCAAGGAATCAAAAGATTATAGTAAGTTGTAAGTATAGCTTTGGACTCAACTGCTATATTAGTAATCATGTCTTAAAGGCTTGATATGGTATCAGAGTTCCAGAGGTAAGCATTTTATAAAGCAACCAAAATAAACACCTGCCTTAAATTTTTTAACTTTCTATTGTTACGATTCATGATATATTAACAGCCTAACAGGCAGACAGACAAACGGTGGAGGTTTAGAATACGGTCCTTTCAGCATATTTTTGGGTACAGGACCCTAAAAAGATGTACCGGTATAAAAAGTGAGCCAAAGAAAATACCAAGATACAGGAAAAGTCATGAAAAAACTGAACAAATTAGAGATGTTTTTCAAGAAGCCGACGTTATGTCCCAATTCATTCATTTCTTCGTGTTTTACAGGAAGTACGGGGAGGCAATCTTACACAGCGCCTTAAATAGAGCCTGCTTGTCAAATCCCCCGATTCTATTATTGCTATATTATGAAGAGTGTACTACGTGAGCGCGACAAATGGATGTGCGATTAACGCTTATGCGACAAAACTGTACTGCGACTCACCGTAGTTCGAATGCACGCTAGTGCGACACACTGAAGATCGACATCTCGCTAGTGCGACAAACGATTGCGCGACAGTAGTTCGACACTACGGTAGTGCGACACTACGCTAGTGCGACACTACGGTAGTGTAGTACGTTGATGCAGTATTACAGTAGTTTGCTGAGATACATTCTGAATTACATATATATTAAATAAGTAGATATTAAATAATCAAAGGCCGTCGCTCGCTTCGCTCGCTCCATTGCAAGGTCACAATATCTAACCTAACCTAACCTATTGATCTCTGTCACAAAGTCGAACCCAACCAAGCAATGGATATCTGGGCCTATGTCGGTTCTATACCTATGTTTATGTTCTATTTCGTCAATCGTTTGTCGCACTAGCGAGATGTCGATCTTCAGTGTGTCGCACTAGCGTGCATTCGAACTACGGTGAGTCGCAGTACAGTTTTGTCGCATAAGCGTTAATCGCACATCCATTTGTCGCGCTCACGTGGTACACTTATTTTTTCCTGTATGTATACCGTCTATAAAAAAAAATATCCATTTTTTGGGATTACAAAAACATTTGTTAATGTTAAACATTATCAGTTTACTAATTTAAATTAGAAACTAAATATGTCGTGAATCTTGCCTTGTTTCTTTTTTATAGAAAGGGTATTTTTTTGAATTGTGTGTAAGTATCTACCTAACTAAATTTAGAAAAAAAAATTATCCCCTTTAATGTAAAACAAAGCTAAAATTTAATTAATTCCTATTAGCTACCATCTCAAACAAAATCTATTGGCGTACATCACCATTATACATACAACATACATTACGAAAGGTTCAGCTCAGGTGTACCTACACACCCACGGTTTAGCAATATACAGTCCCATGGGCCCGGTATCATAGCCACTATCTAAAAACGGAAAATCCAATCAACCTTTATCCAACCAGGTATTCAAACAAGGGGAGAATACGTTAGCAACTCGCACAACGGCTCCTATACAATGAGACGAATTTATTATTCTCAAGTCCAACATTACTGAGTAGCACGCACCTTTGTAAAACATAAAGTGCGGTATAAAACTTGTTAAGCGGCAAGTGAAAATTGTAATCAAGACAACAACGAGAATCCTGCTGAATATGCAATAAACATGTAATTGCTTTTCTACCCTCTCTGTGCATTGTTTTGATTTGAACTAATGAAATGATACTGGTAGCGCCATCTAGTAATATTAACTAGAATCTGGAAAACTCGTTGACGTCTACAGCTCTTTTCACGCGTATAGTGATCAACTTGAAAAACTAGAGACAGGAAATATGTTTGTAAAAATAAGTAGTTGGTTCATTTGTAGAAAAGAAAAGGCTATATTTGTTCAAATAGAATAACAAATTGGAAAAATGGAAAACGTGAAACACCTAAATATGTACGCATCCAAAATATTGATCTCCCTAGATATCTGAACTGCGCATGCCTAGGACCCAGAGGGTGGATTTTGATAATGAAGGGCTGTGAAACTGCTTCAAGTTACATTTTTATTTTTTGCTCTCTTAAGTATTTGTTATAGATCATTGAAGTTTACAAAGTTTATTAAAAGAATATTGTACAGTCTAAACAACAATGGGGAACATTCAAACAAATGATAAGCAATCCAAAACTGGAAAATCACCCGCTAAGGGTAAACATTTTATGAGAAACTTGAACAGGAAATCTCCAGGAAGAGATAGCAAAAAACATGCACGGAAAAAGAGTGATGCCAAACGTGACGCGATCGACAGGGAGTTTGATAAAACTCCGGACTCCGATATCAACGAGCCGATCGAACCATCAGATAACGATACGGTCGAGTGCGTGTTCAAAACACTGCGGCAGGGGGAGCGCGCGGAGTCGCCGAGCGTGCAGTCAGAGGTAACGGTGACCAGGTGCGAGGCGCGCGCCCAGCCGCGGTCACCGACCCGCGACCAGTTGCCCGCCGCCGCTCCGCCGCCGGCGCTCTCGCCCGCCAACGACTCTACCTCCGAGTCAGTGTTTACGGATCCGCTGACGCCGCTCGCCGTCGAGCTCAACCTGTGCTACTACTCCGCCGAGAGTGACAGCGCGCACGACGACCTGCCGCGCACCCTCACGCCCTCGCTGGCCGACGTGCCCGCGCCCGCCATGACCGTAGACTTGCCGCACCAAGATGCCGCCTCCTCGCTCTCCGCCGAACACAACGAAAAAGAAGAAAAAGATGACGTATTTGATGACAGCCCTGACAAAGCCGAGAATGAGAAGGTTATGGGCACATTATTTTCGGGATTTTGTGGCTACCACAGAGCGGACAGGAATTTAGAGAAAAGCAGCCACGAATGCCACCATGAGTTTAGTGACAACAGGCTAAAAGCTAGTTCTGGGCAGACGTTTACGCTGTCAAAACATCGGAAAGTGGAACTCCCTCCAGTGGCTTGCGAACCATCTCTCAATTTACTAGATAACGGTCAGTTTTCTATTAGCAGTACATTAATTAGCGCACTTGCTTTGTTATAAGCCGATGTTTACAAGTAACACATGCATACATACAATGTGTGTCACTATAACACAAGTAATATAACAGAATAGTTTGAAGCATAAATAAACTTGTACTTAAACATTAATGTCATCTGCACACATCTACTGTGTACGTTAGCAAACAGATAAATTTATTCACGCAACTTATCGCTTAGCGGATCCCTTATCGTAAATCCTTGTACAGATCAATCAGTGGTATCTAGTACCCTCTTCACCTACATATATACGTGATATTCGTATAAAAAGTAAAGCAAGCACTGTTCTCTATTGTACCTACCTGTTACTGACACAGTACTTACTTTTCACAATGGTCGGGCAAACCTGTTTGTTGATGTTTTTACGCACCGAGTCCGAAGCAGACCAAAACTGCGAGCAATCAATTTTCAGCTCTATAACAAGGGGATTAGCGTTGTCGATATGGATCAATTGACCAGCATCTACATAACAAAACGTTGTAGTAGTTACATAAGATAGTTTTCCCGCGTTGGTAATGAAATATAATTATGCCGTAGGAACTCACGTAGCTAATCTCTTCTTTCATCTGCCCATCCCAATTTATTTGGAGTAGCAAAATATTTTTTTCACACATTCTTGTTCAAATTCTTACCTGCTAATCATTTACCTTTTTTCAGCACGTTATCCTCTCAAACCATCAAAGCTTAAAATTCATCTTGAACATAATCATCATTTGACCCTTTATTCCATTATTTATTTATTTAGTGTTTTTCTATGACATATTTTCAAAACATTTATGACCCCCTGTATCAATTGGTATAAACCTATAACAGGAACAACACATAAGGAAGCGTGGTGGTCTACATAAACCATAATTCATTTTCTGTTATCTTCATGAGCATTAAAATTATTTAAAATCATGTATTATAACGCGAACATAGAATACGACGCTTGTAGAACCAATCTACTTTTTTTGCTTTAGGAATCATTATCTCATAGGTACTTCTAACAAAAGGTTGGCAAGCAAAGGTACTCACAAAAGTTACCAACCAAGGAACTCTTGTTGGTTTTTTGTTATTATAACCAATTTTAGACGAGGTAAAGATTACTGAGCGCGTATTACTGAAATTGCTGTCATTGTTTGGCAGGCTCTTTATTACAAGGCAGTAAGGTTGAATTTCGTAGCCTTTGAGTAATGATGCGTGTCGGGACGATCATGATGATGGATTACTCGAAAATACGCAATATATATTAATGCTCTGAGTTAGATAAATATACATTTGATCGACGTTCCGAATATTTTACAACATGCGTTTGCAAATGTTCTGCATGTCTCAAAATAAACACCTGTCCATCTATGTTTTTCAATACAGGGAAAGAGAAACTTGCCATCTTTTGTTTGTTATAATTCTTTCTTCCATGCATTTCAAAGCCCTTGAGGGCAAACACCTCTCTACCCTCCTTCAATTTCTCTCTGGGCAGGGCTGTAGACTGTAGTGAACTACCACTTATCAAAGGAGTTCAGCATGTCCCGCTATCTTCGTCTGTCCCTACGGCATCATTCGTTTGGCCCATTTTTGCCTTACATGCGGCAAATGTGTCTAGCCAGTTTCCAGCCAGTATTTAAAATTAAACAATATTCTAATTTGTGCGTTTATTTGTTTACAGTTGAAAAAGAACGGCGGCATACGAGTATCGGCGACACGCCAATGTCTGAGTCGAATGTCCTGAGGAAAGTAGCTTCGCTCACTCTAGACAAACTCACTGACACGAAGGTGGTGCGACCCAAACTTGTTCCTGACAAACTAGACTTCAGAACATACGAAAAGTTTGAAGGTAAACAAAACTTAACTTAAGTATTACTTTGTAGGAACATAATTCACATCTAAACAAGTGTCTACACTATTATGTGTTTAGGTGTATGGTCATCTGTTAGCGGATATGGCTAAAGAAAAGGTCTTAATAAAACACTGACAACTTTCAATTACTGTTATCACTACATCATCATCACTACATAGTATAAAACAAAGTCGCTTCCCGCTGTCTGTCCCTATGTATGCTTAGATCTTTAAAACTACGCAACGGATTTTGATGCGGTTTTTTTTCAATAGATAGAGTGATTCAAGAGGAAGGTTTATATCTATAATACATGCATAATATAGGAGAGAAACACGGATAATCTTAGACATTTCTAATGTAAGGTTGTAAATGAACACATTTTTTGCGCGTTCATTGCAAACGCTGCCTGAACCCTACGAGATAGATCAAAATAATGTACTACAATATTGTGCACCTTAAAAAGATCTACCGAAAAGTCCGCGATGGTATATGTCTATCTCTTGAGGATAACCCACAATAACCATTTTTTATCGTTTATTTATTTTACGATAAAGCGATTTTAAGCAATACAGTATTAATCCTTATCCAATTAAGTGCCTTTAAAAAATTTTGCATATAATATAGATCAATATTGCCCTTTACAGCATGTAATTTAAATGAATATTTTCGAAGATATTACAAATTTAAAATGTAGGGACATAACGGCTGCGGCGGTACCGGCCGGAAGGCCGCGCGGGGGCCGGGGGTCGTGCCTATACCAAATAGTGCGTCCAAGGCTGTGCTTCGCCCTACAGAACTTTATAACTGTGTAGTTATATTTGGTATCAGCGTTGCACCCGAGCAAAGCCGGGGCGGGCCGCTAGTAAATAATATTATGATAATTAATTAAATAAGCATTAGCTACCTGCTACACAGACGCGCTCGGATTTAAATTTTCCATGTTTTAATAAATATTTTTATATTTCCCATTTTTTTATCTGCGACATAACGAATACGCATACGCGTAGGGGAAGAGTTGTTATTGGTATAATATAAGCAATCGAATATATTAATAAATGATAGCATCTTACTGTATTAGAAAGAATATACAATTTTGAGTTACTGCAGCTCTTTATACATATAAAAACAAGCATATCTCTAACACTTCATTTTTTCTAATTAAAAATATACTTGATAGGGTGACCTAAAAACCCTTTTGTTCATAACATAATTCTGCATAATTAGGTAGGTCATAAATGTATGTAATTTAATTAAGGACCTATCATCTGTCTGTTAGTTATTATAGCGCTAACAGGTGAATGAACGTAGAGATAAGAATGTTATCTTTTATTAACAAATAGCCCATAATGTCTTATCGGCTTTAATCATTAGCGTTAACAGAGATACTACCCATTAGTAACTAGTGTGCATACGTGACTCTTAGAGCGCGGGCGAAACTTTTTAATCGAAAGCGATGCAATTGTCAACAAATCGTGTCAATTTCACCAACTCAACAGTAGCGCAATTCAATTATGTCGAGTTTCTTAGCCAATTTCGTTCCGGGAGAACAGGGGTACACAATTACGGCAACATTTTGCGTTTGCATAACGATGACGTCGCGCTTTCAGTCTCGAAGGAGGAATCTTCAAATAAAATAAATTTCCAACGCGTCCTATCAAAGTGCTTGAAAAATAATCGTGCTCTAGTGTTATATGTGCCGCGAAAAAAGTTGACTTTAAATGTTCCAAAAACATTGCAGTGGCACCGTTATGTGATCACTGTATTGCATAAAGGAAATCAGATGATTGTTATTAAGTGCGATTTAAAAATGTTGACAATTGACATTCAGGTGTATATTCAAAGTGAAACAAAATTTTTGTGTACTATTAATGTGACCGGAGGCTTTACAAAAGGACGCGTGCACGCCAGTACGTTTTGGCCCTATAACCTATTAAGTTATTTAGTTTAATTGCCAAATAACCATAAATTCATCCAGAAAATTTAATTAAATGCCAATGTTGGGAATGTCACTTGGGACCAAATTAAACTCTTACCTATGCCTGTTAGTTTGCTTTGACATTTGGATATCATTCATTGCTTGCTGTTATTTATGTAGAAATAATGTGTTTTTTTAGTACGCAATGTTTGATGTTAAAATGTCAAACCAAGTTACTAGTAGAATAATAAACTTTTAGGCGGGCTAGTTCAATACAGTCTGTTCAGTACCTACAGTATTATTAGCTTCCTACCTACTACTACATATTTTTTATTTAGTTATAATAGATGGTAGTTTCTTAAGAAAAGAAACAATAAAGTTAAGTTTTGTGATTACCTAAATATATGTACCTAATATAAATGTGACATCTTTAAGAAAGCCTAGTTTTGTTCCGAAACTCTAGTCAATAAGAATTGGTTGTAAGCACTAACAACACAAGCATTGGCATTCAATTTGTAGATTTAGTAAAAGTTATTCTGTTGCAGAGAAATCGTAGATTTAAAAAAACAAATTGATTACAATTATTTCGCATCCCTGTGTGGCATTAACATCACTCAACTGTCAAAAGTCCTGTCAAATTATTATGGTCATGGATACTTGCCAGACTTGTTTATGTTTCTAAACCTGTTATAAATAAGTTTTGTACAAGTTTAAAGCTAAAGATTTTTGTCTATTTCCAGGTCAGATGCTCCTGAACTGGTTAGTTTCTTCAATAACAGATAACACCCACCTGAAATCCTTATTAAGCGTTCAAGATCTGAGAAACCTTGTGATACAATATTGTACTCATTTTCTGGCAGCAGGAGTGCTTAGACAGATATCAGATAAAGATGCGCCCACAGAAAATGTGTTTAAGGTACATCATTTTATGTTTCTTGCTTAATTATTAACTATATTTTGGTAAAACAAACGTAATTTAGTCCTAACCAAGCTACGACAGCTGTAGTGTTTGTATCTATATACAGTTAGTGTTACACTAAGTTGTAAATTATTTTTCACGGTATTTTTGTTAGTAAAGGTAACACATATACTTTGAAACACACATAGCATATATTATGTTATTCTTTAAAGTTTGCTTTATGTTCACTGTATGTCTAGTAATTTAAATAATGATACAACACACTCAGTTTTCTTTAAACAGGCCCTTATAACATTAATATTTTAATTATCAAAAATACACAATAATAGTAGTTTATACCCAGAAACAATCTTAATATAAACTTTTAAATATTGCTCTTCCCGTTAGTAGCAAACTTAATAATATGTCAAATAAGGTTGAATCTCAAATGAACTTAACATAACCTTCATGGTCCTTTTTAATTCTTTTCATTAGTTAAACTAAACATGACTTTTACTATAACTAAATATTAAGAATTTCTATTATGATAATTGCAGTACTTATATTATTGTATTCATTTCTATAATTTATATTTATTGATGTAATTTCACTATTCTGTATTTTAGGAACCTTAGTGGGTCCATTAAAATTATGATTTGTATCAGTTACTTTCTTATAAAAAAAAAACATACAAAAATAGTATTATACGAGATCTACATTATTATATATTATTTCATTCAAAAATGTAACTCAACATTTTTAATATTTTTATTTTTATATTTTAGCCAAATTTAATGTACTACTGGGCTCATATGGAGGTGCCGGCGGTACAACCAGTCACCCCAGGCAGACTGCACACATCCGTTTGGCCGCCTGATAAGGACTCTCCGTACATAACACAGGATAATCAAAGAGATTTAGAAAACAACAAGTTCTTTAGTCAAAATAATAATGAAGAAATTCATGACATCGATGAAGCTAAAGAAATTATATCTCATTTGAAAAAGAAACTCCAGGAACTAGAATATCAAATAGAAAAATATAGAATAAACAGTCAAATTGAATCACTCAATAAAAACATAGAAAAGCATCTTGATTCTCTCAGTGAATATAACTTAATTAGAAATAAAACAGAGTTATCAAGCAGAGAAGTGCAAACTTCAAACTTTGCCAATGAACTAAATAAGCTATCAAATAAACCTGTGATAAACATACCTGAATATGACGCACTAAGAACAAATGTAAATATTGATAAAGCTTTAGATTTAAGTAGTTTAGAACATAGAAGTCAGATGGCTATTGCAAATAAACCTGATGTTAGATCTGAAAAAATTGTAAATTATTGTAAGTTGAATAAAAGTAGAGATTGTAATAAAAGTTATCGCAAAGATGATTTATCAGAGCTTAAAGACAATACTACTAGCACAGAAGACTCAAAATGGAATAATATCAGTGAATGCACTCAACATCCTGAACAGATCAGTGCTTGTTCATCAGACGCATCATTTCTAAGTACATATGCATCTACAGATTTAATCACAAATACAAGAAGTTCCTCGGACTTAGCAAAAAATGAAGATTCCATTGTTTTAAAGAGTGTTCCAAATGTAATGAGTATACCACCTACACAAGTGTTATATACAACAGTTGATAAGGATAAGAGAGTTTCACCTGAAACTAATAAATCATTAGAAAGTGAAAGTGTTCTGGACCCTACTGGCAAGGATGATTCAAAATGTTTATCTCCAAAAGATAAGTCTGGAGCTCCACTACCTGTACCTGTTGCATCTATGGATACTTCTCTTACTGAAGGAGCCTTGCCTTTCCACCCTCCTCCTTCACCAGGAATGCCGCCACCTCCACCGCCAATGCCGGGAACGCCACTTGCATCTCCGATGGGTTCTCCAAAGTTTGACAAAACTTCTTTTGAAACCCCTATAAGTGACAATCTTTCATCACTTTCCTCAAGTGCGAGACAACAATCGCCTCCACCAGCGTCAATACCTAATGTGGTCCCACCTCCACCTCCCCCAATGCCCTATGTTAGCCCACCACCACCTCCAATGCCTAGCTTGGGCCCACCGCCACCTCCAATGCCTAGCTTAGGCCCACCTCCTCCCCCGATGCCGGATATGGGCCCTCCTCCGCCTCCAATGCCTGACATGGCCCCGCCTCCTCCTCCAATGCCTGGTATGGGTCCTCCACCGCCTCCAATGCCTGGCATGGGACCCCCGCCACCTCCGATGCCCGGAATGGGCCCTCCTCCACCACCTATGCCAGGGATGGGCCCTCCTCCACCTCCAATGCCAGGTATGGGCCCTCCGCCGCCACCGATGCCGGGCATGGGTCCTCCCCCGCCACCGATGTCTGGCATGGAGCCGCCGCCCCCTCCAATGCCGGGCGCGGGGCCACCACCACCGCTAATGCCTGGCATGGACCCACCTGTGCCGGCTCCTGGCTCAGGCCCGCCCCCGCCACCGCCGCTATCGAGTGGACCTGTACCATTCCCTGCACCGCCAGTCGGAGGATGGAATGTTCAAAGAGCAAGTAAATATATATTTTAAATAATACTGTCATTTCCTTCATTATATCATTTTTATGAAACTAATAATATGTATCGTTTCAGCATTAAGAAAAACTCCAGTGAAACCTGCAGCACCCATGAAACCATTGTATTGGACACGAATCTTAGCAACCACCCCACAACCTACCAGCCATGGAGAATCCCTAACGGGCAATTATAAGCCACTTTGGTTGGAAATAGAAGAAGCCAAGTTGGATAATATTGATGAATTTACAGATCTATTCTCTAGACAAGTTATAAAAGCTCCTGTTAAGAAAAAAGTCGAGGTTAAAACGAAGATCCAGCCGATTAAAATATTAGACAGCAAGAGATCGCAGAATGTTGGCATCCTGGCTCAGAGCTTACATGTTGAGTTCTCGGAGATTGAGAACGCCATATACAATTTCGATACTTCGGTTGTCAGTTTAGAAGCTTTGCAGCAGATTTACGAGTTGGTTAGTACTTTTGTCATCGAGTGGCTTTTACACTAAGGTCCCAGTTAGATCTATGTAGAAAACTAGGTGTCTGTGGTACATCAGTTGAGCTTTAGCTATTTACCTTAATTTGGGTTAAAAATAATGTATGAAATATTATAATAATACTACATTTATTAATTTAATTATCTCGTATATTAACAATACATTTTCAATTTTAGCGAGCTTCTGAGGAAGAGTTAACTATGATAAAGGAACACTTGAAGACAAAATCCGACATACCTCTGGACCGGCCAGAAGCATTCTTGCATGACTTATCTGGGATACCAAACTTTGCTGAACGAATATCCTGCTTTATGTTCCAATCGGAATTCGAAGATGCTGTTAGCACAACAATGCACAAATTAGATAATTTGAAACATACTTGCGAGGTAAGTTCTGGCTTAGATAAGGTTAGTGATCAAAGCAGTAGCACTAAATAAGCCGTAATAAAAATAGATTTAACTACATTCTAACTAAGAATCAAGTCACGTAAAAAAGACACATAGGTACCTACTACTATAAAAACTAGCCGAAGTTCGAACCTGCAATTTTGTACATAAGAATCCCGTTGTGCCTGTTATGCTTTTAAAACTTGGCGCTGTCTAGCCAATTCCTTTGCTTGAACTTGGCTTGACACGCTGCCTCGTGTCTAGGTACTTTTTGCAAATAACAGATAGTATTTCCTTATTTAAAATTCCCTTATTTATTTTTCAGTTTCTTATGACTAGTGAATCTCTGAAGAAATTGTTTGCTATAATCCTAACTCTCGGCAATTATATGAATGGTGGTAATGGTCAGAGGGGACAAGCCGATGGATTCGGTTTAGAGATTCTTTCCAAACTTAAGGATGTTAAGGTATTTTATACTTTATTTAATCTAGTTACGAGTTCTCTTTTATTACATATTTTCCAAAACACTTTAGTTTTAGTTTACCATGTTTTCCCCATATTATTAAACTATGAAATAGCAATATATTGCAGTTAATTGAATTATGAATTAAAAAAAAATGATCCCTATGTCATGCATTTCATAGCTAGATCTTATTCACTTTTGTATGCCCTTAAATTAGCTGTCCTGAAAATGACAGCGTCTTTTTTGGTCCTTAACTTATGTCCATAAATTATACTTATGTCGGTAACAGTAGAAGGTTTCATAAATATCAGATTGTAAAAATCTTCATATTATTATGTTGGTAGTCGAAGCAGTCGAACGTGACGCTGCTGCACTTCATCGTGCGCACGTACATGCGCGCGGCGGGCGGCGCGCTGGCGGACTCGTGCGCGCTGCCCGTGCCCGAGCCCGGCGACGTGGCGCGCGCCGCCACGCTCGACTTCGCCGATGTCGCCGCGCACCTCGCCGCGCTGCGCAAGCAACTCGACGGTAACACACTATATATCTATTGCCACCTGTCCACAACAACACATGACAATTGCTTGTCTCTCATTAGCCGCGTACTGACCAAGCGAGCGGCTTGGCAAGGCCGAGCCACCGTGAGCATCGACGCTCAGTTTAACTTGAAGTCATAAGCGAAGAAAAACACTACCGTCTTGAGTGAGCGCGGCAAAGGGCCTCGCGACACTGCTCGCTCAATCAGTACGCGGCTATTGGCGAAGAATGATAGACGTACTTGATGCGACACTAGCGACCCTAGCGGATTGTTGATTGCAAGGAAATTATGTACTATAAAGTTTCGATGCATGTTTCATGATTACCAAAATTAAATGTTATCTAAACTTAATTATATACCTAGCTATTATATATGATATTGATAAAATGGGCAATATAGTCATGAATTTTTCACTTTATTTACAGCGTGTAAAGATAAAGTGAAGAAAGTGTTAGAGACCGATGCTGAAACTCGGAATCCCAACGAGGAATCCCCGACGGACGAGAGCAAGCGACGGCTGGAAGTGTTCAAAGACAAGATGACCGCATTCATAAACGCTGCCGAAGAGAAACTAAAGACTGAAAACGAAAACTTAGACGAATGCCGCACCAAATTCATAGCGACTGTTAAGTTTTACCAGTATACACCGAAATGTGGCAAGCTAGAAGACTGCGAACCGAAAGATTTTTTTTCTCTATGGACCTCATTTTGTAGCGATTTCAAAGATATTTATAAAAAAGAAGAACAAATTGCTATTAAGGAGAAGTAAGTTACGATTCGTTTACTATCCGTTTAAGCTTCATAAAAAATATTTTCAACTTAGAAAGTACCTTTCTAAGTTGACTCAGCGAAATTAGGGATTATTGTTGGTACTATTAAAGAATTAAGTTTTTTTAACCACATTAATTCCCTACATGTCACCATTTGCTGAATATCATAAATTCTGCTATCACAGATAGATTGACTGCGTAATTCGAGAGTATTAGATAATTATAACTAGTTCTTACATAGTACATTGTTTTGATTACAGGTTAAAAGAAGCCAAAAAACTCCAAGAAGAAAGGAAACCTATGACTCAGCCGAAGAAAGAGGGAGGATTGAAGTCACGACTACAGAAGTTGTCTAGTACTCGAAAGTAATGCGATATAATCTATATTCAGACAAAATGAAAAGACAAGAGTCTTTCTGCTGTTCAAACTGCACAAAGCATTTTTTTGCATTCCTGATATAACATTCCATTTAACAAACATGTTTATTATATAATGGATTAACTATCTAAACTACTTATACATTCCTATTTGTGAAACTTTATTTTGATGTGATGAAATGAGTCTCATATTATGTACAGTATTGTACTAAGGCCTACTTGTAATCAAGGCCAATATTATTTCTGGAAATAAGTTTTCTTCTTAAAGGCCTTTAGACACAGCCAGTAAGGTGTATGCAATTAATTTTTGAGCTAGTATACTCGCCTCCTGCCAGCTTGCCAAGCCACTGAATTTATTAGATTGCAGGAATAAACTTAAGACAATTATATTGTTGTTCATATCAATGTAAAATTATTATTATATAACAAGTTAACTATATAAGTGTTTCTTTATAGCATTTTTATAATCGGTCAAAGATACGCCATTCTAAATTCCCATTGGTTTTTGTTAGTCAAAACTATAAAATATTGCTGCACATATGTAATTGTACCTGATATGTTTTTAATGCATTATGTTAATTAAATGCCTGATTATGTGCATAGTTATTCATCTAAAAATGGTGCTGTAAACATTTGTTGTATCTGTAAATATTATTATTTAAACAATATAAAACTCAAATTGAATTTGCCAAAGCTTTTTTATTACAAATACTCTAAACACTTTTCCTTCCATATTCTATAGAAGTTTTTGTTTAATTTTCTATTGGGTTCAGTGTCACATAATTGGAGTAATGAGTTTTTGAGAGCATGCCACTGCATCAGGCTAAGATGTTTGGTCAGGGATCTCCGGTGGGATTGATTTCTGAAATCTTCCTCTCTGTCAATAAATGCCTTCAATGCCTCACTACTAGTTATTTTCTTATATGAATGTTCAACATATTTCTCAGGTGGAGTTTGAGTAGTAGGTGCTGTTTCTTTACTAGATTGCAGAAGGACTTTGAAGCTTTCTCTTGATAATGCTACACCATGATCTATCTTTGTAGATGTGGGTGCAGGAACTAGGACTTCAGTGGTGACAGGTTTAACCAACAATGGTTCTATCTCTTCTTCCTCATCTGGCACTGTCTCATCTTTGTTCATTTTGTTTACATAATCAAGTATATTATCAATAAGGTCATTATCATCATCCTCAATTAAAGAACTATCAATATCAATGTTCTTCCTCTGGGCCCAATCAAATCTTCCAAAGTTATCAATGTTTTTTAGGTCCAGCCATAGTTCTAAATCCTCGGGTAGATCATAATTTTCTGGTAGAAAAGGTAGTCCTTTTAATTCCAACTTATTTAAATAATTGTATAAGTTTGAGTACCATTTTGTAGAGTGCTGTACTAGAACCATACTCATAGACCATATTCTACTTAATAAAGCATATGGCAGGAGACTCATCCAGTGGCTTTCCCCTCTCTTTATTCTGTCTAAATAGAAGACAGCTGCTTGTTTTGAGCATATGCATATTCTCAACATGATCTTCGAGAATGCTATTATCCTTAACATAACATATTCTAGCATCTGTCTAGTGGGTAAATAGAGATCATCATCATTTTCAGAAGGCAAAGCTGATATAAAATTTTCAATATCTTTCAACAGGTTCAGAGTTAAGTATTTCTTTAGTGCCGTGTTAACTTTCCTTAAGTTTCTGTATCCTATATCATTTTGAAATTTTTTATCATATTTATATAAAAATCTTGAGCAAATGGCGCCTTCTTTATGTAGAGGTGATTGCTTCGAAAGTACTTTATATATATTATTCACCACATGTTTTAATGACCACAAATCTGAAATTACAAATGAAAAATAATGTAATAGGTACGTAAAATTTATTTAAAAACATTATTTAATTTATACTTGGTGGTTTATTTATTTTTTTCTTTATTTCAATAACTGATAGTCGACTTAATATCTATATCTATACATAAATAATCACAGAAAATTAGGTTAAGTACTTTGATTTTTATTGTTTACCAATAATAGCTTACCAAACTTATGACGACATAAAAACATGTTAACTGGAGGTGGTAGGAGACACGCATTGTTCCATGGTTTAAGCATTTTTTATTGAATTTGTTCAGTTTTATTATCAATTTAATTATAACTATGATCAGTTTAGTGATCCTGACCACAACATAACCTATTAAAACTTTGTTTTTCTTCTTCACTTTGAAGGAGGTTGACACTCAGTATTTTGTTAAAAATATTAAATTGTATAATACGCACAATACTCTTTCTTTATTCAGAACTAAATTATTAGGTAATTTAAAATAACTCAAACTATCTACCAAAATAAATTCAAATATTAGTAAGGATAACATTTAATTTTGTATTGTTTTTATGTTGCCAGCACGGTGGGTGGCAGACTAATTATTTATTTAATGGCTAACTTAAAAATAAAATTGTTTACATTATTCCCAAGTTTTAGTGAATAGGTATTTTCTGTTCCGTGGTATTTGCCATTTACTTTTATTATTCTTGCAAAATAATACTTAATACCGAGTATTCAAAGCCAATAGTAAACTCAAACGTCAAACAAATTCTGATAAAAAATAAGTTTCTGCCGACTACTGTGTAGCAGAACCGGTAAATACTGAGTAAGTTAACTTTTTATACGATTATTCATTAAACTATTTATTGTTCGTTTAATTTTCAAGTCTAAGTGGAATTATGCAACTTCTTTACCTAAATTATTAACAAAGTCGTTCTTTCAGATACTCTAATTTAACCACAAAATGCCTAAAAACAAGAAGAAGCAGGAAAGCTCCAGCAGTTCTGATAGTGATGATGGGCCTGTCGACGTAAGTTCATTTTTATGGTTTTTTTTTTGGACTCTAGCTTTGTGAAAATTCTTTAAATAACTTCATTGGCATCGTCCATTTTTACGTATACACGTGTAAATGCAAATGGCTAACACTTCACACTTCTATTAATTCCTCTTGTATTATCTTTCCTAAGTACTTGACCTGGAATTATTTTTCCGTCCAACACAGATAGATATTTGATAAATGAAGTAGTTTTGTCTTCTTTTTAGTCTACTAACATTCAGTTCCTTTAAACATAAAACCATTCTAGTATTTACAATATGTGTATGTATTTATCTATGGATGATGTTTTTTTTTAATTACAGAGAAATCCCCCTCCAGAAAAGAAAGCCAAAATGGGCAACAGGACTGATGATAAAGAGCCAACTTGGGTATTACAGGGCAAAAAGTTAGTGAAAATAAGAGAGTTTAAAGGAAAGTTATATATAGACATAAGAGAATTCTATGAAAAGAATGGTGAACTATTACCGGGAAAGAAGGGAATAAGCATGACTCCTGAGCAGTGGAGGAAACTTATGTCATTAGGTGATGAAATAAATGAAACACTAAGTACTTTATGTTGAATATATTCTTCAAGGTTGTCTCTTGTAATAAATGTTTGAGTTTTCATAAAACACTTGCTTGTTTTTATTTAAGTATGCATTATACCTTTATTTTGTTTAGTAAGTATGCATGCATATTAGGTATTGTAGTGATTGATTGTTATTTTATGCATGTTTGAATGATTTTTGTGGACAGTAGCTAAGTAGTGCAATTTCAGGGTATGTTTGTTTTTATGTGATTTACATCCATTATCTGAATCACTACTATTATTTTAAGTAAAAATTTGCATATATTTTATGTAACGAACATGATTGTTAATTGATCAATCAGAAGTGAATAACTAAAGGGGAAGGGTTTAAAATAATAAATAAAACACCATTTGAATAAAAGTCCTCTATTAACAATAAAAAGACTTGAAATGTAGATGAGGCAGAGTTGCTTTAGTTCCTACCTATTGGTTTTAAACCTGTAGGTGTACATAAAAACTAAAATAAAACAGGTACAAGATTGAGCAACCTTCACTTTGAACACTGAACATAAATTAGAGCTAATACACAAACATTTCTTAGTTAATTCTGATGTCCAGTCAAACAAACTTACATAGTAACAATTTGTCATGGATATCAACTTGACATGGTTGATTTTCAAATAAATGAAGTTACCACTAACTTGTGGTCGACTGTACATAATACAATTTCTCAAAAGAATATTGAGTTCGTAATAAAAAAAAACTCGTGTAAATAGCACATGAAATGATATGCTGCTCAAACAGTGATAGGTTTATTGCATTAAGGATGTTTTTGAATGTCGCCCATCAGTACTTCAATATAATAAAACTGCGCTCTCCTATTTACTAAAGAAATACTAGCTCTGATTGTGTTAATCACAAACTAAACCTATTTTAGGCAACTGTCTTTCGTCAAAATATGAAAAATAGAAACGACAATAGGCAGATACTGTGCACTAAAAACAGTGATATTCAAGGCAAGGACTATTGGCATAACAATAGCGGTTCTTTTCTTAAACGTAAAATATTGCGATGTTTTTATTTTGGTTTAGTTTGTTAACAAAATCTGGGCTACTATCCATTGTTAATTATGTCAATTGTTTTAAACCATCTTAAAACTGACAAGATTTATGGTACCAGCTTGAGAATAGTTTCTATAAATTATTTAGTACAATTAGCTAGAATGAAACTAAACATTTTAATTCAATCACAAAACATTGGAATATGCTCTTACCTTGTCCCATAAATAAAACTAAGAATTAAATATAAGAAGGAACGCGCATATCAACCTGAGATTTAGATTTCAGATCATAATCAAATGTACCTACTTAACAAATATAACATTACATGCTATAACATCGAGTTTACAAGTCTAGAATATTAGTATATAAAAATACATTTATACTAGACACCTACTGACTTACAGGAAGTACCTACCAACTATTTAGTTTGATAAAATTGACTAAATTTAAACCTAAATGGAAACATTTGGCATGAAATTACACATCTATTGTATGATATATATGGCATGAGTAACAATTTATAAACTAATAAACATGACTAGCGTTACTAGTAACGTTTTGATTTAGACTTACTTTATGAGGACTATAGCTCTTAAAATTATTTTTAATAAATGCCCACCCAATATAATTAAATTACCAACTCATTAACATAAATACCAATATTTACCCTGGACTAAAATTATATTTACAAGACTTATAAAATTAAAACAATTAATTCATAGCAATTAATACATTTTCAGTTGATTTTTTGCTGCTGGACCTTAGTTAAAGAACTCATATAAATGAAAAAACTAACATACCGGATTAATTAGCAATTAGCACAAGTTCACTGAAAACAGACAACATTTGATTTCATAAATCATAAGTGTAAACTTATTGTGGGCCAGATTTATATCCTATTCTACATTCTATTCTCTTCGATGAACATTTTGTCATCAGGCAAGAAATTTACAGCCACATTATATAAATACATAAACATGTTTGAATGAACAAAAATATATTCACCATTTCAGGTAATCAACAAAAATAAATAAATAAAATAATCCACTCAACTGGTAGTAAACTGGCATTGGAAAGTCCAATTGTGTGCAAATTTCACACTTGTTTACGATTTTCCATTACATGCAGGTGCATAACCTTTTTACTTAATACAACCATTATACACGAGTATTACTTACTTTTAACTTCTATAATTCATGTCTGGTCAGAATCATAAAAAATAAATTATTTAATCTTTGGTTTGATATGGAAGCATTCTATGTTGAAATGTTCACACATTTCCTGTACCTGAAATCAGATAAAAAGTTATTAATGATCTATTACAATTATGAACTACTATTGAAGTCCTAAGACATATTGTAACATCAACACTTTATGAGTCTGTGCGGAAAGAGAACCAGGATAGGATCTAGGATACAAGTGTGCTTAATTACCGCAGACTTTATGTGAGACTGTATATTTATGAAATTATGTAACAACATAATGCTTTGACATGCCCGGGGGAAGAATAGACGTGGAAATCGACACATCAAATCTCAAAGTTTTTATTTCTCATAAACCAAAAAATGTCGCTTAAGAAATGTTACGTTAAAAACTACTGACTCTAGTTGCTCGGTTCCAAAGTGTCCTTCCTATGAAGAAGAGCCTGCAAGAAACTCCGAACCTCAGAGATTACTCTTTTAATAAATATATTTTTTGAATTTTTTGTACATTATTGTTAAAAATATATGCGTCAACAAGGCAGTACAAAACTACGCTATAAAAAAGAAAAATTTAAATAATTTGATCTGTAATAGAATTGATCACTTTGACGAAGAAGTGTGTGTCTATCACCATTTTGATCAGCAAGATGAAGGTACTCACCACTTTAGTACCGTAGTAGATATGTGCGACGGAGCTCGCGGCGCAGAGCGCGGCCAGCAGCAACAGTTCGGTGTTGGGCGACACGGCACAGGTGAACACCACCGCCATCACAGCCGCGTACGGGATCAACAGAGCATTGAATACTTCGCATCGAGTGTCGCTCATTTGTGAAACTATAAGTCGACACTGAAACAATTAGATGATTTTTGTTATAAATAATGACTAGTCTGCTTATGATGCAGTATAAAATAGGCATGCAGTGCCAAAGTTGCCTGTAAAGTGTCAAAATATGCACACACAAGTATGGAGTATTTATTATACAGCCGCTGAAAGAATGCGTTCCTGACACATGTCAGTTGGTCTTGATTTGTATGGGGAAATAAACTGGCATAATGATAAAAATTTGAAATTTATAGGACAAACAAATGAGTGAAGGTAATTTATTTGTAGTAAATTCTTTGCCACATTTATGTTGTATGTTCTTGTTAACCACGTCCTATCAGGAACGCAGTCTCTCAGCGGCCGGACCGTAGTGCTTATTTACTTACATTAATATTAGAGAATATAGTTCCGGTTAGTATGTAGAAGATCCTAGGCGCTCTGTTGATGATATCGGTGGGCGAGTATATGGCCCAGACGGAGCTGAGCACGAAGAATATTATGAGCGGCACGAGGGGCCGGACTGCTTCACTGAATGACCGCATTTTACCGGACCCGTCCCGGTATGACCTAGAAAAATCAAATTATAGCTTTTAATGTAAGTGAAGGTATAATAAGTCATAGGTATCTAGGTTTATTTAAACGTTACCACGAAAAGTGCTATCTACATAATTTTACAGAAATCGTTAAAATTGAAAAATCTTTTTGTTTTCTCTTGTAATGCCTGCAGGACAAAGAGCTCTCTACCCTTCTTCCATCTCTCGTAGGTTAAGGATGTTGTGAACCAATTAAAAAAAACGGTAATACTCTACTCACTTGTATATGTTCCACAGTATGACAGTCTGGCTGGTGAGCATAGCGGAGAAGTAGAGCACGAACTCGAAGACGACGCCCGGCGTGATGCCGCCCGGCAACGTGACGTGCCACGCCTTGGGCCCGAACACTGACGTCACCAGCAGCAGGATGCAGGAACCCTGAGAAACGTTAATAAGATACTTTCACAGACCAAAACATAGGTAGACAAAGCTTAAGCTAACAATAGCTGAACAGATAAATTAATTTTGTATAAATGAAATGTGTACACCTAAATTTTACTTTTTTAAAGCATACTATAAATAAAAAGTCATAATTTGAATTTATAAACTAGTTATTTATATAGTATAGAAAATAGTTTTAGAATTCTAGATTGCGGGGCTCCGGACTTTAATATAATTATGTTTACATCAGTGACTAATATTTGGACACTTTGTGAACTTTAGAGTTCGAACTCCTGATTACTATAATAAAGATATTACGGACTTAAGAGTCCGAATAAAAATGTGCGACGATAAGTTTGGTTACGAGAGCAATACGAAAACATCGTTTGCACTTTCCAAAAAAAGGTGTCAATCAATCAAGTCAGCCAATATCTGTAAAGACTTTTATGCATATGCAGCATAAAGTAAAAATTGGTTTAATACTCAGAATATACTTTATTTAAATGCTATATATGTACGTTTCTGCTTAAATCTGTCAAAAATATTATCAAGACTTAAATGTATATTCCATGATTTTTTTATTAAATGCAGGATTATGATGATATTGGACTTACAATCATGGTGAAGTCGTATCCCCACGGCAGGAACATGACGCCAGTGTTGTACTTCTCCCAGTGCGTCAGATAGAAGTTGAAGAATATGTTCCAGATGAGGAACAGGAACCGTAGGGTGCTTACTTCATCTCTGCAACCAAATTTTTACATATATGTATAAATAAAAATCAAGCGTCGTGTGTATGAATTGCTACATGCATCATTTAGAATGTCTTACTTCTGATTCTAATAAGGTGTATATTATTTTTGTAACCTTTACCTATTATTTACATGCCAATCCACTTTCGTGAAACATTATTAAGTATTGGTTTCTTAGGTTTATGCGAATGTTAGACATTGAAGTAAAACTACTTTTTACGTGGGGCCTAAAACCTAAATATAAACCGCGAAAAAATCCGTAAAAAGTAGTCTTATTTCAACATTATTAAGTACCTAACCAAAATAATTAGAACAGTGATAGATCACATTGTTTTAATTTCAAAACATTAAATTGTATGTGACGTATAATCTCGCCATCTAAATCAAATTTTACGGTAAGTTATTAATGAGGTATGATTAATACGATAACGATAAAATATAGATAGACAGAGTTTACTACGAGACAAAATATAAATACATAGTCACGTCGACTTTTAATTGTAATAACCAACCTTTAACCGCCTCGGTCACCGGCGACCAAACATTACATTCTCATTATTTGCTAGCTTGGCAACGTATGTAATTATAGGTCAGAAAAATTCCACGTCCTTTAAATTTTATCCTTACTATTAATTAATTAACAGTTCCGATAACACGACATTTTTAATTGTATTTTCCATTTTATTGATTTTCATAGGTGGAAGCTATTTAAGAATTTATTCGACCTAGTTACTTAAATTAATAAACATAACATATCATACCATCACGCCTGTATCCCCGAAGGATTAGGCAGAGGTGTACCAATATGAGTTCGCCGGTATGTTTAGGTCCCATGAAATAGGGGGGCGAGCTTATTGCCACTAACCGGGCACAAATATAAACTCCGACCTGCTACTAAGAATTTCATAGAAAAACCCAATAACACTTTGATCGACTAGGGAATCGAACCCAAGACCTCTACCGTAGCAGAACCACTAGGCAAACGAGGCAGTTATAATTAATATTTATTATTATATTTACGTTAGCGCGTGTCAATAGGGATAGTCTGTTGTAATATTATTTTCCGTCAATGTTAGTGTTGCTAATCATATAAAATGCATATCTACAAATATCTTGACGTACAAACATGGCATGATTTGTGATATCAACATAATTAGATATTAGCGGCTGTATGAAACATAGTTTAGATATACTGCGCTGTATTTTGATGCGATCAAGGCCGCACTGTTCCTATCCGGCGTAGGGTTATAGATAAAATCTGAATTACAATATCATTCAATAAACTCTTTAATGTTGGAAAATATAATTTTGAAAATTGTATGAATAATGAATATGTAGTTTGAAAACGATTTTTACCAAAGAAATGCTTGTTTTTTGACAGCTCTCGGAATTAAATGAGTTCAGCTTCTTCGGAAACCTTACTACTGCGTCTTTTTCTCTGTACTTTGTTCGAAGTACATAATATATTATTCCTATACATATTTAAAAACATTCACCAAATAACTTTTAAGTGAGTAAATAAAACAGATAATACGGTTAAAGGTCTTCTGATTCGAAGTAAAAGGGACAAAGGATAGCATCCGGAATGTGTCGATAAACCCGCCGTTTGCATTAGATAACATAATGTAATATTTAGAATCCGGAATACACTATTGTATCTTTGGCTCTATCTTACGCAGTCGCAGATAGTCTAACCAAAATACCAACGTTGATACACAAAATAAGGTATCTTATTCTTGTGCAGTCTAGATACAGAACTTTATTTATACGTGTTTCCTACGTTGTTTTAGCTTAAACAGTAAGAAATACACAACATTAGCACCGAGCTTGATAGTCACTGAATAATACAGATACTTGTTGAATCATGATAAAATTACTTGATTTAACAAAAATACTCGCTGTACCGACGTGAGGTGAAAAGAAAAACATTTTGTTTTTCATTGAGTACTTAATGACATGGTTAACGCTTTGTCTCTTCCGCGTGTACTTTGCACATTACAATGCGTAAGATCAACGAGTCAAGGATATTATACCTACATTAACAAGTTACCTTTGATAGACGTTTTTTTCTTATTGTTGCAAATTTTCATGATTTCAAGTTTTATAACTATTTTGGCAAGTAATGAACTTATTTCCACTACTCGCAGAATCAAAATCGTGACCCGTTTAAAAACTGAGTCTAATCCTACTCAGAATATTCGCTATATTTTAGTTCAATAAATTGTAATGAGGAACTTATTGAAATGAATTGCGTGTTTAGGAGGGTTATGAATTGGGGTTAGTCATTTAAGGTCTAATGTGGAGAGTAGCAAAGGGTAGATGTTTAAGAGCGTCTTATTTTTATGTTTCTCTTGCGTTCTCAGGGGTAAACATGAAAATTAAACTCATTGCATTAAAAGTGGTAATAAAATTTCAAAACAAGGTATTACCTATACCTGATAACATCGGTAATATTAAACGCATAAAATTACCTATGCACACGGGGTTTCCTTATAATAATTTGTAATAATAGCTTTCATGTACATGAAACCAATTTTAATTGAAATATGTATTATTCATTTGTTTCTCTGGAGATTCACACTCACAACCCGCTTGGTAAATGATGAACATGTATGATTAAATTAACAACACAGAAAGTAAATCGTTAACCTCATCAAGTGATTATACTCACTCTAAAATCCAAAATTAACGGCTGTGACAACTAGCTAATGTCATCACAAGAGGATCTTAATCAAAAATATAGCTACTGAAAAACTCTCTTTTCGCCGAAACTGGTCAATAAACTAAGGGAGTGGTTTTACCTGCCAAAAATGCTGTACAGGAACGTGGGTATGAGAACAGCGGAGTAGGAGTCGAGACCGTGATCAAACAGCTCGCCTAGGGGTCCACTGGTGCCGGTGCGACGAGCCTGCTTGCCATCGATGCCATCTGGAATTATTTGTGCTTGTTTTAATATTTTGTTAAGAAATATTCTTACGAAATTTATTAAAGAAAATTGATCCTATGGGTAGTAAAAATGTCATGGCGGCCTAGCTGTTCAATGAACGGATTTGTATGCACGAGGTTGCAGGTTCGAACCCGGGCAAGCACCAATGTAACTTTTCAAAGTTATATGTACTTTCTTAATCATTCTAAGACACTTCTGACAAACGGTCAAGGAAAACATCGTGAGGAAACCTGGATTCCAAAATTTGGGATCTGAAATCGCCAATCCGCAGAAGGCAACCGTGGTGATCAAAGCTCGTGCCTTCACTATATGGAAAGAGGCCTGTGCCCAGCATTGGGACGTTAATAGGCTGATGATTATTAACTTAAGAAAGGAAAGGACCTAGACAGCACGTTCTTCTTCTTAGCATATCGATCAATAGCATAATGGCTTTTCTGGACCAGTACTCAGTTACGCGGACATCGTTATCAGTAGCGTTGTAGGTACAGGTCCTCGCGTGTGATAAGGTGGGCAGCTCACAAAACTCATATGCTGTAATCCCACCGGTACATATTCTTTGCACGTAAGAGACAGCCGAATAGTGTATGTCACTACCAATGCACTCCACCACTGCTGCGCAAAACGTTGCGGGTTTGAACTTTGCTTGGCGCTTGCATGGTACCTACATTGTAAATATTTTTGTGATCCACAAATGTTTGTGAAACCATACAGAGATTACCTACATGCTAACGTTGTTTATTATAATGTTGGTTTTTTTATTAATCATCTTAGGTAATTCTGCTACTACTGCTTTATACCTGAGTAAATAAGTGCGTTTAATAATTATCTACATTTAAATTATTTCAAAAAATTCCATGATATTAAGATACCGAGGTATGCAGTTCATGTTCATGAAACTCACGATGAAAGAACGTGCGTTTTACTAATAATTTTTGTAATGTTTAATTACGTTGTTTATTTATATTCACTCAGTAAATGAGATGATAAAAAGTGTACCTACAAACAAGTGATACTTTAGGTTTACCTACTTACCTAATAAAATAATTCAGAATAATGTCAACATTAAATTTACAAAAATGAAATTCTTCATAAATCGTCTAATGTAACAATTCTCATCCTATTTTGATATTTATATTTAGTTATTATTATGTCAGTTAACTGCTAATCACAGCCCTGTAGGGGAAAATTACAACCAAATAAACCCTTTCAATGGGTTGAAAGGGTTTATTTGGTTGTAATTTTCCCCTACTAGCGGTGGGCCGCTAGTCACCTATGCAAATGTCTACCTTATTAACCTTTAATTAAAATACTTATTCATTAGGTTAGTAGTTAGGTACACGAAATTCTTGGATATTTACGTGGGGGATTGCCATTAATTTTACCAAGCAGTACAATGCCTCACAAAAGTGTAGAGATATACTTTGGGATAATTAATTAATTAAAAATAGGTAAAGCATCATCTTCAAAAAAAGCTATGCGTACGTTAATTCGATTACACTCGTTTGTAAAGCAAGGTCAACGGCATTATTATTGCACGAACCAAATACCTAGTCGGTAAATGTGACCCGAGCGTTTGTTTGACGCCCAGCAATGCCGGCTATCGTTTTCCACGTCTGCCGTCTACAGGCACATATTCAACACGCCCACAGCTCTTTTGTACTTTTCAATGGATACTTTTCATAACTAAATTGAATAAATAGCTAGATATCCGTCGAGCAGAATTAAACTCGTTTATGCTAAAGTATGAATACATTTATGTCAATAAAATGTGGACACTGAGCAAATAATACAAAAAAGCTGGTCTCCAATTAGGTGCCATATTGTCTATTGTACTAACTCGTATAGATTTTGTCATAAAATAAACATAAGTAGTGTTTGGTAATCTGAGGAAGTCAGACACATTTTCCTTTCGCTAAGATTAAACCAAAATAAAATTCTAGCTACAATTTATAATATAAGAATAAAAATTGTAAGAGCGGACTTCTAGCAAAAAAAAAACTGCTAAACGAATTAGAATAATATTTAGCGCTGATACTGTAGCGTCACGAATCATCCTCACATCCTAAAATGCTAAATTGTCACGCAGTGGATTCGCGAACCCACGTGGCTATATTTCGGCGATAACCTGTTTCGCACGCTGAGGTTTGCAGCAGCTAGTAACCGGAACGATTTAAATCTTCCTCAAGCACTTAGCCACGGTTTTGGCTCTGTGACTTTTATTTTAACCGCACAATATCCCTAGTAAACAAAGCAACGTAAAATTGTTATGTGCCATTAAAATATTAATCTAGACTTCAACTTTATAGTGAGATTTTATTCCTCTACATTCCTACAAGATGGCTCACCGGTCTTCTATAAAGATATAATATCATATTATACAATTCTTATGGGTAGTAAAAAACTGCAATATTACTACATTTTGAGTCAATTTATTTCAAGCACGTAATCTCTCCTATCCGTAATTTCAGCGCTTGCTTTTTTACTCATAATCATGTTTAATGTTATATCAGTAGCTTCTAATGTCTGACATCGCGTCATGTCAAAAACGTGAGGTCGTATAGATAAAAATAATAATTTACAACAAAAATATATTTACAAATTAATGTAGCTTCAAATGGGGTATCCATATTATTACAATTAGATGAGACTCGCAGACGAGAATGATGTCCTTATTATAACATACACCAAAAAGTATGATTTGGAAAGTTTATTGGTAGGGCTCATAAAATATTAAGAGCACCGAGTATGTGAGCTGTCCACACCTTTTTATTAAAATCTAATCCAAAATATTAGCAGATGACACCATGTGAATACTGAAAATGACGGAGAAACGCGTAAATATGAGGGAACAAGGTCTGGTGATAGGAAATTATTATTTTATGTATCTGTATCACTTTTAATGCATCGTTAATAGTCATAAGACAAATATTAAACCCAACTTTAACGTATAAAGCTATGTGAGCATTGCATTAGTAATAAAACAAAACTGTTTTCACTAGTTCTATCATATCCAATCTTGGAACGCAAGTAACAACATAAATATTTATCAATTACCTAATACATACAAATAAGCATAGTTAACGTTTGAACGAGGATGTGATGAAATGTCTAGTGATATCAAGGCGACACATTAAAATTTAACATTAGATAACAAAGGGCACCAATAAGAATGAGAGATCAAACGAAGACAGCACAATCGCATTTGTACTAAATAGTAATATTCTTTTCATGTATGTATCTTATTTTCCATTGCATTTTAAAAATTTTTAAGCATACGGGAGACTACAGTATAGTACCCAGGATAAAAGTCTTAGCGATCATAAATCTATACTAATATAACACATGCGAAAGTTGCTCTGTCGCTCTCGCTGTTATACCGGCGGCTTTCACGGCTAAACAGCTGAACCGATTTTGATAAAACTTGATATGGGGTAAGCTTGGGTCCTAAGACGAAGAATATTTTTGATGCGATACTCTACAATAATGCGGATTGAGATACGGGCAACACCTAGTAGATTATAATATTTATAATAAATAAGCTACACTTGCTCAGGTCTTTACGTCAATGGGAAACATCTATGCAAACTTAATTACTTATTACTTAATTCTTAATTACTTAACTCTTAATTACTCATTAAGCGAAAGAAGCATGTAAGAAGGTAGCTAGTGGATATCAGTGATCTGCCTACCCCAACGGAAAAGAGGCGTGATTATATGTTTGTATGTATTAACTATTCTGGTTATTTGTGTAGGGTTTGATTCAGGGCTCATAAAATCGCACAATTTTACGAAACGGTGGATTTTACGCGAGCTTAGAATGCTTATACATTATGTAAACATTTTATTGAGGCATTAAATATACTAGGTACCGAAGTACTCGCGGGAAAATTAAGTCTTGAAAGATTTAATAATAAACGGCCCCGTTTTGATTGAATAAGTGGACGTGCAGTACCCACTAGTGCAGCGAATGTAGAGTGTGAACTAAATAATCGAGATTGGTGCGCTCGAATAGCAAATAGGCTAACTACTAGCCATGTGTATAAGGAAACCTCGGAATTGGTATATAAACCAATAAATATTGGTTTATTACACACCTGCACATTTTTATGGGCCTAAACATTTCGCTACGATTGAAAATAGCAAATGAGTAGAACAATTTTTTTTTATTGATTTACTAGAAATATTAGATACCAAATCAGAACATAAAATATAAACCAAGAAATGTTTATAAAACCGTGATGGCTTAGATCAACAAGTATACTGTGTATCTGTAATAAGTTATGTATTATTGATTGAAGCCTAGAGGCGATCGATCATTTAGCACCTTGTCCAGAAAACTAACACTTTACGGCCTGTGCACAAGACGCGCTGCGTCGTCACTCGTCGCCGCGTAGCTGCGTCAAAACTACGCAACGGTTTTGACGCACTAGCGGGTGTTTAAATGACGCAGCGGGCGATATCCTAGCTACCTACTATTGACTGCCATCCGTTTTGTTTGTAAAACAACGCAGCATCGAAACTGTGGTACTCTTACACCGATGTCAAAAGTCTGCGCTCCCGCTAACAATAGTACTTAGATCTTTACCAAAAATCATTTAAGGAAAAATAGCAATATTTTTTAAATATTATGTTGTGTATGTAGGAATGCGCTTCACGTATGGTTTACGTGAATACCTAACATGAATACATTTTAATTTATTGTTGTTGTATTAAGGGTCAGGTAACGTAACTTTATGACTTTGTACCTAGTAGTAACCTTAACCTTTGGCCTGCCTTTAAATTTATTAAGTACGATTTACAATAAAGGTATGTGACATGAGTCAATAAATGCCTTAATTATTAGTATAGTAGGTAATTGTTTGCTGTGACTTAAATTGGATATGATGGCTTCCTTTTAATTATTTTCCATTAATATCAACTATTTTCAATAGTCCAATACAAATATAGTATTCTATATCACAGACGTGATTCTTTAAAATTAGGTCTTATTTTTTTATTGTTATTGGTACCTAACAATGGACACAATAACAATTTGGAAATAGTGTTAATTTCAAGAGATACCGACCCCATAAGACTATATTATTACTATCAATATACCTAAAAGTTAAACATAAACACCTAGGTACTTGAGCAGTAAAAAAAATAACATACGTTCAAAATAAAAATTTCAACAATTAAATGTGTAATGTACCATCAGAGCCCAAGATTGGCTACCCTTAATTGTGGTATTAGAAAGGCTTCTAAACAATAGAATAAAAATTGTAACACATATTAAAGACTAGAACATTCAGTGTTTTGTAACATTTGTCTATTTAAATCAGAGTTTTATGTGTCAAATCACAATATTATGTGATACTAACATGTTGTATTATTACTGATAAAACTAACAATATCACATAAAAGTATTTAAGAGATAAATAAGTAATTAGTCTTTATCAATGTTATCCATACTTTAAATCTAACACACCTGAACATTTTATTTGAAATATTGGTTAATACATGTTTCACAACTGAAGAAGTATGATTTAACAATAATAAATGAAGTCTGAAGTCAATTTTATAAAATACTATAGAACTAGTTATTGTGATATATTAAGAAAAAAATTATCAAGTAAAATTATGGAATGCCTCTTCTTTTTTTAATATCAAACTTATTTTTACACTTTATTATTTTTTTTATAAAATAGCCACTTAGAAGATGTTGTCTATTTGGCGATATTTATTTATGGAAAGTTTTTAGAATAAAATGTTATGGTAAAATTACTATTATTTCGTGTGATTTTAGCATTATACTACACATAACTTTTGAAACAGGAACATTTTCCAATCATCACATTTCATAAATTTGGAACCTAAATACCTATACAAAATGACTGCAGAGTTATGTACATTTATTGAAAAAATACACTTACCTAAAGTATATGCCACAAACAAGTTGACGCCAGAAATAGCCCAGACCAAAGAAGGTATGTGATCCTCGGAAGCATTCTCTGCGGTCATGGCATAGAATCCATAGTCATAGTACGAGAACACGAAGAAATTGAGAACCGTGAGCAGGAACCCCGTGAAAGTCAACAGGTTTGGTGCAACCCATTCTGGACAAAACTGAAAATATTTTATTTATTAATTACCTGTTCTTCTATCATTCACTTATTTACATATTATTAACAATATGTATTCTGTAAAAAATATAATAAGTAGATCAGATTTGTTTAAAAAAAAATTCGTCTTTTATTTCTAAATTATGAAACATAATTATTATTGATCATTGGAATTCATAATTTAAAAAATAATATATAAATTAAAAATATATATATCTGAATGGATCCTTACCTGGACACACCAGTTCCAAAAAGGGTGCATAACATAAGTACTGAGTACGCTCGTGTCCACCGAGTTATACTGTAAACAATCATTATTTTTAAATAAAACCATTTATTACTGAATACGACAAAATATGGTGATCCGTTTTGCTAACAGAAGTATTACTATATTATTGACTTTTCTTGTTCCTCTTTTTATGTAACGTAGCACATTCAATTTTTCTTCTAAAATAAAAATGTACTTACTTTGTATTTCTCGAAACCCTTTAATTTATCCTCTGACAGGAAGCGAGCCATGACGAACGATGTGAAATAATGGTTTGTTATTTGAAAACAATATAAATTAAAGACATTATCCCCCGTTCCCAATTTTTAAAATATTGTTCTATTCAGTGCACTTTTAATATTTCCCCGAGATAACGCGGTATTGTTTCAGTTTTATAGCGTAATTCTTTTTTTTATTCACAAGCAATACCATACTCCCACAATTCAAAATGACAACTATCTAAAAATGTGACAAGTGACAACTAAAAAGTAAAAAGGAGCAATGACGTTATTGACATTTCCATCCAGCTGTGTAGGATCTAATCATAGATTATTAATTTAGTCGATCGGTCTAGAAAGCGTTGTATATGTGCATTTAAAAAGATATGGAATGAAAACCATAATCATATAGCTACAAGTTAAAATATATCAATAATGTAAGTTCAACTAAGATTAAATCGAACAGGCAGCCGAGAATGTAAGTTTCTTTATTTACATCTCTGTTGCACACAAAAATGGCCGATGCTGGCATATTTTTCATTATACGCAGTAACACACATTGTAGTATAATATGTACATCTTTAAAGATCCATCCAAAAGTTCTCTTCTTAAATACTTAACTGTTCAATAATACCTACTCAATTATTTAAGAATCATCTTAGGGCTCGTAGGTATTTTTTTACTTTTCAACATGCAGATCTACTTAGGTAGGTATATAATGTTTCAGTAAAACATGAATATAATAATAATATTTATAAATGATAGATTATAAATATTATTATTATTAGAGCTCTAATACCTGTTCACGGAGCTGTAGCTAAACAGTACCTAACAAAACTCCATTGATTTAAGTACCTAGTTACTGTTTATTTCAGTCAGTAAAATCTTTCACGCTTTTCACGCCTTTTTGTTTTTCTATTTACAATGATTAAATAACTCAGAAACATGCCATGTAAAATATAGAGATTTTACGAGCTTTCTCAAGCTGTTTCAGAGCTCTTTTGTGCACGGCCTCTACCTCCCCTATTAGGTATATCGTAGAAGCGTAGACCGTCGAAACCTGTGAAACAACTTGAGAAATAATGTTTTCGATTGATCTTCTGGAGTACCTAAATATACTTTTTAAAGGACTTCAAAAAAGGAAGATATAGGTACTTAATTTAATGGTAGCTATCTTCAGATTCTGCTGTACCAACTCTCTTTTCCTTCTTTGCCAACCATGCAGTGTCAATTTTCAGCACCGCAAAATTCGAAATCAGGTAGTGCGTCTAATTGGACTTGCAAGCAATGATAATAAAAAAACTAGGCTTTCAAGTGTTTTTACACAGATTGCTCAGTTATAAATTTCTACTAGCAATACTTGCGTTTTACATATTGTGCTGTTAAACTGTTACAAGGAGTATATAATGATGTGCGATTTATAAATTTTATTTGAGAACTGAGGCTAAATTGCATAATATATTTAATTCATTTAATAGTTTAACATAATGATATATAAATTTAATAATATCATTCCGACTCCGTACCTATCATCGGTATCTAAGTTGTTTAGGGTAAGAAAACCAACAAGGATTACCAAACTCCTTGAGCACAAATTAGTTTGGAAATCAATTAATAATTCAATTAAGTATATAAGTACCCATCCAATGAGATTTGCTGTGGAAATTAAAGGTTATATCGGTCAATTGTAACCTTTATGGTCTCCAAAAATTGTACTTAGACTGAATGTTTGCTAGCTTTTGCAAACTAAGATCCGTTAGTTATCGCACGTCTTAGCTATCGGTCACTTGTGAGCGAGACGGGACCACTGCAAATACTAGTTATTAGGTTGAAAGTAAATAAATAATGAACGGGGCTAATTAGTAGATAAATCATACACAATCTAGTGTTCAGTGCGAAACAAACAAGCCGTTACTGCAAATCCAAGCTACAAATCATTTTAATGATTAGACCATTAACACATTGTAACTTACATATCTATGTGAAAAAGACATTTAAATAAATAAGTAGCTCTTATTGCGGCAATCAAGCGACTTAAAAAAAACAACTACTTTTTGTCCAATTTTAACAAATTGATATGGACTACATGGAATATTGGACATTCTTGACAGTCTAAAAGTATATTTACTTAAGCTATGTGGAATTAAATAAAGTACCATCGGGATAAGGACTTGACTGACACGAAAACAATCTGAGATGGTACGCATGTAAGAATCAAACAACAAATGTGGTATCACTATCACTAATGATAACGTCATGCCGATTGTAATGTTTTCTCAAAGAAGCTTCGGTATTTCGTACGGAGAACAAAATAGATTACTGATACGCCTCGTAAGAAACAGAACGCTTTTACTGTTAGCACAAATTATATTTTTAATTATAATTAAGTATTTAAGTGCTGTTTTGTGATCTTTAATTTATTATGTTACATAAATCAGCGGCTCTTCGCACGAAGAGCTTTTATTTGAAACATGTAGTTTATTATTCGACCGCTAAGGTAAGAGATTTTGAATTTCGTGATATTATAGTGACCGTTTAGATTTTAGTGTATGTGTATAACATAAAAGGGGCAACGGTGTTACAAAATAATAATTTAGTAGAAAACCACGCAAATTATTAATTACTTAATTAAAATCTTAAATATATTCATTTATCGATGAATTAAGGCATAAGATTCGTTGGTTTTATTAGTATCAATGTAAATAAAAAAAAATATAAGTTGTATTGCTGCATTTCGGTTTCACAAAAACAACAGTTTTTTTGTTAACATAAAAAAAAAACATATTAAAAGAAATATTTGTAGGTGTACACTGTACACAGGTGGCAAGGTGCTACGATACCACCTACGACGTTTTTACGTAGCGTTTCCTCTTACACCGCTCGATCGTTCAGGTGGATTTCATCATTTCATTAAGGGAATCTTCATGATCTAAGCCTTTCAGTGATTTCAAGGCATATTTTGTTTTATTTACGATATTATTTAATTAGCTAACCCAAATTTAATTATCAAAGTAATTACTCTTACTATTGATTTAGCTAAAGTCAATTTATCGCAGTAGGCACTACCTAATTTTACTTTTTGACGTAGGTCGTACTTGAATTACTAGATGATTCAATTTTAGTCCTTTCATATGTATTTTTTTTGTAACGTAAGCTCTGGTTCCAAGTGAAACATTGGTAACGTTTTGCAATATTCCGATGAAAAGAAAAACATGGGCTCAAAGTGATACGGGGCCTCACCTTCAAAACTAACTATAGCTGATATCTACAAAGAAGCGTTAAAAATATACAACTAATTAAATATTAAGATATTTTTGCCTTGAGATGATAGATAATGAAAGTATCATTCGAGCAAGGTTAATATTGATTTAGTTTCACTATTTGTTATATTATGTCGTTTTCAGTTATTTTAATTCCTAGGTAGCAACTGATAAAAGACGTTATTGTTATGATGCCCGATATACGAACTTACCTACGTATAATTGTACAGTTTAAATGATAACATTATCTTAATGGCAGCTACATAAAAATATATGTATATACCTGTTGAAGAGATCACGCTCAATTTGTGATAGCTTTGAACAAATATCATTTGGGTTTTTTGACAGCATTTTAGTAAAGCTGTATTAAGGCCGATTTATATTAGACCAGCAAATGGTAATTCTATCAAATAGTTCATATTCTAAAATATTTTTTTTAGGGCAGGTGGGAAAATTGGGAATTCGGTAGCTAGTTTGATGTAAATCGGCCACTAAGGGAACACTTTTATCTGCCGTACCTACCTCAAACTATTACATTTAAAGCAAGGTCTTGAAATAAAAGGTCGCCAGTTAATCTGATGTAATTCTATGATTTCGATAAGGGGTCTCGACTATTCAATTTATTCGAAGGGTAAATGTGTTTTCTCGTAGAGCAATAATCATCTGGATTTAATCATACAAGATTTAATAAAGAGCTTAACGTTTCATTGAGACGTTTTCCTTCATCGATAATAAGCTTTATCCAAAGTTTTAAAAGGAGAGTTTAATTAAATTATCATTAAGATTTCGTAATATGTATCTAGAATGATAAAAATTCATTACGTATGGAATATTTTTACGAGCACGTTGACTATCATCATTTGTTCTAATTATCGCTGTTTGTTACCTTAAACTTGTTGACATCCACTATCGTTAGGGTGTGTCAAGAACTCACGATTTATTTAGAATTATAAGCCGATGTAATAATAACACACCTTATATAAATATTTATAAGAAGGTTGGCAAATCGTTGATAATATAATATTTACATACATCTTTTGAGATTTGCAAACCGACACGTATTTTCCCTAGAACAACCGCGATTTATTTAATTTAGATTATGACACCAATAGTTTATGGCAAAAACATCCTAAACATCTAAAACTCGTGATGCCGAGTAGTTGTTTTTTTTTTTTTTTTTTTTTTTTTTTTTTTTTTTTTTTTTTTTTTCCTAGCCTATACTTTCCCACTGCTGGGCAAAGGCCTCCCCCAAGTCCCTCCATTCATCCTTATCCCGCGCCACCTCAAACCAGCCCTCGCGGAATGCGACTAAGTCATCCCGCCACCTCTTCCTGGGCCGGCCTCGGCGACGCCGTCCATCTGCTGGCTCCCATTGTGTACAGACCTTCGCCCAGCGGTCACTTTGCATGCGGCTGACGTGACCCGCCCAATCCCATTTAAGCCTGGCTGCCTTTTTACCAACGTCAGTTATCCCAGTTCTGGAACGCAGCGTGGTGTTCCGGATTCGGTCTTGTCTCTTAACACCGAGAATGCTGCGTTCCATAGCTCTTTGGCAAACTCCAAGGCGAAACTTTTGCGAATCGGTGAGTGACCAGGTCTGAGCACCGTAGGTTAGGATGGGCAGGATACACATGTCGATGAGCTTCCGCTTCAGGGAGATCGGTAGATCACCCTTCATTAGCGTCTTCTTGGACCAGTAGCTTTTCCAGGCGTTTTCGATACGCCGATCGATTTCCTTCTCTTGCCTGTTTTCGAAAGACACTAACTGGCCCAAGTAGATATACTCATCGACATATTGTATTTCCTGCCCATCTACCTCGACCCTACGTTTTTTGCTGTTGGTCATTAATTTTGTCTTAGACCGATTCATCGAAAGCCCCACCCTGAAGCTTGCCGTGCTCAGTTCTTGGAGCATAACTTGTAATTCAAGAGCTGTGGGGGCAAAGAGGACTACGTCGTCGGCAAACCGGAGGTTTGACAGCCTCCTCGTGCCTACTTCGATGCCCTTGGTGTTCCATGAGGCAGCCAGTGACTTGAATACCTCCTCAAGAGTGCTTGTAAATAATTTAGGGGAGAGCGGGTCACCCTGTTTGACACCTTTGTGTATTTGAAATTGAGGTCCAGCGGTGTCAAGTTTGAGATTTGCTGAACTATTACTATAAATATTTCTTAAAATATCAATGTATGGCTGATCTACTCTTTGTTTTTCTAGTGACTTAAAAATTTCGGAATGTATTACACTGTCGAATGCTTTTGTGTAATCTACAAAAGCTATGTATAAATTTTTATTGAATTCAGAATATTTCTCAATGATCTGGTTCAGGGTCTGAAGGTGGTCGGTAGTTGAGTATCTTGGGCGAAATCCGGCTTGTTCTGGGGGCTGATGTTCATCAAGTATGCTATCGATACGGTTGTGTATGATCTTAATAAAAGTTTTATAAATATGCGATGTTAAACTTATCGGACGGTAATTGCCGATATCGCTTTTATCGCCTTTTTTGTGCAGAAGTACTATGTTTGAGTGACACATTTTGCTTGGGACTTTGCCTGATTTCAGTATAGTGTTAAACAGGTTAGTAAGAAGTGGAAGCAATGTTTTTGAGCCTATTTTTAATGCTTCGGTAGTGATCTCATCTTCACCGGGACTCTTATTGTAGCGCATGGTGGCGAGTGCTCTGTTCACCTCGTAACCGCTTATTAAGGGAATGGAGTCAGGTAGACTGAAATCTGTGTTGGTGTGTGGTAGGTTATTGTCAGAATATAAAGATTTGTAAAATTCGGTAGCAACTTCTATAATTTTTTGTCTATTACAATGCTTCACACCTTTCCTGTCTTTAAGGCTATTAATCCAGGCTTTTCCCTTTGTTATTCCGTTTTTTAAAACTCTTAAAGATGTCTGTTTTTCTAGTGCGGTTTTGACTAGATGTGTGTTGATATTTCTTAAGTCTCTTCTGATAGATCTTTTAACTTCTCTGTCTAATGTTCTATATTCTAATGAACCTATTTGTTTATTTGTTCTTTCTTTTATTAAGTTTATAGTAGGAGCAGTTAATTTATTTTGGCGCTTGTTTTTGTTCTTTATATTTTTGCAGCTTTTATGTATACCGGTGACTATTGTATTGTATTGGTCCTCCGCGCTTTTTTCTTCAACGTTTAGTTCCTTAAAGTAATTAGTTAATTCTAGATTAAAATTTTCCAAATTATTAATTAGTGTCTCTTTAGAAAGTATCTTAAATTTATTTATAAATAATTTAGATCTATGGAGTTTAAAATCGAATCTAACATTTGCACGGATTGGTCTGTGATCTGAACTGTAATTAAATCTATTTAAAACACTAACATTTCTTATTACACGTTTATCTGAAGCTAATATGAAGTCAATTTCGTTTTTGGTATAACCATCAGGAGAAACCCAGGTCCACCGTCGTTGCGGTTTCTTTAACAATAAGCTGTTGGCTATGTGCAGCCTTTGACCAAACGAGTAGTTGTAACTATAGTTTTTATTTACCATATTATCTTATTACTAAGCCATGGTATGGTGCAACGCTTTCTAGTGAAAAAGTCTCCTATGGTCTGCAGATTAGAGATTAACTAATTAATAAATAACGATTTCTGCTTATAACGTGTTTAATCGCGGTTGTCGAAATTTTGATGTTTTTTCAAGAGTTTTTTCAGACTTTATATATTGTTGTAGAGCGGTCGCATAATCGCAATACGTCGTGAAGACCAGTCAGTATGGGAGAGAAGAGCGCCCTTCTCGCCGACCAATGTCAACCGGCTGGTGCGACAGGGGGTCAAGGTTATTGTGCAGCCTTCCAACCGGAGGGCGTATCCTATGCAGGTATACCTTCATTCATATTATGATCATATGACTTTAACAAAAGTTAAAGTCATACTTAAATAGTGGCTAGGATGCCCATAAAATATACAGAAGTTTTTTTGTTGACAATGGTAACTTTTCATAGCTATAATTGCTTAAATCATGTATCAAAACAACTTTTAATCTCGCCTCGTAATTTTATATATTGCTTTATGTAAAAACTTGCATATTATAAATATTTATACATATATAGAGCTGAAGTAACGTCTTGCGAGGCTATTAATATTTCACAAATTCAGTCTTGCGGTTCAAAACGATTTTAATCTCAATTTCATCAAGACAATGAACCTGCCTCGCCTTCCTCTAACTTTAGAAGATAAATTTACTAATGCAAGATTACTTTTCAGTCATACATAAACGCTGGAGCGATAGTCCGGGAAGACATCAGCGAAGCCAGCGTTATTCTAGGAGTGAAACAGACACCGATCGACCTGTTGATACCCAACAAGACTTACTGTTTTTTCTCACACACTATCAAGGCGCAAGAAGCTAATATGCCGATGCTAGATGCCATTTTGAAAAAGGTAGACATTGCAGCTGCTATACAATTTCGAACGATTGAAGTCAAAGGCTGTATTAAAATATAGATAGAAAAGGAACTAGTCTGGAGCCGCGATTATGAAATTGAACAGTAAAGTGCACTTTACGATTGACATTAAGAGTTCATATAATGTTATCCTTAAAATATGATTTGTATTTATCGTCAATAATATAAGATGATGCTGTTAAGAATCTAATGTAACTACAAACTTAGTATGCTATTAGCAAGTCCATCTAAAAGGGTTTTTTTATCATCACCTTACACTTAAATATGGATTACTAACCAATTATATTTTTATTTAGAACATACGACTGATCGACTACGAGAAGCTCATGGACAACTCTGGGAACCGCGTGGTAGCCTTCGGTAAATACGCGGGAGTCGCCGGCATGGTCAACATACTACATGGAATCGGCCTCAGGCTGCTGGCTCTTGGACACCACACGCCGTTCATGGTAAGTCCTTATAGCTCAGCTTGGATTTATTGATACATTAGAAAAAAAAACTTTTTTCTGATCCAACATCGTCATCAAACAGAGCAATCAGAAATAACAACGTTTTCTCTAGGTTTATAATCATTTACCTGCCCTGTTCCCAATTATTTGGAGTCAGCTCAATGCATGTTTGCCTCCATTAATCTCAGCATTTACTCCTTTCTTTCTCATATCATCCTTCACACAATCCATCCATCTCTTTTTCAGTTTCCTCTGCATGTATTCCTACCCATTCATAGTCATACTCATTCCTTGTTTAGTAATGTGACTTTCGCACCTCCTCATAACATGTGCATACAACGACATATTTTTCTAGGTTGCCGGTTGTCAAGACGAATTGAACTTGAATTATATTATTTTACAGCACATTGGACCTTCTCACAACTACCGCAACTCCAGCATGGCTCGGCAGGCCATCAGGGACGCGGGGTACGAGGTGGCTCTCGGAATGATGCCCAAATCACTAGGACCCCTCACTTTTGTTTTCACTGGATCTGGAAATGTGTCTCAGGTGAGCTGAATACTGCTATCAATACTTATTTGTCATGTGAAATAATTTAGAATATGATGAGATTTCATTAAAACCTTCTCACTGATTTCAGGGAAGTCAAGAAATATTCCAAGAATTGCCTCACGAATATGTGCCACCGGAGATGCTTAGGAAAGTAGCTGAACATGGCAGTAAGTATTACTGATATTACTACAAGCATTAAATATCCTTTGATAAAGACTCCCTCCATGAGCTGGAATATCAAGATAAACACACTCACAATATGAAAAGGAAACTTTATTTTTTTACTAGATAACAAGATACTAATTATGTAACGTTTACAGGTCCAAACAAAATTTACGGCTGCGAAGTACGTCGAAGACATCATTTAGAGAGGAAAAATGGTGGAGGTTATGACGCACAGGAGTATGATGAGCACCCTGAAAGATACATATCTACTTTCGCACAAAAGGTACCATATACACGTTACCAAGAGTAGCGCGTAAGAGATGGCATCATGTTATCTAAGTTTTGTTGCCACGAAATAACGACGTTGTGTGACTGTACCCAATTATTATAATTACTTAAATACATATTTGGAATATCCCCAGCAAATATTTAATCTCTCTGATTATTTTGACGAGTCTTAATGTTGTCACTGATAATACAATTATAATAAGAACGCGAAAAGAAATAGGCCACCACGCAGTAAGCCATAAAATCTTCAGAGTAGGTCATATACTTACGCTCAATTTTATCTTGGTATCTCATTCATATCATATAATTAAATGCAAAATAAACTTGCAAAACGTTTGTCGTAACCTAATATCTAATCAAACAAATGAGAATTGACTGATTATACAGTTATCGGTCATTCATATATTTTTAAACTGAGTGTTTTAACTTTAACCTATTAAACATATTATACAGAAACCTACTGACATGTTTTTCTTTGAACTCATGTACCGTTATCTAAACGTAATATAAGCATTTTTTTACTTCTTCCGGTCCAGGTTTTCTTTCCATGCATTCCTTATTCTTACGTTTATATTTTTCGCCCGTTAGGATTTTTGTAATTCTTTGGCGTTTTTATCCCTTATTGGTATTCAACAACCGAGTTTCAACAAGGTGGAGTCACTTAAAAAAATAACCTTCTTCATATAAATAATTAAAAATGAAGTGTAGAATATTCTTATCATCATCATCATCACTATATCAGCCCGGAATCACCCACTGCTGGGTATAGACCTCTCCTTTTTTCTGCCATTGTTGTCTGTTTTGCGCGTCCCTCATCCAGTTGGTTCCCATTACCTTGGCTATGTCATCAACCCAACGTGCTCTCAGTCGTATCTGACTTAATAGGCTTATGATAGTCTGAAAAATGTTTAATGTTTCCCCTTTAGAAAGTTCAGTAGGAGCCTATTTTAAATAAAAGATTTTATCATCTAGATAGCGCCGTACACGTCTGTTCTGGTGAACTGCATCTACTGGGCGGTGGGCAGCCCCAAGCTGCTGACCATCCCTGATGCCAAACACTTGCTGATCCCATCGCACACGCCGTGGCTGCCCAAGAGTGTTGGGGCACCCGCATTACCACACAGGTATTTCTACCAGATCTTTTACGTGTATAGATGTTATTTATTCATTAGAGCTTTCTTTTAGAATTAAAATCCAACTAATTTTGGCCTTGTAATATAAACGATATGTTTTTACAGTATACAAATATATTTTTTTATCCGTAACAAAAAATTATGGTATAAGTAATACTTTAATATAAAAAGGTGAATTTTATGTTGTAAATTAAAACTAGAACCAGACATAATATCACATTCCTTAACTGTTCTATTCAGACAACTCGGCATAGTTCACTACTCCTCTGCATTTTTTTTTCTTGACTTTCTTCAATGTCTGTATGTAAGTATATGAACCTTTTATTTATGAAAGGATGTTGGCGATCTGCGACATATCTGCCGACCCCGGCGGCTCGATAGAGTTTATGAACGAGTGTACCACTATCGACACGCCGTTCTGTCTCTACGATGCTGATAGGAACAAGGATACCAAGAGGTTAGTACCCATATATATTATTACTAGCTATTGCTCGGCTCTGTCTGATTGTCGGATGTCGCGGCAAGTAGTATTTCCATTACAAACTTATACCCTATTTCAAACCATACCAGCCCCTTTTCGCTTTTTAAAGAAGCCTATGTCCTATCTAGACATTTAGACTATCTCTGTTTGGGCGTGGTTGGATAACATACACACATATAGAAATTATATTAAGCCAAATTGAATATTTAAAAGTTCTGTAAATTGCGCATTGTCTCTGATTTAATTGAGAACAAAACAAACGATAAAAATACATTAATGTTGTGCGATCCAAAACGGTACTTTCCCATACCGGGAATCGAACCCGAGCCTCCTGGGTGAAAGCCAGGTATCCTAGCCACTAGACCATACGGGATTATACCATGGTCTTGTAATTTTCTCTGCAGTTTCAAGGGGCCAGGCGTTTTAGTGTGTTCCATAGACAATATGCCTACGCAGTTACCCCGAGAGTCTACAGATTTCTTTGGTGACCTTTTGTATCCATACGCAGAAGATATTATGAAATCGGATGCCACTAAGCCATTGGAGGAACACGACTTTTCACCTGTTGTTCAAGGAGTAAGTAATACACATTTTTACAGCCACTGACTACCCATGTAAACACACACGCAACTAAGATTGTTGAAGCATAAGATTTGACTTCTTAAATTTTTGTAGATATCAGTAGAGCTCGAACTTCCGGCCTATTACTTTACCATGTTTCACAGTGCTGGGGCCCGAGTCTGCTATTGACAATTGTTGGCCGTCCGAATGGCCAGTTTTGACGTTAAAATGACGTTTCACCTACGTAATTATCCTAAAATGGACTTACTAACGCCACCCACTCAGACGATTCAAACTCGGGCCCCTGACTTAAAGCACTCAGGGTGAAATGCAAAAATCAACATTATTTCCATGACCAAAAAATTTTTTTAATCAAAATAGAACTCATAAATGGTTATACAAAACCTAACGGCAGGTACAGAAAGTCTTTTGTATTGTGTGTGCCGTATTATCTGCAATGAGACGTTATACGCTTTTATGTTATCAGTACCTATTATCTTACAGGCTATCATAACAAGCAATGGCAAATTGACACCCGCTTTCGAATATATCAACGAACTCCGGATGGCAAACACGTAAGTTATATTTATTTATTTGCTTTTTATAATAAAAGTGCATTATTAATGATTGTGCCTTGCTGTATACGTTAGCTTGCTGAAGTAACTATCAGTGCTGTGAATGGGAAGCGTTTCGTTTCAAGAGTTTATGGAAGTTTCGAAGTTCCACACACCAGCTATAATTGTTCAAGTTCTTAAGGATTTGGAGATATTTATTTAAAGTGGTCTTTGATTGCCACCAAGTGGAACCAGTTGACTGTTCGATTTGTTCAGTTGTTTAAAGCTGTAGTTTTGTTTCATTTGATAATTGTGTTTTTTAGCCGTTCCCGCCACAAGGTTGAGGGTAACGACCAGCAGGCGCCTATCCTCATTCTGGGTAGCGGCCTGGTTTCAGCCCCAGTTGTGGAATATTTGTCTCGAGACAAGAACATCGCTATTACTGTAGGTTCGTATCAAAATGAAATCTCTATTCCTAAATCTTTGTAAACCTGTGATTGGAGTAGCTCCTCACGGTTTTGCGAAAAAAAAAACCCGATATTCGTACCTCTACAATTATTGTGGAATTAAAGTCTAAAGGTAGGATTCAAAGTCTTAAAGCAACCAAATTAACAAAATGAAACTTTAAATAATAATCAGTATATTTGTCCAATAGCATCAGCAGTAAAGGAAGAAGCGGATGCTCTTGCGGACCGCTACGGCATCTCCTCTGAGTACCTCGACGCTAAGAACGAGTCCTCCCTCCGGTCTCTGACGTCACGAGCTCGTGTGGTCGTGTCACTCCTGCCGTACGACCTTCACGGTGACGTGGCCAGAGCGTGTCTGGATACGGGCGCGCATATGGTCACAGCGTCATACGTGAGGCCTGAAGTGCAAGAACTGGATAAAGCGTAAGTGGAAATATATCTATATACACCTAATATATCATTTATCTATTCTGTCACTCTCAGAGAAGATGCTTTTTAGGTGTAATCTAAGAGAGCATTGTAATACGTACCAGATAGTATAACGAAAATCGTTCCTCCAGGGTAGATACCAAGAAAAACTGTCGTCAAACTAATTTAATGAGCTAGATTATTAACTCAGCCATCACAATTAGCTATTGCAAAGTTGTTTTATATAAAAGCTTATACTTATGTATGTTCCTTTCCTTAGTGCGAAGGAAGCGGGTATAACCTTCCTGAACGAAGTGGGCTTGGACCCCGGCATCGACCACCTGCTCGCCCTCGAGTGCATTCATGACATACAGAACCATGGAGGACGAATTGACTCATTTGTTTCTTATTGCGGAGGTAATTATTGCCGTAGAAATATCATTACCAACCACATTTTAAAAATGAAATACCTAAGCTAAATAAAAAAAAACTCCTTTTTGTTTATATTTTGTTTATATCAGATTGATTTCATAATTTTTTTAAATATATATTTTTACAGGTTTGCCAGCCCCCGAATTCAGTGACAATGCTCTTAGGTATAAGTTTTCATGGAATCCACGAGGCGTGTTACTCAATACCATATCTGCTGCCAAATATCTTAGTAAAGGACAGGTAACTATATTCCTTATATATTATTAAATCATGTATTTTCAAATTACTATTATTCACTTATATGTGTTCCTCAGATTGTGGAAGTATTAAGCGGAGGCGAGTTGATGTCGGTGGCCCGGGAACTGAACTTCCTACCCGGGTTCGCGTTCGAAGGCTTCCCCAATAGAGACAGCACTAAGTACTCGGCGCTATACGGTATTGAAGACGCTCACACTATGTTCAGAGGAACTATTAGATATAAAGGCAAGTATAATTGTATATGACAATGTAGCCATAATTTTAGATAAACCGTCACTTCCATGTTTACGTACGGTATGATTTTAATGTTCCTAATTTAGTCAGAACTAAATAAAAAGGCAAGCTTCAAAATACCAAGAAAAGTAATTTTTATTGATTCAAGGCTTTTGTCGTAATCCAATTTCGCTACATTCTACTGTTGATTTAGATATTAAGATATTTTTTTGATTTTCAAATAACCTGTTTTCTACAGGGTTTGCTGAAAATATGATAGCGATGCAATTGTTTGGTTTGGTTGATCCTAACCCACATCCATCCTTACATCCTGACGGGCCTAAGATCACATGGGTAAGTTTCACAAAATATCTAATAACATACAGTTTTTTTTTATTTTTAGCCGACTGCTAATTAAGGGCTTTTTTATTAATACACTGTCAAATAAGCATTACCTTTGTACTCTGTTTTCCTTACATTGTGTCTTATGACAACTTATTTATACCTGTATTTTTTGCAAAAACAAATGAATATTAATATTATTTTTAACTCTCTTCGCAGCGTCAATTCGCCTGTGAATTACTTGGTCTGATGGACTCATCAATCTTCTACGAGAATCTAAGGACCCGGCTATCAGAACGCATCGGTCCCTCGGAGGCGCAATCTCTAGAGTCGTTAGGACTACTCAGCGACGTCGAAATAGTCAAATGCGGCACTCCTCTTGATACTGTCAGTCATTATCTGAGCAAGCGGTTACAATTAGGTAAGAAACTTCTGTCTGACTATCTTTACCTTCTGTCTAACTTTTAGGGCTTTCGATAAAATTTTATCTAGTGTAGGCTTATACCACAAAAAAAATTAAAGGACTTCTTATCGTAAATTAGTAAGGGCCACGAAATTAGAAAGGTCCAGGAAAAGCCAAACACAAACTGAGTTAAGTAAATCTCGTTTCTATCAATCACAATTTGGGAAAACTCTAACGCCTGTCTATATATTTGAATATCTAATAATTTAGATTTTACTTAAATTTCTTAAACAGGCAAAGACGAAACAGACATTGTGGTCCTTCGTCACGAACTGGGAGTAACATGGACTGATGGGAAGCGAGAGAAGCGAGAGGTGACGATGACAGTGCGAGGTGACCCGGCCACACACACGGCCATGGCTTGGACGGTAGGCCTGCCTACTGGAATCGCCGCCAAAATGGTTTTGGATGGTAAGGACCAATTTTTCTTTTGTCAATACTGCGATAGCGCAATTCAGCCCATAACATACTACAACTACAAGCACAACCCTTATTTTTACTTTGTAGTGTAGAAATGAATAATCTAACCATGTTTCCGAAATTCTATTTAGATGTTCTGTAACTAAAACTTAGCTTGAGGTAGTTTTACTGATGTTCTTGATCTCTATTGCATAAATAATTGTTGCTTTGTATGTTTCGATGTCATTTATTTTCTTTTATCAGGTGAAATTCAAGAGCGAGGCGTGGTATTGCCGTTTGCTCCTGTTGTTTACAAGTCGTTGCTGTCGCGTCTCCGGTCCGATGGCATCACCGCTAAGGAGACCACTACGCCTCTCAACTGAACCTCAAAGCTATTAAAATAGAAAAAGAAAAAATATATAAATTTTTACACAAGGAATTTGTGAAGTGCATGTATTTGTGAGATATACCTGAATGACCATGCAAATGAATGTGTTGTAAATATGTTTGATATGTTTTAAGATAAATAATCTCCGTACCTAGTTAATAATAAAATATGTTTGTTTGAACTTGTCATGATTACTGTATGTGGATGTGACCGCATTGTGAGATAAATTGTAATTATATTACACATAAAATAAAGAACTCAAATTACACGTTTTTAATTTTAATTAATTCATTTTTGTAAGATAAAACGTATACTCGAAAACTTTGACCTTTTACTCTAAAACTTCATGAACAAAGCGGACGCCTTTATGTACAAAAAAAGTAACATTATAAACGTTTTTGATTTCAGCAAGGCAACCGCTGAAAATGAAAATACTATTGTCCAGTAATGTCATCTGGAAAAAAAAGGTGTGACATGATTGTCATTCTTATATCATTTTTTTGCTAACCTAAAATGTTTTATCAAATGACTTGATTCTGCTATTTTGAGTTATTTTTTACGGTTATTTTTATAAATTTATTGAGCTAAATCTCGATTGTGTCGTGACACGTCCATTTTGCACTTAAGATTTTTTTAATGTGTGACAATTTAATAATGATGACTTTGCGTTAAAGTCACACTGAAATGGAAAACGACCCGAATAACACAGTAAGTACTAATGTAGTAGCGGCGATGGAAGTAATGACGCTCTGCCGTCTGCGGCCGTTAGCGCGGGAATGCTGAAGAAATGATCCGCCATTTGAACACAATAAACATCGTTTCTGAATTTATTTACTTCGCGAATTAAATAACAAACTACCTGTTTCCAAAATATTGCAATATTTTGAGATCGAGGAATGCTATAGGGTTACACCTAGCAAGAATCTGCGTCTTATTAAAATCTAGCATAGGCAAAAATGTATTTTACAATATCTAAGATTTTCTAGTATGTGATGCAAATAAATTTTAGAGTAATTTCTGTCGTCTGTTGGTCCCTTCAAGTATTGTCCAAAGACTTATAATCGAGATCCATTGATTCACTGAAAGCGGACAGATGCTGAACACATTCAAATTTTAACAATATGTTGTAATTATGGTGAAACCTGGGCACAAAAAATCCTTTTTTTACACTTGCACAATGGTGTAGCTTTTTCCTTAGACAAGACATCCAGTTGACCCCTATTGCATGTTTCTATATAATTCTACATGCTAAGGCAGGTGCAATTAAGGTCTGGTGATATTTAAGGTTACATTTGAATTGCATTAAATTAAACAATTTCACTTGGCCCAAGTTTTGCGGACTGTCCATGTCCGTTCTTCTACTTCTTCTACGAATAATATGTTGTGGTACCAGACGGCGGGTCGCGAGACTGGACGGTGCATGTCGGTGGCGGCGATGCAGGCGCTGCACCGACTGCGCGAGTGCCGGCTGCTCTGCGACGCTATAGTGCGCGCGGACGACGGCGCCGCCTTTCCCGTGCACCGAGCCATACTCTCAGCCTGCAGTCCATACTTCCTGTACGATTTCTTTCCTGTACTTTAATTGTCATAAACTGCGCAAGTTACTCATGTACTGCCTCCCAAAATTTGAAAAATATTTAGTCACTGCATACTAGCTTGAAGGAGCTGAGGCACTTATTGAGGCATACCTAGAAATTGCGACTAACATTGTAGTATGGCTAATAATAATAAGATTTCACTAGATTCCTATAAGACATATTACATTATTCATAGCGGGTTGAATTTTAACACTCATCCCGCCCATACACTAGGCGACGCTCCTACACCCGACCACTTTTCTTCATTGACGCATGTCTAGTCCAGCGTGCTTGGCAAGGCAATTCGTCGGGTATCTAGACTAATGTATAAATGGCGTTAACACTGGATGATATAATAAACTCGAAAATCATCCCTTGCGGCTATGACTGAGTTTTGTAAATTTTGTATTAGATACTTTATTTTTTACTGATGAAAACGAGAGGAAACACACTATGCTTCGAGAACAAAATAATTTTCATCTGGTAGAGATTTTGATAACAGAATATAAGAATGCTTAGTATTCAACAGGGCACTATTTACAACAACACTGCACTCTCGTGAACAAAGTGATGTGCTGATATCGGGCGTGCGCTCCGAGATCCTGTTGTTGCTGATCGAGTACGCATATCTTCGCCGTATCGAGGTCACCGACACCAATGTTCATGAGCTACTCATGACTGCGGACTACCTCGCCTTCCTCGGCGTGCTGCAGCTATGCTGCGATCATCTGAGAGCCTCACTCAACCCTAAAAACTGTCTCGGTATTATGATGTTTGCGAGGTAATTATAATTTACATCACAACAAACCAACAACTAAAATGAAGTTAAAATTAACGAGGACTTTCGCGATCCATAATGTTGATTAGAACATGGTGTCCACTACGATTTGCAATTAGATATTTCTTGTATTTCAGACGCGTGTTTTGTTACAAGCTCGAGGCAGACGCTAGACGTTATCTGTTGCGTTATTTCGTGACTGTAGCGACTCAAAGCGATGAATTCTTACATTTGCCTCTCGAGGAACTCAACTCTATTATACTGGAAGATGAGCTCAACGTGAAAAGTGAAGAAGTAGTGTGGGAGGCAGTTCTCCGCTGGGTCAACTATGACCCGGATAGTCGCTGGCAGCACACCGTCAAACTGATGGGCAGCATACGACTAGGACTACTTGATACACAAGTAAAAAAACACTCTACTTTTGTTTTTAATTAACAAACAACTTCTACCATACGGAATACTTTTTATAGACTCTTCAATTTTATTAGATACAGAAGAAATTCAAACCATGTGTGCCTCTTTTGTTCAGTTTTTCTTAGAAAACGTAAAAGATCATCCGTACGTAACCGGCAACGAAGGTTCACGACCGATAATCATTGAAACATTGAAGTTCCTTTACGACTTGGAGATGATTGCTCAGAGAGACGGTGAAGTCGCTACTCCGGAGATTGCGAGGCCTAGAGTTCCACACGAAGTAACGCTATTATTCTATCTCATAAATTCTCATATGAATTCATAAGATTTCATTTTTGACTGTATTATACTGACCTTTTTTGCTGTGTGTGATTGTATGAGCGATTTGCGGCATATGTACATAACAAAAAAGTAACTGAAGGAAAGCCAATTTAAGTTTATGTTTTTGGAAATTCCTATATGAAGGGATGAGTAAAATAGGGAAGCAAATAAAAAAAGAGGTCCTTTCCCAGCATTGGGATTTCCTGGGCTAAAAATGTTATTACATTTGCATCTAGATTACGCAGAGTATATCAGATTATCTTACTTTGAAGAGACCTATTTCTTTTTTCATACATACATTTATTAATATTTCAATGTTCACTTCCTGAATACTCATTTCATTTTAAATAACATTTAAAATTAGTTGCTTACTATCATGTTCTGACGAAATTTCATCCGTAAAAGAACTAATTGCCGTCCTGTCACATAGGTTCTATTTGCAATTGGAGGTTGGAGCGGTGGTTCACCGACGGCATTTATCGAAACTTATGATACGAGAGCTGATCGCTGGATAAAGGTAATTTATTATATAAGTTTGTTCGTCACTCCCTGAATCATTACAATATTTTAAAACTTTGACCCCGGATATCATCAAATCGAAATCACGCGACTAGCAAATTAAGTGACACGTGCCTAAATCTCGTGTATCAAAACAGAATGTTTACATCACTACACTCTCTGACAAATTTTCATAACATGACACCGTAATTGTAACAATCGTACATGGTAACGTTAGATATTTTTTTTATGAAAGTTACGAAATTAATGATGGATTGGTATGTGACTGGAAGCCGACCCCTGTTTAGCTTGGGAAAAGGCTCGACAGTAGCAGATGGAATGGTATAAAAAAACACCATGACAATGCCACTGCTTGCCACGACACTCTATCTATACCTTGTTATTATAATAACCGAAAGTTTGCGAAAGCTCCCGTGACCCATCAGCTGTAATTCCAACGAACATCGATGCCAAGTTATTCATGAAAATTTCGATACCCTAAGGTTGTCTAAAACGTTGGTGCAGAACTTTAGTTTAGAGTATAGGTCTTAACCATTTCCCAGTCCCATAAGTCACATACGAACATTTCTATTGTTCAACTATTGTGTCTACTGGCGGCACAGTTAAGTTGTTAATGGTGATATGTTTTGCAGGTAGAGGAAGTAGATCCTGCGGGTCCCCGGGCGTACCACGGCACAGCGGTTCTGGGCTATTGCATATACGTTATAGGTGGCTTCGATGGCATGGACTATTTTAACTCGTGCCGCTGTTTTGATGCGGTCTCCAAGTCCTGGCGTGAGGTGACTTACTAATTTAATATACCTTCCTATTTAAACTGTTGTTCACATTGTAAGACAAATAAATTAATGATCAAAATTAAAATCGCTGAAAACTCATGGGAAGGTTCGGACTTCGGACTCGATAGAGTTATTAGATTACTGTCGATTTTAATAACCTCTTTGTGTACCTTTCCTTTCGGAAGTTGTTCGGTAAAATAATTACATAAGCTACGTATAATTTCTGTTTCCCGCAGAAAATATAATTGAAGGCAATTACTTATCAAGAGTGCGTTCTGAAGACATTAGATCTTAAATTTCTGATATTTCTTTGACAAAAGGTGGCACCAATGAATGCTCGTCGTTGCTACGTGTCAGTGGCGGTGCTCGGGGAAACGATATACGCGATGGGTGGCTACGACGGCCACCACCGGCAGAACACTGCCGAGCGCTTCAACCACCGCACCAACCAGTGGTCACTCGTCGCGCCCATGAACGCGCAACGCTCTGACGCAAGTGCTGCGGCGCTTGATAGTAAGTTTGCCTCTACACACTTCTCATATTAATTATGTTACTGCATAAGCTTCTGCTCATCTATACAATGCTACCTACCTAAAATTTTTTGCATATCGATGCGAATTAAATTTGGATATTCTTGGAGGAGTAACTCACTAAAGAGACAACTAACAAAAACCATTACCCTGACAAAAGAAAACTACTTTAGTTGATAGTTTCATTATGTTATTATAAAATCTTCGTACATAATTGGGTCTTACATAAAATTTGTGAGGTTTTTGGACTGGGTTTTTAGTTGTGTAGATTCAATATATTCTAGTCATATTTTAAACACATAACAAATCACTAACTACGATGCCAGATGTCAAATTATGCTACTTTGGCATATGTTGAAATAAAAAATATAAAAATCTATAACGGATTGCCACCATTTGCTCTAAACAGAAACGTGTGGGGGGAGGAAAGGGAGGCCTTTGCCCTGCAGTGGCACAGTTCATTCCAAAATAAAATAATAATAAATGATGACGGATAAAACATTAGAAACTATACGATGACTAAATAATTATCCCTTTGTTTGTAGATAAGATTTACATAACGGGCGGCTTCAATGGCCAGGAGTGCATGAACAGCGTGGAAGTGTACGACCCTGACACCAATCAATGGACTAATCTTGCGCCGATGCGCTCGCGCAGATCCGGCGTCTCTTGCATCGCTTACCACAACAAGGTATTTAGGTATTATTGCTTGTAATCCATACCTTACCATCCTGGATGCGGTAGACTTACTCAACCCTGGGTGCTGAAAGGGTGATCAACAATCAGTTAATCACATCTTAATCATTAGTCGTTTGGTCAAGCAATGACAGTCGTGATCAGTAGATATGACAAGAGATTAACTTGTTCAGCCTTTTTAAAACGGGGGTTAGGTTCTTAAATTAGATATTGGCTGTAATGTATCTACCATTGCTTTTTACATACCCTTACCCTAACCCTATTGAAATTATGTAATTAAAAAACATGTTTTTGGACTTATAATGTCGTTGTAGTCTTACTGCAGTGGTTTATTAGTTAAAGGGGACACTATATATAGTGATAAATCAATAAAATAGAGCTTTGCGTAACTATATAACAATAAATTTAATTATCAGAACTAGTGTTATTGGCGAAAACCGTAAATCGAGATAAAGTTACACGAGTCATACTATTGTCTCAAAAATTATGAAATCCCCGCTAGCCATGCTTTGCGTAAGCCAAAATATTACGCCGAAGCGTGATTGTTATGATTAATGATATTATTATTACCAATATGCTTTTCAATAATACCTACTTATCAATGTTTTCGCCTTCCTTGTTATTACAAGTCTTGAGAGAGATGACAATACCAGTTATATCCAGTTTCGTTCGTCAATCGCAAACAACGCTAGCATATCGGATGTTCTATATAGGGCAGGCTGTCGGTAGAGAACAGACTTATCTACGCAAATGAATAATAAGGATTGCTGTTTCATACAGAGCTCTTTTTCTTTGGAAGAGTGAATAAAATACACTTACATAGGTTTAAGTGTGAACATAGGTACATTTCATTATTAAGTGGCAACGAGGCTATTAATGATTGAATAATGTTTTCACTTTGCGTCATGAATGTAACTTTATTTTTGCCACGTAAGATTAAATTATTTATTTGCGTGATTGGAGCTAAATTATTAAATAATAGTTGCCATTTTGATAATTGATAAGAAGCCTCTTATTCTTGAGGCTGATTTTACAACGAGAGAAAACTTAAAAAAATACATCTACTACTACATCTACTGTTTACTGACACCATATTCCAGTAATCATTAAAAATATTGAAGCTTGTACCATTCTTTGTTCACCAGATTTAATCGGGCTGTTTACTGCTTGTCCTAGGTACCACATTCCGGCATTAATTGACAGTATTAAAATTGCTCTGTTGTTTGTTCACCAGATTTACGTGATCGGTGGCTTCAACGGCATCTCGAGGATGTGCAGCGGCGAGGTGTACGACCCGGCAGCGAACACGTGGGCTCCCGTGCCCGACATGTACAACCCTCGCAGCAACTTCGCTATTGAGGTCATCGACGACATGATCTTCGCTATTGGAGGCTTCAACGGCGTCACCACCATATACCACGTAGAGTGCTACGACGAAAGGACCAACGAATGGTGAGAACACGTTAAATCCTTACTAATATTATACATGCGAAAGTTTGTTTGGATTTATGGACGTTTGTTGCTCTTTCACGCAAAAACTGTCTCATGAATTTTAATGAAACTTTACAGTAATTTAGCTTATACATCAGAATAACACATTACACATGGGCTATAATTTATAAAGCTTTTGTGAATAGAATAGTCCAAAACATAGCGATGTGCCTAGTAACTAGGAAAAAAATATGCCATTTTTAGTTACATTTATATTTTTATACATGGGTCACGGAACCATATATGGACATGAAATGCTCATTTCAAATAGTCTCACCAAAAAGGCGGGGCACCATCTATTTCATAATGGTAACTTTATAAAATATAACAATGTGTATAAGGTAAATAAGGTGCAAAGGTTCGATTGCACGAGATTGCTGTCGATCGCTAGGGTCATGAGTGATCTGGATTTAAGCTAATTCATTATTATCTTCTAAATATAATCTAAATGTATCATAAATGAGCTAATCACTTTTATCACGTTCACGTTTCAGTCACAGCTACTTAGGTAAACATAAATAACTTTTTAAACCGTGATCACACAATATTTTTTGGAATATTACACAATAAGTCATCATCATTCCCGAGCCTTTTCCCAACTATGTTGGGGTCGGCTACTAGTCTTACCGGATTTAGCTGAATGCCGTTTTTTTTTTAAATATTACTTATAAATAATCTTTTTCATGGTTTTGTATACAAGGTGTGTACACAAGAATTAAAACCTTTTAAATGTGTAACAGTTTCACAACGCCTTAGTTTTTTTTGGTGATGATAATGGCGAGCAAAGCGAAAAAGGTAGTTTTCTGCTCTATTTATGGGTTAAATCAGTAACTGACCGTCTTTAACTCGTCCCACCATTTCCTGCCCCAATATCACAGACCACCATTTGTACAAGTAATACGTAACATTCGAAATAAAAGGCTTTTAACTCACCAGCAGTGAACTCTACACCTTATAGAGTGCATCAATAACAGTTTGTTTAACGCACGTGTTGTAGGCGTAAGTTGCAGCGAACTGCCGGTCATCAATTAATAAGCTATTATTAATTAATAATCAATCATTCGTTTGATAAGTGGATCTGTAGATGAGCTGCGGATTGTTCTGTTATTGGGTCACTAACTTATCCTATACTCTCTTAGTTGTTACCCTGAGATGGGTGTACGAAAAAGATAGGGCAGAGAATAATAAAATAGCCTTCTTGGGGACGTTGCAAAGTTGCTCGTTGAGATCTTTTTATAAATTAGTACCGGTATTTACCCGGTTCAATTGCTTTGTTAACAGAAGTTTATTCTGTTTAGCGGTAACACTTTTCTGTGTGGAATAACTTTATCCTAAACCTATCGGTTATATGGACACGCGAATATTACTCATAATAGGTATAAGCCTCGTATAATAAGTCAGTGCATCGCCTACACATTTTAATTTCTTTCCGGCGCTATTCAACATGCCTATTTTTAAGTTATTCTTCCCTATACTTATCCAACATTAATTACTCTGTTTACATCTATATGATCTATCTTCACATCACATCGCGTGAGCTTCAGCAAAGCATATTATATCCATAGATAATTATTAATACTTGTTTACCAACGTTATGTAATCGATATTAGATGTGTGCTGTACTGACCACTGCGAGATAACAAGGTGCGATAACATGGGCTAGTCTAGGGACTCGATTCTAAGGTTCCTTTCAGCATTCCCTTCTCCTAATAAAAATAATGCAAATGTCTTGAATTGTGATACTTCAATTAGTTTTTTTGTTCCTGTCCTTCCTGTCGTTCCTGCATATAGGAGATCTGATTAAAAAATAAATAAAAATAAAAATCATTTCAGTCAGGTAAAAAGAATCAATTTTTTCAGGTATTACACAGCCCCACAAATGTCAGAATTACATGCAAAAAAAAATATATTTTTTTAATGCTTAGGGGATCTATTCTTGTTTACACAAATCCAAATCAAATCCATTTATTTTCAGCAGTTGTTATCTATTTTTTACATAAGCGTACCTAGGTTAATTAGGATTTGAACATATATTTCCTAGTTTAGATAAAGCCCGAGTGCACCGTAAAACGCATATACGGTTTTAAAGATGGATGTCCTTATGAGAAATGTTTACAACATGATGAAATTCTTGTCAATCATCATTCGCACGAGGGATCAGTATATGGGTTATCTAACTTCATGATGAATGCGTGAACATGTTTTTCGGTTCTACAATACTGAAATAGCTCGTGAAAATATAAAGAAATTTAATTAAAACTGTGTTGAGGCATCATTACGTAATTTACTCAATATAGGTACTCTACTTTAGGAACTCAGGATTTGATAATGTAACTATATCTTTCTATTCGTGGTACAGCAGAGAGTTAATTAGGTCCTTGGGGTTTAAAAGCTATTCTTGTAGTACAAAAGTGGTATTATCACACTAAGAACGATTCGGTTGTTGTTGTCTTGTCCACTTGTTTCTGTTGATGACCTCATGAACGCTACTAATAATGCAGCTTCTGTAGCGAATTCTATGCCAAGCCAGCATTATAATATATAGAGCAAGATGGCTAGCTCAAAATGGCGAGGGATAAGTCGGACTGTAAGTTAACGCTAGAAACAAAATATGATATTTTCAAAAGTAAATCTTTGATATCATTAGTCTTTTTGGGTACCTTCAGATTCGCGTTATCTTTTATCGTTACAGTCCTTGAAGACCTTTCCTTTTTGTGTCAGCCCTATTATAAGGCAGCGGTCTGTGCTGAGGTCAGTGAACTATAGTCCGGTCTAGTTTAATGCATAATGTAGATTACTATTTCTAAAGGTTCGATCAAAGTTCTACTCTTCGGACAATAACTACTCACAATATATCGCTTTTTTTAAATGCTGGTCATTATCCTATTTGATGCGAGTGCTCTATTCGTCAGCTGTTCTAAACTGTGTCTTCGATGTAACGTTCTAACATGCACATTAATATACTCTTCAAGACAGGCCTTTAATAGTAGTAACGCTAGAAATGTTTACAACATTATGAAATTCTGGCTCGGCAAACTTTGCTGTTATGCTACCTTTTATTATATTCTGACTAGGATGCGGCCGATACAAACTACAAATCACTTACACGCTATCATGAAGCTTCAAGTTGAAATTATAAGCGTAAGTTTGTTTGAGCAGGTACGAGGCGACAGACATGAACATCTACCGGTCTGCGCTGTCGGCGTGCGTGATCATGGGGCTGCCCAACGTGTACGACTACATCCACAAGCACCGCGAGCGCCTCATGGAGGAGAAGAGGCAGAAGATCCTGCTGTCGGAGACGGCGCGCCACGGACAGCACCGCACGGCACTGCCTGATGTTAGTATAACAACAACTTATTAACCGACTTCCAAGGGCCGGCGCACATATGGCGGAGTGCAGCGCAGACCATTTTTCACTATTATCGACTATATTTTGACCTATTATCGACATTGTGGTAATTCCTATAACATACAAAATCAATTAACGATGGCGTGTCAAGTGAGCGCATTTTGGCGCATGCTCGCGGAAATTCGCCTCGTTTAGAAAATTTCGCAGGCATGCTCTGCGCTGCGCTCCGCCATATGTGCGCCGGCTCCAAGAAGGAGGAGGTACTCAATTCGAGTATATTGCTTTTTGTGTTTGTTAGGGTGCGTCCACATCTGACGAACGAGCATTACACGAACAGCTCGTGAGCTGTACGCGAGCACCCTGCGAGCGGCGCGCGCCCTTCTGACGGACGTTATTGACACTAGTGCGTTCGCGGGATACTCGCGAGCCGCTCGGGTAATGCTCTTTCGTCAGATGTGGACTCACCCTAACCTTACAACTTTCGACTGGGTGAACCGATTTTTATTCGAAAGTCGGCGCTTCCCGTGTGGTCCCATTTCAATTTGTAAGAAGTATTTATAATGGGCTAGATGCTATTTATAGATAGTCGTCGTAAATTATTCTCACGAAATCATCCTTTATCAATAAAATAAAGGAGGAGTTGATACAGAGGATCGAACTTGAGGAATAGCTGATCTTCTCCTGCGACTTGAAGTATGTTCTGTTGGTTTAGGTGATAATGCGACATTACACATTACCAACTGTTGTCAAATTCTTTTTTTTTGTAATGGTTGTCCAGAGATGCTCAGGTTTTTATTAGTTTAGTTTGTTATTGTGTTGTGAGCAGCAAATTGTCACAAACGCGTTTTAATTATATGCGCGCATATAATTAAAAGTCCAGTGTTTTATTAGCCACACCTTTCCAAGTCGACCTGGTTCACCGATCGAAGCTCAATTTTTGGTTCGAAGTAGCTCTTCTTATCTATAACTCAAGTGTTTTATGGAAGAACAGTATCAAGTCAAGACAGACACAGTCGACTGCTTACTTGCTGTAACCTACGTACTTACTGTAAAAGTAACAGTTTATAGGTGCGTCATGTTACTTCGGCCGACCTGTAGGTTCTGTACCTGAAATTATATTTTGAACTATCATGAACTTTGATATTGTTATTATCACCGTTTATCACCTTCCATGATTGTTTATAAAAAGATAAAATGTTTAATGATGAATTGACGGTTTCATCATACATAGTCGTAGCTGTTTAAAAATTGCGATGATAAGACAGAGGTTAGTGGTCAGAACAATATCTTCGGTTTAAAGCTACAGTTTAGCCCCGACCGTGACTGATTCACACAAAAGTATTACGTAGTAAGAATCGGAAGCCGTATTTCATGAATATTTATAAATATAATTTCAAGGGTCATGAACTGCAATGAGGTGGAAAAGACAATGTTAACAAACAAGACAAGCCTCTACGTTATCTACTGTCTGCTTTCTTGCGTAGGTTGGGCACAGCAAAATAAAAGATTAGGTTTACATATTAAAATTGAATTTAAAGAATTGAACCTCAAAGTAAATAAAATTTGCTTTAGGTACCTCCCAGTACGGATACCTTTCAATAACACCGACTCTACTTCTCATACATGGGGCTGTGATTCTCTGACACCCGGAGACCACGCCTACTTTCGCTTGTTTTATCATCCTTATCAAATAGGTAACTACGTACAAGAATTTACTACATTATTCTGTATACAAACAAAAACTAAATAAATTAATGCTTCAAAATAGGTATTAAGTCTTAGCCCCCGGTTCCTGAAACATTATTCAATTTATTTTCCTGTCATACGAAATATTAACAAATATCCTTGGTTAACCAAAATACTACCAACCACAAACCAACACTTGATAAGAGCTCTGATTTTTTTTTTAACAATTTTTGGATTGATGGGTAACAGGTAGTTATTCTGAAAATAAGTATGGACGTTTCCACTTATTCAGTGTACGACGTTTTCCGTGTTGGATATTAAAATGTTTCTTTGCAGAGTAACCGGCCGTGGTTGGTGCAGGTTCACCTGATGGAAGACAACGACGACATGCTGGAGCAGCTGGGCCTGATGGAGAACCAAGCCGCCAACCCCGACGCGCCCGCGCCGCAGCCGCCGCCGCCGCCGCCCCTCCCCCCGCAGCCCATGGAGCAGGACTAGCGCACTCCAAGGTTACTTACAAACCACTCATATTAGTACAAAACTACAAGCTAAACTCCTAAGTACACACATTAATGACTTCATTCATTTCAGGTCTCATTGAAAACTTTTCTGTTACTCGAAAAGCCTACCCAAAGATAGTAAACTACCTAATCAATAAGAAGAAGAAATAAAAGTCTTAGGAAAAAGTATAGTGAAGTTAATATTATGTAAAATTATTATGTAACCGTCCTTTATTTTTAAAAATATTTACCTTTATTATAGCACTTTTGGCATATTTATAATGTGATATTTTCATAATGTGAATCATTCCTGTATTTTTGGAATATTTTTGAAAATTGTATGAAATTTTTCAGACAAGTATATGATACTTAATAAGAAAGAAAACCTTTTGTTTTATTACATAAAACGTACATCTTTATCGCTCATAAGCGCCGTAAACCGGAGTTTGACTTCTATTCATTCATTAATATGAAATTGTAGAGATAACAATATCTATCTATCTTAAAGCAAATATTTTGTACCTATGTAAGTTTATTATTTTAGCAACACTTGCAATAACCTTATGTTAATGGGTCTACCCTAAGGATTAGTTAATTTAACAATTTTTGCTTTTTTTCATCACATTGGTAGGTCAAAGATCCTATAAATCTACTAAAGCACAGGATATTACATTGGTTATTTGAACAAAGCGTGTACTTATATTTACATGAGCATTTTGCCAATATTGCAACTAAGACTATATCACTCCCTGAAGCGAAAGTTTCAGTCATTACATTAATATATTTCATTGAAACTATAAATTCTGATACTCTAGTAAAACAACACATAATAAATGCCATAAAGATTTAACTTAACTCACACTTGAGAGGTACATACATAGTTATATGTTATATCAGTAACTTTCTGACATTAAACAATTTTGTTTACAAGAAGTTGAACTTGTTATTATCTAGTGACTTCGGAATTGTTTCTAGAAGCTTTGAGCTAGATACCGTTTTATTTAATACTCGTAGCAAACGTTGATACTTCGTAGCACTCTATGTTAATCGCTAACGACGGTATGATATGGACAAGTAATTAAGAAACAAAGAAATAAAAATATGTCATATTTTATCTTCTCGCTCTTACAATAGAGTTTACTCATCTTACAAACACATTTACAGACAAAAAGCATAAGGCCTTTAAGTCACTTTCAAACATCGTATTGCCGTTCGTTGTTCTCATGGCAAACAGCTTCACTGATAGCGGTGGCCTGAGCAAAACTCTTTACTCCAGCATCTGAAGCCATTCTCTGCCATATACGTTCCGTCCACACCACGGCTGTGAAACACGCTCCGTTGCTGATGAACGCTCTCAGAGTGACTGCACCTACTCCGCGACTCATGCACCGCCACCCATCTGTGCGAACAGACTTCACGAAACAATCCCAAGCACCAGCGTACCTCCCCACCACGTCGCCTTGTAATCTTGATTTCACCACATCAATAGGATATAACAACACCCACGATAAAGCTCCGGCAGCACCTCCACCCATAAATACTTTCGTCACAGATTGATCCCCCCGAGTCATTGCCTCGTAAGACGAAAAGTAAATCGCAAACGCAGGGCTGTCGCGGGCTATTGTCACACATAGTCCTCGGAAGAGAGCTCGATAGCCGCCTGTCCGTATGATGTGGCGCGCTCCCGCCCACGCGCCCGACGGCATGCCTTCTCCGGGTTTGGCCAGCTGCTGCCGGGTCTTCACTAGTTCCACGGGAGCACACGCGAAACTTTGTAGAAATCCTGCGGCCGCGCCGGCCGTCGCATGTGTGCTCAATGCATGTGGGTTGGGCAAAGCCCGTCTCGTATTCCCGTAAGCTCCGAAAACTATAGCATTCACAGCTGCTATTCCACCCAGTGGAGCACCTACACCGCGGTAAGCGGTCGACAACGTTCCTCCTTTCAACAGCGCCTTTGTACACTGCAGCGCACTACCTCTACCTGATTGTATATGCACTTTCAAAGTATCTAATGGATGACCAGCGATTATTCCAGCACAACCTGTACACAAAAAAGTTCAGTTAGTTCACATAATAATTAGTATCTATTACAAATAGAGGTATAAACGGTTATTTATCTTACCCCCTATACATCCAGCTACGAAATCTAGCGCCATATTTGCAAGCGTTCAAAATTTCTTTCACTAGATGTGCCTGCAAGAAAAACGTGTACTCAGCAATACCCTAATATTATTGATTGTCTATTATTATTTGAAATTGTATTATTGATTGCATATTACTAAAACTTCCAAGATACAGCAAAGACATTATTAATATAAATTAATTTTGTAATCACGCTTTACATAAATGATTGTCCGTCGGGGTCTGAACGAATAATAGCACTTCAGTTTGAGATTACACTTGGGCCTATCAGTAACGACTTATTTATTTAAACTTTTGGGGTGACCTTCAGTAAGTTCAACATCACTAAAGAATCTCTTTGAATGCTCACCTCCGGCGTTCAAATCAGGTAGTCGTAATGAGAATTCACGTTGTCTCCACTTGAGGTGACGCCAATAAACATATTGGTAGAGACTATGACAGCGGCGTGTCGGCGGCCGGCGCTCCAGCCTCCGGGGTGCTCTGCTCGGGTATGCGCCGCCGAGCGCGCCTCCAGCTCGCAATACTTCCACACGCATTATCTCCCCAAGGGTCAGCCTTATCGTACGGGTCAGGATACGTCTTTGAAACAAAATAATTACACCTACGCTAAATAATTAACTTTACTTTATTTGCGAATTTTTCCATCTATATCATAACGAACATACTGTAGATACTGTCTTTGATACCTTAGATAAAGAGAAAGACTTATCTTAAAGTTAAGTGAGGTAGGTTTTCACGAAGATGTATAATTTCTCACAAATCATATAAGCTATAATCTAAGCAGCTATTAATAAACTTTTAATATAAACAATCAACTGGGTGGAGTCAAATCACGATAATATTCTCCTAAGTAGGTATGACTGCTCATATATGTGTAAATAACTACAAGGTAGATAATAATAAGTATTCTGTTGACAAAACGAATGAAAACTTCTCCGCGTTTACAGATTGATATCTATGAATACAAGGTTTGATTTCCAAAGTTTTTTTTGGAATCCTCCAATTTTCAGAGGACGTCGGTAAAACACATTTCTGCCTTTCTTCTGGCAGATTTATTCAGGGGCACCACAGTCGTATTTAGCAACGCCTGTAATCTGTAACGTTTAGCGAAGAAAGTAATTTTATATTTAACTTATTAGCTATAAATAATTTAAATTACGAGGCGCTGTTCCTACATACTAATAATCCACGGGCATTATATACATGAATAGTACTTACCTTCTTCGGTCTAGCCTATTCCCTAGCTATTTTGAGGTTTTCTTCCAGTCTCACCGGATTCTGCTGAGTACTGTAATACTGTACTTACCTATTGTAAAAAAAAAACCTTTTGTACCCGATTTCGACGAGAGAAGAAAATAAATTATCTACTTACATAATTCAACGTTTACTTTTTAAGTTCTTCGTTTACCGTCTAGACACTTCCAGACTCAGGGCCTGTATCTAGCTATTGATTCTTAAATACATAATACTTATGGGTCAATCAGATCAAATTGGGGTAATCGCACTTGTTTATTTACTTCATTGACCGAAACGAAAACTTTCCAGTTTAAGTACCTACCGACCTACATGTTATTGTGCAGTTTTTATCATTTGCTTAAATGTATCAAGCTTTGTTAGTAAACAAAAGACCCTAGCAGAATTCAGTTATGTTCTAGAACAAGTACTAAAATTATTTCTCTTAAAAACTTTTTTATTTGACGCTCCTTGAGTGGTCATTTCATAACATTCTATGAATTCATCAAGCATTCTAATCTAGCTTTATCCATGGGACATTTATCGAACCTACACCATTGACCTACACGTAGAGAAACAGTCGGTTAAAAAGTTTGTATTATCATCTAGGATAGGAGAGACCTCTCACCCCCGAATAAGTAGATGTTGTTGACCGCTACTAATAACAAAGTCCATTTATTACCTAAGTACTCACACTTATCTTTGTCAGTTACAATTCAAACTTCTGATTATTTCATATTTTATTTAATTTTGAAGACCTCCGTGGTTGAGTGGCGTATGCACCGGTTTCAAGGTTTCGCTAGCTCTGAGGTCCCGGGTCCGATCCCCGGACGGGTCAATGTAGAAAATCATATTTCTACATTGTCTCGGGTCTGGGTGTTTGTGGTACCTTCGTTGTATCTGAATTCCATAACACGAGTGCTTGAGCAACTTACTGGGTTCAGAACAATGTATGTGATATTGTCCGCATTTATTTATTATTTATTTAATAAGTTTGCTTTAATTAATGTAATGGGAATAATTAATTTCCAAAACAACAATAACAATTTGGTACCTACCTATTTTATAAAACATGGAAATCTAAACATCAAAAGTATTAAAAGCTTTCATTCAATCGACGACCGTGAGGTTCGTAAGGGCACGAAAGACAAGATAATGGTGATCCATGTTTGTTAAGTAATACCTTAGATACTTTACTTAAATCGAATATAACAATAAACACTTACAACTACTAAATTTAAAACTTCTATAAAAACTATCATGAGCCAATACATTCATCGTCAGCAGCATTGCCACGTTGAAAGGCTATGTCGAATCTCCGTGCAAGGAACTATCCAGTCCTCTGATTACGAGTGGAGTGGACCAAACGTTTTGAGAGTTCCTTAGAAAGATTTCGTGTAGGTACTCGGTCCGAGCATTTCAACCCCAAACGGTTCGAAAATATCCATTAGGTTATTATACTTTCGCCGCTTAGGGGTCCCCGCAGCTCCAGCAGCAGCGCCAGGAAAGAGCTCCGATCTTACAACGTGGGTTGGCGCAAGGGTGTCGACGCACGTTGCGTCCCATGCCAAGCCGAGCCGCCCCAATTCCCAAGGCAACAGTAACATACCGTCAGGTATTTTACCATCGCTGCGCACTAAACTATTGGGTTATAGGACAGCTGGCACACTGGCAGTGTCAAGAGCACGACGAATAATGTCATTAATATTTGCGTGACGGTATTTACGCCTTGCGCTCTTGCTGCAGGATAGGCCATCGAGACCGAGGCAATTGACTGTTTAAACACCTTAGTTGTAAGATGTGTCTATCTATGCGTATAACTAGATGTTCGCCAAAGCAAAGATATATAGTCCAGAAACCCATAGAATATACATGAAGGTATAAATAGTATGTTTTTCATGCCATAATATTTTCTCAACTTCATATTATTTATCTTCATGACTGTGTCTAATAAAAGTATTTTTTTTAAAGATTTTGTCAGGCAGCATGGTATATGGCCTTAGCCTATTCCGTGAAAAATAAAAATAAGTGTAAATTTTTTGACGGTAAACGTCAAACATTGTCTATGTGTTAATGTCAAATTAATGTCATGTTTTCGAGCAGTAACCGAGTTTGTTATTTTGATGATTTGATCAAAAATAATATTAAGACAAACTCATTACAGACGCGGGTTTCATATAAAATAAGTATGATAACATTTAACAAAACTAAAAACAACAAGTTTATCTTGTAAATAACAATAGATCCTGTTAGTATGGATTCTGAAACTGCCGAACAAAATGGCACGAAGCAAGCTGATGAGTTATTTAAGAAGGAAGACTATATTGAAATAGAGATACCATTCAATCTCTATGAGTATCTTAATTCTGAAGACTGCAATGTACAGAATATGTGCCGAATATGTCTGTCAACAGACAACGACATTCTATACCCATTATTGGCCACCAAAGAAAATAGTATTTTAACTCATATGTTTATAGAACTGACAAATATACAAGTAAGTTATTGCAGAGTCATATGGTTTATTAATTGTAATTTTATGTTCTGAGGTTCGATAAAGAAAACATGCAACACATTACATTTCTCATCCTCCCATCCCTAGATCAAGCTGGCCCGAGCCGGCCAAACTAGCAATAAAAATATGTATGTTGTTGTTTTGCTTTATTAAGATTGTTAGCAACGCACTAAGTTGAGGTCCGAACCCCGCAGGAGGTGCCCTTAGAAGAAGTTGCTGACATAGTTAGTTTTTCCTATTGCTCTGGCTGGAGGCCTTAAGGTCCTCGCCAAAAGTCCGGTGAAGCAGTCAAAGCCTGGCTCAGGCTAACTGCAAAGATCCCTACCAAAAAAAAAAAAACATACATTTCTCATTCCACTATTTTCAATATGTTTTTTGACTTAGGGAGAGTTACAGGACAAACACAAATACATGAGAGTTATAGTTTTATATTTTAAATATACCATATCTGATGTTTTAATTCCATGTTTAACACAGTTGTGTGCAGAAGATGGCTTACCTTCAAACATATGCGAGCCGTGTCAAACACAAATGGTGCACTGCTATGAGTTCAGGACCAAGTGCGAGAAGTCCAACTACATGCTGAAGTCATTGCTGAAGGGTGAAGTAACCATCAAAGATGAACTCTGTGATCAAAATATGTTAGTAATCTTATATAAAGTTGGTACAGTTGAAATATTGAGAATAAATTACAACTGAAAAATATTATGGATGAATGAAATTGCAATTTGACTTTGAAATGGATGTTTTTAGTTTAATGGATTGAGTATTTCATTCCAAATCACTTATAATAATTTAAATTGAAAATTTTCAGGATGGTAAAGGAAGAACAAATGCCAGAAAATAATAATATGAATGGGAGTAATAATTTGAATGATGATATGAACATTGAAACCGATTTAGTTGAAGGTATTATTCTTAATCATTAATAGTAGGGATATAATGCCAATGGTCTGTATGCATTCCACAGATGAAACACTCTTATTACCTAATGACAACTATTGATAATTACTTGATATTTGAGATTACGAAAAGTCAGAAATAGAAATTAAATTTTTCTTCTTAAAATTTGTTATAAAGATTTTAGCATCTTAATAACAAAATTTGGCTTTATGTTGTCTAGATATCTCAGTTTTGTTAAGTTTTTTACATAGCTGTAAGTTCTCCATAGTATATTAAATAAATAAATAAATAAATAAGCTATAGTAACAAAACATCTTCATGATACAATATTTTTTATTTTATTCGTCTTTTTTATTTACAGATGTGCAATATTTGGAAGATCTCAGTGATAACAGTGACAACGATAATTTATATATAGTGCAAAAGAAAAATACGAGAAAGAGGTAACATAACATTCATACTTGTATTAAACTTTTTTTTATATACTTTTAATACAACTGTCACTTATGTTTCAGGACAAGAACCCGTAAATATAATGATGGTAAGTGCAGTGAACCCTGCTGTTCAACTACTATTAGTTTAACCCTTAAGACCTTATTAATAAAAATCTTGATGTAGATTAGCAACGGATTAGCAGATTCTAATTTCAATTATTCTGTAGAGAATTTGAATTTAGAATCTATTAATCCGTGGCTAATCTATATCGACATTTTTATTAATGAGGGTGCTAGAGTATACATAAACAACTAGAGTGAGACTACCAGAGTTTGAACGTAAGCACTAGTGTGAACTAGTTTTGTCGTGAATTATGTATGAAGATAGAGCTTGCCGTTTTAAAAAATCTATCTAAAACACTAATATTATCCTAACAATTTCCAAATCAGCGATATTTTCGTATATAAGTTTCTCGTTGCGCGAAAATTAACTTAAATCAGTAAACGAATGTACTAGGTACAGACTAAAAACTATATAGTACGTCAATGGTTTAACCATATAAAAAATAGTTATATTTTTTAACTAAAAGTGACACATTTAGGCAATTATTTTTTTCAGATTCCAGTGGTCTACTTCAAAGGATTCCTAAGAGAAACAACAAACAAACCCCTAGACCACGGAAAGGAAAGCCATTATCTTGTTTGTCTTGTTCTAAGGTAATTTAGATAAATTTTATTATTTAAAACCATGTATAATTTAAAACAATGTTTATTTTATTTTAATTTATAACACATAATTGATCAACGATTTCCTACTATTTGCAAATTACTATTTTACCAGGTCTTATAAACTTTTAAACTATCATTCTGCATTTTTATAGTAATATAATTCACAGGAATAAGCGCGTACATGCATAAATACCTGTTTTGGGGCTTGACTTTTCGACCGGGTTACACCGGCCGTGGTGGCAAGCAGACTGATTCTGATTCCAGGTGTTTGCAAAAATTCTACCTTTCCAAGAACACATGAGAACTCGCCACCCCAATGTGAAATGTCCGCATTTCTGCGGGCAGTGCATGGAGCCATTCAACTCTGAGCATGATCTCAAAGTGCATTCTATATTGCACACCAAAGGGAACCCATGGAAGTGTAACCAATGCGAAAAGGAATTTACTGGTAAGTTGTGTAATGTCAGATGTAAGAGAGTGGTAGTGATTCTAAACTCTAAAACATCTGTTTTGCGGTTCCGTTTTAAAGTTTCTGTGGGCAACTTTAAGCCGAAAACATTTGATATAAATTGTTATGAATCCAAAAAACATGTTAGGTCAAAAAATATAACTCCAAGGGTTATTAACTCATATATGTGGCGTTTACCCTGCAGTTGGAGGAACAAAGCTGAAAATAAATAATAATACATATGTTATAGCAAAATCAGCGCTTCGCCGTCACATACAGCGGCACATGGAGTCTAAGCGCTACTCGTGCGACATCTGCAACAAGGCCTTCACGGAGATGTACGCGTTGCGCCGGCACGTGCGCGTGCACACCGGCGAGCACGTCGAGAAGAAACACGCCTGCAGTATTTGTGATAAAAGGTAACATCACCCTTCTTACAAAACAATATTCCTTGCGTTTGCTCACCAAACATTTTTCAGACACTAAAGTCGCTATTTCAGTTGAGTTACCTGTGATTAAGCGATTTATTTTTAAACTAATATACTAGTCAAAAACATATTTTGCCGGAAACTTTTGAACCCCTAAGCAATAATAAAGATTCCCGATCTCTGGCATCGCCGGTCCTCAAAGAATAGGCCGATTATGATGTGGTTTTTCATCAGTTAAGATTGATTTGTCAGCGTTCTGATTTTCCCGGGTGTACAGATATAGCGAGAGTGGTCAGCTGGCGGCGCACATGTCGCGGCACGGCGGGCTGCGGCCGTGCGCGTGCGAGTGCGGCAAGCGCTTCGCCAGCGCGCGCCTGCTGGCCTCGCACCGCCTCGTGCACTCCGACCGCAAGCCCTACGCCTGCCGCTACTGCGACAAACGGTAACCACCACCATCACACTGCTGGCGGCGCACATGTCGCGGCACGGCGGGCTGCGGCCGTGCGCGTGCGAGTGCGGCAAGCGCTTCGCCAGCGCGCGCCTGCTGGCCTCGCACCGCCTCGTGCACTCCGACCGCAAGCCCTACGCCTGCCGCTACTGCGACAAACGGTAACCACCACCATCACACTGCTGGCGGCGCACATGTCGCGGCACGGCGGGCTGCGGCCGTGCGCGTGCGAGTGCGGCAAGCGCTTCGCCAGCGCGCGCCTGCTGGCCTCGCACCGCCTCGTGCACTCCGACCGCAAGCCCTACGCCTGCCGCTACTGCGACAAACGGTAACCACCACCATCACACTGCTGGCGGCGCACATGTCGCGGCACGGCGGGCTGCGGCCGTGCGCGTGCGAGTGCGGCAAGCGCTTCGCCAGCGCGCGCCTGCTGGCCTCGCACCGCCTCGTGCACTCCGACCGCAAGCCCTACGCCTGCCGCTACTGCGACAAACGGTAACCACCACCATCACACTGCTGGCGGCGCACATGTCGCGGCACGGCGGGCTGCGGCCGTGCGCGTGCGAGTGCGGCAAGCGCTTCGCCAGCGCGCGCCTGCTGGCCTCGCACCGCCTCGTGCACTCCGACCGCAAGCCCTACGCCTGCCGCTACTGCGACAAACGGTAACCACCACCATCACACTGCTGGCGGCGCACATGTCGCGGCACGGCGGGCTGCGGCCGTGCGCGTGCGAGTGCGGCAAGCGCTTCGCCAGCGCGCGCCTGCTGGCCTCGCACCGCCTCGTGCACTCCGACCGCAAGCCCTACGCCTGCCGCTACTGCGACAAACGGTAACCACCACCATCACACTGCTGGCGGAGGTATGCAGAGTGGAGACTTAGATAGAGTCATGGGATCGTGCGGCCCTAGTGCAGTCCTAAAGGGCTCCGCATGGGTTGGATGCACTGAGCTTTCTCCTCACTCCTTCTGAGAACAGACGCGTTCTTGGTCTATTCCACTACATGAAAAATTAATTGAAAATGCTCATGTGAATAGTATTCCAGCAGCATAAGGTTCAAATTTCAATGCCATATAGTACGAATTGTTTGAGTGTAAATTCTGTTTGTTAGGTTCCGACACGAGTCGACGCGCAACACGCACCACCGCACGCACACAGGCGAGAAGCCGTACGTGTGCTCCACCTGCGGCAAGAGCTTCATACAAAACTCAAACCTCACTCTGCATATGCGGACACATACTGGTAACTAGCACCTTTAATATTTATAAAATTGTACCAGACTACTGGCAATATTCCACTCACCCACCCTAAGAATTTCCCCTTGTGGGGGAAAAATAAACTTTCGTTTATTTCATTTCTCACTGTTTCGAGGATCATTTATCGTGGTTTTCGATTTTTACGGTTTTCGGGAGTCGGGATTTTTAAAAGATAACAATAGACCCTAAAATATCATGCATGCGTTCTCTTAAGCATAAATTATAATTGGAAGTTGCAGCAGTGCCTAAGCAATCTCAAGGGCTCTGCTGAACGCTTAATACACAAACTTTAACACAATTGACCTTATTTTCTTATAGGCGAGCGGCCATACGCGTGTTCGCAATGCGATCGCAGGTTCACCTCGGGTTCTTCTCTGAAAACACACGAGCGCATCCACTCTGGGGAGCGACCGTATAGCTGCACTATCTGCGGAAAACGGTGACTAAACATAAGCCTAATTTAACCATTCTTGTCTGGACACTGCAACACAGAAATCATTATGTACTAGATACTAGATTGTTATTGATTAATTGATGATTAGGCTGCTAGAAAATAAAAGGCGGCAGATAATTTTACCTAAATGTATGTTTCAATAGGTAAAACTTATTATTATCCTGTAAACAGATTCACCCGCAAGTATTTGAGCGCTCACATGCGGCAACATACAGGGGAGCGTCCGTTCGCGTGCAGTGTGTGTCCCAAGAAGTTCGCTAACGCTACACGGCTCCGAGACCACCATCGCGTACATACAGGTAAATATTCATTGCAATAATGAGTAAAACAGACAATATAACGACACTACCGCTATCATCGTAGTCAAGCCTCAACTCAAATTGAGCGTCTCGAATTCAATAACTTTTCTTCGTAGCGATTTTACAGCACTAAGATAATTTGTTATCCAATGATCTGAACTCAATGAACATGTAATTAAGTATTTTCATTTTCCCAGGTGAAAAACCATTTGAATGTTCGATGTGTACGCTTAAATTTGCAACAAAATCCCAGCAAATAAAGCATGTCAAGTCGCACCAAGCACCAAAAAAGAAGAGACCTGAGAATCGATCAGTATTTATAATGCAAGAAGAAGACCCTGATCCTGTACCTGTTATCAATGACAGGATAATGTTTAACAAGGAACATGGCGAGCTGATTACTGTCAATGAAAACCTTGCTGAAGAGTCACCAGACAACGAAGCCAAAGAACAAGAACTTACATTAAATATCGTACAAGAAGTTCCCTTAGAAGTCACCGGTGAATTAGTGCTAGATGACAGTAACCTCAAGACAGAACTCCTAGTCGTTGATAATAGCCAGAACTATCAAGAAGACAACTTGCTAAATGCTAACAACATGAATATCGTGGAAAATGACGTCAACTACGACGGTGACGTCAACTTGATGTCGTTGAACGGAGGTGAAGTAAGCATATCAACGTCGAACGTCGATGGAACTACAGTGAAACTGTACCAGTTAGACCAAAGTTTAGTGCAAATACACAGCGCCGGAGGACAAGTCACTATAAGTAAAATAACGAGCAAGATGACGACGAATTTTTAAATAGTAATATATTCTTTGATAGCTAAATTGGAGTGTTTTATTTACATTTACCTCAAATTGAGTACATAAATCCAAATGAAAATCATCCTTATTTAGCCACTTTATAGTAGACAACTACAATAATTTTATACCTATACCAGTAAGCAAAAATATATATTATGTTGGCCTAAATGCCTTGTATTAAATTAGCAGCACATTACAGTACTATTATACTATAGCAAAGCAGTAATAAATAAAACATTTACAGAACAATAACTTTATTTTGCTTACGTAAAATACTTTGGAACTAGATTACTTCTATCTCTACATAAATGCACTGTGTGCTTACAGCCACGAGGTTTTCTTTGCTGATTCATACTTTTTAATATTAACCAGCATTGAGTTATGTATTTCTTTAGCATTTCTGTTCTGGCCATAGTAATCGACGAATTCGCCATCGGGATCGACAAGGTAGATGATAATTGTGTGATCCACCTGAAAACAAATGAGTAACAATTAGTTACTTGATTGCAAAAAATTAACAACTGCCTGATTTCAAACAAGTTGTGTCTGCATACATTCATTTACTATTGCCTTTTTCCTATACTCGTATTTCATTTTCAAGATCTGTTTCCAGTGTCACCATAATAAATTTGACACCCAGCATGTATCCAAACATACATGAAATTATTACAGACACAAACATATTCTTTTTATGCTGCAACTTCTAGCTTACATAATTACTATTATTGCTTTAGAAGGAACTTGTTAACGATATATATAAAACCAGTAAAAACATAGACTGAACTTACAATATAATCATTGTCATCATCCTGTGGGCCTGCACTGAAGTACACACGGTATGACTTGCAAGCCTTCGACACTTGTTCCTTGGTGCCAGTCAGGCCCAGGAAGCGAGGTGAAAACTCTTTGCAGTATCTATAACAAAAATTATATATTTAATTTATTATTAGTAGATTATATGAAACAAGTAAACATTTAAACTTTCATGTAAATTTAATTCATGAATGAATATTGTATAGAAGATTCACAGACTATGTTTAAGGTGCATAGAGAAAATAGATTGATTACATAATAAAGATAAATATTTTACAATTAAATCAAGTTTATATACCATAAAGGAAATACATAGAAACAAATAAGAATATTTTTTTTACTTACTTTCCTACAATTTCAGGTGTATCCCTCTGAGGATCTACAGAAATGAAAATAGGCTGTACTGGAGGCAGCTTAGGGTCACTTTCTGAAAATGCAAATAACATTTATCAAGGAACTTGTTAAATAATAATGACATAAAAACCTTAAGGAAAAGTCTATAATAATACACTAAATTATTTGAGAGAAATAATCCTTTAAGTTACTTACCATGCATATTTACCACTTCAGCTAGCTTTTCTAACTCATCTGGGCAAATATCAGGACAGTGAGTAAATCCAAAATAAATTAAAAGCCATTTTCCTAAAAAGTCTGAGCTTTTAACTATTTTTCCCTGAAAAAACAATATATATTACATAGGTAAATTTACATATGGGCATTAAAGGTGAATATGGTAGTATTCCTTTTTAAAGAGGCGTTAAGGTAAATAAAAACTTATTGGTACTGGCCTAAAAGAGGTTTATTAAGGGCTGGTGATGATGATGATGATAAGGTATTATAGAAAGAAAGCAAACCTCTGTGTTAACCAACTCAAACTCGCCGCCTATCTTAGCCTTCCCAAGTTGTCGTTTTCTCTCGCGATCCACAGCTTCCTGTTTCTCTTTTCTGAGATACATCATGAAAGCCGTCAGACCTCCACCGATAAGTGCGGTCGCTGTCATAGATTTCCATGTTATTGCAGATGTAATTCGCTTGGGTTTCTTCGGAGGGTTCGGCGGCACTGCGGTTTGTCTGACAACAGACGTAGTGAATGCACGACTTAACACTAAACACCTATTTCTTAATATAGAGTTCATTTTAAGGATTATTTATTACTATTTTACTCAAGAACTATCTGTTATCAATTTCATAATAATTATCTGAAATCACTCGCTTAGTCTCGGCGTGTTCGATTTTAACTTGTCAAAACGAACTGTCAATGTCACTTTCAAATCTAAAACGTCAAGGACGCGCCCATTTTTTTTTAATCCAAGAACAGGCATGCGCCTTTAGTCTCGGACCAATCTCGCATAGAGAAAAGTTAGGTATGAGTAGGGTACCATCTCGGCGTATTAGGTGGTCCTTATCTTCTTAATGCCTCGTTATTTATTTGAGCTATTAAATATGTCCAACACGAAGAGACCATCCGTCGATTCGACGTAAATACTTGTTGTTGTAATATTATTTTTTGGAATCTACTCTGATTTATGCTGGTTCGCTGTAGTTATGATCCAAGATACAGAATACATTAAAAAACTGTCCATATCTTTAATCTCTTCGAAATGGCAATTATGATCAGATCAACTTTGACTGCTTTATTATTTACCGAAAGAACCCAGATAGAAAGCAAGAGGGCAATAAATATTTATTAACTTTTTTGATCTTCATAATGTATGTTAAGATAGTCCGTCTTAACTTGGATCTTGGATGCTTTTACCCGTCATTGGTAACCATTCTGCAAAACAGTGCGTTCCAGCCTTGTTACTGGTAATATCAATAAATATAATTCGAGGGGTAACGGGCTATTTGGTTTAAGCGACATTTTTGCAACTTTACAGGAGAGCCATTTAAAGTTTGAAATTTCGAAAAGAAAATCATAACATAAAAACTTCTGCAGCTATTTGAACGGGGTAAACTGCATTAAAATTTAATTAAAAATATCTAGTTGTTGATGCTAATACCAAATAAAGCGGACCTTTAATTACAAAGATAAATGTCGCTTAATACAATCTGCCCTTTTTTAGAGACAGGAAAAACGCTTCAAGTGACTTCATAACTACAATTGGCTACAGGGGAAAACAATTAAGCGACGACGCATTCTATTTACAGAGTAAGCCAAAAAGTATGAAGTAACGAACCCCGTAAATAATAGAAACAAGCTATTTATCTCAACCACCAATTTCAACTAAAATGACTGACAGGCTAGTTTACTTATGTGATATATAACATTGAAATTGTAACGTTTAATGCCTATGTTTATTAATATCTAAGACTACTCGTATCAATGGCTGATAAAACAAGCTGATTTTGCTGATTAAGACTGAAAAGAAAATAAATATAATTGATGTTCCTATTGAGACTGTACTATAATAATTATTTCGTATAAACAGTTTAAGCGACGAACCCTGTCGGATTTGGGTGACGGACAAATGGATTAAGTTACATCACACCGTGTGATTAGTGGGAAGTCAAAAAGACTCAAGTTACTTTTTAATAAAAATTAGAAACAGGAAAAACGCTTTAACTCTCATTGACTTATTTATGAGAGACAGGGTGACTGGTTTATGTCTCGGTTATTAATATGATGGCATGGTTCAAGTACATGATTAAAAATAAAATGCAAAATTCACGTCGTTTAATACACTGCCACTTTGGAAACAACACGAAAATAGTATTGTTTCAAACGCCAAAAAAGTGCTCCGATTTTAATGAAACCGGCATCATTCGACGGAGAAAAATTCGCTGATTCCAAATATGTATATAACTCAATATCACCCAAAATGTCGCTTAAACCAAATAGCCCGTTACCCCTCGATATTATTATTCACAGAGGTTTTTTTAGTTAAGCATACCCAATGTTCGTCCACCTTTCCCAGGCCAGAAAAAGTTCATGATGGGAAGCTGAGTCCTCTGGGATTCAAGATCAAAAAACGTGGTTAAGATGTCTCAACTAAATCATAACAGAAAATGAGATGTTTTTTTAGACTGTGTTGTCCAACTTCTGTGCAAAGGCAGAAGGCCTTTGCCAAGACCGTCTACTAGTCAATGTCGACCGTGCCACGTCGAATCGGTCCCAGCGGTATACGCTTAGGTCGTCCCGCCATCTTACCTTAGGCTGGGCCCGGCGACGCCGTCCTTCTGCTGGCTCCCATTGTGTAGAGGCATTCGCCCAGCGGTCGCTATGCTTGCTGACGTGACCCGCCCAATCCCATTTGAGGCCGGCTGCCTTGTTGCTAAAGTCATAACTTGAGATTATCGTTCCGTGATCTATGTATACGGAATGTGGGCAGCCTAAATGGTTTGCAGTATAGAAGTGATTACATGTCAATGTCGTCTGACCAATGGTCTTTAGTGATAGAATTACTAATTCCTACTACAACAGCCTTTGTCTCGCTTGTCAACAATAATAAATAAATACAAAAAAGCTTCATAGGTAACGTTGACCTCTACAAGAATAAACTATCTTAAAAATAGCTCGAAATCAAGTTTCAAAAATTATAGCTATTCTTAGGTACACTTTTTTTAAAACTTTTGTGTTTTTGCAAATTGCGTGGCCTTAGTAACAGTTTCAACTATCTACTGAACGAATTACAGTGGTAAACTAAGTCATTTGTAACTAATTTCAACATTTTCGTAGATCGTGCACTTTGCTAATGAAAAATGCCAGTGGGCGGAGCTGTTCTAACCGCAGCCCTGGCTTTATATACATCGTACTTTTGGCAGACTCATCCAAAACTAACCAGAGACCTCCAGCAGAAGGAACACCAACTAAAAATCAAAATGTGGCGTATTGTTTGTGTGAGTGCATTGTTTTTGAGAAAAGTTTTTTGCCAGATATTCTGTTTTTATCCCCGGCGCTACATGAAGGGTGATATAGTTTGACGTGTTTTTTATGTTATGGTAGCTCCTAAATGAATAAACCGATTTTGATGCGTTTTTTTCTTTAAAAGCTTTGAAAGTTTATAAAGATCTGTTCAACATTTTGAAAATCGTCTCGGCAATTAAAATAAAAGATTTCCTTTTGTGAAATAAACATCACATACATTGCTCTAAACTCAAAGTAAATAAAGCACTTGCGTTATGGAATTCAGACAGCGAAGGTACCACAAACACCGAGATTCAGGGCAATATAGAAATGTGATTTTCTACATTGGCCCGACCGGGGATCAAACCAGCGACACCATAAAAACCGGTGCATGCCACTTGACCACGCAGGTCGTCGAAAAACTTATATTATACCTTTTTCAGGTGACTATATTGGCGTTAGTTTCGTTATGGGCGAATGTAAATGCTCAAGAGTATTTACCACCAAAGATCGGTGGAGGCGGTGGCGGTAAAAAGCCGGCCATCCAGGAACCAAAGGTAAGATTTAATCCATTAAATACAATCCCATCCTCCCTGTGTCTAAATCAGAAAATCGAACTAAAGAAACGTATAATTACACACAAGATTTCTTACGTATTTGAATTGATATATGCCCATTTTTATACCTATCTGCCTTCTTACTTTCTCAGTTGCCAGCGAACTACGACTTTTCTTACGACGTCCAAGATAACGGCGTGAGTTTGGACTTTGGGCACAATGAGAAGAGGAAGGACGACCACGCGACCGGCTCCTACCACGTGCTGCTACCTGATGGTAGAATGCAGCTGGTCGAGTACGAAGCTGGACCCGATGGCTACAAGCCACAGGTTTGAATAACTTAGTAACAAAGTTTTAAATGAAAATCTTTAGGCATCTTCATCTAAAATGAGCACAAACATAAAAGGCCAATTAGGTATTTGGCTTTTCTTTAAAATAATCTAAATTAAATTTAAGTATTTATAGCTTCCTATTTATGAGGCTTTTTTTAGCCTTTTGACAAATGACATGTCATCAATAAGATGCTAGTTTTTTAACCCTACCGAAACCACTAAAAGCAGCGAACAATCGCAGCGATGGCTTGAAGTATAACAGCTGATGAATAACCAATATTTATTTTGTCTTTAAAAAAAGTATAACTTGTATGTTTCTTGGTTTAGGTGATGTACATGGGCACAGCCACGTTCCCACCGGCGGGTACTTCAGACAAGTTCGACGGCTACCACTACAACGCGGCGTCCAACCGGCAGAGCATCCGCCAGGCCGCGCCGCGCGGGGGCGCGCGCCAGCCCGCCGCGCCCGCGCCCCTCTCCGCGCCCCCGCCGCACGCGCCCGCGCACAACGACACGCAATAACACCGCCCGTCATTTAAACCCATGAAGCAAGAGTACCAATAAAGCTCTTCGTAAAGTTGGTGAAACTATACAATGCGAATATTTTTTATATAATTTAGACTGCTAGCAATAGCTTTGCATTTTAATGTAGTGTAAAAATCAACATGCGATATTTTAATGTGATCAGCAGCAATATAAAAATAATAAAAAAATGTGATTGACAGATGTAAATAAAGTGTTAGGCGAGTTAAAATTTATGTTCTTATTTACCTTTTTAATAAAACTTCTTTTTACAGATTTATAATAAAATTATTATTCATGTATTTACACTTTAACTACAATAACGGCCCAAGTAATGTAAAATACTTCTATGCGTCTAAATAACCAGACATAATGATCTACCTCAAATTAGGTACGTGTGAGATAAAACGTGCCCTTTTCAACTTGCCATTTCCAGTCCACATATTGACACATCTACTTAGAATTATAAATATTTATCCCTAATTACAAGTTAGTCCATATAATGTAAGGGAAGGAAAAAGGTAGGTAACAAGGCTAGGCCTACCAACATAATAATTTTAGGTCAAAAATAAGTGTTCTAAAAAATCTTGTAGTAATTTTTTACTGAATCATCATGTACTTGGCAGGCTGCGAACTTTAAACCGTACATAAGATCGCACTATCATATTCTACACTCACTAGTCTAGTTCTAGAATGGTTTGGACTAGTCACGATTATAAGCGTCTAAGTAGCATGTAATATGTCGATGTTTTGATCCGGCCAGTGCACGCGTCGATGTGTCGACACTGTGTCGAACCCTACGTTGTCGAACGACTGGTACTCCTTCTGCATGTTCAGCTCGGCCAAGTTGCGGTACCTGTGGGATACAAATAAGTTTAATAAGGCTTACTAGCCTACTATATACACAATGATAAAATGCAGTGTATTGTCCAAGGGGGATTTAAATTGCAGCATTACGCGTAGAGAGAATAGTCTATTAAATTTTTGTGACAATTAATTTATTCGAACATCAACTTTGTGTCATTATTAATAGAGTTCATTTTAGATTGACTAGTATTGTTTAAAAAGCAAAAGACAATGAATTTTTAGCGCAAACTGAACCTTATACCTAAGCAGCATAGCTGTTCTTGTCACTGTTGTGTTTACGTTTGGCATATAATTGGGAACGCAAAATGAAGCTTAGGTTAGGTATTAGCACATAAGTACCTCTTAACAAGGACACAGCAGCCGAGCAGCAGCACCACTTGCACGGCGAGCCAGGCCAGCGCCAGCGACACCAACAGCAGCTCGTGTATGCACACCATCGTACCGTCGTTCAATTTCTCGTCCTCCGCTAAAACATTACATTTACCTTATAAACATACAAGAACGATCAACATTAAATGTTACAAGACAGATGCAAAAGATTTTTTTTTTACAGATGAATGGATAAGTATCATGTAAGGTAGGCAATTATGTATAAGCACCTAACACTTGTTTGGAAGTTAATAGAGCAAAGATTGGTTACGTATAATGCTCTATAATTAGCTATGCAGTAAGGCGTCATGATTAGATGCTCATACGAGCGAATCATCGATAGTAATCGATAGGCATTTATTTAAAAATATTCGAGAAAAAATATTTTCCGATTACGATGCACTTAGGCTATGTAATAAATTAGTTTGTTTTTACATAGTTTGTAAATCAAAGAGTTGGAAATATAAGTGCTTTTGGGATGCCAGAGGACTAAAAAAGGAGAAACCTAATCGAACCTAATCCCCGCGACCTGCAAGCGGAGCAAAATCAAAATATCCAAGTTACCTGATTACGTGAGCCTCTCGATTTGTAATCAGTCTTCTTCGGTCAACCAATCACATTTACAGATTACATTGAAAATCTGTCAGAAACCGAGGGTAAGTCGATGTGCAGAAGTAAAAAATATTTACGTGAAGTAGAGCGGTGGTCTGCGTGTACAAGAGTGTCAGCGGACAGGATGTCCTTCGAGTCGACCAGCATCTCCAGCTCCATGGCCAGCGCGTCGTCATCCGCGGGGGCGCACGGGGCCGCGCCCCCGCGAGCCACCACCCCGAGCCGCGCCCCCGCGCCCCCACCCGCGCCCCCGGCCGCGCCCGCCGGCTGCAGCCGCACCGCTGCCGGTACCGCGTCACCCCACTCCCCCAACTGGTAATATGTCGCGTTTGTCTGACGAGTACTCCTGTTTTGCTTTCCTTGGCACTCCACCTGCCGATTAAACACGTAAGTCAGACCTAGGAGTTTTTGAAAACCATTTACTGTAGAGTTAGGGATGGTTCGAGGTGGCCAAGGATAACATATGAAATATGGGCAATGAAGTATTGGAAAAACCAAAATTTTGCAATTTACTTGTCCATATAGAAAATATGGTATATTAAGTCTAGATGTCACGTACTTAATTCCTACATGCGCGAAACCACCAAAACTGTATGGGTTACCGAAGATACACAAACCAAACGCCCCGCTACGTCCTATTGTAAGCCAAATCGACACACCAACCTACAGATTGGCTCAACACGTTGCGAAAACACTCTCACCACTCAGAGGCAACACGACAGCGTTTGTGAAGGATTCATACCATTTTGTCAATGAGATTAAACATCTACGTCTTCATGACAATGAAGTCATGGTTAGTTTCGATGTACAATCCTTGTTTACATGCCTACCAGTTAAGGATTGTACTGAAATTGTTTCCAAGAAGCTAGCAGAGAATAACTTGCCTTTAGAATATGCAGAACTCCTAGAACACTGCCTCACATCTGGCTACCTGCTGTGGAACAATCATTTCTATGTACAAGTAGATGGTGTAGCAATGGGCTCGCCTGTATCCCCTGTCGTTGCCGATATATTCATGGAAGACTTCGAGGAGACAGCCTTAAAAACAGCTCCTTTCACCCCCAGATTTTATAAACGGTACGTAGATGACACTTTCACAATTTTACCATCTAAGCAAGTAAATGCATTCTTAAAACATCTCAACTCCATTAATAACAAAATTCAATTCACTATGGAGTTGGAGGATAATAAATCTCTTGCCTTCTTAGACATATTAGTCAAACGAAATCCTGATCAGACAATAAGTCACACAGTGTATCGCAAAAAGACCAATACAGATAGGTACTTAAACGGTGAATCTCACCACCACCCTAAACAGTTAGCTACCGTGGGAAAATCCTTGTTTCAGAGAGCACGCGGACTCTGTGATGACAGACACCTTGCCGCTGAGCTTCAACACGTCAAGCAAGTACTGCGAGACAACAAGCTCCAAATTCCACGGCCCCGTCACAGAGAACGAGTGAAGCCAGCCACAGTTGATCGTTTACCTGCTGTACTACCATACGTCAGAGGTGTCACAGACAAGATTGGCTATATCCTAAAACGAGCTTCAATCAAAACATACTTCAAGCCGCCCAAGAAGATTAGTCAGTCATTACCATCCGTCAAGTGTCACATACCTCTACAAGATGCAGGAGTTTATAAACTAGATTGTGACTGCGGCCTCTCTTATATCGGTCAAACAAAACGAAGCATAGGGACCCGCGTTAAAGAACACATCGCTGACGTAAAACACCGCCGCTCAACGAAGTCTGCAGTCGCCGAACATGCTGAAGGCTCCAGCCATTATATTAGATTTGATCAACCACAGATCCTCGCTAAAGAATCCAGATTCCTACCTAGGATGTTCCGCGAGGCTATTGAGATTAAAAAACACCCTAATTTCAATAGAGAAGATGGCTGGAAGATATCACCTACTTGGGACCCAATAATACACAAACTCAAGGCCAAACCCAAGAGCAGCGCTGCAAGACATCAAGACATAGTGAGCTCATATTGCGTAGGTCGGAACTCAACAATAAATTAAAATATGAAGGTAGAACGAGCAACATCTTCTGTCAAGTCGAACGCCATCTCAGTCTGCCCGTGACCATGATACCTGCAAAGGTGTCGAAACGTCGGGACCTAAATCTAAAATTAAAACCGCGAAAAAATCCGTAAAAAGTAGTTTTATTCAACATATAGAAAATGTTTTAACTCTTGCATGGCGAACAAGAGCAGAAACGAGGAATAAGAATTAAACGAAGCCTTTGCTTTGCGGTAAAAAGTGAAAAGCTTTAAGTAAAATATCTGCATAATATACTGACCGGCGGGCACTTGGTGTTGCAGAAGCGCACCATGAGCGCGAACCGCACGACGTGCGAGGTGGGGAAGCGGAACGCCTTGAAGCGCGCCGACAGCCGCTGCGTGCCGCCCAGCCACGAGCGAGAGAACGATGGGAAGTCTACCTAAATATAAAAGAAATACTTCATTCATAAAAAATATACGCCAATTTCGTAACCCTAAAAAAACGCGAAATTGGCACCCAAAACGTGTTAAGAAAAAATAAGACCGCCGTCTTTTATTTGAAAATGATGTTCTTCAATTCCATTAGCAAGTAAATATTTTTAAGTTATGTGTAGTTCATTAATTATTCTAAAAATCGCTACCCATAGGTGAAAACATCGCGTGGAAACCTAAGGATTCCAAACATTGGACCCTGAAGTTAAAAGAAGCTTGATGATCAATGCTCGTTCCGTTTTCATGTAGAGAAGCTACACGAGAAAAAGCATGTACCCCAACAGTGAAATATTTATGGGCCGGTATTATTATTATCTGTTTTAAATGGTGAGAACACAATATCTTACCTGTCCTGTCGGACATCCTTTACTGTCAAGAAGTAGAACAGAGCTGTCTCCCAGTCTTGAGGAAGCCACTAGGTGATACGCTCTGATCTCAGTTGGATCTGAAAATAAATTAAATATTATTTGAGTTATGTGGTGTTAGAACTCGCATGTGTCTATCTAGAAAAGGTGAAGAGTAAATAAACAACTCTATATAATATCTACATGGAGACCGGGCTGCTGCTGGCGCCGTACACCGCGCTCGCTGCTGACGGCGACAGGCTGGTGGGGTTGTCGCTAGATGACGTCGGCAACACCCTGCATGAGTACATACCGGTGGTCTCTATCCTCAGTTCTAGCGGCTCTCCCAGCGCGACAGCCGCCGCGCCGGTGTCGTCACGCGCGCGCACCACGTACATGGAGACCGGGCTGCTGCTGGCGCCGTACACCGCGCTCGCTGCTGACGGCGACAGGCTGGTGGGGTTGTCGCTAGATGACGTCGGCAACACCCTGCATGAGTACATACCGGTGGTCTCTATCCTCAGTTCTAGCGGCTCTCCCAGCGCGACAGCCGCCGCGCCGGTGTCGTCACGCGCGCGCACCACGTACATGGAGACCGGGCTGCTGCTGGCGCCGTACACCGCGCTCGCTGCTGACGGCGACAGGCTGGTGGGGTTGTCGCTAGATGACGTCGGCAACACCCTGCATGAGTACATACCGGTGGTCTCTATCCTCAGTTCTAGCGGCTCTCCCAGCGCGACAGCCGCCGCGCCGGTGTCGTCACGCGCGCGCACCACGTACATGGAGACCGGGCTGCTGCTGGCGCCGTACACCGCGCTCGCTGCTGACGGCGACAGGCTGGTGGGGTTGTCGCTAGATGACGTCGGCAACACCCTGCATGAGTACATACCGGTGGTCTCTATCCTCAGTTCTAGCGGCTCTCCCAGCGCGACAGCCGCCGCGCCGGTGTCGTCACGCGCGCGCACCACGTACATGGAGACCGGGCTGCTGCTGGCGCCGTACACCGCGCTCGCTGCTGACGGCGACAGGCTGGTGGGGTTGTCGCTAGATGACGTCGGCAACACCCTGCATGAGTACATACCGGTGGTCTCTATCCTCAGTTCTAGCGGCTCTCCCAGCGCGACAGCCGCCGCGCCGGTGTCGTCACGCGCGCGCACCACGTACATGGAGACCGGGCTGCTGCTGGCGCCGTACACCGCGCTCGCTGCTGACGGCGACAGGCTGGTGGGGTTGTCGCTAGATGACGTCGGCAACACCCTGCATGAGTACATACCGGTGGTCTCTATCCTCAGTTCTAGCGGCTCTCCCAGCGCGACAGCCGCCGCGCCGGTGTCGTCACGCGCGCGCACCACGTACATGGAGACCGGGCTGCTGCTGGCGCCGTACACCGCGCTCGCTGCTGACGGCGACAGGCTGGTGGGGTTGTCGCTAGATGACGTCGGCTTTTTGTAACCACTGCTGTAAGAACATGGGCATTAATTACACATACATTTAAAAATAGGGGCGTTAAAATTGGTACCTACAAATATAAATAGAAACCACCCTGGAGGCAGCCCAGCATTCATGATTAAATAATAATTTTAAGTTCGATCGACAATTATCGCAAGTATCGCGTAAAAAAACATACAAGGAAAGATAAAGCTCATAGTTACGAGTTAAAAATTGCGGGAATGTCTTACCCGATATCCCTAACAGCGACGGTAGCGTCGACCTGCGTAGCTGCGCGGGCGCCGGGCGAGCACCCCACCCGCACCCAGCGGTCGCCCGCCGTCTGGATGATGGGATTGTTCTGGATCATCACCATCACATACGCCATTGTCCTACGTTAAGATATAAAATAATAATTATAAAACGGATTCTATCGCTGTTTGTAATTCAATTCTTAAACACCATGTTTAAATTTTTTTATAGGCGTCTGAGACCACGTCCGCCTTTAGAGGCGGTCGTGGTCTCAGGATGCATTAAGTATTTGGATGCAGAATGGAACAATGAGAAAATCATAAATCCGCTGGGGTCGCTAGTCTCGCATCAGGTCGTTCTGACAATTTTCAACAAACACAGCTTGTCTCTTATTCATGGACAGGTACTAGGTAGGTAGTTCTTCAATCTCAGTTTTACCACACCAATAGTAATTGACCATACCTGTTAATAACTCCATTGGGTCCATTCGAGATGCCGTACGCGAAGTTGACATCGCACTCTCCCTGCAGCGGCAGCGTGAGTCGCACGTTGGGGCCGGATGCCCGCGCTCCGCAGCGCTCGCCGCGGCCGGGCACGTACACGCGGCCGCGGAACACGCCGCGCGGACGGTACGTCACTATCATGTCCGCGCCCTCGCATTCTACGCTGACTTGAAGAGAGAAAAAGTATGTTTATATACGATAGTTGATTAAAAACAAAATGTCTCATTTTCACGTCAAAAAAGCTTCTCTTTACGCGATTTTGGCGAAGGTTATGTACGCTTGTAAATGATGAACGCATCAACCAATTTTGTTAAATTATACGTCATCATGATGAAATTATAGTCGTGGTGGCCTAGCGGTTCAATGAACGGATTTGTATGCACGAGGTTGCAGGTTCGAACCCGGGCAAGTACCAATGTAACTTTTCTAAGTTACATGTACTTTCTTAACTATTCTAAGACACTTCTGACTAACAGTGAAGGAAAACATCGTGAGGAAACCTGGATTCCAAAATTGGGATCTGAAATCGCCAATCCGCAGAGAGCAAGCGTGGTGATCAATGCTCATGCCTTCCCTATATGGGAAGAGGCCTGTGCCCAGCAGTGGGACGTTTATAGGCAGGAATTATATAATTATTATTATTATTATACGTCATGAAATTAGTTTTGCGGGTGGGAATCCCATGTTTTGGGTTACATACATAAAATTATTAAAAAAAATACGTCAAGTTTTATGACTGTCTTAATAACAAAATCAAGGATTTTATGAGCTTTAATTGCGAGGGCCCTTTTCCAAATCCTCGACTGAGTTGTAAAAATAAAAAGCCTTAAAAGGCGAGAAATAAAATATATGTTTAAGAACAGTTTGAAGCAACAATTCATAAAGGCTTATATTTTACATACGCGCGCACTTCTGTCAGACGGCATAATTGCGGCATGCCTGCGAACGGCTCGCGAACTGCTCGTGTTGTGCTCGTTCATCAGATGTGGACGCACCTTAAGGATTTCAGGACTATTCTTCTCCGTAGGAATGACATTTTGGCAACTTTTAATAAGTCATTTAAAGTTTTAAGGAGCTTAAAAAATCCTACTTTAAATAAAATTATCTATTGTATGTTCCATGGTTCGGCCTATGTATTGTAGGTTACTTACTGTTAAGACATATAACTCTTCGATAGTAATTAGCTGTGGAGGTCCTCCTGAGCAGCCACGAGCCAGTAGTAATGAGGTCTTCACTGTGCAGGTCGCATAACCCGCGCTCGCCGCCCCCGCGCCCCGTCCCCGCGGGGATCCATGTGAACCCTCGGCAAATGAAGCGCTCGGCTACCTCACATGATTTCTTACACTAGGAAATGACAAATTGAATTAATATAATATAGGTACCAAAAAATGGAACACATTTTTTTTTTATTTCATCAATGTTTTGTGTTAAGATTTGTGTTCCCTTTTTGAAGTTCTTTAAAAAGAGGACAAATGATCATGCTCTCAATTCATGTATGTTTTTAATCAAAATAAATGCTTTCAAATAATTTGTTTTTTTCACGATTTTTTTTCCAGCTAGAGCTAATTTATATCTAAATATTAGTTTGAAGCCGGTTTTATTTATATCTTAGTGGAAGAAATTAAAGTACGACACGCATTGTCAGGTAGCGTGGCGACTTAATACAACACAGCCATTCGTGCACCCAATTAGTATCCACTTATACATACAGCAAAGAATATAGTAATAGTATTTGTCAATTAAGAATGATGAAACGATATTATGAACGTCACCGTTTACGTACCTATTTTAATCCAAGGAATTCGTTGTATTGTTCTCATTATCATAACGAAGTAATTATTTGCACGACAATGATTAATCAAAGTACTGTTGACCTGAATATTTTCAAGATACTTATCAGAGAGGTATAACCATTCAAACTAAATTTATTTCTGGATATTTTAGTAAAGTAATTAAAAGTATGTTATAACCAATGTCACAAAAAAAAAATTAATACCATAAGGAAAACTCGCTTAGAAAATTGGATGGAAGAAAATGGTCGAAGAAATTTACTCTCAATTCAATTGATCCACTAACAAAACACTCTCATTTTAATAATTGTAACCCACGCGGCAGACAAAAGGATATGTCGGACTTGCAGCGACAAAAAAAACACACTCGGACCCCATCCTTGCGTTTGCCGAACATATATGGGATAGCTAAACCAGGCTGTACGCTATAGCTGGCTTCAGGAGAACCACAAATTAACTACATTCGTCATCTCACACACTTGAAACCTACAACATAGAGATACGTAACACCAGGCTAATTATCTACATCTTATCATATAATTATGCACTTATGTACATGCGATCTATTATCAAATGTGCGGCAGATATGAGGAAAATATATTTTATACTTACTTCGTCCTTAGTCAGGTTCTTGGCTGTAAACTCGACGTGTTTCAACGTTTGGTTGTAATATTCTTCGTAAGAACATCTGTCTATCTTCTTGGGATCTGAAAATGTAGATTTCACCATTTAGCTTACATATTTTATTTTATTTCAAAAAGAGGAATAGTGGTACACTGACTCTCTCTCTTATACAAGATTTAGAACTAAGTAATAGATACTTACAATACGACATCATTTTTAAACCTTAGATAACTATTCGCAAGTTAGAATGATGAAGAATCTTCTGCTTTTCCTAAGTAGAAGCGGCAAGCATGTCGTTATATGCAGCCAGGTATATAAGTATAGGTACATAATCGTAAATAGGGCCACTAGTAATGTATCTAGCATCTTAATTACATGTCTCATAATGAGAACGATTAGGTTACACTTCACTTCGCAAACCTAATACGAGCCGGTCGACTCACAAGTGTAGGTATGAGAAAATCTCTCAGGCATAGGATTCCTTGAACTTGAACCCATTATAGGGACTAGCCACGGTAATAAGCAGATAGATTGTTATAATTCAGTGATCTTTGACAGTATTTAGACTATAAAATATGACGACTATCTCTTGGTAAGACTAGGTTGGTACCTGATAGAACTTTAGTATACATAACATAATATATCATCACGCCTGTATCCCCGAAGGGTTAGGCATAGGTGTACCAATTGACACCCACAGTTCGCCGATATGTTTAGGTCCCATGTAATAGGGGAGCGAGCCTATTGCCACTAACCGGGCACAAATCCAAACTCCGACATGTTACTGAGAATTTCGTAGAAACACCAAATAACACCCTGGTCGACTTGGGAATCGAACCCAAGACCAAAAGCGTAGCAGTCGCTTTTAGCACCACTAGGCAAACGAGGCAGTTTAGTAGACTATATATTATAATACATGCATATGTTTACTTCAGTCTGTAGCTCAAAGTTTCCCTTTAACAATAATAATTTTACATTTTTAGACTACCCATTATCTAGTTTCATAACCGACCTGAATTGAAACGGAAAATACTCAGGTACCTTAGACGATAAAAATAACCAGTAAAACTGATAGTGGTGATGTAAAAATGCGATTATCGCTGTACGAGCACGCCAACCAGTCCCGCATTTAGTTCAAAGACTAAATATGCGGGAACCTATGTAAATAGGAACTAGTATTACCTGCGGTATTACTAATTTACAATATACAACAAGTTACTAATTAATATAACAATACATAAATCATGCACATGAATTATGTAATTGCAGTAATAGAGTTTAATAACCGACACGAATAAAAATATTAATCGAAACATCGAAAATAGTTGCGAATTACTTTAACCTGAGCAGTCACAATCACGACCATCGTTGACAGGTCAAATCTATTCGCCATCATTGCTACTGGTAATGTTCTATGACATTGATCCTGGCGGTATAAAAATGGTGATGACAACTTAAAAAACCTTCCAGAATAAGTTGAGCGCAGAACTGATGTGAAAGAGAAAACGGATTAGGAGACCAACTACTGTCGGATAAAGGTTAATTTTATGATGATGATGCTCTCTTCTTCCTAGTCGGGGTCACTCTTGACAGAGTGGTCGTGGTCATCACTTCAGGTGTTGGTGGCAAGCTTCATAACACGCCGCCACTCTTCTCTGATGGCTGCCATCCTCATGCATTCATGTAGTGATGATGATGCTAGGATGATAAATAAGCTACTCACAGTCATGTCTGCACTGGTTCTCTATATAGAACGTGTAGTAGTTGGACACTCGGTACGACTCCGGTTCAGTGAACTTGTTTTCCGCGTTGAGGATACAGTTGCCTATCGTGGAATCTGAAGTGTACACCATTTCGGCGTCGAAGGCACCTTGCGGCACGACCCACTGTGCAGACCTATTGGACATAAAATTTTATATGTTAGACCAGACCTATTGAAAATCAAAATAAGGTAAAAAAGGTACCGAGGTACCGAGGGTGTATGGATAGAGACACCGCTCTGATATCGTCCCGCTGCTGGGAAAAGGCCTCTTCTAATATAGAAATAGCAACGATTATTAGCCTGATCACCACCTTGGAATCGACTCTGCAACCTTGTGAAGAGTTATGCATACGAATTCGGTCAACAAACCATCTCAAACAATAATATCATCTCAATTTCTCTGAAATGAATATAATTTCTTTTGGAAACCGTACGTCATTTTTTACGGAGCGACTTCAAAGAATCATTTAATGTTACGTCCTCCATTCCTGGTACGACTGATATATCAATAACATGAATACATGCCATATCATAATCCCTAAATCTCGAATATTCTTACCAGCCTCTATCTATCTATAATCGACTATTAATTTATTTTTTGTTGCACGTCCACTTATTTTTCAAAAACCTTTAAAGGGCTTACAGCACGCTAATGAAATGGCATGCACTTCCTCGAACCTAGATGGATAGTGGGGTAACAGGGGCCGGTGAAAACTATTGATGATGTGAACATATTTACAATCTACTGGCCATAAGTAAATTGAGGAGCTAAGAACGTTCTTGAAACGTAAGTCAGTTAAGATTTGTCCCTTAGGAAATTTGTGGATCAGCATATAAATTATACATGATTGTAGGTAATTGTCCGCATCCTACTAAGTTAAAATCTCTAACTATACACATATCTGCACTTACGGACAAACCGCTAAAGTCGTGTACCGGAAACTTCCATTGCCACGTGTACCTATATAATCCAGCCTATAAACGTCCCACTGCTGGGCACAGGCCTCTTCCCATAGAAGAGAAGGCATGAGCATTGATCACCACGCTTGCTCTCTGCGGATTGGCGATTTCAGATCCCAAATTTTGGAATCCAGGTTTCCTCATGATGTTTTCCTTCACCGTTTGTCAGAAGTGTCTTAGAATAATTAAGAAAGTACATATAACTTTTGAAAAGTTACATTGTTACTTGCCCGGGTTCGAACTTGCAACCTCGTGCATACAAATCCGTTCATTGAACCGCTAGGCCACCACGACGTGCCACGTGTAACAAAGGCCTAAATATTTATATCTTTTGAAATATGCAATATTTAAAATTTTCCTGTTCTACATTCAGCACACACGCATGATTAATTGGCTAAATATACAATTAGAATTCATGAATACAATATTTTTTTATTCTTGTAAACATAATTTACGTAAATACGCTATAATATGTTTAGTCTTTAAGTCTGGAGTACTTTGTTTGGGGAAGACCTAGAATGAGTAATTAATGGGATTTATTGACATAAGATACCAAGATACTATTGAATAAACGTGGGTTTTTTGTCTGGTATGCAAACAATAAATAGCGGTAGCTTTTCCAACGCGTCGGGAAACCCAGCCGTTAGTCTGAAACCTTAAAGTTGTTGATTCAGAATATTTTTGTGGGCCATAGCTTGTTCAAAACAAAGCTATCGACCTACAAAACTACCTTTTCCAAATACATCACATTTAATTATTTGTGTGTACACATAAAAAGTAAAAAACTGCAAAAATTCAGAAATGTACAAACGTAAAATAATTATACAGGTATTAATAGTTTATCAGGAAAATGTGTTTGGGGTATACCAAAACGCTACATACATAACCGCTACAAATTTGTTTTAACTTCCTCAATAACAACGCTTTGTATACATAAGAACTTTAAAGTGGGACAAACAAAACCCCAGTTTAAATTCAATGACAATGTGTTTCAGAGTTCAAGCAGGAAAACAATTCGACAGTTGCTAATTATACATACCTAAAGGTAATTTGTCAAAACAAAAAACAGTTCAAGAAAAGAAAATTTATGTTGATACACTTCCTGTAACGACACAATATCGTACATATATGGCAGTATACTATACATATACTATACAGTACAAAAGTAAGGTCTAGCGTTATTATGTGTTAATAACATGAGCAATAGAAACATGCACGAATGATGCGCTACCCACGATCACACAATCATTTGTTGATGTCTTCAAGACGCAAGAAAAGATACAATGGAGCATCTTTTACGTTTGACATTTATGTTTGGAAGACTTTTTAGGACTATTGAAAGTTTTAATTACATTAACGATGATTAAATAAGTCGTACGATATTTTTTTTACTTTTTGCGCTATCTTTGATTTAACATATTTCTTGGTATCTACATTAATATGCTAAACACTAATCGCTAATGCAGTATGCTCGACTTCTAGTGTTTTAGAGACTCTTTAAGAATATTAGTTATTTATATTTAGGACAGCTACTTTGTGTATATCTACTAAACTCTATTAAATGTTTTATCTACTTAAGTCCTAGCAGTTCAATGAAAAGATTCGTATGCACGAGGTTGCAGGTTCGAACTCAGGCTAGTACCAATATGACTTTCAAAGTTATACATACTTTTTTATTAGAGAGACCTTTACTCAGCTATTGGATAATTACTGTCCAGTGTTATTTAAAGTTTTATTTACCACAAAGATAGAAAGACGAAGAAGCTCCTACTTTCGGATTAGTTAGAATAAAATCTTACCGGTACTGCTGGGCCCCATTTGCGGTGAAGACTGCATCATAGCACTCGTAGACGGTGACATTGAGAATGACCTTTAGATGTGACCCCTCGGAGTGCAGGTGGTAGCCTGGCGTGTTCTCTAGCGCCCACCATCGCACGCCACAATCCTCTGGCACTAAGAAAAAGAACAATTTCATCTACACAAGTTCCCTAAAAAAACTGACAAGAGAATGACAATGATTAATGGACATTTAAAACAAATAAAACTAAGTACTAACATTCCACACAAACTTTTTTGAAGTAAGCGACATCGTTGTTGACTTTCAGCTGCGCCGCCGTAGAATCAGCTAGACCTTGGCAGTTCCCTCTGCTGTAGGCAACGACGACCGAAGCACAGTCTTCCAGATCCCGACATCTAGCGAGACAGGCGCCGGCCAGGGACTCTTCATCACCACTCGCGGAGTACACGAACACAGGAGTGGCTAACTCCGGCGCCACGCCCGACCAACGTGTGAACGTCACCGATCGCCCTTTTCCACATTGGGCTTCTGATGCTGTTTACCAAATATAAAAATAATAATTGTAATTAAGTAGCTATTTATTTAATGATAATAAATGTTTTCTAAATATTTTAAACATAAATGTAAACTTTTGATTGACTCAGTGCCTTACTTTGTATGGAAATTCACTGTAAAAAATAATAATTAAACAAGTGCAATGTGAGAAAAAGAAGAAAGACAAAGGGTTAGCAATAACTCAAAATATTATCATCCACTTTTCTTCGAACACATTATGAGCACGTTATGAGAAGATAAAACAAAGAATGATTTACAATGATTATAGTCAAAATAAAAGGACATCGGTAAGTTATTCACCCAGGTTATTACCTACATCCAGGCGGATGATGAGTAAAATTATTTAAAGTCGTCATGCAAGTTTACAAACCAAGACACATTATATCAGGGTATATAAGTTTAGAGCTTCGGACAATCCCCGCAATGTCCTCTTAGCTCTACAGACATGTTATTGTGCTCAGTGTGTGTTACTCGACGAATGTGAATATTTTAACTTGGAATCAAAAGGTACTTTTAATTGGGTACTATCCTATATTGCAACTTTTATAGTGCTAGACATGAGTGTAGATTTGCATCTAATATTCGGAGACGACAGTGTAATTTGACAGTATTCAGACGTTTACAGTGTTAGAAAATACTATAATTATATTTGTACTAGACTATAAGACAATTCTGTAGCTATGTTTACGATAACAAGCCCTCCTAATAGTGCGTACAAAACCTAACAAAAACTACGTTTAAATTAAGGAACCTACATAAGACATACACGTGCATTATCTTCTAACTACAAATTTCAGATATACTTTACTTACCAAGATTTGTCATGCCGGATGCTAGAAGCATTCATTAAAATATGTTTAAGTTATTGTAGTTTAATTGCGGAATATCGTGCAGGTCATTTTATTTCTTTAGATCTATCTGAATGTTTTTACAATAAGTAGTTGTCGTGTTACATACTCATATAATTTATTGGTACTGTCATAAGTTTTTGGGAAGAATTACAGTTGATTTATATTCATTAGTCAAATCTGTATAGTTTAAGTACAAACTTTTTTTGTGCTATTTCTATCATTCTTCTGACAAATCTTCAGGAAATAATAATTAATTACATTACTAGTCCTCGTGTTAATTATGCCCTTTATATTATATCTAAACTTTCGTGTACTCATAAATAGGGATGTTGACGGGGTATAAAACGTAAAATCTATTTAGTCCGTCAGCTTGATAATACAAAAAATAGACACGTATTTTTACCGGATCCAAATTCAAGTAAGGAAGTAGGACCGCATGCCCACTACCTACGTCACAGACCGCTACATATTTAAAACCAATGCATAAATATAATTATTTTCATAAATCTACCATAAGGAAATAAAAAAAAACGTCAACATCCCTATTGTCAATAAATAAATAAATAACAAGCAGTGATATTAACGTTATATTTTTTTTCTTTCAGATGGACTTGCTACGTGTATTTTGGTTGTTGTTGTCAATCATAACGATTGTGATCTCGAATACTACGAATGCAGTTCCTCGCAATAATCAGTGTCCAGAGGGCTGGCGACTTGTTTCAATAAAAAGTCATCGGGTTTGCGTGCCCAAAGATTACTATTCGTACAATAAAAAATGGAAACGATAATACAACCTGAGTTTTTTTTTTACTTTAAAGCTCTTGAATTTCTATGAATGGTTAAAACCAACCTAGAAATACAACGATAATTACAATTTCTAATTTTGGATAAACCTGTTATCGCAGTTATTAGGATGTACAGAACTTTGGCGGTTCATATAAATATAACATCGTCAACAACAAGTTTAAATACTGACCAAAGTTGCCCAAACGTTTTTAATACAATATTCGAATAAATTGAGTAACTAAGAACGTTTTTTCACACTACCTACTTTAGTTATTGTTTACATTCTCTTTCTCACTTTATTTATGGCGCCAAAAATAAGATCAGAAACAGAATCATCTCGTATTTAAAATAAAACAAGTTTTACAGCATTTGTCACTCGACTGTACGATGTAGGTCTGTACAATCAAGTGGGAAAACGCTTTGTGGTAACAACATATTAATGAGTTTGAATGATGTGTATGCATTTGAAGCCTACCAGCAGATGAGCAGAATACAGAATAGATAAACTTATTTTTTTTTACAAAATATTACAATAATCTAATTATTATTTTGATGAATCACTTACTGTAATAACACATGAGCGACGACAGGACAATAACGACTCCATATGGCTTCATAGTATTTGATTCCGCACACGTTCAAGTAGACTTATGAATCATTAAAATGTTATAAAAATGTACACAACTGTTCAATAATTAACGATCGTTATAACCTCACATGTCATAAGAATATTTCGCGAAGACTCACTAACAGCTTGATGATAAGCATTGTCTGAATCGTTACGTTCAAATCGGTCGTGTTATGTCACGAGCTGATAGTCACCAACTTACTACTGCAGCCCTCAAGTTAACAATGAGCTCCAGCTACCACAGCGGTTGGCAAACTGCGCACCTTATGATCACTATACCAATTTTGGACGCACCTGAATAAACATGACCACCATTCGTATTCCTCAAAACCAAAGATATGTAATTCAAATTTTAGGAAAGTTTATTTATACAAATGTTACGGCTGAATGTCACTTAATTTTATGTATGTCACAAATTCACGGATTAATTTGGAGTGTTCAAGTGGTCAAGCAGTCTAGGTGACCGAGTGAGCTGAGGAGCTCGTGTGCGTCTGCTGTGTGAGCGAAGCCAGCGTCAATCACTCCGCGGATGGCTACTGAAACTGTATGAAGTGCAGGCGTCGTGCCGCCGGCCCCCACTATGGCAGGTATCCGTCGCCGGCACGACCTTGCAGTTTATTATTATGGGTTTACAGACTACAATTTACAATAGAGTGGCGAGTCGACGTCAAACGATAGTGAAAACGATAATAATGACGTTAGACGCCCAGAACCGTGTTTTGAAACGAGCGACCATGTGGACTTGAATACACAGAACATTGACATGCTGAGGTTGGCATATGTGTTACTTCCCGACACAATATTGAATATTCGGAAATTGGCGGAAATTTCGAAAGGCTTCCGTTACAGGATGTCTTTTGAGGAGGAATAGGCAAAGCTCCACCCACATCCTCGACCAAGACTCTACCATTAGCGTTGGGATGTGACTCTACAGTTAAGCAACGATAATATCTCCTGACCATATTTATTGAAAACAGGTCTACATTGATGCCATTCCAGACGATTAATACACTCAAAGAACTTGTCGAAGTAAGTATACAACAACAATATTACAATACGTTGCAAGTAAGCAAGTACAATCATTCAACATGGATCAGTATACAAACGTAATGTCACAATATTTTAATTGATAACATTTTATAAGAGTCAGTGGAGTGGACAGTCCCATCCCGACCTAGTAAAGCAATCTGTTATGTTAATTCTGTTACATTCATTCTATTGTTATGTAAATGTTGTTTGAGTCACGGTATCGAGGCAACTTGATAATACGCCAAATACATTACGTGTACATAATTCCGGTAGCAGAACACGATAGCCCTTGCAAGACATTACAGACTTGAAATTGTCGAATTGGCCATTATTTTCCATTGACTTGTTCCATGTAAATTGGTGAGTAGACAATAGACATGCGAGGTTTTAGTAACTTAGTGCATCGAATACGCGGGATGGGTATTCTATGAGAGCGCTTTTGATGGTGGGTAAAAACAGAGTCCAGAAAGATTAATGGGTTTTACACCAGATTAACATTATAAAAGTTTGTACAATAGTTTATAGTTCTGAAGAAATACTGGGGAAAATAGGAGCCGAGCTATCTCGCACAATAGTATAAGACATAGATAAAGATACAAGAGTAACTTGCTACTTGCACGATATCGGAGACCTAAATAATGCATGGTTGGTAACCAGCGTGCAGTATGACAGACTGAAAATTATATTCACGTATATAAATGAAATAGGTAACAAGCACATAATACCTAAGAATAGGTAAAAACATTTATGTTCAAGCACCTAACAATAACATTACATTAATCTTGTGTCATCTTAGAATATAACCGCGACAATTAACCGTCGGTATTTATAACTACATTTTTATAACTTATTGTTGATAACAATAACCACATTCAGAACAGAATGCAAAGTCATAGTAACGTTCTTCAAATACAAAACATTAGTTTTAAAAGGTATCTATAAACCTATTTACTTGTACCTAGATAGGTGCTTATACGCCATAGAAGAACTTAAAAAAGTAATTTTACAGTTTTTATTGAAAAATTTAAGTACATGTACATTAGACTTTACCTGTCTACAATAAAGTCGAATATTGAGTGACGTATTGAGTAATTAATGAACGGTTGACATATGTAATTCACACATACGAGCCTTCTTCCTGGTTACAGTAAATAGCTTGGCCATGAAGTTTTTTCTTATCTGAACTAGTTTTATGTGGTATTAGAAGATAATAAATCATATATAACAAAAACAATGATATTGTACACAATAGGAATAAACAAAGTAAGAATACTACGCGATGCACTAAAACAACGTTACTTAAATTAAAATGTTAAAGGGTACATCATTACACCATATGTTTAATTGTATATGTAATATGTACCTTGTATCTACATAGTAGCTTCAGTTATGGAACTTATCATCACAGATTTGACTGCTTCGGTTTTTTCCGCTTAAATATACATTTGCAAGATATTTGATATGAATAAATGATTATTATTATTAAATAGGCTCGGCACAAACGACCATAGCCAGCGGAGACCAGCGGCCTACTTTTTCATATGTGTACCGCGACCAGCTACTCGTTTGTGCCGAGCCTAACCAAAATATAGGGAAAAGGGCGTCGCTGTTACTGGCCACCAGTGGCTGTGTTAGGTGGCTATTTCAGCGAGCCCGATCGGCTCTTCAGGTAGACACAAACTAATCGAGAAGTATGAGGGTAAATAACAAAACCATATTATTTCAAAGCATATATTTATAACCACGCGATATGCTCAAAGATTTTCTATTTTTATAACATTGTGCTCGTGAATTTCTTGACAAACTTGTGCAATTCTTTGTTTATAAACTAAATTACTCATGCACTCAAGCTGCCAAAACAAAGGGCTGTGTATATATTTAAAAATAATTTTCAGGTACTTGTAACAATACTTTGGTTGAATTTCAAGATGTAAGTAATGGGATTACATAATAAAAATTTCTGGCTATTGATATTAATATTGGTTACACTTTTTTATTTTGTAATTTTTGACTATTCTATATTTAATTTATACCTATTTCTACTGTCAACAGCAAACGTGGTTGTACCATAAATGATTGATATAATTAGAAAGACAATAATAATAGAGCCTCTTGTAAACATTTAGACAATTATGCAACGAGTCACAGCTACATTTAAAATAACTAGTCCAAAAATATTGAAGATATACTTACGTTTGGCAAAGAGATGAGTGCTCTTCCAACAACCCATTGTAAATACTTTTCGTTACTTATCATTATAAACATTTTCATGGTATTTATTGCATACTGATTATCTCACAACCCATATTATATAATCCGTTAATTGTGGTTCCTACATCAATGTTAGTGACATAATTTAATAACATAACGTTTTCAAAATAACAACAAATAATATAATAAAATAATAACAAATAGGCAACAATAATAACTGAAAAAAAGCGATTTACGGTGACCGTAATCAGGTACGCGAAAAAAACATTGTAAATATTTGGCTTTTGCAAGCTGACTGCGTTTTATATGGCAACACTCTTGACTTGGTGCACCTACTAAAGAATGGTCGTGAAAGTTCATTGTAGACGTGTCAAAAGGAACACTAAATTTGGTGCCAGGTATACAGATAGACACACAACCGAACCTTACAGAATACTTTGTGCTTTTTAATACTATATTCGGTACGATAGCCGATGCCAATTTTAATAAATAATAAAAAAATTGGAAGACACTATGTTTTTCCATATCTCGATATACATATATATATATATATATATATATACTATAATATAACGCCTTGTAAACCATTCTATGTTCAATAAATTGTGCGAAAACGGTATATAAATTTTAAAGCATAACTTTGTAAGCTTATAGAAAGCAAAAATCGATAAATGTACTTATTAGTTTACAAGGCGTTATGAAATATAAACACTTTGAACTATCGAACCATCTTTAGTACGGTGTAGTGTGGTAAGCCATAAAATCGACTAAAACTAATTGGTGGGTATGCGGTCTCTTAGGTAAGAGAGTAAGGAGGCGGTGCCCTTCGCGAGGATCGCGTGTCGCGGCTGACGGAAGCAGTTGCCCATCAACTCCAGGGTCCTGAAACAACAGCATTGTTCTAGGAACCGGACCGTGTTGTTGCTTATTATAATTCAATGGATAATGCCCATAACAGATATCGATCAATGATGGAATTAGTAAACTTTTATTCATAATGTTCAATAATATTTTCATTTACATTAGTTGGGGTATTTAAAAGGACATGAGTATTTAATAATAAAGGATAACAGACATTTTAACGATTTCATGTCTACCTAAGTTATAATAACTACAAAAGAAATAAACTACGCGTAATTGAATACCTAGTCATTGTGAATCTGCATACCGAGAGCCTATTATTTATTGCATAATCTTTGTGCAGAACAATGATACCTTAGTTAATCAAATAACTCCATCCTATAATTATGTATTATAAAAATAGATTCATATTACACTAATAACTGCATCGTTATTGGCTTCTAGATAAATATTAACCGCATAACCGCAATTGTAAAATTTGTGCAAATAAAAGATTTAGGCAGTCTTCTACAATGAGCAAGTTATTGTGTAAATTCTCATCATTATTAATCGTGGTATATAATTCTTTAATACATAAAATATAAGCTAGCAGTATCCTGCAGTTCAATCTGCATAATTCCCGTTCTCGTGGACTTGTCAAAAAGTCATCATATAAATGTTACTTCTCTATTGGTTCGAAATTTTGTTAAAATCTCATCAATATTTTTTGCGAGAAAAAATAATAAGCGTGCGTTATCCTAAAATCTCGAATAATTAAGTAATAATTTATCATATAAATAGGATAAATAGGCGTTTAGAATTGTTGACTAATCGATTCCTCAATAATCGAATCCTCAACATATTCTCCTACTATTGAAAGAGGGATTTTTTAAATTTAGGTAGGTACAACAAAAATAAATCCATTTTCATAGAAAAAGTTATTAAGTTCTCACCTGAGGTGTGTAAAGTTCCCCAATTCTGGCGGTACGGTGACGATGTTATTATTGGCGAGGTCCAGTACAGCCAATTTCTTCAACTTGGCGAGGGCGTCAGACGACACGTTTATCTCGTCGATCTTATTCTCAGCAGCCAGCAGTATCTCCAAGCTCTCCAACTCGTATACACACCGCGGTATTTTCGTAAACCTAATAACAGATTTTTGAGAATGTTAGACATTGAAATAAAACTACTTTTTTTGGGTTTTATTGCGTCTTATTTTAGTTTTAGTTCTCGACGTTACTAGGTTTCATAATTAAGGGTAGATAAAGATTAATGACGATATTTTAATAATCTTCAAATCGACGGAGTTCGTAAACTTTGTGAATTAAAAGTACATAAACATTTTTTTTTAAACATGATAATATAATAAGATCCAATTTAATGCTAGCATAGTTTTTTATTAAGCCATTGTTGTCGCACTGCAGGTCTCCCTCTCATTCTTCCACTCTGGTTTTCAGAAATTACTATAAAAATTTGTTTATTACTTAAATACTCACTTATTATTAGAAATGACTAGTTCCCTCAAGTCTTTGAGACCGCCTAGTTCGACCGGCAGGTCCGAGAGAGAGTTCTTGCCCAAGTCAAGGTATTGCAGATGACGGCAGCAGTTGATTTCAGGCGGAATACTCGTCAGGACGTTAGACGACAGCACTAATTGCGATAGCGTGTCGCAAACACGTACAATACTGCAAAGAAATAGCTTTCTAAATAATGGCTCATGTAGTGAATTTTAAACGCTGAAAAATATTTAAGTCTCGATGAAAATTTTATGTGATAACACATCAATAAGTTATATAATATTTTAATGGAAAAAAATATGCAAGTATTTTCAGTGTATTTGTATAATAAGCAACAAAACAATGAAATTCTATAAAATACCACTGATAACTGGCTAAACGTTAATTCAGATTAAAAACATCGCCATGTGTAATTTACCAAAGCAATCGGTAACGAGAATTACGTATGATATCCCATAAACTAATATCGCATTATTTTTAATTTTATTTTTTTGAGCAAGGATTTGTGTGAAATGAATATATAAAAAAATTGTACAAACCCAGTTGGTATCGTCGTCAGCTTATTTTTGGAGAAGTCCACAATATGGACTTCCGCGTCAGCGGCGGCAGAGAACACATGATCGGGCACATTGGTCAGGTCTCGGCCTGGCACCATCAACGCCTGGCTTTTCTTTAAAGTGTACCTGCAGGTAAATTGCTCTTCGTGAATAGTGATAATAAACAAACCGTGTAACAACCGATTCAAAAAAAAATACTTTAAAGTATTATCCTGAAAAAACTTAATTCTAAAAGTAACGTTCCTCAAGATTAACATAAGTCAGTAGCCAAAAGCATTTATTGAATACCAAAAAAAATGGATTGTATTCTTGCTAAATAAAACGTCAAAAAAAGTCAACCTCAAAGTCAACAAAATTAGGCAGCAATCGATAACAATAATAATAGATGCAAAGACGCAAGATAATGTTGTTTTAAGTAAACTGTTAATTAATAATTTACAGATTTGTATCTTACTTATCAGGCCAGTCGTCAGGAGTGAGTCTGGTTTCGCTAACGACTTCGTCAGTGATGCGATCTCTTAGAAACTTCATCATCCTCTCGGTGCCTCCTCGGATGACGTCCTGTCTTACAAACGATAGCTTGTTGCCTTCCATGTTTATGCTTTGGAGCTGAGATAGCAGGCCAAGGTTCCTTGGTAACCTAGGAGAATAATACCATAAAATCAACACTTAAGAAAAATACGGCATCATTTTGGCAAAATCCGGAACAGATCTTCAATCTGTTTCGGATTCTGCCCAAATAGATCATAGCTAAAAATTGTCTCGTTCGCCTCAACTTTACAAACAGTTCAATCCAATCGTTTAGGAGGTACAATGCTACAGACAGAACCCAACATACCTCTTAGGGGTAGATGTACTTTTACTTTTATTATTAAATGCTTTTAGTTGAAATATAAATTAGATCTCGTCATCCCAGCCGACAGCTTTCCATTACTAGGCCACCTACGTTATTCAACACACACACAAACACATACAGATAGAACTTTTCATACAAATGTTGCAAAAAAAGTGCAACATCAGTCGTCTATTAGGTACATTAGCTAGATAAGTAGGATATTTTAATGTAATGCAAATCACTAGACAATAAATACAAACACAACTTCTATTTACATACTAGAATACCTTTAAGATGACTTGAACATTATATTTAGAACCAGTAACAAAAATACCATTAAAATGGCAGCTATATAAAAAGCAATCGACTTACCTCAGATGATGGCTAGAATTGACGTGTCATCTAAACAAAATAAGTTATAGAAACTTACTTATTTAAATTGTTATTAGTAAGGTCAAGCCGTTTCAATTTCTGTAAGAGTGATATGTTTTCTGGCAGCACTTCTACCTTGTTGTCTCGTATGTTCAAAACGTTCAGATGCTGCATCTGGTCGCAAAACTCTTCGGTGATTTCCTGATGAAATATACAAGACTTAAAAGTAACCAATGGTCAAAGAAATAGGCTAGCCGCCTTAATTTCAATAATATTAGTTGTTTTTTATTAACAATATTTACCATAATTCTGAGGGTAAAAAAATATGCAAACTAACAAATCTTTCAGTAATGGTGTTAACTAAGATTTGTTGTTTGAATTTGAGTAAATTTTATTTTGATTTTCTGTTACTCTCTAGACTCAATGGAATGAGTATGCAAGGACGAACATCTATGGAAGGACTAACATCTACACTTATCTATTTCTATGTCTACGTACTTTAAGAATATATCAGGAAGGTATACCTTTATAAAGTTGTTAGCCAGATAGAGTTCTTTGAGGGCAGAACAACCATAAAAGTCGGGTAGTTCTTGAATGTCGTTATGATTCGCGTCTAATATTTCCATTTTTCTCAGTTCTCCCAACGGTGGCATTTTCTTTAAGCTATTGTTGCTTAAATTCAATTTTTTCAAGTCTAAAACAGACGGGTATTGTTTATATTTTAAAGGCTTTAATATGAAGTTTATAATTATCCATAGGCCAGGTTTCTGTTCATTAAGTTTTCTTGTATACTTTTCTAATGCGCTAAATACACTTTCTTTGAGGTGAATACAATAGGAAAGCGAAACACGTAAATAACTTTTATTGTTTATTTTTTTTTAAGTTTTAAGTTTGTATTTACTATTATGTATGAACGTAAAGATAAAATATACCGTAGTTTCAAACACGTATTGTTATCTCATATAAATATTTATTGGATAATTAAACGTTTTTATAGTGTCAACAAACTAAATAATATAAATGTAAACATTCTAGCAGCTGTATGTTCTTGTATCTGTAAACTAGTGTCCACAGGTACAAGAACATACGTATTTTGTATCTATGTATATTGTTTTCTTAGGCTGTTACCACACCAATCGATCGATAGTCGATCGATGCCATCGATCGATGGTGAAATGGATTGGTCGACGTCGATCGATTAGTTTCTACCACACCAATCGATCGATAGCCGATAGATGCCATCGATCGATGGAAGAATGAATTGGTCGACGTCGATCGATTAGTTTCTACTAGGTATCCGTCGACCGATGCCATCGACCGGCAATCGACCGATTGGTTAGTCGACCAATATCCGTCGATCGATTAAAGCTACCACACCTATCGATCAACGTCGACCGATGTCGATCGATGGTATCGATCGACTCACGATCGATTGGTGTGGTAACACCCTTAGGTTTACACGACATTTAAGTAAAACTACTTTTTAAGGATCCTGTCGCGGTACATTTTTAATTTTAGGTCCTAACGTTTCGACTTTATGGATGATATATATTATATATCATCGTTCCTCGTCAACATGGGTCGAATGCCAACCCACCAGACGCCCACAACTTATGTGTGATGGTTTAGAAAATCAATTTATTGTATCTCATAAACTTTCCCAATTATGCAACTATTAATTATTGTATTTTATTAAAATGCTACATTCCGCTAGTAAAGTGATTTTCATTGATGATATCCTTGTATTTTGAGTGCATTTTTGAACAGTGACTTTAGTGAAGGTGAACTAGTCGGGCATATAGATATCTTCGCGTAAATACATACCATTTAGTAGTCTTATTTGAAATAGATATTTCGGCGCAAAAAATTGCTATAATGATTCTGCTATGAGATAACATATTGTAAAATAATGTAGGTATGAGATGTTAATCAAAATACATACTTACATACATTCAGTTAAACATTACAAACCTAACAACGAAGTCTTATAAATATTCAATTTCTGCAAACATAATAATAATTCAACCTTTCATATTTATATTTTAATATAATCATAAAGAGTTAATATGTATGTAGGTTACTAATTTAATATATAATCTAGAACAATTCAAAAACATCACTTTCTCCTTCTTAAGCTAGCTTATCTTACCATAATAAAGATACGGTCAGATAATTATGAACCCTAATGTGATAAGAATAGGATTTATTTTACAGCAATGGATAATTACATAATGTTTGGTACATTACCTCGAAGGTTGACAATGTCTGGAGGTAATTCTTGGAGCTCATTATGTGACAGATTCAGTTCCACTAATCTTACCAAATAGCCCATTCCTGGTGGTAGCATTGTCAATTTGTTATGTGATAGGTCCTGAGGAAAGAAATTGTAGATATTAAATTATATACAGATAAATAATACATCAAAAATATCTTTGTTTTTCTTTGCTCTATTGTTGTACAATTTATGCAAATTACTGTCTGACAGTTATTGCAAATCATTAATATGACACCTATTTTCGTAATCTAATATTATTTCTAATATTTTATTTAAGTGGTAGTTGTGCTGAGTTGGTATTCTCTAAGAATTCAGAATTATCTAGAATCTAGATCACCTATCGTCATACCAACCTCCTTAAAATTTGTGATACCATATTGCTCCAATTTATAATAATCTTGGTTTGTATTCAGATTTCTGTATGAAAATAAATGTTTTCTCTTCCTTTCGTCTATCCTACCTAACAATAATTATTATCCTTACCAGAAAGTTCAGCATGACCAAATCACCAAAGTCCGGCTCGATCTTGATCAGTTCATTATGAGATATACTCAGCCAACGCAAGTCTGTCAACTTGTAGAACTCAATGGGAAGTGTGGTGAGCTTGTTGTGGGAAATGCTCAGACTCATTAGGCTTTTTAACTCGCCAAACTCCGGCGGGAGAGCAGTTATGGCATTGTCATGTAACTGAAGAAAAAAAATTAAGACATCACTATAAGAGTATTCATAAGAAAAAATAGTCATGTTTTAAATAGTAAAAAATTTACTAGCTTCAAGATTCAAAATACAATTAATAACTAGTATTTAAATTAAGTCTTTTAATAAATTCAGAATTTAAAAGGCCATCTACTTAACCATCAATAAAATAAAAGCAGAATTAATGCAAAAATCTTTTAAATTATATTATAAATAAATTGCGAAAATTGCACATTTTCTAATTATCTTATGCATTTATGTCATTCACATTTATCTTGTTATCTAACTCACCTTGAGATTAACAATATGTTGCAGAAACTTGACATTTGGTGATATTACTTTTATTGCATTGGAACTAAGGTCAAGAGTCTTGAGGGGCTCCGCATTCCACCACTGGTTGTTATCTGATCTTGCAAAATCAACTTCTTTTGTATCATCCATAACCAATTCGTCGATTTTCCAAACATTGTCAGGTACTAAAATAAAGAATCATAATCTTTCTAATAGTATATTGAAATAATACATATACAGCTTAAAACAATGTCATTTATAATTGATAAATTAAATAATTGAAAAAAAAACAGTCTTTATTTTTTTATAGGTACTCAAATTTAATGTAGGGTCTTTTTCTTAGCTTCTCTAGATATAAATAAAAATCATTCAGTTTTCTGCTGCATGCTGCATGCCTATCATGAATTTACGAGGCATATAACAGACTATGACCGAATAATGTACGCAGATTTTTATCCCGTATTCATATGACGAGAAATAAATTGTTCAGGCTCACCTGTCCCCAGTCCCCTGTTGCTTAAACTGAGTTGTCCGGTTCTCTTCGCTGATTTAATCAAACCGATTGATAATTCATTTTCGTCTGCCTTTTTGTCTTGAAGATGAAACACAGGTCTATTACAAACTTTAATTCGGGTTTTGGATTGCGGTCTACGCGACATTTTTATGACTAAATAAAAGGGAGCGAGCTGTATTTGGTTACTGAACTACTGAAGCGATAACATTATTGTTTTGGTTGGAGTCGTCGTAACTATAATTAATAAAGCTGTATATACATGAACACGGAAAAACAACAACAGTTTATTATTATTTAAGGACTTAAAGACGCCAGATTGTTTCTAGTTTGAAAATTTTAAAAACATCTTTCTATAGATTTTTTGTTGTGAAGGTTGATTTAAAATGTCTGTTTTAATAACATCATTGATGGGTACGGAATAAACAAATTATTGTTGTTATTTTTCTAAGAGCATTGTGAATAAACCTTAATCGAGGTGTAATGTCAAATCTGACATGTGACATTTTGTTTACAGAGTAACAAAGTTCAGAAGAATATAGATAATAAAAATAAGACCAGAGTCATATTTTTAATATACATTTATCTAGGGTCCGGACAACGAAGATGAAAAAAGGCGGCAATTCAAAAAATTAAGCTGTCCAGTGTCCACTCTGGATCTCCCTATGCTGCTTAATCTGAATTGATACCTACTTGATAAATGTTTCTAAATGTTAAATAATATAATTGTTATAATTTTTGTAATAATTAAATAGTTCTTAAATTTCTCTCCGAACTTCTTTAAGCTGTGCCCTATCGGGTCCATATTGTGTCTATTCTATAAGATATTGTACCTACCACCTGATAAGTAACTTATGGAATGCTAATAAAGATTTGAGTATTAAGTATTGTTTTCATGAAAATATGCAATACATTTGTAAGGTGCCTTATGGAAAGGATTTATACAACTCCTATTTGCATAGGGATAATATTGAATTGTTCCATTTAATAACTTAATCCTGTATGAACTATGAATATTTCGGTAAAGACTAGAAAAACGACAAGAAATAATATTTCTTACTGTCAAAGGGAGACTTTACAGCAATTGGCAGCTCTTTCATCTCATAAAGATTTTGATTACATCCATTTTCAATATCACACATTTTTATTTACATACATATAAGACAGCATGAAATCAAAAATTTTCGTTTTTATTTCCTGTTAAAGTGTTACTTATATTAAGTTAAAACTATTGTTACATATTTTAACTAGGTGTACTCGAAATAGAAATTCATTGATACGCGTTACTTTTTAGCTATTTTATGACAGTAACAAAGTCATAAAAAAACCTTTCTTTTTAATTAAACAAGCAACCAGAGCCTAAAAAAAGTTTGTATTTGTATTTTGATTTGGAACATAATTTTATGTACGAACGCTACTTCTCTTTTTCTACTTTTGAAAATACAAGACGATTCAGAATATTAAAAATCAAGCGAATTGATGAATCGATTGAATATTCAATCACAAATATTTATTTTGATGAAGAGTAAATGGGCCCGAGTAAAGTTTAAATAAACCTTGCAAGCCTAAACTTACTCAGGAGTCTTACGTATGGTATTTTCCTAGAAATAGAGTCTACATCCAAGTATTCTAATTGGCTTTGAGGCAAGCTTAAGTACAAAACTTTAATTACATGATACCGACAAAACTTTGACACTAACTTCATAAAATTCGTGGAATATTTTCCAAAGTTATCAGCTAGGTAGGTCCCTACATGAATAAATAAAACTACAGCAGTTTTAAATTATCATTATTTATTACAATTAAACTGTTTGATTTTGTTTTTGCAGATTTCCTAACATTATGTTCGAATCGTATTTCATTTAGCTATCAAGAACAAAGTAACACTTAACATTACGGTGTCTAATAAACTTCTGTCGTCTTAAATTGAACAGGCTACGTTCAATTTAAGACGACTGACAATATAAAGAAGCTCAATGAAAGCATTGTAACAATGGTGGTGATTGAGCAAGGTAGTAATCGCGGCAGATTAGACTGGGCCCTGTCAGCTTCCGTGTTGGGGTCTTGCAATGGAGACTGGTCATGGTGGACGTTTCCCCTTTGTATTGATGCACTCTCCTCGATGCTTCTCCAGTAAAGAGAGGCGAGGGTTGCGAGGCACTGAAACATATTTTTTGAATATAATATGTTAATAGCTAGGTAATGAGCAAAGAATATTTCCATTTTTAATTTTGTCGGGGTTTTTTTAATTTTTGTCAAGATGATTGCTAGTTGCTAGTGTTGTGTATTTAGAAACCCAACTTGATATAGTACCCAATATGAAAAATTGAGATTTTCCCGAAAAAGGCACGTAAAATATCTCCGTCATACTTACTTTGACTTTGACTTCGTTCTCTTTTAAATATTTTTCGGTGATTTTAAAACTTAGCCCCAGTGTGATGGTTTCGAGATAGTCTTCATAAATCTGATGTTCAGGCTTCAGTAATGCCGTGGTAGGTGCTGGCTCTCCATTGATGTACCAGGACAGCTTATTAGATGGCCGAGATCTATCCGAAGTGCAGTTGACGTTCACTTGTTCCCCGAGTCGATACGCTGATCGAAGGCCCGATAGTACCGGCCCTTTGTTTGGTAAAACTGAAATAAGGAACACCTCAAAAGTTAGAATTAACTATGCATACTTCAATGTAATTTTTCAAAATTGCTCCATTTAACTACTTTCATAAAGGCAGGTATTTTTTGTCTCTACGCTGAGTCTACAATTTACATTTGTAAAAACATAAACATTGCGTGAGGTGTTTACCGACAACGTCCATGTCTGCATGACCGGATACGGTGGGGAACAGCGGCTTCTCGCCGGACACCTCGCACCGGTACCGGCCTGCCGTGCCGGACGATGCCACTGACAGCACCAAGCTTGAGCCAGATGAGTCCCATTGCTGTAGAATAAAAGAAGAGCCATTTAGGAGTAAAAATACCTGACTAAGGGACATTTACATACTGGCAATTTGTCGTGAACGTCGTCGCCCGTATATTCAAAAGTAGGGAAAGGTTGGCCTTAAAGAATCTCCTTACTTTATTTCCTATACATATATGTATAGGTCTCTAAATGTCGGGTCTAAATTACAGAAGCCAGCATCCGATTTCATACAGTAGCTTTTTGATGTAAAAAAATAAGGCTTACTTCAACGTCGACTCCAGGCAGCGGGAACTTCTTCCTTGGCTCGTGGTCGCGCGGCACGTGCCGGAAAAACTCCTTGCCGTCCTTGTACCACTTGACGGAGTACAGCACGTCGGCGGGGCCCAGCACCCAGCGGCACGACAGCGCCGCGCGCGTGCCCAGCGCCACATGCGCCGGCACGCGCAGCTCCAACAGTTTCAGGGATATTATACATTCTGGTTCACAAAAAACCAATCGGTATACATATATCCAGTGCCGGTTTTAGTACTACCAGCGCCCTGGGCGAGATTTCTACGGCGCCCCCTAACTGCAATTCAAACCCATACGAAAAAAGGCGAAGGATAATAATGAAATAACCATTTATGAAAAGAAATAAACATTTATTAAAAAAACTAATAAAATTTTACTTTTCTAGCCTTTCTATCGGCGAACTCTTTTATTAAGTTATCAAAGTCGATGTTTTCAGCAATTTCATTTTCGATTGACAAAGTTGCCAAGTTTGTCAATCTAGATTGAGATATTGTCGATCGCAGATAGGTTTTTATCAGCTTAAGCTTAGAAAAACTCCTCTCTCCACTAGCAACCGTTACGGGAATAGTTAATAATATTCGTAATGCTATCCAAACATTTGGATATAGTTCTTGTAAGTTGCGGTCTTTGATAAAATTTAAAACAAAAACAGGAGTAACCACTTTCTGATCAGGCAAAAACGATTTCAGACTTACGAGTTCATCGCACAACATACATCCATCTATATCTGATTTGGAATTTACATTTAATTTCAATTGAAGATCACTACAGAATTTGATAAGGTCGTGTTTTTCTGGAATCTGTTTTAAATTGTACAAAAAAGACCAAGATTCCGAGTACTCACATAACTGTTCAAATCTTTCGTTGAGTGAAGTTAACGTCGTGTCCAAAAGACAGTTGAAAAATTCAACCTCAAATTTTTTTTCTGGAGAAGTTATAGGCTCATCTTGGGCAGTTTCACCAGCTTGGCGCTTAACACGTCGAATTCTTGTTGTCGCTCTAAACACAGGTTCTATTTCTAACTCTTCAGCCAATCCCTTCGCAGTTAAAATGGCGCTTTTAAAGCCCGTATTTCTATATTCTTCCAAGAAATTGCAGCATTTTTTCAACATGTCTGTGCATTTACCGAGATCCATGTCTGTTGATTGTAGAGATTTACTAACGACATTAATTTGAAAAAGTATGTCATACCAGACAACCAATGAAACTATGAAGCCGAAATCTTTTAGCTGTTCGGCTAGTGTAGTAGCCTCATGAGAGACTTGAACATCAGTTTGCTGAGTTTCAATAGCCAAAGTGATTAAAGCGTCATGGACGGCGCTAATTTGATAACGGACTGCTTTAACACTGCCTATTCTTGCTTCCCAACGCGTGTCACTGAGTTTTTTTATAGTGTACAATCCCAAGTGATCGGTCAGAATTTTCCATCGATGAACAGAAGCTGAAAACAACGTAAACAACCTCTGAAGTACTCCAAACAAAGTGACAGATTTTACAGATGACTTAGCGGCATCGCATAGAACGAGATTGTAGCTATGACAGCCACACGGTACATATACAGCTAAAGGATTTATGTCCAGAATTCTCCTTTGAACTCCAATATTTTTTCCTTTCATGTTTGCTCCGTTGTCATAGCCCTGACCTCTACAATCGTTCAATTCCAGTCCGTATTTATTTAAAATATCAATAATAACTTCAGTCAGCCTTTCACCAGTCGACTCATTAACAGGTATAAATTCTATGAAATGCTCTTTTACTGATATTTTATCGACATCTGATGATAAATCAACAAATCGTATTGTCAGTGAAAGCTGTTCTATATGACTAATGTCCGGAGTACAGTCAGCTATAATAGAATAATATTTCGATTTCTTTGCACGTGATATGATTTCTGACTTCACTTTTTCACCCATCAGCTCTATTAATTCATTTTGAATGTCTTTTCCGCAGTAGTGGTCAGAAACATCACCCTTTACAGCTAATCGCAAGTGCTCCTCCATAACTGGATCAAATTTGGCTAGTAGTTGTACTAAACCCAAGAACTTTCCATTATTTGGCGTATATAGTTTGTCGGAAGTACCTCTAAACGCCATATTGTTTTCAGCTAAATACAGTGTAATATGCATTAATCTAGACAAAATATTATTCCACCTTGTAGTTTCCTTTCTAATCAAATGTTGCTCTTGACAATCTATTGTTTTCCCCGTTTTTAATCTTAGTTCAGCCTCAATCCATGAGAGGTAAAACTTCTTATGAAAAGTGCTACTTTCATGAACTTTTAACATTTCTGATAAGTGTTTCCAGTCGTTATATCCTTCAGATGCTAAATTCGACGTTGAGCTGCTATCAAATAGCCGGCAACAAAAACAGTAAACTCGATTTTTAGAAACTGAGTATATTAACCAACGACGCTGAATTATTTCATTGTTTGCAAGTTTTTTGGTAAAATGAGAATTTGAGAAATGTCGCCCTGTATCATTCTTTGGATAATTATCAATGTGAGTTTGCACTGGGCCATTAGTTATTATATGATCAATAATTTTGCTATTTCGAGTGAGTGGCCAAGTGGCTGGATCCGATATATTTGGAACAAGAGAACTAACGTCATCTAGAATTTGTATTTGTTGTACATCACCAATAGTGTCATCCTGAGCAGCATCTGTAATTGTAACACAACTTGTCTCCTCACTTCGGGAAACTTCGTCCACAATCTCTTCAACAGCTAACTGATCTGACTTGTCAGACAGAGACTCCACTACCGATGCATTCGCTTGTATTTCAGATGTAGATGCCACATTAAGGTCTTGATTTTTTGTTGTGATATATTTGCCTATATTCATGAACTTTTTTGTTTTTTCAAATTCCTTCTCTTTTTCTGCTTTTCGTTTTCTATATTTTGACCCAGATGGTTTTCTTTTGAAAGGGTCAACGTGTTCAGACATTTTGTACTAATCAAATCTGCAACAAATTAAATCTGCGTAAGTCCGATCATTTCTATAAATTAATTAAATATAACGCTATTGAGTGAGGACGACCAAAAACGCTTTATATTCAGGAAAGCGTTAGCATACACGTGAACTACGATCGAAAAATCTAGGTAAGGTAATATTGTCATGGCAGCGGAATAATTGTGAAATGTTATATTTAAAAGCTTGTGTTACGTGATAGTGCTTAGATTTGTATGAAAAAAATTACGATCATCCACTCGTTCCCGAAAAAATGACTTCTATGTACAGTCAGATGCAAAAGTCGGTGGACACTTTTCACCTTTAACACAAAGGCTTACGAATGAACAGTGTTCATCCACTTTTACACTTGACCGTACCTCCTCGACATTCATTTATTATCTCCGTGTTAAAATTTCATCAACATTATATAGTCAGTTCCAGAGATATTTTATAATATATAATTTACTTTAAATAGATTACCCCACTTCAAACATAACATAAACAAACAAACAAATGTTACCTCTTTAGTATAATAAGTAAAGATAGTTAAAATAAAATTGTACTTACCTAATTAGTGAAATAATCCGTCATAAAGCAAATACCTACTTAAACACTATTTGCATTTCAACTTTTTGGATAAAACCTATGTCACTCTGTAGTCGGCGACAAAAAGTAAAAAACATGCACTTCGTAACTTAGCGTGGAACGCCTGATTACTGCGTCTGTTTGTTTTAAAATATGTAATTGCGATAACTGTTTTTAAGTGCGTGCACCGATTGAATGAATAAGAATGAGCTGTGTTCCGCTCCATCAAAAATAACGCCAACTCTTTTGAACTAAAATGTTAAAAAGAGATAGATATTGTGTTTCTCTGTGGTCGGGGATTCCCAGTAAAATGAACTGTATGTATGTAGTGCTCCGACCGAACGGATTGAGCACTGCGTTCCATTCTAGTGTTGCCAACACATCGTTTTTTTTTTTTCGCTTACAGAGATGGGAATATAAAGGGGCGCCCCTTAAAGTCCGGCGCCCCTGGGCGGTCGCCCAACCGCGCCCTACCCTAACGCCGGTACTGCATATATCTTGCTATTTTTGCGTGATAGTTAAATAATGGTCTTATCAGCCCGACTTTTGTTTTAAATTATTTTCCTAGACCTGAATCCAGGATTCAGGATTTATGTTACTTTACAGTCGGGTAAAAGATACATATAGTAAGGATAACATATACCAATGATCATTAGCAGAGTGAAGACAGCCAACACGTGTGGCCCACAGTAGCCAGACATTGCTCAGAGGATACCGACATCCCACATCATGTCATTCAATACTTTACTTCTGATTCCATATCGCATACTATTTACTAAAACTGAAACAAAAATACAATAAGCTTATATAATTAGTATCATTTTATATGTAAAAGTTTTCACTAAGTACTATTTTTAGGCCCCATGGGCAGGCTATTATGCTAATTCAAAAAAATATTATTACAATGGTTTAGTCCGTTTATTCAAATTAAAATAACTACTTAGCCCTTTATCGTTGATCAAGAGTCATCATAGACACAAGACCAATGCCAAACAAATGAAGTCGATTGAGATCGAATACTTAATTGAGTGAGGTCCCTTAGATAATTGGACTTCCTTAGTCCCAACTCTGAATTCAGACCAAAATCGTCATTTATTTCTTATCATTTCTATTATGTTTGTATATCTTATTCAGAAATAACACAATTTGTCATCCAAACTAAATGTGTAAGTTTGCAAATTCTAGCTAAGGCTGAAACCCAAATATTCTAAGATTTCTTACAGCAACAAATAACGCTGCGTCGCGTGCCTTTATGTTGTTCCTACAATTTAACGGTCTGTTTCTGAGATATCGTGTTACATACTGATTTCTTGGTATTCAGACTGGCTGTCTGTCAGTTTCTGTTTTATAGATTTTTTTTTGTTTCTGTTTCACTTATCTTACAGAATTTTAGTTAAGTTTTCTACATTCAAATTACATTTTTTACATGATGATTAACGTGTTTGTGTAAATAATTATGGTTTTTTTACGTTTAATTTTTACTCACATTATAGGATTGAATCTTGACCCTTTCCGCAATAAGCCAAGCAGTCTGCCGCTGTACCTACTCGGACTAGAACAATATTTTTATATTGTATGTAGATAGTAGTAAATTATTACGTACTTATTAACAAAAGTTTGTTCCAGATACTTTACAAAAAACAAACATGACGATGATAACTATTAGGAAGGAATTTATTAATAAAAACGATATAATATTCCATGCCTCATAGTCCAACACAGTATAAATTAATATTTCAAGCTTTTCAGAAAGTGTTAAATTATTTTTAATAAATAAATAAGCTTTATTATCTACTTAAAATAAATACTGCTCCTGTAACCTACCTCAACAATTTGACGAATACACTGGCATAATTATAAAAGTTCACTTTTCACAACATTTAAACTTTAAATATAATTTCAATAACTTAACTGCTCTGTAATTAAAATTCGGTTAACGGCTATGTCTGCGTGTATCTTTAGCGGCCGATCACAATCAAGTAACGTTGGCTTAACGTCAACACATTGGGGACCACTCACAATATAGCTTAGGGTTCAAATTGTTATATCTATCTATATTTACAACATACCGAGCTGCCGCAAAACATACAAGACTTTAAAATTATTTTTTGGGTTTATTCATCACGGTTTTTAAGTAGGTATACAGAACTAATTAAGTATTTTGGTTGACCCATTCCGTGGTGGTATTTTCAATTGAATAATGAATTAATTAAATGTATCAATAAACTTTCATTGTGGTAAAAAAAATAGAGCATAATAATATATTACATACCTGCAGTACCAGTTACGGTAGATGGCTATATCTCGTCCGTATACGTAAGTGTATGCCTGTTCCTTATGTAATGTTCCATATTATGTAACCACTAAACGGCTTATCCGATTTTGATAAATGATACATTATGCTCTGAGTCAGAACCACTATTAATAGGCCACCTGACACCTCGATATAAACATAGACTTATATGAATACAATTTGTATAAATTATGGTAAGTAAGTAAACGTACATTTAATCCGAATCCGTTTAGTGCTAGCCATTGACAGAGCCATTACATCGAACGACAAATCGTTAACCAATTGCGGTGCATTGTATTACTGTTATTTGTATCTACAATCAGGAACTCTATGAATCACTAGGGCAATTTCGTCGGGAGCTTTCACGATCGCCATATTATTTGACGATTGTTAGCTAAATTTGGTGAAGTTGGGAGCGGCGTCGGCTGCAGCCCGTAATCATACGTTACCATAACAGTGTACACTGCAAATAGGTCTGGAGCCGTATCATGAAGTTTTAAAGCTGCATATATGCGTTGCGAAAAGAGGCTGTGCTATACCAGCTCTAGCTAGGCACTCAACGGTAGTGGATTTAAAACGCCTCTGAACATGATGCCTTATTTATACAAAGCTCAAAAAAACCTTTTCCTGGTAAAAGTATGTGTAGTACCTAGGTATCTTGTTTTAAGACCTTATTAAATTAATTAGATATAGAATTACTTAATTTCCTAAAACGCTTACGCGGAGTTTATATAGATCTGACGACCTCCGTGGTCGAGTGGCGTACGCACCGGTTTCCAAGGTGTCGCTAGCTCTGAGGTCCCGGGTTCGATCCCCGAACGGGACAATGTAGAAAGTCATTTTTCTACATTGTCTCGGGTCTCGGTGTTTGTGGTACCTTCGTTGTTTCTGAATTCCATAACACAAGTGCTTAATAGCTACTTATTTTGGGTTCAGAGCAATGTATGTGATGTTGTCCGCATATATTTATTTATTTAATTACAGGCTCCGGACGCCTTTGGAGCGAAGGTACTGTCTCTCTGCTGAAGCGGTAGAATAAGATCCTTTGTTTCCATAATTTCTGAAAATCTAATACCCAATCAATACTTTTCCATCCTCGAAAAGTTTGAACCTAAATAAAGCATATTTATAGCTCTATATCCATAATAAGTAAAGGCTTACGAGTAACTTGAATTTCAAATTATAAAAGGGTATCAGTGGTCCACTTTACTGTCAGCGAGAAGTCCATTTGGGTCTAAGCCTGTAAGGGAGAACGTGCAAATATGGACAAACACAATGCCCTTTAAATTGCACCAAAATGACGAATGCGCTTCGGGTTGTTTAGCTTGAACAGGAGTGTGATTCACACTAAATAAAATTAAGACACTATTGAAATGACTGTGAAGGGTTTAAACAGATAGATACTTTATATCCAGGGGCCCAAGTCTGCTATTTACACTCGGTTCAATGTCTTCATAGTGGCGTGCCAGCAGAGCCATTTTCGGAAAATTGGTATTCTACTAAACGTCAAAACGTCAAAATTGCGCATTGGAACGATTTGGTTCAATGTTCAACGACTGTGACCAATAGTTTATACATTTGGTACAAATTGTAATGCGCAATTTTGACGTTTTGACGTTTAGTAGAATACCAATTTTCCGAAAATGGCTCTGCTGGCACGCCACTATGAAGACATTGAACCGAGTGTAAATAGCAGACTTGGGCCCCTGTTTATTTACCTACTTGCTCATCCTGTTGGTGTATAATATTTTGAAATGTTGTTTTATTAAGACCAGAAAAGGCTGCGAGCTTAATTTTTAATTGTAAGTATCTGTCTGTAAGTGGCATATAAGTTATGGAATTAAAGATAAATAAGTACAAGAAGGAAGATGAGGTAGAAATAAATCATAAAAACAGAATTTTGAAAGAAAACAAACGAATGCTCAACTAGCTAAGTATTTACTGTACGGTATTGCCATGAACGTTTGACAAAAGGAATTAATGAAAACATCTCATTAGCTTAAAGTCGACGTTCCTTGAATTGAGAACTGTGCTTTCGTCTCGGTCTAAAGAAGCGTGTTGACAATGATACATGATGCTTTAGAAATATTCTTAAAACTCGAATTATTATGATTAATACCTTACTTAATGCCTTTGTTAGCGGTTTATCTTAATCTTAATCGACAAAAAGAGGTGTAATTTTTTCTTTTTTCGCGTGGTTGATCTATCTATTCGGATCCCATGCGGCTAGTTCTCATGGGATGCCAAATATGCCTAAATCTACCTTTCTATGTATTGAATCTGCATCTCATTATTTATGCACAATGACAGCTGGGGCCCAAGTCTGCTATTTACACTCGGTTCAATGTCTTCATAGTGGCGTGCCAGCAGAGCCATTTTCGGAAAATTGGTATTCTACTAAACGTCAAAACGTCAAAATTGCGCATTACAATTTGTACCAAATGTATGAACTATTGGTCACAGTCGTTGAACATTGAACCGAATCGTTCCAATGCGCAATTTTGACGTTTTGACGTTTAGTAGAATACCAATTTTCCGAAAATGGCTCTGCTGGCACGCCACTATGAAGACATTGAACCGAGTGTAAATAGCAGACTTGGGCCCCTGTTTGTTTGTTAGTTGACATGGGTTTAAAATTATTACAATCAGTAAATACCCAACTTTTTGGTTGGAATAGCAACCACATTTTAACTTATTTGGCGCCGCGTCAGTTCCTTACTAAGATTTATTTAAATATGCGGATAAGGTAAAAGAAACGCGATGCAATTAGTTCGAACTTTAAATTTGGTCATACCGCAGCGATCGGGCGGGAGACTCACACAAATGAGCTAATTTGTTCTGCGCCACCGCTTTTAATGACTTTTTTGGGTCGACTCGAAATCTCGTAATTTAGTAAGCTCTGCATATTTATTTATTAGTCTTATTTTATCTTGTTAGCGTCTTTTTATGTGCGTGAATTACATTCACACATCGCTATTAAAAAACTAAGGCCTCTGCATAAATAAATAAATGTTGACAATATCATGTAGCTACACTGCTCCGAAAATAAAAATCTATTCCATTCCACACGTAAAGTAAAGGGAGCTGAAGCACTTGTGTACCACAAACCCGAGAAAATGTAGGAAAGTAATTTCGTCCGGGGATCGAACCTGGGAACTCGGAACTGGCGACACCCTGAAAACCCGTGTTAGCGCCATTTGACCACAGAGGTCGTTAACCATTATCATAACAATTAGAGATGATGATATAACATAGATATTATGCCATATGTATTATACCTAGTTTGATATACTTTTACATAGCTATATTCAGCACGATAGAGACAAAACTAAAATATTCAAATGTATTCTAAAAGTCAATTCCTAGTTATTTTTATCGGGCCTAATGGCGCAATTATGGAGGTAATGGTTTGTACGCCATTGTGACGGGAACTGAGGCGAGAGAAATGCCGTGACGTCCACTTCGCTCCTTTATAAAAACATTTGGGAATGGAGATTCAACAGACAGTTCAGGATTACCGTTCCATAAGGTTAGGGACAAGCAAGACAATCTTCATTTTTTCTTATTACAAAAAAATACTTTTTAGTTAAAAACATTCATCCAATGATTTGAAAACTTTCATCATTCTTTATATCCCGTACATTTAACTAAATTCTACTTGGTGTTTTACCTGTGCAGATTTGGATACCTTACCTTACTGCTTATTATAGGAATAGGCCTATGAAAAAGTAGAGTAGCTAAGTGCATGTTGTAAGGTACTATAAATATTTCCATGAATTCCAGAATTCAGAATGTCGGGTCGCATCAGGAGCAGTTTTAGTGCCACGACACTAATGTTGGCGTGCTGTTGCTTCGCGCTAATTGCTGGTGCATCTACCAGCGGGCGCTGCAGGATCAAACGTCACACGCACAAAGCGCTTCAGGTTGACCTGAATGGCAGACGGTGCTGGGATGACGTCAAAATCAAGGGCTGCGGTGGTTATTGCCTGACCTATGAGGTGAGGAATTAAATATCAAGCATGAATTTTAGTTTTAATTCTTTTGCTAAGTAGTTAAAAGATGGGGTTAGGTTAATATTTTAATTTTTTTCGTTAATGGCGCTGATTCCAACACACGCAAACTAAATTAAAATTACACCATCGCTATCTTTTTCTAACATACAGCGAAAAAAAAGGACGGCAATAGGACACAACTAACTTGACGTGTCAAAACAGTTTACGTCCATTAGATCACTATATTTTTAGTGCACACCTTTTTGTGTGACAGTTAATTTGTATGAGAATTTTAGTCGGAGCAAAATTTGACAGCTCTAATTTTTTCTGTCCTTTTCTAATTATGTACAAGTGAAAAAGATAGCGATGTCGTAATTTAAGTTTAGTGTGTGTTTAACAGAATCGGTGCCAATATCGAACGCGTATAATAAATAGAACCTCGACATGTAAATTACAGAAATGGATAGGTATAGAATGGGAGCATTCTTGTAAAGGGCTCTCCATAGTAGAATGCAGTTCTACTACACGAACCATATATCCAACCTTTTGAACTCAGCCTTAATGACATGCGCATCGGTAAGGCGAATATAAGTGTAATATCTAATTTACATTACTTAAGTATAAAATTTCGTTCCCTTAGATATCTGACTGGCAGTTCCCGTACAAGCAGTCGCATCACCCAGTCTGCGTGCACGGAGACCGCAAGCATGCCTCAGTGAAGCTGCGCCAATGTGACCCCGGTGTACAGCCTGGCACTGATATATTCCACTACGTCGAAGCCACCTCTTGCAAATGTCAAGTAAGTACGAAATTGAACCTTATGACGGGGACAGTAAAAACTATAACACATATGTGTGGGTAACAGAGTTCTGATTTACAGTTATTACGACAATTTAACTTGGTCCATAATATTAGTGATATCTTTAATTAATTAATAACATTTTCGTATTTATAGGCATGTTCATCAGAAGACACAAGTTGTGAATGGCTTCCTCCTGACTCATCACTTCTTGGCGGACTTGTTTTGAGAGAGGAGATAGAAGAAGAATTGGAAGATAATACTATTTAAATTGTATTACTGGACTATGACATTTTTTAAATATTTCGAAAACGATAATCCTACACTTTATTTAAGGCTGCAAGTTACATTTTAGTGATAATTTTACTATCAAAAATAAATTTCCGAAGTTCGAAATACACTTGTTTTAATTTTTATTATTACCAATTGTTAGTATTTCAGAATTATATGTTTTAAGGACACTTAAATTATATTTTTCACAATAACGCTTCATTGTGTTGAGTGCTCTCGTAGTCTCGTAGCGTGACCATAGACCACAATCCACATTTAAGAATATTTTTTGATATTTGCAACTTCAGTTTATCTAGTTATCAATGGTATATTTCAATCACTGTCATTCGTCGTAAAGTGAAGTGAATCCAATAGATTTAACACAAACATAAAGATTTTACATTATTCGTTATTCTTGACTTAAACATGACATACAATGTATTAATAAATACAGTGAGGTGCTACAAAAGTTAATTACTTTATGGGATAAAGTGAATACAAGCATCGGATTAACACTTGCGATTGGCATCAGTGTTATGGAAAGTATTAGTCATGAAACACTGCAGTGTATTTATTGTTTTATGCCTCTGTTTATGTGTCATTAAATCCTCACATTCCGAAAGGACAGAATCTTTATCATTATTGAAATCTAACTCAACATCGGAGCAGAAAGGATGGAACATAAAACTTGACATTTTCTTTTCAAAAACTTTGCCGACCACGATTACCAGAGCACCCAAAAGCGATGTACGTTTAAAATGCGAAGCTGTTATGAACTATACAAAAGTAGAAAAATATACCAAAAATAAAGGAGGCATTGCTACATTATCCATAGAATCTCCTCCAGATCACATACAGCAAAAACTGTTAGAGAATGTGAAAGTATATTGGTTAAAAGACAATAAAATTATTGACGATAACTCAACCCAGAGAATTAGGATCATCACTAGGATTGATAAGACTAATGGCACAATTGGTACAAATTTAAGGATCAAAGACATAGCTATAACTGACAAAGGAAACTATACTTGTGTGATAAAACAAAATTATGAGAAAAAGCAAACATCACAATTGAAAGTAGAAGAAGGTATTGAAAACTATGAGATTCCTACTTATGCCTCACTATTTCCAAATACTGATATCTACAGTCAAATGGATATTAATGTTCAGTCTACTCCTATTATTATGTCAGAAAATATACAAACAGTAACAAATAGTTCCAATAGCACAGGGCCCCAAAGGCTAGAGCCAATATGCCAAGAGTATTTAGGTGATGTATGTGCTGAGCATTTGAAGGGCCAGTTTGTTTTCATACCTTATAATACAAGCCAGGCAGCTCTTGAAGATAAACTATTGAAAGCTTTTCAAGTAACTAAATATTCAAATGATATAAGTCCTCGTTGTGAAGGTTATGCTGTGCCCAGTTTGTGTTATTCAACATTTCCTATATGTAGAGACCCTTTTGTCACTAATAGGAAATTCTTTAATGAGGCTCGTAAAATACTTGCTTCTTCCACTGATTCTTCTAGTAAAATAAATGAAGAGGATCTGCCAGAAATTGTCTTTGAAAACTCTTATGGTAAAATACCAAATATGTACTCCAATCCCAACAGCACATTTGCTTCCATGTTTGATTTTCGACATAACTCCACTGTACTAAGACGTGTCTGTAAACAGGATTGTGAGATATTAGAAAATGAGTTATGTCAGAAAGAGTATGCTATAGCTAAGAGACATCCACATATTGGACAGCAGCTGACTCTAGAGGAATGCCAAGACCTACCAGAGGATGATCCTGACTGTTTGAGAATAAGCATTGGTGCTGTAATGGTGTCTGATGATGAGTGCTATTGGGAGAATGGTAGTGGATACCTAGGAAGAGTCAACATCGCAAGTAATGGAATGGCTTGTGTTGAGTGGTCTAAACAGTTACATGTTAGATTATCAGACTATCCTGAACTTGCTGGAACACACAGCTACTGTAGAAATCCTGGTGGAGTCAAAGAACAACCCTGGTGTATCATAGAAAAAGATGGTAAAACAGATAAGCACCTTTGTGATATACCAAAGTGTGCTCACAAAATCTGGATTTACATTGTAATTGTATTTTTACTTGTTACTTTAACAATTATTGGGTTTATTATCTGCTTATGTTATAGACATAAAAATAAAAATAATGCTGCCACAATAAGAGACATAAATTTGCCAAATGCTGATAAAAACATCTATGGGAATTCTAGACTGAATTCACCAATAGAAATGAGTGAATTAATTACTAATAACATTGGGGATCAGCCACATGTACCAAGGCATACTCGTGGTAATGGATTCCTTCGCATACCACAGTATTCCCTTTCACAAATAAAATTCTTGGAAGAATTGGGTGAAGGGGCTTTTGGTAAAGTATACAAAGGAGCTCTAAAGAAAAATGGGGAAACCCAGTTTGTGGCTGTAAAGGCACTGAAAGAGAATGCTTCAGCCAAAACACAGGCAGACTTCAGGAGAGAAATAGATTTGATATCTGAATTAACACATGACAATATTGTGTGCATTGTTGGTGTGGCATTGAGAGAAGAACCTTTATGTATGCTGTTTGAGTTTATGGCTAGAGGTGATCTGCATGAGTTCCTGATGGGCCGTGCACCACCTTCAGGCAAAGGCTTGCCACCATTAAGATTACTCAACATTGCTATAAATATCGCATCTGGCATGCACTATCTTGCCTCCCACCATTATGTTCACAGAGATTTAGCAGCCAGAAACTGTCTTGTTTCTGACGACTTCATTGTCAAAATATCAGATTTTGGACTTTCCAGGGATATTTACAGCTCCGATTATTACAGAGTAAGTTTCGGTTATTTGATATAGATAGCATATGAGTAGATCTAACAAGAAAGTAAATTCTCAGTCTAAACATATTTTATGCATGAATAAAGAATTTAATAAATGGTCGCTGATTATCATGAATGCTTGGCATGCAATATTTCTATGTTGCGCGAGAATTTCTCGCCATCACATTATCTATCGAAGATATCAGGGCATCACGTGCATTGATGTTTTTACTGCCAGTGTTATTTTTTTTTCTTTCATTAATATCTTTCAATTATTGAAAGTAGCTATGAGTTGAATATCCTATGTTCAAACAGATTTTTATCGAAAGACGAAAGTATCAATAATTGTGCCATAAAAATTTATATGTTTGCTAAATTATTTTTCGCTTAATATTAAATATTGAACTTAAATTACAGGTACAGTCAAAAAGCTTGCTCCCTGTTAGATGGATGCCTCCAGAATCTATTCTCTATGGAAAGTTTACTACCGAGAGCGACATTTGGTCGTATGGAGTTGTTTTGTGGGAAATATACAGCTATGGTTTACAACCATACTATGGGTAAGCATGGCACACAGCACATAAAGAATGTCTAACACACAGCGACGGCTGAAAAAAGGTTATTACTTATCCTATTTGTGTATTACAGGTTTAGTAATCAGGAGGTAATATCGATGGTGCGCGGCGGAGAGTTGTTGGCGGCTCCTTCGTGCTGCCCTTCATCCATGTACTCTCTAATGAGAGACTGTTGGAAACATACGCCGCAAAGACGACCGAACTTCGAAGAAATTGTTAATAGGTAGGTCTTTATGTACTGAAAACTGTATCTATATGAGTTAAATATTTATTATTTATATTTTTTTTATATTACAAGTATCGCCATTAACAACAAAATAAATTCATGTAAATAATCCCTGTTTTTGTTTTCAGAATCCAAGAATGGATAAACATGGGAGGGTGTCCAGAAACCGCAGTTTTTGAGGCCCCAAGTAGTAGTTTCGGCCACCGACCATCCAGTTCTAGCAGGGACTTGCAAGAGAGAGTGCCACTGCTGCCTCCACATTGCTCTTCATCTAATGGTTCTCTCGCCACTGGCAGCCTGAAGAAGTTCAGTGCCGCCGGGTCTAGTTCTAAAGTTACCGAAGATAACTGTTCTACATGCAGCGAGGTTGGTCCGCCCCTCGCTCCAAAAACAAAGAAACACAGTTCTGGATCCCTCATCGACACTGACAAAGTAGGTACAAAAGAAACTATCGTTAGGATACCCAACACACAATTCGGAAATGAAATTTGAAAATGATTGGTAAAGATAGATAGTCAATATTTAACGTTTTTCTTTGATCCTTCATGGATGGTTAAATGTAAGAAGCATTTTATAGTAAGGTGGTTTTGTGGTTTGTAAAAAGAAGTAGTTTTTGTAACACTTTACTCTTCATTATTTAATAATTTATTTGTATGCGAGTATATCCTGCCAATATCAATTACATTAAGTGCATACAATTTGCGCATGTATGTCTGTTTAGGGTTCCATAGCTAAAATAGATTTATTATTTTTGTGAGTGTGCTTGCATGCATGTTATAAACACATTATTGCGTATACCTAAGAGATTTTGCATGTACTTTTACTTCTACCGATCGCGGGATATTTGCTGGAACCTGGTACAGAACACCTTGTCTCGTATCTAATCTAATATTTTGGTACACTCACTCACACGCCGTGGACGGTCGCTGGGTGCAGTCGAACGTTAAGTAGTAACACCGATAAATAGCTTTATTTCAAAGGATTTTTCAATATATTTTTTTTCGGTATTCGTTGTTAAAATAGTGTCTAATAGAAACCAGTTCGCAACATAACTTTTTTATTTTTAAACTGACATCTTTAATACATTTCAAAACTGTTCTTTATATCTGTATAACGCATCGTTTATACAAAAATCAGGTAAATATAAGGAATGTACCATTATAGTATGAAATTGATATTCAAACAACAGATATAAACAATTCGTGGTACTCGAAGCAGAATTCTGGGCCGACACCATGTAGATGCATTGCCATCGAAACGCTAATAAGAAGAGGAACAATATATTAGTAAACAAATATTCAAATAAGTCATTTATGGATCTTTCCACCAGTATATTAAAATCAGGTAGAAATTCTGAACTTTGTACTAAATTAGTACTTTAAATATATAGGCTTCACTACAGATGTATGTACCGTCAGTATATCTAGCTATGGAACCTTCATAAGTGAGTGTGACTATCTCTTGTATTATGGATGTTGATTATATGCTGCGTGAATTTTAACCACAATAAGTACCTAAAGTGATTAGACCAACTTTATTTTTACCTAACAAATTATTCTTTTCATACATGATTTGTTTTTTTTTTATTTCTGTTTAAATGTACCTAATTGTAGTTTTAATAATGGTTGTGTGCTATTATGATTTATGAGACCTATTTATGTACCTAAATCGCTCTTTGCTAACTAATAACAAATAATTAAATTTAATTGGCTTTACTTATCTATTTAGAAATAAGTCCAAAAAGACCGTCACATAGTTATGAGTTTATTTTGTTGTCAATTATTTATTTTAGATAATTTATTAGTACATTAGGTGTAAACAAATAACGGTTATATTAATTATGGATGTGTTTTACAACTTAAAAGTTTTGAATGTGACATTAGAGCATTGTAATGTCTTTAGCATAAGTATATGTTTGTTAGTTTTATGTAAGTCATCCTGAGATATCAGTGTGTTTTAAAACGTATTATATCCTGCCTTTAAGACATGTTCATTGCATACAACAGTTACTTATAAATGACAGAAAAAAAAAACCGATTAAATTAAGTAATTCCAAATTCATATGTATTAGCAGATAAGACTGACTGAATATATCAAAGCTACATAATTGTCAATACGACATTAATTTTAGATAATGATAAATTCATTTTCTAATCAGAATGAAGTGGACATTGTTACCTGGCGACTAACAATATTCATCTTGGCGGGGGCACTGCCGTGCTCCCAGATAACATCCATCATTGGCAGCACTAAAATAAGATCTCATTGTTATAAAATTGTCTTTACAGTGTTACCAACTCATCACAAGTGGTATTTGAAACCTATTATTATATTTCAATGCTGGCATCAGCAGCCCTTCTTTTTTATATCAACTATGCGATGTGAATTGGTGGCACGTTTACGCTTGCCTGTAATTAGTACCTAATCGTAATGTAAGTAGGAGGTAAGACTTAAATATATTTTTTCCTATCCCAATTTCTTTATTATGAAATTTTACTGTTTATACTTTTTTTTAATGTTTATATTTAGTACTTTCCGTACTCGCCAAAGACTTTTTTTGTATGTGATACACTTAGTTTCTTACCTAGATGTAAATTGTATATCTATAATAAATAATTTTTAAAGTTTTCTAAAAATATCTTTATTATTAGTTAAGGAATCCTTACATATTTAAAAAAATAGAATTAAATAACAATTATTAATTTAGTAAACCTAACTACCCTTAATCAGCAACATTAGGTATCTCCTCTTGTTTTTTCACAACCAAATACTCTCCATGTACTTTCATATGTACTTTGAGGTTGTAGTTTGCTGTAAATCCTTTGCTACACACCTTACAGACATATGGTTTTTCACCTGAAATAAAATATGAATATCTGTCATGACTGGTAATTAAAGTAATTGGCAGAGAAAAAACCGCGCATAGCAATTTGGACTATAAAAACCTACATTGTGCGTGATCGACCTACTTAGCTACGTTTATTTCAGAGAGTCGAACGTAAATAAAATTAAAGTATGATTATTCTATTACCTGTATGTACCCGTCGATGTTTGATCAGTACAGTTGCGGAATAAAACTTGGCTGGACAGTATTCACACTGTTTCGTCCGGTTCCCATCGTGCCGGTCTAGGTGACTTTGTAGGCCACCTTTCGTCTTGTACTTAGCTGGGCATCGTTTACACTCGTACTTTGGAGTAGCACTGTGACTAATCATGTGGTTAGATAACTAAAAAATATGAAATATAGGGTTTATTCAATTTGAAGAAAGAGTGAACGTCGTTATGTTTACATCTGAGTTCAAATAATCATAGTCCTAATTCAGAGATTTTTCCTGAGTGGGAATCGAACCCACGACCTCCGGCATAGCAATCAGGGTCACTAACCACTAGACCAACAACTCTCTTTAAAAACTGAGTGAGTACTAAGAGAAAGGGATAGATTACTTACATTTCCATTAAATTGTCGTCCACATATAGGACACATAGACATCTTCGTTCTACATTTTTTTTTATGTTTATCGAATTGCTCTTGATTCTCAAATGGTCGTTTGCAGTTTTTGCAAATTACCTTTCCCGCGGAATGTCTTCTTATTTTGTGATCCTAAAATAAATTGAATAGGTGGCAAAGTTATCATCACTTAAACAATATAATATTGAGTTTTAATGTCATTACAAACACGATGGTCATAAATTTATCGTCATTGATAGCCCAAATCTAAAGGGAAACTTTTTATACAGACAATTTTTATCATGTTACAACCCTTAGGATCCGAGAAAAAGGAAAATAGTATAATTTGTGCTATATGAGTAAAAGTAGTAGCCCATTGTCAATAATAAATATAATAATGTGTTTTATTTAAATTAAATGGCGTGTGAAACCGTGGTCGTTCTCCATGCATTATGAGTTATACAGGGTACTTATATATTTTTAGAGAGGTCTTATACTGAGTATATAACAATCTTACCTTTAGCCCAGAACATTGTTTACACCTGAATCCACACAAATCGCAGACATACGCTTTTTTGTCACTATGGCTCCTAATGTGCGATTTCAAATTGGCCCTGCTTTGGAATCTGATAACAGATAAGAAGTTTTTAGTATGTATTTTGTGTCATCAGACATATTATTATAAGCCACAGCAAATAATATTATCTTTTATAACAGTTAATTAATTTATACAACATCCTTACAAGAAAATGAGGAAAAAGAAATCTGTTAGATTTAGCTAGCATGTTACATTATATAAATGTGTTAGGAACTCACCCCTTTGAACATATATCACATACGAATTTTACATCAGAATGTAGTTGCCCAAAATGGCTGGTCAGTTTTTTTGGTGAATCAAATTTGGTATTACAGTATTTACAAGAAAGTTTTAGGTCCTGAAAATTTAAACAAATGTATACATGTACATAATTTAAATAAGTATTTATTAGTCAAAACTTACAGCTTCTTTAAAAAATGGTTCATAAACATCCAATAAATAACCATTTACACAACACACTGTACAATACAAGATGTTTAAATTTATTTCATAGAATTTATTTTATTTATTATGCTTATCCATACTTACATCACCCTCAATATGCTCTTTTCTATAATGAAATTCTAGATATACAGAAGATTTGTATGCTCTTTTGCAAATGTGACACATATGCTGTTTCTTTGGTACATGCATTATTCTATGAGCAAAAACTTGTGAAGGACTGTTAAGACATTCCTGACATAGTTCACATCTTCTGCAATTACGATGACCTTCAATATGCAAGATAAATTCACCTTGGGAGTCAAATGTTTTGGGACAGATGCCTGAAAAAGAAAGATTGAAATTAATAATTTAAAGGTGTATTTAGTAGTCCATTTTGATTGCTTTTATCTAGAAGATTAAGTTGTGTCCTTTATTATACTATCAATAAATTACATAACATAATTATTTTAAATTAAATATTTATAACTATAAATTAACACTTACCACAGTGCCATTGGTTTGTATTTTCAGTAGGAAAGTTCTCTATTATATTAGACTTATTTTTTTTTATTGACTTCTTTGTTATCCTTATCTTCTTGCGTGCTGATTCAACTTTCACTATAATTGGTTTCTTTTCTAAAAAAACAATTTCAAATTCAAATTGTATACAATGGGCTTATGACTAGCTAAAACTGTATAAGTAAAAAAATTAATCACACTTTTTAGATCAAATTCCTGATTTGACAATCATCCTAAGAACTGGTATTATCCTTGGATACTGCAAAATGGGTTCAGAATCAAAATCAAAAGGTTGTAGAGATAGTCTGATCTTTCATGTAAAATAGCATGTTGATAGTTAGGGGGAAGAAATTTATTTTACTTTACACCACAAAATGCACAAAAATAAGTATAAAATTAAATGATTATACCTTCATCATAGTCTTCAGTAAAACTGTTGTCTACATACTCATCAAAGGTATAATCAATGTTATCTACATTTGTGTCTTCTATTTTGATTTCAGTATTAACAGTTTCCATAGCATCATTTTCAATTTTTAAGGCATAACTTTCTGTTTTTTCAATTTCATATTTAAAGATATTTGTTTCATTTTCTTTTTCTTCTTTAACACCCTAAAACAGTTATCAACAAATATATTGTGTATTCATTTTATATGTGAAACGGTTCATAAAGTCCATTTTAATAAGTACCTATGACAGGCCCAGGTATGTCTAACAAAAGTTACCAAAATATACTTACAGTACTAATAACTTTCCTCAGTGTGTTTTCCGATGTAATTGACTTTTCTCTAAATTCTATAAAACTTTTAACAGTTTCTAAGCAAGTCTGACATGAATCTTGTGGCAATCCATCTAATAATGTAACCTAAAACAAGTAGGTTGTATTCAACTGTACAGATAAAAATAATTATAACATTGAAGAATAAAACTAAAATTATACTTTACTCACGTTCAAGTTAGTTAACATATTATAATTAGTAACAAAATTTTCATCCATGGGAAAAACATCTTTCTCTGTTGTTAAACAAACTCTACACATTTCCATTGTTTAAAAAAAATATGAATGTAGCTCTAAAAAACACATAATATATCTCAGAGTAATATTAAGCTCCTAAATCGTTAATAGTCGTGTTTAAAATTAATAAAGTAAACAGTTTTCTTTCAGCTTTCACTACATTTCATTTCACACCTGTCTAAAATGATAAGAAATTGATTGACACATCTGCTGTCAAATGTCATTTGACAAAATCTTAGAGTATACGAAACTAAAGAGTGAGCCTATCAGAGTTTGAACCGCAAGCACTAGTGTGAACTAGTTTTGTCGTGAATTATGTATGAAGATGGAGCTTCTCGTTTTAAAAAAATCTATCTAAAATGCTAATATTATCCTAGAAATGTCAAAACCATCGATATTTTTGTATATAAGTTTCTCGTTGTGCGAAAATTTAAGTTTAGTTTTAGCCCTCATATTTGCTATGACTGGAAAAGGCCGTTAAGCTGTGCCTGTTATTTCACATTTTAACATGCAAATAAAGATTTTAAGTTTGAGTTTGAAATTAACTTAAAACAGAATGCGAATGTACGAGTTACAGACACAAAACTGCTTGGCACAAGGGGCAACTAGCGATAGTAGCAGTCTATGTATATGTTTAGTCTATGGACAGAATGATCTATACTGAAGTTTCTGTTTTTTTTAATTCTCAGAACAATGACTAAGGTTTTATTGTTATAAGATATTTCGCCGTATTGGTTACTATTGGTCGACAATACTATCTAGGCTAGTAGAATGTTAAATTAAAACAGAGGAAAATAAGTAACTATTTATAGCAAAATTAATATAATAATAGGCTAGGACTGATTCTTATTCATTAATTTTAAATTAAAATGGATTACAAAAAACTTTTTCACTTCTTTTATGTGGCTCTCTATTATAAAACAATATTTTGCATTCACGTCTTGTACTATTACAAAGTTTAGCTTAGTTGCTTAATCCATAGAGCAAGAAAAGTATGTAATAATTTTAATAAATAGGGTTTGGTTTAGTCCATTCCGTAATATACTTACTATACTCTATGGTTTAGTCTATGCTTGTCAGTCAGTCAAGGGCGGAACGTCAAAAATTGTATAGGTACCTATCGATTGTGCAATAAATTCGTATTTTAACATGATATTTTATAAATTGCGTACCTACGCATTTAATTTATTGTAATGAAAATATTAATGATTTTAAATTGAAATGAATTAAGTCATATCCTCAATTGCGAACGTTGTGAATGTCTTGATAAAAATCGAGGATTGAACATCTTTTTCTTGTTGTTTGTTGTGAAAACAAGAGAAATTATGGTGGAAAACGGTGCATCCAGTGGGGGTAGCGATAGCCCTAGTGCGACCTGCACAAGATCTGGTTTACTGGAGACCCTGGTGCGCGGTGTATGGTATCGTGTTCATTGTACGCTCGAAGAGGATTATCTTAGTGTGTGTCTGGATGATGGGTACGATGCGACTACCACACTCAACGGCACCCTCAACAACAACAATGTCGAGACTCCGAACAGTGACTTTACTGAAGTCCCTGAAGCTATTGCGAATCAAAAACGCCTCGTGCAGGTCGTTAAGTCAGACAATAATGGTTTGGGTATATCAATTAAAGGAGGGATAGAAAACAACATGCCTATATTAATATCGAAGATATTTAAAGGCATGGCTGCAGACCTTACTGAGCAGCTATATGTTGGTGATGCCATACTGTCTGTGAATGGGGAAGACTTGAAGGATGCAACCCATGAAGAGGCAGTCAAGGCATTGAAAAGAGCTGGAAAAATGGTTCAGTTGGAAGGCAAGTATCTAGTCACATTTATATTGCTACATCCAGTAATAGTGTAGAGGCTAACTAATTTGACCTTAATTGCAGCTGTTACAATTCATGGGAGCTGACTTGCTAATTAAGCTATTTAGGTCTATACTAATAGTGTATGAATGAATATCTCATCATTAATGTGAAGTATGATTATTTATTTGTAGTGTTTGCTGGATATATGTATCAACTGTAATTAAAATATTGACCTTGACATTTTTATGTTAAACTAACCGGTTTTGAACCAACCAGTCAATTAAAAATATTAATATGTACATTTAGGCATAGTAATATATGTTTTATACATGTTTTTACAGCACATCAATGTGCTGTAATGTTAGCATATTAACAACTTATTAAATTTTATCACATCAATGTTAACAAACCAACTGACAATATGAGTTTGCTGGTGTAATATTTTGTAGTTGCTAAATTTAAAAAGAAGCCTGCTTAATGGTAATAATATAGAACATCTGAGGTAAACCCTATTGAACTAAAAAATGTTTTTCAAAAAATATAAACATTTCTGGAAAATTTAAATAATGATAATAATAAAATTTAGGATAACCTGTAAAATATAAGAGATCTAAAAGATAATAAAATAATATAATAATAATCCAACCTGTAAAAGTTCACACCGCTGGGCACAGGCCTCCTCCCATAGAAAAAGGGCACGTGCATTAATCACCACACTTGCTCACCATGATTAGTGATTTAAGATAAGATCTCAAATTTTGGAATCCAGGTTTCCTCACGATATTTTCCTTTACTGTTTGTCAGAAGTGTTAGAATAATTGTAAGAACAATATTCATCAATAATAATAAATATAATATTCTGGAACAACAGTGAAAATCAAACCCAGAACCTCTGGTAGAGCCGTCAGAATTGGTTAAAAAGTCAATTATACACACAGAACATATACATATTGATAGTTTTGGTTTCTTTCATATTTATTTTCTTTCTAAATGTAGTAATGTGATGTATAATGTAGCCTTTAACACTCTTTGAGAATTTTACTATCAAGTGCAAAAAGAGGTTTTAAAAATCTGACCAATCAGACAGGTGTTCGAATAAGCAAACCTTATTTTTATAAATATTAATATAAAATATAATTGATTAAATGATAGTTATTATCTTCCTCATCCCAAATAGGAAGCCCTGTGTTGAACTAAGTTTAAAAATTGGAATAGGAAGTCATGTTGCCTATAATTCTATTTTTTCTACAGTCAAGTACCTCCGTGAAGTTACCCCATACTTCCGTAAAGCATCGATAATCAGCGAAGTGGGTTGGGAGCTGCAGCGTGGGTTCATGTCAGATGTGCCGCCATCACCGCCGTCCCCGCGGCGACGCAGAGCCGACACCCGCTACGTGCCACTGCTTATGGCTTGCATTGCTAAAAATCTACGACATCGTGATCCTGGTAATTTTGTTTCTACTTTGGGATTTCTTTTTCTAGTCCTCAGCTTGCAGACAGAAGAAGCCTTACAGAGACCTAAATATCAATACCTGTAGTAAATCAATAGGATAAGATATGCTGAATACTGGCTTGTAATTCAAATTAAGCCTCGTTCTCTCTGTGAGAGTTTAGGGCGTGATGTTTAGTATACAGAGTTTACCATTTGCATAAGCTGTGTATATGACTGAGCTCAGTTACTTAAATAAGTCTCATATATTTAGTAAGGTTTAAGTGATGAGCTTGTAGTTAACAGTATTAACTTGTGATGTTATAGAGGACCGCACGATTGAGATCTACTCCCCGGACGGCGTGCACGCACTAGCGCTGCGTGCCGGCAGTGCGCAGGGTGCGGCGGGCTGGCACCGCGCATTGCACGCGGCCGTGCGTCGTGCCGCCCGCGCCGCGCTGGCCCGCGCTCGCCCCCGCCTGCGTCCGCTGCTCGGCGAGGTGCGCTACGCCGGCTGGCTAGCGCGACGCCCTCCACAAGATCATGTAATTATAAGATACCATTTATGTAAAGACACTAAGCTTTTTGTCACCATTTTCGGCTGTTATGTCTTGACAATTTGTTTTATAGGATGTTTATATTTATGACTGTGAATATTCTTTCTCAGATGAGCGCATCAGGTGGTTCCGATAGTTCCGACGAAGCTGAAGGATGGCAGCCTACTTTTGTGGCAATAACTGATCGAGAAATCAGGTAATAATAATAAACATTTTTGTCAGTTCTAAATATATGATACTTAAAAGAGCACGAAGGGCACAAAGGGATAGGATTTTCGTGCTCATTTTGAAAATGTATGTGCAGTTTGTAACGTAGGTATTTTTGTGTGTCAGGCTGTACGAGGCGGCGCCGTGGTCGGGGTCTGCGTGGTGCGCGCCGGCGGAGTGCGTGGGGCTGGCGGCCACGCGGCTGGCGTGGTGGCGGCGCGCGGGCGGCGGCGCGGCGGCGCTGGGGCTGCGCGCGGGCACGCCGGCGGGGCTGGCCGTGCGCGCGCTGCGGGTCGACACGCCGCACGACCTGGCCGCCGTCGCCGGCGCGCTCGTCGATGGCGCACACCATGCCGTGCGCGACCAGACCGACTTCACCTTCCGTTAGTATTCGCACACTTACATCGACGACGATATTGACGACACATGCCTGACTGAATCTTAATTAAACTCTCTACCTGTGTATAGTAATGAACAGAACATAGAAAGAAAACTATACATATATTAACCATTTCCCTGTCCCGTGAGTCACATATGAACATTTTTATTGTTTAACTATTGTGTCTACTGGCGGGACAGTTAAGTTGATAAAGATAACTTCAATTATACAATAAGTAAATGGTTTATCAACAGCAGCGTAGTTACTCTTGATTTTCAGCAGTATAATAAAAAATATAAAGTTTATGTAGTGAGGTTGGTGGTTGATATTAAGTACCTATGTGTGGGCAGGCTGTCGGTTCCGCGGAGCTTGCGCGCGGCTGTCGCTGGGCGTGGGCGGCGTGTGCGTGTGGGAGGCGGCGGGCTCGCTGGGCCGCGGCGGCGCGCGCGCGCTCTACCGCCGCCCGCTGCACGCACTACGAGCCTCGGCAGATGACGACCGATCCTCGCTCTGGCTGCACTTCGCTGACGACGACACTGTGGTAACGACACATTTTATACAACGCCATAAAAGTAAAAATATGTATTTCAATGTGATTTGATTAAATAATGCTGTATGACCGATTTTTAGGAGTTGGACATGGAAGGCAACCCTAAGCCGGCCGTGTTCATCCTTCACAACCTGCTGTCAGCGCGCGTGCACTCGCTGCCGGCGGGCGCGGCGGGCGCTGGGGGCGCGGGTGGCGCGGAGGGCGCGAGCGAGTCGGAGGGCGCGGGGGGCGCGGGCGCGGACGCGTCTCCCCTGCTATAGCCCGAGCGTGTCGGTGAGTACCCGGCCTAACACACGCCCAGTGCAGCCACGGCGCTCCATGGGACTGATGTCGTAGATAGCGACCGGTATTGTAACTACACTGTGGGCGTGAAACACTAAACATAGGAACTTGACATGTTTACCTTTAGGTAATACGGCAGCGAGGATTTTTGCTTCGTAGATTTTGTGTGCATTCTCCCACCTTCGGTGTGACAGTGCACATTAAAATCAATTTGTAATGTGAGTCAACGGTAGGATATTTTTTAATATCTATTGTACTGTAATTACTACTTCCTTGCTAGATGAAGTTACGTTTACACTTTTAAACTAAAACCATTATTTAATTTGTACCAGTGCATCGAATCTCTTGTAACTACTGACGAATCTGTGATGTTTAACATTTATCATAAAGTCCCTTCATATCTGACCTGTATCAATAGTGATATTTTATACCTACACTTATTTAGTGAATGATGTAGTTCATAGAGCTATTTACCAATAAATGGAAGTCAGTGACTATTACATATTTAAAAGCACTTTTTATCTAATAATTCACTTGTTTAGTGAAATTCAATGGCAACGTTGAACAAACTAGAAACTAACCGCAAACCCGGAACATAAAACTGTTGTATATACATCCTACCTGATATAAAAATATTGCCAAAGAGTTGAAAACGAAATAGACAATACATTTCTGTGCATAGTTGCCATATCGACGTTGTCCACGCGACCCGCGACCCGCGAGCGATCGCAGCTTGTCTCGGCAGGACCTCCTGCTTCGCTTTATATGGCTGTCATTGTTCTTCCAAAGATATCAGTTATTTATTGTTTTGTTTGAAATTGTAGCTTAATGTAGTGTAGATAAATTGTAATAGTTTGAATTAACCATAATATATTTTTATAGTTTCGTTTGTAAATATATAGGTATACTGTTTTGTAAATGGTACATTCCCAGAATGTAGATTACATTTGTTGCTTTAATATTCGTAGCGTTTATCTCAAGTAGGATAAGGTAAGGTTTCAATAATAATGTATATTGTGTAGTCACATGTAAGGATGGCAATACGCGAGGTGATATCTTACATATTAATGCTATTTAGTTTGATATCAAATCGCAGCAGCTACGGTTGTTGGCATCCATGTTTTAAGTACACATGCATGTACAACTCGGTCTGAAGAAAGGTAATCATTTACTATAAGATTGTTTACTTTTGTATAATCGTGAGTATTTTATTATTCTTAAGGAATACTGTCTAAAATATACTTGAATACATTCTTATCAATAAGAACTTACACTTATTTGTATAATACTAAATAACTAAAACGAACATTTAACTTATTCTAATTAAAAAGGATTTACTAAATCAATTTAATTGTATTGTTATGTATGTTAGTTTCTAAGCTGATAGTAGTAAGGTATCAACTCTACAGATAAGCTGTTATTTCTGGGATACATAAAGAAAACAAAGCAATGCAAAAATAAAAATCCTAAATTTACTAAAACTAAATTATAAAAACATTGAAAAATACCCTTACATATACTTTCAAATATAATGCTTCCAGTAACTGAAAAAGTAGTGTTCTTTTGACTTTTTAAATAAATTATCTAATATCATCATAAAAAAGGCCACATTAATTAATAAAATATTTTACGCAAGTTCAATACTGTGTTATGTAGGTACATTATTTGACAACAACCCTAGCGTTTTTTAACTTGCGATGACTGCAATTGCGGGACTACATATCAAAACTATTACATATACATATATCAAGTTCATGCGGCAATCCTGTTTTTATGTTTATTGCCAGTCTAACGAATATAACGGTCACTAATTTCGTGTAAAGTGTAAGCAAGTTCTCGTGCGCTTAACCATGCTACAGTGAAAACCTGTTGTATTCTCTGATAATTAAATATTTATCTATTTATGTACATATGTCTGTAAAGTTGATTACCTTTCCAGTGTTTGGTTGTCACTACGATGTAAAACTACTGATCAATACTATAGTTACCATTTTTTTTTACCTTTTTTGGTACCTACCCGTTCAGGAATCTCTGTTTTTAATGTTAATGTATCCGTATTATAAATGATAAATTAACGCTAAGATACTAAACTTGTAATCTCTTAGAATTTCTACTGGTGACATTCCTTCATACTATGATATTACTTCTGCGCGGCGAATAAAGCCAACGCATAGAATAGACTGTATAGAAGTACCATTGTCAACTGTATTACTTTTTTTACGGTTATTTTATTCGAATTACTTTTAACAACATCACATTTTAGACAAAATATTTGTTCAACATAGTCTTTTATTTGTGGTGAGATCGTTGAGTATTATGGTTCCATTGTGTATTTGTCTATTTATGGAAAATTCAATGTCTCTCAATTGATCTGATTAGTAGCTTAATTTCCAAACATTCCTCATGTTACAATAATATTGTAATTCCATTTGATTAAGCCCTATTCCATACGTATTTAAGATTCTAGAAATGTTGTTTGAGTTATACATAATTATTTATTATTTAAGGACATTATTTTTAATTGCACTATTGTGTAAATTCGTTTATTTATTAAATATTAATAATATATTTGTATTAATACCAGTTTATTCAGAATTGTTTAATGATTACGTACCTAGTGTATCCTAGTCTTGCAATTGAAGACTGAGCTTTGTTTTCACATTTTATTTGTTGTAAGAAACAGTGGCATAATATTTCTACACCGTCTGCGCTAGATTCATAATAAATTCATAAACAATTAGTATCTATATTCCGTTATATTTAAGGCAATAGTTATTGCTTGGCAAAAAAGAGTATATGAAACTAAACAATAATATTTGTTGCGACACTAATACCAACTACGGCAACTTCTAAAAAACCTTTTTAATTACAACAAAAACCCAATACCTTAACCTACTATATAAAAATAAGTCGGGTTTTCCTTCCTGACGCTATAACTCCAGAACGCACGAACCGATTTCCAAGGCTTTGCATTCGTTGGAAAGGTCTCGGGTTCCGTGAGGTTTATAGCAAAGAAAATTCAGGAAAAATATCAACAGAAAAGCGGGAATATCTTTTTTTACTCTGGTGGCGAAACGGAGTTTGCCAGTTTAGTATAATAATATGTTTTTGTTCACCATTTAGTAATTATAATCTTAAAAGGGACAAGTCATTACACATTACAGTCGCACTAGTCAGATGTGCTTAACATTACTGTGGGCAGAAGTAGTATTTTTAATATGGCCTCGCATTTCAGTAACACCCTACATAGAGAACCTCATTGATTCCATACTCTTTTTTGTCAAGTTAATACATTTTTGTGAGATGCATGTACGAACCGCCGTCGGTAACGGTCTGTTCATTAAAGAAAACGAAATGCTTTGGTGCTCTTTAGTGTGGAAATCTAATCGTTTTATTCAATATATATATAATCATAAAAAAATACGTGACTTTTTATTTATTTTTATACGATAGTGCCAGTGGTTGAGAATGTTTCACAGATCAGCAGATTTTTTTATGACAAAAAATACTAAATTGTCATTTGCAGTAAAACAACTTTATGCCTCAAATAAGCATCTACCTGTAGATGGGAAAACCTAATCTAGTGTTACTATTTATACAAATACTGTTATTTAATTTTAAAACTATTACGCTTATGTAATGAACAGACCGGATTAAATTGGATATTTGAAACGGATTATAAATAAACTTAATTGAATGTATTCCAACAGCTATTCGTAAATGTATCTGCGGTCGCGCCACGCTATAGTCGAATTGTATGATTTTAACTACTATAAGGTTTTCTAAAATGTGTTTACAATGCTAGTTGACTTGTTTCGTAATACGACTCATGAGTAGCTGTCATAATTATTGTTCATTATCATCTGTAGCTAGAATCTGTCATTCTGTCATGCATTAAAAAAAATAAGAATATAATATGGGTTTTTTATTATATGCTATTCCACTATCCTACCTTTTCGTTTTTATAGAGTTGCTAATGATACAAATATTAAGTTGATGATGGCTTTAGGTAGGAAAAAAAATATACATTTAAGTAGTATGTATCTAGGTATATACATCGACTCCTATCTTATAAACAAGTTAGCAGGTGTAGTATTGACCTTGTTGCAGATGGTTGTGCAGGATACAAAAAAAAAGGTTCGAGTTATTTAGGAATATAAATCAACTGTAATTAACTAGGTACAAAAAAAAACATAACCCCTTTCAGCAGGAGCTAGCAAATAAATAACAAACGCGGAAAGTAAAGTTCTTACATTCTAAGAAGATAATACTAGACTTAGTATTATCTACTTAGAATGTATAGATATAGGAGTTAAGTACTAGATAAAGTCGATCAAGTTGGATTGTCGGTTTCCTCCTCGAGGCGACAAAGTGTAGGCGAATCGTGTTGTTCTGATGGAGTCTACGTTTCATTAGGTCGAGGGGCTGAGCACGGGGCGCTGGCCGCCGGAGAGCCCTCGCCGCCTACTTCAATACTCGGCTTATTACAATCTATACAAAAGCTGTTACGTCACGGCACATGTCACCCCATTCACTACTCTATTGTCTGAACCCTACGACTGAATATGCTTTAGCATGCGTGCTTTAGTATGAATAGTCGTGTCTGCGCTATTGTTTCGTCTTTCTATTGGAAAGCTGACATAAAGAAATTGGCTGTCTGCGTTTAGTACGAAAATCGAATTGTTTAAAAGTTAACAAAAAACATCAGCATTCAATCAAATTAATGAAATGGGCTCCATTTTATTGCAATACGACTTGCTTTCAATCAATCGGTTTGATGAGTTTAGTCATTGAACAGAACTGCGCAACATAAATAAGCAAATATTTTTTATGTCGTTTAGGCATTATCACGCTGGTTTTTTTTTCTATAACAAGTATATTGTTGCTGAATTTTATAGACTTCCTCTCATGTTTTTTTAAATAAATACCAAATACGACACCATATTACAAGTATAGTTCAACTTTCTAAAAACACCGAAGAATCAAAAGCAAGCTTACAAGATAAATTGCAACAAAAAAAAATAGGTAAATTAACGAATAAAATAAAGCACTAATAACGTAACTATCGAAACTAAAATATAACTAGAAATGTATGTAACTGTGAAATGTAAGTTAAACAACATCGCAACGTTCTGCCATGAATAATTTCCTGCAGATCTGGCTGCGATGCCGACGTATCTGCGACTCGCTTTTGCCAAAACGTTGCGCTGTATATCGTTGTAGCTATTCTCTTGAGGTTGAAAACGTTACTGGTCAACCCGTGTATCTTGGAAAATGAATATGTTCGAATTTACGACTGTATTTAATAAATATATTTCCTATATTCAGTTATCTGTAATTTATCCTGCTGCTGCCTACCTGTCCCTTTTTGTACCATTGTTTTTTTTTGTAAAATAAGGCACGACCTTTACAAAAATGAAATCTAGTCTTTCACAAAAAAAAATGTAGGTAGGTAGCTAGCTGCTTGTAGTCTAAAAGCTAAAACTTTTATTAAATCTGATGTTAGCTTTTTATATCTTGCCTACTTATTAGGCACTAAAAAATCTTTTAGCTGTCCGGCTAAGTTACTTAATAGAGGCGAGACGAATACCTTCATCAGTCTAACTAATATTTAGTTAGAAGAAAGATTAAAAATATAATCTGTAGTGACTGTGAGAGATTAGTTCGGTGGTTCGATAGGCTTGTTATTTAAACTTAATAATTAACGTTCGATGAACAAATGGCATTGTCTTGAAAGAGCTGTCACTAAGATCAATTTAATGAAGTATATTCAGGAGATTTGGTTCGCTCAGTCCGATTAATTTCGACGCTATAAATTTAGTTTAAACGTCGTGTACCCCCTCCTTCCGCATGATTAGCGGATGTCTGTCGCGGACATTTTCAATTGTGCCTAAGTTATCGCACTTTGATGTTCATTAAAATAAAACGTCTCTACTGGTAGACTAGGCTTAGAAGCTGTTTAATAGAAATATTATTAGAGAGTAAAATTGTTTTTATGTATTTCGAATATTTTGGGATGGACATGGATGAGATTGGCAAAGAAACTGGTGGACTCTCATTTTTATTTTTAATCGGCGCATTTTTTTACGTATCAGAATTATTGGGACGAGTTCAGGGCCTCTCGGTAGATACTAATTATTTTGCGATATGATCACATTTTTTTTAACAAATTCATGAAGTGGACGTGCGTTTAACAGTTCGAATCGTCAAACGCTGATTATATTATTCAATGATCTGACCACACCGTTGAGTAATGCGGCCGAACATTTTACGAAGTAAAAACATTTCATAATGTGTCATGCTATCGACGATTTCAGGTACGTAGTGATCAATTTAATCACGACAGATTCAGTACTACAGCATACCCAAACTAGATATTTACCGTGTGATCTCGGCTTTGACATCGGTAGCGATTCCCGGTATTGTTCAGTACCTAGTTAGTATATAAATACCTAGTCATATAATTACATACAGCCGAACTTAGCTAAACAACGGTGCAAGTTTAATGTGGCCGTTCTGGGAATAATTAGATAAGATGTATACAGACTCGTAGATTCTCTTGAATAACTTACATTATTAATTAATTTCGCCACTTATTCTTTGAAACATTGAAGTTTTTACCTCAATCTCACGAAAATATAGACTTGATTATAAGATGGAAAGAAAAACAAAAAAAAAAAAATCCTTACTTTTCGTTTGTTTCTTCAGTGTCACTTCACTATTTTATGGTTTCTTTTTCATTCGAGTTATTAGAAGCAAATACTCAAATACAAACATATAACAAAACCTTTCATATTGGAAATTAATCAGAAGAAGTAAGAAAGAGTAAGAAAAGTAAGTATATTTTATATACTACATAAATTATTTTAATGCGTATAAATTATTACATACCTATCCTCATAAAGAATCTTCGTAGTTACAGCCGACTTTAATGTCTATATATTGCTTCATTAGTTAGAACCACAGTGGAAGTTCAATGAACTGTAGCGTAATATTTGTAGAATTTACTGCGCCGCGCGCCATTGTCGTTACGGACCGCTACGCCGTAGCACATACCGTAGACGGCAATTAATGCTACATATAGTTGGCATTGCTTTCCTAAGACCAATAAGATGTTAGTGTTGTTGTCATTGCTTTTCTTATAAAATAATGGTTGTATTTGGGTCTCCGAAACAATTCTGTAACATATACTGTACTGTACATATTTACTTGGCCTTTGTTTTATTAATATTGGAACATTCATATACCAGCTTATTTTCGATATCTTCACACCAGATTCTTATTAATCAACTCTGGCTTTTAATCATATATTAAAGTACTATTTTAACTTCGATCGAACTGTTCGCGGCCATAAATTGTGTTCCAATTATAGAGCTTAATCAAGCGTAAACTACATCATAATTTTTAATATGGTGTCAATTTTCATATTAATATACATTATTCATCATCAGGCTAGCCGGTCCGAGCATGATCGGAACTTTGGTACAAGCTGATTGGGGGACCAGCGTAGATACTATGTACTGGCACAAATTACCGTAGACGATATTAATATGCCTTCAGAGAAAATCGATTACTTATTGTATATAAATAGTGATATTATTTGGTACCTAAAATATTCTGATATTTGCTGCTGATTCGATGATAAAATACCTTGTGTAATTTGAATTTATGTTGCTACACGTTTAAACAAATAAAATAACGATTGATTTTGCAAATCACTCATTCATCCATACACGTACTTTTCCCTGATCATAAGTATCAAATAAAATGTGTATGAATGTAATCAAATGATGATAAGCAAGTAATAAACACGTAGCAACCGAATGCACGGTACTTGTGCATTGCCTCTTAAATAAAAGTTTCACGAGCGCGCACTGTAAATCATAATTTTGTGATGTACTGCAGTAGGGAGGGATGCAACGCTGCGAAGTTACTCGTTGTAAAAGTAATTTAATATGTAGGCAGAATAAATACGCTGCTGGAAGCAAGCATTATAGTGAAACTGACGTTAGCTAACTTTATATTAATTCTTGTCTATAGGTAACAAAGGTTTAATTTAGGGAGTTAGTTGACTTAAATATAAACTTAAAATTTCCGGCACTCTTGTATTCTTTTAAATACGATCTTAGAAGTGGTAATTGTGAGTCATAAGTAAATGTAATCTTGTTTACACTCATGTGTTACAATTGTATATATTGCTCTTTATGTTGTAGCAGTCAGATTTATTTACAAAATACCGGACTTGCGGTCCACCGTAACGTCCTTAACTACATTCAGATATCATTCGGTTAAATTCATTTATCGTTGGGATTGCATAACAAATATCAAAATATTCAAGTGACAATTATTGCTCATAAGGGTTCCATATCATTTAAATCCCTAAAATGCTTTGTTCTGTTAAATATTTTAATAAGTTTACTTCATTAAGGACATAACCCATAAGTATATTTTCATAAACATTATTTTATTTATTATAAGTATATGCACATATAATATTGGTTACAAGCGTTATCTCAATATTAAAATACTTAACTATCTAATTTAGTTGGTGTAGTAGAGTCATCAAATCCAGTCAGTGCACTCCGCAGCCCTCCCCGAATCGATTCGTTACCGTAACAATATTATTTAATGGTACGTCGCGGACGCTTTGAATGTATAAATAATTGTTTTTCTATCGAATCCTGAAGTCTTGGGGTTGTCGTAAGGGGCTTAGTGCGAATTTAATTTCGTACTTACGATTGATTTGGACCAACTTAAGCGTCAAGAGCTCGTGATGTCAAATTGGAGAGACACTCGAACGATTTCGATACTTAGATGCGGGACTGGCATGTGCTTACGAAATAAAAAGTAGCAGTGAGACTTACATACGAAATGTCAAGTATTTTTTGCTACATGTGTGTATATAGGTACCATATAATTATATCACATTGAATTGATTGCTTTTCCGGATGCTCGGTGTCTAATATTACAAGCTTGATCCACTTATAATCAATTTCCAATAATTTTCTAATATACGTATAAACTGTCTAGACAATTTATTAAATGTAAACAACCTAAATATCTTCTTTTATCTCAAAGTAACGCCACATAGTTGTCGAGATTAGAATTTAATTAAATCTTTGTTTAATTATATATACAGGGTGTACTAAAGTTAAATTCTAATATTACACATGCCGCCATAGGCATTTCTCTATAACAATTTCTTTTCATGTCTTCTTAGACTTAATGAATACGGGCCTTCAGCGTAATAAAGACGAAGTATTATAAACATAATTACTTTATTCTGGTATTTTGGAAACAATGTGAGAAGCATTGGATGTAAGGCAATTTCATCCGTATTTTAATCAAAGGTACGGTTATAAAACATCATGATATAACACGTTTAAGGTATATTATGAAAGGATCGAGTAAATTGAAAATTTCGGTAATGTATTGCAGCTGTTCACAGATTTATAAACTACCTTTTTGATTTTAATTGTACCTAATGGATGTTAAACAGTTTGTCCTATATTCTACTTTCTAAGACAAGTTCCTAGAATTACATTAAAGGAAACCTACAGTTTTATAATACTACTTTCATGGAAAAGTAATTTTTTAACCCAGAATTCACTCGTCGGTAAATATACCTACGTACCAAAAGTTAACACATCAAAAGTTTACAAAACTTGTTAGAGTAAATAGATATTAGAATTTCTGTTCTAAATGCAATTTGGATGCATCTGTTACGGCCATGACATGACTTAAATAAATAATTTGTAGACCGAACTGTTTTCAAACAATTTAAATAAATGTAACCTAAATCCTTAATTTAGGTAATTACATTTTATAATTAATATTCCTGGATACGGCGGGGAGGCGTAAGCCAGATAGACATCGCGGTATAGAGGGTAGTTGGGTACGTTAGTTTGCAATTTTCCGCCCGGCTGGTCACGACTTGAAGCAACGGAACCAGTGCATCTATATGACGCATACAAAGATTTATAGTATTACGTTTTGCATGTAAAAATCGTATGAAGCCTAGGCTTGTTGTATACGAGATTTCGCCCCATATTTTGCCCCGTATTGCCGGGAGCAAGTAGGTTGTTGCTCTTTATAATACAATACCAGTCTCGGCGGAATTTGTTGGTAATATTTACGTGACGAGAGTACTAACACGCCGATGGATAAAGCTAAAGATAATTTTTACAAGCTCTCGTTTTTGAGGTTCTGGATTCCAAAAGAAAAAGTGACTGTCCATCTATCAAGAACTTTTTTTGGTTAGATATCAAGTTGAAACATGCTGTATGACCTAGATGCTGTGAATAAATAAAAGTTATTACATATGACTGTTTATTTTAACAATCAATGATGTAATCGAAACTTATGGGGAAAGTTATTGAACTAAACCTAGAAATTTGAACAGAAGCAATATTTGTAGCTACTAAGATTTTGTAATCGCTATCTACGGTTGAATAAATTATACCTTACTAGAAATGAACTAACTATCGAAGTGTGATCATTGACAGAACCGGATGTGTTAGGTCGACTCGCACTTGACCAGTTTTTGTTTTTGATGTTTCGTTGCGTTGGTATAATATGAATTATTCTGATCAAATTCGTCATTGCTCTGTCCAATTTATACAGGTTTTGTGGTTAAGTGAATGTAAGGGCTATTAGCCAGAATAATTAACTTTACAATTTAATAAATATTTTATTACACTGCTTAGTAGAATTTAAACGTTTTAAAATGTATTTCACCAATTTAAATTTCATAAATGATTTGGCATTAATTAATTCACGCAGATATTTATTTTATATCAATATTTATAATTATTAAAACTGCTTTCCATGATCTTTTAATTACAGAAGCTCTAAAATTTTGATCACATATTAGTATGTTACCTCATGAAATCTTATCACAGTTTTTGATCTGTATGAGAACTGTTCTTGTATTATGAACCCTTAAAGCAGCACTGCTGCCGTGTGGAAGCGAGACGTCGCATTACACTGCGCGTATTGGTATCTCGCTTCCACGAAGGTAGCAGTCTCTCTTCAAGACTTCATGGTAGGCCTTCTTTCTTATCTATGCGTGGCAGGAGAGCCGTGAAGAGTCTTTTACCCAGCAAGGCCAACACGCTGATATACATATTAAAAAATATTTTATATTAAAGAATAAGAATCGTGTATAAGTCCCTTTAACACAAATTTCGCATCAGAGAAATGCTCATGTCACTCCTGCTATCTAGTCCTTTATTTTAGAACGTGCGAGAGGAGCATTTATCCTCGGCACAAATAGCAGTACCTGTGAATTATCTATTAGAGTACAGCAACATGGAATCAACATGAAACGCGCTGGGTGCATTGTGTGCGCCGTGCAGTTCTCAACAAAGTGACGTTTATTGACGCTGACTAAACATTAATGTCACTCATTAGCACATCAAACCGGCTGACTGGATCCAGTGCACACAAACTGATAGCACCCGCCACGTCACAAAGCAAACTTTTGTGACTTAACGAGCCTCGGAAAAACTATATACGTATAACTACATACACAATACAATAGAGTGTAGACTGATTTGATGTGAATTCATGCGAATTACTTGGGTGTTACATGTTTTTGGCAATTGTTATAACATTTTGGAAAAGCGCGTGGTTTGTGTAATAAAATTACGTTTTTATGTATAATTTGCTCCTATTCATATATAAAAAAATGTATTTAGTAGGTCCCCGTAGAAAACTAAATTTTCTACATGCGTTAATGATGATAAAAATGTATGGAAGTGACATTTCTATCCAATAGGTCACTATTTAGACGCATCATCATCATCATCCAGCCTATAAACGCCCACTGCTGAGCACAGGCCTCTTCCCATATAGAGAAGGCATGAGCATTGATCACCACGCTTGCTCTCTGCGGATTGGCGATTTCAGGTCCCAAATTTTGGAATCCAGGTTTCCTCACGATGTTTTCCTTCACCGTTTGTCAGAAGTGTCTTAGAATAATTAAGAAAGTACATATAACGTTGAAAAAGCCACATTGGTAATTGCCTGGGTTCGAACCTGCAACCTTGTGCATACAAATCCGTTCATTGAACCGCTAGGCCACTACGACATTTTTATTTAGCCGCACAAAGTATAATGTACCTAAGTCCAATATAAGTAAAATCAAAATAGGTAACGACGTCATTTCCCATCCCAAAACGATAGCGGAAGCTTTTAATAATTTTTTCATTGATAAAATACAGCCAAATCTGAGTAACAGCCACAACCCTAAAATTCATACAATAGACCGTACTAGTAGTAGCAAATCAATGTTCATGGCTCCAAGTATACCAGATGATATTAAAAGAATCATAATGTCCTTAAATAATACAAGTAGTGTGGGATATGACGGTATTGCGACTGAAATAATAAAACATGTTTCGGATGAAATCTGCGGTCACTTGAGTCATATAATTAATCTCAGCATTAGCGCTGGAGTGTATCCTGATGCTCTAAAAGTTTCCATAGTCAAGCCAATGTTTAAGAAAGAAGATAAAGAGCTAATGGAGTTTTATCGGCCTATTTCACTCATTCCCATTTTCTCTAAAATTTTTGAGAAGTACATATATAAGGAATTAAATTCATTTATTCAAAAAGATAAAATTATATGTGAGGAACAGAAAGGATTCCAAATAGGTAAAACAATTAATATGGCTATCTATGATTTTTTATATAATATTACATGTTCCGTAGATAAAAGGAAACCGGTCTGTGGAGTTTTTTGTGACATGACACAAGCCTTTGACTATGTGCATCATGGCAGGTTAATAAATAAACTTGAGGATTACGGTATTCGAGGTAAGGTTAATGACCTCATTAAGTCGTACTTACATAATAGAACTCAAATAACTAATATAAATCAAATTGACATGAAAAGTAAAAGAGAAATAGTTTTTGAATCCACTGAACGTAAGGTTTCGTATGGTGTGCCACAGGGCAGTGTTTTAGGTCCTCTTTTATTTATATTATATATTAACGACCTTCCGAGAAACATACCTCAACCTATGACACTATTTGCCGACGATAGCACCATAACGATACCGGGCATAAACGCTGCAACCTACGAAAAGGAAATCAATGAATCCATAAATCTAATAGTGAAGTGGCTAGTGGAGAATAACATAAAAATTAACCTATCTAAAACTAATATAATACATTTCAGTCAACGGATAAATGGCAAGAGTAATTTAAACATAAATTTCAATGACCAACCAATAGCACAAGTAGATTCGACGAAATTTTTAGGGCTCCACATAGATAAAAAATTGAACTGGAAACCTCATACTGAAAACTTATGCAAGAAAATGAGTAAAGCCGCATACGCCCTGCATACATTGTCGTCTTTAGTAGGTGTTGAGGCACTGCTGACAGCCTACTATGGTCTAGCAGAGTCTCATCTACGGTATGGGGTTATTTTCTGGGGCAACTCGACAGAAAGGGAAACGGTGTTTAAGGCCCAAAAGAGATGCATACGTTCTATGTTTAAAATAAAACCAACTGATAGTTGCGTCCCTTGCTTTGAAAAGTATAAAATCCTCACATTACCATCTCTTTACATTTTAGAAGTAGCGCTTTTCGTAAAAAGTAATCCTCATCGTTTCAGGCTATTGAATGATGTAATTCCTCGAAATAGACGCGATAATGGCAGGATATGCCTTCAGACTGCAGGAACAGCCCTTATGCGCAAAAGTGTTTTTTGTATGGCTCCCATAATATTTAATAAATTGCCTAAAAGCTGGAGAGAACTTCCTTTAAGAATATTTAAAAGAACACTTCAAAGATTTCTGCTAAGTAAAGTCTATTACAATATCTCAGATTTCCTTAATGATAACGATTTTAGTGTTCCGACTGTTAGTAGGGAGAATGATAGAATAAACTAGTACCTACCTATTATGTAATGCTCATTAAATATATTGCATGCCGATTGGTAAAATATGGCTGATCTATGTACATTTATGTAACTAAACAACTTTATTGTACCCATATTTGCAAAATAAATTGTCTTTGTCTTTGTCCTTTGTCTATGACTTCCGTATATTTGAGGTATTCGACTAGTGAAACATTTCCAGATTACAGATGAATGTCAATAATTTTAATTAAAATAATGTTTAATTAATAATAATTAATACTTAGACAAGACAACCAGTAAGACAAGAAATATAATAAGTAAAATAGAATTATTCTTCACAAGAGGTATTAAGAAAGAATAGAATGTTAATTGTAATTTTTTTCTCATTAAATCTTTTGCGGTAAGGCGACAGTCAGGTAGGTAGGTAGGTACAGTAGGAATTATAGTTGGCTTTGAGCTAAAATAATAACAATATCCTGGGACATCTCACATACGGTTATCTGATCCCAGGCTAAGCAGAGCTTGTGTTATGGTAACCAGACAACTGATAAACATACTTATAGGTATATTTCTAGATACATACATATTATAGATAAATTACACCCAGACACAGAACAAATGATCGTGCTCATCACACTAACATTTGTCCAGAGTGGGAATCGAACCCACGACCTCTGGTATAGCAGTCAGGATCACTAACCACTAGTCCAACAGGCCCGTCGAATTTTTGCAATAATTAAAAAGTGACAAAATATTTCCTTATATTTACAAAATAATATATCAAAATATGTAAATTAAGGCTAAAAACCGGGTGGTGTTAACGATGATGCAGGAAACTGTATACCTAGTTACCCAGCAACCACTTCAGGGAATAAAGTTCATGTTATTTAATTTCCACGCCTGTGGTTACGAGCACGGAACTGTATCAACATTTGACATTAACACTGTTACAAATGAAAGCACTTGCAAATATCTTTAGATCAAAGGTGTTCGTCGCCTAAAGGCTTCTAGGCAGACTCGTGTACACAATGCCGTATTGTGTTCCCTTCTGCTAATGCTAGATTACGTTACTCACTCATGTTTACTTGAGAAATTGTATTCCAGCATTCTAAACAAGAAATAGTTAATTACAGCTTGCGACTTATCAAAAGAAACATATTAATATTGGACATGGAAATATGTAGGTAGGTAGAATGCTTCGCTTCAGTCGAGCTCTCCGGGGAAATGTTTTGACGTTATATAAACGTCATATGTTAATAAAAACGTCAACATACGTCAAACTTGTCAAATTTCGAATCCAAGCCAAACATTTTAAATAGGATTTATACATTTCTATCCACACTGCGTCGGGTTGTGTTGGATAAATTCTGTACGAATGGAGGAACTAATTTTATATTTGCATGAGGCACTAGAGGTGTATAAGTTAGTGCAGCTTGCGCAAATTAATGTGGCGAACTTTGTGTGCTGTGTTCGCTTCTAATTAATAATACACTTAGCCTTAAGATATACCTAATGTTACTGTAAAATGTAGGGCAGAAAAACCATTATAACACTAACTACCTGCGACTACACTTAGTACCTAGGATGTAAAATTATTGTACCCTTATGTGGTACTTTAATATAAAAGCACAATTTAGAATTTATCAAATTCCGGTCATTACTAAGTAACAAATATCTTCATTGCTTTTCACATTCATACAATGAGTAGGATATAAACCTGTAATGAATAAAAAAATATAGGAATTTAACTAAAACTCCGAAAAAAATTAAGGCTTATTTCTTATATTAATAGTAAAAAAAATTGTTTCCTATTCGACTTTGACTCTAAATTCAGCCTTATGAATGTCTAGACATTAGCTTGCTTACTGTACTGTAGCACAATCTAGATGGACGGCGAGGTTACACAGGTCGGTTCATGTATTTGGGGACAGCCGTCGTGTTGTGTCCCCTGTTTGTGCTTCGTTAGACGGACCATTGATATCCTTGTCTTTGAAATCACAATTGTGCTGTACTATTCTATCCAATTAAATAATTAACTAGGCATACAGTTGAAGTTTAAACACCCGTTGTTAAAAGCTTAATGAGCTGAGCGTAAAATGTAAACAATGTATACAATGTTACTTATGTGAGGTATGTTCACTGACTAAGAAAGCAACTTTATCGAGATATTATGTTGAAGCAAAAATACAAAGAACTTTTTTATCCCTGCATAAGTGTATCATGCCATAATCTAATTTAGCGTGCCTTTTAACGTATGCATCTTGTACGACCTTATAAGGACAAGCTAAGTATATAAATAAACATTAATCGGCTTCTAAGTCCAATAATTTCCTTCCAGGAAAATGTATTATTCTATTTCGTAAATACATTAGTCATCATACTTTGAGAAATTGAAAGCTAGTCCGTTCAATTATTCATGACAACTTAATTTAAATTAAAATGTATATCTCTAAATTGCCTGTTTTTCTCTAATTAGAATTGAAGCTCAACTGGATTTAGTCTATTTACAAAATAAATATTTGAACGGCGGATAGCGGAAGATTGTTGTTAGCATATTTTATACACCGAAGCTATTTCAAGCATTTATTGATTGCCTTTCTTCAGTTTGCTTTTTGGCGAGTAAACAATCTGTTACAAGTTTATTTTTGATCAAGGCGCAGAACATAGAATATTTCTATATCTACTAACATTATGTTTTATAATAGGTAAATATTTTTGCTTGTCGCATAAACGTAATATTCATAAAATTCTAAATAATAATAAATTCCCAGGATTGTACAAATCGTAATGGCCAATATTCTTTGAAGATAGCTTTGTGGAATATTTATAAGTTAAATCTTGCGAAACAATGTTTCTGTCGCAATCGCAATATCCTCCGTTTTCCCGTACTTATAGCATACATAAGCTGAGTTACTACTACGTATTCTAATTCTTTTGTATCTTTTGTTTAGAATTATTATTTATAAGAAGAACAAGTAAAGCTGTATGTTGCTTAATGGTTTTTAAAGATTGCATTTATGATTCCGTTAAAAACACTTTTTACGTTGAATTAAATTATAATTGAAATTTTCTACAGAGATTAAGAATTTTATAATTAGAAACAAATACCTTATTTGGCTACCTTCCTATTTTTATGTTTTGTATATCTTGCGATAAAATATGCAAGAATATAGTCAATAAATTCTGCACATCTATTTAAAAAGTTCTAATTTAATTCAACAGCTCGGTTTTTTCAAAGAGATGCTGGTTATAGATGTTATTTTCAGTGCACTTAGAGTAAGAAACACAAGGCGGTGTGAGGCGGTTGCACGCGTATTTGGGAGAGTCGGGAGACGTGCCCAAGTGAGGTCGTTAGCAATCCGGCTTGAGTGTCACTGGAGTTTTGAATTAATGTCTTTCCGATCGTGATTACCTGGCCAAGGAAACGGGCCAACAGCCACTGTGACGTTCGTGACTTAATTAAAGCGGACAAAAAAACGTTCGCCATTCAAATCGTCAAGTGTATCTCGGCTTTGTTAGACGAAATTGAAACAATTGATGCTTTGATGATTCCGTGACCCACCAAGCTACTTTGACCTCGTAACATAACAATAAATATTTCCATACATTTAAATTAAATAAGTATTTATATTTTATATAGCTGTTGTAACGGCAACAGTTAAATAAATTTCAGTTTAATCTTGATGTACATTAGGTCCCGATAACGGCGGTTTGAAATTCTTAATGTTTGGTTTAATGGTTTCGTTTTAATACATTTGGATTTTAAAATGGAATAAAATAAGTTAGCTGTTCTATTGTATTTAGTAGTCAAAACATTATTGTTATACCAATTTACGTTAGCAATGAATGATTAAGACAATCCACCCTTGATATCGAGCTACCTCCGAGTATCTGGCTCTACAGTATATTCTGTAGTTTTATCAATGTAATTCTAACTGGAAATCATGCTTTATTTTTGTAACGATTTAAAGCATACTAGTTTTTTTTTGGTTTTCCTATTCATTAAAAATACGTTCTGAACGTAAGGGTTAAGCAGCAGAGGTCATATTTTATAGAGGATATATTTTTTACAGCTCACATACGAGAAAATAGAATAATAACAAATTCCATGAACACTTAGGAGCTTAACTCAGAATTAAATTCTTTTACAGCAAACCTTTGAGCGATAGAGAGATTAAAATCTATTCAAGATGAAAAGAGGTGTAAAACCGGCTATATCTGAAAAACTCAGGTAAAGTTGGGAACTGTATAGCATCATTAGCTTACGTTCCACTTTAAAAGGAGATCATATTTCGATTTATTTTACAAATTTAAGAGATATTCTGCAATGTGTTCTGTGTTCGGTAAGTTTATTGGAGCGTAGAACTTATTGTTGTGCAATAGGAGCACACAATTGCTTTGACAAGACTATCTGGAAACCGTACATAACGTTATCAATAGAATCAAGTCTCCCAGCTTCGAAGTTATTATTACAAGTAATGGATTTTAATATTTATGTTATCTCTGTATTTTGTTTAGATCAGTTAATTCAAGGGGCTTGTGGCTAAGAGTCCAGTTTGAGGGCTTATAAAGGGATGGGTGATCATTTGTACGCACACTAACCCCTTCGTGTCACGGAAAGAACGTTGCTCCCTGTATTCATACGTTGATCTTTGACAACATTACATTGCTGACAACCAGTTACACGATGGGCAACTACGTTACCCAGTAAATGGGTTGTGGATATCATATTATAATAGGCTGTTGCTTTGTGTAGAGCTCTTTTGATTCCATCGCAGTCGGGTAAATAAGGTATTCAGCTAAATTCAGTGAGACTGGAATCCCAACAGAGTCAAGGACAATGCTAGGCAGAGAGATTTTTCAGATTGAGTTCAGAACGTTTGCAAGAGCAGATTGTATCTGTCGGTAGCCATTCTAAATCTGTTTTAAAATGTCGGAATATGAGCTATATTACAAACGATACCTATCAATACTAGTTAGGTTACCTTAATTTACCCTCCGAGATGTTCTTATAGCCGTGTGCACATGACCTATATACGTACCCACTCTGTAGAGAATTACCGTCATTACCGACGTTATATTTATTACTAGCTTGTACACAGAACTGAAAACCGTCTTGAAGCAGATTAAACGGGAAAGTTTAGGTTCAAATTACCTGGTAACTTTGTAAGTTTTCTTATTTATCTTTCTAGAAGATATAGACGTTACCTTAAATACCTAATACAGTTTCCTTTGTTTATACAGGAAGTCTCTGCGAGGTATGCTCCGAGACATTTTGTTTAATTTTTATTAAGTCTATTAAATTCCTTAAACTAAGAAAATATGAAAGGAGTTTCTTAATAAAATACCTGAGTGACTTTATTTACTCTAGTTAGACGTCGAATATGTTTTAAAATTATTTGTATATTTATTTTAAACTAAATACGTTATAGCTACCCATAAATTATATGTGATTACTTTTTACTATATGATATGAAATATATTTTTTTATTTGACTAGAAAATGGCTATTTTCACCTTCACTATTTCACACATAACAATCATCTAAATAATGGGTTCAGGTTAGTTCATAAAGTTCCACGAAATATGGGTATTATAAAAATCACATTGAGCCAGTTGGAATATAAATATTTTTAAAATTACACTTTTATATAAGCAATAGCTCCTAAATAAAATGGTATAGACGCTGTTATTCAAATGTAGAAAATTACAGGTTACGTATTTCGCTCCAAGTTACTGTTAACATCATTTGCTTAGTTTCGCTTAGAATTAGCATAACGTTATAACATTTTGATCGGAGATCCCTTCGCTTTGTAATATAAACTCACTTTTGAATATCATTGTGGCTTATGAATATATTGCAGGATTATAAAAATATTGTGATGTTCAGAAATTAATTAAAAGGGAAATAATTGATGAGTTCTCTGAACTTTCTCCGTAATGTAACATTTTCGTTTTGAAGTAATGATGTGTATTCACGGAAAATATGTTCTCAATTGACTTATTGTTCTTGCTACATTTACTTCCGGTTGATAACAAGCCGAATCAAGTGATTTATGGTTGCTCTGTTAATGAATGACCGAGATTTGCAAATATAACAGACAATTATACAACGTCTTTCAAGTCAACTGTTCGGAAATCTCTCCGTAAAATACCAACCATTTTAACAAACTCGACAGTCAATAAATACGTTTGTAATAATTTTCTTACAACAACTATTGAGATCACTTTTCAATATGATAACACAGATTGCATTAGTCGAGCGCTATAATAAAGTTTTAGCATAAAACTAGACAAAAACTAAGTAAAATGTATTACTCTTGTAAATGTGTTATTACATAAAAGTAAGGATAGTTTTTGCGGCGTACATAATAAGTAAACGCCGGGACGAAGACAAGTGTAATGAAAACAAGTGCCCTATTTAAATGTCTGCCCCCTTATTTGAGTTAGGGCGATCTCGCACCTGAGCACAGGGGCTTAAGGAAAGGATGCTAAATAAATATTTTCTAAATGGAAAGGATAAAGGGCACGCTTCAGCGATAAGTTTCTCGAGGTAAGGTGAACAAGCAAGCCAGTTTGTGTAGGTTCCGACAACATTTCTAATTAAGCGATTCGTTGTTATACCGTATCCTATATTACTTTGTACAGGTCCGCGTAATTGTGTGTGCTCTGATTTTCCACACAATAATTTTGAAGCTGCCAACTTTTTGTACTAAACAAACTTGTTGTTGAGATCGTGTTATCGATCGAGTTTGTGAGTTGGTTAATAGCGTTTTATAAGATTGTATTAATATGATTGTTTTTCTCAGATCTGGCATGGCGTATTGGAATATCTTATAAATGTTGTATCAATAAAAACTTTTTACACAATACAATGTTACCCAGTTATAGATTGTACACAATTAGAATAACATTAGTGGCTGTAATAAAATAACACAGCATAATTTGTTCTTTTAACATATTACTACCTATTTACTTTTTAAATTGCTTCTTTTAGGTATATGTCTCATAATTTTGTATTCAACTAAAAACATTTCTATTTAGTTTTGTTGGTAAAAATATTGTAAAACTTCATCGCAAAATTATAGATGGAAAGAAATTGTTCTCCTCTTTATCCGTTTCAACTAATTACAAGTTTCTGAGGCGCGCCCAGGAATGTGCTACAGCGAAACTAAATAAATTCACTTGATTGTTATTTCTTTGCATATTTTATTTTAATTTTATTCTATTAATGTTCAGTTCTACTCTAGGATTAACTCTATTGTTTTTAAGATACACATTATTGTTTAAACATCGTCTATGTGCGGTGTTTTGTGATTAGGTATCGTCGTAAATACAATAGCTCGTGTTAGTAGAAGCTCATTACTAACTTTTTTCACAGCTTAACTTTGTAGGGATTTATCCGATTTATCTGTAGGCGCGGAAAAAACATTGTTCCGTACCTGGTCTGTTTTAATAAGAAGTTAAATAAGGAGTCCTAAGCTAACAATTTATTTTGATCCAAACCATCCTTCCGTGCTTGCCCGACGGTGAAGTTATGAAGTGTCGGGATCGAGGGCTTGATGAGATTTTCCTGCTGCCCTGAAAGATTCTAACTTATTACATTTTTAAATTGTGAGCATAAATTATTTTTGTTCTTTACGATTATTTTGCTTATTCTTATTGAAACATGATAATATTAATCATTAAAGCCTTCGCACAGCCCTAGTGGCGTAATCCGCGGCCGGCCTTATCTGTCTCCGTTCATCTTGTAAGCAATAATTTAATGCTGAGATTATTTTTCACTCCTGACAGCAAGTTTTAATGTCTTTTGAAATGAAATTAAGTCACACTTACCGCTTTTGTTTCATTTATTAGTGTAATTAATGAAACGAAGGAAGAAAGCGCTTACAATGAAACGGAGAGTTTTTAAATTCGTACTCTCTTTAGATACTGTATACCTATGGATGCAAGTTACCATAACTTTCATTTGTGGTGAACATATTCTAAACCTTTTAACTTAAAAAAATGTAAAGAGCGCCTTTAAATATTAACACTACTTTTTAGCATGTACTTATAATAGATGTGTTTTTAGAACTTGTTTTTGGGGAATATTAAAACTATTTTAAGTTAATAATAAACGTAAATTTAAATGGACTCAGTTTTGTATTTATTTTATTACTTAGATTATAATTTAATTTTGAAACGTTTAACTTTTATTGGTCGTAATAAGTTATTTAACACGACGAACATTAAAACACAAATAGCTGTCAGACCTTTAAAAGCACGTATTCGATTTAGTGAACTTATCTCTGCAGCAAGTAAAAGGGCTGATTCTTCACCATCCCCGGGGCCAGAGCGAGGCAAAAAACTTTTCAACATTATACTTCCCAAGAAGAAAACCATATCAAAGTTAAACAGTTGATGAATTATGACGTATGGACCATTTCAATCGATTCGACGTATTCTTATGAGTTTATGTACTTTTGCGGTTCTTATGAAAATGATTTTATATCCCATTGAATGACAGACTAGTGTTGCGCCTAGTGAACCTAGTGTTTTGTATTTGTTAGTTCTGTCATTGTCGCATAAAGTGCGAGGCATAGAAGTGTTTATTTTACCACTATTTAAGAATGTCTATTTGTCATAATAAATAAATAAATAAATAATAAATGCGGACAACATCACATACATTGCACTGAACCCAAAGTAAGTAGCTATTAAGCACTTGTGTTATGGAATCACAAACAACGAAGGTACAACAAACACCCAGACCCGAGACAATGCAGAAAAGTGACTTTTTACATTGACCCGTCCGGGGATCGAACCCGGGACCTCAGAGCTAGCGACACCTTGAAAACCGGTGCGTACGCCACTCGACTACCGAGGTCGTCAGAACTATCATCAATAAACATAAGCTTTTTTAACTAAGCAAATATACTTTTCTTCTGTCCTTTATTAATTACAGCCAAAACAGACATGAATAAAACCATTTTGTGCTATCGGCTCATCGCTAACGCTTCTTTTGCCTTGCATGATCTCATTGATTGTGGTTGAGGCGCTAAATTCTACGCTTGCTATCGATAAATAGAAGCACAATGTATGCCCTCAGTGAGCTCTGTGAACCGCCGATTAGCACCATAGCTAATTAGCTAAAGACCCCTATCATTCCGTTTAATGGTGGTAATCTGTTGCATCGCGTATAGCTCACGAACTGTAGGAGGGCAAGCGAATAGATTCAGATGAATGGCTCTTCAATCGTATTAGATCACGTTACGCGGGTTATTGACAATTCTGAGATCTGCTTATATGATGTTTGAGTGTTTCTGGTGATAGTAGAGGCAGTTAGCTATATAATAATAATAATAATAATAATAATAAATGCGGACAACATCACATACATTGCTCTGAACCCAAAGTAAGTAGCTATTAAGCACTTGTGTTATGGAATTCAGAAACAACGAAGGTACCACAAACACCCAGACCCGAGGCAATGTAGAAAAGTTGATTTCTACATTGACCCGACCGGGGATCGAACCCGGGACCTCAGAGCTAGCGACACCTTGAAACCGGTGCGTACGCCACTCGACCACGGAGGTCGTCAAAATATCGTATAAATTACATTGACCAATTACGTAAAATTAATACTGCTACCGTAAATAGATCAGAACGTACCTAATCATATATTCTGTAATATTATTAACTTTTAGCCTTCTTTCATGCTATTAGATTTTTGCCAACTTCGCTTTATCCTATAAATATTTATTAATAGGTTTTCTGATGACATAAATAGTGAAAGTTGAATAGGCTTCGGTGTAAATATGCTAAAATCAGAGTACAGAAGGCCTTCTCTCATTTTGTAACTTTATTTCGGGGCACATGAATATGGACGCGACGTTTTAATCAAGGCTTCTATTGTAAACTTGTTCCTGCCCTGTAGCTGAGCAGGGTTTGGAAAAACTTCAGGTACATTTTTGCGGAGCTTTAGTGAGGATATGGTGATTTAATTGTCACCTACAAGAAGCTATTATTAGTAGATTAACTAGTTTTATAAATACATTTATAACTTCCGCTTATATCTTTACGCTTTATCAGGCGTTCTCGACACGCCTGTTTTGGTCCATTTCCAGTACTTCAATTTGGTGAGAAAATGATTCCAGAGCTATAAACTATAATCGTGCATTGATAGATTACCATATGCATGTACATTTCACTAGCTAAGTCTCTTCTTGACTCGTCAAAACATTACAACCCAGGAATTTGAAATCCTTTCATTTGTTTTGCATTTTTTTTTAACATCATTTTAAAAATACCTGACTCCGACATAACACCCATGCAGACAATCTGCTATTTAAGTGCACCACAGGGGTTTGTCAAATTATCGATATACATTTTATTACCAACTCATGATTTATACCGCGAAGGGCTGCCCCGAAATTTATATTGCAAACCTTTTAACTGGTGATTCATACACTTAAAGGAACACAAATGATTTAAACTTTATTACGTATAAAACGACCGGTTTTGGCGGATAAACTGACCGCTTCACTTCATCATAAAATAACAGGCTAACTTTTAAAGAAACAATTTCGTAGACTCATTTTAAATTGCCTTTTTGAAAATACCAAACGATGCAGTAAATAATTCTGAATGCTGTACATCTGACTTCTCCGTCAATTTCTGTAGGTAATTCAATATAAGTTTTTTTACTCGTCAGAAGTCATTAGTACCACCTGGAAATACAGATGTCCAAAAAAAACCATTAATTATAATTGAAATATCCACCACCATTTAAATATCAGTGTATGTATAATGTGCGGTTGAAACCCTGACACAGGTTTTTACTGTAATTCAGAATTCGTTATGTTTTTTTCCCTACTCCACCTACGACATAAATGGCTTTATTTCCCAAACTTTAAAAACTTTTTGTAATGGATGTATGAACGATATTTAACGTTTTTCATCCAAAATGTTTGCATTTTTCTTCGATTTTAATTTGAAATATGCTTTAGTCTCATAATTATAACCAAAAAGAGAAATCCAAAAGTTGTAGTTTGGTGTCTCGTGTTAAGTTATGATCATAGAACTGTACAGAACAAAATATGAATATGAATCTAAGATTATTAGACAGACAAACATTTTATTCAAGTTGTGTTGGTGCTAAGTGAGACACATATTCTTCAGGGCCTCGATTCAGCTATTTAAGAGTTGCTTGAATTGACTGAATATCCTGCTTAATTTGGTAAATTTTACGATTACTGGCATTCTGCTAACTGTCATTACGATCATTCTCTTTGCGAATTACTTGAGATTTTATTGTAGGCTTATCTGAATACGCAAAATTAGGCACAATGACAAGTACACTGACAAACCACTGACATGCATTGAGGCCCTGTACGCTCTACACCGTATGTACATTTGATTGTTCCGTAGGCGGACATTTGACGGATATAAACACATGAGGTGTCATTAGATTCATCACAGTTGTGGGAGTGACTTATGGGATATCATGGCTGGGATATCCATAGAATAGGAACTGGAAATATTGAAGTGAGCTCTACTTTTCGGTATAATAATAGGTATTTATAAGCTAAATGGTTTATTAATATGTATACTGAGGTATGTTTATTATTTACTAGCAGAGAATAATGAAAATACTTCTCAGATGAAAATATTATTTTGATTTACAATTTTGTATTGTTTCATAATTAGATTAAGTCAGACGGGAGAAGACCATTGCCCAGCAGTAGGACACTTAACAGTTTATTAAAAAAAAAAGGTATCAAGAAATAAATTGTGGCATTCATACAAAAAAAATGTTTTAGCAACATTACGTCCATTCTCAGGTACTTGCAATTTGGTTCAATCTGTCTAAGATTATACAATGTACATACTTGATCACATATGCATATTCGCTTCCATTCTTGACAAATATCTGGTAGGCCGTGCAAATATTTATTTTTCGCGTTGATGGAAGCCACTGTGTCAATAGGGTAGTCAAATATACAGGGCACAGCCTAACCAGATGCGGCAGACTTCAGCGTTATACCATCACCATCAAATATTAGCATGAAACTCGAATCAACGTTTTCTCAGAATAAAATGACAAGTAATTATTTTGAAGGCACGCCGTGTCGTTCGACTTGTGATAATGTAAAGGCAGAAGTGGTTCAATTAATGGGGTCCCATGTTCGACACAGTCTGGATCGTGACCCAATTAGTTCGGCTCGTTTCTTATATTGTTCCGAGTCGGCAGACTCCACTCGGCCCACCATTCAGAAGTTCGTCAACAATTAATTAGATATTCAGATTACAACGATTAACTATCGTTGTTAAAATAATTTCGTGTCTTTTTTGACGAGTTTCATTCAATTGCTTGCTCGAACAGTGCTCGAAAGTGTTAGGGAATGTTCCCTAAATAGGGCCAATGTAGGTAGCTATGTAGCTACCTACATAGGCCCTAACTCTTTGCGTTAGGCATGTTAAAATTGAAGGAAATAACTATTTTGTTTTTCTAAGACCGTAGTTCCATTAATAAATGATTAGTTTACCGACATAACAACACGATATGAAATAAATTGCGTAGATTATTTTGAAATAAAGGCGGGGAGTGTAGTAAAAATTCGAACAGAAATCTGTTTCATTTCATAAATTCATGCATCGGCTGTAATTTTTTCTGTTCCGTATTCCCATAATCCCTTGGTTTAGTCACCGTTGGGACATATTCATTATGTGTACGCAACAATGGATAATCACGATGATTTATTGTTTAATGTGAATCTGATGAGGTGACATTGGCCCAAAACGAAATAATTCACGTTGACGTTTACATAAATTTAAATAATATACATTAATGTTATTAAAACAGATCTATCGCAGCTGGCTGAATACACAATGAGTACAAGAGAAATGGTTCGCTAGAAAATGTCATCGATAAGATGAAAAGGGCAGCCTTGTTGGGAGACAAACGCGTGAGCGATGAAAGATTGACGACGGAGATACAATACGAGTGTAGAATCGCTTTGTAAACTCATAAACTGTGTAATAGTGTTCATCCAACTTTAATTGGAACTTACGGACAACATGTTCGGGATGAGCTGGCGATCTGTTTCAATTAATTGACGATTATGGTGTTCCAATGCCATAGTATAGGTAAGTGGTATAAGAACGTTAGGACTAGCATATAAAATCGTTATATTACTAGAATATTAAAGGTCTAAGTAATTGCTTTGTGTGTTAAAATAAGCTCAGATTTCATGAATTATTCACCCCGGTTTATAATTGTAAGGGTATATAACATTAATAAGGTATCATCGAGCTATATTTTAATTAGTCCTTAAATGACCACGCAACATCTTCTTTTCGTTTTTTTTTTCTTTTTTTATCTTACATATCGTCCGATTATGAGTTGTCTAGACGTTACAACCATATTAACACAATAGTCACCGTCACACATGATCAGCTATTTATGTGAACATCTTCATACACTGTTTGATTGTACAGAACATTTCACCGTTTAGCGTTTAGCGGCAGCGGTATCGCACGTACGTTGTTTTCCGGTGACAGGAGGGTTTATGGTACAAATCTCGGTGGTTTTCCTCATCTTAGGCGGAGCCCGTCTTCCAGCGAAGGGAGATCCGACAGGGGAATATTTATTAGGCCCTATGTTTCAGAGCGGTCGGGAAATCTGAAACGAAGCATTTGCTATAAAGGTTTTTTAGTTCTATTTTAGTAGTGGGATCGGTAATAAATACCTATGTATCCCATTTTTCTTGGAAGCCATTGAGTAGCTGAGCTCTAAATAAATGGTGTTGATCCGCTCGCGTGGCTACCAAGAAACATTTTGGTATCTTAAATTTGATACAAGTTTTTGAAACGTTTACAAAACTGAGATATTTTTAGTTATTATGGCAGGTTATTTATTTAATTGTGGAGGATGATTTATAAGTAAGAAAACTGTACATGTAGAATAAGAATTAAAAAAAACTCTTAATTATTATCGGCTTTCTAACTTTGTGCTATTCTTATTAAGTTGTATACCTATTAAGTAACATAGGAGTCAGTAGGTCGATGGATTTATTCTAAAAAGATGAATAAATAATAGCATGTAGGTAGGAATGGAGGTCAAAGATGATGGCAATGAAACCACCTTTGCTTTTATATTGTGAGTCACGTAAGACTATTGGAATTCATCAAGCAGTTTGGGTGTTTGGATCCACAAATGGAGTAGATATTTCACTTAAAGTACGCTAGCCAGAATAGTACATTGAAATTTATGAGTGACCCCGGCGGACACCGTGTGGAAGTGGGTTTAACTCTTGAATACGAGTGCTTTCAGATACATAAAACGCATTTCAAACAGTTATTCCAGTAAGGAGTCGGGATTACCGACGATTACCTCTCCTCATACGATGGTACCTATATAATTACCTCTCGCTACTCGTGTACCACGGAATGTTTCAGGGAACTTCAATTTCACAGTTCTTACGTTAAGGCGATAAGATTTAGCGAGCTTGTCACATTCTATTATTTTAAAGCTCTTTTCCCCTAAACCGTTAAAAGAAACCGCACCAGTCTTAACAACAATTTTGAGAACTAAAAAGTTTTATATAACATACTGTATATAAATGTTTTTTTATTATGACTGAAACAGAAACAGAATGTTTAAATTACTTCGTGTTCTGAAGAAAATGGCTGCAATGAAAGTGGAGCGGGCGAGGGGGGACCTCTGAGCTATTGTTCATTAGTATTCAGATAACACAACATCTAAGTAAGTTATAAAGTCATCTTCGTTATATAGAATCAGGCTACGTGGTCAACGTTTAAAATATCTGCGACATTCAAAGGAACGATTGAAGGGAAACGAATTAATGTTATGTAATTATTATAAAAGTGTTTTCTTTATAGATTTGATTTTGATTGAGAATATCAACAGTTTAATGTGTAGCTACTATGTAAATTATTGTCGTCTTACCACTTATTTTTTTTTGGTATTTATTATTTAAAATATTATGCACAATTCCTCGAAATACTATTATGTCTATAATAATGAAATTCATATATCTGTAAATAGTTCATGTATTTATTCCATTGGCTCACCGCCCAATGATAAAGAATATCATTCAAATTAGTACTCATGGCATCTCTTCGGTGTATAGTGTAAAAGTGTTATGTAGTTAAATAAATAATTAAATCATATATTACATGATATTTCTATATAATTTATATCATCATCATATTAATGACCCCTGTTTATTATATACTCATAAATAAAAATGTTTGCAATCTGGTACATGGTAAGGCTTTAGCAAATACCATTTGTCAAGCAATAAGAAGATTGTGTTATATATCGCGGACGGGCGCTAGGTGGCGTGACGATCAGGACGTGTGTGTGCCGCACGTAGTCCCTAATACCATTAGAAAGAAATTCCGCAATCTGATCTATACAAATAAATAAAAAATGTAGATTTTAATAAATGCCTATGATTGTACCTGTGTACCGATCTACGATAGGTACATAGGCGCCGCGGGTAGCGCAAACTCGGGCACATTTAAATGCAATAACTCTAATTCGGCGGAAGGCGGAGGACCGGGTGTTGTGGCGCAAATTAGGAGAGGCCTATGTCCAGCAGTGGACTATGATTGGCTGATTGATTGATTGAACTCTAATTCATAAACAATTTAGTTATAAAGGAACTAAATTTCAATAACATTTAATATTGTATACCACAGCAAAATGCAAAAATAATATCAATCACGCTCGCTCTTCCACGAATGATTTAATAAAAAGAGATTAAAAACAAAACTTTTTCAACGCAGCGTGAGCGGATTTTGATTGTAACCGAATTCGCAAGATTGAGAAGGGTAAACGGCCCCAACCACCGAGCCACGGACGACGCGCCGCGACGCGCTCGACGCCGACTTTGTTAGCACACACTTGCGAATGAAGAAAAATGTCTTGGCTTAAGCCTTTCCACTCGCCGAGCGCGGAATTGTAAATAGAGATTTATTAAAACGGGACATAGCGAAATTCGCAGTTATGTACAGTATGTACATTTTACACCCTTTTGTGAAATGGTTCAAATGGGACAGCAAAAGTTTTGTGTCTTTATGGTAATACTTATGTCTGTTTTAAAGTAAACCGTTACTAGCTGAATATAATTGGAAATTAGAGAAGTATACCTAGTAAACTTAAAAATATGTGGTATGAATTAATAAATGGGTCGGCATGTAAAGTAGTTGCAGAATCGTACATAAAATTATTTAACTTCAATCATACTGGTAAGAATCGGACAGAAATCTCTTATGGCCTTATTAATAAAAATCTCAACTTCGATTAGCGATAGCTTAGCAAATTCTATATTAAATTTTTCTATGGATAATTTAAAATTAGAATCTGTAAATCCGTTGTTAAGCTCCATAGCGACTTTCATTAATAAGGCCATTAGCGCTTAAGTAGGTACCTACCTATGCAACTATGTATCAAAACTAATCCCGACCATTTCAACCAAGTAGAAACATTGCAGCAAAACTTTATTCCCAAATAAGGAGTGTAATCCTTACTTATATGTATTAAGAGGTGGAAATTGAGAGATGAAGTTTCGGGTTCGAAACCCGGCAGAACTAGCAATGTAAATCATTGGATATTATGATCTGTGAAGTTTGTATAGGTACTTTGTCTTGACAAGTAACCATGACAATTGTATTTTTTGGGGCACCTTCGATATTTCTGCTTTTCATAAGATAAGTGATTGAGCTACTTACTTCGATTTCACGTCCTGGAGAGTGCAGGTGATAAGGACGTGATAGAGACCAGAGACCGAGCCATTCAGGTGTCATCTTTTGGTCAGATAAAACTTGAAAGTTGGATCTTTGACTCGAGAAGAAAAAGAAGATTTCGGGTCCAGATCTATGCATAATTTCTAATTCTTTATTGTACACATAAACATTACATTTATGTGATAGGTATACATTATTTAAAGCTTAACTCAAAATTGAGTTTTCTTCCAGCATAGCTTAAAATTAATGAAATCTGAAAATGTATGTGGTGTTGTCAGCATTTATTATTATTTACTTTCTAACTTGATCTGTCTACACCTACCTATTCAATACAACGCGTAAAGAAAAGAAACTGCTAATTTCAGCACTGATTACTTTACAAACATTTTAATCTTCTGAGAGTTATTAACTTGTAGCTTGCCATCACTTATTACTCGATTATTGTATAATCCGTAAAGTTAGGTGGCTACAGCCGCAGGCTCTCTGGCTAGGTTTAGTATTAAGGATCCGTGGGCGGGTCGCAGCTCTCACAAACACTCCCTACGTAAAACCCAGGTTATTTAAGTGCTAACTATAATTACATTGTTTTCAATGACCTTTGTTTGAGAATAAAACTTAATTGAGTAAATTAACTTTCATTTACAGAAGTATTTTTTATTTTTAAGATAGGCTACTTGTTTTGGCAAGTACAGCTTGAATTGTTTCAATTGATTATTTTAAAGCTTTTCTAAAGAATGTTAAACAGTCACGGTGACTGTCTATTTTGTCTTATTAGATAGTGCTATCGTCGCTACTGGAGATTAAGTAACTCAAGACTAGACATCAAATATCAATATTAAATAAGCACCTGCTGCCATGTTTTAAAATATTCTACGGGTAGAATTAAAATAATGAAAAATAGGTAAAAACAAATTGACTACCTTCTAATTTTGAAAGTAAAATACTACCTAGTGTTTGTCTTTCTTAGGTACCAACATTTGAACTAGCTCCAACCAAAATGAAAGTGGCCTTATTTTTAACCTATCTTGAGTCACATGACTTTTCTGACGCGGTATTATCACAAATACCTGGGGATAATCCAATAAACAATTTCGATACAATATCCATAAGTTTTTGATACAAAGTTACATGACAAACATATGTAGAGTTCTGTTACAGAGACGTCAAAATGTCTGTTCCTATTTTTATCAAACATATCAAAGCATTGTTTTGTTGTCTCAGTTGACAAAGAGGCTCTATGGCCACAAAGGCCGTTGTTATATTAAACAAAGAGCATACGTCACACGTTGATTGGACCGACATCCATCCATCCATCCGATCGTAATATGGAAAAACTTGAAAATACTACCCGATTTACATACCTAACTGTTTACGATTTTACAGACCTATTGCAAAAATTTACACGAATGCGAAATATTTTACACGCGCATCTTTCAAAACGAACCGACACGGACCAAAATTTTGTGAAAATGATTTGGCTACTAGGTTATACAATAACAAATATTGTGATGACTAAATAAAATGACTAAAGCTATTAAAATATTTAGTTGCTATTTTCAGGGCTTGATGGCGGCCATCAATCGTATGTAACAAAACACACTAGCAACAATAACTGGCAAAAACTGCATCAATTGAAAGAAAGAAAAGGGGACTTGCTACTTTTATACTATAATTGTTGGTTACTACTACCAATACGAGAAGTCACTATAAATAAAGTAATCTGTCTACAATTGAGATAGATCAGTTGGGTAACGGTATTATTAAAATTTGTTAAAAAGTCTGTGCTATAAAAAAAAAATATAATAATTCAATTTACAAACCACTCATCTCGAGTCTGGGTGTTCGTGGTACCTTCAGCGTCTATGAATCCATGACAAAGTGCTTTGCCTACTCACTTTTTTTCAGATCAAATGTATCTGACGCTGTTTACACTTAGTTATTTATTTAAACTCTATCTCTGCGAATATGTTTGTAAGTAATACATCATTTAAACTGCACAAACACGCGTACAGGATCGCCGGCAATCATGAGTGAGCGCTGACACTCAATATATCCGCGCTAAGCTGGTATTTCATGCCCAACGTGACAGCGAGCACTATTCTACCACTATTGTTGGTACTTGATAGTTAGCTTTTACGTAAGCCTTTTATAACTGATTGTACTTTTATTTTTAACTGACTTTAAAAATAGGAGGTTCTCAATTTGGTTATTTTGTTTTAGTTGTATGTAACGCGATACGGCTAGGGAACGCCAATCGTGGATTAGGCACAGTGTTGTCCTAATTTCTTTTTTTGTTGAAGTCGGTTCTATTATAATTATGTGAGTAGTCGTTATATTATTAGGAAATGGTAAAAAAACCTTTTTTTGTTGTGTTTTTAAAGGTTTTACAAAATACATAATGACTTTAAACAAATGTTTAAATCACAAATTATCCCCAATATTAAAACTAAAAAACCCAATACCGAATTACTGCGCTAACAGCTGATGCAAAACTAATTTAATCTTAAATTACATTTAAAAAATCTTTTAGCCTAGCCTCCTTGAAAAGACCTGTACCTGTCACAAAGTCTGGAATAATATAATTAAAAAACAAAGTTAGATATAATTCTATAAACTTAATATTTATATAAATTTAATTATTGGTATTATTTTATAAAAGTACACTCAGAATCTTAGACAAATTATAAACTTGTCAACATTGAATAAAAAAACAAAAAAAAATTTTTTTTTTCAATATATTTTACGCTAGCTGTGTAGCGGTATCCCCGTAAGGTAATGTTAAGTAGCCTATAACCGTTTCTCATAAAGGGTCTAAGTTTAGATCTCAAGAAAGGACGTAGGCTATTCTATACCCAACATGCGCTGGCAGAGCCGCAGTTAAAGCTGAGAGTGATTAATAAATAAAATTGGATTCGAATAAAGTAAATGCAAAACGCGACTGAGTCGCTACCGACTAGAATAAAATACAAGTAGAGTCTACACTCTACTTGTATTTTTCTATCTCTATTTGTCAAATCTTTAAGCTTAGCCATATTGAATTAAAGACAATGATGGCAAAATAAATGAAAACCTAAAGGTTTTTTTCAGATGTCAAATACTTAAACTGTTACTCGTTATAAAAACTCGTACAAAAGTCACGTAAATTATCGACAAATTAAAGCCTAGTTTGATGGCTGTTAAATTATTGGTATACGGTTCTTTATGATACCATTTTCGGTGGCCGAATGAAAAATGTTATTTGCTTTCAACGTAATAGGTTCATATTTATCGGCGTAATGATTTATTGTTGAGATAAATTTGCACCTTTGGTACTTTGTGTTGATATAGGTAACCTGCAATTATTATTAATTTATAGATTAAAAAACGAAAATCAAATTATGGTATAAATCTATTTTACCCATCGAGGTTTATTGAGGTTCATTGTACATATTAATATCTACGTCCCTACAAAAGAATATATATAGTTCATAAAAAAAACCTACATAAAGATTCATGCTTCGAAGAGAAAAATATTTAATTTCTCCTGCAATGTTTTTTCTCAACTTTCAACGTTTTCAAGTTTAAAATACCTACGAGTATATGTGTATTTTCTTACCAGTTTTGAATCTTTTAGACGTGCGAAAGGAACTGTTGACCATTTTAAGAAAAGAAATACTAAGTTCATACTCTCTTACGAAAATAGTGTCTTAAGGTAACAAAATATATCTGAAATACGTTGTCAAAGGAGCCGCTAAATCTAGGTAAGGTACCCTATAGTTTAACGATCCGTTGGACTCAATTGTACGGAGTCTATTAGGTACTTACAGTTCCGAAACGGACATAAATCTTGAATTCGGGTTGAATAAACAGAATGAGCAGCTCAAATCTTAGTACAGTCGCCTTCAACTATGACTGAGGTATCATAGTGCTGTAAATAACTCGTAAGTTTAAGCCTTAGTTATTATTAACACTATGATTTGAAGAGGTACTTTAGAATATGCAAACTGATGTAGTGTGAGAGTTTTGGAGAATGTTTGTTACTCTATCGCGCAAAAACTCCTGGAAGGATTTTGATAAACTTGTCTGTATTATAGCTTATACATCAGAAAAAAACACGAAAATTAGTAGGCAAAGAAAATTTATTAGAGAGAATTAAAATAAAAACACTACTAGCAATTTTACATAATGTGTATAAATTATGAAATGAAAGTATTGTATTTAATAAAAACTTGTTTCATCTTTTCTATTACATAAAGAAACGACAGAAGTATTATTTGTTCTTTTTTGCAATTAAGTACTATGTGAAGGATGCCTGTAATTTTTCAAGAGTTTGCTCATATTGTTATTTTCTGTTCATAGGTTACCTATCCCGACGTTGTATTAATTAACGGAAGGCTTAAGGTCTCAGGTTAATTAATGTTCAGTAATTTTCATGCAGACAGTGTGCAGTATTTATGAAATTGTGTGAGGGAATCGGAAGACCGTTACGACCAAACTTTGAATGTCTCTAGCAGCAATATAGGATGAGTTCAATGGTTTATTGGGCTAAATAATTAGTAAACAGAAAATAAGGTAGGTAGCAAGGAATATAAAATTTTCTATGGGTTATATGGGAAATTGAACTGGAATATAATTAATTTAAAATAAATACCCCTCTGACTATGATCTTGAATGAAAGTACCAAGATTCAGTATTTATGTGAGTTTCTGAAGTGGTTCACCGGTCAGGTAAATAGGCGCTAGACCTGTTGCGATGCCGCACTGTTTTATTACTTGGCTCTTGAAGGTGCTAATAGCAAAACTTTTGGGTAAGTAGCTAGTTTCTGCAACTATAAGTCGGATTCAAACCAATAGCATATTCCATCAATTTTACGTATGTATGGCTGTTTGTCATGTAAGCTGAAACGTGTCAGGCGTTCTTATAATACGGGGGCTGAAGAATTCTAATAATTATTTAATAATAAATAATAATTTTCCAAAAATAACCTACTTCAGGGCCTTTTCTGAATTATAAACAAGAGGTTATTACTTCTGTGTCATTCAGAGCGCATTTTGTGATTTTGCTAAATTATTATTTCTAGTCTATCCCGTGTCTCTCGATGGAAAAAAATATGTAATATTAAACAGCAATGGTCCATTTTCCGGTTATCATTGTTCAGATTTTGCGAATGATTGTACCTTGATCCTGGTTCTAGGTATTCCATCATTATACGGGTCGTAAGATATATTTTGTCGTTTGCACGTTTCTTAGGAGTAAGTGGTGGGACAGTACAAGGCTTATTGAAATACATCGTAACTGCGGTAGACAGTAATAAGCCTACGTATATCACGAAAACCTTTTTTATTATAAAAGAGAATCTTGATGTAGAGACGCTGGCAGTGGATCACACACGGCACTGTCATTTGTCTTATTTTATAACTGGAAAGAGCTGCTATACATAATGTCGGAGAAATAAATATTTGTTAACGTTATCGAGATAAATGGCTGCTTTCATTGTGAAGGTCCTTGTTTTGAAGGGATATAGTCTTAAGTTTGTAGGTTTTTCATATTGCAGATGTTTAAACCTTTTATATCTTGACCACACTTTCTAACACTTAGGCGACTAGTCTTGTGAATATTAGATTTTCTAACAGGATTATCTGATTACATGCCTATCGAACCTAAGTCTTTCCGTTTGAAACCTGAATGTAGCTATCGCGAGACCTACGTAACCAGTGCGCAGATAAAAAATATAAATACAATTTTTAAAGGTGAAACGTTTGCTTTATACATCGTTTAGCTGTTTTTATTTTATATAGGATCCTGTAACGCCCTTTACGCCGGTAATCCCTTTGATTTATTTAACAATTTGTGTACATAATGTGTACATACCGGCTAGGTTATACTCGTATTATCGTTACACAGTATATATAAATTACCTATGTATTATATGGCGTTAATTGATTTTCGTACGTAGCCTCAATCAGGTTCAATGATTATGTGCCTTAAAGAGCGGTAGTTCAGTGACATGGACTAAGATGATGGAGCCAAAAAGTACGGTGTTTGAAAATGGCATGACTTTTACGATTAAGACAATTTGAGTTACACAAACTGGAAAAAGATTTTATTAACCTTTGTGTATAAAATTATATCTATGAATTATCATGTCGATCACATCAACTTAAAAATAATTTTCATTGATCAAAAGCGGTTAATTAGTCTGGGAGCTAAGATGCCTCAGACAGGCATACAGATTAAATACAAGTAACATTTTTTGGTTGACAACACTCTGCCTGATATAACTACCTAACTCCTTGCTTAATACGTTTTTAAATGTTTAAAGAAATACAACTTTTTTGTTGTTGTTGCATCCTTTTTTTAATGTCAGCGGTGTAGCGATTGTTAAATGTGTTATTAAATCGGTCCCGACACATGTGAGACACACAAAAAATACGGATGAGTATGCAAAGCCAAATTTGACTCGCGGTTGACAAACGTGTCTCTTCATTTCTGTTTTTTATTCTTTGTTGCTCTTTAAGTTTTGGTAGTATTTTAGTGAAATAGTTTGATGTCCATTGAAAATATATACATAATTATAATGTTATGTTTATTACACACTGGAGCTCTAGAATGTTTTGTTGTCGTTTAACTGTGTTACAACAGTTTCTCATGAACTACGGAACCCTGTCAAACAAATGCAACTCTTATCTAATAAGAATAGTATCATTAAAAATGATTTAAGAAGTTAAGTTTTATGATTGAATGGGCATATAATTATGTCGTGTTAATAAATTCTAAAATGTTTTGATATGGCACTGATAAATGCGCCCCTTTGTAACACTGTGTTTCGTCGGGAGCGGGTATGACACTCACATACCATCACTCAACTTTGAAGAGACCAAGCCACATCGATATTTTTTTCGACTTTAATTCTAGCATATGTAGTTTCCTTTCTAAAAAAAATATGATTAATGCCAGATTCATGCAAAACCCAAAATGTGCCAAGTTTTTAAATACTTACAGGTGTAGAATAGAATATTCTTTATTGTACCAACACGTTTAAGGTAGAAGGTTTACAAGCATATTTAAATGTTTAATTTTGCAAATTAAGTGTTCAGACACTGCAAACTTTACAAATAATTAATATCGACGACAAAAGAACAGCAATGATTTTAAAACTCTTTTACATAAAAACAAACAATATCACAAGTCTAAACCTTTGATATTATTTAAAAGGGTATTGTAAATTATATTATGAAACGTGCAAAAATAATAAAAATTAAATTATATTGTCGTAGCTAAAGCGAAAACAAGCTGAAAATTTGGGTAAAAATCATAATTAAATAATTAGAAAAACCCTGTCCATATTAAAAAGGTAAGTACAACAATTTCGCTTCGAGAGAGTGCGTGGTTGGTATTTTTTCAGTAAATTGTGCGAGTTTTGTTGGGATATTCATGTTGTTGGCTTGGGAATACTCGAGGATATGTTAATTCACGACAACGTAATGTAAATGGCGGCTGCAATTTATGTCGCTAAAACACTCGGTGGGATAACTCGGGCAGCCTGGGACACAGCGCGGTCCCGCTCTGCCCATTTTAGCCAAATTTTACTCCCATAGTTGCGAATGGCAGTGAATCGAAAACTGATTATTCAGTCATCCGAACCCACGTCGATATGTAAAATAGCTATCCAATATAGGACTGTTTAGGATCATAACATTCTGATATTGGGGTTACATTTGAAATTCTCTATCACTTCCAGCGGTTGGAGGCGGTTGATAATTTTATGGAAACTCATACAGCTAAAGTACCTATTAAGTTAACTTGAGTTCCCTTTTGCGGAATAAGAATAGTATAATACAATTTATAATGTATCCTATGTCATACTCAACTGCCTCGTTGGCCTAGTGGTGCAAACCGCGACTGCTACGCTAGAGGTCTTGGGTTCGATTCCCAAGTCGACCAAGATGTTATTGGGTCTTTCTATAAAATTCTCAGTAGCAGGTCGGAGTTTGGATTTGTGCCCGGTTAGTGGCAATAGGCTCGCCCCCTATTACATGGGAGCTAAGCATACCGTCGAACTGTCGGTGTACATTGGTACACCTCTGCCTAACTCTTCGGGGATACAAGCGTGATCTTATGTTTATGTCCTTTGTCATAAATTGATTCGATATGTATTTAATTAATCTAATAAAATTATTTTGTAAATAATAATAGAATAATGTAATAGGTGAGTATACACCTAATATTTTTTTCAGGTTTTGAACTCCAAATAAGCCATTTTTTTTATCTGAAATACATAATACTTGACCTATGTATTATAGCTGTTTACTGTTTTCTGGCAGGGCTATAGTTTATTGATGTTAAGGTATAAGCTCCTGTTAATAAATGCTAGCTTATTGTCATCTAATATCCGTATCGTAGGAATACTGCTACGAACTACAGGTATACGTCAGTGAATGTGAAATGAGCGTAACATACGCATCTCGAAAACAATAGGAAACCCCTAGTTTTAAGCCGAAATCCGCTGTTTTTAATTGAACAAAAATGTGACGGTTTTGACATTCCCCGTACATGATACTACATTCGAAGTAAAAGTCTTTGTACTGAATTTGTGTTCTACAAATTTGGGCTTGATTAACTCTATCCTCCAGGTAAAGCTTACACACACACACATTTTTTTAATAATTTTACACAAATTCTAGAAGTGTCAAGTAAAGAACTCTTGTCAAAACCTCCAAAAGTTGGGATATCTAGGTAACAACAGCTCTAGAGCAAACGTTAACGTAAGCGGCACTTTCGATAAGTTTCTCAATCCCAAAGCGCATTCACTTCTATATCTGTATCACTTTGTATCTCACCTTCAACTGCAAGCGGTTTTTATTCGTCTCGATCGCGTCTCAATCAATGTTTGAGTTCGATTTTACTTAGTAAGTGTGAAGCAGTGAAATATGGCGTGCTATGTGTCAGTCCAATAAATGTATGAAATATTCGTTGCTTTAGATACTCGTAAACTACGGCTTCAGATTTATTTGACTGTATGTTTTTTGCGTAGGTATGTTTGTGACGGGATTTTTTGGGTAATAATGGGTTGATTTAACAAAAAAAACTGTACCCTATAGCGTCTATAGGTTTCTCAGAGGTGGTACCGTATAGATGAAATCAATATTAATGTGTTTATTTTAAGATTTATGCGTAATCATTTATGTACTTATTCCTAGATATCGATAGGTCAATCCTTCTCATTACATCGTTTGTTTTTATTTCAGTTGTTTTCTTCCCGAAACTGGTATCAAAGGGAAAAGAGACAATACATCAGTTGGACAATACAGGTCCTCATGTGTGCAGACTGTGCAGTGTGAATAGTGTTTGGAAGCAAAGGACCCGGATTCGACGTACCTGGATCAGATACTATTGCACTATTCCATTGTTTATTTGTAAGGCCTTTGGGCTCCTTGAATAGTAAAGACACCTTTTATTTAATTAGTTTTTTTTTCAGGGTGTTGGGTTTTATAATTTATCGGTGACTTTTAAGGTTAACAGTTTTTCCGTCATTCTTGTTCCCATGGGAATTTCGGGTTAGTATAGCCTATATCACTTTCAAATTCCATAACTTAGATAACCTTATGACATTTTAAATGACAAAGTCTGTTTAACGGCTGACGCTGTAGAGCCTGCTGAAGAATTATTAGACTTTTATTAGTGGAAACCTACACACATAACAAATCTCCAAAAAACATAAGCTTCCTTCGACAGTCGGTAGAGAACAGGAATTTGGTTTTTATAAGATTTAACTTCATCTTTTTACTGCAGTAATATACTAATTACTTACTAGACAAACATGTGGGGAATTTTGTATGAGGACTCATGAAATACCGGGTGAAGTTGCTACATTTTATGAATAGTGGCCATTTGAAATGAAACATTTCGTACTTCACGTGGATGTAGGTAAATTTAAATATGTACCAGCGGACTCCGCATGTAATGTTTATTTAATGTAACTAGCGCAAGATTTATAACAAGAGAAGTTTAAATAGCTTATTAGTCGGGCACTGCGGGCAGTAATAGACGCTTTGAGCGAAGTTGCCCCTTTCAAACATTTAAACATCAAAGTCGAGTAAATAAAGTTAATGTACTAAGTAAGCACTAAAAATCTTTAGGCCTCGGATAGTCTGATGTTTGAGGGCATTCCAATTTGTCTGCGAACGTCTCAAAGGTAATAAGCCGCTTGGTAAGCGTCGCGGGTGCGTGTGAGGGATTACTGTGGCAGCGCGGGGCCCGCACGCCGCCCGCACGCCGCAGCGCCGCGTCGCGCGTCGCCCCCGCGCTCACTACCCACCACCAGCTTTTCTTGTCATCAATTCGTTTAAACAGTGTTTATTAGGATGTTTCTTGCTCGGATTATCTCCGGACGTGTCTCTTCAGGATTTAATCATTGTTCTGTTAGCGTCTATTATTATTCATGACATAAATTTTCTTGGCAAGGAAGGCATTAGACGAAAACTCATTAAAACCGAGACGCGGTCTGACTTTTCAAACTAGACACGTTAAGTCCACGCGTGACGTAAGACCGAACTAATTGCTATTCGCAACAAGTAAACTCGTTGCTTATTAAAACTCGCTGTCGTTAACACTAATTTATAAACTTTCACTGTTTACCTACTTCCGTATTGCTGTATTAAACACATGTACGCCATTAACGCTGAATCACGGTTGAAGTGACTCAGATTTCGCGTTCCAACTTATAGGCCAAAAGGACTATTAGATACCAATTTACGGCACTGCATGTTTCAAAGTAGTAATGTTATGCAGATGGTGGGTATCACATTAATGAAATCATATGACTAAATAACGTAGATATGAATAGGTAAACGGTAGCTTTTGTAAAGATTATGAGAACCGCGTTCTACCGTAATTGTACCCTTTTAAATATGTATTTGATGGCAAAGTTTTTTGGTAACGTTCAGCAATTGAGTCGGTTATAGAAACATGTAACCAATTTAATTTAGTATTCGATAACCTTAGAGGCAATTTGGACAGCTTGTTTGTGCGGTAGATTAGATGTTTACCCTCGAGCCGCGATGTCCCGCCTGATAACGCGAGGGGTCGCCGAGACGTGCCGACCGGGACCCAATATGTGAAATCGTTACATTGACGACTCCATTGCTGCATACCTTATCTTTTTACAGTCCAATTCCAGATAACTGGCGTGTGTAATATCAGCGGTATACATCTGTAATATTAAAGTGTTAATTTTAGCTTTTTATTAGCAGTTACAAGAAGGAGCCTAATGGTTACGGCTGTAAGTAAACTAGCTGCTTTATAACTATTGCGCAGACGCGTTACTTTTTTTATGGCGTGTTCCCACTTTATTTAAACATTGAATCGTGCCGGTTTGATAGTGATCTAAACGTTCAGTGGAACGTATATACTTTTATATAAACAAACTAATTATTCCGTAGTTGACTGAACTACTCAAAAGTCCGCCTTTGAGGATGACGGACTGTCTGAATACTAAGCTTGCTCAGTGCTTTAAAGATAAATTAGAAATACCTTAATTTAGATAAGCTTAAAATTAGGTTACGCGTAACCAAAACATCTCTTAACGCAATAAGTCAGTGCCAATTTTACGTTGATAGGAAAGGTAGAAAACATACTTACCATAGAGGAACACAGAGAAGCAGCCCACTATTAGGCCATAAATTTAATACAAAGAGAGAAAATTGCAAATAACATATTAAAAGCAGTTGTTTGAACACGCATCGATACATTAATAAAGAGACGATCACTGATCTTGTGTGGAACAGGCTCCGAAGTGTTCTGTCACCTCTGTCACTATGTCACTCGGTCCCGCTAATTTAGATTGACTTGTTTCGTGCCTAGCATTTGTTTTCAGGTCGCACCATACACAAAACAAGCATCGCGGCACATTGCTGAAGTACGCAATTTATTATTCACAAATAGACTACGGAAATTGAGTTTTAACGAAGACAAATTGAACTAAAGCGGAATCAATTACGGAAGATTTATTTTCACTGAGAGAAAGAATTAAGTAACTGCGAGGCAAAGAGATGTAAATTGAATTTTTGTCGTAGCCCCGAAAAGAAAGGAGTCCGGGAACAAATAGAATGTCGCGATACATTAAAAAGTTTGCCGTTTTCGTATTTTGTAATTTTTTGAAAGCAAATAACGGAGGAACAATGCCGCGTGTCTCCCCATTCAATTAACTCTCTGCCACCCTGTCAATATTGAAGACAGACCTATCCTCATTACTAATGTTTCCTTCATAGTTTATTCACAACTCAATGGAAACCCTTTCGCCGTATCGATATATTCTGATTATTTTCACAAAATACGTCCAGTCTGCTCGAAGGGTGAAATTTGATACAAAATTATCATGCGTTTATTTTGAGTGAGTGAAATCTTACAATTTAGTGATATTTCACACTGGAAGAGACATTAGTATAAAATAGTTGAGTAAGTATGCATAATAGTGTACTGCGCATTTTTTTTGTTTATTCTGATTATTGCGTTTCATCATAGTTACAATGGCAATTAACGTATAAATAAATACATTAACAATTAAGGCGCCACCAGTTTCCGCCCTAGTTATTAGATTTTTAAAGTTGCTAGCATCCAAACGTCGTAATTTGTATACCTATCCAAAACGAAGATAGGTTAAAGCAAAAAAATTAATACCATTATTTTCAATTTAAAAGTTAGTTTGTTTGTATTTAAATAACAATAAATTAATTACAACAAAAGGCAATTTACAATGAATACGCTTTACGAGCATAACTTCTAAGAACCCAGAGCCCATAAATGGGGCAGTTCTAGTAAACACTAAGCAACGGTCGCGCCGGTCCGCGCGGCAGATGTTCCGGTTCTCACCTGGCGCACCGCGCATGCGCCCGCACGCGACGCCCGCGCACCCAATACCCGCTATTATTAATATCACGGTATCAATCACTCACCCCTCTAAGCCGAATTTAATTTATGTGTTATCATTACACGCTACATTGACACGCAACTTTATTCTTATTTATGTGTTTTTTTATGGTACAGATCAGGTTTTTTTTGAGTAGTCCACAGCAGTAAAAAAGGCTTCAGTATTGTTGTGGACTAAGTAGTCCTTCTGTCAAAATATGGAACGCAGATAAGAAACATAACAGTATGTGTGGTTTTAAATATACTAGCCTTCAAACGTTTATTTATTTTTTATTTTTCAAGCAGATTATGTTTTAATGTAAGTTTTTAGTATTTTTTTGGCCAAATAAGTGTATTCGTCCTGTATGTATCATATGTGTACACAGCTGTTCCCTAAAATCTAGATTTGTGATAACAATGAATTTGATTTATGAATGAATGTCTATCAAGAACTAAGTGAATATCAGGAACTGGTTTTAGGTCAATGATAATAATCCGAGTTAAAAATGTGTTGGTGATTTTGGAAAGTACATTTTGATATCATATAAATCGGAAATCACATAAAACTGAATAAAAAATAAACGCTTTAAAAAAAGAACACTAAAGAGTTCAGTAAATTATTTCGTTTTAAAATTAATCTCAGGGACAATTATTTGACATCAATGGCGCCCAACGTTATTCAATACAAGAAAAAATATTTCACAACGCGAGACTATTTTTGGTGACATTTAGCAGAAATTAATTAAAAGCTACTTCCATGCAGTTTTTGCGTACTACCTACTGTATTACTTTATAGCTTATGATGTATTTATTCATCATACTGAGTAGCATTGACTAAAGCCCTATATGATAATCTCTTTGGTTTTTAATTATTGAAAATGTCGGATATAATCTCGTTGTAAAGAATACGCTGAGCCAAAATCAGGCTGTTTTAAAGCATGGACTATATATCGGTTGTTTGTTGAGTGGACAGTGCATATAGCTTCACGCTTCAAGCCCCAAATTCGTGCATTTTGATGGAAATTGCCTTTGTGATGACAAAAATTGTGTACTGTCGGCCGAGGGGACGCTGCCGCTCGGAAATGAGTCCATACATTTTATTTCACAATCGATTTTGTTTAATTTTATAGCTCAATACAGTGGCTACGAGTAAATGAGAAAATGTAAATGCATTTGCAGTTTTGAATATATTTAAAGCGCGAGTATTTTAAAAATCGTTTATAAAATGAAATGGGATTATATGGCTTTCCAACGTATTATGTGGTGACCATCTAAAAACTTATACATAATATATCTAAGTATCTGCTTAGCCCATTTCCAAGATCCTATAGGTATGGATAGCTTTGTCTTTTAATGTTCGAAACTTAAATAACAAAAAGAGTACGAGTTATATTAAATTACATAAAAAACTAAACACCCTGGTTTTGTTTTCTTTTCTGTTTTCGTCTATATGTTTTTTAGTCGTTGGTTATTCCATACATTATTTTATTTGCAATGCAAATACGATTAATGATGTACTTTACAAAATAAAAAGCATAGCTAATAATTAGTTTGATACCCAAGCGGCTTTTGTTAAATAAATTGGATAAATAATACCCGTGTGCTTGTTTATATAAGGGTTATAATAGAATGTATAAGCAAGGCGATTTGGGTATGTAAATTCCATAACAAATATCAATTTTTCGCTTGGCTAGCTTCAGATAATGCTGAGAGCGGTGTCGCACGTGACGTCTGCCGGTAAGTCGAAGAGTGACGTTATTAGAAAAGTTTAAGGACAACCACACATGCTCCAGCAGCTGGTCAGTTTTTTTTTTTATCGGTGATAGTCCACTTGGACATCTTCCATATTGTGGAACATGGGGGTTTGCGGTCACGGCTAAACTGTCTCAGTGTTTCTCCTTTCCATCACTATGAATCGGGGCCTAACACCCTATTGCAGCGAGTTCTGTTTCAATCGAATTCTGATTTTCAGATCCAATTGGTACACTTTACCAAACACAGCAGCTAGATCGGGCAGTGGTTCGAGTTGTAACTAAAGTCAATTGTGACTATACTACAACTGTCAGAATAGATGTTATATAAAAAAGTATAGAATAATCTAAATAAATAACGGGATTTTGTTTTTCGATCGGCAGTTTTGGAGTAGGTACCAAATCAGGATCGAATCGTGAACCGGATCGAGTTCAAACCAAAATCAAAAACAGAACCAAACTAGCTTCGGGCGTAACTCTGCAGGTGGAAACCCTTAGCAATCGGTCGTGACCAGCTGGTAGCAAACAAACGTGAGTCCACCACATGTTATGGTCACTGTGATTTGCAACTAATAATAACAGAATCGCCATCGCATGATTAGTGGCAGTGTAGGTTTGGCAGCTGCTGCTAATTTGTTAGTGGATACTAAATGATAAATTTGTGGTTCGTTGAGCGCTCGTTTGGTCATGGATTTTTACTTTAATTTTACATTAACATTATATTCTTTGTTACCTCTTTACTATTTGACACATGGCAATTCACAAAAGTCTTTTCTTATACTCCCATAGACTGAATTTCTAGACTAGCATGTTTTTTTAAAAATCATAAAAAAATAACTTCTCTCACGAAGGTGGTATATATGCTACAATAAAATATTAAAAGTCAGTGGCTTAAAATATGTTTAAGAAAAACAAACAACTATTTAAGATATCAAGATAAAAAAAAAACTATTTGATTATTTTCTGAAGTAATATAAATATTTAAAACAGTTCCATTTGTAGATGTCTGCTTCTAGTCCCGAAAGACATCAAGACGTATGAACACAATGCAAATCTCAGAAGGTATGAGCAAAAGCTCTTAATTTTTGAAGCTTTAATGTTTTAGGTATTAATATATTTAACATTCATGTACAGTGTTTTGTATACCTTGAAAGGTATTTGAAAGACTTTAGCAAGTTCAACGAACAATACGTAGACACACTTGAAAACCGACACCAATAAAAAAAAAAAATTATGTAATCAAAGTGAAACTGTAGACATTTTTCTATTTGGAGCTAACTGTACTGACTACTGAGGTAGTATCAACTAATCTTGGTTCACACAAAATACAAAATCCCTCTTGAAATTCCGCTCCGTCTATTTGTACATTCAGAATTTTAACACAGCTAATTGAAAACTAAACAAAACACGATTAATTATTAACTAACGCAAAATTGTCAGCAAACTCGTTACTATTTCAATGAGGTAGTATACACAAATAGGCGATGTTACGTTGTACCAAGTTTTCGTCCCCCGTAGTGAAACTGTCAGCCGAAGTACAGAAAGCCGTCAAGCGAACAATGTTAACAATTATGTTAACATCACGACGTGGGTACTGCTACCTGTCTCAGAGATCCCCGATTAAGGGGCAATTATTTCCTTGATCGAATTTAATTGACGAATACCTAATGTTCGCTTAAAATCAGGGTAGGGTTATTGTAAACTTGATTAGTGGAAACAAAACATTAAACAGACTATTGGAATGTGTTAAATTGTTATATTACACAATAAACAATTACATGAAAGGTTGCTTTTATATTAATGAATATCTAAATTATGAACTAAATATAAATATCATATTGAAATATTTCACATTGCTGTAATAAATAATTTCCGCTATAATTGTAAACTTGATTGAAAAGATTTACAGTGTAAATGTTTTAATTCTAATTATAATTTAATCACATCACATCAACAAGATTTAGAATTAGTAGTAGGTTGCTTGTCTTCGTCCCCGTCAGTTAAAGAGCTCTGAAGGTTGATTAGTAATTAGAGAAGGGTAATCATTGTGTAGAGCGAAATAGAAAACCCGCTACAACTGTGTCTAACTTAACTAAACACGCGTTTTTCTCTTGTAATAAGTAGGTTCTCTTATTATATAGCTAGTAATAACTATTGGTTAAAGTATAAACTGGCAGGCAAGTACAAGTTAGCGCATACCTCTCATCAATCAAAATTACAGCAAAGATTTAGTTAAATTCGTTTTATAGAGTCGCCATAAAATTTTATGCATATAACATTCTCCATTTTTAGATTTTTGATAAAATTCTGGGTAAGGGTATAAATGGGATTTCTTGTGACTTTATCGCAACGTTAATAGAGCACAAGTGAGGCTGATCGATGGTTGATGGCGTCACAGTCACAGTGCTTGAAATGTGCCGAGTGCGGCGGCGGGCACGATCGCAGAGAGTGGGAACCATACGTTTGTAGAGTCGCGCGACTGTTGGTCGCTGCTAATTCGGCACGAACCCAATTCCGTCTACTTAAAAACACATTCTATTTTCACAAATATAAAACAAAGCTCTACAATACATTCCTATTTTGAAATTATCCTTGTTATCTTTATGTTCTTGAATGCAAACAAGAATCTCTACGAAGTTCTTGTCTGGATGCTATCTCATCTGCATGCATAACCATGCATAAAATCTTATTTGTGAACAATAATAATTTGTTACAGCACTGCATTTAAGTCGGACTTTATGTAGATGATACGGGTGCAACAATATGAAAATTAACCTGTCTGCAAGTCGGAGATATGCTACTCGTTAACTGTTATTCACAATGAATACATAAAATGGGTACGAATTCTTTAATTACAGAAAATTTTATGAAAGTTTTCAGAGTGTTGCCAGGATTTTTTAATAACGGATCATTGAATTTACTAGTGGATACGCGTGTGAAATATGAACAATCTGGTCGAGGCAACAGGAGGGTGGAACTGAGGCGTATGGGCGGTAACGGATGACCGCGCGACGGCTGAAGCTGGCGCTTGCCGCTGGCGGCTCGGCGCTCGGCGCTCGGGGCTTGGTGGATCACTCTCGCGCTGTCGGCCGCCGGGAGCGCACGGACGCCCGCCCCTACCCCACGATACGTACGTACGTAAACTTTGCCGAAGTTCCGAACTGGGAAAAGTGCGCAGTGCCCCGAAGTAGCACCAAATTGGATGTAATTTGTGCAATTTATTTTCTATAGTGTGCTGTGTCGTAGATTATTGTGCATTCTGAAAGTTGGGATTAACTGTTTACCGTTGAACCGTTGAATAGTTTGGATATTGCGCTGTTTATTAATGGATGAATTTTAAATACTTTATGGGTGAGTAACGATAAGTTAGAAATTATTTCTAGTACTAGTATAAACCTGAAAGGTATTGTAGAAGGTTGGATGGATGGATGGAAGTTAATTACTCTTTCATGCAAAAACTACGGAATGTCCAAAATTTTGAACTCATTTAGTAATTTATATATTCTAAAATGAACTTGATTGATTTAAATCAATCCTCATTTCATACCTAGATTACCACCGGATTCTTTTATCGTAATTAGTACATGGGAACGGGCTTTACGGGTCTGAAACCGTAGAGCGCAGCTTAGTTAATAATATAAATATATATGTATACGTTAAAATATCTCAACCTACCTCGGGATATGACGGACACGTATATATTTTAGTCTATAAGTCTACCTTCTTAATAAAAATGATATTAATAAGTTAAACTAACTTTCTGAATAATATTAGGCGCTCCAAGAAAAACAGCTAAGCTTTTAATGGCCTACGTTATTAATTTCATAAACAGTGGGTGAACCCCTAATCCAAATGCGAAATAAAATGTATGCATGCATCGTGCATGCGTCATATTTTTATGAATAATGCATTTCAGAATATTTTATTAGGTTACCATGTTAAAATGCTTTTATGAATATATTTATTCAGTTCCTGGATGTAAAAATAGCTGTACGTGAGATTTTTAGGCTTTACTAATGTAATAGGTATGTTCGTGCCCTAAGGACGTATAAGCATAAATATTAATGTAACTTTTACTTTGTTTTATGTGACTTGTGTAAAAATATACGTAGTTACGGAGCTCTACCTAACAGTGTAGAGCTGAGCGCCATCTCGCAGAAACCTTAAGACTTCATTATGTTTTTTATGACATTATGCTGAAAAATTGCTCTATGAGTAATAAAATCCACAAGGTGAGACATTTTAAAGCAATTTTTATACAACACGGGCACTATCTGAAAAAGCACGGGTTGCTACCCATCTCTACCTTATATAAAAATGACTTAGACTAAATAAATGGGTTTGGTGACAAACCCTTATGTAGTCTTTGTACATATTAATAAAATAAAAACACTCTTGTAATTTTGTCCCAATTCAAAAGTCGCTCGAAAATCGGCCCATTCATTCGGTAGCTACGATGACACAGACAGACACGTTTTACTTAAGTATTTTCTTAATTCTTTGGTATTTATTAATTCAGGATACCCTTTAACTCTAAGAATAATTTTGTCGCCTTCTAAATTATTGTAAAATGATGAGTGTCAGATTTTAATAACAAAATGAACTCAGCCAATTGTGGTCCACTTCTGGACATAGGTCTCTCCCAAGTTGCGCCACAACACCCAGTCTTCCGCCTTCCACATTTTGACCCAGCTACCTATTTCAGATCGTCTGTCCATGTAATAATTTAATTTAATACTCCCTGAAGTTCTTATATAGTTATTTATAGATGTTAAATGAACGTGAATGAATTGGTAAATTCTCGAGAAATACCAAGCCTCGAGTAAGTAGAAATTGCAATGGTAAAAGTTATTAATAAATATAATGTTAAATTGTTGTATAATTTACGGAATGTTATTATTGGTTACAATGAAATACTCGTATACGTAGAAGTAGTGTTTTTGTAGCTACGAGTATTAACAGATATATCCTTTTAATTGATTAGTAAAATAAAATTATATTTAGTATAACGCGTACTGGCTGCATAAACTAAACGTTTTTGTGGCCAGGTTTTTAACAGACTAGCTATTTTTTAGTGTAATTCGTTTTTTAAATGTCGATTTTTGTATTGTTTTTACTACCGATAAAGAGGTCATGATAGTTTTTGTTTGTATAATGACACTTAAATCACCTCTAAAAGTTTTTCTTTACTTGTACAATGTAAAAAAATATTTATTATTATCTAGTCATTAAAACATATGAACAAAATATAAACACAGATTATTTTGTTGCGAAGGCTTAAAGTAGAGTAGTATCGTAAAAAATAAGTAGAACCTAACTGTAGATATTTTCTTATTTCTAACCATTTCGCGCACATACTATTAGAAAATTGCATAAAGAGCTCCCATACCGTATGAACCTAGTCATTAAGATGCGATATTATAAACAGATTTATGTATCACAATACATCACCAACAAAGACGATCTTAAGCCGCCATAACACATGCTGTTAGAACTACCAGATTTCCTTTAAGACTAGAACGTGAGGATCCTGTTTAGTTTAGACGGTAAGCTGTACGGTAAGTTGCACGCTAAACGCTTCTCGGTAAGCGCCTAGCCTTACCGGTAAAAGCCTAGTCTTACCGGTAAGAGTTTAGTCTTACCGGTAAGACTTGGTGTTGAAACGACCAGATGCAATTCAATACACAAGTCACGTGCTAAATCTAGAAGGAATAAATATTTGTTCGTTGTTTGAAAGTTTAAAGATTTGAGGTCGTTAAGCATGGATACAGCCATACCCGTGTAGGGTACGAAAATATGAAATTGTAAGGAAAAATAAAATGGCATGATGTAGCGACAATAGACCAGCTTCGTATAAAGTACCTATTGATCCATATTGATAAAAAATTAAAGCAATTATTACATCATTGGCTTCCTCGCTGTCAAATGGTATGCCTAGTTAATTACATGCTTCTTTGTCTAATTAAATAAATGTTAGTATCTTCTAGGAATTTACCGGTCTTTTTGAGCACTGGATTTGTATATTTCGATCAAGTGTATGGATATGACAATAGTCTTAGAATTCTGTATCTTTGTGAACTTTTCAACTAGCTTGTAGCAAAGCCGGACTTTCCGCTGCCTGCCATTTGGCCATCAAAAGCCATTGAGTAAGAGCAATTAAAAATGGCCTCGTGTACTGTACTTGTGTACATTTTACAGGCACTTAAACATCGAATTAGTTCGATCCTTTAACTATATCTTAGATAGAGATGGATTGTCCGATGGATAATGAAAATCTGTTGAAGCGAAAGGGATAGGACTAGATGATATAACCGATAATTAATAGATTAGATACGGCTGCTTAAGCGACCCTCTACTTATATTTTATACTTGCCCTATTTTTCGAGTTACAATCGTCGAACAATCGACCAGTCATTGTTAGTAACAAAAATATAATTTTTGAAGTAATATGAAAAAACAAATTGTTCTTGTACTACAACTATCAGTCATATGCTTCAAAAAACTGCTCAACCTTTTTGAAATATGTACTTATTGTACTTGCAACGTTCACTTAGTTGTAAGTTATTTCGTTTAATAAATATTTTCTATCGAAATTCGACTTATGTTTTCTGAGCAAAGGAACTAGGATTCCAAAATAATGCCAAGCTAAGACAAAAGTCTTTCAGTAAACAACTTGCGTACCTCGGTACTTACAATCGGCGGTAATGAAATCGTATGTTGCCCCAGTGGGCTGCGTCCTTTTCTTTGTCCACCCACTCCTTTAAACACACTTCAGGGCTTTCATTAATTTACGCATCCTTCTAACATTTCCCTTTAGAACTTGAGAATAGAATAACGTTTATTTTAACAGGTATTGTATACCTATACGTCAGAGTAGAAAGTCACTAGGATATCCTTTACTTCAAGCGTTTTACTCGATACTTTGGCCACAAGTTTGGCTAGCATCATTTTATTATGATGTTGTTTTTCGTTGATGACTATATTTATTTATTTGGATTTAAATTATATTTTGACTTAAATATCAAACGAAAGTTCTGGTTTTTTTAATCAGATTTAATTGAATTTTATATTCTAATCTTTAATTTCAATGTTACAATAACAGATATTCTTACAAAAAAGCACGAAATGAACATTATATTTATATTTTTATTACATAGTTGCAATAGGAATAGTTTTTCTGTCTGTATTTACGGCTAAGCAACTAAACCGATATTTTTTTACTGGAGTGGATTCTCCAAAAGAGACAAAGGCAAAAGTTGTATGCTATATTTTCATTTATTTTTATAAATATCTTGTTTAAAATATGACATGTTGAAGTTTCAGTAGCTTTTGTAGTATAAAAATGTGGCAAAGACAGATGAGAATAAAAACAATTTCATGATGAAAATCTCTCTTTTGATCGAATTGTACGTGACATTTTTTATTTAAATGATAGATGGACGATTTATAATGACGCACCTACTTCGTGTCTGTGCTGAGAATAAGTCTTACATAAAAATAAACTTTGTTGTCCTTTTATTTTGTAATGTCACTGTTAAAAAGTTTTTTTGGAACAAGTCAACCGCATTTAGTCTAAGCGCAGGATTTGGCTGCTTCATCGGACTTTCAAGAATTCAATTATCACCAATTTATATGGTACTAACCAGTATTTGAACATGGCTACCTACCTAACATATTCTAAGATCTTTCTTGTACTAATACTACTCATGACAGAATTTGATAAGAAAAGTGAAAAGTTAAGATTTTTAATAACAAATTGGCTGCCAAAGAACTTTTTTGTTGTATCTTGGATGGTATGGAAACCATTGTATGCACCATCGTACGTTTTTTTTAGTTTTAGTATTGCGGTTGACTCACTGTATTCATAAAGCTTTTCCCCTAACCGATGACTAATAGGTACATACTTCATTTATTTTCTTTATTTGAACACGTATGAAAAATTCATTGCTACAGCCTCATTTTGTGTGGAAGTCATTTGTAACTTAGGGGACGATATGTGTAATTTAATCTCGGACGCAAAAATAGGGGGACGTATTTTAAGTTTGTCTGTCTGTGTATCTGTGTGTCTGTATGTAGCATTGCGACTCCGATACGAATATATATTTATGCGATTTTGAAGTTTGAAGCTGATCTTTTTTATCTCTCGGTTCAGCATTTTGAAAATTATCAGCAGTTTATATCTATTTTTAGGGATTTCATGTTTATTTATTATTGTTTTTATTTGTGTCTTGTTTTACTTCTCGACTGCCTTTCAACAAGCTATGTTGGGGTTGGCTGCTGCTGATTAAGCCGCAGACTGCAGCAGACTATATTTTACATTCAGCAACTGCCTATCTGACCTCCATTAACCATTTTGCTTGGTCACACAGTATCTCACTGTATATCTTACTGGTTGTATAAGTACTTTAAACTTATTTTTTTTTCACTGAAATGTGTTGTTACTTTTAGAAAGTTAGAGTTGTAGAATGTTCGTATCATAACAAGCATCAAAAGTAAAAAAGATAGGTATTGTTAACGTCTAGACGTTTGATAAAGTTTTGATCCAATTGGATTGCTCATATTTCTAGTGTTGTACATTTTTTTTACAAAAAACTAGTAAGAAGAAAAATTATTAACGAAATGAAACCTAAAAACTAAATAAGGCATCTAAAACTTCAATCATACTAATTATTATAATATGTCTATATTAAATAAAGCAAAAGAGTTATTTTTTTGTTTGAACGCGCTTACCTCTGAAACTACTAGACGGATTCGAAAAATCGTTTTGCATTTGATAATCCATTTCTAAGGAAAATGATAGGCTATAATTTTTTTAATGTGTTCTACTGTAAATATAGCTTATTTTTTTATGTTATTACTTAATCAGAAAGCTCATGCAAAAAAGTAAGCTTCGAGTAGCTTTTGCCCTATTACCTATTATAAAAAGCTGCAGTACCTAGCTGCGGTTATAGTTTGTTTTTTCTTTGTTTTTGATAATTGCAAATAAACATTCTTATAAAAAACAGCTGTTTACACTACTATGTTTTAGCACAATCAACTATTTATACTGATAAGTAGAGACTGGATTATAAGCAATATCAAAAGATTAAAATATTCTAATATGAAAAGTGAAAATTTTACAAGATTAAATAATAAAATATTTGTATGTTCAAAGTTGTTTTTAAAATTTTTGCTCTTGCAAACGATATGCATTAGGTAATCCAAATATGTGTTAAAAAGTAGTGCCTTTGATTGTGGCTAAGAAGTGTGCTCGAGAGCTTCAATTGCGTTCCTCTGAAAATGTGCATCATCACATTTTCATAAAATATGCAATAATTTATGAAGATGAACCGAATATGCAAACGATATGCAAATGTACAATTGCTATAATCCGCTCTCTAGTTATAACCTGTCATTGCATTAAAACACATTTTGACGTCTATTATGTGCTGTTGAATGTTCGTCCTAATTTCCCCGACGGGCACAGTTAAGTTTGTCGTATAAAGTCGTATTACGCTGTCACTGCCGTAACATTTCACTATGACAAGTATTACCAACGAGGTTGCATTTGAAACTATAGAGTGAGCCTATCAGAGTTTAAACCGTAAGCACTAGTGTGAACAAGTGTTGTCGTGAATTATGTATGAAGATGGAGCTTGCCGTTTTAAAAAATCTATCTAAAACACTAATATTATCCTAACAATGTCAAAACCATCAATATTTTCTTAGATAAGTTTCTCGTTGCGCGAAAATTAACTTAAATGAAAAACGAAATGTACTAGGATCAGACTAAAAACTGCTCTCGCTTGGCACAAGGGGAACCTAACGATAGTAGCAGTCTATGCATATCATACGTCGATGAGTATTACATTTGTATAGTTGGCGGTTTGCGTCATATTATACAAATCCGTCCAGTCGTGACGTCACTGAATATAAGTAACAGCTGTAAGGCTCGCATTGATAACATTAGTTAATAAGTGATTAAACCTCTATGGCTCTAAGGGACGGAAAGTTCAGTATCGTCTTACCTTGAAATTATAATTACCCTTTGGAAATCTATTAAAGTGAATGTAGCAGTCCGTAAAGGTTCACTTTGGGATGTGTTTCTCCCTTGTGGACCATATACTACCCACAAGGAATTATCTTGGGTCATATTTATAAACAAAATGGAAATATTACGAAAACGAATGGGCTCCATGTTTTCTTTTTAAATAGACATAGCAACAACATTTTGTAGACAACAGTTTTATTACTAATTCAAATGCACTTCGCATTCTTTTGTTGTCCGATTTCAATGCTTTCTGTACATTATTCTGTTAATTTAACACTTAATTAATACTTTACATAAAATATACATTTCGAGGTTTTTGAATTTCGCTTACCATGGCAGTCAAATGAGGCAAAACAGTGTAACCACAGGTAACGAATAACCCTATCTAAATTTAAATTCAAAAAGCGTAAGTTACGAGTATATAGACTCTCAGTTGTGGTACTATTTTACGTGGTTTCAAGCGAATAAAGTTTTCATTCTGTAAATGCGGTTTATTTGATTTAACCGGCTTTGGGTACAGGGGGCTTACACCCACCTAATTGAAATCACTACGCAACTAAAATGTAGAGTAAAATTCGCGGGATATGACTTGCTTACACAGTTTCCTACCTTTTACAACTGCATGTTATGAAATTATTTTGTGGTATTTTTTTAGGATATGGGTAAGTAGATTATTATTTTTTTATATTAACTAATAGTTTCAGAGTAAAATAATTATAACAAGTTAAATATAGAGTTACTTTTAATCTTATTAGCTTATCTACCACACAAATCATATAATTTTTTAACCATTTCAATGTTGCCTTTGACGGTGAATGTTAACAATGGGTCATCGTATTGATATTATCACACATAACCGAGAGGGTTTGTCTTTAAGCATACTATATGCATGCATATGCCATTGCTGAGAATAAACACTAAGATATATTACGTATTAATATAATATTACTATTTCTTGATAATAGATAATGTTGCGTTATGTCTTACATTGAATTTACCGTAAAAAGTGCCGCAGTTTTCTTTTACTTTATTATTATCAGTTACTTAGAAATTAAATTACCTAGGTAGGTAAAACGAGTTACCTAGGAAAACATAAGCGTATGGGTTTATTTGCATATTATCCATTATGATTTTCTTCTTTTAGTGTCGAGGGTATTCGTTACATCTGGCCAGACCAAAACATCTATTGAACTATTAGCTTCTACAATATACAGTATTACCTACCTATAGAGAGCTTATTATCATTTAAAATCCCTATCAGTACCTATACATTTCTTGTGCTTAATTACAAAGTAAAATATGATACATTTAAAGTTCTTTTTATCGTGTAATTAAAATGCCTGTATGACTCAAGAGCTCTTCATGTCAATTACAAGTACAGTACTTAATCGCCAATTTGCTATTCGCTAAGCAAGCTGTGACTGTGTTCAAGTGGTGTAGTCTTGAGTATATGTACTAGTTGCCAGAGAAATAAGGCTCGTTGCAAATGGGCCTAAGACACACAGCCACGGGTGGCCAGCGACATACTTTGCCATATACTTGTCCGTCGCGCGTCGTAGCGAGTTGCAGTCACCAGTCATACGTGTGCGCCAAGCCTAATACATGGTAAATTATGTACCTGGTCAATTGGTAATTTGGTGGCTGTAATCGGTGGCCCATTTGCAACACGCCTTAAGGAGAGATGTTTGTTGAAAATTAAAAACTGTTCCATAACTTATTTTTCTCTTTCTCCACGTTCTCCACCCACGTGCCAGTTGCCACGCAACAACATAATATTTAACAACAACATCAAAAACTTTTTAAAAGTTCCTCAAAAACTTACTGTTTAATACACAAAACATGTTTCTAACACAATGACTTTTAAAATGAATCATTTAAATCGTAAAATCTCAAATCTTTCTTTTTGTTTGAACAATCTTTTTTGGCAAGTTCATCAGCGTCAAAGATAAACTTAGGCAGGTCGTAAAACAATTAATGGCGAGCGATTTGAAGCTATAAAATGCCGTAATTCCAATGAAAAGGAATCTATAACTTAACTACGCAATGATCGAAATATTTAATATCAGGAACTAGGAGTAAACAAAAATCTAGTCTCGTTGGATACTTGTTCGGATAATTATGTTAAAATATACCATAGCTAATTACTGGCCGTACTCCATCTTGTGCATACTAAGGTGCTTCTCTATGACGTACAACCGCAAAATTATAAGAGTTCGCTCCTCCACTATTGTAATAAGTCTGGCGTCTGTCCTGAGCAACTTTCGTTGTTTGCAGCACCTGCATTCCTCTTCCCCGTAAGACAGTAATAACCTACTTTAGAAATATTACTTTTGAGCACACGAATGTAGAACTTTGGGCCAACGATTCTTTTGACCAAAAAATATTTAAATAATTGCTAAGAATTTACATTGATTCGAATTGTCCAATGAGTTAAAAAAATATAGAGATCTCAGAGATCCAACAACAAGAACTCCAGCTGAAATGAGGGCGCCAACATTTAAAAAGGGTGCCGAAAGCCGTTGGTCCATTAATTCCTAAGAAAATGTATAAATCGATGGTGTTTTTTTTTGCCGCCTACATTTCTGGCCTGTATGAACCTTCATTGATTTTCATAATAATAAGCTTATTGAAGATTAATTCTTCATTCTGTGAACGGTTTCACGTATAAACTAATTCTGATATTAAGTTCAGTGCTAACAATAGCAACATAATATATAAGTATACGTTAATTCTCAGCGTGCGAGGATCTAAAGCCGCTCTCGTTCGATACTCGTTAGCTAGACGGAAACCGAGCTAGGATTAACAATGACTCCAGAAATAGTTAACACTATTGACGAGAGAATGTATCGAGTGAGAATGAGATCGCAGACGATAGTATGTTTCTTAAAGTAATCTTTTAAAGAATTTTACTTATTCACAAATCAAATAAGTATCATCCATTTATGTCTTGTAGCAAAGTCGCATTTGTCAGGTTGAAAAAAATCGCAGGTACATAATGTCTCATTTGTTTTAATTCAACTGCGGTTCTTCACCTTAAAAAAAATACTTCTAAATTAGCACAGCGTGATAAGATTCAAAGATTTGTTTGGTCATATAACGCCTGATAATAACGCCATGGATAATCTTAAACAGACTTTTTTCACTTTACTGTACTGCATTTTATTCCTTTCTACATATATTTTTATTATAGAAAAGGTATAAAAAATTTCAAAGATAATTAAACACGTTGGGTAAGCCTTATTTTTTGTGTATACTAAAATTGAAACACGTATCAAATATTTTCGTGTAAAAAATCTATATCCAAACTTTCAAAACCGTTCCAAGCTTATTGTCGAACCGCGTTGTTCACACATTTCGTCTAAAAATAACTTCGTGGTGAGAGTAATTGCAATCGATTCTGTTACTGATTCTGAACAAACCATTTTCCAGTTGTGTGTATAGGCAGGTTTTAAAGTAAAGTTGTCTAAGGCCTGGAATATGATTATGACTATTCGCAACCCTTGTGAATAATAAATACATTTTAAATATCCAGTCACACATCGAAATAAGGATGTTTACTGAACATATTCTATATTGACGAACATTTCAATTAAGTAGTCCCTGTAATCATTTAGTTAAGTAATTACTAAAAGCATGTGGTAAAATGTTTCTGTTGGCATTTGACTTTAACAATTTTATAGAAAGCTTGACTAACAGAGGTCAAGTTATTAAAGTATATCGACTTTGTAGGTTCAATCGCGTTTAATAAAATTGATGTAATTTTAATAATGATGTTTGCGACTTTTGGTAGTGACTTAGTTCTATTCTTGGCCTAAATAGGATAAAAGGATCACCTTACACTTACGCGCTAGAACTCGAAAACGGAGCAAAATGGAATCAATAGGCTTTGTCGTGATGTATGCCTGCTTGCTAACGAGGACACAGCTGGAAGCTATTTTTATACAATTGAAATGGTTATTCAATTTACCTAACTATTGTGATATTGGAAATTCATTGTCACAAAACTTGTTCTTGTTGTGAATTAGGTAAATTTATTGACTGCAGTACTAACTAGTTGTACTTCTAACAGTGTATAGATTACTTGGCTTGGATAATTGATGAAAGTTCGCTAAGTTCGGCCAACCGTTCGGCTGGTGAATGCTCGGAACAACAGCCATGCAATTAGAACTAAAGCTAATATTTTGAACTGTACATTTAAAATGAGATCGTCTTTTATTTTAAGCTGTCGTTCAGCGAGTGCTGTATTATATTATTCACGTTTTTGTTTTGTGTAGAGCGGTCCCTGTATTGTGATGTTTTTGAACTCTGCTCGTTCAAGTGGTCAATAGAGTTAAATATATACATGTTTAGACTGAAAATAGGGTTCTATTCAGTCTAACTATTGAGACTTCAGTATACGAAAATTATAAAAAAAAATACAATTAGTCTTAAACATAACACTGAAATTCCAAATAATCTAAACCCGTCTTGCTATCTAGCGTGTTTCGCCAAGCTAACATAAACTATACTAAATTCTAACAGTAGTTTATTTCTCCGTTATCTTCAACAATTCGGGACATGGCATTAGATTTTAATGGCACCACTGAACATGAAATAGGATTCGTTAATAAACCGTAGTTTAATCGAAGGATTTATTGACCCGGAGTTTACTAATAACTGAGTCGCGTCCGCAGGCCGGAGTGCGTTTCTCAAGCGGTCAATTGATTAAACGAAGCAATTAAGTAATCAGTCGTCAATGGCAGCGGCGATTGTCGCAAATGAGTGCGGGTTCGACATCTGCGTGCCTCGCAATGTTATAACTGTTCCGACGTATGTGTCACCCTTTCAATATTTTGAATTCTAAGTTTTAATATCTTACACTTAATGGTGTTTAGCTAACGGCGACCGCAGTTACATTTTCAAAAAAGAAATTTATTTACTGAAAAGTATTGGATGAATTTTGAGGTGTAAATATGAATTAAAAAAAATACTAAATTAATATTCTATTATTTGTTCTAAAATAAATTAATAGACGTATGTTATAAAAATAATTTTGCCTATGTCAAACAACAATTTTGGTTTATTATCTTATTTGCCAACACAAGCTTTTATGTAACGTTACATGAAACATTATGTTTGCTCTTTTTATTTTATCGTGTTTATAAATGTCACGGGGTGATTGTGAACATTCTTAGCTTACGATAAATCTCAGGATATTACAAACTGTTGACAAATCGTACTACAATATTACGGAATAGTGAAACTACAATACTACAAAGAAACTATCACGTAAAACTGTTATGGTTCTTTATCACGATATGACACAGTTCCTTGTTTAACCTCTCGTTTTATTCCGAGCCTTAGGTATTCCAAGATTATGCCACGTTATGTAAGGACATTACATTGCAATAAACAGCTCGCTGGATCTCTTTATGAACTATGAATAGCGGTTGCCGGGATCTGTAGCGAATTATTCTAAATTTAAGCTGTATTTATTGGTGGACAGTTTGGCGAAACAGTTTGAAACGACTGTGACATCCGGGCCGATCAAAGTGATCGAGAACGAGCGCCGAGTGCCGCCGAGTACCGCCGAGTGCCACCGAGTCGCGTTTTATTGCGCCTCGCGCGCTGTGGAGCCGCCATGCTGTATAATTGACTCCACTCTGCCATCCACATGAATGGTAATGCCAAATTTAGGTACAATCCTGCGATCGCGTGCCACTCTACACAAATTGAACCGACAAAGTTAGCGATCATAATATAAATTCAAAAACGTTTAATTCTTGCAAATATTCCAGCAGCTAATACCAACAAGCAGTGTTCTGTTTAACATCGCCTAAGTATTATGCATACAGTGAGGAGTGGCGTGTTACTAGCCTTTCACTACTTATGCACAAAGGATGCACTTAGAGCACATACTTACTTGTATTTTGCGTTATCTGACAAAAAGTCACCTAAAAAGTCCACATTAAAGAGAAGCTGGTATCAACACACTTATCTCTATTAGAAAATTCTGATTGTAAAAATACTTGGTTATTTATTGAACAAGTAAGAGTTCCATCCAGTATTTACAGAAAATATTCATTATGTTTAAGAACGGAATGGGATTAATCCGGGCTTTTATTCCGTGGGTATTTTTCGTTCAATTAATTAATTGTAATGGTGACGAATGTTCTGTCTGGTAGCGAGTTAATATCGTTATAAATACGTAGAACAATAACAGAGGTCACGTTACGTCGTGGCGACAAGTTTTCCATGTGTCCGGGGCTGATGTTATAACAGTTAATCCCCCGGCCGGGCCCGCTCCGCCGCTCCGCCGCTCGACCACATGTCACCGACCCATTAAACTCAACACCCTAACAAAAAATAATTACTTCACCATACACTTCCACGGTCACAACTCGTTCAATTTGTGTTTAATCTTCTTAAAGCGGTGCGGACGTAATGAAATTAAAAAGTCACAAATTAAACTAAACAACCCCTATGGGTTTGTTATTGTATTGGTGGATACCGATCGGAGATAACAAGGAATGTTCTTGTGCAATCATGCGTGAGACTAGCAATTATACAAACGTTCCTCTGCCCCGTGGGTCGCGCTCGTAGATCCGAGATATTATTTGTTCACTACATCCGTGAAACCGTTCAACAAAATCCGTATTTAACGGCACCTTCAAATACGGATTTTGAGTAAACAGTATTTTATAAATAAATGTTACCTACGTATAAGAATTGCGTCGTAACGACAAAAATATTTATTAGGTTAATAAGCTTGATTGACTATGTTAAAATACTACGGCATAAATAATTACGTAAATATTCCACTTATAAAATTCAGTGCAAACAGAGTTGTACCATTCATAGAGTTCGTATACGGATTCATAGTGTGGTAATTCTCTGTTGGCAGAGTGAAGTACAAAGGTTGTGTTGTAGCTTTTATTTTAGTTGAGTGTGTGAGTTCGTCTCTTGATTTCTCTTTCCGTATTATTGTTCAGATTTCTTGGCTTTGTTACCTTTATGTATCTTTCTGTTCTGGTTTGCATGGAGATCTATATTTGAGTAGTAGGAAAGTTTAATCTTGTGAAAAGAAATACATTTTATATAAATAGATTTTAGTTAATGACTGAACTCTGTTGTTATATTAGTAGTTTACTAAATATGCAATCGAAATTTTGTCTCTATTAAAAAGTGATTTATAAAAATTAAGAACCGCGTTAAATTGATTTGAAGACTTCATTGATGTGACATGCCATTTTTTATTTTTTATTATATATCTGTACATATTAAATATCAGACACCGTATCCCTTAGCGCAGAATTACGACGGTAATTCTCATCTAGTTACCGGTTACCTGGTTAAGCAAAAACTAGTGGTTTGTGGCTTCTCCGAGTGGCGTCGCCGGAAAAGGTTAGCTTAATGATCTCTCAGCAGTAAGGAGGCTGAGTATCACATGTTAACGTCTCCTCACCGTGTAATTGGTCGTTGTAGGTGTGAACCTGAAGCCTACAGACTGGCATTTTATTTGCTGAAGAGCAAGACTGCATATCAAATTAAAATTATAAATCTGAATCGATGTGATGATTTATGTGTGTTTATCTCTTTAACAATTACTTGAAAAGTTATTTCAAGTAATTTTGGAACATAAAAAAGAAAAACATATTGTTGAATTAAAACTTTTAGGCGATATTGAGGATCGTTTTTAAAATGTAGTTTTTGTTGCTAATAGGGTAGATTCTTTTACCTGAGGTGATTCCACATAAATTGCATTAAACTTCTTCTATTTACTTTATGGTACAACCATTTTTTTTAATATTCCCCTTTAAAATGATATATAACTCTCCTCACATATAATTCCTATTGGTTCACTGCAACAAAAAAGCCATGAACACAATAATCACTCTAGCATTCTACCATTCAAACTAAACAAACAAACAAAAACAAAGAGCTATTTTAATCTACATATCAACCTCCTCATTATCAGGACATCGAAGCTAAATATACACAAAACAGACACACCAGTTTCTCTCATTAGACTTTTATTGCTTTCCCGGAATGACAACTAGCTAGCTATGCTAAACTCCTGCTTTCCTAGATCTAAACACGGATCTAATTAGCTTATTTTACTATGTAACAGAATACTTGAACATTTTGTACTTAATTGCATGAACTCCAAATAAATTGGCACATTTGTAAACAATTAAAGGTCATTGAATTGTCGATCTGTCTTTACAATCTTTGAACATGCTATGAACATATAATAGAGTTCACACACTAGTCTCATATAGCTAAACTTGTTGCCCCACAAACATTTTATTCTGTACTAGCTGTGCCCGCGACTTCGTTCGCGTGGAATAGTTACTTTTCGGGCAGCATATTTAGAATTAGTTTTTTATACATATACTTTCGCTTGGGTAGGTATAAATTTACTTTACAGATGCTTCTCTGTATACGATTTTTCAAATTGACATCACTTTTTTATTTATGTAGCGATTGACATGAATTAAACACTAAATGTTAAGTGAAGCTAACTACAATACATTTGTGAAAACCGCATCTTAATCGAGTAAGCCGTTTCTGAGATTAGCGTGCACAAACACACAGACAAACAGACAAACAGACAAACCGACAAACAGACAAAAAAAAAATTAATTATAATTTCAGGTTCGGCATCGATATTATAACAGCCCTTGCTACTTTTTTTGTTTATATTTCCATTGTACAGACACCACTTTTCTACAATTTTATTATATATTATGTATAGAAGATGATTTTTCAAATTGACATAACTTTTTTATTTATGTACCGATTGACATGAAATAAACACTAAATGTTAAGTGAAGCTAACTACAATATATTTGTGAAAACCGCATCTTAATCAAGTAAGCCGTTTCTGAGATTAGCGTGCACAAACACACAGACAAACAGACAAACAGACAAACAGACAAAAAAAAATAATTATAATTTCAGGTTCGGTATCGATATTATAACAACCCTTGCTACTTTTTTTGTTTATATTTCCATTGTACAGACACCACTCTTCTACAATTTTATTATATGTATAGATGATTTTTCAAATTGACATAACTTTTTTATTTATATACCGATTGACATGAAATAAACACTAAATGTTAAGTGAAGCTAACTACAATACATTTGTGAAAACCGCATCTTAATCGAGTAAGCCGTTTTTGAGATTAGCGTGCACAAACACACAGACAAACAGACAAACAGACAAACCGACAAACAGACAAACCGACAAACAGACAAAAAAAAAATTAATTATAATTTCAGATTCGGTATCGATATTATAACAACCCTTGCTACTTTTTTTGTTTATATTTCCATTGTACAGACACCACTCTTCTACAATTTTATTATATGTATAGATGATTTTTCAAATTGACATAACTTTTTTATTTATATACCGATTGACATGAAATAAACACTAAATGTTAAGTGAAGCTAACTACAATACATTTGTGAAAACCGCATCTTAATCGAGTAAGCCGTTTCTGAGATTAGCGTGCACAAACACACAGACAAACAGACAAACCGACAAACAGACAAAAAAAAAAAAAATTATAATTTCAGATTCGGTATCGATATTATAACAGCCCTTGCTACTTTTTTTGTTTATATTTCCATTGTACAGACACCACTTTTCTACAATTTTATTATATGTATAGAAGATGATTTTTCAAATTGACATAACTTTTTTATTTATGTACCGATTGACATGAAATAAACACTAAATGTTAAGTGAAGCTAACTACAATACATTTGTGAAAACCGCATTTTAATCGAGTAAGCCGTTTCTGAGATTAGCGTGCACAAACACACAGACAAACAGACAAACCGACAAACAGACAAAAAAAAAAAATTAATTATAATTTCAGATTCGGTATCGATATTATAACAACCCTTGCTACTTTTTTTGTTTATATTTCCATTGTACAGACACCACTCTTCTACAATTTTATTATATGTATAGATGATTTTTCAAATAGACATAACTTTTTTATTTATGTACCGATTGACATGAAATAAACACTAAATGTTAGGTGAAGCTAACTACAATACATTTGTGAAAACCGCATCTTAATCGAGTAAGCCGTTTCTGAGATTAGCGTGCACAAACACACAGACAAACAGACAAACAGACAAACCGACAAACAGACAAACCGACAAACAGACAAAAAAAAAATTAATTATAATTTCAGATTCGGTATCGATATTATAACAGCCCTTGCTACTTTTTTTGTTTATATTTCCATTGTACAGACACCACTTTTCTACAATTTTATTATATGTATAGAAGATGATTTTTCAAATTGACATAACTTTTTTATTTATGTACCGATTGACATGAAATAAACACTAAATGTTAAGTGAAGCTAACTACAATACATTTGTGAAAACCGCATTTTAATCGAGTAAGCCGTTTCTGAGATTAGCGTGCACAAACACACAGACAAACAGACAAACCGACAAACAGACAAAAAAAAAATTAATTATAATTTCAGATTCGGTATCGATATTATAATAACCCTTGCTACTTTTTTTGTTTAAATTTCCATTGTACAGACACCACTCTTCTACAATTTTATTATATGTATAGATGATTTTTCAAATTGACATAACTTTTTTATTTATATACCGATTGACATGAAATAAACACTAAATGTTAAGTGAAGCTAACTACAATACATTTGTGAAAACCGCATCTTAATCGAGTAAGCCGTTTTTGAGATTAGCGTGCACAAACACACAGACAAACAGACAAACAGACAAACCGACAAACAGACAAACCGACAAACAGACAAAAAAAAAATTAATTATAATTTCAGATTCGGTATCGATATTATAACAGCCCTTGCTACTTTTTTTGTTTATATTTCCATTGTACAGACACCACTTTTCTACAATTTTATTATATGTATAGAAGATGATTTTTCAAATTGACATAACTTTTTTATTTATGTACCGATTGACATGAAATAAACACTAAATGTTAAGTGAAGCTAACTACAATACATTTGTGAAAACCGCATTTTAATCGAGTAAGCCGTTTCTGAGATTAGCGTGCACAAACACACAGACAAACAGGCAAACCGACAAACAGACAAAAAAAAAATTAATTATAATTTCAGATTCGGTATCGATATTATAATAACCCTTGCTACTTTTTTTGTTTAAATTTCCATTGTACAGACACCACTCTTCTACAATTTTATTATATGTATAGATGATTTTTCAAATTGACATAACTTTTTTATTTATATACCGATTGACATGAAATAAACACTAAATGTTAAGTGAAGCTAACTACAATACATTTGTGAAAACCGCATCTTAATCGAGTAAGCCGTTTTTGAGATTAGCGTGCACAAACACACAGACAAACAGACAAACAGACAAACCGACAAACAGACAAACCGACAAACAGACAAAAAAAAAATTAATTATAATTTCAGATTCGGTATCGATATTATAACAACCCTTGCTACTTTTTTTGTTTATATTTCCATTGTACAGACACCACTCTTCTACAATTTTATTATTTGTATAGATTTCTTTCACCTATAGAATTTTTCTAAGAAGAGGAAGTACCCACGTTTCGACATTACACAGAATATTTCTGGCAACCAACCGTAAATGGGTGCGTACCGTTTTTCTTATATTTACTGTAATTTAGAGTGATAATACTGACCGTATTTTAACAGTTTAATACCAGGAAAAATGAGACTAAAATACAGGGAAATATAAAATCGCTAGTTTATTTGTTGATACGTAATTATAAGGGACGCTGTTGGTAGCATTAATGTGGGTACAAAGCAAACGTTTACTGAACATCCAGTTTTAATGTATTTGGGTACAATATTTTTTTATTAAATCTTTTTAATATCATATATAAAAAATGTTTATTATAATTTAAATATTTACGAACTTAACCATGTAATTACTCTTAGAAAAAAGCTAACATAAATGAGGACCTACACCTGCAACAAAAACTGTAATGATTTCGTGGTACTTACTACCTATTTAGAAAAGCACTGTGAAATAGTGACTTCAAAGGAGGTTATTAATTATAACATCTGGTCGTTGGCTCTCGGAAGTCTGGAGGCGGTTGCGGTGAGGGTAGTCGGAGAATATCGAGAACGCTCGGCTCCCCGGTGCCAGTACACCGACGTATTTTAACGAGGACACGCTATTCAATAGTTTAACCAATAAATATAATACTGTTGTGCCACAGACCAGCTTACTAATAAATATTAGAGCTTAATTACGCCGGTTCATGAACGACAGCAAATCAGTTCTGTTGTCAATGAACGATGCAAGTACTTTCTGGTTATTTCACTAATGATCGAGTATTGGAGTATTTATTTCAAAGTAGTGAATGTAGGTTTATTGGGTACCTCAAGAGTTAGTGAATAATTTAGCTGGTCTCGGTGACCGGATACGGCGCATAGTTTGGAACAGTGGGTTATTCCGGCGCGCCAACTGTCGCGGGCGGGCGCGGGCGCACGCGGCTCTGCGGTCGCCCTCGCCGCCTGCTCGCCTTCAACTCTTAACTCGGGGGAACGAACAAAAATAACATAACGAGTCGAGCTTGTAATAACATTTGTCCTAATATATTACTATTGTGACGGCTCACAGCGTGCCGGATTTATATACTACCGTGCGAACCGTCACCTTATTATTTATTAACATTAATGCCGCCTGTCTACACCCAAATTATTTTTCATTAGATATGCGAACTAAAAGACTTCCCTTCTGTTTAACACCTTAATATTGTGTGTAAGCAAATCTTTTGATGCGTGGATATTTCTTCGTTAATTTTGTTGATGTTCTGTGTCCTGATATGTGTGGATTTTCCCCTGGGCCGACGCAAACGCGTATGTTATAATAATGAAGAAGAAAATTGTGTCACGCAAGACATTATTGCTAGCGATCATACAAACGTGGCAGAGTAAGTGCTCAATAAATACTTATCAATGTTTTATGACTTGTATGTTTATTTTGTTATAGCAATGAATAACATTCGAATAATTGTAGTCTTTAGAAACGGTCAGAATGGAGTTATTTAATAACCTATTAAATAAAAGCAAAATTTTCCCACAGCAGGATTATGGGGCAAAGTACTATGTAGGAACAAATTAATAATTTTATCAGTCCACTACTCAATTTTAACCTAAATATTCATATAACCTACACCATTAAATTAAGTAGCTTTAAGAATATACAAATATATACTAATAGCCGACATGTAAATATTTAAAAACTACTGTTTTAAAGTCGTATATTAGGCAATAAAAGTTTCCTTCTCGAATTGGCCCAGTTTCGACGATTTATGGAATAACTAACTGTATGTACTTACTTTAAACTTTCGACTCCAGCTAATAGAATCAACGCTACAGAGTGCGAGTGCGGCTTCTAAATAAAACAAACTAACATCGTATAAAAAGTATAAAATTATATTCGTAAATAAATTGTCACAGTGAGAATTAATGTCACGTTTTCAAAAAACGTTTAGCGCTAAATTGTTTTGTGTATACATGAACACAGAATAAAAGCTGAAATTATTTATTAAATACAAACGATATTAAAAATAAATTGCCATCGTAGGCACGTTATAATGTAGTGCGGAGTATTAAACAATGTGACAGGTTCTTTACGCACAATAAATATAAAATGTGAGGATAATCAAGGCTTAACATTTTGCGGTTACTGCTCGCAGCTTTATTTTTGCCAACTTTTAGCTACATGATATTAACTGCTGCTATAACTTTTGCTAGACGCGCCCATGTAACGCAAATATGTTTTTGCATATAAATGTAAAGTTTTTGTGGCTTTTAGTGTTTGGGTAAGTTGATGGACGTGACATACCTACTGGTTCGCATAGATCTGTTTTTGAAGGATTACCTTTAAGATACGTGTGTCAGTATGTCATTTTCTTAGTAAAAGGGTTTTTCTTTGGGAAGGAAAACTGTGGAAGGAATTGCGAGAAGCCTTTGCCCAAGAGTGATACACCATAGGCTAATAAAAAAGTTTATTAACCGGGTATGTAGTTAATGTTAATTTTACAACGTGACGTTAGTCCAAAGTCAGGCCTTAGTTTATCAAACATAAGTATTAGAACCAACCAAATTTCCATCTCGACCGCTCTACCACATTCCTGCAATTAATACGAACGTACGTCTGATTTTAGATTTTAGCGGTTCAAATATTTGCTGTGAACTTTACAATTTCAAAATAACTACATATATAAGTTTAATATGACATGTTCTGATGGGAAAGTATCTATTGAGCGTGCAGTCTTCAGTCGCTCGCTCCAAACTTATAAGACCCACTCCTACATCCCTTTGTGGAAAACTATCAACCTACAACAAAAGTGTTTGTGACAGCTACTAAGTTTGCTTCCAATATTTTGACCCGATGATTGTTCATGTGATTCTGTGGGGTTCGATAGAGATATTTAATTTGGGTTTCAAGTGTTTCATGTTTCATTTTAATGTTTATGGAATTTTACGTAATCACCAAATATTAATTACATTCTAATCGTGTGAGTACACTCCGTCCCTGTAATAATAAAGTGTTAGTACTTAAGTATTAAGGAGTATATTTACACATGACATCTTAAAAAAGTTGACTAGACTTACAAGAGCGCACGAAATAACAATACGAGACGCACACATTTAAATTCATCAACTATAATGTCTAACACCAAATATTTAATTCATATTTGTATTTACTTAACGAATGCGGTTACCACGCAATTGATATTTAATTACAATTATTTATACATATATTAATGACCACAATTTGTTGTGTGTCGAACATAATTAATTATAACGTCACATAACTGCTGTTTACTAGCAAACGAGAATTAATTGTCAATAAATAATTTGATATAAACCTTGTGTTTTAGCAATAAATGGGTTTGTGCTTGCATTGATATTCTATTGTATATTTTGTTAGACTATTGGTTTGACTATTGAAAGCTCTTCAAGATATCTATTGTCTCTAGATTTTTAAATTCGTATCTCTTTTTTATCTCTATATTCTTGTTCGTGGAATGGATGTACGAAAAAAATAATTGTTTAGAAGATTTTATTACAATCTACATAATATATCGCGTAGTACTTTTTTAACCAAAATCGCCTACTAAATAATAGAAGCTTTGCCACTTCAGTGTTCCCTGACAACAGTTGTATCGAAAATAGAACACTACGATTTAAATAGCATAGAAAGGTAATTACGTGAGTAGTCCGTACATTTCCTAATATTAAATGTCCGTCACAAACGGGCGTAATAGCGAGCAATAAATTAGATTTATTTATCCTACATACACATCCCTACCCTCAACTGTACTCAGTCCTTTGACAATTACCAGAAAAGCTATACAGTAACAAATTACAAAAACAGAAACGGTATCGACAAAGACATCAAATATTTATTTGATTGAGATGGTTTGAGTTGATATTTTATTATTCAATTCATAATAACACATTGTTGTCTCTTTGTAATAGAATCATATCTAAACATTCGATTAGTTGGAAATGTTCGCAATCTTATTTTCAATTTATTTTGTAAGAGTTCTTAATATTTTTCAGCAACGTGTGGGTTGTCTATTATAGAGTTGGATTTTAAGAAAAATGCTCTGTGTGGACATATTTGTCTCTACGAAAATAAATGATATATTTTGTAAATGTATTGTTAACAGAAAAGAGCAGAATTACGGTAAAGTATCTAGGATAATAAATGTATGGGCTTTACATTGTTGCTAAGCAGTCAGAAAATGCCGGTAAATGTCGGATAGTTCATCAAAACGTCGCGAGTTTGAATCGTCACGCCGTATTAATAGCAAAACCATTTACAAAACTTTATATTATTACGCGTATACTTATTTATATCTTATCTTCAATATAAGAAATAATAATTAACAAAATAAGAAACAGTTCTGGTAAGAACACACTTAGCAATCCATATAGGTATTATAAACTTCTTGACATCAAATGAATTGGAAGATATTTTATCCAATAACTAAATAATTATTGCTAGTTCAATTCCAGTTAGTAGGAAAATATAGATAATCATACCCTTTAGCTACACAAGGACATAATATCACCAAAATATGGTTACACATGTTTCGATGCCCACGAACACAAACAAACACAAATATTGTTTAATTACAAACGTATAATTATTAAACGGGTAACTAAGGCCCACATTAACAGCTACATACTTTTTTTGGTAAACAAATACCTTTAAAAATTGTGCTCCTAATTTATTTTTATGCTTCGGATAGGCTATATATAATAAATTTAAAGGGGAGTCCGACGATGAATAATGATTATTGTTGGACATAAATTTGTTCTGTCGTTACTTACCCTCTGCAAATTTTGACAACGAATCCAACCTTTGGCAGGTCAACTAATAATTATCAAAACATTTTTCTAAGGTATCTCGAAAACGTAAAAGTTTTTGTGAGAAAAGTCGCCGGTAAAATTTAGTGTTTGTTTGTGGTCTTATAAGAACATATTATAAAGGTTAAAGTTTGAGAGGAGAATGGAAAAGAGCCGTTCCTTATCGCAAAAACTGCTCGACGGATTATAGTAAAATTCTTCAGAAATAGTTTTTATGTAAAGTAAAAAAAAAAATTCACAAACCGTTAATTTTTTTTTTCTTATATCGAATCGAGCTGTGTCAAAACGATCTCGTGGCTAAGCGGTAAAATGCGTGGAGATCTTTAGATAATTCTCGAATTTACATGTAGAAGACTCTACAATAGTGTTGATTAAATATTTGCTTTTAATATATGAACCTCAAAAACATTGTGCTCGACACTTAGCCTGTTGTAATATAAATAAGGCCGCTGTATCGAATATCGTCGGAAGTCCACACGGATGCAATGTTTACTCAAGTGACCGCAACGACACGTTAACAGCGCACGCGCCGGTCGCTCTCTGTAATTATTATTTATTTTTACATGCCAGCGTTTGCGCAGTTTTCTTTGAAGACCACCCGAGCGCTCTCAATTATTCGCTTGCTTTGAATTTTGGATATTAATTTATGAATTATTGTGTTAAGGTGTTTTGAAATATATTTTTCTTGTACTTTTAGAAAAACAATTACACTAATGTTTAAAAAAAAGAAACTACTATATATATTTTTAAATTAAAAATCTTCTCTCTCTTCTTCTTCTTTTTCTTTTTGGTTCTAAATATATTATTATGTTAAAGCTTTGGCTGATTTATCACAATCAGACAGGGCCCATTTTTTTTAAGTTTCTTTGACTGTAAAAGTTAACTAATATCACCTATATGTTAGGTAGGACCCTAAACATTTTGAATAATAATATCTAAGAAAGAAAAAATTTGAAGTGGAGACTTGTCATGCTCCGTTTTCGCAATAATGATAGTTGATCCGGAGGGTTTCTTAAAACCAATCTTTCGATGACTTTATTGTATTATGTTTTATTTTCTTCATATTGATTCTGCTTGACCATTACTCAAGTACCGATGGGACAATATTCTTTTATGAAAAGAAAATAGGTATGCCTTTTCCACATAATTGGTTGCTGACGCACGTAATAACGGCTTATTCCACAATAAGATTACCGACGTACCCAATTAAGTACACAAACATTATTTTTTATGAATCTAAAATCATTTTTACTCTTATCGTATTCTTGTTTATTTATTAAACGCACCGAGACAAAGTTGAAAGCATTTTCACGAAAATTAATTAATTCTCATTTAACATCGCGTCGTCCAAATAGGTACTCGAAATTCAAATAAAATACTGTGTTTGTGTCGTCATAAATACCGGTCTAATTGAAACCGTGAGGTATCAATTTATTCCGGCGCGTCGCTCGTAGATTACGGGGCAGGAGCCGGCATTAACATTTTTACATTTGCTATGCATCTTTCTCGACGCTCCCATAAACCAAAAAAGGAACATTTCCCAAACTGTAATACTTTCCAGCACATTGACTCAAGAGTAATTAAATAGAAGAAAGAACCAACTCTAACTCTACATTGAAAAATTGAGGAAAAATTTGTCACTTTCAAAGATTGCTCGTTCGCATTGAGTTGCTAAAAGTACACACTGGAACACTAAACTTTTTGTCGACTCAGCGTGGAGCTTGGAGATCTTCACGAACTTTGACAGAGTGAGGTAATATTCAAAGAAATATTATTATCAAACTTCAACTGAGATATTTATCAAATCATTTCAAACTTTATCAAACTGGTCATGTTTTTAACAATATTTGTATAATTTTAGAACTTGTGGTTAATTTTCTTTACATACGAAGTACAAAGAAAAATAATTTAAATCAGGTAAATGAGCTCATAAAAAGTCTTTCTTTTTAATTTACATTAACCGCTCGGGTGACTTAACCATCAACTTACTGGCAAGTTTTTCCTTCTTCCCCACTTGACATACTTTTGATTGTACCTACAATTTGCGAATACAATTCTTACACGAGGAATCAGAACATAAGGAATTCACTTAAGGATGCAATAACTAGAAAATAGAATAAAGATTGTAATTATTGGTAAGAAATATAAGTCACAAAGTCTGAAGGTGGGTAAATCCTTGGGTGATGAATGCAGGGCGGGTTGCGACCCTGCCGCCTGTCATCCGTCACAGCTATCGCCCGTCGCGGCCGACGTAAAAATTCTCCCCCACCTAACACTTGATTAATGTTTGAAAAAAGCCCAATTAAGCGCACACCCGAACATTTTATTTAACTTCACCCGTACAACAGCTGTTAGACAGGGAAGCTTTAGATTTTTACATCATTATCGTTGGCTATAAAGGTTAACTACAGTGTTTAGGATCAGCGAATTTGTAGCTTGAATAGGTTTTAGACTAGCTTTTTACAATTTACGTACTATGAAATAGAATAAGAGAATTTGAATTGTTATTAGGTTCCAAAAAATCCAAATTAGTTTTCTTCATTAACTGAAAAAATGCATTTTTTTTATAATGTGTTGGTTTTTAAAATAGTTGAATTATTCGAGTAGATACTTGGATTGTTTTTTTTACTTATTTATTACAGAATTGCAATACCAAGCTTCTCCTTCAAGTTTATTAAATAAAAGAAGTATGAACATCATTGGTAGTGCTCTCGAAATTTCAAGATTTCTTCAACGAAACTTTAACAACCTTGCATTATGGCTGGCTTGAGCTAGTATTTGATGATAATATAGGTACATAATTTACCAGCCAACCTAAACTATGCTTACCCCTAATGGGGGTTACGCCCTCTTATTATTTCTTCGATGGTTGATCATCAAGTTGCAACCCATTCTGTCTGAGGTCGTCGGGATTTGGCCGTGACCTCTTTTATATGCGTCGAGTAACCGCAAGGCACGGAGGAATAAGAGTGATTACAGGAAATAAACTGAATCAGGTTTAAAGGAAATGGCCTACTTGGCTGAGATGTGTTTTGAGTATAAAATTGAAGGTACCCGCTATTTGTGAACATCGGAATAGGAAAATCAGTTGGCGTGTGTTATGCATTTTTGTGGCAGTAGAATATTCGTACTTATAATACGCGTCAAAATTGAGCTTTAAAATTTATTTCAATATATTTATTTAGATAGAAAGTTGTCGGAACATTGAATAATCTAGCTGCAGCTGCAACAATAGATAACTAACACATTGTGTAAGTTAAGTTATCGTTTCGTTAGACCATTCAATCATTCTCGCCTGCTTTTGAGTAATGCTGTTTGAAAGTTTGGTTTGAATCGGAATATTAAACTTACAGTTCTGGTAGTTCTGTTTTTTCTTCGTTGCTCATACCATTTTATTCCCGAAAACTAGTTGTACCTAAGGTTCTCGACTTTTTGGCTGATCTCGTAAAAATTATGTATATACATTGTAAACATGAGGCTTGAATGCTAATTTGTTTACGGAAACAAAAATAAGAATTTTTATACTGTTAATTTTTTTGTTATTTTATTCTCAAGTTATTGAAGACGAAAACAGATATCTCTTCCTACACAATTATAAAATTACTTTAAGGTGCTTACAATTTTTTATGGACGAAAGAACGAGTACCTTGTTTTTAAATTAACTTGCCTGAAGCATTCGTTTTATTTAGGGGCAGCGTAGGATTAAGCACAGAGCTGCGAAAACAAAAATGAATACAGCTGAACCTAAGCACACAGGAATCAAACCGCATGGGGAATGAAGGTAAGAACTGGGCTAGGTTTTAAATAGAAAATCGGCCTAAAATAACACAGAAACAAGCCGGAGCTTAGGACTTTGGGATATACCAAGGCCTCAGTGCTAAATTACCATCAAAAATTATATAACTATGTCTTCCTTCATGGTATACCTACATGAATTAGATTCAGCCCGTCATGTCAAAAAATCTCACAATAAGCTTTTTACAAAAGATAATGGTAACAGTTTTAAATACCGAGTTTACCATTAATTGTCTTGATCTTTCCAAAATCTCAGGCCACCTACACGTTTTCTGTCCAGTGTTTTCAGAAACGATAAAAATAAATTAAACTGTAGGTTGTTATTTAAGAAATCCTTGAAATAACTAAGCTCAAATAGGAAAGGTTATAGAAAAGACATTTGGCTGCACGAATTCCCAAGTGGTATAATTATGTCACCGCGCCAATTACCACTGTGAGCGAAGTGCGGGAGGTTTGATCCCACATAGGCCAAATATTGTTGTGTTCAACAAAGGTCTGTTTTAAGCGTTGTGTTCGATACTCAATGCTCAATATTTACTGCACGCCATATGTACATCAAGGTGGTGGTAGGTATAGGACCCAGCAGGGCACGGCAACATTCAATAAAAATATATTTGCGTATGTGATATGAATGGTTGTGAAACCCCCTGCGATAGGAAGATTAAATTTTCTATAGCGGAAAACGGAGTTTAAAAACCACGGAGTGGAACAGTAGCTATCCAAATACTTTAAAAGTAATTTTACATTGAAAAAATGGTCTATTCACTTTTTGCAAAGTAAATCAAATTGATTTATTTTTATTCGAAAACGCCAAAACTTCTTTAGTATTTTGTGTTCTCCTACCATCACAAAAAAATATCCCGTGTTTTTTAATATCTTAACCATTTCCCTGTCCCGTGAGTCACATATGAAATTTTCTAGTGTTTAACTAGAAATCTACTGGCGGGACAGTTAAGTTGTTAAAGAAATATATTTTGAAATGATTATTTATAATAAATGTTATTTTCCAGGGTGTATACGATGAGGGTGGCGCGCGGTGGGCCGGCCGGCGCTCGCGACTGTCTGCAGTGAAGTGTTCGGCCGCACCATGACGCCGGCGCACGCGCACCCCGGCCTGCTCCTCCTCGTGACGATGCTGATCACAGGAGGTGAGTACTTATTCATGTTAGTTTAAATAACAAAGCACGGTGTATGATGTATGGACAATGTATAGGAGGACAAAAAAGCTGCACCAGGAAAAAAATATGTGTTACAATTTTTCTTTTTGGCGACATCACTAATAAGATAGACACATACATGGGATAATATTATTCATTATTACTATTTTTTTACCTTAATAAGCTTTCGAAAAAAAAAACAAACATATATTAATACAAACATATAGATATTACTTGTTAAAATAAGAAAGCAAAAGTTTGTAATGTAAGGCCTAATTATAGAAGGACAATAAATAAACACCAAGAAAGAAATACGTGCTACAATTTCTCTTTCAGGACACAATTATTATATAGATAGATTATAACTTCGATCGACACATACGATACTAAAATCATATATTATAAAATCATATTCCACTTTTTATCTCGATAATCCTACGAAAACAGAACAATGCAATGCTAACAGATATAATGTTATGCCTACGTCACTGGCTTTCACAATTTGGTATCAAACATAGTTGAAAGCTTTGATTGCCAAACCGACACAATGGGAGATTTATTGTCACAGGTGCAACAGTCAGTTCTGAACTAAATCCAGGTTCTACTGTTATACATTTTTCATATAACTCAATAACAAAGCTATTCTGAGCACTTTATTCAAAATACATTTTTTTTATGAATAATGATTAGCCTCTGCTCGTTATAACCTTTGCATTATGACTTGAACCACGATATTGGATCATTTGTAATCTAAAATGAGATGATTTACTGTTATGGATATTTAATGATATATCATTGTCTCAAGCATGTAATGTTAATACTTTGGCTGCTTTCTTGGGAATGTTCTCAACAGTATAGTATTTCTAACTTAATTTTGATTGATATTTCTCACGCAATCTTTTGTGGTTGTTAGGTTATTTCAAACGGAGATTAATGTTGCATATATCGAATATTTTAATATATTCATTGATTCTATCTAGATAATATGTCAATGTGTAATTATAAGAAACTCTTTGGACTTTATTTGTAGCAGACTAACTTTATGAAGTTACTTACAAATGAATAAAGGATCTAGTTTCTCAAATGTTGTAACATAAATAACTCTTTGAAACTAACCCCCGAAAGCTGATATTTAGCTTGAGACGTTCTTAAATGTCTATCTGTCGCTACTTTACACCTGTAAGTGAGAGAGACAGCGATAGAATAACGGCGGCAATTAATTCATTGACGCTTCACTATTCGGCTAATAGACTAGTTTTAATATTTTTCGTTCTAAACATAACATAACATAACATATCATCACGCCTGTATCCCCGAAGGGGTAGGCAGAGGTGTACCAATGTACACCCACAGTTCGCCGATATGTTTAGGTCCCATGTAATAGGGGGCGAGCCTATTGCCACTCACCGGGCACAAATCCAAACTCCGACCTGCTACTGAGAATTTCATAGAAAAACCCAATAACACCTTGGTCGACTCGGGTATCGAACCCAAGACCTCTAGCGCAGCAGTCGCGCATAGCGCCACTCGGCCAACGAGGCAGTCAAAAGGAATCTAAAACTACATAGATACCACTATACTTCTCCTTTCTAACTTTTCTGTCTACGCAAAGGTTGTCTGGAAGATAAAGCGATAAGACCGCCATTGTGCCCTTTCACCTTTCAGTTGTATATTATTTTAATGCTTTAACTCTCATGGTATCAAAAAATATATTTTTGATGCCATTGTATTTCGTTTAGGCACTATTGATTGTCCAAGAATATTATATTCTTTTTAGTTAAATACTCTGAATATTATTACAGCAATTATATCCAAACCGCATCGACGATAATTAAAAAACAATCGCAAACCAAACGAAACATTCAAACATTTGTATGGTCTCATTGAATATTCATACGGCAAGTTCAATTTTAGTACAAAACCTACAATAGTTAATGAAATAGGTACTCAGCAGTAAAATGCACGTCCCGCACAAGGAAGCAGATAGTCACGCTACCAAGTAACAGTATGTAAATATACACAAATTAGCTTACCTAATAGCGCGCTTTGATCGCTTTCTACCTTGATTCGCTTAAGCTAATTTTCTAAGCAAGTGCCTCTACGCTTATTCAAGAAACTCGAGTGCAACCGAAACAATGTCCCTACTCACCCGTTGGATTAAACCTCAGAGTACGGCGAGATGAATTTGTAGTCAGGGAAACAGACAATGAATGTAATCAAGAAGGTAGGCATGTCACTAATATTTGAACACGTGTTTTTGACGTGTATTAAAAGTGATTTATGTAAAAAGATAGACATTAGTGTCATAAAATATTTTGACAAAATGTTAAAAATATCGAATAAAACTACTTTTTACTGATTTTTTCGCGGTTTTAATTTTAGATTTTGGTCCCGACGTTAAAAAATCGTTGATTAAAAATATCGTCAATTCTTGTGATCCAGCAAAAAAAAAACTACTTATCTAGGCAGGCATCCACATTAGTAGAGATACTTACTAAGTGTTGTATGTTTTTAGTAAGTCCGCTTTCTCTTTTGTTGGTTAGCTACTATACTATTGATCGCTCATAATGTAATTAACGCGACAGAAAGAAGTACACCGAAGTGCACTTTACGCCACGACTTCCACAACAAAATAAGAAATCACGGCACAATATTTTTTCCATTTTTCCCTTCCCGCAGACAAAATATCTACTGACTTTGCTTTTATTGAAATTACCCTCTTCGTCGCGGGAAGAACGAATTAAAATCGCATTAGGAAATCCCGTTTCCGCCTAACTTTTCCAGTCTGTGCACAGAGTCCCGGTGTATCGGAATAAATGGCCCAAACTTCGTTTATTTATATAGTCTTGCTGAATATTTATGTTGTCGTTCCTAAATTTGCATTCCCGTCACTTCAAATACAAGTTTTCAAGTCGAGAAAAACTCGGCTTTGTGTTTTCAGAAAAATATACTTAAGTCTTTGTATTATATTTGCGACGGCATTAACTGTATTTCTACAATTAAAAAAGTTTTAACGTTGTTCATGCCGCTGAACATTACGCCTCTTAAAGATTTGGTGACCAGCCTTCCAATAGCCGCTAGTGTGGAAAATCGTTTCCCTTAACTATGAATGTATGACTTCCTTATAATATTGAAGTTCAAAGAAGTTATGTGCGATGTGTTCATAGAACCCGTACATAACGTGATCAATAACTACAAATACGGCGATGTAGTGACGCGTAACGGGAGGTTGGAGTCATTCGTCGCGAGTTCAGTCGCCATAAAAGGTGTTTACGCTCCAACTGCCATTAAATATCTAGTAAACTTACTTGTAAGCACGAGAATATAGCGCGCGCCTAATGTGTCCCAGGTTGGTTAATATGAAAAATGCGAATAGAGTCACGCCTGTTCGTAGTTGTGCGACCAAATAGGATAATCGCATAGTTATTGCCCGCGTCGGAATAGACACTAGCCACGCCAACCGCTCGTTTATTTACATGCCATAATCCATGCTATAATTCTGTTATGTGGAAATGTCTTACTGTGCCGATGATCGATGCCCGAGGCTATATTCAATGATTGCCTTTCATAGCGACAAGCAACAATATTATTTACCTTAACCCAGTATCTAGCTATGAACATTTTTGTTACCTAACATATTTTGTATACCGACAATTATCACAAAGATATCCGAAGCAATAACAATGCCTTCCAAAACACTATCGTTGTTAGCGGCAACAATGGTGCGCATCCTGATTCTCTGTCGTTATTACAGTGATTTCCTGGCGTCACATTTCCTCATTACACTTTCCTTATGCTTGCCTATTAGAACAAACATATGGTTATTGGTGCAATCAAGACGAGCTGGTAATTAATTAGACGGTACAGTAAACAGAATATAAATATATTTTTTGTATTTTAGTGAATAGGTATGAGGATTTTTTTGGCATAATGATGTTATTTACATTTTATATTTTGTAAAATCTAATAGCGGCGTCTCGTAAAGGCGACATTTCAGGCGGCAGCAGATGGTGTCAAGGTTTAATATTTTACGGTGACTGCCGCGCTGTTGTGTTGACTCGTCGCGATGCCAAGTGGCAATAATATGCACAAGCAAAGTATAGCAAATGATATTCATACGAGAGGCGTTTGCGGCGTACCCACGCATAAGCCAAGATTACTTACGCTTGCCACAATAAGAAGGGCGCAGCAGCTCACTTATTTCTACCACCTGGGTTTATTTAAAGCCGATATTTGTTTGCTGTTCGATAAATATGACCCGAGCGAGAAACAAAGTGAAAGCCAAAGGTTTATCCTGAGTCTTTTGTTTACATGAGGTCATAATGACCTCTCATGGTATGTTATATGAAACATATATTGCTGTGTACCCGTCTAATTAAGTGTTGACTTACCGAATAAGTTTGTGCAATGAGCTGGTTTTCCCATATGACGACATTTTGCCTTAAGTCCTTAGATTTCTTTAGGCCCTTAGATTTTGTTTTATTATTGTAACACATTTTTCATGTTGTATTTAAATGTCACAAAATTAACTACATATTGCTACCAGAATTACTCACAATCCCTTATATTAGTGCATGCAGTTATGTATATACTTTTTTAACCGTGTAAATTGCCTTGATCTGTAAAACAAAGCCTCATAAATTTTCTCTGGTACTAAGTAATCTCCCTTAAAAGATACCCATTTTCTATTAAAAACCAACACAAGTACCTACTCGCTAACTGCCTTTCACTGATTCCAAGAATTCAAATAGTTGCTCTACTTTTTCAATTTAGACTGAAAATCCTTGCAAATAACACATTTCCTTTAATAGCCTCACAAACAATTATAAGTAACGAAATATTATTTTAGAAAGGGGTAAAAAAAGAACTATTAGTATACGGTCTAAAACTTTAACATATTATTTTTAGAATCCCTATTAAGGCAAAAAATATATGTTATAGATAGAATATTCTTTATTGTACACCATATATATAATACACACTAAAACTTTTAAAATAAAAGAAACTACATTGCATATTATTTATAACAACAACAAAAAAATCCCATTGAGCGTGCAGAGAAGAATCGGCATTACTACGTTAAATGGCAGTCATAATTCGTTGCGCAAGGAACAAGCCAACCTCTGATCATACTCGATATAATGTACCTATGATATGAAGGTACATCATAAGACTATTCACAACTAGGTATCCACTACTGGGCAAATTTCATTTCACGTCTGCGTGTAACTAGATGCAGGAGATCAGTGAGCAAATGAATCAATATAAATGCATAACCTTTAGCCGAATAGACTGCATTTGAAACTTTTAAAACCTTGTTTCATAATCTAAGGGATTGATTTCCAGTCAATATATTACGGTTTTATAATAAACAAGTAGTAAACAAATATTTAAAAAGTTATTACATTTTGTGTATTGAGTAAATTACGAATTTTATTTCCTATTCATTAATTATTGATAAGAATATAAAATGCTCTTAATTTATTGCTTTCATTGTTCAATGAGGCGAAGTATCGGGAATAAATAGTCGAGTAGGCGCGACGCAGCGCCACCGCGATGTGTTGTTTAATTCGTTAGACTCTTTGACTACAATTACCACAATTACCTTGTGTATAATAATTATGTCGCAATTAACGGACTATCCCTTACATTAAATTAAATAAGAACAAGAGGGATATTACCTTTAACTTGTATAATCAAGTTTTGTCTAAACTTGATCAGTAGTTATTTTATTTTATCAATCATTATTACTTCACATATCCCAGTTATGTTTAAGAGTTTTCAATATAGTCAGTCGTTTACTATAAACATTATGTAATTAAATGTTTGAAATATTACTTTTATACAGTTTTTAGTTTTACCGAATATTTTCTCGACTTTTTCTCACTCTCGGCATATGTGACTGTGTATCAATAAATTACTCGGGTCGCATGACGTGAACATCGTAATCCAATTACTGGGGCATACCGATAACTGCGATTGCTTCTGTGATTTTGAAAATCTTGATAGCAAGTTGAATATTAGTCGAGATATGTGAACTTTATGTGTCTTACTTAGCTCCTGGCATATAGGTACCTCTCAACAAATTTTGACTTTTACTTACTGTAACTTGTATGTGTAGTATATTTAGATTTTTCATCGATGTACTGGAAGCTTGTTCTCATGTTGCCCAGAGACCTGAAAAGATAGACGACAGTATAGTTATGATAATAATCCTAACCTAAAACAAACATGCCATGTATAAAGAACAACAATAAATTTTATAAATTCCAAAAGGTTACGAGTGTAACAACGTATTTATATTACAACGAACGCCTGTATTATGAGCGGCAGAAACACTACGCAGATTACATAGAGGCACACTCAGTACTAAGAACAAATAACTGAAGTCGTTACCATAAAAATATACAACGATATTTTAGAAGAGCGTGTATCCCGCATTGGAGCTGTATCTCCATACTTTTCACATTACTTATGCATAGAGTACAGATTGAAACGAGTCGCGTAGTTGCGCCGTCATCGGTATTCAAAGCCCGCCCCGTCCGGCTTAACCGCAACCTGTCTTCAACCCTGATTGTCTACAAACAAAGAATAACAAAAATACCTTCCTCATATCCTGACTTACATTCCAACATTTCCGATTATTCAATAATGATACAGAAATCAATTGTATCGTTCGTTATACTCGTACTTTCACGTTAAAAAATTGGAATTAAATGTGATATTACAGTTGATTTTATGATTTTAATATGCAGCGTCGATTTCGGGACACTGCAAATGGAAAATTAAATATAGAAATGTTCCAGAGTTCCTGATAATGTACGTTTATTTATGGAGCGCACACTTAGCGAACTTATTTATAGTGTCGACATGTAATTTTCTGTAGGTATTTTGTGTATCAGAGAGTTTATCTGCGACGTGTCTCGTGACGGGTGGGCGTCGTTGACAGGAATCCTCTTTTCTTTATTCTACGGTAGAAAACGATTTATTATAATGTGATCCTAGAAAATTACTTCTCTTAGATCTGTAGTATTTTTATTTAAATTTATTTTTTTCACAGGTATTAGGTAGCTTTTCAAAAAATATATATTTCTAGTTTTCTGTTAAATACGTTACATAAATATACAAAACGCAAAGCTTTGTGACTAAAATATTTTTACCTGTCTATTGTGGTGCATACTAGTTTTCCTGGATTTTGTATAGACCGATATTTTTAGTTTCTAGGTACGCACCATTCATCTGAACAAATTAATCCCCCGCTCATCAACCAACCTACCTATTCAGTTTTTATTTTTCCGACTATATTCACCTAAGGGTATGTAGGTTAAAAGAGAGAAGCTTCGTCCAACAAAAAGATAATCTAATTTAGCCTTAATTGGTTTTGTGACCTTAATAGAAAATGTACAAAGTTGGAACTTGGTAAAAGAATAATAACGGTGGAAAAAAATCTGGAGGTCACAATGTTTGACATACTATAATTAAAACTTAAAGAAATTTTACAGATCCGAACAACCCGAGACGAAACAATAAAAAAGTATGAAAAGGAAAATGTGATTTGTTTTTACCTGATCGCCAAAGGAGGGTTTTGTTTTTCGAGCTCATGAATGTTTCTAGCTAAGTAGATACATATCTACATATATCTAAGTCTCTACAATTACTCTTTGATAGATATTTATCAGTCTGACTCTTCAGTGTGTATTTAGCGTAGCATATTTTTTATGTTACTTATTAATTATTGAATTAACATTTCCAACAATCTGTCAATTAGAGCCACTAAGACCAAAACTTATAGCTATTGGTTAATGGTTTACTAAACCCGTACAGTCACGCTCACAAGTGGCCCCTTGTTATCTTGCCCTTGTTGTCCGGGTAATCGTTGTCTCAAATAATTTATGAAATATGACATAATAACTTTTCTAATAAAGGCTACAGCAGCGCCGCCATGCGGATAACACTTGACGTTTATATTGTTATCGATGGAAATCTTAAATACAACGAGGATGATATTTTGGGGAAATATTTCTATGATAATTTTGATTTTATAGGTAAATGGGAGCTTTGTTTAGTTTATTTGCTTTCATAAATATTTAGATAAAAATTGTTATTTCTGAATTATGTAAACTAAACCTGGGAAATAACTGTTAAATTTAAATCATAGATATAGTGTCTTTTGTTTATTGGCATTAAAAATATAAATCTTTTTGTGATACATCTTTATATATAAAAATGAATCGCTAAATGTGTTGGTAAGCGCATAACTCAATAACGCCTGGACCGTTTTCGCTAATTCTTTTTTGTTGTGTTAGTTATTATCAGGAGAAGGTTCTTATAAATAAAAAAATGGAAATGAGTGAAAAAAAAATGTTAAGTAATCCTGACCTTTGTTATGATAGTGATTTGTTGGATTCATCTCCACCCCAATAATATAAAGGCACCGGGAACGGGACCTGGGTATTCACGCGGGTGAAACCGCGGGGCACAGCTAGTTTATAATAAAAATCTCTGAGATACCTACATTTATAGATCGTTTCTGAGACTTGAGTACACGCACGAGGCAGACATTGTTTCAAGTACATTCCAGTACATTACGTTCAGGCATTTCGTGGTGGCTCCGACTTTCGTTCATTAAATGATGTATAAGGTTGTGTATCGGTAATCCAGCTAAAAGTATCGATGTGACCTTCCCAATGTCATGTCTTAGCTTTTTTGTTATTTTAAATACGAAGCGCTAGTACATAGCAATAAAGCATACAACGGACAGACTCGTTGGGAGACTGTTTTGTAACACGGATTTATAATTATTTGGATAAAGACGAAAGATGTTTATAGTTGGAAATTGAGAACAAGATAACCATTAGTACTTTATAATGGATTAATAAAAAAACTAGAAAGCCATCAATAAAAATGTAAAAATAAATTATTCTTAATCCATTAGTCTAGTACTTACGTAGTTGGTGCCTATAGGTGCTTTAGTACTAATGATAAAAAGGTTTTGTCTGATTAAATGTACGACGTTACGTGTCACAAATATCTCTTGGGAGAAGAATAAATACATTCATTTATACCAATTTACTGACACCTACACTAAAATACCGAAATTCATTTAATAGGTTATATGAAATATTAAATGTTAGTCATAGAATCGATTACGTAGTCACTTTGTAATTAGTCCAATGTGTCAATAGCATTAGGGCTTGTGGTAGATCAATGATTAAATAGATTTGGGCCCAGCATGTGTCTGTATGTTCACTGCCATGTAAAGCGCACACCCCAAATTAATCATGAAACTAATTATGACGTAAATTTTGAAATTGACGTAGCCAATGTTACTAATGGTGGCAAACGAAACAGGTACCAAAGTTATTTATGTAATTAGCAGACATAGAAACTAATACGCCTTTTTTGGCAATAATTTATTTTGATTTTTCTTAAAATTATTGTTATTATGTTTGATGCAATAGTATCACTTAAAAGCACAATGATGTTGAATATTTTTAGCAAATCATGCTACGTTTGTTTTAGATAAATTTGAAAAAAATAGTTTAATTTTCTGTGAACATCCATTCAGACAGTCATTCCCACAATTTAAAAACACGCAAGAAAGTTTGGATAATAACTCACAACGTCGGCCATTAAAAGCAGGTCCAATGAAATTGCGTAGCGTCGTGGTCCGCGGCAGTAAAAGTATTCCCGTCGTTATACGTAGGTAACAAGCTAACAACCCTATTTAATCATTATTACGAGGCATCGACTGAATTGACTTGAAGACGTTAGATCAAGGGCTTGATTTTTAAATTAAAAAAGTAATTCAATCTCGCGGCTTGCATGCTCGCGTACAGACGTAGCTGCGGCTGCGGGCTTGATAATCATTCGTGATCGTTTCGAGCAGGTAATTCGGCCCAAATTCCTAATGCTCGACAATAATTCGATATTTTTGCACGAGTGCCCGCCTCGGCCGTACGCGACGCTTTCCTCTACACACCCGCCGAATATGTGAAACAATTTTCTCCTTATGAATAAAATTTTAAGGTGCGTATGCAAATTTCCATTACCGAGGGCTGTCTCCTGTAATGGTGTCATATGGGATGTTATTTTCTTTTCATATAGAGTACGTTAAAGCGCCGTTTAATACAGTTTCTCGGTAACTCTTGCTTTCGCGTCTCGAGTAATCGCGACTTTCGTAACTGTGTCATTGTGACAATTTATATAAATAATAGCTTAAATTCATAATAATATACCGTTTTGTTTTTGTAGGACTTTTATGATAAGGGAAAAGTTCATACATTGCTCGTTGGTGTGTTGTCTACTGAATTATGTTTATTGCGTTAAGATTTACAAAGAGTAATTGAGAGTCGAATATCGTAGCAGGCTACAGATTCTGTAACAATTACGGTGATTTTGATTTCATGGACACACACATACATCTATAGTATTTTTTAGAAGCTTAATTATGCCATTTAGGTATGGTGTTTATCTGAAGTGAGTTAAGAAACACCCAAATTTTTATTTCAACTGTGATTTACCGATCGGAAAAGGTACATGTATTAAATATTAACACATAAAATAGGTAATGATTGGGCCCAAGGACTTTGAGAATTTCTAAAGAAACTCTACACGAGTAGACGTTGTTAATAATACTTGGTATAAAATTTATCAGACACTATGTAAGTTACGTATAAAATAATAATTGGTTTAAAGACACACTATGTTATTAATCATAGGTTTTAGAATATATTTTATATTTGATTTGACTTTAAACTTTTATAAAGTTAATTATGAGGTGTTAGAAATAAATAAATAGTTTGAGAATATAAAGAGACTCATGTATTATCAGGGGTTGATGGTGTTGTAGACAAAAGAGAGATTCAAAAGGTCAAATTCAATCGTGCCCTCTCACACTGATCCTTCTACGTTCTTTGAAAACTTCCATGCTTTTTGTTTTTCATGCCTATAGTTACAAAAGTAATTAATAAAAAAATGAGATTCATTTGCATAAATGATGTACCTACATACTTTATGCAAATATATATATATATATATAATAGCTCTTTAAAAAAGTAGTTATTTAAAAACATATGTCATTCATATATTTACAAACTTAACCATAATTACACTATTAGGTATAAATGACTGTACATATTCAAAATTTTAGTACGTCGCCGTTTGTTGTTTTTCTCGAAAATATTTTATCTTTCTTTATATATCTTAAAAATTATTTTTCTGAGATCGAATAGATAATGTAGTTACTGTAGTAGATACCTACCTATATTCCGTAAACTTGCTGAAACTCAACAAAGTTTCGATATAGTTACCGCGTTTAAAGCTTAGGTTCATCGCAGCGCCGGATAGCTAATTTCTATTTGCCTAACAATATTAACACTGTAAAGCGTTTCATTAATATTCGATATCGTTTTCAATCAAATTATAAATATTATAAAGATTAAATAATGATGTTTTTGAAGTCATGTTGAGAGGCATGGCTTCCAAAGATTGGCAATGTCTGTGGTTCTTCTATTTCCTAGCAACCAAATGAATTGATTCGTTACAATTTAATTTTGGTCCAGGCTTGACACCTATTGACATTATTACAATCGTAACTAATTGGTCTTATTGGTAACGTATAGATGAAACAACGTTATAACTAACACAATGAATATATCGTAAAAAAGTGTCCACAACCGTGGTAGGGTCCTACTTTCTTCTGGGGCTGGAGCTTACTGATAATCGTTTTATTGGTATTTGGTACTCAAAAGAATACAGGTAATAATTTAGTTTTCTGTCAATAACAAAATGTTATTGTAAGTAGGTATTTTATACCATAAAGAATTTAAAAAATCATAATGTAATATTGAGGATCTTTACAAGGTACGGTAATTTTGCGTGTAATGTTTTTTTCTTCACTACCATGTATTATGTATTACTTTCTATCAAGCGTTAAAGACTTTAATTAAAAAAGATATTAGGAAAACTTGAAAATGCTGAACTTATTAAATGGTTACCTAGTCATTGCCGTTCATCGTTATTCCCTTTTAGTACTTTTCTTATCAGTTTTATTGAATCCTTTTCAGATAATTGAAAGCCATTATATACGTTTATTTATTTAAATTATTATGGTATAGGCATTAGATCCCTTATAAATTGAACCGTCAAATACTAAATAACTAAATTTTAATTATTAATTGATGATTTGCATAATGCGGATAATTATATTCGATATGGAGTGAAACATGATTTTAGTTTTCGGTTTAATATTTCTGAAACATATTTAATATGCTAACAGCATAATGTAGCGTATAGATACGATTAAATAATATCATAAATGTGAGGCATGCGTTTCGTACGATTTTTTGAGTGAAGAGTATTTTCATTCTTTCATCGTGGGAGAAGGGTTGGCACCTTGCCGGATTCTTACTGGTAAAAGTCACCTTACTTTTTCCGTTCTTACCATCAGGCACCAGGCGGAAACAAACACAATCTACCGCTGTATCTATATCAACCTGTTACCTAACTTGAACTTATTTCGGTATTTTATCCTTTAATTATTGTCAACTAGTAGTTTCTTACTGCCGAAAATCACATTAATTTCCTTTCCAGTTTAGATAGAAACTGTCAGGGAGCAGACGGAAACATACGCAATCTACCGCTGAACCCTGTACCTGTAACAACCTGTTACTGAATTTGAACTTATTTCGGCATTTTACCGTTTAATTATTGTCAACTAGTAGTGACTATAAGACAAGGGCCACCACTTTTCTCCCTTTTTCTTTACTTAACGGTTGGTATCATTTACACTGAAAGAGAAACGGTGAGTCGCTATAGCATGGATTAATGCCAACAGCCCTCACGCCTTGCTTTGTTTATTGTTAATTATCGCTAATTTATGAGATGTGCTATGAGATGTCAAACAATAGAATATATTTTCTCATAGTTTTATTAAAGTGTGTTGTATACGTAGGTAACTGTAATTGTATCAAATATTATCATTACATCTTTTATTACATTTCTGTCAACCTAATTTTTTCGCCAGAATTGTTTGAACGACATGTAGTATTTTGTATATTTTGATTTCAACTCGCAACAACAATTTATCAAATTTTCTTGTATTCATGTTTTGTAAATTGTATTGTGTTTAACTTTATTGTTGACTTTGCCTACATTTCAATTCTTTATGAATGAGCGAAAGGTTATAACTAAAAGACTGTCTAAAATTACTAAGGTAGATGTTATTGTTATGTATCCTGTCATTAAAGTTCACGTTTGTGAGCCAAGTCAAACACCAATTAGTCCAACAAAAAGTTAAATCTCTCAGCTCCCTTCCAAAGTGGTATTCCGCCGGCAAAGCTGGTAAAAAACTCCTTGGTTACTCATGGAATACATTTATCATATATTCGCGGCACTTAAAAAGTTTACATAGCAAACAAGCGGGCACTGCAGCTGTGAGCTACTTCTTAGCTGGTTCAAACTCATTCATTGCTAGAAACTTGGCATTTTGAAATTGTGAGATGGAAACTAGATCTATAGCTTATATGTGGTTTCAGAGCGGCTAACCGACAAAATGAGAGATAACAAAATTGTTATAACAAGGATATTAAATAGAACACTGTTTAAACTTTCCTGGTTCATACCTAAAAGTCTTGCCCTGGTGAGCGGACATAAATTTAGAAAGTAAACTGTGCATCAAACTTGAGCAAACAAAATTATGTATTATTTTTAACCTCGGCCAAAAACCTTTTTCCCTCGCAATTACGACCTGAAATGCTCATACAATATTATCTTAGGACTAAATTAATTAAACTTTTAAATGGGTTAGGCAATAGGCATCTAATAGAGCTAAGTGTTAACATAGCTACGACCACATGTATTATAATTCCCTACCGTTTAATTAACATGTTTACTATTGTAAGCAATAATATGTACTTAGTTATCTTTTTAATTAGTGGTAAGTTTTGTAACGATCTATAATTTTACAAGACTGTTAATATGAACACGGGACACAGAGCTTCCATATTCAGGTAAAACATGAAAATTCAGTGTAACACGGTTCCTACTACAAGTAAAGCAATTATTTCACTGTACAAACATTTAAAACTAATTTTATTAAAGTGGGTAAAAGCTAATAAAATATGTATAAACAAATTATATTAAGGTTGAACGTAACTTAGCGTTAAAGGCCAGAGTAAATAGATATTTTTTATAGGTTTAGTACGATTACATTTATGTTTGTACCTAACCGCACACACTCATGAATTACATGTTATGTTCGGCATAATAATATCGGTACGTTAACACTGCGAGTTACGACACTATACACATAATAATAACAAACACATACAATACACGTGCAACTCAGGATACCAATACACCAGAAACCCACATACATCTTTTGCACAGTCTTTTCCCAAGCTATGTGGGGGTCACTTTTTGGTCTTACCGGATTCGGCTGAATACCGTATTTTACATGGAGCGATTGCGTCTATCACCTCCATAGCCCAGTTTACTGGGTTCGTATAATGGATTCACGATGGAAATGATGCAAAATATAACAGTTGTCACACACGATAGACAAAAATGACTGCTTCTGTCCTCTGTCAACGCGTTTAATTTCGTGTCGTGCTAAACGCGAGTGACAAACAATCGCACATGCAGACGGCGATACACGTAAGTACAAACTAGTTTGTTTTATTCAACAGCGTTTAGTCGCGGACAGTCCTGTCTGTCACTGTCCGCGCTTGTCCGTCTATATCTTGTTCCGCGGTAAATTCTGACCAATCTGTTCTATTTTTAAGATATTTCCAATCCGTTTGATCAGCAGCTTGTTGCAAAACAACACTTAAAAAAAAAGTAAATGTCCGACACTTATGTCGCAACACTTGCAATAAGTGTCACTGTGTAAACATAGCTTACTGATACACAGTTCATTACACTGAATGTAAGTGTCAAGAAATTTAATATGGCGGTTGGTGTGACAGCTAACATATGTGACATGTAGATAAAAAAAAAACGTTTTAATAATAAAACACCCATGTTGACTTTGTTTGTTTCTCTGTATGTATGTTGATGTTTAGTTGAAGTGATACAACATTAATTGACACAAAAAAACTTGCCTGACTGAATGAAATCTACATAAATAATGATATCGTTACTTTGAACACTTACATTTATCTCGCAGTATTTATAGAAACAATTTGCTAAATTAATAATAGGGAAAACAATAATCTAATACTTTTATAAACATATAACAAACGTTTATATCCTACTGGAACAGTCATCTATAAAAGCGTGTCGATCTGTTTGTTATCTCATTGCCACGAAGCGACTAAACAGAACGTCATGAAAAAAAGCTTGGAACATTTACGTGTTTTTTAGTTTCCAATCATATTTCGTGAGAATTTACTACGACTTCAAAGTCAGGCCAAAAGCAATATCTTATTAAGTAGATACGTTATAATGAAATATATTTGTCACACTTCGTTATTCTTGTTTGATCGCGCTGAAAGTATCCTATTATCGCTTTGATTATTATTATTAGCCTCACTCCTCGTTCATTCGTAAAAACGAGAGGCAGCCGACACTAATTGATACTGTCATGGAATTAATTCGATGACGACGAATATAAACGGCGCCAATTAAAGGCACTGAAATTATTTTTGTTAAAGCACGTTGATATTGGACTGTTTTACTCATGTATTATGAAAGCTACGCTAATTTCTTAATGGGCGTAATTATATTAAGATTCGATGTTGACACTTGAAACGTTTATTTTCGCTTCATTACCTAATTAGATATGAATATTTGTTGAAGCTTTAAAATGTTCTTTAATAAAATACGTGTGAAATGAATGTGAATTGAACAGTATATAGTAGTACCGGTGACGTTACTAATAATTTCCAAATAAATAGACGAAGGCAAATAGTTATTTGATTAAATTAATAATAGAGATCCATAGTAATCAATTTCAAAATAAAAAAAATACGTCACGCCCCTTTTTTTGCAGTTGTTAAAATATATAAAATATGTAGGTTATAGCAGAAACTAGATTGTGCAGTGCACCACTGCAATGCAAAAAATCTTGAAAAAAAAACTTTCAAATTCGTAACTTAACCCGAGTTTAAAACTACAGGTATTCGCAGAAATGACGTATTCGTCGCTAGTGATACTAAAAACTCGAAAGTTTCTTTATAACCGCAAGAAGTTTTCTTTCTTTGAAATACAAAGGCAAAGGAGGAACTCGATGTATCCAAATATATCCTTTAAATACAAAGAATAACGATGCTCTACGTCTCGTATCTGTCGGTCTGTGGAGAATGTAAAGATATATTATTATATTTATTTTTTCTTCTATACTGAACAGCTTAAATCTCTAGATCGATTGGGCTGAACTTTGGAACACATATTTTATATGAAGAAGGCATTCGGTCAGAAAGGTTTTTTGAAAATTGTTCTCCTAAGGGGTCGTATCAGAGGTTTCAAATTCTATATCTGAGTGTACCTAAAAAAAAGGTTTATTTAGTCGTAAGTATATTGTTAGAAAAGTTCTAAAGGGAGAAATGATGGGAAAAGATTTGTATGGGAATGACTTACAGTAAAAACTGAACAGACAGTAGTTTTACGCGGTCGAAGTCGCGGACAAAAGCTAGTTGTTAGAATAACTTGCCCCTCAATATTCTGTATACCGAAATATATGTATCTCAAGATGTTAGATTGCCTTGTCAGGCACAAGTTCTCATATTCTTTAGTAACATTGGGATATTTGCAGAAAACTTGGTATAAAGTTTCCTTTTTTAGATCTCATTTTATAAAACTACATAATGAAGAAATAAACGGGTTTTATAATAAAAGAGTAGTACATACATAGGACTTATGCGATAATAAGCGTGGGAATTTACCACAGTCAACGCGGATGGAAGATTACTGCGTGTTTTTATAACATTTTTGAGTCGAAAGTCTAGGATATTTTAGGTTTTAGCTAAAACCCTAGGTAAGCTTGTAATGGTGAAACAAAAAGTTTTGTACATTAATTGAAAGCCAGGTACTAATCAGACTCAATTATATCCTAGCTAAGTCTGAATTCTCATGGATTACCTAATGATACCGACACACCAGAGTTTCCAGTTTTAGCTAATCCTAATGGAAGCTCTCAAATAGTGAAGCCGGATTATTTGTTCAGCAATTTACCGTTTGTACTTTTTGTATAAACATTTTTTGCTTAAACAATCGTACCATTAAAGTGTCTGGTATTCTTTAATTTATTTAAATGGTTTACCGTTCTTCTTATGTATATGTTTGTATCTTTTTCTTTTTCGAACCTGCTAGATTTATTTGTTACTTTTAAATCAAGCAGAGTTGTAGAGATTTGCCAGTCTTCGATTTTGACAACTTAAATGGTGTTCCAGATAAACTCAAGTAACTTCTTTAGAAGTTAGAATTGTTATGAAATATGTCGTAGTATCGTATTTCGTTTTGCATATTAGCATATTGAACTAAAGTTATTAATATTTCAAACATCAATTCACGTAAAAAGTACTTACCTACTACTCACATTATTCCCGGATTCTATTCATTTCCTCTTTTTATGTTTACTTTCATTACTTTGTATATATTCAATACATGATTCGTTCAATGGGTCCTGGGAACGAAGTCTGACGTCAATATTTATCGTTCACTTGACTCTAGGTTACATATTTTCTTCATTACTTATGCATAGAACACAGATTGGCTACAGTGAAGCAGTGTCATCAATATTCAGCCAGCGAGTGCAGCTAGGCCGTTACCTCAACCTTTTGATATCTTTATAATTGCTTCGACAACTTTGTGGGGTATTGTGTGAATTGCAAATTGCGATCGTCCTTTGTAACCATATGAAAAGTCTGCGAAACTTTATTTGTAAACGGTTCGTGCGGAAATCGGCTGTCGTTCAGTTTGCGTGTTATTTCCGCCAATATGTGGCTTATTCGCAGATATAAATAATTCTTTATTATTCGATGTCTATGTATTTACAGTTTAAGCATATTATGTACCCGTCTATAGATCTGATAATCGTGTAAGTCCGTAAATCAGATTGAACATGACTCGATAAGGATTAAAATTTAATGGGTGGACAGTATCATACTTTATAGCTTATAGTAGCCGTTGTTATGGTCCAGATGACAACCAGTGCCAGGCTTTTGCGCTTGACGTGAAGCTGATTATGATAGATTCTCATTTGGTCCAGCCAGCAGTTGACGTCGTTTTTCAATTGTTTTGTTTCTCGAGCCACGGCCAAATAAAACGTAGCAACATTCTAAATGTGTGTAATAGGTATGTAGAAAATGATGTAAAAGTATATTCTCGTTTTTAGATGTCATTTCTTTCATTCCATAGACGTACCTAACTATTATGTAGAATTAGGATATTGTAGTACCTAGTACGTTTGATGTTCGGGTAACTTAATTAAAACATCCAACCTGCCTACTTAGTTATTTATTAGATTTTATTGAATTATAATATACGATTAGTTGAATTTGCTTTACCTTCATACCCGTTGGGAAATTAGGATTTACCCGAAATGTACCGGTTTTAGGGTTTCAGTCAACAACCCTTATAGTTTCGACAAGTTCCTCCGTCTGTCGGCCGTACATATTAGAAAATTGTAATTTGCATAGGTACAAATACATATAAATATGAAAAACTTAAACTATAATTCTTGTAGGTATCTATCTCTGTTATGTAGAGGCGATGGTTATGTTTGTCGTTTTATTCATATGTGACTGAAAAGCGATTCTAGATATAGGGATCCGTTTACAAAATATGAACCCATCATTCTAAAGTACCTATGTATAACTAAAACAAATCATTAAAAATCCAATTTTCTTGTAATAATAATAATATTAAATCGTATTTTTGAGTGTATATTTGATAACAACAAATATGAAATACAAACCTTAGAGCTTTATAATGAATGTTTTGCTTTCGAAGTTTTGCGTGTGATTTGCGGTCGACTGTATGTAGTACACAGTGCCACGGGACGTACCCTGCTGTATTATCTGTAATACAATCGCATCTAATAAGAACTCTTGATGTGGGTTCGATGTCTATCGAGTGTCTGCCCTTATTAGCATAATAATCTGCATCCGATGATACCGACCGATTACGCTAATACAGTCTAAACTCTTTGGAAGGATTTTTAATAAAAGTTCTTTTGCATAAAACAATTCTGATATAATCGAACCCTTGTATAATACAAATCATACTACTTAAACCTATGTTTAATAATATTATCGTACCTACTTTTAGTCTGGCAAAAAACCGCGAATACATTTATTACTTATTTTACATTAATATAATGGCAGAACTACTTATAGCACAGACGATTGTAAAATGTTACATAGTACTAAACTAATCTTAAATCGGAAATTCCCAACTATCATGACTGGCCAAATAAGGTGCAAGCCACTGGAGACTACATAATACCAATACAAAACATTTAAGAACGCTGTTAAAAGGTTGAAATAAGGCGAAAAGTATTTTATAATTATAATAACAATGGCATGATTCTGAGTATGCATAACAGATGCATAACGCATTCTTGTCATATGATTGAGGGCTGATTCTGCGAAAGTTGAAAAACAGCAGCAACCCAAAAACACTTATAAATCAGTAGAAATATTTCAACAATAATATCTGTATCTGACCATTTAAATTTAATACTTATATATAAATGATTACGTAAATTCCGTTCTTGTAAACTTATCGGGATAAAAAGTATCATCATCATCAGCCGGAAGACGTCCACTGTTAAAGTATGGCTCTTGGGGGGGGGGGGGGGGGAGGGGGTTTGCTATAATCCCCACGCTTGGCAGGCGACTCGGGGATCTTACAGACGAAGCTGCTGCCCATCTTCTAGATTTTTCCCTGTCGCCTCTTACGACACCCACGGGAGGAGTGGGGGTGGTAAATTCTAAGCCGGATACCACACGGCAAAAAATTATGTTTATGCTGAATTTCATTCAACTTTGTTCAGTACTTTTTGCGTGAAAGAGTAACGCCATACAGGAACATATGCCGCTGTCTCTGCCTGAAAAAAGCTTGTGATGGTTACAAAAACAAAACATTATCATTATTTTACTACATAACAATCTCATATACTTTTGTATCTACACATCTACAAAGTAATTAGGCACTCCCACACTCTAATTGGATATTTGTTATTAGTACACACGAAATAAATGGTTTGTTTTTACAAGTAATGACAATTGTACACAACTACACACATTAAGGTTCCAATTTAACTAAGAATGTTTCAATCCATCTTTTAAAGAATGAATTGTAATAGCCCAGTGTAATTGTTAAGAGCAAAAATAATAAGTACGAACTGTTTAATCGTTATGTATTCAAATTAAATGTTTTTAAATTGGTATTTCTAAACCATTTGGTTAAAATCATCATAACGGTGTACTTCGCACGTTTATAAACAAACTCTTATCAAACGTGCAAAATAAACATTTTTTTAATCTCTTGTTTATGAAATTTAATATGAGATTTTGTTCATTGGTTTTGTGTTGACTTTTAGGGCTTTTTATTTGCTAAAGTTAGGATTTTTGGGTTACCAGCTTACACGGTACCATCGGCCCGATAGAATGCTTTCAGGCGCTCTAAACTCTATTGCAGATCGTTGTCAATATAATGTCATTAATTAGTTTCCAAAAATAAAATGTAACTTATTAAATTTACCTTTATCTAAAACAGTTTATAACTGAGCAACATTTTTTTGCTAGTAATATAAACACATTTTTAAGCATTTATAAATCTTTTACGCATGCAAAACGGAGGCTTATTATTTAGACCTCAATTTAATTTGAACGAGTTAGGCCGACTTGCCGTTCATTGCTTAAGGTGATATTCGGTTGCATGATTCTGGTTTGTTCATGACATTGCAACTTTTTGCTTTGTCTTAAATAAATACTTATGTTTATGTTAACAATGTTAATAAGCATTTTTATTGTAATCCTTTTTCTTTCTATGTATACGCAACAAAAGGATTTTGAACAATACCAGGAAAGGCAGTCTTAACACAGTTTTAATCCACATTCGTCGTTAATAAAATATGTTTTGTCATATAATACACAATCATTAATTAAACATGCGTAAGAAGGTATGGGCTCTGTAGGATTACTTTTTTTATTATTATAATTGGAGTACTAAAGTTTTTGTTGAATATTACCTACAAAGAAAAAGTTTCTGCCTCTGGGTTACACTTCTATAATTAATTAATACATAATGTTTTCAGATTGATTCTGAAATATAATAACGAATATATTTAATGTTATGATACCGGCCTGTTAATGTCCCACAGCTGGGCAATGGCCTCTTACTAAATGGAGAAACAACGAGCAGTGATCACTAGCGGTTTAGCTATTTCAATATTTTTTAATGATCACAAGAAAAATAAAAAATCCCAATTATCGCCTTATAATTATTCTCAGAACTAAACCTAATGTTTATTGTGTTTCTAACATATATGTAAAACTACATCTTTTGCAGTCGGAAAAGCGCATCTGAAAGAGAATTAGCGAGAATCAGTACCTATTATATTTATAGAAAACAATAATAAGAGGAAAAAACCTCTTAGTTAGAATTGTATGTAGCTCAATTATACCTATTCATTAATTAAAAAATAAGGAAAATATATTGCTAAACTGTTCGTAACATTTAAATATAAAAATATATAACCTTCTCCAAAACCTTCTCTAAAATTTTCTTTTAAAAATTAAAAAAAGTTACAGCAGACTATTTTTGACACCGTGTCCTGAAAGGTTTGATCAACACTAGCACTTTTATTTGTCAAATTAAGCTATGTTGCTAGAGATACATAGATAGATGTGTGCAGTCGTACACAAATCTCGAGTTTGATCGGTGTAATAATTCAGCCTGATGAGATGAGCTGGCTTCGTTACACCGTACGGCTAATGAACTTTAAGGTAAGGAGGTCTCTGAGTACAAAAACTAAGCAATATGCGGTCCAGTAATGTTCATTGTTGCTCGTATTTCCGCGAAGGTAGGGCTTTCATAACTCGCGGGGACCCTCAAGGTATAATCTTGTTTACAAACGCCCCACAAAGATACGTACCGTATAAACATAGGCCGTAATATGTTAATTTGGGCCACGACTGCTGCGCCAACCAACCCTATATTGAATATTTTGCTTTCCTCGTATAATTTAACGAAATCTAACTTCTTAACGAATTCAAATTATAAGTGTAATGATCAAATGGTTATTTGTGTAATTTAGAATTTTCATTCACGAGGTTTATATTTGAGTTTGTCTGTCAAACATAACCTAAAGCTTAGTTTTACTTTGCAAATTGAGGCGTGAACAAAATGAGTGTTATTAAATAGTATTTCCGTGTGTGGTAAACACAATGACCAGTCGTCATACACTACCGCTTCTGACCATAGCGGCGACTGGCGCGCGACCCGTGACCACGCCTGTCAAGTGTCCTGTGTATCACACTTCATAAAACGTTTACATACAACCTACAACATTCTAGGAATTTTTATTTTGAAAAATTATTATTTTTCATAAAGTCATTACGAGGTTAGAGATTTCGCGTTTGCCGAAACAGCGAAACATGGGAGGACCATTATTTTAGAATTAAATTATATATTTATTTCCAACGATATAGTGCAATTTTATCTAGCTCTAGCAATCAAACTTTTAATTAATAATTGCGCATTTTTTATTCAATTGAAAGCTGGAAGTACAGTTAGCACTATTTGTTGAGTGCTTTAGGGCTTTACTTGTATCCGTACATGTTCTTATGTAATTTGAAAGCTTACCTACACCTATATAGGTATATGCGGAAGAATTAGGGATGTTACTCTAAACGACAATTTCACCATAGCACTTTGATCCCATCAAATGCTTTGCAGGGATTACAGTGTGATGGTTTAAGTGCTCTCTTACTCATTATGGAAAGTCAATATTGACGTACCGTCACACCAAAAACAGTACAGTGTGACAATTATTGTCATATTAGCTAAATAAGCAGCTTAATTTACTTAAAGACCTAAATACAAAGGTAATTTAAACGTGTGTCCTTTTAGTGGCTTGCGTCGTCGGAGACTAAAAGGTACATACCAAGACTAAATGTATTATTTTCCGTAACCTCTCCAGAGACACTCGATTTGGACTGATAATTTTCTATATTAGACGTTTCACCAGTAATTAATTCGAAATATTCTGCTTTACGTAAACGTTATAGGCAATGAAACATTATATTAGCCGTAACCGTTACGTTACGACCGACATAACCGTATCATCGTTAACACTTGGGTCAGTTTACCGAGCGCCGTCCGTCGTCCGTCCGTCCGGCCGCCGCCCGGTCGCTGTCCGGACAAGAGCGCTGATTGATCAAACATTACCCAAACACTTCGTTAGCTTTCCAGGAACGGACGGTGAATACTTTCCAGCAAATCAGCTGTTTAATTGTTTCGTCTATCTTGCGTGTAGTTAGGCTCACTATTTTTGTTTCGTAAGCAGTTGTAGGCTTAATAACTGATATTAACAACCTTCGTGTTTGAACATATGTCTCTACCTACCTACCTTTACATATACAAAGATTTTGGGCGCACTTATACTGTTTGTAATGAGACTACTACGTAAAATATATCGCGAAATTGTTTAATTGCAACAATATAATATTTGGATGACACTAATAGAAAAGAGATACTATTACATAACAGATTCACAGGCCTGATTGATGAGTAACCTCCTTTTGATGACTTATTTAAACTCGTTACACCTTTCTTCTACCTACTCCTTTAAAAGTAAAACGGTGACAGCTATAACGAATACCTGTATATCAAACATTGTAAACTGGAAGCCCTGTCTCCTGCAGCATCCCCTGAGTACTTTATCTTTCATTTATCAAAGGGACGTCTCATTTATCATGATTGAAATCAAGTTCCTTGTTCTTAAGAAAATTATAGTGGTCAGTTGCAGATAACAACTATTTTAGGACGATATTTTCGTACTTATTAGAAATAATAGAATAATATGTGTATTGTGTGCGTAGAGTCCTAGGATGGTTTCATTAAGGATAGTTTTTTAAATATAAACTTTGTCGTACCAAGATTTGGTTTATACTCACACTGTTCACGAATTTAAACGAGTAAAAATATTCTAATCACACGTAGGCACTAAGTAAATCATGGTAGATTTTAGGAGTCAGTCCGCTCAAGACAATAATTATCCATGCTCCAACTAAAACCAATTTATTATTGTTAATTACCGATAAATCTGGTTTATCATATATTCCATTTACCACAGATTTAAATTGCAGTTTATATTATTTCTATCGCTCCAGTTTCGGACAAAAGTTAACAAAATGTGTTCCAAAAACTAATTATTCCCGAACTCATAGCTACTACTGTATATTCCTGATAAAAGTACCACGAGCCCGTCATAAATAAAAATCGATAAAACTCATTCGACTCTAACAAAAGAGTGTATTTTGATGTTTAATAAAAATGTAACAAAGTTGTCGTCGGCAACAGAGCGACACATTACAGAGGTATTCATGGGTCATGGGTCAGTTGTTGGTAAACTGACACTATTGTACTTTCTAGGGTCATTTAACATAACATTATTACTGTGTTTAGTTAACAGCCATGATGAAATTTAATTGGATTTAGATCCTTATGTATAGAAACGTTAAACTTGCGTTTGATTCAGATTTTCATATCATCACGCCTGTATCCCCGAAGGGTTAGGCAGAGGTGTACCCACAGTTCGCCGATATGTTTTAGGTCCCATGTAATAGGGGGCGAGCCTATTGCCACTAACCGGGCACAAATCCAAACTCCGACCTGCAACTGAGAATTTCATAGAAAAACCCAACACCTTGGTCGACCTGGGAATCGAACCCAAGACCTCTAGCGCAGCAGTCGCGCTTAGCGCCACTAGGCCAACGAGGCAGTCATTCAGAGTTTCAATTCTCAATTTTCGATTTCGGATCTTCACAGCAATTTTACTGTAAAGAAAAATAGCTTCATACAATTTCTAGACTAGATGAACAATATAAAAAAATAACAAAGTTGAATTGCGTAAATAACTTGCTAGCGGGGATAATAAATAGTTTATATGGAAATATCGCTCTCTTTTTCTTATCGTTTATCTAAAAATTCGTTCGTTTTTCGTAGTTACTACAACAGCCTACTCAATAGATACACAACAGACCTTGACAGTCACTTTAAAGAAAACAATATCGGTCAAGTATACTTCAGTGGTCTACGATCACTCACGAATGATGCTATATATATATATATATATCACAACTTATGCAGCTACCATTACATTTGATTTCTAGCTAAGCCTTTATGTTATTGTAGTCTGTTACCTAATACCGTTTACTAAATAATATGATAGCTACGATATTATGGAATATACACTAAACCTGAGTACTTTTATAGCTTTGTCCCTTAAGTTACTAAACAAATTATACTGAAATTAAAAGCTCTGGGCTAATAAAATCTAATTTTTAATTTGACAAAATTCTTCTTAAATATTTTTGGTTCAAAACCTCTTAATGTTCTCAATTAAATTAGCAATTACAAGCACTTTGAATTATCTGAAGTTGATACCTACTGATTTGATACCTAGAGTGTTAATTCTTGTGAAGAGACGAAACTTGATTTAAATATTAAGTACCTACTCGATTACGTTACTCACAAGTAAAATAAATTATTTATTTCTCAACAACGCAGAGAAACATCTACTGAATGATTTATAATTACTTTTAAATTATTCTGATGTAATTAATGTATATTCATCCTCCTTTTTCTATTTAGTATAAGCAGACAGCAATATTCAAATCCAAACCAAACTATGTACTTATTTTAAATTTAATAATTGCCCATGACATTAAATTCTGTGAGGGTCTTCTGTAGTCCCCGTACCAATTGATTTTCCATTGTATCTACGTCTCGACATCAAGATACAGTATGAAAATGAACAGTGCGTAATACGAAGCAACTGTATTCTCTATCACACTCGGTACATTAATAGGCTATTACGCGAGTCATTATTTATATAGTGAGGCGCTTCCATATCGTAGAGGTAGACAGTAGCATCTGACGCCTGATATATTACCACTATACATCTACTGAATACTTCCTGAAAGTTTTCTAACTATCAGCTACTGTAAGAGACGATCGAAGTAGCTGTATCATTAGTGAAATGATGGAATCATGTACGTATAAAGTAGATACAAAATACAGAACTGAGCTTTGGCATTTTTAATGATATACAAATGTATGATATAAAACGTGTATAAATAGTATTTAGCTGTCGTATTTTGGTAGGCTTGGGTGGCTAGGTGGACATGATAAATTACATACTTTAAATAAGTACGTACCTGTATAGCTGTTTGACTTATATGTACCATAGCGATTTAACATTAATAGTAAAAAAAAAAATGTTAAAAATTAAGATAGTTTTAAAACAATATTATTATTCGAATACAAAAATATAACAAATCTCGTAAAACTTTTTCAATTTATGAACTCCAACTGTTTTAACTAGTGCCTAATTAAATCAAGTGTTTCAGGGAAAACTGGTAGGTTTTAATATAAATTGTTTTATGAATCGCTAATAAACAAAGATTTAAAATGGAAAGAGAAAACGTTTTGCTTTTCTAATAAATAGTTCAAGATGATATTGATACGTGATACAAGAATAAACATAACATAGCATACCATCATGCCTGTATCCCCGAAGGGTTAGGCAGCAGTGTACTAATGTACACCCACTGTTTCGTCATCATACAGATTCTTAAAATCAGATCGTTTACAATGTACCACGGACACACACGATGTTCTTAACGATTTTCAGCAGTGGCAATCACAACTGTTTTGACGGTTGTCATACGTGCCGTACTCGTCACCCGATTGGTGCTCCTGCTGCAACTGTCATGACGTCACAACCGCTAACGGACGAACGGCCGCCCCACTAACTAACATTCGTATTCTCACCATCTTGCACGCGCGCGCGCTCCGCGATCTATCTCAAGAAAAACCCTTTCAACGCGTCAACTCGATCGATATTCTGCTAGGAATCCCTATTCCGAGCAGTTCGTGACCTTCAGCAACAACTGTGGTGAAATCAGAACGCAGGCGGGTCATCGGCAGCAGATATAGCAGACCAAGGTACGTGCACGTGTTTTAGTTTGTTACTGCTGCACTTCCTGAACATCGTTTGTGTCATCGTCCAGCCTCTCGGGCTGTCCCAAGTGTGTGGTTACTCATCGTTTTTACCGCGACTGCACATTTTTATGGTGCCGAAACCCGGGACCCGCCATTATACGACTTAATTTTCACCCAGTTGAACCTTAATAGTTACTGTAGGATCTCAATATTAGGCAATCTATCTCCCTTCGGTGCTTAGTATTATCATTTTCGGCCTATATTAGCTATTTTAGGTATATCGTATCGTAAATATCGATCATAAAATTCCTTTGTTCGTGTGACATTTTAATTCGTAGGTAGGAGTAAATAAATTATTTTAACGTACCGCGCTAGTAGTCTCGAGTTGTCAGCGGCTTGCGTTCGGAAACGCAACCAACACGTTCCGCCTTCGGGAAACGCGATAATACTCTTCGTGAGATTATCGTAAAACCAAGGCAAGACTATTTTAGCTACATTCTTTCCTATTACATAAAAGAAAAATTGTGTCAATAGGTATTACGAAGCCTACATCCGTTTAACTTCAAAACCTAATCAACTTAACAAATTACATTGAACAAAGGATTTATGTTGCGCGTTTTACTCAGTCTATAATCTGTATATATAATATATATACACATAAACATTAACAATACTACCGGTTAGCGTAAGTACTCGTGTTCTTATCGTGTTTACATCTTTATAAGCAGGTAGCGCTCATCTGTTGGAACCTTGTATCGCCGACTATTCGTTATCAGTTACCGATCTTGCTAATCGTTTAATAAAATAGTTTTCATCATGTCATTATTGTTAGGTAAACATTCGTCTCGTAAACAAAGTAGCTTTAAGAAATCGAAATCTCACTCTACGGACGATGAATATACGGTTCAAGATTTATCACAGTTACGTAGAAAACGTACTTTAGCTATGAAGCGGTTGGATAAGGCATTGGAAATAGGTTCATTAGCAATAAGTGATGACTCACAACGGAATTTATTTCTTTCTTATTATCAGGAACTTAAACATATTTTAGATAGCTTTGAGAGTGCTCATCAGATTATTTTGGAGCTGTTAGATGATCCGGATCATGCAGATAATTCGCTCCAGGATACATTTGACGATAAATATTTTCAAATATTATCTATTCATCGTAGTTTAACGAAAAGTGAACCTCAATTAAATAATAAACAAAGTTCTTCATCGTCGAATATCCGTTTACCGAAAATTGTTCTTCCAACTTTCAGTGGTGACATCAAGAAATGGCCTGAATATCACGACACTTTTAATGCATTGATTCATAATTCTAGTAATCTTACCGATACAGAAAAATTTCATTATTTATTCTCATCGTTGACCGGCGATGCATTATCTGTTATCAAGGCATTCCCATTAACTTGTGAGCATTACCACGATGCCTACCAGGCCCTTGTTACTCGCTATCAAAATAAACGACCTTTAGCTTTTACATCATGGAAGGACCTTTTAAATATTAATTTCAATACGACTGACGGTAATGAGTTTAGGAAATCATTGGACCTGTTTGAGGAAAATTTAATTATTTTAAAGAAAATTATTTTACCTGAGGACCGATGGGATTTTGTATTAGTCTACCACCTTCTTTCTAAGATAGACTCAAACTTGCGTTGCGATTTCGAGGAAAAATATCCTGATATTGAGTTTCCTCCATATGCAAAGTTGAAGTCTTTCTTACACTTGAAATGTGAAGCGCTTTTACGTGATTCTCATTTTTGTGATGCTAATAATAAACCTTCGAGTAAGCCACAACAACGATCTGTAATATCCTTTCAAACAAATAAACGGGCAAACGTGTCTCATGCGCTTGTGGGCAGTACCGATAAACCTCAAGTTGCCACAGCTAGTACTACAAGCCGTGAGCCTCCTACGTCACAACCAGTTAGGTGCGCGTTTTGTGGTGAAACTCACTCAATATCTTCATGTCAAAATTTTATTAATAAACCAGTAGATGAGCGGATATCTATCGCAAGCAAAAGTAATTGGTGTTTCAATTGTCTTCGAGCCTCACATCAATTAAAAGGTTGTACTTCTATTTTTAAATGTCGTAAGTGTAACCGTAAACATCACACTTTACTTCATAAAGATAAACCGGTCGAGTCGAACCCAACCTCTTCATTATTTTCTAATAATAATGACACAACTGTTTTGTTAGCAACTGCCATTGTGCAGGTACGGGATGCGGACGGCAAGTTCGTGTCTTTTCGAGCTCTTTTCGATTCCGGGAGTCAGATTAATCTGATTACTGACTCAGCTGCTAAAAAATTAAATTTAAAACTATCCAGTCCTACCACAACTATAAGTGGAATCGGTGAAGCCCCGGCTTCAATCTTAGGAGACATTCATTGCTCCATTGGGACTGGTGATCAAGTTTTATTTAATTTAAATATGCACGTAATGTCGAAAATTTGCGGGGACCAACCAATAGCTAAATTAAATACATCGGGTTGGTCTCACATCAATTCACTATCGTTAGCCGATCCCGGTTTTGACATTCCTGGCCGGATTGACCTACTGTTCGGTGCGGACGTATTTGCGGAATCGCTTCGTAATCGTAATATTAAAGGAAAATCACATCAACCTACCGCTTTCGACTCAGTCTTTGGATGGCTATTGCTCGGTAAAACTTGTTTGGATGCATTAGCACCCGCACCATCCCTTACCCCAGATGAGATAACATGTGAACAACACTTTATCACAACTCATTCTCGTGACTCATCTGGGAGGTACATCGTGCAGTTACCATTCAGGGACGAGTCCGAGCCTATGTTCACTGGTTCACGTGACATTGCTTTGCGTCGCTTCTATGCGATTAAACGTGGACTATCACGTGACTCCGAATGTCATCGTCAATCTTGCGATTTTATGTCCGACTATCTAACTGCGGGCCATATGTCATTAGTCTCTCCAGATGACGTGGGGAATGGGAAATACTATATTCCCCATCACTGCGTCAAACGTCCTGATAGCACCACGACTCGCCTTCGTGTCGTATTTGACGCCTCTGCAAAAGATGCACGTTCTCGATCGTTCAACGAAAGTCAACACATCGGTCCAAAATTACAATCAAACATTTTGGAAATTCTCTTACGCTTTCGTGAACACGACGTCGTTTTCATGGCAGATGTGCGTCAGATGTACCGACAGATTACACTCTTCGATGGCCATCGTGACTATCAGCGAATTCTCTGGAGAGCTTCGCCCAGCGAGCCTCTTTCAGAGTTTCGTCTGAATACGGTCACGTATGGCATCTCTTCATCCCCCTATCTCGCTTGCCGTACTTTGCGACAGCTTGCTGATGATGAGGGGGATTCTTACCCGCTTGCCAAGAGTGTAATCTTGTCGGACACCTACATCGATGATGTCGTCACCGGTAGTCAGGACTTCGCCACTGCACAAAGAACAAAAACACAACTTATCGCTCTTTTCAAAACGGGAGGTTTCCATTTTCGGAAGTGGGTGTCAAATGACAATCGTCTTTTATCGGATCTTCAACCTGAAGATTGCCTCACTGATTCTATATCGTTAGATAAAGCTGAACCAGCTTCTTTCAAAGTGTTGGGACTCAAATGGGATCCCTCAACTGATTCGTTTCTTTTTGAAGTTAAATCGTCACATCGGCCATGTACCAAACGGTCTATTCTTAGTGAACTCGCTAGAATCTTCGACCCGTTAGGATTCTTATCCCCCCTGACAATACAAGTTAAAAGCTTAATCCAAAAGCTTTGGATTATCGGTGCCGGGTGGGCTGACGTTCCCCCTGACGAGGTCATCAGTACATGGAACAAATATCAGGAGCAACTTTCTCAGTTGCACCATCTAAAAATTTCGCGTAGAATCACTCGTACTGATTCACAATCCTACGAGCTACACGGGTTCTGCGACAGTTCGGAAACTGCATATGGCGCAGTCATTTATTTACGAGTAACAGACGTAGATAACAATTCTTACGTTCATTTCGTTTGTTCGAAAGCTCGCGTGGTGCCATTAAAACGTACCTCATTGCCACGTCTCGAACTCTGCGCTGCAGTTTTGCTTTCAGATCTGTACAAATTCGTTACAGAAACTTATCTGTCTCGTATTCCTATTTCAGCTGTCTTTTTGTGGTCCGATTCCACCGTTACACTCTCTTGGTTGCGTTCACCCTCATGTCGTTGGTCTACCTTCGTTGCCAATCGCGTGAGTCATATTCAAGAAATAACAGCTATTGAATATTGGCATCACGTGTCCTCTGCAGACAATCCTGCAGATGTTTGTTCGCGAGGCCAATTTCCAAGTGAACTTCTTCACAACTCGTTATGGTGGGCGGGGCCACAATGGTTATCCGAACCGCACGAGACATGGCCATCTTGTACTGACAGCGTTACTAATGACAAACAGAAGGTTGTTGAGGCCGAGACTCGTAAATCTCCTGTGTTAATATCGACCGTGCATCCTCGGGAACAACAAGTTTCAATTATCGACAATTTATTAAATCGTTTTTCATCGTTAGAAAAAATCGTTCGTACCTTTGCGTACATCTATCGCTTTCTTCAAAATTCTCGAAACCCGACTATTGCTAACCGTAGTGCGTTTCTTAACAATTCAGAACGTCATCATTTGTATCGCATAGTCGGTGATCAGGTTCTAGCATTTGAAGAACTTTCTACGTTATTCGTACAAATCGAGGCGGTTTTAAATTCACTCACCCAACGCGCCAAATGGACCAAGAACTCAAAACCATTAGGGGTGGGCTCGCTTGTGATCATCAAGGATGACAATCGACCTCCTCTTGCATGGTCACTCGGTAGGGTTACTGATCTTCTTCCTGGCGCTGACGGAGTAGTTAGAGTTGCAATTCTTAAGACCGCTACCAGCAATTCTGTTAAGCGACCGCTAGTTAAACTCTGTCCTCTACCGATAGAGGATTAACGTATTATTTAACTTAAGATTATTAAGCACCGTAGGTTAGGTTGATTAGATTCGTAGTTCAGTAACTATTAAGGTTTAACGTTTTCTTCCTAACTTTTCTATTTATATTTCGTATCTTCGAAAATACCATAGGTATTTTGGTGGGCGGAATGTTTCGTCATCATACAGATTCTTAAAATCAGATCGTTTACAATGTACCACGGACACACACGATGTTCTTAACGATTTTCAGCAGTGGCAATCACAACTGTTTTGACGGTTGTCATACGTGCCGTACTCGTCACCCGATTGGTGCTCCTGCTGCAACTGTCATGACGTCACAACCGCTAACGGACGAACGGCCGCCCCACTAACTAACATTCGTATTCTCACCATCTTGCACGCGCGCGCGCTCCGCGATCTATCTCAAGAAAAACCCTTTCAACGCGTCAACTCGATCGATATTCTGCTAGGAATCCCTATTCCGAGCAGTTCGTGACCTTCAGCAACAACTGTGGTGAAATCAGAACGCAGGCGGGTCATCGGCAGCAGATATAGCAGACCAAGGTACGTGCACGTGTTTTAGTTTGTTACTGCTGCACTTCCTGAACATCGTTTGTGTCATCGTCCAGCCTCTCGGGCTGTCCCAAGTGTGTGGTTACTCATCGTTTTTATCGCGACTGCACACCCACAGTTCGTAATAGGGGGCGAACCTATTGCCAACCGGGCACAAATCCAAACTCCGACCTGCTACTGAGAATTACATAGAAATACCCAATAACAACTTGGTCGACTTGGGAATCAAACCCAAGACCTCGAGCATAGCAGTCGTGCTTAGCACTACTAGGCCAACGAGGCAGATACAAGAATAGGTATTAAATATTGTACAGAATGTTAAATATAAACTATAAACCCTAGTTCGAAGTAAAAGCTGGTAGGTTCAAAGCAAAACCTATACAGGATTAGTTCACGTATTCCGGTTCACAATACCTGACATCAATGTGAGTCGTCAAAAACACCAGATAGCAAACAGTACGGTATCCGAATCAAAATATTACTCTGGTATTCGTGCCGACACAGCGCTCGTAAAATCTCTGCGATACTGGACCCAAAGACCACGAATAAATAATATATAGATAGTGCAAGCTTTACAATTTCACCTAAAACGTGGGTGTCGAAAACACATGACATTTCATACATTTTATCAATCCATGGTAGTTTAAAAAAAAACTTCTTTAATACGAATTTGGTCAGCAGCTTCACAGATTTGATGCTATTGTTTGCGCATGCTTTGTCTACTTTATTCTGGTCTGCGACTGAACAGTGGACCTGAATCTATGAGAATCCTATTTTGTGCATATTTCGAAACAAGGGATTCGTTAAAGGTATCCTCTCCCGACACAAGTCAGAAACGTGATTGCAAAAGGGCAGAGTACTATACAACTGCTAGCAAGGCTAGAGGTACCAGTAACGCTATTTCACAGAACTGTTTTCGTCAAACTATTTCTCTACCCTTGCCAATACACGAAATGATCTAAATTTAGTCTTCGATGATAAATATTGTTATGATATAGGTAGGTACATTTATTAGAATTGTGATTTAAAATAAAAGTGTTTTTTTTTTTCAAGTCTGAAGACACATATAAGGCACAAATGTAAAAAAGTTCTTCATTACAAAGTTTACTTTTGTCAACTAGTCGCTGGCTAAAGATAGATTTAAACTATTTCAGTAAGTACTTGCAGAAAGCCTTGGGTCACATAGATGCGTTTATATTGAAATAATACAATGTAAAATCACAACAGTTTTTGACGGTTTTTCATTTATGATCAGAATGCGTAGTGCGACGCCCGTTTGCGGTTGCGGTATATAAATAAAATCAATCCATTTCTCATCACACGTTCGAAAATCCCATTAAACTGAGTCGATTTATCAACGTATGGTAAGCTTCATCGAATGCCTTTTGTAGTGTCGGCTGAGAGCCAACCTTTCCTCATAATACAACTTTTGAAGGAATTATTTTACATGTTATACTTACTTTTTATGTCACCTAATGACCTTAACCATTATATCATGTAATGAAACACAATTTTGGAAACAATAATAACAAATTATAAATTAATTATTTCAATCACAGAAAAGCTGGTCCATAAAATTTTAATTTATCTACTGTTTTTAACCTTTCATAATTATTAGGGAATATTTTAAATAACTCATTTACAATTATTTTGTTCAACAGGTACATATTTTAAAAAGCATTTTAAATGTTATTTACAGGGTGCTAGATATTCAAATGTATGTAGTCTAGTTTTATAACATAGTACAGCACTAGCTGTGCCCGCAACTTCGTCCGCGTGGAATAGTTACTTTTCGGGCAGCATATTTAGAATTAGGTTTTGATACATATACTTTCACTTGGGTAGCTATAAATTTACTTTACAGATTCTCTGTATACGATTTTTCAAATTGACATAACTTTTTTATTTATGTACCGATTGACATGAAATAAACACTAAATGTTAAGTGAAGCTTACTACAATATATTCGTGAAAACCGCATCTTAATCGAGTAAGCCGTTTCTGAGATTAGCGTGCACAAACACACAGACAAAAAAATAATAATTATAATTTCAGGTTCGGGATCGATATTATAACAGCCCTTGCTACTTTTTTTGTTTATGTTTCCATTGTACAGACACCACTTTTCTACAATTTTATTATATATATATGTATAGATTTTCATCATTAAATTCACAAAACGGTATGTTTCATTTAAATCTTTTGACATGTTATTGCGGGTTCGCTACCTTATATTTTTGCTAAACGTTTGCAGCTACTATAATAGAGGCCTATAATAAAATTGTCCCCTGCTGGTCTCTTACACAAAAGATGGAACGAGCATTAATCACCATTCTTGCTCAGTTGCGTGTTGACGATTTCAGATTCAATTTTTCGTATCCTAGTTTCGTCACGATGTTTTCCTTCACCGATTGTCAGCGCTGACAGCTCATAAATAGTTGAACAATAACAACAAAATTACTGCGAAAATAGGTTTACTATTTAACTCCATTTGTTTCTACAGAGGATATTCGTGCTTTGAGGTGAAAGCAAAATTATGTTTAAATCAATTGTGGTCGAGCGAATGCCGCTGTGAATTAGAACATTATATTTGAATAAATCGTTGTTTGCTGAATCAATAATCAGATAATTGATGTGTGTTTTGTTACATAAAAGCTTGATAGCGATTATCGGAAAGGTTTCTAACACAATTCAGAGCTCGTAGACCATTACATTACCTCAGTGGAGCCTCCCTAACCATATCCTCTACGGTACAGCCATTACCTGCTATTTACCCACACATCACAAACAATTCTTTCGCTGAACGAGATGTAGTTTGTATTTATCACTAATACATTTAAGATTCGACGTAACCTTTTTAGTAATTCAAATAGTTTTGATAGTTTTTTTTTCTCGTTTGTCTTTCAAAATAATCTTTTAAGTATTAAATAATTCGAAATAATATTGCTTTGACAGATCTTTTCGTAACATGTCCAAACGAGTGAAATCTAAATTCCTCGGGCAGGGCTTCTCAGAAACACGCCATTGATCACGCTCGATGCAATGTCTAAACAACATGGTCATAAAATTGTTCTGGAACATGGAACGCAGGCCCTCAGAAAACAACAAACGATGATAGAACCGTCTCCCATTCTAAAATATATGTCCCCGAAAAATGTCTCCTCAAACCCTGACAACGTTATTTTTTCAACGCAGAATGTTTTTATATAAAATCCTGAAGCCAAAACAAACAATGTGTAGGAAAAACAAAGATTACCGCTATTTATCGCTCGAAAGAATTAAAAAGAGTTAATATTGCGAGAGATTCACCGTCCGCTTTCTTAGGCAAGAAAATACAAGGAATTTTTATAATTTACTTCATTACTTCGTTGAGTAGACATTTTGTATTTACGCCGTCTTCTGTTTATTGTATAGTAAATGTTAAATTGCCGTAAGATCCACTTCAACCTCCTTCGCTTGTTTACACTGATCTAATTTAGCCCCATCGAGCTTTCTGATTACTACAGACGGTACGGTCTTTTGCTCTCGACGGAGTGCTCTACTATTTTGTTAGAGATTAAAGACTAATTTGTCATGTTTAATCCATTTAAAGTAATTAATAAATCAAGAATAATATGTTACGTCGTGTTATTTATTATTTTTATCGTCGACTCATAATTCTTTTTAATAAATCCTTCCTGACATAATGGTACTTACTCCATCCAGTAAGAGAAACATAAAATAAAGTAAGCTTTGTCCTCAGTTGCAGTTTGCACATAACCCGAGGCTTAAAACGATCTAGTGTTCATTGCAGACATAAGTCAGCACAGTATCGCAACCGCGTCGGTTACAGTGCACGGCAGGATTAATCATTTTGTGGGGGCTCTCATCAGAGTCAGCGGGCTTCGATAAACAGGCGCCGCTTCAAACAATGCGTGCAGTAATTGAAATGTTCAGACCGTGTCCGGCGCGTCGTCGCCCCTAAACAATAATCCCATTACGATTTTTATAATCTTACGGCAATTCGGAGACAATGGCCTGTATGAGTCAGTTGCCTTAGTGTGCTACTTCTTTGTTCGGTTAAGTACGTGTTGTTGTTACATTTTAGTTAAGGATTGCGGTTTCATGTTTAGTTCAAATAGTGAGATGTTTATTTTGTAATGCATTAAACCTTATCTTAACAAGGTGTGAATTAATGAAAATAATATTTTTCCTTCATAAAATTGGAAGTAAAGTTAATTTCGCTAATGCCAAACGTGTAGTTTATTTCACTTGCACTAATGAAAATATGTGAAAGTGGATAATTACATACCTACAGACAAACTAATAACTATGCTGTGTTATTATCATAAGACCCAGAATAAATTACATATGATTTTTAATAAAGTAAATTGTGAAGGTACTTTATTGATCTCTAAAGGTACACGCCTCCGTGAGTGATGACGTGGGCTTACGTCAAGCGCTCCCTGGGCAGTCAACCTCGTTACTAACTTGCTGACCAGCCAGTTTATGCACACAGGATAGTTCGGCCCCACAAAAAAACCTAAATTGACAAAATAGACTCTTTCCGCTTATGTTAAGGTTCCTTTTCAGAGTAGCTCTACGTCAATGCTATTACCTATTAGTTTCTAAATAATTGCTTAAAAGTATGCCTTTTTAATTTAACACAGAAAACCTTTTGACTTGATTAGCAATACCATTTTTAAGGTCATTTATGTATTATAAGTTTGGAAGAGTTGGAAGTTATAAAAAGTTTAAAAGCAATTTTCAAACCTTGAAAAGTGCCGTGATTCAATCAGACCCTTTCACACGACTTATTGAACTTTACAATATTGATTAACTACATGAAAATTAAATGTAAAGTGCTAACTTTTTTTAACATATTTGTTTAAAACTTTATTAATTTAAGTCAAAGAAAATTTGAAACAAAAATATAAAGTGAAATACTAATTACGTTTAAAACGTTTTTGGCCTAATCACCTAGAACGTTATCGATCTTTGAAAACACATAGCTACTGAAGCTAATCAAGATAGAGATCTAAAGCCTAAAGCTGTCAGTGTCAGCTGATGAAATGTTTGTTATCTTTGGGGTAGTGCGGAAGGCATCCATGCTACGCCAGTAGGAGAATAGCCAGTCAATATCTGTATCAAAATACTGCAGAACCTTCTTGTATATTCACTATCTTCGCCAATCATACGTACGAAACAAAACAAATGACTCGCTGAAATTCAAACGAGTGTATTCTAAGTACAGCGGCAACGATCACAGGTACAGACAAACCGTGATATATTGCTGCCTAAATAACAGTTGTGTGTCGGCGCTATAACTAAGACTGATTAGGAACAAGTAAGAAAATACACGTTGTTTTTCTAGTCTGGCTACCTACCTGCGGAAACGTAATCGTTAAGCCCAGAAGTACGCAGGTACACAAGAGAACCGTTTTCATCCTTTTTTTATAATAAAACATATTATAATTATAACCAAAGAAGCGTAAAGTTCAGGATAGTGTAGATCGGTTACAATAACTAACAAATTTTCCTAACTATTAAGTCAAGTACCCCCTTCACTTTGGCATTGTCAAATTGCCTTTACTAGCGAAAATAGAAGTAAACTTTGATTCATTAGTGCCTTAGATATCACAGCAGCATTCAAACTTTTTACCTAACAAAACAACTAACTTTCAAACTCACTTCATGCTTAAAATCTAGTTAGTAAACATTTTAGCATCTCATAAATATATTTTTATGAAACCAACTATTTAAAAAGGACAAGCTCAGTCAAAGTTATGAGTACCTTTAAGCGTAAAATTATTGTAAGATATTATATAATATGTTGTAAAGGCATATTTTGATTTTACAATACTCAATGATTTACTAACTATTTGGCCAAATATTTTCTGAGTAAACAAAGTCAAGTGAAAGGCAAAGTTATTAAAATAATTTAATTTTAATTCTTTCGTTAATTATCAACATTACTTTCTTTCATATATTTTAATACATGTATTATACACAAAGTATTATTGTTTAAAAAGTATCTTTGTAGATGAAAGCAAAATATCCCTTAGAAATTAAATAAACGTGGTTTTTCTTTGTTTTATTTCAATTTATGCGAAAACGATTTAAGCCCCGTAAACAGCTAACGGTTTATTATATTCGTGGTTAATTATGAATTTTGTTTGTAAAATAATTATTACATTTTCATAGTAATATCACTGTAAACAACGTAAAACAAGTTTTTTAATCAATTAGTTACAGAAAAGTTTTTCGTCGATCTTTGATTACAAAAAGCGTCAATAATAGTCCTGTCGTAAATAAAAATATCAGGTAAGTTGAAATTAAGCTTGCTTACTGAAAAGCTACCTTGTACTTTATAGTAATCTAATGACACACCGCAATATCAATCCAGGTCAAAGAATAACATAAAAGTTAAAAATAGAATTCTATGTATAGATATTAGGCAAGGGCAAAGACAAATCAAATCGTGTCTCCCAATTTCACACTGTCAAAGCATATGGCCGTTGTCCGTGGACCATAAACTTGGCACCAGTCCATAAAACTTGCAAAAAAACTAGCGAACAAATAAATGTCCGTCGTCTGTTTTGTCAAATCTGTGCAGTACGTGCGCTCTTTGCCGAGGCGAGGAGAGCACAGCGCGAACTGATTTTATAGCGCCATAAAATCTCGTGAAACACGCCCTTAAATCACATCGCTGCGTCGTATTTCATCGTTTTGGTTGTCAATGTTTATTTTATATCATATTTTACAGATCCCTCCTGTATAAATCACACTCGGATTGATATACATTAAGGTCACGTACTTTTGGCAGAAACGCTTAGTTTGCCCCACCCGCCGCGATGCGTTGACAAGTGTTGTGGTCGCGCGTCCCCTCATCTATCGTGTATTGTTTTATTGTAACGGCGATAAGTGGGAAATATTGCGCCCGATGCACTTTCAGAATAACCGATAACGCGCGGAAAATATCACAACAAATACATTTATCATCGAGATAGTTGATGATAAACGTTGCAGCGGACGAAATAGACATCAAGTGGCTCGTATTATGAATCGTAAAATGTTCTATAATAACAGGGTTAAGGAGTGGTCTACGGTAAGTACTTTATTTGAAGGGGAAGATTGTGAAAAGAGGCCCTTAATGTGACGTAATCTTGGCAGAGATTGGCCACTTTAGTGCGAGCCGGGAAGCTATTCATTGAATTCCATCCCTATTCAGAGCCCGTCACTCGGAATCAGAACTAATCTCGACAACATTCTTTAATTTGTCACTAACAAAGCCTCGTCTCCGGCGGCCTTGCTCATGTGATCTGCTTACAATGTTACAGGTTTTTGACCACATTAGTAAGTTTATTTGAATACTTTGTACAGTTAATTAATGTTGTTGTTTATTGAGGTTGTTAATGTTTCCAAGAGTCAATTTAAGTCTAAAGTTTTGTATAAGTAACAAAGTTGATAAAAAGGGGAGTTGGAGTACCGCACATTATCTGTCTGTGTAGTCTACCCCACAGAGGCTAACAGCTACACTTCTAGATTTATCAGCAATAACTATCTCCTTAATTTAAAACTTTGCTGACTGCGGAGTGGAACAACAGTGGATATAAATAAAGTAAGCTGTATCCTTAAGTCCCGGCATTCTTTACAGGCGAGAGGCGTGGTTAGCTTCCAGATGCTGTGGTCTCGAAAACAGAGGCCATTATAAAATTAATTCTGCTCCAACATTGTATGCTTGAGCTATCAAATTATATTGATAAACTTGTACTGTAGAATTAGTTGCAAGCGTACTTATAAACTTGATTTTATTTTGGTTTTAGTTATCATTTCGGTTACTTGTATATTCTTGATATGTATACGATTTTCCGAATAATTAGTAACAAAGTTCGTTGTATACTGAATGCTGTATGAGTCTTTTCAATCTGCTCTAGAAAGGAGTACGTGCTCAACGTCCAATTACAGGCGTACTGAATATTGCATCGCATCTATTTTGTATTATGTAACTAAATAAATTGCCGGTATATAATAAGTACTTGCTGAGTTTGTTTAACAAAATTTATGTAAGTAGTACTCCAAACAATTCAGCACTGTCGACACGCAACATAAACACCGTTCGGTCCGACAGTAAACAGTCGATAAAGAGGCAGCCGTAATCATCGAAGACAAAACAAAGCGATGAAAAGGATAAGCGATTATCGCGCAGCTAAGTCGCCCGAGACGGAAACTATTGAATAAACAAGCGAGTGGCGATCCGTCACCGAGTCCGCTTCTTGACGTGTCATCAAGCTACTGCACTCGCCAGGTAAGAAACAGTAGGCCAGGTAGGTGCAAAAAGTGTTTATTTGAGTAAAAGTTCATGTTAAAAACTTTAACACATTGATTTGAAGAAGTAATTGTGATATGCTTCTTACTAAAGAGCAGAAAACAAAACACTTGACTCGTTTGGCACACAACGTTCAACATTAACAAAAATTGAAGTGGAAGCCATTATGCCTTGCAACAGCTTAATAAGTGCGTACACTATAACAACGAGTGAGCTAACGATATTGCGATCGACAAACTCGTTTTCATAGCGGAGCGACATTCATTTCATGCGGTTTCATATCGTTGGTTGGCTGCGCATCGCTGTGCCGCGTGTAAGCAATGGAGACTATTTATGCGCGTGACAACACCAGATGAAATGATAGCATCGTCGTTATACTACAGCATTTTCAAATTAACACAACAATATCTTCCCGAAATTGTGAAAGTTCCCACACCGTCCTTATCAAAGTGTCGGCTTCGGAGCTCGTTTCTTTTTATGGAGCTGAACTACTGCGTGATTATTGTTTGACGGTGCTGCGGGCCACGAGTAATCCACTTAGGATTAGCCATAAACAAGAAGGGCCATTGTCGCGACACGAGCGATCTGTTAGCGTCTAAGTGTAACTGATAAAGGGCGTCGACGGTATTGTTCGCAGCGGCATTAGGCTTTAATCCGGTGTCGCGAGCGCGCCTCGTTAGCTTGATTGTTCGGTGTCGCCGGCAGATGGCCGCCGTAATCCGAGCCGGCACACGCTGCCCTCCGCCTCCGCGGAAATATAGCCTCTTTGTGTTTGTTGCATCTGCAGGTAAATTGTGCGCCAAAATTGGACTGTACATTACAGTACGTGCCCCGTTTTGAATGCCACCGGTATGAATTTTATTATTCTTGAAAACATATTGTTATCAGAGCAGCTGAACGCATTGTTTATGCGAACATATGCATTCGGTTATTTAGAAAACATGAATGCTAAAATATTCATGTAAATGTAAGCCGGGCAGGCTATTTACAGACTGATTTTATTAATAAGGTTTACAGGTGTGTACCTCAGGCTTTTAACTCATTATGTGTTTTTATAATTAGCTATTAAAACCTAAACGCCGAGTTCTGAAGTCACAGATTTCATGAATCACCTGTTTATGAATGCTGAGGATCAATCAAGACATTGAAAAATATTGTAATAAAAAAGACTTTGTTGTTCGAATATCTAACCTATCATAATTTCATACCGTCATTTGTATGCAACAATTGCCACGCTCACTCGTACGTAACTCAAACTACTCTTATGTTTGCTCTTAACTGCGCTGGCTATGTTTATTTTACTTTTTTAATCTAGGTGAAGAACATTTCTCTCGCCAACAGCCTATTTGAACTGTCGTAAAGTAAAACAGTACAATTCTAATAAGGTAAAGCTCGATATACCTGCCTCACACATTCTCAGAAATACCTTTCGTATAATAAAAGAAAATACAACATGAAATCAAACTTTTCCTAATTTAAAACAAACATTAAATTGTTTTACACATAAAAGTCAACAAAACAGCGTTTAACAGCTATAAAACTAGCCATAAACGTTATAATTAATATTAATAGCTTCGCCATTTTATCGTGTGGAGAAATAATAAAAAAGGGAAACAATAGTAATATGTTACTTCCTGCTCCCATTAGAAAGTCTTTAAGCAATCAAAGCCGGAGCAAACGTACAATATGTGGGGTAAGCCTGGTCAGAGTCAGGCGGGCAGTGTAAACATAACTGCACCGGTTAATGTACCCGGGCAAGAATAACATGTGTACGATAACTTTATGTTCTATTTGAATACGAATAATAGAACCTTGGACAAATGGACAACTAGTGTCAATGTATATAGGACAAAAATGTACTGGGTACTGAAGTAACTTTCTAATTCTGCCTAGAGTTTTGCTGTTGCCTATGCCTGTATAATAATTAACTTAATAAATATTTTATCGCTGCAAACTAAAATGATTTAGTAATACCGGCACAAATGAAGAAATAGACAAAGTGAAATATTTAAAATAGTTTAGCAAAAACGAAAACAATATCTAATACTATTGTATATTATGTTATCTTAGGTATTATTCTCCAAGTTTACAAGATAGCATAATAATATACTATTATGCTCTATATATAGTAGACTAAATATTTACCCTAGCTGTGCAAATGCTCCATACAAATATCCAATTTTGTTTTTCATAAGTTTCTAAGGGCAATACTTTCCAACTATTTTTCCTGAAATAAAATTGCAATACCTTCAATTACACGCGACAAGAGTTGCTAGCTAGGTGGTGAGTCTTGAGAAATACCTTTTCCAATTTTACCCTTTTCAGACTAGTCCTAATTACCTGTACGGCTATAGCACGCACAGCAAAATATCTAGGAATATAATAAATAGTTTTTTTGTTGATTTTTTTTTATCCTGATCGACTTAAAAGTGGCTTTGCAGTGTCAGAGTGTAAAACTCATAGCAACTTTTTTTAATGAATTTATGAATATTAACATCAAGGTCTGAGACAGAAGAAACTAAAGGTTCAGCGCGCACTGAGAAAAAAATCTCGAGCAACATTAAAAGGTACTAAATAATAATAATAATATTAAATAGTGCGCAATATTTACTTCTGTCTAACGCGTATGTTGCAATTAATATTAAATAAGTTAAACTAAAACTGTATGACATGCCAGTGAAATGTTGTTTAAGTGTTTTTCATGGTTTTCATTTACAGGTAGTAAATGAAAAACACTTATTGATAGTTTAAAAGGTCATAAAAATATCTCTGTGTTTTGCGTGGGTGTTTTTGTTGCGGACATTGAAATTAAAGGCCTCCGGAGAAATACCCTCTTCAATATCTATTCCCTAGAGATGTAGCGAATATAATTATGATATAAATATAGTAAGAAATCAATAATTTCTAGTAGGAAAAATTTAGTTTTTTAATATTATTATATGTAGTAATAACCTAGTCAGTTATGTGAGGCGCATATAGACAGGAGTTTGCGGAAACGGAGAAGTTGAAAAGAGGAAATGGGAGGCCTTTGCCCAGCAGTGAGCTGAAAACAAAAACTAAACATTATCCTAAATATTGGAACCATTGGGTTTCATTCGTGTAGCGTTTGCATGTGATTTGAAACACGTCCCAACTGCGTTATTACCGTGTACGGCTTAATGAGTGTTGTAGTAACAAACAAACCAGCGGGATATTATTAGTTTATCGAGTATCGTCTGATCGTACTTCACTTTGCAAATGCACCATCGAAACAGGATTTGACTGTAATCGAGATTTTAGAATTTCATGTTTGTATGTAATAATCAATTTAAATACCAATTTAAATTGCTGTTTATTAGGAATCGTAAATATTTAATTTAATTTTTATTTTGCTTTATTTGGGAAATAAACAGATATAAATTACAATCATATATATGGAAAATATATAAAACATTTATACTTTTATGTAACTAAACATAGTACCTACCATATATTTACACAGAAAAAGAAGGATTAATTAAAAGGATAATATAATACATTACTTAACTAGTACTGTCAATTCTCTTACTAAATATTGAAATTACCAACAAATAGAAATATCTATAAAGGGGTTTAAAAAAAAAACGTTAAGGTTTCCAAACTGAATAGCGAAAAATACCAATCTGCGGCCCGCAAGCTAATATAAAAGAAAACTTTACGAGTAACAACACAATCAATTATGTGCAAAATTAACAATAGTTGTGCGTTCGGCTGTCTGTCTATTTATGTATAATTATTTAGATACCGCATAGGTAAACAATTAGTTTGTGATTTGATCTCGATTAATTATTTTTCGCTATTCAGTTAAAATAAAATCTAACGAGCTTTTAATGTGATTGTCGTTATTAATTTTCGCATTTGTTATTTAGTAATTGCATCGTTGTAGCGCTAAAACTTTTCATAGTTTCAGGGTTACTAGCTTCTGCAATGCATTTCGGTGAATTATTTATAATAATCACCTAAATTTATCTCAATAAAGATTTTTATGAACATCACACAAGCATCTAAGCACGAATATAACCATAACTTCTACAAACCAAGAAAACATTTCAGAAGTGAAACGTTAAAGTTACGACCGAAAATGCGAAATTCTGTAGACTAAAATATGACGTTAAATCTAGGAACATTTCTATTAGTTTTGCGCAAGGGTTCCGCAAACTATGACGGAATTTCAAATGATTTTGTGAGACTGATTGCATACTGGTAACAAAGCGACCGTTATTAATTTTTCCTATCGAAACACGTTAGCCGTTACTAAAAGGAATAAATATTTTGTTTTGCAACTATTTTTAGATTTATATTTTTGTATGAATAGTATTTTTGAATGGATATACCGATAGGAGTGGGAACTGCAGCTGTTTTCAGAAATTAATCACTACGGCAAAAAAATATTTCAATGCGTGTAGAATAATAATTAAATTCATGCTGCTGCAAATCATTTCGTAACTTTTCTACAAGCGTATTTAAGTGGAGATCCACCACTACCGTTTGACCAGGGTTTCGGCATAACTACCCAAAGGGCTCAGTATTTGTTACGCACCTAATACATGCATGATTTCTTTAGTTTGGGCGTTTTACTACGGCCAATTACAGGGTGTTAGCGAAAGGTAATATGTATCTAAAAGGGGTTAAGAGTACATCAGGTATAGAGTTTTTAAAACATACTATTTTCAAATGAGGTTCTTAAATATTGATATACACACATTGTTTCTCTTACGTTATTCTACACTAATAATCATTTCCAAACACCGAACCGCTGAAGTTACGCATTGTATCCAAAACGAGGAAAGCTGGATTCCAAAAAATGGAATGGAATCGCTAAACCAGCAAAAGAGAGTGGTGATCAAAGCTGGTTTAGCAATAGGGAAATAACAGCGATATAACATTACATTATACCAAACACAACCTATAAAACTAATATAATTTTACAATACATTTCCCTATTATTTTTATTTTAAGCTGACATGACATTTGGCTTGACATTTAAATATCAACGGTTTATCCTTAACTCCTGTAACTAAGCTCACGTGAATATAGGTAGTTGTTTTTAGACGTTTGAAGGCTCCGGGGAAAATCAGTTAGATAACGCAAATATATAGAACAGAATATAGATTTTAACTCACACCTATATTTAATTAAATTGGCTAAGGTATTGTTGAAAACTTGTTAGTATCTTATTGTTGAATACTATAGTTTCGAGTGATATACTTCGAATAATCATTTTATGATTTTACTCATACTATTTCAGTCGTTCTCCAGCCAAAAATTGTAGTAAAAAATATTCTGTTTTCACCCTACAAAAATCTACATTCTCAATTTCAAGGAATAAATAAAACAAACCGCTTGAATTCCTTCAGCCTTTTTCAGTCTCTGTCATAATTTATTTTATCTGAAGCGGAAACCAGTATTGTAATGTCTAGAATAAGATTATATGTATTTAGGTACTGGAAAAAATAAACTGTTTATTTTTATTCTAAGTTCCGTTATTATTAATATCCAAGATTTCTAGGATAACATTCACTTTTTACCTATTTACAACACGGGTAGAAAGTCACATTCAGATTTTTTTGTAACAAACATTGAAAGAGATTTTCCGATAGATCAATTTGGATCGATTCTAATGAAAGGACTCAATTACTTACTTACAGGACTATATAACGGTGTCATCTAACAAAGTGAATATTTAATCGATTTATGCGAGCCTTCGAAGGCAGGAACACGCCTACCCACTGACATTTTGGCCTGTTTAGTCCCGTGCCACGAGCGACAAAGTGACACTCGCTACACCTCGCCGAGCCGCGACGTGTATACAGCCTTTACAATAAGGACCTAATTAGACTACCCTCCGGGTATCGTATACTTATGCAAATAAGGTGTTTGGGAAGGTGTTATGTTGAGCTGATTTAGACGTTTTGAGTATGTTGCTATGAAGAGATATTTGATGATCCAAGAGCCAAATACCATAGGAGTTTCCGGGTATTTTGTCGTCGTTACCTACAGTTTTTCCATTGACCCTTACTGCTTATTATTTCAGCATGTACTGGTCTTTTATTAAGATCAAATAGCTTTATTTTATTATAATTATAACAACTTATCTTACGATCATCTCCCACAATTTAAGTATTTTTAATTTTATAACTATCTCCAATTCCATGTACTCTCAAATTCTCAAATTCCTTTAGGTACTTCTAAGGTGGTCCTTCCCCTAATGTGTAGGTACTACACTTATAATGGATTTCTTATAAGACTTTATAAATAAACCCGTTAAATAAACTAAAGGTTAACGTTAACAGATGAATTACCTTTACAGCTAGCGAAGTGACTGGAATAAACAATCCGTTCTTTGAATTATTTTAAAAACATATATTGTACAGAAGAATTCTACTCATGTAGGTATTCTAAGAAATGCACAATCAGTGTGTTCTTGGAAAGAGATAAGGCCTCTTCTTTTGGAGTGTGTCGTAAAACCCAAGAGATCGTCTCAAGAGGAGGGCCAATAACCTTCTCTAGTGCGCTAATAACAACAAACTGAGGTCACCAGGGAACCCCACGGGTGCCTGTTGATATTTAAAACGTATCGGAAATAGAGGTTCACGAGCTAATTGGAGATCAATCGAAATATTGATATATAAATAAGTAAATATCGAAATTTCTAAATATAATACGATCTTGTGATATTATTTGCAAATATAGGCCTTTATTTGTATAACTACTGTAGCCCTTGACCTTTCTCGAAGCTAAAGCTAGCTTCATACCAAATTTCATCAGTATCGGTTGCGTGGTTTAGAAGTGATAGCCAGACAGACATACAGACATGGACACTTTCGTATTTATAACATTAGAATACCTTGTATGGATATGGATAACTATTATTTATTTCCACATGTTTGTTAACAGCTAAGCTTTATTGCTAAGGTTTTGCTTTAACACCTGCTCTACTTGATATTCTGTGATATGGGTAATGAATGATTAATAGCGGTCTATTTATATTATCGATTATACAGCTTCGTGTTATTGATTTTGCCTAATTAGAGTTGAGAGGCTTTCGCTAATGACGTGAAAGTTATACCTACTTGTGAATGTAATCCAATTAAATTATATGTTTACGGCTTGTTTAGAGTTCGGAGTATTGTGTGCTGATCGCCGGCTCCAGTGTATTGTGTGTCGTACATTGTTGCCGTTGCCTCTTTATAACAAGATTTTGCTAGACATATCTTATTATAAAAGTGCCAAAAACAATTAATTAATTTTAGGTATACCTACTGACAAAGTTTTTTCTAAATCCTTGTAAAATTCTAGAAACCTCCTAAATTTCTAGAATTCGCTGTTAACCATTATACTTTAAATTACAAGCAAAAGAAGAAAAAAGCCTTAAGTCTACAGAAATGTTTAGCTTAGTACTCAGATGCGGTTTGCAGGAGCTAACTATTGAAAGAGCCGTAGCTTCAGTGGGCAGTCTTAAGTAATACAGTATACACTGAACACAGAATTATACAACTCACGGCAGCGGCGTTTGCGGCATTCGGCCACTATCGTGCTACATTCAGTGAAGAGCATTGTTTATTCAGAAAGCTTGTGCAAGCTGTGTCTTAGTAAACCACTCGACGGTGCCGCTCCGCTGGCCGAACGAGTGTGATGAAAACGGGGGCTCAATGATCCAGTTAAGGCGAACTAGCGCGCCATTCATTACCATCTCATTACCATATACAAACATTAGTCACACATCGGAAAGGCTCACAGAGCCCGCTGTGCCAACAAGACGGCTCTCCCGGCCACTTCATGCACAATTATTGTACTTAGCTATTGTCTGCACAAACATACTGGATGTTTGTGGAACAAACGTAACGGGCACAGAACGAGATTAGCCCTTGTTTATAGACTTACTTACTCCTCGTGAGTCACGGCACTGATGAGCAAATAACAAAATCATAGCTTGCATTTATTAAAAATTCTTCCTTATTAAATATGGAAACAGCGTGGTGCGGTGCTCTGTTTACAAGTAATCATCCTGATAATGTACCTGTTCATAAAATCACATCAATGTTTTTTTATGTTTCAACCTTTTTAATTTATTTCCAGTTCGACATTGGTTACAGGTATGTGTGGTGTTTTTCTTTATAATAGAAAATTCTTTGAAAATTTCATTGTCCTTAATGTTGCTTATACTATATCATTTCGGGACCTTATACCATACCTAGTATCACAAAGATTTTAGAACGAAGTATGTACAAATTGATGAGTAAGAATTTTAAATAAAGTCGCTCTAGAGTTCTATGTAGAGTTAGTTAACTATCCGCAATGTAGTCACAATAGTTTGGTAATAATGTTCTGGTCAATCTATGTGTTAAGAAGGAACTGTGCAATTGACAGACAGTAATAACACAGTAACCCAGTGTATATAACGAGTAGGAAGGGAGCTTATGAATTGTTCCCCAACTCGTGTAGCCAAATGATACCTCAATCAAAGTCAACACAAAGTTTCCGTTTGCGTTTTGATATTCAAACTGTGGGTACACGCGAACTATCAACGAGTGGAATAATTTGAAAGATCAAACAATTTTATAGATCACGGAATTTCAGGGGCTATAAAATTAATGGATTCAGCATAACGTACAGATGGTGCGAGGCCCAGCAACATTGTTAAACACAACAAATTCGTGTTATTATTAACGGCGCGCCGTAAATAATTCATGATATTATTGAAGTTAGAAAGTACACAATACGAATTTTGGTTATAATTGAAAACGGACCGAGTTCGGCTTATTCTTTGTAAATTTATCACTAGGGCCGAGGTGCCAGAGCAACGACGACGCGTTGTGCAGATAAAGTTTATTTTATGACTTAAGCGAGAACATTAATATTCATTACTGGCGCGAAATGAACTAACTTTATTATATAATAAAGATCAAAGAACGAACGCGAACGAACTGCGCCGCCTTCCCTGAGATTGTATTATTATTTTAACCTCAATATTGCACCCCAATTTGCTGGACACTCAAACTTTCCATTACTTTACTTCGTACCTATGTACTTATGGGATATTTTTTATTCAATCCTTTCGCTCCCTGGCGACGTCACACGAGCGGAATGTAGTGCGGCTACAATGTACCACAATTTAATCAGTATATCAAGTGACACAGCCACTGTGGCAAACATAATTTAAAATGTTTCATTAAAAGTGTAAATATAAAATCAAAGAGTTTTGTTGCTCAACAACTTGTAGGAAATGGATGTACCTATATTTTAAGAATTTGAATTTACATTTACGATATTACCAGCGACTAGAATATTACTTTGTTATAATATAATTTAACTTGTAAATCATAAAACAGAGCGTTTATCCGCCCACCGCAGTAAAAGTCGAGTTACCTACCTAATGGAGTATTTGTAAACAAGCATTTAAAAGCTTTTATTTTTAGGGCCTCGTGCCTCATCTTATAATGACCACCTACGACAAACTACTCAAATATGTTCATCGAGATGATGAAAAGAAATGAAACATTGTAAAATATAATTTTTCCTGAAATCTGAGAAAAAGTATCAGCAGATTTTTTGTTAATATGCTTAAGCAAGAAAAGATTTTCTCCTTCTTGAAAGCAACTACTGAACAAATAGTTATTTTTTCTGGAAGCCTTTTTTTCCAAAACACAATTGGATATATGTATGTTTCCTTTGAGGATTAATAATGTTCATCAAAAATCCAAACTAAAACCGACGTTTAATAAACTTAGAATTTTGTTATCTACGCCTACTATTAATTAGAATCTCGTCACAATAGGCTATCTTGATTTACCTCAAGTACTTGAACACAAAGAAATCTTTTCTCCTACAGTTATACGTAAAGTAATCCCAGCTCACTAACAAATGGAAACATTTGTGAAATCACCGTATCTTATCTACTTGAACGTTTTGTCTTACTGAGTGAGCAAAACTTTTAGCTTTATGAAAACTAAGTCTGACAGTACCTGTATTAGGTAATGATAAAAACATTAAAATAATGAAGGAACTAATATTTTATGAGAGAGAAATGGTGGCTTTAGTTTTGCCTGTATTAGTTATACCTACATTACATATTGAAATGAAGGTTCTCGTATAGAAACTCGTAGCTTAAACTAACTGAACTCCACACTTACCTACCTAAGTGATAGATAACTTTAAGACAGCGTTGGCGTTTCATTTATGGCCCCTATGGAACCTAATGCTTCATATTATTACTCACAAATATCAATACTTAATCGAAATACACAGTATAGATATTGAAAGGCCATCTTTGATTGCAATGAAAATGTTCACAGCAATGTAGGAACGTCTTTCTGCCTTTCCGTTAAGTCTTCGTGTCGTTTCTAGATCTGCAATTCTTCATGCGCCGTATCTAAACGAGCATCGTAACGACACGCTGGTAATCTCACAATGTTATGGCAACGCCAAAACTCTCTGCAACGGGAAATGAACCCTAACTTTATGAACGTAGAATTCATTCTCACTATACAGGCGCATAGGAGCATGAAATGAGTAATACTCTTTGAATAATAACTGCATTTAAAAGTTAAAAATCATTTTTTCACCGTTCCAACTTTTGGAAATTAAATGAGATATTGTAAATTTATTTAAGTTTGGTGCATTTATTTAAATGATGTGATATGGGAAATCGTCGTTCGTAGCGATGTTTTGTGCACTGGAGTTCCATTTATGCGCATAATTCAAGATCAACAATACCTTGTTGATCTGAATATTGGTATTTACATGAAGTTGGCGCCACACGATGGCACGGCATCCAACATCAAATAATGACACAGCTTACTTGTGATGTGCTCTACGTTTACCTCAATCTGATTGACTTTTAACAGCGTAGAGATTTTATTTCAGAAGCACATCAGTGATAATATATAAATATTTATTGAAACTTGTCTCGAGGAATTTTTAGACTTTTTCTAAATAGCTGTAGGTTTACAATGTGTAAGTCTATCTACATTTTATAATGTATTAAATTAATTTCACTTAGGTGTAAGGGTCTTTTTTCCGGTAACTTATCGATACAAAAAGCCCTGTGTTATCGTTGGTAGGTAGTATGAAAGTATAGATACGGATAGTGTGGATGGATTGTGTATTTTTAAAGAGAATCTTATATAAATGGAAACGATTAAGTTAACAGCGGCCTATCTATAAAGATAATGTTACGCAACCTTTACTCGGCGTCGGTGTCGGTGAGACTGTGAATTATACTCACTTCGTTACTGTTCTGCGCTTAATTTCACATAATCCATCTGAGTGTCGCGTAACCCACATAATTGCGGTGTGGAATTTTGCTATGCGTCGGTCGGATTTGTGGGAGAAGGCGCGGGCGGCGCGGGCGGCGAGAGCGGCAGGAGTGGCAGGCGGCCGCGACCGAGCGCGCTCGGCTCGGCAGCAGCCGTGATCCCGCATCAAGTTGCGAATAATTGAGAGGCACCCTCACCCGGCACCACTTTAAGCGTAACACTTAATTAGACCACGTGAGAAGTGCTTAATGCCACTCAGTAGAGCTTTGTAGACATTGTTGCATTAAGAGTAAACAATCAACGGTAATTATGTTAAATTTGTTACACGTATTATGAAGCTTGTCGTCATATGATACGCGTTATTATTTAACATTTGTTTTAACAACCTTTGTGAAAACAGTGAGGCTTTCGCTTTTATCGTATTCCATTGTACAGACGCGTAGACGGGAGTTGTAGTTTATTTCCACTTGAGTCGGTTTAACGATGCTGTTGTATCAACATTGATGCGGCGATTAGTTGGACGGCCGGCCAATTACGTTACGTGTCATCATTGTGTGCTCGTGACAACACTAAGTCAGCATTCGCAGCTGACATGTACTTTGACATTAGTCGCAATGGCAAAGGCTTTTAGCTCGGTAAAATGTTTGACTCTTGAAAGGCCGACGGAGTCTCGGAAATCCGAAAAACTCGGGCAGTAAATAGCTCCGCGTAATGTTTTCCTTGTACACCTACATGAGAATGAATCGGCCATTACTTAAGCCGAGTAAGTTTGTGTAAGCTGTTAATTTGATAACTGGGGTTCAGTGGTAGTCAATATTTATATTGCTGATGCAACTAAAAAAAAAAATATTCAAAAGACTGTAGGTTGCGTTGTTATTATATAGAAGTGTAATCGATAAAAAGCTTTTATAGTTTTCACGCTGATTATTTTTTGTTATGTTTGTATTGGTCAAACCACGGTGTACAATGGAAGATTTTTTGAAAATCTATGGGATTGTCAAGTTCGTCGGATGAACTTAATTTAACTTTTTCCAAATAGAGCCTCCTTGAGAGACGCTACCAATTTTTTTGTTTGGCCAATAGCTACAACACTGAAAGAGCTTTGATTCTATGCTGAGAAAATAAGCTAACATGAAAAAATATTATAAAGAAGTGTTTTTTAAAACTAACTCGTAATTCTTTTTACACGTGATTAGGTAAAGTTAAGACCCAGGATATAAGTCGTTAATACTTATATTAAAAAATTACACAGTGTATTTTCGTTGAACGTACGGCTGAGCACTTGTTCAAGTGTATTCCGATCCCGATGTAATTCTATAGGCGGGAAGACCCTCGCGCCGGCCGGCGACGGCGGCTTCACTTTCAGGATTAAGGAATTTGTTCCTTAATTTATGTATCCACTGACTACGTACCCACGACGCGCAACTCCAACGAGACAGTTTACATCGCACGACATTTTTATGACATATTATGAAAACAATAGGAGCGTATATCCTAGTATATTAGAAACTTTAGCAATTGTACGTGAACCCCTTATGTTTCGCTGAAGCTATTTCAACACAAAGTTTCGACTTTTACGATAATGTCAGCCATTGCCATTCAAACGCGCTAAAACTTTATCAATGTGTGTGAAAGGATAAGCGTTTGGCTCGTATCTTATACTTACGTGTATGTATAACATAATACTATATCAGATACAGTCTTAACAATTTAATTTAAGTAGACGGTTTGTACAGCTATGTATATTTGCGAAGATAGCGTGGTACTTGGTACTGCGCTGTCCTAAGCTTAGTATTCAGCGGTTGCATTGCAAGTCGATAATGCAGCCATTCTGATTTCCCGTGAGAACAATAAGTTTTCTTGAAATGCTGCACAATAGTACACGCCGTTTGGCGGTGGAAATGTACGGTTAGTGGGTATATCGTTGGAATTACCATAAACATTTCCAAAAAAGGGAATATATTCCCTTAAAAAAATATTTTAAATAATAAAATTGTTGGTAAGTTTTACATTATGTATCTTGTGCCCAAATATAGTTTCATTACTCCATAATGCTCATCTGAATGCAGGCTGTAGTGAGACTGTTACCAACTAATACCTCCGGCTTAAACTCCGCAGTAACCCGCGCTATTACCTCTACATCAAAACAGATCTCAGTACCTAATTAACTATTTATACATGTTACTAAAACGGAAATAATACTAATAATCTACACTGAAACGTACTTCGTACGTGAAGATTGCGGTTTCACGAGTCAACACACACCCTCACTAGATGAAAAGCGAAAGCAAGTAATTAATTGAATAAACAGTAAAAACCAATTGACAAGTGTCCTAAGGAAACATTACCGTACTCAATGTTAATGACTAGTAAGGATGAAGTATTTAATAATATTGGTCGGAGCTATTGTGAGAGTAACCCTTATTAATTCAAGAGTTACTTACCCTTGTAATCAGGAGAGATTAGGGGAAACGTTTATAATATATCTACTAAGATTTTTGTACTTACATACATGTACTATGTAGCTACCTATATATTTTTGAAAGCCTTTTTTTGACTGGCTTCACAAATACTGCACAAAGATCAATTAAGACATTATGTATGGTCTTGGTTAGGTTAATTGTGAACTTGTATAGATTTTTTTATTCGCTATGTGATTACATGTTATGTACTAATAGTAGTACAAATTCAATTTCAATCAAATTGTTATTATTTTTATAATATATCACTTATGTGATCATAATTTCAAAATTGACAAATTATTTAAGAAAAAAAAAGTTATATGGTTTGCTAATTTTGACATTTTTCGTACAACTCCATTTTTAGTGTATTTTTAGGTAGGTAAACTATGTATAACAAAAACACGTGTCAAATTATTGTAAGAAGCCTATACACATCACAAAAGTGTATCATGTATACTCACAAAGTTACGTGATTGTTTCCTCACTTCGTCGTTTCCAAGAATACTTGTTCAAGAGGCTCGTGGCACAGATCTACCAAATATAAATGGTGTTAAAACATCAATCGATTATATTACTATTCGGAACAAATTATGTTCAACGCGAAAACCCTGAACTCACTAAGCAAGCGTCTTGTGCGTTGTGAAAGCGAGACACTGCTACGTGCTGTGTATCGCGCTATCTCGCTCCCACATCGACATCAGTCCTTTAAGAGTATATGGTCCAGGGTGGTTTCGGTTAAAATAAGCTTGTATAATTGGGAATGATGCAACTATCGACTGACGCTACCTAAGTAGGAATGTCCGGACCTCTCTAGGTCGACTTAACGAACTCGTTGACTAGCCAATTATATCTCAATGGCGAAACTGAACAGTGCCTAGCTATTAGAATAACGATGCGACTGCATTAGGGATGAAATATGTCTTGAAATATCTGTACACTATTTGCCATCTGTTTTGGTTTGCCCAACTCTACAACTGTTTAAATGATTATTTATCACGTGCATCAATACAAGTCTTAGATCGCAGAGAATAACACACAAATGTCTTAAAAAACCTTTTTAGATTTAGTAACTAGTATATGTGTTACAATGCCTACAAAAAATTGACAATGAGTTACCAAAAATAACTAAATAAGTGGTAAACGTTTTGGATATAACTTGGTTGGCAATCAAACCATAGCATAACAACATCTGCCTAATATTTGCGAACTGAGCGCTTTATTAGTCCTTGTTTACATATTGCAAATAACAAATCAGGCTATGTTCAAATTTCAGTACTGACCTACTTTAAATAAGTAGTAGTTTATCCTTGATTATACCTACTATGTGATTATGTTGCCACTTATAAATGAATAACGTATTGCGACCAGTAATAAATAATATCGTAACTCAATACTACCTATCGTTGAAATAATTCAATCCATCTGTAATGAATTATTGATGCCGTTATCAATTAATTGAAACGGTTAGTACTCCGTCCACTGCAATACGGTATTGATATTCCGTAAATTCAAAAATTTATTGGCATTTAGGAGACCAATTTAGATCGTTGACAATTAAAATTATTTAATTTATTTCCTTAACATTTTATCATTCATTCCGTCTATGTACAATGTGCCTAGGCCATAGAGCAATAATAAAATAAAACTTTTACCAAATCCATCAGTAAAGGTCAATTGTAAAAACCTTTGAAAAATATTAGTTTCTTAACATGGCGTGAGTTTCGGTTGCCACGAGACACTGGTCCCGGCCATTCAACTGAAACGGTCGAGACCTGACCTATAAGCGGCTTACAGAAGGCTATTTAAAAATGAGTAAATTGAGTGAAACACCTATTTACAGAGAAATTGTACTGTAGTTTCTTAGCGAAGACGAATATAAAGAATTTATAGTTGACGATTCGAAGTCTGAAAAGATTAATAAATAAAATAATACGTTTGTACTTGAACACCAGCAACACTAGCATGACCCAATGAAATAAATTAATCGAAAAAGGTTGTTACATTTTTACCAATTAATGACGAATTAATAATAAACTAAAAAGTAGAAGTAAAGCACATTTAAGGCACCTTTTTTGCATTTATTTTAAAATAATATATTTGTTATTTTGAACTTTGAAAACTTAACCAACACCTCATCTACTTACATCCAATAACTATGTCCCTATAACAAAAATACCAACAGTTATCCTTTGCCCGCATTTCACGGACTCGCAACCAAATCTACATGCCATACAAACTATGCAGGCACAAACAGTGGGCACTCACATAGGCTTACATTTCTTCACACATACTTTTCTGAACATTAGTGACAAGGTAAACTCGTTGTTTAATAGTATTTAATAGTACCATCTTTGTGCTGAAGAATCGTGGGACGGTACAGTCATGTAAACAAATGCGGATGGGTCGCCCCGGGCATTCAGCGCGCCTACCACGAGCACTTAAACCAGGACAGTTGTCGTTGAGTAAGCGAGACGGTGCTATCCGCAGGGTAGTGCGCCGTCTTGCTTCCACACTACTACAGCTACAGCTATAAGAGATCATGGTGCGGGTACAGTACGTTTAATTACACATAAAATGCACAACAGCTTGTTTACTACACCGCGACATTTATCGAGCACTGAACGGAATCTTTATTGACACATTCACTTGGCCGACAGGGCTGCCAAGAGTAAAAAAATAAAAAACAGACGTCGTCTGAAAATACTACACGTTATTTTGGAATTTCAGTTTTAAAAGCTTTTGCAAAAAATAAATTATGTTGTGATACAAAAAAATAAGATTTAACTGCACAAGCACAACACTTTTATATATTGCCCTTGTGACACCAATGAAATCGACCAATTTCTCCATTATGTTTCAAGTCTATTCTAAATCCATTATATTCAAGCCCATTATTTGATTTATGATAGAGCTTAAAAATCTTCAATCTTTTTCTTATTAGTTTAACAAATTATTTATCTAGGGTAATTTTACCTTAAATCGAACTAGCAGCCGGATAGCGCGAACAATTCTTTGGGAAATAGAAGACGATAGTTATAGCTAAAGGTAGCTTATATATTATGACGAAGGCTTAAATAAAGAATAAATATACTTTGAAAAGATGCTATGTATTGTTTTCAATAAATAGTAACTTAACAAAATAAAATATAGGACTCGACTTTAGACGTCTAAAATCAAATAAAAATGAGTTAATTACCCAATATTGATTACTATCATTAAGATAAGAAAAAAACGCAATTTAAAAAAAAAATAAGACAACTAAGATTCAGTTTCGAACGAAGAACAATAAGGACATTGAAGTAAACATTTAAATCGGAAAATCATCAATTTATGTAGATCAACCAAGACTGCGACGTTCAACGGTTTTTTTACTGCCAACCCTATAAATAGGAACGTGATTTCACAACATACTGAGCTCTGTGAGTAGTGTTTGTTTTAGACGTTAGAAAGTACGCTTCTACATATTACCCAGTACCAATTACTTCGAGATCTTTGGGACTGACGTACACTGACATCACACTGACGTACGACTTACATTGTGTGCGAATAGCTTCTATCGGGTTGCCTAGCAACGGCTAGATTGGATCAAGTTTCCAGTAACGAACTTTATCATAACTGTTGCGTTTTGATGTGAGTTGGTTACGATGTAATACTATTCTTACATATTTCTCTTATAGCCAGAGATGTTCTCCATGTCTTATATAGCGTAATAGGAAGCCTGAATTTGCTGTAGGTCTATAATATAATCTCTCATGGAAATTTCATGGCTATGTTAATTGATCGACATCAATTTGATAACAAGAATAATAATATATTTAAGGAGAAATTGAGCATCCAACTTCCCAATCCCTTATTCTTATTATAATCGGTTTCGATACTTGGCAAACTACCCACGCAGCTTGTAAGGGTCTCAATTTGTAAATAACGGTCACCCATCGATGACATTTATAACGACATAATACCAAAATTGCTGTACCTAAGGGTTTCGTATGTGTAAAGTTATATTATATGTAGATACGCAGCGAAAGCAATAAATTCGTTCACTCTCAGCTACGCGGTTAATTTTGTAGGGGTATTTAAGAGACGTACTGTTCAATGAGCTTTATTGTGTGTAACTTTATGCCTCTAGCATTTCAGAGGGCTATTTAAGAAATATATCCGTTTTTTATGGGTTGCCATTTATCGAGGTGAAAGTATCAGCCAATTTGCGTTACCGACTAAGCTGGCCACGCAGATTGCCCACGGTGCGCCGGACGACATCCTAAGAGAGATCCTTTTTTTTAACTAAAACTACAACAAGTTCTTAGAGTATCTGATGTCTATTTATTGCAAAAAAGTTCTCACACTTGGATCACGAGTATGTCGCAGTGTGAACGTAGCATAACAATAAAAGCCCCTGATCAGACATGTCATGAATCTTAAATCAGACCCTTGATAGTTGCCACAGTTAAATGAAAATTTTATATCTTATAACGTATGAGCAGTACCTACTAGCAGAATTATCGATCTGAGCAGTTCTATGCTTTAGAAATATTATAACATTCATGTAGTTAAGTATTAAGGTACGTCTTTAACTAACAAGAAAACATTGATGTATCCGACAAATTTAAGTAAAATCAATATGAAGATTAAAAACAAAAGGAATATTAATCAATCATCAATCACTCTGTAATAACGAGCCATAATCAAAATACCTAGGTTGTCTGGACGAGATCACATTTAATGATAAGACTGCCTATGGTACTAGCTTCAATCTCATTACATTTGTATAGGTGAATCTCAGGATAGAAAATACCTAAATAGTTATTATTATCAAGTTCGAAGAGATCAAAGTTTACACTACAACTGTTGTTTCAGTACTGAAGCCAAAAATGACCAAAGCGCGAAATAAACAGTTAATACAACTACATTACCGACTAAGTCAGGTTTGTTTCTCGACAGAGCGGCGTATCTCCACTCATCGCACCGCTGGATGCACTGCCAACGAATTAATTAACTTTCAGCAAATGAAATAACAAAGATGTGCAAACTGTTTATTTTAGCGTTACTTACAATCGAATCAGACAAATACGGGGCATTTGTTAATCCTTTTATGTCTATCTGGTTGCATTTGGTTTTTGTTTCAAGTCCAAATTGTATAGAATGGTCATAATTTTACCTCGCTTACAAATACGTCATGTCTTTACAGTGATACTTGTGTAGTTTCTTGTTATATTTAGAATTAAACAGCTTCAGCAGTGGGGAACAAATTAAATTCTAGCTTAGAATATACATAATGCTGATTTAATTGAATTACATAATATTGTTGTAAAATAGCTTACCTAATATTCTCTCATTTACAACAGTATGTAATAATATAAAGTTTGTCTACCCAGTACTAAATAGGAACAAAGCACGTAGCCGGTTCAACAATCCTCAATAAAAGCTAGTCTAAATTGCGAGCATGAGGCCGACAAGCGCGGACTACGACGATATCCCACAAAGTAGTCATGATGTATGCCGCTCGGCGCAGGGATTTGTCCGACCAACGAAGTCCAGCTAATTCCACGTTGTACGACTAATGCCCACCGATACTCAAATCACTATAAGTACCGACCCATTTATCGAATCGAACCTAATGGGGCCCAACGAAAAGTCTCATAACAAACAATTCACCCGAGATAATGTAACTTGAACTTCAGAAATATGGGCCGAGAAAGACCTTTCTTTTTAGCATTCACAAGTGCCCTTAATTATTTTATCGTTACGAACAAGGGCTTGTATTTTATAGAATCTATTTTCATCTTAGGTAATTTAGGTTCAAACAAGGTATAATAAAAGCAGGGAGAACAAACTCTTACAACCGCTATACATATAGTAATGGGCCGGGTTATAGAAAGTTAGAATTTAAAAAACGGCGGTTAAGAACCCTCCTCGATCGTATAGTACCCACTTAATGCTGTTCGTTCTAGGTAAGTGGTTTAATTAAAATGTTTAAACGTTCACCAAACAGTACGAAACATAAACAAGGAACGATTAAAATACAGAAAAAGTTTCGCTAATTATTTTGTTTTATTTTGTTGTACATGATGCAAAACAGCGAACCAACTTAGGAATTAACTACTGAACTTTGAAAACAAGCTTAATTATTGTTACATGTAATTTTAATACAGATTTTTTCATGTGATGACGCGAGTGACTAAGTCCACCATATAGCCTATATGTAAATTCTAAGTACCCCTATGTACTATCCACGACTCAATGACGAATGATGACTCTAGGCGATATTGTAGGTCCAAATGGCCAAATTACACGTGTGCAAACAAAGTGATCAATGATCCAGATTTACTGACAGGAAATAGATCTTGTACCGGTTATCAAAAGTTTACTTTTTAATATCTACTATTGCTCTCGGTCGACTTTCGAGTCTTGTACAGCACGGAAACATAGTTGCCTGTACTGTAACAGTACTTTAGAAGAGACTATTCCGTAGAAAAATAGTCAGACGGTAATGAGCGGATAGTTGTCACTTTATAAACTTTACTCCGTCTTTGAGGCAAAGTAAGAGCTTCACAAAACAAACGCCAGTTTGCCCTGATTCTCTAATTAGTATCTGGAAAGCCTAGACTATTCAAAATAACCCCTTAAATAGGTGGAAAATGTAAAAACAAGTATTTATTAATTTCTCAATACTAAGAACTGTCTTAAGCTTCTTAACTAGCGTACTACAAATATAAAAAAGCTCCCACGACACAAGGAAACCCTAAGGAGGACAGATTTTATAGCTAATTACTTTCCTAAGTATATAAAACAAACTATAAATGATAAATGGCTATCTGGTTCTTTTATTTATGCAATAAAAAATAATTAAACAACACATTTTCAATGTATCCTTTCAGTAACAATACACTTAACATATCACCACACCAATAGTGTTTCTGAAAGCGTATTTATTCGGTGTGTACCTTGCCTACTCGTAATCAATGGAAGTGGGTCGCGATTAAAAGGCACTCAATTCGATGCTCATGTGTGAAATGTATCGCCGATGCCACCGCCACTTGTGCTCGACACAAAACAGATGCCCCGAGCCAGGGGTGACCAACCTGATTAGCTTAAGAACATTTTTTTACTGATTAACTAGGCTCTTTGCATCGACAAATATTTTATTTATCGACCTTAAGTATTATTAGGGTTTAAGTCTCTTTTAAAGTATTAAATTATTGTTTAAAATCTTTCCGTTTTCTTTGTCTTAATTTAATTGACTGGAAAAATAACAATGTTCTATCGAATAGTCGATAGCGATCTACAGTTTGACCATCACTGCCTTACGCCATGTTGAATGCAACTTTTTGTACAGTTTGTTATAGGAACGCGCCGATATTTTACGATTCTCTTTAGTAAAGAATTTTGTTTCGCGCTCAACTTCTGTTTTGATGAGGATTTTATTTCGTACAGACGTAGTGTTGTAACTAAATGTAACAACAATGAGGATTTGAAACACAATTGGTTGTAAATAAAATCTAAAACTTAGACGTCTACGTCATCTTTGGCCTTATACACACTGCTGGGTATAAACCTTACTTTGATTATTTGTCTCTCTAAGAACAGGTATTGATTTTGAATTATTTATAAGTATCTACGCTAGATACTTAGTAGTTTTTCAAATACACTATTTACTCGACGTGAGTAGTGTAAGCATTAAAAAGACTCATAGTTATTTTAATACCTTTTAAGCCGGCTTAGAAGCTCCGTCGTTATTTTTCTTCCTAATTAGTCGGGTCTTTTCAATAGATTGGGTTTTCACAAACATCTATTTACGAACATGAAATATTTGATCTGTAAGCTTCACATAGTATTCTAAGCCCACGTCTTCGCAGTAAAATCAACCAATTAGTCACTGTGCCAATTTCTAATAAATACATAATTTACGTAGCGGCTTTTATTTATTTATATCTGTATGTTGAACCGTATAATTCAGTGAGATTATGAAAAGCTGTCTTTTCCTTTGAGCTTTATAGGTTCGGTTTAGTTTCAAGGCTTTTCCGACAATTCGACTTGAACCTACGTACCTATAAAAAAGGTGTCTTTAAAAAAAAACGAACTGAATTACGTGACCGAGCGAGCATATAACATACGTACACGAAGTAAACGAACACAAGTTGCTCACTTATTCAAGCTTGTATTGTGTTCGTAATTTCAGTGACAGCTGTCAATTCATTAGATGGAATATCGCGTGACTCACAGAATACGTCATGTTGGAACGTAAAGGTTCCTTAATACCTCCATACGAGTCTATCACACGTCCGATTTCAGAAAATTTCATGTTAAACGAAACCAGTTCTAGTAAAATCCTTATTACGAAGGTACGTAATCATATAAATTACATGAGAATTTTTAAGGCCGCTTTTAAAAATTTCTTGGGAATTCTGTTCATACATGTAAATAAAATATAGTTATGCATTGTAAAAGAAAATATAGTTTCATATGACATGGCAATATACAGACAGACTTTTTATATTACAATAGGTGGAAGCACTTTATTACCAGTCAAATTAGCACCCATATAACAAACCGAACAATAGCAAGCAAAAACTATTGCAATAATACCAAAGTGTATTCACAAAAATAAAAATAAATATAACCTGGATACGGAGCGTCGTGTAATAAAAGATGCAAACCGACGACGTTTGTGAGCCTTTTTGATAACACATATTGAAACCATACATTACTTCGACTGTTCGGTATTACCGCTACACCTGATACCAAGATTGCTAGTTAGTATTCAGGGTATATCGCCTTCTTTCTTTTACTCGCACGTTTTAGAGATGATTAAAAACAAACGGTGCTACGCGATCGCTATTATCCTGTTTCCGAGCGAGCGCAGCAAAAATATATGCGTGTTATAACGCTGCAGCCACGTAAATTATGTGTAATTACAAAATGAATGTTGTTCGACGACATACTAGAAATTTGCATTTACTTGTTGTAATTAACTAAGGTGGAGCAATATTTTTTGCTAATGAATAACATTTTTTATCTGTCAATTAACTACAGTGACCTATGACATGACTGACAATTATACTAATAAATGTTCCATGTTAAATAACAATAGCTCATTACGAATTCGCATACATTTAAAAATTTAATAACCTTACGTAACGTTATTTGTTTACTAAATATGTTCTGAAATTCATTTCACGTTGTTACTTCAATTTTTTTTTTTTTACGAAATATAAAACTTTACATATTCGTTCAATTTCATTCTATGGTGGCTTTGTAATTGAAGCGTATTTGATTAATTTTTCAGTTGCGGAGTGAGGTATAATTAAAAATTAATAAATAGGAAGTCTGACACAGCGCCGTACTAAGGCGAGTGGCGTTCGTTGTAATTGGCCACGGAAACACAAGACCGTGTCTCATAAAGTGCTTCAGACAGATGACGCAACTGTTAATTATTTAATTACACACTTGACATTTGTGCTGTTTCAAAAGTTATTGCGCACTCCTAGCATTCTACATAGGTTCCTAATACAACAAGACTGAAATACTCTAAGTACTCCTACAGGAAATAAATTATTCATTAAGGTTTAATTTCATTCATCAGAATGTGAAACATAAACTGTTACTGTGAAAGTAGGACGACTTCAAAGTAGGTCTCAGTAACAAATTGTGTATAATTCAGTAAATTGGCTTCTCTTTTATTTGTCTTCCATCCAGAATCTACAATAACGAGCACAATTATTCAAAAAGCAGTTGAAGTATTCCATCGATACTTATTCAATTCGATATTTGCACGCCAACGGGGCGAGGAACATCGTTAGATTTGTCGGAGCGTACGATTGGCTTCCAATTGTTCTGGATAGCGGCTAGACCGGCCAGAGAGGGACAGTCCTGTGCGTACTTCAAATAATGTACACTCAGCCCCACTGTTGCGGGGGCTTATCTAAAATGAAAATCTGTGTTCATGAACGCGACGAATTTAAGCTTTTCACTGCAACATTCGACTGCTGTGTTTCATTTTTGTAATAATCCATTTAAGCTTTGATGAACGAATGTAGCTCAAATTAAATAGAGACATATGAAACATTTGGTTTGTATTTCATGAATCTAGTTACCAATGCAGTATATTTTATATCGATTTCTTTCTAAACATGCACGATAGTGATTTCAGTATTTTAACTAAGAATGGTACACCTAAAAGTGTACACAAGCTAATGTACGGAGCCGCATAGAGTCCTCGACTGGGCACAGAGCGGCGACTGGTTCGTGCACTATCTCTGCCCGCCGGTGCCGGTCGTCTGCTGACACTACACTACACTTAGTACCATTTCCGTCTTCACAGAAGTGCACTAGCCCTCTGAATGCGTGCCTAAAATAACAAAATATCACGCGCGGATAACATGCTACTTACTCATCACGTCATCGTTAAATAATAGAGCTTATTATAAACTCTGTTTTTATTTATTATTCAACTAATCTATCGCTAGTGACCGTGCTATTTTCCAGCATACCTCCATCTATATGAAATGATATTAGATTTATTTAAAACTAATTCATATGGCATACATGCCTAATTAATATTCAATTACTAAATGAGTAAGTACCCCTGTGGCCTAACCTAATAAATCTATTTCATTATCGAAATCTTCTTTACAATGTATTAAATCATAAGTGACATTGACAGACGGCAGAAGGTGTTAAGTAAATCCATTCAGATAAGCGTAAGATTAGGAAAGGGATCGTTCAGAATTTTTATTAGTCAGTTCACCGACTTCCATCATCTAGCCAAATTGTTGTGCTAATATTGGCATGTGCCGTTACTGTTTGCTCGTTGTCTTTATTCACCAATTTACTTACATTTGAGCTCGCCCCGCGGGTCGTAAAGTAATATTATCCACCGTTGGGCGACGGCAATAGTGCCTCTTTTACGGGCCGCGAGCGAGCGTCACATGGGAAATTATTTGACGTGGCGTTTAATGGATTTTTGCCTTCATAACACGCTACCTACAACCAAATAAAAATACCGGTAGGTATCTATCTACTTATAGTAACACTTGCATATGTAGAGCAGCCTTTATTGAAAAAGGTTTTGTAAGCACTCGGGTCGCCTGGTTTTGATACACGTTAGCTGAAAAGCGAGCGATGATGTTGATTTATTTTTTGCTGCGGTTTTTTAATTGTATACCAATATTCCTCTAGCAGAATGTATTGAATAAGTTCATTCAGTATTAATTTGCTTTCCTTGTGCACAGAGTACGGAGTAAGGAGCTTGGAGCTGTTGGAGTTGCGCGTGCCGGCGCACGTGGCGCTGGGCACGCGCGCGGCGCTGTCGTGCCGCTGGGCGCTGGGCCCCGCCGACGTGCTGTACTCCGTCAAGTGGTACAAGGACGGCAAGGAGTTCTTCCGGCACGTGCCGCGCGACCACGAGCCAAGGAGGAAGTTCCCGCTGCCTGGAGTCGATGTTGAGGTCAGCTTTACTTACAACACACAATTTAAAACTAACATAAGCTTTTCAACTAAATGCCTTATGTAATGTTCATTAGCGACGTTGCCGTTTGTGCGACGATTTCTCAGAACCGATCCCAACGACTCACAATGTCAATTGTCATGCCGGGCCATGTTTCTGTGCTACACTAACGCAATAGAATTTGATTAGATTCTAACGGTTGTGTCCAGCAATGGAACCGCCAATGTGAGTCGTTCGCGAGCTTTTCATACCCACTTGAAATATAATGTTTACTGCTGCTTACTCAAAGCAATCGCTGGAAATTAATATCGATATTGTGGTGAGTGAGACGCGCGGCCACATAAAAGGTGCCTCTTTGAATCGATATTCAAGTCACACTTTTAATATGTTTTCGCGTTACGGCTTCGGCGCGGAGCGGCGGTGGTAGTCATAGAGTTTGAAAAGGCCCTTTTTGGAATCCTCGAACCATCGAAAGTTCGCTTGTTCTCAAACAATTGTATAAATGCCGGCAAACTAAATAATGCGGATGAACTTTAAGAGTAGCTACGTATAATTGGATAAATCCGGTCGTGAGTCGAGTTTGCTTAGGTTCCCCGGGAGGAAACAATATAAAACTGGACCGGATATTACGCGGTGAAGAGGCGCAGGTGTAAACAGACTGGCTCTCGTGTGGGACTCATTTATACTTTCTTTCATTTAGCTGCTGCCGCTTATCATCTACAACCCATTTACAAATTTTTATTGCTTTTTTATATTTATCGAACAAACAAAACGTAATGAAAACAATATCTCCAAATAAATGTAACATTCACGAGTTTTTATGTGGAGAGGTATCCGCTCTTACATTACACAGTTGTTTTATGTGTTACGGAACTCTATAACTCAAAGTGAGAGGAAAATACCAAGTTACAAGGAATTATTACAAGGGTTTTATCTGTGGGCAGGTATTATTGTTAATCCTTTTAGTAGAAGTAGGCTTAATTGATATTTTTGACCGGAGATCCTGTTAACGGGTGTTATAAAAACGTGATTAACGTCAGTGAGGAAAATACGGTGAGAAGTCTAGGTATACTTTGTTAGATGTAGTATCCAGCAACTTTAAAGATTTTAAATAAGTTAAATGAAGATACCTTATAGAAATCTAGGTAACGCAGTGGTCTACTGTGCGGTGAAGGTGGTGGTGGGCTGTGGTGGTATGGGGGGGGGCGGGTGGCTAATGACAACATAATAATTAGCTCGCGTAGGTACTCAAGGACATTGTTTAGTTAAGTCATTGTGTTAGCTTTGTTATTTACTGTTTGCCCAGCGGAAGGTTGGATTAAATAGTTGTCGACATTGTTCGTTATAAGATAGGTAAATACTCTTTATTATTTTTCAGCTTTAATTTAGTTTGATTTATTCAGTAATCTGATTTGTGAAAACTCTAGAGCATACTTAATATTATCAGTGGTAGATACTATGATAGTTTTTCAGCTTTCATTTTATTTTTTACAGATATTATTCTTTCATTAAATTTATTGTAATAATTAAAATGAGAAGAACACTCTTTTGTATTCTCTTAAATAGAAAAAAACTTGGAGAATATTTTGAAAAGTGATTATTTAAAACATACTATTTCCTTGGACCTGCGCAAACTTTAACTTAAAGGATATACACCAATGTTGCCTACACTTCCAACCTGTGTTATAATCGCCTCATTAGTCTGGTGAGGTCTAGTATTTCAATTATGATAGTCTTAGCCATGTCGTATGCAATTATGCGACGTGCAGACTTACCCCTTATTAAAAAAGACTTATGCTATGAAAGCGACACGTAAATTATTAATATTAGCTGTGTGAAAAGTGGCAATATTTGCTAGAAGAGATGAGTTTTTTTTTTCGTATAAGTTTAGGTCAATAGACGTGTGTATAAAACGTTGATACATTTGATTTAATTAATCGATTTTGTGTACATGGAACTAAACAATTCAGTTTCGCAGAAGTTTTTCTACTCTGAACAGATATTTTTCGAGACACTATTTATGTTCAAGAACTTAATTCTTGTTAACATTCTGAAGGCCACACTATATTAGAAGAAAAAAAAACAGATTTTACCTAAAAGTGGTGTTACTAACTGAAAGAGTCTGCTTGTGCTGAGAGGTAGTCTACATTGTCTTATTGATTCATGATATTATTTTTAATAAGCTTTTATATTCATACTCGATAAAAGACTGGATAGGTAGATCCCCCGGGGAGTTTGTCTGAAAGCTTGCCACTACCTGGGGATTAGAGGCTCCTGTTTAAACAAAATTTCATAAAGATATTAGTTTTTAAAATTATACGTTTACTAAAAATAGAAATATGTTTTATCGATACTAAAAACTACGGTTTAGCGGATCTCTGTTCCGTATATTTATGAAGTTTTCGTAAGGGAATTAATTCAATGTTAATTCAATAGAATAAAACAAACTATATCTACTTAAGTAGTCAATGACCCAATTAAATCGACGGCTAAGTGTTTTCAATAACCATATGGGACGAATAAAATAGCAATCAGCAGATCGGCATTCGTCATCAGGCTTCACAGATGTTGAAATGTGAGAATCATAGATATTTATTTATTAACTTATTTTCAGTGTATGGAAAACTTCAAGCTAAACAAACAGTACTAACTACAATATAAAAAGGAAAGCCAATTATATATCTGTACGTCAAATCTTTTAGTACTTATATTTATAATTCAGCCACGTTACAACACAACTGCAGTTTTTCTACATCTATTACTAGACCAAGAAAATGTCCAAGAAAATAAATAAACTGTCTGAACACCTGACAGTAAGATCTGGTGACACGGAAGCAAGCAGTTTGGTCGCTTGAAGAATAATTGTGTTGCGATTTAAAAGTAACAGCTCGAAAAAGCTTTTACTGTTAAATATTATATAAAGTTACTTGTAAACAGTAACTGCATCGCAGTACTGTATAACTAACAAAATAAAAATACCTTGTAATACTATCAATGAATTAGGTTTTACAAAATAATATTAATGTACAGGGTGTTACGAAACTCCTGTCCGACCCAAAAGGGTGATATGGGGTTCACAATTACATGCCCAAATAAAATATCAAATTTGGAATATTTATGATAATAACAATAATAATGAACTTTGTAAAAGCCTCCAAAATCCCTAAATTTGAAGATACATCAAAAACTACACCTTTTCGTCGGTATTAATGGTGGCCTTTTGTATGAACATTTGGCAGAACCTGAGACGATGCCGTAATTCTCACCCGCAACTTGGAGAAAAAAAAATATAGGTTATAATTATTATTTTTTCCATTTTTTTTTTTCTTATTTGTAATTAGATATCGATACCTAACAACCCCTTAACGGATCGGACAGGGGTTTCGTAATACCCTGTATATTGGAAGTGCTTTTATACATTTACGCAACGGTTTTTAAGGTTCGATCCCCGGACGGATCAATGTAGAAACCAACTTTTCTACATTGTCCGAGTCTGGGTGTTGGTGGTACCTTCGCTGTTTCTGAATTCCATAACACAAGTGCCTCAGCTACTCACTTTGAGTTCAGAGCAATGTATGTGATGTTGTCCGCATTTATTTATTTATTATTTATTTAATTGTTTTCAGAAACTTTTTTTCACTAAACACGTTTTTTTGCAACAGAAATCGAGTCCAAACGGCGCGAACGTAACGCTGTACCCGGCGGTGCTGGAGACCGGCGGCCGATACAGATGCGAGGTGTCGGGGGAGAGGCCGCTGTTCCCTACGGTGTCGGACCATGCTGACATGGTCATTGTCGGTAAGAAAACCTTAACTAGTCTTAACTTTTTGAACCTGTAATCTCACAGAATGACTGTTGCGATTGTGGAAGCGAGACGGCCGTTTTGTAAGCCTCTCGCTTACATGACGGCAACAGTCCAGTCAAAAATGTAAGGTTGCAGTAGTTTGCAACTGGACCCCCGCCTAATTCATGATACAGGGTGTGGCAGTATTACAATGCACATTGAAATAAAAAAAAATATGAAATTATATATTTTTTTATGTAACCTGTTTTGTGTCCCACTGCTGGGCAAAGGTCTCCCCCGTCTGAAATTATATTAATCTAACTATTATGTAGGCCGAGCTTTACAAACAGTTTTTATCGCGTCTTCCATTGAAAGTCCGGTGAAGCAGTCAAAGCCTGCGCTCAGGTTAACGGCAAAGATCTCTACCAAATAAAAAAATGCCTCTTTCATTGTAAATTCTTTTTGTACATAATTAAATTCAAACTTCAAAATGTTTCTGTAAATGGTCGTAGTACATGTGGAACGTCATGACGTTTACTCCAAATGTGAATTCAATTTGGAGATGGAAACAGCATTAGGTTATTGCCTCGGTACTTGGTGGAATTGCAACACAATTAAGTAATCGCATCCACTACTACATTTTTGTCCGTTCGTCTAAGTAAGTTAGTTGTTGGCGGAGTAATGTATTGCTAATAAATTACTTTCACTAACATTGACCTACTAAATAAATGCTGGTGCTATTTAATGGTATGTTCCTTTCTGTCAATGTAGGACGAAGGAACTGAACATCATTGTTTATTTTTTGCGGTTGTGCTGTTAGTGGTTTTATATTTAACAGCGCCTGTCACGGCCATGCTTGTGTAAGGCTCGATTTTACGCGATATAGCAGAATATTGAAATAAGATTGATGATTTGTTGCACGCATAATTATATGGAACTGTTGTACCTATGATTCACAAAAGCCAATGATGATAACAAATTTTAATAAGTCAAATATCTAAATATTGTTACCTAATATAAAATTGTTTTTGTGATGGCAAAAATAGGTTAGAGGTTTATTCGAAAACTGCTGTTACATTAAAACTATATAAACCTAACAGAACCGGAAAGAGATTTTAAATAATCTGTTTTTAATATTTCATAAAAATAAAATAACCTCGTGTAGCTATGTATGTTATTGGAACATAATTGGAATTTAAACAAAGATTTAATTCGCAGTGCGACATTTTGTCAACCAATTTTACACAAACAGAATCCAATTATGTGTTTTGACATATTTCGTTTTTGTCCGAACTATGATTAAATTTTGGCTTTAGTATAAAACACTAACTTTTTTTGACGTAGCCATCCCACGAATCATAACTTTTATGTTTTATGATTTTTTATATTTTCTGAAACAAAAGCTGACTTCTAAATAGTTTACCAGTGAGGATTAAGCTCAGACTAAATTGCAAATGTCTGGATGATCAAGTCATCTTAATATACAATTCTATCATATTATTGTCTTTTCTTATGAATGTAATTGTTAATAAAATTATCAAAGTCTTATTTATTTATTTTTCCGTGTAGCACTCCCAGATCACGGGCCAACAATCACAGGGTCTCGCCTCCGCTACCAGATCGGCGACAGAGTGCAAGTTAACTGCAGCTCGGGTAGGTCGCGCCCCGCCACGCGCCTCGCCTGGTACATCAACGGTGAGCCGGCACCGTCACTGGCCCTCCTGCCGCCCACACATGAGAAACATGAAGACGGACTGGAGACCACAAGCCTAGCTCTCGACTTCAAAGTCAAACCTAAACATTTTAGGAAAGGAGACCTCAAACTAAAGGTTTGTTTAATTTTCAGCTGCTCGTTATTTACCTTACTGTCTTCGGGAATATAAACAAAAAAATGAATTTACTTTTCACGGATTTCTCGAGGTAGAGAAGGAGGAGGTTTGAATTCCCGACGTTTCAACGCCTTTGCAGGTGCATGATCACGCAGCCATGACGCCTAAGGCAAACAATTGAACTCATATCTGCCTCCCTAAGACGATGTTATCAAAATTCTATAGATGTTTGTATGAGCCACCACTCACAAGGCAAATGCGTTTATATTTGGTATGGAGATCGCCAGACGTGCAGACCGTACCGCGCCCCAATTCGTCATGTTAGGCCGCACGTGATATAAGCACGAGATCCGCATTTGAAAACATAAAACACCCTTGGATCCCAACTTATTACCACTTCAAGGCTAGCCCAGTAACAGGCCAATTGATGCCAGGCCACACACGATACTTTGAGGATTTTCTTTTGACAACTATGTGGCGATGTTTTGGTATGTTGCACACCCAAAAGAAAGCTCAGAAACCTATTCTAATCAATACAACCTACGTTACATTATACGTGTTTTACCCCAATTATACTTTATCTCTGATAGTTCTTAATATTATTTCGATATACACGATATTATTATATCGAATTCCTAGAATGTTCAATGTAAGAGAATTAATTTGTTTATTGTCAAACAGTTCTTAGAAGATAGGAAAACCTTATCCAATCAAGTGTGCCTAAAGTTAACATGTCACTAGCACAATCATTCGCGAGCAACCGTCGGGAAAATAATCTTACAAAAGTAGATAGACAAGATATTTTTATAACAACCTTTGATGTATAGCGTAACGACAAAAAATAACGAACATTTGGAAATTCTTTGCGAAAATCTATCTCATCCATAAATAGGAACTATCATGTATTTCTTTTATTACATGGATTATATTGGGCGACTACAACAATAATTTTAATGAGGGAAAATGTATTTGTCATATTCAATCGCCTTTTTAATTTACTTTTTAAGATATGTATGGATATGTATCTGAAAAGTTATTTCAACCTCGTCCTATTCTAGGAGTAACAAAAAGGCCTAGTTAGTAGGTAAAAAATGGATTTATTTCAATAAGGTCTCCTAATATGTATACTTTTACAGTGTCTCGCAACAATAGCTACAGTATACTGGCGAAGTAACGAAGAAAGTGTTCAAGGAGAAAGACTGAAGGGCTACTCGAGGTCACGTGAGCTGACGGAAGGCGCGTCAAGGGCCGACCGGGTGCAGGCGGCGGGCAAGCCTGGCAGCACCGCCCCTGCGCCCGTCACGCCACCCATCATACTCCTCGCCTGCATCCTCCTACATGTGCTACCAAATCATTCTTAAAAGAACAATTAATAAAAAAACGGTTTCGAAAAAGACTAAATTTAGTGATCGATACGAAGTGATAAAATGTGAACTCTCCGAGTAAAATGCTTGACGACGTTATAGGCTTAAACAAATGTATCCAAACTTGCATGCCTGACTAATTTTACGTAAGAAATTTTATTAAGATCATCAAGTAACTGTTTCGAGATGTATTGTGTGCCATCACTCATTGTTATACCAGCAGTATTTAGTTTCACCTCATGTTATTTCCAAAGAATATTCTGATAACCAAAGTAAAGCATTTATATGTGTGTCATCATTCTATGTTACGAATATATTAAGAAGCGCAAGTTTTCACGCATTGTCATTCCATTTTAAGGTGATAAACTGTTTATTGTATATAGATATGTCGTAATCTAATGTTTAACATATCACAATTGTTAACTAACTTTACTTTTAAGGTTTGATTTAACGTTGTATACCTAGCCCTGCATTTACTGTGTTTGCTTATTAATGCTGTTTAAGCTAAGAACGAAAGGTCAGCTTATGGAGTACCTATGTATATAAAAAATCATGACAACTTACTTCGCCATCATTTACCAGTTTTAATCAATGCATTTATTACTGTGTATTTTTTTTTGTAATGTTTCTGTCAGTCAGGAATAGTTGTTTACAACTGGCCATTTCACATTCTCAGAATAAAACAAAAACCTCTCCATTAGAGAAATATAAAGATGTTACTAGATTAATAGAAGGTAAATACTGTAAATTGCAGCAATCATCGAATGCGCCAAACGCAAGTTTATTTTATGGCACTAACGGTGGCATTCATCGTGAAATGGGACGCAGTACGTTCAACGGATCTATTTTTTGTATTTGAACATTCGTTAGCAGTTATTTATAACATCACACACATTAGATTGTCTGATTCGTTTAATGCGAGCACATGTTAATATTGCCACACGAACCATAAATTACTTAGTTTCAAAGACTTCACAAACGATCAAGAAAAAGCGAATCATTCTCTAATTCATTCCATTACAAAAAAACGAATTTCAAAAAATAGTCTGCAAATAAATATAACAGAATGTAATTTGATGTATCAAACAACAATAATAACATAATCCGAAATTTCGTCTTACATACAAAGTCTTTCGATTTTAAAAGGCGACCTCTTTAACGTGTAAAGCCAACGACTACTGAAACTTCGAACTTGAGATAGTGGACATTAGATACAGCAAAAGTTACGCCTGCCAAGTATACACAATAGACAAACTCACCCACAACACTGCTCCTGCGGAAAGAAGCAATTCTAGTGGATTTTAAAGTTTGAGGTGCGACGTTTGCCTCGAAGTTTATTTTTCATACAGACTTACTTACATTTTGTCTACAAAAAATATTTAATATTATTTCGTAAATTTTATGTGAGTACCAAAAAAAAAACTAAACACTGCTGTTGAAGATGCCTTTTGGACCCCTCATCATAAAATAACTGAAATCCTGCGATTAATGCATTCTAATAAAAAATATCGTATTTTAAAGCAGTTTGCTATACAGACAAAATGAGTTTTAGAGATTTTAGTATGCTGTTGAAATGCAAACGATTCACATCATTTAACAAAATCCATAACTGTTACCCATCACTCCATCACTGGATCATATTGAAATGTGGGTATAGTTAATTTGAGAGAAATTAAAGTGTAAGCCGAAAGTATACAAACAGCTATTGTGTAATGAATAAAAGGCTAACAATGAGGCTATTTAACGCAAGTAAATCCTTTCAGAAGTATAACCCTTTTATTACCCATCAGTTTATTTTACCGCGCCCTGAAAATAAATAAAAACAGTAATATACTCAACTGAACAGTTATTTATTTTGTTTTTCAGTATCTAAAGAGTGAGCTAGACAATGTATATTTTGTAAATTATTAGTATTTATAATGAATAAAGACTTTTTCAATAAATTGTTGTGCCAACTTCAAATTTTTATCGGGAAATATGTGTTTATAATTTTAGTGCCAGGAAAGTTAATTGGAATAATATAGAAAGGTAGCTTGGCAGTGGCACATCAATTTATAAGATACAGTCATATTATGTTTAACTAGTCACTGTCAGACATGTAGGTGATGAACTAAAAAAAAAACAAATTATTTCTAAAAAAATTCATGATACAAAACAGTTTGACTAATCTATAAAGAAAGTCGATGCTAAAATAAATTCAGAAATAAGTTACATATTCTGATATATATCATTAAAATGTACAGGGAAACGTATATAAAGGTATATTGTAAAACAAAGTTAGAAAAAGAAAAATATGTAAAATGAATCTTATTTGTAAAGAATTAAAAATATTTAACATAATTATATGAAAGAGAATGATAGGTATAATGGATGGTGAAAGTGGTGAAGAAGCTACCTTATTAATTAGTCTGCTATATTATGTGTATTTCATAATCAACCTCCAAGATTGTCTCCAAAAATCTGAAAACATCGCCTGAACAGATACATCGTGTTCACATCTTATGGTACCAGCTAGCCCTGCATAAAATACTTTTAGGGCAGCCTCGAACTTGTCATATTAGAACTCATTTCTGTCAACATTCTTCTGCCTCACCGTTTCTCAAACTATTATGGAATTTGCATACAGACTCACCAAAATAACATAATACCTTTTTTTCATAGAGTGACCACCCATTTGGTGGTAACACAGAACCCCGCAATAAACTGTCCAAATTGTAATGACAGTACAAGCCCACGTATGACAGCCAAACCATCCATTCGCTTAACAACATCGGCAAACGTGGGTTAACTTTTCAGATCGGTAGAATCTTGCGAATTTAGAAGTATACATTAAAAGCAAAGACGACAAAGTGTATAAATAGGTAACAGGTAACAGCATACCGCATGAAAATTACTATTAATATCAATATAGTAAAAAACGTTCCTGAAAATGAAAAGGTATTTTGTGCACAACTTTTACCGCATAAGAAATAATAATGGAAATGCAAACAAAATGAACTTCAACGAAGCTTTTAATATCTTTACACCTAGATTTACCTTTCTTACCGCCAAAATTTTAAAAGGTTTTATGTATATGACGTACCTACATGAAAACCTTTTAAAATTTTCTTTATCATTAATTTACCGGGCTTTCGCAAAAATATCTTGGATCTTTGGTAAAAATATTGAAGTGCTTACATTTCTGTGTTGAATTTTGTTATATAAAATCGCCATGATATGGAATTTATAAAATACGTTTTGTGACATTCATTACATTACCGTAAATCGAAAAGCTGGAATTCGATCACTGTATAAATGTGTATCATCCAATTATTACGCCATTGTGTGTTAAATGAGATTTAATGTGGCAAACAATATAATATATTTTGTCAAGTTATAGTAAATGTATTGGTTTATGCCGGCTACGGGTTCAATAACAAGTAATGTTTGGAATTTCCGATATTCATGTAAGTTACGGCTCGAACAAGATGTCGGGCCGGCTGAGAGGTTCCCTGTCATTATCTACCATCAATAATAAGTATTTGTGTAATATAATTTTGTGAGACTACGCAGTACGCAGTTATTGTTGCTTATTGTTATTAAATATTTATAGCCTATAAAGAATTTGTACATAATGAATATATCGTGTAGCTCAAAATAATTGAATATAAATAAATCATGTGACCTAATTCTTGTGATGTTATTTTATATTTCCTTTGTGCCTTCCTACGTGCGAGATGGCACCATTTAAAATCTCGAGACGCGAATATTTCATAAAAAAATCTACAGTCATTTGTCTTCCTTTTAGGTTCAGATTTTTACTTTTCGCTCAAGGACGCTCTAATTTTGCGAAAATGCTTTTCTTTGTAATATTTAATTGTTTTCCAAAAAAGTTGGAAATCCTTCATTTAATTCTCTGAGATTGTTGTGGTGTTTTGAATAATGTATTTATTTCTCTTTTGTATTTGAAAATAAATAACGTAACTTTCAAAGAACCAGCATTCAATACATTTAACTGTGTAAATATAAGGATTTTGCGGGAATAAATTCTTATTCATATTCTAATAGTTTTTGTCCGCGACTGCGCTAGCGTGGGTGGCACCGTAAAGATTTATATCTCCAACCACAATGTGTAAGTCAAGTGTTTTTAAACCATACGACAGATTTATTTAAAGCTAAGTCTAGATTTTTGCTATTGCTGAAAAGCAGGAATTAAAACCCTACAAAATGTTCGTAAATAATAATAAATAAAAAACCTCAAGATATACCAGCCTGTTTTTTTAGATAGCTTTAACAAACAGTACCATCATTCACCTTACAATTTACGCCGTGAAACCTCTTTCGAGTATTCCACCGTTAATTAATAAGGGATCCTTTATGTAATGTTAAAACTGTACGGAACTAAGTCTAACTGGAAGCAATACGTGCCAAGGCCTTAACTTCGAGGATTAAAATCTGCACGACACTTTTACCCCTTTTATAAAGTTTAAATAAAGCAAAATCTTGAAATAGGCCTCGCAAAATTATTTTATAAATTAAAATTTACCTTACCCAATTTTTAACTGGACAATTTTCAAGGTGTCAGGGAGAAAAAACTCTTAGTAGCTTCTGATCTTCATTTTGTTTAAAGTTGTTTATGCAGAAAATTTGTGAAAATACACACGCAATAAAATAAAGGTTTTTAAATGTTATTAAAAAAGTAATTCAAAAAGAAATGCAAGACGAATTATTTTGAATAGCAACAGTCACGAATCTTAAGCACACCTAATTGCATGGAACCTCTTTCCGTGTAATATCAGTGAAACAAACTTTATCCTGCTTGAATAAATTGGGTATCCCGTGTGTCAATTTTATGTCGAAAACGGGCTTAAGGATCCTGATAGAACGACCCAAATCTTAGGGCCTACGCTACAAAACAATCCTACCTTTTTATCTTTTTCTCTTGAGATCATAGATCTTTTAAAGGAACCAGCCACTCATTCGCGTTGGGCGCTATGTCGTATTAAGGTGCGTAGTAACTTAGAATTTAATAGAATTGTAGCAATAAAAGTTGCTTGCGGTCATAGTTGAATAGGATCCTTCTTGCCTATGTGACAGCGATTTTGAGTAGAGAGCATAGTACTAAAAAGCAAAAATTCTGTATCCTGTACATAGAGAGACTTTTAAAATGTCCTCGGAGAAGTTTAAATGAAAATGTCGTAGTAAAATCTCAAAAAGTCTTACCAGGAACTTTAAATGCAAATACTCTTTGTCTTAACGAATTTTAGGCTTCTGTTTTCATTAATAATCGAATAAGTAGTCCCTCTTGGGCTTCTACATTGATATTATATCCTAGACACAAAAAGGATTTAAAATTGTAGGCTATAAGGTGTATACGTGATACAAACAAGGTGACACGTTCAATTTCTCTTATGACTACATTTATATCAGTGAGCGACCACGGCCAGGGGTAGTTGGCGTACAACAATTACGATTTCCGGACCAATACATCAGCATCGGTCTTTGTATCACAACCCTCCGCTTTTCCCCTCGAGTACTCTAGCTTTGTCATCATAATGGCGACCTACACGTGAATTACTACTTCCTAAAGCTATTTATACATAAGTATGTAAACACAATTAATGGAATCTTCATAAAAGTTCCCGATATAGGTATGATTGTGCACAAAACTGAGTGGTCTAACAGAAATTCGGGTCTGCAGGTTTTAGAACGCTTAACAAAAATGACGATTTGAATTATAGACAAACTAAACATATTATTGATCGTTAACTTAAGTCAAGCAAACTTTTCGGTAAATAACTATATATTTAGTTTACCTGGATTAAATAATTTATGATATGATACTAACTGATATTAAATTTGTATCCAGTTTGCCTAACACAGGACAAAGTTTGTTAAGTCTCGAATCTGATTTATTTATAATGCATAACTATACCAAGAATTTGTTCAAAACATTATACTTAATTAATTATTGAAAGGGAACAACTTCTACCCTATGATGTACGGCCGACAAAATTATCAAATATGTAAGTGTGTTTAAAGTCTAAAAATATTTAAGGCTACAAGACATGCGGCCTACGGGACAGTCGTTAGTGGTCTTCTTTCATCTTTAAAATACTTTTCAGCAACAATGCTGCTGCAGTGTAAAAATACATAAATCAGTATTATACTGGAAAAAATATATTGCTGGGTTACTCTTATATCTTTTAATTCTTACCGCGAAATCATTTTGTTTTTCATGAAATCATGACATCATATCTCTTTATTCGCATTCCATTTATTCTATGCAATTTGGATCAGTTATATACGGTATGTTCATTAAGAGGGTTTGCTCCAACAAAAAATAGTGAATCAGCTTGCATCGCGTGTGCCGCAGCCGTTAGCAGAGCGGTGCATAATGCGACGCGCGGATGCAGCTCCGCGACGCGTCGAGCCCGCGCCGATGCCGCGCCGCACACGTACAGTCGCCATCAGATATATTGTAGCAGACAAGGTGACCAAATACTTCTGAACAATTTAAAATGTCAATAAGTTCTATTCGCTACAAGTTACCATTAATATCTGAACATTTATTACCTCGTTAATATCTGAGCAGATGCTTGTCAATAATTTCTATACAAACTACAAACCAAAAATATCTGAACACTAACAACGTCAATCTACGCAGCAAACGCTGAGCTCACCTAGTTCGTTATTGCGTGATATAAAGGAGGATTCAAAAACAACGACTATCATTTGTTTAAGATGCTACTGATAATTTATGTAAATGTCAAACTATTGATAGAAAATAGATTATGGTTTGTAATAAAATGAAAAAATATATCTATATCTGATGGCGACTGTACACACACCAACCAATCGCATCATCACAAATAGCACAAACATATTCATTATTCTTTATTGCTAGTCATGCAACAAACCAATATTAAACACTTGTATTTTATGATCAATCATCACAATGACCAATTTATCGGGATTTTAATAAATCAATTAAATTATATGGTTCGTTAGTTATGCACAACCTAATATAATAATCAGAAACAGTCAATTCACAAAGTAGCTAAAACGTAAATGAGAATTAATGGGTCAGGTATCCACCAAGCCCTTGTTACCTCGTCCTTGGGTGAAAAGTTCGTGCACATAACTGTCTGTAAGTAGTTCACCCTGCCTATCATATAAGGCTCTTATTAAATAGCAATATATTACTTACGAGTAATAAATTATGATTTATAATACTTGCTTGCGTAGTTGTTCGAATATTTTTCTCAGTCTTGATAAATTTCGTATACGAGTATTTTATCTGTAAACACGACTACCCTTCTAAGAATTGGAAAAGGGCGCCATATAGCCGCCATTCTTCCTCTTTAATTGTAATGATATTTATCTACCCCATGCGTCGAGATCTGTCCAGACATTTAGAAGTTAAGGTGCACTTAACTGTTGAACATACAATGAGAGTTCATTCTCTTTTATTTATTGTCGTTTTGATAGCCCGAATGGTTACAGAGCAAACAAACTTAGGTAAGTAAGAAAACACAAATCTTTTGTCTAAAATACACAACACACAGACAAAAAAAATGTAACTTACTAGGGTGATTGGTGTCAGAAAATACGCAATAACATTAACTGCTCAAAAATCTAGAAACCAAAAGCTAGCATAAAATACTATGAATGTATGTTTATTTCATATTCATATTCGTTTACTTCGCGAAATGTTTAATTAAACACAGTGATGATATTTAAAGCAGTTCATTACTTAGCTTCCATTATATCTCGAGTGCCAATTGGTTACGATGATACTCATACATATTTTCCAAAATTAATTCCGTGTGTTTCTTAAACATCCCACGAATAATGAATAATGTAATTATTCATTAAGTAAATTGGTTTCGGAAATACATTTTATTATTTATTATTGTTGCGATTTTATGTGTCATTTTTTTTTTTATTGCAAGGATTTTTATTTTCTTTTTCTTCTTTCTAGCCTTTACAGTATATTTTATGGGATCAGAACATGTAGGTATGGCCTTATCATGACTGTAGATCATGCGATCGAGAGATTAAAAGCTATATTTTTAGTGTTTTCATTATTCGTGCGGATAAAGTGCATTACAAATAATAATCCGAAAGCTTGTAAGATATTGTGCCTAGATAATCCATAGAAGATCTTAATAATCTTACAATACCCGGTAACACTACCGGTATTCGTTTAATTCATGACTAACAATAACACCTAAAAGACAAAGATGTTCCAGCAAGAAACGAAAGAAATAAATAGCACCATAAAGCAAAAGCTTAATACCTCTAAAATCCTTAAAACCAGAACCTTGTTTACTCGTATTTACCTGCGTTGTCATCTTATCGTTACTAATAATGCTATCCAAAATCACGGCATTCGTCACCGTCACCAGCACCGTTAATCTAATAACCGCGATTTGTACAGCAAATGCGGAAACAAGCTCCTACCGCGGTTACTCGACAAACACAGGAATAAAATATTAAATGTCCGGATATACACGAGCTTGCCGTGAATACAAATTATGCTAACAATGTTAGCATTCAATAAAATTGATCAACTATTCAAAATAGGGCTTTCAGGATCACGGGACTAATTGGAACTGAACATCTACACAAGTTATTACTATATTTCAACTATAATGTGTAAAATAATTGATTGGTTTTGGTACTTAGGTTACGTTTCCGTTGGTATCAAAGGGTACGAGTATATCAAGATTTTCAAATTATATATGTAACACACGAGTTGGTAAAAAAAAAGAGAACAACGGTAAACAATAACAAAATAAATAGGTTTGTTTTCTGCTGTTTCTTGATCATTTAGTTGTCTGGCTCATACGCAAGGGAGTGTTTTGTTTAAACAAAACGCGAAACGTTTTTAAGAAGTGACTAACGAATGAAACATCCAAATTGTCCCCCTTTGTTTTATATAATTACAGTTTAGTCACTAGCAATGTCAATAAAAAGTTAATGCGTGGCTATATTTATCAGGGCTCGAGTTCTCGTAAGTCGCTGTGAGGCGCTGTTTTACATAAAAAAGCAATATTAGAGTCCTTGGTAGCGGGCAGACGTCGTTGGTGTTGTGTGAGTCATCAAACAATCCCCTCATGTAATGCACCCGCCGCGTGTCTCTTACACGTCGACGCTACCCTCCTGTCGATAAGGAAACCGAGGGAACAAATTTAAATGGGAAATGCCTGGAAATGGCTCACGCTATTGTTGTACGATACCCAAAGGGGAGATATCGGGACCCAATATCTTTCCAACTATTAGCATTGATATTTATTTTGTGTGAGAATTCAAAACAAACCGGTAGCGCCCTCGTTCATAACATGTTGAGATCAGTCCGACTGATTGATTAGTATAAACACTATCAGTCGTATGCCCAATAGATTTTATCGGGGAAGGCACCTCCGTCAGGGATTTTATTTTTAAAGACCCTCACTAGGGACTAGCTGTAACGCGGTGTAGTACAAACTGTCAAATCGCATAGACACGGAACACCTGGACTTAAACCAAACACTTGTGAAACTATTTATCCCATGCGTGGATGGAACCCACTGCACATCGCGTAGTGACCGGTATCTGTCAGTATATTTTTCTAACAACCATGCAGTGTGATATTACAAGTTGTCAATACGTTATTTTGTGTCGTACGACAGCGTGAAACAATGTGTGTTTCCAATTCGATGTTCCAGAAATGAATGAACTCCTTTTTCAGCAGTGAGCCACATTAAGTCAAAAGAACGTGCATTTATAATAATTATCTTTGAAATATTGTTCTCTTAGTTTAGTGTGAGAAGTTGGCGCCGTTCGTTTGGTAACTCCCAGGACACGAAGTGTGAATGCACGTTAAAGTTTTATTAAAACGCTGCGAGCAACTGTCAAGTTTAGTACCTTACTTACTTATGTGACGTCATAATTATATGGAAGAATTACTTTCAGTACATTTGAAAAGGTAATGAAAACTGAAAGTTAAAGGTGCAGTTGTCGATTGGCGAACTGCCGAAACAGCAACTTTTGCAGTTGGATTGTTTCTAGTGTTCACGAAGTTAGGTCTCAAGTTTACAAGCAAAGTTGACCATGTTCTGTAACGAGATTAATGAATATCTATGACTCTTGTTCGTGCTACTTGGGAAACTTCAATATTGCTCGTCTGACTTTAGAATTGGAAGTTTTGCTAAATACAGTGCGGTTTGTGACTTTAAAAACACTTTTAAATGCAGCTGCTTTACAGGAGTTCTTTTTCTTTCTAAAGAAGTAGATAAACATTTTTGTTTTATTTCAAAGACAAGACTAGGATGAAAACCAATCATCAGAAAGTAGATCGCATTGGGTGGCAGATCTAGATGACTTTTCATTTAATTAAGTATAGCAAAAATGGTATTCATACTAAACTAAGAGGTTCAAATTAGAATGAAAATCTAAAACTATAATGGAGTCTTTTTGTGATAATATCAATACAATACGGTCATTGTAGAGATAATGCTGATTGAAAATGGGCTACACCTTTTCATGTTTTCAACTTTCATAATATATGTTTACAACAATAAACTCTGCAAGCATGTTAATATTACTCACAGTACAAGTCGGGAACCTTCATAAAATTTTATGCAATTTTTCACGCACACATTCAAAAATCTCCGTCTAAGTATAACGACGGCCGGTATTTAATACCGCGTAGGCATGTAGTAATAAACAATATTACCTTCACATAAAGGAGATAATGGCGGACCATTCTGATATATTACACGTTCACAATTGCTGGGAGTGTTGCTATTCCTTAAACGAACATTTACAAGCTGTTAATTTGTGTAATGGTGGCTTCGAACATGCCGAATGGATAATTTCTTTACATTTGCATAAGATGTTATCTTTACTAAACGGTCTGTGACTCATGTGCCCAAAGTTTAACATGAATGTGCCTACCTAGTTACGTATGCTATCGAAATTTAGATAGTATAGTTAGTTTACATATTAATTTTGTAAGTCGGTAAGCTCGTGACTTAAGAAAGTTTGACTGCATTTGAGATCAACCCATTAGCTACGAAGATTATGCCCAAGTTGTCGCGCCCCTCTGGAGTCTCAATCACTTATAATCATCAATTAGTCTAATAAAAATAAACATAGATATACATGTATAAATTTATTAACCTTCCCAAACAACAAATATTTCACAAGGCATTTTAACGATTCACCAGATATAACTGCACACAAAATTATATTTAAATTAAATGCTCAAAATTCATTGTAACAACAAAATATATATTCATATAAATTTTTAAATTGTTTATTGTAAAATTCATGCAAATAACTTTATTGTTTGTGATGTAAATAATAAAGTCCTGCGAGGTTATATTATTTGTTTCATAAATAACAATGTAGACTATAAAACGTTAGCTGACGCTTGACGAGATCGATTGACGAGTGAATATTTTGATTCATTCATTAATTTACCCTTTTATGGAACATACACATTCATGTGTTTTTTATTATCTTTCCTGTCCATCCAAAGGTTGTCTGGAAGATATTGCTATTAGCGATAAGACCGCCATTGTACGTTTCACTATTACTGTTCTTTATTACTATTATTATGTAACTTTGAAGGTGTACAATAAAGCATATTCTATTCTATAAATAGAACTCAATTATCTTAGAAAATAATACTAAGATACTGATTATTTCTTTACAGTAGAAGATGCGGTAACCGGTTATTTTGGAGTAATTCTAAGCCTGAACAAATCATAAGAATGTTTCGTTTATGTAACGCACCTGGGACATATCCAGAGCAGCACTACATCAATTGGGTCGCCATAATGTGTATGTATGAGATTCACGGTAAGTGCGGCTACTCTTATGTCTTTGTCACCACAAGGGATTACATCGAAAATATAGACTTCTTACGACGCCCCCGGGAACTTATAGCGTAGTTTATTCGCAGCTAAGAACCGACTCTAACCTGCCGTAAAACAGGACATCATTTTCATTTTTTTATTTTAAAATGTAAGTAATTTAAGAACAAATGCCATTGCTTCGTTGTGGATTTTTGTATCGCTCCTATTATCCGATTTTAGGACCGTAGAGCATTGTCCTAGTCATCATGAATTTCTGGTGGTATCCTATTCAGTCACCAAACCTTTATATTTCGGTGTTTCTATATCTTTTATTGTATAAAACATAATATCGCTAACGTGATGTCATGTCTGAATGCTTTATGCACCTGTGATACACTCTATTGTATTGTCCTTCTATCTAAACCCTTTACACTGTAATACCATTAAACTTCAAAAGAATTAGTTGGACAAAAAGCTTAGCAATATTACCTGAGTACCAAAACCTTAAAGTTCCGTAATGATAAGCCAATTTAATTAATTTGTTCACAAAGTTTAGGCAACATGTAGTTCCCTAGAATAAATGGGCAATTAACCTATGTAAATTGAATAATTTTAAAATATTCCCGGTTCGGGCCATGTCAAGGGATAGGCGAGGTGAACATTGTAACTAGTTTGACCCGGCCACCTCGCCGCTTTTCTGATTAACAAAACTTTGCGGCCACCGCCCAGTCGACAGTTTCATAAATGTCCTGCATTTAAAGTTTTCGACTTAATAAATACCAGTTAGCTTGTAGACGTGGCGGTTCCGAGTTGCCAGTTAAGTTAGCGTCAAGTTCAACAACTTTATTACTTACCGGGGGCATCAGAAGCAGCCAAACCAAGCCACGTGTGCTATGCTCAGTCTGCTATTTACACAACCTATACTAAGGAACTTTACGCTTCAAAGTCAGAACTATCCACAGACTGTATAAATTACACAAACACATTTTAATTTCCATAATTTAGGAGATGGCTTCAGTCCGTTCTAGCCTATCAGTGGCACAATTTCCAAAGAAATATTACTAAGACTTGGAAGCACATTTAGGTAGGTTGGTACTAATATAGATCGGCAGAAAGCTATAATGTCAGACGGTATCTGCATAATTGCTGAATTATGCAAAATTTTATATAGACATGGAAGCTTTCCAAAGAAACCGGGCAATTTAGGACAAAATCTTGATTACTTAATAGCTATGTGTAATCGTCCCTATAGGTAAGAATATTATGCCTATGTAGATGCCATGAGTGCTTTTTAATTACAGTTTTCTTTAGAGGTAGTATTATTTAAACATTCCTTTAAATTATTATCCATTAAATAGTTAATTATTGCGCGATATCAGAAACTTAAATTACTTTTGCGTGTTTCTGTACTTACATCCATAGGTCTTAGTTAATTTTAATGGCGCCTAAATGAAATACAGTGTGCGTAAAGTTGTGCGAACAACGCACAAGTAACTCGGCCATTACTTTTCCGTCTCGTTTGTATCAAGCTGAATCTTTTATAAAGGCGAGGTGTGTCCCACGGCCGCCCGGCTGCCGCCCGGCCGCGCCGTGCGCCCGCCGCGGCGTGCCAGAGGCGCTTCTAATGATGATTTACTCGCGCGAGTTCCCACGGGCAGTGTAATTTTCCCTTAGTAAGGCTAGACTACACACACCGTATTGTTGTCCGAACTAAAGTGAAAACAAATGAAGAAACGCCTCCGTTTAATCATTCATTCGTGTGCGCCACGTGAGGCACTTCATTGAGATTTATTTTATCTTTTATCGGTCAAGCTTTGGAGGCAGTTACTTATTACATCTGTGCCTCGTCTACTTCGGTCAACAAGATATATCTTTTCCCAGATACGTTGGTATATGTTTCCGAACACTGATTCTCTAGCTGAATTCATTAATAAATAATTAGTAAATTCATTAACATAATGCAATCAATCTAAATTTTAATTCTAAATCTTTTTGCGTTGCTTGTATTACATATGTTTAGGGATAGGCTTACTCTGTTTTTATTGTCTGATACGTACCCGTGATTTGTGGAACAAACTTCGGCAGCGTTGTTTTTAAATTTGACAAACAAGCCATGAAATGTATTTTGTAAGCTCGTGGGTATGTTGATGTTAGCTTGTGTTTTGTTTCTTTTATTGAGTCAAGGGTGCGGGCATCGGCCATCGGGCACGCGGGCCTAACCAACCCGGGTTAATTAACAACGGCCCGAAGCGAATATTAAATGTTCGCAAATAAACTTTTGTCCATGTGTGCCGCAACTCGACATTCATTGAGATATCTAGCGCTTGTACGTGGAAGTGTACAAATTCAAGGCTAATTATGTGAATAGCCGCTTTATAATGTTCAATTTTGATGCTAGTGAGCTGGTTATGATTCGTTTACGCCACTCAAACCCAATTATGTTAACAGTGGCTTTAAACAGTAAATTGGTATTTAATAAAATAATAACGAGATACAACTAAATGTCAAAGGTAAGTCGGGTCGTAGTAAGTAGAATTCTGTGGTTACTGCTTATTGCTTCAGGAACGTGGCATGAATTTGTATGTATTATTAACATGAAAGGAAAATAATTTGTTAACGGTCTTATTTATTTCCGCGTTGCGTACCTGATATTTTAATATCAATTAGAACGAATCTGCTTTGTTAAATTATTTTTGAAATAAACAGTAGATAGAAGTAGACACTATAATAGAAACCGCAAATGCAAACCCCTAATTTTGAATAAAAAGAAAATATAAATTAATATTTATTTTATAAAGACAAACCTAATAACAGACAAGATTGACATTCATAATGCTAGTTGTCAAATTAAACAAGAATTCTGTATACGTACAATGAAACTACAAATAGAACGATATCCCAAGAAGTACTCTAAACAAAGTGAATGAGAATTCTCCTGAGGGAACGGATTGGGCTCACTACAATAGTTTAAGAGTCAAGATTCCGAACGTAACGACCATCTTTTGCTGTTGGTTCGCAATTTGCGAAGCCATGAAACAGATAAGAAACCTCCTTAGTATTGACGGTTTTTAAAGTCCTAATCACCAAGGAAGCCAATGAACATTTGCGACTTGGGATTTTTTTATCCTTGAGTTCCAAATATTTACTATATTGGCTGTGCCCCGCTGCTTCACTTGCGTTTGTTCCTATTTCCAGTTCATGATAGTATATTTATTATATTATTTTTATTATTAATCTATATTATCAGAGATTTTGAAAATCATCTGTGTTACTAACCCGACCATGTTTAAGTATCTGCTATATTTGGAACGAAATTAAATTAAATTTATGCACATATCTTGAAAAAAAAATTGCTCTAAATTAATATACCATTTATTGCAACTGCCCTATACATCACAACTACTACCAGAAATGCCTAATCATAAGTACATAACCTTTCAATAACTTTCGTATTCAGCCACCTGACCTGACCGATCCACGCTCATACTTTGATTGGCTCCGTCTCCATTAAATAAATCTCCATAATACACTTTGCTCAACTGTACCCTTGTCACTTGTTTGTTAGGCTAAGCTTAGTTTTCCAATAAGAAACTTTAAATCCATTCGTAAAACAAAATTGAGTTCCTAATGCGACTGACAGTTCGCTACACAGCTACACTAAAAAGTTCAAGAATATATTTTAAAAGGAGCGGGATTAAGATACAATGACTTTGGAGGCCTTTGACCAGCATTGGAGCAGTAACACTTTCCAAAAAAAACAGGCATTTTTTTATTTTTTGGGCTCCTGAATGTCGGCTTCCTTTTAAGAGCTCCGACTATGTATTCCATCTATTCTTTCTAGTCGTTGCAAAATCCTTACAACTATTGTAAAACTGTTTGCTTGGTGAAGTGTCATTGTGCGACATCTAGTGTACAATCTTAGAACTAAGGCGGTGCGGCACAACTCGCCCACTGAAATAACTTGAGCGTCTCACACCAGAATGTGTGGACCTACTTCTGTTAACTTTGTTCAAAGTATAATACAGGGTACATAAAGGATATCATTTCAATTAGAATGCGAACTTAATTAAAACCTCTCTACCCTACTTATTCTGTTTAAGAAAGTTTTTTTAAGCAAAAAATAGTGAACGTGCATCTCTTACAAATAGGATTATGTGTTTACCATAGTATTCGTTATTAGGTTCACCTCATATAAATACATTATATATTACAGAGTACCTAGGTATATAATTAGCCATTTATGATAATCATTAAAATGGGTACCAATAACAAATAAAAAAAACATGTGAACAAAAGTGACACACCTGACTGAATAAATGTTACGTAGCCGTATCAATGAAAGTTCATAGCTCCTTCGCATTCTTAAAAGCTCACGGTGCATGCCTTGTAAAACATGAATAAAAAAATTAAAACAAATTTAATGAATTATTATTAAACTAGGTATTTATATGAACAATAGTTCTAGAAGGAACATTTACGAAAATAAGTAAAATTTAAACTACTACAATAGTTTTAGTTAAAACCTAGGTATAGTGCTTATTTTTGTTTAGAACTATGAATTCCACGAACCTTCATTAGTTTTCCCGTTGACAACAAAGACAAGCTACGACAATACAAGAGAAAACAATGCAGTTCCACGAAACACGGGTATTAACTTAAATACTCTCCCGGTGACAGCCCTTAACAGAGTAATTAGAACGTGATCAAACAAAGTATTTGCTTTACAAAGCTTTTATCACTAACATCAGTATTAGCAGTTGACAACATGTAATTAAGTTTCTAATGCATACATTTACCCTGACTCACACGTTAACCCACACAATATTCGTTGAACTCACGAAAGCTAACCCCAACGTGCGTATCCACTCGTGAAAAAAGTGCACGCTTTTACTATCAAAATTGCAAATATTAATCATACGCACGCTAACTTCTTGAATTGGCAGTACTACGTTGGAACAGCGCATGCGCCACACGGTTTAGTAGTGACCAGTTTTAAATTTAGAACCGTGTCGCCGGAATTTCGCTGTCCTATTTCGACTCCGCAAACGACAGATTTTAAGTGAATTCAAAGGTTCAATTGTTATTGATGATCAATTAGATTAGTCGAGTCAGTGATTTATCCGCGATGGGTATGTGTGACGTGAAGTGAAACCGCTGTGTAGTACAGTACTGTGAAGTGGTCGTGGTTATGTGGACAGATTCCTGGGAACTAGGTGTATGAAGATGTTCGGGAGAACGATTTTAGTGTTATTGTTGTTGTGGAAACAAGGTAATTTAGTTAAGTGCGGTTATTACACTGTAGTTTGGTGTTGCGTGCCCGGTGTACTGCGCCACTATGACAGTCGTACACACATATCTACAGACATATGCATATGCACGTTAACCTTTACATTTCTAGTTCCGTTAAGATGAATGAGTCACTGTCAGTTGTAAATCTAAAAAAGACTAGCCCACGTGCACCACATTTGTAACTCTCTTACTGACAGTTTCTGTTACTAACAAATTATAACATAACCTGATATTCACTAAATGTAACCTAATTTTGATATCATAAGATATTATAGTTTAATAATTATTTTAACCTTAAACTGTAATTATTAATATTGTAAATGTAACAATATGTTGACCAACAATTACATAGGTAGCGTAGTGGCACCAATGATCGACACTTTAAGGATCTTAATCGATCATAGTGGGTTTCTGTATTAAATTAAAGGTATATTAGTCACTTTTAAACCAAAAGTAACATTTGAGTATGGTAAGGTATATTCTTGAGATAAGAATAGAATGTATTATTATTAGTTGCTAGAAACAGACAAGAAAATAAATCAAAAAAATGAAAAAGTGTAAGAATCTCCAGTAACCGACACCTAGTCATTTGACTGTTACCAGTAATCGACACCCCAGTTATCGACACCCCAGTCATCGACACCCCAGTTATCGACACTTACCAGTTATCGACACCCCAGTTATCGACTATTATCTATAATGAGTATTTGCCAAATAATCACACCATTTGACCACATTTGTCGGTCTTTAAAATAAAATTACCTGTTTAATAAGTATGCATACTTTGTTACAATAACCATATTTCTCTTACTAATGGGTATTAATCATGTAAATACTCGTACAAGACAGAAGATATTGACAAGTTGACTAGCACTTGGTGAAGGGTGGGCGATTTGGAGTCGTTTCATATCTGACGGTGGTGGCGTGCTGTCAGTCGCGTGGCGCTGGGGCGGGCGGGCGCATGATGTTGGATTCGGCCTTTCACACTGACCCGGCGACGCGTCAGGTGTGGGAGGTTGGATGTAAAGTTGTGTGCTTGTTCGTTCTGGGGTTGCGCGGCCGATGTTGCGCACTGCCTTTTCCGCCGGATATGAACCGACCCCTAGGGTGCTGTCTTTTTTGTATTAAAATTTTGACGTTTGATAAGTGCTACTTTGTAGCTTAAATTAAATTAATGATTTTTGATTTTGATTTTGGTTCTGATTTTGTCTGTGTTGATAATTTTTAATTTTTGAATTGAACCCTTCTTTAGCGGCTTTTTGTAATGGGTAAAAAAAATTAAACTCGCGTCAGGTTAATAAACGTTCCAGTGCACTTTACACTTGTTATAGCCACTGGCAATCCTACAAGGTTAACATTGGCAAGTAGGTGTACCTAAATTTTTCATTGTATCTGGATACGAAAATACCTGCCACTCACTGACTTAAAATAGAAACATCGGGCCCCTGGACACGTGACCTGATCGAAAATTCGTATGACGAAAACTTTTTTGTAATCAGTAAAAATGATAAACCCGCGTCAGGAAACGTGACCTGATCGAAAATTTGTAAGACGGATGTAATGTTTGTGTAAGATAGCGCAATAAATTTATATTGTATTTCTACCACAGGTATGATAGTACTTTAATACTGATAATGAAAGCAAATCGTGCAAAATTATTACCTAACCGTAAATTTTTAAGTCCTGTATAGGATTTTTTTTTTATTTTTTTTTCGGAATCTTTCCGATTTTTTTCTTGTATTAGGTTGACCTTGTCTGTAGCAACTATTTAAGTTCCAAAAACATGGCCCCACGTCGCACCGTTTTCGAGTTATGAGCCTTTTACTTGAACGGCCTTTTAATGTAAACGGCCCATAAGTCGGAAACTGTACGTCGTAGGGCCATACTTCTAAGATCATAAATGGTTTCTATAGATAAGCTTAATCAGATGCTGCAATAAAAATGCTCGAATTCTATAAAAAAAAACTGAAAAAGGACTCCCAATTTTTCTTACTATTTTTTTTTTTTGTTAGCTTTGGTGCTCATAGTGCCCAAGCGTATGCTCCAACTCCTACCCTCCGCCCCTAAGACGACCCACTGAACCTAACTGGTCGGGAGTATAATTTTTTCTCAGAGATCTCTAAAACCAATCATTGACACATATTATTTCCCAATAATCGTCACTTGTCGATTTCTGGTAGGTCAACTTTGATTAGTTTACTTCAAATATCTACCGAGAAGCAAAGTTAGAAGAGCTATATATTCACTTATCAAATGAAAAATGTTTCTAATAATTACTATCGACACGTGTCGATAACTGGAGAAAGTCAGTTTGTGAACACCAATGATCGACACGAACATTTTACTAATATTAAAATAATCTTGAACTTGTGTTATAACAAAATTCCACCCTTTAGTTCTTATAAAAACCCGTAAAACTCATAAAATTCAAATAACTTACAATACATTAGCATAATTAACAAAGAAATGTACTGCCTTCGTTAACGATTTCAGTAAGAAATGTTGTTTTTCTCGCCGGTACTCGAGCCACAATCAGTTGTCACACCGCTACTTTCAAATAAAACTGTAAATATTGCTCAAATGTCAATGGGAGCCAGTAATAAGTGTGCTTTCTATGTTACAGTGTCGTCAAATAAATAAATCGGTATCCTACTCTTTATTTTATTAAATAAAAAAATAAAGTGTCGATTACTGGTGCATGTCGATTACTGGTGCCACTACGCTATTTTTACAAAGTTTGAGAACCTTTAATACATTACGTTTCGGCTGTCAAATACGCACGATTGACTCAGTGATTATGTGTTTGGGGTTCTACGCAATGGGTTACAAGGTACTTAAAGCTGCAGAAACGGCTAGCTTTTGGTAATTTACTGATTTTTGACCAGTCTAATGCACACACACATTAATAATGCAGATGTATAGATTTACTTCAGCGGATTATTGATTTATTAGTTTGATAGCTTCTAACCCAAAGTAGCATTTTATAAATATATGCACTACTTATAGAATTGAGACAAAAACGGCCGCAAACTTTCACAGTTGTAACCAAACTTGAAACAAATCTTTTTGGATCGTGTAATCAACTATTGAATACCTTAGTAACCTAAAACATCTAAGTAGTATTATAATCAAACTAGCTGTGCCCCGCGGTTGCACCCGGGTGAATGATAATACATACACTATCTTTATAAATTATAGATTATGTATTATTCCGATAGATCAGCTACATTATTGTAAAGTTTCATTAAAATCCATTCAGTAGTTTTTGCGTGAAAGAGTAACAAACATCCACACATCCATTTTCACAAACTTTCACATTTATAATATTAGTAGAATATAATTTAAGGTCCGATAAATCGAACCTATGTAATATTTCGAAACTTTTTCAGATTCAGTGAAGAGTGTTCGCTTAGTAGAGCTCCGGGTGCCGACCCATGAGCCCGAGGGGGGCATGGCCCTCCTGGGCTGCCAGTACGACATGGAGGGGGACACCCTGTACTCCGTCAAGTGGTACAAAGACGGCCGGGAGTTCTACCGCTTCGTGCCGAAGAATGAACCCCCTGTATACTACTTTGAGACGCCTGGGGTCAATGTTGATGTAAGTGTAATAAATTAATACTAAGTGCGTATAAGAAATCTATTCCAATTAGCTGAAAAAGAAGTCATATACACGTTACATGTAGGCAAAGGCGTCACATTAATTAATTATTTTACAGTAGGTACAGTCGCCATCAGATATATTGTAGCAGACAAGGTGACCAAATACTTCTGAACAATTTAAAATGTCAATAAGTACGATTCGCTACAAGTTACCATTAATATCTGAACATTTATTACCTCGTTAATATCTGAGCAGATGCTTGTCAATAATTTCTATACAAACTACAGACCAAAAAATCTGAACACTCACAACGTGTTTGTGAAAACGTTCTTGGTTCCATGCGGAAAAGGTTACAAGACGTATTGAATGCAGAAGGAGATTACACAAAGTACTTATATTTATTTTTGATTCCTCCTTTATATCACGCAATAACGAACTAGGTGAGCTCAGCGTTTGACTGACTGACATGACGTTGCGAGTGTTTAGATTTTTTGGTTTGTAGTTTGTATAGAAATTATTGACAAGCATCTGCTCAGATATAAACGAGGTAATAAATGTTCAGATATGAATGGTAACTTGTAGCGAATAGAACTTATTGAAATTTTAAATTGTTCAGAAGTATTTGGTCACCTTGTCCGCTACGATATATCTGATGGCGACTGTACTAATTCTCGAACAGTTCAGAGAACAACAATGCGCGAAATTAGAAACGTTCTATCATCAATACGAAATTGAAATCTATAGACATTTCATGGTAGGTACCAAGTAGTATATAAAAAGCAAAACTCTACAAGGATTTAATATTTAAATTAATAATGTACATACGTATAATGTACAATAATGTACATTGTACTTACTTCCTATCGCCCGGCTTTATTGCCCGTGAACTCCTTTAGTCAACACACTTTTCACAGTCAGATGCCTGTTTCTACCATTCAGGATTTGTTGTAGTTCTTTGCACTTTGTTATCCGAATATAAAATAATATTTACATATTAATGATAAAAATATTTTAACTATTCTTATTTGTACCAATACTTTTAAATGTATCTTTGAAGTTGGAAAACTATTTTTTCAGTTACAACTTATTTGTGAAGTTTTAAATAATAAATCAATAAGCATATCTGCACATGGCAAAATAATAAGCCACGGCCTTGTTAAAAAAATAGCAATATTTTAAAGCACTGTTAATCAAGCAGAGATTTTAAAAATGTACCTAATTAAAAAATATGATATTATAAGTTCGTACCTATGTCCATGTAATTTAAATTACAAATTACACTTAAAAGTTACATCCCTTGCCTTCAGTGTGTGCCGGACCTTACCACAGTAGAACTGTTTGGCATACATGACAAATTACTGCTCAGGGGGTAAATAAGCGGGTTCTGTTTACATCAAACACAGCCAAACAAGAATTGTTTGCTAAAGCAACGTTAGGTTAATCGCAAAAGATGTCGACGTTCTTCCCCGTTTAATGGAAAATATTATGTTTGTCTACTATAATAATTGCAAACACAGTTTATAAAAGGTGTCTGATTTAAGCTCTAAAAGTCTGAAACTTCATATATTATAGGAAATAATAACGTCTTATCTTAAAGGTGGTATTATATTTTAGTCAGTTATGTAGAGCCATAGTTACAAAAGAAGACCGAATATAGTGAAAATATAATGAACTCTACTTCATTCTTCCTATATTATTATAACATAGCTCTTTACCATTATCCTAAATGTTCTTAATCAGTCACTGCAATTCTTTATGTGTATCTGTATGTTTTAAATTCATGAACGACTTTGCATCGGATCCTAAATTCAGGATGAATGAACGCATTATGTACGTAATTTTATATTGAATGTAATACGATACCACCAAAGTCTGACGTCATAATTAGGAACTTACTGCTGGTACCTAAGAGAATATACGCACAGCCGACAATAATAAAAATTGCTGGTATTAACGCTCCTCATAATTATATTACTTTGCGTCATCGTCTAGTGTTGGGTAATACAATTGATATAAATATTCCCAATGTCACCGCTCACGTAGAAATGGGGTTATTATAAAAACAATAACATATGGTTACGGTTATTCCAATGATGTCACTGACCGGGATGTCTAATTATATTATCTAATCGTCGCTTTCAGAGTACCTAACTTATTGCAAATTATATTTAGTACGTTGCTTTTACAAACATTACAGCTTTTACAAATAACATTTGATGCTTTAATTTTACAGCAGCATGTTATCGGTTTTCGTATTTGATAACGACAATTCATTTTCTGAAATATTTACTTTTACATCTTTTTTATCTACAAACGGACGGATAGGTAGATTTTATATTAATGTAAATCTTGGGGACTATCTAGCCATCTGACTCGCAACAAAGCTATTCTAATACATTTCTGTTCAAAAAATATCAAAGCACTATATGTACTGAAGTATCTTCATCTATTCTACTATTACATAAACACGACATCAAAACTAGAAACACGTGGAACAACAAACCGACAACTTTACCTGAACTTTGTGCTTTATCCAAAATGCTATTTAACTTGATCATGGAAAAAGTTATGTATAACTTCGGAACAACTATTCTGAGTATCAGCGATACTTGATAGAACTTCCAACTTCCTAAGTAGGTGCGTACGTAGACAACTTTGCATAAACTTATTCTAAGGAAACTATTTTTGAATGTAAATTGGTATTTTGAAGCTACGTAGTACAATTCCTTTAAGAATCAAAGTTTGGGGTAAGGACCAATGAAAGGACTTGATCGAAAGCTATGCCTAGCAGTGGTACGGCAGAGACTAAAATCAAAAAATAATTGATATGATTTTATAATTAAAATTAAATACGTAAATATATCCGAATCCGTTTTTTAAATTGCTAGGCTACCACGACTAGTTCAGGGTTAATTATGCCATTGTTCACAGCGACTATATTGCTGGCCGTAATATGATTTTATTAGCAAACAAGGGAATACGGATACGCGGGAAACTGCGGTCAGAGCATTGAACATGACTCGACTGGACTACTAGCATGATTCATTTTGCGCCACTTTAGTACATTTTATTTACGCTTTAACTGACTGCTTACGGTTTCGTTTTTCAAAGAGTTTTTAGAATTACCGGTTAACGCATTATTATTTATTTCTTTATTATACATAGCAAATTATACAATACAATAAAAAATATAAAAGAAAAACATGTACAAAAGGCGGCCTTATTGCACCTGGCAATCTCTTCCAGGCAACCTTTCAAAGGAATGTGTTTGAAAGAAAAACAAAACAAAAATGTAAACAATAATGGACATAAAAAACAATAATGGACATAAAAACAACTAAAATTAATCTTAAGGTTACATAATTTTTACAAAAGATGGCGTGACATACATATACTGATATAGATATAAACATATGACATATAAAACAGAAAGAAAAGCAAGAACGAAACAAAAATTTTTTAATTGGAGAGTAAATAATGTGCCTTAACAGCTTTTTTAAATTTACGTAAGCTCTGCTCACGACGTATAGCTACAGGCAATGCATTCCACAAACGTGCTGCTTGAACAGCAAAAGACTGGTCAAAGAATTTTGTGGAGTGCATTGGGACTTTCAATTCTAGGCTCTCAGATGACCTCAGGGACCGGGAGTGTGAGTCCCTCAGAAACTCAAAACGATTTTTCAAATAAGAAGGAGTTGAAGGAAGAAACAAAATGTTGTAGAGAAGAGTAAGGATATGAGTATTCCGGCGAAGCCGGATGGGTAACCACTCAAGCTTAGTGCGGTATTCTGAGACGTGGTCATACTTGCGAAGACCAAATATGAACCGTATACAAAAATTTTGGAGACGCTCAAGCTTATCAAGTAGGTCTTCGTTGATGTCGAGATAGCTGGCATCAGCATAATCAAGGATGGGAAGAAGAAGGGATTGTGCTAGCGCAATTTTGGTGGTAGTGGGGAGAAAGTTGCGAAGTCTCCTCAGAGATCCAGCCGATGCGTACAGTTTCCGGCAAGTTTCTTGGACCTGGGCAGACCAGGAAAAGTTCCTGTCGATCACGATCCCCAAGTTTCTGACGTTTTCACTAAAAGGAATAAAGCTGTTGTTGAAAGAAACTTGAGGAAGCAATGTCCAGTCAATCTTTGCGATCGTCCTAGAGCTGCCAACAACAAGAACCTGTGTCTTAATGGGATTTATAGTAAGACCGTATCTCATGCTCCACTGAGAAATACGGCACAGGTCTTGGTTCAAAATGTCGATTGCCTCAGGTAGTTTTGCAAGAGGCGCTTGACTGTATATTTGAAGATCATCTGCATACAAGTGGTAGGAAGAAAGAAGTCCATTAGAGATTGAATTTATAAAAATAGCGAAGAGTAAAGGAGAAAGAACGCCACCTTGAGGAACGCCGGCGCTAATATTACTCCAATCGGAAAATGAATCATCGAGGCGAATGCGTTGCCGCCGACCGTGTAAGTAACTGTGAAACCATTGAATTACCGGTGGAGATATGTTGAGAGAGCACAATATGCCAAGCAAAATATCGAAATCAACAGTATTAAAGGCATTACTAAAATCCAGCAATGCAAGTACCGTTAGATTGCCGATTTCCATGCCTGATCTAATGTCATCCGTAATTTGAACCAGAGCTGTGGTAGTGCTATGTCCAGGTCTAAAACCTGACTGGAAAGGATTGAGAAGGTTAAATTTAGAAAGAAATGCACTAATCTGCATATGGACTAGACGTTCGAGGACTTTTGAGAGGAAAGGCAAGATAGAAATGGGACGATATTCAGAGAAGGACGAAGGATTGGGTTTTTTAGGTAAGGGAATCACCTGAGAGTGTTTCCACTCTCTAGGAAAGATACCATAAAATAGAGAGGAATTTAGGATGTGTGAGATTACGGGAAGTATAACGTCAAGGATGGGAAGGATCATCTTACGGCTGACACAGTCACTTCCAACGGCTGCAGAAGTTATTGAAATAATGCTCCTCTTGACATCGCACTCGGAAAACTCTGAGAAGACAAAAGAAGGGTAATTTGGTGTTGGGAGATCTGAAAGATATTTTAAAGTATTCAATTTTGTTTTAGAATCAAAGTTGGGAGAAGCTGTGAAGTGGCTATTGAGCAAATCAATATTCAAATTTTTGTAGACAGTATTTTGTTTAGGCTTCCCAATACCCATTGATTTTAAAAATTTCCAGACTTTGGCAGTATCGCCATTTTGCACAGATTTATGAATGTGTTGGCGTTGAGCATTCCTACATAACTTGTTGCAGTGATTTCGAATAGATACATAGGCCTGTCTGTTTACGTCAGATGGTCGACATTTAAGCTTATGTTTTGCTGCAGCTTTTTTCTCCAAGCAGTCCTTAATAGTTGGTGTAAGCCAAGGAGCTGGTAAGTGTTTAACTTTTACTGGTCTAACAGGTGCATGAAAGTCATATAGTTTTAGAATGTTACGAGAAAAAATTGCAACCTGCTCGTCGACCGATGTGGAAATAAATATAGGCGTCCAATCAATTTCTTGTGCATCCTGAAGAAGGTGGTTAATGTCAATACCTCCAAAATTACGCAGCATAAGGATCTTGGGCTTAGGTTTAGGAGGTCGAACTTTGTAGGATAAAAAAATCAGATCATGATGAGAGAAAGCATCTGCTGTATATTGACCATGTTCAGCAACACATGATGCAGAAGAAACAAAAATAAGATCAAGGAAAGAAGGAACTGAATTAGGAAAATGGTGAGTGGCGTTTAAAGGAAGTAATGTAAGATTATTGGATTTAAGCACAGAAAGGAGGCGGGATGAGCGACTGTCTTTTTTAAGAAGACATGTGTTAAAATCGCCCATGATTATGCTGTGACTGTAAGAAGGAGCAAGAGTTTCTAAGAGGTTGTCGAAAGAAGAGAAAAAGTCAATGCGTAAAGACGGACAATAATAAACCCCTAGGAGTAACTTGGAGTGATGTAACCCGACTTCAAGAAATAAGTGCTCGCCCGCGTTAGGCAGTGGTGGCTGAGGTGACATATGAATGATAGAAAAAGGAATGTGTTGGCGTAGATATATGGCAACACCACCACCACCACCCACCGTGCGATCATTTCTTATTAGTTGGAAGCCAGGAAGCGAATATGACGTTGTAGGAAGGCATGGTTTCAACCATGACTCAGATACAAGAATTGCGTGGATGTTCTTACAGTCAAAAGAAGCCAACAAATCGGGGAAATGAGCCGGAATACTCTGGGCATTTATGTGAACCACATTAAAGTTTTGCGGAACATCCGAGAACTGAGTAATTAAAGTGTCGGAGAGAGAAGGAATACTTACAAAGCTATCGTTGCTGCTAGAAACAGATATAAAACTGTCAGTGTCGCTATCATAATTAGGTATGTATGCCATCTAAACTACATTAAAACTTAAATCTAATAAAACAATAAAACTAGTTTAACAACAATAGTTATCTGCTGGCTATGTGTTAATAGAATATAATAAGTAAAAAGAACAAAACAATTCAATAAGCTGTGCTTATTTGTTAAATAATGTTACTTAACAATTTTTTAAAAATAAATATAATACTTACAAAAACACAACAAGAACAAAGCATTTCAGGCAAAAAAAAAACAGTTAAAACAGAACTAAAAGCTACAAATTAATTAAATGATTAAAACAAAATCGAGACAAAACAATAAAATTAAAAAACAATGACAGCAATGTTAACACTGTGACATCAATTACGTGAAACGAAACGGAACGTAATAAATTTTGACATATGTCATAATGATAAAGTTTTAAAAGTCTTTTCACCACCAACATTAGATTCTAGAACGGTTAGCAAGAATTGAACACGACAAAAACAATATGTATAGAATACGATAAAAAAAAAGCGTACTATGACAAGAAATTACTGTATAGCTGCCTGCCTGAAAGCATGTGATTAATAACTAGATAATGACAAAAGTTGTGTTTAGCAACTTAAGATGAGGAAAGTCATTTTTTCGCACGTCTTGGCTTAGCTGTGGTAGCTTTTACAGGAGTGTCAAGCTTAGCTGGCCTATCAAGAGCATTCACGGGTGGCTTTGCTTGTGTTCCTGCCAGAGTGCTAATGTTGAGATCTGCCATCGTCACAATCCTGCGTCGCACTCCATCAGACTCGAGTACATACACGTTGCCAGCTTGGGTCCAACATTGAGTGACTCCGTACTTCTCCCGTGCAGCAAGAAAGACGTCGTGCCGCTGTTTATTTAGGAACTCGGATATAGTGATGCCAGTGCCCTTCAAGTTCTTCTTAGCAAACCAGATTTTGTCTCGAACAGTGGTACTTGAGAGTTTAAACAAGATCGGACGAGGCTTATCAGCCATTACTTTCCCCATCCTGTGGCAGCGCTTTATATCACTCGCTGTGATCTCATTAAGGTGGAGCTTATCATGAACTAGACTGGCAATCACCGCTTCTGTCTCCCTATGGTCATCTTCAGCAACGCCATGCATAAGTAAAATTTTACGTCGTCCCTGCATTTCCAGGTTGTCCACACTAAGCGCTAGGAATTCGACTTGTTGCTGAATGGTATTCACTGCCTGGATGATAAATGTGCGGAAAGCAGCAAATTCCGAAAATAGAGATGCTGACGGTGTGTTAGGAGCTGGCACCGGATTCTTGAGGAGCTCGCTTTCAAAAGCAGTCATCCTGGACTGGAATGTCGCCATTAAATCACCAATGGATTTTTGTATATTCTCCATGGCTGTTTAGAGATAGTGTGATGAGAGTTCCGTTATAGTTTATTATTGCAGGAAATATCACTTGACCAGCAGCAGTATAATTTAACTTGTATTTTTCATTTGATATGTTACAAAACCCTTAGACTAATTATGTTTAAAGTCTCTCAAATATGACTGTTTTATAGTAATTAAGTAAGAAAATAAACAAAAAAAAAAAAAAAAAATATATAATGGTAAATGACTAAAACAATCACAAAAAGATTCAAAAAGTCTGGTCAGCAACTAGGATTTGATCCTGTGACTCAATATGTACTTTCACTTTGATGTCTCTGACCACTGCACCAAATGTCTATTTTGTAAAATGGTTGAAATTATGAGATAGTATGCACGAATTGTGAATGTTATTAAAGATAGACGTTAGGACGCCTATTTTTAAATTTGAATTACCTACTGTGTTCACTATTAGTACTAAGATCACTATTTAAAAACACTTAAAATGTTATTATGAGCTCAACATTTAGTTTTAGCACTTGAGTTATTTAAAAGCACTGCGTTTTGTCTTAAAATAGAAAAGGAAATTCACTTTAAAGTTAAATGTAAACAAAAACAGTAGTCACTGCATTTAATCAACTTATTTAGCACTTTTATCAGTGTGAGAGTCCTGATAACATTTGCACATATTAATCACACTGTACTATTGAAGTTAGACTGATTATATGTACAAAAACGGAGATTTTACTATTTTTAATTAATTTATTTACGGAGATACGAAGTTGCCCGTGGCACTAGCGCCACCTACCAATTGTTTACGCATTGTTAAATTATAAAGGTTTTGAAAGTCATTTCTATTGAAAGAAAGTTAAATCAGGGTATGAAAAATAAAAATCTGTTTTGTCTGACAGATAAGAAAAAAATGATAATATTTTTTTTTGCATAGTCGAATAATAAAGGGATTAAAAATTCGCTATTATTTTACTTGAAAATGCAAAGAATGTTTAAAGTAATTTTTTTTTTATTAAAGATCTAAATGATTTTAGGAGATCTTTAATATAAAGTTTTAATTAATTTTCGATTTAAATATATTGCGTTGCAGGTAGCCCGTTCATCCAATACGGTGGTGGCTCTGATGAACCTGACGCAGGAGTCGGCGGGCCACTACCGCTGCGAGGTGTCCGGCGAGGCGCCGCACTTCACCACCGTCTTCAGACAGAAATACATCAACATACACTGTGAGTCTACTATGTAATACGAACACGGTTTTCCGCAGTAAGGGAAAATAAACGGGTTTAGTAAAAAGCTACATGAAAATATGCAAAGCTACATAAATTACAAAACATAACGCTGCCCCCTGTAAACTTTATTTTCAAAAAGCATGGTACTGAAATTCAAATTGGGTGCCTATGACAATCTGAAAACAACTTTGCCCAACATCGAATTATGTAATTACTTATTATTTATTCATGTAAAAGCTAATCCAAATTATATAAGGACACCACCCAGTATCTATACCATATAGATTGGTATGGACGCTTCGTGTAAAAGTCCTAGATAGACTTGGCTTAGATATTCTTGGACTCTGGATTAATTCTTATTCTTTTGATTGAATTCTGCCTTGTTACTACCTTCCAGTACTTCCAAAAGGGGGACCTCGAGTGATGGGTCTCCGAGACCACTACAAGCTAGACGAGACAGTCTTGGCCAACTGTTCTCTGCCGCCCTCCCGTCCGAAGGCCCATTTAAAGTGGCTTGTGAACGACAGGCCGGCACCAGCTGACTACGTGCTGGGCCCCTGGTACCGCGTGTCGGCAGACAGGCCAGACGCCGCCGAGACCATACTGCAGCTTAGCTTCTTCGCCACCACCGCCGACTTTGTCAATGGAGCTATTAAACTTAAAGTAAGTGCCTATAGAGAGAGTCGTGGTAGCCTAGCGGTTCAATGAACGGATTTGCATGCACAAGGTTGCAGGTTCGAAACTAGGCCACCAATGTGTCTTTTTCAAAGTTACATATTTTTTCTTAATTATTCTAAGACACTTCTGACAAGGAAAGGTGAAGGAAAACATCGTGAGGAAATCTGGATTCCAAAATTTGGGATCCGAAATCGCCAATCCGCAGAGAGCATGCGTGGTGATCAATGCTCGTGCCTTCTCTATATGGGAAGAGGCCTGTGCCCAGCAGTGGCACGTTTATAGGCTGGATTATTATAAGTGCCTATAAGTGATCAGGTACTACCAGTACTAACTAACCTTTTGTTGGGACTTTTAAGCAATGCAATCGAATAAGAGAGCTTTGACAGAAAATGGTACTACAGTATGATGCTAACACGGAAAAGTAAATAGAGAACATAATATTTAAATAGCACAGTTTCTCTTTAATTTTAAACTTTTTGAACGTAATACTACAAAACAGTGCAGATACAATTCTGAATTTATGTTCGAGTTATGAATTCTCAGTAAATAACAATGTAAAATTGCTAAATATTTACGGCGAGTTAATATCGTGAATGCGGTATTCAGCCGAATCCGGTAAGAGTGGAAGCCAACCCCAACATAGCTTGGAAAAAGGCTAGTCAGAAGCAGTTAATACCGTACGCATGAGAGTATTTTAACCATAATTAATTACATGAATTCGTTAATTTCACAAAGGTCATTCCCTCACAACAAAATTATCTTTGTGCTACTTGTGCTACTAGGCAAACTGCACTCCTGAAACACATCGATTCTGGAGGCTTCAAGTGCAAAACAAATGCATTTTAGGCAGACTGCTTAGGTATATTATAATAAGCATTCACCTTTTGGTCAAGGTTGTTTAAATTAGTAGACTTAAATTTAATTTGGTTGAATGACATAATAGCAAAACAAAGCCTTAAAGCTTTGTGTAGTTACGAAAATAGCATTATTACTAGAGGCATTGTCATTATTTGTTATCTATTAATAAAACCTTATCTACAGAAATATGAAAATAAGCAAACTACTGAACTGTAAAGAAAGCTCTTATATTGATACACAAGTAATTGCTTTGCGCTTGGATACATTAGATTTTTTGAAGTAATTTTATGTACATTCGTTTCCATAGTACAATCATTGAGGATTATGCGTTAAAGTACATAAACTTGTAAAATAGCATAATAACTTCATAGGTTTTGGTATAAGATTTATTTACTATTCATTGGGTGTTATATATTTATGTCTGCCTGTACGTGCAACACTTCCAAAAAATATGATTTCTGCCCACCCCCATAGCATAAATGTCAATGTATGCTGTGCCAAGCAATTTAAATTAGTCTTACACATTGTTCACACTACGATTACAACGCTTATACTTACTCAATATTATCTAAAGCCTCTAGTTTCATCTATCAAAATGATGTACCTTTTCTAATATAATATTGTCGTATTCGCAGTGCCAAGCGACGATAGCGCCGCTGTACCAAAGAGAAACGGAGTCCACCCACTACATAGCTTTCCCTTTTACCATCACGGAGCCTCCGGACGCAAAGGAAATCAGAGGTAAAGCCAAAGATATTACCACCAGTTGATTAAACTTTGAAACAAAATTGAAACCCACAAATATTAAGAAATTTTCATTTTTTACGGTTTTAATCATCCATAGCGTAGTATAAAAGATCTAAGACCACAAACAGTGTGGTCAATTGTGTTGGAAGTGACTTTGTTTTATACCACGTATAGATGTTTCTACTCTCAGTCCCCTTTACAAAAATAGTGGGTTAATTTACGACCACTGTAAACGAATGCCTTCTGTCAAGAAGTGAAAACAATTTTGTTCTTGTATGTTTTGAAAGGATGAGATACTTAGCTACACAAAAACTGTTATAAATCTTTTATTAAGAAGCCAAAATTTAATAAACACCGCGGGGTTCCAGAACCGCGCCCCAGGCCTTGCCCTCAACATCCTTCTTTTGAGTTCAACTAGTTCCATTCCAAAGTCGCACCGAAACTCTTTCAATATATAATTGTGTGTAACTGCAACTCTTTCTCTTTATACTTGGTAAAAAAGCCTTTAAACAAATGTTTAGTACCAAAGAGTATTCATGTTTTTGATCTTCGTTTATACTTTGTAGTAGATAAATTTCAATATAATTATACTGTTACTATTTCCAGATCATGCTACATCGGTCCAGGATTCTGTAGCAGCTTTATTGATACCAATTATATTTTTAATATTATTATAAACATCGTGATATTGTATTTAAGCATAGGTGGTCAGGAATTTGCACAAAAATATTAAGATATTGGTTCAACAAATCTTTCACGGTTCATATTTCAAGTGTTTTGTAGCGAAACGTGGCGAAAACACTGTAGAGCATTTTAGATACGGTTTAACAATTCTTTGGAAGTTCACAAACTTGAACATCAGGAATTGTACCTACGTGTAGTTTAGTTGTACGTATGTAACCAACTAACTAGGGAAGTTGGTCCTGTCTCTAAGCAAAGCGTTGCAATCTTGAATAGTATGTCGTTTAGAACGTAACAATTATACCGCGTCCATGTACATACGCGACGTTGGTCCGTCCCTAGAAGTCAGTGGCAGTGTCAGACGTCACAATTAGGGGCTGTGTAATTAGTTAGCACCAGTACAAGCCCGAACAGCTCTTTGGTGACGTCATGGGTGTTCATTTCCGAAACAGACCAGTTAGTGACGTTTGACATAATCTGAACCCACATCATACTGTATGTTTTTTTTTTATAATTGACATTTAATAATGTACCTTGCCCTTTCATGTACGGCTATATATCATAAATATAACAAATAAAATTAAAAAAATGGGATGGAATTTTTTTTCTGGATTACAACTATTCTTCACATTTTTGTGCAAATGCCTTTCCGTCAACGAGTTTTAGAAATGTATCATTACCCAAAGATGTAAGCTATTTTTCGATGTAGATTTTAATTAAATACTTTTACTAATCATTTTTGTAGGACTGTAGGTTTTTATAATTATAATCACAAAATCTAGGCATGTAACATAAGTAACAATTGAATTTCAAATATTAATATGCTATCTATCCTAAGGAAAATGTCAAATTACAGAGACTTTATAATAAGTAAATGATATAAGATACATTAGCCATTAATGAAGACATAATTATTCTCTTATAGGATTTCGTCACTAATTAGGGTATAATCTTGTTTTGGGAAGAATCTATCAAAACAATATCGAAGAACTATGAACCTTTAAAGCATTTTTATAAATAATCATTGGCAGCATTCGTTTTAACAAAATTTATAAATATTTAAGAAATAGATCGCACATACATGTTCCCATTTAATTTTTAGTTATTCGATTTATTTTTTGTGATAATCGTTGATAATAAATTATTTTATTTTCTATGCATTTACACTTTCTTTTGACTTGAATTTAGTGTGAAAGCGATTTCGTTTTAATTAGAGAGGTTGTGATAGCGCTTTGCATGGATACGAATTGTATATGTAATATAATAAATGAATAAATATAGTGAGTTAAAAAACATGTATTTTCTTTTTACATAATTTATTTACATTGCTATCAAATTAATTTAAGTTTGTGAGCGTAATCTTACTGAAGCGTTTCATTTATTTAAGTAGCCGTAGTCGTTGTCATTTTCGTCAATACCCAGAACCTCGTGGACCGCTGGGCCCACCGCTAGGATAGCCTTCTTCGCCACCATTTCCACCATTCTGAGAGCCCTGGCGACCTCTGCCTCCGTTCTGGCCTCTACCTCCTTGAGAACCGTTGGGGCCTCCACTTGGGTAGCCGGCGCCATTTCCGTTACTTCCATTTCCACCGGAGAATCCTCCATTGCCTCCGGGACCTTCACTGGGGTAACCTCCATTACCACCATTACCTCCATTGCCTCCGGGCCCTCCACTCGGGTAGCCCCCATTACCTCCATTACCATTACCGCCTCTAGGGCCTCCACCGGAATAGCCGCCGCTACCCTGAGGGCCTCCACTTGGGTATCCATTGGAGCCACCGTTCAAGTCTTCTGCGCCTGATCCTGGCTGACCGCCTTGTCCGGAACCGCGGCCCTCTTGTCCATTTCTACCACCGGGTCTACCACCAGGGTATCCCATGAATCCTTGGCCTTCAGAATCGCCTTGTCCAAATCCACCCGGAGCTTGGTAACGTTGTGGACCACCCGATTGGTCTTGTTCGCCACCTGGGTAGCCACTGTCACCACCTGGACCGCCCTGAGGATAGCCTTGGCTACCGCCTTGTGAACCTCCACCACCTATTAAATTAAAAGTTATAAAAAAGTTCTATTTAATGTCATATTATAGCTTCTAAGAAAGTTTTAGGTTTATCATTGTAACAGACTGCAGTAAAGAATAACAGAATAAATTATTTTGCTTTAATTATTTTGGGAACCTACTCGTTACGTAAAATAAATTATAAAATGTATATTACCGCCGCCAAATCCAGATCCAGAACCACCGTTAGCACCACCTGATCAGAAGAAGTATTAATGTACAAGATAAACAGATCACTAATCAAACACAAAATCGAACCAGCAAGTAAATTCCAATCACAAACAGCTTTGTTTAGTAATGCTTGGATTAGTTCCAATCCGTTTTAGGTATACTGGAAACTGCTGACACGAAGCAACAGCCAATTTCCTGATAGAAATACGATTTCATTATGAATTACGAGATTATATAAACATTTCAGTTTATTTTATACTGAATTCATATAATTTAACTCATGAAAAATTAACGATGTGGCTGTCTTTTAATTTAAAATTATGAAGTACTATAGTGTTTTTTATTTACCGATTAAAAATCAAAGACTTTACTTTTCCAAAACGAAAGTGTAGATACTGCTTATTCTAAAACCAGTGTTTCTTGGAGTATTATATTGAAATTAAATTAATAACTGAACCAGACTGTAAAATCAGCTTTAAAAGGAATATATCGTCAGGTGTAACTGTAAGCTGTGCTTAAGTATGGGTATCGGCAACCAAGTGAATGAACCAACCCTCGTATCGTATCTGGGGCATGTATCCCTGCAGGCCCGCTTCGTACTCGACAACCTGACGCCTGCCATCGGGTAGCACTACGTTGTACTCCCCAGTGGCCAGGTCGCCATCGCGCTTCTCAGAATGACCAAATTTAGTACCTGTCTGCGAGTCGTCCACGTCATAACTAAACTCGTATTTTGCTGGCTCCTGAAACAACACAATAAGTTCACAAATATGTGACTAGCGTCATAAATAAATAAATCTAATAAAAGCGAGTCTTTTTTATTTCTTCAATAAAAAAAAGCTATTTAAATTCGCATCAGTATGTAAATTTAGTTTATTGAAATTCGATTCAATCATTATTTTCAGTCAGTAATATCTAAGTAACTCGCCTCGCTTATGTTTCAAATAAATATTTGTTCCTGTACTACTTACTAATCTTATTTCTTTCGTTTACACAAAACTGAATAAATATTTGAACAAAGAAAATTGTTTAGGCGCTTTAGTTACAATGTTATTATTATGAGTATGTACATAAGTCCCTTTCATGTTACGTACAATGTATTTTTTGACTTTTCATGCAGAAAAAGTTAATTTAAGTATTTTAATAATAAGGTCTGAACTACTCACATTAGATTCTCCATCATCATAGCTAGATCCTCGGCCATTACCTCGTCCTCCGGAACCACCATTAGAGCCGCCGCCAAAGCCAGGAGCACCATAGGATGATGAAGGTTGACCACCAGACCCTCCGAATCCACCCTGGGATTGGCCTGATCCTTGGGGCCCAGCACCAGGAGTCAAGTAGCTGGAGTCCGGTGATTGAGAGCCTTGTCGCTGGTTGGCTGATTGGCCATCGGGTGAAAACCCACCAGTGGGTGGCGGGCCATACGAACTGTCAGGCGTTTGCCCGAATCCTGAGCCTGCACCGTTAAAGCCACCTCCTTGGCTGGGTGGGCCGTATGAGGATTGGGGTCTTCCTCTACCACCATTCCCGCCCGGTCCACCGGGACCACCTGGGCCTTTTCCATTTCTCTGACCGTTGCCCTGACCCGGAGCGCCGTATTGGGAACTAGGTGCGCTGCCTCGCCCTTGATTGAACCCGCCTTGTCCTTGTGACGGAGACCCAAAGCCTTGAGGGCCTTGTCCATTGCCTCGTGATGAAGGCGGACCATACTGAGTGTCGACTGATGGGCCGGTCTGTCCGTTTGAGTAGGAGTCTGGTCTGTTGGAACCCGACCCGCCCCCGGGCTGCGAGCCCCCTGGTGATCCACCGTTACTGCCGGGCGGGCCGTACTGCGAGGATGGTCGGCCCCCGGAGCCAGAGGGAGGGAGGTAGCTGTTTACTGGAGGCTCGCATTTACTTGTCGGCCACGCAAGTGCGCACAATAATATGACGTACTGGAAAATATTACACATAATAAATATTTGACATGAATGTATAGGCTAAAAATAAATACATACACAATTATATTATTATATTCAAGATGCCGCCAAAAAGGTTAATAGCAATCAAATGAATATGCCAATGATGTTTTCTACGAAATTCGACGAGAAAATAATATGAAAAACCAAATTACTCCACACTTTTAGACATTTTTTTTTTTTTTTTTTTTTTTTTTTAAAGATAAAAGATATTTATTTGCAAATATGGGTATTACATTAGTGGTGACATAAAAAGTAACATTCGTTCAGCCATATTTTGCCGGTAGGCATGCAAATGTATATAATTAAAATATTCTAAACATTAATACCACACATCTTATTACAAATTAACACTATAAATAAATATTTTAAACATAAAGATAATCAACAAATTATTCATGGCTTATGTAACTGCATCTTACCTAATTAACAGAAATATGCTTTTCCAGTAAATAATCAGAGACACTGTAAAAAGCTTTATCTACTAAAAAGTTTCGCAATTTCTTTTTAAAGAGAGCTAAATTCAAATCCTTTAAAGTCTTTGGTAATTTATTATATATTTCCGGTGCCATGCAACAGACACTTTTGCGCATTAGTGTAGTATTGGCACTGCGAAGACATAACCTACTATTGTCACGTCTATTCCGTGGTACTACGTCATTTATTTGTGTGAACTTTTGAGGGTTTGATTTGACAAATACTGCTATTTCTAAGATATATATACAGGGTAATGTTAAGATTTTATGTTTTCTGAAATAAGGTTGACAGCTGTCAGTAGTTTTTAAATTAAACATAGACCGAAGACATCTTTTCTGGGCCTTAAATGCTGTCTCCTTTTCGGTCGAGTTACCCCAAAATATAACGCCGTATCGTAGGTGGGATTCAGCTATGCCATAATAGGCTGTAAGAAGTGCTTCAGTGGCAACTACTGGTGCAAGTGTGTGTAAGGCATATGCGGATTTGCTTAACTTTTTACATAACATTTCAATGTGGGATTTCCAATTTAATCTTTTGTCTATTTCCAGCCCTAAAAATTTTGTGCTATCGACTTTGTTAATAATGTTTTTATCGTAATGGATGTTTAAGTTACTATCACCAAGTTTGCGTTGACTGAAATGTATTATTTTTGTTTTGCTGAGGTTTATTTTTAAGTTATTATGATCTAGCCATGTTATCATTGAATTTAGAGAAGTATTTATATCATTTTCGTATGTATCTTTATTTTTACAAGGGACTGATATGGTGCTATCATCGGCAAACAATGTTAAGGGTTGGTCTATGAATTTCGGCAGGTCATTAATATAAAGTATAAATAGTAAAGGTCCCAGTACGCTACCCTGCGGTACCCCAAATTTAACCTCACGTACCGATGATTGATAAATCTCTTCGTGTTTATTGACTTCATTGAGTCTATTAATTACAGTTATCTGTTTTCTGTTGCATAGATAAGATTCAATTAGTTTTTGGATATTGCCTCGGATACCGTATGCATCAAGTTTATTTAATAGAGATTTATAGTGTACATAATCGAAGGCCTGCGTCATATCGCAGAATATGGCGCAGACGGGTGTGCGTTTATCGACTTTTTCTATGACATTATTTAAAAAATCATATATTGCCATATTAATTGTTCTACACTGTCTAAAGCCTTTCTGTTCCTCACACAATATATTATTTTTTTCTAAGTATTTATATATTTCTGTATACATGTATTTTTCAAATATTTTAGAGATGATTGGTATAAGAGCTATCGGTCTATAAAAATCCATGATCTCCCTGTTCTCTTTTTTAAATAATGGTTTTATTATTGAAGTTTTTAACGCATCTGGATAGATGCCAGCACTTATGCAAAGGTTTAAAATGTAACTAAGATGTAAGCATATATCATTTGCAACTGACTTAAGAACCTTTGTAGAAATACCATCGTAACCTACGCTATTAGTGTTTTTAAGGGAAATTATTATTTTAAATATATTATACGGTACGCTAGGTGCTAAAAATATTGAATTTGGTTGTGTGCTTATTCTATGGGGTTTAGGATTGCTTCCGACGTCGATTTTAGGTTGTATTTTGTCAACAAAGTGATTGTTAAAAGCATTAGATATATCTAATGGATCTGAAATATTAAGAAATATTAACATTTACATAATGGTTATATGGGATTTATTCATTTTAAATTACCACCCTTATGTTTTGCAGACTAATAACAAAAGCCCTGAAATCTTAGATATTAAACTCAAGTATGGGCTATGTACAATGAAGCTGTTTTTTAACATATCTACCGCAGTTATCCTGAGCGCACACTATGACTGTTTCACTGAACTTTCGGTTAAACCTTAAGGTAATCCAGCCAGATCTTTTATTCTGAATTAGGATGCATTTTACTAATATATTTTAAGGATATTATCCCACACGTTTGAAAAAATATTAAGACAAATATAGACAAGACAAAATATAAACTACTATTTCATGAAATACGTTCAAAATAAACACTTACTAAAATCATCACTGAAGAGCTTTCATGAAACTTTAAAGTAAACTAAGCTGTGAAGATGTGTTACTGTGCAAAGTTTTAGCTTTTGAATACATCAAATTTGAATAGTCCGTGTTTATATAGGAAAGTTGGACCGGTGAGCGTGATACCAATACGATGCAAGAGCACGCGTGAGTTGACGTAGCTTCGTGCATCTGCCGCTGCGCCCGCGACGCGTCACCCGCGGGACTCCCGGCGGCGCACGCGCACCTAATCATACCGTTACGCGACGAACACATACAATTAATATCGGCAAAATGCCGCCATTTATTTAAATAAATGTTCGTCTGTAAGTGTAGCTGTCAGCGCACTATTTATAAGCTAACGTCTGATATTAAACTATATTGTAATTTATTGGTCACGAAATAGATTTGCTTTATAAAATCGCTGAAGATTTGTCACTTTGATCGGGAGTGCACTTTGAGTGATAAATTCGACAGCTTAAATAGGTAGAATTCCCATATTTTACACGTTTAGTACTAACCAGTAATACCCTTTACTTTGCGACAAAAATACCTAATTAAATTGAAAAATTTAAAATAATTTCAAGCCTTGTTGATGTACTTATTTACCTTTAAAGAAAAAATCCCAGATGATGATGATGCACACACTATATACAATAATAGACGAGTAGTAAAGAGCGACAGAGGTTGAAATGTGAACAGCATTTACCATTGTATACAGGAAACACCATATTGAAGATAATTCCATTGGAAATATGATGAGTTGAGATGCATTTGACACGCAATGTTTTGTTTTGCTGCACGGAGAGTCATTAGTTATATAACAATACAAATCAATGATGTACAAGGAAATGTAAATTATGCTTGACATCTGCACTTCATAAATGCACTTTTTTACCTAATTCACCACAGCACAGATCAAAATGCCGGGATACGTTGACAATTTTCTAAATAATCATCTAAATCATCTTAATATTCAAATTGGTGTTAATCCCAAGACGTGGAAACCAGTCGAAGTCAAAGAAATATATTCCATTTGTCGTTACTTCAATATTTCATTAACCAAGAACCAAGAGTCACCAAAGAGCTGGCTTTTGCAATAAAATCGTGGGCTAACAAATAGGATGCGAGTATGGCAAATAAATATGTAGGTATAGAATAAATCTTTAAGCAGAGCTTATTTACGCATCTCGAAAGGACGCAATGCCTTTATATATATACGAGTAGGTACTTACATTATTTAACAAATTAACATTTAATTGTACCTTTAGAATATTTAACTGTGGTGTTGTCTACAAATAAAACTTAGAATATTTAGTGCCTTGATAACATTTCCTTTGTATACATAACAGTTCATAGTATCAACTACTAGAAAAGCTATAACTGCTGCAGAAAGAGGCGTTAGCCGCACGACTACGTACGTAATTATATTCTTCTACAACACTGGGCGGATTCTTGTCATTAGATATTTACATAATGCAATTATTGTAAACAGTCACACGAATTGAAGCTTCTGCTTCAAGTTCTGTTATTGGTCATTGTTATATTTGCAGTTGAAGGCTACACAAATTCACTTGAAACGGATGTTGATATACACTATGAAATGTAGAACATTAAAATATAATTACTTTTTATTTGTATGTAGGCAAAAATTTAGATGCGAACTAAAGTGTTCTTGTAGCTATAAAAATGCATACACAGTCATTAACACTATAGGGAAATATAAAAAATAAGGTAATTGTGTTTTAATTTTACTAAACTATATAAAACTACTTAATAATAAGTGTTTAATTTTAACAACTTTACTGTTTGTAAACGTCGTAGGATATAATTAAAATCAGCTTAACCTTGAAAGATTTTATGAAACCTTTTACATTACTAAGCAGTAAAACTAACAGAACGCATCCCATTTTTATGGTGCGTGGCGTGTCATACGAATTTTGACTCGCTAGGCCGCGCGAACAGTGGTTAGACGCGCGTTTTGTACAGAACGGCGCGACAACGCGACAAGCCCAATCGATCCGCGGTTGGCGGTCCGTCGATACTGATCAAAGGTCCCGCCGTCTGCAAATAGACGCTTGCATCCGTGGATGGCGCGGATAAACCATGCTAGCCCGAGCGAAACATACAACCACAGTTTAAACACACCTTTGGCATCTTTGCATCGTTTTTTCAGGGCACCTTGTTTCCATCAACAGTTTGACAGTAATAGCAGGTATTGCTGAAACGAAACCTTAAATATCATGAAACTAACCCTCCAGGCAAAGTCGGGTGTGTAGTGATTATTGCTAATATATACGGTTGTTTATAAATGGAACATTGTATCCGTGATGTCGGGCCGTGCTCTGATCTGTGTCATCCTCGCTAGTTAGCGAGTCGCGAGTCGTGAGTGTGCGCGAGCGTTGCGACAGCCGCGAGTCGCCCCTCACTGGCGCGACGCGTTGATAACTTACTGCGAAACCTATACGCTTATAATGAGCCTTATGAGTTCACGATTTTTGGAGCCGTTATTATTGTGTCGAGCACCTCATAACACTATATTTATGCCCATTACCGTCTGTTCCTTGTGCTCATTCGTATTTGAATATAAAGCCGTGAGCAACTTAAAATCGATCCTTTAGTAATATTATTTTGTTCTAAGAGGTACAGTTTGCTGTGTGTTTTGGGTGTTTACTATAGATTCCCTTTATTATTATTAGTTATTCGTTATTTATGTATGGTAAGATTTTAAAGATTTTCTAAGCCGACAAAAAATTTCTACATGTTTCTTTTTTCAAATTGTTTTTTTTTTTCAATTAATTGCTTTATTATAAAATAATGAATAATCCCGTATGAGAGCAATAATTTGCTCCCCTTCGCACAGAATGGCAATCCCTAATGCAATTAGGCCGTCATATCATTTTACTCGATAAATTAAGCTCCCATAGAACAGATAGCGTAATTATCGAGTAAAATGATATAGGCACTAATACAATGAGTAGGTACATCTAATCAATGAGGTACCTAGATTTTTTTTTATCTCTTTTAAATTATTTGCCTAGGTATCTACAAACTTTGATGTTAATTTATCTTCTTATTTTTTTTACTTCTAGGTTTTTTTTTTAGAGCGTATTTGTACCTAACAGATTCTTTAGTTGATAAACAAATCAATGAAAGTTACTAGCTGTATAATTTAAGACTGGTGTTGGTCGATAACATGTTGCACGAATAAATTATGGAAGTCTTATGAACCCTATAGATAAACTACACTCAGTTCTGAAACACAAACAACAGACACCAAACTCGTATCAACAAAATAACAAGAGCTAAGGTTTCCTAATAAACAGCCTAATACGTCGTGCGTTACTAGTGATGTACCGAGAATCGATGATCCTCATTGTTCATCATTATCAGCTATTCGTAATGCATAAATCCTCCGTCGTTATAGACTCTGGTACAATTGTGTTGCACTCTGTGTCAATACTGGAAAGTGGGTCAGTCAGATTGATGACGTATGCTGGCACATCGCTCGTACCCGTCGGCCCTTTGTCAATTGTAGATACACGTCCTATACGTCTCAAAGTACTATAATAAATTGAATTGGGTATTGCTTTTAGGATAGTGACTTTTCAACTAATTTAAAAAGTTTCTATGAGATTAACCACCAGGTATGGTGCAAAGACAGATAGACGTTTAAATAGGTCTTTAATGGCAAAGATAATGTACTATAAAGAAGACTATAAAAAAAATCATTTCAGTATTTTTCTATAGATACGATAGATAAATCTCTGTAGGCGTGTATTCTACTCGCCTTATCCGTTGCGGATTAAATAGCAAAAAGCTTAATCAAGTAGCTTTACTCGGAAAATCGTTAAGGAAACATCACGATCTCGAACGGCAGTTGTTCACACGCTCTTATAGTCGTATACTGTAACATCAATCAGTTAAAGTTGCCGTTAAGTCTCATGCTATCTCTATCATCATAAGGAATATAGTAGAGACAGAAAGATATAGCTGGTATTTTTTTTTGTATCATCGCCGTCGTGGTCGTCCGCGGCGCAGGTGGTGTGATAATCTAGTCAGTTATGCAGGACGCACGTGGCCCGAAATCGCAAATGACAGGCAGTTTTGAAGGACGGAGGGGGAAGCCTTTGCCCAGCAGTGGGATCTGATGTAGGCTATATAAAAAAAAAAGTATCCAAGGAATAGTAACCTAAACTAAGAAGTTTTACGCATTTTTTTTACTTGACTATAAATGTTTTAAGTTATTTGGACTAAATCTAGGAATAGGTTGAGGGTAAAAGAAAAGCGTTTGTTTCTCAAATTGTTTTTATTTACCTAGGTATAAGAATATAATAACAAAACACTAACAATGCAATATATTGTTTAATGAGTGAAAGAACATAACAGTGTAATCGTTATTTTATACATACGTTTATATCTAACAAATAAATATATAAACCGATTTAAATGTACATTGTCATATAACATTTATACTGAAAAATACATAAATTTAAAATCTTGTTATCTGTGTAGTTGGTAGATATACGTCGAAAAAGACAATAACCAATCCTGAAGTTATTTATTATTATTTAGATAAATACACAAATCAAAAGATGCATTTCAGAATTAACTATAAAATGGGTTGTTTTTTTCATACAAATAAACACTATAATAAGCAGCAAAATATACATTCTTTTTATAAACAGATGAAATAACATTCTTAACATAAATAATAATTATTATAATAATTAAAAATACATTTGTTCTAATAATTCTTACAGCTACCTTATCTATCACAGTTATAAAGATACTAAATTCCACAAACTACACTACTTACCTATTTACAAATTAATATTCGCTAATTCATTGCACTACATTTAGGTTACAGTAAAAATGCTTTGAAATATTTTATTGGGAATGCCACGAAGAATGTCTGTGATTTGTTGTTTTAAAATAACATTAAAAAAATGGTTATCGTTTTATGGTAATAGTATTCAAACCCTGTGCAGTTTAGACGAGATACACAATCTCCCACGATTCAACATTCTTACACAAAAACTGGAATCGTGAAGAGCCTTCGGTAATTGCGACTACAAATTGTCTATCTTTAGACGAAGCCTTTCTGTACGTTTCTGAAGCAGTTGACATAGCCTTATTTGTCAAGTTTAATTTGACTCTAATGATAATGTGGAACTGCCAACTGGGCGATAGAACTCTGCATAACAACTGAAACTAATATAGCTGTTTGGTTTGACTAAACTATAAGAGGAACGGTAATACGGGTTATGTTAACAAAACTTGGTCTAGCTAGACTTGATAGAGAGTGAGCTCGGGAAAGTTAAGAATAAATTTCAGTAAAACTGACTGTTTTTCCTTAGACAACATAAATAAAACGCCTCGGTTAACATTATTAGCTGAATCCATGCTGAAACTATAGAAAAACAACCAATTTTTAACGTAATACCAAAAAAATCCAAAAATATATTTAGAATTCAGATATTTTTTTGTATCTTAATTACGTTTAGTTCAATAAATTTCATAATTTTACGGCTTTCAACGTTCAATGAAGGTCGGCTGCCGATATTTTAGTTATCGTTAATAAAACTAGGATTCGTGCATCTGTTGCTAATAACGAAAGCGCGGTTTCTACACCGAGCCCCTTTCATCCGTTGGTAACACGCGCCAGCAAAATTGGTTTTAGAATCTATTTATGGAGCAGTTTGGTTACTTATAAACTGCTTACCAAATATAGGTATCGTTTTGATAGTTTTGAAAATTAACATTAAAGAGATGAGAACTATGAAGGTTCCTTTAGAATTTCATTTTCACCGTTTCTTTTTTTATATTTATCTATTATATCCTTCTTGGATGGTCATTTCATCATTGAAGCAAAAAAACTGCATGATTATTGCATTATGGGTAGCCTCTACCCAAATGTTGTCCTTCATATGGCGGGTAGAGAAAACTCTTTGGTAAACATTCAATATGTGAGTAAAAAAGCGTCACAAAGTATTATTTACCCCATTCAAGAAAGTTTAAGACAAAAAATAAGAAGTCATGTCAGAAAACTTTTTTATTAATTGCTATAATATTTTAGAATTCAAGCACTTTTATTATTGGGTATATTTTGTCTCAAGCTTTCTTAAATACACAAGGAAAGTATTGTGTATTACAGAATACATCTATAGACCGATAATTTTCACGTTTTCAATGAAATGAGGAAACACTTTGCTTTTTACTTGTTTTGGACAGATAATTTACCTTTCCAGTATTTTTAAAAAATCATTAAATGTTTTCGTTTAATTACGCTCAATATGTGTATAAAATCCATTTCTAGGTACATGAAGTGTAGGTTTATTCTCTACTGAAACCCTAGCTATAGAACTCACAATTTCTATGAAGAAGAGCGGTTTACCACAAATTTTCCATACAAAATGTGTCTCTACGTTACAAAAACATTGTGAACGGCTTTCGTGCTAGAGGTACCTGAATGCTCTCTACATCTACAATACTTGATCATAAACGACGGTTTAATCAAAGCATTTCTTGGAACCCCGACTGGTTTCGTCAACAAAATAGGTTTCCTTTATTATGAGCCAACGCGGTAGCAGCGGCGGTCAAAACTAATCGAGCGATCCCTAGAAACACTATTAATACACCGTTGTTTATACATAATTATATAAAACGAAAGTTAATCTACAATACTGTCTGCATATTGACAACTTCCACCTTTTCCTTTTCGCTTTCCTTGGTCTTGATCTTGGCTTTTTCTCCTCGGAAGTGCTGCTCGATCTCAGCCAGCGACTTACCTTTGGTTTCAGGCACCATGAACAGTACGAAGAAGAAAGCCAGCGCGCAGAAACATGAGTACAGCCAGAATGTTCCCGCTGACGTCAGCACGTGCTGGGAACAAATAAGACTTGGTTATTTATTTCATCATCATCATCATCCACAGCCCTTGTCCTCCCACAGCTGGGCATAGCCATAGACAGGAGCCAGAGCCAGGTTATTAATTTGAAAACGAAAAATATACTATAAAAATATAGCTTTGTTTAAGGTTAGGTATATCATACAGAGAGGTATACAGTATAGATATAGCTCTACATAATTATCTTAGTCTCACACGGCTTACTACCATTAAATATTTTGATATGTGTATTTAAAAGCTTAGTTAGCTACATACAATTGAACCTGAGAAATAGTCACAATGTTGGAATAACTAATATTACAATTACAAATTAATTTAGATTGTAGGGTAATAAAACTTATTCGACTAGTTTAGTATCAATTAATATCAAACACAAACTTCATGCATAGGCAGGTAAATTAACATACTGATGCAAAATTGAATAATATTGCCGGGAAAATTAATTTCACAAAGAGATTGTGCTCAGTGTAAGTAATTATATTCGTGTCGATAACGATGCATCCAAAATAATAATTATTGTCGCATACTGTTATTTAAATAAGTATGTGACAATAATTGTTTTAAGCACCTTTATTGAGTCTAACGACTTTAAAAGCTTTATTTTTCCCAAACATAACACGATTAGGTACTCAGGTAAACCAAATACATTAGAGTTAGGAATAAAATAAGTAAAATAAACCCATCTACTCTACGTTCCTGTTGACGGCTCTTTGACGAGTCTCTGACGCAGAAGTTTTAGAAAAATAAAGAAATACAAGCCAAAATACTTATTTACATATGTACCTGGTAGAGCCAGCTAGATTTTAAAAACTTATTTACTTTTTACCAGACCTCTTTTTTTGTCGGTTGAAATCTAATAACTTCAACCCACGTTGAGAGCACGACGCGCGACGTAGGGATTTATCGGACTTACACCGACCAAAAACATCCCGGTCCCGTCTACACCTTTTCCGCGAGATCGCTAAGCATTCTCAACGCATCCCAGCATTTTATTATTTTATTTATGTACCAGACCTAACGAAGCCGCTTGTCCATTCATCACCTGTTCTACAAAAGTGTAAAGGTGTCAGTACTCACCTCGAGAGCATGATATGACTTGATGACGGAGAACATGGACATGAGGTTGACAGCGCTGGCCATCGCGGAGAGCTGCGAGCGGTACTGCGCCGGGAACAGCTCGCCCAGCAGCAGGAACGGGAGCCCGCCGAAGCCGAGAGAGAAGCCCAGCATGAACACCACCAGACTTATTATGGGGAGGTACCTGTGGATAATAATAGTATTAATATTTAGACTTCATTATATGTTGTTAAGAATAAAAAAATAATACTCCAGCCTATAAACGTCCCACTGCTGGGCACAGGACTCTTTCTATATAGAGAAGGCACGACCATTGATCACCACGCTTGCTCTTACTAAATATATATTGTAGGTTAAATATAAAGGGCTCGTAGCATAGCTAAAAATATCGTTGTCAAATATAAGTGCACCAAAATTCCGATTAATCCAATTCTGGTCGTATCAGGATGGTCTATAAATATTAAGCAATTTATTGTTCCTGATATGAATGTAATCATTTATCCATATACCTATACAATGATTATGACAGTACGTAGAAACGTCAACTTATTAATAACAGACAGGCAGATAGTAATTATGCCAACGTATATCTATACAAGCTTCGCGACCCATTTGTTTTATTTGTAGCTGAATACTCTACCCCAATAATTATTAGATTATTAATGAAATATATCAAGAGTTAAATTAAAGTTCTGAATTATAAGAATAAAACTATTTAGATGATGGTAACGGTTGTCGGTCAATGCCAATTTATCCATGTTAGCCACATGCTGTATTTGTGTCTATTACTATCCGATTTTTTTTATATCATGTGTTCAGATTTTAAATAATGTTGTGTGCACTAAAATCAAGTCTCTCGGTGATCTATGGCTAAAACCGTACCATCAATTGTTATTCTCATAACGAAATGTAAATACAATAACATTTAACATTGTATTGCTTTTCATTGTGTTTTGTACAGTGTTACGGTTTCTTAAAGAGTTTCCTTATGAATTAATTGACAAAGATTTTTTTGTTGTATTCTCATTGTCATGTTTATAATACTCAACATGGGAGTATCGTGCCAATTCATGAACATTTATTTTTAACGTTACTTGTTATATAAATAAAGTCATAAGGCTTTTGATATGATAAAGTTATAAAATATAAGTAATATAAGATATCTAGGCCAATGTAGGGATGTAAATTTGATCCTGTATCTCTATATGTATCGTTAAATGTATTACTAGTGCAGTTTACGACCAAGTGTATATGGAAATGTATGTAGCAAACAAAAAGAGGGACACTTTCTTATTATATCAGATTTTCTGAAATCGACGAAACTAAATCGATACTAACCTACATATGTTTTTTAAGAGATCCCTTTAATTCCTATCCGATGAAATACCGAATGACCCACCGAAGCACACATAAAAGCACTCATAATTATACCGTATAATTTTATATGATAACTTGCCCGAGCCACGCCGAGTCCTTCAGCTGGAAGTAGAATGCAGCTCCCATGGAGGCCATTGAGGCGCACATGATGGCCGAGGAGATGAGGAGCAGCGGTCGTCTGCCGGCGCGGTCCACCAGGAGGGTGCTCACGCCGTTGCTGACCAGCTGCACGACGCCGATGATGATGGTAGCCGTCATCGCGTCTAATGTACTTCCTGGAATGAAGAGGTGGTAAAAGATAAGTAAAGAGTATTTTATTCAAATAATTTGTATTGACATGTCATTTTGTCAGTTTTCTAACGCTCTTTATAATCAAAATTGTACTTCGTAACTGGTCCATATATAAAAATGCCATCCATCAACCATTTGGTACATCACAGTATCCTATCAATACATAAATCCTCACCTGCTTTGCTGAAGATCTCGACGGTGAAGAAGACGACGGCGTCAATACCACTATACTGCTGGAACAAGAGCAGCGCAAACCCGATGATCATGGGCTTCAGCACCACCGGCGAAAGCAGCACCTTGCGGGTGAACAGGCTCGGGGGACTGGACTCTTCTACTTTCCTGCAAACAACAATATAATTTAGGTTATTAAAAGGTCTTCGGTGAGCAATGTGGTCATTAAGTAATGTGGACTCAAAATATCAGAAGACCTCGTGAGCAGCCCAGAAGGAGATGGCTGGACGAGCTTGACCCTTATTCAATATTATGGATGACAATAGCTCAGGACCGGGAGAATTTAAAAAAGGTAAGGAAGGCCTTTGGCCTGCAGTGGGACGATAATAGCTGAAAATAAATATTATTAATATTATATTATTTATTGGTTGGTACTGGACACTTTGCCACAATTTTGGTGGTAAGGTGGGTTGTCGAGATCAGACAGACAATCGGACAATCATCCATGTGAAATATGGTATTTAGCTGAATCCGGTGAGACTGGAAGTCGACCGTAAACATGGTAAAGCGTTAGGGAGAAGATAAGATGAATAGATTAATTCTAATCTTTTTGAAAGACATCATTTGCATTTGAATAAATACATGCAATGAATAGTCATTGCATGTATTTATCTATCATAGGATAGAAAGATCATAGAACACATTTTTTTAATGAGCGATTAATTATTTATTCATAATATGCTATTGATATTATGGTCAAATTATTTATTCGTAATGACCCATAACTGTCAAAAACTGTCTGTTTAGCTATGACGACTTTTATTTGCAGAACAGATTCTAATCATCTAGCTAACCTCGAATTACCTAACTGAACAAGCTTATAATACGTGAGAAAAGAGAAAGTGTCCGCTACATAACCTAGGTATCTTATTAAGCAATGGGATTTGGACACTTTTTGTGAGGTTAAACTAAGTAGGCACCATTTGAAACTGAACCAATAAATTACAAATGATTTGTTATCCTTCTACTTATGATATAAGTGAAACCCATCAATCAATTCAGGGGATATAGGACTCTCGCAAGGGGCTGCATAATACTCGAGCCTATCCTATCCATACTCATTTTAATTTTGCAGTTCATCGCAAATGATCACATTTTTTTGTAAAATAATTACCTAGTATGAAACTAAATATTAACATCAATCTTTAAAGGCACCAAGATTTCCTTCTTAGTCTGTTACAACTAACGATAATAATAAAATAATCTAAATAATTAAATTAATGAGCTAGGTAAAATAAATTAAAACCGATAAACATCTTATTAAAAACCGTTACAAGTTCTTATGGTACAGGAAATACAGGTTTAAGAATAGGAAAACTGCATTTATTACTCATCGCAGAATTATGAATAAGAAACATGACTATTGTAGTGTTTATGTAGCATGTAGGCAATTAGGCATAATAATAATAATGTTTGATGACACGCGAATGGTTATTATTTCTTAAATTATCACATCATTGTCAGCTTTAACAAATGTTCTATAGGTAAAGTGCCGGCACTTAGGTATTCTCTCAGATCACATCAAACATAGGAGATTTGTTATAGCGCCCCGGCACGTGCGAACGCATCTGGCTCAATTTGCACTTGATACCGATTTTTGCCGACATTCGGCAGTAACTACGCGCTCGCGGCACGTCTCTCGGTTTTTGCCAAAATGCCGAGTTGTTCTGTTGTTGTTTGCAAAAATACAAGCAAAAAAGTGAACTACGAGAAAGATGGAATCTCATTTCATGTGTTAGTATTACAATATTTACATATTTCTTCTATAAAACCACAAAAATATAAATTAATTATAACATAAATGACATTAAGTGACAATTCATCCTTAGCGTAATAATAAAATACATTGCTTGCTAAGTAAGAATCATTAAATTATTCGTTGCGCTTCATGGCGCAATGGATGCGTGCGTCACCAATACTCACAAATTCAAAATGTAATGACAGTCGCGTGGTACCTCCGCTGTACCCGGCCGTAAAATAGTGATGCAGTTTCACGAGTAATCTGTCGTAACGATAAAACAATGTATCGATATAGTGCTAAAGCGTGTGTTTTAATGTTTTAGTTGTTTATTTAGCTTACAGAAGGTATAGAAATATGTCTTTAACCGTCTTCAAAAAAGGTGGTTCTCAGTTCGACCGACGAAACACGACGCCGACACTTCGTGTACATTAGTTTTAGTTAATTATGTAGTATGTATTTATAGTATTATTAAGTTGTGTTAAGTAGAGTATTGTTTATATTTATATGTGCCTTGATGCCTGAAATATGGATTATTATTATTATTATCTGTATGTTATTGCGAGATTATCTCGTGTTCGGCTAAACCAATTTTAGTATGGTTTTCAGAAAAATATTTGTTACGTTTAGGCGAAGGTACATTAGTACATATTGTAACCGACCACTCAAATATAATAAATATAAGTGTAATCTACCTACTCATTTGTTTAATTTTTCAAGTCAAATAGATATATCAATACCGAATAATACCGACAATATAATATTTTTTTATTTATTTGATGAACCATATTTTGTCGTCTGTTTCATCGATAAATATTTTATCGACCAATTTTTCCCATCATTAGCGTGTGTGAAAAATGCCGTGATAGGAGCAGTGAGTTGTGTGAGTTAACAGTAACAATGATATTGTTGTGTTTGCAGCAAATCACGTTGACTTTTATGTTTGTGTGTGCGCTGTTGAGATATTCGTTTGGGCGTGTACAAATATAAATGTGTGAAAAGTGGCGACATCGGGTACGCATACTAAAATTACAAGGATGGCAAATCTCCCTTGTTTGATGTGATCTGAGGGTATTCTTATATTAGACTTTGTATGATGTGTAAAAAATATAATTATTCCATGTGCAGATTTTAGAAAAGCGAAATTAAAAGACATTTCGGTATTTTTTGGTCACTTGCAGATTTAAAAGCTGAGAACTAAAATTGAAACTATGAATACTATTTGGGTATTTAATTATGCAGAATGTTAAGTTCAGAATCAAAATAAAAAAATAATAATATTTTGCATAATCATCATTGTATTATTATGATAGCGATGACCTTATATCATAGATCTCATAATACCTACGTAACGCGATGTGTACACAGCCGAAATGACTGCCTTGACCTTTTACTTGTACGAATAACTTAAATGAACTAAGTAGGTACTTACTCAATCTTTGCATAGCATAAAACAACGTCGCTCCTGCTGTTTGTAAGCTTAGATCTTTAAAAATACGCAGCCAATTTTAATTCAATTTTTAGCAATTGATAGAGTGATTTGAGAGGAAGGTTTAAAATTATGTATAATAGATGCATATTATGACATATCACACTAATCGAAAGCAGATTATAATAGAATATGTTTTCATTACATCTTTTTAATATATGAACAGCGCCTTTAAAAATATATGTGAATCATTTAACGACGTGTCCAGCAATGTTTTTCCGGATTCAGACTTAGATCACAAACCCTATGAGTCATAAATCATAAGTCGGTATATTTAATTATAAGTAGAGCAATAAAAAATAGACGTCTCCATTTACTATGCAAGTGGCATAATGATTGCTTTGACTATGAAGTAAAAAGGAAACCGACAAGCTAGTTTGCATTGACAATAAAGAAGTAATCTGTTACACGTAATTACAACACAACACTTAACGGTATGATATAGCAGATTCATTTGTGAAGAAACTGGAAGTCTGGCAATACCTCGCAAGAGCCCAGAAACGTATATTAAAGTAAAATCAAAAGAAACTTTACATTTTGAGCCAATTCCATGTTAACAAATTTTATGTAAGTCACTAATGTGAAAAAGGGGATATCCTCACTTTTTATCTAGCAATTACTGGGAGTCTTCTTGTAGATTTTTTGCAATACATGTTTGTGTAATTATTTGTAATCATTGTCCTGACAACTTGAGACTAGCAATAACAACAAAAGTTCCGAAAGCCACGATTTCAAAACAAGCAAGGAGGTATTGAAAGTAATGAAGGTCATTTTGCACAAAATGCACACCGAATCGTGACTTTATTTCAAATTGACGTATCGTCGTAAGTTTGTGACGTAAAAAGAACGTGCGATACATTTTTGTTAATGCATTTGTCAGATAACATAATGGTTACTCTTCTGCCCCATTCAAAATATAGAGCTTAATAAATAAATAAATGTGGTTAGCATCTCATACATACCTCTGAACCCAAAATAAGCAGCTAAAGCGTTTAAGTTATGGAATTCAGTAAAAACGTATTCCACAAATACCGACACCCGAAAAACTGTAGAAAACTAGTTCTCTACCTTGATCTGTCCGGGGATCGAACCCGAGACCTCAGAGCTGGCGACACCTTGAACACGTGTACGCCACTCGACTATTGAGGAAAACTGGTTTCCAATACTTACTCTTGGTTATCTTCCTTAACAACGGCAGTAGCGCGGTCCGATAGATGGAGCCACTTGATGGCTTCGGAGGCATCCAGGCCTTTGGACTGCAGCCAGACTGGAGACTCCGGGAGAGGCAGGAGAACCACGAACAAAGCCACTACAAACAAAATACGACACTTCAAAATATACTTCATTACACTACCAAGATATATTGCGAACTATAGGTTTTCTGGCATATTACATTTTGTCCCCAGAATCAACTTTGTTCACCTGGGTGTTATTACCCAAGTAAACTACTATACAAGCACTAGGTTAAGTATTAAATGTAAAACTAGACACTCATATGGTGCAGATACAGACAGCATCAAAAACTAACCTAGTTGAAGAAATACACTCAATAAAACTAATTTGCGAATTCTATTGTTGTTTATTGTTTTGTTTTAGGTTCTCGACGTTTAAAAGCCTTGGCAGGTGTCATGGTCAGATAGACTACCCGTGATAATGACACCTACAAAGGCGTAATAATAGTTTTATTTCTATGTGTAATATTCGCGTAAGCCTTAGAAATCTTTAATTACCCGTAACTTAACGCTTCTTTCATACCAATACTGCTAATAATACTTACCATACCGTTCTTCCGAATTTCAGAAGTTTGACAGATGGACAACTGTGTTCACCGCTTCGTTTAAATAGTACAATAATAATTTAGTAGTATAATTCACGGGAATAAGCGCGTACATGCATAAATGCCTTTTTGAGGCTTGACGTTTCGACCGAGTTACACCGGCCGTGGTCACAAGCTGACTGCTAGTTTAAAAGTTTATAATAATAATGTATTAATAATTACCACAAAACACGGCAGATAGGAAGGCGAGGTATCTCCAGTAGAGCCAGTTCCCAGCCACGTATGATATCAGGATCCCCAAGGACATTGAGAGGGTCGGTAGTGACCCCAAACGGCCACGAATCTCAGGGTCGCAGCATTCACTCACCTTGAAACAAATAAAACATTAAATAAATATATTATATTCAGCCTGTTGCTGTAAAGACCGCATAGTAGCGGGAAGAGGTGAAAGACCGGGATCCCTTGAAATAACGGAGGGAGGGCTTTGGCGAGCAGGGAAACCTCGGTATAAAGTATATACTACGGAACTAAAACACAAGATTTGGTAAAAAAGACACCTTTTACGCTAAATCACTTCCGAAGACAAATCCAACGAGACCAAACGAGACAGTATAGTATATTGCATGATTTCATCACCTACAGAGTGAATATCAAGACATTGTAACATCAGTCTAGCTCGAAAAAATTATTATATTTAATGAAATTGAATTTTCAAAAGTTCAAAGGATGCGCCGAATGATATACAGGTTACTGCACGATATTGTAGCGCAGGTTTGATTTCCGCATGGGACAAATATTCGTGTTATCCTCATATGTTCATTGATCATTTCAGTGTAAAAAGATAACATTATATTTCTTTGCTATAAATTGCATGTTACTCAAAACACAGCTGATTTATTTTGATTTGACTACAAAAAACAACAATGCATATAAACATAAATAAAACGCGATTACGCATTCATAAATTATTGTGAATGTAGGTGAAAGATAATTGAAAACAGCAGATAAAACATGTCATAATAATTATAATAATAAAAAAAGATAAATGGCCAAGGAAAGAAGTGTACAAAAGAATAAAAACTTTAATACATCACAGAAGATGCCTATATACTAGTCGATCGGTAAATTCCTCAAAACAATGATCCATTTATAACACTAGTAGGGGTGAACATATGACTCTTGATTAAAAGCACACTTTATAAATACATTATGATGACTGTCTTCAACGATCTGAATGAATGAGTGCAATATGTTTTATTACAAGTCCATATTAACCTTTTCATTATCATGGATAAGTGGGTTCGAGTTATTCCTAATTAGATCAGTATTGACGATATTATTACAAAACTAGCTGTGCCCGCGACGTTGTTCGCGTTTATATCAGTCATCTGAGTGAATATAGTATAGTACGTTTGGCACAAAAAATTGAATTCAATATATTCTTTGTTATTGAAATTTAAAGGTTTTTATAACTCATGTTCAAATCTCGGCTGCCTCGTTGGCCTAGTGGTGCCAAGCACGACTGTTACGCTAGAGGTCTTGGGTTCGATTCCCGAGTCGACCAAGGTGTTATTGGGTTTTTCTATGAAATTCACAGCAGCAGGTCTTAGTTTGGATTTGTGCCCGGTTAGTGGAAGTAGGCTCGCCCCCATTACATGGGACCTAAACATATCGGCGAACTGTGGGTGTACATTGGTACACCTCTGCCTGTCCCTTCGGGGATACAGGCGTGATAATATGTTATGTTCAAATCTACTAAACTGATATCTTGAATCGCTTAGTAATGTTTATTTGTGGTCTATACAAATATTAGATAGATAGATAAAAATAAATATAATTCTAATTGTTAGAAACGTAGTTAAAGAAGTATATATACTTTAGAAAAGTGAAGTAAGAATCATCAAGATTATGAAAGAGGCAGCACTAAAGAATTTATTGTGTCATAAACAAAAAAGCATTAGGCTTTGAGGAACAATAAGAAATAAATACACATTAATTATTTTTTGTCCAAGAAATACAATAGATTAACTAAAGAAAACGACAGTTATTCGTAAGTATAACAACTTTAATAAAGGATTATATAGTATTTGCAAAACCTACTAATTATATTAGTGATCTATGAAGAAATAATAAATACAAACTTAAAATTACGTAAATTTAAATGTACATAGGTCGATTCGTGTAAAAATGGACGAAAAACTATGATTATGTATGTATAAAAATACAAAATAGTATCACCTAGCTTTGAACTTTTCAACAACAACAACAGCAAGTTTCCTAAAAATTTAATCAAACTTGAATCAAAATACTTTATTTGGTCGCTATAGCTACCTAATTTCGTCATGGTCAACCCTTTGCTATATGACAAAAATACCCATTTATGTGTGTAGATTAAAAATGTTTTAAAAGCTCCTATTAATATCACGTAGATGTATAACAATGTTAAAACATAGCTATTATTTTTCAAAAATATTATTTCAATTATTTACAGACAATCTGACAACCGGGAAATTAATGTTGTAATTTACTATTTTATTATCTGCATCGATAATTTTATCTTTTTATTTATTTGAAATGGCATTTCGCATTTAAAATACACTATAAGATTTATTTACAATGCTGAAGCCACGGTTAACCCTACTGGACTCTGAGTGCATTAAATTGTGGAGGATTCCACTATTGAAGGAGTTCAAATGATCGTCCGACACATCCTGGACAGCCCCTCTACTAACCCACTAACTGAATAATTTGATCTCTACATAAACTGCTATGTATACCTTCATTTCTTTACGAAAAATAAAGAAAACGGAACCCCCGACAAATTTCAGCAAAGTGCTTGTACCTTTGAAAGGTCTTAACATATTTTCATTAATTGAGCTATTCTTAGCTCAATTAATGAAAATATGTCGATAAAGATATCTTCAAACAAAAAAAAAACGTCGTACAATTGTTCTTTTCCTTACTACTTTTTTCTTTCCTTATTACTTCCGGTACTGTACCTTAACATCAGTGGCATCTTAGCTTGATACCATCAACATACACAGATATACAGAGACGACAAACTTATAACACCCCTCTTGCATTGCAGCTTCCTTGGTAAAAACATCAGAGATTAAAAATACCATAAGGATACCATAGTTTGAAAAACTTACATAGACTTGTGCTGTAGCCAACACGAAGCCCACTCCGATGCCAGTGATCATCCTTCCGACCAGCAGCAATGGGTAGTACTTCGCAAAGCCGAGGATCAGCCAGGAGGCCACCCAGATGGGAGAAGTCAGCTGTAGCGTGCGCTTGCGACCCAGACGCTGCATCAAAGTGCCGGAGATCATACTGCCGAGGAAAGCACCTAGGGGTGGGATTGCACCTGAAAACAATACAAACTTATGAGACAACAGCGCATAATTTTTATGCAGTTTGTGGATGATTTTTGATGCTATTTTTTAGGTTCAGAATTTAGTTTTTCACATAACGTTTACTACTTAACATTTAAAAGTTATTTCAGGTATGTTAATATATAACGGTAACATCACAACAACAACAAGAGTTAAAAAGCCACAGGAAATCATCGCTATTATTTCGGAATTACGTAATCTTCACATAGCAACAGTACAGGACGTACTGTTTGACGGTAGCAAAAGTGACCTCTAAGAATGTTAAAGTATGCTGGCTAAAACGTGCTCTATTTTCTCAAGATTACAAATATAGTTATTAATCACCATTATCATAATCACATGCGTTACAAACATGAAAAGAACGTGTTACACCTATAGTCTGGTGACTTTACCATTACACATTTACACGCGACTACGCTGTGCCAAAAATAGTGTCAATTGTGATTGAGATTTAGAGTCCAACCCACTAAGCGTAATTGCCGTTGTTATGGGCTCTGCTTTACTCAACGCCTACAGTATCGTGGTTTACTTCCGACACTACTGAAACTGCGTGTGTATAAGGCCTAATTTAGACGATACAAGAAGTTAGATTTATTGTACATTACAAGGCTTCGTTGCTATGGTGTCATAAGTGGTCGGTCATAGACGGCAATGTATCGAAACTAGCACGATACTCTTTGCACCGTTTAAATAAACTTTTACCGTCACTCTTTGTCTAATATTGGATGTAATCCTCAAGATTTTTATACAATATGACTTTAAACTGAATTTGTTGTCTTCGTTAAGTAACCAACAGTAGAATAAGTGACGGACGAGGATAAAGCAAGAATTAATTTACAAACCTATAAATACGTAATATAATGAGCATAACTTTAAGTTTTACTGTCTTGAGTTCTTGACGTATACTTACGGAAATAATTTATTCACACATTAAATCTCGAAAATAAATAACAATTGTTATAACCTTACCTATCCATGACTTCTGTTCACTGCTCTGTATTATATCTGGATCGAGAGCCTCGAGCGAGGGGATCGCAGACGCGGAGTAGCCCCTCACCAGCCCGATGATTAGGAATGACAGCGATGCGCCGAACGTCAGCCATAGCTGTAACAAGGATGGATGTCTTCAACCATTTATATAAGGTGCCAGTTAGATCTGCTTTATGATACAGGGAGATTTCCACTCGCAAGCTACAGATTACTGTAAGAATTTGATTAAAATATTGAAAATCAAGACCAGATATAGCGAAATTCATGTGCCACTGTTATGGAAGAGCTCATTATTTATTTGTATGGTTAATAAAATTAAAGAGAGACCAAATCGACAGTAGGTTAAATACGAAATAGCCGGAAAATAGAGCCGTCATCAGCTTGATGCGTATAGACCCTTAACCGAAAAACGAATTGATTACTAAATAATTTGTCTAAACAGGTTTAGTCAAAATAAACTATGTATTTGCAGTACACACAGCTTAATTAGGTGTTAATTTCCCTTTGTGTACTGATAGTAAAACGAAACGTGTTGGTAAATATAAGTACGTAATAGGAGTATATATATGTTATAGGCTAAATCATAGAGCTAAGCTATTTTTAATTTGTTTAATATTACATTTTATATTTAAAAGATTATAAATAGGCCAGACTTTGTCACACAGGAGGAGAGTTTTGGGGGACGATAGCCAAAACTATGTTTGCGTACGATATACCTAAGTTTATTCAAAAGATAATTATGAATGACACTAGATCACACTTCTACATCGAGGTTCCTCAATTAGAGGTAGGGAAACACTAATAGGTCGCTAAAAAAAATCCCATTCAATTTTCCGCCAACGCATCGGCAGACTCCACAGCGCGCGACGACCGCGAGTCACAATAATGGCCGACAAATTACATAAACTTGTTTTATAAATTGATCTATTTGCCATTCATGTCGCTATTTTAGTATTATATACAATTGGGTGCACCTGGCCCTGGCGTGACCGACGGAAGAGGGTTATCAAGCCCACACGTGACTGCAAGTTCAGTTCCTGTACCATGATCTCTTAACGCAATACTGTAGCCGTTGTGAAAACGAGACGGCGCTCTACACTGCATATAGCAGTGTCTCACTCACACGTCGGCTACAGTCCTGATTTGCGAGCTCATTGTAAGCTAACTGAGCTGCTCACGTGCGGCTATACAATATACCTCGTGTGACATTATTTGCACAGCTTTCTTAAATTCTATAGTCAATCATTTACATTCACACGGCGGTATTGACCGAAACAATCAAAGTAAGGATTGAATACGATTGTCAGAAATCAAAGCCGTGGATCAAAAACTATATTTTAGAATTATAATATTACCTTGCTAACTTACTAAGCCAGGTGAATTGAAAAGGACCATTACCGAAAGGTCTGGTCCTTTCTCCTATAGTGAAATATAGTTTATGCTATAAGCTGTGTGGTCTGATAATGCGAGCTCAGTTACTTTTGCTGTACATCCTTTGATGTTATAGATTACATTATCAATACACGTTTTACTAGACAGCCGCGTGGGTTCATTAATACCTAATTTTAAATTATAGCTATCTAGAATATGTCTAAATGTAATTGCTTCAAATGTTTTTGTAAGTATATTAATGTTGAAGTCACCGCATAAAATTACTTTCTTTTTTTTGTAACAAAGTCGACTTAAAATTGAATTTATAATTGTGAAGAACTTATTTATATCTTCTGAATTCGATCTCGGGGGTCTATAAATGCAAATTATAAAAATGTTATGTTCTATTAGCTCAATACCAGAACACTCTATGATGTTTTCTATCGAACATTTAGTAATATCAGGTATTGCAGCATACTGGAGCGATCTTTTAACGATAATACAAGACCCACCGCGTCGGCTTTTTCTACAGAAACAGGAAGCCAGTTTATAATCACGAATGTTTAACATATCTATGTCGTTCAAAATCATGTTGTGTTCTGTAATACACAATACGTCTATAGATGTTTTCTCATTATCAAGAGTCAATGTGAGAAGATCTGATTTAGACATCAGACCGTTTATATTTTGGTGTAAAATTGTAAGATGATTACATGCGAAAAAGCTGATTTTGATTAGAATTTAAGTTCTCAACTTGTAGAGTATTGGTCTGAGGACAATTTTGATTAATTAAAGAGTTTCGTTTACTATTGTGACTATTAAGTTTTTTAAAGTAGTAGGGAATTGTCCCTGGTTTAGATTCATTCGTTTTTATTTTGTTTTCTTCGTATTTAATCATCGTAACTTTATAGTTTTCGTAACATACGTCTAAGTAGTATATGTATTTTTGTAATTTCGTGAATATATTATATATTGCTAAATTATTAACTTTACCTGTATATTTAGTGAACATAGCATATGTATATTTTAGGTTTTTATTACTGTCAAATGTGAACGTATACTCATATCTTTGATTACTTAAATGTAAAAGACGGTTAAAAGCTTCTATTCTCTTGTTAAATAAAAAGACGTTGTTATTCAGTTTAAAGTTAGGACAACATAAAATGATATTGGTATGTGTTATTTTTTCAAGTATACTCTTAATGTTGTTAACCAATTTTTCATAGTTATTAGAGACATGAAAGTCTTTTTCACCCATTAGGATAATACAATAATCCTTTAGAGTATAGTTTAATAGTTTTAATTCTAATTTCGCAAGGAGATTTAATATGCCTGCATTAGGCATGCAATAATGAAATATTTTAGCATTCTTAAAAGTGTTTTCAGCAGTTTCTAAAATATTATTAGTTTTATTATCACTAATTATACAAACTTTTTTCCAACATTTCCCATTATCTAATTTTGCACGGAAGCAAGTCGTTACTTCAGGCATAACTTGGGTAACAGTGGCGCCCTCTGTGTCTAGGCGAGACGACTCTTTGGAGGTATACTTATCAGCTTTTAATTCTGACGATGGTGGCGATAGAGATAAGGGTACGCACGATGTGAGTGGCTTATCGCAGTTTTTGTTTTCATTTATGCAAGTTTCATTCTTTACTAATGAGTTGTGAAGGTCTTTGTTTTCGGCGCGTAAATAATTTATTTCTTCTTGAGCAGTCGTTAATTTATCCTTAAGTTCTTCTATTTGAATTTTAAGTCGACATATAAGCTCATTTTCATCATCTGATAGAATATCTTCATTAAACTCCTTAGGCGTGTTGGTGGTGCCATCTAGTGTTGTCCCACTTATATCATCATAATCATCGGTTGGTGAATGGTTCATTGACCTTGTTTTTGTAGTCCTAAATGTAATATTTTCAGAGGAATTCATTTTTATAATCTTTTTTAATCTTTACAAATATTATTAGTAATAATTTGTATTATAATTCGAAAAGTAACTTTGTCTCCACTTGGTTTCGAACGTATGACCATTGATGATAAGTAGGTGAAGTAAAAAGCAACAGTGTTTACCACTCGGCCACATTCACTTATTGTAACTCGTTTAAATTAGTCTTCGGTATCTAAGTTTGATTTGTTTTTTAAACAATGACGGTTGTTTTAGAAAAAACGGTTTTGCATTTCAAAATCGTAAACAAGTTTTGAATTTGTTAGGATCACTTATATTGTTTTGTTTTTGAGGTAATTTCAAACGTTTATTGTTTACTCGTCACTGTATCACTGTTTTTAGGGGTTTCTTCGAATAGTTTATGATAATTTCACTTGATATTTGTATCAGAAATGTCACTTGTAAGCACTATTATTTCTTTGGCTTATAACTTTTAGATACACGTATTTAAACACTTGCAAACGTTTTCACATAGTTATTGGAGCTTATTTTATTGACTACACTAGTTTTTAACACTTAATTACTAAATTATGAATTTTAAATGAAATATTTCTACGGAGACTATGTTTACGTGGGCGTTAGCGCCATCTACTTTCTATTTTACAACTGATCTCTTGGCTCCGGTAAAGGCAAAGACGCGACTGGGGTGTAGTTAGTCCGTGCTAGTCCGACATATCCATAGTCGTTTAATTTTCAACCCCAAACAAAAGGACTTCGATTATAAATAAAGATAGCAAGCCACTCACCAAATTCAAAACAAGCTTGACAACAAGCCTTTACAAAACTAATTCAAATCTTCGCTCATCGGATTTTAAATAATGCATTACAATGCAAAACATTATAATAAACAGGCAAAAAGTTCAACAACTATATCCCCACGCAGTCAACCAAAAAACAAGTTTCTTTTAACTCAAATAAAAGCGACTATTGTCAGAACATCCTCACATTAGGTACATAACAAAAAGTCAATGCAACAATAACTTGACAATCGTACAAGCTATTCTAATTACTATTGAACATGTGTCGAAATCACAATTAGACCCTCCACTTCCTATATTGTTAATAGAACAAATCACAAAGAACAATCGTCACGAGACTGCGGAAATTAACCAACAAATAATTTAGCTTAATACATTCTAAAATATTACAACACATGCTATTGACTTTTAGAAACCAATGATTCAGCAGAAAAAACCGGTATATAATTAGTAGGCAAATTTTTATTGCAAGTTTCTTAATAATAGCTTATTTTAATCGACTGATCAGGAATTACACTATGTTATTGGTATACTGTTGTCAATCAAAATCACTGTAGCAAAACAAAAAATTATTCTTCAAATATTTATATTAGATTGTAAGCATCTATGTGTTATAACATAGTTTCTTTTCCTACATGTGACCTCTTGGCATTTGGGCTTTAAAACAAATAGTGTTGAAAGCTTTGTTATAGATACAGAAAACACACTTTTTCAGTAGGAAATGTTTAAAGTAATCGTCAGAAAGCAGGAAGTATTCATTTGTTCCTGTACTGCAAATCAAATGACTTGAGGGATAATGAAAAAACTAATTGTACATGATATCCCTTGACTCGATATGGTTTTAAGAATTGCATTTCATGACTTCTCTTCTATAAAGAATCACCTATGAAAGTCGTGTCCTGTGCCTCATCGTTGACCCCTGACAGTCAAAACACTAAATGGTACATCGAATTACAGCTAATTGGTTTTTCCCGGATAGCGGATTTCGGGCTACATCAATCAAAATCCAGTTACAAAGGACTGGCAATTTGGCATAATGAGCACCAAGATTAAGCGCTATATCAATGGAAAGGATTTTTGACTCTACAAGTTATCCTATAGCGAGTGTTGAAACGCTGTGAGAAAAAGTCAAGGCTTAATGAAGTAAAAGTTCTGTTTGTGAGTTTAAATTCTTGGTTAATCTATAGTTCTTAACATGTATTATTTGAATACCTTCGTAGCTCACGAATACGAATATCGTGTAATATTCGACTGATTCATGGCATATCTTTTTACAAAAAGAAAACATTTTTTATTCTCCAACTAAATAATGCTCATATTATTATAAAATCTTAATATATTGAGTCATCGATCCTCTTGTTTAAAAATACTATTTGGTTATCAATCTGTATAGTAACCGAACTTATCTGTAGGATGTACTTGTCATATCGTATTAGAAATCTGTATCACAGATTTCATATTCGCAAACATTAGTCATTATCTTAAGTGCGATAATCTGATGAGTACCTATCTATTCAATAACTTAGAGTGAATATAATTTGACATCTATGTATTAAGATAAAGACGGTCAAAAGAAACGTATGGAGACCAAAGGGTGACCTCGTAAAATGAAAATCTCAAAGAAATAAAACTACTTTTATGGATTTTACCATGATACCTGCAAAGGTTTTTAATCGTCTGGAACTAAAATTAAAACAAACCGCGATAAAATCCAGAAAAGTAGATTTATTTCAAGGTTTAATTTGCGTAAACCTCAGAACTCAATATGAGGATTTCATAATCACATATCATCTTAGGGTGTGTGTGTGCTTGTGATGATGAAGTCTCTGCCTATATCCCATAAGAGGGGATATACCGGCGTGATGATATGTATGTTAGTATGGTCAAAGATAAAGAAAAAATGCTGAATACTTGCTGAAACAAAAGAGGAAAACAAGCAGTGGGACGGTTCAATGAAACAAAAGATGTATAATGTTTTTAAATACAGCCAACAGGTCATACGCAGTCTTTAGTGTACAGTCAGTGTTTAAGATATTTAGTAAAAATTCTAGTGTTGTTATACCAGATTCTATGTTTGTTTGCAAACCCCTGAAAAAGCAATCTTTCTGGAGTATAGTAGTGATTATAATGCTAACAGTTTAAGAATATAAAATTATGTTATTTTCGTGTTACAAAACTATGCATAAAGCAGTTTATACTGTAGCTTATCACAACAATAAAAAAGTTAATTCAACTACTTTTATTGCCAGCACACCTATTGCATAATAATTCTAATACTACACAGCCTTTTCTTTCTCTCCTAAAAACACTATATAATACAGGTGCTAAAATACCCCGACATTGGCTCGATTGAAGCAAAATGAATGAAATTCTTTCACAGGACAAGTAAATAGACTATTGTTTGAATATTCGATTTTTATCAAATGAGTCATACTAAGAGCCCTTATCAAATGTTACAAAACAGAAAGTCACTTGTATATAAATACTCAAAACTCAGAATTTTTCTATCAAAAATAAAACCTGTTTGAACGTCACATTTTAAAGTTAACCCTGACTAAATATTGATAAGAACTCAATAATTAAAAGTCATGATCAATACTCAAAAAATACAAATACAATTGAAGTGTTTGTTTGTAATTGCCAAATAAGTTTTTTCTGCCAGACCAGTATTTTTTTGTCTACCTGTTGGTGTGTTTGTTCCGGCTATTCTTCAAAACATTTGTCTGAATTTAATAAATTTGAACAAGCAGCCGACTTTATAATTAAGAAGTAACTCAACAATAAATAATGTAAACTATGGGAAATTGTCAGATTCAAATGAAAATATCATACGGGAACGGATAGAACGCAGGTAAAGCAGCAAGGTTCAGCTAGTAACTAATCGAAGGCCGAGCATCGCCCTACAGAACTTTATGATTGTGTAGTATATTTGGTATCAGCATTGCACCCGAGCAAAGCCGGGCCGGGTCGCTAGTAAATAATAAATTGAATTCGAATTTATACCGTACGTTTAATACATTCAAACCAACAACCTACCAAGCCTTTGTAGCAAAACGGGACAATCACATTACAAAAAGAACTAACAAATAATACATAATGTAGAAGTAAATAAAATTAGAGGTCGATGACTCACAATGTATAACAAAAATAATGTATAGTGTAATATATAACATTGATGCCGATGTATGTCAGCCTTATATTCAGGGGCTGTCCCCTGTTTCAGGTCCATAAATAGAGTACCTAAATCGTGCATTTTATTGCGACGAAGCTGAAAACTTATCGTCAAAGTTAGGCCCAAGAGATTATTACCAAAGTACTGGATTAAAAGCTTTGAAAAAAGCCGTCGACGCCGAAATATCTCCCTTTATGATTCAATAATTATATTATAAAAACAAGGATGTATTTCAGCTTCTTTTTTATAACTTAATTGAAAACATATTCAAGAAACCAGGCTAGGAGATTGTCAAGTATCTAAAGAAGGATTAATAATTAGACACTTAAAGGAAAGTACTAACTAATGACATGTTCCGAAATAATTCCTCGTATTTTAAGGTACAGAATTAAAAGAAACAAACCCACTTACCTAACTAAACAAGTCAAGTCAGGAAGTATCTCTTGACCCTGGATAATTAAGTCTTATCTTTGGATTTATAAACAAAAAAACTAGATGTACTTAACATACATAAAAAACAAGTGTATTTTGATACCACGAGTTTCGATGCTGGTATGCTGTCTTACCGTTTCGGCATTTCAATCAGGTCGGCGGATCAACAATCGATTATAATACTAATACAGATACAATAACATAAAACAAACATGAGAATTCGCCGTCAATAGGTTAACAATATTAAAAAAAAATATCTTTTTCCTAATCTTTTTCTGACTTTTTAAATAATCCTGCATCTGCCGTACCCGGCAGGGTCTAAAATTGCTACACATTTAGATAACATTAAATACATTGTAGACAGTAAATAAAGTATTGGAACTTAACACGAACTTGGTAAACAGATAATTATATTGATATATAAATACTCATTAAGTATAGTACCCCGATAGGCTCATTGACTGTGGATAAATTATGCCCCGAATGTATGAACACATACTTAGTGCATCTACTAAAAAAATATCTTTGTATTTGTAAATACCAAAAATACTTTAATACTGGTGCAGAAAATCTACTAATAGCATGACAAATACTTAAGGCCAATTTTTTATTTTTAAATAAAAGGAAATATTTAGGAAAAATTAAATAAACCGGTAATTAAAACTATATCATTCACAAAACCAGGTCGAGTGGAGTATAAACACTTATTCTTCAATTTCAGGGTAAATATACAACGCTTCAAGTGTTTATTAATTGCGGGGATTGCTTAAAACAAAATAGTAACTATCTTACCTGCTTCAGAAGTGCAGGCGAAATTTTAGTCATCGCAACAATTATATGTACCGCTTAATAATGTTTACAATACACCCACTGTTCAATTACTGTCACTGTTTGTGTACGTCCACCTGAGCGCGCGATGGATATCGTACATATAACTTCTGTCGACTACCGACGACCGTCTGCTCTTGGCGGCCAAGAAAGACTGCGACGGTGCCAGCCTCCTACCACCTGTTTTGTTTACGTCTGCGCAAGCGCCGGGTCATGTGAGATTACCTCGACGAAAGGCAATTTTGAAAACTAAGCCTAAATATTTTCATGTGACCTGTGAAAAAGGTAATGACTTTTGAGGTCAAGTAAATAGGAACATAGCTTAATGTTTTCCCACTTGTGATCAGCAGCTACAAATTTTGCAAGTCAATGATGCTTACATTACTGTAGAGCAAACTGGAACACATTTTGTCTAATAAGCAGGACTTATAAAAGGGCTATACCAAGGCCTAGAAATATAAAAGCGCCACTAAGAAAATTTATTTGCATAAAATTTGGTACAGACAAAGATAACAAGACTGCATAACAAAAAAATATTTCGACGCCTAATTAAAAAAAAATACTTCCGCACTAAGTAATTTAATCCTTGTGTCGCAGGCTGTTTTACAAAAAATTTAAATCAAGTGCAATATGAACACCCACACTTCCAACAAGTATTTATGTATCACTCAAAGGTTTGTCCCAAGCGGGAATCGAACCCGCAGCACGTCGTGCACTGTGTTAATTGAGATGGTGACCTCTCACACTCGGCGATCCGTGTAGTCAAACATAAGAAAAACAATTACACAGTCATAAATCGCTATTGAATTACTTCTATCTAAATATTGGTTTTGATACACAGTACAAAATTGATCAAAATAATAAGAAGCAACTAAGTACACTTTAATGACATAAGCGCCTTTCATTAAAGCAAATATAATTAATAAGTTCTATTTATTAGGCTTTCTCTCATTTACGTGTTTATTTGCTGTCTTTAATTCAAACATAAATCACACATTCGTTTTAAATAAACAATCTCCAATACAAACATGCAAATATTACTAGCTTTCTATGGTTTGGTTTAATTAAATATATTCTAGATTAATTAGATTATTATATAATCTGCCGAGCGTTTTCCCAACTATGTTGGGGTTGCCTTCCAGTCTTACCGAATTCAGCTGAATACCGTGGTTAAAATCGAGAGCCTGACTATTTGAATTCCGCAACACCTACTGGGTAAAATAGTATACCACAGTAGGTAATAGATGGTTGCTAGAATTTAGAGTCATATATCACAAAATATAAACAATCTAAAACAAGTATTTTGTAAATGAATTTTAGTATCTCTCGGAATATGAATACTATGGAGTTTTCAACATAATTATGTTGGTACCATTGTCTATTTATTTTCAGTAATAAAGAGTCAGTACTAAATTGCGTCATATGATTGTTCACCGAATGCTCATATAACACAGAACTACAAAAACAGCACGTTTTTATTTGGTCATTAAAGACACGTCCTGTCACGCGACTAGTACACTAGCATTCTCAAAATAGCTCCGCAATTTGTAATTGGGTACTATCTGGTTCTCAGCTAAGAAATTCACATCAATAAAGCAATAATTGCATTGATGACTAGGTATAAAAAGTCAAAATTTATTTAATCAGCCATTTTTCTTTAACCAAATCTTTAAAAAATTACCAAAATAAACCGCCTTAAAACTTAAGAGTGGGGGCTTGTGACGTCGTGGGTAGGTACAATTCTGGCGTAGACGTGACGTCACGCAAGAATTGTACTTTTTTTACGTGTCAAAAGTCTGAAGTTGTCTAAAAGGTGGACATAAAACAAAAATTTGTGATGCCTTCAAAAACGTTTTTTGTTGTTGTTTCTAAAGGGTGATACGAGGATCGCACGAAACAAAATGAGGGATCCAGTGGACCTTTACGTTTTTCAGAAAACTCATCTCTATTATTTCAGAACTTGTTTATCTATACTTAAAAGTGAACTTGAATCAGGAAGCCTTAAAGTTTAGCTTGAAGAACAAGGACTTAAACACTATTTGTAGGTCTATTAAATCATCATGACTATTTTAGAACTGTCTCCGTTTCAAACATTGCTCCTTTCGAAAGTTCAGGGTCCCCTTTTGTTTGATGGTAATGAGTATTATTTGGACTGTTGTTGAATAGCAATAATCTAAATATATTAAGGCACTTATTTATATACTGACAGTCCACAAGCACATGCAAAACAACATATCTTCCCACTAAACTGGCTTCAAAACCCAATAATAGAACCTGCATTTTTCCAGACTAAATCTAGACTAGCTTTAAAGCTGAAACCACAATCAATGATTATTTATTAGTAACTTGAAATAAAAAAGAGAATATCAAAGAATTTGTTTGTATCGTCAATCTGGAGTGTTTAGATTACATTTATCGCGATTGTCCTGTGACTGGACATGACCTGTCCCAAGTGACATTTATGTATGATCTCGATACATCATCATAAAATATGTATGTGATTATGTATTACACAAACAACAACAATTCTTCTTTTAGATAATGTAATTTGTTACTAGCAGTATCCTGAACACTTCTTGTATTCCTTAAACTTAAAAATGTCGCAATTTTTTTAGTGTCTACGGTTGACTAACTTGCATACTTTGACCGACTAATTGGTAAAAATCTTAGGAATTAGATGCTCATTTCCATCTAATCTTTTAAAGTGCATCAAAGAACTTAATTAGCATTCCTTTCTCCTGGATATCACTGCGCTGATTTTACCAGCATTAAGCAAAAAAAAATTCTATTGCATTCATCTTAATGGCTTTGGCTTCGGAATGACCCTGGTCCGGTAACCCGGTTCATATCAAAATGAGGATCACATGACATCCTCTTCAATGACGTTCACGTGATTCAGTAGGTAGGTTTCGTAGATACTCTCAACTTAATCTTAGAAGGAATCTTTGTAGTTTTGTGACGTACATTAGGGTACCTGTATCATAGGATAAGATCTTATCTACTTGTTAGATACTTATCGAACCATCTGTGTCGTCTTTTTATCTGTACAGGAAAGAGTAGGCTGCTTCTGAAATTCTAGAGATATTGACTAGGCGTGATTTGAGTACAATCTTACCTTACAGCCTTGAGTGCCCCCCTAGTGCTGTGCTATCTCTAAGCCAGTCAAAATATGAAGAATGAACTCCAAGGAAAAAAGCTGAAATCAAACCTTTTGTATTTCATCTGAAGGTAGAGACAAGATAAATATATAAATATAACATACTACATAACCGGTATAATTAGAGTACATTATCTTGCAATTTTTGACCTTTTGAGGAGGAACACCCTAAAATCTTAGCAATCGATTAATTTACTGATTCTAAACAAATTATTTAAGGTTTACGTAACCTTATTCTTTGGTTTAAGCGAATGCTAGACATTGCCCTGCCTGCCCTTGACCATGATACCTGCAAAGGTGTCAAAACATCGGGACCTAAAATTTAACTAAAATGAACCGCGACATTATCCCTAAGCTGCCTCGGTGGCCTAGTGGTTCTAAACCCGACTGCTACGCTAGAGGTCTACTAGAGGTCTTGGGACTCGATTCCCAAGACGACCAAGGTGTTATTGGTTTTTTCTATGTAATTCTCAGTAGCAGGTCGGAGTATGGATTTGTGCCCTGTTAATGGCACTAGACTCGCTCACTATTACATGAGACCAAAACATATCGGCGAACTGTGGGATACAGGCGTGATAGTATGTTAAGTTATTATCCCTAATAAGTAAATTATTTTTTCAATATTTCCAGGTTGTTTATACAGGAAGGAGGAAATAAGGATACATTTGTTAATTACAAATACATCCTGATTAAACTATTCTAACGATTAATATAAATCTTAAGTTTATGTGTTTTAATAATAGAAAATAAGGATATATTTGTACCTATCAAAACACATAAAGTTAAGATTTATATTTATTGTTGTGATGATTTTATAGGTTATTTGTTTGATGTACCTTAAAATAAAATTATGTGCAGTTTGCAACCTTCTGAATTTTAAATGAACCTATATTTTATAGTTAAATCTTCAGCCATTGTCGTCACTGGAGGGCAAAGGCCTCCCTTTCTTTCTTCCAATTCTCCCGGTCTTGAGCTATTGTATTACATAATGCTGAAAAGGACTCAAGCTCGTCCCGCCATCTCTTTCTGGGTTGGCCACTAGGTCTTTTGATGTTTTGTGGAATCCTAAATGTAGGTAAATAAAATAGTCTCCATATGAATAATACATAATCCAGAGCTTCTTTAATACATTTATCGCTATTTTTATCTTGCAACGATCGTGTTCATTATTCGCTTCAATTGCCATTGACAACATGCAGTATTGTGACGGACACTTTAGCAATTGAATACAAAGAATATCATACACACATGGGTCAAACTCGGAAGACGTGTTATATATAATATATCTAATATACCTGGGTATCGACACGCGTAGCAAAACCGCAAGTATGTTCACGAGTAAGAAAAATAACAAAAAAATATATGCCTCGCTTATGTACAAAACAAATTATATTGTATAACAATAGAAAGTGATTCTAAATTAATGTTAATTGAAGACATTAAGGTTGGAAGTCCTTAGGGTATAAAAATACCATCATTGTCTAGGATCATCTTCTATGAGTTCTGTAATATTACCAATATCTGAGCAATAAAAGAATTTTACGAAGCTTTGTCAGAAGTCACTTAGAATATTTTTAAGCCTGGAAGAGTGAACGTTTCCCGAACAAGATGACTTCATCCTTAAACCATCGCCAAAACCACCCCAGTATTTCTGCGATACTCTAGAAAAGAAAACCTACATACTACCTCACGAAGTGTGGAATTAAGTGCGCTATTTAAACATATTTATAAGATTTATCACTTTTATAGAGTCCTGAGTCCGATAATTAGGCTCGTAAAAATGCAAAATTTAGTCACTTTCAGTGCAGACGATAAGCATTTGTTACGTAGGTTTACATAGATAAATATATATCAAATAGCTACCTACGCTAAACTAAACAAAGATAAGCTATAATCACTAATTGATAGTACAGCGATCCACTTTCAGTACATAATATACTTGGTCATCAGGATGTGGTTATACTCAATATTTATTTTTACATTATTAAGTCAATATGTAGTAGGTGAGTTAGCGGGTTTTTTTAATAATATGCAATGTTTTGTTAATTTTAATATCTTGTAAATCTATTTATTACGAAATCGTTAGCTAACAATGAAAAAGACAATAATCAGGACTCAAATCGTATTGTACAAACAGAATAATGTAATTTTGAAACAAATATTTATTTCTCAAAAACAAAACACTGCTCATAAACATATGTAATTATTTGTACAAAATGATACAAATTACTTTAGAACGAAAATATTAACCTTTATTTTTCAATGATTTTTGCACGGCAATGACACAAATTTGTTTGAAAAGGACACGTTTCGGGACGTTTTATTGACAAATTTAACCTTTGGGTATGTAACAAGATTCACAAACAGACCTAACATCTGGTAATCATTATTGTAGGTCAATTTGGTCCGTATAAACAAGCCTTCAACTATGTGGACGTGAGGGAAGGAGCTCATATGTTTTACTGGTTGTACTATACGACTGCTACTGAAGACTACACGGAGAGACCCCTTGTGGTATGGCTGCAAGGTGGCCCGGGCGGCTCTTCTACTGGGATCGGGAATTTTGAGATCTTAGGGCCGCAAGATGTTTATTTACAAGAGAGAAACTACACTTGGGTATGTATTTTGTAAATGGTAATATCGATAATGTATGTAACCTAATCCCTGAAACACTTTGACACTATATTTATGCTTGCAGTCGAATAAAAGCCTTGATAGTCCAGCTCAAAAGAAAAACAGTTCTTATCAGACTGTATCTGCTCTATCATTACTTACCTCATTAGTAAAGTTACTTATTTTTATAGGTAAACAACTTCAACGTGCTCTTCGTGGATAACCCTGTAGGCACTGGCTACAGTTACGTGGATAACGAAAGATATTTGACAACGACCAACGATCAAATAGGTTAGTAGTACAAAAATAAAGGAAATAGTATGATATAAAAAGCTATTAATAAAATTAATATTAATAAAAATCTAAACTTTTAAACAGCTCTAGACTTCGTTGAGCTCATGCGAGGATTTTATGAAGATCATCCAGAATTCAATGGCGTTCCACTATACATTTATGGGCAATCTTATGGAGGGAAGATGGCTATCGACATGGGCATACGGATTCGCGAGGTACGTTAAGAATGACGTAGGCACGTAACGTTGTTTTCACACGTCACACGCAACCCAAAGTTTTACGGAACTCATGTGACATGGAAATACTTGTAAGTGCTAATTAGTTGTTCCTTGCAAATGAGAAACATGTGATACTATGATGAAAAAAAACAATTCCGCTAATCCAAAACAAGAACTATAGGTGAAAATTGTTTTTATTAGGCGGAGCAAGCGGGTACGATTGGTTCTAAGCTAAAGGGAGTTGCGATGGGCAATGCGTGGATATCTCCTGTTGATGCGACTCTTACCTGGGGCCCTCTCCTACTGGCAGCGGGTCTAGTAGACCAAGCAGGACATGATGCGATCCAGGCCTCAGCCAGGGAGGCTGAGCGATTGTTCAACGAAGGCTTATACACTAATTCTACATTACAGTGGTCTAACACCCAGAGAACAGTTTTCCAGCACACTACAAGCGTAGATTTTTACAATATTCTCACAAAAATGCCAGTTACCTTTTTAGGAGATACCACGAAAAGCGCTTTTGGTAAGTGATACTTTAAAAGTTTGGTAGGCTCGTAGACTAGATAAAACAGGTTCTAGGCCATAATATTAGTCTATTATAGCCAGCTCGTTTCTCCAGACCAGATGATTGGTCACATAGTTCAATATTTAACCTCATTGCTTAGTTTATAAACCATTGTGTAGCTATTGTGAAAATAATCATAACCGCTTGAGTCGACAATCATTATTATTCCCTGGTAAAACTACTATACAAGTAATTACTTTATTACATGAGTTTTTTTTTTTAATTTACCTGTACAATAAATGTAGAGAAATAAAAAAATAAACACAATTTCAGAACTTTCAAGAGAAATGTTGATTGAGAATAAACCGTACGCATCATCTGGGAACGAGAACGAGAAGCAAGGGAGAGTCATTAGCCTCAGCCATTTCATGAACAATGACGTCAAAGCTGCCTTAAACATCCCGGATCACGTGGTGTGGGGCAATCAATCTAATGCAGTGTTCGACTACTTACGCGGAGACTTTATGAAACCAGTCACAGAAGGGAGTAAGTAATAGTAAATTGAAAAAATATCTTAGACTTAAAAAAATCATAACGAAAGAATTGAAAGTAAAAATCTTCTCTAATTACTCTTTATAATTTCAGTTGAAAAATTGCTGAACGAAACGGACATTATATTGACGAAATATAACGGAAATCTTGACTTGATTTGCGATACACCAGGTAAAGAATTATAACTTTAATCACCTAAAAAGTTTAGCTTTATATAAATCAAAAGAACCAACTGAAACCCTTAATCTAACAATAATCTAGAAAATCAGGCAATGTAGCACAAACTCAAGACTTCTTTCCGACTTTTTCCTCTTCATACCTATAAAGAAGGATCCTACTACTTGTAACGCATGCCAATACCAAGTCAGGCCACAATACGATTTATGAAAACAATCCCTGGCTAAACAGTTACAAAAAAAACTCATAATTATCTCTGCTAGATCTTGTACTCTTCAAATAATTCCAACATATAAGTCACATTTAATTTCGGGCAGGTAAGTATGTCAAGATTAACATTTCAAATGTTTTATCATAGTTTGAATTTGTTTGATAGGACAGTATTGGTAATTTTAATCCCCGATAGCTAGTGATTTCTTTATCGTTAATTTAGTTTAGCAATTAAGTGGAATGTGATAGGGAAAGTGTTATATCTAATAATAAGATATTCCGCAATGATGTCTATTCAGTTTTTTAAATACTCCGCTATTAATAAGTATCTCTTTAGTAACTTGAAAATAAAAACTAGCATAAGCTCATATTTCTAGTAAAGAATATTATAATATGACCAATAGTTGGCTGTAAGGTATTTTCATTTGGATATTCTTATGAGAATTGGAACCATTTAGATAAAAGATGATAGCACCATAGTAAACATTGTAACGTAACTAATTCTTACAGGTCAACTATTATGGGTTGATCGTCTGAAATGGCATGGCGCTGAAGCTTACAAGCAAGCCCCGCGTCTTCCCATCTGGGAGAACGGGAAATTAGAAGGGTACTACAAGGCTTACGAAAACTTCCGGTTCTTCTGGATTAATGTAGCTGGACACAGTGTAAGTAAAACAAGAAAATTAGGTATTTACCACTTAAATAACTGAGGTTTATAAATGCATCCATAAATACTATTAAAAATGCGTATTTAATTTACAGGTACCAAGGGACAACCCAGCTGGAAGTAACGCATTTCTTCGTGACATGACGACGTTTGGATGATTTTTTTAACCTAAATTATGTAATAAAAATATAACATTGTACCAGTTGCGTGTTTTTTTTTCAACATCACATGTCAGAATTAATTCTACCCTCCTGATTAACAACATGAATAATTATTAAACGTGTCCTGAAATGTGGATCGCATGGATCCTAGACTAGACACACACCCTTCTCATCACGTGGTTGCTTAGTAACTGCCAAGGGCAGACTCAGAACATTACGTAGCAATTGTGCTCACTTGAGTTGAGCCGACCAAACCACTAACGTAAGCGTTTCCGAAGACTTTATCCAGGGTATGAGAAAATGATAGAACAATTCCTTATAATTAAGTTCGAATGGTTTCGGGTACTGTACCTAAAACATTTATGGTATTAATACCTGTATCTATATAACTTATGATACCTGAACTAGCAGACGATTAGATCTAGCTTCATAAAACGAAAAGAGCGCAAGTCTCATTCCGAGTCTTGTAATATTACAAATCCATGCCCAGAAAACATCAAATGCTTGAACACATAAACATTAAACACATGAAATTCATTATATATGTAGGTGGCAAATGAACTTGATGAATTCTGCTGCAATAGAAAGGAAAGAAAGCCCAGTGGTGTGAAAGTGAATGAACTACCTACTAGGCCAACGCAATATCCTATTCGACCAAATGATGACGTAGATAATATAATTATTATCTTAACGAAATAGGACTGTAATCAGCTCATAATTGATTACTTATATTATTGCATTAATACCATAGCTTGACTTGTAGGTACTGAACGTACTTACATTTATATGCTAATATAATCTAGCAAAATGGTGAAAAAGAGAACTGTTATAATAATAATATGTACTGTGTCAGCTGCTATTGTGTTGGCTGGGCTAGGTGTTCTCATCTGGTGGCTTGTGACTAGGGACGATAGCTACAGTGTAACCCGTAAGTAACCTACTGTACTATTTTAGCAAGACAATTGAGAGATCTTCTTTTCTTTTTTTATTTGGTGGAGATGGTTTTCTTCAGATCTTACTAGCCCGAAACGTAGACGGATCGAGGGATGTTAAATTTAGATTATAACCTGTAGCTATTTACTATCTGTTGTCTTATGTCTTCAATGCGCCTTTTACCATAAAGGTATGCTTGTTTTATTCATTTTTTTTCGATCAGTCTAGATGTATGTCTAAGCTCCTATCACTGCACCAGTCAAAATTGAATAATGTTATTTACTGACACTGACTGGCTTCTACTTTTGTGACCAAAAAAGAATTATAAAAGACTGAAATAAATAACTGATGACTCTAGAACACACTTAATTTTAATTTTTTGGTTGAAAATGAGATAATTACCTAGTTGGAAGGTTTTTTCTTTAATATTAATACAAGACGAAGGAAACCATAGCCATAACAAGGCCTAGAATTATTAACTAGAGTAGTGCGTGCAGTGATAAAGATTACTTTCCCAATTATCGCCTAATAAAAGTCGATAAACTCAAATATTTATGTTGTTATCTAGTGCACGAGACATGTAAAATTTCTATACGATAACATAATGTAGGGTACTCATCCCAGGCAATAAATAAAGAAGGAAAATCATTTGTTTTACCTACAAATTACATGATTATTGAAGTAATTTAACAAACTAATACAACATAATTTAAATTGTACGTAATGACATACTTTTAGTTGCAAAAAATACAGTCACGAGTTATAATGAGCAGCATAAAAAGTTACTACTAATGTTCGTTAGCGTTTCAAAGTTGACGTTATTAAATCTGACATCCTCAATTCGACATCAAGCAGAATTATGTTATTTATATCGCATACATTTCCTGTAACTTATCCACAGCAGAAATTTCGATATCTAGCTTTGGCGATGTTTTTCTATCACCACGAAAACAGTTCAAACCACATTCATCTTTATGTCGAAAAATCTTTTCCAGAGTTAAGTGGTAGAGGCATCGGTTACTCGAGATACACCGCGGCTCTCACCACGATACATGAAGTTGGTGACATGTTCTGGTGGTTCTACCCCACCCTCGCCGCTTCCGGAACCTCGAGACCATTAATATTGTGGCTAGATGGCGTCACTGGCGTACCACCCAGTCTGTCAGCCAATCTGGGCATGTTTGGCCCCTACGACTTAACTTTTACTAAAAGGAACAACTCGTGGGTAAGTCTCCGGTATTAATATTGTTAAATTTCGACTTGCTTAGGTTACTCCTAGTAAAGTTCCTAATAGCTTTTTAATGACTTCAATGCCTTAGCTTACCTAGCTTACTTACCGGTATACAAACAACGCGGTAAGTAAGCTAAAGCATGAGGCAAATAGAACCGACCAAAATGAAGATTTTTTATACTGAAATCTAAAAGTAAATAACAAGTAACTCGTGTCCAAAAATATTAACTGAATATCTGAAATTATTAACTCTAATCTCCGACCGTTATTTTACAAAATTTTCATTTGTTTATTTACAGGTCGAACAATATAATTTACTGTTTATTGATGCACCTTTGGGTACAGGTTTTAGTACACCCTTGTCTAAGGATCATATACCAAAAACTATAGAAGAAAATGGTGAGACTTTATACTTCCTACTCACTTACATTGCGATTAACCAAACTCAAACATCAACTAACAAATATTTACATTAGTGTAAAACCGCTTTTGATAATGAAACCATTGCAAGTTAAGAATTAGTATTTTTGTAGTTCAAACAATGTAGCTAGTAGCAATGTAGATTGAATTAGATGATTAGTATTCAAATTAAATAAAATTGTGTAGATAAATTAGATTGGAGAGCAATTTAGTTCACTATTTATGAATATAGAGTATAGATAAGATAAGTATCTAAGCATGGGGAATCCGAATAAAATGATTTAGTCTTGAAAGATAAGAAGCGAGTTAGTCTTCTTTATTTATCCTCAAAACTGCACAGTAAGAGCTTATTTTCTTTCAAAAAGCACCTTATTATCATCTCCTCCTACTTTACAGCTGAACATTTAGCGACCACTCTGAAATCGTTCTACAGCGTACATAGTTCATACCGTAATGCTCCGTTATACATTTTTGGACAAGGATCTGGGGCCCAATTAGCAGTGGCTATGGCAATCGAACTACAGGTATGGCTATTACATATCATAATTTTACTCCTCAATTCTTCTATTGCATGGGTCATGTATCGTAGCATGTAAGTACCAAGTTGACAAAGCCAGAAAGATAACAACAACTACACAAATCTACAACATAACAAAAATCAGATTCGCAAAGCAGAAAAATATTGGTTACCTTTGTGACACCTCTATTTCAGAATCATAGGCGTCTTAACCCCCGTGGCGTGGTAATAGCCAACGGTATCATATCACCAGCCCTGGCTATGACAAAACTTGGTTTCTATCTCGAAGAACTCGGATACATCGCTGATAATGGCCGCCCTGCTATAGAAGCCTTAGCCAGTGAGACATCTGCTTTAGTAAGCAGTGGAGATTACAGAAATGCTTTTGATAAATTTGCTTCTTTGGGAGAGTTTGTTAATGAAAACGCTGGAGCCGTAGCAGTTAATCTTGGCCATATAGTTGAGAAAAAAACTAACGACTCTTCTGCTTCACGAGGTAAGTTAGAGCTATACGAGATATACATACATATCCAATAAATCTTTATTATTTATATTTCTTTTTTTTTCTAGATTATTTCGGTCAATATGAGTACTTACGGCAAGTCTCCAATTCAGATCTTGATATTATGAACGTTGTCGTTGCACATGCTTTGGGTATGCCGACAAACGTAACTTATGACGCCGGACGAGAGGATGTCATTGACATCTTTAAAAGCACCTTCATGATCCCGGCTACAGAGAAAAGTATACTTGTTAATATTCTGGCTTTTCTAAGAATTCCGCTTTTTCACTTAATCACTAGCGAATTGCTTTAATTCAAGAACTCTTTCTTTTACAGTTGAATATCTTCTTCAGAACACAGATGTCTCTGTTTCCATTTATAACGGTAATTTGGACGCTGTATCAAACACACCAGGTATATAAAGTGGAAGTAATTATGAAACTAAGTCAGCACTTTACTTAGTGACAAAATCGATTTTTTATTTATTTATTATTAATAGAAAAACCTACTCGAGTATGATTCATTCTTGGCATTTATTTAGTCCTATACAATTTTGTAATCATGTATTTATTTCAATCATGGTTTGTAATAATAATGCACAACACGAGCCTCAGCTGTGATCTAATCACGATGTTATTACAACGTAAAGTTTCAAATAATTACAGACAACATAATATCATAAAGTACCTAATATTCTATTTTGAACAATAATTTATAGAACCCTGAGTTTTCAAATCTTATTCGCACGTATTGGTATTCTTTCAGGTCAATTAGAATGGGTCGAAAATCTTCGATGGCCCGGGCAGGAAGAATTTAAAAACAGGCCTAGACAAACGCTTATTGTCAATAGTCTTCTTGAAGGCTACTTCCGGGAAACGCCAAGACTTAAGTTCTATTGGATGAATGCTGCTGGACAATCGGTAATATAAGTTTAATTATCAATAATTTATGAAAAAGTGACATTCAAATAAATATTTATGTGTTTATTTTCCGTTTGCAGGTACCAATCGACAGCCCTTCAGCTATTAATGTGGTTCTGAGAAGGATAACAGAGACTTAACAATTTACTCAAATGTTGTGAATATAGGTAGTACTTACCTATTTATATCACGATTCTGTTTTATTTAAAAGGCTTTTTCCTTCTTCTTCCTGCATTGAATTTAGATCATTATACTTTGATAGGACCCATCAGTTTTCTTTTACACATACCTGCAACCCGTGGCCAATATCAATGCCAAATGGTAAACAAATCGCAAAATAAAAATACAAATTTCAAACAATTTAGCTAGCTAAGTACTAAGCAGAGGAAAACCCAACACCATCAAACGCCGGTTGTAGGTAACAAAGCGGCAACGTGGCGCGTTGGACGACGGCGCATACGCTACAAACTACTTATTACTTTTCTCTATGCTACAAACAATGTGTGCAAAGGGTGGAGTCGAATTAAAAAATGTAGTCTAAACTATAGCTTCGATCTAATAAGGTACTTATAGCCTGAGATTTGTCCCTATTCGTGAACATGTGACATAGAGGAAATCTAACAGGTCGTATCAACCTTGTATAAATTATTTTGCGATAAATAGAAAACAATAAATGTACGTAGGAAACAAAGTTAATCATCAGGTAAAAGATAGTTATAATGGAAATTATTTAAATAATTTTATGTATGGCTATAGACCAAAAAAAAAATTGGAAAAGGTCAAGTACATACCTCTATATAAAATAAGTAACAGCCCAGCAATCAGCATGCCAGGCTCTACCGAAAATGGAAGAAAAAAATCAGTGTTTTTTTTACATGGGCTTGTGAGGGTTCAGTCTACTTATAAGCATAGCCTAAAGCCTCTCAAGCGAGATGAACACTATGAAAACGGTGTATCAGATTCTGGAGAGTCGTTATTCTATACGATCATTACAGAATATTATTATAGGCAAATGTAAGATAGGAAGTAACTCTTTCATGTTGTAGGTATCTTACCTATATCTCAGCCCTACCACGGTTGTTTCAACAGTTTTTTTTTTTTTAAGTCGGTTAGCAATCACGCAAACGCACGCAAAATATTTGTCAATTTTTGTCTCAATATCATTTTGCAAAAATAATTCAGTCTAGTGGATCTCTATCTATCTGGAGTCTAGTGGTGGATATAGCCAAAAATTCTAAATTCTCACAAACGAGACAAATAAAAGAAAATAAATCAAAACCAGGAGTGGGAGAAAGTACTATTTTTAAACAAATTGTTTTATTGTATTTATAAGGGAAACTTTATGTATGTCATTTTACGTTTTGGAACGATATCATTCAATTTGGCTCAATGCTCAAGTATTTCATTCACAAAATAAATTATACTCTGTGATTGTCATTTCAATGTCAAATAAGCTTTATTCAAGCTGTCAGATAGTTTAGAACATAGAGATATATATACACATGGAGTGAGCATATTCTACTATATGAATAATAGTTATACAAATATCCATCGTATCGACGCGCACATGTCAAAAAGCTTTTTGTCTCTTTTTAACTAAACAAGAAATGAATTTGTAAAGAGAGAGAACTAAATGTCTGACAGGGACCAAATTTGGCAACACTGTTGTGGAATGTCACCTTCATGTCATTGCGTGCCGGTCGCCATTGTAAGTTCCAAAAGTACTTGTGTTGTTTGTGGTAGTTGTGCTGTCAAACAGATGCGCGCTCAAAATATTTTTGTGGATTTAAAGAGAAATACGTATTGTAATTAGTTATTTTGGTGTTTTGAGTTTGATCAATAGTAGGAAAATCATGCCCTCGTGTTGCATAAAACAGTGTGGTGCGAGGAAAAGCAAAAATCAGCCTAACTTGACATTGCACAAGTAAGTAACTAATTTTCACTAATTCATTCGAATGTTGTAGAATGTATTGTTATAAGATAATCTTTTTGAATATTATTGAAACCTGTGTCATGTTTATATGGCTCATATCGTTATTATTTCATTTCTTTCTTCATTTCTTTGTATTGTTTACAAACAATAATAATTATCAAGTACGGCTAGTGATGTGCGATGTTCGCATACCGTAAGTATCGATAAAATTAATAAAGTGTGTAAAATACATTGAAATTATATTTTAATCCACAGATTTCCTGCAAACGAAATTTCAAATAAGAAATGGATGGAAGCTATTGGTTCTGAAAATATAAACCCAAGACATAAAATATGACATGTCTGCTCCATGCACTTTGAATAATTATAGTGACCATAGTGATCTTTACTCAGAAGACTCGAGGTGGCCTTCAATACGCCTCCAACGGAGTCATAAACATTATAAAGAATCTCACTGACCAGGAAAAACCAGAAAACTATTATTTATATATTTTTAAGTTTCTGACGGACTATTATGACAGCGAAAAAATATTATACTCGCCACACAACATAGAGCATAACATCAACCATAGGCTGTTGCTTGTGAAATCTATAATGCCTTCATAGACATAAGGTTTCGGTACAATGCTAACTATTTTAATAAGTTAATTTTGTTTAGAAACGAATAAATGCCTTTTTTACACTAGAAATTGTTTTATTTTACATAATTTGTTGTTTAAAAAGTGGGTAGGTACATAAAAATAAATAAACTAGCCCGTGTAACAGGTGGGTTATATTCAGATAATTCCACTTGATTTAGTAGTTTTTTTTTTGTTACTTTGTGGCAGATGACAATTTTGGGTAATAGCTTAAATAACACTCAAAGTTAAATATCGATATCTAGCGCGTTTCAGGCAGTTACAACCCTAAGAAAGGCAGCCATCTTAATTGCCCAATTTTTGTAGGTATGCACGTTCATTTCGTAGGTATGGCAAGTCCATTTAGGTTTCTAAGTCAGTGGTTTAGAAAATTCCAAACGAAATTGTACACTTATGTAATGGAGAATTCTAAGACTATATTCAGTTTTAATTCAACGTACTTACTATAAATTAGTTTAAAAATAAGTGTAATTACTGGGCCTGGTGCTCAGATATATTTTGCTTCGCTGTTTCTATTCATTGAAATATTGTGCCAATAACGTACCTTAGTGTAATATTTAACTTAGAAAAATGGCTGATATACTTGATATATTAGAGTTAGAGCAACCGACAGCGGAGATTAGTCGGGACAGTATTATACATGGAGATAAGGTAAAGAAGAAGTATGTGACGGCGAAAGCTGTGAAACGCCCTGAGGGTATGCACAGGGAGGTATTCGCATTGTTGTACCATGACAACAAAGATTTGCCGCCTCTGCTACCTACTGATACAGGTGATTAAACACTAAATTTGTTGTTTTAGATACAAAAGACATCACATATACAGGCAACCACTTTCACAGTACATGAATATTAGTATATAAAATCTGTTAAGTAATGAATTTACACATCATGTATTGTTTGCATTTTCTAAAAAGTTTTGCTGTTACATGTGAAATATTCTTCATTTCCAGGCAAAGCATATAAACAAACAAAAGCCAAGCTTGGTATGCGAAAAGTAAGAAAATGGGTTTGGGCACCATTCACTAATCCTGCTCGCAAAGACAATGCGGTCTTTCACCATTGGAAGCGAGCTTCAGATGAGGCCAAAGAGTATCCATTTGCTCAGTTCAATAAGGTAATATAATTATATCAATGGTGTTACAATAAAAAAAAAATTAAATAATAATTTTGGAAACTAACTTACTTATGTATTTTTAGCAAGTCGCAATACCTTCTTACTCGGAATCAGAATATAATCAGTATTTGAAATCAGAAGACTGGAGTCAAGCAGAGACTGATCACCTGATCGACTTGTGTCAACGATTTGACCTGCGGTTCATAGTCATACATGACAGATGGGATAGGGCAGCTTTCAGAGACCGCAGTGTGGAGGATTTAAAGGAAAGATACTATGGAATATGCACTACATTGAGCAAAGTAAGTTTACTATAAAATTTAATGAATATCACACATATTATTTGTACAAAATGCATTTGATTGATGATTTTAAAGTATAGACTTCATAATATAATATTCTATTTTCTAGGTAAAAACAAATCCTTGGTCTAACACAGTCACTATGGTGAATGGTGAGAAACGCATTTATCACTATGATGCTGAACATGAGCGTAAGAGAAAAGAACAACTTAGAAGATTATTTGACAGGACTCAGGATCAAGTAAGTTTAACATTTCTTCACTACCTTTTACCTTAATTATTTGTATATTTTAATCTACTTACGAAATATTTATTTAACATAGTATTTTAGTTCATTAAACTTACCTATCTCATTATAATGACAATAATTCTTGGTTTTTAGATTGATGAAGAACAAATGTTGTTAGCTGAACTGAAAAAGATTGAAGCCAGAAAACGCGAAAGGGAAAGAAAGACACAAGATTTACAGAAGTTGATATCTCGGGCAGACAGTGGTAATGTGCCGCCTGTGAGCCAAGTGAACAATACTAACGAGGGCACCAGCACGCCTTCGAACACAGCCTCCAGTATAGCCAGGCGTCACGATAGGAAGCTGCACAAGAAGAAGATCACGACGCAACAACGCCCTGTTAGGGCTGTGGAAAGTGTTGTAAGTTATTTTGCCTAACACAGAACACTATTCTTTTATTACAATGTAAATGAAAATAAATACCATTGGATACTGTACCCAGTAAAGTGAGTTGATAAGCACAGAATTAATCCAGCCTATAAATGTCCCACTGCTGGGCACAGGCCTCTTCCCATATAGAGAAGGCATGAGCATTGATCACCACGCTTGCTCGCTGCAGGTTGGCGATTTCAGATCCCAAAGTTTTGAAATCCAGGTTTCCTCACAATGTTTTCTTTCACCGTTTGTCAGAAGTGTCTTAGAATAATTAAGAAAGTACATATAACTTTGAAAAAGCCACATTCATACTTGCCTGGGTTCGAACCTGCAACCTGCTACAAATCCGTTCATTGAACCGCTAGGCCACCACGACATTTTAAGCACAGAAAGCCAGGTAAAATATAGCATTCAGTAAAAACCAGTAAGACTGGCAACCAAAACCATTATAGCTTGTGCGCACTATAAGATTTCTGATTATACTAATGTTTTATTTCACAGTTAAGTCCTGCTCTAGGTATATTGGCTATATACGTACACACTTAAAATGGGTACCTAAACTTGGAAAAATTATCTGAAATTAAAGTTAAATAATAAGCAGTGTCGAAATTATAAGTAAATTTAAAATATATCTTGTATGTTGCAGACTGTAGAATGGTCAGGGATAAAGTTCCCTGAAGCGCGCGGCACTGGTGTCTGGTTGCGATCCCAACGCATGAAGCTGCCCCCTGGTGTTGGACAGAGGAAGACAAAGGCTATAGAACAAGAGCTGAGACTTATGAATATTGGTATGTTACCCAAAAATTATAGTAACTACATAACAACTAAACTATACCTAATTAAAACTTAAATATAAATGAAACTATGTATCTAAATTCTTAATATGAAGAAGCATTTAAAAATAAATTGATAGGAAACATGACCAGAAGGCTACCAGCATTGTTTTATACACATTCTTCATATTTTTATTGAGTATCTCTAAGTGTATTTATGAAGATTACCTATATACTTTTGTTACAGATATTTCTCCAACTCCAACGGAAGCCATATGCAAACATTTCAATGAGTTGCGATCAGATCTTGCTCTGGCATTGGACTTGAAGAATGCTTTGGAATCATGCGAGTTTGAACTACAAGCTTTGAGACACCAGTATGAAGCTTTGAACCCAGGAAAGGTATGTAGTTATTTAGATCATCAACATTAAACACCCATTTTCTGACCACCTTCTGCTTACCACAGTATAAGTTGCCTAATATTATTTTCATAATACAAAAATTATAAAACCTACCTTTAATACTTTTTTAGTTTGAATCCTGTGTAATTAGGGTGACACATCTATATCAATATGGATTAGTTCTATTTATCAAATGATGTTATTTGATAATCCATCTAGTTAAATCAATTTATCAGTATAAGTACAATTTATCAGAATATTCTATTTATTTTCAGACACTGACTATACCTCCTTCAATCTGCAACATGGTGGCTGACAATGAACCCAAGCCAGTCGGGGAAATCATTGATGTTGTTGGCTCCCCGGGGGCATTGAACTCAACCATTTAGCATTACAAGTCTTCACTGAAGGATACCAAATGAGTTTCCCTCGAGTGATTAAGATTGTTAAAGTGCAAAATGAACACTATGTAGTAAGATAGTAATTTAATGAAGTTTTAATGTAATAATAGTGTATTATATTAATATTATAGAACGGGGATTAGCGCGAACATGCATAAATAAATACCTTCAGGGCTTGACGTTTCGACCAGGTTACACCGGCCGTGGTCGCAAGCAGACTATACTAGTCTATACTATACTAGTCTGCTTGCGACCACGGCCGGTGTAACCTGGTCGAAACGTCAAGCCCTGAAGGTATTTATTTATGCATGTTCGCGCTAATCCCCGTTCTATAATATTAATATAAACATGCAGCGCGATAGTTTAAAAGTTATTAATAGTGTATTGTACGCAATCTACTATAATATCTTTGCCTAATCATAACCATCTGCTTGTAATTGAAACATTATTGTAGATTTAATAATGGATATTCTTGGACAGTAATAATCAATATTTCATCTTGTAGCAGTGTTGTGAATAAAGTGTAAACAAAAATGTTTGTAACCAATAAATATAGTGCACAAAAAAAAACAATGTTTTTTTTATATTGTCAATTTATTTAAGTATCTTTAACTAAATAGCTCCTTTGGGAGCTCCATAAGCATCAGGCATTCTCTCTATTGTGTATTTGTGTTCAGCGACATACATTATTGGAACTCCTGGAATTTTTCGTATTCTCCTCTTCAAATCTTTGTCATTAGTAGCTACTATGTACGACTTATGCTGTGTTACCCTTTGTACAATACAGTCATCAGCATAAGTACCCTTGTGAAGGCATGTGATTCTCTCAAATCGTGGATCTTTTATAATTCTCAGAGCAACACGATATTTCCGGCCAAGCTTTTCTAATTCAGCAAGTACACAATCTGTTATGTATGGAATGCATTTGGCATATAAACAATCCATCATACTCTGAACAATGTCTAACTTGTTTTTTATTGAGAAATTAACAAAGTTTGTGTCAACTAGAATGTGATAAGGTGGGCCCAACTGTGTGTTGTATTGAAAGAATAATGCTGAACTTGCTTGTGGTGCTTCACGAATTTTTAACTCATTTGGATCAATTTTTTTCTTTTTCTCAAGTCTTTCGGTAGGTTTGATCCTGTTGTCTTTGAGGCTTATGAGCTTTTTCATTTTAGCAAACTTTCTCTCAACAATTTTCCTAGTTTTTCGTTGTTTACCCTTTAAAATAACACAATTGTTAAACATGCAGTCTAAAAACATTAAGTACCATAAAATTCAACGAGAACTATAACATAACTTACCATGATTATCAATAAAGTATTTTCTATTATTTTATTTCTGTTGCAGTTTATGGGATTTAATCAAAATACTGAATACACAATAACCTAAATATTGACGATGAGGTTATAATCATAGAGATATATATACACATGGAGTGAGCATATTCTACTATATGAATAATAGTTATACAAATATCCATCGTATCGACGCGCACATGTCAAAAAGCTTTTTGTCTCTTTTTAACTAAACAAGAAATGAATTTGTAAAGAGAGAGAACTAAATGTCTGACAGGGACCAAATTTGGCAACACTGTTGTGGAATGTCACCTTCATGTCATTGCGTGCCGGTCGCCATTGTAAGTTCCAAAAGTACTTGTGTTGTTTGTGGTAGTTGTGCTGTCAAACAGATGCGCGCTCAAAATATTTTTGTGGATTTAAAGAGAAATACGTATTGTAATTAGTTATTTTGGTGTTTTGAGTTTGATCAATAGTAGGAAAATCATGCCCTCGTGTTGCATAAAACAGTGTGGTGCGAGGAAAAGCAAAAATCAGCCTAACTTGACATTGCACAAGTAAGTAACTAATTTTCACTAATTCATTCGAATGTTGTAGAATGTATTGTTATAAGATAATCTTTTTGAATATTATTGAAACCTGTGTCATGTTTATATGGCTCATATCGTTATTATTTCATTTCTTTCTTCATTTCTTTGTATTGTTTACAAACAATAATAATTATCAAGTACGGCTAGTGATGTGCGATGTTCGCATACCGTAAGTATCGATAAAATTAATAAAGTGTGTAAAATACATTGAAATTATATTTTAATCCACAGATTTCCTGCAAACGAAATTTCAAATAAGAAATGGATGGAAGCTATTGGTTCTGAAAATATAAACCCAAGACATAAAATATGACATGTCTGCTCCATGCACTTTGAATAATTATAGTGACCATAGTGATCTTTACTCAGAAGACTCGAGGTGGCCTTCAATACGCCTCCAACGGAGTCATAAACATTATAAAGAATCTCACTGACCAGGAAAAACCAGAAAACTATTATTTATATATTTTTAAGTTTCTGACGGACTATTATGACAGCGAAAAAATATTATACTCGCCACACAACATAGAGCATAACATCAACCATAGGCTGTTGCTTGTGAAATCTATAATGCCTTCATAGACATAAGGTTTCGGTACAATGCTAACTATTTTAATAAGTTAATTTTGTTTAGAAACGAATAAATGCCTTTTTTACACTAGAAATTGTTTTATTTTACATAATTTGTTGTTTAAAAAGTGGGTAGGTACATAAAAATAAATAAACTAGCCCGTGTAACAGGTGGGTTATATTCAGATAATTCCACTTGATTTAGTAGTTTTTTTTTTGTTACTTTGTGGCAGATGACAATTTTGGGTAATAGCTTAAATAACACTCAAAGTTAAATATCGATATCTAGCGCGTTTCAGGCAGTTACAACCCTAAGAAAGGCAGCCATCTTAATTGCCCAATTTTTGTAGGTATGCACGTTCATTTCGTAGGTATGGCAAGTCCATTTAGGTTTCTAAGTCAGTGGTTATAATATTGTTTTCATTCATGAAATGTGACGGCCATCCAGACCCACAGAATAATAATAGCATAGACTAATAGTCTAGTGAGTCCTCAAGTCAGTCAGGCCACTGAGGCCAGACACCTCATGACTATAGATTTTAGTAACATAGATAATCCATTGACTGTACACAGAGAATACTATCTACGCTACTTTTGCACTTTTGATCTTCTTGTGTGTTTATGTATGTTACATACTCAAAGATCTATTTAGACCCTTTTGGACAGATCTTTTACATTATTTCATATTTTCTTCGCTGAAAAGGGTTATATCTCTATGGGGCTGTAAATTGTAATTTATTACCATTGTATTAAAGTGATAGATCTTTACTTGTTCATAAAAAAAAAGTGAAGTAAATAAAGTTGCGTTATCTATTATTTTCTTCATATTTTATTAACACCTATTACCCACTATATTGTATGTAGCTAAATGCTTCGTTTTTAATTAAAAAAAGTGATCAAATAAATCTTTAAAATGACCAACACTTTAAGCAGCGTTAATAAGTTTCTCTGTCTACGAGCCTTGGTAATCTACTTTGCTCTGTGAACGTAACTGACAAATCAGACATAACAATTGTCTTGTCAAACGTCACTAAATTCGAGACTGCTTTTTTATATTGTGTTCGACATTTTCTAACTCAAAATGTCTTCACAATTATCAGCGGTAGAGCTCCTTAACTTAGGAGACAAAGGGAGGGTTAGGCCTTTTTTGAATCAACACTGGCCCAATATTTTAGGAACAGTATTTGGAGTATGTACTGGGATATTCATTAACTTCCAAACCCGACGTCCCGTCATAAGTGGTAAGTGTGTAAATTACATAACAAAAACATTGGAAAAACACTGTGATAAGTTTGCAAAATCTATGAAATTCTGTTTATAAAATGAACTACTTATATAAATTGGTAAGATTTTGGACTTAATATATATCCGCAAAAGAAAAACGTATAAAATGATTAATACTGACGATAGGGTTATAATTTTCAAGAGACGACTTTGTTCATAAAATTTATTTGTTTTAGGCGTCCACAAACACGTTTTACTGGCAGCTGGATTTGTAGCATCTCTAAATTTATTACAAAACAAGCGTGACGCTTATTATGCTGAAAAAGACGCCGTTTTAAAACACTACGTCGAATTGCACCCTGATGAATTTGAAGAACCTGGTAAGTTGAATTCGAACCGCCAAAAATCTTCTATAAAACAGTAATATTTATATACCTTTTAAATTGTCCTTAACTTACCGTATAGCTATTTGTTAAGTACTTTATAACACTTTGTACTATTTCATTACAGCTAGACTTTCTAATAATAACCATCATAATAACAAGTAGATTTAAAACTTGATGCATACTTCTTATTTACTTTTAAGTTACCTTTTTTATCATGTGAACATTTGTTGCAGAACCTAAGAAGATTGGAGAACTTTTTGAGCCATGGGTCCCAGTTCGTTAAATTTGGTAGATGTAATTATTTAGTTTATTAATTAGAAAATGTGAATGCAACACAACACATTTGTTTTAATAAATAATTTATTCCTGTGTAACATTGTTATATATACAGTTATATTGTTGAAAAGAAACATTAGCAATTATGTTGTTATTATTCAATAAATAGAACAAATCCAACTGTGGTTCAAAATACAAAATAAAATTTGTTTTCCTTACATTATATAAATAAAATATATATGTACCATAAATGGACTTTTGAATAAGGTTGGTTGAATGTTTCTCCTTCAAATCAGTAAAATGGTTATTGTTGTACCCCATAGGTCTTTGACTGAAGTGTTTCATGATCTTTATGTCTTAGTACATAATGCTGTGCTAAAGCAGTCACATAATCAAAGCCTTCACCACAAATGGCACAGTTGTGAATCTCAAAGACTTTACTTGAGTATTGGTGAAACATATCTTTCACATTTTTCTGTTCATACAGCATCAATGATGAGTTGCTTTCAGCGATGACTGGGAGATTATTTTGCGGTTTCTCACCTATTAGATGAGGTATAAGATGGTTGACGTCTTTCATAGGCATTGGAGGATCCTTACCAACATCTATACCAATTATATCAATGTTACTGCTGTTGTTGAACCCTTCATTTTGGTCTTTCGAATTCTGTGCAACTATTTGATGTTTCTTTAATTTGTGTAGTTTCTGAAAAAAGTGTTCATAATTTGTTCATGATAAATCTGAGAAAGAAAAATGAAAAGAAAGAAAAGGTTTTGTGTCCTTCAGTACCTACCAGGTCCCTTGAGTGTACATAAGCTGATCCACATAGATCACATTTGAAGTTTTTAATACCTCTATGCTTGCTCATATGGCGAGTCAGTTCACTTGAAGTTATAAATGATTTGTTACACAATGAGCAGACCTGGAAATATTTTAAAATTGAAAAATTTTACAGTAATGATACTTATATCCCTTTTTAAGATTGAAATATTCCCTCCCTTCTTTCTAGGTTTATGCACATACATGAAGTGTGACTTACACAGAGCGCAGTAATAAATAGGGTAGTGACTTATTTCAAAATTATTCAGTTATACTTACATGGTCTCTTTGGCCTGTATGAATTTTGAGATGAGCATGAAGGTTTCCTTGTGCTGAGAATCGCTTGCTGAAATGACAAATAAAAACATTTTAATATTACATAATACCTACTCCATAAAATATTTTTCTTATTTTCTTTAGCATAATGCAAAAAAATCTATAGTCCCAAGGACATCTCTAAGCATATTATTATAGTTACCTGCACACTTCACATTGAAATGGTTTCTCTCCAGTATGTATTCGCAAGTGTATGGTGAGGTTGTGTTTCTGCGTAAATTGTCTTGGGCAGTACATGCAAACAAAAGGCTTATCTCCGGTGTGAGTCCTGCAAAAAGTAAATGGTATATAAATACGATTAGAAAGCCTAAACACCTATGTCTAATATTCTTTAGTTAATTAATTACTTCAAATTGAATTAAAGCAAAGCAGCAATCAGTTTCTCAACTTAATGTATGTATGTATGGCGGCACCCATCATTTTCAACTGCCGTTTACGTAAGTAACTATCCTATTTTTTTATCCTGATTATAAGCAGTGTGTGTCAAATTTAATTTAAATCCATTCAGTACTTTTGGCAAAGCGGCAATAAATTAGGTTTTGCTCACCTTACATGCATTTCTAGTTGTGCCTGGCATCTGAACTGTTTGTCACACTGATAACATGTGTGGTTCTGTTTAGGTTTTGGCTTAGGACCTCGCTTCTGCTTCTCTGACTCTGGTTTCTTTTTATAATTTGAATTTCTTTTTGGTTCTGGCTGTTTACATTTACTGTAAAAGAAGTGTTTTAAATTTTACTGGGTGTTTCTTTTTAATTAAATTGATTTTGTACAGTTAGAGCTTAATTTGCAAAGTTACCATACCATTTCTTTATTATTGTGGCATGTGTTGGTACCTGAAAATATTTTACTTAATTAATAATAATTCTATATTGAATTGTAAGCAAGCAGGATAATATACTTATATTATTATTAGATACTTACAATAGGATCAGTAGCTACACATGCATCATTGTACCTGTAAAAGTATTTAACTTTATGTAATAATATTATTTTATTTAGAAAAGTTTTATAAAATCATAATTTCATTGAGTAACAAACTAAGATGCTTGTATCTTGTGATAGCTATATTATTATAAGCTTTACTTTTTATTACTGATATAACATAGTAGTTGTTACTAACTAAACTTACTTGCTAGGAATCCTTAACCCTAAATATTGTCTCAGTCTTATATCTGCACTCTCACTAGTTTGTTTGAAATGGTATGCTATTCCCAGTTTGTAAATGCAATTACTACACATCTGCTCAGGTAAGCCATCATCTTTACTTATCTGAAAATTTTAAAATACACCTTTTATTCGGAGGGGAAAAAAGCATTCACCATATTTCTTTTAATATTTACCTTTATGTTACAACAATATTCGATCATATCACATAATGAAATATTGTAGTTTTTTGTAAAAACTGATGAAAGTACACCTTCTTCCAAACATATCCTACATATTTTGTTCATTTTAAACCTGCCGCAAGCCGCTATTGCGGTTGTTTACTTTAAATAATATGAGATGTATGTAAAACTTAAAATAATTACACTTGTCGTTTAACTAGTCTTATTCGCATTTAAGTGTGCATAAGCCATCATTGTATTTTATCTACTGAAATAATGAATTATTTCAAAATGAACATAAAACATGTAAATAAATAATTTTTTTGTTTAATTGTTGACATCTGATATTATGAGGATTGCTTTGACATTTGACCCATAGAGAAATATAATAAGTAGGGTAATTTGACCTACTCTCTCTCTGTTCTCTAGACTCTACATCAGTCTTATGTATTGTATTGTCTGTGGTAGAGATAGATGCGATCGTGTAGTGGTGGTTTTATTTTAATGTACATACAACGATAGTCTCAGATAGTAAGTTAAGTGTAATTATTACTAAAGCACATTGATGTAAGGTTCTAAGGTCTTGGATAAACCCATTCAAGAATTTGGAAAAGTTGAATTGGTCAATTAAACGATGACGAAAGCATACGATAGAGTGCAATACAACATACTATTAGATAAATTATATAGAATAGGGATACGCGGAAAGGCACATGAGTGGTTTAAATCTTACTTAAATAATAGAGAACATCAAGTTGAAATAGAATTCTTTAATAATAATAGCAAAGAAATACAAAATATTCGTTCTGATGTAGAAATCATCAATACGTCTATACCACAGGGTAGTGTCATAGGGTGCCTACTATTTCTCGTTTATATTAACGACCTCCCAAAGGTTTTTCAGGAACATTGTGTTTTGTTTGCCGATGACATTTCCCTCTTATTTAGCTGTAAAAATAACATAAACTTAAATGAAAAATTAGAAAATCTATTAAATAAAACAACAGTCTGGATGAATAAACACAACTTAGAAATTAACTACACAAAAACTAAACTAATGACATTCCACCCACCACAAAAATCCCCACTCACTTTTAACTTTGTATATAAAAACTCAAAAATAGAAACGGTTCAAGAATTCACTCTGCTTGGCTTAAATATAGATACCCACGTTAACTGGAAATCCCACATTTCAGAAAATTAAAAGTAAGTTATCAAAATTCACGTATGCACTCCGAGAAACAATAAAGACCACTAATTTAGAAACCGCGCTTACAACATATTATGCTTATGCCTCCGCATGGCTAAATTACGGTGTCACTCTATGGGGAAACAGCACAGACGCCCCGACTATGTTTACTCTGCAAAAGAAACTAATAAGAATCTTAGTTAACATTAAGAATACTGAAACATGTAAGCCTCATTTCCAGCAGCTTAAGATATTAACCCTCCCCAGCATATACATACTAGAAACTTGCAAATTCGTAAGAAAACATAAAGATTTTTACACAAAAAGAGAAGAAATACAAACTAGATATGCCCTAAGGCATAAAAACAGATTAAACCTACCTAGCTCAAAAATGAAAATGCATTCAACTAGTCCATATGTTATGTCTATAAAAATATATAATAAGCTACCAGAAGATATTAAAAGCGTAGATAAAGATAATATATTCATAAATAAATTAAAGAAATTATTACTACAAAAAAGCTATTACCACATAAATGAATATTTAAATGATACTTTTTAATAATCCTATCATAAATTTATGATTATAATACATAAAGACAATAATAATGCCCATGACCTAATTTAATAAATTAATAAATAAATGCCAAGAATAATAAGTTATTAAACCCTACAAATATCATCTGCTACATACAGTATATGCTATAATAAATAAATAAATGCTATAATAATAAATAATTACTTATCTCTATGGGAAACTACATAAACTTTTATTTCCTATTGAATATTCTACATTATAATTATAGGTTAAAAATTTATATCCTGTATATGTATATTATGGATATACACAAGTATATACTTACATATATCTTTAAATAAATTCAAAAACAATACTTACACTAAATTAAATAAGAATACCCTACAAATATAATAATATCACTTAAACATGTATACTTACTGGCATAACCATACTATTGTTCTTCCTCTCTCCTAAATTTTGCGTGCCCAACAGGGTCCACGATGTACTATATATATTTTTTTTACTTACCACCTACTAACCATTGTGGAAAGCAAATAAAAGTTTTGAGTTTGAGTTTGAGTTTGAGTTAAATTTATAATTACCACGTTATAGCGGCGGAATATTTTTCTACATGTATACATAGAAGTTTAAAGATAAACATGTGTCGCAGTCGCAACTTGATTGGAGCAGTCCGAGTATGGCCAACCCTTAGGATAATGATTGGCCCTTAGACGAATGAAAGATCTCGCGCGGTCGACCAATGATTCATCTCAAGGTCAACCTTAATCTTTACCACGAGAGTTGGTCACCAGTTGGCGCCATTAGCGCGTCAGCACTCAGCTGTCAAACTTTGTGGAACTGGCGCGAAGTTAGTTTAGATCATGTTTAGATTTAGACCTTAGTTAGTTATTGTTTAAACCTTCATTTGCTATCGACCAAAAATATATTGAAAACCAGTGAGCCGTAAGCTAGGTAAATAACACACTTTTGGTAAAGTTAGTGTTCATTTGTAAATAAACATCGCAATAATCTATTCTTTCAAACCGCTTAGTTTTTGCAATTATTTTCGTAATTTATTCGGCTGTGAAGCACCGTGCTTATTTTATTTACCTAGATACCAATATTTATGCAGATTTAGGACCAGGTATTATTAGATTGGAGTTCGTAGTTAGTCTTTTATTTATATAAAATGGATATGTTTACATTTTTTATTAGAGTATCATTTACATACTTAAGTATATTGTTGAAGTATAAAATAAATATCATTGGAAATAATACGGTAAAATAAATGCAATTATACAAGAAGTACCTGCCTAAATTTACATGAAGGCACAGATGGTAGGTCGCTACATAATTAAATTACAGTTTCATATTTAATAGTGTACACTCTTGGAGTAAGCATGGAAGATTATATAAATATGGAAATTATTACCAAGAGTTATACATTTAAAAAAGCATTATCTTTTTATACATTTGCAACGGCTGTCAGAAGTTTTACGTAAATATCTATGCCTTTCAAAAATATATCTGCCTTGAGGAACTCGTCGTGATCATGTAGAAGAACAGGCGTATTGTTCATTGGGGAAAATCCCAACGCTGGGATACCGACTTCGCGAACGTATCTGCTATCAGTACCACCCGGGAAAATTCTGCAGTCCAGTTTCAGTTTTCTGAAACAAATAGTTAGTTGGTATTAATTGCAACTTTTCTACATTGTGTTATAGTGTAGTATCTTTCATCACATGAAAGAGATTAGTAATGATTTCCTCTAAATGATATTTCTCTTAAAACACTTACAACTCGTCGGCTGCAGCTTTGAATGCTACCCAGAATGGATTGGTTTTGTCCAGTTTAGTGCATTCCACGTAAGCGTTCTTTTGTTCAAAGTCGAAAGTGACTCCGTCACCCGCCTCTTTGCACCATGCGTTGATCTACAAATAAAACGTTGGTTGGATGGTTTGCTCTACTTACTGACTTATGGAAAGAAAGCTTATCGTAATAATAAATTATTTACCATTTTTTCAAACTCTGTATGGTTCACAGTAACTGCTAAACGAATATCAAAAACGACAGTCAATTTCTCCGGTACCACATTAGATTGGACTCCACCCTGTAAAAAAAAATGGCATCGTTAGAAAACAGACCAAGAACTCTTAAATCATTAAATAAGTATAAAATAATGAGAAATATAAAAGCCGCGTTAATACTTCTACTAGGTAGGTACTAACTACAAAAAATAAATCTTGTCCAC